>CM066288.1:0-2540210 GCA_033816765.1 Nothopassalora personata
GCGTCATTGTACCAGTACAGCATGTTGCCATTGATGTAGGTACCGGTGCTATCGAGATCGGCTTGGTCAGCTTCATCAATGCCAAATTTGTCGAGGATCTGATTGTAGTTGGCATGCGTGACGATGCCACTCGTGGTGCCGGCTTTGCCTCGAACACGGAGGCAGCCAAGCGGGTTGACAGTCTTCTGACCACGCTTGTCAGGGCGAAACCACGACCCATTCTTCACCTTGATAGCTGAAAAACTCTTGCCTTCAAAGAGCCAGTCTTGGACCTTGAGCGCGCGCTCACACAGGGTATTGGTGGTGATACCGGGATTCGTGACGAAGTGGAGGGCCTTGTGGCAGAAATCTCGGACATGCTGATCGCACATCACAGCGCTAACCTTGCCATCCCTCTCAAGAACCTGCGAGACCGCATATTCGAGCATCTCAAGGCCCGCCATCCGGTGCTCAGGTAGCCAGTCAATGCCATCCACATCAATCGAGTTCCTGAACTTGATGCCACAGTACCGCTCATTGCAGGTGCAGTTGGCGCGCTTGATCCGGAGGGTCTCGTCTTCCTGCAGGATCTGATCCTTGAAGACTGATACATCCCTGATCACAGCCGAAGGTGACATGGTGAGTATCGGATTGCCACCCTCAGTCAGGGCCGGAGTGGATCGTGGGGTGCCAACCGGTGTACCCAGCGGACTGCCTTCGCGTATGGGTGCGCCGTCCAGCGTTCGGTTAGGCGAGGATTGAGCAGGCGCAGTCATGCCCTCACCTATGCTCTCGCTCATGCGGAGCTGCTCAAGTCGACTCGACTTGCGACCGCCTCTCGATGGGACTGCAGGCTGGGTAGAGGCTGGTGGAGTTGGCGTGGTAGTCTTTGCACGTCCTTTGCCTTTGCCACCCGGTGGTGGCTGAGTCTGTTGCTGGCCAGATGGTCCAGGTTGACCTGTGCTGTCCTCTGGGGACGCGGACTTCTCAGTGATAGTACCCTCCATGAAGTATGGAAGGCCATCCTCATAGACGGCTAGGCGGTGTCTTCTGATGATCTCCCTGCTCTCAGCCGACTGCGGATCAATGCTGCGTGCTTCAGCCTCCCTGTCGCACCGGGTAAGATCACCAGGCTCCAGAATTCGCTTGCGATCTATGCCCTTGCGGCCGATCCTCATACGCCAGATCAATGCCCTCTGAATTCTGCCAACAGCCTTGCTGTAGTCTGGGTACTTGTTGATGAAGGCCGTGAACTGGCGGCGCCCACTGTCAGTGCTGCAAAGCTCGGAGATGACGCGTCGATCAAGAATCTTGTTGTCCATCTGCTGTGGCCAGTGGCGGGTAAGCGTGGCGCGAAGAGTCCTCTCTCGGTTACGAATCTCTGAACCGGTCTTGCGAATCTTGCCGACGATGGGAAACAAGACATCGAGCTTCCTGTTACCAAGGAATTCATCCTGGTAGGTCTTGCCCATGCCGCTCTCAACTTCCTCGAAAAACAGGTCAACCCAGACGGAGCAGTCTTCGAACACCTTCTCGAAGCCCTTGCAGAAGTCCTTCAACACCTCAACCCGCTTCTGAGGACTGAGCTCTCGGAACATGACATTAGCGGCGGACTTCGGCGTGTTCGTGTTGGCAAGGACATGCTTGACGTTGTCCGGCAAGCGAAGGGACTCGAACAAGGTCTGAGGTGGGCGGGTGAGCCCAGTAACAGTGCTAGTGAGCGCTGTGCTCGAGCCAGCCGGGCGTGACGATGGACCAGCTGAAGCCATGATAACTAGGATTCACTATCAGTGAGATCGTAAGAGCTGGCTATCTCGTGGTGCCACTCTGGAGTGTTGGTAAGCTTTGAAAGCTTGGTATCGGGGTGGGCTTTGAAGGTCAAGGTCGTGAAGAGAGAGAGGCCAGAGAACCGTCTGATGTGTGGTGGTAGGTGGATGTGTTGGTGGTTCTGGTGATGGTGCTAGTGTTTGAAGAAAAAGAGAGGAAGTAGCAGGCAGAGAGCTGCGCTTAAGGATGCCTCTCAGCGTATGTCCCTGTGACCGTTGCAAGGCAGCAGCGCCGAGACCGGTCTCATAAGTGGCAAGAGCAGTGCCATTGAGATCACACTGAAGGTCCGATGGCCCTGCATGTGACCGAAAACCAGTGCTGGTGACCACCTAGGTGAGCATTCGGCAGGGGGCATGCCACGCTGTCACGTGATCCGATTTACCGGTCCCGGGACCGGTAAATGTGACTCTACTAACTGAGGTCCAACCAAGGCAAGAACACCCCATGAAGTGAAGTCCAGATAACCGAATCGGCTTAACAAACTGAAGGGCATGCGCAACACATGCCTAAGGGAAGTGAACTCCGTACGCCATTGCCAACTGATTAGTTCTCAGCCTCGATCCTGCTGAACTGTGAAATTTCGGCTGCAGAAAGGTCATGAGGCCTGACCCATAGCTTCTTGGATTCCGGTTCAGGATACGATCCCCTTTCGTCAATTCCTACAGGTAGCACGTCTTCGTCGGCGATGGGCTCGATCTCGTTCGAATCACTGCTGTCTTCGCTATCAGCGACTTCTCCCTCCCCCATTACGAGATCGATCCCATCATCCAGGCCTGGTACTCCTATGTTATCCGGGCGAAGCTCTGGAACTAGCTTAAGGTTTTCTCGTGCCTGAACTCCCTTCATTGGCGTGCCATCAAGTTCCTCAAGAATATAGGTACCAAACTTCCTGGAGACACTGGACACCCGATATGGACCTTGCCATCGGTAACCGATCTTGCGTGAGAAGTCATCCTTATATGGCTTGTCGAACCTCATGACAAGGTCGCCCTTCTGGAAACCAGCAAAGTCAACATTTCGGTGAGAATCGAAGTAGTCCTTGCTAAGTTCTCTTAGTCGCTTCCTTCGAGCATGCAGCTCTTCCAAACTAAGGTCTCGAGCCTGGAGTTGACGCGCACGTATGGCAAGCAGGTCCTCAGTCGTTCTCACCGATCCCCATTGATAATTCGCCCACGTCGGGTACTCAACCTCAATTGGCAGAATCGTGCGATGGCCATACAGGACCTGAGCCGGCGTCATTCCAGTAGTACGACAGGTCGTGGTCCTATCAGCCCATAACACAGCGGGTACCCATTGCTCCCATCCGCGGTATGTGTTCCTTGTAAGCTTTGCTAACGCTGCAAGAATCGGACGGTGCCCAACCTCGACCGGAGCATTAGACTGCGGATGGTACGGTGATATTCGGATCCTTCGAACACCAAGTCCTACGAGCAACCGCTCAACCTCAGCCGCATGAACCGTAGCGTTATCAAGCACAATTTCAGCACAGCAGCCGTGCCTACAGAAGACATCTTCGTATAGAAACTTGGCAACTGTCTTCGAGCTGGGAGGTGCCCTTGTCACTCTAGCCTCGATCCAGTTGCTGAGTGCTTCGCGCGCAACTAGGAGGTATCCATTTTTGTGCACCTGGACGGGGTCCGAGTACCACTTCTCACCAATGACCTGAGGGCTCGATGAGTGAAGCTCGCCAGCGCGCTGGTTGCCTTCGCGAAACCTACAAGGAGCACAACTTCGAACCCACGCAGAGACATCGGCGAAGCACCCGTCCCAGTAATACCGATCGGAAATAAGGTTGTACACGACCTCAGCGCTGCGATGACCGTGTCTTTCATGGCATTCTATGACGATCTCCTTCTGAGCCTCATCATCGTCAATCACAAGTTGCAACGGTGCTCCTCGGCGCTTCTGGAAGAACAGCAATTGGTCTCGGACAAAGAAGTTGACGCTCTTCTTCACCAGCCGCCGGTACTCAGCACGGGTAACACCATCGGGCCGGGTCCTGGTTTCTATAACCTGAGCAAGCTGCTGAGAGCCCTCAGAATATTGGTCCCCGAGATGTCGTGTTTTCTGGATTTCAACTGGATAGGTGTCGACCGGCTCCGGGTACCTGAACAGCTTATCATCAATCATCTGGTCGACTTCGTCTTCGTCAGCTTTCCTGGGTTCTTGAGGTGTAGAGGGCCTTCGAGACAGGGCATCTGGGCCAGTGTGTCTAGTCCCCGCAACGTGCTTTACCTCGAACGTGAACAACCTGATCCATGCGACCCACCGGGCCATTGCCGAGTTTGGCAGGTCCGAAGCCGGCCGGTTAAGCTGCCATACAAGTGTCTTGGCATCAACCTCAAGGACAAAATCAACGCCAGTGATATATCTCTGGATCTTCTTAAGCCCCTTAAGGACCCCAAGGCATTCCCGCTTCCCAGCATCATATCTGGATTCTGACGCGCTCCAGATTCCACTCTCATACCGCACCGGGTGACGCCGTCGGGTACTGTCCATTGATTCTTGAGAAACGATACATCCCCATCCAGTGCCGCTAGCATCAACTGAGACAAAGATGGACCCAGCACCAGGTGAGTAGCAGAGGGTAACTAAGGCTGGAGCCTGCACAAGGTACCTAGCAACCTCTTCTTTTGAGAACTGCTCATTTTCTGTCCAGGTGAACTCGGCGTCCTTCTTCAGCAGTTTGTACATCGGTCGAGCGATGATAACGAACCAGGGAATCCATATCCGGAAGTACACACACAGCCCCACATAGGTGCGGACCTCCTTGATACAGGTAGGCGTAGGCCAATCCAGGATCTTGGCCACAACCTTTGGGTCAGGATAGCGACCATCCGGGCCAGTAACGTACCCAACAATCTTGAGCTTTTCGTATAACCATTGGGATTTGCCTCCAGCAACTACCGCACCAGCTCTTTCCAGGTCAGCAAGAACCAGATCCAGGGAAACGATGTGCTCAACGACCCATTTTCTCAACCCAGGCTCTAGTTCGGCATTCCCATAGTCCTCAGTTGGTCCCTTAATACCGATGTCATCGAGAAACGGCTTCGCTCGATGCGAGATATGATCAAGCAGAATCTTTGTTACCGCACGCACGAACTGAGCAACTGAATTGGTAGCTCCTTGAGGCAGAGTCGTGTTGCGTACTAGGCCAAGAGGGGTCATGAAGGCTGTTAAGTCCCGGCAGGACTCATCCAAAGTAATCTGATCATAACCTGAAAACAGGTCCACAAGTGAAGCGACTCGGCACCCGGCAAAATCCTCTGAGAAGCTATCCGTGTCCGGTGGAATGTTAGCATCGCGCATAGTAACCTCATTCAGGAGCACAGCTGAGTTGATCAACCGATATGGCACATCGCTTCCAGAGGCATCAACCTTCTTTGCGACCAGGAACCAGCTATTGGAATAAGCCCCTTGTGAGTATTCTAGGATGTTATTCTTGATCCGGGCTCTAATCATGCGCTCAACAATTGCCCTAAGACTTGGGTGCAACCGGATAGGGCGTGCCTGCCATGGCCTATGAGGGACCGTGTTGATCTTCTGAGGTGGCACGACGTCGTGCCTAATTTGCCTCATGTGACTGAAATCCCAAGCGAGGACTGCCTCCCGGTTGTAGAGCATCTCATCGAATAAGGCCCTTTCCATTGGCAATAGCTTGATGCCAACCTTGATTGAGGTAAGTCGTTCTGGAGTGATCCGGCTACCTCGCTCAATACTTGAGAATTTCTTAGTCAAGTACTTCCCATCAAACGGACCTTGTCCTTCAGGCATCTTGGATTCCAGGTACAGTGCCCTGCGCTTCCATTCCATATCTCCCTCAACTCGTGATTCTGGGCGTTCGTGAACGCTCGCGTCCACTGGCTTTTTCTTGTCCGCCTTACGCTTGTACATCGTGAAGACCTGCGGCATCCTAATGTTAGCTATATGTAGGCCTGCTTGTTGCTTCCGTGCCTGAGCATTCAATGCAGATTGTCTCAGGATCTCGGAGGGCCAGTCCCCTTGAACTGAATAAACGTTAGCAATAGAATCTCCCTCAAACGCGCCTGTTCCAATTTCTGCAACTCGTTCCTTTGCTACAGCAGTCCTAAGCAATCCCAATAAGTGAGCTGAATGGTTGCTAGGCGTTAGAGCCTTGCCGGGTTCCTGCAGATGCGTCGTGTCGTGGTCGTATCCGTTTTCCTCACTATAGCTATTTACCGGTCCCGGGACCGGCAAATCAAAGTCCGAGGTTTCTCCGAGATAGTGCGAGAACCTCACTGATTTTGTCAAACCCGGCTTTAGCAAATCGGTGGGTTGAGCGCCGTAACTCAACCCACCATTCCATTTCCCGACGCTTTCAATAGTTCCTGAAGGGTTTTGCACCTGTCCGAGCCAACTAGGGCAGTAAACATGACACTTTCACCTTTGCGGCTGGCAATAGTCCCCTCCCATGAACCATCATCGCAGTTACGGGCAGTGAGCCGCACCTTGCGGGCCCACGGACGTCCTAGGATTGTTGGCGAGTTTGGATCCGAGGAGATGAACATGTCCACTTGGCAGTGAACCCCAAATACCCAAACATCCAAATTGCCCACAACACCTTTGAACTGGGCCCGCCCTCCAGCACCTCGAAAGGCAAGCTGAGCACTCGACATTACTGGTAACCCAAACCTATGAGCGTTCCTCTGGCCGATGATATTCACCTCGGAACCCTCATCAATTAGGCACCTGATCTGGTTCTTGTTCGTCCCAAATTCCGCTACTACCCAAGGACTAGGGACCATAGCAAAGTTGTCAAGGACACTAGAGAGCCCGATCTTCTCAACATCCTCATATAGCTCAGCAGCAGGGACCGCACCCTTGGAGCAAAGCATGGTTGAATACACTCCGACATACTGGGCCTGACCATCTTCGCGGAAGACCTCCTCATTATACTCAGGTTCATCTTCACAGGTGACCACTTGTCCAGTGCGAACCTCAGGGTCCTTTCCTGCAAGACGTCGCACTGTAGCGAGCTTCTCCTGAAGAGCGGGGGTGTTAGCAACGCGACCGAAGAGGGCAGCCTCGAACCAGCGACCATATCGAAACCAATCTTGGGCGTTCACACTGGGAAACGTTGTCTGGAGGATCTGATCAATCCAGTAGATGATACCCTCTTCCTTTGTAACCGGGCCATCACCAGCTGAACCATACTGTCGGACGTAGTTGTCAATCCTCATAGTCTTGGCATTCTGCATACGCTTCCTTTGTGCGAAGGGGGCGTTCACGGGACCAACAGGCATATCCTTAGGCAGTCCTTTGTTAGCATCGTTCCCTGGTCTGTTCACTTGGGCATCACTTCCCCTTCCTAGGGTTACCCCGGATCCAGCTGATGACTGAGTTTCGCTCATTTGAGCACTGACTTCGTCAATCATTTCAACCTCCTGCTGGTCAATCTCAGCTTGCCGGATCTCCTGTTCCAATTGCAGGCGAACTTTCTCAGCAGCCTCAGCTCGGGCTCGCAGATCCTGGGCTGAGGACCGGGTCCTCGGGTACGGATTCTTCAGAATACCTACGGGTGCCTTCCCTTTCACTTTGTCAGACTGCACAGGATAGGCAGATACCTCGTCAAGCTCGCCCAAGTCGGTTGCTTGCTCCGCTTCACTTTCTCCGAATGAGACCCAATATGTCCCAGCAGCCTTCTCCTTTTGGCCAGACCGCGCGTCCTGAGGGCCATACTCCATTAAATGCCTGAAGTTAGGAGGGGGCTTAGAATGATCAGGAGGCGTGACCTTAGTCACCCCAGCGTAGTCCCTACCCATCCATTGCTTACGCAGTGCGGGAATCTCATACTGGTTGTCAAACTCGATCGGTCCATAATGTTCTTCGAGCAGAGGGAGCATGCAGAGCAGTTTCGGTTTGCTGTAGTCCCTCCGAAAGTTGAACTTGGTGGGACGTGGATCGCCTTCTTTCCCTAGATACCACCAGTTGTTCGGGGCGAGGTATACGTAGCCCCGGGATATTAAGGACCTCATCGCCCCACAATTGCTGGCCTGGTGCTTCGAACTGCCACAGTTGTAGCAACAACCATCCATCGCTTTGGACTGTTCGCGATTTTGCGATGGGGGACGCTGCATTGCGTAAACCTGCAGTTCAGTGTCTGGGTCGTGCCTCTCCGGTTGCATAGAGCGTTGATTCTCGCTCGGGTAGAAGGCACCCGCGTCCGCGACGCGACCGCGCTGGTATGCACGTATGCTCATTTCAGCTACCTTCTGGATTAGGTCATCATCAACAACAGTCCTGGAGGTGGCCTTCTTAAGCGTGTCAATCTCAGGCTTGAGGCGCGGCATTTGCTTCACGACTGAGCGGTGCAGCTGAGGCAAAGCAAGAGGGAAATCTGTATGCACAGCTTTCCATCCCTCCTCACCATCTGCGATGCTAGCAGCTTCATCGAGAATCCTCTGAAAGTCCCTGAACTTCTCAGGTTGCTTTGGGTGAAGCCCGCAAGCCTTGTAGACCGCTTTCGCGACTGCCTCTGGCAATCCCTGAAGGAGAAGGCGACTCCGGGAGCTGTTATCCAAATCCTCAGGTTCAATTAGGTCACTTGAGGATACAAATAGGCGGATGAATTCCTTCACATCTTGTTCTTCAGGCCTCTTGCCTTGCTGCGCCCTAACAATCTCCTCAAGATATTCCCGACTCCCCAACATCGAGTGGGCGTCAAACCTTGAGAACTCTGACAAGAACGCCCTCCTGAAACGTGCCTTGCCGGTGAGCCACCCAGGCAGCCTCATGACCACACGCCGGATAGTAATTTCGCAATTGCGTTCAAACCTGCCCCAGAAATCATCCTTCTTAATGGATGCCCGAGGCGGATACTGGTCCATTAGGTCGCCAAACCGCTCCCAGAACTCAGTAGCATTGGTGCCATCAAAGAACGGATTCTCAGCACCTCCTGGAGGTGGAAAGCGAGGGCCAGCGTTTTCCATTGCTACTGCCAATCGTCTAAAGAGGGCAGTCATAGCATCCATTCCAATTGTGCTGTTCATTCCTACACCCATACCCAATTCAGCGGCGCTGGTTCCGCTTCTCCCTTCTTTACTAGATTCAGGTGTTTCCCCTTCCTCCGATTCCTCCATCCCCTCATGAGGGACAGAATCCCTGTAGACCCCTTCCATTTTCGTGGGGTTCACAGGCTGTTCGTAGCCTCTGCCTATGTCGGCAAAGGTGCTAAGTTTTTCTGGTGATGCAGCCGTATCCATTGTTGCGTGGTGCTTGCTTCAGAATGTGCTGATACTAGTTGTTGCTTGACAGGACCTTGTGACCGTGATTGTTGCTGAATACCTTGGACCTTGAATGTTTTTCGACCTTAGTCGACCTTGACCGTGAACCTTGGACCTTGAACCGTGATTTTGACCTTATAAACTGGATGCTGATACGCCACCGGGTGTACACTTGATAACCCCCCCTCATTGACCACCAAAATAATGTCTACCAACCACCCTATGTAGGCCTGTCCGAGTTGTGGTGGTATGGAGCGGTGCTTGCGTAAGCAGGGGTATTTGCCGGTCCTGGGACCGGGAAATCAGGTCACGTGACGAGCAGCGCAGTAGCCAGATAAAACAAGAGGATTGGCGGACCCTAAACCCCTATACCCTCTACTCGAGAGGTATGAATTGAATTGTTGCCTTGATGCCACGCTTACAATACTCAACTGCGCAGTATATATCTCAGTGGCCATACCAGGTCCTGCTGGCTTGCCCAAATGTCCAATCAAACCTAAATGAATTTGGGCAAGTTGGACCCAAGGGACCCCTTCCCAAACCCAAACCCAAGGTCAACACAACCCATTAGTCGTCAATAGTAGTCTTATAGTAGTATAGTAGCTTACCCTACTATTTAGCTTAACATATAAGATGTTAGGCAATCCTAGGGCCTACTAGCGACAGTTTATAAAGGTCGAAAGGATTTCTCTTAATAGAGACCGTGATAGTAACGTTAATAATCCGCGACTTACGCCCGTCGTACTACGTTAACGTATGCTACGAAACTAGCGAGGGAATAGACAGCTATGTTAGCATTAATCGAACGGGCTAGATAGTCGAATAATGTAAACGCTATTTATAAGACAAGTGAGTGTTAGTACTAGTAACCTAATAAATCTAAAGACGAGTCTATCGCGTAGCTAGAAAGTAAGTTAAGGGAAGATAAGTAACTATAAGAAACAAGTAAGATCTAAGGACTAGAAGTACCCGTACCTAAAGCATTAACTAGAATTAGAACTAGAATTAGAACTAGGATTAGAACTAGAAACCTATAGGCTATAGCTATAGCCGGAAATTCAACTAGAAACTAGGAGTCTATAAACCCGTACTAACTACTCAGTTCCACTTATTCTTACATAACTCCTTTATCTAGACCTACTCGTTGTCGTAGCTAACACTAGTCTTACTAGACGCGTCCCTAAGTAGCTAGCTAGTGAAGTTCCTATAGTAGTCACGGAAGAAGCTCTTATTACGCCCTTCGCTTATAAAGCATATCTACTCGAGAGTAGTAACTAAGCTAAGCTACTTATCTATCAATTTTATAGCTTGGACGCGCTATTTATGTATCTTCTTATAGAAGAGCTCCGAGTCTAGGCGGACCGTAGCATTAAGCCACCTTCTAGCATTAAGGATAACTTCGTTATCGTTCTAAGACTTTAAACCCGCTAGGGCATCGGATAGAGGGCTAATGCCACTAAGGTATACGGCCGTAGGGAAAGGATAGCTAGGTACTAGGCGTCGATACTTAAACCCTATAGCGCTCTTACTTAGCGTCTTAAAGTTACGATAGAGGTCTATTACCTAGTATATGCTCTAGCTTCTCTAGAGTTTAAGATAGTTATCGTCGCAGATCTTAATAAAGTAAGGGTCAATTTAACGTAGTGTCTTCTTATGTGCGGCCTGCCTTATTAGAACGCCTATAGTAGTTACCCGCATTTACCTAGCGCTTAGGTCCTCTCTAAACTAGCTAATGCTATTCTTACTTAGGTAATTCTAAACCCTAACCGAGAAGAAACGCTTAAATTGGCCGTCTTCTATATAGTCGTTAGTCCGGCACTACTAGATAAACTCTATAGCATTCTCTTACTTATGAAAACCGTGTAAAAACTCCGGCCTACTAGTGCCCTCTAAGTTAAGAGAGTACAGCATGTTAAGCCGGTTACTAGTCTAGTAGTTTTCAATTTCGAGGTTTAAGTCAACCCTAGCATGCTGCACTATAGCGTTCGCATTACCCCCCTAATAAGCCCTATTAAAGCTAAAAATCGTAGGCCTAGGGAAGGAGATAAACCGAGTATAGTATTAAGGGTATAGAGCTACTTATAAGAGCTACAGCCCGGGGTCTTACCGCATAATCTATTAGCTTAGAGAATACTATATATTCTAGTAGACGCCGCCGTTACTAACCTTATTGAATTCTCGTAGGTACTATCGGTATACGTCAAATTCTCGACTTATTATCTCTCTAACTGTTTTAACCCGCGGCGCTAGTTTAGCGTTATTATACTAGTATAGTATGTTACTATTAATGTAGGTACCGGTACTATTAAGATCGACTTAGTTAGCTTTATTAATGCCGAATTTATCGAGGATCTAGTTATAGTTAGTATACGTAACGATACTACTCGTAGTGCCGACTTTACCTCGAACGCGGAGGTAGCTAAGCGGGTTAATAGTCTTCTAACTACGCTTATTAGGGCGAAACCACGACCTATTTTTTACCTTAATAGCTAAAAAACTCTTACCTTTAAAGAGCTAGTCTTAGACCTTAAGCGCGCGCTTATATAGGGTATTAGCGGTAATACTGGGATTCGTAACGAAGTAGAGGGCCTTATAGTAGAAATGTCGAATGTACTAATCGCACATTATAGCGCTAACCTTACTATCCCTCTTAAGAACCTACGAGACAGTATATTCGAGTATCTTAAGGCCCGCTATCCGGTACTTAGGTAGCTAGTTAATACTATCTATATTAATCGAGTTTCTAAACTTAATACTATAGTACCGCTTATTGTAGATACAGTTAGCGCGCTTAATCCGGAGGGCCTCGTCTTCTTATAGGATCTAATCCTTAAAGACTAATATATCCCTAATTATAGCCGAAGGTAACATAGTAAGTATCGGATTGCTATTCTTAGTTAGGGCCGGAGTGAATCGTAGGGTGCTAACCGGTGTACCTAGCGGACTACCTTCGCGTATAGGTACGCCGTCTAGCGTTCGGTTAGGCGAGGATCGAGTAGGCGTAGTTATGCCCTTACCTATACTCTCGCCCATACGGAGCTACTTAAGTTAACTCGACTTACGACCGCCTCTCGATAGGACTATAGGCTAGGTAGAGGCTAGTAGTAGAGTTAGCGTAGTACTCTTTATACGTCCTTTATCTTTACTACCCGGTAGTAGCTAACGTAGCTAAGGCTATTACTAGCTAGATAGTTTAGGCTAATCTATACTATCTTTTAGGGACGCGGACTTCTTAGTAATAGTACCCTCTATAAAGTATAGAAGGCTATCCTTATAGACGGCTAGGCGGTGTCTTCTAATAATCTCCCTACTCTTAGCCGACTACGGATTAATGCTACGTGCTTTAGCCTCCCTATCGCACCGGGTAAGATTACTAGGCTCTAGAATTCGCTTACGATCTATGCCCTTACGGCCGATCCTTATACGCTAGATTAGTGCCCTCTAAATTCTACTAATAGCCCTACTATAGTCTAGGTACTTATTAATAAAGGCCGTAAACTAGCGGCGCCCGCTATTAGTACTGCAAAGCTCGGAGATAACGCGTCGATTAAGAATCTTATTGTCTATCTACTATAGCTAGTAGCGGGTAAGCGTAGCTCGAAGAGTCTTCTCTCGGTTACGAATCTCTAAACCGGTCTTACGAATCTTACCGACGATAGGAAACAAGACATCGAGCTTCTTATTACTAAGGAATTTATCCTAGTAGCTCTTACCTATACCGCTCTTAACTTCCTTAAAAAATAGGTTAACCTAGACGGAGTAGTCTTCGAACACCTTCTCGAAGCCCTTATAGAAGTCCTTTAATATCTTAACCCGCTTCTAAGGACTAAGCTCTCGGAACATAATATTAGCGGCGGACTTCGGCGTGTTCGTGTTAGTAAGGACATACTTAACGTTGTCCGGTAGGCGAAGGGACTCGAACAAGGTCTAAGGTAGGCGGGTAAGCCTAGTAATAGTACTAGTAAGCGCTATACTCGAGCTAGCCGGGCGTAATAAAGAACTAGCTAAAGCTATAATAACTAGGATTCGCTAGTAGTAAGATCGTAAGAGCTAGCTATCTCGTAGTGCTACTCTAGAGTGTTAGTAAGCTTTAAAAGCTTAATGTCGGGGCTTTAAAGAAGGTTAAGGTCGTAAAGAGAGAGGCTAAAGAACCGCCTAATGTGTATAGTAGTAGTAGATGGATATATTAGTAGTTCTAGTAATAGTGTTAGTATTTAAAGAAAAAGAGAGGAAGTAGTAGGTAGAGAGCTACGCTTAAGTATACCTCTTAGCGTATGTCCCTATAACCGTTATAAGGTAGCAGCGCCGAGACCGGTCTTATAAGTAGTAAGAGCAGTGCTATTAAGGTTACACTAAAGGTCTAATAACCTTATATGTAACCGAAAACCAGTGCTAGTAACTACCTAGGTAAGTATTCGGTAGGGGCATGCTACGCTATTACGTAATCCGATTTACCGGTCCCGGGACCGGTAAATGTAACTCTACTAACTAAGGTCTAACTAAGGTAAGAACACCCTATAAAGTAAAGTCTAGATAACCGAATTGGCTTAATAAACTAAAGGGCATGCGTAACATATACCTAAGGGAAGTAAACTCCGTACGCTATTACTAACTAATTAGTTCTTAGCCTCAATCCTACTAAACTGTAAAATTTCGGCTATAGAAAGGTTATAAGGCCTAACCTATAGCTTCTTAGATTCCGGTTTAGGATACAATCCCCTTTCGTTAACTCCTATAGGTAGTACGTCTTCGTCGGCGATAGGCTCGATCTCGTTCGAATTACTATGTTACGGATCGATCCGGAGAAGCTCTAGCTAACTAATCGATGCCTAACTAATCGATGCCTGTACACTAGTAGAAGGATCCGATATGCAGAGTGCTCTCTCTAATCTACGTGCTCTATAATAGAGTAGAGAGAGTAGGATAGATTAACTAATCCGACTAATTAGTTACGCTAAGACATAGCACTATATAGACGACGCTTCTTTACGAGTAGATAGGAGCCTCGTGCTCAACTTATTTCAAGTATACACTATATACTATTTAGGACCACTACCTTTCTAACGAGTCGAGACATCCCTATAAAGATCTAAGCCTAGTTAGGATAACGTACAGCGGTTCCTAACAACTTTAAGCACTACTACTAGGGCCCTTTATATATGTCTAGGAGAGACGCTACCCGGAGTCCGTTACGATAACAGCCACAGTCAACTAGCATTACGGAACGAATGAGCGAAATGTCGATTATAGGAAGCAGTAAGAACAACACTCCTATAGGCATACTAAACCCATTGGACCACTACCGTGCACCTAAGGTGTCTACGCCGGAGACGTTTGACGGGACTAAGGATAAACTAGAGGCTTTTTAACTATAGGTTCAGTTATATCTTTACTTTAATGCACACTAGTTTCAAGGCGAGGCTAGCAAGGTCTTGTACGCCGTATCCTTCCTACGAGGAAAAGCAGCTAGAGGATTCCGACTATACCTTAAGGACTAGCTATATAACTAGGGTAAGGGAGAAACACCTAAGACGGAAACTCGAAAAATTTTCTACGACTACGACGAGTTTAAGACGAAACTCGATAATCTATACGGGATACCGAATAAGGAGGTATACGCCGACCGACATATCCGATAACTTCGATAGACTACTTCTATAGCGCTGTACGCCTTAGAATTCTAAGGATATGCCGCCAACCTAGAATAGAACGACGTAGCTTTACGATTATAGTTCTACCTCGGGCTAAAGGACAACGTTAAAGCCGAACTATCCCGAAACGCTAGCGTTGTTACGCTAGGGGCGATGATTAAGGTAGTAAAGGAGATCGACGAAAGGCTCTAGGAGTTAAGGTACGACCGACACGTACAGCCTAGATACTAGAGACCCGCCGCGGGCGGAAGAGGGGGCTTTAAGGCTAGAAGTTAGGACCCTAATAGTTACGGAGACCCGATGGAATTAGACGTAACGGAACGTAGGACAGGAAGGGGGCTAAAGAGTAAAGGTTCCACCTACTACGTATATAGCGAGCAAGGCCATTATGTAAGGAACTATAAGAAAAAGAACATAGTTAGCCGCGAGTTTAACGCAATAATTCGCGAAGAGAATGTATACTAGGAATGCGAGAGCTTTCTCTCGAAATCTACCTAGTAGAAACGACCTAACGATAAAGGCATTAAACAGCGGCTTCTTAATTTAATAACCTAGGACATAGAAGTCAACACGACGATACGGAATAGGCTACGGGACAACAACTTACGATACGGCTTCTAGATCGAAATAGAGATTAGACTAGAAGGTATCCGGCACTTCCTCGAGGGACGACTAAGGAAGGATAGGAACCGGTAATACGGGAGCACGACTAGGCTCTACCAACTTTTGCTCCTCGAGAAGGGACTTCTCGACGGACAACGCCTCGGCCTTACGGCTCTCGAGTAGATCTATCTCCTTCTAAAGGCGGGACTTCTTTTCCTACGCGGTAGCTTCTTCCTCTTAGAGGCGCTAGAGTGTCGCCCGCAACTCGCGCATTCTACGCAGATATAACGACATTTTCTCCTCTAGAGCGGCGCGCTATTTTCGTAGGCGGGACTAGTCGCCTTCCGATATAATAATATCGCAACCCTTATAGTTTAAACGAACATAAGCACTATACTTTCTAGATAAGATATATACGCGGTAGGCGATATCCTGTACGACGTAGCGACTGCATTTTTAGACCATAACGACCCTAAGTAACTCGATCTTGTTAGTAAGGCAGGTTCGACGGACGGATAAGCTAATCTTAGAGGATGGTTTGCGAGAGGACGACATCGTTAAGGAAACATGAATTAGGGACACATTTATTATATAAGAGCTTCGGGACGAAGCTAGGCTAAAGGGGGGATAGTGTTACGGATCGATCCGGAGAAGCTCTAGCTAACTAATCGATACCTAACTAATCGATACCTACACACTAGTGGAAGGATCCGATATGTAGAGTGCTCTCTCTAATCTACGTGCTCTATAATAGAGTAGAGAGAGCAGGACAGATTAACTAATCCGACTAATTAGTTACGCTAAGACATAGCACTATATAGACGACGCTTCTTTACGAGTAGATAGGAGCCTCGTACTTAACTCATTTCAAGTATACACTATATACTGTTTAGTACCACTACCTTTCTAACGAGTCGAGACATCCCTATAAAGATCCAAGCCCAGTTAGGATAACGTATAGCGGTTCCTAATATACTACTATCTTCGCTATTAGCGACTTCTCCCTCCCCTATTACGAGATCGATCCCATTAGCTAAGCTTAGTACTCCTATATTATCCGGGCGAAGCTCTAGAACTAGCTTAAGGTTTTCTCGTGCCTAAATACCCTTTATTAGCGTACTATTAAGTTCCTTAAGAATATAGGTACTAAATTCCCTAGAGACACTAGATACCCGATATAGACCTTACTATCGGTAACCGATCTTACGTGAAAAGTCATCCTTATATAGCTTATCGAACCTTATAACAAGGTTACCCTTCTAGAAACTAATAAAGTTAATATTCCGGTAAGAATTAAAGTAGTCCTTACTAAGTTCTCTTAGTCGCTTCCTTCGAGCATTTAGCTCCTCTAAACTAAGGTCTCGAGCCTAGAGTTAACGCGCACGTATTGCAAGTAGGTCCTTAGTCGTCCTAACCGATCCCTATTAATAATTCGCCTACGTTGGGTACTTAACCTTAATTAGTAGAATCGTGCGATAGCTATATAGGACCTAAGCTAGCGTTATTCTAGTAGTACGATAGGTCATAGTCCTATTAGCCTATAATATAGCGGGTACCTATTGTTCCTATCCGCGGTATATGTTCCTTATAAGCTTTACTAACGCTATAAGAATCGGACGGTATCTAACCTCGACCGGAGCATTAGATTGCGGATAGTACGGTAATATTCGGATCCTTCGAATACTAAGTCCTACGAGTAACCGCTCGACCTTAGCCGCATAAACCGTAGCGTTATTAAGCACAATTTTAGTATAGTAGCCGTGCCTATAGAAGACATCCTCGTATAGAAACTTAGTAACCGTCTTAGAGCTAGGAGGTGCCCTCGTTACTCTAGCCTCGATCTAGTTACTAAGTGCTTCGCGCGTAATAAGGAGGTATCTATTTTTATGCACTTAGACGGGGTCCGAGTACTACTTCTTACTAATAACCTAAGGGGTCGATAAGTGAAGCTTACTAGCGCGCTAGTTGCCTTCGCGAAACCTATAAGGAGCATAACTTCGAACCTACGTAGAGACATCGGCGAAGCACCCGTCCTAGTAATACCGATCGGAAATAAGGTTATATACGACCTTAGCGCTACGATGACCGTGTCTTTTATAGCATTCTATAACGATCTCCTTCTAAGCCTCGTTATCGTTAATTATAAGTTGTAACGGTACTCCTCGGCGCTTCTAGAAGAATAGCAATTAGTCCCGGACAAAGAAATTAACGCTCTTCTTTACTAGTCGCCGGTACTTAGTACGGGTAACACTATCGGGCCGGGTCCTAGTTTCTATAACCTAAGTAAGTTGCTAAGAGCTTTTAGAATATTAGTCCCCGAGATGTCGTGTTTTCTAGATTTCAACTAGATAGGTGTCGACCGGCTCCGGGTACCCGAATAGCTTATTATTAATTATCCGGTTAACTTCGTCTTCGTTAGCTTCCCTAGGTTCCTAAGGTGTAGAGGGCCTACGAGATAGGGCATCTAGGCTAGTATGCCTAGCTCCCGTAACGTACTTTACTTCGAATATAAATAGCCTAATCTATACGACCTACCGGGCTATTACCGAGTTAGGCAGGTCCGAAGCCGGCCGGTTAAGTTGCTATATAAGTGTCTTAGCATTAACCTTAAGGACAAAATTAACGCTAGTGATATATCTTTAGATCTTCTTAAGCCCCTTAAGGACCCTAAGGCATGCCCGCTTACTAGCATTATATCTAGATTCTAACGCGTTCTAGATTCCACTCTTATACCGCACCGGGTAACGCCGTCGAGTACTGTCCATTAATTCTTAAGAAACGATACATCCCTATCTAGTACCGCTAGCATTAACTAAGACAAAGATGGACCTAGCACTAGGTAAGTAGTAGAGGGTAACTAAGGCTAGAGCCTACATAAGATATCTAGTAACCTCTTCTTTCGAGAACTGCTTATTTTCTATCTAGGTGAACTCGGCGCCCTTCTTTAGCAGCTTATACATTAGTCGAGCGATAATGACGAACTAGGGAATCTATATCCGGAAGTACACACATAGCCCTACATAGGTGCGGACCTCCTTAATATAGGTGGGCGTAGGCTAGTCTAGGATCTTAGCTATAACCTTTAGGTTAGGATAGCGACCATCCGGGCTAGTAACGTACCTAACAATCTTAAGCTTTTTATATAACCATTGGGATTTGCCTCTAGCAACTACCGCACTAGCTCTCTCTAGGTTAGTAAGAACTAGATCTAGGGAGACGATGTGCTTAACGACCTATCTCCTTAGCCTAGGCTCTACTTCGGCATTCCTATAGTCCTTAGTTAGTCCCTTAATACCGATGTCATCGAGAAACGGCTTTACTTGATGCGAGATATAATTAAGTAGAATCTTTATTACCGCACGCACGAACTAAGTAACCAAATTAGTAGCCCCTTAAGGTAGAGTCGTGTTGCGTACTAGGCTAAGAGGGGTTATAAAGGCTATTAAGTCCCGGTAGGACTTATCTAAAGTGATCTAATTATAACCTAAAAACAGGTCCATAAGTAAAGCGACTCGGCACCCGGCAAAATCCTCTAAGAAGCTATCCGTGTCCGGTGGAATGTTAGTATTGCGCATAGTAACCTTATTTAGGAGCATAGCTAAGTTAATTAACCGATATGGTATATCGCTTCTAGAGGTATTAACCTTCTTTACGACTAGGAACTAGCTATTAGAATATGCCCCTTATGAGTATTCTAGGATATTGTTCTTAATCCGGGCTCTAATTATGCGCTTAACAATTGCCCTAAGACTTAGGTGCAGCCGGATAGGGCGTGCCTACTATAGCCTATAAGGGACCGTATTAATCTTCTAAGGTGGCATAACGTCGTGCCTAATTTACCTTATGTAACTAAAATCCTAAGCGAGGACTGCCTCCCGGTTATAGAGCATCTTATCAAATAAGGCCCTTTCTATTAGTAATAGCTTAATGCTAACCTTAATTAAGGTAAGTCGTTCTAGAGTAATCCGGCTACCTCGCTTAATACTTAAGAATTTCTTAGTTAAGTACTTCCTATCGAACGGACCTTGTCCTTTAGGCATCTTAGATTCTAGGTATAGTGCCCTACGCTTCTATTCTATATCTCCCTTAACTCGTGATTCTAGGCGTTCATAAACGCTCGCGTCTACTAGCTTCTTCTTATCCGCCTTACGCTTATACATCGTAAAGACCTACGGCATCCTAATGTTAGCTATATGTTAGCCTACTTATTGCTTCCGTGCCTAAGCATTTAATGTAGATTGCCTTAAGATCTCGGAGGGCTAATCCCCTTAAACTAAATAAACGTTAGTAATAGAATCTCCCTTAAACGCGCCTATTCCAATTTCCATAACTCGTTCCTCTACTCTAGTAGTCCTAAGCAATCCTAATAAGTGAGCTAAATGGTTACTAGGCGGTAGAGCCTTACCGGGTCCCTATAGATGCGTCGTGTCTTCCTATAGAGACGTCGTGTCGTAGTCGTATCCGTTTCCCTTACTATAGCTATTCACCGGTCCCGGGACCGGTAAATTAAAGTCCGAGGTTTCTCCGAGATAGTGCGAGAACCTTACTAATTTTATTAAATCCGGCTTTAGTAAGTCACCGGTAGGTTAAGCGCCGTAAATTAACCTACCCTTCCATTTCCCGACGCTTTTAACAGTTCTTAAAGGGTCTTACACCTATTAGAGCTAACTAGGGTAGTAAACATAACACTTTTACCTTTACGGCTAGTAATAGTCCCCTCTTATAAACTATTATCGTAGTTACGGGTAGTGAGCCGTACCTTACGGGCCTACGGACGTCCTAGGATTGTTAGTAAGTTAGGATCCGAGGAGATAAACATGTCTACCTAGTAGTAAATCCTAAATACTTAAATATCTAAATTGCCTATAACACCTTTAAACTAGGCCCGCCCTCTAGCACCTCGAAAGGTAAGCTAAGCACTCGACATTACTAGTAACCTAAACCTATAAGCGTTCCTCTAGCCGATAATATTTACCTCGGAACCCTTATTAATTAGGCACCTAATCTAGTTCTTATTTATCCTAAACTCCGCTACTACCTAAGGACTAGGGACTATAGTAAAGTTGTTAAGGACACTAGAGAGCCCGATTTTCTTAACGTCCTTATATAGCTTAGTAGTAGGGACCGCACCTTTAGAGTAAAGCATAGTTAAATATACTCCGATATACTAGGCCTAACTATCTTCGCGGAAGACCTCCTTATTATACTTAGGTTTATCCTTATAGGTAACTACTTGTCTAGTACGAACCTTAGGGTCCTTTCCTATAAGGCGTCGTACTATAGCGAGCTTCTCCTAAAGAGCGGGGGTGTTAGTAACGCGACCGAAGAGGGCAGCCTCAAACTAGCGACTATATCAAAACCAATCCTAGGCATTTACATTAGGAAAAGTCGTCTAGAGGATCTAATCAATCTAGTAGATAATACCCTCTTCCTTTATAACCGGGCTATTACTAGCTAAACTATATTGTCGGACGTAGTTATTAATCCTTATAGTCTTAGTATTCTATATACGCTTTCTTTATACGAAGGGGGCGTTTACGGGACCTATAGGCATATCCTTAGGCAGTCCTTTATTAGTATCGTTCCCTAGTTTATTTACTTAGGCATTATTTCCCCTTCCTAGGGTTACCCCGGATTTAGCTAATAATTGAGTTTCGCTTATTTAAGCACTAACTTCGTTAATTATTTCAACCTCCTACTAGTTAATCTTAGCTTACCGGATCTCCTATTCTAATTATAGGCGAACTTTCTTAGTAGCCTTAGCTCGGGCTCGTAGGTCCTAGGCTAAGGACCGGGTCCTTAGGTACGGATTCTTTAGAATGCCTACGGGTGCCTTCCCTTTTACTTTGTTAGACTATATAGGGTAGGTAGATACCTCGTTAAGCTCGCCTAAGTCGATCGCCTACTCCGCTTCACTTTCTCCGAATAAGACCTAATATGTCCTAGTAGTCTTCTCCGTTTAGCTAGACCGTACGTCCTAAGGGCTATACTCTATTAAATGCCTAAAGTTAGGAGGAGGCTTAGAATAGTTAGGAGGCGTAACCTTTATTACCCTAGTATAGTGCCTACCTATCTATTACTTACGTAGTACGGGAATCTTATACTAGTTATTAAACTCGATCGGCCTATAATGTTCTTCGAGTAGAGGGAGCATATAGAGCAGTTTCGGTTTGCTATAGTCCCTCCGAAAGTTGAATTTAGTAGGACGCGGATTGCCTTCTTTCCCTAGATACTACTAGTTGTTCGGGGCGATGTATACGTAGCCCCGGGATATTAAGGACCTTATCGCCCTACAATTCCTAGCCTAGTACTTCGAACTACTATAGTTATAGCAATAACTATCTATCGCTTTAGACTGTTCGCGATTCTAGGACGGGGGACGCTACATTACGTAAACCTACAGTTTAGTATCTAGGTCGTGCCTCTCCGGTTATATAGAGCGTTAATTCTCGCTCGGGTAGAAGGTACCCGCGTCCGCGACGCGACCGCGCTAGTATATACGTATACTTATGTTAGCTACCTTCTAGATTAGGTTATTATTAACAATAGTTCTAGAGGTAGCCTTCTTAAGCGTATTAATCTTAGGCTTAAGGCGCGGCATTTACTTTATAACTAAGCGGTATAGCTAAGGTAAAGTAAGAGGGAAATCTATATATATAGCTTTCTATCCCTCCTTACTATCTACGATGCTAGTAGCTTTATCGAGGATCCTCTAAAAGTCCCTAAACTTCTTAGGTTACTTTAGGTAAAGCCCGTAAGCCTTGTAGACCGCTTTCGCAACTACCTCTAGTAATCCCTAAAGGAGGAGGCGACTCTAGGAGCTATTATCTAAATCCTTAGGTTTAATTAGGTCACTTAAGGCTATAAATAGGCGGATAAATTCCTTTATATCTTATTCTTTAGGCCTCTTGCCTTACTACGCCCTAATAATCTCCTTAAGATATTCCCGACTCCCTAATATCGAGTAGGCGTTAAACCTTAAGAACTCTAATAAGAACGCCCTCCTAAAACGTGCCTTATTAGTGAGCTACCTAGGCAGTCTTATAACTACGCGCCGGATAGTAGTCTCGCAATTGCGCTTAAACCTACCCTAGAAATTGTCCTTCTTAATAGATGCCCGAGGCGGATACTAGTCTATTAGGTCGCTAAACCGCTCCTAGAACTTAGTAGCATTAGTGCTATTAAAGAACGGATTCTTAGCACCTCCTAGAGGTAGAAAGCGAGGGCTAGCGTTTTCTATTACTACTGCTAATCGTCTAAAGAGGGCAGTTATAGCATCTATTCTAATTGTGCTATTCGTTCCTATACCTATACCTAATTTAGCAGCGCTAGTTCCGCTTCTCCCTTCCTTACTAGATTTAGGTGTTTCCCCTTCCTCCGATTCCTCTATCCCCTTATAAGGGACAGAATCCCTGTAGACCCCCTCTATTTTTGTGGGGTTTATAGGCTGTTCGTAGCCTCTACCTATGTCGGTAAAGGTACTAAGTTTTTCTAGTAATGCAGCCGTATCTATTGTTACGTAGTACTTGCTTTAGAATGTACTAATACTAGTTGTTACTTAACAGGACCTTATAACCGTGATTGTTACTAAATACCTTAGACCTTGAGTGTTTTCGACCTTAGTCGACCTTAACCGTGAACCTTGACCTTGAACCTTAACCTTAACCCTTAACCTTAAACCTTAACCTTGAGTAATAACTGTTAAGGGGATGTCGCAATGTATAGCACGCCCACGACCTGCCAGTCGTAGATGAACTAATTCTTGCCTTTTGTTCAAGACGCATCGCGCGTCGCAAGGTGTACTCATGCGTGTCACGTGCGGCTTGGCAGCCGGTCCCGACCGCATGTCACATGCAAGGCCACATGTAGGGGTTAGCCACTGGGCTGCCCCTTACAATAACCTTAACCGTAAACCTTGGACCTTAAACCGTGATTTTAACCTTATAAACTGGATGCTAATACGCCACCGGGTGTACACTTAATACCCCCCCTCATTGACTACTAAAATAATGTCTACTAACCACCCTATGTAGGCCTGTCTAAGTTGTGGTGGTGTGGAGCGGCGCTTATGTAAGTAGAGGTATTTGCCGGTCCCGGGACCGTGAAATCAGGTCACGTGACGAGTAGCGCAGTAGCCGGATAAAACAAGAGGATTGGCGGACCTAAACCCCTATACCCTCTACTTAAGAGGTATGAATTGAATTGTTACCTTAATGCTACGCTTACAATGCTTAACTGCGCAGTATATATCTTAACAGCTATACTAGTCCCGTTAGCTCACCTAAATGTCCAATTAAACCTAAATGAAATAGGGGTAAGTTAGACCTAAGGAACCCTCCCTCTAAACCTAAGGTTAACATAACTAAACCTAAGGTTAACACAACCAATTAGTCGTTAATACTACAAAGTTAAGAAGGAATCTCGACACGGTTACGGAAGCCTTTACTAGCGATTCTATTACTAGGACTCGTATTAAACCTACTACGACGCTAAGTTAGGCGTAGGGTACTAGCTACGACAACTAGTAGGAACCTTAAGAGCTTAGTACGGATAAAACAAGCTCTAAGAAGTAGACATCGACGAATCTTACTTCGATAACGATAATAAAGAAAACTAGGATCTAGAATAGAACGGACGCTAGTTACTAGTACTAGAACAACAAATAAACGAACTAGATACTATCGAAGAAGATTACGTACCGGAGGAGTTAAGCGAGGACTTATCCGAAGAAGAAGAGAGCAACACTAACGACGAAAACGAAGTATACACATTTACGGTAGATGCGCTAAAGAAACTCTATAAGTTAATTATCTACCTCTAACGAAGGCACGAAGAATTCCTACTAAAGTTCTTAGGGAAACGATACCTAAACCCTAACGAATTCGACAAGACACTCGATATAATAAGGGGCATAGTATAGGGCTACCCAACCATAAACAATACTAGGAACTTAGCTAAAGCGGTTATCGAACGACTACCTATAGGAAGCCAAATAACGGATACCGGATACCTAACACCGGCAGGAACTTTCGTCTTAAACGAACTACGAATAGCGGTATAGCATATACGGGCTCTCTACTTAGAATCGTAGAAGATCTAGGAACGTAATAGACTATAAGTATAGATATAGGGCAACGGTCTACAGGTTCTAGCCGAAGCCTCTAGGTACGAAGCATAGCGAACTATATACTATTCGGGAAAAGGATTAGCTCCCTAGGAATAAGCGACCGAAGGGAGTTATATAATACTTAGGCTCACGCATCGACATTAAACACAGTTTTCTAGATATAAGCAATCGTTAACGGACACAAGACTAGTATTATAATCAACTTAGGAGTAGCGGGGAATTTTATCTCCGAGTCTTTTATAAGAAGAAACGGGTTAGCTACCCTAAAGAAGAAATAGGGTTACGAGTTAATCGCGGTAAACGGATTATCGTTACCTAGCGTAGAATAGGAGACGATACTATTGCTACTAGCTATCTAATAGCACTACGAGAATATTACCTTAGATGTCACTAATATAGCTAGTTATAACATAGTATTAGGTATGCCTTAGTTAAGAAAGCATAATCTAGTAATCAACTAGAGAAGAGGAGTACTTACATTTAGGGAATGCGACTACGTTATCCATATTTAGCCTACGCATCGACAGCGGACGATAGTAGATAAGGTAAAGAAACAGCTTAACGTATTCGAGCTTACGCCGACTAGAAGGATAGAAGAACTACCTTCGACCGGGATAGACACTAGCGAGGGGCCGCCGGGTTACGAAGTTACTAGAAGTAATAGAAGTAACGTACTATCGAAGAATACTAATATCTTAGAGTTAAGTATTCCTAAGGAATATCGTAAGTAGTCGCGACTCTTTAAAGAGGAGAGAGGCAAAGCCGCCTTACCTAAGCACCGCCTATAGGATTATAAGATTAACATTTAGCTAGGGAAAGAGCCTCTATAGGGACCCCTATATTAAATGTCTAAGAAAGAGCTATAGACCCTACGAGAATGGCTAAAGGAGAAGCTAGCTAAAGGATAGATAAGAAGATCCACCTTAAGTGTAGGAACTCTATATATGTTCGTTCTAAAAGCAAACGGGAAGTTACGACTCGTATAAGACTATAGGAAGTTAAACGAGATCACGATTAAGAACCGATACCCGCTACCTAACACCGAAGAAGTATAAGATAGATTAACCGGATCGGACTAGTACACGAAGATTGACCTACGAGATGCCTTCTACGCTATACGGATAGTAGAAGGAGAAGAATAGAAAACCGCTTTTAGAATAAGATACGGACTCTATAAATTCTTAGTTATACTAATAGAATTAACTAACGCACCCGCATCCTATTAGGACCTTATTAACGAAACACTTAGAGACCTACTCGACGTATATGTTATCGCTTATATAGACGATATATTAGTCTACACGAAAGGATCCCTTTAGAATTATATAAAACAAGTCTAGGACGTATTCGAACAACTTACACGTTTAGGATTTAAGATAGCACCCGAGAAATGCGAATTCTATAAGAAAGAAGTTAAATTCTTAGGCTTTATTATTAGTACTATAGGGATAACGATCGACCCTACGAAGACACAGTTAATTAGAGAATAGCTAGAGCTAAAAACAGTTAAGGACGTACAATCATTCCTTAGACTAGCGAACTATAACCGGAAATTTATTAAGGACTACGTAAGGACAGTAGCACTAATAACGATGCTTACAAGAAAAGACGTTACCTAGAAATAGGGAAAGGAATAGATTAAAGCGTTTAAGAAACTTAAGGAACAATGCGCTTTAGCCCCTACGCTTCGATTATTCGATAGTAGTAAGGAAGTCTATATCGAGACCGATGCGTCTAATATAGCAATAGGCGCGTGTCTAACATAGACACACGATAGGTAGAGACACCTAGTAGCCTATTACTCCCGGAAAATAACTATAGCGGAACAGAACTACGACATCTATAATAAAGAGCTTCTAGCTATTGTTACTACTATATAACATTAGAGAGTATATGTCGAGGGCCTACTAAAGTTAACGATTCTTTCTAACTATAAGAATCTTACGTACTTTACGACGACGAAAGAACTTACCCGAAGGTAAGCCCGCTAGTCGGAGCTACTAGAACAATATAAGTTCGAAATTAAATATACTCTAGGACGAGAGAATAGCCGCGCTAACGCGCTAAGCCGAAGAAGCGACTATATAGAAGGAAAAGAACTAGTGTAACATAAAGTACTAAAGACGAACCCCGACGGAAGTCTTAGTACTAACATAAGAGAATTTAATAACATCGTACGAATATTAGGCGATAGGGACGAACAATTCCCTATATCGTAAGGAAAATACTAGGTACTAAAGGATCAAGAAGAAGAATGCATACGATAACATTATAACGGACTAACATATAGACACCCTAGAACTTCGAAAACAATAGACCTAATATAGCGCAGTTTCTCATTCCTATAGATAAGACTTAAGGTGTTACGCTACATTAAGCAATACGCGCACTACTAACGAAACAAGGCTACGAGACATGTAAAATACGGTCACCTACAGTTTAGGACACTACTAATAAAACCATAGAACGAAGTCATAATAGACTTTATTACGAAACTCCTACCGTTAAGAGACTAAGTTACGAAACAACTATACGACATAATACTAGTTATAGTTAATAGACTTATAAAATACGCATACTTTATTCCTACATCGGAAACATACAATGTAGAGTAGCTCGGATACCTCGTACTAGATAGACTTATCCGATACTACGGATTCCCCTAAGCGTTTATAACGGATAGAGACAAGCTATTTACATTAAATTACTAGAAGACGCTTATAGGAACGATCGGAATTAAATATAAGCTATTAACGGCATATTATCCGGAAATAGACGGATAAACTGAAAGGATAAATTAAACGCTAGAACAATACCTACGATACTACATTAATTATGCATAAGACAACTAGGTTTTATTACTGCCAATAGCGCAGATTGCACTAAACAACCATAAATCGGAGACAACTTTAACGATACTATTCTATACGAACTTTAGTAAAGATCCTAACCTATTTAGAATACCTAGATCTTACCTACAAGCCGAAAGAGCAATCGTAATGACGGATACTCTTAAGGAAGTGCATAAAGAAACACGTAAGGCAATCGAAGATGTATAACAAAAACTGTCTTAACAACGGTAGGACATAAGAAAAATAGCACCTCTACTAAAAGAGGGGGATAAGGTCTATCTCCTTATAAAAAACTTAAGAACAAGAAGATAGACTAAGAAACTAGATTACGTAAAGGTCGGACCATTTTTTATCGATAAAGTTATAGGAATAGTTAACTACCGCCTACGACTACTACCTAACGCGAAAATCCACCTGGTCTTCTACATTTCTAAGTTAGAACCCGTAGACGCCGAAACACCCTACTAGGAGAGCTTCTATTTCGAACTAGAAGTAGAAAACGAATTCGAAGTCGAAAAGATCCTAGATAAGAGAGGTTAGCGATACCTTGTTAAATAGAGAGGATACGATAATTTAGAAAATACCTAGGAACTAAAAGAAAATCTACACAACTATTAGCAAAAAATCTAGGAATACTACAAAACTAAAAAACGGCCAGCCGACTAAGCTACCGATTAGCGACTAGTCGGCCGGGAATAGCTAAGGTAGGAATCGAATCTACGACCTTAAGAGTATAGACAGCTTACGCTCTACTACTAAGCTACCTAGCCAATTAATAAAATAGGGACACAACTTATAAATAAATACCCTAATAAGTTTCTACCTCTAGGGACTCGCCCTAGGGCTCCGCCCTAGAAAGCGCCGCCTAGTCATTTACGGGCATCTCTAGGATATCCGAGAAAGAAACTAGCGAAGGCGACACCTCTACCCCCGACGCCCGCTTAAGAGACGCTAGCTCCTTACGCGCCTCTTCCTCCTCGAGCTCCTCTAACTCCTTAGCGACGGCATCGTCGGTGCGACGCTTAGCTAATCGTAGCTATTTCCGAAGACGGATCTTACGTATCTTTAGCCGCACCTCCTCCTCTTTAATCCTCTTAAGCTCTAGCTTAAGCTTATCGCGCAAATCGCGAAGACGTTCCTACTCCGGACGAGAAAGACGTATATCGCAATCCTTATAGCCTTTTCGAATATAGGCCGAACACTTTCTAGACCGAGAACCTACGATACACTTTACTACTACGCCCGAGGATCGAGACTTCTAACAATTCGTGCATAGAGCCATTTTGATACTAGAAACTTTAGTATCCTAAGCAAGTCGTTAACAGCGTTTATAGGAGGAAGAAGACATAGTTAACTATTACTATAAGAAATGATAACGGCTTAAGAAGCTTCGGGACGAAGCTAGGCTAAGAAGGGGATAGTGTTACGGAATGATTCCTAGGGACCCTAGAATTATAACGATAAGACGAACACGTAACTTATCCTACCTAAGCGCTTAGACATAGAGCGATTAGACTGCTTATGCTTAGACTAATTAGACTGCTTATGCTTAGAATAATTAGACTAATTACCGAGATCTACGAATCCCTTTTATATTTAGGAACGCTAGAAACCCTTATAGTTCTAATGCGTTTAACTTATGTTACTATCTTACTAATTAGAATACAACTCTTATTCCAATTATTCATCTTCGCTTAGCTTACTTCAGCCTCTCTAAAGAATACCGCCACGTGACTTGACTTATCTCTCCTTTGAGACTAGCCCTAGAACGAGACATAACAAAGTAGTAGTACCCTTAAGGTGCTTATATAAGTCTTCTTTTAATAAGAAGCCCTTAATCCCTATAATTTAGGTGCCTAATCTTATTTCCTAAAGACAAGTAATCACCACACTCAATCAGGTTATGTCACCCTCAAAACCTGCTATCCATGCATCATCCTAGCGCTTTACACTGACTCTGCAGGGGATAGTCAGATTAAGTTTCGCGCGGGCCCGCTCCCACGCTTCACACCTCCCCGCAAAGGACGTTACCGACATGGACTGCATCAGACCGAGGATACACTTTATCCATCGACATGAATATATGCGTAGGCCGTATATCACTGCTGTAAGTACCGTATCATCTTCATCTGTCCATTTCCCACTGCAGTCACCCACCCTGTCCCACAATGAACTCCGACTTCACCACACCAGAGCTGCTCGACTACATCTCGAGGATCGACGCGTTCATCGACGACGAGATCAAGCCGTTGCAGGCACAAGACGATAACGAGCGATTCTTCGATCACCGACGCGAGCATTCGAGGACAGATTGGGACAAGGGTGGGCTGCCTCGCGATGAGTGGGAAGATCTGTTAAGGGAAGCCACCCGGAGAGCAGACAAGGCAGGCTTCTATCGATTCAGTTTGCCCAAAGAGTATGGGGGTCAGAACGAGCAGAGCGGGAGGGGTGCAAATCTGTGGATGGCCGTGATCAGAGAACACCTAGCAGCCAAAGGACTCGGCCTCTTCAACGATCTGCAGAATGAGCACTCCGTATGTGGGAACTTCCCCGACATCATCATGGTCCAACACTTCGGCAACGCACAGCAAAAGAACGAGCTCATTCATGGCCGCCTCGCCGGCAACGTCCGCATCACCTTCGGCCTCACGGAACCGGAGCACGGCAGCGACGCGACCCACATGTCGACCAAAGCGACCAAGCAGCCCGACGGAAGCTACCTCATCAACGGCGCCAAAATGTGGCAGACAGGCATGCACAAAGCCACCAACTGCTTCATCTTCGCCCGGACCAGCGGCCCCAACGGCGCAGCGCGAGGCATAACGTGCTTCAACGTGCCCGCCTCCAGCCCAGGCCTCAAAGTCGAATCCTACGAATGGACCCTCAACATGCCCACCGACCACGCCACAGTCTCCCTGACCAACGTCCGCGCGCCCGCTTCGTCCATCATCGGCGCCCTCGACCAAGGCCTCGCCATAGCCCAAGCCTTCGTGCACGAGAACCGCATCCGCCAAGCCGCCTCCTCCCTCGGCGCGGCCGTCTACTGCGTCCAACAAGCCGTAGCATACGCCCGTCGGCGCCGCCCCTTCGGCCAACCCCTCGCCTCCAACCAAGCGATTCAATTCCCCCTCGTCGAGCTCGCGACCCAATGCGAGATGCTCCGGCTCCTCATCCGCAAGACAGCCCACGACATGGACACCATGCCGCACCGCGACGTCGAGCAGAAGCTCAGTGATAAAGTCAGCATGTGCAACTACTGGGCGAACCGACTCTGTACGCAAGCCGCGGACCGCGCGATTCAGACGTTTGGCGGCTGGGGGTACAGTAGGCATTATCCGTTTGAGCACATTTGGCGGCATCATAGGCGGTATAGGATTACGGAGGGCAGTGAGGAGATTCAGATGAGGAAGGTGGCGGGCTATCTTTTTGGCTTTACGGGGCCGGAGAAGAGGAAGGATGCCGAAGATGTTGAAGTCACGGGGAACTCGAAGTTGTAGTAGGATATGGGAATCATGGATTTCATTGTCGCGTCATCATGGTGCTCGTGTCGCTTCGGCTGTTGTTATCTCCTGACTCCGGGTCTGGAGACCGCTGGCGTTGTGTCGTGTGTCGTGTCGTCATGTATTGCCCCGTGCGCAACGCGCGCTCTCTCCATTGTCTCAGCACTTGATTCAATGGTATAAGGGACCAGCGCCTAGCGTGGCACGTACTGTGAGCAGCCGAAGTAGTGGGCGCTCAAAGGTTCGTGACACTCTGGACACGCGCCAGGCTGCTGGTGCCCCTCTGGGAAGTCGAACAGGGCCTGAACCGCCGAGCTCCTCTCCCAGATCCGTGGGTCATTCACATCCGGTGGCGCTGCGCGGGGCGCATTCATGATCTCCGTGAATTTCGCGGATGGATCGGCTGTCACATGCTGCTGGGCGCCTCGTGGCAGTACCGGAACTGCGACCTTCTGTGGTACTGGTGGTGACTTCACCTTCCGAGCCCGTCCATCGCCCTTCTTCTTCTTATTCTTCTTCTTCTTCTCCAGCGCCGCTTCCTTCCTCTCATTCCTCTCCTTCTCCACCAAGCAGCCCTTCACACCTCCAGGGCACTTCTTCTTGCTCGCGTTGCAAGCGGTACAGCCAGGCATGGCCGCGTGGTGGTCGCGTGTGGTATATGTTGTAATCCTGTGGTGTTGTTGTGGTATTTGGTGCTGGAGGTGGTGCTAGACGGTGTATGGTGTGTGCTGTGTGGTGTTAAGTTACACATCGCTGGCAAACCCGTGTGCGAATGCTCATGTGAGGTTTGCTAGGCATGTGAAGATTGCTTGCATGTGCTAAAGATCAAGTGAATCCAGCATGTGAGGCAAACAAGGCCATTCTGAACAATGGAGCGCGTCCCGCTTCGAGGCTTCTAGAGATACCTCGCCATTGATTCAGGCTCTTTAGGAAGACTGGAGAACATGTGGGATGAATATTGCGCGACGTGCACACCGAGTATGTGATGCCAAGGATGATGTCTTGAGCGGTATGGCGCGTCGGGCTTCGAAGTTTTCAGAGATACCTCGCATTTGATCTAGACTTTGTATGGAGTTCGCCGCACACTCGGGATAGGTAGTGCGCGACGCGTGTATCGAGCGTCTGACTGAGCCAATCCATGACATTGTGAGCACTGGAGCGCGTCGCACTACGAGAGTCCAACAAGGGCTGGGCTATTCATCCAGGCTCTGGAGGATGGTCGAGAGACGTTTGGAGATAGTATTGCGCGACGCGCTGTGCCCTATCGTTACGATACTGCCTCGTTGTCTTCGCGCGGTTGCTCGATGTCTCTACGCCGTGCTTCGTCCTTGTCGACCCATCGGCGAAAGATGACAATAGCTATGCTACCCCCGGCAATCATAATGGCTTGGTAGACGACAATAGGCACCTGGATCTTCGACGATAGCTCCAGACTCAAGCCAGAGAAGAAAGATGTAGCTAGGGGAACTCCTACAGCAGGTCCTTTGCCGGTCACGCAATAGGTGATTGCCACAACATCCTTCTTCGGGAACCATATCAGCGACACGAAGCATGAGACTGCAAAGTATAGCAGAAACATCGCCAGTAGAATAAAGACCAGGAACACGAGATTGCTCGGCGGTATGCCATCGAATGCAGAAGAGCGAAACGCTTGATCGTAAGTGGACCAAATAATCACGATCATGCACAAGCTTCCCAGCTTGTTGAACTTCCATCTTCGGAAGACTGTGTCGCAAGCTTTGGGAAAGAAGTGCCGCACGACCTGTCCAGCTACCAGCGGTACATAGATCGAGAGACCAAGCTGCTTCAGCACTCGTCGGTAGATCTCGGTGAAGTTGCCTGTCGAGTCTGGTAGGATCTCATTGTACCAAGTCGGGACCGTCACGTACAGTGCAACAAGCGCTGGAGCAATGAAGACGCCGATGAAGTTGCCGATAGTCGTTTGGACGACGGTAAGCTCGGTGTTGCCGTGTGCTTGGCGAGTCATGACCACGTTACTGGCCATGGTGGTGGGCACTGTACCAACAAAGACCAGCCCGATGAGTAAGCCGGGATCCATGAAGTCCTTGTTGGTGGCTGCTGCGCTGACTACGGCGAACATCAAGCCGGAGCACATGAGGAAACAGTGTCCTTGGACCCACAGATGCGTCTTCCAGCGGGAGTAGTTGCGGAGTAAGACGTTCGTGTCGAGGGCGCAGCCCGTCGAGAAGAAGATGATGCTGACGCAGAGATACGAGATGACGGTCGATTTGATGTGCTGGTGAGATTCAGGCACGTGGACTTGTGATGCGATGGCGATGACAAAGCCTATGGCAAGCAGGAACCACTGGTCGGCCAGGAATGTCTTGCTCGCCCTGAGCCATCCATCGCCTTGTCGGTGCGGTATCCTCCTGGCTGGTGGTTGGATCGGGAGCCTTGACGGTGCATAAGGCGTTGTTCTGCTTCTCGCCACGGGAATGTGGTAATGCGCAGCCATCTGTAACCATCGGCAAGGCACGCGGCCGTTGTCGGCCGCACGAGGATCCGCGAATCGAAACGGCCTACCACTAAGACCGAACCCTTGCTAAGCACCCTTGTCCTCTCCTACTGTGATTGCACGACTTGCATCTGTACAGTATATCTGACCTACATACATCGACACCCGACCCGACAGCCAAAATGCATCATCCCATCCCCGCAGATCTCCATATGCGGGGACCATTGGCCCACATTCCGTATCTTACTTAGCACGAGTTCTAGGGAGCAACATAACCCCCCCCCCCGCCTTTATAATTCGTCTGATGCATCTCGGAAAATCTACGGGCAGTTGTAAAACGGGGATATATATACCGTACGCGTATAAACTAGTTTAAGAGGTAACATACGGTCGGCGCTTCCGATCGAATCTATAGGGCGTACTAATATCGGCGTGGTCGTGTCGCCATAGCAATCTCAAATCGCATTGTCGTACTATTCTACAACGAGCTACACTAAAACGCACCCTATTGTATTTAATGTTCGACGCTTCGCCAGGGGCTCGCCACAGTATAAGCGGACCAGCCCGGTTGGTTACATGGCTCGCTGAGGTGAGTCCTAGAGGGCTAATAATCTGTTTTTGAGTTCGCGTCTGGGCTGCCATGTGTGTCTGCGTTTCCTTATCATCGGTTCGGCTGATGCAGTTAATGGCAAGCCTCAAAGTTGATTGCACCCAAGCTCTCTGGAGGAGCGTCGGTACAAGTATTTTAGTGTTTACCTCTCGTCTTTTGACCCTCTGTCTCTCTCTGTCTTGAGTGGAAGAGCTAGCTTCGAATCACATTCCTCCTTTCATCAGAAACATTCGGCAGCAGGAAGAGCAGAACTTGCACAGGAAATATCAACCAGTTGGCTGCAATATGACGTCCACAAAGGCGATCGTGTGCCACGACACTTACGACAATGGTGGATGGAAGATGGAGGAGGTCGGCTTGAGGGCGTTGAAAGAGGGCGAGCTTTTGGTTGAGATGGTTGCCACGGGTGTATGCCATACAGATGCCCTGATTGGAGGCATTCCTGGAGGAGTAGCTCCACTTGCTTTCTATCCTAGAATCTTGGGACATGAAGGTATGACTATGATTGATCTTCGTAGCGAGATGACCCAGAAAGCTAAGACTTCCAAGGCTCCGGCTACGTAAAGGAAGTCGGTCCAGGCGTGACAGTGGCCGCTGCAGGCGACCCAGTCCTCTGCTCCTTTGCCTTCTGCGAGACGTGCGAGATCTGCAAGGCCGGGCACCATTCCAACTGCAACTCCTTCAACGAGCTCAACTTCGGTCCCGCGCCAGCGTTCCATCTTGCCTCCAAGAGCGGCGAGCCAGAAGTCGGCGGGCTCTTCTTCGGCCAGTCATCCTTCGCGAACTTCAGCATCGTCAAGCAATGCTCAATCGTCAACGCAAAGGGCATCGTAGACAACAAGAAAGACCTCCAGCTCTTCGCTCCTCTCGGCTGCGGTATCCAGACCGGTAGCGGGACTGTCGTCAACGTCTCAGGAGCAGGACCAAACGACTCCATCTGCATCATGGGTCTGGGTGGCGTCGGCCTGTCAGCAATCATGGGTGCCAAGATCCTGGGCTGCAGACAAATCATCGGCATCGACAAGGTCGAGTCTCGCATGAAACTCGCAAAAGAGCTCGGGGCGACGCACGTGATCGACGGCTCAAAGCTCGACGAGGGCAAGACGCTCGGAGATGTTGTGAAGGAGATCGCAGACGGTGTTGGTCCAAATATCGTCGTTGACACCACCGGCGCGCCAGTCCTGATGGATGCGGGCATGAAGTTCGTCCGAAACCACGGCAAGTACATCCAAGTCGGCTCGCCTCCCCTCGACTACACCCTGGGCAGCGTTGTCGGCTTTGAGTTCATGATTGCCGGAAAGCAGTGGATCGGTGCCATTGAGGGTGGCGCTTACCCGCCGGATTATGTTCCTAAGATGATTCAGTGGTACAGGGAAGGCAAATTCCCGATCGATAAGCTGATGAAGCTCATGCCTGCGGAGACGTTCAACGATGCGATGCATGAGATGCATACTGGTGAAACGATCAAGCCAATTCTGACGTGGTCGTAGAGGAGTGGCCGAGTATGGAGTGGAAGAAGCTGGCGGAGTTGTGAAGAGTGAGGATGAGATACCATTGACGAGAGGATAATTGCGGGTGTATATGTAAGGTGTCAAGTTCACGCAAAAAGAGAAATCCACCCTCCTATCGTGAATCGCTCACCTCACTCACCTCGCTATGCTCGCTTCTAACGCCGTGTATGATCGTTCAGCCATTCATTCCCCCAGATATGGCGGTCTCCATATCATCGAAATCTTTGGCTTGCAACGAGGCCTTTAAGACTCATTCTTCGAGGTCGTCCGTGATCGAGTCATTATTTGGGATCATCACCATGAGTGATTTCCATACTCATGCATCCGAAGTTCTCAATGCCACCCGGAAGATAGTCCTTGAGGTTATCAAGCGGTCCACGCTTGTAGGTTGGGCCTACTCAATCGTTAGTAAAGTCTTCAAGCACGGTATGACCTGAACTTACATCTATCGAGTATCATCTGGAATTGATCGATGCACCACTGACCCTCGTCCACGGTAAGACCCTCAGCTTTTCCAAGACTGCCCTTGTCGCAAGCTCTGGCGTCGGCGGTGACTTGAATTCGGACTTTGTAGCCCTCGGGAAAAGCAGCCGCTTTGTAGTCTTGTTGGATCTTGCCGTCTGCCAATTTCGGGGCAGGACCTAAGCCCTTCTTATTCTTAGGCGGACGAGGAGTTGGGGATGCGTATCCTCGCCTATAAGCCTCTGAACAGTATGAACTGATAGCCTTCTTGACATCACCTGTCTCAAAGCCGATGAAGTTGGCATTGTCAGGATGGCATGTTGGGCTCGAAAGTGCCACCATACCGCCGGCAGTGGGACTCGGAGTGTAGGCAAAAGTTGGAGCCGGGGGAGGATCAATCCTAAGTGAAGAATCAGGGACATTGGTGTAGGGGCACAGATCCTGGTAAGTCGTCAAACTGCCGTCTATCTCTGTAGTGGACGTCGCGATACTAGTCATGTAGATCATTCCATCCTGGCAGTCGCAGTAGTGAGAACCAGGAGGGCTACGCTTGAAGAGGCCTCGCTTGTCCGGATTCGCGCCATGTTGACAGAACTTGGGAGGGAGTCCGTCCTGGCCTTGGTCATCATTGGGGTCGATGACTGCATCAGTTGGGCATGCGGGTCCATGCTCCTCCTCATCTAGCTCGTCTTCGTCTTCTTCGTCGTCTGAAGCTGTTGGTGTAGCTGCTGAGGTAGTCTTTGTACCGCCTGGCTTGCCGGAAGGAAAGAAAGTAGTTGTCGCAGACGGCGCCGTAGACGTGTTTCCATCACCCTTTGAAAGAGTCGGCATGCCCTCTATTGGAATGTCGATTTCCACGAGAACATCGTTGGTATCATGCAGGACCTTATCGACCTTCTCGACCATCTTGCCAGGGACGAGCTTCGAGTAGTCTGGGAAATATTTGCCGACCGGATCAACAACCATAATGCCCGCGTCACCTATCACGGTCCCAATCGTGCGCAGACAGCCGCCTCGATATCCTGCATCCATCGCATTCCAGTCAAAACTCAGTCCACCCCCGGCACGCTTGATTTTGCGAATCTTGGCTTTGTCGGCACACTCATTGGCGGTGTCGATGATCTCCTGTCGTAGCTCTGGGGTCATGTTGATCTTCCATGGCTGATCGGTTGCCGTAGGCAGGGCGATGCTTATTTTGGCAGTAGTAGTGATGGTTTGAGTCACGACTCCTCCGTTCGGTAAGCTGAACACAGAGGAGGTCGAAAGCTGCGTGACTGACCCACCACCAAAGGCAGGTGCGTTGACGCGGCATTCGGTATGCCACGAAGATGAGGCGCCCTCGACGTAGACACAGTTTGTAGGCGCATCCTGTCTCTTCTCTGCATCCACGTGCCTGCTACGGGTTCCAGTCATGCTTCGGGTTGGAATGGCCTTTGGTGGAGTGGTTTTAACAGCCGCAGATGCCAGACTTACAGCCGCGGCTCCTAAGAACAGCATATTTCTCAGAGTATGTGCCATCTCGATGGAAGTTCGTGCGAAGCTGGAAGCTTTCCCTTGTTTTCCCAAGCTCAATGATGTGTGCTGTATGCTGTCCAGGGGTGGCAAGCCTAACAGCAGAATCTTCTTGTCGTTGAAGGTGACTCTAGCAGCGGAAGTGTTCTTGCTACTGATCAGCACGTGCTGTTTGGAGTCGTCGCTCTGACCAGGGGAGAAGAAGGTCCTGATAGATACGGCGCAGGATCTGGACTTGGTGTTGAAGGCTATCGCAAGCTTTGCAGTATGAAACCGGTAGGCTACCAAGTAGTCCAGTGCCAATATTGGTGGTGTTGTGCTCTGGTGTGACGATGTGGTAGTCTAAGGAAGAGAGCGAATTAGTGCGGGTGGGTAAGGATGTGGTTGTAGAAGAGAGGAAGCCGAAGAGGCTTAAGACCTCTGCGATGCTCGTTCTCTCGTGCCAATGCTTGCTGCAGCGAGCATGTGGTCTCCGCGGCAGCGAGAGGAGTGTTAAGCTTGTGCTCTTCGAAGTTGACACGTGAGCTGCGGAAGATGCTCTGGCTAATGGACTGCAAGGTCGACTGTCAGAAGAGGAGTCGGTCGATGGCAGATCTTCTGAGCTGGGGTGCTGTGTGCTGCTTAGGGCAGCCGTATGGTCTCTCACCCGCAGCCTGTTATGGCTTGGACCAAAGCTTGGAATGTCGGCCTGGACTGGTGGACCAGTCTTCTTGGTTGTTGGAGCGAGCTATTGGTAGTGGAAGGTGGGTCGTTGGTGATGAATGCTGTCGGAAGGGGTGGGAGCGGGATGATGTCGAGAGGAAGGTTGGGGTTAGAAGGATAGCCTTAAGACCTCGTGGGTCCAGTCCAAGCTGCGACGTCTCTTTCGCGAGAACAGGTCACGCACCCTCGCCATTGCAGAGCCGTGGTTTGTCGACTGCAAAGCAGCGTGTGTAATGCAAAGAGAGACTGAAGCCGCTGCATGTGCCAAAGATGACCCATGGCTGACATTAAAACGACAGAAGAGCCCTATGTCTGAAAACTGATCTCAGATCGAGGATTCCAGCGCCAGATGCATGAATGCTCACTCAGAGTCCAGGCTCAGTCCAGATAAAGTCCGCTGTCCAGAGCAAGAGGCTGGAGGACACTATGCTGCTTCCACGCCGAGTTCGAAGCAGCAAGCCGACCAGAACGCAGCTTGGGCCGAAGACCTAACACCATACCGTTCCAAGTAATATTGTTCACACATAGGCAGCATAAGATTTAGGAGCTTGCTTACCTTTGACAAACCACTACCGAGCAAGTCCTATATAACCTGCTTCCGAAAGTTTTCAACATTTACCATTTCCCAGCAAAACACAATCTTAATAGGCGCTGATAATCGTCCGCGGCTGTAAAAAAGGTGTATGAGAGGGAGGGGGGGGGGTTTGCACGAAGGACAAAGTTTAGAAGAAAGGCTCATCCTCACGCTTCGAACGGAACAGAGACTACACGCAGTCATCGGAAGAGAGTGAAGTAACATACCTCGTCCTCAAAAATACACTACTCAAGTGAGAGCAACGAAAGAGGTCCAGAGATGTTTGCGATTCGTAACACGAGGCGACTGTTAGCGCACTCACAGGTACTCGCAACGATCGAGGGGCTCTCACCTCTTGACCAACTTCCAAGCTCACGAGTCGCTTCACAGAGGTTAATTGAACGGAGGATTCATGTGGTTCGAGCGAGAGACTGGTCAGCAAAGGATAGACCTAGCTAGCTTTAAAGACCCACTCATCTTCCACCTCGTCCACTGCCAGGACCCGATACTCCTCTGCCAAGGTCGGGACGTCCCTGAGTATACCTCCCCTGTGTTGAAAGACCATCCTCCGGCAACGAAGTGTGTAGAGGCGGTGCACTTGAAGGGGCAGATCCCAAGGCTCCGTTTTGAGGCTGCTGCTGCATAATCACTGTGTTGGTTTGAGCGAACGCACGTGCCGGCTGCTGCTGGATCAGCTGCTGCTGACGTTGCTGCCAATGAAGCATTTGCTGACGCTGAAATTGACGTTGTTGTTGTTGAAGATGCTGATACTGAGCTGGCGAAAGTGCAGTGTGATATGGTTGTGAGTATTGGAATTGCGATGATGGGGAGTTTGGGGGTAGTGCCGGCGGAAGCTGAGACTGTGGCGGTTGATAATACAGCTTTGGCGGCTGGAAATATGCCGTTGGTCGTGGAGATGTTAGTGTGGGCTGAACTAAACTTTGCTGTTGCATACTGTTTGCGCTTGGATACGATTGATCATTCGCCGTCCGTTGTCGCTTCGCCCCGTTCGAAATTTGCTGGGCTTGCGAAAGAATGCCTATGCCTGGTCCTGGTAGAAAACCTATAGCTGGTCTACGCGGGTGATGCGTCTGTTGTTGGCCCTGGTCTTGGACCTGTCGTTGAGGTATCGTCTGCTGCTGAGTCGTCGGCTGCTCCGGAAGGGGCGCTGTACCTTGGAATGAGATAAGATTGCCCGAAGCATCGGTGATCGTGATTGAGTCGCGGCTCTCCACAAGACGCGGCGACAAATACCAAGAAGGTATGGGGTAGTAAGTCCAGGGAAAGGCAACGAAGTCTGCTCCATTATGAGTGGAGTCGTTGTCGCCTATTGTCATGTAACCATCTGGTCCGACTAGTAAAGTATTCTGTCCCTCCCATGCCCAAGGTTCTTGTACCCGAAGCTTGGAAAGATCCGCCGCGAGTTCCTCCTAGGAGTTGCTCCGGAGCTCGTCCTCTGCAGCTTTGACAAGTGCTGAGAAGTCCTTCTTGGCCCAATCGAAGTATTCCTTCCAGGCACGACTACCATCAGCGCTCTCGTTGGCGAAGGTCTTGTGAAATAGGACAGAGACCTTGACCACCGCCTTCTGCTGTTCGGCAAGCTTCTCGAGCTCTTGCTTGACTGCAGTGTCCTTTGGCTTGAATGCGAGGACACCGCGGAACTGCTGGGACAAGGCGTCCAGACGACGCTGAGACTCTGCTGGCGCAATGTTGAGCAGCTTGCCAAGGACCAGACAGCAAAGGATCTTGATCTCGTGCTCATCGCCAGCACCAGCTACAACGCGATCATAGTAGGCCGAGATGTCAAGACGAGCACGAGAAGCAGGTGAGTCCAGCAAGGCATACAATGACTCGTAAGCGGCTTTGCGCATCTCGAGACCGTCGTCCACCTTGTGCTTGAACGGACCCATCTGCACTTCGCGAATCAACTCTGGCCGAATCACAGTCGCCTGCATCACTGGCGGCAGCAGTTGCGACAGATGTGGTAGAATCAGATCAGGCTTGTGCTGTAGGGCACCGCTGAAAGTTGCGAGAGCAAGGCGCTGGTTCTCTAATAGTGGCTCGCTCAGCATGGTGGCAAGCATTGGAATGGCCGATGCCTGCAGGTTGCCATTGTATGAGCTGTCCGTGTCCGAGAAGACGTAGCGAAGTGCAGAAATGACCATGCCACGGATTGTCGGGTTCTGGTTCGACAGATAGCTCTGCAGCTGCGGGAGGTATGAAGCCGGATCAATGATGGCAAGCCGGCCAATGACTTCAGCTCCGACAACCTTGTTGTCTTCCGCCTGACCAAACGCGATGACATTGTCCCATAGTTTCTTAGTGTACGGTCGGATCTCATCCTCTGCGTTGTTGTGTTGAAGCAGTTCCTTCACGGAGTGGAGCAGAAGATACTGACGACCTTGTGCCATGGCATCAAGGATCGATGGCAGGTAACTCTGAACGTTACCTGCACCTGCATGGCCAAGTGCCACCGCAGCAGCAAGCTTGACCTTCTCTGACGAGTCGTCAAACCACGGAATGAAACTGTTGGGCTGGAGTGGGCTGGAGGTACCCTTTCGTAGCCCGGCCTCACCCATCACCGACAATGCCAGACATCTCTTCGACTCGTCGGACTGCTCGAGCTCCTTGGCGAAAGCATCGAGGCTCACACCAATGCTGCTGCCACCAGAAACAAGCAGCGTACCAATGACTTGGCCAGTGACATCAGTGTCACCTTGTGGCGCCACCTGGAGGAGTGCGGCCATCAAGCCTTGACCAGCGCCGGCCTGTCCAACAGCCTCCACGCAAGTGATGAGCGAGTCGAGTGCAGGTCCTGAGAGAGGCGACTGCACTATGCTGCAGATTCCGCTGATCACATTCGGGACCGCTACCAGAGCTGGTCTGTCCTTGGCGAACGCTGCCAGAACCACTAGACCTGGTGCCATCATGTGGAGGTCCTCAGAACCCAGAAGCGGCACGAGTAGCTGAACGAGCTCGCCCACGACCTGGTCACTAAGACATTCGCGCGACGCAGAGTTGATGGCAAGCATTCTCAAAGCACTCAGACTGGCTCCGCGAAGGGCCCTGTCAGACTTGCGAAGCTGGGCACCAAGCTCGAGCGAAGCAGCCTCCACAAAGTCTGGCTTGAAGTCTTTCTTGCTCTGCGCCAGCACAGCTATCGTGTCTATCGCGCGGACACAGGCCAGGCGCGTAAGCTCGTTCTTGAGGCGATCTGCAATCAGCTGTTGACCAGCGAAACGATCCTCGTGTGAGAGCAGACTAGATGCACTCGCACCAGAAGTCCGACCGATGAGCAGACCAAGTGCCTGGACGGCCTTTCTCCGCACATCTGTGTCGGTATCTTGCGCAGAGATACGGTTGATGATGACCTGATAGAGCTTCGTAAGCACATCGCCAGTCTTGCTCGCTGCAGATCTCGGTGGTGTCAGCGCCTTGATGTAAACCTCGATGGTAGCGAAGGCTTCCGTCGAGACCCTAGCAAAACGGTCCTTCGCTGCGGCCACGAGGGCAGGGACGATCTTCTGGAGATGAGGCTGGATGACTTTGCTCGAATGCATCTCGGCAATGACGCGCAGAAGAGCAAGTGCTTCAGTCCTGAGTTGGTTGCCAGCCGTATTGGAGACGGGTCCAGCACTTCCGCTCATTGTCTCCACAACAGGGTCGATGACGAGGTCAGCAGACTCGGAAAGTCCTCCTTGCTGTCCCTTGACCATATCCTTCAAAAGTGATATCAAGCCTTGCTTGGTCGGCACAGTGCTTGACTTGAGCAGTTTCGAGGCCGCCTTGACGATATCAGGATTGATCTTTGCAAGACCCTTGGTGGCCTTGTCGACCGGAGGAGGTGTAGACGGTGATGCGTAGCCGTTCATGATAGCCTGCTGAGCATGAAGATCAGAGCCCAAGGAGTCACTAAACCCTCGTCTCCTCTTCCTGCTCTGCGGTATCAGCACATGCTCGTCACGCTTCGATACTGCGACATTAAAGCCCGTCTTGGTGATGAGGAACGCCAATGTCGAGATGACTTCAATCCGTACGCTCTCTTCTCTCTCCTTGAACCGCGTTATCAAAGCTGGGGCGATCTGACCATATATTGCTGGATCATTGGGGTCAAGCGTGCCAACGAGAGCGTGTAGTGCTTTCGCCGAGCTCTTGCGAACCTTCCAGCTGACATCGTCTTCATCATCAAAGCCCGTCTCTTCTTCGAAATCTTCATCGGCAGCGAATTCGTACTCCTCTTCCTCCTCTTCTTCCATCTCTTCATCTTCATCGTCTGCGACGTCCGGATCATACTTGAGAAACCGCAGGCAAGCCTCGATGACGTCCTTGGTGTATGCGTGCATGTCCTGGGGACATGTCTTCAGAAAACTCTCGACCGCAACGAGTGCCGCCTCCCGGACTTCCTCCATTGCCACATCGCGCTCGCCTTCTGCCTCCTGCTCCGCCTGGCGCTGCTGATCAAGTTCCATCTGACTCAACGGAGATAGCACAAACGGAGCAAGTGTCTTGAGGTAGGGCCCGAACTTTTGTGGTATTGCACGAGCCAAACTGCCGTATACGGTGAGGTACAGCTTGCGTTGCTGGCTGGTGAGATGTGGTTGACGCAGCTTCTCGATGGTCGAGCTGACGTGTTGTGACAGCAAGCCATCATTGAAGTATGGTGCCAATGCTGCCAGTGCAGCCACCGCCTTCTTCTTCATCACCGTGCCGCAGCGCTCCCCCTCGAGGATGGTCATGGTGATCTGCTCGAGTGCCTCGACTTCCACATCTTGTAGCATAGGACCAAAGCACTTGGCCACCTCTTCTAGCACGTCAAGAGTGTTGCTGTCGGTTCCTGTCTCCAAATCCTCCTGTAGCATGCCTTTCGGGGGCGGAGGGCCTGGCTTCGGCAGTGCAAGGACGACTCTGCCCGTCAAACGCGGTATGAGAGCCTTGCTCACAGCGTTGTAAGCATCCTGAAGCTTCTGACTTCTCGGTAGGCCCGCAACCGGGTGAGGAAGGGCGACCACAATGGCTCGCAGGCATAGGGCGGGGATGGTGGTGTCGATGGAGCTGTCCGTCTTGATGGTGCTGACTTTCTCGATGGTGGGGCAAAGGATCGACTCGGGTGCCTTGTTGACGAATGGCCCAAGACACTTTAGCGCTTGTTGCTGGACGTCTCCGTGGGTGTCGTTGAGGGTGTGGAGCAGGCCTTCGACGACCTTGGCGCATGTGGTGTAGTCGTGTGCGAGGAACGTGGGATTGCCGTTGATGAGCATGCTGTTCAAGTCGTTGAGGGTCATGAATCTGATGTCGGCGTCCGCGTCGTTCAGCTTGGGAAGCAACGAGGCCACATTATGGCTCGTTGGATTCTGCGGGACAGTGCTGGACGACATGATGCTGGCGGGTATGTCTGTATGTGTATGGATATAGTCGTGTCGATGTCGGTGTGCTGCAGAAGGAGAGGGAGAGATGTATCTGCAGGGGAAGACAGTGTGGTGGTCGCCTGCAGCAAGACAGGCACCATGGAAAGAAAGAGCAGGCGCGCGCTGGCGGTGGTGATGGCGGTGGTGAAAAGTCGAGTGTTTGTAAAGAGCAACACGAGAGCTTGAGTGAGGCAAGTCTGCAACTAACGCACCGAGGGGTGCCTGATGCCTGATGGCGGGGTTGATGCCTGCGACTGGAAGCGTGGCAGTCATTCATTCACTTACCTCTTGGCCAACAGATGTACGTTTCTGCAGGCAATAAATACATGTACCATCGCAGACAGCATCTCTCCTTCACCAGTGTAGTGAGTGCAACGGCGCGATTTTCTATAGCATGTCAGTCAAATCACGTGCACGTCACCAGCCACATTCACGCGAGCAGCTTTTTTTAACCTCAGCAAGCTCAGACGCTTCGGGTATAGCGAACTCGCGCGAGGTGTCGTTCTTGGGCGAAGCTTACTCTCCCACGACGTTGTGTTGCTCTATGTGAATTGCTGCTCCACCACGTTCCGCACAGCATGCCTCGCGTGAAGCGACCCGGATTGTCGACCGACCCGGATCGCGTCTCCACTGCCGCATACGCCGCCTCGCAGCCTTTGTTCGCCACGCTCCGGAACGCGACAGATTCCATCGACACGCAGAAGGCTAGCTTGACGACTGCTCGCCATGTCGTCCAGCAGCTCCACGTCAAGATCGATACGAGCGACGCCGACCGCCACGAGACATACATGCAGAACATAGTCAGCGCATGGGACGCGGCGACCGAGGCCTATTGCAAAGTGTTCGAGGAGCTCTGCAATGTCACTCGCGCAGACGACAGTGAAGGACGACCGCAGGGCAAGCGACATGAGCAGTTTGCCAGGATTTGGGAGACAGCACGCCAAGCGAGAGATGCTGTGGAGGGCTATGCGCCCGCCAAGGCTGAAGAGGAGGAAGCTGTTACTGCTGCTGAGAAGGACGATTTCGCTGACGGAGTCCATGTGGAGACTATAACAAACATCGACTCGGCAGCTCAGATGAACGACAAGAAGAGAAAGCTGGCAGACGCCGAGCCGTTATCAGATGCCTTTCCACATCAGCGAGCGGACCAGAGCGACGAGGACGAAATTGTCGTGAAGCACAACTCAGTTCCGAAGAAAGCAGCGCCGCCCGCCCAAGCCGCGAAGCCTCCGAAGATCAAGACGCCACAACAAAAGGCCTTGCTGGACGACACTATCCGCTACAGTCGACTCGATCCCACCAAGATTATATGGCAGAACGGACAGCTCAAGGTACCCTTCGAACGACTGTCGCCTGACGAGCGCAAAGCGTGGAGTGTCATCAAGCACCGTCAAAAGCGGCAAATCCGGCGCTCGAAGGTGAAATCCAATCGCGCAAAGGGACCTCCAGCGGCGAAGAACGTTGCAGAAGCGAACCAGGAGGTCGAGCCGGAGGCAAACGCTGTCCCCATCCCGGATGACAAGCCAGAGTCGAGCGTGCCAACACCAACGCCAGCCAACCGTCCAAACGGCCATGTCCCTGCAGTCGAGTACGAAGACGTGTCAGCTGAAGTTGAGGCTCGACTCAAAGCGAAGGCCGAGAAGAAAGCACAAGAGAAAATCAAGAGGTCCGAGAAGAAGCGAAAGCGGGAGAGCAAAGACTCCTTCGTCAATCCCAGTGCTGAGCAGGAAGATCCAGAGGCCGCGCTTGAAGCAGAAGCTGACTCGAAGGACAAGCCTGTCAAGCCAGCCAAGAAGAAGTCGAGGCAGGCTGCCGACTCTGGCGTCTCGGGGAATGGCACTCCAGTCGATGCTAAAATTGAGGCTGCGAAAGTGAAGAAAGCACCGAGAAAGATACAGAAGCGGAAGAATGGCGCGGGGGAGGAAGACGGTGATGAGATCAAGGTGGCAGAGGCGCCTGCGAAATCGACGGCGAAGAAGAAGACACGGCACTTCTAGGGGAAGCGCCTTCCGAGCCGCCTGTTGAGATAGCATGATTATGATAGCCCGTGCAATGTACAGTCTTCCTATGGCAAGTTGACCATGGCCCAGTTGGATCTCTATACGGAGCACTACAGCCTGGACTCGCAAGTCTTACGCCTACAAGCACGATGGGTCCTGCTTCAGTCTTGCCTAGCGGGTTGTGGCGGCATATCTGCTTTGCTTCCGGATCGTGGCTCACAATGCCGACAGGAAACTAGAATTAGTACACTATCTGTTCGTAGCGGATGCACATCATCCCGTGACAGAATTTGCACTTTTCAAGAGGCTCCAGCAACTCAACCTTGATTATTGTCTTCATCAGACTCAGCACCACCACCGCAGCATACTCTCACCTCCAGACCACCTACCACCATGGCCCAAGACCGTGCTGTCGAGAAGAGCAGCCGCCCGGCAGTCCGTCCCAGGCCAAGAGAACCGACACAGCGGCACCGAACTCGGCTCAAGCGGCTGAACCTCTTCGACCATTCGATTCGCCTACCGTTGTGGTGGGTCCCGGCAGTGTACAGTACAGTAGGCCCTCGGAAGCTAGGAGACACCGTCGACATCTCCCCCGAATTATCTTCGCTACACCTCCAATGGCCAGTAGCATTCATTCAGCCGCCGCTACGTACGAGAAGCAGCCCAAAGGCCCGAAAGCCTTCTCAGAAGCATGGACCGATGAACAACACCACGTCGCAGCGGCCGTCCGACATCGCATCAATGACTTCCGAGAGGAACTTGGCGCGATAGCTGATCGCGAGTAGCGTCCCGTTACCACGCTCTGAAGATCCTTATCTGATATTGCAGTTCGGTGGAAGAAAAATTTACGGAGCCGAGCTGAATGCGCACACCGTGGTCGGGATATTCTCACCGTTGTTGAAAAAGGTTCAGAACGTCGAGAGAGTTCAGGGCGTCGTTGTGGATGTCGAGGAGGCGCTGTATTTCGAGCAATGTGGCTGTGCTTTGTGCCACGATCGCCGTCAGAACGGGGACAAGTCTGCCTATGGCTATTATCCATGCAGATATGGGGCGAGATTTGTCGCGCGATATCCTAAGAGAAGGTAGCTTCCTGCTTCAACGATGGACACAATGACTACGAATAGTCTAGCATCGTGGGAAGATGAACCATAAGAAGAGCGATAGAGGTGGTCACTCGGCTGTTCGCCGCGGAGTACGATGGTAGACTTGAAGTCCGCCGTGGCAGCTTGCTCTGTGATAAGGTGAAGCATAGGGAACACTTGAAGCAGAACCAGAGGGATGCAACGTGAATAGGGATACCTTCGAGAATGTGAAGGTGATGTGATGTATTCATAACTTTGGTCTGTGCCGACCATTCCGAGATTTCAAGAATGCCTCCAGGTAAGCCATTTCCCGCTGATCGTCAAGCTCGTTGACAACACGGTCGATCTTTCCATCATCCCAAGCAAAACCATGCCATAGCAGGACCCCAATGTCGCGCGACAGAAGCACAGCTGTCTCGAGACGAGGGACGGAAAGATCGTGAATATAGAGTGACAGATTAGACCAGAAGCTGTCGCGAAGCTCGTTAGCATGATCGTAGAATGTGAAGCGAGTATCGGTGGTCAAGCCGTTGGAGTTGGCCACGAAGCCGAGCAAGTGCTCAATGCCGTAGAGTGACATGCCAAATGGCAGATGCTCAGCCTCAGCCCAATCGATTAGTCCACTGAGCTCCCAGCTTTCGTCGTCAACCATAACGTTGCTCGGCAGAAGATCTCCATGATTCAGCACGACCGGCAGACAGTCCAGCGCTCCACTTTCAACAGCATCGGCAGCCACTCTAGCTTCACTTCTCATCCACTCCCTCCGCAACTCCCTCTCAAGCTTCCTCAACCTCGGAAGCAAACTCGACCCAACTTTACCCTCCATGCTCCTCGTATTCGCCACTCGGGCAACATTCCACCCCGCCGCGAAGAACCTCGCCATGCCCTCCATTAACACCTGCATCTTTCCGACATCACTCTCGCTCAAATGCCGTACTTTCGGCTGCACCTCACCGAATCCCACACCAGGAATCGACGTCATCCCGCAAACTTGAAGCTGAGCTCCCTGACTCGCGACCACATCTTCGAACCACAGCGGAGCTGGGACGAGACTTCCGTATATTGCTTGCGACTCATGGACGATCGTAGGCGAGAGCGCGAACTTGGCCAGACGGAACTGAACGATAACAATATGGTGGTCGTCATGACTCTGAGAGGTGGAGTTCGCGCCAAGCGTGAGGGAGCATCCTCCTTGTTGAGTGAGCAGCTGGACGACGCGAGTCGGGTATCTCGTTCTGGCGACGTCGAGGCAGAGTGCTATATCATCATGGCTGAATCCGGGAGTTGTAGATGACGGAGCTATTGCTGGGACTTCATTGGCAAGCAGCATTAAGGTGGCGTGGGTGGCTCGTTCGTTGCTCATCTTGGTCATGTCTTGAGACAAGCAGTCATTATTATCAAAGCGCTGAATACCCTCCAACATTATGCCGTGTATGTACTATCATCGTTAGCACGACACCACATCATCAGTACTTCAAAGCTGTATTGAGGGGTATCAGCAAGCAGCGTGGCAGTCGCGTCAAGCGGCCGAATCAAAACCTGACCTCACTTGTTCCTGAGTGAAGCGACGCATCATAGCGCATGAACTCCCACGCACCCATCAATCGCAATCATTCACATGCCCAATCTCTTCCTATGTGCAAAGTAGCTCAGTATCTACGCGCCCGTCCTTTCCACCCATCCCATCGGCGTGCTCTATGCAGAGCTCTCCAACCAGTTTAGACCAACCAAAATAGGGTATCGGTAAATGTGCACTTCGGTCGCCTTCACCTCCCGTCCAAAAATCACAAGATCGAGTCTGTCCAACCACACCCGCCCGACAAGGTGTCGTGCCGTGGCGGAGTCTCTCACAGCCGCGATGGACCGTTGAAACGTTCCGCAATTTGAGCCGGGACAAACGCGCGGAGCCAAAAATATCACACAGCTGGGAATCTGCAGGTAGCTCAAGTGCTGAACACTGGAGCTTTGACCAGCACTGAACGACCTCGCACTGAAACTCCAATGCCTGCAGCCATGCGCACACGAGGCGGTGCATCTTCCTTGATGTCTTGTGAACTGCCAGGTCTTGTCAGACTGCTCGAGCTTCCCGCAGCTCCTGCGTGCTTGCCTTGCGCTTTGTGGCCCTTGCTGTTCCCGGTGAATGCGCTCAGCATGCTTCTCTTCTTCGAGGGCTGCTCAGCATTACTATTCTCGTTCATTTCAGTAACATCACTGGTGGCACTCTTCATGGATGCTCGTTCCGCTGCATCGTCAGCGACAGATGTCGTGAGTGGCGGAATGCCTGACTCTGTCTTCATCTGGTCGCTCATGACACTGTATCCTGGCATGAAGTACTCAATGACGACATCTCTGCTCTCAAGAGGTAGATGGATAGCGATGCTGACCACGAGCTCGATGATCATGTGTACTCCACCCTCAAGGTCCGACGGCGGTGGGTCCTGGAGATGCACGGCGAGCGCGGAGCACAAATTCTCCTTCAGAGTGTCGATGAGCTTCTGCCGGTTCTCAGGACAGGCAGGAGACCGAAGGGATTCTTGTAACCCCTCCAGAGTAGCCAGTCTCCAATTGACGACCTTCGCAGTAAGATACTCTTCTTCCTCTGCCGTTTGCGAGATCGGCGCAAACTTGCGAATGTTCTTCTGTACGCTCTTGAGTTGTGTAGACAGCGTAGTTTCAAGGTCAGGATGGAAATACTTGTCGAAAACTTCCTCGACTAGCCAGCAGGAAATGAATGCTCTGCCAGCTGCAGTCATTTCTTGTTTGCCGGTAGCAACGGCATCCCTGTTCACGGAGTTTACAAGCCATTGCGGTATGCTCTTCCAGCTCTTGCGAATGCTGAAAGCTAGTTGTGCTACGAGTCCGTCGAGACGATTGAACCGAGTGGTGTACTCACTATCGTCAAGTGATGTCTTTGATTGGGACAGCCGTTGATGTGCAAGACTGTTCTGTAGTTGCTTGACTTGATCTTCTTTCTCGAAGTAGTACTTCTTCACCTTCGTGTACTTCTCGCCTGTGGTAGTGTAAGTAAGCTATACCAGTTGAATGCAGAGACGGCCTTACGAAGTTCTTTGTGGTCCTTCACTAGCTGGGCAACATCCTCTTCGCTCATCTCGTCGCCCAATTGTGTAGGCTGTGGTGTTCCTGTACCTCGGGTCACTTCACCCTGCTGCGGTTGTTGAGCATTGCCGCCCTTATAAGGCCCACCCTGGCTCCCGGGTGGCACTGTTGATGTGTTGAACGCGGGGACCTGACCGCCTTGAGTAGAGTGAGACCCTTCTCTCGTCGACAGCCCATTGTGTATACTCTGACGGTTATTCACATTGCCATGTCGAAGTGCCTTTGGACCCGGAAGCTGTCCATTGTTCGACATGACTGACTCGTCCCCGGGCTGTGAGAAGCTGCGTGATTGAGTTAGCGCTGGGCGGGAAGAGTCCTGCGAGAATTGAGCTTCAGGCGGAGAGTACTGGCCAGCATGTGACTGCTGGTGGTCTTGCTGGTGTTGGCCAGTTCTTGAAGGGTTGTTGGATGACGGCGTCTGGATAGCGAGACCCACATTCGGCAGATTTGCTGGGGCCGTGCGGGATGCCTGATGGGCGACACTGGTCTGTTGTGCAGGATGCGGCTGAGACTGTTGGTGGTGCAGGGGTTGCTGTGGCTGAGCATCCTGGTTCGAGTATTGTGCACCCGGATTGTATGCAGTCTGCTCGGAGCTGCCACTGCTTGTCGATGAGCCCTGATTCAGTGGTGGGGAGAGGGCACCATAACCGCCCTGTCGTAATTCTCTAAAGCCTTGCTCGGTATTCAACCGTTGCAGGCGTCTCTGTGACCAGCGGTCCAGTATGATTTGTGGACCACTTGAGTCCGAGCTTGCCTTTCTATCCGTGTTGTTGTGCTGCGAGCCGGCGCTCATCGGCGCGGAGTGGGAGGCGGCGGAGGGGTGGTCGGCGAGGTAGGCAGCGTTGCTCGAGGAGTAATCTGTCTCGACGTGCTCCTCAACAGGAGAGGGTAATTGCGGAAGGGCCTGTGACCAGGTGGGCGTAGCGGTTGCGGTCGTCGAGGATGGCTTATCCTCGGCCCCGGGGCGTTGGTGCGGGTAGTAGTGGGTAGGGTCTTGGGCGGAGGAAAACGATCTGGAGTTGTGACAGAGCACTGTACTCGAGCGCGAGAGACCGCCTACGGGGTGCAGGGTCGGCGAGGGCTGCCCAATGTCGTCGGGCGAGTATGTAGCAGCAGAGGTGAGGTCGGTACCGCCAGTTATGCCTGACGGAGCAATCGAGGGACGGTCTATTTCAGGCACTTTTAGCTTGCGTGCTCTGACAGCCGGATTAGTCGACTATTACCTCCTCCGCCGTTGGAACGTTGCCTTGGCTCGTTATTGACCGAAAGGCTCCGGCCCACCGACGTAGTGTTGCGAGAACTCGTGGACGGTGTTGGGGCAGGTTGCGTCTGCTGCTGCTGCTGCTGTGGTGGCTGGCGCTTGTCGTGCGCAGACGGCAGATCGGTAAGGCTGTCAGTGGAGGCTCTCTTTGCTTGGGTCACCGTCACCCTCAGTAGTAGTGGTGGGTGCCTCTTATTGGAACATGCAAGGATCAAGAGAACCCTGAGAGCAGCCGACGAGGCGCTGAGTCGGCACGATCGGACAGCGCAGCGAAGCGTATCTTGCTTGTAGCATGCTCTCAGGCGGGATGGGCTCGTCGTTACAGGACATTGGGCATTGGAAGCAGATCAGAACTCACCCGGATGCTGGACGTCAGGGAAGCGAGAGTTGTTGTGCGAGCCCTTGCGCTGACCTGTTCGGTGGGGGAAGAATGATCGCATTGCCCTCACAAACAGCAGCGGCAGCGACAGTACAGTAGTCAGCAAAGTGGGTCTATGCGACCGACGACCAAACACGGTCTCAGCGTAAACCTGGTAGCGACACGCTGTCCGCCGAGCAAAAGTTATGACTTCAGAGGAGGAGAAACAACAGACGACCGCCACAATTGCTTGCTTGCTCTCTCTTCGTTGCTCCCCAAAGCTCCGAAAGATGACATGCACGCGGGCTCTGCTGTGCGTGTTTGTGATGTGCTACCCCTTGGTGCGTCCGCCACCACCGTCAACCTACAGGGCGTCTTTAGAACCTACGCGCAGCTTGGAACGTAGGCGACGGATGATGCCGTCAATCTGTTCGGCATAGTTGTGAAGATATGCTTCATATGCAGCTCGAATCGCTGAGAAGTGCCTTCTTCACTGTTGACTATCAATTTGCAACAACGTGTCTGGCGCCTTTTCGACCGTTGATTTACATGTATGGATTGAGAGTCGCCGCCCTTACCGCTTACTCCACTTCCTCCTATATTTAGCACTATTGTGGACTCTTCGAGCACACTGCCAAGCCATTACACCAACAACTCAGGAGAAGCCTGCAATACCTGAGGGCCGAGGCAGTCATGACGACGCTGCATTGTCGCTCGAGCGGATACGCGGAGGGCCCTCGCCCCGGACAGGACTACGACGCGCCATTTGAGCATGTCGGTGCAGCGACCACGAGCGCGTCATCCCTCTGAAAAGTCATGGGCATATAGCTTCCGCTTTTAACGAACGAGCTTGACCTTTCAGAGCGATAGCGGACCCATATTTCGAGTTTGTGAAACACCCCTTTCGGTGAATCGATTGATTGAAGCCCCTACATCCTAAACCCCTACAGGACCGAAAAGGGATGACGATAGATTTGCATGCAGATTGCTGAATTGGACGGAGAGGCTGTGGGCAGCCCCCATTTTCGACTCGGGGCAGCCGCCAATCATGGTCGTCACTAAGATTTGATTAGCCCTCTAGCACCTGCAAAATGCGCTTGCCCGCCCGGCGAGGGCTAACAGCATCTATCTTTCCTGTAGCCGCAGCAAACTTGGGGCTGCCCGTAGTCAAAAATGGGAGCTGCCCACAGATTTTCCGTGAATTGGAAGACCAGGCGTGTTTCAGGGTCACGAACTCGGCCAATGCCATCGATTAGGCATGGAAATCCCGCGAGATCTAATCCTTGTGACTCTTGGCTGTCCTCCCCTACTATCATGCGCCTACCAAGCATCCCACGTCCACTTGCATTTCGGTGCCTGGCGATCGTTGCACACGCAATGGTTCATCCACTACTATAACGATTTTCTGTTGGGTATGTCGCCGTAACAGGCCCTTGTTGGACGAATGTCGCCCCAGTCATGCACAATGCTTTCGTCAGTACGCGCACTCTTTCTGACACATCATGAACGGTGCCATGCCTTTCAGCAAGCTTTAAGTGTCGTCTCGACTTGCAACCCCTTCCTTGTCTAGCATCGTGTACCGCGACGGCACGCTTCCTAATCTGTCTTCTGTCTTTTCTTTCACACAACACTTGGAACGACACCAGAAGAACATTGCTCAAGCATTCCCTCGCCTTGGTTCCGTTCTTTCTTTGGTTCGAAGTTAGGACAAGGCTATCGATCAACGACATCACTAAAAGCACTATGCACCTTACCTTTTTGTTCAGCAGCCTTGCAGTGCTCGGCGCCACTGCTCTCGCGCACCCTCAAGCGAGAGCCGCGCAGTCAGAGAACCTGGACCTCAAGATCAAGGACTTGGTCATCGAAAAGGTGCAAGAGGGCAATACCACCATTTCCTTCTACCTGTACAACCCCGATCCTCTATCAGGCGCAAATGCAACGTGCAACGGCTCATGGTTCTCCACGACGGCAGGCAATCCGCAAGAAGATTACGTAGGTCGAGCTGCACAACCGAAGGCTGCAGAACAGAAGACTGACTAATCGCAGGAGCTTTGTGGTAATAGTACTTTGACGTGGAGCTTCGCTGCCTACGCTGATATCAACAACTTCACGTTGAACGTAGAGGACCGCTTCACAGATCCTGCGTATGTAAACAACAACACTCTTTCGTCAGGGTTCCGCTAATGATTGACTAGGGTCGGCGACCCACCATATGATCGCGTCACAGTCTTCGGCGCTGCAATCTTCAACGACACGAATCTCGAATGCGAAACAACAGACGACGGGTCGTGCAAGACCGCGAATGGCACAGTCGTCTCGGCACGCATCTACGCTACAACTGCCTAAACGGCCTCATTCGTACCAACTGAACGACGGGCGTTTCAACCTGGACAAAGCAAGGACATGGGCTTAGATTAATAGTCGTACTTGCATTCCTGGCGGGTTTCCATGCCGCTAGAATCTGGTGCGCACTGCATTGCAGACATGATGCTGTACTTGTACGAGTTGGTCGAGGCCACTTGGAGGCTATGATGGCCAAGGCAGCTTCATCGCATGCTACATTGTGACGCCAAGCACAAGAGAATAATGTCTATCCATTAGCGGAGCATGCGACATCATATATAGAGATGACACTCCTTTAAGCTTATTTATACATGAAAGTCCGAGGTCTTCTTGGGAAGCCGAAGCGAAAGGCAACTGAGCCGCAACTCTCGACCATCGAAACACATCAAGCAGGAACTGTCGTCCAAACTGTAGCTCTTGAGTCAACAGGCGATAGGCTTGAAAACATCGTGGCAAAAGCGTGGCGAAAGCGAAGAGTCAAGTATCCACACCTCCACGTTGACTCATACCGACACAGCCCAACTTTCTAGAAAAAACTTCACAGGCACCCAACCAAGACAAGAGACTATCCGCTATCGCGTACCATTGGCATCGCGAAATCGGCTATGAGTCTTCCGGAGTCATGTTCGGGCCCTGTACATAGGCATGAAGCATCATCAACACCGACCATACATTCAATTCAAAACACCTACGCTCTCTCATAAATGCCCCGGCGTTCATTACAGTACCGCACAACATGGGACAAAAGCAAAATAGAAAACGGGTCAGGCATAGGCCTATGAGCAACAAAAAACAAGATACATCTCCTGCACAGCGAGCCTGTTTGCAGAGTTGCAGCGAGGCTTCACTTTCTTCGGTCAAGACGATGCGGTTCAATCATGGCGCGATGCCTAAGTGGCCTTCGCCACCTTGGAATTCTTTCACAGGCAACATGATTCCCAGCAAACATGTCTTGACAAAGCCTAGGTTAATCAGGCAGGAAACCGCTGCTTCCAGGGATAGGCGTATTTTCGGCGGAGTGGAGGATGATTCGGAATCTGCGAAGGAGTTATGTGGACCAATGTTGGATGTGGTCCTGGGGTTGTTCAACGGCGTCGATTATGACGATTCGCTATGTTGAGGGAAGAGCGAAGCGTCTTGCGTCCAGCAAGGACGCCAGGATATGCGACGAGACGCGATCCTTTCTTACTAGCTTCACGAATCACGAACGCATCGGGACGCTCCACGTCCTGCAGTTGATCTCTGACGATAGTGGCACGCATGCAATGCAATCAATCTCTGCTCACAGTTCATTATGACCAGCAGTGCCACCTTCACCCTCTTCTATAGGCACCGCATTCATGATCTTCGTGCTATCCAGCTCCTGCTTCTTCACAAGCTCCGCCCTCTTATCCTTCTTATACGTCTTCTCCTTATCAAACTGTGCTTTCGGCCTCCTCTTCTCCGCCGACTCGCAAAGCGGCTTGATCGGCATCATGTCCACCACTGCCTCCTTTCTCTTGACGTAGCCCACCTCAAAGTAATCCTTCCCTGTCTCTCCTCTAAACACTTTTGCCCAATGCCCGATCGCCTTGTCCACCTCCTTCAAACCATTGCCGACCATCTCGTAGCGATAGAGTCGTTCTTGTCGTGACAAGTCTTCATCGCTCTTCTCAGACCAGTGCTGGACATCTTTCGGGACGAACGTCCATTCCACGCCGCGCAAGTCCGAATTAGCATCGTCTTTGAAGCAGCCTGTCACAAAACCTCGTGCTGCATCGCGACCGGCGAAGATGTGGTACATGCCGCCCGGGCCGTAGATTCTTGGATTGGCAGTCACATCGTAGATCGTACCGTTGAGGGCGAGGTAGATGGGTAGTGACTCGTCCTCGCCATTATACTTGGCCAGCTGCCACTCTTCGAGGACGACAGGCGGCCTCTAGTGCGGAGGTCAGCTCCAGACTATGATTGGAGAGTCGGCGAACGTACCAGCTTCGCTGCTAGTGCTCTCGGCCTAGTCCACCATGCGTTGTGGTTCCAGAAGATGTCGCCGTTGATGAAGTAGCTCAACAGACTGCTGATCAGGAGCAAGCCAATGACGATCCTGAAGCCGTCCAGTACGCTGAAGCCATTGTTCTCTTCATCCTTCGACTTCTCGACCGCTTCTGATCTTGCTGAGTCGGTAGACTCTTTCGCATCAGGTTCGAGATTGCCCATGGCCCTCTCCGCGGCCTTTGATCGTTGCTATCGAAAGTGTGGTTCGTTGACTCAGGACGAGATACACCGACTGTACCAGCGATGGAACGCGACTTCTTTGAGCGTAAAGCTGCCGCGAACACAACAAATGTCCAGACATGACGATGCGTCGGCGAAATTGTGGATGGAACTCGAATGGTAAGATTGCAGCAAGGATTCAAGAATAGCTTCTCGCGCTAATGCCGCGTGTGCAGGAGCCCTTTGATGCCCATAACGCATCTCTAGACTTGTCTCCTGCTTCATTTTTGGTCATGACTTCACTTTCTTCATCAACAGTTCTTGTTGAAGGTGTGGGGGAGACGACTGGCGGCGCTCTTGAAATCATTTTCAATTACAACAACAGCGTACTGAACCGTCCGCGCTGGCTCTCTGCAAATATTGGTCCGTAATATGCAACCCCTATTCCTACAAAGAAAGCCGATAGCACCATCAACAGCACGCTCGTAAGCTGGACTCTAGTGGTTCTGAACATCACCAGCTGATGCCTGAGCTGAGCGCTGAGCTTGAAGGACTTCGGACCATGAGGAGCAACAGGCGCCCATTTTCCGACAAACTTGACAATTGGCTCAACACCTTCTTTGGTGGCACATTCCAGGCCTCTCTGGACGGCAGGGAGCCCGTCGATGCTCCATGCGTTCTTATACGCCCAATACCTGTCACATGGATCAGTATGTCCCCTGCGAAATCGGCACCTCCAGCTTCACGTACCGGTCCGGCGACTCGATCGACTTGCCACTCTCGAAGTTCGCCTTCTTCTTCTCAAAAACCTGGTTTAAGGTTTGGCGGAAGTCTTTGAACTCGTAGAACGGTACCGAGTATCCGCAACTCGATCCTACTTGGTGCACGTCAACGATGATTATCGAGCGGGTGGCGTCGATGGTTTGAATTGACTGCTCTGCCACGAATCTGTCGAAAGCGGCGCTGTGGCGCTCGAGTATCCTTCCTGCTGATGTTTAGCGCTGACACCGTGCCTGCGTCCTTGCATGATGTTTACCATAGCCCCATAGACGCACAATCCTCGGTGCGCACTCGAAAGCATTGAACATGACAGTGATACGCCCATTCTCGCGCAAGTGGCTAATCGTCTCGCAGCCACTTCCACTAAGGTCCATATACCAGAATGTGGATTTGTTCACAAGGCCGAAATACTTTCCGCCTTTTGGCGACACATTGATGTGGCCTTTAGCCGACAGAGGCGCGGTGGCGACCCACAGCATGCGCTGCTTCAGGATCCATTCGTATATGTTATCAGGTATGTCTTCGTAGAAAGCGCCCATATTGACAATATTGAGTAGCCAGATACTTCATGGTGTTTGCTTGGTGTCATACTTGAAATATAGGGCGAGTGCTGACTTGCTGACTGATCGCTCCCGAAGTCGGCAAATTCTAGAGTCAATAAACCTTGTGGCGGCTGTCTGACCTTTCAACTTCCTCGCCCTTTACGCATGTCGGAGTATGGAGACTGCTTGCAAGCCAAAGGATACAGTCGATATGCGTTCGGCATTCACCTTCAGGTTCGACTGGGGCATTGAATCACGAACCGCAACATGCGATGCTCTCGCACTGCAACGATACATGTGTCACTAGGGTCGCGATGAACGGGGCATGGTATGCCAAAAGGGGTTTGAGATGTCGAAAGATGTGTCAAATGTTTACAGCTCGGTGCTAATGTCTGAGATACACTTACGCAGCCGCACGTTTCGACCTGTGCCCACATGCTTAGCCAGCAAGCATGCATGCGACCTCATGATATTGTAGACACATGCTAGCTGCGTTGGCTTGACTGTGCACGAGACAGTCTCCACATGTCCTCGCCATCACCCTTCCGTACTTCTAGAGGTCGTTCTTGAGAACAAGATGCTGAGAACACAGTGCTACAAGCATCTATCGCTCTTCTTTGTTAACATTCCTCCAGCCTATGGAGTCGACCTACTTACACGCTGAAAATCGCTTGTTAGGCAATTCTGCAACGCAATAGAACACAACACACGCCATGAACACCATGAGGTTACTATCGTTCTCGGGAATTGCCCTTACGATATTCTGCTGTGTTGTCTCTGCGATTTCGGTACAGCATACAACTACATCACCGTCCGATCACATGCTCCATGGTCGACCGAAGCCTGGTCCAGACCACGTCGTTGAAAATTGGTGCAACACCACGCTTCCCGATGTAATTCGCGGTGTCAATATCGGTAGTTGGCTCATTCTTGAGAAGTGGATGGACTCCGCTATCTTCGACGGCACGAATGCGACAGATCAATACACCTTTGACTGCACAGACCACGCCGAAGCAAGGCTCAAGTCTCACTGGGAGACCTTCTTTGGAGAGGACGATGCAAAGAAGATTGCATCGTTCGGACTAAACGCTCTTCGCATTCCCATCGGGTATTGGGCTTTCTCAAATGACACTACACCCTATATCAGGGGAGCCGATGTCTACTTGGACAAGGCCATCAAGTGGGCGTGTAAGTATGACCTCAAGGTACTAGTCGACTGCCATGGATCACCAGGCAGCCAGAATGGCTTCGATAACAGCGGTCGTTCTGGGGAGGTCAAATGGCAAAGCGGCGACAACCTTCAAAAGAGCATAGCTGTGCTGAAGACTATGGCGAGAAAGTACGGTTCCAAGGAATACGCCGACGTTGTTTTCGGTATCGAGCTCGTGAACGAGCCAATCTCATGGGGCCAGAATAATTTCAACTCGACGCAAGAGTGGGCAAAGAAGGCTTACGGCGCGGTGAAAGAGGTTTCCACGAACCAAGACTTGATGATAATCATGCACGACAGCTTCAAAGGCCCTGCCAGCTGGGAGTCTGTCGGCGCCAGTCTGAACGGGAACGCAACCAAGGCGGACGCCAAGTTCGCCATCGACACCCACCTCTACCAGAATATGATCGCAAGCGACTCGAAGCTGAGTCAGAGCCAACACGTCGCCAAAGCATGCGCTTGGACCGATACAGACCTCCTGCCAGCTTCGTCGAATCTGCCTGTCTTCGTAGGCGAATTTAGCGCAGCAACGAACATCTGTGCCAATCCAAATGAGTCAACGGAGGCAGGCAGTGTGTGCTCGTGGGACGGTTGTCAGTGCTCTTCCAATGTGCCCATTGAGTATTGGAAGCAGCCTCTGATCGATGCGACGCGAAAGTTCTTGGAGGCTCAGCTTGATGCTTTTGAGCATAGCGCTCGAGGATGGTTCTTGTGGTCGTGTAAAGCGCCAGGCGGTTGGGGCATGGAGAATCTTGTCAAGTATGGGGTTCTTGGTAAGAAAGCCACTGATAGGAAGTATCCTGGGCAGTGCAACCTCGCTGCGGCTCACTATAGCTGATGGCGTGACAAAGGAGTTGAAGTGCGCAGTTGGCTTCTGATCCGCTTCATTTCAGCTGGACCAGCACGTGCGACGCAACCTTGCAAACAAATTCCGCCCCAGCTACAAGCCATATTCTCACTTTGAACTCTGGGTCATCCTTTCCACGATCGACGCACTATCATCGACAACGACTAGCTATCTACCAGCCCTTGATACAGTCCTAGATCACGTCACCACGGGGCAGGCCAGGAGCAAATTGAAGCCCAGCTCCTTCACACATCGCTATGCACGCCGCAGGTTATATCATAATATCGGCACCATCTTAATCTTGAAAGCTCCTCGCTGACGTGAGATCACCATATTTACACAGAGCCTCATCCTGCAGAGAGACCAGATCCCAGCGGCAAGTGCCATCTTCTCAGTCTTCCCGCAGAGCTTCGGAACACTATCTATCGCATGGTATTGGTGGGAGAAGATCCAATCAACATGGTTCTGTTCACTAAAGCCCCGGTGTACGATTCGGAGGGCAAAATCGTAGACGCACACCTTCTAGCACCGGCGGGCGACGCGGCTCTGACACAGACATGCCGAGGCATTCACCAACAGACACTAAGCATCTTCTGCAGCGAAGAAATAGGATTCTTTCGCTCTGAGCCCGTTGATATCACTCACAACATCATCATTGAGCAGCAGAGCATGGGTCACTGGCTGCGGTGGCTGGGAAGCGAGAGACGAGAGTTTTGAGCGGACGTCGAGATCGTGCTCGGCTGTCAGCCGCACGGATGGCATCGACCGACGACACTCGGCAGACATCCGCACAAGATGTATCAGGTCGGTCGAAGGATGGTTGGAGGTTGAAGCTCCGGAGATCAAGCTTGGAGTGGTCCCGTTCGTGAAGCACGACGCCACGAGCGATGAGCTTTGGAATCATTTGTGGGAGGGAATGGAGGAGGGCAACGACGAAGCAGGCGAAGATGGGGAGACGACGAGGATAACGGTTAAGAAGTGAAGGAAGTGTAATCGTGTACCTTCACAAGAGATACCTTTGGTGCTAGGGCCGTTGGAAGTCTTCATCTATCAGGTCTGTGGTTCACCCGCCATGGTCGGAATGCTTCGAAGTCAAAAATATGATCGAGGCTGGAGATGAAAGGCCGGAGATGGAATGCGGAATCGGGCAAGCCTTGACCCTGACTCTACCAGGTGGACGGTCAAGCGTGCTTTCAGCATCTTGTTCTGGCTTTACAGATATTGTCCAGTCATGCCTGCTGCATATGAGCGTTCTGTCTCAGCAGCATTACATCAAAAAGAGTACACATCCCAATACCTGCAACATCTCGATGTCATCTCATCACCAATCACCACCTCCTCTTTTCAAGCCCGTCCCTGACCCTCCTCCCTTCCCACCACATCCCACAAGTTCACCACCCTACCCCATCGCCAAACCCCTCGTATAAAACCTCACCAGCGCCTCCGCACCCACCAGATCTCCCTCCCTATACAACCTCGCAATGTCAATGTTCAACGGACTATCCGGCTCACCACCCGCACTAAGCAACTGCTGCACCGCCTCCAGCGTACTGACAACCCCATACGCCGGCGTCCAACTCGTCTTCAACAGATCCAAACAAATCTCCCCCGTCTTGAAGTTAACGTTCGGATGACAGATCGGCGTCTGGAACCGTATCTCCGGAGGATTGTTCGGGTAGGAGGGCGGGATCGAAATGGTGAGGTGCCAGGAGCCGCCTAAGAGTCTCCGTCAGGTTTCAGCTCAAGAGGAATCTGGGAGATGGTAAGGATACGGACCTTCGTACGCCGTGCCCTCCGGCCCCTTCAGCGTCGCAACCAAGTGGAACAAGTCCTCATCGCTCAGCGGCTCGAGGCGGGAGACGGCGGCGTTCGGAGACTGCTCGCGTCGGAAGGCGTCGAGCTCTTTGATGAGCCGCTTGGTGGCCATTTCTATCTGGACATTCTCGTGTGGACGTGTGCTCCAGATGGGGTCGTGGAAGAGAGTCTGCGTGGGAAGAAAGGTCCGGCGTCGAAGGCCGTTCATGGGGAGGGACATCGCCTCGGTATCGTATCGGAGCTTAGCTTCGTGGCGGATAAACTTTCTACTGCGGACTTGGTCAGCGAGGAAGACGATGATATATGGTGGTTGAGTCGCCATCTTATTGTTCTTCACGGCTGCGATACACTGGTACGAGGGAGAGTCAGGCGGTGGGACTGTGCTTCGTGGTACTTGTCGTGAGCTCAGGTTTGTGGTATTACCTTCATTGGCTTGCGAGAGTGGTACGTGGTGGCACATCCACGAGCCATTACCAAACGTGCCATGCTGAGCACAAAGTGGATGCTGTACTTCTACTCTAATACTCTATGCTACAAGAGCTGAGATATGGCTTACAGCTCATCATGACCGCCACCCTTCTTCTCAACCCTGATCTTCTCAGGCATCGCCATGATCTTGACAACCAAACTGGTCCAACCGGTAAAGTGTTGCGTCCTCTGGCCAGCACCAGTCTCGGGGTTGTATTGCTCCCACGCGAAGCCAGTCTCGAGCCACGACTCGTATACCGTATCCACCAGATTCTTCCTCAGGGAGCGGTACATATCGGCAGCTCGCTTCTGCTGTGGTCCAGGCTGCTGCGCGGTGTTGTAGAGCTCCTTGACAATCAGGTAGTTAATGTTCATCCACACAGGACTCCTCCAGTAGTTCTCGTCGGTGCCGTAGAACTCGTCCTTACGGCTCAAGCTGCGAATACCGTGAGGGCTCCAAAGCTCTTCCTCATCGCTGATAAGATCCAGGATGTCCTTGAGGTGCTTGTTGTCAGGTGCCATGTTGCCGGTCATGAACGGGAATATGCTGATATACCCCTTGTGGCACACGTGGACACTCTCCTCGTACTCATCGATTGTGGCATCACAGTATGTCTTGTGCTCCTCTGACCAGTGCAGGTCGTCAATGTTTCGGCGAATCGCCTCCGCGATCTTGCCATATTTGGCTTCGTCATCGGTTTCGCCAAGGAAGCCAGCAATGCGATGGATGTTGCGGCTCATGAGTCCCATCCAGCTGATGAGATCGACGTGAAGCTCACCTGGGTGCGGTGGCTGTGCTCGAGGGTAGTCGTCGAGACCGGAAGTGAGGATGTGTCGAGGCGTCCTGCCTCGCCAGCGATACCCTTCCTTCGAATTGAATGCTTCGCGGTCATAAGACTTAATATCTCCCCATTGTGTCTTGCGGTACCACTCAAAGTTGCGCTGCAGGAGTGGGTAAAGCTGCTTGAGCCACGCTTTGACCGATTCTGGGGTTGCAAGAGTGTTCGTGCCGACCTTGTGCTCGAGTGCTGCCCCAGATCCAGTCTTGCCGACGATCTTGTCCACAAGCGCCTCCAATGCGATGAAGAGTGTTGGCGGATTCGCGTAGTGTGGATATTGCACTCGGAACTCTGCCGGCACCTTGCTTCGTGCTTCAGAGCCTAGGATCTGCTCGCGGGCAATCCAGCCGTCCTCATCCATGGTATTGAACCAGGAACTCACAATCTGCATGACCACCTCAGCGTCCCAGTCTAGGATCGGCAGAAGATGGAAGCCTTCATCCCAGAGGAATCCTCGGGGAAAGAATGGCCGCGATGGAACAGAGGTGAACAGCTCATAAGGCCCTTCAAGCTTCTGCTGATTGCGTTGACGTGCTTCCTCAGTCTCCAGCCAGAACCCTTCGTTCTCCTCTTCGTATTCGGGCGCATACGAGCGGTCGATGACTTGGTCGCCGTAGAAGTACCCGATACCGCCGATCAAGTTGCTGAAGAGTGACTTGCTAAAGACATCGTATTTGGGGTCTGTGAAGGGTGTCTCTTGCCTGTGCACTTCCGGAAAGCGCTGGTCGAAGCCAGCTGCCATCTGCTCGATCGCTTTGCTCAGGTCCTCTGCGGTCTTTGGCTCCGCGTCAGCAGCTGTGTAGAAGACGTCGAACTCAAAGTCTCCTTCGAACACTTTTTGCACCAGATGGAAGTTACCCTGGCCTGGCCTGTTATCGATCGTGTATGTCTGCCACGGCGGTGGCATCTTCTCCTTGGTGTATTGCGCAATGTACGCATCGATGGTAGTCTTGATGGATCTGAACAGAAGCGCTGCACGGACGAAGTGTCAGAGAGAGTATGAGATGAGAGAGGGGACGGAAGACCTACGCTTTGCTTGCCAAAGTGCTTCTTCTTGGACTTGCTCCGAATGCACAAAGGTACGATCTAAAGGCTTAGCCTTGTCTGAAGGGTGCTGATGCCTTGGGCGCCTCTTAGAAGTGCCCTCGGTGATAGTGAGCTTGAACTCGCCCAGATCTTGGGTCTGTCCTTCGAACACGACGTCACCAGCATACCCCAGCTTTTCAGCGTCCTCTTGCTCTTGCGGCTCAATGGTCCCAAGCCCTTCGGCTCCTAGTGCAAAGAAGACTGCGTATCTACCATCGCCGCCCTCGGAGCTGTATTGGTCGTCCTCGAGCAACGGCCTGTCTGCTCTCGGTGTGCCCCGAATGCGTGCAGCCCAACCACCACGACCCTCGTCGAATTTGACAAATGCCGTCTCGAGGTCCAGACCATTGCCCTTGTCCTTGACCGTCTGTATTCCTCCTGTTCGCGGATCGAACTTGTCCCACCCATAGCCGTCGATTTCGTGCTGTTCGCACGTATATCTTGTGTTGCGCTGTCCTGATACAACGTCCTCGACTCGCGTCCAAAGGAGACCAGTAAGCAATGACTTGGGCACTCGCGGTCTCACACCAAAGTAAAGATTTGGCCTGTACGGGCCCCAGAGCAAGCTGTCATTGGAAGCTTTGCTGAAGATGACCGGCTCCTCGGCAGCTGCAAGAACAGCGCATGCTGCACTGAGCAATGAGACAAACACCCCGTGCTTGCCCATCATGTGATTCTGAAGAAAAGGAAGCTGATGCTCATGCAAGACGCAAGTCCGAGGACACGTTTTGGACCCACTGACGCGTCCCCGTACTGTACCTGCAGCACGGCCCGAACCTTCCGTGGGTGGTGGGGGTTGTCGAACCTTCGACCTTGAAGCTCGATCGATCTTGCCTTGAACTGTTCTATCCGCCTTCTTCACCTACCACAACACCGCCTGTGGGCCACCACATCCAACCATGGACCTGCTCCAGACAGTCCGGAAAGAGGGCTCCCGCGGCGGGGTCAACTTCTCCTGGGACGATGTGAAATCCTCCCAACACCGCGAAAACTACCTCGGCCACTCACTCATGGCTCCAGTAGGCCGCTGGCAGCAGCACAAAGATCTCAACTGGTACGCGAAAGCCGACGACGCAGAGCTGACACCCGACGAGCGAGCGGCGAAAGAAGCAGAGCGGAGACGGGAAGAGCTCCGGAAAGTGAAGGAAGCGGAGGAGGATGCGATGGCACGAGCACTGGGACTGCCCGTACCGGATCGCACGAATGCGAATCATGAGCCGTTGGGGGAGAGTAAGGTGTCGCAGAAGGAGGTGAAAAAGGCGTTGGCGGACGATGAAGAGGAGGCGGATAGAGCTGTGGGGCTTGGGGATCGGGCGAAGGAGAGGCGGAGTAGGCATAAGGATGAGAGGCGGAGAGACAGGAGTCGGGAGAGGCGGCGTGGTCGTTATGAAGATGACAGAGGTCTCAAGAAGCACCGCAGATCAAGGTCCAGGTCGAGGGGCGGTGATAGAGAGCGGCGGCATAGGCGCAGACATAGTCATCGTGACCGTGGATGCTCATGGTCGAGAGATAGGCGGGACCGTTCGAGGAGTAGAGATCGTCAAGATCTATCACGCAGCAGAGACAGGCAGGGCAAGCACTACCGACGACGAAGTGACGATGATGAGGAGCGAAGTCGAGAGAGGGACCGGAAGCGAGAAAGAAGCCGCTCGAGATCGCCCTACACTAAGAGGAGACCGCATAGAGACGACCGATAGACAGTCAGTAGTATGGTGACTCCGAATCAATCTACGGACCTGCACCAACCCGCCATCCAACCTCAACCAGCGTCTCATAATTCTGCTTAGTAGAGTTCCTGACCAGGTCCTGATCAAGCTCCACCTGGCCCTTTGGATACAGCACAATAACCGTACTGCCACCATACAAGAATGCACCAAGGCACTGCCCGCGCTCAATCTGCGCCTCCCCTTCCACGCCAGGATTATACTTGATACTCCCAATCAGCATAGCTCCAACCGCGACGATAGCAACCGGCGATCCTGTAGACGACCTCTCCCCCATCATCACCGACCTCCGATTCTCACAAAACACATCCAACGTCCCCGCTTCGTTAATCGCCTGCGGGTTAACAGTATAGTAAGTTCCAGCAATGTCCGCGATACCCGTAACTTTCCCCGACACAGGAGCATGCCACCGATGATAATCCTGCGGTGCCAGACGAGCTATACAAATACTCCCACCCTCAAACCGCTTCGCCAGTTCCGCCGAATCCAGTAATTTCTCCAACGAGAACCCAAACCCTTTGATCCAGTGCTTCGTCGCCAGGTCAATCGTTGGAAAAGCTGTGAGCCGACAATCCGCGGGACTCGATACAACTTTCTCATTTCCTGGCTCAGCGATGGGACGTGCATCGGGTTTCAGCTCGCGGGCGAAGAATTCGTTGAAGTTCTTGTACTGGGTTGGGTCTGGCTGTTTCAGCTGGGAGAGGGTCGATTCCAAGTGGAAGGATTCGATGAAAGGCCGGATGTGGTCGACATTGGCCGGGTCGTCGTATTGCTTCCCCATTTTGATGCTTTGCTCGGCGAGGAGGGCTTTGGCGTGGTTGGTATGCAGCACTTTTTGTCGTTGGGAGCCGTAGTAGAGGAGGCGGTGCATTCCTGCCTGGACCCTGCTCGTCAGCTGGGCTTAGAATTGAGCGCAAGGAAGAGGATCATGGGCGGCAGGCTCGAACGTAGATACTCATATCTTCAAACGTCTTCTCGCCTGTCTCGCGATCGAGCACGTAGTTTCCCATCTGCCAGGCATTTTCAAAGTCCTGGAGGCTGTCGTGTGGGAACAGATCTCGGAACCACGAGTGGGATTTCTGAGCATTGGCTGGGGTGTGTAGAGTATTCTTGGGATCTTCTTCGTGTTGGCCGGCGTGATCGGTGACGTCGTTTAATATCACCTCGGCAGCCGCGAGATGGTCGTGTGAAGGCAGATCTCGGGGTGCTGTGGTGGACATGGTTGTGGCTGTGCTATTGTCGCTGCTCAGCCAAGGTTCAAGTGCAGTGCTGTGAAAGAGGGCAAGGTGCTGTACGGCCAGATCTACATCCAATCGCTTGTATCAATCAAGCTCAACGCCAGTGATGCGGCATGGCATCGTGAGGAGAGTATGTGGGGCATGGCAGGACGACGATGGGAGGAATGACGAACGAGGAAAATGTCATACTGGACGTTGCAATGACTATCAAGCAAGTACTGCCTCTCGCCTTTGTTCATATGCCCTCGTTCGCCAGCCGGTGCACCACAGGCACAGAGCTCGGCGGCACACTGCCATACTCGCAAATCACCATGCGAATGAATTCAGCCGGCGTAATATCATACATCAAGTTTAGAATCTGCAAATTTTGAATCTCTCTCCAATCGTGCAAAGTCTTCAGCTTCGCCTCTTCGCCCTCATCATTCTTGGAGTCCTTCGAGATAGGTATGGACAGTTCTGGCTTTTTGGGAAGTAGCAGCTCTTCTGCAGGCGCTACCTCGTTGATCACGATGCTGTCCAAGGCCACCTTGCCACTGAACTTCACGGATTCGCAGCATACTATGACTGGAATGTCGATGCGGTGTGCAGCAGCAGCTAGTGACGCCGTGCCAATCCGAGACTGAAGACGGCCGTTGGATAACATCGAGTGTGCACCAAGAAGAACCAACGTCGCATCCGCGACTGCCCTGGCGAGACCAGCAAAGGCATAGTACTCAACTCGTAGTCCGGCATTCATAAGTGAGGTGGCAAGGTTCTTTCCCTCGAAGAGGGGCCGCGAGTCAACGACGATGACTCGAAACTTCTTGCCTGCCGCGTGTGCTTGGAGGATGGTCTTCTCAACGATGGAGCTCTTGGCATATGTGAGCACAACAGAGCCATCCTTGATCAATGCGCTCGCTGAACTTGCGATGACCTGATCTGTGGCTGTGATTCGCTCCATGATGAAGCGATCGATGTTGTCGCAGAGGTCGTCCTTTGCTTCATGTTCTGGCATATCCGGATCAACTTCGACGATCAGCTTCTTCAGCCATCGGATCGCATTTCCCATAGACTCGGAGATGGGTCGACACGACTTGAGGAAGTCGATCTGAGGGGAGAGATGGTGGCTCGTCAAATGCCGAGCAAGTGACGTGCCCGCTGGAGTGGTGTATGCTTGGATGGCCTCCTTAAAGGCCAACAGCATAGCGACACATCTCGCACTGCTGCCACAAATCTCGTAGCTGCTCATCTGAAAGCCAAGTGACAGAACGGCAGGATGAACGTCCTTCGAGACTCCTTCAATCGTGTGCCGGCGCGGTTGATTGTACAGGTGGCTGAAGAGCTCGACCTGCTTGTTTTCTCGTCGCTTCATAGGCTCTTTGGGCGCGGCTTGACTCTGCGAGCCTCTCCGATTCCGCACAGGCAACGAAAGCTGCTGTGCGCCGCTTTGGCCCTTGGTCTGCTCGCCCTGCTTTTGCGCGCTTCTCTGCTGCTGCTGCTGCTGCGGCTGCTGCTTCTCACCTTTAGGCTTTTGCTGTGCCTGGGCAGAACCTCCGCCTTGCTTGGGCGTCTTTGACTCTCCGTTCGCGGCAGCAGCTTCTGCAGGAGAAGCGCCTGTAGGCGCGCCGATTTGCTCCTTCTGCGCTGCTCTTCTGCCCTGTTTCTCTGCCTTGGCCCTTTTCTTCAGCTCGGCTGGCGAGAGTTTCTGCTCTTCCGCGGCTGGAGCGTCTGGCTTCTGTTGCTCAGACATGGTCGATGTGCGTTCGTTCTTGTGTTTCGTCGCTCGGCGTGGTGACGACGGACTCCCAGACGAGTGTTCAATTTCAGCGGCGTTGGGTTTGTCGTGGCACAAATGTCGTCGCAGACTCTCGCTCTCTTGTGATGTGCAAGTTGGTGTGACTGCACGTACTCCTCTTGAACGGCGCCATCGTCTTCACTCGAAGCGGGCCATGATGATCAAATGCTCGCGGGGACAATCGTGGGGAATTGGGTCGGCGACGGCGTTGGCGATGCTGGAAAATCTCATGTCTTTGATGAAAATGGACGGCCTGGTTCGTCGTACTGCTACCACGAATTGTCGGTCGTTCTGAGATATTTGGTGGTGATTTTGTTGTAGTGCAGCGGAAGATAAGATACTCGACTTGTCCCGAGAAGAGAGATTCTTGTGAGTGACTCAACCAGGGTCTAATCTGAGGCGACGATACATATACAGTAGTTATGCTACATAATCCTCGTAGCCTGGTTGACATGGTTTCTCTCGAATCCGGGGTTTTGCCTATTTGCCTATTTGCCTGTATGCCTATATGCCTATATGCCTATATGCCTATATGCCTATATGCCTATATGCCTATATGCCTATATGCCTATATGCCTATATGCCTATATGCCTATATGCCTATATGCCTATATGCCTATATGCCTATATGCCTATATGCCTATATGCCTATATGCTATGCACTTACTTATAGTAGCTAATCTATAGCCCCTACGAGTAAGTACATAGTATATAGAGGCTACGTAATCTACGGTTGCATCTAAGATTCTTTCTAACCTTAATACTATACTACGCTACACTATACCGATCGCTACGCGTATACGTATACGCCCTCTACCCTCCGCCCTCCGCCTCGTTATACCTATTATTACGAATCGCCGCCGTAGCGGCGAAGCTATCAATATTAAGCTATATCGTAAGACGATCGCCTAGCTTATCGTAAGTAAGACTACGTATTAAGACATCCTTTAGCGTCTTCGCTAGGGCTATAGAGTCTATCTTATACTACCTACTCTAGAGCGTAGGCTCGAATAGTAGGGATTAACTAAGGGTAATATACGTACTAAGTTTAATCTATAGTAAGAGGACTATCTACGACGGAAGATTAAATACAACTTTTAGCGGTACTTAGTATTAGGTAATAAGTATATAGTTAAGATACTAAAAAAAGATAGCTTTAAGTTGTCGTTAACCTAATACTGTAATCTACGAAGATTAATAGGTCTTCTAAGGCGTATACTACTAGAGAACGAGGAAGAGATTACGTAGGCTATTCGTAAAGTCTTATCGGTTATAATTGCTTCTAATGTTACGTATAATAGTAGCTATCGTACTATTGCTAACTTGATTGATTGATTATTCCATTAACGTGCTATTTGAGTCAAAGACTATGCAACACGGGTCTCGAGAACGAGACCAAAATTTGAGAGAAGGAGAAAAGCCCCGTCGTACCCCGGACGTAAAAACTCCTTAAAAGATGCGAGCAACGCTCGCTATTCGAACCGTAAATCGAATATATTGCGGCGTAGTACGCGCGTACCCGGTAGTCGTGTCTTGTCGAGAATTGCGGTTTGTCGCCTTGCCCCGGGCGAGACAAGTTTTGCGCCCGTGTCTCGTTCTTGTTTTAAAAAGCCAAGCCGGCCGTACCCGTACGCACCGAGCAAAATCCCAAGAAACACCCGTTGCCTCTGTTTCAATCCAGTCGCGTTCTCCGGTCTCGAGTGTAGCTCCTCGGTCGCAGTGGCCTCGCTGTCGTCCCCCCCTCGGCCTCTCTTGGTTCCAGCCGTGCAGTATACGTGGTTTGCGCCCCTAAACGCCTCTCTTGGTTCCAGCCGGCAGTTTACGTGGTTTGCCGGGACGACAGGTAGACAGCGCCTTCGTTGTTCGAGCGACGTGTACGCTATGTACGTCGCTTTCCCTTCTCGCAGTTCCGGAGTTCTTGTTTGTAGATTTTGAGCGTATCTCGTTCGTTCGGTTCGTCCGACCTGTCTTTTCTTGTTTCGAGTCGAGTAGGCTTGTATTTTTCGAGAGAGAGAGTCTTAGTTTCTCTTCGTCGTAACGAAGATACTTACGTCGTCCGCCGCGTGAAGGCGCTCTCTATAGGACGACACTATTGCTAACTATCTACGTAGGAAGAATCGCTTTATCGGTAGGTACGTATATATCTACTTCTTTAACCGCTCCGAGTATACAATACCGCGGCTACGAGTATATACACCGCTACGAGTATATACTACTACACCGCTACGAGTATATACTACTACACCGCTACGAGTATATACTACTATACCGCTACGAGTATATACTACTATACCGCTACGAGTATATGTACCGCGACGAGTATATACTACTATACCGCTACGAGTATATATACCGCTACGAGTATATATACCGCTACGAGTATATATACCGCTACGAGTATATATACCGCTACGAGTATATATACCGCTACGAGTATATATACCGCTACGAGTATATACTACGATACCGCTACGAGTATATATACCGCTACGAGTATATATACCGCTACGAGTATATACTACGATACCGCTACGAGTATATACTACTATACTACTACTACGAGTATATACTCCGTATACTATTATATACTAGACTCTATCCTAATTAGGCTACGAGACTCTTGTATATAATAGTATATAGAGCATAGAGCTATCGAGTACTTCTCCTATTACTCGTAATCTAGTAATACGTATAGGCTACGTACTGTTACGGAACAGTGTTATCGGTGCAAATGGTTGGACAACGGAGCAGGAAACCAGACGAAGCTGCAGACATGGATGCCTGGGGAGTCACGTGACAGAGCGATCAGGACTGATCGGTCCTGATCACTCTTGATCAGTTGATCAGACTCGCTCAGGGCAGAGCAGGACAGATCACGCCAAGACATGGCACTATATAGACGACGCTTCTTTACGAGTAGATAGGAGCCTCGTGCTCAACTCATTTTAAGTATACACCATATAATGTTTGGAACCACTACCTTCATAACTGATTGAGACATCCCTGCAAAGATCCAAGCCCGAGTTGTGATAACGTACAGCGGTTCCTAACACGTACGAGATAGTTAGAACTAGCTATTCTCTTTACTTACGCGCACTTACTCGTAGCGGCAAAGGGTACGCGCCTACGAGTAAGTATATATATATTCACTTCTATATATAGAGACCGTATCTATAAGATCGCTCGCGAGATCTATAATACACTATTCCGTATACGACGACTACGCGAGCTATATTTCTAGCTATACTATAGTAGGCCGAAGGTAATAGATCTAAACTATATCTAGTTAATTAATGCCTATTATAAGATAGAGCCGTTCTTCGGAATATAGATCTATGTCTATATAGATATATTCTCCCGCTAGATTATTTAGACATATACCGGTAACCTTACGAAGATAAAGTTCTTAACCTTCGTATAATATATTAATAAGATAATATGGCGAGGTTATTAGCTACGCATTATATGATCTAATAAAGGCGTTGAGACATTAATACTCGCGAACGCCTATCTTAAACTACGAGAGCTATTCGTAGCTCGTAGGCTAAGCTTTTTAGAGTGCTTTTAGTACATAACTAGTAAGGGTAACAACACCGTCGAGTACGAGAATAGCGAAGTCGCGAAGGGCGCGCTAAATATATAGAGGGATTACTTTGGTATATATAGTACTACCTACCTTACTTAGTAGCTTATTATACTAATAACGACATAAGGTAAGATTAAAGTAGATAGCCTCTATTATCCGGATAAGAAAGCTAATCGTATAGCCTTCCTTACTATCTATATACCTATTATTCGTAAGACTATTGTATACTTTATTAAGAACTAGAATATATATATTATATTTAACATAATCCGAACGTAGAGTCCTACTACTCTAGCACGCCTAAGCTACTATATAACTACCCTTAGATATTCGGAATGGGCGTACGAGATTAGAAATAGAACATCGACCTAGACTATCTATAGATACAACAGTAGTAAGAGCGTATAGAAGAATATAATCTCGAAGCCTACCTACTAGAGGAGACGCTTAAATATATTACGGAATGATTCCTATAGACCCTAGAATCATAACGATAAGACGAACACGTAACTCATCCTACCTAAGCGCTTAGACTTAGAGCGATTAGACTGCTTATGCTTAGACTAATTAGACTGCTTATACTTAGAATAATTAGACTAATTACCGAGATCTACGAATCTCCTTTATATTTAGGAACGCTAAGAACCCCTTATAGTTTCGAAGCGTTTAACTTACTATTTAATATCACTGTTTAGAATACACTATAACCTAACCTCTACCTTACTGCTACTTTATCTTTATAAGACAAGATAGCTACTACTTTATTACTCTCCCTTAACTTCCTATTGGCCCGAGAATAAACCCGATTAAGCTTGTCTTCTTAACTTATAATATTATTAGGTTATACTAAACCTAATAGCTTTAAACGCCCTCTACAATAGGAGACCGATAGAGTAAACGGGGAACACCCGCCCCTAGTAAAGTAAGTAGAGCCCGACGACCTTAGACCGCGAACGATACTATTAATGCCTTAGCTACTTATATAGGTAACGATACCCTTAAGGTTAGTAAGCTAGAATACTACTATAGCAACCGAGACAAGTTCGACACTTAGGTCTCTTAGATAGATATGTACTTCTTATTTAACTCTATGCCTAAAAACCTTAAGTCTATCTTTACTACTACCTTTTTAAGAGGACGAGTACAACATTAGGTTAAACTATTCCTTAGGAAATACCTAGATAGTAACGGAGAAGACAATGCCGACGGAATCTTTAGGTTATATAACTATCTTAAGTATACTATAAAGAGCGTCTTTAGTGTCTCTAATAAGATTGCTACTACCGTTCGTGTTATTTAGCATTTAACCTAGAAGATATCTACTACCGAATATACTACAAAATTCTAGGAATACGCGTAACTTACCGATTAGGACGACGAAGTACTTTAAGTTATGTACCGAAGAGGACTAAAGGAGCATATTAAGGACGAGTTAATAAGGGACGGTCGGAAGATCGATAGCTTAGGCGACCTCGTTAGAGTTACGATTAATCTTAACGATAAGCTCTACGAAAGAGCTATAGAACGACGATACGATTCTAAGGTATCCGGAAAGGCTAGATATATACTAGGCTATAATAACCGTAATAGAGGCTTCTACGATAACTACAATAATAAGCCTAGGGATAAACCGTACTACGGACTATAGCTAATAGAACTCGACGTTACCGAGAAAGGTCGTAAGATTAGGAACAGTAACGGGAATACAGCATCCTAGAGTTCGAAAGAAACACGAACTTACTACGGATATAGTAAACCTAGCTACCTAGTAAGGGACTACCGCGGTAAGAATATAGTACGCCGCAAACAGTTTAACATAATGCAAACCCGAACTAGTAAATCTAAGAGTAGCGTTAGATCTTAAGGAGATACCGACTATACTCGGAGAGTAGGGGAGAGAGCTAGTAATAGAAGCACGACGCCTCTCCTAGACCCCTTAGAAGGACGAGGAGGGTACTATAGGTAGTAAATAGTAGTTATTCTATTTAATACAAAGAACTAACTACGACAGTTTAACATAATAATACGAAGAGTCGACTACGAGATCGAATCCGAGTCTCGAAATAGTTATAGAAGCCTTTATTAGCGATTCTATTACTAAGACTCGTGTTAAGTCTACTACGCCGCGAAGTTAGGCGTAGGGTATTAGCCTTAGTAACCGAGAGGAACCCTAGGAGCGACGTATAGGTAAAACGCTACGCTCCGAGAAGTAGATATCGACGAATTCTACTTTAACGATAATAGAAGCGATAAGGAAAACTAAGACCTAGGATAGAACGGATCGTAGTTACCGGAACTATAGGAAGAAAGTTAAGAAACTACCGGGCTAGATACTATTAAGGAAGATTAGGATCCGGAAGAATTAAGCGAAGAAGATTCCTCCGAAGGAGAAGAGAGCGACACTAACGACGACAACTAATAACTAACCTTTACGATTAATGCGCCTAAGAAATTATATAATATAATCGTATACCTATAAAGAAGGTACGAGGAATTCCTACCTAAGATAGGCGGACGTAGGATACTATACTCTATTAAGTTTAATAAGACACTCGACACCCTACGAGGCATAGCCTAGGGATACCTACTTATAGAAATAACCGAGAATCTAGCAACCGCTATTATAGAACGACTACCGATAGGGAGCCGAATAATAGGAACCGGATATCTTATACCGTTAGGAACATTTATATCGAATAAATTACGTAACGTAGTATAACACGTACGCGTACTCTACTTAGAAACGTAGAAGATCTAGGAACGTTACCGAATGTAGGTATAGATATAGAAAGGCTCGCGCCGGGTTTAAGCGGAGGCCTCGAGACACGAAGTACGACGTTCTATATACGAATAGAGAAAAGGATTAACTTCCTAGTAATAAGCGACTAAAGGGAGTTATATAACATAGGAAAGGCTTAAGCATTACTAACGACAATAGTGTTTCGAACTAAAATTATCGTTAACGGGTATAAGATAGATACTATAATAGATTACGGAGTAAGCGGGAACTTTACCTCCGAATTATTTATTACAAGACATAGGATCGCTACCTATAAGAAGAAAGAGGGTTATGAATTAATCGCGGTAGACGGATTATCCTTACCTAGTATAGAGCGCGAGACGATACCGCTACTACTTACTATCTAACGGCACTACGAGGAGATTACCTTAGATATTGCTAATATAGCTAGTTATAACATTGTACTAGGTATACCTTAGTTAAGAAAGTATAATCTAGTAATTGACTAGAGAAGAGGAGTACTTACATTTAGGGAATGCGACTATATTATCGACATTCAGCCTACGTAGCGGCAGCGTTCGCTAGTAGATAAGGTAAAGAGATAGCTAAATAGGATATAGCTTACGCCGAATAGAAGGATAGAAGAACTACCTTCGACCGGGATAGACACTAGTATAGGGCCGCCGGGTTACGAAGTTACTAGTAGTAATAGAAGTAACGTACTATCGAAGAATACTAACATCTTAGAGTTAAGTATTCCTAAGGAGTATCGTAAGTGGTCGCGACTCTTTAAAGAGGAGAGAGGCAAAACCGCCTTACCTAAGCACCGCCTATAGGATTATAAGATTAACATTTAGCTAGGGAAAGAGCCTCTATAGGGACCCCTATATTAAATGTCTAAGAAAGAGCTATAGACCCTACGAGAATAGCTAAAGGAGAAGCTAGCTAAAGGATAGATAAGAAAATCCACCTTAAGTGTAGGAACTCTATACATGTTCGTTCTAAAAGCAAACGGGAAGCTACGACTCGTATAAGACTATAGGAAGTTAAACGAGATTACGATTAAGAACCGATACCCGCTACCTAACATCGAAGAAGCATAAGATAGATTAACCGGATTAGACTAGTATACGAAGATTAACCTACGAGATGCCTTCTACGCTATACGGATAGTAGAGGGAGAAGAATAGAAAACCGCTTTTAGAATAAGATACGGACTTTACAAATTCTTAGTTATACTAATAGGATTAACTAACGCACCCACATCCTATTAGGACCTTGTTAACGAAACACTTAGAGACCTACTCGACGTATACGTTATCGCTTACATAGACGATATATTAGTCTATACGAAAGGATCCCTTTAGAATTACATAAGACAAGTCTAGGACGTATTTGAACGACTTACGCGTTTAGGATTTAAGACAGTACCCGAGAAATGCGAATTCTATAAGAAAGAAGTTAAATTCTTAGGCTTTATTATTAGCACTATAGGGATAACGATCGACCCTACGAAGATATAGTTAATTAGAGAATAGCTAGAACTAAAAACAGTTAAGGACGTACAATTATTGCTTAGACTAGCGAACTACAACCGGAAATTTATTAAGAACTACGCCGAGATAGTAGCACTAATAACGATACTTATAAGAAAAGACGTTACCTAGAAATAGGGAAAGGAACAGATTAAAGCGTTCTAGAAACTTAAGGAACAATACGCTTTAGCCCCTACGCTTCGACTATTCGATAGTAGTAAGGAAGTCTATATCGAGACCGATGCGTCTAATACAGCAATAGGCGCGTGTCTAATATAGACACACGATAGGTAGAGACACCTAGTAGCCTATTACTCCCGGAAAATAACTATAGCGGAATAGAACTACGACATCTATAATAAAGAGCTTCTAGCTATTGTTACTACTATACAACATTAGAGAGTATATGTCGAGGGCCTACCGAAGTTAACGATTCTTTCTAACTATAAGAATCTTACGTACTTTACGACGACGAAGGAACTTACCCGAAGGCAAGCCCGCTAGTTGGAGCTACTAGGACAGTATAAGTTCGAAATTAAATATACTCTAGGACGAGAGAATAGCCGCGCCGACGCGCTAAGCCGAAGAGGCGACTACATAGAAGGAAAAGAACTAGTGTAACATAAAGTACTAAAGACGAACCCCGACGGAAGTCTTAGCGCTAATATAAGAGAATTTAATAATATCGTACGGATATTAGGCGATAAGGACGAACAATTCCCTATATCGTAAGGAAAATACTAGGTACTAAAGGATCGAGAAGAAGAATACATACGATAACATTACGATAGACTAACTTATAGACACCCTAGAACTTTAAAGACAATAGACCTAATATAACGCAGTTTCTTATTCCTATAGATAAGACTTAAGGTGTTACGCTATATTAAACAATGCGTATACTACTAACGAAATAAGGCTACGAGACATACAAAATACGGTTACCTACAGTTTAGGTACTACCGACGAAACCATAGGACGAAGTTATAATAGACTTTATTACGAAACTCCTACCGTTAAGAGATTAAGTTATAAAACAACTATACGACATAATACTAGTTATAGTTAATAGACTTATAAAATACGTACACTTCATTCCTACATTAGAGACATATAATGTAGAGTAGCTCGGATACCTCGTACTAGATAGACTTATCCGGTACTACGGATTTCCTTAAGCGTTCATAATAGATAGAGACAAGTTATTTACATTAAACTGTTATTATCTCGTTCTAGGGCTAGTCTTAAAAGAGAGATAAGTCAAGTCACGTGGCGGTATTCTTTAGAGAGGCTAAAGTAAGCTAAGCGAAGATAAATGATAGGAATAAGAGTTATATTCCAATTAGTAAGATAGTAACATAAGTTAAACGCATTAGAACCATAAGGGTTTCTTAGCGTTCCTAAATACAAAGGAGATAGAGCGTTGTGTTACGGGTTAGATTAGGCTAATGCTTAGTAACCAATTAGAGCCTCTACAGTTAAGTGAGCGCTACTATAGCTAGAAGGGCACAGCTACCGTAGAGTGATCTATTGCTCTACGAGACCTATAAGACAGATTAATAGATTAGATTAGAGCACGACCGCAATTAATCTATTGCTCTATATGATCTATAAAACAGATTAACAGATCGAAGCAGATTAATAATGATTTCCTTTATATTTAGGAACGCTAGAAACCCTTATAGTTCTAATGCGTTCAACTCATATTACTATCTCACTGATTGGAATACAACTCTTATTCCTATCATTTATCTTCGCTTAGCTTACTTTAGCCTCTCTAAAGAATAATACCGCCACGTGACTTGACTTATCTCTCTTTTAAGACTAGCCCTAGAACGAGATAATAACACTTTAAACGCCCTTAGGATGAGCGCTACTTAAGCAGCTAGTAGGGGAACACCCGCCCCTAGCGAAGTAGGAAGCATCCGCCGTGCGCTACCATAATAGACTACTACGAAGGACGATAAGTCTAATAACGATAACGAGCCTACCCTAAGGAAGAACGACGTTAAGGCTACTAAGCTAGACCTCTTCCATAGAGATAGGGCTAAGTTCGACGACTGGATTAATTAGATGGATATGTATCTTATGTTCAACCTAGTCGATACCGATAAAAGAACTATCTTCGCTATTACGTACCTTCGCGGAAGTGCGTAGAACTAGATTAAACCTTACCTTAAGGAATACCTTAAAGGTATAGGACGATTAGACCCTACTAGAATGTTTAGGAGCTACACCCTTTTTAAAGAGAAGATGAAATTAATCTTTAGAACCTCGAACGAAGTCTAATAGGCTATACAAATCATTCAACACCTAAAGTAGAAGACGTCTACTTTAGAGTATGCCGCCAAATTCGAAGAATACGGACAAATTACTAGATGGGACTAGACGGCGTTAATAACTATGTTCCGACGTGGACTTAAAGACCCCGTTAAGGACGAGTTAATAAGACACGGGGGATAGATCACTAACCTCGAAGAGTGTTACGGAACAGTGTTATCGGTGCAAATGGTTGGACAACGGAGCAGGAAACCAGACGAAGCTGCAGACATGGATGCCTGGGGAGTCACGTGACAGAGCGATCAGGACTGATCGGTCCTGATCACTCTTGATCAGTTGATCAGACTCGCTCAGGGCAGAGCAGGACAGATCACGCCAAGACATGGCACTATATAGACGACGCTTCTTTACGAGTAGATAGGAGCCTCGTGCTCAACTCATTTTAAGTATACACCATATACTGTTTGGAACCACTACCTTCATAACTGATTGAGACATCCCTGCAAAGATCCAAGCCCGAGTTGTGATAACGTACAGCGGTTCCTAACAAAGAGCTAATAAAGGCGTCGATTAACATCGATGACTAGCTCTAGGAACAACACTAGGAGAAGAAATACGACTCTAAAGTAGGAGGAATAGTAGGATACGCTCCGGACCGTAGACCCTTAGGAGGATACGTTACGAAGGGAGAATTCTTACGATAAAGCCAGCCCTACTATAGACTACAGCTAATAGAACTAGACGTTACCTAACGAGGACGGAGGATCGATAAGAGTAGGGGCTACGAGAAGCCCTTTAAAGGAAAAGGAAAACTCACATGTTATGCCTATAGTAAAGAAGGCCACATAGCACGGGATTGCTACGGTAAGAATATAGTGCGCCGCGAGCAGTTTAATATAATGCAACCCCGAACTAGTAAATCTAAGAGTAGCGTTAGATCTCGGGGAGATACCGACTATACTCGGAGAGTAGGGGAGAGAGCTAACTATAGAAGCCCGACGCCTCTCCTAGACCCCTTAGAAGGACGAGGAGGATACTATAGGTAGCAAATAGTAGTTATTCCATTTAATGCGAAGAACTAACTACGACAGTTCAATATAATAACACGAAGAGTCGACTACGAGACCGAATCCAAGTCTCGAAATAGTTATAGAAGCCTTTATTAGCGATTCTATTACTAAGACTCGTGTTAAGTTCACTACGCCGCAAAGTTAGGCGTAGGGTATTGGCCTTAGTAACCACGAGGAACCCTAGGAGCGACGCATAGGCAAAACGCTACGCTCCGAGAAGTAGACATCGACGAATCCTACTTCGATAAAGATAGAAGCGACAAAGAAAATCAGGACCTAGGATAGAACGGATTATGGTTACTAGAACTATAGGAAGAAAGTTAAGAAACCACCGGGCTAAATACCATTAAGGAAGACTAGGATCCGGAAGAATTAAGCGAAGAAGATTCCTCCGAAGGAGAAGAGAGCGACACTAACGACGATAACGAACAACTTACCTTTACGGTAGATGTACCTAAGAAACTATACGACATAATTATCTACCTATAAAGAAGGCACGAGGAATTCCTACCTAAGATAGGTAGACGAAGGAGGCTACATTCCATTAAGTTTAATAAGACACTCGACACCCTACGAGGCATAGCCTAGGGATACCCACTTATAGAAACGACCGAGAATCTAGTAACCGCCGTTATAGAACGACTACCGATAGGAAGCCGAATAATAGGAACCGGATATCTTATACCGTTAGGAACATTTATATTGAATAAATTACGTAACATAGTGAAACACGCGCGCGTACTCTACTTAGAAACGTAGAAGATCCAGGAACGCAATAGACTACAAGTATAGACATAGGGTAACGGGCTATAGGTTCTAGTCGAAGCCTCTAGGCACGAAGTATAGCGAACTACATACTATTCGGGAAAAGGATTAGCTCCCTAGGAATAAGCAACCGGAGGGAGTTATGCAATACTTAGGCTCATATATCGACATTAAACACAGTTTTCTAGATATAAGCAATCGTTAACGGACATAAAACTAGTGTTATGATCGACTTAGGAGTAGCGGGGAATTTTATCTCCGAGTCTTTTATAAGAAGAAACGGGTTAGCTACCCTAAAGAAGAAATAGGGTTACGAGTTAATCGCAGTAAACGGATCATCGTTACCTAGCGTAGAATGAGAGACGATACCATTACTACTAGCTATCTAATAGTACTACGAGAATATTACCTTAGATGTTACTAATATAGCCAGTTATAACATAGTATTAGGTATGCCTTAGTTAAGAAAGTATAATCTAGTAATCGACTAGAGAAGAGGAGTACTTACATTTAGGGAATGCGATTGCGTTATCGACATTTAGCCTACGTAGTAGTAGCGTTCACTAGTAGATAAGGCAAGGAAACAGCTAAACGAGATATAGCTTACGCCGACTAGAAGGATAGAAGAACTACCTTTAACCGGGATAGACACTAGCGTAGGGCCGCCGGGTTACGAAGTTACTAGAAGTGATAGAAGTAACGCACTATCGAAGAATACTAACATCTTAGAGTTAAGTATTCCTAAGAAGTATCGTAAGTGGTCGCGACTCTTTAAAGAGGAGAGAGGCAAAACCGCCTTACCTAAGCACCGCCTATGGGATTATAAGATCAACATTTAGCTAGGGAAAGAGCCTCTATAGGGACCCCTATATTAAATGTCTAAGAAAGAGCTATAGACCCTACGAGAATAGCTAAAGGAGAAGCTAGCTAAAGGATAGATAAGAAGATCCACCTCGAGTATAGGAACTCTATACATGTTCGTTCTAAAAGCAAACGGGAAGTTACGACTCGTATAGGACTATAGGAAGTTAAACGAGATCACGATTAAGAACCGATACCCGCTACCTAACATCGAAGAAGCATAGGACAGATTAACCGGATTAGACTAGTACACGAAGATTAACCTACGAGATACCTTCTATGCTATACGAATAGCGGAAGGAGAAGAATGGAAAACCGCTTTTAGAATAAGATACGGACTTTACAAATTCTTAGTCATGCTAATAGGATTAACTAACGTACCCGCATCCTACTAGGACCTTATTAACGAAACACTTAGAGACCTACTCGACGTATGCGTTATCGCTTATATAGACGACATACTAGTCTACACGAAAGGATCCCTATAGGAGCACATAAAACAAGTCTAGGACGTCTTCGAACGACTTATACATTTAGGATTTAAGACGGCACCCGAGAAATGCGAATTCTGTAAGAAAGAAGTTAAATTCTTAGGCTTTATTATTAGCACTATAGGGATAACAATCGACCCTACGAAGACACAGTTAATTAGAGAGTAGCTAGAACTGAAAACAGTTAAGGACGTATAATCATTCCTTAGACTAGCAAACTATAACCGGAAATTCATTAAGGACTATTTAAAGATAGTAGCACTAATAACGATGCTTATAAGAAAGGACGTCACTTAGAAATAGGGAAAGGAATAGATTAAAGCATTTAAGAAACTTAAGGAACAATGCGCTTTAGCCCCTACGCTTCGACTATTCGATAGTAGTAAGGAAGTCCACATCGAGACCGATACGTCTAATATAGCAATAGGCGCGTGTTTAACATAGACACACGATAGGTAGAGACACCTAGTAGCCTATTACTCCCGGAAAATGACTATAGCGGAACAGAACTACGACATCTATAATAAAGAGCTTCTAGCCATTATTGCTACTATATAACATTAGAGAGTATATGTCGAGGGCCTACCGAAGTTAACGATTCTTTCTAACTATAAGAATCTTACGTACTTCACGACGACGAAAGAACTTACCCGAAGGCAAGCCCGCTAGTCGGAGCTACTAGGACAGTATAAGTTCGAAATTAAATATACTCTAGGACGAGAGAATAGCCGCGCCGACGCGCTAAGCCGAAGAGGCGACTACATAGAAGGAAAAGAACTAGTGTAACATAAAGTACTAAAGACGAACCCCGACGGAAGTCTTAGCGCTAATATAAGAGAATTTAATAATATCGTACGGATATTAGGCGATAAGGACGAACAATTCCCTATATCGTAAGGAAAATACTAGGTACTAAAGGATCGAGAAGAAGAATACATACGATAACATTACGATAGACTAACTTATAGACACCCTAGAACTTTAAAGACAATAGACCTAATATAACGCAGTTTCTTATTCCTATAGATAAGACTTAAGGTGTTACGCTATATTAAACAATGCGTATACTACTAACGAAATAAGGCTACGAGACATACAAAATACGGTTACCTACAGTTTAGGTACTACCGACGAAACCATAGGACGAAGTTATAATAGACTTTATTACGAAACTCCTACCGTTAAGAGACTAAGTTACGAAACAACTATATGACATAATACTAGTTATAGTTAATAGACTTATAAAATACGCACACTTTATTCCTATATTAGAGACATATAATGTAGAGCAGCTCGGATACCTCGTACTAGATAGACTTATCCGGTACTACGGATTTCCTTAAGCGTTCATAATAGATAGAGACAAGTTATTTACATTAAACTGTTATTATCTCGTTCTAGGGCTAGTCTTAAAAGAGAGATAAGTCAAGTCACGTGGCGGTATTCTTTAGAGAGGCTAAAGTAAGCTAAGCGAAGATAAATGATAGGAATAAGAGTTATATTCCAATTAGTAAGATAGTAACATAAGTTAAACGCATTAGAACCATAAGGGTTTCTTAGCGTTCCTAAATACAAAGGAGATAGAGCGTTGTGTTACGGGTTAGATTAGGCTAATGCTTAGTAACCAATTAGAGCCTCTACAGTTAAGTGAGCGCTACTATAGCTAGAAGGGCACAGCTACCGTAGAGTGATCTATTGCTCTACGAGACCTATAAGACAGATTAATAGATTAGATTAGAGCACGACCGCAATTAATCTATTGCTCTATATGATCTATAAAACAGATTAACAGATCGAAGCAGATTAATAATGATTTCCTTTATATTTAGGAACGCTAGAAACCCTTATAGTTCTAATGCGTTCAACTCATATTACTATCTCACTGATTGGAATACAACTCTTATTCCTATCATTTATCTTCGCTTAGCTTACTTTAGCCTCTCTAAAGAATAATACCGCCACGTGACTTGACTTATCTCTCTTTTAAGACTAGCCCTAGAACGAGATAATAACACTTTAAACGCCCTTAGGATGAGCGCTACTTAAGCAGCTAGTAGGGGAACACCCGCCCCTAGCGAAGTAGGAAGCATCCGCCGTGCGCTACCATAATAGACTACTACGAAGGACGATAAGTCTAATAACGATAACGAGCCTACCCTAAGGAAGAACGACGTTAAGGCTACTAAGCTAGACCTCTTCCATAGAGATAGGGCTAAGTTCGACGACTGGATTAATTAGATGGATATGTATCTTATGTTCAACCTAGTCGATACCGATAAAAGAACTATCTTCGCTATTACGTACCTTCGCGGAAGTGCGTAGAACTAGATTAAACCTTACCTTAAGGAATACCTTAAAGGTATAGGACGATTAGACCCTACTAGAATGTTTAGGAGCTACACCCTTTTTAAAGAGAAGATGAAATTAATCTTTAGAACCTCGAACGAAGTCTAATAGGCTATACAAATCATTCAACACCTAAAGTAGAAGACGTCTACTTTAGAGTATGCCGCCAAATTCGAAGAATACGGACAAATTACTAGATGGGACTAGACGGCGTTAATAACTATGTTCCGACGTGGACTTAAAGACCCCGTTAAGGACGAGTTAATAAGACACGGGGGATAGATCACTAACCTCGAAGAGTGTTACGGAACAGTGTTATCGGTGCAAATGGTTGGACAACGGAGCAGGAAACCAGACGAAGCTGCAGACATGGATGCCTGGGGAGTCACGTGACAGAGCGATCAGGACTGATCGGTCCTGATCACTCTTGATCAGTTGATCAGACTCGCTCAGGGCAGAGCAGGACAGATCACGCCAAGACATGGCACTATATAGACGACGCTTCTTTACGAGTAGATAGGAGCCTCGTGCTCAACTCATTTTAAGTATACACCATATACTGTTTGGAACCACTACCTTCATAACTGATTGAGACATCCCTGCAAAGATCCAAGCCCGAGTTGTGATAACGTACAGCGGTTCCTAACAAAGAGCTAATAAAGGCGTCGATTAACATCGATGACTAGCTCTAGGAACAACACTAGGAGAAGAAATACGACTCTAAAGTAGGAGGAATAGTAGGATACGCTCCGGACCGTAGACCCTTAGGAGGATACGTTACGAAGGGAGAATTCTTACGATAAAGCCAGCCCTACTATAGACTACAGCTAATAGAACTAGACGTTACCTAACGAGGACGGAGGATCGATAAGAGTAGGGGCTACGAGAAGCCCTTTAAAGGAAAAGGAAAACTCACATGTTATGCCTATAGTAAAGAAGGCCACATAGCACGGGATTGCTACGGTAAGAATATAGTGCGCCGCGAGCAGTTTAATATAATGCAACCCCGAACTAGTAAATCTAAGAGTAGCGTTAGATCTCGGGGAGATACCGACTATACTCGGAGAGTAGGGGAGAGAGCTAACTATAGAAGCCCGACGCCTCTCCTAGACCCCTTAGAAGGACGAGGAGGATACTATAGGTAGCAAATAGTAGTTATTCCATTTAATGCGAAGAACTAACTACGACAGTTCAATATAATAACACGAAGAGTCGACTACGAGACCGAATCCAAGTCTCGAAATAGTTATAGAAGCCTTTATTAGCGATTCTATTACTAAGACTCGTGTTAAGTTCACTACGCCGCAAAGTTAGGCGTAGGGTATTGGCCTTAGTAACCACGAGGAACCCTAGGAGCGACGCATAGGCAAAACGCTACGCTCCGAGAAGTAGACATCGACGAATCCTACTTCGATAAAGATAGAAGCGACAAAGAAAATCAGGACCTAGGATAGAACGGATTATGGTTACTAGAACTATAGGAAGAAAGTTAAGAAACCACCGGGCTAAATACCATTAAGGAAGACTAGGATCCGGAAGAATTAAGCGAAGAAGATTCCTCCGAAGGAGAAGAGAGCGACACTAACGACGATAACGAACAACTTACCTTTACGGTAGATGTACCTAAGAAACTATACGACATAATTATCTACCTATAAAGAAGGCACGAGGAATTCCTACCTAAGATAGGTAGACGAAGGAGGCTACATTCCATTAAGTTTAATAAGACACTCGACACCCTACGAGGCATAGCCTAGGGATACCCACTTATAGAAACGACCGAGAATCTAGTAACCGCCGTTATAGAACGACTACCGATAGGAAGCCGAATAATAGGAACCGGATATCTTATACCGTTAGGAACATTTATATTGAATAAATTACGTAACATAGTGAAACACGCGCGCGTACTCTACTTAGAAACGTAGAAGATCCAGGAACGCAATAGACTACAAGTATAGACATAGGGTAACGGGCTATAGGTTCTAGTCGAAGCCTCTAGGCACGAAGTATAGCGAACTACATACTATTCGGGAAAAGGATTAGCTCCCTAGGAATAAGCAACCGGAGGGAGTTATGCAATACTTAGGCTCATATATCGACATTAAACACAGTTTTCTAGATATAAGCAATCGTTAACGGACATAAAACTAGTGTTATGATCGACTTAGGAGTAGCGGGGAATTTTATCTCCGAGTCTTTTATAAGAAGAAACGGGTTAGCTACCCTAAAGAAGAAATAGGGTTACGAGTTAATCGCAGTAAACGGATCATCGTTACCTAGCGTAGAATGAGAGACGATACCATTACTACTAGCTATCTAATAGTACTACGAGAATATTACCTTAGATGTTACTAATATAGCCAGTTATAACATAGTATTAGGTATGCCTTAGTTAAGAAAGTATAATCTAGTAATCGACTAGAGAAGAGGAGTACTTACATTTAGGGAATGCGATTGCGTTATCGACATTTAGCCTACGTAGTAGTAGCGTTCACTAGTAGATAAGGCAAGGAAACAGCTAAACGAGATATAGCTTACGCCGACTAGAAGGATAGAAGAACTACCTTTAACCGGGATAGACACTAGCGTAGGGCCGCCGGGTTACGAAGTTACTAGAAGTGATAGAAGTAACGCACTATCGAAGAATACTAACATCTTAGAGTTAAGTATTCCTAAGAAGTATCGTAAGTGGTCGCGACTCTTTAAAGAGGAGAGAGGCAAAACCGCCTTACCTAAGCACCGCCTATGGGATTATAAGATCAACATTTAGCTAGGGAAAGAGCCTCTATAGGGACCCCTATATTAAATGTCTAAGAAAGAGCTATAGACCCTACGAGAATAGCTAAAGGAGAAGCTAGCTAAAGGATAGATAAGAAGATCCACCTCGAGTATAGGAACTCTATACATGTTCGTTCTAAAAGCAAACGGGAAGTTACGACTCGTATAGGACTATAGGAAGTTAAACGAGATCACGATTAAGAACCGATACCCGCTACCTAACATCGAAGAAGCATAGGACAGATTAACCGGATTAGACTAGTACACGAAGATTAACCTACGAGATACCTTCTATGCTATACGAATAGCGGAAGGAGAAGAATGGAAAACCGCTTTTAGAATAAGATACGGACTTTACAAATTCTTAGTCATGCTAATAGGATTAACTAACGTACCCGCATCCTACTAGGACCTTATTAACGAAACACTTAGAGACCTACTCGACGTATGCGTTATCGCTTATATAGACGACATACTAGTCTACACGAAAGGATCCCTATAGGAGCACATAAAACAAGTCTAGGACGTCTTCGAACGACTTATACATTTAGGATTTAAGACGGCACCCGAGAAATGCGAATTCTGTAAGAAAGAAGTTAAATTCTTAGGCTTTATTATTAGCACTATAGGGATAACAATCGACCCTACGAAGACACAGTTAATTAGAGAGTAGCTAGAACTGAAAACAGTTAAGGACGTATAATCATTCCTTAGACTAGCAAACTATAACCGGAAATTCATTAAGGACTATTTAAAGATAGTAGCACTAATAACGATGCTTATAAGAAAGGACGTCACTTAGAAATAGGGAAAGGAATAGATTAAAGCATTTAAGAAACTTAAGGAACAATGCGCTTTAGCCCCTACGCTTCGACTATTCGATAGTAGTAAGGAAGTCCACATCGAGACCGATACGTCTAATATAGCAATAGGCGCGTGTTTAACATAGACACACGATAGGTAGAGACACCTAGTAGCCTATTACTCCCGGAAAATGACTATAGCGGAACAGAACTACGACATCTATAATAAAGAGCTTCTAGCCATTATTGCTACTATATAACATTAGAGAGTATATGTCGAGGGCCTACCGAAGTTAACGATTCTTTCTAACTATAAGAATCTTACGTACTTCACGACGACGAAAGAACTTACCCGAAGGCAAGCCCGCTAGTCGGAGCTACTAGGACAGTATAAGTTCGAAATTAAATATACTCTAGGACGAGAGAATAGCCGCGCCGACGCGCTAAGCCGAAGAGGCGACTACATAGAAGGAAAAGAACTAGTGTAACATAAAGTACTAAAGACGAACCCCGACGGAAGTCTTAGCGCTAATATAAGAGAATTTAATAATATCGTACGGATATTAGGCGATAAGGACGAACAATTCCCTATATCGTAAGGAAAATACTAGGTACTAAAGGATCGAGAAGAAGAATACATACGATAACATTACGATAGACTAACTTATAGACACCCTAGAACTTTAAAGACAATAGACCTAATATAACGCAGTTTCTTATTCCTATAGATAAGACTTAAGGTGTTACGCTATATTAAACAATGCGTATACTACTAACGAAATAAGGCTACGAGACATACAAAATACGGTTACCTACAGTTTAGGTACTACCGACGAAACCATAGGACGAAGTTATAATAGACTTTATTACGAAACTCCTACCGTTAAGAGATTAAGTTATAAAACAACTATACGACATAATACTAGTTATAGTTAATAGACTTATAAAATACGTACACTTCATTCCTACATTAGAGACATATAATGTAGAGTAGCTCGGATACCTCGTACTAGATAGACTTATCCGATACCACGGATTCCCTTAAGCGTTTATAACGGACAGAGACAAGTTATTTACATTAAACTACTAGAAGACGCTTATAGGAACGATCGGAATTAAACATAAGCTATTAATAGCATACTATCCAGAAACAGACGGACAAACCGAAAGGATAAATTAAACGCTAGAACAATACCTACGACACTACATTAATTATGTATAAGATAACTAGGTCTCATTACTACTAATAGCGTAGATTACACTAAATAACTATAAATTAGAGACAACTTTAATGATACCATTTTATGCGAACTTTAGCAAAGATCCTAACCTATTTAGAACACCTAGATCTTACCTACAAGCCGAAAGAGCAATCGTAACGACGGATACTCTTAAGGAAGTGTATAAAGAAACACGTAAGGCGATTGAAGATGCATAACAAAAACTGTCTTAATAACGGTAGGACACGAGAAAAATGGCACCTCTACTAAAAGAAGGGGATAAGGTCTATCTCCTTATAAAAAACTTAAGAATAAGAAGATAGACTAAGAAACTGGATTACGTTAAGGTCGGACCATTTTTAATCGACAAAGTCGTAGGACTAGTTAACTATCGACTACGACTACCACCTAACGCAAAAATCCACCTAGTCTTCTATATCTCTAAGTTAGAACCCGTAGACGCCGAAACACCCTACTAGGAGAGCTTCTATTTTGAACCGGAAGTAGAAAACGAATTCGAAGTCGAAAAAATCCTAGATAAGAGAGGTTAGCGATACCTTGTTAAATAGAAAGGATACGACGAATTAGAAAATACCTAGGAACTAGAAAGAAATCTTAAGAACTGCCGGCTACTTCTAATAGAGTATTTCTAGCGCCGGAAGAACCTCGAAGAGAAGGAGGACTATACAACTAGAAATCGGAGGAGACATTATAACCCTAGTCGATAAGAAGATTCTAAGTGTTAGGAGCTAGGTGGAAGTCCGCTAAACCCTCCTACTCCAGCTCTAATAGGTCCGCCGACTCTACGGCAATAGCCTTGTTAGCTCTCTAATCTACGAGCTCTATCTACCTACGTAATCATTCTTCCTTTATATACGCGGTATTAAGGGCCTCGCGAGTACGCTCTTAAGCCTCGCGGGCTTCCTTTATCTACCGCTGCAGTTTCTTCTTTTTACTAATAAGGCGATCGAACTCGGAACGCGATACCTTTACATTATAACGGATGTTTCGACGAACACACTTATTACACCGCCCCGATAACACATACACCTTACACACCCGCGAATGCGCCCGATAGTTAGAATAGGACCGCACCATTATTTCTCTAAAGTTATCGATAGTTTCCGCTAACTTAAGACGACGAGAGGTACTCGAGGAAGAAGGAGCCTTTAGCATATTAAGGACGACATGAATAAAAACACTAAACAAAGGGACAAGGCGATAGAACTATAACCTAAGCTCGGGACGAGCTAAGCTAAGAGGGGGATAGTGTTACGGGTTAGATTAGGCTAATGCTTAGCAACCAATTAGAGCCTCTATAGTTAAGTAAGCGCTACTACAGCTAGAAGGGCACAGCTACCGTAGAGTGATCTATTGCTCTACGAGACCTATAAGATAGATTAATAGATTAGATTAGAGCACGACCGCAATTGATCTGTTACTCTATATAATCTATAAAACAGATCAATAGATCGAAGCAGATTAATAATGATTTCCTTTATATTTAGGAACGCTAGAAACCCTTATGGTTCTAATGCGTTTAACTTATGTTACTATCTCACTAATTGGAATATAACTCTTATTCCTATCATTTATCTTCGCTTAGCTTGCTTTAGCCTCTCTAAAGAATAATACCGCTACGTAACTTAACTTATCTCTCTTTTAAGACTAGCCCTAGAACGAGATAATAACACGTTACTCTCCGTACTCTCTATGCTCTCTATGTTCTCTCGAGATTACCGAGATTAACGAGGTTAAGGAGATCACTTTAGTTGCTCTCTCGGTTCCTTAGTTTCATTCCTACGGGTAAGAGAGCACTTCTCGGGCGAAAGCGCCCGCTAATTGTAGAGGTCTAATTAGTTAGCTTCCTTTAGCCCTAGATTAGAACCGTAACACTATCCTCCTTTTAGTCTAGCTCTATCCTAGAGCTTTATAAGTTATGTTATACTTCCTTTTTATGTCTCGTAACGATGTCTTCTTCCTCCTAATCTAAATCTACCGCTCGCCGTAAGAAGAAAGCCTAGTAGATCTTCCGTGACGGCGATACCGCGATACGTCCGTGTAATTCTTATTAAAAGGAGGGCCGTATGTACAAGGTGCACATCTTATCTAGTCGCTATTCTAAGTGCTAGTAGCGGAATCTAAAGAGTTGTAATGCGAGGGTAACCGAGGGCGAGTAGAAGCGCTTATCGCTTTAGCGGAAGAAATTGTTATAGGAACTAGATACCGCGAAGAGCATTCTTAGTAAAAGGTAGGATGCCTTAATAGAAGCGTATATAAAGGAAATGCGCCTTCGTAAGCAATTGGACGCGGTCGATTAGAAGGTTACGGAGGGTCGTTCGTTAGAAGATCGGTTATTACTAGACGAGGATCTAGGGGCGTAGGAGTACGCTATAGTAGACGCGGATCCTAGTGCTCCTAATCTGTCCTTATCTCCTTAGACCTAGAGTACTGTCGAAGGTCTTCCGGACGACTTCTAGCTTTCTCCTTCTAGCGAGACGGTGCCGTCGGTAGCTTAGCCGTCTTCTTCGTAAGGGTATTTTTTTTATAAGTTGTGTCCCTATTCTTATTAATCGGCTAGGTAGCTTAGTAGTAGAGCGTAAGCTATCTATACTCTTAAGGTCGTAGGTTCGATTCCTACTCCAGTCGTCCGTTTACTTAAAAGTTACTATGTCTTATAGTATAGTTACTTTAAGTAAGCGCCGTTTTAGTATTCCCGAATCTTCTACTAACAGTTTCGTAGGTTTTCTTTTAGTTCCTAGGTATTTTCTAATTCGTCGTATCCCTTCTATTTAACAAGGTATCGCTAACCCTTTTTGTCTAGGATTTTTTCGACTTTAAATTCGTTTTCTACTTCTAGCTCGAAATGGAAGCTCTCGTAGTAAGGTGTTCTAGCGTCTACGGGTTCTAGCTTAGAGATATAGAAGACTAGGTGGATTTTTGCGTTAGGTAGTAGTCGTAGTCGATAGTTAACTAGTCCTACGACTTTATCGATTAAAAATGGTCCGACCTTAACGTAATCTAGTTTCTTAGTCTATCTTCTTATTCTCAAGTCTTTTATAAGGAGATAGACCTTATCCCCCTCTTTTAGTAGAGGTGCCATTTTTCTCGTGTCCTACCGTTATTAAGACAGTTTTTATTATACATCTTTGATCGCCTTGCGTGTTTCTTTATGTACTTCCTTAAGAGTATCCGTCGTTACGATTGCTCTCTCGGCCTATAGATAGGATCTAGGTGTTCCGAATAGGTTAGGATCTTTACTAAAGTTCGCATAAAATGGCGTCGTTAAAGTTGTCTCTAATTTGTAGTTATTTAGTGCAATCTACGCTATTGGCAGTAATGAAACCTAATTGTCTTATACGTAGTTGATGTAGTGTCGTAGGTATTGTTCTAGCGTTTAATTTATCCTTTCGGTTTGTCCGTCTATCTCCGGATAATATGCTATTAATAGCTTATGTTTAATTCCGATCGTTCCTATAAGCGTCTTCTAGTAGTTCGATGTAAATAGCTTATCTCTATCCGTTATAAACGCTTAAGGGAATCTATAGTATCGGATAAGTCTATCTAGTACGAGGTATCCGAGCTGCTCTATATTGTACGTTTCCGATGTAGGAATGAAGTGCGCGTATTTCGTAAGTCTATTAACTATAACTGATATCATGTCGTATAGTTGTTTCGTAACTCGATCTTTTAACGGTAGGAGTTTCGTAATAAAGTCTATTATGACTTCGTCCTATAGTTTCGTCGGTAGCGTCCTAAACTGTAGGTAACCGTATTTTACGTGTCTCGTAGCCTTGTTTCGTTAGTAGTATACGTATCGTTTAATATAGCGTAACACCTTAAGTCTTATCTATAGGAATGAGAAACTGCGTTATATTAGGTCCATCGTCTTTGTCACGGGCAGCCCGCGACCCTTCACTGACGATGCGTCGTCCCGGCGGAACCTCGGACCTTCCGCATCGGGTTAGCGCGGCTTGGCGATGCTTTATCTATCCGCCGCGCCTCGCGCTCCTCTTTCGTAGCTTCGTAGAACAACAACTATCTCATTCGGACCCTATGGTACGCGCGCCCTTACAGTTTGTTCTACCTCCCTACCCAGATCGCGGATCCAGGTAAGGGACGCGTAACAACAGGAACAGACTCACAGAACCGCGCACGGCGTAGATACAGAACTCGCGACTCGCAACATCGCAACAGAGGCAAACGGATTCAGAACACGGAACACGGTAAGGCACTAAGCAACAGATGCCCAAGGAAACCAACGCACCAAAGGCCTCAGCAACAGGCCGCGTTGAAGGAAACAAAATGACTTCCCAGCAGTCACAGACACAAGGCAAGCGCACCTCTCTTTTCCCCGACCTCTCCAGTTTCGACAGTCAGACACAAGGAGACGACACTCGGCGAGTCACAGTTGACACCGGTGTCGCGCTTCAGCAAGAGCTGGACAAGGCATGGAACAAAGCACAAGACAGGGAGCAGAACGGTGAGCTTGATTTCACAGAACTCTTCGAGCCCAGGGTGGGAGAAGAGGAGGACACACCAGTCTTCATTTCACACGACGAAGCCGAACACATCGCTGCCGCCGACTTCCAGAACATCACCGCCGAAGACCTGGCCACACTGACCAAGGAACACCCGAAGACCGTCCACGATTTCGTGCTACGAGGATTCAACACTGCCATCATATCTAGCCAACAACTCGATGTGATGCAACGCGCCAATGCACTTCAGAACAAGCAGTACCGTACGCTGTATGCCGAGTACGATCGCATCCACGGGATGCTCAAGACCGAACAGACCGCCCTCGCGAAGATGGCCCAGGACCTTAAGAATAAGAACGCCGACACCCTCAAACTCAAGGCTGTCGAGAAGAAGTACAAGGATGCGAACGAGCTATGTCAGCAGTTCGCCGATATCACCGACTCGGAGAAGAAGAAGAGCCAGGCATTACAAGCTGAGGTTGATGACCTGAAGGTCCGTCTGCAAGCAGCAGAGGACCAGGCACGAGGACGTCGTTCGCGCTCGCGCCCACGCTCACGCCCACGATCACCACCACCCCGCGAGACCTCACTCGAGGTGCTCCAGCGTCGGTACCGTGAGGCGGCAGCAGGAGGAGGTGGCGGAGGAGACGATGATGACGATGGCAATGGAGACAAGGACAGGGATCGCCGTGGTCGTGACCATGACCGACCACGTCGTGATGAGCGCCAAGGCACACAAGGCACGCAGCGGTCAGGCGGTGGTCGCAGCAACCGCACGCAGCAGACACCTCTCGTGGACCTGCCGGAGCGTCTCATCAACATCGACCCCACCCTCGACCGCAGCATGAAGATCGGCAAGGGTGTGCCTGACCCAAAGAAGTTCAAGAACGATGACGACCCGACTTATGACAGCTGGTACACAAGCATCCTGCTGAAGTTGACAGTCGCGACGTTCCGCACTGAACAGGACGCCCTACGCTTCCTGTATGGATGGACGGACGGTGAGGTGCAGAAGACTGTGAAGCCTCGCATCCCCATCCCCGGGCACCAGGCTTTCAACGAGTTCATGACTGGCGAAGAACTGTTGGACTGGATGACTCGACAGTACGGCGTCCGCAACGAGGCCACCAAGGCTGCAGTGGACATCACTACCTGCAAACAGGCTCAGAAGGAGAACTTCGTCCCATTCTTCGCACGCTATTCCAAGCTGAGGGCATGGGTTGACTGGAGTGACGAGACCGAGTTGATGCTGTTCCGCACACGCCTCAACAAGCGCTACTACATCAAGACCTTCGGAGACCGCGAGGTGGACCGACGTCTGAACAGCATGCAGGACGTGATCGAAGAGTGCACTGCACTGGACGAGCAGTTCTACGAGACCGAGCAGCTGTACCCTCAAGAGAACAACAACCGCCCACGCGGCAATGGAGGAGGCAACCAGAACGGCAACGGCAACGGCAACCAGAACCAGGGCAACACAGCTGCAGCTGCAGCCGCTGGTGCTGCCGGCGCCGTCGTTCAGCGCCCACCACAGTACGTAGGCACCAAGAAGAAGGAAGACTTGCCAGCTCACCTTCGGGACCTCCCACCGCTCAACTATGAGGGTCGCGAGGAATTGAAGAAGCAGGGCAAGTGCTACCGATGCCGCACCGGACCCCACTTATCCAGCAATACCGAGTGCCCGATGTATGGCTACGACGGCGACTATCGCCCACCGCGCCCGCGTAACAACAACGGAGGCAACACCAACCTCAGTTCCCTGGCCGCCGGGCAGGGAAATGGCGAGGCCACTGCCTAAGCGTGGCAGACAGTGGTCAACCGAACAACCAAGGACAGAAAGAGCATGAGATTGAGAGACACAGAGTGCAAGAGCAAGACACGGATACAGACTATGGTGAGGAGCTGAAGATATCGGCCTGCGCATTGGAGCCGCAGCAACCAGATGTACACCCTCACATAGTACTCCCAGTAATGATACAGCATGGGAAGGCACGAGGCCTTGTAGACTCTGCTTCCACCTCTCTCTTTCTCGACTGGAAGTTCACACGCAAACACAGAATACCCTTGATACCCCTTGTGCGCAACAAGAACCTGACCCTTGGGGATGGTAAGGCTGCTGCACGTCGCATCACGCACGTAGCCCTCGTCGATGTTGATATCGACGGTCATCACGAGCAAATGCTATGCTACATAACCGACCTCGAATACGACATCGTCCTGGGCCTGCCGTGGCTGAGCACGCACAACCCAAACATCTTCTGGGAGACCGGTGAAGTGGCACTCAGATCAGACTACTGCTTTGGTCACTGTCTTAAGAACAAGACATCGACAACAGTCCAGTCCCTGAACCATCGACACCGACAACGTAAGGAAGCAATGAAATATGGACCAGAGCCCTTCACCGATGATCGCAGCTTCACGGCAGGAGGGGCAGAAGCAGAACTGAACCTATCCTCGATGGGCCTGTACGACGATGATGAGGAAGTCGAGTGTATAGGCGTCACGCAGCGCGCCTTCGAGATGTACGCGCACCGACCTGGCGCTGAATGTTTCTACATACTATCTACCGGCAAAGAGGACGAAGAAGGCGATGGTGAGATCAAGCTGAGCGCAATGGCAGCTGATGACTTGGATCAGTTCCTGAACAAGGAGTTCAACCATAACCCGAAGGAGAAGCTCCCACCAGAATACCATGATCTCGTAGATGCATTCTCAGCGAAAGACCATGAAGGACTTCCTCCTCACAGACCTGGAATCGACCACGAAATTCACATCAAGCCTGATGGGCCCCAAGAACCGCCATACCGTAAGCCCTACGGACTGGCGCCTCAGGAGAATGAAGCAGTCAAGAAGTGGGTCACCGAACAGGAGCAACAAGGCAAAGTCCGGCCAGCAGGACAGAAGACGAGCCAATCGCCGGCACCAGTACTGGTAGTCAGAAAGCCAGGCGGTGGACTGCGCGTGTGCATCGACTACCGAGGACTCAATGCGATCACTATCAAGAACAGGTACCCTATACCGCTAATCCAAGAGACACTGAACCGCATGCACGGCAAGAGGTACTTCACGAAGCTGGACATCGTCGCAGCCTTCAACAAGCTTCGCATTGCAGAAGGGCACGAATGGCTTACAGCATTCGCTACACGATATGGGGTGTACGAATGTCTTGTGTTACCATTCGGCCTATGCAATGGCCCTGCGTCGTTTCAGTCATACATTAACAGCGTGTTACAAGAACACCTGGATGACTTCGTCTCCGCGTACCTGGACGACGTTTTAATTTTTAGCGACACACTGGAGGAGCACATCGAACATGTGCGCAAGGTACTAGCAAAATTGAGGGATGCCGGACTGACGGTCGACATCGACAAGTGCGAGTTCCACCAGCAGCGAGTTAAGTACCTGGGACTTATTATCACCCCAGATGGCATCGAAATGGACCCAGAGAAGCTTGAATGTATCCAGTCATGGGAAGCACCTTCCAACCTCAAGGATGTGCAGGCGTTCCTCGGATTCGCCAACTTTTACAGACGGTTCATCGAGGCCTTCTCACGCCTCGCAGCGCCGCTGACCGAATTGACCAAGTCAAATGGACCTAGTAATCACAAGAATCGCAGGGTTGACTGGACACCAGCATGCCAAGCAGCATTTGACGCTCTGAAGGCAGCATTCAGCAAAGCCGGTATGCTCGCACACTATGTGCCCGGTAGGCAAACAGTAGTCGAAACGGACTCATCAGATTTCGTGAACGCCGGAGTGCTTTCTCAGTACGACGAGGAAGGCGTGCTTCACCCTGTAGCATTCTATTCAAAGAAGCTGAGCCCGCAGGAATGCAACTATGAGATTTATGACAAGGAGCTTCTAGCGATTATTAAGGCCTTCGAGGAATGGCGCCCGGAGTTGGCCTGCGAGGCGGATGATGACACCATCGAACCCGTGAAGGTGTTCACGGATCACAAGAACTTGGAGTACTTTATGACCACTAAGCAGCTGAATCGGCGCCAGGCACGTTGGGCCGAATTCCTGTCCCAGTTCAACTTCCGTATTGTCTATCGACCAGGTGTCCAAGGCACAAAGCCTGACAGCCTCACGAGACGCAGCCAGGACCTTCCGCAGGGGGTGGACGATCCGCGAAATCAGCATCAGCATCAGACGTTGCTGCCGCCTGAGCGATTTCTTAAGATCGACTCGATGCGCGCAACTGTCGAAGATGCGGCTGAGGATGTTGCACCTGTTGAGAACACACCTACCGCACCAATTGAGGAAGCCCTGAACCCGGAGGCCACCGAATTCATACCGTCCACGCAGACGCAGACAGCATCCGAGACGGAACAGGAAGCCGAACTCGAGTACAGAATGACAATGGCTTATGCCGCGGATGCAGACCTGAAGTCAGCTATCAGAGCCCTGCAGAAGGGCGAGACCCCAGCACTCCTTCAGAAAGCGAAGGTGCATCCAGTACACTGCAAGGTCGAAGGGTACCTGCTGTACGTCCGTAACCAGTATAATGACTGGAGTCTATGGGTGCCAGAGGACCAGAAGCTCCGCACTCGGATAGTCAAGATGAACCATGACACCCCAGCGGCCGGTCACCCAGGCAGAGCCCGCACCTACGAGCTCGTTGCACGTGAATTCTACTGGCCTGGTTTGGCTAGATCTGTGCGCAGATACAACGCGAATTGCCGCAGGTGCCGCACGACGAAATCTGTGCATACCCAGCCACCTGGATTACTGCACCCACTTTCGGTGCCAGAACGACCTTGGCAACACATCGCAGTTGACTTTGTGGTTGACCTGCCACCAAGCGAACTCGACGGCATGACTTACACCAATGTTATGACAGTCACCGACAGACTCACTAAGGAAGTGGAACTGATACCCATCGGCGCGATGACAGCGCAGAACGCGGCGCGACTTTTCTTAAAGCACGTGTTCACCCGGCATGGCCTCCCAGAAACCATCACGTCTGATCGCGGAAAGCAGTTCATCGCCACTTTCTGGAAGCGCCTATGCAAGATGCTGCGCATCAGCAGGAAGCTGAGTTCCTCCTACCACCCTGAAACGGATGGGCAATCAGAACGCACTAACCAAGAGATGGAACAGTACTTACGCACCTTCACGAATGAGGCACAGAGCGACTGGGCCGACTGGCTGTGCTTAGCGCAGTTCGCTATTAACAACCGAGTGTCGGAGACCACTGGAGTGTCACCGTTCTACGCCAATGTTGGATATAACCCAGAGTTCACCGAGCGTATCGATTTGCAAGCAGGCAAGGACCGACACATGACAACCCTTCAGCGACTCGACAGCAAGTCAGCCGAAGCCTTCGCCAAACGCATCTGTGAGCTACATCGCAATCTTCAAGAGAACATGAGGATGTCACAGGCGCTGCAAGCCGAAGCAGCAAACAGGCACCGAAGCATCCCACCAGACTACAAGGTTGGCGACTGGGTGTATCTAAGCACGAAGAACATTCGCACCACTCGACCATCCAAGAAGCTGGACCGCAGATATGCAGGACCGTACCAGATCACGGAGGTGATGCCCGCTAGGCTGTCATACAAGCTGAACCTGTCGGATGCATTGAGCGGACTCGATAATTGCTTCCACACCTCCCTGTTACAGCGAGCCGACAACCCCGATCTCCCACCGCTCGAGGGACAGCACCTGGCACCGCCGCCGCCAGTGGCCATCGAACCCGACACAACTGCAGCTGACGCAGTCGCCGATGTCACAGTCACAGCCCCGGCACCAGAATATGAGGTGGACAAGATCTTGGACATGTACACGCGGAAGCGCGCAGGCAAAGTGAAGAAGGGAAAGAAGCGCAAGGTGGACACTTGGTACAAGGTGCGATGGACTGGCTATCAGGATATGGAGGCCGGAGAGACTTGGCAACCTGCAGAGGACCTGTTTGTGAGGGCAGCCGCCGCTCTTGCGGACTTTCACCACAGCCGGCCGGATTTGCCCACGCCTCAGGGCTTCGCAACGCCATCTGACTGGTCTCCAGTCAATGAGGTGCTCGGACTTAACACGATCAGGGTCGACAGAGACACCGCCACAAATAAGCCTAGCCGAGCCTTGCCTCTGATAGAATCTGGTCAGCGCATGTTCACTACGCACCGCTACGATGATCAGGTTACAGGAAAGTCCGTCGTCCCAACTGAGGATCACGGTGCAAGCCGCCGCCCTCAGCTCTACGACAGAACAGACAGTTGTACCGATGTTCTAGCGAACCCTGCAGAGCCTGCATTGATACCCAACCTTGGTCAAAAGGATCAGACGCGAGCGTTCGCCGAAGAGGGGCTTAGGCCCTGGGCGTGCCAGCAGTATGAGCAAACAGAGTCTGATGCGCAAGCCGCAGCAGTAGTGACAGAGATGGAGGACGACCTTGAAGACGATTGGACGTTTGCACGATTATGGAGTTCGACAGGCAAGGGTGATAAGTGGCCGCACAAGACGATGGATAGGCGAGTTAATGGACTGAACGCTCAGAGGACTGAGACGAGTTTTGAGAGGGGGGGTACTGTCACGGGCAGCCCGCGACCCTTCACTGACGATGCGTCGTCCCGGCGGAACCTCGGACCTTCCGCATCGGGTTAGCGCGGCTTGGCGATGCTTTATCTATCCGCCGCGCCTCGCGCTCCTCTTTCGTAGCTTCGTAGAACAACAACTATCTCATTCGGACCCTATGGTACGCGCGCCCTTACAGTCTTTAAAGTTCCAGGATGTCTATAAGTTAGTCCGTCGTAATGTTGTCGTATATATTCTTCTTCTCGATCCTTTAGTACCTAATATTTTCCTTGCGATATAGGGAATTGTTCGTCCCTATTGCCTAATATCCGTACGATGTTATTAAATTCTCTTATGTTAGTACTAAGACTTCCGTCGGGGTTCGTCTTTAATATTTTATGTTGCACTAGTTCCTTTCCTTCTATATAGTCGCTTCTTTGGCTTAGCGCGTCGGCGCGGCCATTCTCTCTTCCTAGAGTATATTTAAATTCGAACTTATACTATCCTAGCAGCTCCGACTAGCGGGCTTGCCTTCGGGTAAGTTCTTTCGTCGTCGTGAAGTACGTAAGATTCTTATAGTTAGAAAGAATCGTTAACTTCGGTAGGCCCTCGACATATACTCTCTAATATTATATAGTAGCAACAATGGCTAGAAGCTCTTTATTATGGATGTTGTAGTTCTATTCCGCTGTAGTCATTTTCCGGGAGTAATAGGCTACTAGGTGTCTCTACCTATCGTGTGTCTATGTTAGATATACGCCTATTGCTATATTAGACGTATCGGTCTCGATGTAGACTTCCTTACTACTATCGAATAGTCGAAGCGTAGGGGCTAAAGGGTATTATTCCTTAAGTTTCTTAAATGCTTTAATCTATTCCTTTCCCTATTTCTAAGTAACGTCCTTTCTTATAAGCATCGTTATTAGTGCTACTATCTAAAAGTAATACTTAATGAATTTCCGGTTATAGTTCGCTAGTCTAAGGAATGATTGTACGTCCTTAACTATTTTCGGTTCTAGCTACTCTCTAATTGACTGTGTCTTCGTAGGGTCGATCGTAATGACACGGGCGATATGAGATCCGGAGAGTGTAGGAGTCAAGTCGTGAATAATACAATCTACGAAGAGTCTAAGAACGAGAGAGAAGAGAGAAGCAAGGTCGATCTCGTGCCAAGCCGCGCTAACCCGATCCGGAAGGTCCGCGGTTAAGCCGGCGAAGGGTCCAAGGTCAAGGCCACCCCGTGACAGTACCCCCCCTCCAAAATGGCCACGAGCGCCTGCGACGTGCGTAAAAAGAAAATCAAACAGTATGTAACCAATGCGACAGCGGCCTCGTCTGGCGTGTAAGGGATGTGTAGCATGGTCGGCTCGAGCGGTGCGTGTAGATACCGCGGACCGGTGCTTCAGTGTGCGTGCTTCAGTAAGGCCGTGCTGTAACAGCGAGAGGCTACAGTCGGTGCTTACACACGCATTGAAGGCCGTGTCCGAGCAGTTCATCACTTCGGCGAGACAGCTGTATCTCCTCGCGTGCGCGCTGAACGGCGGAGGACCGGCGTTTCTGTGGTCGGTGTCGGTGCGGAGACAGGTGGTTGTCCAGCATCTGCCATGTGCGCGGGTAATGCGGTTGACCCAACTTTCTCGTTCGGTATCCATAGCGCTGGCGGCTTCCATCCGGGCGGCGGGCCATCAGCATCAGGGTTGTTGTGGTGAAAGTCTGCGATCAAGTCATCGGGTCCGCCGATGTTGACTTTGTAGACCTCTGAGGTGTGGGCGCCGCCGACCCATCGGTATGTGTAGCGAACCTCCTTGTGCGCCCTGCCTGTCCACTTGCTCTTAATCACCTCCCCCACCTCGTGACGTTGCTGACCTTCGGCGTCGATAACTGGCGGTGGCTCGGTATCGTGTTGGTTGGGAAACGGGTTCGAGTCGGCGATGCGCAAGAGGCTGGTGTGGAAGACGTTGTGTATCTTCATAGTGGCTGGCAGGGTAAGTCGGTATGCGTCGTTGCCTAGTACCTTCTCGACTGGCCAAGGGCCGTTGTTCTTGTGGTCGAGTTTCTTGCTTGGTCGGCGAGTCAGTATGTTGCGCGTGTCGAGCCAAACCTTGTCGCCGACGCGATAGCGCGGTGCTGCTTGTCGAGAAGTGAGCGCGCTGTCGTCATATCGAGCCTGCGCCCAACGCATTTGAGTCGCACAGTAGTCATGAAGTTGCTCAAGTTTAGCGGCGAAGTCATCGGCAGCTTGCTGGTCAATGCGCTGTGCGGTAGGTCCAGAATGCTTGGCGAGCTCCGATGGCGGTGTGAAAGTCATGCGCGGATGGCGGCCCAGAGTTGCGAAGAACGGTGACACACCTGTAGTGTCAGACCGTACGTTGTTGGCGGCGAACTCGGCCATAGGAAGCAACTGGACCCAGTCGTCCTGCGCGTAGTTGACGAATGCGCGGAGATACATTTCCATAATCCTGTTGGTGCTTTCACTCTGCCCATCTGTTTGCGGGTGGAAAGCAGTAGACAGTCGCTGGTCGACGCGCATCAGTAGCAACAGGCGTTTCCAGAATGCGCTGACCCACTGGGACCCGCGATCGCTGTAAACGACGTCGAAAAGTCCCTAGTCCTTGATAATGTAACGCAGGCAGACATCTGCCGCTGTTTCGGCGGTCAAGTCCTTAACTGCGATGTAGTGTTTGCGTTTGGTGAGTCGCTCCGTGACTGTCAGGATGTTGGTGAAGGTGACGCCCTCGGCTGATGTGCTAGCTGGCAGCTCAACCACATAGTCCATCGTGACTTCGCGGTATGCTCCTTGTGGTACTGGCAGCTGCCGCAAACCTCCTGAATATGCTCGAGTGAAAGCGCGTATGCGGGTGCAGACGTGACATGCATCTGTGTACCTGCGAACATCCTTGAACATCCCCGGCCACCAGTACTCGCGGGCGATCAGTTCATACGTCTTCTCGCGGCCTGGATGACCGGTGAGGAGAGTGTTGTGGTGCTGGCGCATGACTTCGCCTCGCAAGTCCTCAGAATCCGGTACATACACCTTGTCGCGCACGAAGATCGTGTCATGTTCGATGCGGCAATCGGTGATAGATACGCGTGCGTCCTTCAGCTTGGGCAGATCCTTCTTGATTGCTTCGCGAATGTCACAAGCGAGCTCGTCTTTGGCGTACGCAAGCTGGATCTGTTCCTCAATGGAAGGATCGCCTGGAGTGGCGCCGTCTAGGACTTCCAGTGCAGCTATGGCGAGCTCGTACTGACGCTTGGCTGTTGCTGCTGGATCGGGTACCTCGAGACAAGCGACCTGCGGCAGTGTCGCACGCACCTCGTCGCTGAGATTGTCCTCCTTGAGCAGAACTTGGCGGCGGTTGCGCAGATCATCGGACTTGTCCTGGTCCTGGGATCGTCGTGTAAGGCAGTCGGCCTTCACGTTGTCTTTGCCAGGTCTGTACGTGATCTTGAAGTTGAAAGCAGACAGGAACTCCGCCCACCGGGCTTGACGTCTGTTAAGCTGCTTGGTAGTCATAAAGTACTCCAAGCCGCGGTGGTCGGATAGCACCTTGATTGGTGTAGCTGGATCGCAAGACATAAGCTCGGGCCGCCATTCCTCGAATGCGTGCACGATTGCCATAAGTTCCTTGTCGTAGATCTCGTAATTGCATTCCGCTGGAATCATCTTTGTAGAGTAGAAAGCAACTGGTTTGAGTGCCCAGCCGTCGTCTGGATCTGGCTGGGACAGGACTCCAGCTGTAACCGTGTCAGAGGCGTCGCATTCGACAGTGCTTGGGAGGTCCGGATCGAAATGCTTAAGTACTGGTGCCTTGGTAAAAGCCAGCTTCAGAGCATCGAAAGCCTCCTGGCACTCTGCAGTCCAGCGCCAGACCGGACGGTGCTTTGGGTCCTTGCTGTTGGCGCCACGGGTCAAGCATGTAAGGGCGAATGCTATAGTAGCGAATTCGGCGATGAATCTGCGATAGAAGTTGCACAACCCTAGGAATGCTAGGACGTCAGTAACATTGCTTGGAGTCGCCCACTCTTGGATCGCTTGAACTTTCTTGGGATCCATCTTCAGCCCGGTCGCCGTGATGATGATCCCTAAGAACTTGACTTCGGTCTGGAAGAAACGGCACTTCAGTATGTCGCAGGGCAGGCGGGCTTCGATAAGCTTGTCAAGGACCTTGTTGACGTGCTCGACGTGGAGCTTGCGAAGCGCGTCGAAACCTCCCTGCTCCGGCGGCTCTGTGTACACGATAGTGTCGTCCAAATACGCCGTGCAGAAATCATCGAGATAGTCGTGCAGTGCGGAATTGATGTAGGCTTGGAAAGCCGCTGGTGCGTTACATAGCCCAAAAGGCACGACCAAGTACTCGTATGTTCCATAGCGCGTAGTGAAAGCAGTCTTCCATTCGTCACCGGCTTTGATACGGAGCTGGTTGAATGCCGCAATGATATCGAGGATAGTGAACATCTTGGCCTTGGACAGGCGCGCTAGAGTTTCACGTATCTGAGGTATGGGATACCTGTTCTTGATGGTGATCTCGTTGATGGCTCGGTAGTCCACGCACACCCGGAGTCCACCACCAGGCTTCTTAACAATGAGAAGCGGTGATGCGACCCGTGATGTCGATGGACGAACGTAGCCGATGGACGCGAGATCCGTGATGTGCTTTTTGGTCACAATCAGCTCATCTCGTCCTGCCGGCCGGGGCTTAACGAAAGGCAGCTTAGCACCAGGGATGAAATCGATCGCAAGGTCCCCCTCCCTGTGTGGCGGAAGTGACTTCGCAAGCTCGGGGTTGAATGCCTGGACGCGCTGGTGGAAATCAGGTGGCAAGAGCTGCTTAGCGTCGACCTCCTCTTTGCCCTTCATGTAGCGCTCCAGGTCATCTGGGTTCATGGCGCAGATGTGCAATCCGACGTCGTCGAGCACTGCTGCTGTGTCAGACGTGTCATCGTAGTCCCAGACGAGGTATGCTTCTTGGCCCTCGTCCACTGCAGACTGCGCTTCTCCCACAGTTATGATGTTGATGTCTGGAAGGTCTTCGAGAGGGCCTTCCACCACCGGCTCAGAGGCGAAACGCGGTGTGCCAGGTTTGGGATCGGACTTGGTCTCGCAGCGAGCGGAGATCCCGCTGTCGAAGGTAAGCGTGCGCGTGACGAAGTCGATGTGTGGAAGGTTGGACTCAAACCATGGCATGCCGAGGATGAGGTCGTATTGCCCGAGATCAGCGACCCAGGCATTGAAGCTGTCGTGCTGGCCGTTGAAGTCGATGTCTGGAATGCTGGCAATCTGTGTGATCAGTCCCGCAGTGCTGCCCTTCGAGCCAGTATATGGCAGCGCTTCTGGCAGGCGCTTGCGCTGTAGATTTAGTTTCGCAAACCTCTCATGGACAAAGAGAGAGGTACAACCTGTGTCGAGCATACAGCGTACGAGCTGCCCTCCGACCATGCCGCAAAGCACGACATGCTTCGATATGGGTGGGAGGCTCATGTGCGGTGAAACCGAGAGAGAACAAACCGTTGGCAGGTGAGCAGTTAGGGCGATAGGTTGCCGTCGTCCGCCCAGCTGCACTGTTGAAGCGGCAGCTGGACGAGCCGACGGTACAAACACTGATGCTGTTGCCTGCAGGCGAGGATAGGCGAGATGCTCGTAGAGGTTGGAATCTACGGGAGGGTCCTTACCGGACGTTGCACGTTGGGGAATGTCAGCCCTCTGAGTGTTGTGCGTACGCTCAGAGGTTAGACTTTTTCCTCAACACCAGGCACGTCGAGAGTGCTGTTGTTCGGACGACGCGAGGCCTTCTTGTATGGTGCATACGGGCATGTTGGAAGGGTCTTGCGGCATCCCTCCTTCTTGCAAGCAAAGCACTTAGTGCGGTCGTCGAACTCCTTCTGGGTAATGGGCCGGAACGATGAGAGACCGCCATCCTTGGCCTTGTCCCAATCATAGCCGTTCTTGAGTGCATCATTGGCTTTCTGGAGAGGTGACTTGTCGTTGCCGTCGCCACCAGTTCCGCCATGGCGACGACCTCCGCCGCTACTGCCGCCTGCCTTATCGTGAAGGAAGTCAGCCTCGATCATGTGGAGCTTGTCCTTCATAGCCATGATATCCTTGAAACGCTCGCCACGGATGCAGTCGCGGTAAGCCTTGCTGAGCTTTGCCCGCATCTGCTCGGGCAAATCATCTGGGTCATCCTTGTCGTGTGAGATGTATGGCAGATATGACACGAACTTGGCCCAGAACTTGCTGAAAACCTCGCCGTCACCCTGCTTGAGGTACTGATACTCTGCACGCTTCGTGGTGCGCGTATGCTTATCGCCGCAGGCCTCGTCGAGCACCTCGAAGACGTGATCCGCCGTAGCCAGTGTGGACTCGATAGGTTCGAGGACACTGTAGGCGAATCCAGTGGTGCAGTTGATGACAGTAGCTTTCAAGTCTTCGTCGCTGAAGCCCTTGCAACCCATACGTAGGTAGTACTTCATCTTCTGCTTCCACTCGAGGTAAGGCTTCTGTTCCTTGCCTGCCTCGCCGGAGAATGCATCCGGCGCCTTGATGCCGCTGGCGCGTGCTTCGGAGCCTGAACAGGTCGGCCGAGCATCATCATCGTCGTCGATGAGTTCTTGAGCATGTGAGCTGCGCTTCCGACCGAGTATAGCGCTGATACCGGAACCTGCTAGGGAGACGCCTCGTGGCCGCGGCTTCGGCATTGGTGTACCACCAGCTGATCCGGCCGCCTTGCGCAGCGGGACCTTCGTGGTGTGGGTGGTGTACCGACGTCTGAGATTGGCTTCCGACTCGACGTCGGAATCGTCGCCGTCGGTATCCTGGAGGTACTTGCCTAGTCGTGCAAGTGTTGCATCCTCCTTCTCACTGTCGTCAGCTTCTGTTTCCTTTGCCTCCATGGCCTTGAGACGCTGCTCTAGGTCTTGCTTGTCCTGTCGAAGGGCCGCCAGCTCAGTCTTGTACGCGGCGAACTTGTCGATGGCTTCTTCTATCATCTTTGTTGAAGTCTTTTCCTTCTTTTCCAAGCGCGTGATCACCTTCTCTTGCTGGGTGATAGTCTTGTCCTGTTGGGCGATAGTATCTTCGTGCTGCTCGATGAGCGCATCGTGTTCCTCAACGGCCTCCTCGCTTCTGGCGATAATCAGGTTGACGTTGTCGAGTACGTCTAGGAAGCGTTTGGCACCGGCATCCGGGTGTTCCTCATTGCCCTGGTTGACGACCAGCTTGAGGTCCTTCGCGTTGCCGAACTTGAAGTTGTTGACCTTGTACCGGGCCTGTAGCAGTCTGTGACCTTCGGCATTCTTGTAGGTGGTAATGTCGCGTGGCACTGCCCAGCCGAGGTCGCAGTGCTCTGTCTGTCTAGCCACGGTTCCCTCGTCCTTGTTGTACGTGAGGCGGTCCGTGGAGTTCCTCTGCGCATACTCTTCGCGCTGCTCCTCTGTCAGAGGGTACTTCTTCGCTGGCTTCGGAGCCGGTGCTGCCGATGCTGATTCTGACTGTCGGCCAATCGTCTCTTGCGTGTCGGCGACGACAGTTCCCTTCTGCTTGAGCGGGCGCCCTGGCGTCGGCTCGTCGAGATTGAAGTTGCCTGTTACTTTCGGTGTAACTGCGTCGTCAGCACTGTCGAGTTGGCGCCGAAGTCGCGTGGTGGGTGGCATAGAGGATCGCTCTCGTGGTGATCGGTCTCTTGGTAAGTCGGGTCGCTCCTCGTCCTCGCCTCGAGACTGTCGTCGGCCTCGCTGCGGAGGAGGAGGGTTTGGAACTGCTTGTTCGCCTTCCATGATGGTGGGATGTTGACAATCGCTACCACTCGGGTCTGGTGCTAGAGCGCGTTGCTCGAGCTGACAATGCGCTGTTAGTTTGAGCGCGCTGTACGGATCCTTGCGGACGCGTGCAGCTTATGAGCGGTAGATTGTAATGACACGGGCGATATGAGATCCGGAGAGTGTAGGAGTCAAGTCGTGAATAATACAATCTACGAAGAGTCTAAGAACGAGAGAGAAGAGAGAAGCAAGGTCGATCTCGTGCCAAGCCGCGCTAACCCGATCCGGAAGGTCCGCGGTTAAGCCGGCGAAGGGTCCAAGGTCAAGGCCACCCCGTGACACGTTATCCCTATAGTACTAATAATGAAGCCTAGAAATTTAACTTCTTTCTTATAGAATTCGCATTTCTCGGGTGCCGTCTTAAATCCTAAATGTATAAGTCGTTCGAAGACGTCCTAGACTTGTCTTATATGTTTCTATAGGGATCCTTTTATATAGACTAGTATGTCGTCCATGTAGGCGATAACGCATACGTCGAGTAGGTCTCTAAGTGTCTCGCTAACAAGGTCCTAATAGGATACGGGTACGTTAGTTAATCCTATTAGCATAACTAAGAATTCGTAGAGTCCGTATCTTATTCTAAAAGCGGTTTTCTATTCTTCTCCTTCTACTATTCGTATAGCATAGAAGGCATCTCGTAGGTTAATCTTCGTGTACTAGTCCAATCCGGTTAATCTATCTTATGCTTCTTCGATGTTAGGTAGCGGGTATCGGTTCTTAATCGTGATCTCGTTTAACTTCCTATAGTCTTATACGAGTCGTAACTTCCCGTTTGCTTTTAGAACGAACATGCATAGAGTTCCTACACTTAAGGTGGATCTTCTTATCTATCCTTTAGCTAGCTTCTCCTTTAGCTATTCTCGTAGGGTCTATAGCTCTTTCTTAGACATTTAATATAGGGGTCCCTATAGAGGCTCTTTCCCTAGCTAAATGTTAATCTTATAATCCTATAGGCGGTACTTAGGTAAGGCGGTTTTACCTCTCTCCTCTTTAAAGAGTCGCGACCACTTACGATACTCCTTAGGAATACTTAACTCTAAGATGTTAGTATTCTTCGATAGTACGTTACTTCTATTACTACTAGTAACTTCGTAACCCGGCGGCCCTACGCTAGTGTCTATCCCGGTCGAAGGTAGTTTCGATCTCGTAGTCGACTCTTCGTATTATTATGTTAAACTGTCGTAGTTAGTTCTTCGCATTAAATGGAATAACTACTATTTACTACCTATAGTATCCTCCTCGTCCTTCTAAGGGGTCTAGGAGAGGCGTCGTGCTTCTATTATTAGCTCTCTCCTCTACTCTCCGAGTATAGTCGGTATCTCCTCGAGATCTAACGCTGCTCTTAGATTTACTAGTTCGGGGTTGCATTATATTGAATTGCTCGCGGCGCACTATATTTTTACCGCGGTAATCTCGCGCTATGTAGCCTTCCTTACTATAGGCATAATATGTAAGTTTTCCTTTTCCTTTAAAGGGCTTTTCGTGGCCCCTACTCTTATCGATCTTCCGTCCTCGTTAGGTAACGTCTAGTTCCATTGGCTGTAGTCTATAGTAGGGCTAGCTTTGTCGTGAGAATTCTCCCTTCGTAACGTATCCTCCTAAGGGTCTACGGTCCGGAGCGTATCCTACTATTCCTCCTACTTTAGAGTCATATCTCTTCTCCTAGTGTCGTTCCTAGAGCTAGTTATCGATATTAATCGACGCCTTTATTAGCTCTTCGAGGTTAGTGATCCGTCCCCCGTATCTTATTAACTCGTCCTTAACGGAGTCTTTAAGTCCACGTCGGAACATAGTTATTAACGCCGTCTAGTCCTATCCGGTAATTTGTCCGTATTCTTCGAATTTAGCTACATACTCTAAAGTAGACGTCTTCTACTTTAGGTGTTGAATGATTCGTATAGCCTATTAGACTTCGTTCGAGGTTCTAAAGATTGATTTCATCTTATCTTTAAAGAGAGTGTAGCTCCTAAACATTCTAGTAGGGTCTAATCGTCCTATACCTTTAAGGTATTCCTTAAGGTAAGGTTTAATCTAGTTCTACGCACTTCCGCGAAGGTACGTAATAGCGAAGATAGTTCTTTTATCGGCATCGACTAGGTTGAACATAAGATACATATCTATCTAATTAATCCAGTCGTCGAACTTAGCCCTATCTCTATAGAAGAGGTCTAGCTTAGCAGCTTTAACGTCGTTCCTCCTTAGAGTAGGCTCGTCATCGTTATTAGACTCATCGTCCTTCGTAGTAGTCTATTATAGTAGCGCACGGCGGATGCTTCCTACTTCGCTAGGGGCGGGTGTTCCCCTACTAGCTGCTTGAGTAGCGCTTATCCTAAGGGCGTTTAAAGTATTATTGTCTCGTTCTAGGGCTAGTCTTAAAAGAGAGATAAGTCAAGTTACGTGGCGGTATTATTCTTTAGAGAGGCTAAAGTAAGCTAAGCGAAGATAAATGATAGGAATAAGAGTTGTATTCCAATTAGTGAGATAGTAACATAAGTTGAACGCATTAGAATCATAAGGGTTTCTAGCGTTCCTAAATACAAAGGAGATTCACGGCGTAGAGCCTAGGCTATAGCTTAGTATAATCACCTTAATTAGTCCTACTAAGCATACTAATTACACTAATTAGTCCGTGAAGTGATTAGTGTCACGTGCGTCTAGATAATTAGTATTACGTGTTTCTAAGTGATCAGTGTTTCGTATGTCTAGTCGGGGCTGCCGTTTAGACCGAACCGTAACAGCGAGGCGTAAGCTTCGCTAGTAGGTGCCGTATACATTACGCTTCTAAGTAGTTGCCTAACTAGTCCTCTATACTATCTAGCTTAGTTACGAACTGTCGCGCTATCTAGTTATCCTTCTATCTCGTAACCTCGTACTCTAATATAACGTTAAGTACGCGATTTATAGGATCGCCGTATACGTCTCGGTAGAACTCCTTAAAGTCCTAGTATATATACCCTATAAGATTAATAGCGCTATAGTTAGTATACTATCGCTCGCTTACCTCTCCGCTAAGGTACATAACCCTATATAGGACCTTTAATTCGTCTATCGCGTATATAGTACCTAATAGGGCGAAGATAAGTAAGAGCTCCCGAAGGAATACCCTTACCTTCCTTATCGAATCCCCTCTAAAAGGCGTCGGCTCTTTTAGACGCGGTCGCGTAACATACGCTACGGCCGCGCCTCGTACTATAATATTATCGTTAGTAGTTATAGAGATAGAGGTAGGGGTTATAGTAGGGAGGTAATCTTCTCTTATCCCTCGTATACGCTCTAGAGGCGGTACGCTTATAGCGCGTAAGATCTCTAGCCGCTCGATCTCCCGCTATATCTCTTACTCTTTAATCTTAGCCCGTAAGGCCTCTCTTCTCGTAACTAAGGCTATACGACGCGCCTACTACTATGCTCTAGGGCTTAGGGGCGGCGTAGGCGACTCGCCGTCGTATACGTCGCGATCGGGCTCTATAGCATATATAGATTATAACGAAGGTAAGCTTTAGAACTATAAGGGCCGTAAGGCTATAAGGAGATGTCGTAATATATAGTACGCCTACGATCTTTTAATCGTAGATAAACTAAAGCTTACTTTCTTCTATTAACGCTATACGCGTCTCCTAGTGTACGTATACGCGTTACGTACGGCATACTAAGCCGGGTATAGCCGTATTATATATAAGGGTTAGCTATAGGCTGCCCTTACATCCTCTTAAGTCTATAGCTCGAAGAAAGATACTAGCTAAGAAGTCTATTATAAGAGCTAAGGGGAAAGGTAAAGAGAAGTAGATACGATAGTTCGTCCGGTTTAACCTTATATCGTATAATGTGTTTATCTTATTAAGGGAGGGTAGTAACTATAACTACATTATATATAGCGAGAGAATCCTTACGTATACCTAGGAGTAGACTAATTATATAGACATCTTTCTATTACTACTCTAGCGAGTCCCTACGCCTAACCGACCTACGTAGCTATAGGATCTCTTTATATTAGAGGCACCCGAGGTAAAGAAGATACTAAGGAAGCCGTACTTTAAGCATTATTTTACTTCGCGTATTAATTCTACTAGTCGATAGCCTATCCGGGTAAGGGAGTTACTACTTAAAAGAGGGGATCTTAATTTACTCGTTACGGCTTTTAATAGTAGACCTAGTACTAAGCGTGTTATTATTAAGGTCTTTATTATCCGAGAAATCTACGAAGATATATAGAAGAATGTTTATATCGCTAATAAGGATAAGGACTAGGACTAGGACTAGGCTACGTCTATATAGGATACGCGGTAGTCTACTCCGCTTAGTATTAGCGGTGTACGAGATGCTACTATAGGAGTAGATAGTAACGATACTCTATTCGTATACTAGGACGAACCTAAAGTACTACTACTACTATCGTAGCTATTATATAAAGTACAGCCTAGTAGGTTCCGTATGCCTCGTCCTCTCTCGCCTCCTTAGTAGGAGCGTTACGAGGACTATCTCGATAATGCTAAATACGAGCGATACCTTACTTAAGGCCGGCTCGATACATTAATTAAGTAAGGCGCTTCGAACGGCGAGAGTAGTACGACTACTAGTACAACTACTTAACGTACCTCGAAGAAGGCGTACGAGGGTAGTAAGAAGCGCTCTATCTACGAGTTACTAACTACTAACGACGATAGCGACTAAAGTAGCCTACCTAACCTACCGGCTATAGTTCTACGGCCTCTATAGGAATAGCCTAAGCCTTAAGAACGTCGAAGCCTAGGCGACTATAAAAACCGCTGTCCGATCTACTATAATAACTAGGACAATAGTAAGTGTGTTCGTTAGCGGACGAAGTGCTAATACTATATATACTTCCGTTATATTACTAAGATAGTCGCTAAGTTTAATATACTATATTACTCTTACTACCGTGTACGTCTTTAACCCGAAGCTAAAGAGCTATTAGTACCTAGCATAGTATAGATATAAGTTACTAAGGACTAAGTTACTAAGGACTAAGTTACTAAGGACTAAGTTACTAAGGACTAAGTTACTAAGGACTAAGCTCCTACCAAACAGTAGGCTATAATAGAATAGAATGTCGAGTAAGGTTATAAGGGGTAGCCTAGTAGCTAACCCTTATATATGGCCTTACATATAACATGCGGTCGCGACCGGCTACTAAGCCGCACGTAACACGTATAAGTACACCTTACGACGCGCGATGCGTCTTAAACAAAAGGCAAGAATTAGTTCATCTACGACTAGTAGGTCGTAGGCGTACTATATATTGCGACATCCCTTAACAGTTCTAATTCTTCTCTTCGTTATAATCTATATACGCTATAGAGTCTAAACGCGACAATAGTAGCGCTACGCCTACGGCTCCCCTAAGCCCTAGGGCCTAGCAATAAGCGAGGCGTGTAGCCTTAGTCGTAAGGAGGGATGCCCTTCGGGTAGAGGTTAAGGAGAAGGAGATATAGAGGGAGATTAAATAGTTAGGGATCTTGCGGGACGTGAAGCGTGCCGCCGGCGGACCCTGAGGGCGAATCCGGCGGAGAACTATCCCCTACTCCCCCTCCCCCTCCTCTATCTATAGTAACTAACGATAATATCGTAGCTCGAGGCCCGGTCGCATCGTATACGACACGTTTACGTCTTAAAGAACCTACGCCTTTTAGAGGGGACTCGATTAAGAAAGCACGGGTATTCCTAAGGGAGCTCTCTCTTATCTTTACCCTCTTAGGCGGCACGTATGCGACGAACGAGTTAAAGGTCCTATATAGGGTTATGTACCTAAGCGGAGAGGTAAGTGAGCGATAGCACGCTAACTATAGCGTCCTTAACCTTAAAGGGTATATATACTAGGACTTTAAGGAGTTCTATCGAGACGTATACGGTAATCCTATAAACCGCGTACTTAACGTAATGTTAGAGTATAAGGCGGTAAAACAGAAGGATAACTAGATAGTGCGTTAGTTTACGACTAAGCTAGATGTTATAGAGGATTAGTTAGGGGACTATACGGAGGCGCAACGCGTACGACATATACTCGCTAAGCTTACGCCTAGCCTACGGTCCGTAATCGTTAAGTTTTATAATATCCTAATAACTAGAGAGGAACTAGTAATCCTAGCTTCGCGTATTAAAAGTACGGAGCGTAGTAGCGGAGGGCACGACCGCGGGTAGTATAGTCGCCGTAGGCAAGAGACTAAGGGCGACTAAGGGCGAAGCGATCGTAGCTCGAAGTAGTAGAAGTATAGTTAGGCGTCGCGCGACCTAGGTGCGAGTTACTAGCGGGACGCCGGCGGATCGTCTATAACCTTCGATAGAACTAAAGCGGAGTGCTATAGATACTATAAGAAGGGTTATATTAAGACGGATTGCCCGAATAGGCACCTATGGAAGGACCGTGACGCGTAAGCGGTTCGTAGGGTAGACGCTACGAAGGCTCTAACTAAGAAGGGTAGCGACTAGGAAAAAGGTAGAGGACTAGAAGTAGGTCGCTCCTAAGTCCGAGTTTTCCTAAAGTCGACCCCTTAAGGCGAGTAGATGTATGTCTATCGTAGCGACTAGGGAAAAGGTAGAGGACTATAAGTAGGTCGCTCCTAAGTCCGAGTTTTCCTAAAGTCGACCCCTTAAGGCAAGTAGATACGTGTCTAGCACGTCACTTGCGAGGCGTAGTCGAGACTCGTAAGGGCTTTCGCGAGGCTACGTTTCTCCTAGATAACTATACGGATCTTAGCCTAGTGTCGTATAAGTATGTACTCCGATATTAAATGTAACCTATTAATAGGGTAAGGCTACCGAAGTTAGAGTCGTATACGCATAACCTAGGGTATTGCTACGGCGCCTTTACGGTTCGGCTGCAACTCGCTAATAACGCGGGAGTAGAGCGCGTAAGTAACGCTATCTACTACGCGGTACCTATAGGTAGGCTATTAGTAATTTTAGGTAGACCCTAGCGGCATCGTAATCGGATAGTAAAGGCCGATAAGGATAACTAGTAGTACTACGGTGTAGAGACGCCTACGGTTTAGTAGCGTAACGTACGCGAGTTCCTTAAGGATCTCGAGAGCTTAAAGTAGGTTTATGCGATAAGTGTTCGGGCTATTGCTATAGTAGTACCTAAAGGAGAGGGCCCCTCGTGGCCTAAAGAATTTATAGACTTCCGAGATGTATACGCACCTAATAAGTAGGCGAAGCGCAAGATGCCCGACGGGGTTAAGTATGCGATTAATCTCGTTAAAGGAAAGAAACCCCCTTTTAAGCCGCTATACTACTAGTCCTTAACTAAGTTAGAGGCCTTAAAGGAGTACCTTACGTAAGCAATAGTAAAGGGGTGGATTAGGCGGTCTATAAGCGAGGCGGGTGCGCCTATCCTATTCGTACTAAAGAAGAATAGCACTCTTAGGCTCTATGTTAATTATAGAGGCCTAAATGAGATTATAGTAAAGAACCGATGCCCCCTACCCCTAATTAGCGAGACGCTAGATAGGCTATTAGGTTCTAGGTTCTTTACTACAATCGATTTGAAGGACGCCTACTATCGTATCCCTATTAAGCGAGGCGATGAGTAGAAGACTACGTTTCGTACGCGATACGGATACTACGAGTACCTAGTAATGCCGTTCGGGTTAACTAACGTACCGGCAACCTTTTAAGGGTATATTAACAAGGCGCTAACCGGCTTAGTTAATAACATTTACGTAGTCTACCTAGATAATATCCTTATCTATAGCGAGACGCGTAAGGTACACGTACGAGCCGTACGCGCGGTACTAGAGAGGCTACGAAAGTTTGCCCTATTCGCAAACCCTAAGAAGTGTTACTTCTTCTAGGAGAGTATAGAGTTCCTTAGGTTTGTCGTAAGCGCCGTAGGCGTGTCGATAGATAGGAGTAGGGTAGCCGCTATCGAGGAATAGCCTACACCTACGACTTTTTATAAGGTCTAGTCCTTCCTTAGGTTTTGTAACTTCTACCGGCGTTTTATAGAAGGATACTTAAGGGTCTATAAGCCCCTAACGGACCTACTAAAGGGATCTAAGGACGGTAAGAAGCACGGCCCTCTTACGTGGACCTTAAGCGAAGAGTAGGCGTTTCGATAGCTTAAGGCCGGATTCTTAGGTGTACTAATACTTAGGCACTTCGATCCTACGCTACGCACGCGAGTCGAGACGGATGCCTTAGGTTTCGCGATCGTAGGTATTATATCCTAATTGTTTAGTACTAAGTGGCATCTAATTGCCTTCTATTTACGTAAGATAATACTAGCCGAGTGCAACTACGAGACGCACGATTAGGAGCTACTTATAGTAGTTAAGGCTTTTAAGCATTAGAGGCTATACTTAGAGGGCGCTACGTATACGGTACGAGTACTAGTCGACTACGCTAACCTATAGGGCTTTATAACAGTAAAGTAGCTAAATAGGCGGTAAGCTCGATAGGCTACGTTTCTATAGTCTTTTAATTTTATAGTAGAGTATCGGCCGGGTAAGACTAACCTAGCCGACGCGCCTTCGAGACGTAGTAACTACGTAGCTATAACGTAATAAACTTCGAACTTACTACCTACCTTATAAAGTAAGCTGTCTTTCTAGAAGGAGTCTCTAGAAGGGATAAGCGAGCCGACGGTAAAGCGCGTGCTTACTACCTACGAGGCGATATAGGGCGATATAGGCGCGGTAATAGTAGTACGGAGAGGTAACCTTCCCTATTAAGATAAGCCGTCTTTACTAGTAGCAGTATGCGCTACAGTAATATAGGGTTAAGCTTATAGCTCGACGGGTAAGTTAATCCTACTCTTAATAAAGATCGCGTAGTAGTAAGACAACTAGTGTGTCGTGTACTTAGCGTAGGCGCTAAGCGCGAGGGACGCTAAGGGATAGTATATAAAGGATAACCTTATGTACTACGGAGACGCGATCGTAGTACCTAGGGATTACGTAATTAGGTCGTATCTAATTCGTATGCACTACGACGACGTCCTTACGGGTTACTTTAGAAGGACTAAGACTAAAGAGCTGTTACGACGTAATTATTAGTAGGACTCACTTAGTACGGACGTGAAATAATACGTCTAAGCCTATAGAACCTACTAGGGTTCGAAGGCGAGGCGCTATCGACCCTACGGCGAGCTATAACCGCTTCCTAGACCGGAGCGACCGTAGTAGGAAATTACTATAGATTTTATTACGGACCTACCTCTAAGCACGCGAGCCGGTTACGTGTATAATGCGATCCTAGTAATAGTCGATCGCTACTTAAAAATGAGCTTATACATCCCGACGACGAAGACTTGTATAGCCGTGGAGCTTACGAGGCTCCTACGAGACGAAGTCGTGCGACACTATAGTGTCCCGTTAGGTATAGTAAGCGACCGAGGTCCGGTCTTCACTAGTTAGTTTTAGAGTAACTTCTACTTCGAAGCGCGTATAAAGCGTAAGCTATCTACGGCCTTTTACCCTTAGACTAACGGCTAAACTAAGAGGGTAAACTAAACCCTCGAACAATACCTTCGTTATTACTATAGTAACAATTAAACTAAGTGGGCTGAGTAGCTTATAGTTGCTAAATTCGTAGCTAATAATAGCATCTACCTAACACTACGGATAAGTCCGTTCGAAATAGCGCACGGTTAGCGACCTAAGATTACCCCTATACTAACTAGATCTCGAGACGAGACCTAGGGGGGGGAAGTACTAGTAGCGGTAATAGCTACGAGTCGTATGCGAAAACTACGCGCTACACTCGAGGAGCGATAGAAGGCTACAGTAGAAAGCTAGGCTCGCTACTATAATAAGACCTACTAAGCTAAGACCTACCGCGTAGGTAACTTAGTCCTATTATTAACGAAGAACCTTAAGTTAGTAGTACTAAAGAAGAAGATAGGTCCGAAGTTTATCGGCCTATACCGCATTACGGACGCTATCGGTTCGTAGGCGTACCGCCTAGCGCTACTAGCCAACTTAAGGCTCTATAACGTCTTCTATGTCTCTCTCCTCGAGCCGTATATCGGTAGCGATAAGGATAGACCCGTACCCCCTCTAGCTAATAAGGACGGAGAGTATAAGGTAGAGGTAGTACTAGATAGGCGTAAGCGTAAGGGTAAGCTATAGTATCTAGTCTAGTAGAAGGACTAGCTAGAGGAGTATAATAGCTAGGAACCGGCGGAGGGCCTCGCGAATGCGGATCGTATAGTAGCCGACTATAAGGCGTTAAGGAGAAGTAAATAAGACTAGTACTAGAGTATAAACAAAACTTTTCTTAACTATAAACAAAATAAAAGCTAAAGAGTAGCGCGCCTACTAGGGGCTACGTAGAGTAGTAGTAGGCGAGGAGCCCGCGAGTAGCGTGTAAGGCGAGCGCCTCAGTTGTCGTTACGTAGTAACTTAGGTAAGAATACCTAGTCGGCGGCGGTAGTATCGATGTTCTACGCCTATAGGAACTAGGACTACGGTTAGTAGGGTACACGTAGGCGAGGAACATGCGACTTACGGCGCGGCCGAGTTCGAACAGCCTATTAAGGGCGCGGTTCTACTCCTACTAGAGCGCGAGGGCTTCGGCGGCGGGGGCGGCGGCAGTGGTAGCGGCGGCGGCGGAGGCACGTATACGGGTCTCCCCGGCACGCTTATGCTTATAGGCATTAAACTGCCTAATAGCCTATAGGAAGGGTTAGCCGAAGCATAGGGGACGTACTAGAGCCCTCCCCGCGAGTAGTAGTTAACTCGCACGAGCGAAGTAGCGACTTACCTCCTTAATGTCGTTACCTAGCTAGGTACATAGGCGGATCTACTCTACTAGCTCCTACTACTAGAGGTCTATAGGCGCCTAGCCTATTATAGCCGTAAGGAAGTCGCGCTAGGACCGCGCGGCGCGTAGGCGGCTTACTAGCGAGGCGATAGCGTAGCTAGTATTAGGCACGTAGCTATGTTTACTACGCCTATAACGGCTACACTTCTTTAGGAGCTCGCCGGTAGTAACACTATTACAGTTATCGGCCTCGTCTAGTAAGTAGTTAGTATACGAATCGTAGGCAACGCGCGTAGAGACTTACCCCTAACGAAGTACGGGAGGTACCGTATATACATATTAATTCTCTACGAGAGCTTAGTAGCTAGCGAGGGCATTAGTAGCTACGAGGGTAATGCTAGTCGCTTGCGACTACTAGGCGTTCTAGGGGCGTCGCGCACTAGAGCCGCCTAGCGGCGCTCGTCTTCTACGGCGCTAGTAGTACTGTCGCTACTAGTACTACTAGAGGAGGCGGAGCGGCTAGAGAATAGCGGCGAGGAGGGCACGGTAGACATAATAATAATAATGATGCTAGCGAGGCGCTTACGATAATAGTGCGGTACGGGTGCGTAGTAGTAGTGTAGCGAAGGTAATAAGCTAGGGAACGTACTAGAGAATAGGGCTAGGTTAGGCTAGAGTTTTATGCCCCTAACTAGCTACGTCGGTATAGTAACTAAGCCTTACTTACCTACACCTATATAACGACACGTACGTAACCCGCATGTGGGCCGTATAGTAACTATAGTTCTAGAAGTACGTAGGAGCCTCTACGTAGTAACTAGCGAGCTAAGGACAGCTCGTACGGGAGAGGAGGCAATTATAAGGGGCAGCCTAGTAGCTAACCCTTATATGTAGCCTTATATGTAACATACGGTCGCGACCGGCTACTAAGCCGTACGTAACACGCATAAGTACACCTTGCGACGCGTAATGCGTCTAGAACAAAAGGCAAGAATTAGTTTATCTACGACTAGTAGGTCGTAGGCGTGCTATACATTGCGACATCCCTTAACAAAGATCGTATATTTACTCTTCTAATTAGTACGCTATAATAAGCTATAGTTAAACACGTCGAGCCGGTTAGTATATTCGCTCCTTTAGTAGGTACGCTAAACTAAGCCCTAGCTTTAGATAGCGAGTCTTCGTAACTAGAACGTTAGTAAGACGCCTAGTCTAGTAGTTAAGGTAGTTATCTATAGCCGTAATACTAGAATTAGCTATTAGAGCCTAGTCTATTACTATAAGAATAATTTACTACGGAGTCCACGGGTTAAGAACCTATAGGTTAAGTCGATACGGTCTAAGATAATAATACTTAAGACAATGCGGTGTTACGGAATAATTCCTATAGACCCTAGAATTATAATAACGAGACGAGTACGTAACTTATCCTACCTAAGCGCTTATCCTAAGGGCAATTAGACTACTTATACTTAGACTAATTAGACTACTTATGCTTAGAATAATTAGACTAATTACCGAGATCTACGAATCTCCCTTATATTTAGGAACGCTAAGAATCCCTTATAGTTTCGATACGTTTAACTTATGTTACTATCTTACTAATTGGAATATACTCTTACTCCAATTATTTATCTTCGCTTAGCTCGCTTTAGCCTCTCTAAAGAATACCGCCACGTAACTTAACTTATCTCTCCTTTAAGACTAGCCCTAGAACGAGACATAACATACGGTAGCGTCGTCGATAGGCGACGTATTAAGACGACCTACTTAGGGTAGGTCGGGCCTCTACCGTAGGGATAGCCTTACTAAGGAGGCTCCGGAGTCGAAAGGACGTATAGTAATACTATTACGGTTAGTGCACTTCCTCGTAGGCGTGTAATGCTCGCCCCTATAAGGAAGTGCTCGTATCTTTTATTATATTAGAGTAGCTAATAGGGTGTAGTTACTACGTATTTAATGTTTTAAGATCGACTTTAATAAATCTACCGCCTACCTCCTTACCTACTCCGTATTAGTCGTACGGAGGATATAGATTACGAGCTTCTTCTCGATTAACGCATTACTCGTAGGAGAATATTACCGCCGGAAGTCGTACCTACCTTAAGGAGGGTTACGAGTCGCTTAGTTAGTCTTAGCTTACTTTCGGGTACGACGAGTTTCCTATAGCACTTACTCGTAGGGCCTATTACTATACCCCTACGAGTAAGTGCTATAGGCCCTACGAGTAAGTGCTTTTTACTAGAGTTAGGTATCGTATTACTTACTTACCTAATAATATTATAGCCTAGTCGCTACTTACTACCGTAAGCTTATATGTTTCGATATAGCTTATTTATTATAGAGTACTTATACTTCCTCGGAGGGGCGAGTATTATACGCCTACGAGGAAGTGCTTATTACTAACACGAGGTATAGGGTCGTCTTTTAACGTATAACTTTACTAACTATGTACGGCTTAGTAGAACCTTAGCATTTACTTACTATACGCTACTCCGTACACTTCGCTACTGTCGCTATAGTATTACCTAAATCTACTTAAGATATCTACTAAGAGATAACTTATGTAAAGGCTCGAGTACCTTAGGATCGTATCCTCTAATAACCTATAGGATTAGGAGTCGTCCTATAGAGAGCGCCTTCACGCGGCGGACGACGTAAGTATCTTCGTTACGACGAAGAGAAACTAAGACTCTCTCTCTCGAAAAATACAAGCCTACTCGACTCGAAACAAGAAAAGACAGGTCGGACGAACCGAACGAACGAGATACGCTCAAAATCTACAAACAAGAACTCCGGAACTGCGAGAAGGGAAAGCGACGTACATAGCGTACACGTCGCTCGAACAACGAAGGCGCTGTCTACCTGTCGTCCCGGCAAACCACGTAAACTGCCGGCTGGAACCAAGAGAGGCGTTTAGGGGCGCAAACCACGTATACTGCACGGCTGGAACCAAGAGAGGCCGAGGGGGGGACGACAGCGAGGCCACTGCGACCGAGGAGCTACACTCGAGACCGGAGAACGCGACTGGATTGAAACAGAGGCAACGGGTGTTTCTTGGGATTTTGCTCGGTGCGTACGGGTACGGCCGGCTTGGCTTTTTAAAACAAGAACGAGACACGGGCGCAAAACTTGTCTCGCCCGGGGCAAGGCGACAAACCGCAATTCTCGACAAGACACGACTACCGGGTACGCGCGTACTACGCCGCAATATATTCGATTTACGGTTCGAATAGCGAGCGTTGCTCGCATCTTTTAAGGAGTTTTTACGTCCGGGGTACGACGGGGCTTTTCTCCTTCTCTCAAATTTTGGTCTCGTTCTCGAGACCCGTGTTGCATAGTCTTTGACTCAAATAGCACGTTAATGGAATAATCAATCAATATAGGATTAGGACCTACTTATTTAAGAACAATAGCTAGATAATAGCCTATAATAGTATACTATTAAGAACTTACCTAGCGACGATAATACGACTTAGGACAATAGAGGAAAGGCATTTAAGAAGCGCGATACTTCTCTAAATAACTGTCTTCCTTTCCTTAACATTTATATTATATATGCCCTCTTATAACTATCTATAGTAGTAGTAGTAGTAATAATAGTAGTAGTAGTAGTAGTAGTAGTAGTAGTAGTAGTAGTAGTAGTAGTAGTGTCACGGTTTACCTTTGCACAGACGCACTTCGGTGTCACGTGACCTCGGGCCCGATCTTATCACGCGCTTCTCGCGACTTCTTACTTCTCTTCTTCGTAGAACTTACTCGATACTAAGGCTAATACACGTTTGCGCCCTGTTGCTGTCTTGTCCGTGTCAAGTAGTAGTAGTAGTAGTAGTAGTAGTAGTAGTAGTAGTAGTAGTAGTAGTAGTAGTAGTAGTAGTAATAACAGTAGTAGCAGTAGTAACAATAGTAGTAGTAACAATAATAATAACAGTAGTAGTAATAACAATAATAATAATAATAATAGTAGTAGTAGTAGTAGTAGTAGTAGTAGTAGTAGTAGTAGTAGTAGTAGTAGTAGTAGTAGTAGTAGTAGTAGTAGTAGTAGTAGTAGTAGTAGTAGTAGTAGTAGTAGTAGTAGTAGTAGTAGTAGTAGTAGTAGTAGTAGTAGTAGTAGTAGTAGTAGTAGTAGTAGTAGTAGTAGTAGTAGTAGTAGTAGTAGTAGTAGTAGTAGTAGTACTATACCCTCTACCGGCGGTAGAAACACTACCGGTAAGGCTATTAAAATTGTTAAGCGTAGCAATTATATCGTACGCTAAGGCGTAAACCCTAGTAAGTAAGGCCGGCCTACGGGCAAAAATATAAACAAGTATAGGATGCCTTTAGCGGGTAGTATCGTCTCTATACTGTAGTAAGTAAGTCTTTACGATGCTAAGCTAATACTTAACTCTACGCTCTATAATTAAGATTAACGTATATATAGGAGTAGGACGACCTTTTTTCGCGCGTAGCTACTAGCGAGGGCGGCTAGTCTTCTAACCGGCTAATAAAGTAGACGTATACCGGTAATATCTAAGACCTCGTAATAGGTCTTAGTAAGCCTAGACCGTAAGTATGTCGTTCGTGCCGCGGTAAGGCGCCGTATAAGAATAAGTGCCGCTAGTACTCGTAAATAGGCGCTACTACTACCGGTACTATATAGTCTACTACCTACGGACCCTATTGCCGTAAGAATAAGAAGTGTAAATAGTTTACTATCTATATATAACTATAACTACGCCTGTTTTCTATTGTATTATGTCTTATCTTACGAATACTATATTGTCCTACGAGTAAGTACTCTTAAAGAACGAACGCCTATAGAACTCTTTTAATAGTAACCCTATAAATAAGCACTTACTCGTAGGGTCTATAAACTCGCTCCTACGATTAAGTGCTAGTAAATATGCCCTACGAGGGAGTATACTTAAACTAATTCGCGAAATCTATTTCCCTAACTTCTCTATACTATATATGCTATGCACTTACTCGTAGGTGCTATAGAATAGCCCCTACGAGTAAGTATATAGCATATAGGCATATAGGCATATAGGCATATAGGCATATAGGCATATAGGCATATAGGCATATAGGCATATAGGCATATAGGCATATAGGCATATAGGCATACAGGCATACAGGCATACAGGCATACAGGCATACAGGCATACAGGCATACAGGCATATAGGCATATAGGCATATAGGCATACAGGCATACAGGCATACAGGCATACAGGCAAATAGGCGAAAAGGCAAAACCCCGGATTCGAGAGAAACCATGTCAACCAGGCCGCGACCATAATGTACTGTACAGCGCTTTTCACAGCATATCTCATCGTGCCTCGCTAATGCCTGATGTAACATATGCTTCAATATAGCTTCAAAAGTACGCCGCCCAACCATTGAACAGCGTGGCGAGATTCTTCTCATCAGTCGCTTGCTGTATCAATTCGTTGACCGCAGCAGGCGTGCTGAGTGTCTTTCCCAACTTCTTCTCCACAATCGACAGCGCCCTGTCTGCCTCTCCTGCTTCCGATTCCCGATTCTTCCACGCCTTCTCGGCCTCAAGACCTCCTCTTCTCGCAGTTTCTTGTGCTTCCTGCATACGCTTGGCTCGCAGCGGCGAGACAGACCAATTGTACAGCGGATCATACCTCAGCACATTCAGCAGGGTCATTATGCTGTCCTTGTCTTCTCTCACAGCGTCCATGGTGAATTCGCAACAACGTCGGAATACACCCTCAACGCCGGTGACCCCCATGCCATCCACAATATCTCGCGTGAGGCGGAAAGGCACCATTTCGGGTATTGGCAGGACACGGCCGGCCTCAAATGCGACGCCGAGATCGATGTGAACGCACTCTCCAGTCTTCTCGTCCAGCAGGATGTTGCTGCAGTGGCGATCACCCAGACCTAGCATGTACCCGAGAATGGATATGCTGGCCGTGGTCCGCGTGTACGCTGTTCGTTTCTCAAACCACTCGTCAGGGTCGTCGAACTTCTCGAAGAAGAAGTGCCGCATGACGGGGTGGATATGGTCGCAGATCTTACGGAACTCTCCAACGCGCGTTTCGGTGCTTCTGCCTGACACTGAGTTGATGATATCTCGCGCTTTCGTGCCTGTATAATCTGCGGGATGGTACTTCTTGTGCGCTTTTGTCAGGTAATCGTTGATCGGGATTGAGTTGGCAACAAACTCGATGACTCCGCATCTTGTCGTAAGTGCGATCACTTTGTACGTACGGACCTTCAGATCGCGCTCTCGGGTCACCTTGTGGTTGCGCAGCATCTTGCTCACCTCTTCGAACACTTGCTCCATGATGGCGTCTTGCCGCAGATCATCGTTACCACTCTTGTAGATCTCTTTGTATTCCTTGCCATTGGAAGCCGTGAGAGTGAGCATCTTTGGTCGACTCATACCGCCCAAGATTTGCAGGCTCGAACTGAACCGCGCCACGATTGGCACGTCTTTGTAGTCGCCGCTGGGCTTGAGCGTCACGGAGACGGTCGCTGGCGGTACGTGCATGGTCGGAACGGTGTTTGCGACTCTCAGTGCTTCCTTGAAATCTTTCACACGGAACATGCCAGAGCGCTCAGTAGGCAGCTCGGATAGTATCTTATAGTACCGATCTGCGCGAAAGATGCGGTCATTCAAAGCCTTCTGTTCCGCCCTGGCCTCCATGGCACTGAACATTGCTCGTGCGGCTTCGAATCTTGAAGTCATCGCTGTGTCAGTTGCCGCAGGCCTGATCGACGATGCTGCAAATAGATGATGAAGGCTGTGATATGGATGCTCGGTGAAGATTCTCAAAAGCAGTTCTTGTAGAGCCTTTTGCAACGTCGACGGCTCGTTCTCTAGTCGCGACATGAGCTGGTTCATAAGTAGCACCAGCTTCCAGCTCGAGACGTTTGGTAGGTACTTCAGAACGACCCCGTTAGCTTCCACGTCATCAGCGTTCTCCAACCACAGGGCGAAGAATCGCAAAACACAGATGTCGTGCTCTTCCGAGGCGTGGAGGGCCAAAAGATAGTTCTGAAGACTTTGCTGGATGTACTTATTCCGGCCGTCTTTCAAGCGAGACTCTTCCAATGTGTCGATGTCGAGCCACTGTTGGGCTGCCCGCAGTGACTTATTCAGCTCGTTCCTATCTTCTCCCGTTCGTTTTGCGTTTCTCAGCGCCAGCTTGATGGCATCTACTTCTTCCTGCTTGCCCTGTCGCAGCTTGGTGAGGCGGCTGAGGTTCTCTTTGTTGCTGGGACTCTGCAGTTCCTGGTCGCAGAACGTGGCGAACTCAAAAAAGACGTTCCCTGCCTCGACGCCTTCTCGTCTGTTTTTCAAGTGAGCAATAGCAGGCTTGAGGTGATTGCTGAGAATGTCCTCTGGCTTCTCCAACCGAGCTTCGGCAAGACGGTGGCCTAGCTGCGCAAGCAGGCCTGCTCGACCTACTGCGATGTCTTGTTTCTCCATGTCGCCCATATGCAAAGTGTCCCGGAGCATTCTTATAGAAGCAGATGCCTCTCCGGCACTCCAAAGCACCGATGCTGTTTCAGATTTGACCATGGCTTGCACATTGAGCTTTACAGCAGTGTGATTCTTTAGCAAACCGTCGAGAATGGAGGTGGCTGATATAGCATCCTGTATCTTGGAGTACTTGCGACCTAGCTTAGAGACATCAAGCAATGCATCCGCTTCAAAAGCATGGCATTGTCGTTTCGTCAAGTGCAGAGCGTTTTGCAACGGCGTGTTCTGGCACAGCATGCCGAAGAAGGTCTGTCGGTTCGACAACAGCGGTTTGGCATCCTCGTAGCGGGCCATCTGCATCCAGGCCTGGCGCGCTTGAACGAGCTGCCATCTCGCGTCCATCTCTTTTGAATCCGCTGATGTGATCAGTTCATGCGACTCCGTGAGCATGGCCAAGACATGGAACCATGATTTGGGAGGCACCATAGAAGGGTCGCTGGCGAAGCCAGATCGGGTATGTTCAACGACTGCCGCCATCAGGATATCATTGGCCTGGGAGACGTCGCTGGCTCTGCTGAGTGCCTGGAAGACCTTGAAGGTCGTAGCGGAGCCACTCTTGAGTGTGTCGGGGGGTGTGATGTCCCATTGCTGTAATGTCCGTGCTGCCGTAAGGAGATCGTCGGAAGCAGTGGCTGAGACCACGCCACCTTTCAGAAGCGCAAGAGCCAACCCATTGAAGTTGAGTGCAGATAGCGACCGAGCCATTCCAACCGCATCTTCATCAGTAATCTGATGTGAATATCGCATGTGGCTATCCATTTGTGCAGACCGGAACATCAAGCTCCGAAACCCATCTGCTTCGTGATCAAGTCGACTGAGAACCGAGTCCAGTGATGCTGTCTGTTGCACTCCGTAGAACGAATCTGGCTCCTCCAGTTGCTGGTAGATTGATACGAGCAAGTCTTCTGGCACCTTGGCTTGATGATGCGGAGAAGCTGAATATCGATCAGACGTTCGTCTGTTTACGTCCTGTATAGGTGCTGCAAATTCAGCCAACAACAAAGCTCCTGTAGGCATTTGGCATCTAGAACCAGCACTCGCGGCGAGCGACCAGTCAATGTCAAGCCATTGCAGACGATCGACTTTCGTTGTTTCATGCGGGTACGGTTGGCCTTTGAGGTAAAGCAGAACTCGCAGAAAGAATTGTTGCTTGGCATGCATCGACTCTGCAGTCTGCCCTAGGCATTCGGCAATGGTTACAGAAAGCTCTTGGCGGAGCATGCCTGTGTCGTTTTCGTTGACGAGAAGAATATGAATAATGCTTGGCAGTAGAGTCGTGGCCAATCCCGGTACATTTGGAATGATCGAGTTCAGTGTGGATATGATGGGCACGCCGAGCGCCCAACGACTCAAAGTAGTGACAAGGTCTATGGCCCAAGTCTCAAGATCTCCTGATCGCCACTGAGAGAGCACGTGGCGAAGCTGCACCTGGTCGACAGCCGTATTGATATCGGCGGCTGCGAATGCAGGTTCGTAGCCATAGTCGCCGTCAGCAACGACGGCGTGAATCGTGCTTCGTATCATGTTGTCGAGAGCCATGGCTTCGTCTCCATTGTCCCCGTGATCGGTCGGACATTGATATAAACGCCGTAGCGTGTGATCAGCCAGACCAGCCTCTAATCGGCTCTTCGAGAAGAGGAGGTTGCACAGGTGCTCTACGATCGTTGCTTGCGAGGTGCCGGTCCCCTGTGCCACACTTAAGTCAATCTTTTCTCGAATTACGACTTCATGTGGACTCCGTGCAACCGGAATTGTGCCCGTAGAGGCGTAGGATCGACCAAGCACTCCCGAGGCCCAAGTACGAAAGTGACCGTCAAGTGGCAGGCGTTGCAGACATTCCCAAAGCTGTTGCGCACATCCCACGGCGTCTTGGTCAGCGCCGAGACAATCGTCAGAGACGATAGGTGGGGGCGAGAAGCCCTCAGAAAGTAGCCTCAAGGCTTCGATGGCGTCTGTCTCCGATACAGCAGAGGTACTTGAAGACCATCCTTTCAGCAGGGACAGCAGTACGAAACTTTCAGGACTGCCGGCCCGCGCGTTGCCGGGGAGTCGAAGCTGTGCCAGTGCATTTGTGAGCCCAGTGTCGACAGCGGCAGTTCCAAGCTCATGTGTAGTCTCGCCCAAGAACTTCACTAGCCACCGCTGAAAGTCTTGCATCTTTTGGATGGTAGTTGCGTGTTGAGTCTCTTGTGTTGTGCTGCTTTGCTTCAAGCGAGCATGTCTGCTCATTTGTAGGACAAGCAGTATTGTGGTGCCTGTGACGAGTTGCATATTCTTTCTCAGATACATGCGCCCGCGATGCAACAAGTATTGAAGAATACCCATGGTATCATCAGCACACTCGCTATCGTTGACGAAAGGGCGCAATGAATGCAGCAGCATTTCAAGTGGCAAGCCCTCCAAAGCTACGCTCCCTGCCATGCATACCAGTATTCTCAAGCGCCGTATTATGATGCAAGAGTGTAAGGGTCCCATGGTCTCATCTATGTTGTTCAGCAACATACGGATCGCCAACGTCAATGAAGAGGCTGTCCAAGGAGCGTTGGGCTGAAGGCCGATCCTCTTACACACTCTCTGTATCTGAGCTGGTAGGAACTTGGCTTTGAAATTTGGCTGCTGAGGTGATGGCAGTACACGCTTAGAATAGCTGTATAGCTTCATTTCCGCCAATGCTTCAGCGGCCTGACCAAATTCGGCGTTCTTCACCAGCCAGTTGTCATCTGGGTCTTCTTGGTGTAAGTGTAGGAACAAGTAACCCAACAGTGTTGGCCACCTCTGCGAGATGTATGTCTTATAATCTTCCTTGGTAATCAATTCTTTCATACGACTGTCGTTTTCAGATGCCCCATTCTTAGAGCCCTGGACATCATAGCTGATAGCGTAAGCTGCACATTTGGCAAAATTGTCCTTGATGACATCCGAAGGCATGCGTTTGAGAGCTTTTGTGAGAGCGTTCATGCCTTCTTCGGACTTTCGCACCAAGAGCTGAGCGCATGCTTCGGCCTGATTTGACGCGAGCAGGTCGTTCAGGGAATTGTATTGGAACGCAGCGAACGGCAGCTGCTTGATAGAATGCTCGGTCCCGAGCCAGGAATGGAGTAGCTGTGGTGCGAACATAGCGAACAAATTACGTGGTGTCTTTGCCGGTAGTTGCGAGGCAAGCTCATTCAGGCAATGAGCGGTATGTTTCAGAGCGTGGGTGACTGAGCCTGCCGTCTCGAACATTGCATAGACACACTCTCGCCGCAGTGTGTGCCAAGCGACTGCTAGCTTGGATAGGAACAACAGACGCATGGCTATACCCTCAAGCCAATCCGTGTCGTCTGATAGGCTGTCCCGAAGGTCTTCGAACATGGCCGGATGTGCAGACAACACAAACAGACCAAATATTGTGGAGATGCGCCCTACGAGGTACCACTGAAGTGCAATCCTTCCTCTGCTCAGCGTACTGAACAAATTCGTTCTCACAGATGTCATGTTGTCTTTTCGACCGTACTCCGAATCTGTATGACAAAGCTGTAGTAGAAGACTGGCCAGTTTGATCTGTGTATTCGAAGAGAGGAGTCCAGACAGTGCCGTCGTGAACCATTCGTAAATGTCCAGACCAAGCTTATGAAGCGCTCTATTTGACCCATCCGTCCACACAGTCATGAGGCTCGACATAACATCAAGCATGGTACCAAGTGCCACCTCTGACCGTTTGTGAGGGTATGCGTTTGACCAGTGGTCCATGAAGTAGTCCAGTAGCCGTAAAGAGTCTCCAGCATTGAGGGTCACACCGATTTTGGGGAGCATAGTGATCGCGACTCGGCTTGAAAGCACCGAAACGTCGGGTTGAGCGAGTAGAAAGTCCACGACCGCCGCTGAGATCGCGATAGGATCTGAACTTTGATCCTGCGCGTTGACGGCTATCGCATACAAGGCAATGTTGGACCTCATCGCTGTCTCGCTATATGCCACATCGAGGTCGTTAGCAAGCTCAATGGTGCTAGATGAAATTCTCCCCTGCCGGCTGTCCTGTGAGTTGGAGGAGTCTTCAAAGTCCATATCATCGTCATCTAAATCATGATTGCTAGCGGAGTGTTGATAAAATTTGGACTCTCTGAGCACGCTACACACCACTCTTTCACACGCAGGAGCTTGGCACTCATGGAGCGTGTCGCATATCCCGAGCCCGGAAAACGCAGTAGATAACGTCGAGAACCAGTCGCTAATCTTGGTTTCATCATGGCTCATCTTTGTCATGTAAGTTCTGAGCGACTCCAGCAACACGTGGGCTTCTCTCCTCAGATTGTCTTGCCCACGAGTATCTCTGAAAGTCAAGCAGGAAGATACACAGCATAGAGCCACACAGGCTTTCATAAGCAGGAGAGACTGATCACGACTCAGCTGAGGCCCTGAGCGGGCTGCAATTGCGGCAGCCCATTTGCTGTTCGTTCCAGCCAGCTCGGTGGTCAAATGCTCTAGGATTGCTTTCTCGCAAGCAAGCCGTGGAGATGCCGCAGCGGATTGCGAAGGAGGAGATGCAACAAGCAAGCGGTCTGCGACGTCTGTGGCTCTAGAAGGAGCCAGCAAGAGGTAGGCTACCAGATCGTTCTGTCTTTGGCACATCAACCATGCCCGCCCTGGTGCGTGCCATACCTTGAACCCCGACACTTGTAAACGATGCGGTCGCTGATCCAAGCATGAAGTAATCAAAGCCACCACGTCTGCGGCGTCCCATGATGCGCAGGCAGCAGCGTATGCTTTGTTGTCGAACTTTGCGGGGTTGAACGTTTGCGACAGCCAAAGTGCAATGCTTTCAGCAACTTTCGCAGAAGCTCCCGGCTGAACATGCTGAACCACAGTCAGAGTGCAAGACAGCAGTAAAGAAACCGAGTCTGACAGCAAAGTAGGCCCGTTCAAATCCATCGTCAGAGTCAGCAGATGGATGAGCTCGATGATATTGGCATTGGGAACTAGTCGTAGCTGGAGGAGCACAGACAGGGTGAAGGAAGCGCTTCTGCATGTCGACGCGTTGTTCATCGAACGGCAAGCTATCTGCCAGACAGATGTCCAAAGAGGACCGAGAGCGTCGTCTGTCGCCGTCGCTTGCGAAGCGCAGGCTGCCAACGACAAAAATGCCCACGACGAGACATTCCCAGCTTCTTCGCTGCAGCTACTGCAAGCGCTGTTGATGATTGTGTGCAGCTGAGACGATGTGAAAGCCTGCTGCTGTGCCAAGAATGTTACAACTTGCAATGCGCGGGTTCTCGAGGATGGCGGACCTCGCACTGTCTCAGCGACCAAGGTCTCAAAGTCGTTCTCGCGCCTGAGGCGCTTTCTTGGTCTGGTGTTGAGGTCCAGCTCGGAGTCGGGGGTCGTGTCGCAGTCAGAATCAGTGTCATGTGTGCTGCTTTCCATCATGACATCGTGAAAGGAAGCCAGCAGGTAAACGATTAACCAGTACGTCTCTTTCTCTTTACCTTGAGCGCCTCGTAGCGTGAAAAGCGGTGTGCATACCTCGACACTGTCGGGGATGCTCGCGGTACTGAATTGAAGGCGTAAGTCCTCGAGGCCCAACTGTCTCTTCGCGTCCCGTTGTTGGTACTCGTTCTGAATGACGTCAATCAGGCCAACAAGCTCTGGCCGTAGTGAGACCGCAAACTCTTGCCCCATACCGTGAACAATATAGGGTTGCAGTAGCAGGAGCATGACCAGCATCTGTTCCAGAGCATGCGATTTGCCAGACCATAATTGCCGTACCACGCGCATTAGTTGTACCGTGGCATCCTGGGTTAGCTTCACGTCTTCGATTCTCGTCCACGTGAGCACATTGTTGACAGCGGCAAAGGCGTCTCCAAGGGCTTTGGAAGTGCTGCTGCTGATCTTCAAGTAGTCGACCAGAGCCGCCATCAGTTGGTGGGCCATTTTCTTGACTGGAGCGTTGGGCGCTGCTGTGAGGAGCTGAAGGCACGAGACAGCTTCTTCCGCCACCATTCTGAGTATCGAACGTGTTTCTTGCGAGCCTCCAGATTCTCTGTTCATAGACCTGGACGATCGGTAGCTCGAGCCATTGATTGTGCCAGCGGCCGAGCCATATTCGAGCCCGTTGGCCTCAACTGCAACGGCATTGGCATGTTGTATCCAGCCGATGCAGGACGCAACTATGCCCTGCCACTCTTTGGTGAGATGCTCAACATGAGGCTGATAGCTCAGGACAAGACGCAGAGTTTTGACATAGTCTAGTGCTAAAGGCTCGCACAGGTCTTCACTCGCAAGGTAGATGGACTGCGTGATATGCTCGATGACGGCCTTGGCAACCTTGTGCTGCATAAATCTGTTGCAGACCTCCACAGTCGAACGAAGGGCGCTGGCAACATCACTGAGTCGGTTGGCGGCAGTCGACTTGAGCGATGGGGTCTTCGCCTTGACATAAGCCGATTGCTCGTTGATGGCGACCTGGAATAGTGATTGACAGAGCGTGAGTTTCGTCTGCTCCTTCAGGTCTCGAATCCGGGAGTCGTTGGAGTCGAGGCGCAGGATACGCTTCAGGTCAGCCAAGCCTTGCTTCCGGGTTGTGACATTGCTGGACCCGATGTTCTCTACGCAAGTCAGATAATCGCCAGAAGGGCACACAATAGGGAACGGCACGCACCTATTGCTTCATTCAGCGTCACCTCGGCGGGAGGAGGACGCTCGCGAGGCGGCATGATCGGACCCCGCGTTGTGGCCGATGGATCTCATATTAAGGAGGGCGATTGGGTAGGTGTAACTAACTGTGAGGTATGTATCAACGCGTCTGGTCGTGGAAGTGATGAAGCAGAGAACGTGACGAAGCTTGGCGAACGGCTCTTATGTACAGGCGACGGAGTGAGCGGCAGGCCACAGTCGCGGCGCAGAAGTCAGTGTGGCATCGTGAATGGTCGAAGAGTGCTTGAAGGGCGAAGAGAAGGCGTCTTTCTAGTGTGAGAGTGCCTGCTGACTCAGCCACGCGTTCACGTCTACTGCTAACCTTGGCTGTAGCAACACAAACAAGCACGAAATCTGTTCGACGCCAGATTGTGGACATCACCCCGTATCCCGCCCATACAAGCTGCACGGACGACTGTCAAGGCCACGATGGCCACCGAGGGCGACAACGACCCCGACAACGACCCGCTCCACCGTCTGCAGAATCTGCAACGCGACCTGAACGCCGCCAATGAATCTCGACTGGCCAACATCACACGTCTGGCCGCCGAGCTCGAGCACAGCGCCCACGACTTACGGAGGCTGCTGGAGCGGACGAAGAAGAGCCAAGCCAGCCGCGACGCCCTCAAAAAGGAGACCGTGACCCTTGGACAGACACAGTATCACCTCTCGGAGCCTTTCCGCTTGAACGTCGAACAGGTGTCGGATGCCTTGAATCTGGACGAACTGGAAGCGGCGCAGCTGTGCATCAGGTCGCAACTTCCTGAGGTGGACAGTCAGAATCCTGCTGCCTTGGCTATGAGGGCGGTGCTGCGCTTCCACGAAGAGCAATCTGTGTTGCTCGACTGTTTGCGCATCTTCCTCCAGCTTGGGGATGGTGACGAGGAGGCCGCAGAAGCTTATAAAGATGCGGGTCGAATATTGTTGCAGGGCGAGAACGGTGGACCGGCGGAGACGTCTGCGTTTTGGCGCAAGTGTACCGATGGCTTGGGCGACATTGAAAGCTTCATTGCCAGCCTGGCCGCTTTGGGCAACAAGATCGTGGTTGCGGAACTGAGGAACCCGGACGATGATACGTCGTGGATGCTTATGCAGAGAAGGCTATTGACACAACAACACGAGTCTCTTGCTGCTGTAATGACCTATCTGCTACATCGCGGCTATGTTGTACCGGAGGACTATCGCAGCTTTCTGAGCCATGCTGCTGCTCTCCAAGCGCCGACTGATATCACAACCCATTACCTTCCAATGCTAGCGAGTGGTGCCACACGCTTTGCAGAGGAGCGGAACCAGGAGTCTGTTCGCGGGATTCACAGCTTGTTTGCCACCGGACCTGGTCAGCTGCAGTGGAAGCAGTCGCAGTTCAAAGCAGCTGCCATCGTGATTTGGCTGGCTGAGTATAGTGGAGGGTTTCCCACTCATGGACCCGCCGACTCTGATGCTGAAGCCAGGACGAAGCTATTCTTCGATGCGTTGCACGATGGAGCATTTACTTTCATCCTGGGAGCTGCATCTTTCTTGAAGCCTGTGATATGGCACGACCCAGCTCGGATCGCCATCACAGACTTCTTGACCGGTTCCGTTGTTGTTACGCCGGCAGACGCGCCCCGTGCCAGAGCCGAATTCGCGGCATTGACTATGGCCGAGCTTCAGACTTTTACAGAGGCGTTCGTAACCAACATGCCAGATGCACTACGCATACTGCGATCCGCAGAAGACGAGAAAAGGCGCAACCTCCTGTCGCAATCCGCAAACGGTGCTGGTCAGACTGAACTTGAGCTTGAACGCTTTATGGTGATCATGGCGTGCGCCTACCAAGACGACGCTGTGGCTGCAATGGACTTCTGGGCAGATCGCGAAAGCAACCTGTACGGTTTCCTGCGGTGGGTGTCACAACGCTTGCCGACCCCAAGGGTGGCGGCTTTTTGTTTACTGCTGAGATCCATCGCCTCCGACGACAAATCTGCAGACACAGCCCATCGCTTCTTGCTTGAGGACAGCACCATGACTTCGGGCAAATTGCGGAAGAGCTACGCGGTCAGTTGGACACAGATCTTCAATGAGCTAGAGGTGTACGTCTCTTCGTTGAAGGACCGGCCATCTGCCCCTCAAAATGCTCTAGGCCCAGACCGTGCATCTGGCGAGCTCTTGCTCGAAGAACCAGAGACTGGCATTATGCTCGATGCATATTTAGGCTTGACCGCTCGCATTTGCCGCCAAAGTCCCGAGGCGAGACAATGGCTGCTGAAGGAGCAGACCTTTCACCTCGGCGAAGTCATGTTCACTTTGGCGCAGAGCGCCACCGAAGCACGTATCCGCGCTTGCTGCTTGGACGTACTTTCCGCACTTCTGACAGACAACGTCGTCGAGGTTCGCAATGGCATGTGGGTAATGCTCGACACGTGGATCTCCAGCGGTGGTGTTGATGCCACGTCCGCTGCGCGAGTGAACAGGCCAATGTATCCTGCCAAGCAATACTTGCAGGCCTATGCAAACAATGCAGAATCAGCCGCATCGCTAATTGCATTGTTGAATGCGCTCGTGGCCCCAACGGCAAGTCCTCCTGACCATACGATCGACGAGCTACCCTTCCCGGAGAACCTAGGCGCACCTCATCGGCATGCTGGAATTGATGCATACGTCGATTTTGTACTTGACGCAGTGTTTGCGCGCAAAGCTGGCAGGATGCTTGGGGACAGTGAAAACAGCTTGATCGATATTGTGCGATACGAGTGCTTGCACTTCGCTTTCCAGTGTCTCTCGACTTTCAACGAAGACCTTGTACTGCTTGCCAACACGACGCAGATCAGCGTCGAGTCGACAATGGAGACCAAGTCTCTCACAGCGTATGCCCGCCTGCACCCATTCGCTCGAGTGATGGAGTGGCTGTTCGATAAGAATGTGATCTCTCAGGTGTTCATCACGATACAACAGAACATCGACTTACTGAACAATGCAGAGCCTGGGACTCCAGTAGTCAAGGCGACATTGAAGAGCATCCAGATTTTGAGCCTCGCGTGGCAATTGCAGCCGACCTACTTCGATCTGGTTCGACCCGCCATACTCTCCCAGAAGTCGAAGCCGCAGCCTGTGAGTTCGACGTGGGCATCCATTGATGAGATATTCCTGACATATCTCCATGCCATTGTGAACATTGCCGAGTTCACAGCATGCAGACATGTCGACATCAGCCTCGAATGCCTTCGCTTACTCCAAAGGATCGGCTCTTCTCGGAGACTGACCGATACAGGCGAATCAGGAACAACGCGACATGGCTCGCGTATCGTCAGCGTGATCGCACCTAGCAGCGCCCTTTTGACGTTACATCTAGCTGAAGATTTCGTTGTCCATGCGTGGGACCTTGAATCAGACGAGGTACCTCTTCAAGTGGTACGGGCAAACGCCACGCTGGATCTGTTGAATGCTAGCCTAGACATCTCGAGCACACGACCAGGTATTGCGCACTGCCTCCTGGGATTCCATTGCCGAGACCACGACGTCGACGTGCTTCCAATGAGTGCATACTCGGGAGGCAAGTCTCTCTTCCAGGCGATCGCACGATGTGCTACGGAAGCGGAGCTTGTAACTCAGCCTGCTGGTTACACTTCTTGGCTTATGGCTTTGAAGAGACGATGCGTGGAAGTAGTTTTGAAATTGGCCATTGCGCCAATAACTTCACGTCTCGTGCAGCCAGAGTTACGCGCCAAGGAGTTCCTGCCCGCATTGTCACAAAGACTTGCAGCTTGTCCTGTGGTACCTTATTGGGACGGATACCTTTTACAGGACGCGCAGGCGCTTCTCAAGACTTCGTCTGCTGCCGTACGCGACTTTCTGTACATTCGAGCAGGTTTCTTCCGCTTCGCATCCTTAGATCTCCGCACGGCTGCTGAACAGAATGCATTCTCGGTGCAAGAGAAGATCGTAAGTGCGTTGCTTGGAACTATCGTTCTTCCGGATGGGCAGGAGTCTCCTACTGTGTCAATCTTTGACCTGTTTGACTTCTTCGATCTGGAAACCGCAGATGCATTCGTTGTGCCATCAACCAAATATTTTGACGATCTAGATGTGTCGTCTTTCACCAAGGATGATCCGGATCTGGGCAGGTCATTTGACATCAACGTTACTGAGAAGGCTCTGATACTGCGAAAGCGCGAGCTAAAAGACAAAGGAATTCTGAAGGAGCCTGACGAAGTTGAACAAGCCGAAAACGAGAGCCGAGCGATACTGGCTGCACTAGCAAGTCAGAACAACTTCATGGCCATTCAAGTTGCCCGATCAGCCACACTGGAAGCCTGGACTGAATTGGTCTCCCTGATGGTCACGAAAGGCGGGATCGATACGCCAAGCTTGGTTGCCTTCTCGCTGCAAGGCCTTCTGATCGCAGCACCCAAATATGAACGAGCGCTGTCCGGTGATCTTGATTCCGCCGCTTTACTAGCCAAGCTAATCCTCACACTGACGCACGCAATCAGCCATGCATCACAAGACAGCTCCGAACAGACTGCGAGCGTTGCCACTGAGAGACTGCTGGCCATATTTAGGGTATCTCTCAAGGCCATCATCGATAGTGCGACCAGCCTGGCACTGCGCGACGTGGCTTACAGGACTACGTGCGCCATATTGGCATCACTAACCAAGGCTCCTGTCACGCGTCGCACATCACCGACCTCGAGCTCCAAGCAACTGTTGCATCTAGTCCAAAACACTGGCGAACGCCTATTCACGGTAGTGTCCGAAGACGCTTTCTCAGGCCGTGGCATTACCCGCGTATCAGCCCTCCTCTTCTTGGACAGCCTGATATCGCTATCCCAAAGTTTGAAAGTCAACACGTCGATGCTTCGAGCCTTCATGAAGCTCAACTTTGTCCCAGTCTTGCTTGACACGAGCATTGGCAACGTCGCGGCAGCCTTTAAGGGCGAAGAAGAGACAGTAGCTACATTGGCATACTTTCACATCGCCATGACCTTGCTGCTGCGGATCTGCCAGACCGCAGATGGCACCCAGCTAGTACTGAACTCAGGCTTCTTTCAAGCTGTAGACGACAGCAAGCTCTTCAGCACGGATCCCGATCTTGGACTCGACATCGACAACCCGAAAGCACTACAGGAATTCTACGCCATTCTCGCTGACACTTTGCGGCTTATGACAGCTGTTGCTGTGCAGAAGAGTCCACAGCCGGCCAAGGTGTTTTTGCAGCAGCACAGATTTACAGTACAAGCAATCTTCAAGCAGGCCTCTAGAGGGTTGGCACTGGATGTCGCGGAGGAGCTGAGCAGGTTGATTTTGGCCACGGACTTGCTTGAGGTGAGTGGGCCCGTACACACAGCATTGATTGAACCCTGGCTAACTTCTCAACAGGACGACCAGGCAGCGCCGGGAAGCACACGCGTGAACGGCTTCACATGAGAAAGTCACACAGTGTCTATGTACTCAGGATGCGTCGACCGTCTATATCGTTCCACTCCGTCGTGTTCCTTTTCGCCCGCACTAGGCGACCATAAGCTTTAACGCCACGCTCGAGGCACCTGCCACCGCTAGGTGTATACCTCCTCTGTGAGGGGGTTCAGACCCAGTCCTTCCTTCGCAATGTCCTCGTCCTTGAGGAACAAAAGAGGCATCTCAACAAGGTTACCTTTCACCCTAGAGAGTATCTCCTTCACCTCGTCGACACCTTGCTGACCGGGCGAGAACTCCTCCCTGCAAAACACAACATCATTAGCTATGCTCGAGAACCGCGCGACAATGTCTCAGACAGTGATGCCTTACCTCACGACGTGGCCCCACTTCCATGAGCTCGGCCGCTCCTGATCCTTTCCTTGTTTCTTCGCATCCTCGGCCTTGAAGAACCGACCGTAGTACTCGTCGTACTGTTTCCAGTTCTGGACCTTATCATCCGGCACTGGATGGAAGACCTTGGCAAACGCTTCAGTGTTGGTTCGTGCTGTGGTGTTCCACATATCGCGAAAGCTCCGTGATGCAGGGTCAGCGACTGCTTCGTCTTCACGGCTGCCCCAGTCGTAAACATTGGGGTTGCCCACGGGTGTAAAGTTCTGATCGGGACGCTGGTAGTCCTGTACTGGGAGGAGACCTAGATGCTTCCTCATGATTTGACGCCTCAAGCTGGCTGCGAAACGGGAGGCTCTCCACGGTCGGCCGGCCATTGTGGACTGAATCTCCTGTGGAAAACGATTAGAGATACTCTCTCTGTCACTGAATGTCTCTGAATGTCTCAGGGAAATGGAGTTCCATTCGGGGCGAAATACCATTGGATCCTCGATGATCATAGCGATCTCACTGTCGTGATACCCCAACTGTGATCTATCGTTCATGTTGGCTGACCCACAAATGACAATGCGGTCGTCGGCAATCAATAACTAGAAGCAAAGGTTCAAGGTCAGTAGATGTCCAAGACGTGCGAAGCCGCCTAGAGTCCTTCAATTTACTTACTTTCGAGTGAATGTACCTAGAAGAAAAGAGGTCAGCAAATGTCCAAGACATGCAAAGGTGTCTAGAACCCTTCAGTTCACTTACAATTCTTCTGACACGAAGGCGTCCATCTCAGTCTCAGCATCGCCATCCCAGGGAACAGACCGGATGTCTGGGCCATTGAGCATGTAACACTCGGCGACTGAGTCCCAGCGCCCACTTGCAAGCTCGCTCGGCGAGTCGCCGTAAGCTTGCTGCGCGGCTTCTTGGTATCGATTGTAGGCATCCGACTGACCTGGTCGGCCTGCTTCGCCGTACTCGCGGCCATACTGCTCATCGTGACCCATTCTAGCTTCATCGTAGCTGACGCCTGCCTTCTGCTCCACGTTGGCCATTGTAGCACTGATATTGATTCTGTCGTAGCTTCGCAGGTTGTAAAATCGGATGTACTGCATTGGATCGACACCTTCCTGCGCGATCGACTCCATGATGCTGTGACCGCCACGGTTGATGCTGAAGTACTGGAACTCCATGATTGCACGAGTGCCGAGCGATTCATCGGCCTTCAGATCACCTGCGAAAGCTGGTACAGAGGGTATGTTGATGATCATGTGCCAGTCTTCATTGTTCCGTGCGGCTCGAAGTGCTCGCTCGACGATAGCTGCTCCTACCCGATTCTTGATCGGTGACTGCTGATCGCCTGTTGCAGTGATGAAGAATTGGTTCTCCATATACACAAAGTGTTCGCTCCGTGCAATAGTCTCGATATAGGCATTCGCGATGGAGTGTTCGAGAGCCACGCCATGACTCCACTTAGCACATGAGCGTGTGATCTGAGCGTGTTTACCACCAAGTGGTCCACTCGGATACTCTTGATGCGTGCCAGCGAATTGTTCCATCAAATGTTCGCGACCCTCCTCGAGACGTGCTTTGCCGTGTTCGTATTGTTGCTTCATACGCTCACGGAAGCCATGGTATTGACCCTCTCCCTGTACGTCCGACCCATCGTCGGGGGATTGGTACGGGTGCCCAATGATTCCAGCTCTGACTGGCGCATAGACCAGTGGCTGGTATCTGGCTTGCTTGCGAACATCGTACTTCGCGTAATATATGAAGTTCCAACGCTGGACGAAATGAGCCTTCAAGTCTTCGACAACGGGTCCTTTGGCACACAGCGCGACATCGGACCAACCCATACGGCTGTTGAACTTCCGATCAAGCTTGTTGTTCTCCCAATGCTGAACGTCACTGAAGTCCATGATCCGGGCGTTATTGTAATCCTGGCCTGGAAAGACGATGTTGTTTAGGTCTCCGGGATGTGCATCGGCGATTGAGTGTTGGTTGGTATCCCAACGACCGTAACAGAGATCCAAGCCACCCATGAAGGCGACATGACCGTCAACGATACACAGCTTCTCATGATGAGCCCAATACAACACAGTGTCATCATTCATGCCATAGATACCTGCTCTGTGTTAGTGGATACCGACGAAAGTCTGTGGGAATGGGCACCACAGCCCATCATGAGGCATGCGTTCCCTGTGCCTCACGAAGCGATAGGTGTACCCCAGACCACTTACCTTTCAGCGCATCGCCAGGTAGCCGTGCAAGTTTTGAAGCGTTCAGTCCGCTTTGCTTGATGCTAGAGATAAAGCTCGATGCCAGCGTCGTTCGGTCTGGAAGGTGATCAGGATGGCGAAATACCTTGATCCGGCCCGTACTATCTTTATCCTCGAGCCAATGCTTGGTGTGACTCGATGACAGCGTGAGAGCCTGGGTGACCTCCTTGTAAACTATAATGTTCACTTGCACGCCACGATTCGCAGCAGCGAACAACAACTTGTCGAGTCTGTACTGTTCATTCTTGGCTGGTGGACGACGCAGATACAGCTCCGGGCTGAGCCACCAATCGAGGATCCAAATCTCACGCTGGGCTTGCTCAAGCGCTATGCTCACGGCCCACATATACGAGCAGCCATCTACGTACCTTCAGAAGTAGAAGGTTGACAGTTAGTGGTGTGTAAGACCTGAAGGTATTCCAACCCCTCGGCTTGCTTACCACTTGACCTCATTACCTTCCCGCTGCGGAGCAAAGGACTGATAGCGATGCAAATGATGGCTGTCACTGTCGGAGCACTCATTGGACTTGTGCTCATGGCTGTGTACCGGCGTTAATGCAGTATTTGTCTTGATCTTGTCGCCGACGCCGGCGACGGCATCCTTCATCTTGTCGAAGACGAAAGACATGTTGTTATGGACTAGTTAGGGTGGAGGAATCGACTTCGGGTGTTGTTGTTTTGGCAAAGGGAAGCGGGCAGGTGCCAATTGCCAAGGATGCTGAACAAGGCAGTGAAGCTCGTGCCACCGCTGACGAGGTCGCATTGGGGTTTCAGATATTCCCGACTTCAGCGCGATGATCTACCACTCGATGGCAGCAGGCGAGATAGTGGCTACGGAACAGGACACATGGTGACGAGAAATATCACAAGATGGTGGTGGTACCTTCGCTTGACCCGGGTCATCAGCAACCACGCCAAGTTCGATTAAGCAATAGAGCATGTGCTCGCTCATGTACATGATAAAGCCATTGACTTCCCCTCGTCGTGCGGCAAGGCGGACAGACCGCCACACCAATACGAGCACTCCACAAGCATATCCTTGCGGAGCACCAGGATGCCGCTTACGGCTTACATCACTCTCGAATCTCGCTGCAGTCCACAACGTTGGAGCCGGTAGTAGCAAGTCAAGTCATGCAATACCATCTGACGCATCCGCTACGAACATGCTGGACCCTCGTGTCTTTCATGAAGCTGTGCGGAGCAGCCCAAATTGTCACACGCAGCCATAGGTAGATCCTGACCTGCTTCCTACTGATGCCCGCCCTCTGAAGCATCATCATAAGCAGCATTTCTTCTCTCCAAGACCTGCCACTGTAGAGCGAGCGTCCTGTTACCCTAATCCTAGTGGACTTTATTCCTGGACGCATCTCTGATTCTTCCTGGTTCGATGGCGTGCTAGTAGCCCGTTGGTGATCGTCCTGCGCTCTTGACTCTGTGGCGAAGCTGATGGCGTGGTGATTTGAGTTGCGAACGATTGTCGTAGTATGCAATACGCAGTTATAGCACAGCATGCTTCGCTACTTGTCGTTTATTCATTCGTTCATGACAGTATTTGGTGCCTGTTCATATGAGATCAGCTTCTATACTTGCCATTCAACTTCTTACACATACCTCTTCATCACAGTCTCCAGCGTCAACGCGCTGAGATCTGCATCATCCGGGAGCTCGTTGAGGATCGGCACAAGCGCTGCAAATTTGTCGCCTCCTCGATATGCAATGATCGCTGGAACGCCCGCGGGCTCCATTTCTGCATCCATGTAATGAAGCTTGACGAACCGCGTGTCTTGATGCTTGGCTGCCAGTGTGCGGACACACCTCTCGAACAGATCACTGACTTGCGACTGAATAATGTCAGTCAAGGCATGTGTTCGCGGGGACTTGGAGAGCTCACATAATCGTCGTAGATGTATACCACCACAACCGTGGCTTGGCCTGAATTGTCCACTGCATCCAGATATCCTTCCCCGTCAACAGTTGCCAAGCCTCCGTAAAGCTTTCTGTTGATGCCACTACCGAGATGCATCTTGCTATCTCGGATGCCATTCTGCATCTCTCTCAACCGGCCCTGCCTCCACGTGTGCATGAAATCATCATCTTCTTCGAGATCATCCTCTTCTTCTTCTTCCTCTTCTTCTTCCAGCTTCTCAATACGTGCTCTGCCATCTGGCGAAGGTGAGTATGTCTGGGAGGACAGATTTGTATAATTTTGCAGCGACATCCGCTGAATGCGCCGCGCATCGCGAAAGTCTTGTGCGTCGGAAATCACACCCTTCACTCCAGTGTTCGCTCCATATCGCCTGGTGGGTATTGTGCTGCGGAAGCTGCTCGTGCTATGTCGCAGAGCCTCTGTGTCCGGATCGATGTATCCCCTCGACGCAGACGATACAGCGTGCTCGTCGTCGGAGATGTTTAAGAATGACCTTTCATCGTCGTTGTCGTCCTCTGGGTGTCCGCTCCTCCGCTCCTTCTCTGCCATGAGTTTGTTGAACTCATCTTGCGCGGCCGACATTCTTGCAGGTCAGTTCCGGGTGTGGCGATGTTTGTAGTCGGTGGTCTGTTGTCTGTTATCTCGCGCAAACGGCGAAGTGACGACTATAAGGTAACGTATGCAGCAGGCATGGGCACGAGGATAGAGTTTGTGAGCACCTGCTAAACATAGCGGACGATATCCTAAGAAAGGCCGGGTTTCTCCCCTGCCTCCGCGTATTGACCGTGATAATGGAACATCATGACATCGACCGCGTCCAATGTATCATGAGACAAAAAAGCCAGGATGAAGTCAGCCTGCTCGTCTATCAAAATGGATCATCCGCCGCTCCAACTAGTTCGCCCCGACCAAACCCCTCGCTCGCCCACGACCATGATTTGACATACTATTCAGCGACGACATGACTGCATGGAAGAGCGCCAACGCGATGAAACATGTCAGAGGTTCCGCCTTGTCCCATGCATGTAAGCACAACGACAGATCAAACACCCTATCTGCCTCAGAAGCACCAGGGAACATAGCTGCCGCCCACTCCGGCACTTGCTACGCCTCACGTGTGATAGGTTACCGGCTTTAGACGGAACATGATATGTACCACAATTAATCCATGCTTCCAATTGCCTCCCGCTACCTGGGTCTCTGAAACTGCACCAACAACAACAACACTTCGCTGTGATGAAAGCCCAGCTTTTGGGTACCTTTTGAGATACAGCTACTAGAACAATCTCTGACCGCGCTGGGTTATGCAGCCAGTTTGGGACAGAAGAAAAGCCCCCCCCCCATGTGCCACAGGTTGCAACATGATACTCACGAAGAGCCCGCAGCTCCGGCATTCTCCAGTAAAGAGTACTCAAGCACATTTATTATGAAAGAAGTCCCGGTCGAGTGTCGGTGATAGGAACGTGGTCGGTGTCACGCGTCTTGTGTCCGAGGACGCGTGAGTATGAAAGCGGATGGACCGGGTGCCTCAGCCGGAAGAATGAGTCCAGAGTCTCTACTCGCATTATACATCGGCGCCGTAAATGTCGAGCTGGAAAGTGAATCGCAATGCGCAGACTGCTCTCGGGATACGTGTACGTCGAGGCAAAGCGTGTGACGCCAACCGACTTTGCGCGCCTTCTGTCGGTACCGCCTTTTGGGTGTCTGCACAATGTCTTTGAGCTCGTCGATCATGCCCAGATACGGAGCTAAGAGCGAAGGTTAGCACAGCGCCATGATTGACTGCTGTCACAAAAGCCTCCATGAGAGTGGGCTCAAACTCACCATCGAATCCCAGGAGCCTGTGCAGAGAGACATCGCGTCGTTGCTGACACCAAGACAGCTGACACGGTTGTCGTGACCTTGCAGAGTGCCAACTCGCTCACCCCGTAGAACGTCCCACACCTGTCGTTCTTGTCAGATCGTTTGACCAGTGTGCCTGTTTCTCGACAGTAACATACCTTGCATTCGAAATCGTCGTATCCAGCGAAGAGCAGACGCCCTGACACTGAGAAAGCGACAGAGGTAATGCCGCAGACTGGCTCGCCAATCTGTTCCATATTAGCATGCGAGACACGGCCATTAGACCGCAGGCTGATTCGTACCGTATAAGCTTGAAGCTCACGATCTGCGCGGATGTCGAACAGTCTGCACGAGGCATCATCCGAGCCTGTGCCGAAGGCGTTTCCGTTCGGAAAGAATTGGATGGCGTTGATATCAGAGTCGTGCGCTGCGAATGTCTGCACGCACTTCTGCTGCCGTATGTCCCACAGCTTCGCAAACGCGTCGCAAGCGCCAGACACAAATTGGTTGTTATCCAATGGGTTTATGCTCAGGCTCATGACGTCTCCCAGGTGGTCTGCGAACTCAGTGATCTTTTGGCCGGTCTCGATGTCCCAAAGCACACAGGTCATGTCTCCGGAAGATGTCAATATACGCCTGTCGTTGATGAAACGGCAGCAACTCAGGTAGCCGGAGTGTCCACTGAGCTCGCGGGCAACCCGGGTTGGTCCTTCCCTCGCGGAAAGGTTGTAGATGGAGCAGATGTTGTCCAGACCACCGCATGCGACATAGTTGCCGCTCGGAGAGTAGGCGCAAGTCATAACCCATGACGATCGAAGAGGAATGGCGTGGACCTTGTTAGTGGTATATGCGTCCCAGATGATCAGCTTGCCGTCTTGTGAAGCTGACACCAGGTGTCTTCGATCGGTGGACCAATGCATTGCGTAAATCTTGGCCAAATGGCCTTTCAGGGTTCGCTTCGTCTTCATCGCTAACCTGGGCAGCTGTTCCGTGCGTTGTCGCGCGACATCGCGAACTGTGGCAAGAATGGTGAGCAATTACACACGTCGTGCGGCACATGTTTGGCGCTGGAGGTAGGCATTGACTTACGTGTGGTATCCGCCAGCTCATCCTTCTTACGCTGCGGTAGTTGGTCAGCTATGCAAGGCTCCCTCTGCTGCATATGGGTGTTGTTTCATGCCACGCACCTTGATACGGTCCTTTAAGGCCTCGGCGTCCCTCCTGGCTATCTGTATCTTGGACTGGATCGATTCGGCATTGTTGGCGTCCGCCATCGCAGGTCGTCACGGAGCGACGACGCTCGCTAGTGTGTTCTCGCCGCGCAGGTTCGTGTGGTGAGGGGGGTTCGGCGGTGCTATGCCGCGAGGTTGGGAGCCAGCCAGCGGGTTCGTGGAGGTGAGCTTGCTTGCGACAGGTGCGCCGCAAACGGTTTGGCCGGCACGACGGACTGCAGCCTCAGACAGGAGCGCACCACGGGTGATGGCGCAACGGTCGATGTGCAGCGGTGGCGGGCACGCTCAGTCCTATGGTCTCCTGGCCGCCTGGAGTTTGTGCTATGGAATGGAATGGGCGATGGGCGGCAAGAGATGTCACGGTGCTGGCGGTCGCGGTCGCTTTGGAAGAGACGGAGGGAGAGCGACGCGGGAGCACCCAGCTGCTGGAACTAGTGCCTCGCACAGACGCTGTTGCTTCCGCCGCTCCTTCGTTCTTGAACGTTGCCCTTCCAATGCACAATCAATCGACGACGACTATTCAGCTTGATGCGTGCACACGGACGGTCTCGGGCATGAGCAGCACGCAAATAAGGCACACGCTGGCAAATGGGCCGTCGGTTCACGGCTTGCTGCTGCCGCCCTTCGCACTGTGGCCCATTGCCGACTCAGGTCCGTGGGAGATTGCTCGCAAGGGTCACGATGACTTGACTCCGCTGCAGAGATAGATGACTTTCGCGATCGGGCACTGTTGCCGTGAATTGGTGATGAAGCATCTCTTGTCCACCGGCCCGCTGGCAGCACACTCATCCGGCTTCACCGTCCTCACGTGCAGGTGCTCAGCTCCGTCTGTCGCGCGCAGTGTGTCGCAAGCGCTGCATGCAAGGTACAGGGTGCTTCTGAGATGGCTGTTTCCTGCGGTGTTTCCGACGATCGACGAATCCAGTCAAACCTCATCAACTGCTGCCACGGGCAATATTTACCCCGGAAACTATGGCTCGACTTATTTCTCGAAAGTTAATAGGCCATCTGCAAGCATGGCATCACTGTGAACCACCGCTGGGCATTGCAGCCCGCATGCAGGGGAGCGCTTACGAGGACAATGTCCACACTGGAAGCAGTTCAAGCTTTGTTGCTGCAAGACACGATGCGTTGGCACTGGTACCACTTCTGCGGGCTTATCAAAGTCCGTACTTGACTGTCTCACGTGCACCCGTCAAGTATCAGAACGGCGGCTGTAGGAGAATGTTCACAACTCGCACGGTAAAGCGAAATCCGTCTACAGCAGGATCTGACTGTCGTTGCGTCGCGCTGCACGTCGGGCAACTCTTCTACTGAGACCTTCCGAAGACGAGATCTCAAAGCCTGATCTTTGATGTTGGGGAGGGAAGCAGGCGACGGACAGCAGGCGACGAGTCTGTCGAAGTTTCGTCAATGGTTGCAAGGCTGGGACGAAAGTAGATCCAGATGTCGACGGCGATGCAGATGCGATGGTAGCAGAAGTGGGAAGGGGAGGTCGGGTATATCGACCGCTGGAAAGTGCTGTGGCTACTCTCGACCTTGTCAACCGTTGCTGACGTGGGACACGCACTCTGCAGCACTCGAATGGTGAAAAGAGCCATGTAATGGTGTCGCTATTACCGCCTCTTGTGGTCGCACTTCGTGGAGCAGTTCAAAGGAAGAGACTTGGCACTCGTGGGAGTGTACGTGGGAGAATAACATCGCTTTCAACGCCGTCTTTACTGACTTCAAAGGTCGCTAGGTACATTACCTTACGCGAACATATGTCCCTGAGGTCGTGGTCTTCTTCTCAGGTGACTGGAGTTGCGATGGTAGTGGCTTGGTACAGGGAGTGCGCAAGGGTTGTCTCGGAACTTGATGGTCAACCTGATCGAAGGCTCGATTTCATATCTTTTGCAGCTGCATATCTCGGACTCGCGTCCTATATCGCCGCTTGTCGTTTCAGCAATCACCGTCCTTTGAACGCCATGCCTGATTGTGCCTCATCCCTACTGCCACATACAGCCTTCGCCTTCCCCATGCTCGACCATCAAATGCGCGTTTACCGGTGCTGGATCCCTCGTTAGCACGACGACCCCCAGCCACTCTCCCAGAAAAGGCCATACCTTGGTGAAACCGATGTCGCTGGACTTCTCGCGGAAGCATTGGCGGCAGATGTTGAGGCCGTACTTGCGGATGAGACCGGCCTTGTGGGTGCAGACACGGCTAGCAGCCTGTCAGTGTATTGCCCTACATTTCGACCACCATATTTCTCCCAAGATCGACGTTGTAGACATACCATTCTCTTGCTCCCTTTCCATAGCTGCGTGGGCGCGAGTACCAGACGCTCTGCGATTTGTCAGTATGCGTCCCACCATCTTCGTGATCTCGGGCGCGTTATACCTCGTGCGACATGATTGCGGTAGTCTTTCGGTGGGTTTGTCGAAAGTGGTGGTGCTTGTCGTGCTGTCGCGATGCTTTTTACGGTGCCTGCGATGTCAATTTGGAAGAGGTGGATTTGAGCTTGGCGAGAGCAGGTGCGGGCTCGGCTCACGCCGCATTTAGCGCGCCCGCACTTTCCTACACTACGCTTCAAAACCTCACTGCAAACTTTCAAGGTCATGTGTGCCGACTATCGATACCAGTGGACATGTCAGACAGAAAGATCAAGTCGAAGGATCTGAGTTACGACTCTTCTTTGCCGCCCTTCCTGCAGCGACTGCATGATCAGAATGCTGGTTGCGGTGACACGGACCGCCATGAGAGGGCAATTGCCAGACCAAAAAAGGTCAAAACCGAGGACGATGGGCCGACAATAGTGGACAACAGCGGCGAGACTCTGTCCAGAGCTGAGTTTGAGAAGCTCACTGCGGGTACTGCGCCAAAGGATGATGCGCCTGGAGTGACAGGCAATATCGACCCAAATGCAGAGCCGAAAGTCTCGGGCGCGTTGCCATCGGAAGAGCAGTCAGTCTCGACCGCCACATCAGGCGCCTATCGAACGGAGCAGAATATGACTGACGGCGCCACCCAGAAGAAGCGTAAGCTAGGAAAGGCCATTGGCGAGGACACCGAGGAGTCGAAAAGCGAAGATGCTTCTATCACCAAAAGCGTTAAGAAGGTCAAGAAAAAGGCAAAGCCTGTCAAACTAGCCTTCGGTGACGACGAAGAGACTTGAGATGCCGTCATGAAGAGACTTTCCCTACCACTAAGAGGCTATCCAACGCCGACTTCACTCTTTCGAGGCATAGATCCAGGTGAGTCAAATCAGCTTCTAAGATGATTTCGAGGATGATAATTTACATATTGGAGCTGTCCTACACTCACTTCGGTGGGGTCTGAGGAAGCAAACTATACGCAAAAATACTGAAGAAAGCAAAACACATTTCACCATTCATAAGCCTCTCAAAAATGCAATGCCTGACCTTGATGCAACAGATATCTGCATGGTGGCGCGGACTCATCGTGCCGACCTGATGAGAACGGCCTTGAGCTTTCGTTGGGCCTCTTTCGTCTCGAAAACACCAACGATGCGTTGCAGACAATGCAGGTGCTAATAGTCATTGATTGGATCGCGGACCTCTACTCCAAGCTGGACATCGAAGACTGGGAAAGCATTCCCTTGCCCTGAACGTCGGGAAAATCGGTCTTGTCAAAAGACTGGCCCTCGAGACAAGAATCCTGGTCGCCGGCTGTATTGGCTCAGGCTGTCGGTACCGGTAGGCCATCCGCGAATCTGCCTCAAAGCAATGGCCGTTGGCCGCAGCGCTGCAACGAAGAGCGTTTCACAGGCTCATTCATTTGCTCGATCGGACTTTCCTGCGATGACAGAAGCATCATAAGCGCAACATGGTCAAATGTTACCGCTCGGTCATCGCTGCCGCCTAACCCGAAGAGCTGTGGTCCGCTGGCATCAATGTGCCTTTAATAAGGCGTGATAGAGTTTTAGACCTGCACGAGCATGGACAAAGTTGTCCTGCAGCCCCACAAGATGTTGAATCGACCATCTCCAGTCGCTACCTGCCGCCTTCGCACACGGATCTTTATTTCAGTCCTCAGAGGACTTCGGCCCGTCGTCAACCTTGGATCTGTGTTGATCAGACGGTGACGAAGAGCGTCACGCCGCGGAACAGCACATCGACATCCAAAGGAGTCGTTTGCTCAAAGACAATCGGCCAGCATGGTATCCGCGTTTCACAAGTGTTGCAACAGTAGATCAGGCACAAAGTTCTAAAGCAACGTGCTTCGTTGAAGCAGCAAGAACATTCACCAACCGAAAACGCGAGCAATCATCTAATAAGGAAACTCAGAGATGGCTGCTCTACAGATTTTCACTTATTCGCGGGCCGCCTGATTGAACAAGCGTCTATACGAAAGCCTGGCCTACATTCGCAGAGCAATGTGTGCGACCAGAGACGTTGTGATACATCTTCTGGTCCAACTATCGCTGGCGGATCTTGCTCTTGGTCGATGGCGCATCAATCGTCTCGACATGAGTTGCAGCTTGGCAGGTCATGCTGACCATTTGGCCAGTTAGGGCAATGGTCGCGGATGTGCGAACAATACCTAAGCTCTACCTGATGTGTCAGCACCCAGCCGTTGAGACATCTAGCACTCTTTGATTTTCAGCCTGTAGATTCTCTGGCTTAATCCTTCTTGTACTTTTGGGTCAAAGCTGACGTCTAACCACCTGTACTAAGGCACACCTTCCGCAGTCGGTCGAACAGCTTGACCTGCTGTGCTCATATAGGTCCGCAAAATAAGCTACGGGTCCGAGATCCAGATACGGGCCAGACGATGAAGCGGAACGAGGCTGCTGCACACTGTTTTTGCAGTTCCAAATTCATCAAAGAGCTATCTCGAACGCCAGAAAAGATGCTTTCTTTGAACATGAGCAAGGTCGGTGGTTCCGGACTGGAGATAATGCTACGATCAATGAGAATGGCGTGGTGTACATCCTTGGTCATATCAAGAGTATCATCAAGCGCTCTGGTGTACCAATCACGCCAGCGGCGCTAGAAAACTGCATCTCGAGCTTTACTGGCAGTACGACATCCGTCCTAGCATATCCTCATCCCACCTTAGGCCAGGAACCTCTTGTTATAGTGCAAGATCTAGACGGCAAGACCGACCATGGGATTCGAGAAGAGATCTTGCGCATGTTCGGTAAAGACTACGCACTCGGACCAGTGATGACGTTGGATCAATTGGATCTGACAGCATTCCCACTCAACGCCACTGGCAAGATCATGAAAGCAGAAGAACTCTTGAAATGTGCGCAGAGCCTCTCGCAGTGAGTCAGGAGACAGGCGCGATATTGTACAATGCTGAGACCATCAGCACGGCTTCCGTAGAATAGTACGTGGGTATCTGGTTATGCCCCCAGGACGCCTCGCTAAATTTGATTACACAAACGGTCCAAACCATCCTCTACTTCAAGATCTCCTCCCAGTCAGGCGTCACTATGAACTTGCCTCTGATCTGTCCCATACCCAAGCCTCTGGCGCTCAGATCGCGGGTGTCGATGGGAGGATCGTCCTCCTTCTTTGGCTTCAAGTCGGGCAGCTCGCCGATCATCACATTTTGCAGGAACGTAGCATCTGCGCCCTTAGCTACCACAAAAGGTGTGCCGCCCCAGTCCAGAGTCGCTTTGCCAGATTTGTGTATGCGTAGCTTGCCGACCGAGCCCGAGGGAAGCTTCGGTTGATTGTACGAGGTGTCGTCATCTTTGATCTCGACGGGCTCCTTGTCGACGTCCATATGTTCCTCGCCGGGTTGGGCGTCCACGATTGTCTCGGGGTCTGGCTTCACGAGCACCGGCTTGAGGCTGGGAAGAATAGGCGGCAACTGAAACAGATAGACGTGCTGTTCTCTTTCTGTCTGGACCTGCTTCGCTCTCTCGATCGCCGGAGTGCTCTCTGGCATAGCGGTGTCGCCATCAGCATCCGGAGGTACTAGTGCTGACGGCGGCACGAGTGCACCGAGCTCTTTGCGGAGCTGCCTCATATCTTCTTGCAATCGATCCCACTCATCCTTCTCGGCTTGCGTTTGGAAGCGCGGTGGCGTTGCAAAGATGAAATCTTCATCGTCCTGATGAACAGCATCGACACTGGCTCTGACCTTGTCCTTGGCTTTTCTCCGGCTTTCAGGTGGAGATACTGGGCTTTGCAGTATCGGGTCTGTGGAACGGACTGGTTCTGGGGTAGTAGGCATTGTCTGGTGTTCATCGTCTGTGGGCTCTTCCTTGATCTGCGTTTCGCCGTCTGTGTCGGATGAGCTGTACGCCGTGGGCCTTTTCGACTTCTGAGTAGCACCCGTGACCACAACATCCTTTGCTCTCTGCTTGCTTTTCTTCTTGTCATCCATGCCATCGGCTTGATCACTGCTGTCAAAGAGTCCCTCATCTTCAGCACTAAATCCTACCATCCTGTCCCTGTGCGGAACACGGGACAGCCGAACTGGTGCCATAGCATTACTCTGATTCTCCTCTGCCTCTAGGTCAATGACCTGCAGTCGATCGATATCCGCCTTTGGGCCTTGATTCTTCGTCTCGTCATCGTCGCTGGAGATGTAGCCCCCATCTTCTGCCTTGATATGCATGCCACCCATACTCGAGCTCATTCCAGGTTCGGCCTTGATTCCCGAACCTCGTCCCATTCCAGATGATCGTCCTTCACCGCTGTACCTCGAGCCACCGCCAGAACCTGACCCTCCGCCTCCACTAAATGGTCCGCCTCCGCCTCCTCCACCGCCAGAGTAGCCAGTTCGTCGAGAAGCAGCATCATGAGCTGCCTGACCTCCACTGAAAGGTCCGCTGGGTACAGCTTCTTCTCGTTGTCGATTCGAGTCAGCCATGTGGCCTCCTCTTCCCCGTCCTCGCCCTCGTCCACCGCGACCCCGCTCGCCGCCGCCTCTGCCATATCCAAAACGCTTTGCCTCACGTGCGCTTCTCTTCGCCTCTTCAGCTGCAGCGGCAGCCTCTGCCGACTTCTTCTTCGCTTCTGCTTGCTCGAGCTCTTGACGTGCAGTCTGTGATCGTCTCCCCACGTACTTCGGCTTTGGTATCACACCACCTCGACCGCGTGCTGCAGGCGAGGGCCGCGCCGAGGCCGGTCGTCCTGGCGCTGGCGTACTAGCAGATGCTGATTGCGTGGGTGCGTCGTTGTTTGGCGATCGCGCTGTCTGTTCAGATCCTGCCGCATTCTGCTGATTAGGCGTCGCGTCGCCATTGGCAGGCGTCCCTGATGTTGGTGGCATGCTCAAAATATGTGTTATCGGTCCATTGGGTCTTGTCATGTGAGTTCAATGTCCAAGTCAAAAAAGTTAAGATCTACTCAAGATGTCCTGCCCCACCAGTGGACAAAGTTCGGCCACGCTTGTGATAAGATGTGCGCCTGAGGCAGCAAGGCGGTGCCATTGATTTGTTTGTTGAGGCTTTCATACTGCTACATAATGTAATGCCAATCTTGACGTGGGCCGTCTCATACCGACGCCACGCTTTGCCTGCCATGCCTTTATGAATCTGTCGATATCCTGAGCCTCACAAGTCGATCCAGAACTTTTCTCGCACAACGCCACCATAGATGTAAAAGACCAGAGGCGCCGGCGCGATGGCAACAGATAGAAACCCGAATACCGATATACCCCAGCCGTAACCCAGGCTATCGAATATGCTTGGAGCAAACAAGGGCACTACGCCTCCAACTACACTTCGGAATACAGCACCTGCAGCTATAGCACTGGCCGCGTATTTCTCGAAACAATCAATATAGTAGTTGGTTGTGCAATTGAGGATGGCGACTTGTCCAATGCCGTAGAAGAAGGTCGCAATTATAGGGACGTACCACGGCTTGTGCGTTTGCACTGTCCAAGCGAACCAGAAAAGTGATACTGGGATGAACACGGCTCCGATGTTCGCCAGAGGCAGGCGGTACTCTGGAAATGCTTTTCCGTTGTTGCGCGCCTTGAGGCGTTTGTAAGTTGTGTCGATGCGTGGAACCAAAAACCAGACTGCAAACAGGAATCCGAGACCAGGTCCCAGGTAAAGCAGGCCAACTTGCTCCGTGTTAAAGCCGTACTCGCCTTGAAAGATCGGCTGCATGTTAGTGTATATGCTGTAGGTAGTACCGAAGAGGATAGCTTGATATACGCTCATCGTGAAGACTATCGGCTGCATCAGAATCCGCAGTGGTCTCGTCAAGGAGTATCGAAGCTTGATGTAAAGTGGCCGCGTGTCTTCGCCCTCAAAGCGATACTTGTTCGTGGTCTGTTCCTCGCTCTCGCGTCGTTCTCTGCGCTTTGCGAGAATCGCAGATGGGTAGGTCTCCTTGAGCAGGAAGTAAGCAGCAGTCACATTGACAGTGCAGACGATGGTCAGAATCCAGAATATCCATCGCCAGTCCAGTCTCTGCACAATCAAGCCCCCGAACAAGGGACCAAGTGTGGGACCAAGCAGGGGTCCCAACAAGTACCAACCAAAAACTCCAGCACGTTCCTCTGGTACGAACATGTCGCTTAATGAGCCGCCGCCGTTCGCAATGCCCACAGATCCGAAGAAGCCAGAGAGGGTCCTCATACTGATCAGCGTCGCGATATTTGGGCTAAGAGCAGAGGGTATTTGTAGGACAGCAAATATGCCGAAGCATACTAAGTACATGACACGACGTCCGAATGTCTCGCTGAGGGGCGCCTGGGACACGTTTGTGAGCATATATCCCTTATACTGAACGCAGGGCACCTACCAGAATTAAAGGCCCAATCCCAAGCATGACTACAAAACCTGTTGTACATGCAATCACCATGTCGGTATCCGTGTCCAGCCCTTCTGCTATTTGGTCGATTCCTGGCGTAAACATGCTGCTCGCCAATGGCGATAAAATCGACATCGCTGCAATGACGGCGACATTCAGCATCTTTGTCGAATACTTCCAGTTCCTCGGGTTGCCCTTATCATCATCACTGAACTGTAGTAGCTTTCTGCTGTCGCCTCCCTCACCACCGTCGAGAGGACCTTCTCGCTCGTTACCCAAGAGAGGCTCCCTCTCACGGTCATCATCATTCCTCCCTCGGCCTTGGTGATGCCTGTTCTCGTCGTCTGCCGCCATGTTGTGTGGATCGACAGTAGTGGCTGAGATGCAAAAGACAAGGAAACATTTCAGAGCGATACTTACGATATTTCGGCCACGCGACCCTCGGACGCGGCTCTTACACATGTAGATCGAATGATGACGATGCTTCAAGCGTCGAAAGAAAGTTCAGGGTCAATTAGTTCCAGCAGAAGCATTGGCCACAACGCTAAAGCAAGGGTCGTCATCTCACCACTCGTCCGTCATTCACTTCATCTTGCAATGCCAACCGACAACTCATGAAAGCTTTATCCAGCACCTTCTTCACGTCGCGAAGTTTATTTCTGCTCAAGACCAGGAACGCTGCAAAGTTCTCCTACATGAGCGCTTTGCGGAGCAGCACTGCTCGCCTGCTTCTTGAACGCGTCACGGAGGATGAGCGTGGCCATGTGATACAGCAGGTAGCGGCGTCTTTGGATGCTGGAAGCGGCAGGGCAGATATTGACTTGACCGCGACACTGCTAGATCTGCATCCTGACGCTACGGCGAATAAGGTACTGCTGTCACAGCTGCAAATACTGATCGGAAATGGAGAGCATGATCAAGTAGCTTCGGTCTGCAATGATCATCCTCAGCTGCTTCAAGAGATCCGTGACAAGTTGATCAAGGATGTGCATGCTCATGCTGAACAGATTCAAGGCTCGCGCAGCAAGTGGATCGCAGTGTCAACGTGTATACCAGACGCAAAAACTCGAGCGCATGGCGTGTCTGACGAGAATGACGAGCTAAATGCAGCAGCCTTTGAGAGGACTGTGCAGAGCTTGCGCTTCCTCAATCGCTTAGGCTTCACAGGCATCTCAGACGTCGAATCGCGAAGTCTACTCGACTCTGGTTATGTCTTGATTGGCGCCACGAACAGCAAAGTATACTCGGCAGCGCAGCACACAATCTCGTCTCTTCTCGAGCTGGGCAAAGTTTCGACTCTGAGTCGGCAACAGCGCTTTTGGAATTGCATTCGAAACCTTGCTCAATCCACCGATGTGACCTACGAGACCATTGGGTTTTCCCTCTGGTTACGCTGGATACTATCAGATCCGAAAATCGACCAGAGCATATTATCCGAGCAACAATACTGGACTCTCATCGTCAGCGGTCTACGATATGGTGATTCAGAGCGGCGCAAGGCTGCTCTGCAGATTCTGAAAGTCTCCGTCACGGCGTGTCTACAGAATCCCAGGTTGACATCAGCCATCACAAGTAATAGCAAAAATTTGTTAGGTACGTGCTCCCTGCATAGCGGAATGTGGTTGTCTCTGCTTATGCCATGAAGGCGACCTTACCGAGCCTCGTTCCCCGAGCCCTGCACGGTTGTAGGTAAGTGGCGAAAATCCATCGAAACTGACACGTCCGCAGTGCCCGGTGCAGTCGCGGATCAATACTCTCGCTACTGCACGGTATTCGAAACCATTGTCCTTGGCCGTTACCTGAATCAGGTCGTGGAATGCGAAGCAGACCTAGACTATCTTGCCTCAACACAGTCCTTCGTGAGACCGGTATGGCTCTATACATTGCTCACCTGTGCCTTCAACCCCAAACTACAGGAGTCAAACCGAAAGTACATTGGCACGTGGATCATGAAGTCGAAGCCTCGGGTGGATGATGTCGATGCCTATCTTGAGTTTTTCCGGCAGGCATTCCTCCCTTGGGTTACAGCTGGGCACATGTTCACGTCAACATTGCACAAAGACGGCAAACACGCGCGCTGTGAGCATGGCGATAGGCTAGCTGCATACATCGCAGATTTATTACAGAGCACCCCCACCGTTGCAAATGGCGTTGTGGATGCCATCCTCGCCAGCATCCTGTCACGGCAAGGTAACAACTTCGCTTACGCCATCGCGTATTTGGTTGAAGGTATCAGACAAGCGTACACAGCTGGTGATAATCTGGTACTCAGCACCTCTCATTTGGAGAGCATTGCGCGAATTCCTACCTGGGCCGGACTCCCTGAGGTCTCTCGAGACTATATATTGGCCACCTCTTGGAAGCTCAGCCACATTTACGTGCAGAGAAATGGCGAAGAAGGTACGACTGAAACGGTCATATCTTCTGCGCGCAAGTGGCAAAGAGTGCTCGAAAGAGCGATTGCGTTCACCACCGGTGCATCTGCTCATGTCCACGGCAACATTGCTTCAATGTCCTTGGAGCAATCAAATAGAGACAAGAACGAGAGTAAAGTCATTCAGAAAGTGGTGGACACAGTTGCGGAGCTGGACAATGCTGGCGAGTCTGCCTCCGCAATGAAGCTGAAGGAACTGCTCGAGGATGTCTTCGAGAGCGCAGATTACTTGGGATACCCACTATCGCTGCTCACTGTCCTGCCAATGCTAGTACTGCATCGACGTTTAGTCGAAGTGGCCGTAGCTGAGTCCGTGTCGGGCCATGGTCTTGATCAAGTACTGGCGGAGAAAATCTCAACTTTGCTCGAGCTTGCACAGAAGAGGGCGTATCTGCTGGCACCAGTAGTCACTGCAGTCCGAGACGTGTCTCTACACTTACCGCAGTCTGTCCCTGTTCTTGGACTTGAGCAGGCTATCGTTGGCCTCGCAGAGCACCCGCCCGGCCTTACGATAGATGCACGGTTGGAGGATGCCATAATCCCATTACTGCAAGGTCTTGATCCTCAGATGTCGAGATTTGACCATTTTTTCTACTTCGGACCTCGAGAAACGTATGGTTACGCCGCCCTCTTGGACTTGATGAGTCGACTGGGAGCAGTGGACCAGATTCTGGTGAAACAGATAGTAGATCATGTGCTGCAACGATGGACGAGCCAGAAGACGCCAGCTCCCAGCGTCAGTCCGTGGAAGACAGCGTTGCAACTACAAGTGCTTCTTCTCGGTCTCGAACAACACATACCCCAAGCAAGTCACGAGGAGGCCAAAAATATTGTGAAAGACTTGTATCACAATCTGTCTGTTGAACCGCTCCCAAGATATCGCTATCTGCTCGAGTGGATGATCGCTCGGGCATATATCCACCATCCTGAGCTGAAGGCTGGTATCTTGGATCAACTACGTACCAAGGATCACCACTCCAATCCGAAGTTCCTAGCATCGCTGATGAAGTTGGGCGTCACGCTGGCCAAGATCGAAGGCTCGACTGAAGCCTTCGCGTTCGACCTTGCCGCCCTCTCCGTGCCAATGGCAGCATCCTCGAAGGTGGTGATTCGACATGAGGCTCAATGGTCAGTCCCTAATCTGATGGACCTTGCAAGGGAGCGGAAATGGACCTCGATCACGACGAATACTGCATTGACCCAGCTCGACGAATTTATCCGCAGTCTCGAACGATTCGGCGACCCACCGCTCGAACGTCAAATCGACAAGTTAAATCCCATCACAGACCACACTTTGACCCACCTCGTGGAAGGACCGTGGTACGAGCTCGATCACGTGGAGCAACGACAGACCAGCCGCGAAGACTTTGTCGCTCTGTACGCGAAAGACCGGCCTTCTCTGCCGCCTTCATGCATGCCCCTCGGAGACGCCATACGCTCTCACCAATCGACCACCATCCAAGCCACTGCATCCAAAGTCTCAAAATCCAAGACCAACACCGACAAGGAATCCCAAAACATCACCACCATAACCAACGCCCTCACCTCCACATCCCTTTCCTCGACAACCGCCCTCCAAACCAAAGGCGCCGCCTACCTCTCCTCGACCCGACACCGCCACACGCACCTCCTAGTCGTCGCCAGCCTCGTCGACAACCCCTACAACCTCGGCGGCCTCTCTCGCGTCTCGGAAATCTTCGGCGCTGGGACGCTCTACATCCCCAGCACCCACACTCTCTCCAACAAAGACTTTACTTCCACCGCCGTCTCCTCGCACCTGCACTTTCCTATCCTTCCCCTCCCCGCCGCCGACCTCGCGGCCTTTCTGGTCAAGAAGAAGCGGGAGGAGGGATACAAGGTGGTAGGGATTGAGCAGACGGATAGGAGTGTGATCCTGGGAGACGCGGCCTGTGTGTTGCCGGAGAAGTGTATTCTGGTACTGGGCAGCGAGCGCGAGGGAATCCCGGCCGTGGTGTTAGGGGAGTGCGATGTGCTTGTCGAGATTCGACAGGTGGGAATTACCCGGAGTTTGAATGTCCAGACTGCGGCGGGCATCGTGTTGTGTGAGTATGCCAGGCAGTATGCCGGGAAGAAGTAGGGAGTGAGGAGGCGTGCACAGGAAGAGATAGATGGGTGGTGGTTGAAGAGCTGGGATCGGCTTTTGGTGGTATCAAAAAAAAGGTATGCTAGATGTACAACGTCCTTTCTTTCTCGTCTTCCCGACAACGCCCTGGCTATGCATTGCTTCCGTCGTTCACATCTATCCCTCGTGCTACACCTTCGACGTCTAAATCGTCATGTAAAGTACAGCAAATTACAGTCGTCGAAGCTGAGTAGGCTGTGCTATGCAGCCGGTGCTGTACAAGATACTACATTGGCCAGGTGCTGTCGCGTGGAGACATGGCTCGCCTTTCCTGATTCTGGACCACGGCAAATCTCAAGTGGTTCGCCGGATTCGCTTATTCGAGCACACGGGTTATCAGACCAGTGGCAACAGTCCGGCCGCCCTCACGAACGTTAAAGCGCTGTCCCTGCTCGAGGGCGAGTGGCTTGTGGATCTCGCAGACCATCTCAACGTTGTCACCGGGCATGACCATCTTGCCCTCCTTGGCAGCCTCGCTATCCTCTGGCCATGTAAGCGCCGCAGCCTCGTCAGCGGTTCGCAGGAACAGCTGTGGCTTGTAGTTGTTGGCGAAACCAGTGTGTCGGCCACCCTCCTCTTTTGTAAGGACATACAACGAAGTCAAGAACTTCTTGTGTGCCTTGGCAGTGCCTGGCTGAGCGACAACCATACCACGGAGCACATCGTCACGCTTGACACCACGGAGCAGCAGACCGGAGTTGTCACCGGCGCGAGACTCGTCGCAGGACTTCTTGAAGGTCTCAATATCGGTGACCTTGGTCTTGACCGGTGCGTTGTTCTTGCCAACGAGCTCGACTTCGGAATCCTTCTTCAGCACACCACGCTCGACACGGCCGGACGCGACTGTCCCACGGCCTGGAATGGAGAAGACGTCCTCGACGGACATCAAGAAAGGCTTATCCATGTCACGCTCTGGAGTTGGGATCCACTCGTCCACGGCCTTGAGGAGCTCGTCGATCTTTTCCACACCAATGTCGTTCTGGCGGCCCTCCAGTGCGCAGAGGGCGGAGCCCATGACAATGGGAGTTTCGTCACCCTCGAAGCCGTAGGATGAAAGCAGCTCTCGCATTTCCATCTCGACGAGCTCCAACATCTCCTTGTCCTCGATCGCATCGACCTTGTTGACGAAAACGACGATTCGCTTGACACCGACCTGTCGTGCGAGGAGCAAGTGTTCTCTCGTCTGTGGCATCTGGCCATCGCTCGCGGCAACGACAATAATGGCACCGTCCATGGACGCAGCACCGGTAATCATGTTCTTGATGTAATCGGCGTGACCGGGACAGTCGACGTGGGCATAGTGGCGGTTGTCGGTCTGGTACTCGATGTGGGCGGTGGAGATGGTGATGCCACGCTTTCGCTCTTCGGGCGCCTTGTCGATAGCACCGTACTCGAGGAAGTTTGCGTAGCCCTTCTCTGCTTGTCGCTTGGTGATGGCTGCTGTGAGTGTTGTCTATGCATATCCATCATCCATCAGTACGCGCTATGCTGTTGCCACTGCCAATTCTGCCGTTGTCCCTACCTTCCCGTGATCGACGTGACCGATGGTTCCGATGTTGACGTGGGGCTTGTTACGCTCGAAGACGGTGGCATATGTTCGCGTGGCGGTGATGAATTGATTCTGGCCCCTGGTGTTCAAGGCGCATTGGATCGGGTTGGACGAGGTGGTGCGCAGAGCACGCGACGTGCGCAGGAACGTCCGGGCGAAAGACATGGTCGAGGTATCGTACACTGAGGCCCCGGCGCCGACGGAAAGGAAAGAAAACAACACACCAGACAGCGAGGAGAGAGGGACGGAGACGGCGATGAGAGATGGATTGCACTAATTCTCCATTACCGTACCACATTTTCGGTCACGTGCATCGATGCTGCAGCCCGCAAGGAGAAGCACCTCCACCTCCACCTCCACCTCGTTATTGCTGTCCGGTATCATTGCCGGGTGACGTCTGTTGCATTGCATACACACATACACAGCTGTGCGTGGTCAATACATCCACACTGAAGCCCGACCGAAACTGGATAGACCACCAAACGTTGTACCGATTCTTCGAACAACATATCATCTGCCGAGGTGTTCCACGCCTCCAATGGTAGCCTGAGAAGCTCCACGACATATCCCGAAGCTTTCACCAGCATTTATATGTCATCCGATTCCCTTCCCAATGTTCTTGCAATCCTGTTGTAGACGCCTTGCATCTGCTCGGCCTGCGACGATGCCCATCCGAGCCAAGATCCTGAGTCCGGCCATGCAGCAGAGCGCAGCCAGATCGGTGAGTGGAGACTCATCTGCTGCTAGCTACAGGCGACTGACTGACCATAGCCACCATAGTTTACCTCGGCATCCGACATCAAAGAACAACCTGGCGACGAACCCAACGATGTGCTCTTCGGCAACCAGGGCGGTGTGCGCAACATCACCCTCAACAGACCGAAGAAGCTCAATTCGCTGAATGGGAGCATGGCAAGGAAGATTATCCCGAGACTGCAGGAATGGAGCAAGAGTGATCTGGCGAACGTCATCATCATCAAGGGCGAAGGGCGAGCGTTCTGTGCTGGTGGAGATGTTGCCTGGCTTGCACAGAAGAACAAGGAAGGCACCAAAGGCCAGCAGGAGAGCAAGGACTACTTTGCCCTCGAATACAAGCTGGACCACCTGATCGCGACATACCGGAAACCTTACGTGGCCTTCATCGACGGTATCACAATGGGCGGTGGTGTTGGTCTATCGCTCCACGCGCCATTCCGGATAGCCACAGAGAACACCGTCTTTGCGATGCCAGAGACCACCATCGGGTTCTTCCCAGATGTCGGTGCATCCTTCTTTCTCCCACGCATGGATGGCGAACTGGGAACATACTGTGCCTTGACCTCGGAACAAATCAAGGGCGTCAACGTCTTCTATGCCGGCATCGCAACGCATTACATCCACTCCTCGTCCCTACCCGACCTGGAGGCACGTCTTGCCGAGCTTGAATTCAAGGACTACGACCAGCTCCAGCACCGTTACCGCATCATCAACCGAACCATCGAAGAGTTCGTGACTGGGCTACCGCACGACCAACCAATTGGCGCACCAGTCGCAGGCAACATCCGAGCAGCAATCGACTACGTCTTCCAACCCGCCCACGACATCGACGGCATCCTCGAGGAGCTACAAGTTCTCGAGGATATGCATCCGAGCTCTCTTGGCTACTCTGAAGTTCCCCAATGGGCAGTCAAGACACGCAAGACCATTCTCCAACGTTCACCCACCTCAGTCAAGGTTACTCTCCGCCAACTCCGCGAAGGCAACCAATGGAGCATGGCCGAAACTTTCCGGAGGGAACACTCCATCGCCGCCCGCTTCATGGAGCACCCCGACTTCGTCGAAGGCGTGACAGCTCTGCTCGTGGACAAACCCAAGCGCACGCCAAACTGGACCCCAGCAAGCCTCGAAGAGGTCTCAGAAGAGGACGTGGCAAGCTTCTTTAACCACCGCACAGACTTTGAGCTTCTGGACCAGGAATCTGGCTCCAGCGGCGAGGACTACAAAGCGTACCCACACGCTTGGATCGGTCTGCCCACGGAGTACCACGTCAGGAAACAAGTAGTCGGGTCGGAAAACAAGACCCGCGATCAGATCGTGGAGCATTTCGTGAACGAAACCAATGGCAAGCAAGGTGTGAAGGAGAAGGTTGAGGAGATTTTGACTAGGAAGGCACCGGAAGAGGATGGGAGGTTGAAGTGGCAGAGGTAGAGAGAGACAGTCTGTATAGGTATATTGTATAGAGAGAGTCACAATGCTGTTGTACATGAAGTCAATCATCAACGTCTCTTCGTCAAGGTATACCACTACTTTCCCAGCGAGTGGCCAGGTTCCCAGATGCTGTGAACGCCATGCATCCAAACTCCCGCTCGCTCGCTCATAGAGAAATGATCTGGCCCTGCTGGCATCTTCACCGTCCAACGCGTGCTCTCACTGATTAACCACAGTCCATGGCTCCGAGGTCGGACGCGCAAACCTCATCTTATCATCCGCCACCTTCCTCTTGAAAAGTCCCAGATCCTTCAACAAATCATCCACATCCGCCTGCCAATCACCATGCTGATTCTCCAAATCCGAGTCCGAATCTCCCATGCCGCTATCACGGTCACCGTCCTCGGAGTCGTCGACACGACTGCGATCCTCGGCGTCCCCGTCGAAGCCTTCGGGTAACACGATCGGGTTCTTGAGCTCTCCCACAGCAAGAGCGAGATGTCGTCTCAGCGCCTCGATCTCGATGCGCAACGCCTCGTTCTGCGGCCGGAGCTCGTCGACTTCCTGCGTGAGAGCACGGATCTTGACCTCCGACACGGCGCGAGACTCTTCCATGGCGCGTTGCATTTTGCTGACTTGGCGTTGGTAATCTTCCAGTTCGGCTTGGGTGCGGTCTGCCTCGTCGCGCTTACGGGTGGCGGATGCGTTGACGGACAGTTGGAGCTGCTTGATGGTTTCTTGCATTTCCAGGATTTTGGCGTCGCGCTCGGCGGCAGACACGGCATCTTGGTTGACATGAGCCTTGGTGCGGATGCGTTTCGCTTGGTCGGCGTAGCGGAGAGTGGACAGGGTTTCTTCGTAGTCGGTCGGTGAGATACAGGCGACCATGGCGGTCTTACTGTTGCCGCCGAGCGAATCCTTGAGGAGCCATGTGAGGACACTGTCTCTGTACGGAACCACATCTGCACGGCGCTTCGCAGAATTCTGGAGTCCGGTCAGACGAGCAACCTTTTGCCGCCTGGGATCTGCTAGTGCTGCAATGACACGACCAAGAGTAGTGAGAGACTGATTGATGTTGCCTCCTTCCCGCAGCCGCTGACCGGTCGCCTCTGTTCGTCCAGCCCGTTCAGAGCCTGCCAGATCCACAAGACGCATCCTGGCTACACGCTCTATCGTGCTATCGGTGGCGAGGTCATGCTGAATCTGTTTGAGAGTGAGAGTGAAGACGGCGTGGGATCGAGACGATGTATCGTTCATCTTGGTCATGGCCGTCGTTCGGTTCATGTCACCCGTCTTCATGAGCCTCTCAATATCCTCATAGCTCCTCACCGGCTCGTCGGTCAAGTTCTGCACGTAGACGCCGTCGCTCTTGCTCTCTCGGATCTTTAGGTATGTCGGAGGGTTCGTCCGCGGTGTGAGCAGGTCCTTGACGTGCTCGTTGTAGATCTCGAAGTAGGATACATGCACGTTGTACGTTATACTTCCGTTCTGCTCTCCTTCTATCCGCTCGAACAGTCCTCTGCACGTCCGTGGGATGAGACCTGGCTGGTCGAGACTGCCCATCATCGTGTACGACTTTCCGCTACCCGTTTGTCCATAGGCGAAGATACATGTGTGGTAGCCATCGAAGTTGTGGTCGAGAAACTCTTCGCCAAACGAAGCGTAGATGTCTTGCTGGCCAGCGAAGTGTGCATCGGATTCGTTGTGCGACCAGAATGACTTGTCGAAGGTGAACTTCTTTTCCTCCAGCACCTTTCGCGAATCAGCCGTGACTTCTGGCGGCTGGATGGTCGTCTCTTGTGTCGCTGGGTTCATGTGGATGATGCACGGCGATTGCTTGTCCAGCTCTACACATTCCAGTCAGCACGTGTTGTCGTCCTGGACGTGATATACGCGATACCTCTCTTGATGAACTTCCGCACTCTGACCACGACCTTGACATTTCCACCGTCGCCGTCCGGCGGCGTGAAGGGCCGCTCCATGTCGACGGGTGTCTTGCTGCGCAGACTCGGTGCGCTCGCGGTGGATGCTCGAGCAGCCATGTCGAAAGGTAACAAGCTGGCGAACGTGGCGCAGAGGTGATCGAGTTCCTTTGCTGCTCTCTCACGAAGCGCCTTGTACATCGCACTTCCCTTCCATGGTTTAGTTGATCGGCTGTGATCAAAGCGCCGACCAAACGGAGTTGCTCCTTTCCATGCAAGCATCCTTGTAGACTTCGCGTCCATCTACCGAATAAACAGTGACGCGCTGCCGGCATTCTCCAGGACAACCGCCGAGTATCCTTGTCCCTCCGTGCTGCATACATTTATCGATCGACTCTATCGAACTCCAAGACTGCATCTCAGCGCCATTGGCAGCTTCCAGTTACTTGGCTTCACTTGATCACCTTTGTTATCAACGATCAACTCTTATGCAGGCTAGCATATCCAGCGAAGAAGCAACAGGAGATACAGCTCAAGGAAAAAATTGCGTCAAGGCCGAGCCCAGATACCGCACTAGACCCCCAATCCTAAATCCCAGGCATAGGCAGTAATCACATCGCTCCTCTTCACTCTCGCAGCAGCCCAATCCCCAACCTAGTATGTCCCTGGGACACCCACGCACTCACGAGCTCGCATTCCACTGACCATTCCTCTCTCAGCACTCTCCAGGGCTTCGACGAGAAAGGCGGCGATGAATACCAAGCCAGCTGAAAGTGCCTCCCTGCGCCCGGAACTCCTGCATCCAGCTCCGGCGGTTCGACTCGTGCACCTACAACACCACGCCACGCGATTCCGGCAACTGTCACTTGATTGCGTATGAAGGTGACGGGTGCGACGGCAGAAGGCTTACCCTCCCGCCGAGAGGAGCAGCTGGTCCGAGAGCGGATCGGCGTATCTCGGGTGGGAGAAGTGACCTGAGACTTCGTCAACCTGGGCCTCTCACGTTATGAAAAGTCACATTGATGCATTAGGTAGCTCTTCAGCCGCTGCATCTGTTCTACAAGCGTGTCAACAACATTGAAGATTCCCACTCCATGACCAACCCGGGTCATCAGTCCGCGTCGCACGCCCGTAGCATGCGCCTTAGAACTCCGTCCCGTCATGTCCAAGTACCTTTTACTACAGTTCATGCTTCATGAACCCGTCCATGCCATCTTCGAAAGGCGCAGTCTCCCCGGACGTGGCGCCCTCGGCATTCATTGAGAGCTTCTCCCCAGCAGGGACGCTGATTTTCATGCCGGCCAGCTTAGTCTCTGCTTCTCGTACTCGCTTGCGGAATTGGAGGCGGTCAAGGAAGAGCCGTTGGCGCATGCGCTCGACTTCGCGGCGCTCGGCCTGCAGCAGCGCTTCCATCTCGCTGAATTGTTGTAATTTGAGCTCCATCTTCTGAAGCTGGAGGTTGACTGCCGCGGAGACTTGGTTCGACAGTTGTCGCTCGGTGTTGGAAGCAAGAACCGCAGACCGTGCAGCGGTCAGAGAAAGCGCAGTCGTAGGGAGGTCGTGAGATGTGGGTGGCTCGCGAGTGGCAAGTGAGGTCGTGTCGTCCACATCCATACTGTCATCCTGTCCTTCAGGCTTGACTTGTTCTGCTTGCGCAGAGCCTTCCTTCTCCTTCTCGGCTTCTTTCTCAGCGCCCGGTTCGGCTCCTTTGTCCATGCGCTGCTTAAGAGTCCTACGGACTTCTTCGACGCTCTTACCGGCAGCCTTGGCAGTAGTCGCCGGGTCTGCGATGCCTGCCAGAAAGCTCATGACTGACATGACTGGATTGTCAAATTGGCTGAAAGGCAATCGACCACCTGACAAGTACGCGAGATCTGACGAAGCAGCGGCCGCACTACCGTTTGCTGGTGTTTCCTCAAGATATTTGTCCTCAATCTCGAGCTGTAGGAACTTGAGCACACATTCCTCTCGCGTCCTCGAGCCAACGTGGTCGGCCACTGACTCCCAGTTGTCATCGAACATCTCAAGGCCTTCCAGAAGTAGCAAAAGCTCAGAGTCTGACCAAGGTGACTCCTTGTCGCCAATACTTTGATAGCGCTCGTTCTCGAGCTTGACATAGTCGGCTGCAGTCGTGGAGCTTGGAAATCTGCCTTCCTGAAAGCACAGGCTGCACAAGTCGTATCTCTGTTCTTTGCTTGGTTTCGGTGTTGTTGCACTGGCAGGTGGGTTCTTCGAGTTGTGGTATCGCACACGCGTGCAGTCCTTACCGCACGAGTAGCAAAAGTACTGCTTGCCATCCTGCTTCAGGCTGTCTTCTAAGCTCTTCGTTGCCTCGCCGTTCGACTCTGCGCCTTCTATCTTAGCAGGCGTCACATCCTTGCCCTTGTCGTCGTAAATATTCCTTCGCACTTCGAGGTTGAGATCTGCCTTTCCTGCTATTGCTAGTCGCTCGGTGCCTGCATGGGGCTTCCCAGGTGTGATAGTGCTTCCAGCTGCAGGTTGGTGTGGCTGTAGGCCTCGAGGTGTATCAGCGGTAATGCGGAAGTGTCCAGTGAATGGAGGGCCTATGTTCGAAGGCCTCGTATCTGGATCGATCTATCCTACTCTTAGCTTTGACCTCACAATAAGATTCGAATGTCATTACCTGGTAGTTGATGAGCCCCCATTGCTCCAAAAACGCGTGCACTCTCATGATCGCGCACACATCTCCCGCGAGGTTTCGCCTACACGCTGTCACCGTCAAGTACTCTGCTGGGTTTAGCCTGTAAGTGTTGACCATGAAATCCCGGTAGTCCTTGTATACAGCGGGCGTCTTGCTCCGGTTGCGGTTGTTGAAAAACTCGGGTAATGCTTTGCGCTCTAGGTTGTGGATTTGGTGCATATCGAACCACGCGCTGTAGGATGGCAGTATGATGGCATGATTCTGGTCGATCAGATGCGATCGTGCAGACTGCTCTGCTGCAGTCTTTGTCACGGCGGTGCTGGGCTCGACTGCAGGAGTTCCTTCCTTGGTGTCTCCCATCTCCTCATCCTCGCCAGCCTCGTCTGCATTCTCGGGCGCCGGTGCCTCAGGCGCATCGAGTGGGTTGTCTGACACTGGAGCAGCGTCGCCTTCTGCTGGTTGTTGCTTGACGGCCGTTTCTTCTGTGTCTTCCACCATCGACGTGTCCTGATCTTGCGGCTCCTGCTTCGCTTCCGTCGCCTCGTTCTCCCGCTGAATCAGCTCATCCGAGCCTTGGCCTGGAGCGCGGGACTCCTCGTCCGCGAATCCTGATTCCATATCGCGCGTGTGTAGCTCCTGGTCTCAATGCTCGAATAAATCCAGCTGTAGCACCAGCCACACAGTATCGCGTGTGTCAGACCAATGGACACGGGAAGAACCAGATCAGGGTCGCGTGGCCGCAAATATGCTATTTGGACGATCGGTAAGTGTCAGAGTCGGATGTGAAAGGCGGTGTCGAGTTGTGGTGGGATAACTTGCTGTCGGCGCAGGAGACGCGCGCGAAGTCCAGAAGCGATGGGAGACAAGCTCGGATAAATTTGCTGCCTGAGGCTTCCAAGCGACCGGCAGCTCGTGTCTCTCGGAATTGCACGTGAAGGGAAGGGATTGCGCCAGCAACGCTTCTGATCTGCTAGAGACCCATGGCAGGCGAGCGTACATCCTCTGTTGTAGTATATGCGTATCTTGATCCTTAAAGCTGGCCTATCGATCATCAAGAACAAAATACATACTTCTATCACGATACAGACACATCGATGCCCTCATGAGAGCATCCTTTTCCAGACGCAGTCCTCTGCTGCATCGTTTCCTCAACATCATAGGAATCGTTGCCACAATATGGACACTACTAGAGGTGCTGTACGTCCGCACGGCCCTCATTCGTGAGGCGTCCACTACTCCTCCGGCCCTTGGCAGCGAACGCATCTTCATAGCCAGTATTCATTGGACGAATGAAGCCATCTTGCGAGCGCACTGGAACAAGGCTGTGGTGGAGCTGGCCAAGGCAATAGGTCCGAGTAATGTCTATGTCAGCGTGTACGAGAGTGGGAGCATCGATGACACGAAGGGAGCACTGAGGGATTTAGAAAGAGATTTGGGTAACGCGAAGATCCCACGGATGATCATATTGGACGATACGACACATCGGGATGAGATTGCCAAAGTTCCGACGGAGGCAGGCTGGATCAAGACATCTAGAGGTCGATTGGAATTGAGGAGAATACCTTACCTTGCGAGATTACGAAATATCGCATTGGAGCCCTTGGGGAAGCTTGAAGAGAAGGGCATCAAATTCGATAAGATTTTATTCTTGAATGATGTGGTGTTTGATACAGAGGATGTGCAGACTTTGTTGGCTACACGGGATGGAGAATATGCGGCTGCTTGTTCTTTGGATTTCAAGAACGGCCATTTCTTTTACGACACTTTTGCTTTGAGAGACTCGCAGGGCCATGAGCAACTCACGCAGTCGTGGCCTTTCTTCCGATCGACACGCTCGCGACAAGCTCTCAAAGCCAGCAAACCCGTGCCTGTGACCAGCTGTTGGAATGGCATTGTGGCCATGGATTCTGCGCCCTTCTATTCGCACGAGTCGCCTCTATCCTTTCGAGGTATCTCGGACAGCCTTGCAGAGTACCATCTAGAAGGCTCAGAATGCTGCCTCATACATACCGATAATCCTCTGTCCCGCTCGAAGGGTGTCTGGCTGAATCCGAATGTCCGCGTTGGATACACTGGTTCTGCTTACGATAAGGTACACGGATCCAGCGGATCGCCCTGGATCTCTTCGTTTTCGATCGCTTTTGGATCCTGGTCGAACCTCGTGCTTCGGATGGTGACTACCCCGTGGTTCAAGGAGCGCACCGTAAGAGGCCGGGTCCAAGCATGGAGCCGCAAGTCGTTGAGCAATGCCGAAAGTGGCGCAGAAGTCTGTCTCATCAACGAACAGCAGATTCTGATAGCTAATGGTTGGAAGCATGTATGAGCACGACTTCGGGGCTGCTGGTGGTAAGGAGAAAGTGCGAACGTGGCATGGACTCTACCACTGTGATCCACTATCACCGCTTTGCGCCCACCTGTAGCTTCACCCCTGAAGGTCGCGCCCTCTGTGACAACATCCCATAGGATGACAGCAAATCCATGGCTCATGTTAAGGCTGACCGTCAATAACGTAGGATCGACAAGCTCCTTATTGATATCTTCGCCAGCGATCGGATTCGGCGCAGATCAAAACGACAAGCTCGACCTCAGTCCCAACAAGCGAACTCATGGTGAAGCCACGTAGGGCAACGGAGTGCGGCATCGTTACTTAGCACCGCGACCGTGTCTGTGATACAACATCCCGACACATCGGGTGGTCTTACGTTAACTTGGTTCCGAGGGACATATCAGGATCTTACCCAATCCAGGCGCTTTTGTTCCCCAATGCAATCAGGTGCAGCTATGCTAGCGAAATATCCTGCACGCTTCCGATTATTCGGGACCATCTGAGGCCACTCTGTCGACATTCTTTCGGAATAATATTCCCAATCACGGCATCGTCCGGTTGGTCCTTAAGTGATGTGATGTATCGCGCCACGGGAATCTCCTATCCTCATCTGTCGCAGGCAGAGAACTCTCCATGGTATGAGTAGCCTGGTCTGTGGCCTCCTGCGATTGCGACCTCCAGATCAGGCATTGTAATTCGCAGAGGCTCTACAGCGGAATTGGAACCGATATGCTCGCCGATCTACGTTAAGCGTAACCCGAAAAATTATGATAAGTCGCCATCGAGGTCGCGGCCGCATGAGGGGATAGCACTGAAGCTCTCGGCAGTCTGGTCGACAACAATTAATAGCAAGCATATGAACAGCGAACACCAGGTGAAGAGGGCGAAATCCTGTATTGGCCGGGTCCTTAGCGCTCAGACATCCATGAGATTTAACCGGGCTTTAAGAATCATTGTGCGTTTGCCCGATCCGTTGACAACAAAGGGAGCTGCCCTTGTACCCATCATGAACCCCTGGGAAAGTTATTGTCTTATCGTAAGGCTATTGTTCATAGAGCAAAACAGAAAGGTTGGATCTAAATTGGAGCCAATGAGAGCGGATGATCTCACGGCAACGAGTGCGGCTGTCAGTCAATATAGCCTGCCGCTTGACTCGGGGCAGGCCGGACATGACGACCGAATCTTAATCACAATTCAACTTCAATTCCTGGACTTCAAGCTCAATCATTATGATTACGAAATACTCTTCAGATCACCTTGGAGCACCCTTCGTCAGCTGGATCAGAGATGGATATTCCTCGGGTCACTGTGCATTGCACGTCTTCGGACACTTCGGTGATAACGGATCTACCATGTGGCTACCATACCAAGTCTGCTTTATTGTCGAAGTGCTGTCTGGCGTGTAGCAATTTGAACTTGCCACGTCCGCCTGCACAGCGACATCAGGCCGCATGCGGAATTCTTAGCAGCCTTTAGTGCAAGTGCATGCTCGTGATCGAACGACGCCTCGGCATTGACAGCCAAAGCACAAGGTATTGCAAGGTGCCACGATGAACAGAAAACGATAAAGAGATCCAAAAGCGTGTAGACTGACGTGTGCAAACTGTCGATGATGAAACTTGAAATGTAAGTTAGTGTTACGGTCAAATACTCCCATGGGGACAATCATGTCGTTTATTACTCCCATAGGGACTTATTTTCGAAAATTGCTCCCATAGGGACTTATAGGGATGCCAAATTACTGCTATAGGGACACATTATGGCAAGTAGACACCCTTCTTGCGACGACCGCGCTAACATTCTGCACTATGTCGACAGCTAATATAGACTTACATTTCACCCATCCTATTACGTCTTATACTTGAAGTAAATAGGTCATAGGTCTGTACCCGTATACAAGGCGATTAAATAGCGGTCTTTCTTTCCTCTTCGTAGACATAATTAAGACACACATATTATATCTAATCTGCAGCAACAATAGCTACCTATGTTGTAAGTGCGGAATTTTTACTTTTTGCAAATTTATATATAGGTACTGCTGCAAGCCTGAAGGCTGCCATAATGTGTCCCTATGGCAGCAGTTTGGCATCCCGATAAGTCCCCATAGGAGTAATTTTTGAGAATGAGTACCTCTGGCAACAATAAACGACATAATTGTCCCCATGGGAGTAATTCACCGGTTAGTGTTGGATGACAAGATTGGGCGATACTAAGCTCTCAAAATCACAATCAAGGCGATGGAGAGCAGCCCTTTCGTATGTAAGGAAATGGAAGGGTTCTGGGCACCTTGCAACATCTACTGACCTTGAACCTTTTGCTTTTCGGTCAGGCTTAAGGAGAACAATGCCAGTATGGGAAACCACCACCAACGTCGCAGGTGCTTGCTATGGATGTACAACTTTTGAATCTGCTTGTGCTTGTTCAGAAAGCTGGGGGTAGCTTGGACGTTATCCACATCGACTTTGGACCAGATCAAGGTCTCCAGGCGTTCACATGGATCGCAGCGCAGACAGCTCATAGGGATCGAAATCTTGGTGGCTAAAACTGCGGTGAAATGGCGTGCAGATATTGAGGTGGAGGGTGCGGAGTGACCACGACGGTCCTGCCAGCACGAGCGGAGTCAGGACTGGTACACGTGAGCGTTTGAGGTGTTGGATCGGCGTTACTCTGAGCATCGAGAAGAATCCTTGATTGACATCGTATTGATCATGCCAGGAGAGACTTTCTATATGCGGCGGCATAGCTGTAGCGATGGCCATAAGAAGTCGATCTCGATAGGCGATGTAGACCTTACTCGCTTGATGCTGCAACTTCTGACGTTCTCCTCGGCTCATGGAGCTGGCGGATGGTCCCCAGATGGAATTGTAGAGGTCGTGGTGATTCGCCCTTACCCAGTCTGGGCGGGAAGCGACGGTAACATGCCGAATACAGGTCGATATTGTAGGTGTTTCCGGCACACCACTGCTTTCCGGAGCCGCAGCACGCCTCGCAGTGCCTCGCGCAGCGACTTCCTTCAAGAGGTGATCGAGCAAACTTCGACAGTTGTTGCCATAATCGAAGTGGACCTCACAAAACTGCCTCGTGCGGGCGAGCTGTCTGCATTCTATGTTGACAAGAGCCATATTCGCGAGGGCCGAGTGATGATTGCCCAGGAATTCCACAATATCGGCAAGTAATTCAGTCGGGAGCTGCAGCAAGCGACTCGTGGAATTCCGGCTGCGTCGCATGGTTCGATCGAGCAACAGAGCATTCCTCTGGCCTCGGGACTTGCCGAAGTCGTCTCGTCCGTTGCCGCTTAACGCCTCCATCATGAGGTCCGAGACGTCGCCGTCCATGGTTGTATGTTTTGGTTGCTATGTTGCTATGCTCAGGAGAACGATTAAACGAAGGCAAAGAATTCAACAGCGACACTGTTCGTGTTGCTAAGCCACGAGAGTCTGTTTCACAGGGGAGCTCTGAAGAACAGCCAGAGTACCAACTTCTCATATAGTGATGGTGATAGGATAGATGCCAATGAGAAGCGCAAGATGTGAGGTGCGGGCTATCTTAGTAAGCAGACAGGCGGGTCATTCCGAAAGTTCTTGCCAAGTCCACTCATCTTTTCGAAGTAACGAGGACCTCTACGATTGCACCGGCCAGTTACTCGCACCACACAGCAGTCACGGTACGAACGCATTCCCTCGACACCGAATATTCTCGACGACGAATACTAATTTCCTCGGTGAAGATGGTCGCCGCAAAGCCACACGTCCCGATCGTGAAGAAGCGCACTGCGCGCTTCAACCGCCACCAGTCCGATCGCTTTATGCGAGTCGACCCATCGTGGAGAAAGCCAAAAGGTATCGACAACCGTGTCCGCAGACGCTTCAGCGGTCAGGCTGCTATGCCAAAGGTGCGTTGATACCGGGATCAGAAGATATGGGGCATCCGATAGAATGGTTAAAGATTCGGCACAAGAAGGGCATTGCGTGCTTGGAGATACATGCCATGGGTGCTGACCGGCATACCGCAACAGATCGGCTACGGTAGCAACAGGAAGACCCGCCACATGATGCCTTCCGGCCACAAGGCCTTCCTCGTCAACAACACCCGCGACCTCGAGCTCCTCCTCATGCACAACCGAACTTACGCCGCAGAGTGAGTACAATCAGAGACAATGCATGCAGGAAGTCAGAAATACTGACTTCATACCCTAGGATCGCACACGCTGTGTCGTCGCGCAAGAGGATAGAGATTGTCGCACGTGCCAAGCAGCTTGGTGTCAAGGTCACTAACGGCAAGGCCAAGATCACCACCGAGTCGTAAACGCATACCCCGACACGGAAATGGGATTCTTTATGCTGGCTACGTGACAAGGTGATGGTTGAGCAGGCGGGAACGGGAAACGGCGTCTGATAGGTGCAATTGCGGGATTGCATTTCGTAGCTGGCCATAACCACTGTATGAGTGAGCCGGTTTTGTCTGCATGAAAAACGCCGCCAACGCCTTCGCTATAGCGCTACAGTGGAGAAAGGTACATAGCGCATCAAGTCGTGTGAAAGCAAAGAAAACAGCTTGAACTCTCAGACTTGACATCAACCCTCCTCCATAGCGCCTGCATTAGCTTGCGAATCGACCTCTGTCACGTCCTGAGTCGCAGCACTCCAATATGCCAGAACCTGCACCTTGAACTCCGCCATGGCCACACCGAACTGCTTCAAGAGCGCTGTCTGATGGCTGTTCATCTCCTTGCCCTCCTCGCACACAACGTACTCCTGGTCCAGAATGACCTTACCCTTCTCCAGTCTTGTCGGCATTCCCCACTTTCTGACAGTGACTTCCAGTGAGTGCGGCAGCGGCACATCTTCCTCCACTGGCACCTCACCACCTCTGCTGTGCACAATGCCCGCCGGCACTGTAAACGTCCTATCCGCAACCGTCCCAGCCCTCGCGAAATCCACCTCCACAAACCTCTCGAAGTACTCCAAGATCTCACTGGGCGCCCTGTTCGTGCACAGCAATCCCACATTCCCCTTCAAATGAGGCGATAGCTTGTGGAGTCCTGGTGCGTGCTCGTCTTCTGGTGATGTTCCCAGCGCCTTGGCCATTACTTTGGTCTTGCCGAAGAACATACGCGAGTCGCTGAAATGTTGACGCACGTCTTTGAGGTAGGTATTGCGCATGTTGTCGACGGAAAAGGTGAAGATGTGAGCATATTCGTCGGCGGCGGCTTGGACTGCGGCGAAGAGGGTTGCGCATTTCTCTTTGGAGGCTTTCTTTTGGACGACGGAAGTGTGGACGACGCGGGCACGTTTTGATTTGGGCATGGTGTCGGGTCGGTTGTGTTGTGGAAATTCCGAGTGTGCTTCGATGCTGGAGAAAAATTGCTGTACAACGTGTATGAAGTGGTCGAGTTTGCTAGAGCTCTACCTAGGTAGACATTGATGTCTCTAAATTTCTTGAAGATGGGAATTGACGCTAGCTCGAGTCCTCGTCCTGGATGGGGGAGCCTCAGGCACGAAGTCTTCTACGCGGTTCTTTATACTGACTGACCAGACGCTCCGTCCTACAATCTCAATCTGTCCCTTCTTCTGCGCTCTATGGCGTCTTGCATCGACGGCGGTTTGCTCATCTGGCATAATCATTCCGATGTTGCGTGAGTAAGTCGCCACGAACCAGCCGCCGCCCGGCCGTCTCCACCAGCAGATCGTTTGGACGCGTGTTGATGCAGAATTTCCCGCGTGCATCATGCCTTCTCACGCTTACTAAGTATCAAGATGCATGCATGCTTCAATTTTGGAATGCATTGATGATACTGGCTGGCACGCCATATTACGGCTGCAGCAGAAGCATAACGCTTGTTCGATAGAACTATCTAAGCTGGACCACACCGGAGTTTGAGTCGCGACGACGACAGTGTGGTGATCGGGATCCAGGAGCATCATGTCGACGAATCAACACCAGGACCAATGGGAGACCAATGGCGCTGCTAACGGACATGAGAAAGCGTCGCCGCCCAGCCCCATCTCGAGACGAGATACTGTAGAGGATGCATCGCAACCGCAGCCCGAGGCGGACAAGGCCTCGCTACTCGAGAAGCTCAAATCATTATGGGCCAAGACCGGAATCGACCGCAGAACTTACCTGTCTATGTTCAAGGGCGCCCTGGCACCGACTATATCTTTGGCCCTCTACCAGGCAGATGCTTTTGCTGAGTTCTATACCACACTTGGATACGTAGTGATTATCATGACAATCCTACCAGTGGTACGCCTAGAAACTCATTGCCTTGAGACATCCTGAGACAGAGAGAATGGTTCTAATTGTCGTTCCAACAGGTGATTATGCCGAGGGCCAAATTCCTGCAGACAATGCTGATCAACATCACCTTCGTTTGTCTGGGATGTGCGACTGCGCTACTTGCCATGTTCTGTGCTGTGAAGGCGAGAGTCAATAGTGTAGGCAATCTCGGGCCTGGAACTGGTGGAGCAGGAACATCTGGCCAAGCAGCTCAAGGCGCGGCTACTGCTCGCTACAATTCTTCTGGTTCTGCGGTAGCTGGACTATGGTTGTTCGTATTGATATACGTGATCAGTGTCATCCGGGGCAAGAATCCTCAATACACCATCCCATGTATCATGTGGGCAGTTTTGGCAAACGTATCGATGACGTGAGTAAATTGAATGTTCCTAGGCACCATTGCATATCTTAGACATCTACTGACCTCAACCCCCGTGCTTTTAGGTACGCTCCACAGTTCAGTACGATGGTTCAGGCCGAGGCTTTCATCCAAAAGCTTTTGATCTCCTTCCTGACTGGCTTTGCTGTGGCAGCAGGAGTGTCATTGTTGGTTTTTCCGTTAACGAGTCGACAGATCGTCTTCAAGGAGATGAATGGCTACCTCTCCGCGATCCGTGGTGCCGTGAAAAGCAATCTCGAGTACATGCACAGCTTGGAAGAGACAGACATGTTCGCAGCTCAGAAGACCAACACAGCTGGTGAGAAGCCTCCTCGAAGCAAAGAGGCCCAGGATGTAAAGCAAAAGATGCAAGCACTTGCTGGGCTGCATTCTAAGCTGTCAACTGATCTTCCCTTTGCCAAGCGAGAGATCGCGTTGGGCAAACTCGGCCCTGATGATCTTCAGGAGCTGTTTCGCCTGTTTCGACTGGTCATGATACCCACCGCTGGCTTGTCCAGTATGTCGGACATTTTCGACCGCATCGCCGACGAGCAAGGTTGGGACAAGTCGGTTGACTACTCGCATGCCACAGTCGAGGAAGCGCGCAACGAAGACGAGAAGATGCGAATCGAGGCCGTGAACGAGTGGCACGAACTGATGAAACTTCTTCGGCAGCCGTTTGAACGCATAACTCAGACGATCGATGACGGCCTGCTGCATGTCTTGCTTACTCTACAGCTGATACCGCGACTCAAGAGCTCAGCGACTGGTGCTGATATCGAAGCAGACGGCGCTGATCCGAAGCCAGGCGACAAGGGATATACATCCATCTTCGACCAGCAGTCGCGTGCGTTCCTCGAGAGCAAGAAGGTCATACTTCGTGGATGGTGCTACATACACAATATAGATCTTCCGGAGAATTTCTTCGAGAATACAGATCAAGGGGATTCCAGAGCGCCAGCATGGATGCAGGAAGGTATACATTCCGTGCCGCATCGAAGACTGCGGAAACAGCTATTCCTGTGTCTATACATCGAGTTCCTGCTTTTGACGATTAGCAAGCGCCTTCACCAGCTCATGGTTGCTGCTGACCACTTTCGAGACAGCGGTAAGCTGAGCAAGACGCGGCTAGTTGTGCCGGGATACAAGCGGTTACGAAAGTGGCTGTTAAGTCTCGTTGCCGAGCAGCGCGAAGACACCCACGGTGAAAATGACATGAATGCGAACGACCAGAATACCACCACCGTATACCTCGGTGATGCTTATAAGAAGAAAAAGGACCCAGAGCACTTGCCACCGCAAAACCTCTGGGAGCACCTCGGAAACCATCTCAGGAACATCGCACACTTCTTTGCCTCTCCTGCGTCCGCTTTCGGCTTTCGTTGTGCCTGCGCAACCATGACGATCGCTATCGTGAATTATTTACGAGACACGCAGACCTTCTTCACTACGCAAAGGCTATTCTGGGCACAGATCATGGTTTCCATTGCGATGTCTCCCTCAGCTGGTCAAAGTCTGCGCGGATTTTTCTTCAGGTACGTGGTTGAGTGGCTTCAGGCACCGGGCGGTAGTCCCGAACTCGTCGGAGTCTTCGAGACGCGGACTGCTTGACGCGCTACACTTTCCTGTCTACACTGTAGTCTCAAACATTGCCCCGTGCTTGTTGAGCATAGCTGACATCGTTATCTTTGCAGGTTGTTCGGCACATTCCTAGCCTTGATCGCTGCCTGGCTTGCATACTACATCGTAGATGGCCACACAGCCGGCGTTATTGTCTTGTTCTTCGTTGCTTTGCACGGGGGCGTCTACATACTGCTGAAATACCCGCAGTACACACCGATTGGCATGATAAGCCAAGTCACTGTTGGTCTCATCATTGGCTATGAACTACAGGTACAAAAGTTGGGTGTGGCAGTAGCGACTTCCAATGGACAGGCCTACTACCCAATCTATGAGCTTGGCCCAATTAGACTTGCGACAGTCGCCGCAGGCCTGTTCGTTGCCTGGATATGGACCATCTTCCCTTACCCCATCTCGGAGCATAATCAAGTCCGCAAGAACCTTGGATCTGCGCTCTATCTGCTGGCCAATTATTACTCCGTGACACATGAGACAGTCCGTCTGCGATTGCGCGGTGAGATGGGCGACATGGCTTTGAAGGATAGCCCTGGTCGAAGACTGGACAAGGCACGAAATAAGCTCTTTGGCAAAGCGAATCTAACTATTCAAGGCCTGCGCGCCCAGTCTGCGTTTCTCAAGTTCGATATCCCAATCGGCGGCAAGTTTCCAAGGGAACAGTACCAAGCCATCGTCACTCAACTGCAGTCGATTCTGGACTTCATGTCACTGATAAGCTTGGCTTCATACAGCTTCACGGAGCTTCGTATGGAGGGCGAGGATCAGCATGGCTTGCAGTGGCTACACAGCTTTGAGAAGCTGGCGGGTAATGCCCAGTTCACGTCAGAACAGGTCACGACACTGTTGTCTCTTATGTCTGCTGCGATTGATAACGGCCAAGCATTACCACCATACCTGCGCGTACCCGAGCCCTGGTATTTAGCACAGAGGCTGGTCGATATGGACCAAGATATCCTCAGCATACGACATATAGCTGAGCCAGGTTACGCAAGCTTTGCCGTAGTGCAAATCTGCACCAGGTTCGTTCACGATGACTTGCGCACGCTCGTCGCTCAGGTCAAGGAGCTGGTGGGTGAGCTTGACTTCAGCTACCATATTGTCAGCACTCAGGATCCCGCCCGTAACGAGTCTGAAGAGACACTGGTCTACACGAATGTCAGGCCGGAGTGGCGGAGAAAGCAGGATTGAAGAAGCATTCTTGCGGACCTTCTGCTAGCAGCGAACAACGAGCATGGATCGATCTCAGCTGTGCACCTGTGCAAGCTATGTTTTCGTCTCGAGCTACAGCATGCTGTGCTTCCGTCCACCCGCGGCACTCAAAAAGCTAGACCCACCTTACGCCGATCACTTCTCCTCGTCCAAGCTTCCTTTAGTGATGATGGTTAAGCTCGCTCCCTGACGCAACTAGCACGACCATAGGCTCCATGACGCCGCCCATTGCTGCGAAATTGAACCGCCGCGGCAAGCATTGAGCAAGGACAGTGAGAAGACCTTCGTGCGGAGCGCGTGCTTGATCTCAATCCGCAACAACAGCAGCACTCAAGATGGTCAAAGCCGACATCACATCTGTTGACCTTTTGCGTCTGGCGTCCAGCTTTGACTACGCCTACAGTCTTCAAGCAATCACCAGTGCCTCCACGACGGATCACGTCTCGTTCCTCTCGTACGAGCCCTCCTTCATCACCGATGTCGTTGGCACAAACGCAACGCAGGAGCTGGTAGCAGATCTTCCGTGGGACGCGTTCCACGAATCCGGGGTCTACAACATCGCCACTGGCAAGATCTATGCCACAAGTAACTGGGCTGGCTCCCTCGACAATCCCATCAACGTGACCACGATCGACATCAAGAACGATCACAAGATCGACTCTGTAAGGTTCGACAAACTCGCAGAGCCTAACGGCGGGTCAGCCTTCTATCCTCCTGGCACACCAGCGAACTCCAGTGAAGGACAACAGATTGTATTCTGCGATGAAGGCGACCTCAGACGGGGTCCGTCGCAACTGGTCGCAGTCGATCCAGCCGAAAATACTACCAAGGTGCTCTTGAACAATTTCCTCGGTCGCAACTTCTCCAGTATCAACGACGTGGAGCAAAACGACATTACTGGCGACCTGTGGTTCACCGACGCACGCTACGCTTATTGGCAGTATTTTGGACCGGAGCCGAGTATAAGACCACAGGTGTATCGCTTCGAGCCAAAGACCGGAATCGTGCAAGCTGCAGCTGACGATTTCATTGCCCCCAATGGTATCGAGTTCTCGCCCGACTACAAGCATGTCTATGTTACCGACACCGGGTCCCACACGTTCCCCGGCAAAGACAACTTGACGGATCCGGCCACTGTGTATCGCTTCGACGTAACACCAGATGGCAAGCGACTGGAGAACCGTCAGGTCTTTGCCTACAGCGATCAGGGATTTCCAGATGGCATTCACACCGATACGCTGGGAAACGTGTACAGCGCGACGTCGGACGGCATCCATGTGTGAGTAAGGACCGCATTCCGATGCCTGCAAATGCTAACGAAATGCTTTCCAGCTGGAACCCTGCAGGCGTACTAATCGGCAAGTTCGGTATTGGCAGCCCAGGGTCGAACAACTTTGTAAGTTCTCTCATGCAACTTAGCTTTGCCATGGAACTGGTCGTACGCCTTGGCTGGCAAGTCGTACCATATAATACCCCCTCAACGTACGGAACATGCTCGCAAAGGGCGGATTGCGTAGACCGTTGCCAAGCTCGACGATATCATCACCGCCCCCATGTGATACGCGTAATGAATGCTGCGACATGCTGACTGTTGAATCGCAGATTTTCGTACCCGGCGGCATGTACATCTTCAACGCATACAAGTTGTGGAAAATCACCATCAAAGCAGAGGGGCGTAGCGTAAAGCGCGATTTCGGGTTGTCTTGAGTGTCGGGTTGTATTGAGTGCACTCAGATGTCATCATCGCAGCCTTGTGAGACATGCCGCGTCCCAACGCAACCAAGCCAAGGCTGCTCAAGAGTCCCGATAGCCGAGCACATGGCAAGCTGATTGCACATGCGGCATCCACGGGGTCCGCAGCTACAGATTTTCTTGCTATCATCTTGTACAGCATACGACAATCATCTCGACATTACATCGCTCAATACGACGTTCCATTCACGAAACTCGTGTTGGTATATTCTCCATCCAACTAAGCATGGTCAGCCCGGCAAATCTCTTCTGGCAGAGATGTTCTACTTCACTTACATGCCACACGTCAATCCTCAACGTAAAAGCCGTATCGTTCCCAGCAACGCGTCGGAGGACACCAACAGCTACAAAATTTGACAATCAGCATCCTCGTCCTTCATTTCAAAGAACCTCCTCACTCGCGACGTACCAACAATATTGTTCAACCAATAGTACTTCTTATAACCAATAGTACTTCTTATCCCCAGTCTCAATATTCACTCTCAAATGCAGCCCTCCCGCCGGCACACTCGGTCCACTCGTCTGCAACCAGAGATTTGCACCATCATCAGTCTGCAGGTTGTACCTATGTGACGTGAAGCAAGACGTCAGTCCATGAGTCATCTCCATACTTTTCGCCACCTCGCCGACACAATCCCACTCCATCATCGACGTACCGCGTATCCGCCGAGAACAGCCCCGTCTGCGGATCCGTGACGCCCCCAATCCGCTACCAGATCCAAGATCTTCCCCGAGAGACGCGGGCCCGTGAAGTTACCGCCGACAATCGGGATGGCTTTGCGGATGCCGCGAGGGCCTTGTGTCTCGTACAGGCTCTCGAGACAGTCGGCGTAGGCAGTGTACAGGTATACCAAGCCAGGTGCCTGTGGCTCGGCGGGTGTTGAGAGAGTGCTTCGGCAGAAGCCCAGTGAGGCGAGGAGGGCGGAGGCGATGATGATGGGGAAATGCATTGCAAAGAGTAGAAGTGGAGAGGAAGTGGAGAGGGTGAAGTTCCTAGTGGTTTGGCCCTGGTGTATGTTGTCCTACTGCACAATGGTGTGTGGTATTGTGCCTTAGCCTATGAAGTGATGTTCGAACCGAGCTATACAGTGGTAAACGAAGTCTTCGGCAACGCAAGTCGGGACCTTGCAGGCAAGGTACAGCAAGCTATTGCAAGGTTCTCCTCCCAACTATGGTGCTGTTTGGGAATGCCGTGGATCATGCCCCGGACTGCACCACTCCACGTTCTGGCGTCTCTCGTCGACAGCGGGGAGGAGCGGATCGGTCGCGGCATATGCGACAGGGCCTGCTTGCTTGGTGACTGCTCAACGACCTTTGGAAAGTTGTGCGAGCATTCTATCAATCTCTAGCATACCGTTACCGCTCGCCTTCGTCCTCAGATCCTCCAAGGTGGCGCGATCTTTTGCCTTCAGCGCCTCTTCTGCAGCTCTCGTGACCAGACCGCACTTGACCCACATCTCGATTCGTTCGCCAGGGGTCAACGCGGTGCATTTGGGAATGAAGACTGAAGCAACCTTGGGGTTACCAGCTCCCAGTATCTCGTTGAAGAACGGCTGTACAGCATCAGCATTCACACTTTCACCAAGAGCAACGGCATACTCACCTCCCATCCGATCGGGCTCTTGCGGTTCTTCGACATCTCCTCTAGCTCTCTCCAATCTCGGCGACTGACCAACGCCCGGAGTCTGATCCACCAGTACGTCTTGTCAGCGACCTTGAACTCGCTTTGTACTTTCTGTGAACGTTTCATATTGCCCGTCTTGATGAGCTTGCTCAAGGTTTCGTTCACAGACAGCCCAACGTAGCGATCACTGAGTTCCTTCTCGAAGTGCTCTTGTAAGCGCAGTAGCTTCTGAGATTCCTCAATCGCAGTGACTTGGGGCGCAAACTCTTTGCTATCGCGCAGCAGCTTGGCAGCCATCTTGAGCTTGTCACTTGCAGGACCAATATCGCTCGCTGCCAGAGCCTCCGAGATGAGCAGATTGGCACCATCCAATCTTCGGTCATCTTGGTAGTAAAAGTCTTTTAGCAGCTCTTGATCCTGATCTATGGCTGAGGCCTCCACGATCGCGGTAGCCATTGGCCTACTGTTGATGGTTCGAAAGAAGCTCGATAGTGGGATCTTCTTCTTCAAGTCGAGTAAGACGTAAAACACGAGATCAGTGTCACCGCTTTGGATCGCTTTGTCCAGAGCGATAGACTCTTGGCCAATGTTGAGCAGCAGGGGGACTTGTTTACCTGCTCGCGGCTCATGTTCCAGGAGTTCTGTTGCAAGGTCGTGGCGTCCCTCGACATATGCTGCCCTCGCTACCTCCTCAAAAGATATGCCCCGTTTTCCATTGAGCTTCCGCACAATCTCTTCACATATACTGTCCTCGTTGGTGCTGGAGCTGCGCACCTTTTGCCGTGCCCAGTGTACATATATCCTGTCGACAGGAAGATGCAAGTATTCGGACACTTTGAGTGCGAGCAAGTACTCTTGCCTATTGACAAGCCGCTGAATGAGCTTCTCCGGCGTGAGGCGGATGTACTGCTCGTAGGACAGCGGCAGCCCGACCTCGAAGAAGCGAACCGCATTGAGTACCCGCAAAGCCTCAGTCATGTCTACGAAGTCGTCGCTATTGTACAGCTCGAGCACCGACTTGCCAAAGGATGCGGCTTTGAGGAGCTGCTTCTGCCAGTGTACGCTATACTCCTTGCCAGCAGCACGAACACAGATGTCGACAGCTTCATCGAGACTCTGTCTGATGAGCTGAATGTTGTCGTCAGCTTTGGGCGATTTGTTCTCAAGCTGTTCGATGGCGTCGAGAAGTACGGCCGCAGGGGCATCGGAGCCAAGCTTGAACACTTCCTCTGTCGTATCAGGATCGACCTTTTGGAGAAACTCGCAAACATCGTTGGTGAGGATCCTCAGTCCATCGACATCCGGCAACAGGTGGACGAACGAGGTATAATCTTGTAGTTTCCACGCGGCGCCATGGGGTCCAATGAGGTGGACTTCGTCTTCCCATGCAATGGCTACAGCGTTGTCACCACACCACTCCATATCTTTCGGTGGTGTCCTAGCTTTCGTGTCGTACTCGCTGAAGCGTTCCTGAAAATCGGCGCTGATGACCCAGACCTTCCCATCGTCCGTGTAGAGGGCAATGAACTTCCCATTTGGCGAGACTCGGATGTGCCTGAAGGGTCCAGCTTCCAGTCCACGGTCCTCTGCCTCTACAGCATCCACGACATGAACAGTCTTACCAATCGCGAGCAGCACTTCCACCGAACGCGAGGACGTGGATTCAGGCGGTATCAGGGTCCAGGAGTGAACCTCGCCAGGCGGTGCGGAAGCCAGAAGCTGCGGTCGTGGCTCATCGTATCGCGTCACTACCACGACGCTGTTGTTTCCCAGCAGCGCCACGAATCCCGTCGACCAGAAGCTGCAGCTCTGTACTCGATGCTCTTCCGCACCATGTCCTAGCGAGAATGGGGTGAAGTCGTCCTGCAGGTCGGCGTACATGCGCACCGTGCCATCGTCGGTGATGACCAGTAGCCGCTCGTCCTCTGACCACCCAACGCTCTTGATGCTGCCCTCGGTGCAGGTGATCTGCCGTATCAACTTCCCGGCATAGCTGTATATGTCGATGGTCGATGTGAAGGCGTGCGAGCCGCGGAGGGAGTAGATCTTGCTTGGGTCACGTCTCAGTGCTGTCGCGTGTCAGAACGAGTGTACACGTGTAGACATGGGAAGTGCTCACCTACAGCACCACTATAGGGAGCGCCCGTCACCGTGTACTTCTCGAGCTCGACGTCGGGATCGAAGACATGGTCGTACAGGTGCAGCTTGCGGTAGAAGCCATTACCGATGCGCTCCCAGTTTGCGCGAGGAGCGAGAGGCTTCGACATGTTGGTGGCCGCCAGCCACGACACTCATGGCCGGTACATTGTATCTGTGTGTGTGAGTGAGTGTGTGTGTGAGTGTGTGAGTGTGTGAGTGTGTGAGTGTGTGAGTGTGTGAGTGTGTGAGTGTGTGTGTGTGTGTGTGAGTGTGTGTGTGTGTGAGTGTGAGTGTGTGTGAGTGTGAGTGTGTGTGTTGTTCGTGGAAGACCGCCTCGTCTCTCGCGCCGGAAGCTTCCCCCTCCTGCAATGGTCAACACGTGCCCACCAAATCAATGATGCAGCAGGGCTTCCCCCCCCCCCCACCCCTCGAACCTGGACCTCTCACTATGGAGTCCTCCATCGAAGCACGTCTACAGGACTTGGGGGATCTGGAACTGGCTCTCCTGGTGTCTATGATTGCCGAGGAGCACTGTATTGTATCTACCAATACGGGGACCACGACGAGTCTGTCGCAGGGACTGAGCTTCACATGTGCCCACACTTTCGGCGTCAACCCCGTCGTCATAGAATGCTCTGCCGAAACTACAGTGGATGATTTCACCGACTCGATGCTCATCGATGTGGATGAGCTCAAGGACAACGTTCCGGGTGTACGAGATGGTATGGAACGACCGACATTCTCGGTCGATTTCTCACCTTCACGCGAACGGAGCCCGGGACGTTTTGGCAGCTTCGCAGGCGACAGGCTCGAGAACAAGCACATTGCACATGTAATCATCGCTTCGGCCCTGGACACAGCTTGTGAAGCAGTGCAGGTCCAAGCATTGGAGCTGCTCCGCTCGAAGCGTATCTTCACGAGATCTGCAATGCACGTGGCACCAAAGGAGTTGCTCTTCATCGCAGTGCTGTCTCATCCACAGGCAAAGCTGTTCCGGCACCTCAACGACGTGTTCGCCATGTCTCATGTCCACGACGACGACGACGACGACGACGGGCATCCGCACTTTGATAGCCACAGTAGCAAGGCGCTAAGCTCGGCTTTCCTCCCGGACCATGTGAGAGTACTCAGACAGCAGATGGACCATGTCTCCTTGACTGCAGAGATGGCACAGTATCTACACAACGTGGTAGTGTTCATGCGGAACAGCCGCTACGTCAAGGGTGGCGTCACAGCTACGGCGACCCGTCAAATGCGCAGTATATGCAGAGCGCTGGCACCGCTTCATGGCATTGACTACGTCCCTCCTTCTCTCGTGGCTTTGGCAGCTCGGAAGATCTATCCTCATCGTCTGGTGCTGGCAACACACGAGAATGAGAAGAGTCTGTTATGGGGCAGCGACCCTGCGGCAGTGAAGGAGCTGCTTGAGGGTGTAACAGTCGAAGATGCCATCGAGGACGTCCTTGCCAGCATCGAAGCACCGTTGTGAAGAACTACTGCTCCACTCCATTAACGTGGACTGATCTCCCGTCGACATCTCAAGCTTCCGCATAACGGAATCGTCTACTGAGTATGGCCTCTGCTCCGGCATGAGGCCCAGCTCAACTGGCTGCTCAGCGTCGATCGCAGCGTCTTCATCGAGCATGGGCTTCATACTCTCGGCACGCTCAGTCACGTCGGCGATCTCCTTGATCCATCCAGCTATCCACTTCTCTTGTATGGAACCCAGAATGCCGATCTGGATGCTTCTGTAATCCAACTTCTCCCGCCTCGGCTCACGCTCGGGATCCCACTGCATGACTACCGATTCGCCTTCAGTATGTGGACTCGAAGCTAGACACGCGTTGCTTAGGAGCTCCGCGGAATCTCATGCTTCACGTGGGTATGCGAGGATGCGTTCCTGGTTGTGGTCCTTACATGAGTAGCCGCTTCGATACATCCTCCAGCACCAGGAAGGATTGATCCATGTCATGCGGCCAGGCTTGAAGAGAGGCGCGGCTGAAAGTTTCTGGTGTTCGAAAGCGTCTGAGGCGATCGTTGCATCATATGCTTGGTATACTGTTATGCAGTCTTTGTCAAATGAAGCACGGAGAACGATGCGGGCTAGCCATAGGCGATGTACGTGTACAATCTCCGGCGGACACGCACTGGATACGATGGGCTTTTATTTGCTGAGAGTGCTGGGAGTTATGCAGTTGATGCCTCTCGCATGTCGCTTGGATCGTGCATGTGCGGCCTCTTACTTGTACAACACTTTGTAGAGGGGGCGGCTCCGCCATTGAGCGAAAAGACCTTGACAGCTTTCCAAACACAATACAGTCTGATTCTACTATTGTCCTGCTCGCCAGATCATCGCTCTTCGACCTTACATACACGAACCAATTCGTCACATCGCTTTGACAATGTCCGGGCCACGGCCTCATGTTCACCGAGGACCTAGGTCACTTGCGAGGCGATAATGCCAATCTTGCAGTGCTGTTGGTGTACGTGATCTTCGCGACATGTGGTCTCGCATCCTTTCTCTTGCCAAGGCTGTGAAAACCACTGGAGGATACGACCGCCATTTTGGACGCTCTGCGAGTACTCAGACCAGGTTTCCACGAAATTTGTGTCGAAATTGATCGACTATCACGGCGCTGCACACCACCAGATGCAAACGGATAATAATACTTCCTGAAGAACGTCATATCTGAGTATGCTGACACAGCTGCCCGTCTTCGATAGGTCGTGTATGACTGACTATAGATGAATATGCTATCATGTTGCAGACTACGACGTGCACTCAGCACCCCAGAACCCCTCTCGTAGACTACTTACTCCCTCCACCCCAAACCCCTACTCAACAACGGGATCCCGCTCAGGCTTCTCGAAACTCCAAATCAACCACCTCTATCTAGACTGCAAAGCGCGAGTAATCTTTGTGTGTCGAAACTCAGTCCCTTGAACCCTATCATCACCCAGTGCTAAAGTCTCCATGATAATATATATCCCTTCGGCGAAACCCGGGACATCCTTTGTGCCTTGCAGTGATGTCGTCCATTTTCTCCCGTGCTTGCTCGACGGATGTGTATGCGCCCGCGACTGTTGCGTGATCGAGAGCTTGGTTGAACGGTGGTTGGCTTTGGGTTAGGACGATGTACGTTTTGGTCGTGGTCGGAGAGCGTGGTCACCTGGGGGATTTTGGCTAGTAGGATATGATGGCAGAAGCGTATGAGTTTGCTGTAAGTCCGATCAGATTGAGGATCGTGATCTCGGTGTGACTATGCAGTATTTGTACAACGATGATCTCTCTACTCCTTCCTCCTCTTCTTGAACTTGCCACCACCTCCTCCACCGCCGCCGCCATCAGCACCATCTGACCAGCCCTTCCGCTTCCTACCCTCCCTCCGCCAGAACTCATCTCTCTCCTTCTTCTCCCTCTCTTTCCTCATCGACTCATTCTCCGCCACCTTCGCTCTATGCGGCTGTCTTCGTTCCTCCTGCTTGGCTCGCCTCTTCTCAACCTTCTCCTTCCTCAACGTCATGATCTGCTGCATTAACCTTCTAGCCTCCTTTTCCTCGCCACCCAGTACTACTGCACGCTTCTGCACATATGTCTCCTTCTTCTGCGGTTTCATTTGTGTGATCTGCGACTTGAATGGCAACTCCGCTTGCAGTTTCTTCGGCACGCGCAGTGGGTTGAAGTGACGTTCTTGACGTTCGACCTTACCATACTTGCTGTTTTTCAGCTGCGGTGTCGGGATATTCTGTGCGGCGCGGACCTGTCCTGTCAGACGCATGCCTTGCCATGAATTGGATCCACCACCTTCAAGAAGATTCGTCACTGGATAGTAGAAGCGATGCGGTCGGACCGGGTACCAAGCTCGAAGGAAGACGATATCGCTCATCAAGATTTTGTCCTCGAATGTTGCTCTGTAGCAGCCTTCTGGCTTGGAGAGTGCTTTCTTGATCTGACCTCGGATACCTGACACGGTCTTGATGCTGGCACCTTCGAACTTGGCGATCTCCAGCGCTGAAGCGAACATGTCTTTAATGAAGGCGGTGTTTTTGAAGATCTTGTATGGATGCCCCGTGAGCTTGAGTTTCTTGACGATCTCAGTGCTCTCATCGACATTGACTACAACTCCAGTGGCTGCAATACGGAAGCCTGGGTTCGAATTCGAAAAGCTCTGAACGCAGCAAAAGCCAGTGTTTGGAGCCGCCAAAGGCCCATAGAATGTGCCATGACAATGCATGTGCTCGGGCGTATATTTGAGCATCCTGTGTCGCTGTCGGTTCTCGTGAATGCTGTATACAGGCGTAGTCTGAAACCTGCGCCATCCCAAGGAAAAGATGAGTGGATCGTTGGTCTTCAAGATCTTCTTGTGCCATCTGTGTCGCTTGATGCGGACTTGGACAAATCCCATGCGTTCCTCTGTTGGCTGTAACCCACCAATTAGCACTGGGTATCGAGCGTCAAAGTTCTCAGCAAACTCGTAAGGCACCGAGGACAAGATAAGGCGAGCGTATGTTCCCGCTCGATATCCTTCTGCACGCACGCGCGATGCTTCGTCCAGACTCTCGAACTCTTGTCGGTTGATATCTTGCTGTTTCCGGAGAGCAGCCTTTTGCTGGTCATACCATTCGTCCTCCCCGAACTCTTGCTCCTCAGCTCGTCCATCTGCTTCCCGGTTTGTGTTCTTGGGATTGAGGAAGCCCTCCCTGTCTTCTTCTTCGAATCTTGCTTTGAGCTCTTCTTTCTTTCTGGCGTTCTTCCTCCGCTCATCATCAAGTGACTGCTCAGGCGCATGGCTTTCACCTGTTTCCAGGTCCTCGAACGCGCCATCACCTTCATCGTCATCGTCGTCAATGCCTTCGAACTCGTTGGCTTCTCCCTCACCGAGCTCCTCAGCATTCGCACCGGTGACTCTGGTGTTCGCGAATCGCCTTCGCAGTGCTTCGATGTTCTCTTCGTCAGTCCATTTCTGCTCCAACTCTTCGTAATCATAGCGAGGAATCATGCGGTCGTCGTCAGAGTCTGTCTTATCGTGGTGTCGACGCTTGAAAAAGCTATCCTCTTGCTCATCTTCGTTGTCTGCATCGTTTTCGTCTGTCTCTTCGCCGCGCCACTTCTTCACTATCTCAGCTGTTGACAACATATCGTCGTACATTAACTTCGCCAGCTCCGCAATGCGCCATGGCTGCTGGCGGCCATGCAATTGTTGCGCGCGCTCTGCCAGGTTGCTCTTCCAACGTGGCACATCCTCGTCACCATGATCATCTTCACTGTCTTCGTCCTCCTCATCCGGATCATCTTCTAGTTCCTGGTCTGAGACAGATGACAAAGACCCAAGGTCGCTGTCAGAATCTGCAAATGCGATATGTCCTTCGACCTCCTGGTCCTTGTCTTTATCCTTCTTCGACTTTGACAACTTCGATGGCGCCTGCTGCAACGCCTCAAGGTCGGCCTCATCATCGGTGTCGCCACTTTCGAAGCCTTCATCGTCCAGCTCGTCATCCTCATTGCCTTCACGATGAGCTATTGTGGGCTTCCTCGCGGTCTTGCGTCCAGTGTCCTGCACATCTTCTTCGTTGTCGAGCTGTCGGAGCCTCTCTCCCCGATGAAACAATGCAATGCCCTGATCATCCTCTCCAAGCAGCCTGCGCTCTCCCTGCAAACCAACCACCATCTGTTCTCCAAGACCTCTCTCTGCGTCATCCTCATCTGCATCGAACGTGTTGCTCTTAACATCAATGTACACAGCATCCTTGTCCATGAGCACACCACCAACATCACTCATGGGCGCGTAGATCATCTTCTGCTTGTCGCCAAGTCGCCTCCTCTTCTTCGCGCTCGGGTCTTGCTTTTCGCGCAACTGCTGGAAATGCGGTGTCGGGCAAGGGTCTGGCAACGACTCCACTCGATCGACGTTCAAGTCGCCCACGCCTGGAACATGGACGCGCACATCGCTGGATGGGAAGTTCGTGCCTCGCAGGTACCCGTACAGAGCAATGGTGCGATCACACTGTGGATCTTCTTCGACCAAGGTCGGAGGCGTGATGTCGAGCATTCGATCTGCCAACGCATACGGATGTGAGTTGCGCCATACCAACGGGCGAGGGTTCTTCATAACGCTAAGGAAGCGGGACAAGTTCAGGACCTCACGGTCGGGATATCTGCCGTTGATGACACCAGACAGGTAAAAGAGCTTTGCGCCTTGGTAGAGCTCCGACCAGAAACGGTGCTTCAGCCTCTTCTTCTGCGCCTTGAGAGTGTCCTGCTTCCTGAACAAGTCGAGATGTGTTAGGATGCCGAACACGTTGCCCGGCATTCCTGTGCTGCTCAACACCGACAGAAACTCCATTGTCTCCATCTCGAAGCCGTAGTTGCCGTCGATCATGAGCAGCACGATATCCACCACTTTTGCCATGTCGATCGCAGCAGCCAGACTGTCGCTTGGTCCCTCGACGAAGGTCAATCGTCTCTTCTTGCTGGTGACAACCGTGATCGGGCCGGTGGGCTGCGAGACCGCCTGCTTCGTGTATCGGCGGACCAGACTCTTGATCAATGTCGTCTTGCCCACGCCGGGAGGTCCCACGACACCGACCACAAGCGGAGGCGCCTCTTCAGGCAGCCTGTCCACGAGCGGCACATGCAGACGCTTTTCCTTGACATCGTGGCTCCTCGCCGCCTGCTTTGCCAAGCGTCCGGGAGCTGCAAATGCAAACGCCTTGGGGTTCGGCTGGCTCTTGTCCTTGGCCTTCTTCTCCTTCGACGGCCGATGCGCCCGGTGCGTCTGCTCTTCGCCCGCCATCGTGTCGCACGCGGATTGAACAACGCCTCGCAGTCTGCACTTTCCTCGGAGGACTGGAAATTTTGACGCACGTGCCCCCCGTCTAGATTAAGCTTATCGCGGTACGCACGCGAGGCGGCTATCACCGGCACTAAGATCATCCCTCCAAATGACGTTTTTGGGCTTGCACATGTCTCGCGCTTCGGCGATTGGGTGGGAAAGCAGGCGCAGGCTCCAGCATGAGATAGCTACTTCCTGTCAACTTGGTCTCAAAAGCTTCGTCAAGTCACTCACACTTTTCATACAAGAAAATACCACTCCATCTCATTCTTGACATCCACATCATCCAAAATGCCTGCCATCAACGTGAGCCCCTCCATCGACGTGTCCCTCACCGGTCCAGTCATACTGATGGAGCAAAGGTTTCCCTGAAGGACAAGAACGGCGACGTCAGCAAACTCGAGGAGGCCAAGAAGCAGGTCACCGAGCAGGGCGGCAAGATCACCAATGAGTTCACTCTGGTAAAGGGTTTCACGTACGTTGCCCTCGACGTTCATGATTTCGAGAGAGAGTCAGAGCTGACGTGCCTCTTTCACAGTGCCGAGTTCCCAGACGACAAAGTCCACACCCTTTCCTCGAACGATCACATCAACGTCGAGAACGATGGCAAGGTCACTACACAATGATGGACTGAAGTGATACAAGAACCACAAGTCATAAGATATCGTCGGTCGATGATCAATGATCCATGTGAAGAGCTGCATATTGGCAAAACTTCTCAATCCGTCTGCGGTCCATACGTAGCGCAATGTCGTCTATACAATGCTATAGCTGTATCATGATGCGGACACCGCTAACGTCGATCGTCATCGGCGATTATGTGGTTCCAGAATCCTCTGAGGTGCTTCTTGCTGCCGAGCTCGTTGAGCTAGTGCTGGTCAGTCATGTTTCCGGCCAACGTTTGGGATGGAACTTACCTGCTCAATCTCCTTGGGCGTGAGCTTGAATGTCATGGACCTCAGATAGTCTGATAGCCTCTGCTCTTTGCTGCTCGTCGTGATAGCGACAATGTCTTGGTCGACGCACCACCTCAAACAGATCTCGCCCGGGCTCACGGCATATTTCTTGGCGAGGCTGTTCAGATAGTCGCTGGCAGGTCCTCCTTCGCCTTTGGTGACTGGAGTCAGTGGGCCGTAGGCAGCAGTGGCAATGCCCTTCTCTCTGTGATACTTGAGCAGGTCCGGGTGTTGCAAGTACGGATGAAACTCAATCTGGTTGATGGCCGGAGGGATCGTGCAGTTCTCCAAAATGAAGTCGAGGTGATGCGTTAGATAGTTGCTGACTCCGATCGACTTCGTCAAGCCTTCGTTCTTGAGCTGCTCCATCTGCTTCCACTTGGCTTGGTGTTCTTCTTTGCTCTCACTGAAGAAAGGCGAATGAATGAGGTAGCTGTAAACTGTCAAAGAGGTCCGCCGGATCCTTCTCCAAGCTACTCACAGATCTACATAGTCAATCTGCAACTTCTTTAAGCTGGTTCTGAGTGCCGATGGAATGTCGGCAATGTTGTTTTGGACCTTGGTCGTCACGAAGAGCTTGTCCCGTGAGACACCAGACTCCTTGATTGCAGTGCCAAGTTCGGTCTCAGTTTTGTATATCTCAGCGCCGTCCAAATGGTAGAAGCCCAGGCCGATGGCGGTCTTGGTTGAGTCAATGCATCTCTGGTCTAGCTTGGCTTCATCGCCGGACTTATACCACGCTGTACCAGTACCATAACCGAGCATCGGAATGCTGTTGCCATCATTCAGCTTGAGGTTAGGGATTGGGGTGTGTATCTTGGCCATATTTGCGTAGGAAGAGAGTCGTCGTGGCTGGGGGGAAGGGTCTGGAAACCGGTGGCGAATGGTAGATATCGATATTGTGAAGCAAGGCCTACTTGTACTGTATTGGGAGCCCCACTAAGAGCTACATCATCTTGAGAGGGTTCAAGACCCCTGCACATCAGCAGCCAAGAAATGGTGGTATCTCAGTCAACATCAGCAACACAGCGAGCGTCCAAGATGATTCTATCAGACTTGAGGGGAGCTCCCGTCACAGAGGCTTGGTGACTGTACTGTATCACTAATAAATGGTGTGTCAGCTTACTGTAGCTCTGCAGGACATGTTGTGAGCAAGACCAATCCCCCAATTGGCCGAATCCTGTTTGACTTTACAAGGGTCTCGGATGTAAACTTCCTCCTCTTCATCGCCTGCTTGCGTGCGTGTCGACCTTTTGATCTTTCCAAGCGAGCAACGACTCGATATCTGCACCGGAGCTTCGTCGTCTGCGAGAGACGATCGCAGAGGATCCGAGAACCTGGAAAGTGCATGGCATCTATCCAGATACGCGTATAGCCGCAGTAGCCGGCTCAGAAACACCTAAAAAAAACAACAACACGCGCATCGCGGAAGCGCCGGCATCTGGCGACATCTCCCGAAGAACTCTTCAACACGCCGATGAACAAGGCGTGGAAAAGAGTCGTTGAGTCTGTGAGGAGCATAACCCGATTTACTGGTCCTGCACTTGGTGCAATCACCGTCCCGGATCTCGTCCAAGGCCAGGGACCATCAACCTAATAACACGTCTACGATTATTTCGGCTCAGTGGCAACACCAGCGCATATGGATTACTTCAACTATGGCTCACGCAGGCGTGGCGACTCTGTCAATGACCAAAACAATGCCGCTACTCCCCGCCCGGGTGCACGATACGTACAGGGTGCTCCGTCCTACGAGAGTCTGAGAGCGCCGTCCAACATTCGCATTCGAAGACTACCCTCCTACAGAAGACTACCCTCCTACACCAACGCGAACTTAGCACGACCTGCCGACCAGGAACCTGGCAGGACTCCAGGCATTCCTGAAGAAGACTCTGCATTGACGGGCAGGCGCAGGAGTTCTTCCGCACCTCAGCGGCCCAATGTCAACGATCTGCTGGCCTCCGACTTGGAGAGGCAAAGAACTGCCGACGCACACTCTTCTCGAATGCCCGCCATCAGAGAAGGTGAACGGACTACGCCACGGACTCTCGGAGTGCATGCCGGCTACCCATATGGCAATGATGGCTCACTTCCGGCGACGCCGGCTATCAATGTACAGGACATGGAGCCCGCCACGCCTCCCATCGAGAGACTTGGCGCTGGTGCTGGAGCGATGCATAGTGCTGGTGCTGCAGCCCAAAGGAGTCGCGGGTTTGGCTCGAGTCGATTCAGACGCAATACCTCGGCCACGCGAGAGTCTCAACGGGCGCCTTCTCGTGCCTCCGGCACAGAGTACGAGTCAGATGTCATCGATCTGCTTGACTTGGTCGACCCCGAAGTACGGACCATAGGTACTCTGACTAACCTTCAGAACTCTCTGTTCGTGCCGGACCTGGGAGGACTCGTGAACAGGCGGCCAACGTACGACCTGTCATCGCGTCGACTGACCTCCGAGAGGCCGGAGGTAGATTCAGAGATCCAACGTATTGTGCGATCGAGAGCGGGGACTCGAGCTTCACGTGCAGGAGCACCTACTTCAAGGCTCATTCCCGAACATCCGTCGTCTGAGGTCGAGGAAGGCATCGAATTACAGGATTCGCAGCTGCCACGTAAGATGTCCATTTCTTCAGAACTCAGTGACTCGCACTATGCAGTACTGCCTCATGGTGTCAGCCTCGAAGGCTGGGATGAAGAGGACGTCGCCGAGCTTAACGATCACGTACGACATCTGCTCCATTCCAAGCGCGAGGGCTTCAAGCGTTCCATGAGAGGCTTCAAGCAGTACATCAGTAAGCCTCTCGGATTATTTGTATTCGTGTATGCGGTGCTGATCACATTGTTTGGCGCTGCTTGGGTATTCGCACTCATTGGCTGGATCTACGTTGGCAGCAGGCAGGACTACATCATCAATATCATTGATCTGACGCTGGTGGCCCTCTTTGCGCTGATGGGCGATGGGCTGGCTCCGTTCCGCGCTGTCGACACATACCACATGTGCTTCATAGCACACTACCACCATCTCACGTGGCGCCTTAGGAAGGAGAGTCAGCTGCCTGCACTCGTCGACCAAAATGACTTGCCCGACAGACGGAGAAGTGCAACAGAGACGGATATCGATGATGCTATTGACCGAGCTGAGATGGCCGACTTTTCAGTGCTCACACCGCGGCAACAGAAGCGGCTACAGTATCATCAGGCCAAGTTCAACAAAAGTCATACCTTCTACAAACCACACGAGACGGCGACGCATCACGCCTTCCCTCTGAAGCTGATGATTGCTGCGGTAATTCTACTGGATTGCCACAGCTTGCTTCAAGTAGCGCTCGGAACGTGTACCTGGTCCATTGACTACAGGGTCCGACCCGAAGCGCTTACTGCAACGATCCTATGTTGCTCGATCACCTGCAATATTGCTGCCGGCGTGGTGATCAGTATAGGGGATCACAAAACGCGCAAGAAGGACGTTCTAGAACGCATGTTCCGCCAAAGTTTGACTGAGCAGGCAATGAAGCGCATGGCCAAGAAGCACGACAGAGGAGAGATGGCATTGACCATTGATCCGAGAAAGGTCGAGAGCAATGACTTCCAGAAAGCGACGCAGGCGACGAAGGATGTTGGCGGTTCAAACTCATTTGACAGATCCAAAGAGTAGCTTATACCCGCTGAGCGATGATGCTCTTCGACTTGTACAGTGCGACGGCACTTTAGCGCTTTTTTAATAGGTAATGCATGTCCTGATAGCACGACCCTGCCGCTCGTAATGACGCATCTTCTCCGCCACAAAGTCGATGTTGCGTTGCCTCAGAAGAATTTCAACATGCGACGATGTCTGATCGTCAAGTCGCCAGAGCAGTCTCCACGACATGAGGACATCCAGGGAGCGGGCATCGTGACGCACGCGCTGCATTCTGTCATTTCCACTTTGTCCCATTCCGCTTCGAAGTGGCATGCTGTCTGTAGGATTAACACGTCCCGCTGCTAGGATAGTATCCTCCTATCTCCATGACCCGTGCAAAAGTCTAATGCCGATTTCTCACGCTCAACTCTTCTGCCCTGCCATCTACAACGACTCCATGCTATCTTGTGCAATAGGACAAATGTGGTCTGCGGCCGCGCGATGGAGTCGACCACGTGTTGCTCGGTCTCTCGTGCTGCGGCCGCCTGTACCGCAGGTCCCGCCTCCTGTCGCCGCGCTATGCATCATGCAGGTACAAGAGCGAAGTCAGTCGTGACATCAGAAAGTGAAAGATGGGGCCGCCTTGCCGCGAAAAGTGCTGCTTCACAGTGGATGGACTTTAGCTTGAGAGGCCTTAAGCAGCATGAGGTAGCACCGGCCTTCTCATTTTATAATTGCCATTGACATTCTCGCTGTGGGGGGTCTGCTACACTCACCCTGTCACTACACATGACCGACACCTTTCCACGTCAACCTCCAGAACACTTCCAGATGGCCGGTAAAGCTCAGGTACAGTGGCCAGAGTGCGATATCTGAGATGCTCAGCTCGCTCATGGCTTCTGCCCCTTCTTTCAGAGACACCACCGCTAGCCTACCTTACTGCGGTGAGGGATTGAGGAGCATCTTTGGCCCAGACCAGACGAAGGAGCAGGAGCAGATCTTGGAGGCGTTGGAGAAAGTTGCCAACGAGCACGGCGTCGAATCACTGACGGCTGTCGCCTTTGCATACGTCATGTCCAAGGCGCCGAACGTTTCCCTATCGTTGGTGGCAGGAAAGTCGAACACCTGCAGGGAAACATTCAGAGCTTGGAGGTCAAGCTCTCTGACAAGCACATTGAGTATCTCGAGAGCATCGTTCCGACGTTCCTTTCGAGCCAGGCTTTCCAAACAATTTCATTGGTCAAGACCCTCACATCACCGGACAGGCCTCTGGACTGCTCGGTGCTGTGGCTCCAATAGCTTTGTATAGTCTGGCAAGCCGATCGGACACCAGTAAACAGATACGGCAGAATGACACTGCTACAGTCGACGAAACAGTTTCTGAGAGGTCCCAGGGAGCAAAGGAGAAAGCTTCGGAGGTCGTTGGGTTCGAGATGACTCAAACAGAACTTGTATGATTAGTACTTAAACTACGATGGGACGCCCTCGTAATCCCACCCATTATCACCACGACGACTTCGTCGTTTCGACTGCTGCCTATTTCCTGCGCACTTGACCAGAATCGTTAGAATGGCAAGCACGAACACCATAATGCCGCCAACCACTGGGACGACGACCTCTCTCGTGTCAGTATCGTTCGGCTCATGGTAAGGACAAGTAGAGTTCTGACCAACGACCCAGCAAGTCGAGACATCAAGATTGTTGAAGTCAAGCCACAAAAGCGGTCCAGAATCGTCGTCGTGATCTGCTTGCCATCTGCGCCATTCAGACAACAGGTATGTGCTTTCGAGTGAGGTCCGTGGCACGTCGAAAGTTGAGTTGTCGTTACACGCGCGATCAATGCGGTCGTATGGAGCGTCTACATCGGATATGCGCCAGGAGTACGGCTCGCTACTTTGTCGACAGGCTCCGTACCGTGATCGACCGCAGTCCGACGCTTCCCAGTATCCCGATATGTTGTTTAGTGCAGCGCATCGGTAGTCTTGGACGTCGTCCGAGGAGGATGCGTTGACAGGTTGGCCTGGCGCCCATGACCAAATCGTATTCTCCACAAACTCAGCATATGGTCGAAAGTCCTCATCTGCTGTGGCGTTGTTTAGCGTGCCGTTGAGAATTGGTGAGATGCCACAATGTGTGAGATTTCTCGCTTGCGCCAAGATGCCTACGAGTCCATCACCAGCTAGTGTGCTGCCATTGCCAAGCGTGGCTATAGCCCATGATGAGTTGACATTAGACAAGGCCGAATCATTTGGAATGAAGAAGCAGCCCTCTGTGATATTGCCAGAATTGGAAGCTGTCACATCTCGGTAAGCCTCCAGATAGTCCTCGCCAAAGATGTATGATGCATCGCCTGAGAAGTTGTAATTCGACATTTGTGGATCCACAGTGCCGAAACCCACGAGGAGCCTCTTCGCAGAGAGCAACTCCATGTATCTCTCGCTAGGCCAGCCATCGGGAGTCGATGTCGTTCCACCATCCCTTTCGATGTGAAAGTATGCAGCGTCAGGCTGCTGCGACTCATCGTAGGCAAACCAATTCCCGCTACGATTGAGGTTTGATCTCTGGCTACTGAGATCGTCCTGGGTATAGAGGTATATCGAGGCATTGCGTGCCAGCATGGAACTTAACAGAGACAAGTTCTGTGGCAGATCATCTTCAGCCGGCTGTTGAGCGGGACCTCCGGGATCTGAAGCTGATGCAGCTGCGTGCAGGTTCAGAGTCAGAGCCACAGTCGTTGCGTTCAGATCTATCTCTGTGGCAGAAAGATGTGCTGACAGTACTCGAATCAAGAGTGCCCAGTCCGTTTTCAGCGTACAGGCGTATGGTCCCACTTTCAAAAGCGCATCATCACTGTCGTCCGTAGCTATGCTGACAGGCTCCTGTGCCCGAGTTGATGTAGACGTGAGCCCTGCCGTAAGAGTGGCAGTGCTCGATAGGGTTGGCGTAGTCGGAGACGTGCTGCCAGAACTTGGCACTGCAATGGCAGCAGTACTGTCCTGTCTCGCTATGCGCTTATTATTCACACTCAATAGCGATGTGGCCAATTGTGTCGCAGTCTGCAGAGGCGTTGCTGCGACGCCTGCCGAAGTGGTGAGTTGCACGCCTGAACCGCCAAGCTCGACAGGACATAGACTCCATAGACTTCTGCTGCTGTCCCAGAACACATCTGCTTCTACTCTGCGAAACCCCATCGCAAGGAGGTTGGAGAAGCATCGTGCCACTGACACATGGTGGAATCTTCCATGTGCAAAGCAAGCCGAGGTCAAGACAACACCTGGATGGGTGACATAATTCACCGGGATCCGCAGCGATAGATCACGCTGAGACTAGCACATGGAGTCAGTTGAGGAGGTACATGCCGAGTCATCTCAAGTGCTTCACACCAGGAACGAGACAAATCGATCGGCTTGTTGCTGGACGATGCTGCCAGGTGCCGGATCGTAAGACATTTACGTCTGTTACAGCCGCCGACCGTCCAGTGGTGTGTTGTCGCGGGATCTTGATGCTCATGACGCAAGATCGAAGATGGATGCAGATGATGTAGCACAAGTTGTTGATGAATGACCTGAAGCAATACCAATTGCTGAGGACGGAGACAGCTCGGTACCTGCCGGAAACAGGGACCTGTATGTTCGCCGGACTGCGTATTTTTGTTCCCGTGGACAACCCACTAGTACACGGAGAATGACTCCCGACAGAGCAACGACAGCCATCCCCTGCAATAGCACATCTATTCCAGTCGACCACGCCTTTGTAGAGCCCGCAACTCTGGAGTGGCAGCCGCATGGCCGCCATCTTTGGCTGAAACCATGTGCGCTGCAGAATGGTGCATCTCCGGCTTTCATCACACACTACTGCCTCGCCAGCAATAAGCCATTCCGCTGTTGCTATTTTCACCTTGGAGCGTGTCAAAATCAGTGCTGAATTGAAGTCAAAAGCAAGCGACAGTCGATATATGCCGACAGCGACTATCGAAAGCCCTTCGGCGTGCGATGGTCACATGACGAGAGCCTCTCAGGCGTTGCGGCTTCACAGGACGTCGTCTATGTTCGCCCGTTAGGCGTTTGCTGGTCGCCGTTCTATGACCTGGGGCGCCACAGCGATCCTGATCTATCGTTCCCATCCCTCAGCCGCGAAGCTGCGCCCGCTGTATCTGGCTGTGCAATCTCCCCGACTCTGGAACAGGAGAGCCACAGAGCGGATTCGGCAGGTACGCTAACCGCCAACGGCGGTGCTGCATCAACCATACTTTTCTCCTGAGCCACCTGCGTCAAGCGTTCGACGGCGTGCACCGCAAAGCGGCACGGTTTGTTTGGGGGCACCACTAAAGCACGAGCCCGCAACGGCATTGCAGGACGTGATGTTGCTACAATGTCTTGACCAAAGCTTTAAGGTTAGGCAAGAGGATCGCACTCTGCTAATAGTAACGTGTAATTTCCGTCATGACTCTTGACGACAGCCGTTGCTGGCAGAACAGCACAGACAGCAGGACCCCAGGTACTCGGAATGCGGCCAGGCGTGTGCTGTGGTGGGGAGTGTATGAGGTATGCAAGCATGTCTCGCAGAAGAGACCGTGATAGATGACAAGGTTTGCAGGCACTTTCGACCGCACTTCGTGCTGGTCGCAATGGATTGTGTGGTCAAGAATCAATTCTTCTCAATGGGCTGGTACAATTTCTGGTATCTGGACATACAACATGCTGGGTGCTGTTTCGCCCAAACTGTATCCTTCATTCATCCTAACCGCGCTCGAACGCTCGTCACAAAAATCATTCAAGCAGTCGTGGGTATATTCTTCCAACGCCTCCCTAGAGAATTGTAGTAATTACAATTAAGTATATACATGAAGCAAGAAGAAAGTGGCCGTTTAGTGGGTCAAGTTGGAGAGGCTCATCTTGTCCTTTGGTGAATCGTCAGGGGATGGCGCGGAAGGTATTGGTGTGGCCATGCCCGAATCGATGGTGACCGAGGGCTTATCGTTGGAGAAGTTGTTGATGCCTGGGAGCTCCATCTTCGCAGGTGTTGACGGAATTTGAGACATAGGGTACGCTGAGTGTCGGCGTTGTTCATGCTGTGGCTGTTGCATGTGGTACTGTTGCTGCATCTGGTGCTGTTGGTGCAGTGGGGATGGCTGTCTTGGCTGTGATGGTAAATATGCTGTCGGTGTTGGTAGGGACTGTGGCTGGGGCATGAAGGGCTCCTGGAGCATTGGCGTATGTTTGCGCATCTCTTCGTAGCCGTGCATCGGCATTTGCATTGTGGAAAAGTCAGTGTCCGGAGCAAAGGCCCCAGGAACTCCGAAGCGTAGCATGGGCGCTGATGACCGACGTCGCTCGTCGCGAGCGCCTGCAAGAGGTGGCAGCTCGATAGGAGAAGGCCCATGGTGCGGCGAGCGTGCTGACATGGAGGAACCGCAATCCGACATGAGCGACGGTGCTCCATCTGCAGACATCTGGGAGAAGGCAGATGGCGAAGGCAGTGGCGCCTCCATCATACGACCGAACGCGGCCACGTTGTGTGGCATCTGAATATGCTGCGGGTGTCCATGGCCAGCGTACATTGGGTGTGCAAAGTAATGCTGAGGCTGCACGAAGGACTGGTGCTGAATCGCTGGCGGTAGTTGCTGCTGCTGCTGCTGCTGTTGCATGGGTGGCGGAAGGTTCTGGATCTGGTGGTGATGGCCCTGGACGTGGTGCTGGCGGACCTCGAACTCGGCGCGGCGTGCTTGCTGGTTGCGTCTGCGTCGGTTCATGCCTCCATTCCACCAGTTCTTGACGGCATTGTCGCTGCGGCCGCGGAGCCTCCGAGCAATTTCTGCCCAGCGCTTTCCCATCTCCGCCACCATCTGCTCGATCATGATGCCCTCCTCTGGAGTGATGGGGTCGTGGTTGAGGTTGGGCTTGAGGTTCTGGTGGAAGCGCTCTCTGCATTGTTTTGGCGAGCGTGTCTGGATGGATGTCGATATCCGGACCCAGTTGTGGGCGCCGTGAACTGATACCAGGTGGATGAGGAGCTGGTCCTCTTGCTGCGACCACGGGCCCCGCTTGTGCTGTGGCATGTTGGCGGTAATATGCTGGTGGTGTATGCGATGTGGACGACAGTGAAGCTGCAGCCGGTCAGCGTTGTTTCAACGACACGAGAGCTGCTCAGACGATCTGGTGGTGATCGAGAACATCGATGTTTGACTGACCTGTAGGGCAGCGCTGCCGTTGTGAGCGAGTGAGACGGTCTTGCAGTAGGTTGTACTTGAGACGTTGCTGGTGCGAGGTATGGGCCGAGAGAGGCAATATGTACAACTGCCGCAGGGCTTTGGCAGTCAGTGTGCAGTGCTGGATTGGGAGTAGTCAAATCGCAAGGTAATTAGAATTAGCTTTACATTGACTTTCGGGAAAACGAAAGCCAAAAGTCAACGAGCGTCACAGCGGCCTGTAAACCGGCGGTGGTGGAGTGCAGAGAGGGGCCTCGCGTATTCTTCTATACTTGAGGCGCACCTGCACGTTACTGAGAGCGCCAGCGCTGTCGTAGTGAAGAGCGTGATTGTTGTTAGCGACGGTGCTCGAAATGCTGGCTGAGATTCAGATTGCCAACAGCAGAACGGCGGGCATAGTAAGATCTATCTGTCTACCACCGGTAGCAGCACACAAATGTCCCGAGCGACGGAGACTACCTGGTGACATCGAGGGCCGGGCCCCAGGAGCCAGACTACTGGACGTCGATTCGTACAGGGTGCCGAAGGTGGATCGTGCTGTACCTGCAAACAGGGTCCTTCCATGCGGCTGCATGCTCAGCGCTGCGTGCAAGAGACCGCACCGACCGACTGTGCTCTGACAGCACCGCTTGTTGCATCCACAGCGTAACAAGGACGACAAGAAAGTGCCTCAGATCGCTGCATCTACTCCACCCTGTGTCAATGATCGACAGACAGAAATCGTTGTTGACATCGCAACGCGTGCACCACATTCTCACTCTTACATCACCATAACAGAGCGTGCCATGTCACGAACAAATTTCATCCAAGTATGCAAAAGCCCATCCGCAGGTGGACGCTGGCACTGCAGCCCGTCACCTACTAGCTGGCTGTATAGCTCGGAGCCACACGACTCGACCGAAGTTCGACGACCTGTGAACCCCGGGCCAAGGTCGAAGACCATGTCTGGGTGTCTCACACCCACAGGAGAAGAGGATGATCGCATTGTGAACATGCACGGCTGCGGAATCTTGCCGTCAAACCGTGGCCTCGAGGACATTTTTAGAACCTTTATGTACAAACGTTGCTGCTCGAACTGTTTATTAGCCGTAGCGGTGCCTGGCTCATCTCGGCTTCTGTATCAATGCAAGCCCTCAAGCTCAAGATACTTCTTGACAGAAGGCCTGCTGTGAGCCGCAAGAAGTTTCGATGGCATTGCTAAACATCTCGATAGAAACAACGCAGTATCAGGCATCAAGCCCACCTTGCTGCCGTCGTCCAGGCCGATGGCGCTTCCAGTCCTTGGTGCCCCCAATGATAAACCCCTCGCCCCTCTCAGTTGAGTGCCATGAGGACCTGATCAGTTACAGAGCCTCTGGGTCGCGAGTGAGCGAGAAATCGATTTGCATGAGCATAACGCACGACTCGCCTTGTCTACCGGTCTCCAGAGTGTCAGAATAACAACAGCGTTTGCGTATGAAAGGCTCTCCGTGATCGAAGTTTGTGGATCAGGCAAGAGAGAATGCTTCTAACTTTATTTCAGATTCTGGTAATGGGCAACGGGAGCTAACCAGAATGGGATGCCCCATAAATCTCTGCCTAGCATCATCCCGGGGTGTATTCCTTGGCTGCAGCCGGAGCATTGTTGTCTAGAGAGCAGCTCTTGTTGGTACAGGCTCACGTATCACACAACGAGCTCCCGTCATGATGAAAATCAATGGTCCAGCGCCGCAGCAGCGAGCGGCAGTCCTGCAGCAACAACACGCGAACGTCGGATGTTTGCACGCTGAGTGAGACAGTGCCGAAAGCATACTCCTGAGAATCATGTCACCAACAACAAACACTGCGTCCTCAGATGTTCCGGGGGACTGAAACGTCAGCTCACGTCAATGACTTCTCGCCTCGAGCAATATCGAGTTTCCATCGGTCGCAATCGTGGTTGTCGTGTTCAACCGGGAGCAAGCAAGCGGTGCAGGCATCCGTCGGCGTCAGTCTTGTGCACACGTCGAGCGGCAGATCGCCTGCAGGAGTAGCGTTGAAGCAGATCTACACCTGCCCTTGTCGCGCGCTATGCCTTCCTCGGCTGGAAGAAGCGAGAGCCGTGCACCTACGATCTGGGGTCCGTTGAAACACAAAGTATCCACAACTCTGGATATCAGAAAACTCTCGTCACCTTGCAGCCTCGGAGACAACCTGCTACACGACACGCAAAGCAATGTTGTGCATCGCGCCCAAGGTAGGCACTGGATCTGTTACAGTTGAGGAGTACAGAAAAATGCAACGCCTCGCGATGCCTGTCGTCACATCCCAACGTTCACAGTTTGTCAGGGAGAAACGAGCGGCATGGGGCCCGCTAGTGTAGTTAGCGCCGATGCCAATCACTTGCGCCATCTGCGTTTCTGGTAAAGATGCCTCGTGGAAACGCCTCAAGCTCCGACCCTGGTCATGGCTTGGCCATCACGTTCTGCATAGGACTCAAGGCAAAGGCGACGAGTCGCTTGCAGTGCTGCATGTGCTCACTGTATGATGCGACTGACGAGTAATGCTTGACTCCCAGGGAGGATAGCAGTCAGGCCCCGGGCAATCAACGATCGTGCAGCAGCCGGCCTGACAGGCCCGGTCCATAGCGGAAGGCAACGGTCGCGATAGACGCGAGCACTCACACACGAGTCGGTGTGCGCTATCCGCACTATACAGACCTCGGCAAAAGCTCCGAGGTCTCACAAACAGAACTGAAGTGGACGTATACGGGCATTCTGTTTCATCACCTCGCTCTGTAAAAGCAAGAGGATTCCGTATTAAAGCTCGATCTTAGAATTCCTCGTCCGGAATAACTCCTTCATTGCAAAAGCTAAGTGAGAATAGGCAAATGCGCCAATATACAACGTACAGTCGCACAGTCTGTATGCATGCGATCTACTCAGATACCTGGCTCGAGGATAAAGACCCCAGCTATACCCTCGTCCAGTAGGAAACAATTTGGAATGTAACCCCAGCTCGACGGAGCCTCTGCAGCGGCTACGTGCAGCATACCCTGCCTGCAGCGACGTTTGCCCGCCAGGTCGACGTGTCGGCTCGTAGCCAGCCCGCAGGTACAGTGGTCTTGGTGCTTGGCCATCGCGTACTCTGCACAGTAGTCCAATTGCTATTGGGGACTGGCGTAGCATTATGCGCGTGCAGGCATCAAGGGCATCTAATCGTGCCGGCAAGGGTACGTGACCCAGACTTGAAGCGAGGCAGACTGGAGACATGCACGGGATATCGTCACATCATCGACGGCAATAGCCAAGCCCGACCTTACAAGTCGAACTAATTCAACGCGAAAAGACAATCTATTCTCCTGGGCCGCTCCAAACACGAGATCCCGAAACGGCTCAAACGACGATGCTCTGTGGACGACCTGTCCACATGTGGGTATTGAAGCGTACGCTTTACGGGTTGCCGAACAAGTTCAACCTCAAGCGACGACCGGATTGCACCGAACGCCTAGAGTATGTCAATGTCGACCCCAACGCCTCCAATAATGCCTCAAGCTCCTCCTCTACGGGGAAGCTTGTCCAACCAAATATCGCCACCTTCACCAAGAACCCAACGCTTCCAAGATTCTTCGTACGCATCCTCAAGATCGCGGACCCATCTCTTGGTATCAAATAATGCACTGCTCCAGCGAGCGTGGAAAAGCATCTTCCTCAACTCCTTCAATCGCCCTTTTCCAACGCCGTGACTACCTCGAACGTAAGAAAATGAGCTCCCCAGCGCAATGGCTTTCTCTTCGTAATCTTCTTCGCTTGTTGCGACAAGTTCCTCCGCAGCACGATCACCTTCGTCACCCTTGGGCAAGGCTCCTTTCAGAATGCTAGCCGCCATGCGACTGCACATCTTGTACTCGTAGCGCGGCAAAGTCAGCAATGGTGTGCCGCTCCAGAGAACATCTGCAGCTGTAGTATGAGCATTGCACTCCGCAGTATCCAGAACCAGATCGCAGACACGGGCTCGCGAGATGTGTAAATGCTTCGGCGCCACGTCTGTGAATATGACCCGTGATGCTACATCAGGCCCTCCCCACATGCGAGCCGTCGCGAGCAGATTCGATTCGCCGAGATCTGGGAAGCGCAGGAGCCAAAGAATAGCATTGGGTACCCGAGCCAGTATGCGAAGCCAGGTCCGAAAGGTGGTCGGCTCGATCTTATAGAGCTGGTTGAAATTGCCAAAGATGATGGTATCATTCGAGACGTTAGGGAAGAGCTCCTTCCGCATCTGCCACCTCCGATGTTGCTCTTCTTCCCATGATATCTGCTTCTCGTGAGCATCTGGCGCACTTTGCTTATGGTCGCAGCAGAAGAAAGTATCACGGCAGTAGATGATGTTTTCGCCGTAGACCCAGCTCTCGTGACTGCCACCACTATTCTCGTCAACAAGCTGGTCCTCTAGGTCGACGTTCCTACGCCACGGACGAAGCGTATTCACTGGAACAGCGGTCTCATCGGCCAGGAGGTAATCGCACCACTCTGCACCTAGTGTGCCAGCAAATCCCATGAAGGACATTTGGATCGGGGCGGGACGAGCTGCGAAGACTTCGTTACGGGCGCCACGTGTGTAGCCATTGAGATTGACCAGTATATGGATGCCATCTCGAACGATCTGATTGACGAGCTTCTCCGCTGACCAAGAGCTGGCATCGTGAAAGACCGGTGCCTCCTTCTGAATTTGTTGCCGGTGTATGGAGTTGTCGCTCGCCGTTGTAGCATAGCAGTAAGCCTTCACTCGACTAGTATCGTGAAGCCCGAACACAGACTGCATGAGATGGGCTAGGGGGTGATTGTTGAAATCGGACGATACGTACCCCACTCGAAGATAAGGCGCAGGCGGTTTCGGCGGCTGGAAGACCTGCCTTGGAAGCCAAGGCGAACGTAAAGTCGACAGAGATATGCGTAGACCATTGCGTTGGGAAATGAGTCGTATCTGCTTCGGCGACATAGGGCAGGTGAATGTGTGGAAAGGCAAGACTGTAGGCGCGGTGGGTACCGAAAGCGTGGCTGGTAGTTGCGGTCGGTCGTAACTGGATGAGGACCTCTGCTTTCGGCTCACATAGAGGTCTCGATACCAGTGCCAGCCGATCCGTCGTGTTGCTCGTTCGATGAATCGTGTCACACGTGCGCCTTCCCACTTCTTGCCGGACCACGAAGTCAGTGCTTCGCGGAGGGATTGCTCACGCTCCTTGATGTCCTCGTGCCTGCCTTCTAGGACAACGACCTGCTGCAGTAATGCTTCTATTACGGTAGGAGTCAGTGTACCGCAGCCCCAGTTCTCGCCGTCAGCGAGCTGCTTCGACACGATGTCAACGACTCTCTTGATCCAGCCAGAGCTTGATGCTCCTGGCTTCTTAGCATCCAACAGCATTCCATCTTGATCAACGTGCCACCTGTCGCGCTTGCCACCATCTTCAGCGATACCACCTCGAGCGTGCCAGCTGCAGACCGAATTGAGAGCGTTGGCCAAGCCACATACTGCTTCAGCGAAGTCTGGACTAACATCCACGGCTCGCTTGTAGTATAAAATCGCGTCACTGATGCGACCCTTGTCCTTGACAGCATTCGCGAGGTTGGCCAGAGCGATGTCAAATTTCCCATCGCACTTCACAGCACGCTCGTACATGTTGATGGCGGCATCGAGCTGTCCAATGTCCTTCAACAAACTTCCAAGGTTCGTGAACAAATGAGCGTGGTGCTGATCGAGCTGCAGTCCATAGTTGTAGTACTGCAACGCGAGAGCAATACCACTCCCCGGCACAACTCCAGGTATATCAGGTCTTGGGACTCTCGCAGGAGGAGCGGCTTGCTGTACGCTGGCCAGCAGTATGCCGACATTATTCGCGGTCGACGGACTAGGCTGTAGTGAAAGTGATAGGTAGTAGAGCGCGAGGATGTCCCGGACTCCATGAGCGAGCGGCCTTACACCAGCAGATCGGCTGGCGCTCGACACACCATCCTGAAAGATCTTGGCAAGTGACAAGAGGGAATTACTGGTCGTCGAAATCACTGCCTTACGAGCCAGACTTTGTGGAGTCCCTGGAACATACTTGAGACAAGGAAGTTCTCCACCATGCGAGAAGCATAACTCGGCAGTGGCTAGAGCTTGCTCTGGGTTGAGCAACACAGGCTCTGCTGACTTTGGTCGTCGCGGCTGCTGACCCGGTTGGTGCGACTGCAAGCTCGTAGAGACCACGTCCAATATGTGGCTGACGAGGCCCTGAATGCCATCGAACTTTCGGCCCGTAGCAATCATGACAGCGTCTTCGAAAGCGCGTGCTGCACCGCCATTGTCACCAAGGCCGTAAAGCATATTTCCTTTCGCATGAATAAGCGCAAGGATTCGCCCACTATCGCAGCCAGGCACAGAGAACCCACTCGATCCGAAGCCGGGTTCGGTGGCTCCAGCGCCATCTCGCCAGTCTATGTTTGTTTCCGTATCGGCGTCGAACTCAAATGACATCCTGTCAGATTGATCGGACGCGCAAGGAGAGCGGCTCGCATTTGAGGATGAGCTTTCGCTTTGCCGGTCCGATGTCTTCGATGCGTCCGCGCTCTTATCGAGTGAACGCTCGACGTACTCAATGACCTTGATCGCATCTTTGCTTCGTTGGTCATTGCATAGCAAGCCTACCAGATGTTCGACCGCTTCAAAGTGGTTCGGTGCAACTTTGATGACTTGCATCCAGTGCTTTTCTGCTTCCGGACGCTGCCCAAGAGCCAAGAGTGTTGCGGCTAGGTTTGATCTTGCTTCCAAATGCTTAGGATCGCGTTCCAGGACCTTCGTATACCACCGCAGGGCCTTTGGGTAGTTCCCTAGCCCATATGCCAGACATCCACCCAGATGCATGCCATCGACCCATTGCGAACCGGTCTCGTGGCATAGGCTCGTGATGTAGGAAAGTGCGGATGCAGCACGCGATGGAGGCGAGTCGTCCAGAGGCAGAGGTGACACAAGGGATGTCACTGAGGAGCCTGTGGACCTCCGAAGGGTCCGATGCCTTTCGAAAGACTGCGCTGGAGGCACGACTGATTCTTGTGCCCTGCGATACTGATCGTGTGACGAGCGTCTCTGATAGTCATTGTGCGCCATGTGAACGCCACTAGGCGACCAAACAGACATCACTGCTTTGGACGTAACCGACTGGGCGGTACGTTCTTGGAGATCAGGCTCAGCTGGCACCGAGTCCACTGGCGGATCTTCGTCGCTAAGCACCTGTGTGTTGTCGGCGTCATTCTTGACCTTGGCGAGTTGCAAAGATAATCCAGACGCAGATTGTCGAGGAGGCTTGGGATAGAAGCTCGGTCTCTGAGGGATGTGCTGTTGCCCATGAGCGTGTCGGCTGTGCTGTTGTTGCCGTCTGGTATGATGGATGAATGCAAGAAGCTCCCTATACTGCTGCAACGCCCACGAGAAGATTCGATCTCTCTGTTGACCATTGGGAGAAGATGCTCCGAATTCAGCTTCAATACCGTGACTTGAGACTTGAGTGTCGTGGCCATGGGGAATTGAAGGTCCCTGGTCACTCAATCCTGTGTTGTGGTAACCATTACTCAGATGACTCTGCACAGGGTGTCCCCAGGCAGCAGGATAGACTGACTGTTGACCTGCATCAAAGTTCTGTAGAGCTGGAGGATGAAAGAGACTCTGTCCTACTAAGGATGTCCAAGGGTGCTGCAAAGACGCGTGCTGCTGCCACATTTGAGCTTGGTGCGCAAGCTGTGAATTTGATAAAGATCCCATGAAGTGGGGAGGGTGGTAGAAGCGTGGATCGCGGACCGCAGCTGGTCGATATGGTACGAATGTGCCATCGTGCCAGTAAGGGCCGTACGGCCCTGAGCCTTGGCCGCCAGACGCAGTTGGCCCGAGATATTGGAAGGAGGGCTGTATCACGCTGGGCACAGTCATTCCGTAGTATTGCTGCATGTTGTAATGCTGGGCGGGCAACAAGCCTTGGTTGAGCATGGAGTCCATGACGGGAAACGTGCTCCGAGGCTGCGCAAACTGGCTGGCTGGCCAACCAATACCGCCCTGCGCACTCCATGACCCAAGACCAGAATTCTGTCGTTGTAATTGTGAGTGAGAGTGTTGAAGGAAAGTGCGCTTGCCGCTCGGAAGTATCGCAGGAGCCGGCCTCGCCCCAGTGCTTTCACATAACGATAGAAGTTGGTGCTTCAACGGTGGGGTCGAATAGTCGGCTGATCCTTCAAAACCGGCGTTCAATGTGCCATTAGGTGTCTTCCGCCGGAGAGTGTTCTCTGCGCGAGGAGTACGCTCCCCGGCGCCAGGCGAAGCATCGCCGCCGTGTCTCGGCAGGCCTGTGTGGTGGATTGGCAGGGCATAATGCTGCGTCATATAAGGCATGGAATCGGCGTGACGCCGCATGCCCGAGCTCGCGCTCGAGAAGTCGGCCGTATGTAATGGAGCACTGTTAGGAAGCGAAACACCGACGCTCATCGTGACGCAGTTAGCGCTGAAAAGGTTGGCCGCTGCTCACGGATAGGGACGGGTGCCTATGCCTGTCCGGTCGCTTTCCACGTCTATCGCGCATGACATTCTCGCAGCGTGTTGTTCATGTACTGTAGCGCACTCGTCCTCTGCTCTGTTCTGCTTGTTGCTGCTGTTCGCGTGACCAATTCCAGAATCGCCGCCAGTTCCAAAATGCTGCGCGGGAAACGCCGCCTCCAGGATGACCCGGCGATATACGAGCATACAAAGGCCGCCGCCCGTCAGAATACCACAAGCACGGGTAGATTAGCGATGGGGCAGCGACAGGAGACCGTTGCGCGGGCGGGTATGAGCGTCGAGCGTTGCGGGTGGACGCATCGACCAAGACGCAACGCCGTCTGCCTCGTCGCCCACGCAAGGGGACTGGATTGCCCTTCAGTGCCACGCGGCGGGTGCTTACAGTGCGCAACGGCGGTGTGGCCGGCGGGGTGGATTTCCGGCGCAGATTTGCAGCCTGGTCGGAATGCAGATGGCCTGTGAGCAGTCGCTGCTGCTACCAGGTCGCTGGATTGTGTCGCACGCTGCCTCTGCTCCTGGCAACAACGACAGGACAGCCACCGCTGCCGTGTACTGTATATGTGTATGCGTTGCTACCCCAAGCAACCCAGTGTCCCGTCTCGTTCTGTGCTGACTGGCCGCGTCAAGCCAATGCTCTGCTGCTGGAGCCCGTCTGACCTGACCTGCCCGGAGCTGACTGGACTGACGCAGCGTCTCGTGGGGGAGGTTCTTGCTGTACTATGCAGTGCAGCGTAGACTACGCATACGCATGCATCGAGGACAGTGGCGGAAGAAGACGCGAGGACTTGCAATAGAATGTGCATGCGGCGTCCTTCACTACATGAGACTTTAACGGTCGGCACCCTTGCACTGGCAGTGGCACGACTGGGGCTCAAACGTGGACACTAGGTTGCTTCGGCGCAGGGATCGTCAGCAATATTCGTCCTCAGATCCGTCATGGCGAGGAGGCGTGCCACTAAAGCCGCCCTAAAGAATTGATAAAACGCCTACGGTACGACGTGCTGGGGCACCACCTGTTCTCGCAGGCCTGCTGTTTCTTCCCGCCGCTCGCTGTATGACCACGCCCTCTCCCTTCCTGCCTTCCTTTGCACGCGAGGCTCGTGTCTTGTTTCGTGCTATGCTTCAGGTTCAGCATCCCGCCGGGAACACGACCGTGGCACAGCAGGCGCTGGTGCTGTTCCAACACCTGATCCCCGTCTGCTGATTCGCGATGGATCGGCTTTGCCGCATGACACTTGCATAGAGTGAGATGCTTAGCACGCATCGCCCGTCTCTCAAACGACCTTGTGCAGGATGTGGCTGCATCCGGTGCCCCACGAACGCCCGCCATCAGGCGAATGACAGCTTGTGAGATAGTAAAGGAGACGCGCTCTGAACATATATTTTCGCGGCGTCGCGGCAGTCGTCACCCACTGCACAAAGCCTCGTGTGATACGGGAAGCTTCCAACACCGGGAAAGGAACTGCTGCCGAAGACACCACCGCAACGGCTCATGCGGTGACCGACATGTTGCCTTCTGGTTGATGTCCCATGAGACACACGTGACTTGTGGTGCTCACCCATAGCGCCATATGTGGCTAGTGTATCAAGCATGTTGGCCGTTTTGAAGCTGACCCCAGTCATCATCCCCTTCAGGCTTTCGGGGCAAGGTCATCGCAGCTGAGGATGAACAACACTGCACACTTCAATGACAAAACGAATGACGGTCCAACACCTCCAAAGCCATCCAGTTTCACCTGTATGCTAAACATGCTGTCCCGATTCATGCCATTTTCTGCAGGGACTCGCAGCGTCAGCAGCGAAAGCATACGTTTGATATCGCCACAGGACAAGCGCCAGACCAGCATTGATTAGAGTCGGCATGCAGGGTTGGTTGTCTGTGTACAACATGCTCAATGGGCGACAGTGCTTGGATATGCTGGACTGAGAAAGAAGATGGCGCATGACACAAGTTCAAGCCACAGCAACACCGCCCGACAGGCTGAGCGGCGAGGGCATATCCGTGTCGTACGTTGTGTTCACAGTTCATGCAATGTCCTGTCTTGCTGAGCAGCTTCAATCCGCGAGGCTACCAGGAAACAAGTGGCGTTCCCCACGCCGGCATGCGAACTACGCTACTGGCAGTTCCTCGTCGTGTCAATGCCGGTCCATCACCGATGCAGCTGCCTCGACCATCCTAAAGATTCGCCTTCGCCACCTCATGCATCTCAGCAATCCGCCTCTCACTCTCCCTCACGCCCTGCTCCCAATCCCCGTACCTCTGCTCATAGAACGCCTCCAAATTGTTCCCTTCACCCTCGAGCAGAATCTCAGCAAGTCTGATTCCATCTCCTATCGCTTCATTCGCACCGGATCCACCGAGGATAGGTTCTGCATGTACCGAATCTCCCAGCAAAACAATCCCTGACTGGGCAGCTTTTTCGAGGACACTGCGGTCGACTTGCAAGGTCCGCATCAACCAATTCAATATCCGGTCATTCTTCATCCTCTCAGGGTCGAAGACAAAGTTGAAGGGATCCTGAAGTTCGTGCCTGATACTGTCAATTTCTTCGAACAGGGCGTCTGGAGTCTCCTGTGCTGCTGACTTTGGTCGGTCCGGTCTGTACAGTGCGTCGTTGTTGTTCATGCCTGGTCGGGAGTAGGTGTAGCTGATGCTTACTTCGTCCTGGCTGATGTCGCTGGTGGAGATCTGGAAGACGGCGCGGTTGAGGTGCTGCTCAGTTACTGCGGAAACACCAAGGTATGGCTTGATCTTCTTGTCAAAGTCTTCCCTGCTTACGCGACGTCTGCCGTTGTAGACTGCATAGGGCAAGACCTTGAAGTCTGTGGAAGGGGATATCGTTTGGCGGATAAGGGAATGCGGTCCTTCAGCTCCGACCAGGATTTGGGTATCATGTTTTGGCCTGCTGTCAAAGTACAGGCTGATGCCAGACGTGGTGTCGAATTCTTTCAGTTCGTGTTCCCATCGGATATCGAGGCCTTCGGCAAGGAAAGTCTCGAAGCGATTTCGGTTGGCTCGGAGAGAGGTTCCAGAACCGTTATTGTGGTCTGCATTGCTGAAAGCCTCCCCAGCTACATCAACCGCAACCTTGCTTCTGAAGCTATTCTCTTCAAGGTCCAGGAGCTTTAGCAGCGGACGATATGAGTTGGCGTGTAAAGTGATGCCATAACTATTTCGGTACGATGATGGTCTACTCTTCTCGAACAACACCGCTCGAACGCCACGTTGAAGTAGACATCTTCCGAGGACAAGACCCGCGGTACCAGCACCAATGATACTGATGCGTGGTGCTGCCATCGTCCCCGTCTTCCAGCAAGCATGAAGTTTTGACCGCTGCAGGTGCGGAGGATGGAAGATGACGATTAGACTTCGCTGTGGCTTGAGCTCAATTTTGATCCATCTAAAGTCTGATTGATGAATGTTGTACGATCGATCTGTCCGAGATGTCTGGTACATATACAAAAGTCCTGCCGTAACACGTTACACATCCGAGAGCGTACTGTACACCACCACGCTGAATCTTTCTCAAGACCCTGTCCTGCTCTCTTCGCCACTCTCGAGATCCGAAGCAGCAGGCCGACTTTGCGTCCTACTCTTTCGTCTATGCGGCAGCGGATTGTCAGGGTCAAAGTCGTAACCATCCTGCATCATCGTCGCTGTCCGACTGCTGCTTCCTTCACTTGCGCTCTGCTCTGGATCTGTATCCTGTGCTAGCTCGAAGAAGGTGCTTGTCTTCTCTGTCGCCTTGAGCGCCGCGTCTACACTCTTCAGGAAGTGCTTCTCTCCACCACACAGCTCCACGATTCCAGAGTCCTGGAAGAGTTGCCACAACTGACCCTTACGTGACGAAAGACGGCAGAAAAATACCCTCGTGCCTCGATCTATGTAGTCGTTGACAATCTCACAAAGTACTTGAGACGCGGCGTAGTCCATGCCTGTGACACCGTGGATATCGAAGATGACGTTCTTGTTGTGGTCGCTTCCACGGACCTTGGGCAGAGCTGGATGGGCGTAGCTGGTTCCGTGGTCCTCGAGACGCTTTAGTCGGTTCTTGAGGTTACCTGTGTTGGCGAATGTGAGAGGTTCTGGTATTTTGACAATCAGGCAATGAGGAACGAGCTCTACGTTGTCTTCCTGTGCGAGCACCTCCGCGTTGTCGAAGTCTTGCGTGCCTGGAATGCGGCCCAGAATCTGGATACGTGGTCTCGTGCTGTGCTTCAATAGGCGGATCAGAGAAAAGACGATCCCCACAATGATACCACCTCTTAGCGACCAGAAGAAAGTGGTGAGGAAGACTAGGAGCATCAAGAAGAGCTCCACGTATCCACCGACCTTCCAGAAGAACATGATGTCGTGTGGGGCTTCTTCCAGTAGACTGATCGAGACCACCGTAATCATCGCTGATAGGACTCCTTTCTGTTCGGATTGTTAGCTTTCTGTGGCTCTTTCCAAGACTGCCTCACTTACCGGAATGTAGTAGAAGTATGGCAGCAGCGCAAGAGTGCAGATCAGTGTGAAGAGCGATAGCAAAATGCTGCTCATCGGAGTCTTACCACCTGTGCTGGAGTTGACCTTGCTTCTGCCGTAGCCGCCAAAGGCTGGGATAGCCATGAAGGCGCCACCAACGACGTTTGCCACACCGAGCGCAACAAGTTCTCTGTTCGAAGACACTGTCATGCCACGGATGCCGTCTGCCTCTTCCACTTCCTCAACAGTGCCATCTTTGTTTGTCTTCTGAACTTTCTCAACCTTGACGTTCCCAGATCCAAGACTCTTTGCCGCAACGCAGCTCTCGAAAAAGCCAAGAAGTGCAACAATGAAAGCGGTCTCAAACGCGTCACTAACGTGCTTGAAGTTCTGCTTGTCGAACGGGAAATGTGGTTCAAAGAGCTTCACGCCCTCGGGTGGTCGGATGTCGTTGATTATGTCCAGACCCTGTCCTTCCCAGTCGAACTTCCACGCGCAAAATGCAGAGAGCACAACAATGATGAAGCGGTCCGGAATGAAGACAACCCATCCCCAGCCTTTCAGTGGTTGCAGTCGCCGCTTCAACTCTCGCAGTACCAGAATTATGCCTACTGCGCCAAAGCTGACTGCGCAGGTAAGTTTGTGCGCTTCGTGTCCGTGATCGAAGAGGAACATGAGCGAATCCAGAGGGGATCCGTGTGCTCTCTCTGATCGCGCAGCTTGCCTGTCCAAGCCCATCTCGGGGACAAGCTGATTGATGAAGATCACCAGACCGATCGAGCTGATGAAGCCACGAAGAAATGGTCGAGAAAGCACGCTGTCCAAGAACCCAAGACGAAGAATTCCAGCAATTAGGATGACAGCTCCAGCCAATCCAGTGACCATACCACCGACCTGACCAGCCTTCATGCCATCATTCTCGCCGAAATGGCCTGCCTTGATGGCTTCACTCACCACAGTTCCGACCAGCAAAGAGCCTGCCGCTTCGGGTCCAACAATCATTTGCGGACATGTTCCGAGCAGGGCGTATATAAGAGGGTTGAACACGAAAGCATAGAGACCGTTGATGGGCGGCATGTGCGACAAGTTCGAAGCGTAAGATAGTGCCATCGGAATGTAGAAGCTGGCCATGGTCAGTGCAGCGAGAAAGTCTCCCCGTAAAAACTTGCAGCGATATTGGGGTAGCCAATTGGCTATAGGAAAGTAATAATAGATGTACCTACCGCGAATCAGTATTGATTGGAAGTCGGTTGTGTAAGAGGTGGAAGATTGGGCGCCTGCCACGTTCGTGGTACGTACATGAGTCGTTCATGTTTGATGCCTGCGCGAGATGCCAGCCAGTGCGTGGTGCTCGACTTTTTAGGTCGGCCAAGCACACCGTCGGTGACGGTGTCGGGCAGATATCCTTGTATAATGCCGTCTGGATTTATGCCTGTAGGTTGTCGTCCGCCCAGACTCGGTCTATTGAACCAGCTTTTGCTCCGCTCAAAGCTGCCAGCGTCCGTGTTGGCTGTCTGTGCACTCGAGAAGCTGCCATAACCCGGCTTCCACCTGGGCCGAGGAGAGAACTCGCCCTTTTTGGCATTTTGCCTCGACTGCTTCAACAAGGCCGTGCGATCGTTCAACTCATCTTCATTGGGCTCGTCGATCGTTCCTTGTTGCGGTGTCGCATCTGTGTTGACGATGGTGGGCGCATGATCTTGCGGATGTATGCCGTCGTCGTACAAATCCTGGGAGCCTCGATCCTCCGGCGCAGGAGACGGCATATGGGACTGCCTCAGGTTGGAAGGGTGTGACGGACGGTGTTGGTGACCGGGTCGAGATTGCGGCGTGCTACTCGAAGGACTCGTTGGCCTTGCAGGACTTCGCCGAGATGGGGACGCGCTGTGGGGTTGGGAAGCCATCGCGGTCGACTACGTACGAGATGGCAGGTAGCCGCTCCCAGCGATGCTTGCTTTGGGTGAGAGAAGGTACGTGAGATGCAGAAAACAATGCTATGTACGGCCACCGCCAGCAATCCCTGCGCGAGAGCCTAAATAACGTTTACCCGGCATTGCTTTGCCTGCTCCAAGAGTCCAAGGCAAGGCCGAGGATGAAGTAGTGTCAGCGAAATGAGGGTCACGACAACACTTCCTGGTATGCTATGAAGAGCGACGTGCTAATGCCTGTCTGCGCCTGATCTGATCGGATGACTTCTGCTCGACGCGAGTGGCTGCGTGATCAAGCTTTGGCGGGCACGCGCCCATGTTCACGGCAAATGTTGATGCCTCACTTTCCAGGCCAACAACGGAGAAATGGTCGGCGCGGAAATATCGACTTTCGCATTTGTGCGTTTGAAAGTCGACCTTCCTCCACCAGACGAGCGCTTCTCAAGACCAAAACATCCTCGTCCAGGCACCTTCTTCCTTCACAACATCGAGCTGAGCTTGACCATCTTACTCACTAGCCATGGGTAAGTTATCGGCCTTCTCGATTATGGCTGCAGCCAGAGATGGCTGAGAGACTCGCGCTTACAATTCGCTTCAGCACCAAAGTTCGACCCCAACGAGGAGAAAATCATCCACCTCCGTGCCACCGGTGGTGAGGTTGGTGCTTCGTCCGCTCTCGCGCCAAAGATCGGTCCTCTTGGTCTCTCACCCAAGAAGGTCGGTGAAGATATCGCCAAGGCCACTGGCGACTGGGTACGTTCGCGCAAATCTAGCCATTGGACAGCAAGTCAGGCACTAATCCACCTCACAGAAAGGTCTTCGTGTGACCGTTCGCCTCACCATCAAGAACCGTCAAGCCGCCGTCTCCGTCGTTCCATCCGCCTCGTCGCTCGTAATCAAGGCCCTCAAGGAGCCACCGCGTGACCGCAAGAAGGAGAAGAACATCAAGCACACCAAGTCCATCCCGCTTGACGAGATCATTGCGATCGCTCGCACAATGCGCTTCAAGTCCATGGCCAAGGACCTCAAGGGTACCGTCAAGGAGATCCTCGGAACTGCTTTCTCCACCGGTTGCCAGGTTGATGGTCGCTCGCCAAAGGCCGTCTCCGACGACATCGAGAGCGGCGAGATTGAAATTCCAGAGGAGTAAATACGCTCAATCTATGGTGCACTTGGGCAATTCTGGGTGATTTTCCAAGTCAGCATGGCGGCGTTCGAGGCGCAAACGGGTCGCGGTCTAATCGACTAGGACCCATGATCATGAACATAGCCAGCAGAAATGGCCTACGACTGACCCATCTACTTTTCCTATTCTTTCAAGCTTCCTTTGCTTCCCATCGCTGGCTATCTAGGCTCCACCCACCTTTCCAACACTCTGGGCTCTACCGTTACCACCTTGGTTTGGCCCTATTTTGGCGAGAGGGAGATTGAGTCCCAAGCTTTCTTCGGATCGCTCACCTCTTACTCACCGTGCTGTCTGTATTGGTTGACAGAATGGTCCATCCGACGAGGTGACAGCATAAGTCTATCACTTGGGCTTCTAACTGATAGCTATCGTGACAATTCGACTTGATCGAATTACTATACCAAATGGAAGCGTCACCTAGGACCAAGGTTTCGCTCGTGATGGAATTGCTGGCGGTGTAATAAAGCTACGAACATCGATCAGGACGTGCATTCGCTCTACGCAGTCTGCTTGGCCTCTCGCAAGTCCATGTGGTCTTGAGATGCTTGAGCATTAGCTTTTGCTGAGTGAGAAAGATCGCTTGATGGCAGTGAAGCTCCTTGTTGATGGGGGCCATTGTCGTAGATAAGATATGAAGCGGGACATTAAATCCATCTTCTTATACAGCCATCGCCTTTTGCTCTACTGATGCCTCCCGTGCCTGATTGCGCAGCAGCTACCACAGCCGGGCACAGCCGTCTGCCAGGCTTTCCAGAAGATTATGAAGACAAGTTGTAGTCAGAAGCGACTCGTCGATGCGTTGAGTGTCCTCACCGCTGAGTCCTTTTGCAGCAGCTCGTTCCCGTCTCCGCACTCACATGCACATTGCTGTCGCTGCTCTCCCTATGTACCACATACTGCTGCCACGCGACAAGGGTCCTTCGCGCTTGCCACGAACGATTATAGTTCAATATACGTCACCTCGCATCCTCGTGGCTCTCAACCACGATCGCATGCAGATTTCTAGACATTTTGCTGAGCATCAGCATCATTACAATAGAACATCTTCCTAGTTCAGCTTAGTTCAGCTAATACAGAAGAACACATTGCTGGGCTCAAACGGATCGGGCAGCCACGAGCATCCGATCACCCGGCAATAAGCAGTCACTCGCCGAGCGCGTGACAGAAAGACCGAGAAGTCGCAATCATCACTTCAGCAAACCTGCACCAAACCCACCTGAGATACCGCCCGCGATTTCACTACGACTCTCCCTAGTGGCCAGTACATCGACATAGGAGCTCAAGCTCCACCGACACGCTTCTCTTGTCCGCAAACACTTTCCATCAGTATGGACCAGACACGGTCGCCGCAGCAGACACCTCAGCAGCGGGAGTTGGTGTTTTGTCATCAGTGCGAGAACGAGTGGTACCGGGACGAGCATGGCATCATTTGTCCAGAATGCAATTCCGACTTCACGGAGATAATCGAGGCCGACCACGACCCGCGCGAAGACGGTGAGGTGCCAGAACTGAGGCCTCAGTCTCCAGGCCACAACCACGAATGGTATGCACGAAATGCACCAGATCCCGACGAAGGCGATATTGATGATTTACACTGGGAGGAAAACACACCTGGTGGACCTCCTGGTGGCAGATTGACTGGAACGCTGACAAGGAACATTAGGCTTGGTGGTCCAGGTGGACAGCAAGGCGGACAGGCGGGTGGCGGGCTGTTGGGGATGCTGGGTCCTATACTACAGGGTGCGTTAGGTGGCGCCATGAATCCGCCCCGGCAGCAAGGTCATGGAGGTCATGGACAAGAGCGAGGAACACCAGGCGCAGAAGGCGAACATCCACCAGGATCGCCACCTGGTGATCATCAGCGCGGTAATGGAGGCACATTCACACGTCACGCCCACGGCCCTGGCTATTCGTTCACGATCACCACTTCTTCCGGCGGTAACCTGTTTCCTAGAGACGCAAACAATCCGCAACCATTCCAACCACAACCCGACAACCTCGAGCGACTCATGGCACAAATGTTCGCGAACATTGGCGCAGGCCCACGTATGCAAGGTCCTGGTGCTGGCGGCCCATTCACGATGGGCATGGGGGGCGGTCCAGGTGGAGGAGCCATGGGAGCCCACCCTTTGATGTTTGGTGACATCTTCCAACTTCTCGGCGGTGGAGCTCATGGCGACGCTGTGTACAGTCAAGAAGCTCTTGATCGAGTCATAACACAGCTCATGGAGCAGCACCAATCCGGCAATGCCCCTGGCCCAGCTTCGACAGAAGCGATTGAGAATCTACCCAAAAAGCAGATTTCGGAGAAAGACCTGGATGAGCAGGGTGAAGCCAACTGCAGTATATGCATGGACGCTACTGAGATCGGAAGTACTGTCACGGAGCTACCGTGTCATCATTGGTTCCATTTTGACTGCATCAAGTCCTGGCTGACCGAGCACGACACTTGCCCACACTGTCGGCAAGGAATCATGCCAAAGGATGAGAATGCCAGGTCAGACCGTCCACGTCACTCCAACCAGGCTCCCATGCATGATATGCATTCGCCTGACTATCAGAGTGCTCCAAGCGTGCCAGGCGGCTACCCTTTTCCGCGACAAGACTCTAGCAGTGCGGAAGGCAGTGGCCGTGGCAACGGCTCACAGCAGAATCCCTTCCGAGTCTCGGAGTCGCCAGAGCGTAGTCGTAACGGCGGTGCGGCAGGTGGACTTTTCGGCCGGATGCGTCAAGCGTTCAGCCCGGGCGGCAGTAACAACAATTCGAGCAATACCGACAGCGAAGGATCCGGAGGGCAAAGTGGTCATCAAAGTTCTGGTAATTAAAGACTGCCGATGCACCACACGGCGCAGCATTGCAAGGCGTTCAGGGAGTCGAGAACGGTGATCTAGCCGTTGTTTGCATAGCATGAAGCGTTGACGTTTTGTAACATAGATGAGATCCCCGAAGCGATCGACGAAGGAGACGGCGACAGGAGCGAGAGACGGCGAGCCCGAGTTTACCGTAGACTATCGGCAGTTAGGCACGGGAAGCGATGGCAAGGATCTCGTCATCAGGATAGATCAGTTGGCTCTCAGAGGGCTTGAGTGATCGCTGCCAGGATAGAGACATTATCTGAGGTGAAGACTCATCATACTTTGTATAAATGCTTCCCTTGGTGGTCTCCACCTCGATCGCTTCTGCTGTGTTTGGCCGGCGTATGCTGGATGTTCAGCTTGGGCTGTCTAAGCAAACACAGTCATGCCGGCGCACGCCACGCCATCAGGTGTACTGCAGCTGTCATTCGCGTGCACAGTGCCACTGAAAACACACTTGTTCAACCAAGGCTGCGGCGGTCGGCGCACCTACAACCCGATGGAGTTGTACAGCCTGTGTCAACAGCGGCTCCTGGTCGACAACCATATTTGTGCAAGCCGTGTCGAACCAAGAACAATGGACGATTGCTGCAGTACGAAGCTTACTCTTTGAGCTGCATTGATCACATCACAAGGAGGCGTAATGAATGAATATTCGAGAGCCATGCGGCTGGAGCCTCCCGTTTTTTTCCCTGTCGAACAGCTTTCCAACTGGCCTTTGGATGGGTCTACTCTGCTTTGATTAAGTCCAGGACAAGATATCACGCTACGTTTCAAACGTACACAAATCCGCACGCTCAACAATTCCTCCGGAGCGATCTGATTGCTCCGGAACCGCTTGAAGAACGCCTTCTTCATATTGTATATCACATATGGACCTGAAAACAACACATACGGCTAGCTGCAGGTCCAAGCCGACGAATACGCTTCTTCGAGTACAACATGACATGCCACGCTCATGGCCACTCTCCGGATAGGCCAACGGCCTTCGACTTGAGCATGCGACCATCAGCACGCGACAGATGCCAGTACGTTATCTCACCTTCCACAACGCCAAATGAGCGGGATACTTCATTCTGCTTGGATGCACTGCACCTCCTTACTGGCGATATCGGAAGTGAAGCTACTCTGATAAGCTTGACATGGGGCCTAGTGTCAACCACATTTGTTTGCTATCGTGGTTGAATATCATGCATTTATGCCCTGAATATGCTGTGGACACCGCTGGCTGCGCCCCTGTAGGGTTATAGATTGATGAGAGTACTTTATATAAGGCAAGAGGGTTCCTTTTGTGTTTGCTGAAGACACTGCCATCGAGGTTACTTTCTTTTCGCATTCACTTCACGATACTGTCACATTGACTTCTGCTAGCGTAGCACAACAGTGCTGGCTCACATCTTAAAACTGTCACTTACAAGCAGTCTTTTCACGACGGCATATAAGAAAAGCACTTCTCATCGTTCTTTCGAACAGATATCGACAAACAACAACCACTACCAACCCACCTGCAGTCATCGAGCTGCCTCTTCGCTTCAACACTTCAACGCTATCAACGCCAAAAACACATCGATACTGGTATTGCGCTCACGATGAAGCTCCTCGCCCTTCTTACTACTGCTGGTCTGGCCGCTGCAGCAGGTCTCACTCGCTGCGGTACTGCTGATCCAGATGACAATCTCAAGACGCAACTCAACGAAGCCTACTTCAGCCGCCCATCGTACAGCAAAATCGCCACGGCCGAGAACTCCAGAGTCATCGATACTTACATTCACGTCGTGACAACCCAAGCCAAGCGCAGCAAGTACACCAAGGACATGATCAACGAGCAGGTAAGTCACCCCAACCTCTCCCTGTACCAAACACTCTACTGACCACACACCTCCAGATGAACATCATGAACTCCGCCTACAACTCTTTCGGCGTCACCTTCAACACAGTCTCTATCGACTTCACCATCAACGCCGACTGGGCCGCCGCCATGATGAGCAGCGCGGAAGAATACGACATGAAGGCCTCTCTCCACAAAGGAAACTACTCCGACCTGAACCTCTACTTCACCTCCGACCTCCCCAACGCTGTCCTCGGCTTCTGCTACTTCCCCGTCGCCGCGCCCACCTCCGACGACCTCATCCTCGACGGCTGCATGTGCCTCGCCGACTCCCTCCCCAACGGCACCGCCGAGCACTACAACCAAGGCCTCACCGCCGTGCACGAGACAGGCCACTGGTTCGGTCTCTACCACGTCTTTCAAGGAAAGTCATGCTCCGGCAGTGGTGACTCCGTCCAGGACACACCCGTGCAGAAAGTGGCGACTGAGGGATGCCCAAAGGTCCAGGATAGTTGCCCCGGGAAGCTGGGTAATGACTCGATTCATAACTTCATGGATTATAGCTATGATGAGTGCATGACTGAGTTCTCGGAGGGACAGACTGAGAGGGCCACTGCTATTTACGATCAGCAGAGGGCTGGGAAGTAGGCTCGACTTGAGTTGATGAGGAATTTGGGTGTTCGTTGCATCTGGCGTGGAGTTAGGGTACAGGCAAGCTTCATGGGGTGAGCTGAGCTCGATTTCGTTCTTACAGGCCGCGAGCTCTGTGTTCTCGGAATTTCTTCGACACTAGCTCTTGATGATAGAGGACTTTCTCCATGGGTGGGAGTGGGAATGAGTGGCTTGGTTTTGGTCTCTTCGGAGTGAGAGATACCACAGATGATATGATACGGCGGCAGCAATAACGAGACAGTATGTGAGAAATGAGATGACCAACTATTCAAGGGTTTCATTCATCATTGTAGCTATCTTCTCGTCTGCTTTCAAGGGTCCTCTTGTGGTTGCAGCGAAGCGAAGCACGTCGCAGCTGGTACGGCATATGGCGAGTGCTGTATTCTCTCGTGTGTCGCCCGTTTGTCTCACTCCCACCGCTTACTTGAAAAGGTCTTTCAGCTGATCCATCCGCATCTTGGCCTCTTCGTTCTTGCTTCGCTTTCGCTCCATGGAGAGCTTAGCCAGATCCTCCTTCTTATTCTGCATGTCGAGGATTGGCTCCTCAACAGACCCCTTCATGATGTAGTGCTTGATCACGACATCTCTCTTCTGACCAATCCGATGGATACGGTCCACGGCTTGGTGTTCGACACCTGGGTTGAACTGAGGCTCCATGACGTAGGCCTTGTTTGCGGCAGTGAAATTGAGGCCTTGTCCACCTGCCTTGATCGAGACGAGCATAACCCGAACGTGCTCGACGGTGGTGAAGATTTTGAGGGACTCAGACCGCTGCTTGACTGACATCTTGCCATCGATGCGAACGTAGCCGATGTTGTTCTGCACTAGTGCGAACTCGATGAGGTCCAGGTACTGAGTCCAGCCACTGAAGACGACTGAGCGGACAGGCGGCTCGCCCTTTGGCAGCTGAGACGTCTCAACCTCGGACTGCCGCAGGTCTTCCAGAAGCGCCTTGACTTTGGTGTGAGGTCCGCTGTAGGTGTTCTCATCCCACTTCGCAATTCCGGCTCGGCTTGGGGCATTCTTGCGCTCATCGCTGAAACGTTCCAGGGTAGAGCGACGTAGTGGGTAGAAGCCGTAGCGTACATAGTTGTTGCAGTGGGGACACGCGTGATGCTGGTCTACGGACATGTTTTGCTGCACCTCCTCATGGTGCGTGGCGGTGCATTTCGTGCAGATGAGGTGATAGCAAGCTGTGAGATGCCCGAAGACGTCTGACTTACCATTGAATGTACCAGCATCAACCGCACCCGCACTCGAATCCGCGTCTTCGTCGTCGCTGGAGTTCTCGACTTCATCTTGAGCCTGTTCCTCATCGGGAGGAATCAAGTGCTCTGCACACGATTCGCAAAGTGCCATCATGCTATCTTGCAGCATCTTGAAGTACTCGTACGCCTGCTTTTCCGTGACGAAGTCGGTCTCGGTCTCGAACTCTGGCTCATCGCCAATATCAATCACGATAGCGTTGTCAGGGTCGTCGCCCTCGATGTCCTTCATGTCTTCATCCGTAACCATCTCACGCCCGTGAGCACAGATGGCACGCAAGCGACCCAGTGACTTGAGGATGTGTGCGTAGGACTTGCCTTGCAGCTTTTTGCCGCCACCGCTAAGCGTGTTGAACTGAGAGCGAGTCCGAGTGGCAAACTTCCGGTAGAGCGCACCTTCGGCCTCGGAGAAGTTGAGGAATTCGCGCGTTTGCAAACGCTCCGGGAGGCCAACAGTGTTCTTGAGCCGACGAAGAGTGATGCTACCTGATAGGATCTGCAACTTCTGAATAACATCCACATCGCCATTCTTGAAAGGCGCCATGATGTACTGATGCCAGGTCTTCAGGTTGTCGAACGGCTTGAGACGCAGGAACTTGATCAGGGCACCGAGATCGTTCAGGCCGTTCTGGACTGGTGTACCGGTGACTGCCCAACGTCGCTCAGCTTCGAGCTCGCAGCAACCCTTGAAGATCTTGGTTGCCGAGTTGCGGATGGAGTGCGCTTCGTCAAGCACAATGCGGAACCAGTTGATAGCCCGCAGGGCAGAGTATCTCATGCTGGCGCCATTGCTGAACTCGGATGCCGCAGTGTTGTAAGTTGTCAGTACAATGTCGAATTTTGAAAGCTCCTCTGTGTCTTGCATTCTGGAATCGCCATGGTAGGTGTAATATCGCATCTTCCCCTCAACCGTGTGCTGTTTGATCTGCTCTTGCCAGTTGGACAGCACTGACTTTGGACAGATGATGAGTGTTCCTCTGCTGTTGCACTCGAGATGTTCCGAATCTGGAGCTTCGTCCCGTCGATGGCGCCGCGAGGCCTCGCGTGTCTCTGCAATCAAGGACAGTATGCTGAGGGTCTTGCCGAGGCCCATGACGTCGGCAAGGATGCCTCCTTTGATTGGTTCTGGCTTCTCTGTGACAACAGCATCTGTGACCAGGTGGTACCACGACGGCCTCCCGTTATCTTGTGGTCGATACTTCCACAATGAATGGCTCGGACTGTCGTCGGTATAATCATTCCGCTCGCGGTCCATCAGGAAGTGAAGCGCCTTCTTCTGGTGTGCCATGAGTGGGCTCTTGATGATTGCGTCGTTGACTTCCATCTCGGGCAGCTCTTCAGCCTTTGCCAAGCCATCAAACATGCTGCTGGCCTCCCGACGCATTTCCTCGACAGTGCGACCAACCGCCTGGAAGGCATTCTGCGGTCTGGGGCCAAGAACACTACCAGGCTGTTTCGGAAGCTGGAGAGGCTGCTTCTCGTGCGGGTTGACGATCAGTTTTCCGACTGGTGTGATTGGTGAACTCAACCACTGCTGCTTTTGCGACAACCATTGGCCAATGCGATCGGTGAAGCGACGACGTCCAAAGAGGGTGATGTCGACCTTGATGTGAGTTGAAACCCTCTTTCCACTGTAGTCACCCTCCTTCTTTTTTCGAGTCGGGAGGAACATCTTCATTCTCGTACCGTTCAGCTTAGCGCCGTCGACGAGCGGACACAAGGCTGATGCTACCTTGGGATCCAGATGACCAAACTTCCTCTTAGTACGATCCATCAGCTCGATTACGGTGTTTGATGACGGTTTCCGGACATAGTTGATCGCCATAGCTGGCCAATTGTCCTTGCCGACGGCCTTGGCAGCGCCGCCTTCCGACGTATGCGGGATCATGTATGCATTGCAGCTGGCATGAAGGATGCCTAGACAGACTTCATCGTCACCGTTCTCCCTGATGAACTGCACTTCGTCGTCGTCATTCTCGTTGGTGAGATCCACCGTCTCTCCAGCAGAAGCGGCGATCCGCTTTCGTTCTTCCTTGAGGTGGTTGGACAGCATTCCTCCACTTCCACTTTGTACTGCTTGGCCTTTGGCCTTCTTGCGTTCATCTTCCGTGACGCCTTCGATGACTTGCACTTTGCGCTTTCGCGATGGTGTGTCTTCACGCTCGTGGGTGTTATGCAGATTTTCGATCATGCTGCTGATGCCGAAATTGTCGTTATCGGGGTCGTCTTGCCCGGCAATCGAGTCCTTGTTGTCTGCTTGAGTCGCGCTGCTGCTGCCTGCTGCCTTCGGGTTGAGCAGAGCTCTTGGATTGTAGGTTGGTGGCGAAAGCTGCTCATTATTCGGGATTGCGCTCGCTGGCTTGCGGGTCTGTTGGGGGCCTGAATAGGGTTCAGTGTCAGATGGCGGCATTGACATGAAGGCGTAGTTGATGTATTCAGGCGCAAGAGGCTCCATCTTGGCGATGTGGGCTCGAGCACCAGAGGGCGGTGAATTTGATATCTCTCAAGAGGGGTGGCGAACGGATAGTTCTGCAAAAGAAAAGGTGGATATATTGCATGCAAGTGGTGACCGTTGCGGATGCGTCGTGTTGGTGTTGGAAAGATTGAGGTGTGTTGAGTTTTGAAGATCCCCTTTCATAGCTGGGGCGGTGGACGTTCAAGATATGCGTGCATGTGATGCTGATGGTGATTCAAGCACAAGTGAAGCTGAGCAAGGCGGCAAGTGGAAATTCTAACGTACCATTGTTCTGCGGTGTTCTGTTCCCTTTCGCCTTCTCTTTTGCGAAGGCTTTCGGGTTCAACAACAGTGCGGGATTCATCCCTCATGTATAATCCGCGTGCGATAATGTAGTTGGCCCGATGTGATGGTATGTGGCGAAGCGTGAGTCGAGAACGATAGATCGAGACATGCAACAGCACAGTCTCAGGCCCAAGACGCGTCGAAGTCAAAAGTAGGCTCCAGAGAACTCCCGAACGCCGAAACAGAATGATAGAGGAAGATGTAGATAGGATATTGACGACGAAGCAGTGGAAGTCATCATGTCGGCGTTTGCCGCTAGCGCGTTCCCGTGAAAGCAGTGCGAGGACTACTCATATCGCCATGATCTGCTAAGGGACGACCACGAATCCGTGCTGTGCAGATCGTCGCGATAACTGCGAGAGATTGGACTACATTGAGGAACATCCCACAGCGACTCTTCAGGTCGGTCTGCAACCCCACGCGTCAAGCACGCGTTGTGTCGAGACCGACACTCTTCCGCTCGAGCAGCCCGGTGATTACGCAGAAACACCCCTCGCACCCATGGATCGATTCGCGAGGACATGACTGAGGCTGTTGATTATCCATAGTACTCGCAGACATACAGTCTCAAGCGAGATTGCAAGCAGGCCTACTGCAATCACGGTATCACGAAATCATCAAGGTACTTGACAAGGATCGCAGCTTATGTATGTATGGTATGGTATATACCGTGGAGCATTCTTATTCCAACTTTCGCCTTCTCCTGCTTCTCCACTCAACGCGACTTACGCAACTTCCTTTTGCTGTGCACAGCTCCACGGCGTGCACCACTCGGGCGCATTCTTACGATAGATCTCGAGCCCGGGCTTGTGCTTGGCGACCACGGCTTCATCGTCAATAGTGCCAGCTTTCAAAATCAAGAGCCCAGGCATCGACTTGGTATCGGCCACGATGATCGTTCCACACTTTCCGCAGTTGCGGTAATGAACCGTGTTGCCGGAGTCGGCCTTTCGATCGTACTTGAAGTCTGTTCCAGAGAGCTTCCTGAACTGGGACATGGTCAGATTCTGTAAACACCAACGGGCTATATCTACATACACTGTCGTCGGGGATCATGAAGTTGAAGCTGCCATTGGTACCGGCAGTCTTCCTGCATGGAATGCAATGGCAGACCGCTACGGCTGCTGGCTCGCCAGTGTACTCGTACGTCCAGTCGCCGCACACACAGCTTCCTTTGGTAGCCATGATGGTAGTTTGTTTCTTGATGCTGGACACACTTGGGGAACTAGTGTTACGAGGACTTGATCAAGAGAGCATTCGAGAGGGGGCTAAATGAGGTGGACCAGCAAGAAAGCTTGAACACATAGACGTCGTTGACTCCTGCACGGCAATCACGGTAGTAGGTACCTCTGCTGTTGACCGTGCACTTCGACTCTTATTGCTTTCTCGACCCCACCATCCTTCTTCCCCATGGAATATACTACAGCCTGAGCAGAATCCGCGCAAACCTACGACAAGCAATATCGCTGCGATAGGTGAGAGATGATCCCGAGGAAAGCCGTAGGCGTGGAGATGCAAGATGCCACTTTACGAAACATTGGTACCGAGTGGGGAAGACCATGGCCAGCTTTAAGTTCCTCTTCTGCGTTGGGGGGATATGAGCGACGAGCGTCTTGTATTTAGTTTGCCTCAGGCTCATAGCATACCGCACGAAGACAAGCGGGCCAATGAATCTTCTACATGCTCTCGCCCTGATTCCATTAGTTCGTACGAACAGACTGATTAATGCTGAAGTCTTCCATCTGACGTGTGCATTGTTTCACACTAGCGTGAATAATGAGCCGAGATAAGATCTCACCCCACATGTCGAGTGGCTGTGGCGCATCCATCAACTCGTCAGCACACGGCAGGCTACAGGCTACAGCTTGGATGTGCTTGCTTTGCCCTCGTACCACACTGCTGCACATGTTGGCTTGTCGTTGAACTGCCTCCCACGAGTACCTAACACCGTGGAGCTGTCACGCGTGGATCATCCTCAAGTATTGCTATCTCAGGAAATCGATTTTGATCCGTTAAGATGCCGGCAGCCGTCGTCAAAGGTACGAGCCATCATGATCCCCGATCTCCCACATGCGGTGTACCGCCAGGCCATTGCCCGCACGGTACCGAACCGCTCGTATTCATTTTGGTGAGATTGTACTTATGTGAATGAACGCTGACTGTACCGTCAACTAGGCATTATCCTCTCCATTTCCCTCATCGCCGCACTCGGCGTTGCTGTACTCGAAAACCCGCAGGTTCAAGGATGGCTGGAAGAGCAGCGACGCAAAGTCGCGGAGCTGTTGCGGTCAATCGGTCAAGAGCTTGATCCAGAAAGCAGAAGAGCTGCCGAGGCATTCGCCTTCGAAGGTCGGACCATCATCAACGATGAAGGTCTACGGCGTGAGGCTTCCGGCAGCCAGGAGGCAGCAGCCCTAGCGACGGGCAGGAGTCTATCAAATCCTAGTACAATACGCCGTATTCCGATCTCAGGGCAAAGAGATCCGACCGAGGCAGAAGAGCGACGACGAAAGGGTAGGGAATATCTTGCCAGGCGCAACGAGCAGATGTATGAGCTTCAGCAACGACGGAATGCTGTCAAGGCTGCTGGAACCGAGACTGCACCATGTCCGACTTTCGATGCTCTAGTCGATGCTGAAGGCAAGTTGAAGACGCCTGCAGGGGAAGAAGAGAGAGGACTACCTTCGCCACCTATGACCCAGCTGCAGCCTGATCCTTTAAGGGAAGAGATGCGAGAGGTTGATCGTAGCCTTACCGAACCACTTCTCGCTGCCGATTCTAGTTCGGTTGGTGCTAGTGGCTGGAACGCTGGATCAGACTTTGCAAACCCCTTCGGTGATGAGTATGCCCTCGAACGGAGCATGACGCCAAAGCCACCGGTCCCTCCAAAGACTGAGCTGGACAGAGTGCCAAGTCCTCCTATCTCAATCCCTGACCGTGCAGCTACGCCTCAAATCTCTGTGCCTGGGGCTTATGAAGCACTACCGACCGAGGAATCCCAGCAACTCGATCATTCGCAGCTGAGCTATGAAGAGCAACTGGCCATCGCCCTGTCACTCTCTGAGCAGGAAAGCACGACAAACTCCGCCACTGTCAGGCAAAATGATCCAGACAATGGAGATGATGCACTGTTAGCTGCGATAGCAGCCAGCTTGAGAGACATGGATGATCAGCAAGCTGCACATGCCATTGCTCACGCCAATCCTGCAACACCCCAACCCGTCTCTGCGGATGCGCAACCATTGGTAGACCTGACGCCGTCAACACCACCAGCTCGGCCTCGTGGAGGCATGTGGGAGGGGATGTGCAACCCGCAGTCGTCGCCTTCTCGTGATCCACTGGCGCTTCCGCCCCCTGCACCTCGATCCGAGGCTCCATCCGATCTTTACAGCGCTACACCAGAACTGACGAGGGCTAGATTGGCACACTTCGATGCACAGCAAATTCCAGCTGTTCCACCAACAACGTCGAGCTTACCTTTCGACCCAGTGCGAGACGCTGCAATGTCTTCCCCACAGCCAGTCCGACATATCATGGATGCTAGTTTCTACTCCGCGGCTGATATCGTGTCACGGCCTGAGAGCGCACAAAGCCATACTCTCGATCGTGAAACACCACATCTCATCGATGTGGATGAAGACATCCCTCGCGAGGGTGCAGGAACTCCAACCTCGCGCGCCCATTCGTCTTGGGGCTTCCAAACCGATTCTGATTCTGATACTTTCGCATCGGTATCCGGACCAGCTTCTCGAGCACAGTCACCGCCCAGGAGCGAGACTTCTACTATCGAGGTCATCGATGTTGCAGAAGACAGTGATGTCGATATGCTGTCGGAGGAGGGTGATGGCATTGCCACGCCCGATAGCTGGTCGGAAGTTGGGTCCAGGGATGCAGAGAGTGATACTGAAGACAACACGAGGCAACAGTCCGGTGTGAGCTTGTAGTCATTTTGAAACTATCTTTCTGTTTGTATGATACTCCTCTTTGCCTAGGAATGATTTTTCGTTGTCCTACCCCGAAGCTGGCGGCTCAGGTCAGTATTGTTGTAGGCTTCTCGCTGCCCACTCTGGCATGCATTGCGCGGCATGTGCGGCCAAGCAAGGATAGAGTCTGAGCTTACTGCGTCTTCGACTGTCGATATCCGGAAGATGATCCTGCTCATGCCCAAGCGCCAACCAGACGTGTCGCTGGGATCCCCCAATATCGATCTCCAGGCTCGCATGCAAGCTGGCACCAGGGAGTCAACCTAACAGCCATCATTTTACGGGTCGGTCTTTGTTCCGACTTCACGTCGCGCCTTGTCCTTTGGTCCGGCAGCGCTGCGGTGAGCTCAGTAACATCGGTCTTTGGCGACAAGTCATCCCGCAGAGCATCGTGACTCTTCCGAGCTGCATTCCCTTTCCGGCGCATGGTAGCAGTGCAGCCAACAAGACAGCTTCGCGCTCCCTCACAATCACAAAGCCGATTCTTGCCGCGCGTGCTGCTGACATGCTATGGAGGCCTAGACTGTCTCATACCATCGTCCATCATGCCTCAGCCCCGTGTTCCAGGAACAAGAAGACATGCATCGGCGGATGACTACTTGCTTAGTGGTCAACCAACAAAGCGGCTGATGATCAGCTGTCCAGCAGGCGGTGGGTGGAACCCCCGGTTTAGGTAGCCCGATATGTGCTGTGACCTTTTCCAATGTGATCTGCTGCTATGCCGGAAGGAGTATGTAGCTTAGACGTGGTGGCATATAGTACTTCTTCCTACGGCGTACCAAGCCGAGAAGCTGGAGCTACGGGGTTACTGACCGGAAGACAGCCAAGGCGAAGGTAGACGTGTCTTGTAGCGTCGTAGCGCTAGAGATGATAGGTTACTCTTAGTTTGTTGATTGGTCGTATGGGCCGACGCCGAAGTAGGAGCGTCTGTACGGGACTGCAGGGAACTGACTGCCGTTAGCGGCCTGGCTTGTGCCGAGAAAGGAACACAGGCTCTGCTGGGATATGCCGCTGTCCAATGGTTACCTTGCGGATTACACTATTTACGCCTCCTCACTCGAGTCCGGCTTTTCTTCAGCCAAGGCGGTCGACAACATGCTCGTGGTCAAACAGTGATGGGAAAGCATGATCAGCACAACTCGCTGTTCACTGGACGAATCGTAGTGCATGGTTGGAATTAGGCGTTCGTTTCTTCTACGCTCTCTCTTATATCGCTGTTGTTACAGTAAATTGCGTCCCAATCCCAGTTCCCAAGTGAACGCCAGCGTAGCATAATCAGATCAAGCAGACAATCTATTGTGTGCACTGGGGTATCACATTAATCCTCAACGCTAATATGCAGAAAAGTGCCTCGGCACGGTCGAAGAAGCGAAGCGCTTGAACGCAGTAATGGCCTTCCAAAGATGGAGAACCTTCAAACAAAAGCCCGGCCTTGAACTCCCGTGCTAAAGTCGTAATGGTGTATCGCTGTGATGTTGCGACGTAGTGTTCGTTCCTTGTCAGATCGTGGTCGGCGATCGGTATTTAGAATGTGCTCCAGACCATGCCGCCTTCTGAGCGAGCCATGCTGCCGATGCGGACGTCGTCCCGTTGGTGGCGAAGGTTGGGGATGGGCATGGCGGTGCCGCCGGAGCTGCTGGACTCGGCGATGCTGTTAGCGCGAGAGTGCCGAAGCTTTCTGAGCACTCTCCAGCCGTCATAACATGGCTTACAGGCCTTGCTGTCGAGGCCTTGGGGATGATAGCGAGCATTCTGGTCCAGTGGAACGCTATTCTTGATGTGATAGTCGCATACCAGGTTCCCGCAGCGCCGACAGTGGTGTCGTCGGAAGTACCACGTGAAGGATTCGTTGCAGACATAGCATGCCAGCGCAGACTCGTCTGGCTTCCAGTGGGCTGTTGTCGGTGGCCCGGTGACCTCTCCCAGCTCTGCCTCGTTGTATTCCTCGCTTGCCGCCCGGCTCAAGCCTCGTCGAATGCCTTCCACGTCCTGCTCCGCCTGTGCGCCAAACGGCATGCCGGCGGCGAAATTAATCGCTGCCGGCGAATCAGCCTTTACACTATCGAAGCTGCTGTCGTTGCTAGCTGGCGGCGTGTCTGGCGCACGAGGTCGACCTGGGATGTCGGTCGGTCGCGTGGCTGCGTCCTTCGATGGACGAAGAGCGGCTGGTGTGTAAAGTGGTTGCCGTGGCTGTCGGAGCTGGCGCACGTTCAGCGGAGAGTGGTTGCTCGTCGGCGATACATTGTTCGAGGGCGGGGTATTGGAGACATAGCCTTTGTGGCCGTACTGATATCTCTCAGGCGGCGATGGACCCGCTGAAGGGGTCAAGCAGTAATTTGAATTGTTCATTGGATTCGCTAGAGTAGCTGCTGCCATCATGGTAGAGTCCTCAGGTGCCAGAATGATCGTCGAGGACGAAGCATTGAACGAACGATCACCTCGAGTCGGGAAGGTGGGATCGGTAGATTGTCTTGCCTCAGTCCGCGACGAGAGGTGGACAAAGACTCAACCAGGGCTAAGTCGTTCGACTGCGACTTGATATCGTGGTGGTGAGGACCTCCTGTTTCGAAGCGGTCTGGAGATGCCTGCTTGTACCAGAGAATAGCAGCAAGGAACCAGATCGTGTGCCGAATTCTGGCGTCGGCGGGGACTTTCCAATTGGGGCAGTCGCGTGTGATAGGGATACGGAGGTCGGTAGTGACTAACAGGCGGCATACACAAGGGAAGCCACTGGCCGGGCATTGTAGTAGTTGATATTTGGCTCTGGCCGGGCCCCCTGCTGGGCAAAAGCGACAAGGTCGCATCACGGCCCGCTAAGCTTCACAACGGTCTGGCGAGTGGAACCTACCAGCCTACCAGCCGTCCTGTGACGGAGGTACAGTACAGTACTAGACGGACAGAGCAGGACATCGCGTGTCTGCGCCACCACGGCACTCGCCACGCTGGAAGCACACGCTGGACACGCTCGGCCATGCGCAGCTCACTTCACAACTTTTGCTTCGAGGCCGCGCAGTCGAGTGTATGGTCTCGTAGCAGCGCAGCGGGTCTTCGAGGTGAGGACAAATGAACGCACGAATAGTTGCGACGCGATGCACAACTCTGATCGATCAAGCAGGAATGCCGGTCTGCTGCCAGGCCTGTTGCATTCACCTGCCAGACGCAGCGAATCACAAGCCAGCTGCATACGCGCGAGACGTGCGGTGATTGGCTACGAATGTTCTTATCTTTCCTGGGGCGGTAGCGATGCTCCATTCGGGCTAGGTTGACTCTTATCTGCATATGCGCCGTCGCCGATGTTATCCGCGATCATGGGCCAGCAACCAGCGTTTCCCGGAAGTCACAACCGCATCGACGTCGCGAGCTGTCGCAGACGATAGATAAGGAAGCGATGCTGCCACCCGCGACATCCTGCATCATGGAAATCATGTCTCTCACTGGGTTGCGAAGGGTGCAAGCGTGTTGCGAGGCCCAACGGCACAGACTCGCAGCAGAACTGGAGAGAGCTCGAGCAGAGAAGAGAGTTCCATCTCATGTCGGCGTTTTAGACCCTGCCTCGGCGGCTGTCTGTCACAAACGAACCTCGTAAGTTCCGCTCTGTGGAACGACGACGATATTATGATTGTGATACGAGAGCGCGAAGTGTTCCCTACTCGCCGTCTACAACAGGCGCCGCCTGTCGCACGCGTTGTTGCACTGCTACCGATATTGGTGGCCTGTATCTTGTCAGACTTCCCGCCTGTGACAGTACCCGCAGCGTCACCGTAGCGACTTCTTGGACCTCACCTCACTGTTGCAGGCGGCCACCCGGCCCGACGTGTTGCGCAAACCCTCAACAGGTACCGATCGTTGATCATCATCATGTCCGCTCTGCCAGTCGAGGTCACGGCAGCACCGCTACCACCGCTACCCAGCAAGGATCCTCTATCAGCGGAGCAATGGGGGATTTTATCCGCCATAGCTGATGCTGTCACGCCGTCCTTCACCCCTTCGAAGGGCAACAGATTGTTGCAGCACCCTCTGCGGCGAGAGGTCTTCGACGGCGCCGCCACGCGTATTCAGAATCTGGCCTGCTTGGACACTAGCAATGCCGACCTGGCCAGGGCATATCTCGGCGAGAGCTCAACAACACAGCCGGAGTTCAGGGAGCGCTTCACTAGGCTGATTACCTTTTTCATGAGCGAGACCTCCAGGAACGGCCTTTTGTTCATCTTGAATGCACTCAAGTAAGTCATTTCCACTTTTGTCCTATACATGAACTGCCGCGCGCCACCTCTGCTTCCGAACCAGTCCCGATTTTAGCCCAACCGACATGAGGCGGGTCAACGCCAGCTGACGGATCTATCAGTACACGAGCTGGTGCGCTACTACTCACTGGCCACGCAACAGCTTTTGACTGCCTACCGATTCAAGACCGAGAGCAGGTACTCCTCAGATGGGCGACCGCGAGACTACCGTTTCTCAGGCAACTCCATCGGTCTCTCGTAACGTTGGTGCGCCTGTTGTGGATTCGAAGCTTGCCGACTATCGGGCAGCTTCTAGCATATCCGAGGATACCGATCAATGCTGGCCCGGCTTCAGCCGGGTATCCATTCCGCTTCGTTCAGATACCACCAGCGGAGACGAACAATGCTGAGCCAGAGGTTATCGAGACAGATGTCGTGATAGTAGGAAGTGGCTGCGGCGGTGCCGTCGTGGCGAAGACTCTTGCTGAGGCCGGCCTCAAAGTGCTGGTCGTAGAGAAGTCGTACTACTGGTCACCGGAGCACTTTCCCATGAGCGATAACGAAGCTCAACATCTATATGGCAATGGAGGTATGATCGTTTCCGACGATGCCAGTATCACTGTTGTAGCAGGCTCAACATGGGGTGGCGGTGGCACCATCAACTGGAGTGCAAGTCTACAGCCACAAGGTATCGTGAGACGAGAGTGGGCGTACAAGTTCGGCTTGACCCAATTCAATGGCTCCGAATTCCAGGCTGATCTCGACTATGTTTGTGATCGCATGGGTGTCAGCACAGCTGCAATCAAGCACAACAAGTCCAATGTGGCACTTCTTGAAGGCGCAAGAAAGCTAGGCTGGAGTGCCAAGCCGGTCCCGCAGAACACTGGAGGTGAAGAGCACAGCGACGGCTTTTGCACGCGAGGATGTCGAGACTGTGGGAAGAAGGGTCCCACCGTGACCTGGTTGCCAGATGCTGCCAAAGCTGGTGCGAGCTTTATGGAAGGCTTTGATGTAAAGGACGTCCTTTTCGATGATACTGAGTCAGGAGGCGATCGCCACGCAATCGGTGTGAGAGGTACCTGGACATCTCGTGACATGTCTGGCGGTGTAGCTGGTCTTGAGCGCACGACTCGCGAGGTCATCGTCAAAGCTCGCAAGACAATCATCTCTGGCGGCTCGCTGTACACTCCACTACTGCTGCAAAGGTCTGGCCTCAAGAACAAGCATATCGGACGACACCTCCATCTCCATCCAGTGTCGATGGTCGCGGCAGTCTGGGATGAAGATGTTAGACCATGGGAAGGCCCAATTCTAACATCTGTTGTGAATGAATTCGAGAATCTCGATGGTGACGGATATGGCGCCAAGCTCGAATGCACGACCATGATCCCAGGCTCGTTCCTGGCCATGTTCCCATGGAGGGGCGGTCTGGCCTGGAAGGAGTTTGCCGTAAAAATGCGCAGAATGTCAGGTTACATCTCCCTCGCGCGCGACCGCTACGGTGGACGAGTCTATTCCAATGCGGAGGGACGCTGTATGGTCCAATACTCACCCAATGCCTACGACAAGAACCACATACTCGAAGGGATCGCCAGAACGGCAGAAATTGCTTATGTCGAAGGCGCACGCGAGATCCATGCTGCAATCCCAGGCATCGAGCCATTCGTGCGTCCAGACTCCGACACTGCCAGCAAAGTTTCTGTGCACGCGAACCAGGCGCCATCGCTCACCGATGCTGAGTTCAAAGACTGGCTGGACAGGCTTCGAAAGAATGGCTTCCCTGCTCCAGGTTCTGCTTTCTTCTCGGCCCACCAGATGGGATCGTGTCGAATGGGTACGAGTCCAAAGAATAGTGCTGTGGACCACCGTGGACGAGTCTGGGGCACTAAAGGTCTGTATGTCGCTGATACCAGTGTCTTCCCGAGTGCCAGTGGTGTGAACCCGATGATCACCTGCATGGGTATTGCGAGAGGTATCGCTAGGGGTATTGTGGATGAGGAGAAGGGATCTGCCGGGAGCACTGGCAAGTTGAGTCCGAAGCTGTAAGATGGCGGGTGGTCGAGAGCATCGAGTACCATGTAAATGGTTACTTCAGAAGTGCGCGACAGTTAGCAAAAGAAACAGGTAAATGTTAACGTAAAAAGGTACGGTCGTTGCCGTATTTTGATCAATAAGATCTCTATGTTGCCCAGTGGCTGCCTAGTGTATCGTCATGTAGATTTTCCTGACCGTTCTCTGCTCTTGCCAAGTTGTTGATTTGGCTGGGTCATGCTGTGTGTTTCTCCTCCGAGTCGCGTGGGTGCCTCGGAATCAGTGGCATACCCTGGCCTGACCGAATTCTTTTGCAGTGCATGGCCAATCATGCTCGTGGCGAGACGCCAGGTGGTGGACTGATCACATCTGGGAATGCAGATGTGCCAAGGTTGCTTCTACATTCGGTCTTCCAGTCCTTCGGTGTGATCATATCAGCAGCTTCCTTGAACGCGGCCAGAGTGCAGAAGCTCTCGTCACCTTCGAGATGCCTGCCTGCCGGCTTGCAGAATGGAAGTACGACAGGCTTGTCGTTGTATCGCAGTCGGACGTAGTGCTGATCGAGCTTTTGTTTGCTGGGCTCCGCCAGTGATGCCAGAGATTCACGAGCGCCTGCATTCGACGACTTTGGTGAACCGAACAGCGAGTACCACCAGCTCTTCTCCTTGCTTGGCCAGGTTGCGGTCGTGCCCTCAGTTGCTTGTTCGGACTTGAAAAGCTCAAACGCAATGTTGGAAGTGAAATTCGGCCACTTGTCTCTATCGATCTCGAAGCCTCCAAGCGCAGCGAGTGTCGATGCGATGGTCGTGTCGTGGCAGCCGTATAGAGTCATCTTGAAGGGCTCACGCTCTCCTTCCTTTGGCACGCCGTTGACGTGCTCGACCATTCGCTGCGTGAGGTCACCTACAAGACTGCCAATGCCTAGCTTGCGGTATTCATTGGACTCCTGATAGCCGACGAACCACTCTTCCACGCAAATTCTATCGATGTGGGCACGGACTTGCTCTTCGTAGAACTCAGATGGTAATTTGGTGGCGGGAATGTGCGCAAGTGTGGCATTCACGGTGTCCATCACACCAGACAATCTGGGATGCGAGTCGACCTTGATGACTGGCGACTCCTTGGGCATCCACTTTCCGATTCTCCTGTTGATGTGCTGCATTTCGGGAGAGTCGTTCCATAGCTTAGCTGTGCGGTCCGCGAACGCGTGCGAAAGCTCGGCGAAGCGCTTACAAGCACCCTCATTAGGGAACAATGTCTCGTCCTGCATGGATCGCTGCACGATCGCTGGTGGCGCAAGGCCTGGCGCTCGTGATGACGCAGGGTACAAACCGCTATATGCTTGTTGTACACTTTCAAGAGCTCTTTGAATTGGCGTTGCCCTTAGGCTTACTGATCCGCGTGTGGCATCGTCAAGGTTCGCAGGCAGAAAGCCAAGCTGATCCACGTACAGATGCCGTATGCGCTGACCAAGTGCAAGTGTTGTCTCCCGCCCTCTGTCCGTAAGCTCACCTGGCTGACACACTGCATCGATCTCGCCCTTTGGACCTGCCGCGAGCTTAGGCACGTCACCTTCGCCGAAGGTCTCTAATCTCCTTCGCCAATGTAAAGTGTCCCATGATCCATCTGCTGCGCGTATAGCAGACTTCAGCTCGTTGGCTGCTTTACAGTATGGCCATGTGCCGTGGAGGCCAGCATTCTTAAAGCGTGCAGATACTGGTGTCCGCTCGCCGTGACGAAGCAAGATCTGGACTTGCTGCAGTTGAAGATTTTTTGGATATAGCTGCCTGAGTTCTTCCTCGCTGTACGGAGGGCGCGGTTGGAGGGTGGTCATGGTGAGGGGATGGTGGCTCTGAGCTGCAAGGGCTACTGCGATTTGCTTATCATGTTAGGTGCTTTGGGAGGATAAGATGCGGAAGCAAAGAATGGTTTTGTTGATCACAGGAACTGGAGCCGTGACCCTGCTGGTTGAACTCACCTCACATGATCCTCGTACAATCCGAGCATAGATTATACATCCCCTGTTCCTACGGTTTACCTCTTTAGTTAAAACCGGTGGTGTTGTTCCCTGTATATTTTTATAACTATCTTCTATATTCACGTCTATATGCGTCGAGAACGTAGCATAACTCATGTTAAGACGGGAGCGACGTAGGCACTTTACAAACAAGGGAGGCTACACGTGGTAGTACACGCTTAGAAGTGAATATGTCCATCGTAAATCGAAGTAGACAGCTAGTGGCTCAGATTGAGTTTCCACGTGGGCATGGATTTACCCGCAAGGAAGGTGCGGCGGGATGACCACCTCCGGGGCAGAGAGCTGCATGACCAAGATGTGGTAGTGTAGGCCCAGCAAACAGCTCATTGATCAAATGGCCAATCCTTACATCTGCTCGCCATGCAGAACACGACTAGCACTGGCGAATCCCCAAATCCGTCGCCTGCTGTCACGATCCGCGTATACACAACAGCAACAACGTACGGCCATTGCATCGTTATTTGAGGCAGACGTGGGAGCTGGGAGAAATACTGGGCCTGGACAACATGAGCACGACAGCAACAGCGCGAGTGTCGCGAGGGGAAGGTACAGTGGAAAGTTGCTGAAGCCGGAGGAGCTGTTGACACAATTGGACACTCCACTCACCTCACGCACTGCCGGCGATAGTCGGCGGAGGGCTCCACCACGGCCACGATATACTGGGAGCAACAAGATCCAACGAATGCCACTCAGAGACGCGCGTGATTCTTTATCAGATTTGTTACTGCCAGGACTTCATCGAGCGCAGCAGTTTGTTGATTTCGCGGAACGTCAGCAATGGGCGGACGCATGGACTGCACTACAGGATGTCGGCAAGCAGTGGCATGAAGAGCATGGCCTCAAATCGCGAGGTGTCTTCCACTTGCCCGGCTTTGAGCCAGCCATGAGGCGCCTGGTGTACTTTGTCACGAAAGAATGGCTCGAGAGGATAGCGTCCGGGAGCGTGGAGGAAAACCGGCCATCCCCAGTGGACATACTGACGCTGCTCTACACCTGGAACTCCCCAAAGGCATCCGTTACTCGACCGTGTCTCTGGCAGGCAAGCAGTGGCCTTGCGGAACTCTATAGCCGTGTATTCAGTGGCAATAAGCATGATGCGATATTTATGGGTGGACTTCGGAGCTTGGTCAAAATGTGGAGGATTCTGATGGCAACGTACTGCAGACGCGACTCAAGTGATCCAAGGCCGCCTATCGAAGCGTTGGGATGGGACTTCTTGCCGTCTGCGACAGTTTTTGACCAGCAACAACGACGATCACCCGAGATGTTCGAACAGATGTTTGGTATGCTGGTCCCAATACCGCAGCCGTCTATCTCATCATATATGGGTTCCGGCAATGCCTTGCGCAGCATCGACTATGCTAGTTCTGCTTTGGTAACATTCGACCTGCTGCGTTCGCTAGCTCGCTCACATCCTGCGCTACTGTCCGAGCCTGAGATATCGCCTTTTGCCAATCTGCTTCGGACCATGCTCAAGATTGCACCGCCGCCGCGGACCCCATATGAGTTTCAAGCGAAGCTGTCTTCCTTGAAAGACCCTGATTTACTCGCATATTATCAAGCTATGGGCAGTAGGTTGAATCTTCAAGATATGCGGTTGCGATCGCCGGATCATATCTCAGAAGCAGCAGTGGATGACAGCACGCCTCCGTCCAAGCCAGATTCAGCCTCAGCCGACAACGACCGGGAACCTGGACCGGAGTCAGGAATTTCGCAGATCGATCGATTTGCGCTGGCCAGCGCACAAAGGCTGAGACGCGCTGTGGAACAGCAGGACATGCTATTCGCAGAGAAGGTTAAGCGAGAAACATTCGCCTTCGCAGGCTCATTTGGCGCTGACACCCAGACATTGCCTCTTGAGCTCTATGAGCAATTAATGTTGACGTTCCTCCGTTTGCGGAACCCCAAGACTGCCGTTGAGGTATGGAATCATGTTGTTCAGGCTGGATACAAACCTACTGTGAAAACATACAGTACGATGATGCGAGGAGCCCAACGTGTTCGAGATGCAAGCGGCATGAAAACTTTTTGGTACAGGATGAGAAAGGCCGGGCTGCAGCCTGACGAGCATGCTTGGTCGATCCGCATATATGGATTGTTCAAGCTGCAGCTGGTGAGAGAAGGCTTCCAGGCAATGAATGAGATGTCGCATGAATGGCTGGAAGCTGCAAAGGCACACGCACTTCGTGGAGCCTCACGTGAACAAAAGGAACAGATGGCCACGAATCAGGATCTCGCTGCCAAACTGCTCGCGATGTACCCTGGCCCAGTTGATGGCGTCCCTCGACCGAACGCGGCTGTCGTCAACTCTGCTATATCTTCGTTGGCCCAAAGTCAGCGTGGAGAGATTCCCAAGGCCCTGACATGGGGTCGGACCTTTGGTGTGGAACCGAACCTGACGACTTACAACGTGCTCTTGAACGTGGCGATGCGGTATGAGCGAACAGACGAGGCCTTGAAAATCCTTCGTCACATGCAGCAAAGCGGCATTGCAGCCGACAGTTCAACCTGGACGGTGCTGCTGACCGCGCTATTCGAAGGCGGCTTCCTCGAAGGCCTCGACCACAAGCAGCAACAAGAGAAGGTACTGGCATTCATCAACTCACTGGAGACTGGTGATGCGAACACGCGCGGCATAGACACGAAAGGCTACGCGCTCGTGATGGATCGACTTCTGAAGCACCACGACAACCCCGATGGTGCAGCTGCTGTGATGAAGCATATGATGGACCGAGGCCATCAGCCGACCACTCAAATCTACACTATCCTCGTGAGCTCCTACTTCCAGCGCCAGCCTGAGCCTGACCTAGCAGCAGTAGAGGCACTCTGGAAACAGATGGAGGCGCAAGACAGGGGGTACGGCGCACCTGTCGACTCGGTCTTCTACGACCGTATGGTCGAAGGATATGCTACTCATCACAGACTGGCTGGCATGGCAAAGATGCTTGGCTTTTTACGGCGATGCCGACAGGCAGGGCAGAAGCCGGGCTGGAGGGCACTGGAGATGGTGGCGAGAGCTTTGGCTGAAAGGCAAGAGTGGAACCGACTGAAAGCGCTTGTAGACGATGTCAGGAAAAGTCTACGGGAGAGTCGGGGCGCGAATCAGCGTATGGGACAGGTAAAGTTTTGGAGGTTCATCATTGAGGATGTTGGGCTGTTGAGGGAGGAGGGCATTACCAAGCCGGAGGATATCTTGCCAAAGGATATTAGGCAAAGTCCCTTATTGCACGCCGAGGAAAACGCCGAGGAAAGCGCTGAGACACAGTAGCCAGATGTAGTGAGATCTGCCAGCTAGCACGGTGATGTTACTTCTCTTCAACATCGAGAGTCCTGACGATGATGTTTCGGTGGTACAGGATGCGAAAGTCCGGGTGCCGAGATGATCGACGCGCAGGCACATCCTGGTCGTCGATCCTCCGCACCTTCCAAGGTCGTGCGTCGTCACGGTTCGTATCTTCATACAACATATACTTTTGCGGCGGCCACTTCCAGTGCCTTCAGATCCCAAAGATAGGTCTCGTGCATTTCCTCAACTCGGGCAGTTTTCATTCCTCATCTTCGGTATGCACGCCGACTAGCTCGAAGCCGCTCGTATTTACATCGATGCCTGGCATATGCTATTCATGGGGACATGAACTCAAGAGCATACATAAGTCGAGAGCATGCTGCTTGACATTCGCGTATACGCACCACACACATCCTTCTCTTTGACCCAGTGACTGCCTCGACGCAATTGCGTCAACCAACAGCTCTTTAGCCACCAGCCATACACTACTACAGTCAGACAGACCAACATAATGCTCTTTGCGGACTACCTGGTTCTCGCTGGAGCAACGCTGGCCGCAGCTATCCCTGCGGATAACGCCAAGCGAGTACCCCACCAATTCTTAGTAACGAATTTCGGCTACGGTTGCACAGCTGGCTGCAGTTGGAAGTTCGACCTGACCGTAAGTGTACTAAGTGCAAGCAACAGGCGAAAGGCAGTCTGTGTTTAAGATATGCCTTTCGGGAAAGATTGATGAGCTGAGATGTTGACACATGGTATTCGAGTATGGCTAACGCTCCGCTCTTTGACCAGGTCCAAGGAGACGGGCCGCACCATCCTACCGTGAGCAACCCAGTGCACTGCTCTGGCAACTTGGACAACACAGTTTACGTCGACTGCGGCCACGTCAGCAATAGGCAGACGCTACGAGCCTACATCGACAAGGCCACGAACCAGCTCAAGATTCAGTACGAGGTGCAGGGTCCTGAGAAGGACAGAGTCTCTTTCTTCACTGGCGAGAAGAAGGTGTATGCCGCCACGAGTAATCAGGCGAAGCTTCAGAAGTCCTCATTCATCGTGCCGGAAACGGGCTCGACAGGTGTCGCGTAGAAGGTATTGGCAATCATTGATTTTGTGCATGAGACACCGGAGGTAATTTGCGATGACACCAAGGTGATGCGAGGTTCATGCAGATCTGTATGATAAGAGGCATGGGACTAATATCGTAATGCATTCTCGATCGGTAGTGCTTGTAAAGTGCATCAGTTGCCAATGCGTACCATCCTTGCGCCTGGCCTGCCATGGAGTCGAAATTGCTGGCACCGCGAATTTCGTTGTGGACGGAGCGCTTCCCCGGTGCGGCTGAGTTTAATAGCCGTTGACAGGAAATACCATGCTCTCGGTCCAAGAGACTGACGTACGTCATTGTCGTGTTATACCGTGTCTAGTCTCAGCCCATTGAACTGTCGGCGACAGCTATTCGAGAATCACCAGGTGCGTCAGATAATCTCAGTGGACAGCAGGTTGGATACTGATCACTCCCAATTCGTTCGCAAGTGTGGGTTGGCATCACTGCCAACGACGAGAGTTCTTCTCCAGCGAATGTGCGCGGTGTTTGTATGCCCGCGCGTACACACGCCAGCCGCAAAGCCCATGCGGTGGTCGTTGAACACCAGCTCACAGCACTTTAAGCACCAGACCAACAGCTTCATCGAACTGAGCTCTGCCAGTGAAACTGCCAGCGGCATCATCAAGCCCCAGGCCAACCACAAGTAATCGCACCTCGCTGGATGCCTTCATCAGAATGGCGCTTGCTATGGTTGTGGCCAGCGTCTGGCCAACAACCTCATCCTCGCGCTTCGTGCCACCAAGGACGGTAGTAGCTGTCAGGTGGCTCATTGGAAGCAGGTTGTTTCCTGATGGAGTTGTCGACATGGTTCCTGGATTCATTGGATCTGCTGAAGCGGCGGCGACTGGAACATGGACCCAATGAGCGAGTTTGCCAGCTTGCGAGATGGTGATCACGATCTTGTCTGTGAACGCGATTGATGTGACTTCTGTGTACGTGCCGTTGATGTCGCCGGATGCCGATTTGGAAGGCGCTGGGAAAGGCGCAGGAAATGCGTTGACTCGTGGTAGTGAGGCCACAGTTGGGGCAGCCATCTTGTCGCTGCCGATGATACTGCACTGTCGGAAGACAGATGTTTGAGTCGGAAGACAGATGTTTGATGGCAGTGTTGATGTTCATGGAGCATCAGATCGGGAACGTAGCTAGCTTGGGAGCTTAGTAAGCTAGGGTACTGCTTGTGTAACCTTTAGTTTGAAAACGCGTGTTGACTCGCTACTCTACAACACCATCCCCGGGCCTTCACAGCGCTCAAAGGCCAAGGTCCACCAGATGCCCAGGAAAGCACTGCCACTTGACGCAGATCCAGCGATGGCCAACGAACATGAAGTCCAAAGTCCCAACGTTGGGCCTGATCGTGCCTGGCGGCAGACCCAAGGCTTCCAGGCCCACCCAGACGTACGCTCGACCAGTCTTGTCATTCAACTTTGTTGACACCTCGCTGAGGCGCATGCTGTACTCAGGATGCGTTCTGGTGTGCGACACGAACCTGGTGAGGAATTCTGACAGGCTGGTTGTCCTTCTAGGCCATTCTGAGAAGCCTGTTTCTGCAACAAAATCCGAGGACACGTGCGACCAAGCAGGGGAGTGGAAGGCGAAGTCTCTTGAGTTGATCGCGTTCGCCATGCTATGAGCCAGTTCCGTCAAGTGGTCTTCGACCGGGTTCTGCTGCTCAGATTCCATCGCTGTCTCAGCCTTGATCGGGTGTCAGACGTGGGCCCACTGGTGCACTGACAGAGACCTCACAACCATCAATCGGTGTTTGCTGGTTCAATACCGCACGAAAGAATGCTCTGTTCCATACAGACGGCACTGCCCACACTGCCGTGAACCGGACTGCGCCTTTTGTGCCTGACCAAGGTGTTATTGTACTACCAGGCTTAAGACCTCAGGTGTCCTGAAGTTTTGGAGATGAGAAGGCCCTCAACGAACGCATGGGTACAAGGCGCAGTGAGTGGGTCCTCTGTCCGGAGAAAGTTGCGCTCCCGCAGGCGAGATCAGCGCGTGATGCTGATGGAGAAATATCACGGGCTGTAAGGATTGACGTTCGAGCCAACACCACCACTTGTGTCCTTACGATCAAGCTACGTGAACGAACTCAGCGGCACTTGATGGTCCAACGCCGATCTCAGACGCAAAGCCCGCCGAGGAGTTGCTCGACCTCGACCCGACGCTATCGGGCTCGCAGCATCTTCAGAGACTGGCACCTGATGGCTCCAAGCATGATCTGTGGCGGAGTTTCAACACCTATGAACGACACGCGTGTATTATGCTCTCGGAGCATCGTCGATTGCTGCCTGCCGGCATGTCTCAGCCAAACCTGCCATATGCAGAACATCTCGCTTTCTCTTGCGAAGCCTGCAGATACTCCTCGATCGTCTGCGCCAATTTCATCTGAACCCAGCAACATGGTATTGGCTGCACTGCCTAGCTTTTCGCCCTCTTGCAGCTTTATTGCAGAGATACAACCGGCTTCCGTCAGCTGAGAAGCTTTGGCTCTGCGCCGTTTTGTCTACTGCATGGCTTGCAGCATGCCAGCGGAGCACGCGGGGTCTATTCGCACCGCCATCCATTCTCACGCAATGCAGCGCTTCTTCAACCTCTCGGCAGATTTCCACCTTACGTGCAGCGAAAGAGCCGGCAGTGTTTGGGTAGTCGTGTGCGCATTAGCAGTGCTCCACAAAGGTGCAATAGGCCATTCTCCCTCAAGTCGGCAAGAGACTTCATGGTTCACGTCACGTAGTCGGACGCACGCCAGGGCGTAGCTTATATCGACTGCACTCCTTGTGATTTGAAGCAGCTCGTGGCCAGCGCAGAAGCATCTCAATGCACTGTCTGAGACAACATGCTCCAAGGTAGCCTCAAGGATGAGCAGATGATGTGGACTGGGCGATGCAACAATGCGGGAGTCAACTCTCCAAGGAGCTCATGTCCAAACAGAGGTTTGCGGTCAGTGAGCTGCTGGCTTGGAATACTGCCATTGGTCGACGTTCCAATGGTTGTGGCACGTTGGCCAGACTGTTCTCACAGCGAGGTACTTCTGCTGCGGATACAATGCCATCTTTCAAGTCATTGTTCTCGAGGCTGTACGCACTACCATGTCGGGGTTCCACAATGGCTTGACGAGCTGATACAAGCTTGTACGTATTGTCTTCGACGGATCGGTTGCCTTACGGTTCGCGTAGCCTTAGGATGTCACTCCTAGCAACGCCAGGCACTAAGGCATACGCCCCATGCACGATAGCAGGGCGGCCTCACGATGGCATTTGCAATCATCCGCGCGATCAAGTTTCATGCCCTTTTTTTCAGCTAACATGATGCAGCAGAAGCATCACACGCTCGAAAGCTCGGCTCTGCTGCCTGCAACCATCCGTGCATCACTCATGCACACGGGCAACGGAGAAACGCATTTTCGAAGGCAACCGCGAAGCATCCGACTCTAGACAGGCAGTCGACATCATATCTTGCCCCTCGCGAACCCTTTTCCATCTCTTTCACTTTCGTTGCCTTGCTTTATTGAATCTCTCGTCACTTATCAAGGAGACCAGCCATCTCTTTCTTCTCAAGAAAGCATCCGTCCTTGCTCCCTCTTGACGAAGACCTCTGTCAGAAGATAGTGGCTAGTCCTACTATGAGTCATCTGCCGCACGCGCCAATGCCACCACCACCAGGATTTCAAGCTCACAACGATCCAATGCCTCAATTCGATGTCGGCGGCTGGTCCGACGACGATCTCCTTCCCGGTGACCGACTGGATCATGGACCGAAGAGGACCAACAGCAATGCCAAGAAAGTCAACAAGAACAATAAAGCAAGGAAATACGGTTGGGTTGAGATCGATTACGAAGGTTTTATGCTAGAGAAACTTGAGGCTGGCCCTGGTGAGAAGTCCAGCTGGTCTCGTGTTGGTCGCCGTACGATGCCATTCAGCAATGAGAAGCTCGCCGAAATCAGCAGGAAAGTCCGCGAGGAGAGCCGCATGGGCCCCATGACCACCTTCGCAAGCTTGAGTGCCGACCAACAAGGGGTAATTACACGATTAATCGACACCAGGCAGCTCGAGGAGAAGGACACAAATGCCGAATGGGTTCTCGAATGCGTCCGTAGACATACTAAGAGAGAGTCCACGTGGCGAAGAACCACCCTAGTCTGCAAGAGACTCACTGTCATCCTCAAGCGCCAGGACAGGAACATGACCAAATCAGGCCAGAAGATTACATCGAATGGACCTGCTAGTTACCGAGACGCTGAGATTATTGACATCAACGAACCGCTCCAAAAGAAGAAAGACCAAACCAAGAACAACAAGCAGAAGAATGTTGGCAATCATCACGACATCATGGATATGCCACTAGGCGGTGGTATGCCAGATCCCTTCGCCAATCTGGGAATGGACATACCTCCGCCGCCGCCTCCAAGGCATGAGCAGCATCAGCACCGACCTGATTTTGAGCAGCCTGTAGGTCCACCTCAAGGCCCACCTGATGGTGCTATTCCTGTAGACCAGTGGCCATTTCCAGGGCCGCCTCAACATCATCAGCAACACCATCCTCACGAGCTGCACCACCCTATTCACCACAACGGCCCTGCTCCTTATGAAGGTCACCCGTTCCAACCACAGCCCCCTTTCAACATCCCCGGTGCCTTCGAAGTCACATCCGACTTCGATCCTCAACGTCGCGACTCCCAATTTCAAACCCGGAACCGAACTCCAGACCCACTGCATAGCCGCTCTCGAGAACGTCGCGAGTCCCGTGTAGCCAAACGTGACTCCCGCGTAGAGCGCAAGGTCGACGACCTCAACGACAGGCTTGGAGACGTTCTTGACAAGGTCGAAGCCTGGAACATCCGCGACAACAGATCATCCTCAGAAGACACCTACCGCGAGAACGGGTACTGGAGCGGTCAATCCGGAGGCTTTTCCACTCCACCTTCCTCGCCACCGACGTCTGTACGTGAGCCGAACGGAACCCTAGGCCGACAGAAGTCATACCGTGGCCGCGACCGCGACCGCTACGATCCAGCCTACCCACGCCAGCATCGCCGTCACAACAGCGATGTCATGATTGAGCCATACACCAACCGCGACCGAGATCGACGTGTGAGCTACATCCAAGGACGTCGTCGTGACTCCTCAAATGGTGACGGTAGCCGACCTCGCACCATCAACTGCCCACGAGAATCTCGTGGCGGAAGGCCGATGCTGCACCACGCAAACACCTACAATGACTACCCGAACGCTCCTGTGGCGGAGCGCATCCAGCAGAGAGCGCTGCCACAGTATCCGAGTGAGGACTACGATTTTGCCAACTATGGTCGTGGTCGCGAGCGATGTTTCGGAAGTGACAGGAGGCGCTCGAGAAGGGAATCGAGGGTAAGCGGGAGAGAGTCTGGATGGGGTGACGATCGTGACAAGTACTATGATGATCGAAGAGAACGAGTCGGAGCTGGGAGGAGACAGGCCACGTGGTTTTGATAGGCATGTAGTATATTCCTGGGAGGACAAAAGAAGCCATACGATAGCTGTAACGAGTAATGACGTGGAACAAACTTGACTTCATCTGAACACAAGATTGTGGTGGCGATGATTCTGATTCGACTCTTCATTCCACTATCGACTCACTATCTCACCGATGCATGATTCTTTCCCATACCCGAGGTGCCCCCCTCCAGAATCTATAGACATTAATAATAGGGACACCATAGCATCTCACAATTATTCTCATTGTATGCTTTAAGCGCTGCGCCGCTGCGCCGCTGAAAATGCTGCAATGCTGGCTGAAACACAAGTGATTTCGGTCGACCTATCGGCCGGCGCAGGTCGATATTGCTGATGATTGGTCCCTGTGACATGTCCATTTCACTCCATAGAACTCAAATATGGACATGCTGCGGCGCAGTGTGCCTCGCCTTGGTGGTTTGCACTCGTCGTATCTAGTGGTTTTCGTTCTTTTGCGTTGATATCATAAACATGCTGGCTGCGGCTCGTGAAAGCTTTCTCTAGCAGAGTGGCTTCTTGACGTCTTGTACCCCTCGTCGCACGACATCAGATAGCTTCCAGCGCGGAGGTGTGACTGCAGGCTTGCCGCCCGCCTCTAAGCAGGAACGGACCTCGACCTCTTCCGCGTTTGTCAGACCATCGGGAATCGGCTCCTGGCCACCCGCGATGCCGGAACTGAACTTGAGCTGTAGAATGTCTCCGGTTTGGTCGCATGCAGCGAGTAATCGGTCGAGATCATCCTTGGTGTGTGCAGCGGAAACGCAGAATCGTGCTCGTGATGAAATCAGTGGTATTGCGGGGTATCCGACGACCACGACAGCAATCTTGCGCTTGAGCATCTCGTGGGAGAAGGCCGAAATCTTAGCTGGGTGGTAAAGCAGAACTGGAATGATCGGGCTGTCGTCGTGGCCATAGACGATGAATCCTAACCTCTTCAATCCAAGTCGGAGGTACCGGCTGTTGAATGCAAGACGCTGTAACCGCTCTTCGCCTTGGCCAGGTGCAAGATCGCCAGCAATGATTCTCAGACTTGAGCTGATCTGACTCAGCACCGCAGGAGTGGGACATTCGCCAAAGATGGTTCCAGCATTGTTGACTCGGATCTTGTCGATAAGAGACTTGTCTGCTGCAATATAGCCACCGTTTGCGCCGAAAGACTTGGTGAATGTACCCATGAGTATGTCGATGTCCTTAGTGTCGATGCCGAAGTAATCGCAGACACCACGTCCACGAGGTCCAAGAGCACCAATTGAATGTGCCTCGTCAACGTAGAGGTTGAACTTGTACTTCTTCTTGAGCGCAACCAGACCTGGAAGGTTGCACATGGTGCCTTCCATGCTGTAAAGGCCCTCCACAGCAACTAGGATCTTTCGCCATGGTCGATGAGTTCTTGGCTGTCCCAGAGAGATGCGTTCCCGAAGTAAATGCTCGAGTGCGTCCATGTCATTGTGCTTGAACATGTCAATCACTGCACCGCTTAGTCTGGCGCCGAATCGGATCGAGGAGTGGTTGAGCTGGTCGGAAATTAAAAGGCAACCCTTGCCGACCAAAGCAGGGAAGATGGTTGCGTTAGTCACGAAACCCATGGAGTAGATGGTAGCCGCTTCCTTGCCCACAAACTCGGCAACCTGGCGTTCGACTTCGACATGGAGTTCTGATGTGCCCACATCACCTCTTGGCGAGCAAAACGAGATTCCGTACTTCTTCAAGCTGGCTTCAGCTGCGTCCGCACACTCGCCCTCGGATTGGGCAAAACCCAGGTAATTGTACGAAGACATGTTCAGTGTTTGGGTAGTGGTACCAGTGAGTTTGAATGTGAGGTTGTAGTCGTCGCTTGTGCGGTCCAGAAGTGTAATGAATCGACCTGGCACACCGGTCACTGGTCGTCTGAAGCAGTCGTTAATTCGCAGCTGAAGACGTCGAATGTAAAAGTTGTCGAAATCAGAATTGAGTGGCGCATATCCATCGTGCTCTCGAAGTTGCTTGTACTGTTCTGGCTTGAATCTCTTGCCGAAGAAGTCTCGAACGTGGCCGAAGATGATCAGAATCAGGTAGGAAATGTAGGTTGTGATGAGGTAGTAGTACGGCGGCTCGTCCTCAATGGGCTCTGGAAATTCGGTCCCCACGAATCTGGATGAGTACAGATGCTGTTTGGAGCCCAATGGCCCGAACGCAGCGTGCTGCTTAGCTATCCGCCGAGCCTCAGCGGGTGAAGGTGGTTGAAACAGCGTCATTGACTCAGATTTCTCCATCTTGCTCTTCTCCCCAGTCGCCGTCGTCAGATTGATGGTGGGTAGACTGAGCGTGGGAATCTGCGGGCTAGGCGGCCTGAAGCTAGGAACCTGTGGGGCTTCCAATCTCGAATGCTGCTGCGGTGTTTCTACTGCTGGCTGTGCTCTTGGCGTTTTGGGGGTGCCTGAGAAGGGCAGACTGAACTTTGGTCGGGAGAACCGAGGCGCTTGCTTGACCGGACCGGACTCTCTGGTGTCAATGCGGATTGGTTCCTTCTCTGACAGGACGGTGGTGGTGGTGGTGTCGGGCAAGGCGGCGGGCGAGGAGGCGAAGGGATTGAGCACGCGGATCGCAGGCATGGCGTCTGTAGTGCGGCGATATTACGATTAGTGGTGTTCTGGTATATGATGATGTCGCGTGCTGCTGCCACGCCGGGCGCACACACAGCGCGTGATATCAGTGTTGCGGTATGGGGGTGCAGCGGAAAGCAGACGCGGGAGTGGGTGGTGTTTGGTATCCGGCGAGAGGGAATTCGTAGAGGCTTGCGACCGGCCAGGGAGCGAATGTGCCGGAGAACACGTGGAGATGGTGCTGCCGCGTCGCGAAGGCGGATGTCTAGCGCAGGTGGTGTGCTCGAGTATGGAAGGCGTGACCAATGCTGACGGCGAGCGGCAGGTGCGGTGGAGGAGGAGGATAATGATGATGATAATTTAGTTAGTGCCAGACACAGTCGTGATGTCAGGCGCGCTGGGTTGTTGTTGGAAGCTTGGGGCCCTGTGGCATCTATCCGGCTTGTTCCTGCTTGCCTGCTTCCGCCGCCTCCGATCGCTGGACGCCGTGTTTCACTTCAAACACTTCGATCGCGACGATGCCGATGATGGTCCTTGGTCGATGTTTCTCCGATGTCTGAGAGATCTCGTTGTCGATGCTCCCGGGCGCAGCGCTCTGCTTGCGAGACTGACCGGGCTGTGCACGCAGGCGGGCAAGAATGTGTGCGGAAGAAGGATGCTTACTCACCTACGCGCTCATCCCAGCCGCGCGATATGCACGCAGGTCAGCTCAGCTCAGCTCAACTGTCCCCAGCACAGCTTGCTTCCTCCTGCTGTCGACTCCCTCGAGGGTTGGTGATGGTGGTGTCGCGCGGATGCTCCGTTTCCCTCGCTCCGTCAATCGTACCGCCGGCTGTCGTCGGCCTCTTGTCCTGATACAGTGACGCAAAAAGGTTAACAAGCTTCTCCCCTTCGCTGCCCGGTTGCAGACTTGACACAGCTTTCAAGGAAGCAGTTCGGAGAGAAGGCGTAGCAGCGCTCATGAAGGAGCGGAACCCGTCCAACAACGCACAGCTTAAGCCTGTTGGTCAACGGCCATTGACGGCTTGGCCTGGCATGATTAAGATTGCAAGTGGATTAGGCGATGCACGAAACCCAACGTCTGTGCCCTTTGCCGGCCTTATTGGGAGGTGTTTGGGTGCTCGGACCATCATCTCATTTTACCTGCTCTCCAGGCGTACGGCTTTATTTGCCAGGCCCAGAGCGTGGGAGAGAGAGAGGGAGAGAGAAGCCGAAATGTCACGTTTGCTACGTGCTCGTGAACTAGCTATCTATATACAAAATTACATCCCCTAAGCGTGGGCGGATGGATGAAGTGAAGCAACCGCGTCTCACGGCTGGTGTTGGTGATGATGCGAATACACCCTAACGATGCACAGACCCCCTTTCTCCATCAGCGCTCAGGGGCTGCGGACTGCTCGTCTTGTGTCTAAACCAATCCTTGCTCGAAGGAAGTAGGGCTGCGCCTGGGATTGCGCTGCCATATTGCAACTTGTGCCTGAGAAATGTATGCACTTCATCCGCACTTGACCCTTCTGTTGTCAGGCAGAAAATCGATCGTCACCGATTTATCGCCCGGCACGTCTAGACAATAATAATGACAATCTATCTCGGCTGCAGTGCAGTGGAACTATCGTCAACCTCTTTGCAGACCCATATTCGAGTGGCGAGAGCAATTTCTACCATTTCGTCCTCGTGTGTGCCGACAGTCGGACAGCTCGGGTGTCGGATGCTGCATAACCCGTCGTACCCGTAGACGATTTGTCTGCCGAATCGCCGCTATTTACGGTACTTTATCTAGCCGTACAACCTATCGACGACAACGCTCGCCAGTCAATGCTTCTTCGCGCTACACCGTCGAACATCGCCATGCCAACGCTGTAACCGTCATTGTCGTGTGCCTGCAGATTCGTGCGAGGGACCGCCATTGTCGGGAGATGTTGTGCGTGCTGAGTCGCACACACATATTCAGCCGTGTCTCTGTGACGGCATGCTCGAAAGGATGCAGCTCGTGTCAACGGCCCGCTCCAAACCTGTGTGGAACAGCATCAGAGCTGCTCCAGCCACTCATCAAGTCGTTACTGCCAAGTAAGCGTGCCCGCCTCATCACGTCGTCGAGAAACTCCTCCGGCTCTGCGTGCATCGATGCCCACTCTGGGACACCCTCCTTCAAGACTGGCGCTGGCTTCAACTCTTCATCCTCAGCACCAGACATCTCGGCACTGCGGATAGGCAATGGTTGCTCCAGATCCGGCAGCACGACATCTTCACAGTCCTTGCCAGATGCTTTCCTGCCCTCTTTCCTCTTGGCCTCCACTACAGCCGCCAGCTTGCCGTTCAACTCGTCCCAGTCCGCTGCTCTCGATTGTATGTTCTTTGAGCTCTGCTTGCTGTCTGCAACCTTCTTCTCCAGTTTACTCGCGACCGCATTGGCCTTCTCCTGTGCGCGTTCTTGGCGTAGACGTTGTGCGTGCGTGAGCTTCTTCGGCTTGGCCTTCTTGGAGATGCCGGCATTCTGGGAATTGTGCATCCATGGCTTGTAGTCGCTCTCCTCGGCAGGCGCCTTTTTGACTGTCATGTCCTTCGGTGGCGGTGACGAGCGGCGGGCGGCGCGTGAATGTACGCTGATTTCTGTGTCGCAAGTCAATCACTGGGCGCATATTGGACGTAGCAGTCGTTGCGCACCTCTCTTCTTGACCTTGGGTGTCTTCGCCATGCTGGGCGACCGCGACTAATAGATAGTCGCCCGGCAAGTAGAGTGCTCACGGTGGGATGCTTTTTCCGACTGTAATAAATTCGAGATCAAGCGCGCGGCAGATCTGATTACCAGTCAAGGTACCCTGCACGCCTAGATCTTGATCTCTTACACAAACATCCAAACACGCCGCCACTAGAACGTCGCCTGCACAATAACAATACGGTCTCTCTCCACGATACCTTCGCAGATGTCCCCAAAACACATACCGCAAAATCATGGATCCGAGTATCCAACTTGAGAGGCTGTCGTGGTCTCTCGACACAGCTTCAACACTTACGTACGGCGTCTTGTTCCTCTGCGGCTTGCACTTGCTACTCCAGTACCTGGACTACCCACTTCTCTCGCCACTGGAGATACTTTGGAATGCAGTGGTCTACATCGTCCCGACCACGTTATTACTGAACTCCGCTCGACGACAGGAACTACGGACGAACAACATGCTTTTGCAAACACACGCGGCCAAGGGGGATGCTTTGAGGAGGATGCTGGGAATCGGCGGAAGCGCAATCATGCACAGCCTGCCGGGCGTAGAGGGAGGGAGCTTCGTGCGTAGAATGAGTTCTGCCGTGACTGGAGGAGTGTCTGCGCCGATCACGAGTGATGTGCCTCCTGGGCTGGGCAACTGGGATAATTCGTGCTATCAGAACAGTGTTCTTCAAGCTTTGAGCTCGCTGGATAGCCTGCGATTGTGGCTGAGGGTGTCCGAATCGTCACAAGCCGAGAGTGGCAGCACAACTAACGCTTCGCTGCAAGAGACTATCGCAAAGCTCCGAGACCCGGCAAATAACGGAAGGCATATCTGGACACCTCCGAAGCTTAAGAGTATGAGTAGCTGGCAGCAGCAAGATGCTCAAGAGTACTTCTCGAAGATCATGGACGAACTGGATAAGGAAGCTGGGAAGGCCACGAGATCGAAAGAGACCAAGCCTGGGTTGGAGGCTGTTGTGCAGAATCAGGGGCCAGGATCTCAGGCTGAGGTGGAAGCACGTACAGCAGCGATTCCAAGAAACCCGTTGGAAGGCCTGATTGCGCAAAGAGTGGCCTGCATGAAGTGTGGCTTCTCAGAAGGATACTCCATGATCCCCTTCAACTGCTTGACGGTTCCGCTTGGCTCGAACCATACCTACGACTTGGAAGACTGCCTAGACGAATACACCAAGAGCGAGGACATAGAAGGTGTTGAGTGTCGTAGTTGCACACTACTCTCAGCAGCAGCAAAACTCAAGCAGCTTGAGCTGCCCGCTGAACTTCGAAGTCAGATCGCAGAGCGCCTTCAAGCGATAGCGCACGCGCTGGAGGATGATGACTTCTCCGACAAGACCTTAAAGCAGGATTGTCACATCCCTCCCGAGGCATTCGTGAACAGCACCAAGAGGAAGGAGGTTGTCATTGGCCGAGCACCACAGTCTCTGGTTGTGCATATCAATCGCAGCGTATTCGATCCCATGACGGGATTTCAACGAAAGAACTATGCCAACGTGCGGTTTCCGTTTGTGCTAGACTTACAGGAATGGATGATATCCATTGGCGATGCACCTCCGCAGTATCGACTTTGCGCTGTGGTCACCCACCACGGTAGACACGAGAATGGTCACTACATCTGCTACCGAAGGCATGCCAGCATGGAAAAGGCAGACGACATCGATGATCTGAAAGACGATCAACGCGAGGAAAGCTGGTGGAGGCTTAGCGATGAGGACGTATCACCTGTGACCGAGAAAGAGGTGCTCGATCAGGGCGGTGTCTTTATGCTCTTCTATGAGCGTGTGAGTGAGCCCAGCTTACCACCCCCAACAGTTCCGATCGCTGCTCTAGAGGCCGTTGAGGAAGCCGCCGCAATAGCACTTCCAACAGACGATGCCAGCGACTGGGACATGTCTCAAACACAACCTTTGTCGACAGCAACGCCTTCAGTGGTCACTTCTGCTGGACATTCGGTCGTCTCAGAATCTGATACGGACACGGATTACGATGACGACAGTCCTGCTGTAGGGAACCCGGCACTACAGCCAGCACCCATGTTGAAGACGGCATCGCCGACATTCATGAGGCCTCCTCAGAAAGATGTGAAGCATGCTATCGGAATGAGCAGCACGATGATGAGCGTTTAGCGAGCGGCCGGAGCCGTGGTACGACAGAGCTTTATATAGAGCTATGAATACATGTACATGACTTTCGATTATCGGCTTTGATCTGGCGACGAAGCAACTCTTTCACCTTTCTAGTTTCTCGGATGTGGTGCTCTAGGTCAAGTCGTACATGACACTGGAACAAGTGTGCGATCGACAAAGCCGCAACACTAAAATGGTGGAGATCGGCCGGCGGCATCCGAAGATGAGCCCAAGGGCTGTCGACACTTTTAAAGAGGTGGCCGCCTGTACACGGACACGATTCGCTTATAAATGCTACGAAAGACGCACTGCAGCGTAGATACTGCTTGTCAAGGGGAAGCTTTAATGCGCGCCTCGCTTCAACTACACTCGCTGCGTCGCAGGTACTCGAAGCACTCTACGCAGCTCGATATCGCTGGCGCGTTCAGAACGGAGCGGCCACCTCTTTTGTCAGGAGCCCTTGCCCCATGCTTAATGTTGCAGCAGAAAAAGTTGCAGTACCGTAGTCATGTTGATCAGACTGGGTCATGGTCTTCGATGAACATCGCATCAGGAAGCGCACTGAATGGTCAATGTGTTGAGCTGCGCGCAGGCAACAGGCTCGATCGACCAAGAGATAGATGTTGACATTTCCAGTCCGATCTACCTCGCATCTCTTCCCGTATCGATTACTCCATTGTTCGATCAGCCTCGATTCTAATCTCACCGTGTGGTCGTTGACCTCCGGGCACCAGATCAAGTTCTTCCTCCCCTCCGCTAAGGCTGATGGGCCTTCCCGTCCTGGATGTAGGCATAGTAATCACAGTCCTCGTTGAGGTAGCGCACATATATTCGCTCGTGGATCTAGTCTTGCATCTCTGTCAGTTCCGTGATGTCACCTTCAAGTCTTCCAGTCAGCTCCAGATGTGAGCATGCAGCAATGACTATAGATGACATTAGTTCTATCTTTGCCGTGACGAGAGCGTGCAAGAGTTGGCTCTTGTCATTGTCCTAGCTGTTTTCTGTATTACTTACTTGCCATACGATGGTTGAGCTGAGCCAATGGCATCAAATCCAGTCGTTCATATTCGTTCGCACCATGCTTCATGCCTGCTGAGAATCGCATTAAGAACTCGCCTCTTATGATCTCTTCGTACACAGTAGGCGCCTCCTCCATGCAGCCGAGGTGCTGGTCATACACGTTCTCAAGCCCGACTTCGGTGTTCTCGAAGCGCTCGGCAATCTTTCGACAACAGAGGGCATTTCCACTTTGCACAATGCTTGCCACTTCTCCTGGTTAGGTAAGGTATAGTTGACGAAGGGCTGTTTGTAATCATACCAGCACGAGGGGCAAGATGGCTGCTGCAAGAACCAACTTGTGATATATTGCCTGCAAAAGGAGTGTTGACCATTGCACGCCAACGTAACGGGGTTGTGCAGTCCCTCGAAGCAGATGCTGCACTCCTCCTCGGTGTTGCCGTTATGCAAGCTGGTTCAGATGTACGGGAACGTGGAGTGGTTGGGATCATTTTGTAGGTAGTGGTGAGCCGCCATGATCTCTCGACCATTTTGTCAAATGAATCCAGGAGGTCGAGCCGCAAAAGTTCGAGTCAAAGTACAGGGTCCCACAAACAGCGCCCCTAAGAGTACAATATCGAAATTACGAAGGCGCCGAGGAAGCAACTTAGCTGTAATACTAAAGTTGCAGTGTATCGAGACATTGTGTCTTGGTAGTCGCGGTGTCGCATGATCAACAATCCTGGGTATAGCAAGTGCTGACGTAAGTGCAATCGTTGTAGTACTGACTTCATGTTAGTGTGCAGAGCAAATCTCGCCATGGCCATATATGAATTGCGATAGACTCGCGCAAACGAAGACATGTGCCCACAGGATTAGCGCCTCTTTCTGGAATTTTGAGGACTCGGCCTGCCCAATGAACAAAACATGTTAGTTCTGTGATTCACACCGATATGCACAAGGGTAATAGGTTGTGCAAGAAGCCTATCATATGCTACTGTTGACTCGTTAGCATGATTTCTTACTTCGGCTTCGTGAAAGACATACCATATGTCTACACGCGCCGTGGGTGTATATCTTACACAGCAGAATAACCTCCGCGCGAACCTCCACCCCCTGTCCTGTCCATCATATTGCTCGTCCAGTCTTTCACAATGTATGGAATGTCGCGGATGGTGTCGCCGTGAGGTATGAGATCCCATCCACGCGCGCCGTATCGGTTGTAGTTCAGCCATGATCCGAAAATGATGTATGAAGCTGCTAGGAGGAAGGCAATGATCAAGAACCACGTGAAGAAGCCCCAGCCCTTACCCTTGTTGGAAGGATCCTTCTTGGGTGGTGCTGCATTTTCGCAGGCGTACTTTGTCTTCCACTCCAAGCGCAGCACACTGATGTCGTCCTTGTCGGTGTCGTAGCGCTTGAACTGTAGCGCTTTGCCCTTGTCGATGTCCGGTAGCTCCCGATCATCCTCGCCATCATCTCCTTCCTCTTCAGGCTTGCTCATACTGCCAAACGTGCCGACATCCATTGCGTTAGAGTCGTCCCCGAAGCCCTCCGTACCCTCGAAATCAGCATCGCAAAGGAACTCGATGATGGCCTTCTGCTTCTTCTTCTCCCACATGCCCCCGTGCAGTTCGCCCCTTACACCTTCCTTCGTCGAGTCACCATTGCTCTCGCTGCCCTTCAGCCTTGTGAATTTCGCATCCAGATGTCTCCCGTCGCTGACCGCATACTCCCCAGCGATCGGTATCACTTCTCGTACAATGCTTGTACCATCGTCTTCGTATATCCTCTCAATACCACAGACTCGCGTGCCGGTGGGACACTGTTCTTTGGGCCTGTCCTTTTCCTTCTTGAGCATGTGGCATATGTCGATGGTGAAAGTGGTGTTCGTTATCGAAGGGAAAGTCTTCCGTTGCCAATTAACCTGTTTCGGGCCGCCTAGCGCGGCGAAGTTGAAGGACTGATCATCGGCGCGGATGTTCTTGCAGTCGAACACGGCGTGGATTGATGCCGGCAGGAGAAGCAGAGTCGCCAGGTGAGTAAACGTCCCAACCATCTTGCGCGGTTGCCGATGGTGGAGGATGATTCGCAAGACTCGGCGGCGTTGATGAACTTTCTGTCAAGGAGTGTAAGGAAGTATGATCTGCGGATCGAATATCTCGTGACGGCGGTCCTGTGCCTAACCAAGTGCTTGCTGTAGTGTAGGTCGTAAAGTGAGTAAGATGGCATCTACTCATCGCCATGAGATCGCGTAACCACGAGCTGTGGAGCTGAACTCGGTTGGAATATCTTTCCACCGAACGAAGGATCAAGTGCCCTCGTCCAGGATACCTTTGCTCCGACATCTTCTCCTCGCCACACACGCGTGTTAAAGCAGCAACGAGATCACATTACCGAGGTCGCCATTGGCATCATCATCTCGGTTATGGTGACAGAGCAGCCTTGCCTCACGATCGAAGGCTGCAAGAAGCATCGCCGAGCAGGACATGATACAGCAATCGTTCGGCAGAGCCAGAGCACTGGCTGTCACTACTAGCACGAGGCCTCATGAAGCATCATGCCTGCTTATCCATCAACAATCCTCCACCTCTGCCCTCTTCCGCCCGGCATTGGGCTTCGAGCACGATTGATCGCTCAGGAACGACCTGGTTCGAATAGCCAATCTTGATCACGTCAGGCGGGACAAAAACACTGTTTGTTTACATTTATACGCGTACTAAACCGCTACCATAATGGAGTAGCATTTCGAACCCGTTGTGGCTGACAGACTGCTGTTGTAGCTGCCAGGGAGAGCTGAAGCAGACGGCCTGCAAACCAGTACTTATGCAGACTGGCACGAGGCGTCTTTGAGATGGACTATACGGAGCATGTCATGCTCTCGCGCACTCTCGTGGCTTGGGTACTTGTTTGTCGTCATCCACGATGAACGCAAGCGCTGAAAGGTCGCTTACCGCAGGGGATCCCTTCTGCATAGCAGACCATTTCATTTGTCCCCACTGTCTTTCCTATATCAAGCAATGCCGCCGCCTGTTGCTGCTCGCAACGTGAGTGCGGACAATCCTGTTGGTGATACTAGGTCCAGGTAGCGGCCTTCCATAGCAACGACACTAGGCGGCGAGCTGCGAAATGGAGCAGTATAAGGTCTGAGATCACTTTCTTTTGTGTAGGTCGACAGCCTCGTTGTCATCTCGAAAGGTTCCTCTTAGCCGTGATTGCATTCCACATTCTGATTCACATCCACTCTTAAAAACCATCGGTCACGATGGCCACATCCGTAGCACTGCCGGCAATGCCGGAGAAGACGGTGCGACTTAGCGACGACAGCACACGACTATCTTCGGATGACGAGCGGAGAAGGCTCATCCGCAACTCATTCCAGTCAGCGAAGCCGATGCACAGTGCACCCATGAAGCCGAGCATTTTCAATAAAAATCCAAACCCGGAGCCGCTAAGACCTCATTCCTCCCACGCCTCAGCCCGGCAGGCCTCACAATGGCAGCCACCAACAGGGTCATCAACCGGAGACCTTGGACTAGCAGCAGAAGTTGGCCCCGGCAAAAACTCGCCCAACCACTCCTCCATGATCGTCGACCAACGACCGGGCCACAATCGTAATACATCGGGCGATTACGCCCATCTCAACGAACAAGCCACGACGTCCTCGCCCACAAAAGACCCAGACAGTCAGAGCATTTTCAATAACAGACCACGACAACGCGCCTCAGCCTGGTCCCAAGATAGCACCTCCATCCGCACTACCCTTCCAAAATATGCCCCTCTCGCCGCAAATGGACGACCACCACCCGGCCGCCCACAGTCCATCCTCTCCTCCCGCCAGAATCCTTGGGACGTCTACGACCCCGACGTCGAGCACCCCTCAAGCAGCAACGGTGCTTACGACCCCATCTCCGGCACACCCTCCAAATCCAAGCCCCGCAACCGCGGCGCCTCCTTCTACATTGTCCGCGACTCTGGAGGAGGCGGCGCCGGCCCACCTAATGAATTGCTTCGCCTGCCGTTCACAGATTGGATGCACAACAGCCTCAAAAACCACTTCGTTGCTTTCCTGGGGGAGTTCGTGGGAACTTGTATGTTCCTCTGGTTTGCTTTTGCAGGAACGATTGTGGCGAATATTGGAGCTAGGAAAAGTGCGGAGAATAGTACGACAAGTGCGACCGTAGGCTTCAGTCCGATTGTAAATCTTTATGTGGCTGTGAGTTTTGGGTTTAGTTTATTGGTGAATGTGTGGGTTTTCTTTCGAGTGAGCGGAGCACTGTGAGTTTTGAGAGTTGAGAATGGTTTGGTGAAGATGAATGCTGATGACGGTGCAGATTCAATCCTGCTGTGACGCTTGGCATGGTTATGACGAAGAGTATTGGATACACTCAAGGGCTTCTGCTGTGCGCTGCCCAGCTCCTGGGGGCGATCTTTGCGTCATTCTTGGTCAAGGTGATGTTTCCTGCTGACTTCAATGTTCGCACGACTCTGTCAGACGACACATCCGTGGCTCAGGGTGTGTTCATCGAGATGGTCTTGACCGCGGAGCTCGTGTTTACAGTGTTCATGCTGGCAAAAGAGAAGCACAAGGCCACGTTCATGGCACCCATCGGGATTGGCATGGCGCTCTTCATTGCGGAGCTTGTGGGAGTGTTCTTCACTGGCGGCAGCCTGAACCCAGCTAGGAGCTTTGGACCTTGCGTTGTTGCAGGCAGTTTTGATGCGGACCATTGGGGTAAGTTACAAGCTTGTCTGCATATGGAGACTTCACTGACAACCTCAAGTCTACTGGGTTGGCCCATGTTGCGGCACGTTGGTTGCCTATGCCTTCTACCGCTTCATCAAGATCCTCGAGTACGAAATGGCCAACCCAGGCCAGGACCACAACGAGCGAGAGGCAGAGCAAGCTGCGTTGATCAAGCGCGGTGAGTCGTTTGCGTAGATTCAAGCAACACGCTGAGGCGTGCCGATGCTGCATATCTGGACCATCTGGGACATTGCTTAGTTGTATCGAGCTTTGTCGTTTTGGCGGAGTGCATCGCGCTGTACCATAAAACATGGGAGGCATTTTCAGTGTCTTGTAGATTACGATATCCTCACGGATGGTTGATGCTTTGATCCGCTGCCGTCTTGCCGGCGCATCAGCTCTTAGCGAAGCCAGACTTTCCCCTTCTCTTGCCAAAGGTCACGCTGCGAGGGACAAACTGAAGAGAGCTCATAGATCTCGTAACAGCGTCCATCGCAGCATCATCCCCCTTGTTCGCAGGTGCTTTACCCTTGCTTGCTCCAGTGACTCCATCGCTCGTATCGGCTTCCTCGACGACAGCATCAGTGGTCTGGCTAATCGAGGTGGCTTCTGTTGTTTGTGTCGACTCCGTGGCACTTGAGCTGCGCCGCTCTCTGCTGCTTTTCCTGTGGCCTTGGGAGTCGACTCCTGGACGGAGCATGCTCCTCCTGCCATCGATGCCGTTGTTGACGATGAAGAAGTCGTATTTCTTGGGGAAAGCGTGCTTGTCTACTAGATGACTGCGGCGCTTCTTCCATTCCAGACAGATCTTGTCGCAACCCTCTACGAAGCATGAGAAAGTCTTCTCGCCTCGATCGCGCTTAGCGGCTACGATAGGGTCATGGTTCTCTGATAAGTGAAGCTCCAGGAAGTGGCCACTCGGAAAGTTCTTCTGACATTCTTCGCAGCGGTTTGTGTGACTCTGGTTGTAGTGCTGCTCGTAGTCCAAATACGTTAGGAACGTCAGTGGGTTGTGCGGAGGGAGCAGACAGTGAAGCGTTCGTGCAGTGCTACGATCATCCTCGTCGCCGTCGAGTTCTGCGTATTTGGGCGTGTGAACTGCATCGCCACCAGCGGGGCTTTGCGTCGTGATGGAGCTGTTCCGTAGCCGCTTCGCCATTGTGCTGTGCACTGTGATGGTCTTGTTTTCTCACAATCCTTGGTCGGTTGACTGCACTCATTCACTAACATCACATGCGGCGGTGGTCACGCGTCCGCCCCAACCTCACCTGCAGGAAGGCCTGAGGACAGAGGTGGTCAATGTGGGCAGCTCTTCAATGACTTCTTCTTCGCTCATGGGACTCTTGTCCAGAGCACATCAGCCAACCTGCCTCAGCTCTTTGCAAGACCACCCCTTTTGCTACTGTACTGATCCGAGTACGCAGATGTTGATGTAGTTGACATGCCTTTGTGTGGAGTGAGCAGCTTCGAGGCCATCTGCATCGGTCCGAACTTTCGCTTCGAGGACGACTCACATGCAGCAGCCGCAGCACCAGCAGCACCGCAGCAACATCACTCGCCCGGAACATTGCTACCACCTTGTGGTGACAACCACGACCACGACCACCACCCCTCAGCGCACACCGCCTCCACCATTCTCCGCTCCACCGCACTCGACACTGCGCCAGATGGACCGAGTCGCCAGCGCATTCTCGCACCCGCTCAAGACTACACTCATCTAACCGCAGCCACGACCGCCGCTCGGTCGCTCAGCGCCTATGAGACGCACTCAAGCCGCAAAAGCATGGAAGATCTGCTCGCACGCGAGCAAGCCGCCGAACGCAATGTCCTGACTCTGCTGCAGAGGACTGATGTGCCCATTGAGGACGTCCTCCAGGCCTTCCACATTTACCGCCAAGCCGCTTCCGAGTACATCTTCGCTGACTTTGACTATGCCGAGAGATGCGAGGCTCATCTCTGGCAGGCGCACAATGCCGGCAAGAAATACTTCCACAAGGAGCTGAGCAGGTTCAAGAAGCAGCCCGAGAGGGTCGTTGAGATTCGCTATATGAACAGGGTCTTCATGCAATTCATAAAGCAAGGAGAACGCTACTATCGCGAGTATACCGCTCAGCTCAATGCTGCATGTGGCGGGCTTGCAGAGCTTGAGGCGATCGCATGGATGGAGAAGGCAGACAGCCCCGGCGAAAGCCAGCCGCCAGCCGACTTCCAGATTCCCAAAGATAAAGCCAAGGAATCGATTCACCGCGCCTTGATCTATGCTGGTGATTTGTGCCGCTATCGTGCTTCCGAACAGTTGGACAAGGCCCCCTCCTTTGCACCAGCGCTTGGCTACTACGGCCTCGCCGCTTCCATCGTCCCTTCATCAGGTCTGGGGCACCATCAACAGGCTGTTGTCTATCTAGATCAACGAAACCACTTGCGCGCCATCTACCACCTCTATCGGTCAATCTGTGTTCCACAGCCACATCCTGTCGCGGCGAACAACCTTAATAAGGAGTTTGAGAAGACAAATGCGGCATGGGAGAAAGGTGAGCTCATACAAAAGGGCCCCCCAAACGACCCAGAAACACCGAAGCGTGTCCTCTCCGGTTGGTTCGTCCGCTTGCACAGTATGTGCTATAAGGGTCATCGTCTCGCTGGCTACCAAGAGCTCGAACGCGAAGTTCTTGGTCAGCTGGCCAATCTCATCACTCATCCATCGCTCCAAGACACGATTGGGCGCATGGTTCTTGTCAACATGGCTGCACAGAAACTTGCTGGTGACCGGTTTCAAGGTATGTTGCTTGTGGCCTTGTAGATAGCTTGAACTAATCTCTCGCGCAGCAATTGCTCAACAAGGTCTACCATCTGAAGACAGTTCATCATCATTCCTTCATTACTTTCGCTTCAACCTCAGGACATTTACTGCCTTGTTACAGGTCTTCTATTCTGACCTTCGAAACCTTCTATTGAACATGGCAGGTCAGGAAGATGAGCTTGCCGCGAAACTCACACCGGCAAGTCGCCGCCTCCTGCCCTGGCTGCGTACCTACAACAACTGGCTCATTGTGCATGTCCACATGGTGACAGCTCCAGCCCTTGCGGCAGATGAGATCATCGGGACGTCCATCACTGGATTCTGGCCCGTGTACGCCCGTGCTATTGACTTGGTTGCCCAGGCTTTTCCCATCTGGGACCTCGAGGAGCATCTGGAAGAAACTTCGTGCGCAAGTTACATGCTGGAAGAGGACGCCGAGACCTTCATGTTCGCGCCCGTTACAGGCGACGACTCTAAGACTCGTAGTACCTGGTTCGACAAGCAGGCGCAGGATCCGAAGCCGACATATGCTCGCAAGAACGTCGTCCGTAGCTCGCCAGATGACGAGTCGCTCTATCGTATGCACGGTTTCCTGGCGACAGGTCTCAACTTCGCCACAGCTGATCCTAATGCTCCAATTGGCATGGTCGGCACACGAGTCTTCTATGGCAACCCAGAGAACCTCGACGATCTTACTGTGCGACCTGTCGAATATCAACCTGCCCCCATCGCCCCACCGAGCAAAGCCGTTCAGCAACAGTCGGCGCCCGTTAGTTACGCGGCGGCTGCTGCGAATGGCGATGCAAAGCAGGGTCGTCCTACAGCGGCGCCACGCAAGGCCAGCACCACAAAGCAATCCCGCGATGCTCAGCTTGTCCGGATGGTAGAGGATTTGGTCGACGACACTGACCTTAAAGACCCAGTGACACCACCTCAGCCACCTGCCTCGACTCCCGCGATCGTCACCAATGGCGATGCCCCGTATGGTCTACAAGATAGCGTTCAGGATCTTGGCCAGACTCTCCCTAAGTACGGAAAGCCGTCCCGAGCTACCAATGCTACGTCCTGGCGCCCAGGTCCAGGTGTCACGGTCACTCCGCCCGCTGTTCGGCATGCAAACATGGCACGGCCGAATAGTGGGAACCACGAGCGACTGCAATCCGTCTCAAAGCTATGGAATGACGGATTCAATGTGATCGGCGCCCTGGGATCACCAATTCCCACAGTAGCTCCCGGTCACTCACGTGTCAACTCTGCGAGTAGCATTCGCAGTAGGAATTCGCTGAATCAGGTCGACACATGGGGCTCGACCGAGTCTGCACCACGTACGATCCTGGATTCAGTCATGCCTCAAACCGTCTACGATGGCGACTGTTCCAGTATCGATCAGGCTGGTATGGCCAGTCCACTCCTGTAAGTGAGGTTCCGCTCAGAAGCTACCTTGCCACGTCAGAGAAACGCTCTGCATACCTATGGCCGATAGAATTTCCCTCGAGTTCCTCGAGTTCCCCGAGCTGACACGATCTACCTCTAGATTTGGTGCCGGTGGCAGCGTTTGGAGTAGCGTGCCGAACACCAGTGGCGCTCGCAATTTCAGTCCTTCGTATGGCCAAGGCGGCTAAGCTTTGTTGCAACGAAGCTTTCGTGCTTCGACCACGATCAACAAACTACAAGACGACTGTATACGTCTTCCTCCTTATCCGGAATCATGTACGAATGCATGAACACCACCACGGATGCCCTTCCAGGTGGGCACTCGACCATGCGTCTGCAGAGGCGCTACGAGTCGGCACAATGCAGACTCTCACGCAATCGCGATCCTGGCCGGCATCAGCCCGACTGACACAACATGGAATGTAATTCACGGACTTCAGTCATTTTCGCAGCCACTTACAGCATGCCATCGCATCACAAATGCGGCAGCAGCTCGAAGATTGATCAAGGATGGAGAAGGTGGGATCAGAATGGGATATGCTTGGGCGTCGCTTTCTACTTGATGCGTTCTGTCACTCTTTCAAGCCATGGCTATGCGATTGGACATGAGCTTTCACCTGCTGAACTTCACGACACTCATTATGCAGACACTACTAGGGAGAATGACCAACAAATTGTGCTTTCACCTGTTGTGTGGCAGCATGAACCACGTCTTATTCCATTGAATCCTTCTGATGTGCCTACTTGCCCAGGGTCAAATACAGCCGATCACCAATATCTCCCAACCCTGGCTTGATCATGCCTTGCGCATCAGTCTTAGCGTCCACTCCTCCTACCCAAAGCTCCACTGCCTCCGGCCACGACTCTGCAGCTCTCTGCAAACCGGCCTGGCTAGCCAATATCGAGATCGAGATTATCCTCTTCACACCCCAATCTCTCAATGTATCAATCGCAGCGCATACCGTCGATCCAGTCGCGATGACAGGATCCACGATGATAGCCAAATCGGGAACCTTGGACGATTCCCCTGCCTTCTGATAAGGCAAATTGTTGTAATACTCCACAGGCTGCAAGGTGCTCTTCTCGCGGTACATTCCCAGGTGGTGCACGGAAAGAGGCGATGGGAGGAGCGATTGCACTGCGTCCACCATGCTCAGGCCAGATCGCAAGATGGGGACGAGAGTGGTCGCCTCGGTGGAGACATGTTCGGTGGTGTATTCATAGCCGAGGGGGGAGGTGTCCTATAAGACCCGCGTGGCATAGTGTCAGCGGGATGATTCTCCTTCCTGTTGCATGTGGTCAGCCCGTGGTGGCTGAGAGCTTGGACGGACTATGAGTCGTGAGGTGGCTTACCGTGCCGGTTTGGTGGGCTTGCAGGCCGTGGGCGAAGGCTTCGACGCTGAGGATCGTTGCGATTTCGTGGACGAGCGTCTTCGTGTCGCGCGCGTTGGTTGCGGCGGAGCGGAGCTGACTGAGCTTTGCGCGGACGCAGGGATGGGAGGAGATGTGGATGTTGGACATGGTGACTCGTGTGTATCGCGGGAGACAAGTGAGGGGTCGTAGAGAGATATAGCAGTGCTCTTGGAGGTGTTTGTGATTGTGCAGTTGATAGGCCAACGTGGAGCTCGTCGATGATGAGGAGCTCCCTCTCACACACAGCTCCTGTCTGTTCCAAGGCGCTGCTGTTTGCCCAGCGCCTTTGAAACTCCGCCCCTTACACTTCCCGCATCAGCGCGATACAGTAGTGGTCTCATCACGACTGCTATGGCTTTCAATGTGGACCATCTGATATGGGGTCCCGCGTTGGTAGACGAGATCGTTGTCGTTGGTTCCGCAAAGCTGTGTGTCATTCGCATCGGCACCCTCTCGCCGTCCCGAGCGAGAGACGGCACAGAGATTAGCATCAACAGTACACGATCTTAGCGTGATCAATGCCTTGCGCCTCCTCGCTCCCTTTCAGCTTCGACGCGTCTTCCTTCCACCTCAACCCCACCGCAAGCTGCTGCAAAAAAAGTTGTCTGGCGCGTCAATGAAGGAACCCCATCTTGCCATTGCACCGACTGCCAGGGCAGCTCACATTGGCCGAACGACCTGATAGCCTGATATCGGAAGTAAGATCTTACTGGACCCTGCCGCGGCTAAAGACTGGGTGCAATATCGAAACCTACCAGATCTACAGGCGGCCCGATGAACGAAAGACCAGATCCGGAGGTACAGCCGCAACACCTGCCGGAAGAAATCGCATCTGATGAGGAAGATGCGGAGCGGGTGGCGCGACGGCTATCCACCAGTACTGTAGGAAGTCGCAGTCGGCGGGAGAGCTACTACGACTCGCAACGCATCAGTAACAGGCGCTCAAGACCGATCTCTGGGGAGAGTCAGACGAGCTATTCCTCTAGGTCGACCAAGCCGCGGAGCAAGCAGCGTGCAAGCAATCAACAATCTAGCGACTACCCTTCCGTTAATGTCAACGATGCGCCTCCACCTGTGCCGGCGAAGGAAGAATGGCGACGCCTCGAGGATGAACGTGGTCCGACGAAAACTCACGACCCTGGTACCGGTCTGGTCCCACATGTGAGAAACTTCAGTCAGCCTTATGCCATGCAAAGGAGAACCAGCGGTGACAATAGTCGTGACTTGAATCTATCAGAATTTTCAGCTCTGCCGCCTGTAACAACGAATCATCGCTACTCTGCAAATAACATGGACCCGCCATCCGGAGACGAGAAGAAGGAACACCATGGCGATGCCGAGCCTGGAAACAGATCACAGTCAGAAAGTGAAGGAGCTTCCTCACGACGGCATCCCAAGGAGCTAGTGAAGCGCCAGCCACTAGTGTCGCCATGGCTCACAGAAGTGTACACAGTCTCATACCTGATAGTCTTCTCGATACTGGGAACGCTAGCCAGACTTGGCGTACAATGGCTGACCTTCTACCCTGGCGCGCCCGTAACCACTCCAGTACTATGGGCCAACATGGGCGGCTCGTACATCATGGGCTTCCTCTCCGAAGATCAGGGACTTTTCAGAGGCAAAGCTGAGGAAGCTGCCTTGGCCGAGAACCAGTCCGACGAGACAAGGCTCAACAAGGCTTCAATCACGAAACACAAGAAGACCATCCCACTATACGTCGGACTCGCCACGGGCTTTTGCGGGAGTTTCACGTCGTTTTCTAGCTTCTCACGAGACTTCTTTCTGGCCGCTTCGAACAACCTACCGGCGCCGATATACCATACTTATACATCCCCGGCTGGAGCAGTCGGTCCTTCGCAGACTGTGAGCCGGAATGGCGGGTACTCCCTCGAAGCATATATCGCCGTGATACTGTCAACATTGGCATTGTGCCTCGGCGCCCTCATTGTCGGAGCCCACACCGCCATCATGCTGGATCATGTCACACCCGCGATACCGACACGGCTCCTGCGCCGTGCCGTTGACCCTCTCTTCCTCTTCCTGGGCTTTGGGTGCTGGGTTGGCGCACTCTTCCTGGCGATTTTTCCGCCGGATCGACCAGGAGGCTCAGCTTCGAGAGGGTCATGGGCGAACGAGACATGGCGGGGCGAGGTGCTCTTCGCTCTTGTATTTGCACCTTTGGGTGCAATTGTACGATTCTACGCCAGCTTGAAGCTCAACGGCCTAGTGGCGGTATTCCCGCTTGGAACTTTCGCCGTCAACATGTTCGGCACAGCCGTCGAGGGCATGTGCTACGACATTCAACATGTTGGCGTCGGCGTGATGGGCGGTGCCATCGGTGGTGGCCGCGTCAGCTGCCAGATTCTCCAGGGCATCATGGATGGCTTCTGCGGCTGCCTCACCACAGTCAGTACCTGGGTTTCCGAGATCAACGGCTTGAAGCGCAAGCACGGTTATTTGTACGCATCAGCGAGCGTGGCATGTTCCACCTGTCTTATGGTGATCATCATGGGCAGTGTGCGATGGTCGATGGGATTTTCACAGCCTGCTTGCAATACTGGATACCCCTCGAAAGTTCACGGCTAACAGGTTATGGGTGATGATAAATACCACTTATGTTTGATGATGATTATATCGACCTGCGCCATCTAGAGGTGGGCTCATAATTTGTAATGTGAATCATGGTACAGTCACGACGAATTGCCGTACTTCTTCACCCACTCCAGCACCAGAGGCGTTACTCGTTCAGAACACTCTTCGGGTAGGTAATGTCCAAACCCATCCGGAATGCCCTCATATCTGACCTCTCCTTCAACCCATTCGTTCCACGCACTCGGCACATCATGCATCCTTCCTAGATTCGACGCAGAGTAGATCACCATCAACGGGATCTTGACTTTCCTCCCCTCTTTCTGATCTTTCTCCTGCTCCGCCACATCCTCTGTAGCACCAGCCGCGTAATCACCACACGAGCCAGCGATACATTCAGGGTTGTTGAACTGATGTGCGTAATGTGCCACAGCATCGTTCTCCTTGAACTTCTTCGTGCCTTCTGCATTCCCGCCCTTGGCACGATCCAAGTTCACCCTGACAAAGTCGCCACCGCCGATTTGCTCAATGAGTTGAGGGGCCGTGTTGATCGCGAGAAAGGGCCAATGGTAGTATGCTGTGCTCGCGGCTGGGTCGGCGAAGACTTTCCATTGCTCCGTGGTGGGGACTATGTCCATCAATATGGCAGAGGTGATGTTGTGAGACGGATCATTGTCGACGATGAGGCGATGGCCGATCCGGCCTCCTCGGTCGTGGCCACACCAGATGATGTCTCTTGACTTGCCGAAGACTTGTTGCAGTGCTTCGACGATGAGGTTTCCCACTGTGCGCTTGTCGTGCTTTGGCGGGAGAGAGCTGAAGCCGTAACCTGGAAGCTCTACTACGAAGAGGGAGATTTGGTCTTTCCAGTCTGCGATTACGTGGCGCCACCTCTGAAGGTCAGTGTCCCTGCATTCCACGAGGCTATCGCATGCTTACATGTAACTGCTCTGCGGCCAGCCATGGACGATGCACAGCACTGAGCCCGAGCCTGTGTCATGGCTGTAGCTCTTCACTGTCCCACCGGTCGAGACCTTGCTGTTGTTCTCCTGCAGGAAAGAGTGAAGTGTCTGGATCGTCTGATCAGCCATATTGATGGCTGAATACAAGCTACCTGCTACCGTGGTCTGTGATCTCTACGATGGCTGTATGCTGCTGCACAAAAGCTCACGAGCTGATGTCCGAGGTCTTATGTCTGTCTCATCATCGCTTACTACTGTAGAGGCTTACTGGATCATGACGACAATTCCATATCTCAAGCGGGGGCCTTGAACGCTTGTGTTTCTTCAGCTTCGCTACCACGACTTGCACTGCACGCACAGTATTCTGCTAGTCGTCGGCAGTCCCAGCGGGGGGATCTGTGCGCCGAGAATAAGGTGGGTGGTCTTGTCCGCGTAGCTTGCACAGCTTGTTAGTTCTTGATGCCCGCCGCATGTCACCAACTTCGACTTCTGTGCAGCCTCATCACGCACAGCGAGCGTATCTACTACAGTAATCATCTGATACTGTCGCAACGATATTTGCACGTGTCGTACCGCAGGCATAGGCTCAGCAATGGAGAGGGTCGGACGGCGTTGCCTTCTCCCAGAAGTCTAGCCTTCGCAAAGTCTCCACTCATCTGCCCGGCAAGCAACCACCGGCTGTCTCTGTTCGGGTTCTCTCTGCCACAACCACACACAACACGCACCCCATACAACACGCACGCGCCCGCCGACTCCGAAGACACTCGCCCGTCGATGCAGCCTCCTTGATCGCACTCGCCTCGCTCGGCGCCAAGCGCGTATCCTCGTACACCCGTCACCGATGTGCACGACCTGGCGACGGCGATGTTTCATGAAATCACTGCGCGCCAGCTATGGACTCTGCCGACACAGACCGAGCGCAGTACGCCCGCGCATTGCACCCCGTTCACCCTCCCAAGCAACGGTATCATCCAGCTCGGTGACGCTTCAGCGATCACTCTGACCACCGATGTCATCTTCACGCCAGAATGTACGGGAACTAGGACTGGGGAGGTCCTGTTCACTGGCCACCTCAAGGACCGCTTCTATGCCTCTACGATACCTATGGTCTATGTCATATCCGCCGCGACCGTGATCGCATTGGTTCTAGTGGTCATGCTGACCATCACGCCGCGGACGTCCTTCTTCGGAGTTCCGACTTCGTCTCAGCCCTTTGGAGGTGGCCATGGACTTATTGGAGGTGCAAATGGAGGAGCAGTGGGCTTGATCGGATCGGGATCAAGACCGTGGCTGCAGAAAGTCGCTACAATCGCCGTGGCTATATCACTCACTATCGCAACGGCAGATACTTTTGAAGTGGCCGAGCGACAGTACTATAAAGGCTACATGGACGCAGAAGCACTGCGAAAGGAGGTTCTAGGGTCTTTGGAAATCCGAATAACGCGTGTCATCTCGGACATCTTCCTATGGCTTGCACAGGTGCAGACATTGATACGGCTCTTTCCACGGCACAAGGAGAAAGTGCTCATCAAATGGATCGGCTTCGTTCTGATCATACTGGACACGATATTCTCATGCCTAAACTCTTTCCTGATCAACTCTACGGCACATGGAAGGAGGTTCCTCGATGCAATACCTGCCCTATCCTATCTCTTCGAACTGGCCCTTGGACTACTTTATGCCGCTTGGGTCATGTACTATTCTCTGACCAAGCGGCAATATGCATTCTATCATCCGAAGATGCGTAGTATCTTACTGATCGCAATCCTAGGTCTAGTGTCAATTCTGACTCCCGTGGTCTTTTTCGTCACTGATGTGTGCAATCAAGATGTCGCGGGATGGGGTGACTACTTTCGATGGGTCGGAGCCGCTGCTGCTAGTGTGGTAGTCTGGGAGTGGGTGGATCGGATAGAGGCACTGGAGAGGGACGACAAGAAGGATGGTATTCTGGGAAGAGAGATCTTTGAAGGTGATGAGATGCTGGACGTGATGCCCACAGAAGCATCACCATGGAGCGAAAGCAGGGCTCTGCGGCGGAATTTTCGAAGAAGATTGGGAGGCGGCGTAGATGGCTCTGGAGGTGGGAATGAAGCCAGCGCGGCTGAGCATGCGTTAAGTGGAATGGGCCACCCCTTTCACCGCTCGCGACACCAGCAGTCACCACAGCACTTTGCCCTGGGACGAGCGCATTCGAGCTCTCTGCAGAGCTCGAGCAGTGATAACCAAGGTCAATTTGGTGCTCGCTCTAACACGATCACGTTCGATGAACGGCAACAACCGCAACGGCATAGCATGATCTTTAGTGGCATCACTCCTCCACAGCCGGTCGTCAGTCCCGTCAGCAGATCTGACACAACAAGTGCGGCAAGCACAGTATACGTTGTTCGCCATGACAATACTGTGACTGATATTCCCCAGCCAATTCGTCGGAGACTTAACGCCAGCCACAATAGGAACAAACAGACCAGAACAGGCACTAGTCGGAACGCGAACAGAGATACTAACAATCAGAAGGACATCATAGAAGAGGAAGAGGATGCACGCCCGACCCACAACCGTGAGGCGCGGTTATGGAACGCAGTACCGAACCCATTCAAGCGAAAACGCACCTCGCCGCCTCAGGAAATTCAGCGAGCTCGTGCTGCGGCGTCTGGTGAAAGCAGAGCCTTGACACCATGCGCGATGAAGAACAGGCTGGGTGCACTTGCCGTAGAGACAGGAGTCAGGTTCCGTGACCGGCAATCTGGACGTGACCAAAGCATAGCTCTGCCTGTGACGATCATCCCCGCTCAGCCAAGGGGCAGCGGCAGGACGTGGAGTCCGGACGAACATGCCATCGTCGGCACGTCTGCCCCGGTCGTGGATGCAACAGCTAATGATACAGCTGATATACCACCCAGCTCGAGCGGCACGACATGTACGACGTTGACGGCAAACGACCAAGACCCAGCTCAGGGCAGGCCGTCACATAATGAAGCTGGTTCGGTCGTGCGCACTGCAACGACTGCAGAAAGGACTGTTGTGACTCCTGGCCGAGAAGGACCACCTCGTGCTGACGATCTAAATGCCGTCGCCGGGCGTGGTGGTACGGTGGTGGTCCCCGCGCCTCCTCGACGGACGCCTCCGCATGCGAACACGTCGACGCGTCCTGTCAATGGTAGCAGGTCTAGTTCGGCCTTGAACGGAAAAGGGACTACCCCCAATGGGTAGAGTCATTGTTGGGAAAAGTCTTGGATTATGATATGGTGGATTTAGCGCGGCGCTTGTGGCTTTGGATATACCCATCATCTACCTTGGTGGACCTTTACACGACGTGGATCTAGCGGTCGCAGACCACTGGTTATGACAGTACAACGAGAGGAAGCTCTTGTGAGATGACAGTGTACATATGAAGTGACATGTACATATTTCGACTACTTGCACGAAGACGACATGATTGACAGTGCCTTGCGCTTTCAACGACGATCTCCAGCCCACGTGGTTAGTTTGTTTGCAGAGCTTAAGCCTCCAGTGATGAGATCGTGGCGTGGAGCTTGATGCGGCTGTGCTCGGCGGCCTGGTACTGGTACTTGGGTTTACATATGTTCCTTGTCGTCTACCAGCTGTTGCCTATCAACTGAGGTCGTAGCTCCACTTGTGCGTGTCTCACACACTGTTGGCATCTCGCTTGTACACTTCCATTGGTGTAGAATCGCGATCCACTGTTATCGCAACGCACGACCTTCCCAATCCCTGCAGCTTGTACAGCGAAGCACCGTCGCCATGTCTCTGTTTGGAGACGATGCGGATGCGCCTGCCAGCAACGCGCAGAGCAAGTCGAAATCGAGTCTCTTTGACGACGAGGCAGGTCCAGCTTCCAAGACGACTTCCAGCTCCATCTTCACCGACAACACTGCGGATAACAACGAGGACTCGCCGTGGGGCTTCACACCGAGCAAGAAAGGCGCTGGCCGCGGCGATCTGGTCAGGTCATTACTAGCTGATGCGGACGTCCCCGATCTGTATATCGATACATTCGACGCACTGCAGGAACGAGGAACAGTCAGCCGGGAGGATTGCGAGCAGCTGATCAAGGACTCCAGCGTAGGCGCAGGTGTTCAGAGCAAGATCTGGAACATCATTGGACAGAGCGAACGACTGCAGAGAAGCGAGTTCAGTGTACTGTTGGCATTGGTCGGACTCGCGAAAGAGAACGAAGAGTTGAGCCTCGACGCTGTGGACGAGCGAAGGAGAAAGCTGCCTGTTCCAAGCTTGCCCAACATACGATCAACGTCCTCGCAAGCACCGCCTCCCGCGACACCGACAGAACATCCAGAAGTCATGGCTGGTGCGGAGTCGTCTCTGGTGCATGCGCAAAAGAATGGAAGACAGCCATCATTCGGGGCTGGGTTCGGGAGCGATCCATGGGCAAGTCCAGAGATGCACAGGGGCCATGGTCATCTCAATGGCGTAGGCGCAACGCATAGGACAACAAGTAGCTTCACGACCAATACGGCAGACGCTGGCGAGTCAGCGGATAGCTACAGCAATGGTCAAACCGCCAACACTAGTAGCGTCGCGGGGAGCTGGGGCGGTTCGACTGCTTTCGCTGCAGGAGACCCTCAAGGCTTTGGCAATACTGCCAACAGCGGAGACAATCGCGGATTCGGCGAAGAAGGCACTGGCTCAGGGACAGTCCGACGAGCGCCACCACAGCCTCGACCAGCTGCCAGAGTGGGCACAGACGAGCTTGTGACTGTAAACCTGCTGGACGAGAAAGAAGGCATGTTCATGTTCCAGCACAGAAACTACGAAGTCGCCTCCACCAGGCGCAATAGCAAAGTCATCCGAAGGTACAGCGACTTTGTGTGGCTTCTCGACTGCCTTCATAAAAGGTATCCGTTTCGACAACTACCGCTGCTACCGCCGAAGCGAGTGGCGATTAACGGTAATCATATCGCGGCTGATCAGACTTTCCTCGAAAAGCGAAGACGTGGTCTCGCACGCTTCGCGAACGCTCTCGTCCGCCATCCGATCCTGCGCGAGGAGCAGCTGGTTGTGATGTTCTTGACTGTACCGACGGTAGATGCACGTTCCTCTCTTGCTGTGCTGCAATCATCGCTAATGTTGTTCTAGGAACTGGCGGTCTGGCGAAAGCAAGCTACCATCAGCGTGCAGCAAGAGTTCGTTGGCAGATCGTTGCCCCCTTCGCTCGAAGACAGCCTACCACAGAACCTCCAGGACACATTTGACACTGTCAGATCTGGCGTGAAGCGGAGTGCAGATCTCTACATCCACCTGTGCAATCTCGTGGAAAGAGTATGCAAGCGCAAGGAAGGCATCGCGGCCGAATATGGGCGCCTCAACCTCAACCTGGTGACCTTGACCGAGACGAGCAACGACACATATGCTATTGATACCAATGATGTTCCTCTACTGAACGAAGGCATCAAGAGCACCGCTAAGCACATTGCTACTTCGCAGACCCTTCTTATAGATGAAGCACGAGCATGGGACGAAGGCGTGCTGGAGGATTTGAAGACAATGCGCGATTCTCATGTCAGCATGCGTGACATGTTCGACCGAAGAGATCGCTATGCCAAGGACAATATCGTCCAGCTTGAGAAGCGCATAATGCAGAACGAGCACAAGCTCCAGAACATTCGCAACAAGGGCGATGCGGCTAAACCGGGTGAGGCAGACAAGGTATCGAACGCGATCACTGCGGTACGTATTGAAAGTGAATACTTCCCTGATTGATGCTAATAATGTGTGCAGGATAAGCAAAGCATTGTCGATCAGCATGCCCGAGGCGTGTTTATCAAAGAATGTGTTCGAGATGAACTGCTCTACTTCCAGAACACTCAGTACACGGTTACGCGACTACACCAAGACTGGGCTCAAGAGCGGGTGAAGTACTCTGAACTGCAAGCCGACAACTTCAGGGGGCTGGTGGACTCAGTCGAAGGCATGCCGCAGGGTGACTAGGTGAGCCCTCGTTGTGTAGTCTGCAGTCTGCGTGTACACTGGACGAAGATATGCCCCCGCTGCAGACGTTGATTTTGTGTGCAGGAATCGAAAGACTGGGTCGTTGAGAGGTATCGCAGAGCTAGTGGATTCACAATGTGGAGTGGCGGACGATCAAGACACGTTTCTGGCCCGTGGAATCCTGTGCGGTGCGAGCAGCGGCAGTAGAGACGCATGACGAGCGCACAGATTGTAATACGGTATGTGTAGATAAGGATAGTGGACGCGGCCAGCATCAGGCTGCGTTATGACATGAGGTGAAGTTCGATGACTGCCTGCCTCAGGAGTGTAACTTTGGCGGCTGTCCGAGCGTGCACTTTCCACGTGCAGGACCGATAGTGAATGCCGCCTGCCTCAAGACACGCGAGTTCTCCTCCCTTCGACTCTTCACCAGCGCTTCTGCCTAACACCGCCCTCGTTCACCATTGTCCATACATGATTCGCAAACTTCTCCGTCGATTCCTCTTCTGGCGGTATACCTCCTCGGATATAGCTGGCCGAGATCCCGCGACAGACGCCGACAGTACCACAAGCAGCAGCATGCCGAAGCGAAAAGCAGCCGAGAGGGTCACATCAGTCATGGAGACTCCCGTCGCACCCAAGAAGGCGAAGAAGGCGGTTAAAAAGGAAGGTGAGCTCACGTTTCCTCCCCTGCTCTTGCACGTGCCAGGTACATGCACCGCCGCGGGAATGTCTTATCTGATCAACCGATGTCTTATCTGATTCCCCCTCGCGTCACCCACAAGTCTTGCCTTCTCTGCTTGCATTGAAACAAGAAACCCACCACTTCTACTAGCATTTGCATTTCTGCGCGATTCATTATAGCGGCCACACGCACATACCATCACCACCACTGCGTGACCTCGCGCCCTCCCCTCGTCATCGCATGTTCCACATGCACCTCGAATCCTGGGTACCACCAACTCTCGACATTCGGCTAACCCAACATGCCTCCAGCGTACACTTCTCAACAGAAGAGCGCCATCGCAGAGTTGAGCCACGTCACGCAGGCCGATAAGAGTGCCGCCGCGAAGCTTCTTAAGCAGCATAACTGGAACGTCGGCGCTGCAGTCAATACGTGAGTACATTCCCTCCTGGGGACGCCTCGAGTACATTTCTTCCTGGGGACGGCCGAGGCGGGCGGGCATAGGCAATGAGCTTGGAGGTCATCATGGTCGCGACAGGCGTGCAATAACACGAGCGATGCGCAACCAAGAGCTGGGCACTTTCGAGGGACAAGGGTACAGCAGTACGACATGCGGCAGTCTCGGCCTCGGGCTATCGTGTCATCCCGACTGCCGCCAAGCATCGTGACAAGCAAGCACGAGTGAGAGATATGGAAGGGCATTGCTAACATGAATATCCTCGCCAGCTTCTTCAACAACCCCTCTGCAGGCGGTGCCAACCCACTACGAACTTCACTCAGCAAGACATTCGACAAGTATCGCGACAACCCGCAAGACTCACCCGACGAGATCACCATTGATGGCACCGGCAAGCTGCTCGAGGAAGCAGGCATTCAGGTGGATGGTGTCGACTTCTTCATCTTCTCCGAGCTCGTTGCATCACCATCGATGGGTACTCTCGTACGCGAAGGCTTCGTAGAGGGCCTTAGCGACGTGGGCGCAGACACCCCAGCCAAGATTCGCAACATTGTCCTTCAGCGGCGGTCAGCACTCAACTCGGACCCAGAGCTGCTCAAGAACGTCTACAACCACGCCTTCCAGCTCGGTCTACAGGACAGGCAGAAAGCACTTCCCGTGGAGATGGCGCAGGAGTTCTGGAAGATCCTCTTCACTGCCCCAGCATACCAGTGGCGGACGAACTCGTCCCCGTGGCTAGACTGGTGGTTCGAGTTCTACACAGAGAAGATCAACAAGGCAGTGAACAAGGACTTGTGGAAGCAGACGTTGAGCTTCGCCAAAGAGACAATGCGGGATGAGTCACTCAGCTTCTGGACGGACGAGAGCAGCTGGCCGAGCGTGATCGATGAGTTCGTGGAGTGGGTAAAGACACAAAAGAGGGGTGGGGATGCTATGGAGATCTCGTAGGACGAGTCGCGACTTCCTCCAGTCGTGTACTTGAATTTCACACCTCCTGCACCGTCTGTGAAAAAGCAGCGGAAACGAGCGCAGATCGACAAGGCTGGTGTTGTCAAGGCACCAAAGCCGCCGAAACCAAGACGCCCGAAAACACCAAGGCCACCGAAAGCCCCCTAAGGAACCGGATCCACCAGCCATGACTGAAGGCCGCACGATGATAAACGGCCAGCAAGGAGAAAGGATGACGTGTAGTGTTGATAGCATCACTTACGACGCAGAGGCTTTTCTACAAAGCAACATGTAGCGTTCAAGCGTACGAATCACGTTTCAAATGACGATCAAGACCTCCAAGGGCATGATTTCCGTAGACATGACTGACTTCTTCGGCTCAATTGACTTTTGAGGTATACGTACAAGTTATACTACAGCACTGTCCTTGGGTATCATAACATTGAACTTTTGTCCGCCTCCCTTCACACCTTTTCACACTCAGAGCTTCGCTTCACTCGCAATCTGGCTCTGCACCCACTTCTCCAGACCTCCCTTGGCGATGATGTCCTGAACGTTAGGTGGCAATTCACCAACCTTCTGCGTCCAGGACTCGCCATCCTCGCCTTCCTGGATCAGGACCTGACTCCTTCTCACGTCCCATGTGAAAGTCCAGCCCGTCCGGGCGGTGAGCGGCTTCTCTGCTGGCGTAGCTTGAGGTGCCGGAGGCGGCGAGTCGAGACTCTGGCTGTTCTGTGCGGGTTCTGCTATGGGGGCCTTGCCGGCTTTGCCGGTCGCAGCGGGAGTTGCGCCATCGAAGGCTGAGCGTAGTCTTTCGATTAGCTTCGGTACTTCTACGCCCATCAGAGCGTTGTTGATGGAGTTTCGGCTGAAGATGTTGCCGAAACTGCCCGAGACTACGAGGGGGAGGCCTTTGGCGAGGATTGCCGTGGCGGCCTGTTCTCTCGATGAACCGCAGCCGAAGTTGAAGCCGGAGACGAGGATATCGCCGGGTTTTGCGATATTGGCGAATTCTTTGTCGTAGTTTTCCATGACCACTGTGGCCATTTTGGCTGGGTCGGAGCTGAAGGCGTCGTCGTAGGTGTATTTGCCCGGGTAGATGGCATCGGTGTTGACGTTGTCGGCATTACACCATACGATCTCGCCGGTGACTTTTTCCGGGAAGCCGGGCAGGATTTCGGTCAGACCGCTTGAGGTTGCCTCAGCTGGCGAGGAGGACTCAGTAGAAGAGCTAGAGAGGTTTTTCTCGGCCTGTTCTATCGCGGAGTCTGCTTGCTGAATGATCTTCTCTAATGCGTCCTCGATGCTGATCATGCGCTCTTCGTCCTTTACGCCATCGCCGTAGCCACGGCTCACGCCTGACCAGTTGGCTGGCTTTTCGTACCAACCAGGACCGGCGATCTTGCCTTGTAGTGCACTTGCTGCAACAACTTCAGGACTTGCTAAATAAGCTTTGGCGTCTGTGCTTCCCATGCGGCCCTTGAAGTTTCTGTTGCTAGCAGAGATTCCATTCTCTCCAGGCTCGAGCAACCCCGTACCGAGGCCAATGCATGGGCCGCAACCAGAAGGTAGTGGTTCGGCACCTGCATCGAGAAGAGCCTGCCAGTCACCCTGCTCTTCTGCTGCTTTCTGCTCTGGTAAAGAAGCTGCAGCAATGTAGAACTTGATGCCATCCGCAATCCTCGGAACCTTGCCATTGACGTCCGCAGCACTCTTGAACACCTTAGCGGCTGCTTCAAGGTCCGATCGTCGGGAGTTGGTGCAAGAGACAAGGTATGCCTTCTGGATCTTGATGTCCTGTGCTTCCAACTCGTTCAGTGGTGTGGCTACCTTGACAGAGTTGGGACCAGAAACATATGGGCATAAGGTGGACAAGTCTAGGAAGAGCTCCTTCGCGTACGTAGCACCCTTGTCGGCGCTCAGTGGGTTCGCGAAAAGCTCGTCGAGCCGTTCGTGGTTGAAGCGATCGGTCGTCAAGCTTGCGGTCTCGTTGGGCGACTTGTACATGCTGGCCTCAGTCGCCTTGAATCGTAGCCAGCCTCTGAGCACATCATCGATCGGGAAAAGACCGGAAAGAGCACCCCACTCGGTAGTCATATTCGCGATTGCCAACCTGTCGTCGACAGGCAGACTTCGCATCGTGTCGGTCGATCCCGTAAACTCGATGGCATGGTTCAGCACCTCGTCGTTGTTGAAGAGACCAGCGAGTGCAACAATGACGTCTTTGCCCGTGACGCCCTCAGGCAAGATACCAGTCAGGGTGACTTTTGCAATAGGAGGGATCTGCCACCATGTTCGTCCAGTCGCCCAAATACTCGCAGCGTCTGTTCGCACAACAGGTGTCCCCAAACAGCCCACGCCCCCATACATGTTGGAGTGACTGTCACTGGCGACTGCCATAGTGCCGGGCCAAGCATATCCCTCCTCGACCATGATCTGATGTCCAATGCCGCGGCCAGCTGGGTAGAAGTCGACGCCGTGCTTCTTCGCGAACCCCTCGATCTGCTCATACTTCTTCAGGTTCTTCTCGCTCTTGTTCTGGACATCGTGATCAAGGGTCATGACAATTTGCTTCGGGTCGTGGATCTTGGTTGCACCTATGCTCATGAACTTGGTCGCAACGGGCCAGGAGTTGTCGTGGGTCATGCATTGCTGCGGCGAAAGGGTCACGTAGTCGCCGGCCTTGACGAACTTGCCGTCGGGGAGTCCTTGTGAGTACCGCTGGACGATCTTCTCGGTGAGCGTCTGCGGCGTCGTGGGCGTGGGTGTGGGCTTCGCGCTGTTCAGGATCTCTGCTGGCGCGCTCTGGAGCTGGGAGGGAAAAGCGTCGGTGAGTTCGGCGAGGCGTGCTGGTCGCGTGCTTGACATGTACCGCGGGCGATGTTGTAGGTGTGTAGCTGCTGCGGATAGACTCGTTCGCGAGAGTACGATACAAGGTGGCGGTCGACAGACATTCTGTGCACCTGTTGGCATCCATCTCCTACACTTTCTCGATTCTGCTATGTTCCCTTAGTGGTGCTTACTGTTCGTGCCAGCCTTTGCAGGCTCCGACCTGCTCTCGCCCTCAATGCCATGACTCCAGGAACGCCCCCAAGTATCGTGCAGTGAAGCATTACCTGAAGACGTCAATGGAATAATGTTCAATAATGACAGTTCGACCAATGGCGCCAATGGTAATGAAGCGAGGCACAATTTCTGGGATATCTGCGACTTCGGCGGCCGACAAAAGTAACGCAGTGGATGACTGCAATGGGTTGTGTTGCTTGAACACATATGAAGACTATTTGTCGCTCTATTCCTTACAGCATCAAAACACAGTCCCGCGCAGACATTTAGATCAAAGAAGATGCCTACAAGAGAGTCAATCCATTACTTCGGTGCTGGCCCAGCGCCACTGCCAACTCCAGTCCTTGAAGAAGCATCGAAAGTCATCCTGAACTACAACGATTCTGGAATCGGCATCACAGAAATCTCCCACCGTTCTGGCGACGCCAACGCGATCCTGGCAAGCACGCAGAAGGCACTTCGCCAACTGCTAGATATCCCCGAGTCCGATGGCCCAGACGGCTACCAGATCCTCTTCCTCCAAGGCGGTGGCAGCGGTGGCTTCAGCGACGTCGTGTCGAACCTTGTATCAGTCTGGGTCGCGAAGCAGCTCAAGGCCGTCGGCGGAGACGAGAGCAAGCTGAAGGACATCGTCGAGAAGAACTTGAAGTTAGACTACCTCGTCACTGGATCCTGGTCGCTGAAGGCATCGCAAGAAGCGGCGCGTCTCGTTGGAGGCGAGCACATCAACATCGTCACCGATGCGCGAAAGCACAACGATGGCAAATTTGGCACAATCCCAGAGCAATCATCATGGGCCCACACCTCAGATGCCGACTCTGTGGCGCTGACCTACTACTGCGACAACGAGACCGTGGACGGCGTCGAGTTTCAAGCAGCACCGACCGGAGCCAACCTGGTAGCGGACATGAGCAGCAACTTCCTCTCCCGAGCAGTAGATGTCAAGAAGCACGCCGTAATCTTCGGTGGCGCCCAGAAGAACATCGGCACAACTGGCATCACAATCTACATCGTCTCCAATAAAGTGCTCCCGCCGCACGCAGAATACGCAAAGCCAGAAGTGATGCGCAAGCTGGGTCTATCTGTCAGCCCAATCGTCTTCGACTACCCGACCATCGCCAAGAACAACAGCTTGTACAACACTTTGCCCATCTTCGATGTCTGGGTCGCTGGGAAAGTAATGGAGCGACTGCTGGAATCACACCCATCCTCAGGGGGTGCTAGGATCGCGGGTCAGCAGGCCGAGAGCGAGAAGAAGTCGCGGCTGCTTTACTCTGTCCTCGACAAGCATGAGATCTACCGCGTCGTGCCCGACAAGAGCATTCGCAGCAGGATGAACATTTGTTTCCGCATCAAGGGCGGTGACGACGAGGTCGAGAAGACCTTCCTCAAGGGCGCTGAAGAGCTCGGTCTCAAGGGCTTGAAGGGTCATCGCAGCGTTGGAGGTATTCGTATCAGCAATTACAACGCCGTACCGGTCGTAGCAGCTGAGAAGCTGGCGAAGTACTTGGAGGACTTTGCTGCCAAGCAGTCTTGAGGGCTCGGTTAGCCCAGGTAAGTGATGATTGTGCATTAGCGTGGAGTTGATGGTTATACGGATTCAATATGAGGTATGAAGGTCAAAAAAAAAGGAGCATCAAGTGGTCAACCACTTGGACACTCGAAGTCAGAGTAGCACACCATGGAAGCAAGCCTGGAGCTCAAGCGTGCTTTCGCATTGTTTTGCCGTGTGGATCTCAATGCAATTACATTACTCAGTCCTCCATTCCCTCCAGCCTTCCACCAGCACAACAGGTCCTTTATAAACCTTCCTCGCTCTCACCACCCAGTCTATCGCCGCAATGATAGCAACCACCACAAACATCAACACACTCCAATTGAAGTCCACCAAGCTCGGCTGATACACATTCGGCCAAAAGCACCAGAAGAACGCGAATGTCGAGTACGCGAGACCTCCAGTATTGATCGCAGGGCCCCATCTCCCCAGACTCCAGCGCGCTTTCGGCAATAGCTCAGGTTGATATAACCTCCTGTAAAGCACACAGGCAATCGAGACCATGTAAGTAATCATCAAACTAACCAAGTTCAGCGAGATGATGGCGTTGAATGCCACATCAGACCCAAAATTGATCAAGCTGAGGAGAAACGTAACGACGCAAGTCACAATGACCGCATTCGCTGGAACCTCAAGCTTCGGGTCCACGTGCGCGATCCATTTACTGAACGGTAAGCCCTCATCTCGAGCGAAGGACCAGGTTTGTCGGCTGGTGCTGAGGTTGTAGGATAGAGTCCCGGCGAAGATCAGGATGACGACGATCGAGCTTAGCGCGTTGACAGCAGGGAGCGAGAACGCATTGCGGAAGACGTAGAGGAACGGGTATCCGGTTTCGTCGTTGAGAGCGCCTTCGAGATCCACTACGCTGAAGAGGAAGCTGATGAGAAAGACGATTCCTAGACCTCCGTTGATGAGGTATGAGCCTAGCATAGCGCGAGGCACTGTTACGCCGGCGTCTTTGATTTCTTCGGACATGTGTGCTGCTGCATCGGAGCAGATGCAGGCGTAGACTGCGGAGATTTGGCCAACCATGAGGGCAAGGCCTGTAAACAGAAGGATGTTAGCAGTACTCGACAAGTATGTGGCAGTACCTTAGACCATGGTGCAAACAGTCGAGTATGGCGCGTCGCGCAGTGCATGTCTCGAACATCGCACCACGGCTAGGCTACTGCTCAATGCCTGGTACCTTTACAAAACGTACCTATAGATGACCAGTTTCCACCGTTGTAGAATTGCGTGAAGACAACTTCGGCAGAGTTGCGCGGAGCAAGGACCCACAAGCAGACGATGATCGTCAAAAAGCCGAAAACGTGTAAGATGAGCATGAGGTTCTGAAACACAGGCATCATGTTGCCTCCGTAGACGTTCGCGACCAGAACGATGAGCGTGATTGCCCAGACACAAAGGGTGCCTTGCCAGTTCGTTCCGCTGTAACTTGGATAGTTGATGGTAGCCATACTCTGAATCAGAGTGCCGACAAGGAAGGGGCCTGATGCAGTACCGGCTTGCCACGACAGGGTGCTCATCCAGCCAGTGAAGTAAGACAGCAGCTTTTGGTACTTCGGCGGCGCGAACTCGCTGACCCAATGATATTGCCCACCAGAGGTTGGTGCCATGCTTGCCATTTCCGCAAGAGACACGACCACGAGCGAAAAGCCAGTGAAGGTCCAGACGTAACTCCAGAGAAGGCCAGCTAGCCCTCCCGAGTACATGCCTTGATAGGAAGCTGCCAAGAGCACTTCCCACGTTCCTTGCAAGATGACCGTGAATGCGATCGTGGATAACGGACGGAAGTTTCTTTTGAGCTGCTGCGTCTTTCCCATGCGCTTCATGTCTTTTCTGTCAAACTGCGTGAAGTCCTTGTCCTCCTGCCGCGACGCCCTCCACTCAGTCTTGAGGTGTCCATGGTAATCGTCGTCATGGTAATCTGCATCTTCAATGCGATCGAAGTCGATGAGGTTGCGCGATACAGTGGAGATGTGTGTCGTCTTGCCGACAGCATCGACTGGCGCGCCGGCAGTTGGCGACGATGAGGATGAGGACGCCATTCCTCACGATACAAGTTGCGCGCGGTACGGAAAGTGAAGTCGCACAGAAGAGAAGAAACGATACCTACCCGTCTCCGGCATCAGTGTGCCGCTGTGACACTACTGCACGTGGGTCTGCCAACACCACCATCGTACCGGAGGGACTGCCTCAGCTTGCAGGTGGAGCTGTACTCGAGAGATGCCAAGATGCCATCACGCAGGCGCCACTACTCCAGCCGCGGGCGTGACGCGATTGGACGAGTGAGATGCATCATGCCGCGACGGAACCGTGCAGGTGGTGTCGGCACACGAATGGCGTGCGCCACGGGTCTTGGAAGGTCTGCGTATGGGCACAGCGGGTGCAGCGAACGAGGTGGCAGAAAGAATGGCTAGCTGTGCTGGGCGAAGAGGAGAGAGAATAGAATTACTTGGCGGATCGGACTTCGCCGCCAGTGTGTTTAAGATCTGGTGGTCTGTGCTTGCACCGGTCGAGATACTGTATTTACTACAAGTGCTTGTTAACGCCACAGCGTCCCGCGCACCGTATCGAGTAGCGTAAGCCGCCTTCGGACCGTCTGTATAGCTCAACCCTATCAGGGCAACCACACCCGATATCACGACCAAGCCACCATGTCCCGGTCCAACGATGCCGGTCACTTCTTCCAGACGACTGATGCTCTAGCCACAACCGAACGCAAGGCTGCGAAAGCCAAGAACAAGCATGGCAGCCCTATCAAGCTCTCCTCGAAAGTCCTCGCCGTCACTCCGGGACCAACGGGTTCAATACTCGTAGCAGAGGCAGCAGGAGAGGTCAAGAAAGTGACCTTGGATGTGTGTGAGTCAGCTGCAAGTGAAGCCTTGAGCGCATGCTGACCAGCCGCACAGTCGAATAAGATAGAACGCCAGTTCAACTCCGGCACAGCACCTTTGACCTGTCTAGCGACAGATCCGACATCCGGCACCATCTACGCCGGATCCTGGGACAAGACCATCTATGCCATCGACCGATGCGATAACAGCACAAAGCAGCTGTCAGGCCACAATGACTTTGTCAAGTGCCTAATCATCGTCCACCTAGACGGTCAATCCATCCTGATATCCGGCAGCTCAGACGCCACCATAATCGTCTGGGACATCTCCCCCTCCCACTTCGGCAAGGTCCTTCACAAACTCAAAGGCCACGTCAAAGCCCTTCAGGACTTCGCCACAGATCCACACGAGGAGGCGCAAAGTTCAGCGTCCGTCACGCTTTTCAGCGCCAGCAGTGATCGCGAGATCCGGCGCTGGCATATCAGCCGCGCATCAGCGTACGAACTTCCCGAATCCCTCGAGAAGCCAATCCTCGCCCACGACACCAGTGTGTACAAGCTGCACTTCGACTCAGACGGCGACCTCTGGACTGCCTCGGCCGACAGAACAGCCAAGCATCTGGTCCGGAGTCGGAACTGGGAGGCAGATACCACATTAGAACATGCAGACTTTGTTCGTGATGTGCTGCCATTCGAGAGCCTGGGCTTGGTTGTGACGGCATGTCGAGACGAAGAGGTAAGGGTGTGGGACATTTCGAGTGGCAAGCTGGTCTGTACATACATCGGTCACTTCGAGGAAGTCACAGGACTCGCAGCTTTGACGGACAGGAAAGTCGTGAGTGTCAGTATCGATGGCACGGTACGGCAGTGGAGTTTGGCGAGGCCGGATATGACGAAGTATCGGGAAGAACTTGCAAAGGAGGCAGCAAACTGTGAGGTCGAAGATAAGAAGGACGAGAAGAAGGAAAGCACGTTGACTGCTGAGGAAGAGGCGGAGCTTGCAGAGCTGATGTCTGATGAGGACTGATGTACAGCCTAGTCCACACGATACCTGCCCCATCCCGAATGCAGCTTGGCAATTCGAGTACTCTGGACCATTCCAACGAACCGACGCCTCGCTAAGCCAATACATGAAAACATGTGCCACTTTGGCAATCCTCCGCGGCTATGATGTTCACGAAGAACAGTCAATACACAGCCAGTCCATCGATCGCTTCTGCAGCTGCACACACGTCATGTGGAAGTTACGATGACATCTCGGATTGCCACATCCAATCGTATTTCTGGGACTGTTGACAAACTCGCCACAGACACATGGCTTCTTGGTCCTCGCAGCAGGAAGTGCCTGCTTCGCCTTTTCCGTCGGCGGCTGTGCCTTCTTCGCTGACACTGCATTCTGCTTATTGCCCTTCTTCGGCGAGTCGCCTTGACTGCTCATAATTAAATCAAGCGGCCCAAGCATGAACTTAATCGAGCCCGTATACTCCACCTGAACTTGCCCCAGCGCTTCGTGCCAATCTGTCTCATCGACAACGGGTCTCCTCATGGCACTACTAATGCATACGATGGTGTCACCAGCTCTTACGTAGAACAGGTCGACATCCAAAATCCTCAAGAACTTCTTATAGTCGAGGTCTGATGGCTGGATCTCGTGAATTGGCTTTTGCGAGTGGTTGTCTTTGATCAAGTCGGTGATGGGAATCTCATTAGTCGACTTCTCTGGTCGGTGTAATGTGGCAAGCCTGATACATATCAGGGTACGCTGACCTAGTGGGAGCGTGTCGATGTCCATCGGGTCGACTGAAGCAGACTTCATCATGCCACCTGCCCACCTGATTCGATTCTTACTCGAAGGGGTCTCGGTGGGAGACTCTGGGATGACACCATCATCTTGCTCTGTATCTTTGCTTCGGTCGAAGACTACCGCCGTGCCGCGCACTTGTGACGGCAGATTTCCGCGAATGCGCCTGTTTGGGGTTGTTGGTGTCCGCGAATGCGCAATCGATTGCTGTTCCTCATCTTCGTCTGGCACAAGAGTCGGACCATTCAGATCGCGCTCCCATCTCGAGAGCTGCTCCCGGCAATATGTCGCTGTTGCTGCATTGATGATGTTGACGCTCTGGAAGAGCTTCAGCTTACCCTCGAATTCTTCTTGCCACCCTGGCTGGGCAAGTTGTCTTGCGTGCTCGTGGGCGAAACGAACCACGGCATCACGGACGAGAACGTCGGACTGTGGTTGGCCTTCGATGTCGAGATGCTTGTTAAACAGCTCGTTGAACTGCTGCGCGTTTTTGCTTGCGCCAAGCTTGGCGCGTTGCTGCTGTTGGCGCTGCAACAACCAAGTCTCGTCCACGTCATCTTCGCTGTCACTGAGTTCGGTACCTGGTTCAACTGACTGCTTGGACTTGGTGCGATAGAATCTCACACCTGGCACGCGCGGTACCACGTGCCTCTTCTTGATGCATGTTGGAAGTTGTTCAACGTCTTCCGGAGCGATGTCCCTCTTCTTGGCGCGCGCGAGTACCAACGGCTGCTCCTTGTGAGGCCTGCCAGGTCCTTTAGAGGTCGTTCTCTTGGTGTTGTCGCGCACGGTCCATGAGCTGGTGCCTTGGAGATGTATGGAAATGTCGAACGGCTGGTGCGGAGCCTGCCACTCAAACTCTTTTTCGTTTGACGGCGGTTTGTCATCCTCGTGGCTGATGCGAATGGTTCTCAAATCATCACCATTTTCACTTTCCTCAAGTCTGACTGCATATTGGAAGTGGTCGTGTCGCGTGAGATAGTGTAGGTGAAGCCTTTCGAAAGTGGCATGCTCGGGCTTCTTCGTGCAAAAAATACATCTGAGATGGTTCACAAGCATACCCTTGGTCTCGAAACCTTGCTGATACGCGTACTTTACCATTGTCTTTTCACCAGTTCTTTCCGAATCCTCAGATGGTGTAGGTAGCTGACGAGGTTCGTTACGTGCCTTGCGCAAAACTTTGTTGTATGTTGACAATGGCGACTCTCTCTTGTTCCACGCCATGTCGATGTGCGCAGAGTAGTTCAAATCGAGTTTTTTGTGACCTTTCGCTCTGTGCAAAGGCAGAGCCTCTTCTGCTTGCGGGAGGCCTGGCAGTCCAGCCCAGCTACACTTGACAACGCCTTCATTTCCAGGGGCTGCGAGGAAATCACCGATCGGTCGCGCCTCAAGCTGGCTGAGGAACTCGGCGGTATCTTGCGAGTCGTGGCAATGAATGCCAAATTCTATGCTGTAGTCCTTATGTAGCGCCTTCTTCCAGCCGCCGGGGCCAGTGAATGATAGAGTGTGGGTATTTAGATCATCGGCGAAGATGATGAAAGGGTCATTGAACGCAATTTCGAAGGTAGACCTGTCCTGTCTCGTGATTGTGCCTTGCCTGGCAGCTGTCGATACCGCCGTACGCTGTGATGTTGCATCGCTGATAGTGACCACCACTTGGCAGGGAAGCTTGAGTTGGTCTGGCTCTGGAAGCCAATCCGGCTGTTCTTGTGGTCGCGATCGCTTGACTTGCTCGGCTATACTCGTCGGGTCCTGTAAGAGTATTGATTTGATGCGGATCTTGGCCTGGTTGGTTCTCATCAACTCATATGCTATCCGCTCGGAGGGGAAGTCCCACGCGTTACTGCGCGTTCGCCTCGGCTCTGTCATTGCTGCAGATTCATTCGTATTTGCAGTCGTTCTTTCGCGCACTACTTCGCGCTCGTGCGAGTCCAACGCGTGTCGTAGGTTGCGGTCCAGAAATCCGGCACCATGCGCGTTAATGCTTCGAGTGAGGTATACTTTGCTGACGAAACTCCTGAACTCGAGGTCGTTGGCCATGATTATGATGGCCGGCTCGACAATGTCGGCTCACAGTAGGAAGTTGAAATGTGTTGCTCATATTATGCGGTCGCAGTAGGTGACAATAGAGCGGGTGCGGGCGGGTCTTCGCGTTTGCTGAGCCTGCACATGAGTGTTGCCATGAGAGGTGAGTAGCATTCGAAAGATGTTACACGCTCTCGCAAGTATGGAAGTAAGTGGCAAGTCCAGTATGTCGGGTCCGGAGGCGCGGTGGGCAGTCGCCTCACGGTCTGAGGTGCAGCACTTTCAACATCGCCTTTGACCAATCACGCGTTCACATCACTCTTCCTCTGGGAGAACTGATTTGTTCCACGAGGTTGGGTCGCGAAGTCGAGGTTGTCATCGTTCACATAGGAAGTGGGCTTGTTATGCGCGGGCATCACATACCATATTGCACGGTTCACAGGCTGGCCCACCAAGGCTGGAGCACATCCACGCATGAGAGAAGCAAAGAAACAACAAAGCGTGAAGACAGGGCACAATGTTGAACGCTGATTCATTCCTGGCAACGCCTCAACGCCGCATTCTGGCTGCGAGGAATGCTGATGATTTGCTTCGTCCCTGGTATGCTGCAGGCCGCCGAAGAGACAGCAGCAGCCTCATTATTCTGTTGAGCTGATCATCCACGCGTATGCCTTGCGCCGAATCATCTACCCTGAAAGACAAGCAGTCTAGCATGCATAAACGCCGTAAGCAGTGGACAACGCTTCATCCAACGCATGCCATTCCGTAAGCGCATCTGGATGGAACATGTCCCGTAAAGTCCTTTCCATTTAGCAACAGCCTCCTGCGCTGCCCGATTGTACGTTCGAGCCCTGACCGACTTGCACGGTTGGCTTGTTGTTGACAGTGGTGTTACCCATGCGCTCCTTGATCTGGCGTGCCATGGTCAAGAAAGCCTGCTCGACGTTGCTAGCGTTCTTGGCCGAAGTCTCGAGGAATGGGATGCCCAAGCTGTCAGCGAACTCCTGCCACATTTGTTAGTACATCGCTATTCCGTACTGTTCGCTGACCTCCAACGCACCTTTGCCACTGCGTACTCGACGACCTTCTTGTCCGACATATCGCTCTTGTTGCCCACCAGAAGCTTGTTCACGCCCTCGGTAGCGTAGCGGTCGATCTCCTGAAGCCACTGCTTCACGTTGTTGAAGCTATCCATGTCTGTGACATCGTAGACAACGCAAATACCGTGTGCGCCGCGGTAGTATGACGAGGTGATGGTACGGAAACGCTCTTGGCCTGCGGTATCCCACTGCACCTTCATTAGCCACTGCTCTTCTTCTTCTGCCCGCTGCTATAACCCACGATCTGGAGCTTGACGGTCTTGCCGTCGAGCTCGATGGTCCGGATCTTGAAGTCGACGCCGATGGTCGAGATGTACGACTCGGTGTATGTGTCGTCGGCAAATCGAAGGAGGAGACAAGACTTTCCGACTCCAGAGTCTCCAATAAGCAGAAGCTTGAAGAGGTAATCGTACCTGTGAGTAACTCGGTCAGTGTTGCTGCCACATACTATGCGGCATCACATAGTAGGAAAGGCGACAGCAATTCGGCCAGTGGCATGGCGACATGGCGCTGGCTAGGCACTGGCAAGTGGGTAGCATGGCAGCAGCAGTGGTTAAGAGATCCTAAAGTCCTGTGAGGTCCGCGACAGGTCGTTGTCCTCTCCAGATAGCGGATGACAGTCCGGGCTCCATAGATAGGGTCGTGGTAGCGGGCCATGGTGCTGGCCTCGGCGCTGGTGTGTAGGCCGGCGCGCTGGTGCTGCCAAGTAGAACTGCATGGCTGATAGAAGTTGGACAAGGAACAGGGTAACTCTGTATCAATCTTAGATCAGTATCGGCGACATGGCGCGGGTAAGGGTCGCGAACCACTCAGGATTCATGGTTGCGGTATGTTCTGCTAACGGTGGTGGTTTCGCGGGTGTGTTGCGCTCGAGGTTTTCTTCGGGTGGTGGTTGTGTCTCTGTAGGTTCCGCAGTAGAGGGGAACAGAGGTGGTTGAGACGAATGAGAAGGTGATGTGTGTGAAGCGACCAAAGAGAGCGGGTAGAGGTATAGGCGGCGACAGCGGTCGTTTTGTGCGGGATTGCCCGCAGGACGCTTGATCCACGTGCGTAAGACAAAGCTGGAGGAAACCCATGACTACGTTCAGGATGACATTCTGCTCCTACACAACACTCCGCTCGCAAACATCGTGTCTCACAGCGAGAGACAGATGGAAAAGTGCACAATGCTGTACATCAAACGATCGTTCCCTCACTTGCTATCTACAATCTTGAAGCAAGAGGAATCCATCATCTACGCACCACACTGCAGCAATCCGTCTTCGCTGTCTCATACGCCGTACCACGTGGCAAGAGGGATCATGTGCGGTTCCGCTATCTCGGTGCCACACTACTTAACACAGCGCAGCAGAAGGAAGCTCTCTTTCATGAAACGCCACGTCATCTCCATTGTGGAGTCTGGGGCTGGCCATAGCCCCCCTGCTGCGAACCGTATCCTCCTTGTTGCGAGTTGTAGCTCTGGTACTGACCAGGTTGATCGTGTGGTGGAGGCGGGTACGACTGTCCTCCATAGCCTTGTTGGCCACCATAGCCACCAGGAGCGCCGTAAGCGCCAGGCTGACCGTGCTGTGGGCCGCCAGGAGGCGGTGGTGGGTGTTGGACATATCCTCCAGACTGCTGCTGACCATAGTGGTTGTTCGGTGTAGATGAGTGGCTACCGTAACCTGGCTGTCCTGGTTGCTGCTGCCCATAGTGAGGTTGCTGGCCGTACTGTGATTGATCGTGACCACCTCCGTATCCTTGCTGGCCCTGTGGATGATATGCACCACTCTGTGGACCATAGCCACCAGCTGGTGCGACAGGTGCTCCGGGACCTTGCTGGTGGTGTTGCGGCTGCTGCTGACCGTGTGGCACGCCATATCCTCCGACCTGTGCTCCGTATCCTGCGGATGGCGTGTGGCTCTGCGAGTGAGACCCTGGTGCCTGATATGAAGCCGGTGGTGCTTGCCCTTGATATGTTCCGCCAGCAGATGCGTTTTGGGAGTAGCCATATGGGTTCTGTCCACCACCATGCGGCTTGTTGTGTCCGCCCAAGAGACTGCTTGCCATCGACCCTAACTGACCAAGTCCACCGCCGCTGCTTGAGTGACCCGACTGTCCATGCTGTTGCTGCCCTGCGGACCCATGAGAGGACGATCCGCCCAAGAATGACTGTGCAATGCCACCGAGTCCGCCGGAGGAGCTTCCATGCTGACTGGAGTTTCCATGCGAAGAAGACCCGCCCAAGAGTGATGATGCCAATCCTCCTAGGCCACCTGCATTCGAGGACTGCTTGGAGCCCAAGACCGAGTTCAGTAACGATCCCTGCGGACACCATTAGCCAACAAGTGACGTGCCCATTGACAGTGTGCCGCGTACTCCCAAGCTTCTGTCACTCTCTTGTCCTTCTATACCTCTCGTGCCTTCTCCAGGGGCCGAGTATGGATTCTGACCGGCTGGTGTGCCGCCAGGCGTGGGGACACCATGAGCGCTCATTGTAGGAACTTCCCACGTCGACTCTCCGGTGCTGATTTGGACGAAGTAGTACTTTCGCGATCTGTGAACTCGCGCAATCAGCCGAGTATTCGCTGCCGACAAGGTTGAAGAAGCGAGCTTCGTCTTTGAGACGCTCTAGGGCAGCCACTCACTTTGCATCCCACTGCGCAATCCTTCAAGCGACACCAGCTACGTCAGTGCCAAGCGCGAATTGAGGAGAGAGGCGGATGGGAAATGGAGGAGAAGCATTGCTGAAGGAGCGTGTAGCAATAGAAGGGACGCACCATCCAGGCGGAAGCGTAGGCGGGCTACGGTCAGGCCCATCTGCGTCTGGAGTACTAGGCTCTGCCATCGTGCAAGAGCTGTGTCGCGAGTCCGCTCTGATTTCCTCTCACAAATGGCTGTCCTCCGGTATGTGTGACTGCGTTGGTCTCGCTGTCAAAACTGTCGTGAACGCAGGAGTGTATGGTATGAGTTTGTCGGAGAAGAAGAGAAAAGTAGGGTTTCAGGAAGCGCGCAATCAAACTAGCCGATTGACATGCCCATGCTTTATGCAACGCCATCGTCTGACGGCATGCAAATCCGCAGCGCACGCAGCATCGCGACACCTGACCTTGACTGGGAATCGCCTGCCTCGGCCAGTAGTCTTCGAAGGGTAGCGTAGCGCGGACAGGCGCCTGTGGCTGTGTCGAATAGCGAAACACCTGTAGCCGATGTGGAGAACTAGGTATAGCTGACATGACCACATGAATGACATTGGGCAGATCACGAAGCACAAACAGAGACAATGTCGTAGCATCCGCATGGGCATGGAGTAAACATCGTAGTAGTATTGGGAACGCTCAACTCGACAGAGAAGGAAATACAACACTTCGCGCCAGCATTAGCTACTACTAGCTTATGCTCTTGGGTATCCACCGTGCTCTACCAGCAGTCAAGATACAAGCCAGACATGCCTGCATCGCCAACTTCGCCGATGCCAATGGAGCTCTGCACACTTTTCGTAACACGTTGAGCACCTAGTACTCGGCCTCAGCGCCCTCCTCGCCCTCAGCAGAGTCTGCAGCAACCTCCTCGTAATCGCGCTCAAGCGCAGCCAAGTCCTCACGAGCCTCGGAGAACTCACCCTCCTCCATGCCCTCACCAACGTACCAGTGAACGAAGGCACGCTTGCTGTACATGAGGTCGAACTTGTGGGACAGAGCGGACCAGGCCTCGGCGATGGCGGTGGTGTTGGACAGCATGCAGACGGCGCGGTTAACCTTGGCTAGATCACCGTTTGGCACCATCTGTGGTGGCTGGTAGCAGATACCAATCTTGAAACCAGTAGGGCACCAGTCGACGAACTGGATGGTGCGCTTCGTCTTGAGGGTGGCAACGGCCTGGTGGACGTCCTTTGGAACGACGTCTCCACGGTAGAGCAAGCAAGTAGCCATGTACTTGCCGTTACGTGGGTCACACTTGACCATCTGGCTGTTTGGCTCGAAGCAAGACATGCTGATCTCCTGGACGCTATTGGCCTCGTGTGCAGCCTTGGCCGCGGAGACGATTGGTGCGTACGCGACCAGTGGGAAGTGGATGCGTGGGTATGGCACCAAGTTGGTCTGGAACTCGTTGAGATCGACGTTAAGCGAGCCGTCGAAGCGGAGCGAGGCAGTGATGGAAGAGACAACCTGGGCAATCAGGCGGTTGAGGTTCTCGTAGTTTGGTCGCTCAATGCCCAGGTTACGGCGGCAGATGTCGTAGATGGCCTCATTGTCGACCATGAAAGAGCAGTCAGAGTGCTCGAGGGTGGTGTGGGTGGTCAGGATCGAGTTGTATGGCTCGACGACAGATGTGGCGACCTGTGGTGCTGGGTACACACAGAACTCGAGCTTGCACTTCTTGCCGTAGTCCACGGACAGACGCTCCATCAAGAGAGCACCGAAACCGGATCCGGTACCACCGCCGAAGCTGTGGAAGACGAGGAAACCTTGCAGACCAGAGCAGTTGTCTGCGACATGTCGGACCTTGTCGAGAACCTGGTCAATGAGCTCCTTGCCAACGGTGTAGTGGCCCCGGGCGTAGTTGTTCGAGGCGTCCTCCTTGCCAGTGATCATCTGTTCTGGGTGAAAAAGGCTACGGTAGGCGCCGGTGCGAACCTCGTCCACGACATTGGGCTCGAGATCGCAGTAGATGGTGCGTGGCACGTACTTGCCGTTGCCTGCGAGACTGTCAGTGTCACCATTCGGGCTGTTCAGTGTCCAATGTGGCCGCCTTACCAGTTTCGGAAAAGAAAGTAGAGAAGCCATGGTCATCGTCGGTGGCCTTGCGCTCCTCAGTGAGGTAGCCGTCAGGCTGGATGCCGTGCTCGAGGCAGTAGAGCTATATCCCGCACGCGGTCAGTACTTGTCCTTAGGCACCGATTGTGTTTCCTGGCTCTTCATGTATCGCGTATCTCGATATCGTGTGGGGTGTACTGACCTCCCAGCAGCTGTTGGCGATTTGGCAACCGGCCTGGCCGACTACACGCGAGAAAAGTCAGCGTCGGAGCACTTCCCAACGGTGCTGCCCAATCTGGCGGTCACGACGAGGGCCCTGACTAGGAGTAAACATACCGTTCAAGCTGATGACTTCACGCATGGTGTCGCGTCTGGATATCTGCGGGTGATGGACGGGTGTCTCTTGACGGGTCGGAGGAGTGTGAGGTGTGGATGGTTGTCGTGTTGTCCAGCAGCAAGCGCGATTGTTTTGGTTCGCGGGGTGGAAGTGCTCAAGAGGTCTGCTGTTTTCGTGTGGCGCTTTGGCCCCTGGAGTCCCCTTGTGTGTGGGTCCGCTTTCTTAGCGAACGACGAGCTGACCAATCATAAGCCGACGTGGCCTCGAATCCAGAGACGTTCACTTTTACGACACAACAGGCGAGAGATACACAATTGAAGGCACCACACAAAATCGGACAGTGCGTCATACAGGCTCACGCGTCGCTCCAACATGCGAGGTGAGAGATTGGACAGCTGCTCACTTGTCGAGTCTTTGTTTCCAACACCATGAGAGTCCTGGCTAGCGCGTCCTCACTGTTGGCCATAGTGACTACAGCTCTTGCAAACACCGAGAAGACCATCTTCATAGCACCTACTGCCAGCACCCTGCCTGAATCTGGAGCAACTTTGGACGCTTTACAGCTTCAAATCCTCACGCCGCTTCAAAATACAGTCCGCACGGCACTGCCCGTTGTATTTCCGTCAGCAGGTAATCCCCACGGGTATGAGTCTTGGTATTTGCTCCAAGGCCTGGAAGCTGGACAACGCCACGAAGTTCGGGTCTGCTGGGCTGCAATTGTATGTCACCCTCTCTCGCTCCCGGTCCGATGTCAATGCGGCAGTAGCTATTACTCGGTATCATCCGCTGACGTGGATCTGCTAGCAACCGACGCAATTCTGGCTCGACGTTCATAACATCACGCATGTGTTCGACACTCCTCATTTGATACAGAGCTTAGCTGCGTTTGCTGAGCAACAAGCGGAGCCACCTAAGGACATATCCAAGGTCGATAATCCTTCTGCGACGACCCTGCTACTTCAGGTGAGAGCGGCAGCAGACTACTTCACGACGAACAAGACTTTGATGCTGCACCCCGAACCGGTTGACGTCGACATAATTCTCGATCCGTATCTACTCAGCCTCTTCCCTGTCTCATTGCTACCGACCGCAATCTACTTGATCGCGTTAGCCATAGGAGGCTGGTATTTATCCGGTAGAATCTGGAACCTCCTCCAGTCTGACAGCGGATTCAAGACACACGTGGAGTGAGATGAAAATGGTAAGTCTGCGACTTGAAAACGAGCATCTCGTCCCAGCCTTAAGGCCCAGGCGCCAACGGGTTGGCGGCTGATTCTGCGCAGGTGCATCCTTTCTACTCACTACCAGCTGAGCTCGTGCTGGACATAATTGACTATCTGCCGCCGGAGTCTTTGATCAATTTTGTCTTTGCCCATTATAAATTGCTGGTCTCCTACGGCTTGGCGCCTGCACTTTCACAGCCAAGGATAACTTATATCACAACACAAACGCAGCTACCTGCTTTGTTCCCTCTGCTACAGACGCCAGCGGAGATCAACTTACAGATCATGTCGCATCTCAGACCCCTCGACACGATGCGATTTGTTTTGGCCAACTATCAGATTCTCTCAAGGTGAATTGTCACACTCAACCCAGAATTACCGTGCTGCCCTGCGATGGCAGTCTCGCGCCTCGCAACGCTACATGAAGTTATGCTACTCTTGCTAATAACTTCTCTTGTACAGACAAGGCATCGCACCGCCTTTGACGACTGAGACTATCGTGCAGCTTAGAAATGCAGTCCGCGCACGACGAGACGATCCGACGAGCAGAGACTACTAGGTCCACGCTCGCGAATCGAAACGCACACGGTGCGCTTTAATGGAAAATCCTCGAATCACTCCAACGAGGTGCAGACGAGGCGGGTGTATATGCTCTGAGCCAACAAGCATGATGACGATCGCCTCAACCCGCCAGCGGTCAACACTAGCAAGTGTCAAAGGAAGGCATGAGCGGATAGTTGACGAAACGTGGAAGATATATAAACATATTCGGTCCTCATGTCGTTAGCCTTGTGGTAATATGGTGGTGAATTGCGAGCACTGCAGGTCGTGGCATCGCCTTGGTTCATCATCACATCTGCGACGTATATAGAGGTTGCAGAGGCAAAACTTCGCACTGATGAACGCCATCATGTGCAGTTCTCGTGGTCAAGGGTAACTGAGCAGACAAAGACACAAAGTCTGGGCACGACGGGCACGATCAACCAGATCTGTCTCCACAATCCACAGCTGCCGGCAATCTCCGGATGCCATGTCAAGACGAGGATCAGCCTAGATTGCCTGGGTAGTCTGACTTTTATTTGAACATCTTCCACTACGACTCAGCATCAACCTTTTCTTCACATCCCGAAAGACATCGCGGCGCAAATGTCATGTTCCTGCACCGGACTTCTTCTATGTCCGACGCAAGCTAACGGAAGATGGTTGGCTGCGACGTGAAGAGATTGTGTCGTAATGCGCTAAAACGGTCAGTCCATGTTTTCTCGACCTCGGTTGTTTGGCTGCAGTATCGAGAGACACGTTCTTTTGGTTACACGCGAGGAGGCCGCCCTCTTGGTCACCAACTCCCGTGTCTCGCGTTAAAGTCGTCGCTATCTTGGCGTGCAAAACGGTGGCTGTCGATGACGCTTGCCACAGAGTCGGATGAACACTGAGCTTTGTCACGCTCGGTGTTGATGGCTATCAGCTACCACTTTCGAGATCTCTTCTTCCACATTGTAGCCACTTGCTGGTAACAAAGGCGTGCGAGCTGACACCTTTGATCGAAACAATTGACACGATGGCATTTGTCCGCCAGACATGGACTCTTTGCGAGAAGACGCTCAGGATCGTCTTCTTGCGGCACTGGCTGGGCACGTTGACTCGAGCATTTCTGGCGCCCATCATATTCATCTTCATCATTTCGTACTCGAAGAACTTCTTCGTGCCTCCTAGTGACTTCGGAATTGGTTCTGCAAGGACTTTGCGATCACTGAGCGACGCACTAGGATCGTCTGCTGGCGGCCGGAACACTGTCGTGATCGTCAACAATGGATTCACCGGAGGCGACATCTCCAGAGTTGTTGATCAGATCTCAACGCCCATTGCGGCCCAGGGAAAGACAGTGCAGATGCTGCAGAACCGGAACGATGTATTGACAGCGTGTCCAAGCACTATTCGTGGAGTCTCTCCCTGCTTTGCAGCCATCATCTTCGAGTCTTCACCTACGGAAGGTCCAGGGGGAATCTGGAACTATACTATTCAAGCGGATGGCTCATTCGGCGAAAGGATCTATGTCAACTCTGGTAACAACGACGCAGAGATTTATGTCATTCCATTACAGCACACAATCGACAGCGCCATCGCGTCCTTGAACGGTACCACGCTTCCCGACAACGTCCAGCAGTACCCGTTCACGTCCCAAACCCCTGAAGAACGAACTCGTAGCATCAATCGTGCATACATGGGCTCTCTGATCGACATTCTTGGCGTTGCATACTTCATTGGCATCGTCGGAATATGCTATCAACTTACAGGCCAGATGGCACAGGAGCGTGAGCTCGGCATGTCACAGCTCATCGAGGCCATGATGCCAAACAAGCAGCGTTGGGTCCCGCAGGCGGCTCGACTCTTTGCAATGCATGTCTCATTTGACATCCTCTACATGCCAAGCTGGGTCATCATGGGAATCATCGTTGGGTCCTTGAACTATCCCGAATCTAGTGTCGGGATTCCATTGGCTTTCTTCATTGTTTCAGGACTCGCCTTATCATCCTGGTCCGTCGCCTTCGCATCTCTCTTCAGGAAGTCACAGCTCTCTGGTATCACTGTTACGATTGTCTCGATTGTCTTGGCAATCATCATCCAGGTCATTGGTCCGGTCTCCACTGGTGGAGCTGCTATACTCAGTCTCTTGTTTCCATCGATAAACTTCACGCTGTTCATCATCTACATGGCGTACTGGCAACAGCAATCTCTCCCCACCAACCTAGCAGAAGCTGCCCCGAACGCACCCTGGAGGCTTCCCGGTTATGTATTTTTCATCTTCTGTGCGATTCAGTTTTTAATGTATCCATTCATCGGCGCTGTGATCGAGCGCACGCTCTACGGCACTGCTTCAAAGTCACGTCAATTGCGCTACGACATGGATGACGCTGTAGCGGAGACAGTCAAGGTTACATCTCTCAGCAAGCATTATCCACCCGGTTGGTTCGCTCGGAGAGTCCTTTCAAGATTTACCAAGCACCCGCAACAGACTGTCTTCGCGGTGAGCAATGTCGACTTCACGGTCCTTCGAGGCCAGATCATGGTGCTCCTTGGAGCCAACGGCAGTGGCAAGAGCACGACCCTTGACACTTTGGCTGGGCTGCAAAAGCCCACAAGCGGCACGATTGAGATGGATGCCACCGGTGGTATCGGATTATGCCCGCAAAAGAACGTGCTGTGGAACGAGCTGACAGTCTACGAACATGTGCGAATCTTCAACAGGCTGAAGGCAGACGCTGTGGACAGCAAAGCCCAGATGCAGGAGCTGGTCTCTGCATGCGATCTTGATTTGAAGATAAATGCTCGAACCGAGACATTGTCTGGGGGTCAAAAGAGGAAGTGCCAGCTCGCTATGATGTTGACAGGCGGGCCTCGTATCTGTATGTTGGATGAAGTGAGCTCCGGACTGGATCCCCTGAGCCGAAGAAAGATCTGGGACATCATTCTGGCTGAACGTGGCAAGCGCTCTATGCTACTCACCACCCACTTTCTTGACGAAGCAGATTTGCTCTCCGATGATATTGCTATACTATCCAAGGGCAATCTTGTCGCACACGGGTCCGCTGTGGAATTGAAGCACCATCTAGGCGGTGGCTATCGCGTCCGAATCTACAAGGAGAATGAGAAGGCACTGCCAGAGAAGCTTGAAGCAACGCCCAAGCAGGTTTACCACGATCAAACAGTCTACAACCTTACCGACTCTGGTGCTGCAGCGCACTTCATTGCTGAATTGGAACGCAATGGCGTGCGAGACTATCAAGTGAATGGTCCTACCATCGAAGATGTGTTCCTTAAGCTTGCTGAAGAGGTCAAAGAAGAGCTCGAGAAGGACAAGGTACCTAGTCCAACGCCGTCTGCTGTCGACGGCATAGATGCTCCCGTTAACGAGAAGGGTTTGAAGCTGATCCCGGGCAAGAATCTGTCATTCCTTGGACAGACTTGGATCCTCTTTCGCAAGAGAGCGACGATTCTCAGGAGGAACAAATGGCCTTACCTGGCTGCTTTACTCATTCCCATCATCGCGGCTGGCTTGGTGACTCTTTTCGTGCAAGATTTCCAGGCTTTGTCCTGCGACCCGAGTGCTCAGGTCTCAGAGGCCGACATTGCGAACCTTGGCTCAGAGCTTGCTGATGCCGCCTTGATTCCTGCAGGTCCCACTGGCCAAGTGCCGGCTGAGCTACTCAATCAGCCTTCGTTCCGACCAGTTGACTCCCTGACAGCATTTGACGATTTCGTGGTAGACCGATACCACAACGTTACACCAGGAGGCTTTTTCATCGGTGACACGCCCACCTTTGCATACAAAGGAAATTACGGACTAGACTTCGCTGTTATCACCCAAAATTTGTTGGACGTAAGTCTCAGCGGCGTCGATATTGCTACATCTTATCGAGCATTCGCTACGCCTTTCGCGCCCGACGCTGGAAAGACTCTCCAATTCATCCTTTACTTCGGCCTGGCGATGTGCGCTTTCCCTGGCTTCTTTGCTCTGTACACCAACATCGAGCGGCTTCGAAACGTCCGAGCGCTTCATTACAGCAACGGAGTCAGAGCTGGTCCACTCTGGATAGCATACACAGCATTCGACTTCGTCATCGTCTTGCTTATCAGCACGATCTCGGTCGTCATCTTCGTGGGTGCCTCTGATGTCTACTATGCTCCTGGATACCTCTTCGTGGTCTTTGCCCTTTACGGCCTGTCAGCGACACTAACCTCTTACGTGGTGTCCCTATTCACCACCAGCCAATTGGCCACATTTGCTTTTGCGGCTGGTGGGCAGTGCTGCTTCTTCCTGCTCTACTTTGTGGCCTACATGTGTATCATTACATATTCGCAGGCTGCCGATATCGATCACAGCGTTACGATCATGCACTTCACCCTCGCATTGATTTTTCCATCTGGCAACTTGCTCAGAGCCTTGCTCTTGACCTTCAATGAGTTCTCGATTCTTTGCAGAGGCAATCAGATCGCATCGTACCCTGGAGACATCACGGTGTACGGCGGACCTATCCTATACCTGATTCTTCAATCCGCGATACTGCTTGGCGTCTTGGTCTGGTATGACAGTGGTTGGAGACCAAGCATCCTGGCACGCTCAAGCCACCGAGCTCCAGACGCAGAAGGAATCGAAGACGTCGATCCTGAGGTTTACCGAGAAGCAGCACGAATCGACGACTCGCGTGACCAACTCAAGGTCCAGCACGTCACCAAGGCCTTTGGCAGCAACGTAGCAGTCGATAATGTGAGCTTCGGCGTGACACACGGCGAGACCTTTGCGCTGCTGGGCCCGAATGGTGCTGGTAAGTCTACCACAATTGGACTCATCAGAGGAGACACTCGTCCTAGCGGCAAAGCTGGCGACATCCTGATCGAAGAGACATCGATCATCCACCATCGAGCAGTAGCACGGGCGAACCTGGGAGTATGTCCGCAGTTCGATGCTATGGACCAGATGACGGCCATTGAGCACTTGAAATTCTATGCTCGTGCCCGCGGTGTTCGCAATGTTGAACACAACGTCGACCAAGTGGTGCACGCAGTCGGCCTCGCGCCATTCAAGAACAGAATGGCTGCCAAGCTATCCGGCGGTAACAAAAGGAAGCTCAGCCTCGGAATCGCCCTCATGGGCAATCCGTCCGTACTGCTCCTCGACGAGCCCAGCTCCGGCATGGACGCTGCAAGTAAACGAGTGATGTGGCGGACTCTGAGAAGTGTTTCAGAGGGACGTTCGCTTGTTCTCACAACACACTCGATGGAGGAGGCGGATGCCTTGGCAGACAGAGCTGGTATCATGGCGAAGCGTATGCTTGCTCTCGGCACCAGTGACGAACTCCGCAAGAAGCACGGAGATGCACACCACGTGCATGTCGTGCACAAAGACGCTCCATACAGCACTGACGACGACATGAACGACATCAAGACGTTCATCCGCAACACCTTCCCTGGAGCCACAACAGAGGAGCGCGTTTTCCACGGACAGCTACGCTTCAGCGTACCAAACGACCGCACGGCACACCACGATGACAACTCCTCACTTGACAGCATCGATTCAGACGACAAGAAGGGAGCCCTTCCGACCGTCGCACCAGCAAGCGGTCTTTCTGCAAATAGTATCAGCGCACTATTTGCACAGCTGGAGCGGAACAAGGAGAAGCTTGGGTTTGGATATTACTCAGTCTCACAGGCCACTCTTGACCAGGTCTTCTTAGGCATCGTCAGCAAACACAATGTACAGGAAGAGAACTACCAGAGGACACACCAACAGCACCTTGGGACATGGGGAAAGGTGAAGAAAGGCATAGCGACAGTATACCATAACGCATGATTTGCATGCATACCCGTATAGATGATGACTGCAAAGCGAACCATTAGCAGGAATGTTTGTCAGGATAGATGAGAGACCCTTTGTACAGATGCATACAGATTTTACGTTTGAGCTATACTTTCGTCTGAAGTAACATCCCGGCGATCGATATGCCCTGATCACGGTGATGATGGCGGGAGGTCGGGGATCATGGCCGCGGAGAAGTGATCGGACAAGGGCAGACCCAGCCAACCAGCCCTTCGGTGCCGATCATCCTGGCTGTGGGGCTCTCTCTACCTTGTGATACAGACCAAAGACCAGCCGCATCATGGCGACTCCGTGGGAATCAGGCTTTCCCGCTCATTCGCTTGATGACGACGATGAGGTGCGATGGCTCTAAACGGCCGCAGCGTTATGATTTCCAGACGTGCTCGATATGCAGCCAGGCGCGGCCAGTTGGGTATGTCGCAGGAAAGCACTATAGCAGCCTGTTCCCTCTCCCCATTCTGCTTCGTCTTATCGCCTGCCGGATGACTTTTGAAGCGTTCAAGCCATTGACTACATCTCTCTTGATCACTCGAATCGCAAGAGAGATCGCACGCTCCTATCCAACATGTTCGAAACGACCTTCCAGCACACGACGAGCACGCCCCTCCCGCCGAACATCTCCATCGAGAGCGGCATAGAGATGCTGCACGATGGCGAAACGATCCTCAGACTCGCGCCAGACTGTCGAGGCTGCAAACCCATCCCACCTCCTCCAAACCAGAACGCACAGCACAAACCGAACGGCAGCACACCTCACCATACAGCACCCAACGGCACCAGCACCAGCACCGACCCCACAGATAGCGAAACCCAGTACTGGGAAGTCGAAGACGACCTGCCCTTCATCCCCAGACGTCTCTGGTCGGGCGGCGTCCGCTACCAAGCCGACTTCCTTCCCACCCCCGACGGCTGCATCATCACAGTCCACGCCCCCGGCGGCTTCACGTCCACAAACCGCTGGCGCCTCCTCCGCGAAGCGATTCCCGAAGGCCACGAAGCCACGTTGGAGCGGGTGCAGAGTAAGGATCTGCTGCATGCGACGACGGATGGGAGTGGCTGGTACGTGCAGATCCAGAGCGATGCGAGATGCAATAGGACGTTTGCGGGCTTTGTGAAGGGTTTCTTGAAAAACAGTCATCAGCAGCTACAACGCGGCTTCATCGAGAAGTTGCAGGCGAGCCCGGCCCAGCAGAGGAGTAGGAGGCCGACGTTGGGGAGGAGGAAGAGTAGTCAGTTCTGAGGGAGGTGCGGTGGTTATGTGCGAGCAGCGCAGCATCTGGAGGTTAAAGTCCGGTCGCGCTCGAGAGCGTATCCGATGTGGAGGATTGATGGTTATACAGGACAACGTACACCGAGCCAGTAACATTGGTGGGCGCTGGGCGCCTCTAGAAGATGACCATGAGTATCTCAGCAACGATATCTGGATTTGCAGACCACTGTCTCATATGACACGCTGGAAGAGACACCGATCAATCCAGCACATGGCCACAATGAAGTCGGAAGAATATGTTAGAGTGGTCAACAGAAAGAATGAGGAACATTCGTTGCAACGTGTACATCTCCAAGCTAGCTCAGACTTGGTCGCTACACCTTTTGATCCCCTGCTTACTCTCATCCGCCTCTCTTCCCGTGAGGACTACAGTTGGTCGAAGATGGAGCAAAAGAAGGAACCCCCCACCAAACCAAGACCAGGACCTCAACGAGTGTTTTTGACATCCACCGGCAGACGGACGCTAGGGTTGATCCTGTGAGGCTGTGTTGGCAGATGCTCGCCAAGCTGCTTAGCAGCGAGCCTCATTCCAAGCGTGCAGCGGTGGCATTGCTGCCAGTGCCCGGAGAACAGTGCTCTCGCAAGCAGTTATCGAGGTGCGGGCGGGAAACAAAAAGATAAAGCTACGAGGATGCTCGACCTGTGTGTAGGGAGAGGCAACCGAGAGAAAGACGCCCGAAGAGGTGACGTAGAGATGTGTTGTATGGTGGACGTCATGCATGTAGGTCTACCTCGCCATGTGTGCGGAGTCACAACCCTTCAGCTTCTGTCAAGGCTGCTGCTTTCTGCGACGCATCGGCGTACGCGACTGCCATTAGGTAAGTGCTGCCTTCTTGCTCTCTGCGAGGCTCTTGACGTGCTTCGAAAGGACGTTGATTATGCCTCGCGATACAGCTCGTGGTTCGACTGGCTGTGCGAGTTGAATGCCTTGATGAAATGATCTGCTATGCGGTCATGTGGAATGCCTTGGTCCGGGCACCGTGCTTTCCTCTGCCGTGATCTTGTGGGAAGTGGCGGTCCATTCACTCACCAATGTGTTCTTGGGCGAATTTGCTGGGCTGTATACTGTGTCACTCAAGAGGCAGGATAGGGTCTTGTGTGCTGGTTGATCCCCAGCATTGGCTGTGGTCGTCCTGCTAGAACCACAAGAGCCAGCTTCTCTCCCTTGGGCTCAACATGTCCAGTACGGCAAGAACCGCATCGAAATCTGCGCGTGGGTCAAACACCATTGTGTTGTAGACCCGGTGCTTCACCGTGAAACGTGGCAATCGAAACTTACGTGGAATATATGCCTTCAACATCTCCCATAGTTCTCCGACATGGGCTTCATCCCGGAACAGACTGCCTTATGATGGCCTTGTCAGCTTCGGAGCAGGTGATGCATTCATCTCGGTCGGCGTTCTTCATGATTGCTCCGAGTGCACAAGCCCAACAGTAGTGACCTGCAGCAAGTGCTTCGAGCACCGCCGACCTAGACACCGTTGTCGAAGTGAGGCACGCGCGACCATAACTCCACTCGACGAGCATTTGCTGCGTTGTGGTTTTTTCGTCGTACCGAACAAGATCTTTCGTTGATGGAGGCCACTTGTGCACAGAGTGATCGTTGTTGGTGAGCACGCTACGCGTATTGACATATCTTGATGAATTTTGCAAGTCTGCAGCATGGTTTGTGCGATGTAGTGTCTTGTTTGGAAGTGCGTCGCAGAAGAAATAGAGACGGCTATTTGTACGCGGACATGAGCTTGCGTGCACTCGGTCCAGTCTTACTTCTGGCGCCGCCAGCCACTTTGATGTCTTTCAAAGTACCTTCCGACACTCACAGAACCTTGGACGGCAACCCACTGTGTAGAGTGGAGCCTAAGTGAGGCGCAAGTTAATGACAGATTTGAAGCGACAGAACGAGAAGTGATGCTGCAACGTTGCGTGATCAGCCAAATTGAGCTCGTAGCTCAAGCTAATTGATGTCGAAACTATGCATGTCGAAAGCGCCAAAGTCAAGCCTGACCACCTAAGCAGTCGATCATTCCATTCGCGCCTTGAATGAGTCCAGACCTCTCAAGCACATGCGTGCCAAGAAGTGCTCATTCCCAAAAAAAGATTCCCAAAGCCTTTTTTTTTCTAGTTGTTCCCGAGTTGTAGATGCTTCCAAGATCTGCTAGCCATTCGATGTCGACTCCAGGCCGAGCGGACCGGGTCATGCTTCACCGATGTTTGAGAAACATTTAGTTGTTCTGGAGAGCGCAGCTAGAATGTTTGTTAGCTGGGTTTGTGAGATGGGGGTTGGAGAGGGTAGCTTACCCAGTGTAGATGGTTCGCTGGATCTCGCAACCAGTGTAGACGGTCTGCTGAACGGAGCAACTATTGGAGTGTCAGTGAAGGCTTTCTGGAAAGAGGGGAGCAAGAAGTGCTCACCCAGTGTAGATGGTTCGCTGAACAGAGCAGCCGGTGTAGATGGTGCGCTGAACAGAGCACCCGGTGTAGATGGTCCGCTGGATGTCGCATCCGGTGTAGACGGTCTGGGAGAGTTGCATGGTTGCTAGTGTTTGGTTGGGAGTTGAGCTTGGAAGGCCTGAAAGTGAGTCGTTAGTGGTCAAAGTTCTTGTACTTGTTGTCCGCAGGGTTGTGGTTCTTGCTTACTGTAGCGAAGGTGATGAAGTTGGTGATCTGGGTGCAGAAGAGGTTGGTTGAGCGGTTGATGTGCTGGTATTTATGATCGCTATGGTTGAGCTTTCGGTGGCGTTCTGTGTTTTGTTTTCTTTGAAGAAGAAAGAGCCGTTGTGAAGATATACATCGGTCTCCCTGAACCATAGCTACGCTTAGTATTGTTGTCGGAGGTGAAAATGAGGCAAGTTCGATATGGCTTTGCATTGTCCGCCAAGCTTCATATTGTTGTCGAGAACAAAGCCTCGGTCAAGATGGCTCGAATTGGACCGCAAGATAGGAACAGGAGCTACTCAGGCCAATCAGTGCATTTATGGAGTCGCGAGGTCGCGTGATTATGCGCTAGGAACAAGGTCTTGGTAACGATTGTTGGGCCGCCGCGCGGTATGACTCGATACCCACGAGGCGTTCTCGTTCGAACAATCAACGCCACGAGGGGCCCGAGTACGCCTAGCAGGGTTCTCGAGGGTGGAATGTATTGGGTCCGATCTGGTAGTGCTCTCGAAGAAAGTCTTCCTAGCCAGCCTGTCCTTTGCAGGCGAGTCCCGCGGAGGCTCAAGAGTGGCGCCAGGGACTGTGGCATACTTGTGCAGCCGCCCTTCTTATGCAAAGCCTCGGCAGCGGATGACCTATCAGACTACAGATGGCCTCCAATACATGGTGGACTGAAGCATCCAGATGAAGATAGCAAAGCACATCAAGAAGCGGTTGCCAGAAAGGGCTCTGCCACCAGCTTGCGGGCTTGGTCCCTTTGAAGCAGCTTTTTGAGGCCTCATGTCCGCCAGCAATCGACTTGCTACAGTTCATACCTTGCCGCTTTTCATCAGCGCCCTATACCGCTCGATTACTTCTTTCCGTGCCTCGCCAAGCTCTTCTCGACGCTTCAGACTCCCAGCAGCCCCAGGCACGTCCGCCACATTTACTTTTGCACCATCCCTGACCTTGAACTTCTCCTTTGGAATGACTTTGAGCGTCGGTGGGGCTTGCACCACATCATTCAAACCCTTTGGCGCCTCCCGCCGCATCTTGAGCACCGCCCAAGGGTCATCGTCGGCATTATCGATCTCGCCAACCATGCGTTTCCGCTTCGCCTTGCGACCTGACTCCGGAAATTCTATCCCCTGACCACCATACTCTGCTTCCTTCGCTTCATCCTCTTCTTCTTGCTTCTCCTGCAGCTCCTCGAGCTTCTCCTTTCGCTTCGCCTCTTCCTCCCTCCACTCTGCGTACATCTTGTGCAAACGCTTCTCGGTCTTTGTCTGCCGTTCCTTTGGCCCATCCTTGTATTTGCCCTTCCGTGCCAGGCCTCCAAGTGGTAAGGCTTGGTTGACACGTGCTGCGAAGTGTGCCAATTTCTCGCCGGGCATGATCTTGAGCTGCTCGCCCGTCTGAGGGTCTACGGGCAAAGTTTTTTGAGTGATCTCAGTCTCCTCCTTGCCCGCCTCATCATTCTTGCGCTTCTTCTTCGTCTTGCGACTGTCCCCATCGTCCAGTCCCGATCGCTGTTTCTGGCCATCCCGCAGCTGCATCAAACGCGCAAACGCGCGAGGCGTATCATCCTGCTTGTAGTCGCTTGTTCCAGTGCGCTTTCTTTTCAACCTGGGTTCCAGTGGCTTTGCGACTTGGGATGGCGCCAGGTCGAAACTGGGACAACATTTAGCAGACCGATGGTAAGATGTAGGCTGCTATCTTACTTATTCTTGTCGCCAGCCTGCCGGCGGGTGTGCTTGTGCGGCATCCTTGCCCAGTCGCAACAGTAATGAATGCTGTGCAGTGATACGGTATCTCGAACTGAGATTTGATTTAGAGTTGGTGGGTCGGCACTAAAGATAAGCTCCGGCGCGCTAGAGCTCGCGAAGAAGGCCACCAAAGTTCGACGGCTCCACCATCAATATTCGCTGGAGTGTACAGTACTGTGCCGACAGCCACATCTCACGCACCGTCGCCGCACATGGCGTTGGCCTGACTACTAGTATACTACATACAAGAACACCTCCCACGTCGCGCTGTCAGCTGCCCAGGAGCGAAGGTACGTCACGGAACGGACCTCTGTACCCAATGACGCCCAAGGTGTTGCGTTGCACACGACAACGTGAAACAGCGACAGGCTGACAAGATCCCTGCCAGCCCGCAGATTGTGCAGCACTTCGAGATTTGATATATCGGACTCATCGAGTACATACAGTAGCACGCGAGCACTGCCGAGCTTGCTATCTCTCATTCATCATCATTATCCGCTGGTGCTCGGGCGGCGATGCCCGGCCGTGCGTGAGGGACTGAGGGCTGCATCTGTGGCATTATCCTTCCTGATCGCGTGGGACGGTGGGAGACGCACTCGAGACGCAATATCTCCTGGGGCAGGCCAATACGACCACCTTGGACAACACCTTGTCATCGCTGGTGGTCCGCGGCAACATCTTGCAGCACCAGCGCCAGCACTGACGAGCGGTGAGCGGCCCACCGTCCGCGCTTCGGAACGGGCAGCAAGGAACGTCCTTGGTTTTGAACACCGTCATAGCGCGGCGGTATGGTCTGGTCGTCATGGAGGTAAGGTACTCTGCTCCCCCGATAAGATCCCCACCTTCTTTGCCGCAAAGGCTGCTCATGCATGTCTGTTGTCGACCTTTTTCATACTGGTGGCGTTTGGGCCACGGGATCGGCCGACAAGGCAGTACTGAGATGTGATCTATCAAACCGAGTCTGGACGGCTGGCCACCTCCGTTGGCATTGTGTAAGTTCTTTCGAAACTCGTATGCGATACAGAATAGTGCCACTTGCGCATTTGTCCTGCCATAGCCCACCCTTGCAGATCAAATCGATCAAGCATCATGTCACATTTAGCAAGAGCACATCCCCTTCATCCAACTCTGGAAGCACTCACAGCACGCGCGACTCTGACATGTTACATTTGTAGCCACTATGCGTACACTCTTTGGCGAAGCCATTCTCAGTCCCGGACCCAAGGCCGTGCCTCCATCCAAGCCCAACCCCTTTGAGCTTTCCTTCCAGTCCAGTGTTGCAACAAGCCATACAGACTCATCGTCAAGTTCGAACGGACAGAACGATTGGTTGACTCAGTATCACCAGGCACAAGATCGACTTTCTGGAGAGCCAGCCAACCAGTCTAGCAACGATGCTACAAGCAGATACGGCCACGCCCGACATAAAGGCAATCCTAAGCTGCTCTTTATGGGACTGAGAAGGTAAGTATCGGTCAATCAGCGTAGTGCAAACCGCTGACAGCGAACTTCAACCCAGAAGCGGCAAGTCGTCTGTACAAAAGGTCATCTTCGAGAAATTCTCCCCGGCCGAGACGCTCTTCCTGGACCCAACCACTAAGATCGAGACAGTGAGGATGGAGTATGGCCAGCCACCCTTTCGAAAGTGCACAGTCGCATGCTAACATCATTCCAGCTCTTTCATCAAATTCGAAAGCTCCGAGCTTCCCGCGAACCTCTCCTACCTCTCCCCAGACTTCGACCACGAAGGCGTCTTCGGCTCAGTAGGCTCCATCATCTGGGTCCTCGACATGCAAGACGAATACTTCCAAAGCATCAGCAAACTGATCGAAACCGCAACATTCCTCCTAGAGCACTTCCCACGCATCAACTTCGAAGTCTTCATCCACAAGACCGACGGCCTCAGCGAGGAGTACAAATACGATACATTCCGCGACGTTCGCCAACGCGTCCAGGACGAGCTAAGCGACGCCGGCTACGGCGATCGCGGCGTAGCATTCTACCAGACCAGCATCTTCGACCACTCGGTATACGAAGCGATGAGCAAAGTCGTGCAAAAGTTGTTGCCTCAGCTCCCCGCCATGGAAGCCTTGCTCAACCGGCTCTGCTCCGCGTGCCGCATCCAGAAGGCATATCTCTTCGACACCAACTCGAAAATCTACCTCGCCACCGACGCCAGCCCGACCTTTCTCAAGGACTACGAAGTCTGCTCGGATTACGTCGATGTCATTGTCGACGTCAAGCAGATTTACGGCTGGCGGGGTCGCGGCCAGGAGGCGAGCCAAATGACGACGCATGACAGCGGTGCCGTGGGCGAGAGTCTGATTACTCACGACAAGTCCGGCAATACGTACATTTACGCCCGGGAGATCAACGAGTACGTTTTGACTGACCACACGTGCGGCATGGCCGAAGGATATCGATCGCTCACACAAAGTGCCCAGATACCTCTCCCTGATATGCGTCATGGGCCAAGGAAGCACGGCCGACAAACGCATGCTGATCGACTACAACGTCACCATCTTGCAAGAAGCACTACAGCAAATGTTCAAGCTGCAATCAATCCATATCTGACAGCCTTCGCGTAGATCGAGCAAAAGCAGACAATCACCGACAATCTGATCAGATGCTTCAATTATGGACACATGCTACCAAATTTTCGAACCTTAGAGAAGTCCCATATAAGAGCACAAGAACATCAACTCCTCCGTCAGCCAACCACAACCTTGATCGAATCGAAGTCTCTCAAGTTGTTGGCCCTTAGCAGGAAGCACGTCGTCATGAACCTCGTCCTCCTCTCACATGTATTGCTAGTTCCATATCATCAACCACCGCACCATCATCCCTGCACACAGGTATCTTAGGGTATTAGCGCACCGGCCCAAAAGTTGACGACTCTTCACAAGCTCATACTCATGCTCCCTGCTGGTCGTTCATGCTGCAGACAAAACTCGAGAGAGGACGCTGCGACACGCCGACCGTGACTCCGTTCTTTTGTCTATATCCAATCACTCCGTGCCTTACACCCTCACCGGTCCTGCTGACCCACTGCTTACTCGCAGCTGCGAGTCGCGCGCAGCAGGCCGGATGCGAGTCGTAGCCATAGTCTATCGGAATCTTGCGGAGCAGCGACCCATGACCTCGCCTTGGCAGACAAGCTCGGCGTTGAACTCAGATCCGTCCAGAGTGAGGTAGATGTCAAAGTACACGCGGTAGAAGGTACCCTGTGGCGTGTCCATGCGCTCAAAGTCCTTTTCAAGATTTTTTCGGCTCAAGTCCGAAGTGAGTGTGACGATTTCCTTGATGCCTGTAACAGGTCAGTATCGTGTGAAGCGCCGCTGATTAATTTCTGTGACTTACGTGGATCCTTGGTATATTCAGGGCACACATCCTCGTCACAAGCATAAAGTACATCCTCGTACATGAGTGTCGCGCCGGGAGCCACTTGTCGGAAGAACGAGACCTTGACAGGCTCGCCGATCTTGACTCTCTGTCCCTTCTGCACGAAGATCTGTCTGGTGTATTTGCAGCGGTCCTTTCCGTCAAGAGATGGGACTCGGTACTGCTCGGGATGGTGACCCTCCTTGAACGGCTGCAAGGTAGCCATGAGGTAATGTCTTCTTGCGACACGGGATGTGATGACACGCTCTGTGATACCGGCAGTAACAGCACCCTTGACAATAGCGGCCACGGAATCCATGGGTCGAACCACCTTGTTCTGGAACTGAGGTGGCACATGCAGCTTGATCTGCTGGAAGAGATACTCGGATGCGCCGAAGCCACCAACGACGAGCACGTTCTAGCATCTGTCAGTACGCCACAGTCCGGAAGGAAGCTTCGTTCGCACTCACTTGCAACGATCTGTTTTGTGCCTGGATGGCAATGATTTGATTCCTCACCAACTCCAGAATCCGGTTGACCACAGGTTCGAAACATTGCAGGATCTCCTCGTTCGTGAACGTCATGTAGCCTTCCTCAATACCGGCCTCTGGAAATTCGGCTTCTATGCCGACGTCCACAGCCCACTTCTGTCCGTTGTTTCGGAAGTCAGCCTTTATCCTGTTCTCAAAGTCCATAATACACTTGGCGTAGACCTTTCCTGCTGTCTTTGATCCATCGGGAAGCTTCATCTTTCTGATCTTTGCTCGCAAGATGTTGGAGAAGTTTCGGTTGAGGGCTGTTGAGCCGCAGGAGTCACCAGAACCAGCAGTACATTCCGCAACGGTGAATGGCGACTCTTCCTCGACTTCGTATGCGATCAAATCGACGGTACCACCACCACAATCGACGATGAGAACTGCATCGTGGACCTTGAGGTTCAACAGACCGGTCTTCGAGCAGAACATGGCAGCGGCTTCGGGCTCGGTGATCAGAGTGAGGCGGTTGTCGTTCTCGTCTCGCAGAAAACCAGCTTGGATGGCAGCCGCTCTGGTTGCAGCTTTGCCGGCATCGTTCCAGATGGCAGGCACCGTCAAGAAGTATCGAATGTTCCGCTCTTCTCTGTTGAACACCTCACCCAGGGTCTTCTGCAGTTGGTTTCGCATGGCTTGTCGGAGCTTGAAAAGGTAGTCGGCGGCGACATCGATCTCGGACTTGCCCGGGGGAAGGGGTGGCAGGTTGATGGGATCTATGTAAGTGTTGCCGCTCAGCATAAGCTGAAGCTTAAACCACTCCACCTTTTGCACGCCAGGCTTTGGGTAGCCTGTTGGCGCCAGCGCCTCAGCAATGTCGGGACCCCATCCGACGACTTGCTGGTGCTGGTCGTAGTAGAGTACAGTAGGAATCTATATGTGATGTCAGACGGGTGACTTGTGCTTGACGGCGAGGTGTGCGTACCTTTTGCTTCGTTTGCGTACCAGCACCTGGCCATTCGACGATGATATCCTCTTTGGCTTCGGTGTTTGTGGCGAAGGCGAAGGCGACACCAGAGAAGGTGGTTCCCTGAGTAAGGAAGGTAAGTAAGGCTAGACGGCCAAGAGTTGAGGTGTTTGGAAACATACAAAGTCAATCCCGACGATGAGCTGCGCTTTGCTGCGCGCGCTACCCTCGACCTCAGCGAGACGGTTATTGTACGAGTGAGGACCTGGAGGACCGCCGGGTGGGCCGCCGTATGGGTATTGCCCTCCTGCACTGTTGTTCGTGGGGTAGCCTGGTGGGTTAGGCGCTGGGTACATGTTGTTGCTGTTGTGGTGAGGTGGGTAGCCTACACCGGTGTTGATGGGCGGCGGCATAGGACTCGTCGGTCTGCCGGCGTTGGGATGCCCGCCAGCGGCCAATTGATTTCCACCCTGGTTGGCATACTGGTATGAAGGAGGCCTGCCCTGGGGCATGTTGCCCTGGCCGGTGGGGTTCATGGCCAGCGAGGTGCTCGAGGCGGAGGCCTGCTGAGCGGTGTTGGAGTTCTGCTGCGGCGGGACGGTGGTCTGGGCGGTCGATGCGACGCTGCCGGCAGAGGATGAGGGCGGCTCGGTGCCGTTGACGGGGCGCGGCGAGGGCGAGGTTGCAGCGGAAGGAGCGAGGTTGGTGGCGGAGTTGCTCGCGGACTGGACGGAGGAGTTGCTGCTGGAGCGTCGCGTTGTGCCGAATACCCTTTTGAACCGACTCTGGACTGAATTCGAAGACATCAAGATGTGCTCATTAGCGGAAGGACCACCAGCATGAGGGCGGAGGGCGGAGCGTCAGTCGATGGACGGAACGCTCTCGCCTGGGCCGATCGGAGCTGTCAGATCAAATCAGCCTTCGTCGCAGACCAGGCCAGGCAAGGGAGGCGTAGGCGCCTTCCTGGGGGGCGCTTTGCGGGTTACAGATTTGCGGACTGCGGTGCGGGTGCTGCTAAAAGTGACCGGCGCAGCGCAGCGCAGCGCGGAGCAGGGCAGGGCAGGGGCAGGGGCAGGGGAGGGCAAGGGAGGGCAGGGGAGGCAAGCGACCAGGACGGACACGCGACAGCGATAGTTAGCGCAGGCAACGAACGGATCGCACCTGTCAGGACGCAGTGCGCTGAGGATGTCGTTGGTTGGTCGAAGGGGTTCGTGCTTGCTGGGTTGATGAAAAGAGGTCGTGCTTGCTGGCTGGACAGCTCTGGACGGTCAGAGTTGGAGCGAGCGGAGTGGCTGGGCCGCGCTCGCTGACCGACTTGTGCGTGCGCAAGCGAGTAAGGCGAGCGATGGATGTATACAGTAATAGCAGGACAGTGCAGCTCACTAAGTCCAGTCCCAGTGGTGGTAAGTTAGCAGCAACCCAAGTCTCGCTGGACAATGCTCAATGCCCTGTGAGCAATGCCCTTCGCCGCCGCACAGCCAGCTTGCTTGCTTGCTCCACCAGTGACGAAAAGGCGGGCCCAGCTCATCAGCTGTTACTGCGGATCACCATGTCAACATGTTTCCAACACTCTCATCATGCAACCATCGCAGCACAATTCTCGGCTGCTTGTTACCGTGATCCTCTTCTCGATTCAGACATCGCTGCCAAGGCTTGCAAATCGCAACAATGCCCCGTCCCTGCACTGCCTCTGGCGGCGGGCGATTCACGCACCCAAGCACCTCGAGAACATCTTCCGTCTGAAAGCTTAACCAAATTCAGGAGAGCGTCTTTCAAACAGAACACCCCGGTCGCTGCACATCATCGAAACCCAGCAGTTGGAGATGCTAGTCGGCATGCAACTATTATAAGCCTACTCAGCTACTGTATGTACTGTACAAAAACAGACCCTGCTCTCCCACCATCAACTCCAATAACATCCTTCAAGAAGTCTTGCTACGTGCTTATTCTCAGCCCTCCACGCAGCAATGACGTCGTTACCAAAAAAGCTGCGTATTCCCACGACTCACGTTGTTCCTCGGCCGGCGTATAGCAGAATTGCAAGAATCGTATAAACCATCACTAGGCCGAACCCCTGACACGCTTAACACACGAACCCGCCAATCGCATGGCGCACTCATCCATATCCAGCATTCGGCATTGCAGATGCGCGGGAACGCCATAAAATTGCCATGTGCGTGTCACCAGTATTCTCCGAAGCCGATCACAGCTCTTATTCAGGCTCATTCACAATGCCGAAACATACGATGCACAGTTGGCACCATAGCCACAAATCCCCCGTAACGAAGAACATGGTCGGGCTGCGAGATTTCATCAACGTCGTGATGTGGTTTAGCTTTGCTGAGTCAATGTCGTTCCTTAGCGCAGGAATCTGGCATCGAAGCGACGGGCACGTGTTGAAGCAATTGCGGCAATAGTACGCAAGCTCACAAATATCTTATTTCGATACAGACCTGAGCGACCATCAGCTAAAATATCGACGCTTCTTGCATCCAAATCGCTGAACTTGGGAGCGGCTACGGAAGACCAGCCGAGACACTCTTCAACGGCAAATTTCGTGCCGACTGTCAAACTTGCTGAGAGTTTCGGCTCTCTGATGTACCGAACGCCTTCCGTCACGACGACTTGATAATACACGCAAGTACGCTCTGTACAGTGTGCAGCTGCCAGAGCCGTTTGCATTTAATTTGAGACAAACAGAAGGACACTCGCAAGACTATAGCTGAAGTCCGTAGACCTCGGTAAATGGGTTCATTGATCTACTACCTACGTAGGTTAGGAGCAAGACGTTCTTCAAATCTTGGGTATGGAGGCGTGTTGGGGCAACTCCCTTTCTTCCGGACTGCTCAACCGTCGCTGTGAGCAGATCTTTCTCTGAACTTGCTCTGCCGCGCGACTTGAACTGTAGTCCTTGGCGTATCCGAAGCGGTCTGTCTGCGAGTCTGTGGAAGTATGCGCGTCCAATTGGATAGACTACTTACCAGGCTCCGGGTCCCTTTTCGACTTTTCTTCTTCACTCGGTACTGCAGGTGGGTCATGCCTGCGGCATCCGGCTCGGCTCGGATGCCTTCAAGAATAGGTGAGTGCTGCTCTCTCGTGTCGCTGGGCAAGACGACTCAGATTCCGCAGCGTCGCCGGTGCAGCAGGATTAAGATCGCGTTGAGAGACAGTCCCGAAATGTCACTCAAGCCGAGGTGAGTTAGTGTTATGACTTTGGTTGGTCTGTTCAACCTTTGTTGCCATTTGTCTTCGGGTCCGCAAGTCCAGTCTGGCGGCGCTTAGCTGGGTCCTGATTCTCCTGTATCAAGAAAGTCTCGTGTTAGCGAACCTCGCATCAAGCAGCTGGTGAAAGTACATCTGCTCTGGTCAGTCTCGATGCACGTTTATTACTCACGTCCAGGCCCGCATTCGCAACAGTACGCTTCTTATGCGCGGGTTGACTCTCAGCAGCGAGCGTTGCATCCTTAGCCTTCTTGCCTTTCTTCTTCGTGGGCTTCTTCTCGCCATCAACGAAGACATCGTCGGGAAGCATATGGCTGCAAGGTGCGAAGTCAGAATTGTGCTTTGCGCTTCACGGGGCTCCACTTACTTTCGAACATGTTTGATGGTGATAGAGTGAGTGCTCTCATCGAAACCGGGCCATTTTCTGCACGCAGCCCGAAACTCGGTGATGGGCTCGGAGATGTCCAGTGCATTGTTACCTGCAAGCCAGTTAGTAGGCCTTCGCATAAAGCATGTCACTGGCTTGAGCACCACTCACCTGGTTCAAGCTCAATGCCCAGGAAGTACCGGGTGGTATGGTACTTGTAGGGGCCGTCTTGGTTCGCCGCATCGTGCGAATTGACATCTGATGCCGTCTGAGCAAGTGCATCAGCACTGCCCTGCGCAGCTGCCGCAACTTTGACATCAGCAGACTCATCCACGGTCTTCGTTTTGGCCACCTGAAACTGCGAGCTGCCTTGTTTGACCTGCTCGAGGTCATCGAGAGTCTTGCACTCGTGAGCGGCCTCGAATCCTTTGTTGAATGGGTGTATCAATTTGACTGCGGTCGTGGTTGGAGACATTTCGATGCCGGAAATGAGTCTGCGCAACCTCGAGGAAATGAATCCAGACCATGCCTGCTGGGCTTCTAATGTGCGTGAGCCCGAGACGAGACATAGGTAGTGCTTGTAATCTTCCGTAAAGAATGTCTGCCGAGCGAACAGCGCTTTCCACTCTTTTTTCCCCGTGTGGATGTCGTTGGTAATTTCAAGGCCACGCTTGAACTCCCTGAGTATGACTTGACGGTTGGAGTTGGTAAGACCTGCGGTAGCGTTGATGCAGGGATATGCTGGAGTAATGATGGGCATTAGGTCCCATTTATCTTTGGGCATCTCTCCCCATTGAGCTGGATTGAAGCCGATATCTGGAGCTGGTTCACGCTTGCACAGCGTAACCGGATCAGGCCAGCGCCATTTCCCCATGACCATAAAGAACTTGTTGACAATGACGGGGGCGGCAGCTCTTGGGTACAGCTGACACATGCGCACGACCATCATGGCATATCCAACTCCACCCGGGAAGCCATACACATTGCCGTACACGCCACGTCTCTGCGACCAAAGCTTGATGGCTCGAAGCGCTAGCCGGAATGTCTTGGTCTCGGGTACGAGTTGCAGGAGTCGATCTGTGACTCGTGTACCGTTCACACATTTCAAGTCCGTCTCGCTCAGACCCCGCAGCAGATTGTTGTCTGTCAGCTGGAGCTCCTTCGGCACGGAGGCTATGTGCAATGTCGAGAAGATGAGATCGACAGCCACGCCCTCGATTTCGGTCTTGATGATGGGGACACTCGACTCGGGGACAATGACCATTTCGGTGAGTTGGTCTGGAGGGACGGACTCGCGGATCATGTCGGGCATATATTTGAAGAAGTCGTCTCGCGTGACATGTCTCGGAGCGATCATGAGGGCATCGATATCAGATCCAGGCCCGAAGACTTTCAATCGATAGCTGCCATAAGTGAAGATTCTCCCTCCCGCATCCAGCAAGATCTCGTCCGGAAGTCCCTTGCTCTTGCCCACCTTCTGCACCATCTTTTGCAGCAGTCCCTCGAGCTTTTTCAGCACATCTTCTCTGCGTGTTCGTCAGCTTCAGTCGGGGGCTGTAGGCGCAGCGCATGTCTCTTATACCTCTTCTGAGTCTGCTCCGGCGACTCGAAGTTGTTCTGTGCCTTGAGCTCTTGGATCAACTCCGTCGACAACTTCAGATCGCGCTCGGTTGGCGGATCTGTCGACAATGGAGCCGAGACACCTCTTGTGTCGTCGTTCTGAGCCATATTGGACGCTCCTTCGCCTAGGTGGGTACGATAAAGCTGGCGGATGCGCGCTATGGGGGCATCGAAACAGGCGGCGCGGTCGCGGGCCAGGCGCAAGCGCTTGAATCAGACAAAGGGAGTAATATATTGCAGATCAGTGTTGTCGCATGTCACAGCACCTGCGACATGTTACCGAAGAGGATGTAGGGAAGAAAGGAGGAGGAAAGAATGGAGAAGGTTGGCAGTCGCAAGTGATGTGATACCAGTTGAAGGTCGAGGACGTTTGGAGATCGGCGTCGGCGCAACGAGGCGAGAGCCAGGGTTGTGCCGAGAACAGCTATAACGCTAGCTAGTAGCGTTATTGATAATGTACAGTATCTGTAGTATAGAATCGTATCGTACTACGATCTTTTAGGTAGCGAAGTCGTCAGTTTCGAAGATAAACTTACATGATGAAATATATCACCTGTAGGAATTGATTCGTACTTCAAAAGAATTGTAGGCGCCGTGGCTGTAGGTGACTAAACAACGTTACCTGATTCTTGGCGGCTGCTGCCTCAGGTTTGATGGGCTGCAGCCTGAGTGCACGCTTGGATCGTGACAAAATATCTTTAATCTTTGTTTCAAGCTATAACTCCCGCTACAGTCGATAACGATTACGAGAATATCGTAGAGTATAGATATATGTATCTTTCATGTCTACATAGTATTACAAGGACTTGCGACTTTTTAGAGAAGTTATTGCTCTGTTTCTGGGAAATTTTAGATCTTGCGACGCGGTGGGCCAAGTAACAATTTGTGGCTATCGTTCTAACCATATGCGGTTGGCACAGTTTTGTATGGCACATGTCAGATCCGAACGCTCCTTTCTTGTTCACTTCGCGATATCGATTTTACATATGTCACTACCTGCCAGCGGCTCAATTGTTTGCGAAGAAGTCTCTCAACTGCGCGTCGAGCCACTTCAAGTCTTCCTTGCTATCTCCAGGCCCACCAGCCCAGTGGCCCCAAATACTCGGGAACGCGATACACTTTCCAGTACCTCGATTCATACGTGCCACCTCATCCTCGGAATCTTCTGGTGCTAGTGCACCTGTCAGTCGAGCATTCACAGCGTGGCAACGTCGCACGACTCACGGAAGTACAGATCCGTCTGCGCTGGGAGCACCAGTGCCTTCGCCTTGATACCTTTCATCGCGGCGTCAAAGTCTCCTGAAAAGTGGTTCAGCTTTTTGATTTTCGTGTGAGAGCACTCTACTGACCATTGTAAGGCTCTTGAGCTGAGCAATCACCAGCTTGCCACGTGTACAACATGGCTACCATGTTGTCAGGGTCTAAGACTTGGTCAGCAATGCTTTCCCATACCAGGACCCCGAGCGAACCTTTCGACAATGCCCAAGGCTCCCAGAAGTTGAGCATGAAATCTTCGATATCCTTGAACCCAAGGACGGACTCGTAAAGACGCTGACGATAGAACGGTTGGCTGAAACCCCAGCCAGAGTACACACGGCCTAAAGCCTTGAGCCCGACCGTCTTCTCTTCCTCCGACCAGGCGCGATATGCCCCAGCATTGGCTTCGCCTTTGCACACGCCTCCGGAAACGGCACCCTTTCCAGCAAGGACCGCTGACTTTACACCCTCAAGCATCGATTGGTTATGCAGAGCAGTCTTTGCAGAGCCACAGAATGGCACGACAAGGTCCATGAAGTCTGGGTATTGTGTAGCCCATTGATAAGTCTGGCCTGCTCCCATACTCCAGCCTAGCACAGCGCGAGCATGCTTGACACCGAGCTTCTTGGTTACAAGCTCGTACTGTGCTTTGACGTTATCGAAGAAGAGCACCTCAGGCCAAGGACGAACATCTGGCATATTGCTGGGACTGCTGGATTGACCATTGCCGAAAAGTGCTGTGATGATGATGAAGTATTTGTCTGGGTTGAGCGTCTTGTCCTTTCCGATGAGCCACTCGTTGTCGGAGATGCTAACAGAAGGGCGTCAGCCATACTCGAACATCTCATAGCAGTTGTCTAGCAACTGCTACAGAGCTGGAAATGCCGCGTGCATGTCTTAGATAAGCGACGCCGTCCACCCTTCTGGATATTTCACCTACAGGCCGGAGTACCACGAAGGGTAGATGATCGCTGGGCTGCTCGCATCACCAAAGGTTTTGTATGCAATATTTGCATTGGGTATTGTTCCGCCGTTCTTCAGCTTGAAGTCGCCCAACGAGTAGGTCTCGAAATCTGAAGACATACTGATGACTTTTTGTCGATTCCGCTCTTGGTTGGTCTGGTAGTCTGCTTCGAAGTCTCACAAACTGGTAGTGCAGTTCACTTGTATATGCTGGTCACATCTCGACCTTCTGGCGCATGTACTGACCACTCCCGCCGCAAAGCATGGACAGCAGCCCCGCAATGTGGGGTACTATGGTAGGACTACCGTTCAAATGGGCAACGGGAACAGGCGATGAAGGCATCTACTTGCGAGGTCTCACATGAGAAAGGCCACAGGCAGACCATCATTTGCAACAATCTCCACAAAGCTCCCAGCGTATGACGATTGAGGTTCGCTACCTACAGTGAAGTGCTGCCGCACGACCGAGATATGCCCAGATCTACAACCGGCGGGCGCGGCTATGTGACTTGATTCCTGCATGACGTACTGCCATTGGAATTCGCTCTCTTTTGCTTATAGAGCATCCACAAGCAAGACCACTGTGGCATTGGGGAATCACTGACAAACGACAGCCACTCATTCGAAGAAGCACCACTAATTGCCCACCACCGCAAATATGTCTTCCGACAAGGAACAGAAGAAAGAAGACCCGAAACCTCACGAAGCAATGTTCGACAGCGAAAAACATGTCCAACGAAATCCTCATCGCAACTTTAAAGAAGGTCGTGTTCACCAAGACAAAATCTGACAAAGACATGCAGAGCTGACAGTCCCGAAGTGGAAGCCAGCAGACCACAGTGGGACTCCGACGCCACCTGGCACTACACCCAAACCAAGAACCCCTCCTGGAAACCCGGTCAAGGCGCCAACGACAACGGCGAAAGTCTCAAGAAGAAGCACATCTGCATCGATCCCTACGAGTCCGGCCGCCCAGCAACTTTCAACTACAAGCTCCTCATCAGTGCCATCATCCCCCGCCCCATCGGCTTCGTAAGCACGCGCAGTAAGGACGGCAGCAGCACGAATCTAGCTCCATTCTCGTATACGCAAGTGATCAATCATGATCCTCCGGTGTTCATCGTGGGCTATGCTGGTGGCTTTGATAAGCAGAAGGATAGTCTGAAGAATTTGATGGAGTCGGGGGAGTGTACGATCAACATTATTAGTGAGCATTATTTGGAAGCGGCGAATGCTACGAGTGTCAATGCGCCATACGGTGTTTCGGAATGGGCATTGACGGGGCTGACGCCAGCGGAGTGTGAGGTGGTGAAGGCTAGTAGGGCGAAGGAGGCGGTGTTCAGTGTTGAGGGGCAGCTCAGTGAGTGCATTGTTCTCAAGGCAGTGGTGACAGGGGGGCTCGGGTCACTAACAATTACTGCAGTGAATACCCAGGAATTTGAGTCAAGAGCAACGCCTGGCAAGAAGACTGGCGTACTAGCTGTCATCGAGGGTGTCCGCTTCTGGGCCCGGGAAGATGCCATCAACGAGGACAAGAACATCATCGACCCAGCAATACTTCGTCCCATGAGCCGTCTTGGTGGCATCACATACGGACGTCTTCTCGAAGGAATTGAGCTGCCTAGACCTGACTGGGATGAATTCAAGAAGGAAGCTGAGTCAGCTGGACTCGTGAAGCCAAAGGCAGATGGCCAGTGAAGTTGTAGACTACGCGTGACTTGCTGGTAAAGGGATAGAGTAGACAGACTATCGATCAAGTCCGTCCAACTCCACCATCTTCCTCACAACCTTGACAACCTCCGATTCTCCAAGGTCCGTACCAGGCTCCTCGATCTTCTTCGCGAGTGCCTCGTCAAGCATCATCCGCATCCTACTGACCAACACTCCTATCCGAGCCCAGCCTCGTAGCCTCAACCATCCATCTACCAAGAGTCCTCTCCCTTGAGGATCGATCGTGATCGGCCCGCTGAACATCAACAAGCTGTACACATTAAATGGCGTAAGATCTCGGATGAAGACCTTGCTTGTCGCCATCTTGGTGAAGTACGACATGTACGCGCTGTTCCCAGGGAATTTGTCGGCTGAGAATAAGGTTGACGAGGGGTGCACGAAGACACGACCGTTCTCCTCGTTGAAGTACTTGATTGTTCTTGCTTCTGGGTCAAGTTCCACGGCACCAGAGGAAGATGCTGCATATTTCTTGTCTGGGAACTCGATTCGTGCGACCTGGGGCTGGAAAGAGCCTGCTACGAGGGCGCGGAGTAGAGTTTCGGAACCGTTATGGCAGTTGAGGCTTTGCGCTGATGGACTGTCGGGTCGATAGTGTGGTGGCAAGAACCCGATCTCTTGCAAGGCAGCGACGTACTGGGTGCGGTTCGTCGAGATGTCGAGAAGTGTCTGGTGGTTGAGAAAGTACTCATCGCACCAGCGACGGACTGACGATGTTGGCTCGCCAGACGAACGCTTCTCAGCCCATGTCTCGTAAGCTCGGAGATCACATATCAAGTCACCATTGCCGTTGCCGAAGGATGCTCTAGCCGCTTTCGACTCTTCTCGCTTAGGTTGCGGACTGACGAAGGGACTCTTGACAGTTAGGACCGCCGCGATTGTCAAACAAGCCTCGAGACAACCAAATGTCGCTCCGTAGACCAGGAGCTTGCCGCATCTTAAATCGGCTGGTATCATGGACAGATGTCGACCTAGCGCGGTGAGATCAGTGTTGTCAAGAGCGCCAATCCTGCCTAACATCTTCAGTGCACCATCGACAGCCAAGCTTTCGGGTGGTGTGAGCGCGCTAGCAAGGAATGATCGCACATCTATGACACCCATGGCTCTTACTGAAAGGCACAGCTGCTCCAGCGGCACTCGGCGAATCTCAGGATCTGGTCTCTCGGCCATCTTCGCTTCAGCGGATCGAGTGTAGAGCTTGTAGCATTCGCCAGCTCTCACACGACCAGCACGACCTCGTCGCTGCTTACAGGCTGCTCGACTTGCCCATACTTCTGCTAGCTTCACCATGTTATTCGCAGGGTCGAAACTCGTCTCTTTGACTCTGCCAGTGTCAATGACCGCGACGATGTCTTCAATCGTGATGGAGGTCTCGGCCACGTTTGTAGCAGCGATGACCTTGCGCAAACCCGATGGCGCTTTGGGAAAGACCCGACGCTGTTCGGAGCTTTGCAAGGAAGCGTGTAAAGGAAGTGCGTGCAGCCCCGGGATACTACGCAAAGCACGCAACGTCTGATCAATCTCAGCTACACCGGGAAGAAAGATAAGAATACCTCCCTCGGTACTGCCGAGTTGCTGGTCAATGAGATCAACAGTGCGAGCGATGAGATCGTAGTTGATCCTGGTCCCGACAGCACGGAGGGCACTGCCGATGCTGGCGGCAGCTGGTTGAGGAGTCGAGGTTCCAGAAGATTGATCGCTTGCATGCGGCAAGGCACTGCTTCCATCTTCATCATCAACTGAACCAAATCCAGTAGCCTGCACTGTTTCTTCGAGGTAGATGTCCTGAACAGGATGAGTCCTGCCCTCAATCTCGACCTTACCGACCCTAGACACTGCTTTGAAGTAGTTCTCGAAGGTAGCAGCATCGAGAGTAGCACTCATGAGGATCAATTTGAGGTCTTTGCGCTTCTTCAAGACATCTCGCAGCAGCACCAGCAGGAAGTCCGTGTCTAAACTGCGTTCGTGCACTTCATCGATGACAACGTGGCTGACGTCTGCAAGACTCCTGGCCACGTCGTCTGTGCTTCCACCGCTCGTCTGGAGGCGACGTAAGAGCACACCGGTGGTGACAAACGTAATTTTCGTAACGCCGAATTTCTGCTTCGACTCTCCACGAATCGCGTAGCCCACTTCGTCACCAACCCTGACGCATCTCTCATCTGCTACACGATCTGCAAGTCCCAATGCGGAGATCCTGCGAGGCTGAGTACAGATTATGTTCGCCTGCTCACCAAAACAGCGCTGTATGAGGTCGTCAAGGACAAACTGTACCGATTGTGTTGACTTTCCAGACCCAGTCTCTCCAGAGATGATTGTCACCTGATTGGAATTCACGGAGCTCACAATCGCGTCTTGCAGGTTCCATGCTGGTAACTTCTGGCGAGCCTGAAGCATACGTTGCTGATCTGACGTTGCTTGCCGAGTGCGCCACTCTTCAAGAAGACGTTGGCTGGTCGAGCTTTGCGATGTCCACTTGATAGGTGTTGGTTGCTTCCGAGCCCGTTTGCGGGTATGTTGCACGTTTGCCTCGGCAGAAGGTGTGGCGACACTGGATACTTCAATGAGTCGCCCTGGGTTCTCGATGACAGCAGGAATGTTCTGCTCGAGCCAGTCCACGATGCTGAAGATCATCTGCTCGCCAATGTATTCAGCTCGTGCGGTGACAAGAACCTTCTTGAGTATGCTCAGCCGTACATACGCAGGTAGCTCAGCCTCAACAGATAGTATGGGTACAGCGCCAGGATATGATGCTGGAGGCGGACGAGCTCGAAGGACAATCGATTTCTTGGTGGGAGTTTGTACATCGAGCGTGATGCTGCATATTCTGTCGTGATTCGAGTATCTGTTGCCGAATATCGCTTCCAAGGTAGCTTGTTCCTCGTCCCAGGTCTCGTAGTCTTCTGAACTCACACTATGTGCTTCATTCTCTCCCAGCAAACGAGCCTGCAACATGGTGGCAGTAAGCGCTTCGACACCACCACATGAGTCAAGCACTTCTGCGCAGACCTCCATCGAGTATCCGGTAGCAGCGAGGCGCTTGATCTTACCCTCACGCTTCATGTCGCCACTTGCAAGACTAACGCCAGCCAGATAATTGTCCGGCAGTGTCCATTTCGGCAGGTCGTCTTCCGGTACGTGAATGAGTAACCATTCGAGGCACTCTTCCCGGTCTCTGCACAGCTCCGCTGCCTCCTCGACGTGAGTTCTGCGGAAGCCGATGCTGGCCAGGTCGTCCACGATGAACTCTCGCGCCATCGCGTCCAGCTTATGGCCATTCGGATTCCACGCTCCTCCCTCCCGGATCAGTCTTTCGACTTCACGCCTAGTCTTGACGCCCATCTCCACCTTGGGCACTCTCATCCAGCCCTTTAGGACGTGCTTACTCTGCACCTGACCATCGAGACTTGTGACTTCCAGCTTCTTGTCCTCGGCTTGCTGCTTCGCCTTATCTGCTCTGGCCTTCTCTTTCGCCATCTTGGCCTCCTCATGCTTTTGGAATGCCAAGAATGGATCTGCCTCATACAGGTAGCCTTGTCCCTGTGCAATGGCCTCGCTCTTCAGATCCTGGAAATCGCCTTTCCACAAGTCCCGATAAGTGGGCGGAAGCATCATGTGGATTTGCTTCATGTTACTGACCCGGAACAAGGCATATGCGGCTGCAAAGTGTCGCGCCTCCACTGCTGAGTCTTGCGCGCCTCTTTCTCGGTTGTATTCGGTCGGAGGAACGATGGGAGGCAGGGTCGTGAGTACCTGTGTCTTCGGATGCTTCTGCTTCAAGATGATACCGCCGGTGAACTTGTTGCCAGGCGCGCGATGGACGGTGTACTCCGGCTTCTCCCATCGCTGCTTCTGACAATGCTCGTTGAAGAGCGTCTGAGGCAGCTTCCCGGTCCACGATGCGCCTGCAATCAACGTTCGCGTGTCAGGCTTCTTGGGCTCTTCTGCAGGAGATGCGCCATTCGCGGCCGCTGGTCCTTTCCCCTTGCTATCACCGGCTTTGATGTCCCCCGCTGAAGGCTGCGGTGGTGCATTCTGCTTGTTCTTCTTCGGCTTCTTATCGTCACCGAAGACGATGAAACTGGTGTCTTCCTCGATCAGGTTGGCAGCAGTGCTGGCCGGCTTCTTGCCCGACTTGTTGCTACTGCGCGGCGCATGTGGTTTGTTGACCATTTTGGCCGGGTACTATGTGTGTCGAATGTCTTGCTGTATGGGAGAGCCATGTTGGAAAATGTTCCGCTGGAGTAGTCGCAGCCGGAAAGTCGTGAATGAAGTCAACCAAAAAGTGGGGGCCAACTCGTTTTTGCATGTGAACCTTCCTCCTTCCCTTCTTCTTGCACATTCAACACATCCATTTGCACATATGTCTAGACAGAGCTGACCATTGGGTGGCACAGCATTGTGACTCTTGATCGTAGCTTCACCCACATCAGATAGGCTGCTGATCCCACGATCAGGACGGAGCCGTGGCCTATCCACCACAAACGACGTACGACCTCCTGCAATTGAAACCTTGCCCAACTCGATATGGTCACCAAGCGCTCACTACCATCGACTCGCCGTGGTCTTGTCAGCGCCTCAGCAGAGTCCGCTCCGGGAAGTGCGCGTGCATATCTACTCGGGTGTTGCAGAGCGGGGATGACTGGCAGTCACCTCCCTCGGCAGTAGGATTGATTATTCATGATCAACGAAGAGCTACAATGCCACTTTTCTCGATACCCGCGATTGCTGTGCTCAGGCAATACCGTGATCTAGACCTGCGACATGGCCTCCACGCTGGAACGTATCTACCACCATCCGACGCAGCGGCATGTCGAGATCCCGCCTATGGACCTGCTGACATTACTATTTGGTAATCCCTGAACCGTCCCACATATTGAACTGATAGCATTGACGGTAAGCAGACTCCGAGCATTGCGCATCGCAGGACGATACAGTTGTGCACATCGAAGCAGCCAACCCAGAAAACAAGATTACCAAGGCACAACTGCTCACCACGCTCCAGAACATCGCCCACGGGTTGAGGCACAAGTATGGCATAGGCTCTGATGGACCCAATAAAGATACCGTCACAGTCATCACTCATGGTCAAATCCTGGTACCTGCAGCATTCTTTGGGGTGATTGCTGCTGCCGGTGTCTACTCTGCCGCTTCTCCCTCCTCGACGGTCAGCGAGCTCGCTCGACAGGTCAAAATCGGAAAGTCAAACCTCATCATCTGTGGAAAGGAGCACATCGATGTCGCTAGCAAAGCTGCTGAAGAGTGCGGGCTCCCTCTGAAGAATGTGCTTGTACTTGACTCGACGCATAAAAAGTGGAGCCTCAAGAGTGTCGAAGGTGATGTAGATGCACTATCCAAGAAGAAGCAACGATGGCGTCAGTTCTTCAATCCCGCTATTCTCAAGTCGAGTTTGATCGTCATCCTCTGGTCTTCTGGTACGACTGGCCTACCAAAGGGTGTTATGCTTTCCCACGCCAATCTCGTGGCAGAGACCTACATCATGGCTTTGTCTGGACGTGAGTGGGTCACTAAAGAAATGGAGAAAGGGACATTCGAGGCAAAAGAATACAGAACTCTGGCACACCTCCCAATCTCACACATAGCAGGCTTATTCGGCTACCTGATCGCTCCCATGTACTCCGCAGGGACAGTGTATTGGATGCGTAAGTACGAATGGAACGAGCTCCTGAGAAATCTGAAGAAGTATCAAATCACTGCATTCTACACTGTTCCTAGCATCTGGCTCCGAATTTCGAAGTCCACAGAGGTAACAGATCACTTCCAATACTTAGAAGGGGCATCGACCGGAGCAGCGCCCATGGACAGCAAGCTCCAGCAAACAGCCAACAAGCGTCTAGCTGATGGCGAGAGCACGTTTATCGGACAGACTTGGGGACTATCTGAGACGACAGGAGCTGTTACTGCACCGCTCAAGGAATCGCCAGACAATACAGGATCGATAGGGCACATCCTGCCGAACGTAGAGATTAGAGTCGTAGATGATGACTATCGTGATGTCGAGGAAGGACAGGAGGGCGAATTGCTCATCCGAAGTCCACTCGTGACGAATGGTTATTACGACAATCCTGAGGCGACCAAAGCGAGCTTCCATGGTGAATGGTTCTGCACGGGCGATATCGGGGTTGTGAGGAATGGGAAGTTCTATGTGGTCGACAGGAAGAAGGTGAGTTCTCGTCAGCATGACCTCGCTCGCTATGCTAGTGTTGATGCCAGGCAGGAACTTCTCAAATACAAAGGTCTTCAAGTGGCACCCGCAGAGCTCGAGAACTTCCTCTTCACGCATCCGCAAATTCGCGAAGCCGCGGTCGTTGGTGTACCAGCTCCTGATGATCCGACGACTGACCTGCCGCGGGCGTACGTCGTTCCCGCAGATCGGAGTAGAGTCAGTGAGGACGAGGTGAAGGAATTCGTCAAGACACGACTGGCACCGTATAAGCAGCTGCGAGGTGGTGTAGCGTTCATTGATGAGATCCCGAAGAACGCTATTGGGAAGTTCTTGAGGAGAGAGCTACGAGAGCGGGCGAAGAAAGAGGTGAAGACGGCGAAATTGTAGAGTATGGAGGACGCTACCACGCGTGGCCACTGTCACGTGTGTAAGACTGTGAATGAAAAATACAAAGCATCTCCGAGGTACGGACTGCTGATGCCTCAAGATCACAGCGAGACATGCTGGGCTCGTCTGTGCTCAATCTGTAAGCAACACCCTCTATCGTCGACGGAGTCGTTAATTGTTTGGGACAATAATCTATTCATGCCTCGTTGCTAGCTCTGTGCGCAAGCTTCTTGCCAGCCCGTTGCCATTGTGTAAGCAACTCGCCCTCGGGAAAGTCATCTTTCTGTAAGTCAAGATAGCCGCGCTTCGAGACAGACTTGGGCACAATAGTGAACGCACGTCCTAAATGTCGTCAGTACAGTCCACACAAAAAGCAGGGGCCACTCACCGTTGATACGTTTTGTCGCGGCGAAGTGAAGCACGGCATGAGCTGCATCCTGGATGTCGCAGAACTCGATGCCGCCAGCTCGCAGCTTCTGCTTGATCTCATCCGACATAATGCGGGTGTCGACGAACCTGACGATAATGATCAGTATTTGACGAGGTACACCGTGGTACAGCGCGTCTCACCAGGGTGCAATGAGGTTCACACGGACGCCTTGCGCAGGCCCTGAGTTCCGAATACTCCTCAGTAGTCCTCCCAATTCCGGGGGTCGTGGTGTTGCCTCCCAACCAGTCCTGTTCCAAGAAACGCCGCTGCGCAAGTCGAGTGTAGTCGACTGGACAGTTCATCACATCCGACTCCGATGCGCCAATACTCGCTTCCGAGTCCGCGCGCTAATACTAATAGTATAGGTAAGAGGGTTTTATAGAGGATTAAGGAGGGAGGAGATAAGAATGTACGACGCTACGGTTACTCGCTACACTTATCGACCCGCTATTATTAGTACGGTTAAATTAGTGTTCGATACTACCGCGTTTATAAGGGATGTTCTATAGATCCTTACATCTAGTACAGTTACTACCTAGCTCTCTCGAAGTGCATCGGCTTAGGCATATGCTAGAAGGTAGGCTTTACGTTAATGCCTTATTAGCTAAAAGGCATAGGCTATCTATCGGTTACTATAATTAACACTTTACGAGCTAGTCTACTACCTATAGGCCGAGATAATTGAAGCGACTACTTATAATAAATACGAAATCTATAGTAGTAAGCTAGGGATGCGAAGACGAATACGACTTTTACGCTAAGTGTATATCTCTTTAGTCTATTTAAGGGAGGCAACTTATACGTCCTCTACGTATACTACGGTAGTAGTAACTTAGGGAACGAGAGCAAGTATCTCGGCCTTATAGACAATACCGCGGCACTTTTATAGAATGTATAGTAAGTATCTACTTAGTATAATATAAGTACTGTCTAAAGCTAGACATCGTCGTACTTTTAAGTTCCTACTCGGCGGTAGAGGAAATCTAAGAATTAGCTATCGTCTACTATATGCTTATAGGTACTATTATCGACCTTATTAGTTTCTAGATAATAAAGCCTAAGTATATGTAGCCTCGCCCTACGTTACGGACTAGCGATAGCTATAAGGTAAGTTACTAAATTCTAAATAGTCGTCGTAGTAAGCTTATACTTACTAGATAGCACTGTTAATAAGCCGTATTATATAAGACCGACGTCCTTAACGTGCGCCTCTCGTCTTAAAAACGCTAATAATTCCTCGGTAGTAGCTTTCTTTAGTACATCTCTACTAATAGTAGACTTTTAACGTACGAATAGACCGAGGCGCCTATAAAGGATTACTACATTTAACGCCGGCAAAGCTTAACGTATAAGCATATAATATCGAATGCCGGACGTAACACGACACTATTAATCGTCTTATCGGATAGTCTCCTATGCCTAAACATAGAATAACGCACCTAGGAAGATCGCTTAAGTATGCTACTCTTATAAGCAACTCGAGCTTAATATCCTTACTTTACTACTTCTAGCTAAGTATACTACGACCTAGCTTATAGTATTGTGTGTATACTAAACCCCCTCTACCGCTAACAACCCCGCTTACGATCGATGTTACTATAGAGTCTAGTAAAGAAACGCTTAGACGAATAGGACTATCGAATTACTCTAGCTACTTGTTAGGAACCGCTGTACGTTATCACAACTCGGGCTTGGATCTTTGCAGGGATGTCTCAATCAGTTATGAAGGTAGTGGTTCCAAACAGTATATGGTGTATACTTAAAATGAGTTGAGCACGAGGCTCCTATCTACTTGCAAAAGAGCGTCGTCTATATAGTGCCATGTCTTGGCGACTGGTTGGTCGAGCACGACCTGGTCGGTCGACCAGTCGGTCGATCCGGGTGAGTCACTGGTCGACCCGAGTAGCTCGATCACGACTGCTCGACTGCTGCCTATCCGACTGCCAGGATACGCTATAGTCCGTCCAGTAAGACTCCTCCACGTTGTCTTGTCCGAACCGTAACACTACTCTATCCGAGGCGGTAGCTACGAGGGTTAGTACGTACTAGGTATCCGGACTAAGCCTTATGCGCTTATGTCTAGAAAGCTATAGTATAAGGGTAGTTTACCTACAGATCTTTTATCGGGAGGTAATTAAGGCTAGTCTCTACCCTTAAGTTAGCGACGCTAGATAACGAGAAGGCGTGTATCTACTAAGTAGCTACTCTATAGGTTTTGCCGTCTAGCTATACGACGTCTTTAGAGCTATATATTAACTAGAAGACTAGCTTTATAGTAACCCTATACTATCCTTTAGTTTTTACTAACGGCTCTATCCTACAATTGCACTTAGATATAATAAAGGCATTACTACTTAGCCTTACGCTACTATTAGGCACTGCCTTAGCCTTCCCGCGTAGTATAGACTTTATAACCGAAGCGTTGTAGGTAAATGCACTTACATAGTTAGAAGAGAGAGACATCGTAGCCCGCTAAGCTGTCCGTAGTACGGAGTAAGGAACTAGGGGTAGCGGCCTAATAGTACCTCTACCTCTAGCTCCCCTACTATTCGATAGAAACGCTTAGCTTATCTCGACGTCTAGAGCTAATAGTATAAGCACTCCCGAGGGTCCTACGTAGTATACGGTAGTACTAATATAAGGATAAGTTTATTATACCGGCACTAAACGATGCGCGAGGTCCCTACCTTCCTAGCTATAGTCTATAAGGCACTTTAGAACGACCCTACTATTTAGGTACAATTAGCCGAGATTCTCGCTAAACGACAACTCGCTACCGACTCTACTACTACTATCTTCGAGGCGGTTCTAACCTTCGATAAAGAGGGACAATTTATCAATATCGGCCTAGGAAGCGGTTATAAGTAGGTAGCGCTAGGACCTAACGATATTAGAGGCCCTTACCGGATAATATAGAAAATACCTAGACTTATTAATTTAAAGGCTATTTAATGCATAAGAGCAGTTTATAGACGTAAGGTAAGGAAGTAGTTATAAGTTTAGATCTCTAGGCGCTAGTAACATTAGAGGACAATGCCCTAGACGTAAGACTACCGTAACCTCTAATCGTACTCTAATATTACTAACGTGTCGGACGCCCACGCCTCTCGCTCGCTTAAAAAGAAATACATCGCCTAAATATAATAAATAATTGTCGTCTTAAAAGTAAAAGATTAACCTTAAGGCCTAAAGGAGAGGTTTACCTACTATTTAAGCCTAGCTTAAATGTCCTTAAGAGGCTTAACGGTCTTAGGAATGCGTATTCCTAAACAGCCGTAGTCGACTATACGTTCTACGCGCTCCTAGTCGAGTTTAGTTAATAGCTATATTAGGAGAGGGCGGTTATATACCGTACATGTAAGTAATGCATAGTAATTACGGCGGCTCTCCCCTTCTATAGCATCGACGGCATTCTATAAGGCATCGTTAATATAGACTACCTCGAGCTTAAACGTACTAATGTCCGAGTCTAGATTAAGGGGCGACTTTATCGCTAAAGATCGAGCGGCCTACTAGCGGATAGATAGATAGTTTCTCTATAGCTAATAGAAGATTATACTAAGACGGACATTAATGTTAAGATAAGATCCTACTTCCGTTAACGCATTAATAGCATCTATCTAGCCGTTCTAATGTCCTTTAGCATTAAGAAAGTAGCTATGTGCGTCGTTCTTACCTAGGACGTACTCTCTTAGAGCAAACTAGTCCTTATAATAGAACATATATAGTCGTGCATAAATAACACTACGTCTTAACGTGTCGTAATATAGCTACGAGGTTAATCGGTTACTAAAGTCGGTAAAGGTCGTAGGGTTATCGAAGGAGAATATAACCTATTTACTTACTATTATAAAGAACTTTGCAAATTCGGTAAGCCCGTCTTTTCTAGACCCAATAAACTTTACCTCTATAGCGAGACGCGTATATTCTTTACTATCTAGGACGTAGAAGAGCTTCGTCTTTTTATCGTTATATAGGTCTTCGGCGATAACGAGCTCCTCGGGCAATTAAGCTAGGCTTAATCGACGTATTCGCTTACCTTAGAAGAGGGCCGGTTACGGCTTAATCCTAATAAGGACGTTTTAATAGACTTTAACTTAAAGTTCCTCTACCGCGCCTTTAAGCAGTTATTAGATCTACCGTAAAGCTAAAATCGGGGTTAGTTAGGCCGTCTTCTCCGGTACGCCCCGCTTTATTCTCTAGGACCGGCCGTTACTCTTCTTAACGCCGACCTTACCTCTAGCGCCCTTATCGTTACTCGACCCCGTCGCTCGCTTACGCCTACTGCCTCGTAACTTATATAGTAACGCTTCCTCGTTAGTATCGTATTCCTTCTTTACGCTTGCCTTCGACTTTAGCCTACGCTTTTTCTTAGCGGGCGGTTTAGAGGTTATCGCGGTATTACCTTTACTAGAGCCTACCTTTAGGCCTAGCCTATTCGACCCTCGCTTGGACTAGACTCGCGTTAGACATTACGTTCGAGTAGTAATAGTAAGGAGAAGGCATACCTTTTTAGAAGAGCCGCCTTCCGCTTTATCTATTATAGGATCGTCTTTAGAACTATCTTAGCTAGTAGCCCTTTTACGACTAGCTTTCGGGGTCGGTTTTCGCGCTACGCCTACCTTTAGTTACTTCGGCGGCATAGTAGTGTTATATTAATAAAGTAAGAGTAATCGGTGTAAGAGGTAGATATATATTAGAGGGATAAATAGTAATAGATAGTAAGACTGAGGGAGTTTAGTAGTTTCGATGCCGTATAAATTAAAGTGAGGCTATAGGTAGGTATAGATATTACTATCTTTACTCTTAACTCGCCCTTAACGCTATTAATAGTTACATGCTACACCTACCGCTTTCGGGCTAGAGCTACGATACTATACTCGATACTATACTCGTAATATTAATTACGACATTAGTAGTAATACTAAGTAAGTAGACTATTCCCTATAAATACTATCTATATTCGCGACCTTATACTACTTATAAGTTAAAGGAAGTATATATAAAGATCCTTTTCTCGCTTTACTTTCCTCTTAGGGCTACGCTAAAGCCAATATACTAAATTCTTCGCGACGTATAGTATAACCTACGTTGTTTAACGAGACTAACCTCTATGTTATTATCTCGTTCCAGGGCTAGTCTTAAAAGAGAGATAAGTCAAGTCACGTAGCGGTATTCTTTAGAGAGGCTAAAGCAAGCTAAGCGAAGATGAATGATAGGAATAAGAGTTGTATTCCAATTAGTGAGATAGTAACATAAGTTGAACGCATTAGAACTATAAGGGTTTCTTAGCGTTCCTAAATACAAAGGAGATTCGTAGATCTCGGTAATTAGTCTAATTAGTCTAAGCATAAGTAGTCTAATTAGTCTAAGTATAAGTAGTCTAATCGCTCTAAGTCTAAGCGCTTAGGTAGAATAAGTCACGTGTTTGTCTTATCGTTATAATTCTAGGGTCCCTAGGAATCATTCCGTAACACTATCCCCTTCTTAGCCTAGCTTCGTCCCGAAGCTTCTTAAGCTGTTATCATTTCTTATAGTAATAGTTAACTATGTCTTCTTCCTCCTATAAACGCCGTTATCGACTTGCTCTAGATACTGAAATTTCCGGTATCGAAATAGCTCTATACACGAATTATTAGAAGTCTTGATCCTCGGGCGTAGTAGTAAGATGTATCGTAGGTTCTCGGTCTAGGAAGTGTTCGGCCTACATTCGAAGAGGCTATAAAGATTACGATGTGCGTCTTTCCCGTCCGGAGTAGGAACGTCTTCGCAATTCGCGCGATAAGCTTAAGCTAGAGCTTAAGAGGATTAAAGAGGAGGAGGTGCGGCTAAAGATACGTAAGATCCGTCTTCGGAAACAGCTTCGATTAGCTAAGCGTCGTACCAACGATGCCGTCGCTAAGGAGTTAGAGGAGCTCGAGGAGGAAGAGGCGCGCGAGGAGCTAGCGTCTCTTAAGCGGGCGTCGGGGGTAGAGGTGTCGCCTTCGCTAGTCTCCTTCTCGGATATCCTAGAGATGCCCGTAAATGACTAGACGGCGCTTTCTAGAGCGGAGCCTTAGGGCGAGTCCCTAGGGGTAGAGACTCATTAGGGTACTTATTTGTAAGTTGTGTCCCTGTTCTTATTAATCGGCTAGGTAGCTTAGTGGTAGAGCGTAAGCTGTCTATACTCTTAAGGTCGTAGGTTCGATTCCTACTCTAGCTACTCCCGGCCGACTAGTCGTCAATCGGTAACTTAGTAGGCTAGCCGTTTTTTAGTCTTATAGTATTCCTAGATTTTTTGCTAACAGTTTCGTAGGTTCCTTTCTAGTTCCTAGGTATTTTCTAATTCGTCGTATCCTTTCCATTTAATAAGGTATCGCTAACCTTTCTTATCTAGGATTCTTTCGACTTCGAATTCGTTTTCTACTTCCGGCTCGAAATGGAAGCTCTCCTAGTAAGGTGTTTTAGCGTCTACGGGTTCCAACTTAGAGATATAGAAGACTAGGTGGATTTTTACGTCTAGTGGTAGTCGTAGGCGGTAGTTAACTAGTCCTATAACTTTGTCGATGAAGAATGGTCCGACCTTAACGTAATCTAGTTTCTTAGTCTATCTTCTTATTCTTAAGTTTTTTATAAGGAGATAGACCTTATCCCCCTCTTTTAGTAGAGGTGCTATTTTTCTTATGTCCTACCGTTATTAAGACAGTTTTTATTATGTATCTTCAATCGCCTTACGTGTGTCTTTATGCACTTCCTTAAGAGTATCCGTCGTCACGATTGCTCTTTCGGCTTATAGGTAGGATCTAGGTGTTCTAAATAGGTTAGGATCTTTACTAAAGTTCGTATAGAATAGTGTCGTTAAAGTTGTCTCTGATTTGTAGTTGTTTAGTACGATCTATACTATTGGCAGTAGTGAAACCCAGTTGTCTTATACGTAGTTAATGTAGTGTCGTAGGTATTATTCTAGCGTTTAATTTATCCTTTCGGTTTGTCCGTCTATTTCCGGATAATATGCTATTAATAGCTTATGTTTAATTCCGATCGTTCCTATAAGCGTCTTCTAGTAGTTTAATGTAAATAGCTTGTCTCTATCCGTTATAAACGCTTAAGGGAATCCGTAGTATCGGATAAGTCTATCTAGTACGAGGTATCCGAGCTGCTCTACATTGTACGTTTCCGATATAGGAATGAAGTGTGCGTATTTCGTAAGTCTATCAACCATGACTAGTATCATGTCGTATGGTTGTTTCGTAACTTGATCTCTTGACGGTGGGAGTTTCGTAATAAAGTCTATTATGACTTCGTCCTATGGTTTTATCGGTAGTGTCCTAAACTGTAGGTGACTATATTTTACATGTCTCGTAGCCTTGTTTCGTTAGTAGTGTACGCATTGTTTAATGTAGCGTAACACCTTAAGTCTTATTTATAGAAATGAGAAACTGCGTTATATTAGGTCGATTGTTTTTAAAGTTCTAGGGTGTCTATAAGTTAGTCCGTCGTAATGTTGTCGTATACATTCTTCTTCTCGATCCTTAGGTACTTAGTATTTTCCTTACGATATAGGAAATTGTTCGTCCCTGTCGCCTAATATCCGTACGATGTTATTAAATTCTCTTATGTTAGTACTAAGACTTCCGTCGAGGTTTGTCTTTAACATTTTATGTTGCACTGGTTCTTTTCCTTCTATATAGTCGCTTCTTTGGCTTAGCGCGTCGGCGCGGCCGTTCTCTCGTCCTAGAGTATATTTAATTTCGAACTTATACTGTCCTAGTAGCTCCGACTAGCGGGCTTACCTTCGGGTAAGTTCTTTCGTCGTCGTGAAGTACGTAAGATTCTTATAGTTAGAAAGAATCGTTAACTTCGGTAGGCCCTCGACATATACTCTCTAATGTTGTATAGTAGTAATAATAGCTAGAAGCTCTTTATTATAGATGTCGTAGTTCTATTCCGCTATAGTTATTTTCCGGGAGTAATAGGCTACTAGGTGTCTCTACCTATCGTGTGTCTATGTTAGACACGCGCCTATTGCTATATTAGACGTATCGGTCTCGATGTGGACTTCCTTACTACTATCAAATAGTCGAAGCGTAGGGGCTAAAGCGCATTGTTCCTTAAGTTTCTTAAACGCTTTAATCTATTCCTTTCCCTATTTCTAGGTGACGTCTTTTCTCGTAAGCATCGTTATTAGTGCTGCTGTTTTTACGTAGTCCTTAATGAATTTCCGGTTATAGTTCGCTAGTCCGAGGAATAATTGTACGTCCTTAACTGTTTTTAGTTCTAGCTATTCTCTAATTAACTGTGTCTTCGTAGGGTCGATCGTTATCCCTATAGTACTAATAATGAAGCCTAAGAATTTAACTTCTTTCTTATAGGATTCGCATTTCTCGGGTGTTGTCTTAAATCCTAATTACGTAAGTCGTTCGAAGACGTCCTAGACTTGTCTTATGTGTTCCTATAGGGATCCTTTCGTGTAGACTAGTATGTCGTCTATGTAGGCGATAACGTATACGTCGAGTAGGTCTCTAAGTGTTTCGTTAATAAGGTCCTAATAGGATGCGGGTACGTTAGTTAATCCTATTAGCATAACTAAGAATTCGTAAAGTCCGTATCTTATTCTAAAAGCGGTTTTCTATTCTTCTCCTTCTACTATCCGTATAGCGTAGAAGGCATCTCGTAGGTTAATCTTCGTGTACTAGTCTAATCCGGTTAATCTATCTTATACTTCTTCGATATTAGGTAGCGGGTATTAGTTCTTAATTGTAATCTCGTTTAACTTCCTATAGTCTTATACGAGTCGTAACTTCCCGTTTGCTTTTGGAACGAACATGCATAGAGTTCTTATACTCGAGGTGGATCTTCTTATCTATCCTTTAGCTAGCTTCTCCTTTAGCTATTCTCGTAGGGTCTATAGCTCTTTCTTAGACATTTAATATAGGGGTCCCTATAGAGGCTCTTTCCCTAGCTAAATGTTAATCTTATAATCCTATAGGCGGTGCTTAGGTAAGGCGGTTTTACCTCTCTCCTCTTTAAAGAGTCGCGACTACTTGCGATACTCCTTAGGAATACTTAACTCTAAGATGTTAGTATTCTTCGATGGTGCGTTACTTCTATTACTTCTAGTAACTTCGTAACCCGGCGGCCCTACGCTAGTGTCTATCCCGGTCGAAGGTGGTTCTTCTATCCTTCTAGTCGGCGTAAGCTCGAATGCGTTAAGCTATTTCCTTACCTTATCTACTATCGTCCGCTATCGATGCGTAGGCTAAATGTCGATAACGTAGTCGCATTCCCTAAATGTAAGTACTCCTCTTCTCTAGTCGATTACTAGATTATACTTTCTTAACTAAGGTATACCTAATACTATGTTATAACTAGCTATATTAGTAACATCTAAGGTAATATTCTCGTAGTACTGTTAGATAGCTAGTAGCAATAGTATCGTCTCCTATTCTACGCTAGGTAACGATAATCCGTTTACCGCGATTAACTCGTAACCCCATTTCTTCTTTAGGGTAGCAAACCCGTTTCTTCTTACGAAAGACTCGGAGATGAAATTCCCCGCTACTTCTAAGTCGATTATAACACTAGTCTTATGTCCGTTAACGATTGCTTATGTCTAGAAAACTGTGTTTAATGTCGATACGTAAGCCTAAGTATTGCATAACTCCCTCTAGTTGCTTATTCCTAGGGAGCTAATCCTTTTCCCGAATAGTATATAGTTCGCTATGCTTCGTGCCTAGAGGCTCCGGCTAGAACCTGTAGCCCGTTACCCTATATCTACACTTGTAGTCTATTGCGTTTCTAGATCTTCTACGATTCTAAGTAGAGAGCCCGTACATGCTGTACTACTGTTCGTAGTTCGTTTAAGACGAAAGTTCCTACCGGTGTTAGGTATCCGGTATCCGTTATTCGGCTTCTGTCACGGTCTCCCATCAGGAAGGATCCCACCTGGGAGCTGAGAAGCCTTCCGGGCCAAAAGAGAGTGGGAGTGAATGTTCAGATTTGCATGTGAATGCCAAGCCCGACAACATTCACAGCCTAAACCAGCCCCCACCCATGACACCTCAGGCACTAATGGACAGCGGCACCTCGGGACGTCACACCGTCACTGCCTGTGACTCGGAGAAGGCCCGCGCACGTGGAGGAAGCCCGTGGATACCCGTAGGAGGGTTGGAATGTTTGGTGAATGACAAAGTTTGGTGTTTGCCATGTGCAGCAAACACACAAACACGCAAACACGAGGACGCGCAACACGCGGGGGGATTGTACAAATAGCCGGCTTGCTCCCTAAGCCTCTCTCTTCTCTTCTTCGTCTTTCGTCTTGTGTAGCTAGCCTACCATACCTTCGTACCTGCAGCTGCATTTCGCACCTGCTTCTTAGTCCAGTTCCCAAGCCAGGCTCTCGCCCTGACAGCTTCCTATAGGTAGTCGTTCGATAACCGCTTTAGCTAAGTTCTTAGTATTGTTTATAGTTAGGTAGCCCTATACTATGCCCCTTATTATGTCGAGTGTCTTATCGAATTCGTTAGGGTTTAGGTATCGTTTCCCTAAGAACTTTAGTAGGAATTCTTCGTGCCTTCGTTAGAGGTAGATAATTAACTTATAGAGTTTCTTTAGCGCATCTACCGTAAATGTGTATATTTCGTTTTCGTCGTCGGTATCGCTCTCTTCTTCTTCGGATAAGTCCTCGCTTAACTCCTCCGGTACGTAATCTTCTTCGATAGTATCTAGTTTGTTTATTTGTTATTCTAGTACTAGTAACTAGCGTCCGTTCTATTCTAGATCCTAGTTTTCTTTATTATCGTTATCGAAGTAAGATTCGTCTATGTCCACTTCTTAGAGCTTGTTTTATCCGTACTAAGCTCCTAGGGTTCCTACTAGTTATCGTAGCTAGTACCCTACGCCTAACTTAGCGTCGTAGTAGGTTTAACACGAGTCCTAGTAACAGAATCGCTAATGAAGGCTTCCGTAACCGTATCGAGATTCCTTCTTAACTTTATAGTTGACTCCTTATGCTATTATGCTAAATAATCTAATAGTCTTTAATTGTTAGTTATTCGGTAGTAGTGTATGTTATTAAACATAGTATCCTCCTCGTCCTTATAAGGGGTCTAGGAGAGGTGTCGCAACCCGGTTACTATCCTTCTCCTCTACTTTCTAGGTATAGTTAAATTGTCGGGGTCTAACACTGCTCCTAGATTTGCCTACCTTTAGTTGCATTATATTGAACTACTCGCGGCGTACTATATTTTTACCGCGGCAATCCCGCGCTATATAACCTTCCTTACTATAGGCATAGTATATAAGTTTTCCTTTTCCTTTAAAGGGCTTTCCGTAGCCCCTACTCTTGTCGATCCTCCGTCCTCGTTAGGTAACGTCTAGTTCTATTAGCTATGGTCTATAGTAGGGCTAGCTTTGTCGTAAGGATTCTCCCTTCGTAACGTACCCTCCTAAGGGTCTACGATCCGGAGCGTATCCTACTATACCTCCTACCTTAGAGTCGTATTTCTTTTCCTAGTATCGTTCCTAGAGCTAGTTATCGATGTTAATCGACGCCTTCATTAGCTCTTCGAGGTTAGTAATCCGTCCCCCGTGTCTTATTAACTCGTCCTTAACGGAGTCTTTAAGTCTACGTCGGAACATAGTTATTAACGCCGTCTAGTCCTATCCGGTAATTTGTCCGTATTCTTCGAATTTGGCTACATACTCTAAAGTAGACGTCTTCTACTTTAGGTGTTGAATAATTCGTATAGCCTATTAGACTTCGTTCGAGGTTCTAAAGATTGATTTTATCTTTTCTTTAAAAAGGGTATAGCTCCTAAACATTCCGATAGGGTCTAATCGTCCTATACCTTCGAGGTATTCCTTAAGGTAAGGTTTAATCTAGTTCTACGTACTTCCGCGAAGGTACGTAATAGCGAAGATAGTTCTCTTATTAGCATCGACTAGGTTAAACATAAGGTACATATCTATCTAGTTGATCTAGTCGTCGAACTTAGCTCTATCTCTATAGAAGAGGTCTAGCTTAGTAGCCTTAACGTCGTTCTTCCTTAGGGTAGGCTCGTTATCGTTATTAGACTTATCGTCCTTCGTAGTAGTCTATTATAGTAGCGCACGGCGGATGCTTCCTACTTCGCTAGGGGCGGGTGTTCCCCTACTAGCTGCTTAAGTAGCGCTCATCCTAAGGGCGTTTAAAGTGTTATGTCTCGTTCTAGGGCTAGTCTTAAACGAGAGATAAGTTAAGTCACGTAGCGGTATTCTTTAGAGAGGCTAAAGTAAGCTAAGCGAAGATAAATGATTAGAATAAGAGTTATATTCCAATTAGTAAGATAGTAACATAAGTTGAACGCATTAGAACCATAAGGGTTTCTAGCGTTCCTAAATATAAAGGAGACATTGCTAGTCTTAGTCTTAATTACTCAATCGCTAGTAAGCGAGTAATCTCGAATCACTAAGTCGCTAGTAAGCGAGTGATCTCGAATTACTAAGTCGCTAGTAAGCGAGTAATCTCGTACGGCGCACGTGGTTTCCGTAGCTAATAGTTAGGCGTGCCGTCGTAGCTCAACCCGGACCGTAACACGTAAATCCTACTTATCTTCTACGGTTATCTTCGCGTTTAAACTTATACCCGGTACTAGAAAAGCTAGCTCCTTATAGTAGATAGGCTATACTACTATAATCTTATTCTATATATATACTATATAACCGCCGACGTAGTTCTTAGTAATTCCCTATATATAGGTAGTATAGGAGTAACTAGCAACCTAGCGTAGAGAATCGCTAGTAAAGCCTTCCCCCTACCCGCGGGTTAGGAGATACGCTACGTCGCGAAGGTAACCGAGTCTCGTGTTATTGTCTCGTTCCAGGGCTAGTCTCAAAGAGAGATAAGTCAAGTCACGTGGCGGGATTATTCTTTGGAGAGGCTGAAGCAAGCTGAGCGAAGATGAATAATTGGAATAAGAGTTGTATTCCAATCAGTGAGATAGTAACATGAGTTGAACGCATTAGAACCATAAGGGTTTCTAGCGTTCCTAAATACAAAGGAGATTCGTAGATCTCGGTGATCAGTCTGATCAGTCTGAGCATGAGCAGTCTGATCAGTCTGAGCATGAGCAGTCTGATCGCTCCAAGTCTGAGCGCTCAGGCAGGATGAGTCACGTGTTCGTCTTTGAGTCACGTGTTCGTCTTGTCATTATGATTCCAGGGTCCATGGGAATCATTCCGTAACACCATCCCCTTCTTAGCCTAGCTTCGTCCCGAAGCTTCTTAAGTCATGTTGTACTTCCTTTTCGTGTCTCGCAACGATGTCTTCTTCCTCCCACAAACGCCGTCAACGACTTGCTTCGGATACTGAAGTTTCCGGTATCGAAATGGCCCCATGTACGAATTGTCAGAAGTCTCGATCCTCGGGCGCAGTAGTGAGGTGTATCGTGGGCTCTCGGTCTGGGAAGTGTTCGGCCTGCATTCGAAAAGGCTGTAAGGATTGCGATGTGCGTCTTTCTCGTCCGGAGTGGGAACGCCTTCGCGATTCGCGCGATAAACTCAAGCTGGAGCTTGAGAGGATCGAAGAGGAGGAGGTGCGGCTGAAGATGCGCAAGATCCGTCTTCGGAAACAGCTACGGTTAGCTGAGCGTCGTACCGATGATGCCGTCGCTAAGGAGTTGGAGGAGCTCGAGGAAGAAGAGGCGCGCGAGGAGCTAGCGTCCCTTGAACAGGCGTCGGGGGTAGAGGTGCCTCCTTCGCTAGTTCCTTTCTCGGATATCCTAGAGATGCCCGTAAATGACTGGGCGGCGCTTTCTGGGGCGGAGCCTTGGGGCGAGTCCCTAGGGGTAGAGTCCCTTTAGGGTACTTATTTGTAAGTTGTGTCCCTGTTTCCATTGATCGGCTAGGTAGCTCAGTGGTAGAGCGCAAGTTGTCTACACTCTTGAGGTCGTGGGTTCGATTCCTACTCTAGCTGCTCCCGGCGGACTGGTCACCAATCGGTGACTAGTCCGCTGGCCGCTTTTTGGTCTTGTAGTATTCCTGGATCTTTTGCTGACAGTTTCGTAGGTTTTGTTTTGGTTCCCAGGTATTTTCTGATTCGTCGTATCCTTTCCATTTGACAAGGTATCGCTGACCTTTCTTATCTAGGATTCTTTCGACTTCAAATTCGTTTTCTGCTTCCGGTTTAAAATGGAAGCTCTCCTGGCAGGGTGTTTCGGCGTCTGCGGGTTCCAACTTGGAGATATGGAAGACTGGGTGGATTTTGGCGTCTGGTGGTAGTCGTAGTCGATAGTTGACTAGTCCTACGACTTTGTCGATTAAAAATGGTCCGACCTTGACGTGATCCAGTTTCTTGGTCTGTCTTCTTGTTCTCAAGTTTTTTGTAAGGAGATAGACCTTATCCCCCTCTTTTAGCAGAGGTGCCATTTTTCTCGTGTCCTGCCGTTGTTGAGACAGTTTTCGTTGTGCATCTTCGATCGCCTTGCGTGTTTCTTTGTGCACTTCCTTAAGAGTGTCCGTCGTCACGATTGCTCTTTCGGCTTGTGGGTGGGATCCAGGTGTTCCAAATAGGTTAGGATCTTTACCAAAGTTCGCATAAAATGGCGTCGTTGAAGTTGTCTCCGATTTGTGGTTGTTCAGTGCAATCTGCGCCATTGGCAGTAATGAAACCCAGTTGTCTTGTGCGTAGTTGATGTAGTGTCGTAGGTATTGTTCTAGCGTTTGATTCATCCTTTCGGTTTGTCCGTCTGTCTCCGGATGATATGCTGTCGACAGCTTGTGTTTGATTCCGATCGTTCCCATAAGCGTCTTCCAATAGTTCGATGTAAATAGCTTGTCTCTGTCCGTTATAAATGCTTGAGGGAATCCATGGTATCGGATAAGTCTGTCTAGTACGAGGTATCCGAGCTGCTCTGCATTGTACGTTTCCGATGCAGGAATGAAGTGTGCGTATTTCGTAAGTCTATCAACCATGACTAGTATCATGTCGTATGGTTGTTTCGTAACTTGATCTCTTGACGGTGGGAGTTTCGTGATAAAGTCCATTGTGACTTCGTCCCATGGTTTCGTTGGTGGTGTCCTGAACTGTAGGTGACCGTATTTTGCGTGTCTCGCAGCCTTGTTTCGTTGGCAGTGTACGCATTGTTTAATATAGCGTGACACCTTAAGTCTCATCTGTGGAAATGAGAAACTGCGCTGTATTAGGTCCATTGTTTTTGAAGTTCCGGGGTGTCCGTAATTTGGTCCGTCGTGATGTTGTCGTATGCATTCTTCTTCTCGATCCTTAGGTACTTGGTATTTTCCTTGCGATATAGGGAATTGTTCGTCCCTGTCGCCTAATATCCGTACGATGTTGTTAAATTCTCTTGTGTTGGCACTAAGACTTCCGTCGGGGTTTGTCTTTAGTATTTTATGTTGCACTGGTTCTTTTCCTTCCATGTAGTCGCTTCTTCGGCTCAACGCGTCGGCGCGGCCATTCTCTCGTCCTGGAGTATATTTGATTTCGAACTTATACTGTCCTAGCAGCTCCGACCAGCGGGCTTGCCTTCGGGTAAGTTCTTTCGTCGTCGTGAAGTACGTAAGATTCTTGTGGTCAGAAAGAATCGTTAACTTCGGTGGGCCCTCGACATATACTCTCCAATGTTGCATAGCAGCAACAATGGCTAGAAGCTCTTTATCATGGATGTCGTAGTTCTGTTCCGCTGTGGTCATTTTCCGGGAGTAATAGGCTACTGGGTGTCTCTGCCCGTCGTGTGTCTGTGTTAGACATGCGCCTATTGCCATATCAGACGCGTCGGTCTCGATGTGGACTTCCTTGCTACCATCGAATAGTCGAAGCGTGGGGGCTGAAGCGCATTGTTCCTTAAGTTTCTTGAATGCTTCAGTCTGTTCTTTTCCCCATTTCCAGGTGACGTCCTTTCTTGTAAGCATCGTCATTGGTGCTGCTATCTTTGAATAGTCCTTAATAAATTTCCGGTTGTAGTTCGCTAGTCCAAGGAATGATTGTACGTCCTTGACTGTTTTCGGTTCTGGCCACTCTCTAATTGACTGTGTCTTCGCAGGGTCGATCGTTATCCCTGTAGTGCTAATAATGAAGCCTAAGAATTTGACTTCTTTCTTGTGGAATTCGCATTTCTCGGGTGCCGTCTTGAACCCTGATTGCGTGAGTCGTTCGAAGACGTCCTGGACTTGTTTTATGTGTTCCTGTAGGGACCCTTTTGTGTAGACCAGTATGTCGTCCATGTATGCGATAACGCATACATCGAGTAGGTCTCTAAGTGTTTCGTTGACAAGGTCCTGGCAGGATGCGGGTGCGTTGGTCAATCCCATTGGCATAACCAAGAATTCGTAAAGTCCGTATCTTGTTCTGAAAGCGGTTTTCCATTCTTCTCCTTCTGCCATCCGTATAGCGTAGAAGGCATCTCGTAGGTCAATCTTCGTGTACCAGTCTGATCCGGTTAATCTGTCTTGTGCTTCTTCGATGTTGGGTAGCGGGTATCGGTTCTTAATCGTGATCTCGTTTAACTTCCTGTAGTCTTGTACGAGTCGTAACTTCCCGTTTGCTTTTGGAACGAACATACATGGAGTTCCTGCACTCGAGGTGGATCTTCTTATCCATCCTTTGGCTAGCTTCTCCTTCAGCCATTCTCGTAGGGTCTGTAGCTCTTTCTCAGACATTTGATATAGGGGTCCCCATGGAGGCTCTTTCCCTGGCTGAATGTTAATCTTATGATCCCATGGGCGGTGCTTAGGTAAGGCGGTTTTGCCTCTCTCCTCTTCAAAGAGTCGCGACCACTTGCGATACTCCTTGGGAATACTCAACTCTGAGATGTTAGTATTCTTCGATGGTGCGTTACTTCCATCACTTCCAGTGACTTCGTGACCCGGCGGCCCCACGCCAGTGTCTGTCCCGGTCGAAGGTGGTTCTTCTGTCCTTCTAGTCGGCGCAAGCTGTATCTCGTTTAGCTGTTTCCTTGCCTCATCTGCCAGTGAACGCTGCCACTGCGCAGGCTGAATGTCGACAACGCAATCGCATTCCCTAAATGTGAGTACTCCTCTTCTCCAGTCGATTACTGGATTGTGCTTTCTCAACCAAGGCATACCTAATACTATGTCATGACTGGCCATATCAGTGACATCCAAGGTAATATTCTCGTGGTGCTGTTGGATAGCCAGTGGCAATGGTATCGTCTCCCATTCCACGCTAGGTAACGATGATCCGTTTACCGCGATCAACTCGTAACCCCATTTCTTCTTCAGGGTAGCTAACCCGTTTCTTCTTGTGAAAGACTCGGAGATAAAATTCCCCGCTGCTCCTGAGTCGATCATGACACTGGTTTTGTGTCCGTTGACGATTGCTTGTGTCTGGAAAACTGTGTTTGATGTCGATGCGTGAGCCTGAGTGTTGCATAACTCCCTCCGGTCGCTCATTCCTGGGGAGCTGATCCTTTTCCCGAATGGTATGCGGTTCGCTGTGCTTCGTGCCTAGAGGCTTCGGCTAGAACCTGTAGCCCGTTGCCCTGTGTCCACACTTGTAATCTATTGCGTTCCTGGATCTTCTGCGTTTCTGAGTAGAGAGCCCGTACATGCTGTACTGCTGTTCGTAATTCATTCGATATGAATGTCCCTGACGGTGTAAGATATCCGGTTCCTGTTATTCGGCTTCCTATCGGTGGTCGTTCTGTAATGGCGGTTGCTAGGTTCTCGGTTGTTTCCATGAGTGGGTATCCCCAGGCCATGCCTCGTAGGGTGTTAAGTGTCTTGTCAAACTCAATGGAATGTAGCCTTCTTCGTCCGCCTATTTTAGGTAGGAATTCCTCGTGCCTTCTCTGTAGGTAGATAATCATGTCGTACAGTTTCTTAGGTGCATCTACCGTGAAGGTAAGTTGTTCGTTGTCGTCGTCAGTGTCGCTCTCTTCTCCTTCGGAGGAATCTTCTTCGCTTGATTCTTCCGGATCCTGTTCTTCCTCGATGGTATCTAGCCCGGTGGTTTCTTGACTTTCTTCCTGTGGTTCTGGTGACCATGATCCGTTCCATCCTGGGTCCTGATTTTCTTTATCGCTTCCATCTTCGTTGAAGTAGGATTCATCGATGTCCACTTCTCTGAGCGTGGCGTCTTGCCTATGCGTCGCTCCCAGGGTTCCTCGTGGTTGCTGAGGCCAATACCCTGCGCCTGACTTCGCGGCGTAGTGGATTTGACACGAGTCTTGGTAACAGAATCGCCAATGAAGGCTTCCATGACCATTTCGAGGCTCAGGTTCGGTCTCGTAGTCGACTCTTCGTGTCATCATGTTGAACTGTCGTGGTTGGTTCTTCGCATCAAATGGAATGACCACCATTTGCTGCCCATAGTATCCTCCTCGTCCTTCTGAGGGGTCCAGGAGAGGCGTCGTGCTTCTGTTGCTAGCTCTCTCCCCCACTCTCCGAGTATAGTCGGTATCTCCCCGAGATCCAACGCTGCTCTCAGATTTACTAGTTCGGGGTTGCATCATATTGAACTGCTCGCGGCGCACCATATTTTTACCGCGGCAATCCCGCGCCATGTGACCTTCCTTGCCACAGGCATAGCATGTGAGTTTTCCTTTTCCTTTAAAGGGCTTTCCGTGGCCCCTACTCTTAACGATCTTCCGTCCTCGTTGGGTAACGTCCAGTTCCATTGGCTGTGGTCCATAGTAGGGTTGGTTTTGTCGTGAGAATTCTCCCCTCGCAACGTATCCTCCTAAGGGTCTGCGGTCCGGAGCATATCCTGCTATTCCTCCTACTTTGGAGTCGTATTTCTTTTCCTGGTGTCGTTCCCAGAGCTGATCATCGATATTGATCGACGCCTTCATTAGCTCTTCGAGGTTGGTGATCCGTCCCCCGTGTCTTATCAACTCGTCCTTGACGGAGTCCTTAAGTCCACGTCGGAACATAGTCATCAACGCCGTCTGGTCCCATCTGGTGATTTGTCCGTACTCTTCGAATTTGGCGGCATACTCTGAAGCAGACGTCTTCTGTTTCAGGTGTTGAATGATTCGTATGGCCTGTTGGACTTCGTTCGAGGTTCCAAAGATTGATTTCATCTTTTCTTTGAAAAGGGTGTAGCTCCTGAACATTCCAGTGGGGTCTAATCGTCCCATACCTTCAAGGTATTCCTTAAGGTAAGGTTTGATCCAGTTCTGCGCACTTCCGCGAAGGTACGTGATGGCGAAGATAGTCCTCTTATTAGCATCGACTGGGTTGAACATGAGATACATATCCATCTGATTGATCCAGTCGTCGAACTTGGCTCTGTCTCCATGGAAGAGGTCTGGCTTGGCGGCCTTAACGTCGTTCTTCCTTGGAGTAGACTCGTCATCGTCATCAGACTCATCGTCCTTCGTGGTGGTAGTCTGTTGTGGTGGCGCACGGCGGATGCTTCCTGCTTCGCTGGGGGCGGGTGTTCCCCTACCAGCTGCTTGAGTAGCGCTCATCCTGAGGGCGTTCAAAGTGTTATTGTCTCGTTCCAGGGCTAGTCTCAAAGAGAGATAAGTCAAGTCACGTGGCGGGATTATTCTTTGGAGAGGCTGAAGCAAGCTGAGCGAAGATGAATAATTGGAATAAGAGTTGTATTCCAATCAGTGAGATAGTAACATGAGTTGAACGCATTAGAACCATAAGGGTTTCTAGCGTTCCTAAATACAAAGGAGATTCGTAGATCTCGGTGATCAGTCTGATCAGTCTGAGCATGAGCAGTCTGATCAGTCTGAGCATGAGCAGTCTGATCGCTCCAAGTCTGAGCGCTCAGGCAGGATGAGTCACGTGTTCGTCTTTGAGTCACGTGTTCGTCTTGTCATTATGATTCCAGGGTCCATGGGAATCATTCCGTAACATCTCGTAGCGTATATATATACACGTCTAATTACCCTAGCTTTCCGACCTATATCCTTAATGCTACGGCGGACTTACTAAATGCTAATAGGACGGTTAAGGTCGACGGCGCTAGACCCCGAAGCTAAGATAGTCTACTAGTCCTTATCGGCTACTTACTACCGTCGAGACTCTAGGATCCCGTCGAGGGCGAGTAGAAGTACTAGTCGATTAGGCTAGGTCCATTCGATAAGCCTATCTAGTCGAAGGGTAGTACGCCTTAACACTTTATATATCGTAGTACTACGTACGAGGCCGTAACGTAGCGCGTAAATAAGCAACTAGCTAATTAGACACATGTAACTATCGGTAGTTAAGGCTCGACCGTACTATGTAGAGTACTAGCTATACGTAGCCTTAAAGCCTTTATACTAGTACTTATTAATCTCGCCTCGTACATCGGCTATTATTAGAGTAAGCTCGCTGTTTCGGGAAGCCTCGACGAATAGCCGTATATCCTTCTACTTAATAAACTCTTTGCTATTATAATAGTCTAACTAGGTAATGTCTCCGGATCGACTACCGGTAGTAGTAATAAGGACAACTAATAGTGTTCGCGCGATTATCGTATCCTAGTCCTAAGTTCCGCGCTCTATAGCGTAGTTAATAAAGCTTCGAACTATCTTAGATAGCGTAAGGTATCCTAACGCCTAAAAGTTAGTTAGGGCTTAGGGATTTATATAAGGCTAGGAGGGTTTAAAATGTATAAGTTATATCGATACGTTAAGAGTAGAACATCGCCTACGAGCGTACCTATCTAAGTTCGCTTAAAGGTCTAGCCTTTAATAACACTCTTTAACTTAATAAGGTTATTAAAGAGAACTTTAATCTTAGTAGAATGCTAACTCGTAAATACGAACCCTTCCTCGGCCGAGTACGTAAACTAGCTATAGGTAGCGATAATCTTATAACCGTTAACGAGGGTCTTAGTGTTTAGCTCCGTAACATTAACGGGCACTGCCTATATATACTCTATAGGGCGGAATTAGCTTAATAGCTTAAAGGTTATTTAGGCCTAGCTTAAAAGAAAGAGACGTACTAGTTACCGAGGCTAGAAACCTAAAGACGTCTTCTCCTATAAAGGCCGTCTTAAGATCTTAACCGAGCGTATGTTCGCGGAAGGCGTTAAACCGTATAACCTAAAGACTCTAAGCCCTAATAGTACCTAGCGCCCTATATTTAAACTTAAGCTTCTTTAGTGTCTTCTTAGAATCGATGCGATCTATCTCTATAGAGGTAAGCATCGATTTAATAGACCTCTTTCTAACGTTATACTACGGTAGACGAGTAGGGGACGAGAAGGCAATGTCGGAGGACTAGCCTATAGTATAGTTTTCTACGGGACTCTCGCGGGGGGGGGGTAGGGGATAGGGTAGCTTAACGATAGGTAAGGTAGACGTAGGTAGTATAGGAAAGGGTTATAGTAGCGATAAGTAGAGTAATAGTTACAGTATATAGGTGTAGTAGAGGTGTAAGAGTAGTTAAGGTATAAAAGGGAGTAATTTATAGTAGTAATAAACATGCTTAACTAGTAGGCGCCTACTAGGCGGAGTCTAAAGTAGGTATAGGTGCAAGGGTAGGTGCCGGTAGCTAGTAGTAGGTGCGGACGGGTCGTCTAGGACTACGAGGTAGTCGCGATCTTAATCGCGTATAACCTAGTCTAATACTACTCTACCCTACTTTAACGACTTTTTGAGGGTACGATACTTTAATTGTAGTAGTAAAGAAAATTACACGCGGGTCTCTAGCGGGTAATAGACTATAATAATAAAGCTATCTCGCCTAAATTGTATATAATAAGTTAACTCCTAGCCTTATCTTAGCACTTATAGATTAGATCGAACGTGTAGCCCGATCCTAGTTACTTTAAGCTAGGCTTAAATAAAGAATAAAGAAACTGTCACTTAGTTCCCTTAGTCCTCTACGCGCCGGCGGACTACTACTTAAACCTACTAAATTATACTAAGCAATTACTCTACGAAGGCGTAGATCTTACTATCCATTTAAGCCGGATCCCTCCGGGTTGTAACGTTATAGGCGTACGCCTATAGTAGTCCGAGCTACTTCTATAGGACACGAACGCTATCGACATCGATACATCGAGATAGTAGGTACGCGAAATTATCGATAGTATAGTATTCGAGGAGTCCGCCTATCTCCTCGCGTATCTTACCTATTACTATCTACTCGTATTAACGACGGCATATAAGTAAGTCGCGTAAGCCGGCTACTATCCCTACTAGATCTAGTATAGATTCCTTATCGTCTACTATAAGTACTAGGAGCTCGTCGCGCTCGTCGCTCGTAGTAAGGGTATTACTATATTTTATATAGATACGTATCGCGGCAATAGCCCCGTCGACGGTCCCGGTTTCGAGGTTAGTAGGGAGGTTATCCGCTATTTTAACCGTATCCTTATCTAGCTAGCTTTAGATACAATACTCGAGAAAGAAGGGGAGTCCGCTTCAATAAACTTAGGACAGCTAGTTAGAAGCTCGGAGTATAGCGTAGACGCGGTATATAAGCTCGGGCTTTAGGTCCGGGACTCGCGGATATATAGCCTAATATAGAAAAGCGATAGGGTTAGCCCGATGTATATATCTTCTATTTAAGCCTAGCCGAATAGAAGTTAGGTTTAGTTAGGGCTGGACTCTTTACCTATAATTCCTCTACTAATTTCCCTACTATCTCGGCGTTAAGCTCTTCGTCATCGTCCTAAAAAGCCTATACGCCTTCGTCTTACGTTGCCGGACCTATCGCAGTTAGGCTAGGCGCCATTTTATATAAGATGTACTCGACTATATTAAGTGCCTTAGGGTCGTAATCTATTAGTGTAAGCATGCTAAAGCTATTAAGTAGGGCGAGGTAGTGCTCGTTCTTAGTAACTACGAGTAGCTTCTTAAGGAAGGCCTTATTAAACTTATCGACCGCGAGCGCGACATTCTTACTACCCTCTAAGACCTTACTTACGGAGCACTAGTACCGGCAGTTCTACTTAATAATGTCTTCTACATCCTTCGCTTACGTTACTTCTTCCGTAACCTACTTCGGCTCGGGACCTAGCAATTCCTCGAAAAAGAAGATGTTCGATCGGTCCTAGCCTAGTAGTACTACGGTCCTACGGTCGCTAGACTACGCGCCGTCCCCGTAGTCGTATAATATAAAGAAATTTGCCCCGCTAGGAATGTCTAGCGAGACCTTAATAACTACCAGTAAGAGATACTTATCGGGGGCTAAAACTTCGTCTGCTTTAGCGGGCTACTACTGCTACTACTTAATAGGCTACTTACCGGCCTTTTTACTACTAGTCGGCTTACCGGGCGGCCTACCGGACTCCTTGTTCTTATACCGAGTTAGCTCGTCGCTATAGAGAATACCTATCTAAAGATACTTTTCCGTAACACCCTCGGTATAGATAAGCTCTATACTACGCGGAACTAGTAGTTTTAAGCGGTAGTTATATTTCTACGGGTTATAGTATACGCTTCTTCCGTTCTACTTATAGTTATACGTAACTCTAAAAAGGATTCTTCCTTCTACGCCTACTATTATCTTCTTAAGGTTAGTCGCGGTAGCTACTTTATTCGGCCTAGCCGAAATAACTAGCTTATTAGTCTAGGTGTTAACTTCCGGAGGTAAATCTTCGACTAGCGAAGGTGTTAATACGTTGTCCCCTATAGTGAATAAGTGTTCTATATATGTATATATATATAAGAGAGAGAGATAGAGAGAGAGCGAGAGGGAAAGAGAGCGAGGAAAGTCGCGGGGCTTGTCGTTTATTAGGTGTAAATAAGAGGTAAAGAGTGTATAAGTTGTAGTAGATAGTCCTATAATGTAATAATTGTATATAACTATAAGGATTAATTATAAAGCGCGTCTTTTTATTTTGATTTAGCGCGTACGCGGTAAATAAAGGTAATAACATCTAGCTATTTCGACGTAACAGTAAGAACGCTAAACGCTAAGTTTAGTACGCTCTAATCCGGAGGCCGTAAAGAAGTTTTAAGCCTAGCTTAACTGCTATAGAAGCGTATACGCACTACTATAATACTAGCTACTACGTAGACATACGGCGGAAAAGCGGAACCTACTAACGCCCTATCGTGCTGTTACTAGTGCTCTATAGCGCGTCCCCTCCCTCTAAACGAACATAGCTACGCCGCCGCTATCTAATAATCCCTACTACTATAACAATGCCAATTTCTCTAGCCTTTACTAGACGGTACGTAACGGATTAAAGACTCTAAAGATACGAGAGTAATAAGGAAACAAAACACTACCTCCTTCTAAGGTAAACGCCCGCGGCCGCATAGTCGATGCTAATAATATTAGTAAGGAGGAGGCAATAACTCGGGTTTGCGACGCGCTTTAAAAGGTAAATTAAAGCCCGCTAAGGCCCGCTCTTTAGTACAACCTAGGTTATCTAAGTAGCGAGGCGATCGATGTAATACGACGATGTTACCGGTAAGTGCTTTATATATAGCAATATGCGGGAAAGCTTACCGAAAAGGACTAGGATAAATTCGATAGCTACTTTAAGATTGTCGATAGCAAAATGCGCGATACGGTAACATCGGCTAAGCCTAGCTTAAAGAAGGTAGAGACGGACTTAATAGACGTCTATAAATTGAAAATCGAGGCAAACAACTCTAGAGAGTACTACGCGAAGAAGAAGTAGAGGAAGAAAGAGCGGCAATAGAGTAAGCTTCTATCTCTATTTTCGTTATTATTAGGGGAGGGTTAGCAATTCGGCAATAGATATATATACTAACACTCTTCCGTAGGAGATAAGCTAAGGGCTTAAGTATAGTTCGAAGAACAGTAGGAGAGGACGCGTAGCCTTCGCGTCTAAACTAATCCTATTTAGCGTTACGAGATAATTACTAAGAGTACGCCCTTTACGAATAAGGAGCTTAGACTTTTAGGCGATAACTATTTTAGCGATTACGATAGAGGAGAGTAGGGGGGACTGTTAACAGACGACGACTATAAGAATAACCCAGACTACGGTAAGAAGCCGGGCAGAAATATAATAGAGAGAGAGAGTAAGTAAGAGAGAGAGTAAGAGAGAGAGTAAGAGAGAGAGTAAGAGAGAGAGTAAGAGAGAGAGTAAGAGAGAGAGTAAGAGAGAGAGTAAGAGAGAGAGTAAGAGAGAGAGTAAGAGAGAGAGTAAGAGAGAGAGTAAGAGAGAGAGTAAGAGAGAGAGTAAGAGAGAGAGTAAGAGAGAGAGTAAGAGAGAGAGTAAGAGAGAGAGTAAGAGAGAGAGTAAGAGAGAGAGTAAGAGAGAGAGAGAGAGAGAGTATATGTGTGTATTTATGTAGGACTGTTTTTAGGAATGAAATGGAGTTCACTATACTACTACTACTACTACTACTACTACTACTACTACTACTACTACTACTCCCACTACTGCTGCCATGTCTTACTACCGGTTTCATTTTCCAATTTTCACAGGGGGGGCGCAGGGGCCGCGAAGCAGAAGAAATCCGTGTTTAGGAGGAAAATACTATTTCAACGCGTTATCGAATCATGGTTACCTCCCGCGAGATGGCAGAGCAACAATTGATCAGTTTCGTGAGGCTACACGGAAGGTCTTCGGCATGGCTCCAGTACTGTCGCCCAAGCGCGCGCAGATGCACTTCTTACTGACTCTTTCAGGACCTGGGTGGCTTCCTTGCTAACTTCGGTGCCTTGGTTGACGGCGATGGTTCGAGCTGGTCTATTGCTGGTAACATCAGAGAAGGCATAGGAGGGTCTCACAACAACTATGAGGTAAGTTGCCAAGTCGAAGAAAGACATTCGCATACACTAAAAGCACTATTTTTGGTAGACCGACAGCTCGCCCTGCAGAGCCGACCTGAACCAGTACGGTAGCAACAGTCGCCTCATCGTGTCACAGTTCAGAAATGTTCGTTGAAGCCCAGCCCGAATCTGGAGTCTCAGCTAAAATCGTTGCAGCTATACGACCGTCAGCCGGCGACCGGCTTTCAAAACTATAACCTTGAAGTCCTGCGCGACTTCCGCAAATCTCGCTACGACGAGTCTGTTGCAAAGAACCCGTGGTTTTTCTATGGTCCATTCCCTGGCATCGAGGTGTCCCAAGCCGCCTTCACTTTCATCTACCGCTTCATGAGCAACAAGTCTGCGGAATACCCGTCCGGGATCCTCGATAGGAACGTCATCAAGAGCTTCATGTCCATCACCGAGGACTCGAACGGCGGTCTCACCTGGGTACCAGGTCACGAAAGGATCCCAGACAACTGGTATAAGAGGAACCCCTCCGACGAGTACAGCGTTCAATACTTTGAGACGGATATCCTGTACTTCGCCCAGACTGTTCCAGAGGTCCTTCAGATCGGTTGCAACACTGGTCGTGTAAACAGCTTCAACAAAATCACACCCGAGACCCTCACGAATGGTGCCTATACTGCTGCTCAGGTCGCTAGGAGCCCTATTTGCTTCGCATCTGAGTTCACCAAGGCTTCACTGCCAGGCATTACTGGACTACCATTGAATAGCCCTCTTTTGAGTCCATTGGTCAGCACTCTCAACGCCGTCACTGGTCCGTTGAACTGCGCTGCTATAGGTAGTGTCAACCAATCTGCTGTTGCCGCATGCCCCGGATTCTCATTCTATGGCGGCGTTAGGGGACCTGTCGCGCCGGGTGCTATTCAGACACCGTAGACGAGGAGGGTATAGTAGCGGTCGAAATTGTGGTTATGACGGCATGGGAACGCAGCACTCGCAAGATCGCAAGCATCCCTTGTCCCTTGTCTCTTGGCGGCTGACAAGGTGTAAATCACTCGGGATCAGCTGCAGCATACTTACAGCGAAGGAAGAATGAACGAGCTGCTACGGTATTGTCCCATGCATGTACCGATTGCCTAAAAAGCATAATGTACTACTTACACATGTGTCATTATCATCGGCATTTGAAAGCGAAGTACGTACTTACTATACCGCCGCAGGTGGGGAGAGATCTCCGAACGATCGTGCTAGGCGAAAATGCTTCCCCTCCCCCATGCTCCATGCTCCATATGCTGCATGCTGCATGCTGGCGCACCACAAAGTGCCATGCTGGGAACATGAGTCCTTGACGTTACTGTCGAGATCGGGACTACACGCCCACCGCACCTTTCTCTGTCGCTATCGGCAGCTCTGAGAATCTCACTATGCGGCTGCGGCACAGCACCAAATGGTGACGGTTCAGCTGACGAACAATGTCGGGAATGCCAAACACCGATTCTGGAGCCTCTCAAGAGACCTGGAACGGGAGGTACAATGGCTACACAGCGACTGTCACGGTCTGCAGCGCAGTCTCCCTCTACAATGTAATCGAACTCGGCCTTCTCATCATCACAACTTTCAAACAATGGACCGGCCTCTACTTCTACTCCATGTCCATCTCAACCTTCGGCCTCCTCCCCTACAACATCGGCTTCCTCATCGAGTTCTTCGCTCTAACGTATCTTGCCGTCGGCAAGACACTCGACGGGCTCGGCTGGATCATGCTCATCACCGGCCAAGCCCTTGTCCTCTACTCCCGTCTAGGCCTTATCCTCCATAACCCGACCATCCTCAAGTGCATCAAATACATGATCATCTTCAACGCTCTGGTCTGGCACACCACGACCGAAGTCCTCAACTTCGGCCAAGCCTTCGCGCCCCTCCGTCCTGGACATCCTCCCAACCGCGCCGGCTTCGAGCGGGGATATCGATATGTGGAGAAGGCGCAGATGACCGTCTTTTGCGTGCAGGAGTTCATCCTCTCGGGCGTGTACGTCTGGCAGACGGTCAAGTTGCTCAAAGTCATCGCAAAGGAAGGGACGAGGAGAGTCATGTGGCAACTCTTCGTCGTCAACGTGGTCATCATAATCCTAGACATTGGACTGTTGGCAATCGAGTACAAGGGCCTGCGCGTTTTGGAGCAGACGATCAAGGGGTTTACGTATAGTATCAAGCTGAAGCTGGAGTTTGTCATTCTCGGCAAGCTTGTGGAGCTGGTAGAGTCGAGCAAGCGGACCTTGTCCGGGGCTTTCGCTGGAGGAGGGAGCTATAGTACGGCTGCTACTGGTGAGACATACGTGGACGACCACGATCCGAGACCGAGGTGGTTGAGGGATTTGGAGCGGAGGTCTTCGGCAACACAGACGATTGGGAAGGACGCTTCGGGAGGGACGGGGAGCTCCTCCATCGCAAAGAGACCCACAACGATGAGTATGGACTTTTCAGAGTTTGAGAATGGGATTGCTTCGCCGCTGCCGCTGCCGCTGGATAGGTATAGGACACAGGATCCTTACAGGAGGCGGAGGGGCGAAAGCGATGTGATGTATGCGGAAGCGTTGAGGGGTATGGCGGTACCCCAGACGAATGGTGTGATATGATTGTAAATGGAACACGATGCGCTTTGCATCAAGACATTGATGCACAATTGTGTCTGTTTGACCAAGTCTCGACCTGGGGCGAAAAAGTGTCACCGCTTTCATCATGCATATGAACCTATCCAAGGCTGTAGCGTATCGTTCTGTCCAACAGTCTTTCAATACGGCTCACGGATATTGAGTCATACCATGCAGCGATCAGCGACAAGTCTCGTGTGAACTCAAGTCCATAATATGGGTACCATATCGCGTTGATTCGACTGGCGCTTGTTGGTGTGTATCTTGAGGCCTTGAAACGCTCCACCAATTGTCCAATGTGCTCCATGTATGTGCTCCATGTAGCAATGGCCGTCAATGCAGAAGTCTTCCGCAAGTACGATCCGAAGGGGAACCAATCGGAAGAATTCGATCTCTCGCCGGCCTGACGCCCATGTGTCTTCCATCGATAGTTGTCGTTCACCGCAACCAGACTCAATCAGCGTCACTCACCTCCTCAACTCCTGCAAAATCTCCCTCAGCTTGGGCACGGTGCTAGCCCACGCCCTACTCCCATCCGCCCTCACAACCAGATCACTCAAACTCTTCGGCTCCAAAGCCAACTCTATCAACTCCCCAGCCGTTGGACTCCTCTCGAAAAACACAAGCTGCCAAAGTAGCAAATTCCCATTCTCAGGACTATGCCTCATGATTCTGAACTGAAAATACGGCTCATGGTTCGAAACTACTACCATGTCTCGCCAACTGGCACGCGGCGTCTCCTGGAAGCTGACACCCTTCCGACAGATGATACGCAAGACTGGGGCGAGGAAGCCGCCGCTGGTGTCGGGCTCGCCGAACTCGACGCGGCCTATGTGGGAGTGGCAGTGTTGGCGGACCCAGGGGGCTGCGAGGAGAGGGTTGATGCGAGGGCGGGTGTTGAGGAGATATGTTACAGGGTTCTCGACATCTTGGTCGCCTTCTCCGGGCTCCAGCCACAGCTTCTGGCGGAGTCGGCAGGAGCCGTGGATGGTCTGACGGAAGTTCTTGTTGACTCTTTGACTGAGGAGGAGCGCCTGAGCGCCGAGATGGAGGAGGATGCACTCGAAGAGCTCGGTTGTGGTGAAGACTTGATGTTGTGCGGACATGGCCGAGACCGTCTCGTCCACGTCTGTCATCTTGATTGCTTTGTTCAACGGGGGAACTTCATAGTCGACCTCGAGACGGCTATACTATCTATCAGTCACAAAGCATGAGGTCGAGCAGCCCAAGCGCTCCCATAGGAAGTGGTGACGGAAGTGAATGTCAATTCCTGCGGCCCTGTCCGCCTTCCCCGCGTCGCGAAAGTGGCACGCTTCGGACACGCAACTTTGCAGAGCCTCATCTTTACCATCCAACGCATCAAGTAAGATGCCGCCGCGGAAAGCGCCCAAAGAGTCGGTGGTATATCCATCCAGCAAACGCAAGACACCGGCCTTCAAACCGCTGCGACCATCGAGAGTCCCTCGCATTCCAACAACAGAATCCGAAAGCTCCGTCAACTCGCGTCCTGCAGCAAAGAGGGCACCACCGAAGAAGGCACCACCAAAGAAGCCTGCTGCACAAAGCATCCCACTGGATTCTAGCGATGAATCTAGCGATGGTGATCTTGCAGATCTCGAAAAGAACGATGAATGTGAAACACTCAAGGACCGTCCCTTAGCAGTAACGAAGAAGCCACCACCAAAATCTGCAGCAAAAGGGGCCAGCACATCCCGCAGACCGCCCATTCGCGCTCCGTCTCCCATGTCGACATCCTCTGAGCATCCCAACGACCCACCGCATACAAGGACATCCAACACGCTGCAGGGCGACGACGACCCTGTGCCCACGCAATCGGACTCTATACCTTCGATCCCGCAGCCTCTTCTCATCCGCCTCTTGCATGAAAGTTTCGCGGACAAGAACACCAAGATCGATAAGCAGGCGATCCAGGTGTTTCACAAGTACGTGGAGGTGTTCGCGCGAGAGGCGATTGCGAGAACGAAGGCTGAGAAGGACGAGCTCGCGGAGAGAGGAGAGGTCGCAACGCAGACGGATGTCGGCTGGCTGGAGGTGGAGGATCTAGAGAAAGTTGCGCCGGGGTTGGTGCTGGACTTCCTGTAGAGGCCGTGGATGGCTTTTGGAAGGTGGTGTGGTGTATAAACTGACATGCGGGACGGCTCAATGTTGGCGACAGACATCGGATCGCTATGACGATAATACAGACCGTGCGATTGACCCCGAGAGCGCCCATTGCTCCATTTCTTCGCATCAACCCTTCCTCTTCTTCATCACAGGCTGCACACTCCCCCTCGCATTCAGCAGCGCCCTCTGTCTCCTCTCCTCAATCAACTTTTGCTTCCCACTCGCCTCAATCTTCGGCTCCCTGTCCTTGCGCTTCCTCTTCTTCGCGATCCTGCTTCCAGCCACTTTGTCCGCTGGAAGCATCCCACGCTTGACCTGCGCAGCTCTTCCAGCCTCGATCACACCAGTACCCTGGACCTGTGTTCGAAGCTCCTTCATGCTGACACCCATCTCGTCGCGGAGTGCTTTCTTCTCCTTTTGACTTAGTTTGTCCCAGGATATCTTTACCGGTGCGGATTTGGCGGCGGGTTTGGATTTGAGGAGTTCTGTTGGTAACAAGGGCGCGCTACGAACGTCCTCTGCATGGCTTTCGTCCTCTGAGGCAGTATGGAATTCTTCTTCGTCTAGGTCATCGGCTGCTATGGGTGCAGCATCTTCTTCGTCCTCGCTCTCATCTGTGTGAAATTCCTCCTCGACGTCGTGCAGCGCGAGAGCTTGGCCGCGCAATCCTGAGTCTTCCTCGACATCGGGCTCTACTGCCTTCTTCACTGGCTTGGCCTTTTTGGCGACAGGCGCCTTGTGTTGTCGGATAGCCATGTTATGTCTACAGCACGAGAGAAATGCGAGTGCGAAGCAATGTGATGGGTCTCTGGGCCTGAGAACATGAGACAACGATGACTTGACTGCGCCTGACGCAGGATCAGGCAGCACCTTTCGAACGGTACGTTGTCCTTTCGCTACCTCCATTTCATATTTACCGTACATTCTTCGAGTCGGCCATTCCTCAAAGGCGAGTGGCCTTTCGTACGAAGGCCACTTATCCTTGCCGGTAATGTGAACCGGCCATTCTCGAGCAGCGATGCGCTCATTCCTGGCTGCAGCTCTCAGTTTGGTGTCGACCTTGGCTCTACCAATTCCTCGTAGTTCTAGAGCCATGAGCACCACTACCGATTTCCAAGTGCTTGAGTATAGTAAGAAAACCCACTCCTAGGCTACAGCTCTGCATGTGCTTATGCTAGTGCCACAGACGTCGACAATGGCTTCACGAAATTCCAGGCACCTCTTGGCAAGGATGACGAAGCGCTGGTGAGTAGAGTTATCCGCGTCCAGCAACATCCTTGGTGCCTTTCCGTCCCTTCACGACCCTCTCATCTCGTCCTACAGCCTCGGTTTCACTTCTTGGCATGATCCTTCCATCGAACGCTTCCCTACGCGTTGCTGACCTGTCGTGCCTCAGGTCTTCGATCTGCAAGTCAGACCGACGTCAGACGTTTTTTCGTCGAACATCACTATCAATTCTCAGCCGCTCAACATTACTTGGACCACTTCAGAGCACACCAAGCAGTTGCTCGCCCGACGCACATCACAGTCACTTTCTGTACCGGACAGGCTAGGCTTTCCCCGTCTCGTCCATATCCTCATCGCCGGTGATATTGCCGCTACTCCGGGACTTTCCACTGCCTACAAAAATGTACAGAACATTAACCTCACCATTGACTCAGTAGACGGCGTCGCCTCAGGGTTAGGTTTCAGCGTCGTTACGAATCCTACGGCCCCGCGCCGGCTGGTCAAGCTCACCACACTACACGACGGTGACACGATCAACTTTGAGCAGTACAATAAGTCCTTCATGGTCGACAAGTGGGACTCAGATGCTTCCGCTGGCGACACTTTCACACAGCACAGCAATGACAGCCAGGAGCCACTGGATATCGAGGCCGAGCTGGAGAATCTGCTTCTGCTGGAGCTCGAAGCTGGAGAACTTCATACGGCGATAGCAAACAAGAAAGAGGCCATAGCCAAGTGCCTCAAGGATCATCGGGATCAGGTGACTCTTCGACATCTTCTGCAGCAGTGTGATGGCCTCGTGTGTGCTGCAAAAGTCATCGCCCAGCGCATGTGCGATAAAGTTGGCATACTGACTGTACCCAAAGTCGGCTATGCCAAAGTGCAAACCTCAAGTTCGCAGAGACTCATCGATCTCGATGATGATAGTAACAAGAACGTTGCGGGACCGAAAATCGCTATCGCAGCAACTTACACAAACACTACCAGAACCGCTAGTCTTTCATCGGCTGCCATTCAGCCTCTACAGGTTGTCTACCCGCAGCATGCACTGGTGAAGGCCCTGGGCGTTGTGGCAGGACTTCTTGGCTTGAGTGCCTTGTTCTCCTTCATTCGGCGAAAATGCATGTCGATGCGAAAGCGGGTGGAGCGGGAAGCCGACAGGGAAGAGCGAAGGAACGCACGAGCCTACCGCCGGGCAGCACGCAGAGCAGAGATGAAGCGACGATGGGAAGCCTTCGTGAAGGCACTGAATTGCTTCAAAGGAGAAGAAGAGCCCGCGATAAAGGACTACGAGGAGAAACGCGCTCTCATCCTCCAAGACGCCTTGCTCGAGCAAGAAGCAGGGGATGCGGAGAAAGGTCAAATCATGGATGCAGAAATCCGCGAGCTGAGGCATGCCCACGAGATCGTCGCAAGTCTGGTACGAGTTGATGAGACCCTCGTTGGCCTCGCCATACCCATGAACGATCCGCCTCCGCCGCTGCTGCCGCTGCCATGCACTCCTGTGTCCCGATCACGAGCCAGTACAATGACCTTACCCTCATACTACTCCGAAAGCCTCCCAGATTACACGTCTCGATACCAACGAACAGAAGCCGGAAGCCACGCAAGCACCTGCAGCAGCGTTCGGAGCAACAGCGTCGTGCTCAGCTCTCGAGCGAACAGCGTCATCGTCGATGGCCTGCTATATACACCGAATACCTCAGAAGACGGCACCTTCACAGGTCACACCATGCGTTTTTTCAGCCCTGAAAGTCTCACCGGCAGGAGTAGCAACGGCAGCCGAATCTCAAGATTCACACCAACGAGCAGTATCATCGAGATGTCGCCGCGAGCCAGCGAGGAGACCTTGCGATTCAGCTGGCGACGTTCTGGTGATACCATAGGCCAATACCGACGTTCATGCGATACCAGGCGCTCTTGGGACACCAACGATTTGTAGATATATCGCAGGCTGGTAATAAAGCCCCTTCTGTTTCGCTCCTTTGACGTTGTGGATGTAAAGATGAAGTTCACGATGGCTGCGCAGCCACTTTCTCATATGTTAAGTTAGGCTTCTGCGATGTCATGGTAGCTCCAGGGCTAAGTACCATGCCTTCGGGCTCATCGCTACCGGACGCGTGAGTGTTGGTGTGACATGTTGCGGTCGGATCCCGCCGAAAACATCCGCGGCAAGAAGTCCGACCTCTGCTCGTCTTCACCTGAGACCTCACACGGATGACATGACATAACACTCTCTTATGTCACGGCCACAGCCGACATCTCCTGACAAATTGACAGAGCAGTCCTGCTATGGAAGACGCTTACTAAAACACCTTCCATAAACACTCACCAGGCCTACGGCTCTACACGACTTCGTGATGACCATCCCTGTCAAGGCATCATGTCTCGCCCTCCGGCCTAGGAACAGGAAACGATCACTCATCTCACACACGTTGCTAAGCACTCCGACATATCCCTAGGCAACGCATCTGTCTGCGGCATCGTTGCGGCGCAGTGCATCCATGTCTTCCACATGCAATGACAGGTGGGAGGCAAGGGTCGTATATATTGTAGGTACTCTACTCTTGCACATCTCCTTGGCATATCATCCAACATCACAACATCAAAGCACACTCAAACCTCACGGCAAAGCATACTTGCAAAGGCACCTGCAGAAGCTGCAGCAACTTCGAGAAGGCAAACGATCTCTTCCACAACTTCAAAATGAGCACCATCAAACCTACAGCAGCCGCTGCGGCAACAACTATCGAACCTGTAAGCCCACACTCTCCCGATCTGTTGTGGTACCTTTTCTAACGTCCGACAGCCTGCCGCTTGGAAAGGCCTTCGAGCTGTCAGAGATATGTTCAAAGAAGAACATCCCTTCACACGAAAGCCCATATCACAAAAACCTCATCCGGTGGCTTGGAAGTTCTACCAAGCAAAGTTCGGCAGAACAGCGACGTTCTACACAGCAGGTATGGTGCTTTTCTTAGGCTGGCCGTTTGCCATGAAGGCGTTGATCAACTACAACAATGGCGTGTATGATAAGCCAACGAAGACGAGGCGGTAGAGGGGCAAAAATCGCATTGGTATGGCGTTTGGGAGCACCGGTATGAGCCTTGGGTTGCATGGGCTATCGAAGATTCATGGGCATTTCTCGAAAGCATGGCGTTGTGGCTCCTTGCTGCAGCTGATATCTTTAGTTCAATTGTACATATGTATACACACTATCGCGGATGGAGTGCCGGAGCATGCTAGTCAGACCAAGGTTGACCAAGCACACAGTGGCATTATCTGTGCATGTATATATGTATTTATCCCCTCGGCCTTCACCGATCACTTCTTACAGATACTCGTCACAGAGCTTCGATGGGAATCAAGAGAGAGCTGGCCCATACAGAAGAGCCTTTGAACCGAGAAGAATATCAAAACAAAACCGACCCAGCGAGAAGAGTTCTACAACTCCGAGATGAAGACCAGACAGGACCGACCATACCATCAGGACCTCCAAGGTCCCTGCCCATCAGTTCTGAGGGTTGCATCTGGCGTGTCGTATCCCATCCCAGGGACAGGATTATGCACTATCAGGACCCTTGGCTGAAGGTCTAGGCCGCGATCGTGAAAGCATTTCTCACCCCAGACTCTGCCATTGAAGAAGCCTACAGATTCCGAGTCCAACCTCCAGAGACAGTACGGCGATTCAAAGATCATAGATTATATGCAAGGGCCGCATGGTATACAGACTACTACGACCTTGAATTCAACCATCGAGCCCAGATGAGAGGTTTGATTGAAGAAAACCTCTGATTGAGGGCAGAAGTGGACTTGTGTTGGCGTCTATAGGACGGAGGTACTTTGATTATGGTTCTGGGATGCAGTGTCTAAGGTGAATTCTCATAGCTTGTCTAAGTTGTCGTCTTGTTCAGCTTCTCGCGTGATACTGCGTATGCCTCGAGAGCGACAGGCAGATGATGGATAATTATCGAAGCAATCCGACCTAACAGAGCTGCTCGGTCGAGCAGAGGTCTGTCAGCAAAGAGAAAGACTTCAATGCCTTATTGCTCACAGATGTACATCTTGACGGGCATTGTGAGCTAACAGTGATGACTTTTGTCGGCATGCCTATAGCCGTGCACTGGCCGGTCTTTCAACTCCTCGCTTTTCATGTACCATTAACGACCTGTGATGGGACTCAGCATACCCAACACATCGACCAACCTGCCTAAGTCCCATAGTAACCAGGATTATGTTCACGTCGTAAAGTACGAAACCGGTCAGGACCCTGTAAGGACACCTCCATGGTACAGGCCACATGACCACGCCATCACGAGAACGTTTCGCGAGCTCAAAGTGGTCATCGAAGAAGCGCGCAGAGTGTGGGCCCACCAAGCGCTGAGCACATTTGGCGATCCTATCGTCGTTGACGACCCGCGAGAGTCTTCCCACGCCACACCGAGCTCGTGTACTCCTTGCATCGCTGGCTTGAGTTCGAGATCGGCAAAAATGAAGCGCGCCCGTTTGAAGGGAGGTGGGCTCATGTTTGTATCTACAGAGCGGAGTTGCATTGCTTCAGAGACTGTACGCTTTTAGTCGTCGAAGATACCGCACATCTTCAAACTCATATCCCACAACCTCTCCTCATCTGCAGGTCGGTAGGCAGCTTCACTATGCCCAGGTCCGAATGCCGGTCCCCCTGGCACCGCCGGCCCAGCTTCGCCCAAATTTTCAAGATACACGCCGCCACGATGCAGCCAGTGATCAAGACGATGGTCCCGGGAAGGGCATTGACTAGACCTTGATCTTCGATAACCTCATTCGCAGTCGGCCTGGAGTCGCCAGGTCCTTGGAGATCGATATGACGTTGGTCGTACAGTCGTACTGGTGTCATGGTGGAATATACCGGTCTTTGAACGTGGCAGATCGAAACCAGTATGGGAGGTAGTCGTTGGTCTTTATGGTGATCTCCTCAATGCTTGTGACTGCGGCAAAGTCGCTTAAACCCGAAACATGCGTTATTGCCGCCTCATCTTCACAAAGTCGCAGTTCAAACTTGCCATACCTGGCAATGGGAAATCGCACGGCAGGACGCCAGGTCAGCTTTCTGCAGTTATCAGCCTCCTCGCGTTCGCCCTTCCTTTCTCGGCCGACGCGGCTCAAGCGGTCGTATCGTGTTGCGGCTCTTGCAGCAGCAGCAGCAGACACATCCGGGTCGGCGTCTCTTACTCTGTGACGTTTGGCCCGCTGATGGATGCTGTGATTTACAACATCGTGTACGCAGCGCCAAAGGCGGTTGCTGAGTGCACATCTTACCCCTACTGACTCATACTGGCTGAGAACCATTGTGCCGTGAGTTATGAACCGAATAGCCAAGGCCTTACCCATGGGAATGGTCGGAGAAATCAAGGCCCATCCAAGCAGTATCTGCAAACAGCATAGGGAGTAACCGGGATGCATCTGCAAGGTGTTCAGTGTGCGTCTGTGCGTCGCTACTCGCATCGACTTACACGGCCGGAAATCCAAATGTCAAATACATTCCTACTTTATGCCGTACGAATACGAGAACATCGCTCTGCCTCTGGAGTGGGGCCCAGTGGGGGAGATAAGAGTTGCCGATCCGACCCCTGCTCTCTCGACATCACAAGCTGGCAAAACTCATGCTGCCCGGCGCCATGCAACCTGAACACATCCCACAGGGGCCACGAGTTGGAGTCTGCTTCTGGTCCCTGCATGATGCTCCTGCATGACTTGGCATCAAGGCGGTTTACTTGCATATATTGTGGGAAAGAAGGATATATGTCGACATCTGTCAACCGGCTACATTTTGTCCTTAGAGTCTACAAGTCCCACTATCTTGCCGCGACCCAATCGAGCAGCCAGCGGGCCACATCAAGAGACACATACAAGCTGATGAGCAAAACAAAACATATCACACAAGCATGCAGTACCAGCTACCAGCAGGGCTCCATATGATCCCGGGTTACTTGCTCGACCAACGACCAGATGCGGAAGTGGATGTCTAACTAATAAATCCGCCCGCCATCAACGATGAAAAGAATATCTGGTTTTTCTGGCATGAAGGCTTCGAGAAGATGCACCCATACACGAAACGCAATGTTCGAGCATGGCATCGAAGACTCGCCCCTCAAGGCTGGGTAGTCCCCATTGCGACTCGAGTGCTGGGCTCAGCCCTGAACATCGACCGATACCTAGATACGCAAGACGCCGAAACATTCCCTGAATCTTTCATCAACGGCACGATCGGTGGAGACCACGCACCTCAACATACCTCCGACCTCGTACGCTTTCCCTTATTGCTGACGTACGGGGGCGTATACGCGGACGTAGGTCTGCTTCAAATCGGAGACCTTAATCGCCTCTGGCAGGAGATCCTGCCTCTCTCCATACGAGGTCCTGACCTACAATTGTGGAGGACCAGAGGACCGCGCACCTACCAACTACTTCCTATGCTCGAAGCGCAAGAATGCTTTCTTCACTCGCTGCCACAAGCTCCTGATGAAAGTCTGGGAGGGCAAAGCTAGTACTGAAGGCACGCATGCTCATCCGCTCCTGAAGGGCCTGAAGCTACAGGGTGCTGATGCAAACTTTACGTTCCAAGAAGGCGATGAAGTATACGACGGCGACGAGGTGAGCAGAATGCTTACAGATTACATTGGACAAGGCCAAGTCATGACAATGGTGCTGGGACTGGTGGATAATGAGGCCGCCTGGAATGGTCCAGAGTACTCCGCGAAACATTTCTACGCGATCGATTACATGAAAGGCAGTCAGCTCATCAATGACCTTACGGCGTGGAACGGATGGGAGGCGTTTAAGCTCATGTCGCTATCGTCGCCTCAACAGGGTGAAGAAGAGAGCAAGGATCAGGAGAAGGCAAGGAACATTGTCGAGTCTTGTCTGCGAGAAAGCTTCGCCTTCAAATTGGCACACGGGATGATCATAAGAGTTCTTGGCCAGACGCTTGGATCGCTGTGGCTGAAGAACGACGGCTCTGACATTGTGCCTGGGACCTATGCAGCTTGGTTGCGACACGGCGTGGTATACTGGAACCAGGATGATCTACCAGCGAGGCAACAATGGAAGGTCATAGCGCCGTACAAGACGGGCCCGCTGCTGAGGGAGGAATAAGCTGGTTGCCTCAGAGATAGCATTGAGGACTATGCTCGTACCTGCCCATGGCATCTGTTCCCGAATGCAATCATAACTTCGAGCTCTCGCCGAATGAGAAAAGGTTCCGCCCACTCGAATCCGTCCTTACCTTTCCACTTCGCAAGATGGGCTCCACTTCCCAGCTGCACAACTCCTGCAGTGTACGGTCATCTGCATGGTTTGCGAGGAATCGTTGTCCAGTCCTTAAGCGGCCGACGACATGACCCATCGACGCTTTACCATCTCGGCCGTACTCTACAGTGTAAGTCTGCGAAACATGTCAGTTGACTGGTGGTTCAAGGCAGGCTAAGTTTCGTAATCCACACACCTCAACAACTGCATCACCCTCGGCCTGCTCCGCGATTGGCGGCACATGCACATCAGTGACGAGCTTCGGCAACGGCGCCTGATCAGGATATGGCAATCCATCGCTTCTAGGCGATCTAGACAGCAGCACGACATGTTGACACGTCACACACCCGCCATTCGCCAGAATCAAACCAGTCTTCCCGCTTCCTGTTCTCAGCTGGCGGACCATCTCAGAAATGGCATGCATAGAGTAACTGTTTCCAGCTCCACCGAAAGATGTCAGCCCTCCCAGTAGCGTAATGGGCTTCTTGCCACCTGTTGTGGGAAGACCCAGATGCCGACAAGCTAGCTTTGGGACGATCGGGAAGCATGAGTAGAAGTCATAGAGGTCAATATCGTCTTGGTGTACCGACGACACCTCCAAAGCAGCGTCCAGAGATCGAACCATGGAGGGACTCCACCAGAATGTCGGCCGTAACCAGAAATCGCTACTGTCGGATGTGCCAGCGCCGCCGAGAGGATAGACGAGCTTTTCAGAGGCAATACCAAGTTCTCGTGCATGTTGTGCCGTTGTTACAATGCATGCTGCTGCGCAGTTGACGGTGTTGAAGGCATTCATAAGAAGTGGATAGGGATGACAGATCATTCTGTTCTTCTTCGAGACTGTTGCGATGCTCTCTGCAGTCTCTGCTGGAGAACCGTAGTTCCAGGCATACTGTTGCTGCTCTGCTACTTTGGCGAACTCGGCGTACATTTGTGTTGATTCCGCGTGGTTATCTTTGATTGATTGTCCACGGTGTGCACGGAAACTGTTCTCGTAGAGCGGGTAAAGCTGTATTGGGCTGCCGATAAAATGTCGCTCTCCAAGACTTGGCTCGAGCTTCCTGGTCGTCGGTGAGAAGACTGAGTTCACATCTTCGGTCGGTGCTGTCCAGCCAGGTGGTGGCATCTTCTTTGCTGCGGCACAAGCCGTGAGTGATGCTAGTGCTTCGCCGCCCGTAATGACGGCCACATTGCACTCGCCCTTTGATGTCCGTCTTGCGACATCGTCGAGAAGCTTTGCAGGTTGATTGCCTCCATGGTCGCTATACTGTGCGTGTACTGGCTTGAATCCTAGTCTGTCGGCAATGAGGTTTGGATAGTCACAAGGCCAGGTCCACGATTTTACAACGTCAATGCTATCGATTGACGATATTAGTCCAGCGAGGGCAGATGCCTTCAGTCCAGTATCTTTGATGGCTTCCTGGACGGCCGATATCATGAGCTGAGCTGGTTCAATGGCATCTTCGACCTTCTTCGATCTGTTCACGAAATCTCCAACACCGATGATGACGGGCGTTCTCGGTGATGATCGAGACATGTCAGCTGTTCAAGTGAGTCTTCAATTGAAGCAAGACATTCTCAAAACATGAAGTCCGTGGCGTAAACGTGAGATATTCCTCCGCTGGAAGTCTTGAAGCTGAAGTGAGAGCGGAGAACGAACCGTGAGCCTCGGCGTAGGCGAGTCGCACCTGCCGGGAGATCCGCGGCTATCAATAATGTGTCTGTCCTGTTCGTTCACATGACCGAGTTTTTGGGTATGATGACAACAATGATAGCAAGTAAAGGTCCTTGGCAGCCTCCGCCTAAAACGAAACGCCCTCAGACAGAGTCACGGATATTCGGGTCGACTCTCCTTCAGCTTCAGCAAGGGAGACGTGGATCAGCATGAGACAATCTTCGCAAGTGCATATATGCTGGTCCACACTACATATGGCGAGAGGATCAAAGGTCACAGACAACAGGAAAATGGCCCGAAGTGCCACTGCTGCAATGCCACTGTATGGCTTACTTCAAGCATGTGCCAATAACCATCCGCCATCGATCACAAGAGTCGAACCAGTCACATATCTACAAGCACAGATCAGCAGGATATCACGCTTACGATGGCATTAAGACCAACCCGTTGGTTGCGAAGTTCAACACAGCCTGAGCATAATCTCTCGGATGCCCAGCACGGCCAAAGGGTATTCCTGTGGAACATCAGCCTTAAGAACTGCTTCGGCCTCCTTTCCATCATCTTACCCCATTTGGTGCGGAAGTGTTCCTTCTGTTTGCCAGAATCGTCGGCAATAGGTGTCATCTCGCTCGGAAAGTAGCCCGGAGCCAACGTATTCACTCGCACTTCCAAGTCTGGTCGCTTGAAGTCCACCGCTAGCTGCTCAGTCAAGGAGATTGTGGCGGCTTTCGATGCATTGTACGAGTACTGCCCGTTCTGGCTTTCTTTGGTGATTCCCGAGATAGATGATATGTTGATGATCGACCCAGCTTCGTGGTAGCCATGGTCTCTGGCAGCGACCAGCAATGGCAGGAATGCGGCAGAGGTGAAGTAGTAGCTTGCAACATTGATCTTGTAGATGGACGTCCAGTCATCGAAAGTCTGGTTGTTCATCATGGTCTCACTGATGGACTTGACATCGCCCTGTGGTGGCCCGCTCGCGCCGTAGTTGACTGACGTTACACCAGCGTTGTTCACAAGTAGATTGACGAATTTCTCCTTGGCTGCAATTGCTTTGACGCCGTCTTGAATGCTCTGCTTGTCGGTGCAGTCCATCTGCAAGCCGATGATCGATCCGCCGCTTTCAGAGTCTGTGAACTCTGCATCTTTGAGCTTCTCGGCCCGGCGGCCTGTCACGTAGACCTTCGCACCATTTGCAGCCAGTGCCTTAGCAGTGATCAGCCCCAAGCCGGTTCCCCCGCCGGTTACGATCGTTGTCCAGCCCTTAATGTTGAACAGAGACGCTGTTGTAAGCTCTTTGAGTGCTGCCGCTGCCATTGTTGCTGTTGCTATAGTTGATGATCCATTTTGCACGTGTTGCCTGATATTGATTCTGTTGGCAGTCAATCTTACCGGGTAAATGCTCACCTTCCTTGTCCTTCCTGCCGGCATTTGAGCAGCCGCCGCTTCTGCACAATTCCGCCAATACAATAGCGATCCGGTGTGCAAGGACGCAAGACAACACATCGGCCTCTGCGATCTTTCTTATAGTTCATTGTTACCAAGTTGTTCATGAATGCCGCAGTAGACGAACGCTGTCGATGGTTGGCCGCTCGTTTGTCGTGCGGGACACGGCCAGAAAGTCCCCTAACTGGGCATTTCTGTGCTTCAACTATTGTTGGTGACCCACCAGGATGATGTTGACCTCAAACCTTTGGTGATGCTGAGTCGATGGATTTTTCAGGTCAAACAAGATCTTACGGTGATTTTGGTCGCAAGAAACTCAACGACCGAGGGCATGAGCCGTCGGTTTTCAGATGCTGAGCTGGCCGGAAGCTCCTTTCACGGACGACTTCTGCTGCTTTGAGTTGATCGAAACGCGAGAGTATAGGGGCTCTCTAAAGACCAGTCCTCCCAGATAGACCGCTAGCTTGCCTCTGGACGTCACCATAACAACCAGGCCTCGTTCCCATTTCAATCACGATGCACGAGATGGTTTCCTCCTTGCATGTTGGTGTGCCTCGTCGATGTTGCACCTATCAGACTGAAAAGGCTCAAGCGACATCCTCGAGCATCGGAGGGTGAGATCAAGCGGCATCTCGAGGGTGGGGAGAGCGAAGACCAGGTTGCACATTGGTACGAAACAGAGCCCGTTCACTTATGGTCTGCAGAGGTCCAAGGATAAGAGTACAGCCAATGCTGCAGCAGGCTCTCAACCAGAAGAAGCTGAAAGCTCCACTGGCCCATCTTGTGGACATGGAAGCTTCCATGAAGAGAAAGTACGCAGCTGCAGTATGCAAGACAAAGAAAACTTCCAAACCGCAGCCTACTAGCAAAGGTATACAGCGCGCTCGTGATGAGGAAGATCTACCTGCGTCGAGCGCGAAGATGACAAATGGTGTCGGTGACGGTGGGAGACTATCGACCAGTCCAATACGATCAGCAACAAGAAGCATAACCCAAGGTGCAGGCGACTCCGATTAGCAAGATCGCGGAGCCGAGCGCAACAAGCCCGACTCCCGCGAGGCCATTAAGAAAGCCACACCCTCTCGAGTGGCGAACACCGGCGCTCTTCCCCCCTCCTATCACAAGCGATTATAAGAAGCCGGGCACTTTGAGATTCGGCAGCGATGTCCTGGTGAGATTCAGTTCTTTGAAGAGAGCGAGGTCCAGGGAGTCTTCCGGACCCTCATGAACGGGGATGTGAAGTTTGAGGGAAAGAGGAGGCCGGGCCAATGTGGAGTGGAAAGAGTGGGTACGGGCACGAGAAGGAGTGGGATGCGTTTCCTAAGTGGGCGTGTGGGCGTTGATGAGCATGTGGTAAGACGTGATGCGGACGAGATGTGTGCAGGAGCTGATAAGAGGCAATGATGAAGTACAATGAAAGCGACTCTGCGCATTGTAGTGTACGATCAGCTCCCATGCTGTAGATAGCAACCAACAGGTGGAGGCAAATTATCAAGGCTCTCGATAGCAGCAAGGAAGCGATGCAGTGATCGATATCGCTCATTGTGCTGAAACTGACAGCTTGTCGTAAGGTAAAAGATCAAGCGGGTTATGGTCCTGTCGTGCCTGCGGGATGCTTTGAATATGCTTGCTACTTTGAGCAATGGCAGGGAATGGACACGAGCTGCGTCCACATCCTGTAGGGTCGGCTGATGGGAACTGAAGCTGCCGGCCTATGCAGCAATAAAGTCTGACTATGTAGGGTACCAGAAGCGGACCAAGGATAACATGCTCGGCTTGAGGAAAATGCTGGAGCATTGCAGCGACGGATTGGATTTGATCACTGGACAGAAGCCCACAAGGACATAAAGCATCTCCGCAGGAGCTGTGTTTACATCATCAAAATTAGCGGACAGAGATACTGCAGCGAGCAGCTCCGCCGTGCCGCGCACGTTATAGGCATCATAGATGCATGTACAGGTACTTGAGTTGTCGCCCTGTTGGTAAGGAATTTTTTACACGGATGCAGTAAGACGTTCCAGCTACAGGGCCCGAGTTCGTGCTCTTCGATACATAATAGAAGATAGTCAGGTAGGGAGCCCGACCATCTCACAATAAACAGCATCGTGAATGAGTTGAGGAGAGAAAGGAGAAGTAGAAGCGCGGTGCGCGATGAATTTGAAGGCAAACGCGGGATCGTCCGCAGCTGCCTCGCCCAATGAGCAGCTGCCTCGACATGATTACGGCCCGTGCTTGATGACCTCCATGCAATCCGTCCTGAGCTTTGCCATACCTCTCATGACATCGTAGCCGCACCTATTTGCCCCTCACACATCGCACCCATCGCGGCGACGCAGGCAACATGGCGAGGCAAGCTCTACTGCGATCGCTGGCCCGCTCGCCGGCCACAGCGACTCTCAATGCCACACGCACCGCGCGCACCTTCGCCACGAGTGCGAGACGGCACGCCGAAGTCGAGCTCACAGTCGACGGCAAGAAGGTTTCGATCGAAGGTACGACCGTGGATATGAAGCTCGCAAGTAGATCGACAGCGTATTAATGCATTGGAATAGCCGGCTCTGCCCTCATCCAGGCCTGCGAGAAAGCCGGCGCCACGATCCCTCGATACTGTTACCACGAGAAACTTATGATCGCCGGAAACTGTCGAATGTGTCTGGTCGAGGTCGAGCGAGTACCCAAGCCAGTCGCCTCGTGCGCATGGCCCGTCCAGCCCGGGATGGTCGTCAAAACCAACAGCCCGCTTACACACAAAGCAAGAGAAGGCGTGATGGAATTTCTACTGGCAAACCACCCGTTGGACTGCCCTATTTGCGACCAGGGTGGCGAGTGTGACTTGCAAGATCAGAGCATGAGATATGGTTCGGATAGAGGACGCTTCCACGAACTGGATGGCAAGAGAGCAGTGGAGGACAAGAACATTGGACCACTGGTCAAGGTAAGCAAAACACAAACATAAATGGCTGGGAGAGAGGAATGCTGATTCATGCAGACATCTATGAACCGCTGCATCCACTGCACACGATGTGTTCGTTTCGCAAACGATGTTGCTGGGGCACCGGAGCTCGGCAGCGCTGGACGTGGAAACGACATCCAAATCGGCACATACCTCGAGACCGCTCTCGATACCGAACTTTCTGGAAACGTCATCGATCTTTGCCCTGTCGGCGCACTCACATCGAAGCCATACGCTTTCCGCGCTCGTCCTTGGGAACTTTCGCACACCGAGACAATCGATGTGCACAACGGCCTGGGTAGCAATATTCGCATGGATGGCCGAGGGCTTCAAGTCATGAGGATCCTGCCACGACTGAATGACGATGTTAACGAGGAGTGGATTGACGACAAGACCCGATTCGCCTGCGACGGACTTAGCACACAACGACTTACTACTCCGCTCATCCGAAGGGACAACCAATTCCAGCCTGCGACATGGGAGAACGTCCTGGTCGAAATCAGCGACAAGTTCAAGCAGCTCGCACCAAAGGGCGACGAGGTTAAGTTCATTGCCGGAGAGCTCGTGGAGACCGAGCTGTTGGTCGCTGCAAAGGATCTGGCCAACCGTCTCGGCTCCGAAAACCTCGCTCTGGATCATCCACAAGGCTCTGCACCACTCGCACACGGCGTTGATGTTCGATCAAATTTCGCCTTCAACTCCAAGATCTACGGCGTGGAGCAAGCTGATGCCATCCTCCTTGTGGGCACTAACCCGCGATGGGAAGCGGCTGTATTGAACGCAAGGATTCGCAAGCAGTGGCTCCGATCAGATCTTGAGGTTGGTCTTGTTGGACAAGATTTCGAGTCGACGTTCGAATACGAGAACCTGGGTGCTTCAGCAATGGACCTCAAGACTGCTCTCAGCGGCGCTTGGGGCGAGAAGCTGAAGGCTGCTAAAAACCCAATGATCATTGTTGGCTCTGGAGCTGTCGAGCACCCTGACGCCAAGGTCATCTACGAGACTGTCGGCTCATTTGTCGAGAAGAACAAGGCCAACTTTGTGACCGATGAATGGAATGGCTATAACGTTCTGCAGCGTGCTGCGTCAAGAGCTGGTGCTTTCGAGGTTGGGTTCACAGTCGCGAGTCCCGAAACAGCAAAGACCAAGCCCAAGGTCATCTGGCTACTTGGGGCTGACGAGATCGAGGCTGCTGATATCCCCAAGGACGCTTTCGTAATTTACCAAGGTCATCACGGTGATCGCGGTGCTGCACTCGCTGATGTTGTCCTCCCTGGCGCTTCTTACGCCGAGAAGGGCGCCACTTGGGTCAACACTGAAGGCCGAGTGCAGATGTCTCGCGCTGCATCATCATTATACGGCGCTGCACGCGACGACTGGAAGATTGTCCGTGCCGTGTCAGAGGCTCTTGGTACACCGCTTCCTTATGACGATGTTGAAGCGCTTCGCGACCGTATGGAGGAGATTTCTCCCGCTCTCCGCCGGTACGACATTGTCGAGCCAACGTCCAAGGAACTCCAAGCACTCAGCAAAGTGCAACTCGTCGAGCAGAACAGGGGATCCCAGGCATCTGGACAACCTCTGCGACAAGTCATCGAGAACTTCTTTTTCACAAACAGCATATCACGATCATCGCCGACAATGGCAAGATGTTCCGCAGCAAAGGCAGCAAAGAACCCAGAGACGAACTTCATGGCGCCGGGCGAGCCCAATCCACAGGTAGAGTATGGACCACCACAAATCGCCGGTGCGAGTGCATAGTGCATAGCGTGGCGGTTTGACGTGTGGGTTTCGCAAAGGGCATTGTATATAGGCCGGCGCATGAGGCGTTCACACAGAGCGTGTATGTATGTTCCGATACAACAGCAGATGAGACGATGCACTATGTGGCTATTTCGAGGCAGCAGCCCGTATCGGTGCCACGCTCGTGATGGCCGGTGGAGATGCGCGGTTTAAGACGCGGCAAACTCGATGGACACCCGTCTCATGTGCCATACGACATTGGCACGTTGCTTGATGGCATGGATCGAGACAAGGAGATGGTAGCAGTTGGGGATTACTTCTTTGGTCGTGGTGAGACGTGCACAAGGCCTTCAACCCGACGTTTGCGGTCAAATTATGGCAGCTCGTACAACAGCTCGTGATGCGCTGTTCCAAATGTAGAGGAGTCCTGGGTATCCGAGGTGAGGCAGGCGCAGAGAGCCGGGATGCACGATAGGGCCAGCAGGGAGGCCCTGAACGGCGTGACGATAGACTGGCAGACACGAGAGCGCCGAGTTTTTTCCCGAGAACCAATAGTTCGTTCGTCGGCGTGTTGCTAGTGTAGATGATGAGCAGGTCGCGGGATCTCCGCTACGTCTTGCGCTTGCCGCTGCCTGAGGGAAGCGTACGACCGCTGCTGTGTTCTTGGTGTCTTGTACAAGAAGTACTCTGGTGCGGTGCATGGCGGAATATGGTCCGGTGCGGCGTGGCGTACCTGCAGGAGGAAGCGATAATGCTCGTCGGAGCGTCACGCTAGCGGCAAATTCTCATTTCAGTGAAACAGACTAGGGACGGGTATGGCAACGCTCGCCCCGAACCCGGCACATCGCCATCCCTTCCTTGTCGATGGCGCACACCACGGACCTTAATATTGAGTTGACACTGTATCTCCACGACAGAGCATCCGGTATACATACTCTGGTGGGGAATATATTCTCCACTGAGACGGATGGCTGCTTGCGCGCGACGGATGGGCTGAGCGGGCGTCGCAGCTGTGACGCGACGGATTGGGAGGTGGCACTCACTGGTCAACAACCATCATCATTGCTTGCGCGTATTACTGAAGCTGGGATTCACGGCGATCCTGCCTATACGCCTGTGAAACATGGGTCCTCCCCTAAACTAAGCACATGTGCACGGCTCTTGCTATGCACCTGCAGGCCGCGTCCGTCCGCACCTGCACGCACCGATAGTGAGCCGATTAGCTCCACCACGTTTGCTTCGTCGTCACTCGCTCTTCGGCAGCTTCATCGCTGTCTGGTCAAGTTGTGGCCTTACCTTCCTTCACCACCACCACCACCACCCCCACCACCACCCTTACCCTACCTCTCCATCCGCTCGCTTCATTGAGCAGTTTTGCGCTTTTTTCCACCCTTTCTTTGGACACCTCCCACGGCGTCCGTACGTTCCTTAAGATGCTGTTCACCGCCGCCGCGCTCTCGTCGCTTTCTTTCATAGCCACTCTTTCGTCGACAGTTGCCGCTCATGGCTCACACAACGGACATCAGCGCCTCGACCAACGCCAGGACCCGGGGCAAAGTTCCGTCGTCATCACCTCCGGCTCCAGGAGCTTTGGTGATGGCCAAGTCCACTCTCGTCTAGAGGTCAGCGACATGTACACAAACCGCCCCGACCAGTGGAGTCTGCTCGTCCTGGCGATGGAGAAATTCAAAGGTACAGACCTGGGCAACGTCACCAGCTACTACGGCGTTTCTAGTATTCACGGCGTGCCGCACGAGACATGGAATGGTGTTCAGCAGTGCGACACTTGCAATGGTGCAGACGGATACTGCACTCACGATTCGGTTTTGTTCCCTGCGTGGCACCGTGCGTACACAGCTCTGTTCGAGCAGGAGTTCCTCAAGGTTGCGAAGGACGTCGCCGACGCTTTCCCATACGGCGACCTGAGACAGCGCATGCAAACGGCCTACGAGACTTTGCGCTTTCCATACTGGGACTGGGCTGCTAAGCCAGAGGGTCAACACAACTTTCCAGAATTTCTAACCACGGAGAAGCTTACCATCACTGGCCAGAACGGCCAACAAGAGATCGACAACCCGCTGCTCAGCTATAAGTTCGTCGATCCCAGTGCAAACTACTATTCACCTTTCAACGTGTGGCCATCGACGCTGCGTTATCCCAACTCCGACAACACCGATGCTACGAGCAATGAGCAGTCTGTCACCAATGCATTCGACAATATCCGCCAGAATTTGCAGGACCAGCTCTACTCTCTTCTGGCCAACTGTGACAACTACCTTTACTTCTCCAACGATTCCCCAGGTGGCACCTATCAGAAGTGCACTAACAGCTTGGAGGCAATCCACAACACCGTTCACAATACTGTTGGTGGATCTGGCAGCAATGGCGTTTCGGGCGGCCATATGACTTACCTTCCATTGTCTTCTTACGAACCTGCCTTCTGGTTCCACCACTTCAATACCGACCGCATCTTCGCTCTCTGGCAAACGATCTTCCCCAATAGCTATGGCGCTTCGCAGGTTGCTGCCCACCACACCTGGACTATTGCCGAGGGTTCTACCCAGAACATCGACTCAGACCTGACCCCATTCCGTGACTCGGCGAACAGCTTCTGGACTACCCGAAAGGTGCAGAACTGGGAGAACACTTTTGGCTACACTTACCCCGAGTTTGCTTCGACCGACGGCAGCAGACAGGCAATCATCAATGCTGTGAACAGCCTTTACGGAGCAAACGCTGACCAGACCGCGGCCTCTATCTCGAAGCAGGTGGAGAAGAGCTCTATCAAGCGCGCTCTTGAGGCAGGTGTTTCTCTTGGCGGGGCAGACAGCTCTCAAGAGGTCGGTTCGTCGTCCCCAAAACAGAATACATCAGCACCGCCAGGGTACTCGCCATCAAGTCAGACTAGCGCGTACAGCCAGCCTTACAGCGCTTCTGCACCGCTCTCGACCGGTACAGGCTACCCGGTTCCTTACCCCAACACGACAACGCCACACAACACGACCTTTACAACCAACAACGGCAGCACCTATGAGTATTTGTGCCACTTCCAATCTTCTCGCTACGCCTTGAATGGCTCATACGCGATCTACGCATTCGACGGTACCCCAGAGTCTGACGACACCACCACCTGGGACTCTGACAAGAGCTACATCGGATTGCTCGGTATCACGGCCGGTGGTGACATGACTAACCCAGACATTATCACGTACGGGGGTGTTCCATTGACCCGTCGCCTGCAGGAGCGTTGCAACGAGGGCAAGCTGAAGGGCATGGAGGAGAAGTACGTTACGCCATACCTTGCGAAGAACCTCCAGTGGAAGATTGTCAAGCAAGGAGAGGTCATTTCCCCAGATGCGGTGCCCAACTTCCAGGCTACTGTCTACTATGGCACATCGTCTCCAGCAGGCCCCAACTCTCTCGGCAGCTGGAACAGCTACACTCCTCAGATTGAGGTCACTAAGGACAAAGCCGGTGGTGCAAAATCTGCTCCAGCATCATCGCAGCCGGCTGCTGCGCCTTACCCAGCTCCTAACGGCACTGTTGCAGGTGGTTCCGCATACCCATCTGCCGGTACTGGCGCACCCTCTGGCACGTCGTGGAACCAAGCTCCAGCATACACTGGCGGCGCCGGCAAGCCATCGTTCCAGATAGCTGGTCTTCTAGCCGCTGCTGGTCTCGTTGCTGTTCTGTAGTACCGATCACATTGGAATGATTGCTTTTGGTAGGGACTTCAAGGAATATGTTTTACGCGCGAGATACCACGACCATAAAAGGCTCAAACCAGATGACGGACTCTCTAATTCGTAGCTGAGGCTCGAGAAGTCCAATGAGCAAGCTACTGTTGCACAGGGCGGAGTAGGGTTGTGTAAAGAGGGAATTGTAACTAGAGCTACTGTCCACCCGGCACACATTGTTTTCTCTGAAACTTGCATATGTTCTTGGTCTCCCATGTTGGGGGTATGAGGATTTGCGAGGACGTGAGCTGTATAACAGTAGTTCAACCCCTCCTTCAGAGAAGAGCTGTTATACAAGGTTGTCCGTATGTAGCCAACGGCAACCGAAGCGCATACATGAACAGCCACGTATCGCGCTCACGCGACATGGCGTCCGGCAGGCGCAACAGCATTTTGCTCTTCAAACACGAGATGCGCCACACCTACCATGTCGACCGCGCCACGCACGTTGCAGCACGTGTCAAGGGAGCACTAATATTGGGACTCTGTAGACTGTTATGGGTTACAATGTTAAACTTCTCTGCCTAGTCGTGCGGTGCCCCTGCCTCGTCTCGAAGCATGTCATGCGCGCTGGGTGTCCGACGCGCGGAAAAGACGGAGAGCTTAGGAGGGTAAATTGCGTGGTGAAACATACTGTAATCAGACGTTCGATGCGCACGAAGAAGGAAGGTGTAAAGCGCCAGGATAATGCATGGATAGCAGGTTTTGAGGGTGACATAACCTAATTAAGTGTAGTGATTACTTGTCTTTAGGAAATAAGATTTGGCACCTAAATTATAGGGATTAAGAGCTTCTTATTAAAACAAGACTTGTATAAGCACCTTAAGGGTACTACTACTTATAAAAACATAGTTTTTTATACCCTAATTTCTAGACTTGATACCCTAGTTCTAAACTTCTATCTCTACTAGTTTTATAGTTATAAGCCCGAGTTAAGCAACTTAGGGTCTCTATTCGGAATTGTATATATCTATTAGACCTAATCGAGGTATATAATAGACCTTAGGTAATACCTTTAGGACTACCTATCCGCTACGATAACGAAGGAACTAAACTACTACAGTCCCTCTATGTTTAATAACTTCTACCTTTAGACTTAGGCTAAAGCAGTTAGAATAGACTTATAGAAGTATATAGAAGGGAAGTTATAGGACGGTACGATAACCTAGGAAATAGATCTCGATCTATTACCTAAACCTTAGGAACCGGTTATAGGCCCTCTACCTAACCCTCCTACTAAAGACAATAATGCAGCTATATAGACCCTATTTAGTAGAATTAGCATATCGTACAACCTCCGGTATACAATATATAGGGATTAGAAGAAAGAATACGAGGACTTTATAACTCGTAAACGTTCCCTAAAATCCTACTTCGAGAGGACTATTCCCTAAATATATATTAACGACCTTCTTAGCCGACTAGATACCCTCTCTACTTAGTAGACATATATTAAAGCTAAACTAGAGCCTAAGACTAAGAGTAGAAGGGTAATTCTTTAGAGCTAATACGATAAGCTTATAAAGGGACCTAAGAGTAAGAATATCGACTAATTTCTTATAAAGTAGCTTAAGCTTAACCGAAAGCTTAGATAGAGGGGCTATCTACTTGCCCTATATATAAAAGATAACCTATGCCGTATAATTAAGGACACTATTAATATAGCTAAGGGTAGAATTATCGCGGAGTTAAGTAATAACCTTAAAGATGCTATTTAGAGGTGTCTTAAGTTTACTAGAAGGAACCCTAGTGAGTATAAGGTAAATAGTAACACTAAGAAGAGCGTCTTATTTGCTATATTAGGGGATTGATATACTACTAGTTATCCCCTAGAAAAGGCAACGAGGGATTGCCTAAGACAAACATATACTAAGATAACTAGAAAACCTCCTAACAAAGTATACCTATTCCTTAGAAAATGCAATATCGTTAACTATAACTTACAACTACCTTAGGAAAGTATAGACAATACCTAGAAAAGTTAGCTAAAGACCTACCGTAAGTATCTAAGGGACAATCCTTAATTCTACAAGCGCTAGGTAGGTAGATATAAGGATCTAGAGGCCCTTAAACTTATAAAGAATCTTTAGTCTAACTCTAATAAAGACTAAAGAATAGAGGGAACGGATTCGAGACCGAAAGGGTTATACGGACTACGTGTAATTAAGACCTAGGGGGTATACTCCTCTAATAACTTATCTAAGGAGGACTCCTAGCTACTAGATAGGGGGTCTAACGTACATATTATTAATAAACCTACGAAGGCCGAATTTACCCTAGAATCGATCCCTAAGGATATACTAGTCTACGTAGCGGCTACTACGCTTCGAGGAGTAGTTAAGGGTACCGTGAAGGTCTATATTAAGTTACTAGATAGACATCTAGTTACCTTAAACCTTAAGAATACCCTCTATATTCTAGGGTTTTACTACAATATTATCTTACTCCCTTAAATGCAAAAGAAAGGTCTATTCTTAGACGAGCGTACTAATATCTAGTATAATAGTAACAATGCTAGGGTAGCTAAGGTCTATAGATTAGGGGATCTACTATACCTAAATATAATTACTCTAGCAAAGGGAGACCCTATAACAATTACTAAGTAGCCTATATCCGAAGATAGTACCCTACTATTAGTTATAGAGGCTCTAAAATAACAATTAAAGAGCGTAGCTATAGCTAGGAGCCGTATACCCCTTCCGGCAGTACTAAGGACAATAAGGGACTACTATAAGGTCCTTAGACACCCTAGGCTAGAGCATATAATGCACCTATAAGACGTAGTAAAGGGTATTAAGATTATAGAATTAGAGGAACTACCTAAAACTAACGAGTACGAACCTTATGCCCTCTTAAAAGGACATAAGAGGATATCTCGAAGGTCTAGGATTAAGATACTACCTCCGTCGATACTTAAAGACATCGCAATTAACCTTATAGAATTCGATATAGGGTATAATAGGGATCGATATACCTTCTATACTAGCGATAAGGATATAGGACTTCAATTTAACTAGAATTTTCCTCGAAGAACCTAGGAGAACGTAATAGAGGTATATCTAGAACTTGTAAGGTTTATTCAATCCTTTAGAAGATTACTTACCGTGCTATATTTAGATAACAATATTATGTCTCGTTCTAGAGCTAGTCTTAAAAAGAGATAAGTTAAGTTACGTAGCGGTATTCTTTAGAGAGGCTAAAGCAAGCTAAGCGAAGATAAATAATTAGGATAGGAGTATATTCTAATTAGTAAGATAGTAATATAAGTTAAACGTATCGAAACTATAAGGGATTCTTAGCGTTCCTAAATATAAAGGAGATTCGTAGATCTCGGTAATTAGTCTAATTGTTCTAAGCATAAGCGGCCTAATTAGTCTAAGCATAAGTAGTCTAATCGCCCTAAGTCTAAGCGCTTAGGTAGGATAAGTTACGTGCTCGTCTCGTTATTATAATTCTAGGGTCTATAGGAATTATTCCGTAATACTATCCTCTTTTTAGCCTAGCTTCGTCCCGAAGCTTTATAAGCTGTTATTGTTTCTTGTAGTAATAGTTAACTATATATTCTTCCTCCTATAAACGCCGTTAACGACTTACTCTAGATACTAAAATCTCTAGTATTGAAATAGCTCTATATACGAATTATTAGAAGTCTCAATCCTCGGGCGCGGTAGTAAAGTGTATCGTAGGTTCTCGGTCTAGGAAGTATTCGGCCTATATTCGAAAAGGCTATAAGGATTACGACGTATATCTTTCTCGTCCGGAGTAGAAATATCTTCGCGGTTCGCGTAATAAGCTTAAGCTAGAGCTTAAGAGGATTAAAGAGAAGGAGGTACGGCTAAAGATACGTAAGATACGTCTTTAGAAATAGCTACGCTTAGCTAAGCGTCGTACTAACGACGCCGTCGCTAAGGAGTTAGAGGAGCTCGAGGAGGAAGAGGCGCGTAAGGAGCTAGCGTCTCTTAAGTAGGCGTCGGGGGTAGAGGTGTCGCCTTTACTTATTTCTTTTTCGGATACCCTAGAGATACCCGTAAACGACTAGGCGGCGCTTTCTAGGGCGGAGCCCTAGGGCGAGTCCCTAGGGATAGAAACTCGTTAGGGTATTTATTTATAAGTTATATCCCTATTTCTATCGATTAGCTAGGTAGCTTAGTAGTAGAGCGTAAGCTATCTAAACTCTTAAGGTCGTAGGTTCAATTCCTACTCTAGTCGCTTATTGGCTAAGAGATCTATTATAGTAGATCTATAGTAGGTTGTATCGGCGGACCTATTTTTAGTATTATCGGATCTTTTACTAATAGTTTCGTAGGTATTATTTTAGTTCCTAGTTATTTTCTAATTCGTCGTATCCTTTCTACTTAATTGTTACGGGTTAGATTAAGCTAATGCTTAGCGACTAATTAGAGCCTCTATAGTTAAGTAGGTGTAACTATAGCGAGAAAGGCACAGCTACCGTAGAGTGATCTATTGCTCTACGAGACCTATAAAATAGATTAATAGATTAGGGCAGAGTACGACGCTAATTGATCTATTGCTCTATATAATCTATAAAGTAGATTAATAGATTAGAGTAGATTAATAATAATTTCCTTTATATTTAGGGACGCTAAGAATCCCTTATAGTTTCGATGCGTTTAACTTACTATTTAATATTACTGTTTAGAATATACTATAACCTAACCTCTACCTTACTACTACTTAGTCTTTATAAGACAAGATAGCTACTACTTTATTACTCTCCCTTAACTTCCTATCGGCCCGAGAACAAAACCGATTAAGCTTGTCTTCTTAACTTATAATATTATTAGGTTATACTAAACCTAATAGCTTTAAACGCCCTCTACGATAGGAGACCGATAGAGTAAACGAGGAACACCTGCCCCTAGTGAAGCAAGTAGAGCCCGACGACCTTAGACCGCGAACGATGCTATTAATGCCTTAGCTACACATATAGGTAACGATACCCTTAAGGTTAGCAAGCCGGAATACTACTATAGCGACCGAGACAAGTTCGACACTTAGGTCTCTTAGATAGATATATACTTCTTATTTAACTCTATACCTAAGAACCTTAAGCCTATCTTTACTACTACCTTCTTAAGAGGACGAGTATAGTATTAGGTTAAACTATTCCTTAGGAAATACCTAGATAGTAACGGAGAAGATAATGTCGACGGAATCTTTAGTTTATATAACTATCTTAAGTATACTATAAAGAGCGTCTTTAGTGTCTCTAATAAGATTACTACTACTGTTTATGTTATTTAGCATTTAACCTAGAAGCATCTACTACCGAATATACTACTAAATTCTAGGAATACGCGTGACTTACCGATTAGGACAATAAAGCACTTTAAGTTATATATTAAAGAAGACTAAAGGAGTATATTAAGGACGAGTTAATAAGGGACGGTCAGAAGATCGATAGCTTAGGTAACCTCGTTAGAGTTACGATTAATCTTAACGATAAGCTCTACGAGAGAGCTATAGAACGACGATACGACTCTAAGGTATCCGGAAAGGCTAGGTATATACTAGGCTACGATAACCGTAATAGAGGCTTCTACGATAACTATAATAATAAGCCTAGGGACAAACCGTACTACGGACTATAGCTAATAGAGCTCGACATTACCGAGAAAGGTCGTAAGATTAGGAATAGCAACGGGAATAGAGTATCCCGGAGTTCGAAAGAAACATAAACTTACTACGGATATAGTAAACCTAGCTACCTAATAAGGGACTGCCGCGGTAAGAATATAGTACGCCGCGAACAGTTTAATATAATACAACCCTAAACTAGTAAATCTAAGAGTAGCGTTAGATCTCGAGGAGATACCGACTATACTCGGAGAGTAGGGGAGAGAGCTAGTAATAGAAGTACGACGCCTCTCCTAGACCCCTAAGAAGAACGAGGAGGGTACTATAGGTAGTAAATAGTAGTTATTCTATTTAATACGAAGAACCAACTATAATAGTTTAATATAATAACACGAAGAGTCGACTACGAGATCAAATCTAAGTCTCGAAATAGTTATAGAAGCCTTTATTAGCGATTCTATTACTAAGACTCGTAGTAAGTTTACTACGCTACGAAATTAGGCGTAGGGTATTAGCCTCGGTAACTAAGAGGAACCCTAGGAGTAACGTATAGGTAAAACGCTACGCTCCGAGAAGTAGATATTAACGAATCCTACTTTAACGATAATAGAAGCGATAAAGAAAACTAAGACCTAGGATAGAACGGATTATAGTTACCGGAACTATAGGAAGAAAGTTAAGAAACTATCGGGCTAGATACTATCGAGGAAGATTAGGATCCGGAAGAATTAAGCGAAGAAGATTCCTCCGAAGGAGAAGAGAGTAATACTAACGATAATAATAAACAACTAACCTTTACGATTAATGCACCTAAGAAGCTATATAACATAATCGTACACCTATAAAGAAGGTACGAAGAATTCCTACCTAAGATAGGCGGACGAAGAATGCTATACTCTATTAAGTTTAATAAGACACTCGACACCCTACGAGGTATAGCCTAGGGATATCTACTTATAGAAACGACCGAGAATCTAGCAACCGCTATTATAGAACGACTACCGATAGGGAGCTAAATGTTATGTCTCGTTCTAGGGCTAGTCTCAAAAGAGATAAGTTAAGTCACGTGGCGGTATTCTTTGGAGAGGCTGAAGTAAGCTAAGCGAAGATGAAATGATTAGAGTAAGAGTGTATTCCAATTAGTGAGATAGTAACATGAGTTGAACGCCTCGAAGCCATAAGGGATTCTTAGCGTTCCTAAATACATAGGAGATCTCTATCTCGTATAAGTGTGGTTCCTGATTATAAGTATGAGATCTCATTCTTACGCTGGGTTCTCATTCTCATGTTTGGGTACATCCGTAGGATAGCGTTCCTATCGGATGTTACTAGCTAGTTAGGGCGGTTGGCTGTCCCCCGGTCCGGTCTCGATCCGAACCGTAACACCATCCCCCTTCTAGCCTAGCTTCGTCCCGAAGCTCAAAATGTAGTCGTACCCCAACTTCGCAGCGTATGGCCTTCTATGGCTTCTTCTTCGCACTTCTCCCAAGAATCTATTTCTAAGGAAATTGTCGCGACGGGTAACGAAATAGCCCCCTACAAGAACTGTCGAGCAGCTCGTGTGAAGAAGGGCGATCCTCGTCCGCGATGTATCGTGGGTCCTCGGTCTAGGAAGTGTTCTAAGTGTGTGCGCAAGGGTCGTAAGGACTGTGATGTCTCGTTATCTATTCCTAAGTGGATTCGGCTTCGAGATATACGAGAGCGTCTCCGAAAAGAGGTAGAGTAGGCGGACTTGCGAGAGGTTGAACTGCTTTAGGAGCAGTCCGCGTTGTAGCGTTAACAGCAAGACGTCCTACAGCGGATAATTAGTTATAAGGCGAAGAAGATTCGTTTACGGAAGTAGCTTCGTCTAGCTAAAGGGCGTACCGAGAGCGCGGTGGCCTAGGAACTCGAGGATCTTAAGTTAGTAGAGGCGGTAGAGGAGGAGGTCCTTCCACCTAAGGAAGAGGGCGTCGAAGTTGCGGACGACCTAATGCCTAGTCCTTAGGAGATGTCTACCGCCGATTGGATTGGTCTCTATAGTCCGTCGATTCCTCTAGAGGCGCTAGATTCCTTTGCTACGCCTATTAGACCCGGTAGAACTGTCGAAGAAGTTACTAGTAGTTCGTGAGATTTGTTTTTAGTTCCTAGGTATCTTCTGTCTCGTCGTATCTCTTCTATCTAACAAGGTATCGCTAACCTCTTTTGTCTAGGATTTTTTCGACTTCGAACTCGGTTTCTTCTTCTAGTTAGTAGTGGAATGTTTCTTAGCATAGCGTCTTGGGGTCTACGGGTTCTAATATAGAGATGTGAAATACTAGATGGATTTTAGCGTCCTTTAGTAGTCGTAGTTGGTAGTTGACTGATCCTCGTAGTTCTTTAACGAGAAATGGCCCGACTTTCTCATGATCCAGTTTTTTGGTCTTTCTCCTTATCTTAAGGTTTTTCGTGAGAAGATAGACCTTATCCCCCTTCTTTAGCTAAGGTGCTATTTGTCGTTTTTGCCGAGATTCAACGAGCCGTTGCTATGAATCCCTAATCCGTTTATTGACGGAATCGTGTACCTTTTTTAGGTCCTCCGTTACGGCAATTGCCTTGTCTGCCTATAGGTAACTTCTCTTTTTACTAAACAGTGTAGGGTATTTTCCGAAGTTTGCGAAGAAAGGTGTTTCGCCTATTGTTTCCGATTTGTGATTGTTTAGTGCAAGTTGTGCTATAGGTAGGAGTGATATCTAATTGTCTTGTGCGTAGTTAACGTAGTATCGTAGGTATTGTTCTAAGGTTTGATTTACTCTCTTAGTTTGTCCGTCCGTTTGTAGGTAATATGCCGTAGACAGTTTATATTGTATACCAACTTCCGCTATAAGAGTCTTCTAGTAGTTAGATGTAAACAGCTTGTCTCGGTCTATGATAAAGACCTTTAGGAATCCGTAGTATCGTACTAGGTTGTCGAGAACGAGATATCCGAGTTGTTCTACTATGTATGTCTCGCTAGCAGGTATAAAGTGTGCATATTTCGTTAGGCGATCGACTATAACTAGTATTATGTCGTGTTTTGTGCCTGTCGCTTTGTCCGTGGATATAGGGAGTTTCGTAATGAAGTCTATTATAACTTCGTCCTATAGTTATGTTGGTAGTGTCCTAAACTGTATTTGTCCATATCTCTCGTGTCGTGTAGCCTTGTTTTGTTAACAGTAAACACATTGCTTAATGTAGTTTAACACCTTCTGTCTTATTTGTAGAAATGAGAAGCTGCGTTATATAATCTCGAGAGTTTTTATGGTTCTAGGATGTCCGTACATTAGGTTATCGTAATGTTGTCGTATGCATTCTGTTTCTCGTCCTTCCGGTACTTAGTATTTTCCTTATGCTAGTAGGAACTGTTCTTCTATGTCCTAAAGAACGCGCACTATATTGTTAAACTCCTTTGTGTTAGCACTTAGACTTCCGTCTAGATTGGTCTTAAGTACTTATTATCGCACTAGTTCCTTTCCCTCTATATAGTCGCTTCTTCGGCTTAGTGCGTCGGCCCTACCGTTGTCTTTTCCTACGGTATAGCGGATTTTAAACTTATACTATCCGAGTAGTTCCGACCAGCGGGCCTATCTTCGGGTTAGTACTTTTGTTGTAGCGAAGTAAGTGAGATTCTTATAATTAGAAAGAATCGTTAGCTTAGGTGCTCCTTCCGCGTATACTCTCTAGTGCTACATTGTAGCGACAATAGCGAGAAGTTCTTTATTATAGATGTCGTAGTTCTGTTCCGCGGGTGTCATTTTCCTTAAGTAGTAGGCTACTAGGTGTCTTTTCCTATCGTGTTCTTATGTAAGGTATGCGCCTATGGCTATATCCGATGCGTCCGTTTTAATCTAAACTTCCTTTATTCCGTCGAACAGTCGTAGCGTTAGTACTAAGGCGCACTGTTTCTTAAGTGTCTCGAAGGCTTGTTGTTCTTTATTGCCCTAGGTCTATTTAGTGTCTTTTCTAGTAAGTGCAGTTATGGCTACAGCCGTCTTAGAGTAATCCTTAATAAACTTACGGTTGTAGTTCGCGAGTCTAAGGAATGATTATACGTCCTTAACGTTAGCTAGCGTCGACCATTCCTCGATAGACTGTGTCTTTACTAGGTCGATCTAGATTCCTGTCGTGCTTATAATAAATCCGAGGAATTTAACTTGTTTCTTATAGAACTCGCATTTTTCTAGTACCGTCTTGAATCCTACTCGTGTAAGGCGCTCGAAGACGTCCTAGACTTGTCCGATGTAGTTCTATAGCGATCCCTTAGTGTAGACGAGGATGTCGTCTATATAGGCAATGACGTACACGTCGAGAAGCTCTCTTAGTGTCTTATTAACTAGGTCTTGACAGGATGCGGGTGCATTAGTTAGTCCTATTAGTATAACTAAGAACTCGTAGAGTCCGTATCGTGTTCTAAATGCGGTTTTCCATTCCTCTCCTTCTGCTATTCGGATAGCGTAGTGTTAGGAACCGCTGTACGTTATCCCAACTGGGCTTGGATCTTTGCAGTGATGTCTCTGACTCGTTGAGAAGGTAGTGGTTCCTGTTAGGAACCGCTGTACGTTATCCCAACTGGGCTTGGATCTTTGCAGTGATGTCTCTGACTCGTTGAGAAGGTAGTGGTCCCAAACAGTATATGGTGTATACTTGAAATGAGTTGAGCACGAGGCTCCTATCTACTTGCAAAAGAGCGTCGCCTATATAGTGCCATGTCTTGGCGTGATCTGTCCTGCTCTCTCTTGCTCTCTTGATCTCTTGTTCTCTTGCTCTCTTGATCTCTTGATCTCTTGCTCTCTCGATCTCTTGATCTCTTGCTCTCCGTCCCGCAAGTTTCTTTGCTCTCCTCGCTTAGTGAGTGGCTGTGAGTTCTCCACGAATCAAACCGTAACAGTTCCAAACAGTATATGGTGTATACTTGAAATGAGTTGAGCACGAGGCTCCTATCTACTTGCAAAAGAGCGTCGTCTATATAGTGCCGTGTCTTGGCGTGATCTTTCCTGCTCTCTCTGCTCTCTCTGCTCTCTCGAGAGAGCACCCGAGAGCACTGAGAGCACTCTGCATATCGGGTGCATCCGCTGGTCTGCTGGCATCGATTGGTTGGCTACGGGCTTCCCCAGACCGATCCGTAACACGTAGAAGGCATCTCGTAGATCGATCTTCGTGTACTAGTCGGATCCGGTGAGTCGGTCCTATGCTTCTTCGATGTTCGGTAGTGGATATCGGTTCTTTATCGTAATCTCGTTCAACTTTCGGTAGTCTTGTACGAGTCGTAGTTTCCCGTTCGGTTTTAGAATAAACATATATAGAGTTCCCGCACTTAAGGTGGATCTTCTTATCTATCCTTTGTCGAGTTTCTCCTTCAGCTATTCTCGTAGGGTTTTAAGCTCTTTCTCGGACATTTAATATAGGGGTCCCTATAGAGGCTCCTTCCCTAGCTGAATGTTTATCTTGTAGTCCTATAGTTAGTGTTTAGGTAAGGCTTCTCTAACCTTTTCCTCTTTAAAGAGCCTTTTCCACTTAAGGTACTCCTTAGGAATGCTTAGCTCCGATATACTAGCATCCTTCGATAGTGCGTTACTTCCATCCGTTCTAGTGATTTCGTAATCCGGCGGCCCTACGCCAGTATCTATCCCGGTCGAAGGTGGTTCTTAGTTCCTTCTATTCGGCGTAAGCTCGAATGCGTTAAGCTGTTTCCTTACCTTATCTACTATCGTCCGCTATCGATACGTAGGTTTCATGCTAATAACGCAGTTGCATTGCCTAAATGTAAGTACTCCTCTTTTCTAGTCGATAACTGGATTGTGCTTTCTTAACTAAGGCATACCTAATACTATGTTATAACTGGCTATATTAGTAACATCTAAGGTAATGTTCTCGTAGTACTGTTAGATAGCTAGTAGCAATGGTGTCGTCTCCTATTCTACGCTAGGTAACGATAATCCGTCTACCGCGATTAACTCGTAACCCTATTTCTTCTTTAGGGTAGCTAACCCGTTTCTTGTTATAAAAGACTCGGAGATAAAGTTCCCCGCTACTCCTAAGTCGATTATAACACTAGTCCTATGTCCGTTAACGATTGCTTGTATTTAGAAAACTGTGTTTAGTGTCGATGCGTGAGCCTAAGTGTTGCATAACTCCCTTTAGTCGCTTATTCCTAGGGAGCTAATCCTTTTCCCGAATGGTATGTAGTTCGCTATGCTTCGTACCTAGAGGCTTCGGCTAGAACCTATAGCCCGTCGCCCTATGTCTATACTTGTAGTCTATTACGTTCCTAGATCTTCTACGATTCTAAGTAGAGAGCCCGTACGTACTATACTGCTGTTCGTAGTTCGTTTAAGACGAAAGTTCCTATTAGTGTTAGGTATCCGGTACCTGTCATCCGGCTTCCTATAGGTAGTCGTTCGATAACCGCTTTAGCTAAGTTCTTAGCATTGTTCATAGTTAGGTAGTCCTATACTATGTTCCTTATCGTATCGAGTGTCTTATCGAACTCGTTAGGGTTTAGGTATCGCTTTCCTAAGAACTTTAGTAGGAATTCTTCTTGCCTTCGTTAGAGGTAGATGATTAACTCGTAGAGTTTTCTTAGCGCATCTACCGTAAACGTGTACACTTCGTTTTCGTCGTCGGTATCGCTTTCTTCTCCTTCGGATGAGTTCTCGCTTAACTCTTCCGGTACGTAATCTTCTTCGACGGTATCTAGCTCGTTCGCTTATCGTTTAGGAGCTAGTGACTAGCGTCCGTTCTATTCTAGACCTTGGTTTTCTTTATCGTTGTCGTCGAAGCAAGATTCGTCTATATCTACTTCCTAGAGGTTGTTTTATCTATGTTAAGCTCCTAGGGTTCCTACTAGTTGTTTTAGCTAGTACCCTACGCCTAACTTAGCGTCGTAGTAGTCTCGACACGAGTCCTAGTAATAGAAACGCCAATAAAGGCTTCCGTAACTATGTCGAGATTCTTTCTCGACTTCGTAGTTGACTCCTCGTACTATTATACTAAATAATCGAATAGTCCTTAATTGTTAGTCATTCGGTAGTAGTGTATATTGTCGAACATAGTATCCTCCTCGTCCTTATAAGGGGTCTAGGAGAGGCGTCGCAACCCGGTTGCTATCCTTCTCCTCTACTCTCTAGGTATAGTTAAATTGTCGGGGTTCAACACTGCTCCTAGATTTGTCTACCTTTAGTTGCATTATATTAAACTGCTCGCGGCGCACTATATTTTTACCGCGGCAATCCCTCGCTATGTAGCCTTCTTTACTATAGGCATAGTATGTGAGTTTTCCTTTTCCTTTAAAGGGCTTTCCGTAGCCCCTACTCTTATCGATCTTCCGTCCTCGTTAGGTAGCGTCCAGTTCTATTAGCTATAGTCTATAGTAGGGCTAGCTTTATCGTGAGAATCCTCCCTTCGTAACGTACCCCCCTAAGGGTTTGCGATCCGGGGCGTATCCTACTATACCTCCTACCTTAGTGTAAGGGCACCTGCTTAGGTAGTACGAAGTTGTTAGACAAGCTATCTAAGAGGTGCGCGAGGCGCGAGAAGTTAATATACAAGCCGAGGCACGCGGGTCGGCCCGGGCCCGGTCACGTAACTCGCCACGTTCACTCGCTGTGCGGCCATGGGCCGTCACACCACCCCCCCCTTCAAAACGGTCACTCCTGTGCACCGTGTCAAGGGAAGTTTGATGTCCATTTCGCTTGTCGCTTCGGTCACAGTCATCGGTTACCTTTGTTGGTGCCATGCCTGGCGGGTCATCATCTTCATACGAGCCGTTGTCTTCTGCCAGAAGAGCCACAGGCACCTGCGCGATCAATTCGCGTGGCCCTCCTGCGGTTACTGGGTTGGACGTAATCATCGCAGCACTGAGGGTGCCCGCGTCATCAGATGGTGCTTCCTCATTCGCAATCCATCCTAGCGGTGGTGTGAAGCCGGCTGGTCTAGGGGCCGTAGGGTGGTTGTGATGGAAGTCGGCGACAGAGGCGGCTGCTGTTGCAATCATAGTCTCTGCGGGCTCCCAAGTTAGCTCGTTATCACCTACCCACTTCACGCAGTACTTGTAGATTGGGACCTTTCCTCCTGCTGGCGCACGCCCTGGCGGCAGCGACCTGTGCGAGTCCACGACTTTCTCCACGTGCCATTCCTGGTGAGACCCATCTTCGTCCTCCACCTCGATTGGCGGAGGCGGAGGGACGACTTGTCCTGTGACTGGGTCGTAGCCTGGTCGCAAGTAATTGGCGTGGAACCCGTCATACAGGTTGCTCAGTGAGTCTGGCAATGCGACTCGATATGTGTCGTGTGGCAGCACTTCCTTGATCGGGTAAGGACCCGCATACTTGTAGTCCAGTTTCTTAGACGGGCGTGTGGTGTGCCAGTTCTTGGTGCTAATGTGCACCATGTCGCCTAACTTGTATGCTGGTGCTATGGTCCTGCGTCGGTTGGCATACTCCGCTTGTGTATCTTGCGCCATTTGCATGGCGTCTCTGAGTGCCTGCCTGAGTTCATTCATCCGGGCTCCGAATGCAGTCGCCGATTGTGCATCGAGGCGTTGCTTGTGTGGCATGAGTTCCAGCGGCAGCATGACTTCTGCGTCTGAATACCTCGGGTTCTTGCCTAGCGTTGCCATGAATGGGGAGAATCCGGTAGATTCTGACACGTGGTCGTTCGCAGTGAACTCTGCTAGAGGCAGCCAATCCGGCCAGTCGTCCTGGGCATAGTTGGTATACGTGCGCAGGTACTTCTCCATGGCCTTGTTCGTGATCTCGCTTTGCCCATCTGTTTGGGGGTGGTAGCCCGTTGACAGCTTGCGCTTGATGCCTAGTAGCTGGCATAGGCGCTTCCAGAATGCGGAAAGCCATTGGGGTCCTCTGTCTGTAACGATCGACTTAGGCAGCCCATGGCGGCTGAACACGTACTTGAGGTAGATGAACGCAATGTACTCTGCGCTCATGTTGAGCACTGGGATCAGATGCCGCTCCTTACTCAGGCGGTCTGTCACTGTGAGAACGTTTTTGTACTTCTGCCCATCTGCGGTGCAGCGTGCTTCGGGCAGCTCGACTACGAAGTCCATTGCGATGTCGTCCCATGTGTCGAGTGGCACTGGCAACGGTGCTAGCAATCCGTGTTCGGCATCCTGCACTGGGTTCACGTTTGTGCACGTCGTGCATCCTTTGCAGAACTCGCGTATGAAGCGTGTCATGCCTGGCCAGATATAGTGGCGTTTCAATAGGGTGTTGGCCTTAGTCTTTCCTGGGTGACCTGCGGCTGGGGCGTCGTGAAATGCTTTCACTATGCGGGCATACACCGTGTTGCCTTCATCATCTTCAGCTGGTTCTGGGACATACAGGCTGTAGCCACCTTCTCTGTTCTTGACGTAGATCATTCCATCTACTGCCATCGCGTGCTTAGGGTCGATCTTGTGCCTGTGGAGCATCTTCACCTTGTCGCCAGCTGCCAGCTGTTGCAGGGCCTCTTGTGGTTCTTGCTGTTCGTATAGGGATCGGATGTCGCGTTGTAGGTCCTCATCCACAACGCCGGTGGCTTCCGATGCCGCGAGTTGTAGGATTCTGCTGGCTAACAAGTTCGGCATAAACAATTCGGGTCCTAGCAACACGCGATGCTGCTGCGTGTGCCGGGGATCATCCTCGTCCTTGCGTATCGCATCTTGTGAGCGGCGGGTAAGGCTATCGGGCTTGCCTCCCTGCACTCCTGGTCTGTAGATGATCTTGAAGTGGAATTGCGATAGGAATTCTGCCCAGCGTGCTTGGCGCCGGTTGAGTTCCTTCGTGGTCATGAAGTACTCAAGGTTCTTGTGGTCTGAGTAGACGAGCACTGGCTTGCCACTTGGGTCGGCCAGGAAGTTCTCGCAATCGCTGCCCACGCAGTCCTTGTCATCGATGTCACCTGCTGCCAGCTCAGGACGCCATTCTTCGAACGCTTTGACAATAGCGAGCAACTCTTTGTCATAGATGTCGTAGTTGCATTCCTGGGGTGACATCTTCTTAGACAGATATGCCACTGGTCTCAAGATGCCATTATGACGTTGGGAGAGGACCGCTGCGGTGACGAAGTCCGAAGCGTCAGTCTCAAGCACTGTCTCCAGCCCATGCTGGAAGACTGCGAGGATTTCTCCTTCTGCATCGGTGAATGCTTTCTTGAGGCCGTCGAACGCTGCTTGGCACTCTGCCGTCCATTGCCATGGCACGTCTTTCTTGGTGAGGCGGGTAAGCGGCAGTGTTATCTTGCTGTAGTTCTTGATGAATCGTCGATAGAAGCCAGCGAATCCGTTGAATGCAAGCACATCCGTGACATTACGAGGTGTTTCCCATTCTTGCACTGCTCTCACCTTCTCCGGGCACATGGAGATGCCGTCCTTGCCAATAATAAGGCCAAGGTACTTGGTCGATTGGGTGTGGAATTCACACTTCTTGATATCAAGTTGCAGGCCTGCGTCTCTGCAGCGCCCTAGCACCTTCTTCACATGTCCAATGTGCTCTTCAAGCGTGTCGCTAAAGATGAGGATATCATCTAGATAGGCTGATGCAAAGTCATCTAGGAACTCCCGTAGCGTGTCGTTCACATAAGCTTGGAACGTTCCTGGGGCGTTGCATAGGCCGAATGGCATGACTAGACATTCGAACTGCCCATAGCGGGTAGTGAACGCTGTCATCCACTCATGCCCCTTTGCGATGCGGATGCGGTTGAATGCTGCAATCACATCTAGCTTCGTAAACCACTTCTTTCCTGCGATGCGGTTCAAGGTGTCCTGCATCAGGGGAATAGGGTATCTTGACTTGATGGTAAGTGCATTGAGGGCTCTGTAATCAACGCATACTCTCAACCCACCTCCTGGCTTCTTGACGATAAGGCACGGAGATGCAGCATCGGCGCGGCCTTCATTCTTGCGGATCTTGCCTTGGGCGATCTGTTCGTCAGTCCAGTGCTTGATGATCTCGTCTTCTTGCTTAGACATGCGGTATGGTCGCTTGAAGGGTGGCACGGCATCGGGTTTCAGCTTGATCTCATGGTCAATCCCAGGCCGGTGTGGCGGAAGCTCTTCTGAAGCCTTCTTCGAGAAGCAATCAGCGAACTCGTGGTATGTTGGCATAAGGTGGTCCTTTGGATCGATCTCTTGGTCGTTGACTTTCATGAACTTGTCCACGTCTGCTTGTGCGTGCATCTTGCAGGAACGGAGTGTTGGGGCTACACGTTCTGATGCTGGTATGAATGCAGCGGCACGCGCGTTCAGCCTTGAGATCGTCTTTTCGTCTGACAGCATCTTACAGTTGCCTCCAGCAACTGTCTTCATGTTGTGCGCCGTCATGGCGCAAGCGGCAAGCGAGTCGCCCGCTCGCTGCTGCTCCACCTTGGGGTCATAGACATACATCAGGTGAACTTGCGCGCCCTTTTGCTTGGCGAGGCGCACGAAGTAGTCTGCATTGACTTCTTTGATGTCGATGTTCTTCTTAGGCTCTTCTGCTTGTTGAGCTGCGGCTTCGGCAGCTGCTGCTACTGCTGCTGCCACAGCGGCCTTTGCTTCCTTTGCTTCGAGTCTCTTAGCAGCCCGGCGAACTTTTCCAGGGCCGCGCGTTGTCATGCGCTTGATGGTGTCTTCGCCGTCAGCCGGCAGTGGCAGACGGGCGTGCTGCCAAGTGACATCTCCTTCGTCATCTTCTTCCACGGTTGCCGAGCGGTACTTGCTAGGAAGCTCCTCGTGGGTCTGGAACGTAAGGACTGGGTTCTGGTCTTGATCATTGACTGACTGCAACCACGTCGCTTCCTTTCCGGACAGGCAGTTGTCCTTGCAGTGTTGAGAATCGAGCGTCATAGTGCCGGACTCATAATGCAGGCCTGGTTGATGCTTGTCGTGCCATGGTCTCCCCAAGACGATGTCGTATTCGAGGTTGGTGAGCCAGGCATTGATCACTTCGGAGTGCCCGTTGATCTCCAGGGTGAGCTCCGTACGGTATTCGATCATTTGCTTTGCAGTGGACATGTCGGCGAGGCCCAGTGCCAATGGGCTGTCCAGCTTCGAGAGTGGCAGGTCATTCTTTCGCGCATATACGATGTCAACGTAGTTTGAATTGGCTCCGTCATCAAGGAATGAGAATGCATATTTTCCATTCGCTGTGCAAGGCACCACCAGGTGTGATCCTATTACAGGGTTGTGCTCTATGTGCACCATTCGTAAGGAATGGGATGATATTCTGAGATCACCTTCCCCAATCCCTTCTGACTTCGGCCTTGACGTTGACGTGTTCGTATCCAGTCCACTGGTTGTTGCGCTCAACGAGTGGACTAGGCTTTTTCCGACTGGGTAGTCGGGCGCGGTGGCATCTGGTAGTTCCAGAGCTCACACTCCTTGTCGGTCAGCTGGTGACCTGGCTTGCGGCACTTCTTGCACAGTCTCTCCTTCATGCAACGCTCAGTCTCAGCGTCGTCAAGAAGAGTGAGGTGCTTGAACTCAGCTGGGCGAGAGTCCCATGGCAGGCGGTCCACCTTGCGGCGATTCTTTGAGCCGCCTCCGCCAGATCCGGCTGGAGTGGTGCCGTTGGGCTTGTCGTCCTTCTTGTCGTCCTTCTTGTCGTCCTTCTTGGCCGTAGACTTCTTCTTCGGGTGAAGAGTCTCGGCGACCTTGAAATCCTCCTCAGCCTTGAACAGGGCATCGACTGCTTCGCTGAGGGTCTTAGGGTTTGCTTGCTGATAGCGGATCAGATAGCGGTAGTTGAGCTTGCGCATGAGGTTGTCCATAGCGTCTTCTCCGGTCATGCGCATCAAGTTGGCATAACGGCGCCACTCGCGGTAGAGTTCGGCGAAGGAGTCCTTGGAGTTGTCCTCTGGCTGCTTCAACACAGCCATGTTGTCGCGAGCGCGGCCGACGGGGTTGCGATCGCCGTACCACTCGATGAGGGACTTCATCATCTTGTTGACTGATGAATACGGGCGCTCGCTTCCGCTCATGATGCCTGCGATGGATGGAACCTTCGGGTTGAGCAGCGCCCAAGCGCCTCCGTCGGTGTAATCCAGTATGAACTTGAGCACGGCATCCTTGTCACGGAACGTGGTGGCGGCGAGCTTGGTCTCCAGTGCGCTGAGCCACTTCTCAAGCGATGGTCCCTTCAGGTCGCCTTCCTTGCTGAGGTCGCCTTGAAACTTATGCTTGGGGCCTTCGACACTTCGGTCCGTCTTCCAAGGACGATCGAGTGACTCGTCGATGTCCAGGATGTTGTTGAAGTTGATCTTGGTGACCTTCTTGGTCTTCTTGGACTTGCGGCGGCGAGCGCGGCGGTCATCGTCTGAGGACTCGTCGCTGCTGCTGTCACTGCTATCCGGATCGTATCTCGGCTTCCTGCTCTTGCGCTGCTTGCCAGCCCTGTCCTTCTTGCTAACCTCTTCACCTGACTCATCGGATGAGTCTCCGCCGCTGGACTGCTTGCCAGTCCTGCCTTGGTCCTTCGGCGGTGATGGCTCTCTTCCAGCACGTCGACGAGAGATGGAACGTGAGAGCGAGGAGCGACGATCCTTGCCTCGTGCTTCGGTGCGCCCACGCTGCTCGGCTGCTTCGAGCTCCTTAGCATGCGCGTTGCGAAGGGCTTGGATGTCGCGCTCGTGATCGGCAACGGCTTCTTCGTAGTTGTCCACTTCACGCTCCAGCTCTCCAATGCGAGCCTCTCGCTCCTTGACCCAGACCATTGCTTGCTTGGCATGCTCGTACGCTTTCTGGGAGTCAGTTGGAATGGGCAGGGCCTTAAGTGCATCGAGTTCGATCTTGACGGTGTCCAGGTCCTTGATAACTGTGTCGCGCTCAGCGCTGGCGGTGTCACGATCGGCGGTGACTTTAGCCAGGTGGTCGCGCAGGTCCTTTTGCTGGGCATCGGAGGCCTTCAGTAACTTGTCCAAGTCCGACACCTGCTTCTTCGCATCCCCGAGATCCTTTTGAACCTTGTCGAGTTCCTTCTGAACTTTGTCTCCATATTCTTGGCTCTGGTGACAGCTCGTGTACAACATCTCTGCAAGCTTCGAGACGTTGCGGTATTCCTGTTCGCCGCGGCGGAGGATGAAGTGGATGGCGGGAGGTGCGGAAACGTCGCTGCCGTACAGCTTCTCGAACTTCTCGATATCGAGTTGAGTGAGGGACTTTAAAGAGGAAAGAGGTAAGGATACCTTACCTAAGCACTAACTATAGGATTATAAGATAAACATTTAGCTAGGGAAAGAGCCTCTATAGGGACCCCTATATTAAATGTCTAAGAAAGAGCTATAGACCCTACGAGAATAGCTAAAGGAGAAGCTAGCTAAAAGATAGATAAGAAGATCTACCTTAAGTGTAGGAACTCTATACATGTTCGTTCTAAAAGCAAACGGGAAGTTACGACTCGTATAAGACTATAGGAAGTTAAACGAGATTACGATTAAGAACTAATACCCGCTACCTAATATCGAAGAAGTATAAGATAGATTAACCGGATTAGACTAGTACACGAAGATTAACCTACGAGATGCCTTCTACGCTATACGGATAGTAGAAGGAGAAGAATAGAAAACCGCTTTTAGAATAAGATACGGACTTTACGAATTCTTAGTTATGCTAATAGGATTAACTAACGTACCCGCATCCTATTAGGACCTTATTAACGAAACACTTAGAGACCTACTCGATATATGCGTTATTATTATAAGTAGGTATAAGCACGTAGTCGGATAAGGTACAAGTCGAATAGACGGTCTATCTAAGAGAGGCGCGGAGGGCGCGAGGTAGATATATATACGCTAAGCCCTCGGGCCGGCTTAGTTAGCGGCGCGCTCGGGGTCCACGCACGTGCGCGCGGGTTTAAGTAAATAGTCGGCGCCGGTACGGTAATACTACCCCCCCCTTTTAGAGTGCGCTCCGGAGTACTCTTACCCCTTACATCTATTATTACTATTGCAAATGTCTTATTATCTATTAGGTCGTTATCTATATTATTATTATCCGTTTCGTTATAACCATCTATAATACTACGAGACGTAGGTAAGCCTCTACGGCGACACGGCTTAGTAACCTCGGTTACTGTCCGGACGGTGTCCCTCTCGGTATATATACTAAGCTCGTCGTATAGGTGCCCTATGCCGTAGTAACTCGCGCTATCTAGGCGGCTATACACTATGTTCTAATGATCGTTAGCGGTCTTACGTCCGTTATAACTCGCGCTACGCTAGTACTCTACTACTTTAGAGACTCGGTCTATTTATCGAGAAGGATTGTTATCGCGACGCGTATCGCTCCCTTTCTTATAAGTCCGGAGGCCTAGTCCTATCGGCATTAGAGCCTCTACTATTATAAGCGTCGTTATTACGGCTAACGCTAGTGCGCGGGCTATACGCATACCTATAGCATTCTCATTCGGCACCTAGTCTACTAGAGGTTAAAAACTAGGTAGTTTAGTCGCTCGCGGGTAGTTGTAGTAAAAGTCGGCTATAGAGGCGGCGGTAGTCTTAATAACCTAATCCGTAGCTTTATAGGATAGCCGATTGTATCTAACGTACTTTACTAAGTATTCCTAATACGGCTACTTCTTACCTCCTCTTAGTGCTAGTCTACGCGGCTATCTCTTCTTACATTCTAAAATCTACTCGACTTCCTACTAGTTGGGTTCGGCGGGGTTAGTCTCGTACTATTTATCGTTAATAATGCGAATCGGCGGAGGAGCTAGTTATACTTATCCTAGAACTAGTAGGTGTACTAGCGTAAGGAGATGCGAATAAAAGTAGTTATCGATATTTATAGTAGGTAGTAGCTTAACCTTATAGGTGTTATCCGGAAGCACCTCCGTAATTACATAGGGTCTAGGCTACCTAACATCTATCTTTCTCGAAGGCCGCTCTATAGCCTAGTTCTTAGTACTAACCTACACCTTATCTCCTTTATTATAACGAGGCGTAGGCGTGCGGTTCTAATTCGCGTACTTAGCTTACATAGCTTAAGCGAGGGCTATTTACTATCGAAGGTATTACTACATGTTATACATCTTTACTATAAAGCGGTCTACTACTTTAGCATTTAAGCGTTGCTTATAGGGCATAAGTAGTATTAGGAGGTCTAGCTCGAGTTTAGAGAACCTTAGGTTACGACTAGTGTTAGCGTAGAAAGGTAATATACCTATTGTAGCTAACACTACGTTATTAGCTATAAACTTAGCGAGAGGAGTCTAATCTAGCTAGTCGTCTTAGGCGTAATTAACGAACATTCGCTAATACTGCTCTATTGCCTTATTCGTGTTCTTAGATTATCTATTAGTCTTAGGGTAATATACTAACGATAGCTTCTACTTAATTCCTAGTAGAGCGTAGAGTCTTCTCTAGAATGCGGAGACCTACTATGTACTACGGTCGGAGACTATACTCTTTAGGAGTCCGTGTCTACTAAACACATACCGTAGGTACACGAGAGCTATGTGCTCGGCCGACATTAACTAGACCGGAATTATATGCTTTTCCTTCGTAAGTCGACATGTGACGGTTAGGGCATCTTTATAGGTCTATCCATCTAGCGTACTTTTACCTAGTAGTAGATAAGTTACGAAGTCTATCGTAACATCCTCCTACGCTATAAAGGGGACCGGTAGCGGCTTTAGAAGCCCTAGGTATTAGATGTTAGTACTCTTATTTATGCGGTAAATCCTATAAGCCCGTATATAGTTCTTTACGAAACGTGCTATACCTAGCTATACGTAGTTACGTACTACTAACTCGTACGTCTTCTTATCGCCTATGTAGCCTACGACCGCATAGTCGTAGAAGGCTTATATAATACGAGTACGTACGGGCACTTCGCTATCGTTAAGTACTTCCCTAGATTCCGGAGGTATAAAGAGGCTATAACCTCTATAGATGTTCTTTATGTAGATTATCCCTCCTACTAGGATAGCGTACCTATTATCTAGTCGGTGTTTACGTAATAGGGAGTATAGCAAATCGTTCTCTAGTTACCGTACTGCTTCTTTAGCTTCGGGCTACGTATACAATTCTCGGATCGTAGTCGTTAACGGGGTAACTACGTCGTTCGCACTAATGTTTATAACTTGCGACGACGATAAGTTAAGGATGCGGTCTAGTCCTAGCAGTACCTAGTGCTACTACTAATTGCGTAGGTTACTTAGATTACCGGGAATTAGTAAGTCTTAAGATCTCCTCGTAAGGCTATTAGGCTTAGTACCCTACACCCCTAGACGATACACGATCTTAAAGAAGAACTAAGAGAGGAACTCGACCTACCTTACTTAGCGACAATTTAACTGCTTCGTACTTATAAACTACTCTAAGTTCTTATAGTTAGAGTATACGAGTGTTAGCTTATCCTCTACTAACTCTAGATTAGGTAGATTCTCGTAATCGTCTATACCGAACTTATTAACGGTAAGTTTAGGGCGCCACTCCTTAAAGGCTTGTACAATAGCTAGCAATTCTTTATCGTAGATGTTATAGTTACATTGTTACGGGTCTATTTTCTTAGACATATATATAATAGGATGTAGGACGTCGTTCTTATCGCGCTACGATAGGACTACTACTATTACGTAGTCCGACGCATCTGTTTTAAGGATCGTCTCTCTTCCTAGATAGAAGTGCTTTAGCGTCGGCGCGTCAATAAACGCTTACTTTAAAGCGTCGAAGGACTACTAGTACGCCTCTAACTATTACTAGGGGACATTTTTACGAGTTAACCTAGTTATAGGTAGGTAGATCTTACTAAAGTTCTTAATGAAGCGACGATAGAAGTTAGTAAACCCTATGAACGACAGTATGTCGGTAACATTAGCGGGTGTTAGCTAGTTCTTAACGCATTCGATCTTCTTAGGGTCTATCTTAATGCCCTCATTCGTAATAATAACTCCTAGGTATGTTGTTTCGTGCCTAAAGAACTCGCACTTGTCAATATTAAGCTGTAGGCCTACTTTATCTAGGCGCTTTAGAACTTTTATAACGTGTTCTACGTGTTCTTTGCGGGTCTTACTAAATACGAGTGCATTATCTAGATAGTAGGACATAAAGTCGTCTAAGAACTCGCGAAGTGTGTCGTTAATAAATAACTAGAACGTGCCGGGGGCGTTATAGAGGCCGAAAGGTATAATAACGTATTTAAACTACCTATACCTCGTTATAAAGGCTATTTTCTACTCGTCGCCCGCTACAATACGGATACGGTTAAATACGGTAATAACATCTAACTTAGTGAACTACTAAGTACCGGTGATACGGTCTAAGGTCTCCTAGAAGAGGGGAATAGGGTATCAACTCTTCGTAGTAATAGCATTTAATGCTCGGTAGTTAACATATACGCGTAGCCTACCTCCTAGCTTCTTTACTATTAGGATAGGTGCTACTACTAGTAATACGCTACGTTAGATTACGTCCTTCTTAAGCTAATTATTAAGCCACTTCTTAATCACCTCGTTCTCTCGTATAGAGAAGGAGTATAGCCTTCGAAATGGTAGTGTTTAGTTAGACTTAAGCTTAATCTTATAATTAACTCCCGGTCGTCGTAGAGGTACCTTATCTACCTCCTTACGACTAAACAGTCTTGCTATCTTACGGAACTCTAGTAGCAATAGCGGGATCGGGTCTTAATCTTTATCCTTCGGGTTTATAAAGCGTTAGTAGTTATCTACCGATATAGCGGAAGCGTTCAATTTACGCTAGGTATAGTTACCCTAGGTGTCCTATTACTTCTCGCTATCTATGAACGCTTAGGTATTACTATCTATAAGCATAGCCGCGTTGCCTCCTTATACTAGCTTCGTACGCATGCTAAATGCCTTTAGCGCGTAGGTAGATAGGGGATCGCGTGCTACCTGTCTATCTAAATCCTCTTTTAGGTCGAACATCTACATTATGTAAATCTTACATCCCTTAAAGCCTTTACGGCGGCTTATACGCCCTAGGGCTTTAGTAGTAATAGGTTAAATGTCGATTTCGGGTTCTAGTTCGGGCGTAGACGCTTTCTTCGTAGTACGCCGCGCTAGACGCTTTAAGGTGTTAGGGCCGTCTATAGGTAGAGGTTCTCGGAGGTGCTAAGAACCTTCTAGTTCTTCCTATATACTTACCGGCGGAGGTAGTACGTGTCTTATTACTACCTTTATAGCGTACGTTTCTTATACTACTACTAGCTCCTTATCCTCGATATAAGGCTTAACGTATTACGCTAGGGTTGTAGATAATTCTAGCATAGGAATCTCGGTCTATAAGATCCCTATTAGTGTAACGCCTTTATCGTTAATGAATTGCACGCACATAGGTTCATCTCCGTATATGCAGTTCTCTTAGTAGTATTATAAAAATAGGGTTATGGTACCCGATGTATAGTGGAACATAGGTTAATGCTCGTCGTGCTATAGGCGGCCGAGGATAACATTATATTCTAACGATGTGTAGTAACTAACTCGCGTCTTAACATAGTTACCGATTTAGATCTATACCGTTGTTTTATAGGTAATTAGTTCACTAGTAGGTTAGCTATCTACTAACATTAGCCCTATAGGGTTAGGCAATTAGATTAGATTAAGTTCGTTTCTATACGTAAAATCGATGTTAAAGTACGTTAAGTTAGCACTATTATTATAAAAGGATTAAGTAGGGATCGTTCCATTCACTATGCATAGCATAACTAGATAAGAAGCTATTACTAGGTTATGTTTATCTATAGAATAGTTTACTACTAGTAGGGAGTGTACTAATATGCTTAAAACCTTACCTCTATCTAGAGGCTCCTTTTTATGCTCGTAATCTCGTAACTTTAACTCGTCTTATCTACTACGTATTGCGCTTACGGAGTGGACTACGCGTTTTCCGAACCGCCGCCGGTAGTGTTATTACTACTATTACGTTAGTTATTCCTCGGATTATAGCTAGGCGCGTAGGGGCGGCGGCTAACATCCTTTAGTAGGCACTGGTCGTAGTCGACGCGACGATAGCCTACCTCCTCACACTTTATGCATTTGTTCTAGTCGATGCATACTTATGCTTTAGTAGCATCTAGTAGCTGTAGGTGCTAGTACTTCTATAGGCGATTAGCCTACTTAGTCTTAGAGTTAGGATTAGTAGACGTATTATTACCTCTTCCTCCGCCTCCGCCTACGGCTCCGTCCTTCTTACTGTCCTTATTATCGTTACCCTTAGTGTTCTTATTACTAGGGGTCTTCTTATTATACTTAAGGTTATACTACTTAAATTTGTCCTCGTAATTATATAGCGTAGCTACAACATACTCGAGGGTTATGTTAGTAGTGTCGTCGTTTATAATACGGTTCTTATATCTCGCATTTAGCTTACGTAGTAGGAAGTCCTTTTCGAGCTTCTTTTCTATAGCGCCTCTATCTAGATCGACGATATCTACATTCTCGCGGAAGGTAGGGTAGAAGTCGCTAAACTTCTTATTAGTACCTTACTCTAGGGTAGTAAGCTTAGTTATAGTAGTAGCGTATGCATTACGAGTGCCGTAGCGGGCTACTAGATCGTCTATTATGTCGTTAACCGAGGTATAGGACGTGTAAGGGGTAGCCTAGTAGCTAACCCTTATATATAGCCTTATATATAACATACGGTCGCGACCGGCTACTAAGCCGTACGTGACACGTATACGTACACCTTACGACGCGCGATGCGTCTTAAATAAAAGGTAAGAATTAGTTCATCTACGACTAGTAGGTCGTAGGCGTGCTATACATTACGACATCCCTTAACAGTTCTAATTCTTCTCTTCGTTATAATCTATACACGCTATAGAGTCCGAACGCGACGATAGTAGCGCTACGCCTACGGCTCCCCTAAGCCCTAGGGCCTAGTAATAAGCGAGGCGTATAGCCTTAGTCGTAAGGAGGGATGCCCTTCGGGTAGAGGTTAAGGAGAAGGAGATATAGAGGGAGATTAAACAGTTAGAGATCTTACGGGACGTAAGCGTACCGCCGGCGGACCCTTAGGGCGAATACGGCGGAGAAATATCCCCTACTCCCCCTCCTATATCTATAGTAACTAACGATAATATCGTAGCTCGAGGCGCGGTCGTATCGTATACGACACGTTTACGTCTTAAAGAACCTACGCCTTTTAGAGGGGACTCGATTAAGAAAGCACGGGTATTCCTAAGGGAGCTCTCTCCTATCTTTACCCTCTTAGGTGGTACGTATGCGACGAACGAGTTAAAGGTCCTATATAGGGTTATGTACCTAAGCGGAGAGATAAGTGAGCGATAGTACGCTAACTATAGCGTCCTTAACCTTAAAGGGTATATATACTAGGACTTTAAGGAGTTCTGTCGAGACGTATACGGTAACCCTATAAACCGCGTACTTAACGTAATATTAGAGTATAAGGCGGTAAAATAGAAGGATAACTAGATAGTGCGTTAGTTTACGACTAAGCTAGATGTTATAGAGGATTAGTTAGGGAACTATACGGAGGCGTAACGCGTGCGACACCTACTTACTAAGCTTACGCCTAGCCTACGGTCCGTAATCGTTAAGTTTTATAACATCCTAATAACTAGAGAGGAACTAGTAATCCTAGCTTCGCGTATTGAAAGTACGGAGCGTAGTAGCGGAGGGCACGACCGCGGGTAGTATAGTCGCCGTAGGCGAGAGACTAAGGGCAACTAAGGGCGAAGCGATCGTAGCTCGAAGTAGTAGAAGTATAGTTAGGCGTCGCGCGACCCGGGTGCGAGTTGCTAGCGGGACGCCGGCGGATCGTCTATAACCTTCGATAGGACTAAAGCGGAGTGCTATAGATGCTATAAGAAGGGTTACATTAAGACGGATTGCCCGAATAGGCACCTATAGAAGGACCGTAACGCGTAAGCGGTTCGTAGGGTAGACGCTACGAAGGCTCTAACTAGGAAGGGTAGCGACTAGGGAAAAGGTAGAGGACTAGAAGTAGGTCGCTCCTAAGTCCGAGTTTTCCTAAAGTCGACCCTTTAAGGCGAGTAGATATGTGTCTAGCGTAGCGACTAGGGAAAAGGTAGAGGACTATAAGTAGGTCGCTCCTAAGTCCGAGTTTTCCTAAAGTCGACCCTTTAAGGCGAGTAGATACGTGTCTAGCGCGTTACTTACGAGGCGTAGTCGAGACTCGTAAGGGCTTTCGCGAGGCTACGTTTCTCCTAGATAACTATACGGATCTTAGCCTAGTGTCGTATAAGTATATACTCCGACATTAAATGTAACCTATTAATAGGGTAAGGCTACCGAAGTTAGAGTCGTATACGTATAACCTAGGGTATTACTACGGCGCCTTTACGGTTTAGCTACGACTCGCTAATAACGCGGGAGTAGAGCGCGTAAGTAACGCTATCTACTACGCGGTACCTATAGGTAGGCTATTAGTAATTTTAGGTAGACCCTAGCGGTATTATAATCGGATAGTAAAGGCCGATAAGGATAACTAGTAGTACTACGGTATAGAGACGCCTACGATTTAGTAGCGCGACGTACGCGAGTTCCTTAAGGATCTCGAGAGCTTAAAGTAGGTTTATATAATAAGTGTTCGGGCTATTACTATAGTAGTACCCGAAGAAGAGGGCCCCTCGTAGCCTAAAGAATTTATAGACTTCCGAGATATATAGGCACCTAATAAGTAGGCGAAGCGTAAGATGCCCGACGGGGTTAAGCATACGATTAATCTCGTTAAAGAAAAGAAACCCCCTTTTAAGCCGCTATACCACTAGTCCTTAACTAAGCTAGAGGCCTTAAAGGAGTACCTTACGTAAGCAATGGAGAAGGGGTAGATTAGGCGATCCGTAAGCGAGGCGGGTGCGCCTATCCTATTCGTACTAAAGAAGAATAGTACTCTTAGGCTCTATATAGACTATAGAGGCTTAAATAAGATTATAGTAAAGAACCGATACCCCCTGCCCCTAATTAGCGAGACGCTAGATAGGCTGTTAGGTTCTAGGTTCTTTACTATAATCGATTTGAAGGACGCCTACTATTGTATCCCTATTAAGCGAGGCGATAAGTGGAAGACTACGTTTCGCACGCGATACGGATACTACGAGTACCTAGTAATGCCGTTCGGGTTAACTAACGCACTAGTAACCTTTTAAGGGTATATTAATAAGGCGCTAACCGGCTTAGTTAATAACATTTACGTAGTCTACCTAGATAATATCCTTATCTATAGCGAGACGCGTAAGGTATACGTACGAGCCGTACGCGAAGTGCTTACGAGGCTACGGAAGTTTACTCTATTCGTAAACCCTAAGAAGTGTTACTTCTTCTAGGAGAGTATAGAGTTCCTTAGGTTTCTCGTAAGCGCCGTAGGCGTGTCGATAGACAGGAGTAGGGTAGCCGCTATCGAGGAATAGCCTACGCCTACGAGTTTTTATAAGGTTTAATCCTTCCTAGGATTCTATAACTTCTATAGGCGCTTTATCGAAGGGTACTCGAGGATTACGAAGCTATTAATAGACCTACTAAAGGGATGTAAGAATAGTAAGAAGTAAGGGCCTCTTATATAGTCCGCTTACGAGGAGTAAGCGTTCTAACGGCTAAAAGCTAGGTTCCTCGGAGCATCTATCCTAAGGCACTTCGATCCTTCGTTACGTACGAGGGTTAAGACGGATGCCTTAGGTTTTGCAATTGTAGGCATTATCTCTTAGCTATTTAGGACTAAGTAGCATCCTATCGCGTTCTATTTACGTAAGATAATACTAGCCGAGTATAACTACGAGACGCACGATTAGGAGCTACTTATAGTAGTTAAGGCTTTTAAGTATTAGAGGCTATACTTAGAGGGCGCTACGTATACGGTGCGAGTACTAGTCGACTACGCTAACCTATAGGGCTTTATAATAGTAAAGTAGCTAAATGGGCGGTAAGCTCGATAGGCTACGTTCCTATAGTCTTTTAATTTTATAGTAGAGCATTGGCCGGGTAAGACTAACCTAGCCGACGCGCCTTCGAGACGTAGTAACTACGTAGCTATAACGTAACAAACTTCGAACTTACTACTAATGTCTACTAACTACCCTATGTAGGCCTATCTAAGTTGTAGTGGTATAGAGCGGCGCTTATGTAAGTAGAGGTATTCGCCGGTCCCGGGACCGTGAAATTAGGTTACGTGACGAGTAGCGTAGTAGCCGGATAAAACAAGAGGATTAGCGGACCTAAACCCCTATACCCTCTACTCGAGAGGTATAAATTAAATTGTTGCCTTAATGCTACGCTTATAATGCTTAACTGCGTAGTATATATCTTAACAGCTATACTAGTCCCGCTAGCTCACCTAAATGTCTAATTAAACCTAAGTGAAATAGGGGTAAGTTAGACCTAAGGAACCCTCCCTCTAAACCTAAGGTTAACATAACTAAACCTAAGGTTAACACAACTAATTAGTCGTTAATATATCCTCCCCTATTACGAACCTGTTCTTAGGTTCTAAAGCAGTAAGCCCGGGTATTATAGGTAGCTTAATTAGTCGCTATAAGCTAAGGTAGTCTTATAGTAGCATAGTAGCTCACCCTACCATTTAGCTTAACATATAAGATGTTAGGCAGTCCTAGGGCCTACTAGCGACAGTTTATAAAGATCGAAAGGATCCTTCTAATAGAGACCGTAATAATAACGTTAATAACCGCGACTCGCATCCGTCGCACTACACTAACGTATGCTACGAAACTAGCGAGGGAATGGACAGCTATGTTAGTATTAATCGAGCGGGCTAGATAGTCGAATAACGTAAACGCCACTCATGAGATAAGTGAGCGTTAGTACTAGTAACCTAATAAATCTAAAGACGAATCTACCGCGTAGCTAGAAGGTGAGTTAAGGGAAGATAAGTAACTATAAGAAACAAGTAAGATCTAAGGACTAGAAGCAGCTATACCCGAAGTATTAGAACTAGAATTAGAACTAGAATTAGAACTAGAATCCTATAGGCTACAGCTGTAGTCGGAAATTAACTAGAAACTAGGAGCCTATAGACCTACACTAACCACTCAGTTCCACTTAGTCTTACATAACTCCTTTATCTAGACCTACTCGTTGTCGTGGCTAACACTAGTCTTACTAGACGCGTCCCTAAGTAGCTAGTTAGTGAAGTTCCTATAGTAGTTACGGAAGAAGCTCTTATCACGCCCTTCGCTTATAAAGCACATCTACTCGAGAGTAGTAACTAAGCTAAGCTACTTGTCTATCAATTTCATAGCTCGGACGCGCTAATTATATATCTTCTTATAGAAGAGCTCCGAGTCTAGGCGGACCGTAGCATTAAGCTACCTTCTAGCATTAAGGATAACTTCGTTATCGTTCTAAGACTTTAAACCCGCTAGGGCATTGGATAGAGGGCTAATGCCACTAAGCTGTACGGCCGTAGGAAAAGGATAGCCGGGTACTAGGCGTCGATACTTAAATCCTACAGCGCTCTTACTTAGCGTCTTAAAGTCACGATAGAGGTCTATTACCTAGTGCATACTCTAGCTTCTCTAGAGTTTAAGATAGTCATCGTCGCGGATCTCGATAAAGTAAGGGTTAATCTAACGTAGTATCCTCTTATGTACGGCCTGCCTTATTAGAACGCCTACAGTAGTTACCCGCATTTGCCTAGCGCTTAGGTCCTCTCTAAACTAGCTAATGCTGTTCTTACTTAGGTAATTCTAGACCCTAACCGAGAAGAAACGCTTAAATCGGCCGTCTTCTATATAGTCGTTAATCTAGTACTACTAGATAAACTCTCTAGCATTCCCTTTCTTATAAAAACCGTGTAAAAACTCCGGCCTACTAGTGCCCTCTAAGTTAAGAGAGTATAGCATGTTAAGCCGGTTACTAGTCTAGTAGTTTTTAATTTCGAGGTTTAAGTCGACCCTAGCATGCTGCACTATAGTGTTCGCGTCACCCCCCTAATAAGCCCTATTAAAGCTAAAAATCGTAGGCCTAGGGAAGGAGATGAACCGAGTGTAGTATTAAGGGTGTAGCGCTACTTATAAGAGCTACAGCCCGGGGTCTTATCGTATAATCTATTAGCTTAGAGAATACTACATGTTCTAGTAGACGCCGCCGTTACTAACCTTATTCAATTCTCGTAGGTACTATCGGTACACGTCGAATTCTCGACTTATCATTTCTCTAACTAATTTAACCCGCGGTACTAGTTTAGTGTTATTATACTAGTATAGCATGTTACTATTAATATAGGTACCGGTACTATTAAGATCGGCTTAGTTAGCTTCATTAATGCCGAATTTGTCGAGGATCTAGTTATAGTTAGTATACGTAACGATGCTACTCGTAGTGCCGACTTTACCTCGAACACGGAGGTAGCTAAGTGGGTTAATAGTCTTCTAACTACGCTTATTAGGGCGAAACCACGACCTATTCTTCACCTTAATAGCTAAAAAACTCTTACCTTTAAAGAGCTAGTCTTAGACCTTAAGCGCGCGCTTACATAGGGTATTAGCGGTAATACCGGGATTCGTAACGAAGTAGAGGGCCTTATAGTAGAAATCTCGAACATGCTAATCGCACATTATAGCGCTAACCTTACTATCCCTCTTAAGAACGTCCGAGACAGCATATTCGAGCATCTTAAGGCCCGCCATCCGGTACTTAGGTAGCTAGTTAATGCTATCTACATTAATCGAGTTTCTAAACTTAATGCTACAGTACCGCTCATTATAGGTGCAGTTAGCGCGCTTAATCCGGAGGGCCTCGTCTTCTTATAGGATCTAATCCTTAAAGACTAATACATCCCTAATTATAGCCGAAGGTAACATAGTAAGTATCGGATTGCTATTCTTAGTTAAGGCCGGAGTAGATCGTAGGGTGCTAACCGGTGTACCTAGCGGACTGCCCTCGCGTACGGGTGCGCTATCTAGCGTTCGGTTAGGCGAGGATCGAGTAGGCGCAGTTATACCCTTACCTATACTCTCGCCTATATAGAGCTACTTAAGTCGACTCGACTTACGACCGCCTCTCGATAGGACTATAGGCTAGGTAGAGGCTAGTGGAGTTAGCGTAGTACTCTTTACACGTCCTTTACCTTTACTACCCGGTAGCTAACGTAGCTAAGGCTATTATTAGCTAGATAGTCTAGGTTAAGCTATGCTGTCCTCCGGGGACGCGGACTTCTTAGTAATAGTACCCTCTATAAAGTATAGAAGGCTATCCTTATAGACGGCTAGGCGGTGTCTTCTAATAATCTCCCTACTCTTAGCCGACTGCGGATCAATGCTACGTGCTTTAGCCTCCCTGTCGCACCGGGTAAGATTACTAGGCTCTAGAATTCGCTTACGATCTATGCCCTTACGGCCGATCCTTATACGCTAGATTAGTGCCCTCTAAATTCTACTAACAGCCCTACTATAATCTAGGTACTTGTTAATAAAGGCCGTAAACTAGCGGCGCCCGCTATTAGTACTATAAAGCTCGGAGATAACGCGTCGATTAAGAATCTTATTATCTATCTACTATAGCTAGTAGCGGGTAAGCGTAGCTCGAAGAGTCTTCTCTCGGTTACGAATCTCTAAACCGGTCTTACGAATCTTACCGACGATAGGAAACAAGACATCGAGCTTCTTATTACTAAGGAATTCATCCTAGTAGCTCTTGCCTATGCCGCTCTTAACTTCCTCGAAAAATAGGTTAACCTAGACGGAGTAGTCTTCGAATACCTTCTCGAAGCCCTTATAGAAGTCCTTTAATACCTTAACCCGCTTCTAAGGACTAAGCTCTCGGAACATTACATTAGCGGCGGACTTCGGCGTGTTCGTGTTAGTAAGGACATGCTTAACGTTATCCGGTAGGCGAAGGGACTCGAACAAGGTCTAAGGTAGGCGGGTGAGCCTAGTAACAGTACTAGTGAGCGCTATGCTCGAGCTAACCGGGCGTAACGATAGACTAGCCGAAGCGATAATAACTGGGATTCGCTATTAGTGAGATCGTAAGAGCTAGCTATCTCGTAGTACTACTCTAGAGTGTTAGTAAGCTTTAAAAGCTTAGTATTAGGGTAGGGGCTTTAAAGAAGGTTAAGGTCGTAAAGAGAGAGAGAGGCTAAAGAACCGTCTAATGTATGTAGTAGTAGATAGATGTGTTAGTAGCTCTAGTAATAGTATTAGTGTTTAAAGAAAAAGAGAGGAAGTAGTAGGTAGAGAGCTACGCTTAAGTATGCCTCTTAGCATATGTCCCTATAACTATTACAAGGTAGCAGCGCCGAGACCGGTCTTATAAGTAGTAAGAGTAGTGCTATTAAGGTTACACTAAAGGTCCGATAACCCTATATGTAACCGAAAACCAGTGCTAGTAACCACCTAGGTAAGCATTCGGTAGGGGCATGCTACGCTATTACGTAATCCGATTTACCGGTCCCGGGACCGGTAAATGTAACTCTACTAACTAAGGTCTAACTAAGGTAAGAACACCCTATGAAGTGAAGTCCAGATAACCGAATCGGCTTAATAAACTGAAGGGCATATGTAACACATGCCTAATGAAAGTGAACTCTATACGCCATTACTAACTAATTAGTTCTTAGCCTCGATCCTACTAAACTATGAAATTTCGGCTATAGAAAGGTTATGAGGCCTAACCTATAGCTTCTTAGATTTCGGTTTAGGATACGATCCCTTTTTGTTAACTCCTATAGGTAGCACGTCTTCGTCGGCGATAGGCTCAATCTCGTTCAAATCACTACTATCTTCGCTATTAGTGACTTCTCCCTCCCCTATTACGAGATCGGTCCCATTATCTAAGTTTAGTACTCCTATGTTATCCGGGCGAAGCTCTAGAACTAGCTTAAGGTTTTCTCGTGCCTAAACACCCTTTATTAGCGTGCTATTAAGTTCCTTAAGAATATAGGTACTAAACTCCCTAGAGACACTAGACACCCGATATAGACCTTACTATCGGTAACCGATCTTGCGTAAGAAGTCATCCTTATATAGCTTGTCGAATGTTATAACAAGGTCGCCCTTCTAGAAACTAATAGAGTTAACATTCCGGTAAGAATTAAAGTAGTCCTTACTAAGTCCTCTTAGTCGCTTCCTTCGAGTATATAGCTCTTCTAAACTAAGGTCTCGAGCCTAGAGTTAACGCGCACGTATAGTAAGTAGGTCCTTAGTCGTTCTTACCGATCCCTATTAGTAATTCGCCTACGTCGGGTACTTAACCTCAATTAGTAGAATCGTGCGATAGTGTTACGGTTCGGATGAAGGACGGTGCAGGACGTGGCATGGAGAGGAAGAATCAGAAGACACGAACCAATCGCTAGGAAGAGAAAGGGACCCCACGTCCGGGTCACGTGCACGAGCGCGCGCTTAGTGCATGGTCGAACACGACCGCAGAAGTAGCGTATGGACGTACACGACCACACGACCAGACGACCGGTCGAGTGGACAGACGGACATCTAACACCGGATGGCATACGAACCTCCTTTGTATTTAGGAACGCTAGAAACCCTTATGGTTCTGATGCGTTCAACTCATGTTACTATCTCACTGATTGGAATACAACTCTTATTCCTATCATTCATCTTCGCTCAGCTTGCTTCAGCCTCTCCAAAGAATAATACCGCCACGTGACTTGACTTATCTCTCTTTTGAGACTAGCCCTGGAACGAGACAATAACACTTTGAACGCCCTCAGGATGAGCGCTACTCAAGCAGCTGGTAGGGGAACACCCGCCCCCAGCGAAGCAGGAAGCATCCGCCGTGCGCCACCACAACAGACTACCACCACGAAGGACGATGAGTCTGATGACGATGACGAGTCTACTCCAAGGAAGAACGACGTTAAGGCCGCCAAGCCAGACCTCTTCCATGGAGACAGAGCCAAGTTCGACGACTGGATCAATCAGATGGATATGTATCTCATGTTCAACCCAGTCGATGCTAATAAGAGGACTATCTTCGCCATCACGTACCTTCGCGGAAGTGCGCAGAACTGGATCAAACCTTACCTTAAGGAATACCTTGAAGGTATGGGACGATTAGACCCCACTGGAATGTTCAGGAGCTACACCCTTTTCAAAGAGAAGATGAAATCAATCTTTGGAACCTCGAACGAAGTCCAACAGGCCATACGAATCATTCAACACCTGAAACAGAAGACGTCTGCTTCAGAGTATGCCGCCAAATTCGAAGAGTACGGACAAATCACCAGATGGGACCAGACGGCGTTGATGACTATGTTCCGACGTGGACTCAAAGACTCCGTCAAGGACGAGTTAATGAGACACGGGGGACGGATCACCAACCTCGAAGAGCTAATGAAGGCGTCGATCAACATCGATGACCAGCTCTGGGAACGACACCAGGAGAAGAAATACGACTCCAAAGTAGGAGGAATAGCAGGATATGCTCCGGACCGCAGACCCTTAGGAGGATACGTTGCGAAGGGAGAATTCTCACGACAAAGCCAACCCTACTATGGACCACAGCCAATGGAACTGGACGTTACCCAACGAGGACGGAAGATCGATAAGAGTAGGGGCCACGGAAAGCCCTTTAAAGGAAAAGGAAAACTCACATGCTATGCCTGTGGCAAGGAAGGCCACATGGCGCGGGATTGCCGCGGTAAAAATATGGTGCGCCGCGAGCAGTTCAATATGATGCAACCCCGAACTAGTAAATCTGAGAGCAGCGTTGGATCTCGGGGAGATACCGACTATACTCGGAGAGTGGGGGAGAGAGCTAGCAACAGAAGCACGATGCCTCTCCTGGACCCCTCAGAAGGACGAGGAGGATACCATGGGCAGCAAATGGTGGTCATTCCATTTGATGCGAAGAACCAACCACGACAGTTCAACATGATGACACGAAGAGTCGACTACGAGACCGAACCTGAGTCTCGAAATGGTCATGGAAGCCTTCATTGGCGATTCTGTTACCAAGACTCGTGTCAAATCCACTACGCCGCGAAGTCAGGCGCAGGGTATTGGCCTCAGCAACCACGAGGAACCCTGGGAGCGACGCATAGGCAAGACGCCACGCTCAGAGAAGTGGACATCGATGAATCCTACTTCAACGAAGATGGAAGCGATAAAGAAAATCAGGACCCAGGATGGAACGGATCATGGTCACCAGAACCACAGGAAGAAAGTCAAGAAACCACCGGGCTAGATACCATCGAGGAAGAACAGGATCCGGAAGAATCAAGCGAAGAAGATTCCTCCGAAGGAGAAGAGAGCGACACTGACGACGACAACGAACAACTTACCTTCACGGTAGATGCACCCAAGAGACTATACGACATGATCATCTACCTACAAAGAAGGCACGAGGAATTCCTACCTAAGATAGGTGGACGAAGGAGGCTACATTCCATTGAGTTTGACAAGACACTCGACACCCTACGAGGCATGGCCTGGGGATACCCACTCATGGAAACAACCGAAAACCTAGCAACCGCCATTACAGAACGACCACCTATAGGAAGCCGAATAACAGGTACCGGGTACCAAACACCGTCAGGAACATTCGTATCGAATGAATTACGCAACATAGTGCAACACGCACGCGCACTCTACTCAGAAACGCAGAAGATCCAGGAACGCAACAGACTACAGGTGTGGACACAGGCGGGCTACAGGTTCTAGCCGAAGCCTCTAGGCACGAAGCACAGCGAACCACATACCATTCGGGAAAAGGATCAGCTCCCCAGGAATGAGCGACCGGAGGGAGTTATGCAATACTCAGGCTCACGCATCGACATCAAACACAGTTTTCCAGACACAAGCGATCGTCAACGGACACAAGACCAGTGTCATGATCGACTCAGGAGCAGCGGGGAATTTTATCTCCGAGTCTTTCACAAGAAGAAACGGGTTAGCTACCCTAAAGAAGAAATGGGGTTACGAGTTGATCGCGGTAAACGGATCATCGTTACCTAGCGTGGAATGGGAGACGATACCATTGCCACTGGCTATCCAACAGCACCACGAGAATATTACCTTGGATGTCACTGATATGGCCAGTCATGACATAGTATTAGGTATGCCTTGGTTGAGAAAGCACAATCCAGTAATCGACTGGAGAAGAGGAGTACTCACATTTAGGGAATGCGATTGCGTTGTCGACATTCAGCCTGCGCAGTGGCAGCGTTCACTGGCAGATGAGGCAAGGAAACAGCTAAACGAGATACAGCTTGCGCCGACTAGAAGGACAGAAGAACCACCTTCGACCGGGACAGACACTGGCGTGGGGCCGCCGGGTCACGAAGTCACTGGAAGTGATGGAAGTAACGCACCATCGAAGAATACTAACATCTCAGAGTTGAGTATTCCCAAGGAGTATCGCAAGTGGTCGCGACTCTTTGAAGAGGAGAGAGGCAAAACCGCCTTACCTAAGCACCGCCCATGGGATCATAAGATCAACATTCAGCCAGGGAAAGAGCCTCCATGGGGACCCCTATATCAAATGTCTGAGAAAGAGCTACAGACCCTACGAGAATGGCTGAAGGAGAAGCTAGCCAAAGGATGGATAAGAAGATCCACCTCAAGTGCAGGAACTCCATGCATGTTCGTTCCAAAAGCAAACGGGAAGTTACGACTCGTACAAGACTACAGGAAGTTAAACGAGATCACGATCAAGAACCGATACCCGCTACCCAACATCGAAGAAGCACAAGACAGATTAACCGGATCAGACTGGTACACGAAGATTGACCTACGAGATGCCTTCTACGCTATACGAATGGCGGAAGGAGAAGAATGGAAGACCGCTTTCAGGACAAGATACGGACTTTACGAATTCTTGGTTATGCCAATGGGATTGACCAACGCACCCGCATCCTGCCAGAACCTTGTTAACGAAACACTTAGAGACCTACTCGACGTATGCGTTATCGCCTACATGGACGACATACTAGTCTACACAAAAGGATCCCTACAGGAACACATAAAACAAGTCCAGGACGTCTTCGAACGACTCACGCAATCAGGATTTAAGACGGCACCCGAGAAATGCGAATTCCATAAGAAAGAAGTCAAATTCTTAGGCTTCATCATCAGCACTACAGGGATAACGATCGACCCTGCGAAGACACAGTCAATTAGAGAGTGGCCAGAACCAAAAACAGTCAAGGACGTACAATCATTCCTTGGACTAGCGAACTACAACCGGAAATTCATCAAGGATTACGCAAAAATAGCAGCACCAATGACGATGCTTACAAGAAAGGACGTCACTTGGAAATGGGGAAAGGAACAGATTGAAGCATTTAAGAAACTCAAGGAACAATGCGCTTCAGCCCCTACGCTTCGACTATTCGATGGTAGCAAGGAAGTCCACATCGAGACCGATGCGTCTGATATGGCAATAGGCGCATGTCTAACACAGACACACGATGGGCAGAGACACCCAGTAGCCTATTACTCCCGGAAAATGACCACAGCGGAACAGAACTACGACATCCATGATAAAGAGCTTCTAGCCATTGTTGCTGCTATGCAACATTGGAGAGTATATGTCGAGGGCCCACCGAAGTTAACGATTCTTTCTGACCACAAGAATCTTACGTACTTTACGACGACGAAAGAACTTACTCGAAGGCAAGCCCGCTGGTCGGAGCTGCTGGGACAGTATAAGTTCGAAATTAAATATACTCCAGGACGAGAGAATGGCCGCGCCGACGCGCTGAGCCGAAGAAGCGACTACATGGAAGGAAAAGAACCAGTGCAACATAAGATATTAAAGACAAACCCCGACGGAAGTCTTAGTGCCAACACAAGAGAATTCAATAACATCGTACGGATACTAGGCGACAGGGACGAACAATTCCCTATATCGCAAGGAAAATACCAAGTACCTAAGGATCGAGAAGAAGAATGCATACGACAACATCACGACGGACTAAATTACGGACACCCCGGAACTTCAAAAACAATGGACCTAATACAACGCAGTTTCTCATTCCCACAGATGAGACTTAAGGTGTCACGCTATATTAAACAATGCGTACACTGCCAACGAAACAAGACTGCGAGACATGCAAAATACGGTCACCTACAGTTCAGGACACCACCGACAAAACCATGGGACGAAGTCACAATGGACTTTATTACGAAACTCCCACCGTCAAAGGATCAAGTTACGAAACAACCATACGACATGATACTAGTCATGGTTGATAGACTTACGAAATACGCACACTTCATTCCTGCATCGGAAACGTACAATGCAGAGCAGCTCGGATACCTTGTACTGGACAGACTTATCCGATACCACGGATTCCCCCAAGCATTTATAACGGACAGAGACAAGCTATTCACATCAAACTACTGGAAGACGCTTATGGGAACGATCGGAATTAAACACAAGCTGTCAACAGCATATCATCCGGAGACAGACGGACAAACCGAAAGGATGAATCAAACGCTGGAACAATACCTACGACACTACATCAACTATGCACAAGACAACTGGGTTTCATTACTGCCAATGGCGCAGATTGCACTGAACAACCACAAATCGGAGACAACTTCAACGACGCCATTTTATGCGAACTTTGGTAAAGATCCTAACCTATTTGGAACACCTGGATCCCATCCACAAGCCGAGAGAGCAATCGTGACGACGGATACTCTTAAGGAAGTGCACAAAGAAACACGCAAGGCGATCGAAGATGCACAACGAAAACTGTCTCAACAACGGCAGGACACGAGAAAAATGGCACCTCTGCTAAAAGAGGGGGATAAGGTCTATCTCCTCACAAAAAACTTGAGAACAAGAAGACAGACCAAGAAACTGGATCACGTCAAGGTCGGACCATTTTTAATCGACAAAGTCGTAGGACCAGTTAACTATCGACTACGACTACCACCTGACGCAAAAATCCACCCAGTCTTCCATATCTCCAAGTTGGAACCCGCAGACGCCGAAACACCCTGCCAGGAGAGCTTCCATTTCGAACCGGAAGCAGAAAACGAATTCGAAGTCGAAAGAATCCTAGATAAGAAAGGTCAGCGATACCTTGTCAAATGGAAAGGATACGACGAATCAGAAAATACCTGGGAACCAAAACAAAACCTACGAAACTGTCAGCAAAAGATCCAGGAATACTACAAGACCAAAAAAACGGCCAGCCTACTAGTCACCGATTGGCGACCAGTCGGCTGGAAGCAGCCAGAGTAGGAATCGAACCTACGACCTCAAGAGTGTAGACAGCTTGCGCTCTACCACTGAGCTACATGACCAGGTTTAATAAGGGAAACGGAGAACTTACACGAACATATCTCCTATGAGAAATCAAACACCTATCCACCAGAAGGACCAGCGCTCGAAGAAGCTGCTGCGGCGTCCTCAAGGGTCGGATATGACCAGAGGGCATCATCCGGAATCATCGAAAGGTCCTCCCAGGAAGGAATCGACATCTGGAAAACCCCCTCTAGCTCTTCGGGGCTACCTTCAGGAACGAGAAGACAGGACGAAGGCGCGGAAAAGGCATCGACACCCACGCTCGGCAAACTGCGAAGATCCTCGAAATCCTTCGCTATCGCCTTTTCCTCCCTGTCCTCAGCAACGCGCAGTTGTTTCCTAAGACGATGCACCTTTGACATCGCCTCTGTCACCTTCTCTTCAGCCTCATCAAGCTCTCGCTTCAGCTTTCGACGCTGGTTGCGAAGCCGCTCCCACTCAGTCCACGTGACAGTCACGTCACATTTGACACCCTTGCGAACGCACTCCGAACAACACCCAAAGCGCACATCCACCACACAACGAGGACTCTTCTTTCCTTCAGGCACTCTGGCCTTTCGACAACCAGAACATGGGGATGGCATCTCGCGGCCCTCGGCTTCGATGCCTAGTGCTTAACGTTCGCGGCGCTCCTGACGTGTTAGCCGCTCGCCGCTCATGGTAAAAGATGGGAACTCACAGGAGAAGAAAGAAAACTCGAGGACGAGTTTCAGCAGGAAGGGGGATGGTGTTACGGTTCGGATGAAGGACGGTGCAGGACGTGGCATGGGGAGGAAGAATCAGAAGACACGAGCCAATCGCTAGGAAGAGAAAGGGACCCCACGTCCGGGTCACGTGCACGAGCGCGCGCTTAGTGCATGGTCGAACACGACCGCAGAAGTAGCGTATGGACGTACACGACCACACGACCAGACGACCGGTCGAGTGGACAGACGGACATCTAACACCGGATGGCATACGAACCTCCTTTGTATTTAGGAACGCTAGAAACCCTTATGGTTCTGATGCGTTCAACTCATGTTACTATCTCACTGATTGGAATACAACTCTTATTCCTATCATTCATCTTCGCTCAGCTTGCTTCAGCCTCTCCAAAGAATAATACCGCCACGTGACTTGACTTATCTCTCTTTTGAGACTAGCCCTGGAACGAGACAATAACAGATAGCTATATAGGACCTAAGCTAGCGTTATTCTAGTAGTACGACAGGTCGTGGTCCTATTAGCCTATAACATAGCGGGTACCTATTGCTCCTATCCGCGGTATGTGTTCCTTATAAGCTTTACTAACGCTATAAGAATCGGGCGGTGTCTAGCCTCGACCGGAGCATTAGACTACGGATAGTACGGTAATATTCGGATCCTTCGAACACTAAGCCCTACGAGTAACCGCTTAACCTTAGCCGTATGAACCGTAGCGTTATTAAGTATAATTTTAGCATAGTAGCCGTGCCTATAGAAGACATCTTCGTATAGAAACTTAGTAACCGTCTTAGAGCTAGGAGGTGCCCTCGTTACTCTAGCCTCGATCTAGTTACTAAGTGCTTCGCGCGTAACTAGGAGGTATCTATTTTTATACACCTAGACGGGGTCCGAGTACTACTTCTCACTAATGACCTAAGGGCTCGATAAGTGAAGCTCACTAGCGCGCTAGTTGCCTTCGCGAAACCTATAAGGAGCATAACTTCGAACCTACGTAGAGACATCGGCGAAGCACCCGTCCTAGTAATACCGATCGGAGATAAGGTTATACACGACCTTAACGCTACGATAACCGTGTCTTTCATAGCATTCTATAACGATCTCCTTCTAAGCCTTATTATCGTTAATTATAAGTTGTAACGGTGCTCCTTAGCGCTTCTAGAAGAATAGCAATTAGTCTCGGATAAAGAAATTAACGCTCTTCTTTACTAGTCGCCGGTACTCTACACGGGTAACATTATCGGGCCGGGTCCTAGTTTCTATAACCTAAGCAAGTTACTAAGAGCTTTTAGAATATTAGTCCCCGAGATATCGTGTTTTCCGGATTTTAACTAGATAGGTGTCGACCGGCTCCGGGTACCCGAATAGCTTATTATTAATCATCCGGTCGACTTCGTCTTCGTTAGCTTCCCTAGGTTCCTAAGGTATAGAGGGCCTACGAGATAGGGCATCTAGGCTAGTGTGTCTAGTCCCCGTAACGTGCTTCACCTCGAACGTGAACAACCTAATCTATACGACCTACCGGGCTATTGCCGAGTTCGGCAGGTCCGAAGCCGGCCGGTTAAGCTACTATACAAGTGTCTTAGCATTAACCTTAAGGACAAAATTAACGCTAGTAATATATCTCTAGATCTTCTTAAGCCCCTTAAGGACCCTAAGGCATTCCCGCTTACTAGCATCATATCTAGATTCTAACGCGTTCTAGATTCCGCTCTTATACCGCACCGGGTAACGCCGTCGGGTACTGTCCATTAATTCTTAAGAAACGATACATCCCTATCTAGTGCCGCTAGCATTAACTGAGATAAAGATGGACCTAGTACTAGGTAAGTAGTAGAGGGTAACTAAGGCTAGAGCCTACATAAGGTATCTAGTAACCTCTTCTTTTAAGAACTGCTCATTTTCTATCTAGGTGAACTCGGCGTCCTTCTTTAGTAGCTTATATATTAGTCGAGCGATAATGACAAACTAGGGGATCTATATCCGGAAGTACACATATAGCCCTACATAGGTGCGGACCTCCTTAATATAGGTAGGCGTAGGCTAGTCTAGGATCTTAGCTACAACCTTTAGGTTAGGATAGCGACTATCTGGGCTAGTAACGTACCTAACAATCTTAAGCTTTTTATATAACCATTAGGATTTGCCTCTAGTAACCACCGCACTAGCTCTCTCTAGGTTAGTAAGAACTAGATCTAGGGAGACGATGTGCTTAACGACCTATCTCCTTAGCCTAGGCTCTACTTCGGCATTCCTATAGTCCTTAGTTAGTCCCTTAATACCGATGTTATCGAGAAACGGCTTTACTCGATGCGAGATATAATTAAGTAGAATCTTTGTTACCGCACGCACGAACTAAGTAACCGAATTAGTAGCCCCTTAAGGTAGAGTCGTGTTACGTACTAGGCTAAGAGGGGTCATAAAGGCTATTAAGTCCCGGTAGGACTCATCTAAAGTGATCTAATTATAACCTAAAAACAGGTCTATAAGTGAAGCGACTCGGTAACCGGTAAAATCCTCTAAGAAGCTATCCGTGTCCGGTGGAATGTTAGTATCGCGCATAGTAACCTTATTTAGGAGCATAGCTAAGTTAATTAACCGATATAGCACATCGCTTCTAGAGGCATTAACCTTCTTTACGACTAGGAACTAGCTATTGGAATATGCCCCTTATAAGTATTCTAGGATGTTATTCTTAATCCGGGCTCTAATTATGCGCTTAACGATTGCCCTAAGACTTAGGTACAACCGGATAGGGCGTGCCTACTATAGCCTATAAGGGACCGTATTGATCTTCTAAGGTGGCACGACGTCGTGCCTAATTTGCCTTATGTAACTAAAATCTTAAGCGAGGACTGCCTCCCGGTTGTAGAGCATCTTATCGAATAAGGCCCTTTCTATTAGTAATAGCTTAATACTAACCTTAATTAAGGTAAGTCGTTCTAGAGTGATTCGGCTACCTCGCTTAATACTTAAGAATTTCTTAGTTAAGTACTTCCTATCGAACGGTCCTTATCCTTTAGGCATCTTAGATTCTAGGTACAGTGCCCTACGCTTCCATTCTATATCTCCCTTAACTCGTGATTCTAGGCGTTCGTAAATGCTCGCGTCTACTAGCTTCTTCTTATCCGCCTTACGCTTGTACATCGTAAAGACCTGCGGCATCCTAATATTAGCTATATGTTAGCCTACTTGTTACTTTCGTGCCTAAGCATTTAATGTAGATTACCTTAGGATCTTAGAAGGCTAATCCCCTTAAATTGAATAAACGTTAGTAATAGAATCTCCCTTAAACGCGCCTATTCCAATTTCTACAACTCGTTCCTTTACTCTAGTAGTCCTAAGCAATCCTAATAAGTAAGCTAAATAGTTACTAGGCGTTAGAGCCTTGCCGGGTTCCTATAGATGCGTCGTGTCGTCCTATAGATGCGTCGTGTCGTAGTCGTATCCGTTTTCCTTACTATAGCTATTTACCGGTCCCGGGACCGGCAAATCAAAGTCCGAGGTTTCTCCGAGATAGTACGAGAACCTTACTGATTTTGTTAAATCCGGCTTTAGCAAATCGGTAGGTTAAGCGCCGTAACTTAACCTACCCTTCTATTTCCCGACGCTTTTAACAGTTCTTAAAGGGTCTTATACCTGTTCGAGCTAACTAGGGCAGTAAATATAACACTTTCACCTTTACGGCTAGCAATAGTCCCCTCCTATAAACTATTATCGTAGTTACGGGCAGTAAGTCGCACCTTACGGGCCTACGGACGTCCTAGGATTGTTAGTGAGTTTAGATCCGAGGAGATAAACATATCTATTTAGTAGTGAACCCTAAATACCTAAACATCTAAATTGCCTACAATACCTTTAAACTAGGCCCGCCCTCTGGCACCTCGAAAGGTAAGCTAAGTACTCGACATTACCGGTAACCTAAATCTATAAGCGTTCCTCTAGCCGATAATATTTACCTCGGAACCCTCGTTAATTAGGCACCTAATCTAGTTCTTATTTATCCCGAACTCCGCTACTACCTAAGGACTAGGGACTATAGTAAAGTTACTAAGGATACTAGAGAGCCCGATTTTCTTAACGTCCTTATAGAGCTTAGTAGTAGGGACCGCTCCTTTAGAGTAAAGTATAGTTAAATACACTCCGATATACTAGGCCTAACTATCTTCGCGGAAGACCTCCTTATTATACTTAAGTTCATCTTTATAGGTAACCACTTATCTAGTGCGAACCTTAGGGTTCTTTCCTATAAGGCGTCGCACTGTAGCGAGCTTCTCCTAAAGAGCGGGGGTGTTAGTAACGCGACCGAAGAGGGCAGCCTCGAACTAGCGACTATATCGAAACTAATCTTAGGCGTTTACATTAGGAAACGTTATCTAGAGGATCTAATTAATCTAGTAGATAATACCCTCTTCCTTTATAACCGGGCTATTACTAGCTAAACTATATTGTCGGACGTAGTTGTTAATCCTTATAGTCTTAGCATTCTACATACGCTTCCTTTATGCGAAGGGGGCGTTTACGGGACTAATAGGTATATCCTTAGGCAGTCCTTTATTAGCATCGTTCCCTAATCTATTCACTTAGGCATTATTTCCCCTTCCTAGGGTTACCCCGGATTTAGCTAATAATTGAGTTTCGCTTATTTAAGCACTAACTTCATTAATTATTTCAACCTCCTACTAGTTAATCTTAGCTTACCGGATCTCCTATTCCAATTGTAGGCGAACTTTCTTAGTAGCCTTAGCTTAGGCTCGTAGATCCTAGGCTAAGGACCGGGCCCTCGGGTACGGATTCTTTAGAATGCCTACGGGTGCCTTCCCTTTCACTTTGTTAGACTACATAGGATAGGTAGATACCTCGTTAAGCTCGCCTAAGTCGACCGCCTACTCCACTTCACTTTCTCCGAATGAGACCTAATATGTACTAGTAGCCTTCTCTATTTAGCTAGACCGTGCATCCTAAGGGCTATACTCTATTAAATGCCTAAAGTTAGGAGGGGGCTTAGAATAATTAGGAGGCGTAACCTTTGTTACCCTAGTGTAGTCCCTACCTATCTATTACTTACGTAGTATAGAAATCTCATACTAGTTATTAAACTCGATCGGCCTATAATGTTCTTCGAGTAGAGGGAGTATATAGAGTAGCTTCGGTTTACTATAGTCCCTCCGAAAGTTAAACTTAGTAGGACGCGGATTGCCTTCTTTCCCTAGATACTACTAGTTGTTCGGGGCGAGGTGTACGTAGCCCCGAGATATTAAGGATCTTATCGCCCTACAGTTACTAGCCTAGTGCTTCGAACTGCTATAGTTGTAGTAACAACTATCTATCGCTTTAGACTATTCGCGATTCTGCGATAGGGGACGCTACATTACGTAAACCTATAGTTTAGTATCTAGGTCGTGCCTCTCCGGTTACATAGAGCGTTAATTCTCGCTCGGGTAGAAGGTACCCGCATCCGCGACGCGACCGCGCTAGTATGCACGTATGCTTATTTTAGCTACCTTCTAGATAAGGTCATTATTAATAACAGTCCTAGAAGTGGCCTTCTTAAGCGTGTTAATCTTAGGCTTAAGGCGCGGCATTTACTTTACGACTAAGCGGTATAGCTAAGGTAAAGTAAGAGGGAAATCTATATATATAGCTTTCTATCCCTCCTTACTATTTACGATGCTAGCAGCTTTATTGAGGATCCTCTAAAAGTCCCTAAACTTCTTAGGTTACTTTAGATGAAGCCCGTAAGCCTTATAGACTGCTTTCGCGACTCCCTCTAGTAATCCCTAAAGGAGAAGGCGACTCCGGGAGCTATTATCTAAATCCTTAGGTTCAATTAGGTCACTTAAGGATACAAACAGGCGGATAAATTCCTTCACATCTTATTCTTTAGGCCTCTTACCTTACTGCGCCCTAATAATCTCCTTAAGAAATTCCCGACTCCCTAACATCGAGTAGGCGTTAAACCTTAAGAACTCTAATAAGAACGCCCTCCTAAAACGTGCCTTATTAGTAAGCCACCTAGGCAGGCTTATAACTACGCGCCGGATAGTAGTTTCGCAATTGCGCTTAAACCTGCCCTAGAAATCATCCTTCTTAATAGATGCCCGAGGCGGATACTAGTCTATTAGGTCGCTAAACCGCTCCTAGAACTTAGTAGCATTAGTGCTATTAAAGAACGGATTCTTAGCACCTCCTAGAGGTAGAAAGCGAGGGCTAGCGTTTTCTATTGCTACTGCTAATCGTCTAAAGAGGGTAGTTATAGTATCTATTCTAATTGTGCTGTTCGTTCCTATACCTATACCTAATTTAGCGGCGCTAGTTCCGCTTCTCCCTTCCTTACTAGATTTAGGTGTTTCCCTTTCCTCCGATTCCTCTATCCCCTTATAAGGGACAGAATCCCTATAGACCCCTTCCATTTTCGTAGGGTTTATAGGCTGTTCGTAGCCTCTACCTATGTCGGTAAAGGTACTAAGTTTTTCTAGTAATGTAGCCGTATCCATTATTACGTGGTACTTACTTTAGAATGTACTAATACTAGTTATTGCTTAATAGGACCTTGTAACCGTGATTGTTACTAAATACCTTAGACCTTAAGTGTTTTCGACCTTAGTCAACCTTAACTGTGAACCTTAACCTTAAACCTTAACCTTGAACCTTAACCTTAAGTAATGACCTTAACGGTGAACCTTAGACCTTAAACCGTGATTTTAACCTTATAAACTGGATGCTAATACGCTACCGGGTGTACACTTAATACCCCCCCTTATTGACTACTAAAATAATGTCTACTAACCACCCTATGTAGGCCTGTCTAAGTTGTGGTAGTGTAGAGCGGCGCTTATGTAAGCAGAGGTATTTACCGGTCCCGGGACCGTGAAATCAGGTCACGTAACGAGTAGCGTAGTAGCCGGATAAAACAAGAGGATTGGCGGACCTAAACCCCTATACCCTCTACTCGAGAGGTATAAATTGAATTGTTACCTTAATGCTACGCTTACAATGCTTAACTACGTAGTATATATCTTAATAGCTATACTAGTCCCGCTAGCTTACCTAAATGTCTAATTAAACCTAAATGAAATAGGGGTAAGTTGGACCTAAGGAACCCTCCCTCTAAACCTAAGGTTAACATAACTAAACCTAAGGTTAACATAACTAATTAGTCGTTAATACTACCTACCTTATAAAGTAAGCTATCTTTCTAGAAGGAGTCTCTAGAAGGGATAAGCGAGCCGACGGTAAAGCGCGTGCTTACTACCTACGAGGCGATGTAGGGCGATATAGGCGCGGTAATAGTAGTGCGGAGAGGTAACCTTCCCTATTAAGATAAGCCGTCGTTACTAGTAGTAGTATACGCTATAGTAATATAGGGTTAAGCTTATAGCTCGACGGGTGAGTTAATCCTACTCTTAATAAAGATCGCGTAGTAGTAAGACGACTAGTGTATCGTATACTTAGCGTAGGCGCTAAGCGCGAGGGACGCTAAGGGATAGCATATAAAGGATAACCTTATGTACTACGGAGACGCGATCGTAGTACCTAGGGATCACGTAATTAGGTCGTATCTAATTCGTATATACTACGACGACGTCCTCGCGGGTTACTTTAGAAGGACTAAGACTAAAGAGCTATTGCGACGTAATTATTAGTAGGACTCACTTAGTACGGACGTAAAGTAATACGTCTAAGCCTATAGAACCTACTAGGGTTCGAAGGCTAAACGCTATCGACCCTATAGTAGGCTATAACCGCTTCCTAGACCGGAGCGACCGTAGTAGGAAATTACTATGGATTTTATTACGGACCTACCTCTAAGTACGCGAGCCGGTTACGTATATAATGCGATCCTAGTAATAGTCGATCGCTACTTAAAAATGAGCTTATACATCCCGACGATAAAGACTTATATAGCCGTAGAGCTTACGAGGCTCCTACGAGACGAAGTCGTGCGACACTGTAGTATCCCGTTAGGTATAGTAAGCGACCGAGGTCCGGTCTTTACTAGTTAGTTTTAGAGTAACTTCTACTTCGAGGCGCGTGTAAAGCGTAAGCTATCTACGGCCTTTTACCCTTAGACTAACGGCTAAACTAAGAGGGTAAACTAAACCCTCGAACAATACCTTCGTTATTACTGTAGTAATAATTAAACTAAGTAGGCTAAGTAGCTTATAGTTGCTAAATTCGTAGCTAACAATAGCATCTACCTAACACTACGGATAAGTCCGTTCGAGATAGCGTACGGTTAGCGACCTAAGATTACCCCTATACTAACTAGATCTCGAGACGAGACCTAGGGGGGGGGGAAGTACTAGTAGCGGTAATAGCTACGAGTCGTATACGAAAACTACGCGCTACACTCGAGGAGCGATAGAAGGCTATAGTAGAAAGCTAGGCTCGCTACTATAATAAGACCTACTAAGCTAAGACCTACCGCGTAGGTAACTTAGTCCTATTATTAACAAAGAACCTTAAGTTAGCAGTACTAAAGAAGAAGATAGGTCCGAAGTTTATCGGCCTATACCGTATTACGGACGCTATCGGTTCGTAGGCGTACCGCCTAGCGCTACTAGCCGACTTAAGGCTCTATAACGTCTTCTATATCTCTCTCCTCGAGCCGTATATCGGTAGCGATAAGGATGGACCCGTACCCCCTCTAGCTAATAAGGACGGAGAGTATAAGGTAGAGGTAGTGCTAGATAGGCGTAAGCGTAAGGGTAAGCTATAGTATCTAGTCTAGTAGAAGGACTAGCTAGAGGAGTATAATAGCTAGGAACCGGCGGAGGGCCTTGCGAATGCGGATCGTATAGTACCCGACTATAAGGCGTTAAGGAGAAGTAAATAAGACTAGCATAGGAGGATAGGAGCATAGGAGCACTAGAGTATAAACAAAACTATTAAGATGTAGCATCTTAAGAAGAGCTAACAGTTAGGTTGTGATCTAATAGCCTAAGGCATCTACGATAACTTAGCTTATCGGAAGACACCTTCTCTCCCCTTTAGCTTAGATAGACATCTAACACAATTAACGCATTGGTTCCTAATATATTGCTGTATGCCCTATAGCTATTAGCTAGTTAAAGATTAATCTCTTACTCTACTCCGCTACTAACTACGTATCCTATTAGGTCTTAACTTAACAGGTTATAAGCCCGGGTTTGTGTAGGAGTAAGAGCAACCTATATTAGTATAGGTTACTTGTATCCCTTAATATTATAGCAGAAAACATCTAGGAAGCAGAAGTCTGTCTTATCTTAGACATTCTTAGTTATATCTTAGGGTTTATTAAGATATAGCATCTTAAGGGGAGCTGATAGTTAGGTTGTGATCTAATAGCCTAAGACATCTATAATAACTTAGCTTATCGGAAGATACCTTCTCTCCCCTTTAGCTTAGATAGACATCTAACACAATTAACGCATTGGTTCCTAATATATTGCTGCATGCCCTATGGCTGTTAGCTAGTTAAAGATTAATCTCTTACTCCACTCCGCTACTAACTACGTATCCTATAAGGTCTTAACTTAATAGGTTATAAGCCCGGGTTTATATAGGAGTAAGAGCAACCTATATTAGTATAGGTTACTTGTATCTCTTGCTATTATAGCAGAAAACATCTAGGAAGTAGAAGTCTACCCTATCTGTCCTATTAAGGAGCTTGGTTTAATACTAAGTAATAGGTAATCTAGAAAAGGACTCTATACGGCTTACTATAAGCTAATACCTTAAAGACACTCTATAGGCAGAACTGCATCGAGATACTATTAAGAAGGACTTTAATTAAGTCATTTAGAACTCTACTAGGAGAGATAGACCTATGTCCTAGCTCTAAGACTATACCGCTCTTTCTTTACCCTACTAAGTAGGCCTTAGTATCTATACCTACGAACCTTACTATTCTACACTAAAAGCCTTAGCAGGACCTAAGCTACGACCTTGAAGCATATACACCTTATTTCATTATATTCAATTTATTATAGATTTACACTAAGAGAAAGGAGAAGAGAAGGGAACTAAAATCCCAATTCTTAGGAGAGACAACTAGAAGAGATAGTTCAACCTTTAGAGATACAAGATAGAGAGTTAGTTAGCATTCTTTACAATTAATGACCTATTAGAAGTGTTATTTAATAACATTAAGGGTAAGAACCTAAAACTCTAGGAAGAGACTAAGATTAAAGAGATTCTTAATGCACTAACATAGACAAAACAAAATGCAGCTTGCTACTTTAGTATCCTAAGTAGGATTATAGAAGAAGATGAATTTAAGCTTAAGGGCTCTTACGAATCTAGAAAAGCTACTAAGATATAGGTGCATCTCTAGAATAAGTATAGCTAGGTGTTACTAACCTATATACATAAGCTTACAAAACAGTTTATAAACTTTAAGATAAGTGAAGAGTTCACCATTAGATCTGCATAGGCACACCTAGTGTCTCTTAGAAGGAGGATTACTAATGTTAACCTAGAGGGCTAGCACTATAGGAAAGCTAATGTAAGAATAACCTAGCTTTTAAGCTTACTGCCACCTAACTACTATATAGCTAGGGATACCATTATAGCTTAGCTAAAGATAGATCATAAAAGGACCTTAAAGATCCTTAAGGCTTAAGAGGCTAGATTGAATCCCTCTAAGGCTAAGTATAGTATAGTAGCCACCTAGGTTAGGCCCTTAGGTTAGGTAAGATCACTTTCCTGCCTTCTCTATAAGAAGAACCATCTTATTAAGGACTGCCCTAGTCTCTCTAAGGCAAAGAAGGTCCTTAGATCTTATTCCTAAGCACTATCCTCCTAGAATGTAACATATGTTAAGAAGAGAAGATCTCTACTACTATCTTTAAGAAGAACACTAAGAGAGAAGTCCTCTATAGAGGAACTTAAGAAAATAGTGAAGAAACTTAGCTCTAACATGCTGTTACTCTAGAAGAACTAGGCCTAGTCTCCTTCCTCTAAAACAAGGAAGACTAGGAAAGGTTTCTCTACCTAAGAGCTACCTAACTTATGCAACTCATCCTAGAAGACAATGTCTAATAATGATAAGTATAATAAAGTAGCTTACTTAACTACAGAAGTCTAAGGCAAGTTCCCCTCATTAGAGTAGTTACTTAATTCTTATGCTTTATCCTATATAACTAACTAGAACTGCCTCTTTAGATCTATAACTCCCTTAATAAAGAAGAAATGGATTAAAGTAGGAGGTAGGCATTTGTTAGCTACTTATATTAGGACTATAGAGATAAGTGGGAGATCTAGTAGGAAAGTTGTTTTAGAAGATGTTCTACTTATACCTAAGCTAGGGGTAAACCTAGTTTCTTAGAACCAGTTTAGTAAGCAGTTTAGTGTCTAACCTCCTTTATTTTCTCTTATATCCCCCTCTAGCTAAACTGTTGTCTAGACAAGGCTTCTTAGGGGGGTTCTATTCATTAATAAGATTTCTCCTCTACTATAAGAAAGGGCACATTACTTATTATATACACTACTAGTAGATAATGCCTTTGTAACTACTAAATTAGAGACTAACCTAAAACAGTAGGAGCTTTAGCATAGAAGATTTGCACACTTTAGGAAGAACTTGCTCTAGAATCTTTATAAAGTAATAGACTTAAAAGAACCTATTCCTATTCCTAGGGATAGCTTCTACTAGTGTAGAGTGTGTTCAATAGTAAAGATAAAGAAGTATAAAGGCAAAGTTACTAAGAGAAGACCTAAAAGACTTGCCCTTGTATCTATTAACATATGTGGTCCACTACTAACATTAAGGCTAGGGTTTAAATACTAGCTTAAGATTATTAACAACTTCTCTAGAAAAAAGTGGACCTATCCTCTTAAGAAAAGAGAAGATGCTCTAGTTGCTCTCTAGAACTAGAAGATTAAGGCAGAGAGGAAATTATCGGCATAGTTAAAAGCAGTTAGGCTTAACAATATAAGGGAACTTATTACATTAGTTAAGTAGTAGGAGAAGGATTTAGGAATTGAGCTAGAGCATACTAAGGCATACAACTCGCTCTAAAATAGACTAGTTAAAAGGTTAATACAAACCTTAGAAGACTCTATAAGGGCAATGCTTAAAGAGGCTAAGATACTAATTGAATTCTAGCCTAAAGTACTAGAAGCCTAAACCTATATAAGGAATAAACTACTAAATGGTCTAGACTATAATAGGTTCAAGGTTTTACTAGATAAAGCCTTTAATAGTATCAAGCCAACTATTAATCATTTGAAGGTTTAGGGATGTAAAGCTATTATCTACATAGACACAAGATCCCAGCCTTAATAGGTAAGAAGTGATAAACTAATAAACAGAGGCAAAGAAGCAGTGTTTATTAGATACGTTAAAAACACAGCTAAGGCCTAGCTCTTTTAGGAACTAGACATAAAAGCTATGAAACAATACATATATGTAGACTTCTTTAAGCACCAACCTAGAGGTAATATAGATCTCAATGTTACAAAATTGAATCTATTAAGCAATGCACCAGCTAGGAAACCCTTAGGGAGGCTAAGGAAGGACATATCCTTAGAGCAACCTGTTCACTATTCAATTATTTAGTAGAGCAGCCTAGTAACAGCCTAGCTAAGAAAGCTGTTTATGTAACTTCCCTAGCCTCTAAAGAATATAGGGGAATTTTAGAAAATTGATAAGCTAATTAAGATAAGCTTACTAGATCTCTAGGAAAAGAATGTTACTAGGACACAAGTAACTACTCTTAGATCATCCCTTAGTAAGAGGAGGGCTAACTATAATGTTAAGGGCTATAAATAGAAATAGAAAGCCCTAAGATCCATAGTCCCTATACCTAAACTAGCTACTAAAGTAGGAGAAGCAATAGACCTCTTAGAGAACCTTGCTACTTACTACTAAGCTTTCTTTATAGCTATGCAATTAGTAGATGATTCAGTACTATAGGATAGTGAATTCCTAGAAGAAGTTAAGGAGATAGCCTTTATAGCAACTATAGAAGTCATTACATATAAGCAAGAGATCCTAATTCCAAAGTCCTATAAGGATGCTATAAATAATAAGAAATAGGGACACCTTTAGAAGGAAGCAATCTAGAAGGAGCTAGATGCTCTATAGAGTAACAACACCTAGGAGAATGCTATTCTACTAAAAGGAGTAAACTTAGTTACGTTAAGATAGGTCTTTAATATTAAAAGAAGCATTAGTAGAGCTATTGAAAAGTTTAAGGCTAGGCTAGTTACAAGGGGCTTTTTATAGAAGTTTAGTGTTAACTTTATAGAGACATTTGCGCCTACAGTTAGATAGGACACCCTTAGGGTGTTCATAGCTATTGTATGTAAGAAGGATCTCTATCTTTACTAAGTAGATATAAACAATACGTTCACAGAAAGCACCCTCTATAAAGACATCTTTATGTTACTACTACTAGGAGTTGAGCTTCTACTAAACATAGTATTTAAGATCCTTAAAAGCTTGTATAGACTTAAGTAAGCAGCTAGAGATTAGAATCAACTCTATGTGTCAAAGCTTAGAGAGATTGGATTCATATAGTTAGAGGTGGATCCATACCTACTTATTTATAAGGAAAAAGAGATTATGATTCTTATATATATAGATAAAATTCCAATTGCTACGCTAAAGTTAATAGATGTTCTCTAGTTTAAAAGAGAACTTAGTAAAGTCTTTAAGATTAAAGATCTTAGTAAACCTAAAAAGATCCTTAGCATAAGAGTTATAAGGGACAGGAGGAGAGGAATCCTAAAACTTGACTAGGGACACTTTATTAGGGACAACCTTACTAAGATAGGGATAAACTATAAGAAGGTAGCACCTACACACTTACCTATAGATAGCTATAAGGCTCTTAAACCTTCAAGCCACATAGATGAGAGGTGTAACAAGGTAGAGTACTAGAGTATTAATAGTACATAGATGTAGCTAGCAACAATTATAAGGCTAGACATGCTTTTACCCTAGGAAGGATAAGCTCATTTATAAGTAACCTATCTACCTACTACATAAAGGCTTTAAAGAAGATTATAAGATATCTAAGGTTATATCCTAATCTTAGCCTTGTTTTCTCTAGGTATAGAGAAGGATGCCTAGTTAGATACTGTAACTCTAATTATGTAATGGACAAAGTAGATAGAGTCTCTATCCTTAGGTATGTCTTCTTCCTTTATAGGGCACTAGTCTCCTAGATAAGTAAGAAGCAAAAGTCTATAGTAACATCCACAATAGAAGCTAAATACATAGCTATAAATGCATGTATAAAGCAATCCTAATTCCTAGCTTTACTACTAAGGGAGATGGACTGTCTAGAGTTAGTAGGAGACTATTCCTATTAACTAAGGATCACTGGAAACTAGGAGACTGTATTAAGCTTAAGACTAGTCCAATTGAGAGGTAACAACTAAGCTGCCCTTACCCTAGTAAGGGATATATATATTCATAATAAGTTAAAGCACATTAACATTGCCTATAATGCTGTTAGGAAACTTTAGTGGAGAAGGCTTATTACTATTAAGTACACCCTAACATCTAAGATAGTTATAGATAGGTTTATAAAGCTAAAGACTAGTCTACACTTCTAGAGGTTTGTAAGCTAGCTGAACCTATTATAGAGGTCTAAATACTACTAATAGGAGAAGAGTAGACTATAACCTCCTATATAAGATAAGTGGGAGTGTTAAGATGTAGCATCTTAAGGGGAGCTAATAGTTAGGTTGTAATCTAATAGCCTAAGGCATCTACGATAACTTAGCTTATCGGAAGACACCTTCTCTCCCCTTTAGCTTAGATAGACATCTAACACAATTAACGTATTAGTTCCTAATATATTGCTACATGCCCTATGGCTATTAGCTAGTTGAAGATTAATCTCTTACTCTACTCCGCTGCTAACTACGTATTCTATTAGGTCTTAACTTAATAAAAACTTTTCTTAACTATAAATAAAATAAAAGCTAAAGAGTAGCGCGCCTACTAGGGGCTACGTAGAGTAGTAGTAGGTAAGGAGCCCGCGAGTAGCGTATGAGCCGAGCGCCTTAGTTATTATCGTTACGTAGTAACTTAGGTAGGAATGCCTAGTCGGCGGCGGTAGTGTCGATATTCTACGCCTATAGGAACTAGGACTACGGTTAGTAGGGTACACGTATACGAGGAACATGCGACTTACGGCGCGGCCGAGTTCGAATAGCCTATTAAGGGCGCGGTTCTACTCCTACTAGAGCGCGAGGGCTACGGCGGCGGGGGCGGCGGTAGTAGTAGCGGCGGCGGAGGCACGTATACGGGTTTCCCCGGCACGCTTATGCTTATAGGCATTAAACTGCCTAATGGCCTATAGAAAGGGTTAGCCGAAGCATAGGAGACGTACTAGAGCCTCCCCCCGCAAGTAGTAGTCGACTCGTAGGAGCGAAGTAGCGACTTACCTCCGTAATGTCGTTACCTAGCTAGGCATATAGGTGGATCTACTCTACTAGCTCCTACTACTAGAGGTCTATAGGCGCCTAGCCTATTATAGCCGTAAGGAAGTCGCGCTAGGAGCGCGCGGCGCGTAGGCGGCTTACTAGCGAGGCGATAGCGTAGCTAGGGTTAGGCGCGCACTTATGTCTATTACGCCTATAGCGGCCGCACTTCTTTAAGAGCTCGCCGGTAGTAACACTATTACAGTCATCGGCTTCGTCTAGTAAGTAGTTAGTATACGAATCGTAGGCGGCGCGCGTAGAGACTTACCCTTAACGAAGTAGGGGAGGTACTATATATACATATTAATCCTCTACGAGAGCTTAGTAGCGGGCGAGGGCGTTAGTAGCTACGAGGGGGATGCTAGTCGCTTGCGACTACTAGGCGTTCTAGGTACGTCGCGTACTAGAGCCGCCTAGCGGCGCTCGTCTTCTAAGGCGCTAGTAGTACTATCGCTACTAATGCTACGGAAGGAGGCGGGGCGGCTAGAGGACGGCGGCGAGGAGGGCGAGTCGGACATAATAATAATGATACTAGCGAGGCGCTTACGGTAAGGGTGCGGTACGGGTACGTAGTAGTAGTGTAACGGAGGTAGTACGCTAGGGAACGTACTAGGTTAGGCTAGAGTTTTATGCCCCTAACTAGCTACGTCGGTATAGTAACTAAGCCTTACTTACCTACACCTACATAACGACACGTACGTAACCCGTATATAGGCCGTATAGTAACTATAATTCTAGAAGTACGTAGGAACCTCTACGTAGTAACTAGCGAGCTAAGGATAGCTCGTACGGGAGGGGAGGCAATTGTAAGGGGTAGCCTAGTAGCTAACCCTTACATGTAGCCTTATATATAACATACGGTCGCGACCGGCTACTAAGCCGTACGTAACACGTATACGTACACCTTACGACGCGCGATGCGTCTTGAACAAAAGGTAAGAATTAGTTCATCTACGACTAGTAGGTCGTAGGCGTACTATACATTGCGACATCCCTTAATAGGACGCTATTATACCGTTCGTAGCCTTAGTAAGACTTAGGATCTTAGAGTCGACATACCTCTAGGCTAAGTTTTTAAGCTAGCTCTAGACGTTCTATAGTAAAGCCGTAATAGTACGGTACTTAGATGCTACTAGCTTAGCTTTAGCGGCACGCTACTACTCCTCGAACTTAATGCCCTTATTATCCTAGGGGTCGAACTCCTTCGGTACCTTCGGCTCGCTTAATAACTTAATACTAGTAGTTATAGTAGAGTCGTAAATAGTGTAGCGCGACTTTAGTTCCTTACTCTTACTACTCTTCTTAGACCTCGAGCTCTTACGCGACTTCGAGCTCTTACGCTTACGTCTATAATAACTACGCTCGTCGTCGCTATCGGACGAGTCGGAATCGGACGAGTCTAAAGACGGGTCGTTATCTATACGAGTAGGCTTACTACTATTCTAACGACGCTCTAATGACTCTTCGGATTTAGTTCGCGGAGGTAGTGACTCCTTACGTAAGTCTTTACGCTACTTCGACCGGCTACGCTTCTCCTTCTTAAGCTCCTTAATGCGCTTCTTAGTATCCGCGAGCTTCGACTTAGCGTCCTTATACTATGTACGGTATACTGCCTTCGCGGCCTTAACCGTAGCTAATTCGGTCTTAGCCTTATCGAGCTTATCGGGGTCGATAACGACTATGTTAGTTATATACTTCGCGAGGTCGGCCTTTAGCTTATCGATCTTAGCCTACTTCTAGTCTACATCCGCTAGTACGGACCCGACTTCGTCCTCGAGTCGATCTATCTACTCCTTTACATCTCTATCCTTACGCATATTAATACGGTTAGCTATCTCGAGTGTAGTGATTGTCTTATAAGCTCGTCGGTAATTAGATTCGATGTCGATAAGGATCTTATAGACCTCCTTCGGGTAGTCGTTAATTCGCTTCTTAAGCTTCTTAGCACTTAGCCCGTTAAGGGACTCGAATGCGTCTTAAAACTAGTCGATCGTAACCCTCCTCTTCTTTACCTCGCCTAAAGTAGGAGCCTCGCTCTTATCCTTAGTAATGTCCTCGATGTACTTATTACCGCATAAATTAGCTAAGTTAAGCTCGGTCTCGGTATCTTCCTCTTTAATCTCTTAGAGTCTATCGAGCACCTTCTTATACTATTTATAATAGATGTTGTTCTCGGTAGTAAGCTACCCTAAGATCTCCTCTTCTCTACCTTAAGTCTATGTCGCATCGCCGTTTATCGCATCGCGGTCGGGTAGTAGGACGAAGAGGGAGGATCTACTAATGTTCGTACAACGTACGCGCCGGTCAGTATACGCCGTAGCGTCGTCGTCGCTACCGTCGTTCTTTCTCGCTATAACTGTCGTGTTAGCCTTAGACTTACTTAAGGTACGACTCGATTAAGCCGGGCACCTAATATCTTAGCACTTTCTCGCGTACTATCGCGTTTACTCTTACGATCTCCCGATCGTAGCTTCTCGTATCTCTCTATACGTTAGTAATAGTCTATTTAAAGTGTTACAAGTAGGTGTAAGCACGTAGTTAGATAAGGTACAAGTCGAATAGACGGTCTATCTAAGAGAGGCGCGGAGGGCGCGAGGTAGATATATATGCGCTAAGCCCTCGGGCCGGCTTAGTTAGCGGCGCGCTCGGGGTCCACGTACGTACGCGCGGGTTTAAGTAAATAGTCGGCGCCGGTACGGTAATAGTTATCGCTTATATAGACGACATATTAGTCTATATAAAAGGATTCCTTTAGAATTACATAAAATAAGTCTAGGACGTATTCGAACGACTCGCGCGTTTAGGATTAAAAATAGTACCCGAGAAATGCGAATTCTATAAGAAAGAAGTTAAATTCTTAGGCTTTATTATTAGTACTATAGGGATAACGATCGATCCTACAAAAATACAGTTAATTAGAGAATAGCTAGAACTAAAAACAGTTAAGGACGATACAATTATTCCTTAGACTAACGAACTACAACCGGAAATTTATTAAGGACTACGTAAAGACAGTAGTACTAATAACGATACTTACGAGAAAAGACGTTACCTAGAAATAGGGAAAGGAATAGATTAAAGCGTTTAAGAAACTTAAGAAATAATACGCTTTAGCCCCTACGCTTCGACTATTCGATAGTAGTAAGGAAGTCTACATCGAGATAGATACGTCTAATATAGCAATAGGCGCGTATTTAATATAGACATACGATAGGTAGAGACACCTAGTAGCCTATTACTCCCGGAAAATGACTATAGCAAAATAGAACTACGACATCTATAATAAAGAGCTTCTAGCTATTGTTACTACTATATAACATTAGAGAGTATACGTCGAGGGCCTACTAAAGTTAATAATTCTTTCTAACTATAAGAATCTTACGTACTTTACGATAATAAAGGAACTTACCCGAAGGTAAGCCCGCTAGTCGGAGCTACTAGGGTAGTATAAGTTCGAAATTAAATATACTCCGGGACGAGAGAATAGCCGCGCCGACGCGCTAAGCCAAAGAAGCGACTATATAGAAGGAAAAGAACTAGTGTAATATAAAGTACTAAAAACGAACCCCGACGGAAGTCTTAGTACTAACACTAGAGAATTTAATAACATCGTAAGGATATTAGGCGATAAGAACGAACAATTCCCTATATCGTAAGGAAAATACTAAGTACTAAAGGATCGAGAAGAAGAATATATACGACAATATTACGACGGACTAACTTACAAACACCCTAGAACTTTAAAGATAATAGACCTAATATAGCGTAGCTTCTTATTCCTATAGATAAGACTTAAGGTGTTACGCTACATTAAACAATACGTACACTACTAACGAAACAAGGCTACGAGACATACGAAATACGGTTACCTACAGTTTAGGACACTACCGACGAAACTATAGGACGAAGTTACGTGACTTTATTACGAAACTCCCATTATCGAACGATTAGGTTATAGGCTAAACATACGACACGATACTCGTTATAGTTAATAGGCTTACGAAATACGTATACTTTATTCCTACATTAGAAACATATACTATAGAGCAGCTCGGATACCTTATACTAGATAGGCTAATCCGATACTACGGATTCCTAGAAGTTTTCATTACGGATAGAGATAAATTGTTTATATTAAATTACTAGAAAACACTTATAGGAACGATCGGAATTAAGCATAAGCGATCTATAGCATATTATCTAGAAACCGATAGATAAACGGAAAGAGTAAATTAAACGCTAGAATAATACCTACGGTACTACATTAACTATACGTAAGACAACTAGGTTTTACTATTACTAATAGTATAGATTGTACTAAATAACTACAAATTGGAGATAACTTTAACGACGCTATTCTACGCGAACTTTAGAAAAGATCCTAACCTATTCGGAACACCTAGATCCTACCTATAAGCCGAAAGAGTAATCGTAACGACGGAGACTCTTAAGGAAGTACATAAAGAAACACGTAAGGCGATCGAAGATGCATAATATAAACTGTCTTTATAACGGTAAGACATAAGAAAAATAGCGCCTCTCCTAAAAGAGGGGGATAAGGTCTATCTCCTTACAAAAAACTTAAGAATAAGAAGATAGACTAAGAAACTAGATTATATAAAAGTCGGGCCATTTATTATTAAAGAACTACGAGGACTAGTTAACTACTAACTACGACTACCGAAGGACGTAAAAATCCACCTAGTATTCTATATCTCTATATTAGAACTAGTAGACCCTAAAACGCTATACTAGGAAACACTCTACTTCTAGCTAGAAGAAGAGACCGAATTCGAAGTTAAAAAAATCCTAGATAAAAAAGGTTAGGGATACCTTGTTAAGTAGAAAGGATACGACGAATTAGAAAATACCTAGGAACTAAAACAACACCTACGAAACTGTTAGTAAAAGATCCGATAATACTAAAAATAGGTCCGCCGATACGACTAACGATAATCGATCTCTCGGCCGACGAGCGACTAGGATAGGAATCGAACCTACGACCTTAAGAGTATAGATAGCTTACGCTCTACTACTAAGCTACCTAGCCGATTAATAGAAATAGGGATAACTTATAAATAAAATACCCTAACGAGTTTCTACCCCTAGGGACTCGCCCTAGGGCTCCGCCCTAGAAAGCGCCGCCTAGTCGTTTACGGGTATCTCTAGGATATCCGAAAAAGAAATAAGTAAAGGCGACACCTCTACCCCTGACGCCTACTTAAGAGACGCTAGCTCCTTACGCGCCTCTTCCTCCTCGAGCTCCTCTAACTCCTTAGCGACGGCGTCGTTAGTACGACGCTTAGCTAAGCGTAGCTGTTTCCGAAGACGGATCTTACGTATCTTTAGCTGCACCTCCTCCTCTTTAATCCTCTTAAGCTCTAGCTTAAGCTTATCGCGCGAATTGCGAAGACATTCCTACTCCGGACGAGAAAGATATACGTCGCAATTCTTATAGCCTTTTTAAATATAGGCCGAACACTTCCTAGACCGAGAACCTACGATACACTTTACTACCGCCCCTAAGGATCGAGACTTCTAACAATTCGTATATAGAGCTATTTCGATACTAGAGGTTTTAGTATCTAGAGCAAGTCGTTAACGGCGTTTATAGGAGGAAGAAGACATAGTTAACTATTACTATAAGAAATAATAACGGCTTATAGAGCTTCGGGACGAAGCTAGGCTAAAAAGAGGATAGTGTTACGGAATAATTCCTATAGACCCTAGAATTATAACAACGAGATAAGTACGTAACTTATCGTACCTAAGCGCTTAGACTTAGGGCGATTAGACTGCTTATACTTAGACTAATTAGACTACTTATGCTTAGAATAATTAGACTAATTACCGAGATCTACGAATCTCTTTTATATTTAGGAACGCTAAGAGTCCCTTATAGTTTCGATACGTTTAACTTATATTACTATCTTACTAATTAGAATATAACTCTTACTCTAATTATTTATCTTCGCTTAGCTTACTTTAGCCTCTCTAATAAATACCGCTACGTAACTTAACTTATCTCTCCTTTAAGACTAGCCCTAGAACGAGACATAATAAAGAAGTAGATAAAGAAATCCTATATAATAATCTAATTAAAATAAGGGAATCGGAATTTAATTATTAATAGATACACCCTTAGACTTTGTAGCTAGATCCGCAAATAGGTCTAGAAACTCAACTCTAGCTATTTAGACTATTCGTTCCTCTAGGGGATATATATAAGTTAAGAGGATAATTAGACCTAGACCTAAAACTCTAGACTCTAAGGATATCTACGACACAATCTATTAGAACAAGAAACCGAGGTACGATAAAGAGCTAGTACACTTAATTCTTACTATCAAGAGGATTAAAGTCTTAGCTACGCTCTCGAAGGGACCTTAAGAGAGTAATACCTTAACTATATCGTCTAAAGCAACTAGAATAGGGAATATACTACCTCCTAAACTAAAGTAATAGAAGGATCTTAGCATATACCCTTATAGGGAAGCATTTAGGATAGTAAGTATCGAAGAATTTAAGAAGCAATTTAGGATAAACACTCTATCTTAGTATAATAAGGTCGAAGTAGTAGGACACCTAATAACGTCGATAACCTAGGTATAGAAATATAAGCTTAACTAAAACGTAGAACTCCTAAAATATAAGGCTCGAGTATACGCTTAAGGTAATTAAAAGGACGCTATAGGGGAAACCTACGTAGCAACCCTTTATATAAGACTCTTTAGGTATATAATAGCCCTAGTAGCCTACTTTAACCTTAAGACACTATAGATAGACGCCGTAAATGCGTTTCTTAATGCCCCTATACTATCGCTAGTATATATATACCCCTAAAGGATTTAAGAAGGAAGGAAAGCTTCTAAGGTACTATAAAGCCCTTTACGGATTTAAGGAGTTCCCTCTACTATAGTATTTAGAGCTTAAAGACACTCTTAACGACCTCGGCCTATCTAAAGTTACGGACTATCTTTTTATTAATAGGGAATTTTTAGTCCTAGTTTTCTTCTATATAGACGATATTTACTTTACTTAGCCCTTAAAATCCGAATTAAGAGCTAAGGAGCTTATTTAAGGATTAACTAACAAATACGAGATAAAGGTAATAGGACCTATTAAATAGTTCTACGGGATTTATATTACTCGCAATCGTTAATAGCGGATCCTTAAGCTTAATTAGAAGGCCTATATCGAGAAGATTAGGCATTACTACGGTATCTTAAGGACGGAGAAGAGAATTAAAACCCCTCTACTAGTAGGTTATGTCGGTCTTAGAAATGAACTTTAGGCTACTACGGAAGAAATTAACGTTTATAGGTCCTAAGTAGGATCGGTAAACTTCGTAGTAGTAGAAACGCGCCCTAATATATTCTTTTTAGTCTCTCTTCTTTCTTAGTACCTAATTAACCCTATAAATGAGGCTCTTAGGGTAGTAAGACACTTAATTTAATACCTTCTCTATACTACGGACTATTTGATTAAGTACTTTGGCCTACCTGAATCTTCGGACTTAATACTACTAGAATTCTATAGGGCCTTAGATGCCTTATTTGCTAACGATAAGGAAACTCGTAGATCAAGTAAGGCCTTTGTCTTTTTCCTTTTTAAAGGGGATTATTAACTAGAAAGCGGTTAAGTAGGGAATAGTTACGAAATTAAGCACTAAATTAGAGCTATATGCCCTTAGTTACGCCGCCTTAGAGGTCCTATAGTAGGAGAGGCTTTTTAGTATAGCTACCCTTAAATTAGAGAATCGGATACTCCTATACTATAATAACTAGTAGACTATAAGGATTGTTAAGGCCCTAAATAGCAGAATTAATACTAAGATAAGGTATATAGACGTCTAACAATACTAGCTTAGGGAATAGTACTAAGTAGGACGCCTTAAAATTAGCTAGATAAGGATATAGGAGATAGCCGCGGACGGTCTAACTAAGGTCCTAACTCCTTAATAGCACTAGCGGTTTGTTAATTACCTTAATTTCATAGATTAGTAAATAGGCATATCCTTGCTTTAATAGCTAGGGGTTGCTATCTTTACTTTACTTCTAAAATAAACACTCGTAGTTTATTTAGTTAGGGGCTAAGGACACCCTACCTTTATAACTAGAGAGGACTAAAGGACTTCTAAGAATAAGATAAGGCCTATAACTCGTAGCAAAGCTTACCTAACGGTTATACGTACTTATAACGTAATAACCTTATATGTTTAGCGCGAATATAGCCTATATCTAATTTCTTAATCCTTCTAGCAACCCTCTCTTTTATAATCTACTTCGTACCGCCGTTAATCTCCTTACTAGGTAGCCCCCTTAGCTTAGTTAGTTACCCTTTAACTACTATACTAGGGTACGACTATATCCTAGAATACTAGAACATAAGCATTAGAACTCTTAAAATAGAGCCTATTTTAGAAGTTAAGATACCTATACTACTTAATTTAGGTCTAGCCGAGCCTAAGAACGCGCTACCTCTACTAACTATACTAGAAGAGGCACCCTTAAACCCTAGAAACAAGTCTACTATGTCTATTAAGGAGTTCTAATAACTCCTTAAGGCGAGCTAGGAGATAGGCTACGAATCCAATACTAAGCTAATTAGTAGCCTAAGAAAGAAGTACGGGGCAAAGAAGACTCCTATAAAAGAGGTATTAGAGGAGAAGCAAAAGGCTTAGAATAAGACGTATAAGGACTTTAAGTAGAAGAGCTAACTCTAAAACTACGTCTATAGGTTACTTAGGACCCTCGCTAAAGGACGAAGACCTCGCCTCCCTAAATTTAACCTTAGAGAGAAAAATAAAGCTTTTAAGCCTATCCTTAGACTTATTAAGCAATTCTTAGGTATCCGCGGCGACCTTAATTACGATTCTAGGGTAGAAATTAATAAGTAGTTACTAGATTAGTATAAGAGTACTACTCTAGGAACTAAGGACTATATACCTACCTATAACATTAATAACCTTACTAAGCTACTTTAGGGTATTTAATAGAGTATAATTAAGTCTATTCTAAAGAAGGAAATAGCCTCTAAGAAGAGAGAGGTACCCTAAGACGAAGAGACTAATAAAGAGGAAATCCTAAAGAAGAAAATAAAGGGTACTATTACTAGTTAGGAGGAAGTTATCGAGGACCTTATCTATAAAGTTAAGGGTAATATAAACAAGGTTATAAAGGATATAAAGGTCCTTAGCGCTAAGATTACTCTACTTAGTTCCTATATAGAGTAAGGGGGTATATAAAGCGCTAGGATAATGCATAGATAGTAGGTTTTAAGGGTAATATAACCTAATTAAGTATAGTAATTACTTGTCTTTAGGAAATAAGATTAGGCACCTAAATTATAGAGATTAAGAGCTTCTTATTAAAAGAAGACTTATATAAGCACCTTAAGGGTGCTATTAAGGAATGTCGTAATGTATAGCACGCCCACGACCTCTAGTCGTAGATGAACTAATTCTTGCCTTTTGTTCAAGACGCATTACGCGTCGTAAGGTGTACGTATACGTGTTACGTGCGGCTTAGTAGCCGGTCGCGACCGCATGTTACATGTAAGGCCATATATAAGGGTTAGCTACTAGGCTGCCCCTTACAATTGCCTCCCCTCCCGTGCGAGCTGTCCTTAGCTCGCTAGTTGCTACGTAGAGGCTCCTACGTACTTCTAAAACTATAGTTACTATGCGGCCTATATGCGGGTTACGTACGTATCGTTATGTAGGTGTAGGTAAGTAAGGCTTAGTTACTATACCGACGTAGCTAGTTAGGGGCATAAAACTCTAGCCTAACCTAGTTCTATTTCGTAGTACGTTCCCTAGCGTACTACCTCCGTCGCACTACTACTACGCACCCGTACCGCATCCGTACCGTAAGCGCCTCGCTAGCATTATTATTATTATTATTATTATGTCGGACGGGCCCTCCTCGCCGCTATTCTCTAGCCGCTCCGCCTCCTCTAGTAGTACTAGTAGCGACAGTACTACTAGCGCCTTAGAAGACGAGCGCCGCTAGGCGGCTCTAGTACGTAACGCACCTAGAACGCCTAGTGGTCGTAAGCGACTAGTATTACCCTCGTAGCTACTAACGCCCTCGCCCGCTACTAAGCTCTCGTAGCGGATTAACATGTATATACGGTACCTCCTATACTTCGTTAGGGGTAAGTCTCTACGCGCGCCGCCTACGATTCGTATACTAACTACTTACTAGACGAGGCCGATGACTATAATAGTGTTACTACCGGCGAGCTCCTAAGGAAGTGTAGCCGCTATAGGCGTAATAGACATAGCTACGTGCCTAACACTAGCTACGCTATCGCCTCGCTAGTAAGTCGCCTATGCGCCGCGCGCTCCTAGCGCGACTTCCTTACGGCTATAATAGGCTAGGCGCCTATAGACCTCTAGTAGTAGGAGCTAGTAGAGTAGATCCGCCTATATACCTAGCTAGGTAACGACATTACGGAGGTAAGTCGCTACTTCGCTCCTACGAGTCGACTACTACTCGCGTGCGGGGGCTCTAGTGCGTCTCCTATGCTTCGGCTAACCCTTTCTATAGGCTATTAGGCAATTTAATGCCTATAAGTATAAGCGTGCCGGGGAAACCTGTATACGTGCTTCTACCGCCGCTACTACTACCGCCGCCCCCGCCGCCGAAGCCCTCGCGCTCTAGTAGGAGTAGAACCGCGCCCTTAATAGGCTATTCGAACTCGGCCGCGCCGTAAGTCGTATGTTCCTCGTATACGTGTACCCTACTAACCGTAGTCCTAGTTCCTATAGGCGTAGAACATTAACACTACCGCCGCCGACTAGGCGTTCCTACCTAAGTTACTACGTAACAACAACTAAGGCGCTCGCCTTATACGCTGCTCGCGGGCTCCTCGCCTACTACTACTCTACGTAGCCCCTAGTAGGCGCGCTACTCTTTAGCTTTTGTTTTGTTTATAGTTAAGAAAAGTTTTATTTATACTCTAGTGCTCCTATGCTAGTCTTATTTGCTTCTCCTTAACGCCTTATAGTCGGCTACTATACGATCCGCATTCGCGAGGCCCTCCGCCGGTTCCTAGCTATTATACTCCTCTAGCTAGTCCTTCTACTAGACTAGATACTATAGCTTACCCTTACGCTTACGCCTATCTAGCACTACCTCTACCTTATACTCTCCGTCCTTATTAGCTAGAGGGGGTACGGGTCCATCCTTATCGCTACCGATATACGGCTCGAGGAGAGAGATATAGAAGACGTTATAGAGCCTTAAGTCGGCTAGTAGCGCTAGGCGGTACGCCTACGAACCGATAGCGTCCGTAATGCGGTATAGGCCGATGAACTTCGGACCTATCTTCTTCTTTAGCACTACTAACTTAAGGTTCTTCGTTAATAATAGGACTAAGTTACCTACGCGGTAGGTCTTAGCTTAGTAGGTCTTATTGTAGTAGCGAGCCTAGCTTTCTACTATAGCCTTCTATCGCTCCTCGAGTATAGCGCGTAGTTTTTGCATGCGACTCGTAGCTGTTACCGCTACTAGTACTTCCCCCCCCTAGGTCTCGTCTCGAGATCTAGTTAGTATAGGGGCAATCTTAGGTCGCTAACCGTACGCTATCTCGAACGGACTTATCCGTAGTGTTAGGTAGATGCTATTGTTAGCTACGAATTTAGCAACTATAAGCTACTTAGCCTACTTAGTTTAATTATTACTACAGTAATAACGAAGGTATTGTTCGAGGGTTTAGTTTACCCTCTTAGTTTAGCCGTTAGTCTAAGGGTAAAAGGCCGTAGATAGCTTACGCTTTACACGCGCCTCGAAGTAGAAGTTACTCTAAAACTAACTAGTAAAGACCGGACCTCGGTCGCTTACTATACCTAACGGGATACTACAGTGTCGCACGACTTCGTCTCGTAGGAGCCTCGTAAGCTCTACGGCTATATAAGTCTTTATCGTCGGGATGTATAAGCTCATTTTTAAGTAGCGATCGACTATTACTAGGATCGCATTATATACGTAACCGGCTCGCGTACTTAGAGGTAGGTCCGTAATAAAATCCATAGTAATTTCCTACTACGGTCGCTCCGGTCTAGGAAGCGGTTATAGCCTACTATAGGGTCGATAGCGTTTAGCCTTCGAACCCTAGTAGGTTCTATAGGCTTAGACGTATTACTTTACGTCCGTGCTAAGTGAGTCCTACTAATAATTACGTCGTAATAGCTCTTTAGTCTTAGTCCTTCTAAAGTACCCCGCGAGGACGTCGTCGTAGTGTATGCGAATTAGATGCGACCTAATTACGTGATCCCTAGGTACTACGATCGCGTCTCCGTAGTACATAAGGTTATCCTTTATATGCTATCCCTTAGCGTCCCTCGCGCTTAGCGCCTACGCTAAGTATACGATACACTAGTCGTCTTACTACTACGCGATCTTTATTAAGAGTAGGATTAACTCACCCGTCGAGCTATAAGCTTAACCCTATATTACTATAGCGTATACTACTACTAGTAACGACGGCTTATCTTAATAGGGAAGGTTACCTCTCCGCACTACTATTACCGCGCCTATATCGCCCTACATCGCCTCGTAGGTAGTAAGCACGCGCTTTACCGTCGGCTCGCTTATCCCTTCTAGAGACTCCTTCTAGAAAGATAGCTTACTTTATAAGGTAGGTAGCAAGTTCGAAGTTTGTTATGTTATAGCTACGTAGTTACTACGTCTCGAAGGCGCGTCGGCTAGGTTAGTCTTACCCGGCCAATGCTCTACTATAAAATTAAAAGACTATAGGAACGTAGCCTATCGAGCTTACCGCCTATTTAGCTACTTTACTATTATAAAGCCCTATAGGTTAGCGTAGTCGACTAGCACTCGCACCGTATACGTAGCGCCCTCTAAGTATAGCCTCTAATGCTTAAAAGCCTTAACTACTATAAGTAGCTCCTAATCGTGCGTCTCGTAGTTACACTCGGCTAGTATTATCTTACGTAAATAGAAGGCAATTAGATGCTACTTAGTCCTAAACAGCTAAGAGATAATGCCTATAATCGTAAAACCTAAGGCATCCGTCTTAACCCTCGTACGTAACGAAGGATCGAAGTGCCTTAGGATAGGTGCTCCGAGGAACCTAGCTTTTAGCCGTTAGAACGCTTACTCCTCGTAAGCGGACTACATAAGAGGCCCTTACTTCTTACTATTCTTACATCCCTTTAGTAGGTCTATTAATAGCTTCGCAATCCTCGAGTACCCTTCGATAAAGCGCCTATAGAAGTTATAGAATCCTAGGAAGGATTGAACCTTATAAAAACTCGTAGGCGTAGGCTATTCCTCGATTACGGCTACCCTACTCCTATCTATCGATACGCCTACGACGCTTACGATAAATCCTAGGAACTCTATACTCTCCTAGAAGAAGTAACACTTATTAGGGTTTGCGAATAGAGTAAACTTCCGTAGCCTTATAAGCACTTCGCGTACGGCTCGCACGTATGCCTTACGCGTCTCGCTATAGATAAGGATATTATCTAGGTAGACTACGTAAATGTTATTAACTAAGCCGGTTAGCGCCTTATTAATATACCCTTAAAAGGTTACTAGTGCGTTAGTTAACCCGAACGGCATTACTAGGTACTCGTAGTATCCGTATCGCGTACGAAACGTAGTCTTCCACTTATCGCCTCGCTTAATAGGGATATAATAGTAGGCGTCCTTTAAATCGATTATAGTAAAGAACCTAGAACCTAACAGCCTATCTAGCGTCTCGCTAATTAGGGGCAGGGGGTATCGGTTCTTTACTATAATCTTATTTAAGCCTCTATAGTCTATATAGAGCCTAAGAGTACTATTCTTCTTTAGTACGAATGGGATAGGCGCACCCGCCTCGCTTACGGATCGCCTAATCTACCCCTTCTCCATTGCTTACGTAAGGTACCCCTTTAAGGCCTCTAACTTAGTTAAGGACTAGTAGTATAGCGGCTTAAAAGGGGGTTTCTTTCCTTTAACGAGATTAATCGTATACTTAACCCCGTCGGGCATCTTGCGCTTCGCCTACTTATTAGGTACGTATACATCTCGGAAGTCTATAAATTCTTTAGGCTACGAGGGGCCCTCTCCTTCGGGTACTGCTATAGTAATAGCCCGAACACTTATCGCATAAACCTACTTTAAGCTCTCGAGATCCCTAAGGAACTCGCGTACGTTACGCTACTAAATCGTAGGCGTCTCTATACCGTAGTACTACTAGTCCTTATAATCGCTCTTCACGATCCGATTACGGTGCCTCTAGGGTCTACCTAAAATTACTAATAGCCTACCTATAGGTACCGCGTAGTAGATAGCGTCACTTACGCGCTCTACTCCCGCGTTATTAGCGAGTCGCAGCCGAACCGTAAAGGCGCCGTAGTAATACCCTAGGTTATACGTATACGACTCTAACTTCGGTAGCCTTACCCTATTAATAGGTTGCATTTAATGTCGGAGTATATACTTATACGATACTAGGCTAAGATCCGTATAGTTATCTAGGAGAAACGTAGCCTCGCGAAAGCCCTTACGAGTCTCGACTACGCCTCGTAAGTAACGCGCTAGACACGCATCTACTCGCCTTAAAGGGTCGACTTTAGGAAAACTCGGACTTAGGAGCGACCTACTTCTAGTCCTCTACCTTTTCCCTAGTCGCTACCCTTCTTAGTTAGAGCCTTCGTAGCGTCTATCCTACGAACCGCTTACGCGTTACGGTCCTTCTATAGGTACCTATTCGGGCAATCCGTCTTAATATAACCCTTCTTATAGCATCTATAGTACTCCGCTTTAGTCCTATCGAAGGTTATAGACAATCCGCCGGCGTCCCGCTAGTAACTCGTACCCGGGTCGCGTGACGCCTAACTATGCTTCTACTACTTCGAGCTACGATCGCTTCGCCCTTAGTCGCCCTTAGTCTCTCGCCTACGGCGACTATGCTGCCCGCGGTCGTGCCCTCCGCTGCTACGCTCCGTGCTTTTAATACGCGAAGCTAGGATTACTAGTTCCTCTCTAGTTGTTAGGATATTATAAAACTTAACGATTACGGACCGTAGGCTAGGCGTAAGCTTAGCGAGCATGTGTCGTACGCGTTACGCCTCCGTATAGTCCCCTAACTAATCCTCTATAATATCTAGCTTAGTCGTAAACTGACGCACTGTCTAGTTGTCCTTCTGTTTCACCGCCTTATACTCTAATATCACGTTAAGTACGCGGTTTATAGGGTTACCGCATACGTCTCGACAGAACTCCTTAAAGTCCTAGTATATATACCCTTTAAGGTTAAGGACGCTATAGTTAGCGTGCTATCGCTTACTTGCCTCTCCGCTTAGGTACATAACCCTATATAGGACCTTTAACTCGTTCGTCGTATACGTGCCGCCTAAGAGGGTGAAGATAAGAGAGAGCTCCCTTAGGAATACCCGTGCTTTCTTAATCGAGTCCCCTCTAAAAGGCGTAGGTTCTTTAAGACGTAAACGTGTCGCATGCGATGCGACCGCGCCTCGAGCTGCGATATTATCGTTAGTTACTATAGATAGAGGAGGGGGAGTAGGGGATGGTTCTCCGCCGGATTCGCCCTAAGGGTCCGCCGGCGGTACGCTTACGTCCCGCAAGATCTCTAACTGTTCAATCTCCCTCTATATCTCCTTCTCCTTAACCTCTACCCGAAGGGCATCCCTCCTTACGACTAAGGCTGCACGCCTCGCTTGTTGCTAGGCCCTAGGGCTTAGGGGAGCCGTAGGCGTAGCGCTGCTGTCGTCGCGTTCGGACTCTATAGCGTGTATAGATTGCAACGAAGAGAAGAATTAGAACTGTTAAGGGATGTCGCAATGTATAGCACGCCTACGACCTCCAGTCGTAGATGAACTAATTCTTGCCTTTTGTTCAAGACGCATTGCGCGTCGCAAGGTGTACGCATGCGTGTCACGTGCGGCTTGGCAGCCGGTCGCGACTGCATGTCACATGCAAGGCCACATGTAAGGGTTAGCCACTGGGCTGCCCCTTACAGGTGCTACTACTTGTAAAAAACATAGTTTTTTATACCCTAATTTCCAGACTTAATACCCTAGTTCCAAACTTCTATCTCTACTAGTTTCACAGAAGGCCTTCGTTCGCATTCTGGGACCTTGCAGCGTCGTCGATTTAAGGAACGAGCGCCAAGATGCATAGGACCTAGCTTTGCGAGATTGCTAGCGTGGAGTCGACCTCCGAATATGCAGGGCTACTGTAGACAGCCTGGCTGGCTATTTTCGGGCGGGGGCTAGTTCTTACAGTACCTATAATAAGTTGATGAAAATGCCTCGTTGCGACGTCGCATGGCCGGCTTGCGGCCCATGCTACAAATCTAGACAAGTATGCCTTGGGTACTGTACTGTACAGTGCGGGCGCCGGCAACCATGAGGAATGTAGTTTGTCAGGCAAGCCGGGTTGCAGCGAATGAGTTCGGACTGCTTGCCGACATATGCTTTGGAGGACTTGCTCCTGGCTGCTGTCCACAATTCTGGCTTTGGCAGACACGTGCGGAGGCCTGTCAAATTGGTGTCTCGCTGTTGACTCCAAGGCGCAACGGGAATTGGTGACAGAAGTCTGTTCTCTCACACACTGAAGACTACAGCGACTGGCTTTGTTTCACTTGCGATTTCCTCGCAGGGCAGCGAGACGAGGAGGATGCAGCTCCGATATATCGTATCGCCTTGCTGTACGTGGACTCAGAGTTGAGCTCAATCTCTGACGGTGCTGTACAGACGTGCAAGCTACTGTCACTTGATGTGTGATGTGTGTGTCTGGATTGTACTGTATTGTCTACGAAGGTGGAAGAAGGGCCGCTATATAACTAGCTTGTGCACGGGCACGGACCTATAACCTATTGTATTCACTTCAAGTCTGTCTTCCTTGCTCAGTCTGTACCAGGTCAGCAGGGAGGCTATCTTTCCATGCGCTAGTCGGCGACGAGCTGATGATTTCGGCCTCAAAATGGTGGTATGCTCCAATTCTGGCGATTAAACTTGACAGAGTCATGGAGAAACAATCCTGCTCCAACCAACGACGCACAGGCTACGGAAACGACTCTCAGGTCCATAAAACCCAAATGACAGTCTCAGGCAAGCATTCTGCTCCACGACACGGTGCTGGGTCTACATGCTATAGCGCGGGACTTGGACCTCTTGTTTAGCGATTCCAGTACGCGAACGCGGCAGCTCGATGTGCAAAAGCTCCGTGCTGTGACACAGAAGGTAGACAAAGATCTTACGCTGTTTCTCAAGCTTGGAGTTGATACATTCCGAGTCGTCAGATGTTCAGACCTACACCTTGGACCAGTGTCACGCCCGGATTATGGTGAGTGCCAGTATACTTCTGCGGACTGGCACCTTCCTGAAAGGTGAAGATAGCTTCCAAAGTACCACTGAGCACAGGGTACTTTATGAGCGCATTCATGCGGCGTGTCGTGTCATCAAAGTGTCTGCGCGCTTGGCTCTGGAGGACATTCGCATTTGTGAGAAAGGCCACGATCTCAAGTTGGGATCTCAAGACCCCCGGCTGTTGAGCGTGGTGTGGCCCTCGGCCTGCTCCTTTCATCGTAACCAATCCGGATAATGGCGAAATCCAGCACGCCAGAGAGTGGATTTCGATGATCGGTCAAATTGCTGTCCTGCCTCTGGCATTTATACTAGCATGTGCTTCATTATCTTCGATCATCATGATTTGACAATGCAGCAGAGTGGCCAGCTTCTGAAGCCTCCGACCTCATTATGGACGTCATGTTCACAGGCTTGACCGTATGATTGATGAACGACTTACGTCTACGCCTCAAAACCCGATTCTGTCATCTCAGCATTCGTGCTCGATGAACAAACTACCACATCGCACCTGTTACAAGCAACGCCATGGCTACATCGTTTCTGCAGCCGCCGCATACCACCTCAGAGCAGTCCTCTCGTAGCCCTCCACATAGCCCAAGGCGTCTCCCTCTTGGCGATGACACTCCACTTCTCAATCTCCTTCCTCGTGTCAACCAACACAATATTTCCACCCATACATAACGCTCCGCCACAACATGCAAAGAGATCCCCGAGCGCAAACCCTATCTTCATCTCAATCAGCGGGACCTTTGCCTTCACGTCTTTGGTGGGAATATCTGCATAAAGCAGACTGAAATGCGGCCTATACTCCTTCCGCGCAAAGCTCTCTTCGAGGCCCGCCTGCCTTCGACAGAGAGCACATAGCTTTCGAAGGTTCTCGTTGTCTTTCAGAGCGATATTGCATTTCCCTGAGCAGAAGGGCGTTAGTTGTGACCCAAACGCCACATTGGCAATATCTCAGTAGCCGCCGCTGCGCAGCAATTGCCACGTGAGCATATCTTGCCCTCCGGCCATAGGATCTACTCACGAAAGAAAGGATCCTCGGCTTCAATAGAGTCCAGCTCCAGGAGAACTTCGTTATGCTCATTCTTGAGGTTCAACTCATCGAATGGTAGCGAGTCCAACCATTCTTGTGGGCTCCTTCCCTTCAGTGCTTCCTCTGAGATGTCTGATGTTACCGTGACGTGAGGGGCGAAGTTGTGAGTCTTTGCGTCGAATTGGCGGGGGATTGATTCGGAAATTAATTCTTGCACTGTTTTGACGAAGGGTTTGTCGTCGTGAGGGACGAGCCAAAGAGATAAGCCGGGCATGTTCCCGGTATTATTCCTGTTTTGATGGGTGGTGAGATGTGAGTGAATGGATGGCTGTTACATACCATGTTCCATTCAATGTTGGGGGGCCCAATAGCATCCGTTGACCCTGCCTCGGGTGAGATATCTGCTACCAAAGAGGATTAGCCCCGATCTGACGCGAGATTCACGCGTCGCGATCGATCTCAGGCGCGTTCGAGTATGATGACCTCGTCATTGGGCGCATTGCTTTGACCTTTTGGTGTTATTTTCCCCTTGTTCTCTCACTGTATCCTGGGTGGCGCCTTCTTTTCATATTTGGGACATATCTTCTTGACACAATTGTACGAGTAGGGTCATGTCGTCCGAAGGGGCGACCTCAATGGAGTCAACGCCACCCACGTCGCCAGAGACTCGAGATGGCCGAGCAACGACGGCTATGGAGCAAGAGGAAGCCGAAATGGCTGAAGCGCGTCGGAAGCAGGATGAAAAGCACGAACGAAAGCTGGCTGCCCAAAGAGAAAAGGACATCAAGGGCGGCGCAGAAGTAGTCGATCAGAAGTACAAGGCATTGGAGTATTTACTCAGCCAGAGCAAGCTATACTCTGCCATTATGTTGCAGCAGATGACGTCGCAAGAAGCAGCCGAGGAAGCAAAGGATGAGAAGAGCAAGAAGCGAGCACAGAAGAAGGATGAGAAAGCTGAGCAAATGGCACAAGCGAGCCAGAAAAGAGCAACGAGAGGTGCCGCCGCCACAGAGCTCGATGCGCAGGGCGCAGAGCAGAATACAGGCGCAAAGAAAGAGCTACCCAAGAGAGGTCGTCCCGTAAAGAATGCCAAGGGTGGCAAGATAGCCGATTATATGAAGAAGGAAAACGTCCAGGCGAAGGCTGGCCAGACCTCGATATCCGAAGCATTAGCGGAGGAGACAAAGGACGCTGATGTCAAACCAAGTGATATTGGCTTCCAAGAGTTGCGCTCTGCAAAACAGCCCGAGCTAGTGACTGGCGGACTGATGAGGAACTACCAGCTGGAGGGACTAGACTGGCTTACTTCGTTGTACGAGAATGGTCTGAACGGTATCCTGGCTGATGAGATGGGTCTCGGCAAAACGATTCAAACGATTTCCTTTCTGGCTTTCCTGAGAGGCAAAGGTGTACATGGTCCTTTCTTGATTGCTGCGCCGCTAAGTACCACCAGCAACTGGGTGGCAGAGTTTAAGAAGTGGACGCCAGACATCCCCGTAGTGCTGTACCACGGCAGTAAGCAAGAACGGGAAGAGCTTCGACGAACGAAGTTGCGGAATCCTGGCAGTGAAAGCTTCCCGGTGATATGCACCAGCTACGAGATCTGCATGAACGACAGAAAACATCTAGCGCACCTCGGCTGGAAATTCATCATTATCGACGAAGGCCATCGTATCAAGAACATGGACTGCCGTCTGATCCGCGAACTTCAGTCATATCAATCAGCCAACAGATTGCTGATCACTGGAACTCCACTGCAGAACAATCTTACTGAGTTATGGTCTTTGCTGCACTTCCTGATGCCCAGCATCTTCGACAAACTTGAGTCTTTTGAAGCCTGGTTCGACTTTAGTGCCTTGAAAGAGAAGAGTGGATACGAGCAGATCTTATCAGAGGACCGCAAGAAGAATCTCGTAGCAAGTCTTCATGCTATCCTGAAGCCATTCTTGTTACGACGTGTCAAGGCAGATGTCGAGACGTCGCTGCCGAAAAAGCGCGAGTATGTTCTTTATGCACCCCTGACACAGACCCAGCGAGAGCTTTACCAGGAGATCTTGGATGGCAACTGTCGAGCATATCTTGAGAACAAGGTCGTTGAGAGCTTGAGTCGAGCCACAACACCAGGTAGTGTGCGCAGCGCAAGCTCTTTGAAGCGTAAAGCGGCAGATGGTGCTGCGACGCCGAATAAGAGCGCTAAGACCAGCCGTGCTTCCACTCCGGCAACGACAGGTAGCACTGGCGCCAGAGGAAGAAAGGCAAAGAAGATCAAGGGCTATGAAGAAGTATCAGATGCTCAATACTTCAAGCAACTCGAGGAAGACGACGCCAGCTCATCGCCGGTTGAGGAGCTGGATGAAACAGAAGAAGAGGACCGGGAACGCGCAAAGACGCTTTCACTTGCCAAACGCGAGATCGCGCAGAAGAAACTCCAGAACCCGATCATGCAGCTGCGGCAGTGCTGTAACTCACCACACAACTTCTACTACCCCTTCGACCTCGACGACAATAACCCCGTCGACGAGACATTGGTAACAGAATCCGGCAAAATGCTCCTCCTAGACCGCCTACTTCCCAAACTCCTGCAAGGCGACCACAAAGTCCTCATATTCTCTCAATTCAAGACCCAACTCGACCTCCTCGAAACCTACTGCACCCAACTCCGCAACTGGCCAGTATCCCGCATCGACGGCTCAGTAGCACAAACCGACCGCCAACAGCAAATCCTCGAATTCAACGAACAGGGCAGCAATGTGAACATCTTCCTCCTTTCAACCCGAGCCGGCGGCCAAGGCATCAACCTCGCCGCAGCGGATACCGTCTTACTCTTCGACAGCGACTGGAATCCGCAGCAAGACCTGCAAGCTCAGGACCGCGCGCACAGAATCGGTCAGACACGACCCGTCATTGTCTACCGCTTCGCCACCAAGGGCACAGTCGAGCAGATGCTGCTCGAGAAGGCTAATAGTAAGAGACGGCTTGAGAAGCTCGTGATCCAAAAGGGAAAGTTCAAGAATGGACGTGGCGATGCTGGTGGTGCGGATTTTGCTGAACTGCAGAAGTTGCTCAGTAAAGATGATGGTGAGAGGGTTGACATTGCCCAGGGAAAGGGACTGCTGAGTGATGAGGATCTGGCGATTCTGACGGATCGGAGCCCTGAGGCGTTTGAGAGGGCAGAGAAGGGCTTGGATGTGGTTGGCGCTGCATTTAAGGCTGTACAGACGGTTAAGGATGGGAATGGGTTGTTGGAGAGCTTGCAGAAGTAGGATCCGCCTGTTCAACCAAGGACGCTGTCACGATTGCGCAATAGGTGTCATTATCCTGCTGTCTCGGATTTTACTGTCGCATCTAATGGGTTGTAGGAGCGTCGTAGCCACCACCATATATCAATTTAGAGGAGTACCGTATCCACCACCCTGGCTGGCCACCTTACTTTTCCAAAGCAGCATCGACCAGCTTAGGAAAGTTAGGTGTACCAAAGCCCGTGACAGCGTCCCAGCCAGCCTGAGCAGGGAAACCGGTCGTGTTACAACCATAGCTGCTTCCACTCGTAACATCCGTCAGCGCCTTGTACGCACCACCATAGATCCAAGGGTTGAGGAATCCAAGCACAGGCTTGCCCTTCGCGATAAGCGCATCATTGACCAAAGCCACGATCGCCGCAAACGTCGGACTCGAAGCAGAAGTCCCACCGATTGTAATAATGCTGCTATTCCAAACGATCGTGTCTCTGTTGCTCTGAGCTGCCACATCGGGGTATCCGCGTCCACTCTTGTTGTACAGGCCGTCGTGTAGGCCGTTGAGGCTCTTGATGTAGGCGTTGACGGTTGACTGCTGGTAGGCTGGGGCCTGGAAGTAGTTGCTGAACCCTGCACCAGAGGCGAAGCGGGAGACGGCGACTTCAGGCTCGAAGTCCTTAGTGCCACCTACGGCCGTGACCCACGGGCAGCCTGCTGGGAAGAAGGGAAGAAAATCGGCTGTCTTGTTGCCGTCGTTGGAGAAGCATTGGCCATCTGGACCGACGCCGAAGTCGCCGGAGGAGAAGAGGACAGAGACCCCACGGGCGCCGAGGCTCGCTGGGAGGGCGTTAGCTCCGATCGAGGAGCGGATCAGCTGTGAGTGCACTCACCGAAGCCAGAACAGACGCGCTTTGCGTACGACTCTGGAACCGTCTGCTCGTCATCACCGTATGAGGTGCTGATGACCTGGGGAAGATCCTCCTCCCCGAGAACGTAGTCCAACCAAGTGAGATATGGCTCGTTCGTGTTAGTCGGAGTGCCGAGGTCTGGCAGAAAAGGCGGGCTGCCACCAGTGGAGAAAACGGTGAAGTTCAGCGGCCAAGCAACGGACAGGATGTTCTAAAAATTTGACGAGTCAGGAGATATCGAGTAATAGGGGAGGAGAGCCATCCTATCGGGCCCGAGCTAGCAACGTCTCTCAGCACGGCCCTGAGGGCTCTTCTGACGAGTGGGAATGTCACTGTCTAAGACAGCTCATCCACCTCGAGACGTTGCTAGCCGGGCCACGACTGTATGTACTCCCTAAAATTCACTCACAATCGAGTCCAAGTTCGCTTCCTGGTTGGTACCTGCTGCGAGAACTTCTGCAGTGTACACTTGGTTGTCCTGGGCATCGGCGATGATGACGTTCTCAAACTCGTAGGCCGCCTGAGCAGCTTCTGGCCGGAAGTTCTGAAGAGCAATGTGGATGTCGTTGCGGTTTGAAGACTCGTTGAGGTAGTTGGTGTGGGCGACTTTGCTCTTGTCGGGACATTGGGGGACGTAGTCGTATGTTTGGTAGAGAGTGCGGATGCAGTCTGGAGTCGTGTAGTTAACATTACACACTTGAGAGATTGGTCCAGCGCCACCAGATCCACTGCTAGGCTTGCCACCAGTTTCGGCCCCGAAGCGCTGCTTTGAATACTTCTGCCACCATGACATGGTGTGTGTTTCGCCGCTGAGATCAGGTCCGCCAATGAGTCGTGGCTTCGGGCGGAAGAATGAAGTGGTAGGCTGGACAACGTCGATGTGCTCGTGAAGGTGCTTTGGCAAGGACCACTCTGGAGCTCTGGAAATGGTCTCGCCATCCTCGTGCCGGTAGGTGGAGTATGCGGTGTCGAGGAGTTGCTCTACTTTCTCGATCGGGAGCACAACGTAGATGAAGTCCCTCGAAGGGCTGTGTACACCGTTGGAGATTCCATGTTCCTCGAGCCATGCCTTGACCAGCTCTTGCGTCTCGTCCGAAGGCGTGACGATCTTCTTGATCTCGTCGGCAGTCAAGTGCTGGCCATAGCGGTGATGACTCGGATCAGAGACCTATCCAAGCGGGCAATGTGTCAGCCATGCTCACCGCTATCAAAGAGCTTCTTGTGTCAAAGCGGCAGATTGGGACTGCGCCCACTGCCTGCAGCTTAAAGACGTGCCTGCAAGAGGTGTTCCTCGACCACACCATCGTTCTGCTGCTTCAAGCCAATCTGGAGATGGACCATGTCCGACTTCGACGCGTCGCCAACTCTCGTCCATGCTCGGGGTACATTGTGTCGCTCCTTGACGGCGTACGCCGAGCGGGCACTGTTGGGAAGTGCATACGCAGTAGTAATGGTGCCAATGGCACACAGGAGACGAGTGATAATCATAGTCGATTCTCCGTGCACAAGAAAGAAATGCTGATGATGAGAAGTCAACCTACCACTTCAAATGCACCGGACAGTGGGCACGACACTTGTTTGTAGCGTGCGCGACGAGAAGGCACAGTATGTCACCTTGCCTTCAGGGCCGTATCGTCCTTGCATTAGCCACGGTGCTTGGCGCGCTTGGCGCGTCTTCGAAGCAGGCAGGGTAGCCGTATGAAGAAGGTCAAGAATGTACACCGCAGTCATCGTGTCATGTCGTAGGTTATCTTTGCTGGGGTAATGCTGATTCGGCAGGCCAAGACCGAGCTCAGAAGCTTGTGGCCAGTCAAGCGCGGTGGAGGAAGATCTTGTTACTGCCTTGCTGCGAGTGGCAGTGACCGACCAAATAGAGCTAGTGGTGAAACACAGACTCACGGAAGCTTTGAAATGCTTAGTGCTTGGCGAAACTCTGCGAAGGTCCGAAATGCTTAGTGCGTAGCGCGATCCACTCACTGTGTGTGGCGAGGAAAGCTGCTGTTGATGTGTTGCTGAACGTCTGCCGTTATATCGAGGTGACAAGCGTAGCATCGAGTCCGAGGGCTCCCCGGAAGCGGAAGTGGAGAGATGTGGTGGAAGAGGAGGACGAGATTGTTGTGTTGGCCAGATCGGTAGACAAGTGGTTGCGCGAGAAGTCTGCGACTCCTACGTCTATCAGACAGCAGCGGGTGAGCATATACAGCGTCTGATGAGAACCAGGCCCGGCTCTGATCGGGAGGTAGTGGATATTTTGATGGCTAGGTCGGGTTCTCCCTCAGAAGGGCGGCGCATCGAGGGAGTGGCCATGAGTCTGAGGGCAGAGCGAAATACGTGTTTCCATCATACCGATACAGCGACGTAAAATGCATGTCTGCGATCGCCGCGCTCGTGCAGTATGTGTCTCTTTGTTCTTGCGGTAATGATGAGAAGACGTCGGGTGTGGTGGTGTGGTGGTGCTGAACTTGTAGAGCTACCAGGTTGCCTGTCCAATCAAGGCCAACACTTTACGAAGTCAATCGACGCGTCGAACTCGCGACAGCTCAAGGTCGCGCACTGCTCACGCCCAACTTTCAACCAGCAGCTCTCATACAAGACAAACCAGATCGCGAAACCTGAACACCATGGCAACCTCATCCACCCACGTCCGCAAGCGGCAGTATCAACCCTCGAACCAGACACACCTGAGCTCATACTTCACTCCTCGCGATGCTACGCCCTTTCTTCAGCGATCGGTAGCTATGTCGCCAGCTCTACCTGCCGATACAGCCGCCTCTTTGCTGAGCGTCGGCATGAGAGTACGCAAATCAGTTCCCGAAGGCTACAAGACGCACAAGACGCTCGGCTCGCCTGGCTTTCCATTTCCCAGCACGGTACCACCAACTTCCTCTGCACCAGCCCGACCAGCATATAGTCCGATGCAGACTCGAGAGCTCACGCCTTTCTGCGGACTGCACAAAATTGGTGGACTCGCTGAACAAGACGTGCCCTCATCTGCACCCGCGATCATGAGGACCGATGACGAGCATGACAACGACGTACCAGCACTTTCAACCTCGCAGGGGAGCTTCATGTCAACCCAGAATAGTTTTGCAGGTCCTCCGCCGTGGAATCCCGAGTCGAAGAAGCGAAGTTACGAGGATGAGGCAGAAGACGATATTGACGCATTCTTTGAACAACAAGAGGACGACCATATGGCCATTTCACAGCAGAATGCGGCAGCCAGACCGATCGCAAGGTTGAAAGGCACAACCCGAAAAGTGCCGCCACAGAATGGAGTGAGGATCTTTGGTAGCGACGACTTCGAGGAAGCTCCCTTCTTGATGCCAATTGACATGGAGCAGTAGATCAGAAGTGGTTTGGAAGTTTTTGAAATGATGGATAACATGTGAAAGAGCGTCTGCTATTGCGATGCTGTTGATTAGATACCCCTGTAGAGCGAGCCCAAGGGCACTGTAGCATCGGATGCACAAATTTTGGATGGAATATGAAACTCGCCGTTTCTCCTCTGCCGACCATCATGTCGATCCTCTTGAAGTGCTGCGGGTAGCTTTGCCTGTTGCAGAATAGTGGAAGCGGGAGACATGGCCTCATGTCAGACCCAAGATACTGTGATGTTTGTTTCAGTTCTATCGCGGTCTCACGTGATCGCGATGGTTCTGCTGTTTATGAACGCCCCGCTACTGCGTCTCTAGGACAACTCAGGCGTCAAAGAGGAAAGCGCAAGAGATCGCACTTCACTTTTCCACTGCTCCGTCCACAGATGTGAAACATCTGCCGCACGCCACAACACGTTCGTTCACTCCTTCCGCACACAAGGGATCGCGGCGAAACGAAGCGTCTTTCTACTTCACACTCCGCTCTCGAAGGTGTCCCTGCGTCAGCGAAACTTTACATCAGGAGCACAGCACAGCACGCTCATGATAATTTCACCTTGAGAGCAACGCAGCTCGCGACACCCACACACAGCCCCCGCCGTTGACACCAACGCCATCATGGACGTCAACCAGGTCCTCACCGGGACCATCAACCCAGGTGTGTCCATCTTACCTCGCAGCCACCGCTTCCACGGCACTTGGCGCTCCACGCGCTCAACCCAAATGCGATGCTAACGGGGGTCGGTAGATGCCAACATACGAGCACAGGCTGAGCAGCAGCTGCTATCGGCCGCCGAGCAAGATTTCGTACGTACAGCCCCGATCGCGCTCCAATCTATACACACTGACGATCGCTCTGAACAGCCCGGCTACCTCCTCACCCTCTCACGTGAGCTCGCAAATGACCAGGCCGACTCCTCAGTGCGCATGGCCGCTGGGCTGGCGCTGAAGAACTCATTCTCCGCGCGCGATTTCGCCCGCCTCCGCGAGGTCCAGAGACGCTGGCTCGAGCAGATAGATCCGAACGTGAAGCAAGAGGTGAAGCAACTTTCACTGCAGACCCTCGGGTCAAACGACACAAGAGCTGGACAATCCGCAGCACAATTCATCGCCTCGATCGCCGCGATCGAGCTCCCACGCGAGCAATGGCCGGAGCTTATGCCCACGCTGGTGGAGAATGTGGGACAGGGCAGCGATCAGAAGAAACAGGCATCTCTCACTACAATCGGCTTTGTCTGCGAGACGGACGACCAGGACCTTCGAGACAGCCTAGCACAACACAGCAACGCCATCCTCACGGCTGTCGTGCAAGGAGCACGGAAAGAGGAGCCAAACGCTGACATCCGAAATGCCGCCATCTCTGCACTTGGCGATTCCCTCGAATTTGTTAGGACCAACTTCGAGAACGAGGGCGAGCGCAACTACATCATGCAGGTCATCTGCGAGGCCACCCAAGCCGATGATAACCGTATTCAGCAGGGTGCTTATGGCTGCCTGAACCGTATCATGGGCCTGTATTACGAGAAGATGAGGTTCTACATGGAGAAGGCACTATTCGGTCTCACGATCCAGGGCATGAAGAATGATGAAGAGGATGTTGCAAAACTGGCAGTCGAGTTCTGGTGCACTGTTTGCGAGGAAGAGATCAGCATTGAAGACGACAACGCTCAGGCGAATGCCGAAGGTAGCACCGAGCTGCGACCTTACTTCAACTTCGCTCGCGTCGCTACTCAAGAAGTCATTCCAGTGCTTCTTGAGCTTCTGGCAAAGCAGGACGAGGATGCAGCCGATGACGAGTACAACCTTGCTCGTGCTGCCTACCAGTGCGTGCAGCTTTGGGCGCAGGCAGTCGGCAGCCAAGTCGTGCCACCAGTCCTTGCATTTGTGGAGAAGAACCTGCGCAGCGAAGACTGGCACTACAGAGACGCTGCTGTGTCCGCATTTGGCGCCATGATGGAAGGTCCAGATGAGAAAGTCCTCGACCCACTTGTCAAGCAGGCACTTCCGGTGCTCATTACTATGATGGCCGATTCATCCGTCCAGGTTAGAGACTCGGCTGCTTTCGCACTTGGCCGCATTTGCGAGGCTGTCTCGGACTCGATCGACCCCAACGAACACCTCCAGCCTTTGATTACCTCGCTCTTCCAAGGACTTGCATCTCACCCGAAGATGGCCAGTTCCTGCTGCTGGGCACTGATGAACTTGGCGGACCGATTCGCTGGCGAGCCGGGCTGCCAGACCAACGCACTGTCCCAACACTTCCAGGCTAGCGTACAGCATTTGCTACAGCTCACCGAATCTACCCAGGACAACATGCTGCGGACCGCCGCATACGAAGTGCTCAACGCTTTCGTCACCAACGCAGCGAACGACTCAGTACAGATGGTTGCCAGCTTGAGCGAAGTGGTCATTGACCGCCTCGAGAAGACTGTGCCCATGCTGCAACAAGTCGTTTCTGTCGAGGACAAGCTCACATTAGATGAGATCCAGACCTCGTTGTCCTCTGTCATTCTCGCTATCATTCAGCGCCTCGAGAGGGAAGTTGCGCCTCAAGCAGACCGCATCATGAATCTCATGCTTGGTCTTCTCAACGCACTCCCAGCGAAGTCCAGTGTACCCGAGACTGTCTTTGCTACTATTGGTTCTCTCGCCAACGCTCTCGAACAGGACTTTGAGAAGTACATGCCGGCATTCGAACCTTTCCTCATCAAGGCGCTCAACAACCAGGAGGAAGCTCAACTCTGCTCAGTGGCTATCGGCCTTGTTACTGACATTGCCCGCGCCCTGGAAGCGAAGGTCCTACCTCACTGCGATGCCTTTATGAACAGCCTACTGAACAACTTGAGGAGTCCGACCCTTGGCAACCAGTTCAAGCCTGCAATTCTACAATCCTTCGGCGACATTGCTCAGTCAATTGGTGGAGATTTCGAGACCTATCTTTCCGTTGTTGCTCAAGTGCTCCAGCAGGCTGCGAGCATCAACACTCAAGAGAACGCCTCGAACTTCGAGATGCTTGACTACATTGTCTCGCTCAGAGAGGGCATCATGGATGCGTGGAGCGGCATCGTAATGGCTTTGCGCAGCTCTGGAAAACGTAAGTCCTCGTCGAACTGGGGCGCTGCGCCGACCAACTGCTAACTTCCTGGATAGAACAACTGCTCCAACCGTACGTGGAGTCGATCTTCCAGCTACTACACAGCGTCTACCAGGATCCGAACCGCACCGAAGCTCTTTTGCGATCGAGCATGGGTGTCATCGGGTAAGACTCTCCGTTCCGCGCACTGAATTTATCAGCTAACACCCGACAGTGACCTCTCAGAAGCCTTCCCACAGGGCGAGATCAGCCAATTCTTCCGCAGTGACTGGCTCACATCGATGGCCCGTGAGACTCGCGCGAACAAGGAATTCTCGCAGAGAACACAAGATACAGCTCGTTGGGCCCGCGAGCAGATTAAACGCCAGTCAGGTGAGACATACAACCCCGTCGCCCCATTGCGTAGGCTCGTGAAGCTCCCTGTCGCCCTAGTATAGGGTTGTATTGTGGAGATTCGACCGCTCTCGCCTTGTCGACGAAACCAAAATATATTTATCAAACACTTACTGACGTCCCACAAGCTTGAGCTTGAGATTAATCTGCCTACGCCTCCCCGACACACTGGCGTATGCTATATTCGGAGTACTTGCAGCACTGGCCCAGCTTATGCTGCTGAGCGTGGGACTGCACTACGCGCAAGCAAACGCTGACCCGCTCCGAGCAGAGCAGTTTGAGCAGAATAGCCGAATGCTACAATATCAAATCGCTCTCCGTCGCCGCGACTCCATGGACACGGCATACGACGACCGATTGCATGATACTCAACCCTATGGCCGAGGGGCGTTCCAGGGGCTGAATCCCCTCCTTCCCAGGCCGCCTGTGGTTGCATTCGGCACGAAGTGGCATACTGAGGCGACCGAGAACTCACACGATGACGCACCGGCTTCGGCGTGGTGAGGATGGAACGATCCCTAGCAACGACCCTTCGCAAACACGCCCCGCACCCCGATCCCTGGCATAGATCAACCCGATACGCCCGAAGCACGACCGCTATGCACGACCTATGAAATGCCCCACCAGCCCGCATCGATACTCACCAAAGCCCTTCAACGACCCTTTGTCCGACACCCACCCGCTGATACCGACTGCTCAAGACGCAGTGCACTGAAACTGGCCCGGCTATTGAGGAGGAGATCGCGGCCTTTTGACAAACCTTTACCATATATCCCGTAGACTCACAGACTCCACGCTAATCAACGAAAAGTCAACCTTGTTATTTCCACTTGCAATACCTGAGGGCGCGCCCTGAAGCACTACTACTCCCTGACGAGACTGATCCATGCCATTCGCTAATATAGCTTTCACGCAGGTGATCAGACCCGGGATGAGCACAACGAGGCGATGATCTGGGAGGAGCGGCAGACAATGCTCAAGATAGCGAAGCACAAGGCGACGCACCAGCAGGACAGCCGTGTCTCCGGCTTTTTGCAGGTCTCGGAGAATGCGAAGGACAGTCCACCATTCGAAGCCAAAGCACGCAACGACTCGAAGGTTAATGATGAGAACCTCAGACCAGAATCCTCAAACGACCGCAGCAACCCCGATATCGACGTAGAGATGTCGACAGCAGAATCGCCGAAATTGTCGCCAGAGAATACCACCGGCTCAGTACGCCGTGAGCGCTGCGAGCATGACAGTCTACCTTGTAGCAATGAAGATGCTGACTGATGCGTAGACGACAGCTCCATACACGAGAAAGATTTCGCCGATCTCGAAGCTGGCAATCTCTTTCTGATTGCGGCGAAATCTGAAGACTTTCCCGAGAGGTACCTACCAGACATCGAGCAACGGCGCAGATAGTTGTGCAGTGTTCGAAAACTCCGCTGCACGATGCGCTTCATTATAGTGTTCGCTGACACCATACCTGTTCTCTAGCTTCCTACGCCTGCAAGCACACATGCGAGGATACCTGTTGCGGAAGCTGTTGGTACATTTGGTATGCACAAAATTGTTTTTGGTACTCCGAATCGCTACAGCTGACAGATGGTAATATGTAGAGGAATTTTAGTTTCTAGACCACTCAGCGAGCACAATCGCTCTTCACGATGCTCGGAGGGGTACACGGCTTGGCTGCTCGGACTCTGCTCACATCGTAGGGGCAGAGGCATCGAAAGCAGAACGCCGCCTGCAGTATTTCTTAGGTAGGGAGCCATGATGTCCACAGCATATAGGCCGCAGGACAGGACGGAAACCCATCATGCATACACGTTCACTACAACGTCTTTCATGGGAGTTTGCACATCCTCCTTCTGGCATGGTCTTCGCAAGGGTCCAGTCTTGGCTGCAGGGCAGATCGACCGAAGACCGAGTCCGATAGGGCTGGGAAGGTGCAAATAGGTCATATCTGCGAAGGTAGAGGCTAGTCAATAACTTTCATCTATTCAGCTTCCTGTCCATCAAGACTCCTCCATCTCGACACTGGCATTTTACCGATGCGAGGATGTTCTGTCTCACCGCCCTCGCGGCTCTCCTCTTGACCTCAACAGTCGACTCGCAAACAGTTCAGCGCTGTCCAGGCTACGGGGACGACAGCAATGTAGCATGCATCAACAAATACGCCTCAGTCCTCCCACTCCCCTTCGACAGGCCATCATCAGCAAATGGCGTATTACCAGAAGAAGAACAGATGTTCCCTCGGACCCTTCATTCGCCACTCTCAAGAATGCTACTTTCCTGGTGTACAATGATAAAGGGCTCTCCATCCTCGGCTCTTCCCCCAAAATCGAGAAGATCTTCGATACCCGCAACGACAGCATCCACGAAGCACCCGTTTACGTCCCCGGTCTAAATGTCATAATCTTCTCCCTCCCGCATCAGGGCGTGTACCAGCAGCAAATTATCAATCTGAACAACACCCCACCCACGATTGAGGACTACACCACAAACCCGCCTGTGTATGCCGTGAATGGCGGGAAACTATTTGATGGGAAGATCTACTGGGCGAGTGAAGCCAGCTTCACTTTCCCGGATCCAACTACCGGAGAGGATGTCCAGCAAGCCCCAGGAATATACAAATTAGATCCCTGGACGAATAAGACGGAAGTTGTGGTGAACAACTACTTCGGCACCCAACTCAACTCCCCCAACGACCTGTTCATCCAGAAAGACACCGGGGATATCTTTTTCACGGACAGTTGGTATGGGTACGCGATCAACGTGACACCCAAGCCCGTCCTCGCGCCAGCAACGTACCGTTTCCGACCCAGCACGGGCATGCTGCAGGTCGTGGAGAATTCGCTGGAGCAGCCGAACGGGATTGGCATCTCCCCGGACGGGGCGACTATGTACATCTCTGATACGGGCATCACGGATTTTAAGAATTTCACGGTTGCGACGACGCCGAGGTATACGGTCAACACTCTTGGTGGGAAATCTGTCTACGCTTTTGGTGTGGAGGAAAGCTCTGCGGGCTCGTATTTGGTGGACAAGAGACCTATCTGGCAGGCTCAGACGTTCGCGGTGGATGGGCTGCATGTTAGTCGCGAGGGTTTCGTGCTCGGGGCGGCGGGGACTGGGGTGGATGTCCTGTCGGAGTGTGGGGAGTTGGTGTTGAGAATTGAGGTGTCCGGAGCGATTAATAATTTTCAGTTTGCTGGGGAGGGGTTCAAGGAGCTGTGGTTGTTTGGGCCCGGTGGGATTTTCCGTGTTAGCGGGCTTGAAGGGCTGAGTGGGATGGGGGATGAGTAGGACGGTTGCTTCGAGGGCGTGTGGACTGGCTGAGGCGTGGAAAAGCTAGCCGATGGTTCGTGACTCCACGCGGGAATGGGGATGGTCAACGAAAATGCATTCAGGAGACGCTGGCAAGCTGGCTCGGGTTTGGGGTGTGGACGCTTCGACGCGAAGCAAACCGATTCTCGCAATATGGGGTATCTCTAAAACAATTTGCCGTTCTGATGACGAGCTTTGTCTGCCAACACCGTGGAGTGTCTATTCATTTTCGACAGCATCTTGTTCAGCTTCTTGCCGCTTGATCTCTTCCGCCAGCCTCTTCCTCTCCGCAGCCTGCTTTAGTCGAATCATCATGGCGTCTTCAGCGTCGAGGCTAGGGGTGGCAGTGGCGGATTTAGGCGTCCCCTTGAAGCTGCCAAAGCTCGGAACCCTTTTCAAGCCCTGCTCGCTTTTGAATCTCGCTGCTGGTGTCGACGGCGCGTCACCCGCAGCATAGCCTTTCGCCGGTGGCGTGGAGAGCGGCGTATCTGACACGCTTTCCGTGACGCCTTCCTTCCTCTTTGGCTTCGGAATGCAGTCTGGCTCCTTCCCGCTTTGCCAATTGACGTCTTCGAACCTTCCCCATGTAGTTGGCTCCTGCTTTGCCAGGTGAGGAAAGTCCACCACAGCCTTATGGGCAGCCACGATGCTCTGATACACAACAATGGCAATGGTGTACTCCTTGCGATGCTTCTCACCTTCGAGCTTGATCTTCTTGTCCTTGAGCAATATGTGCTCGATTTTCCCGAAGCGCTCGAATAGTGTGGTGAGTTCAGTTTGGCCCAGCTCGGTCGTGCCTGCCGGATATCGCAGCTTGATCGTCCTGTCCGTCTCCTCGACCGTGGCAGGTGCTGCGGGTTGTTGTGGCTCTGGCGAAGGTTGCTCCTGCTCCATTGCCTCCGCCATTTCCTTCCTTAGCATCTCTTCCCGCTCCTTCCTTCTTCGTGCGCCATCTGCGGCCAATCGCTTCAGTTCTTGTTGGAAGGCCTCTTCTTCACTGGCCTCTTCGCGTTTGCGTTTTAGCCCTGCTACACCTGCTCGTTCTCGCGCTTCGAGCTCATCTTTCATCTGCCGCCGCTTGTCCGAATACGCTGATTCGCGCAGCCTTTTCTCCTCTCGAGCGCGTCGCGCATTGTCGTAGAGGACGCGCACATTCTCATCGCTCAGAACGTCGTACGCTACTTGAAGCAGGTGAAACTTGTCGAGCGCTTCTTGATTGGAACCTACCTTGTCGGGGTGGTACTTGAGGGCAGTTTTTCGATATGCGCTGCGGATTTCAGAGCCATTTGCGGAGACGGCAATCCCTAGCAGCTCGTAAAAGTCGTGAGAACTATTGAGAGCATGGTCCTTCAGGTCGCCGTCAGAAGCCATGGTGCCGCGCGGAGGATGTGGGCAGCGTGGCGCGCCGAGTAGAGGGTGAGTCTGGTAGAGAGCATGCACAAGTCAAGCTTCGTTACATAGAAGTCTTCCCCATTTCTGCTGCACGGTCCCACCTGACGCCAGACATTCACTAAACTTAGGTAGTGTTCATCAAGTCTTTATTTGGGTCACCTCGACAACAGTTGGCTTTGATTAGGCTTCTATAGCTGCAAGCGGCGCGATTCTTGGCAGATTTGTCACTGTCCTCAAGTACTGCTACGCGATTCACATCTTCAAACACAACCAACACAAGCACAAAGCCATATCGCTCGAGAATATCACTTCGCTCCAGGACGCCGAGGCACCGATCGCGCATTACTCATACTTTCACAGCATCCATCTGCTGAGGCACTCACGTCACATAGTCGTTGACTGATCGAACGCTCCACTCGGGCTTTCTGCACGCTTCACGGCTTCACGCTTCACGCGTCACGCTTGCAGCAGCTGCGGCCGCTCCATCATCACGTCGACATCTACGACGAGGTGACCAGCGACATCGCGATGCGCTACTGCTGCACAACATCTTCGCACCAAAGAGACACAGGGCAACATGGCCATGGCCGACGCCGCGCCGGATCTCGCTGCCATCCAGCAGCACATGACACTGGCTGACTGGCTCGACGACCTCACCGTCCGCTTCCTCCTCAACCTGCCGCCCGCTGAGCTTTCGAGCGTGCCGCGGCTCTGCTTCCAGGTCGAGGAAGCGCAGTGGTACTATGAAGATTTTATCCGACCGCTCAACCCATCGCTGCCCAGCCTGAACCTGCGCGCCTTCCTCCTGACTCTGTTCCAGCATTGTCCGTTGCTCAGTGGCTTTCACACAGAACAGCATGTCCGCGCTTACGAGGAGTTCATGGAGTACAAGACGCGCGTGCCTGTGCGTGGCGCCATCTTGATGAACGACAGCCTGGACAAGGTGTTACTGGTCAAGGGCTGGAAGAAGGGGTCTAGTTGGTCCTTCCCGCGCGGCAAGATCAACAAAGAGGAAGATGATTTGGATTGTGCCATACGAGAAGTCTACGAGGAGACTGGCTTCGATGCGACGAGCCTCGTCGACGAGAACCGACAACAGGACGGCCACGTGAAGGCTATTGATGTGACCATGAAGGAACAGCACATGAAGCTTTTCGTCTTGCGAGGCGTGAGCATGCATACACAGTTTGAGCCGAGGACGAGGAAGGAAATCAGTGGGATCCAGTGGTACAACGTCAAGGACCTTCCAGGTTTCAATAAGCAGCGGGGAGGAGTCGCTGGCGTTGGACAGGGCGAGGCGCAGAATGCCAAGTTCTACATGGTTGCCCCATTTTTGGGTCAATTGAAGAAGTGGATTGGCCAGCAGAGGCGGGCCGAAGCTGGCTCTGCACAGCATGGCAGGAGCCTATCTGCGACGAACAATGCCCTTCAAGCGGCTATCACTGAAGATGAAGGAGAGACCGAGCCGGAACTCGCACCGGACGGCGGTCTGCCGACAGTGGATAGGTCATCGGAAGAGCTTAAGAAGCTACTGTCGGTTGGCGGTCCGTCTGTCACTCATCAGCCTCCAGCTGCGCGGCAGAATGAGCCAGAGCATGCTGCGTACAGCAGAGCGCAAACGAACAACCTGCTCGCAATGCTGAAGGGGAGCCAGCCATCGAAGCCCATCTCCGGGTCTCTTCCACATGCCCCGATGGAGCAGATCGATCCAATGATACCGCAGCGAGAGCCGCAGACACCACAACCACAACACCCTCGAGAGCCATCGTATCCGCAGATGCCACACTTCGTCTACTCACCGCAGCGGTTGCAGGAACAGCAACGATACTACTCGTTGCCGAATCAGTCATTCAACCAGCCTCCACATCATCAGCACCAGCCCCAGCCAGACATTTCGCACATGCCGCTCCACGGACAGCAGATGATGTTGCCACTGCAGCAAAGGCCAGGAAGCTTGCCCGACTACTTCCCTCAAGAAGCGCAACGTCCGCCCTTCGTGAAGTCGGCGCAATCTTCGATGCGTCAGCAGCAGTCACAATACAGTCGAGGATACGGACCTAGCGTTGGCGGCGTAAGAAACAACAATTGGCAAAATCAGCCCTTCGAGGCAGATGATCGGCCAATGCGAATCCAACGGCCGCATCTTGCAAGCCCGATGCACTCCTTCGCAGGACAGAGACCACAGAGTTTCGAGAAGCCTATCGGTAGTGATCCTTCGATGCCTGAAGCATCAAAATTTCCTCAGCCGAATCTACCTCCACACACTCAGCTCCTGCTTGATTCGTTTAAGAGCGGTCGCAAAGTTCAGCAGGGCGGCCCATCAGGTCAAGACGCAGATCAGCAGAGGCATAACAGCCAACAGGCATCCGCGCTGCTGGATCTCTTCCGCAAACCAAGCGGACAAGATTCACACAAGCCAGTCACAGAAGAACTGACTGCTGCGCCAGCGTCTCCTGCCGTATCTGATGTCACGGTCAAGCCACGGAAGGCGGAGAAGAAAGCGACCCTGGGTGAAATCACCAGGACATTACCAGCGAGGCCAAAGACGAAGTCACCACATAACAGTCCTCCACCCGCCGGCGCTAACACTCAAACGAAGTCTTCAATTGAGCCTGAAGCATCCAGAGAGCCATCGAAGCTAGCGTCGATACCGCAAGACCTTGACCGACCGAAGTCAACAGGTAACCTATACGATCCTGCGAAACCAATGCTATTCGTGCGGGCATCATCGCAGAGTCGCAAGCAGGAGCCGCCCAAGGCTTCGCCGAAAAGTAGACTCAGGCACAACGTGCAGTCGCCTAGACAAGCGCCGCAGCCTACACCAAAGACGCAGCCGACGCCACAATTTAGTATCCTGCAGCGCCCGAGCACGTCGAGGTCTCCGGTGCCTCAAAGCCCGCTACGGAACGAGTCAGCGGGCGTCCATCTCGATTCGCAAGTGTTGCGCCGACAAGGTGATGGATTTGCTGCGGAGCTAATCGCTCAAGAGACTCCTCCGCCTCCTTTCAGTGAGGGTAAGAAGAATGACCTGTTGTCACTATTCAACAGAGCTCCAGGGGCGCCGACACCTGCTCTGACTTCTAGTCCGCCCGCTCAAGCCAGCGTGGCGCCCCCGGTGCAGCCTCAGGCCGGACCCACTGGAAAAGATGCGCTCTTGGGGCTGTTCAGTGGCAAGGCCGCGCCTGTTGTGCCGCCAGCCAAGACTCCAGAGCCGCCGCCAACCCCACAGCTAAAACCAGATGTGCAGCCCTCACAGTCTCGGCAAGGTCATCGAGCTAATGGCGGTGGTCAGCAACAACTGCTGCTTAGCATGTTCAGTAGACCTGGCTCAGCCAGTGGCACTCGGAGTCCTGGCACACCAATCTCGCCTTTCACGCTCGGGACACCCCTCACAAAGGAGCCTCCCGCGAAGCAAACAGCGCCGGAGCCACGGTCAAGACTGGGTAGCATGCACTCTGTGACGAGCAACGGCACTGCCAGCGGGCAGCAGACACCAGGCAGCGCAACGCCTACGGAGACCAACAAAGGGTTCTTGTTGCAATATCTGAATGGGGTCCTGGAGCAGGAAGGGTATCGCGGCGCGAAGAGGTAGCCTCTCTGTACTGCTGTTGGACCTGATGTGAAGTTGATGGTGAAGTGGCTTGAGGTCTAGGTCTAGACTTAGTTGAAGTACTTGGTCTTTAGACTCAGGGATGACAGCTGCTTTAAGGCACTCGATGAGCGAGCTAGCTGTGCAAAGCTACTACACTTTCAATCACTCCTGCCTTGATCACTGACAGCATTTATGTGGGTGAGGATGGTGGATATGACAGGTATGGTTCGCAGGCATGTCTCTATCGGCGTCGCCACGCGAGGGAGCTTCTTTGATCCTTTCTGCATGTCCTGTTAGTGACAGAATGAAGGCGTGGAGACGTTCCTGGTCGATGTTTCATGCCAGGGAGGACCTTCTCTTCTTCGATGTTCGACGTCACCCCTTTTCAGACATCAATGCCATCCTTGATCCTTGATGAGTGCATTTACTCCATCACAAGATCATGCATCTCATCCAGCCTTTTGAACCGGAAGCACTCCGATCGCTGAATTTCGACTGTCTGCGCCCCATAAACGCCGCCATTCAGACTGCCGAACCTGCTGGTGCGCCCTGAGTGAAAGCACGTACCATCCGCTAGCAACTGAGTACGTATATCAACATGTACCCTTGACGATTATATCGACGCTCCTATGTAGCCGCGAAAAATGTCACAGAGACCTTGTGTAAACGGCCAGTGCGTCAGACAGAAAGGGTTCCGGCGCCTAGGATCATCGGCTCTGCCTTTGCAACCATAGCCTTCCTCACGCGAATGATGTCGAAAGTGTACTAACTATGCGAACGAGTGGGGGGTCGTATCGATACCGGGCGACAGCTAGTTCAGTAGCCCCGAACCATGGGCCACGGCGTGGATGTGGAACGAGGCCGCAGGAGCAGTTGGCTTCGACTAACAGAAACATGCCGGAGGCGTTCAACAGGCACATACACCAAAGCCTCGTCGATACTTCCAGGACTGATGACAAAGTTGGCTCCGCTTTGTGTCGGCTACGGACTGCCTATCGGACGAGGGAAACCTCAAGTCCCCTAGCGACGCACTCTTACCTGCCGCCGATGCTATGACCTGTGCAACGACAGAACGCTCTAGTAGATTTGAGCAAAGGTGCTTTCTGTTGTGAATCAGGTGACCAATGGCTGTGTTAGTCAGGACTTGGCACACACATACTATATTACACTGTTTCCGTAGCTAGATAGTCTTACACCCTATAGCAATTTATAAGGGTTACTAATCTACCCTATCGTTTTAATCTAGAAGCTTATACTCGTTAAACACCTATTTATAATAGGTTATAAGCCCGAGTACTCCTCTGCCTATTTATTCTAAAACCTAAATTGTTATCGAAGCTCTATTAAGGATTAGCTTACCTTACTAGTAGACCCGACCCTATATCTATTTTACGGATAACTATCTAATTAATTTAAGAACTACTATAGGACATCGGTACTAAGTATTATTACCGTAGTATAGCATCTAAAAGAGCTAGACTAGATATAGAGTTTAGAAACAATACCTCTAGTAACCTAGTAAGGTCTACTAAGGATAACTAGGTGCTTAGAAAAGGCGTATAGTTTTAGGTATAGAAATCTATACTAATTAGCCTACTACTAGAGAAGGATCTAGTTAGATATATTATCTATAACCTAGACTAGGTTAATCTAAAGCATGCTCTAAATAGGGCAGCTTATAAACAACCCTAAGATACGACTAAGAATACCTAAACTAAGACTACTACCTAGAATAAAGCTCCTTAGGATATTACTAGTAGTATAGGATATAAAGCTACCTATAAGCGATAGAAGAAAGAGGATATATAATCTTTTAGCATTATTATAGCTAGATTAGACTCTACCCTAAGGCTAAACTTTAGAGATATAGACAAGTTAGCTAAGGAATTATATAATTTAATTAAGGCAATATATAAGCTAGTTATTACAATTGATCTATATAATACTCTAAAAGCAATTAGTTATATTGAATTAGACGCTATAAGACCTAATATATTAAAGTACTGTAAAGACTTTTAAGTATAGGTATATAACTATAAGACTACTATAGAACAATTTATTAGATCCTCCCTAGTTAATAATAAGTTACTACTTAAATCCTTATTTATCCTCTTAGATAGTATCTATAGACTATACTTTGTTAAAGGCCTAAACTATATTAAATAGCTTAGGATATAGAGATATAATAATCCCCTAGAATTAACTACCCTAGAGAGAATATTTATAACTCTTAGGAAGGAGTAAGTACCTACTACCTATAAGCCTAGTAATAGCTTTATTAGAGTATTCTTTAAGTAAGAATAATAATAAGTAGTATATATAGTGCTTATATAAGTATACTAACGCGAACTACTATAAGTAGTATCTAGAGAAGAATCCTAGTAATGTCTACTAACCACCCTATGTAGGCCTGTCCGAGTTGTGGTGGTATAGAGCGGCGCTTATGTAAGCAGGGGTATTTGCCGGTCCCGGGACCGTGAAATCAGGTCACGTAACGAGCAGCGCAGTAGCTAGATAAAATAAGAGGATTGGCGGACTCAATCCCCTATGCTCTCTACTCGAGAGGTATAAATTGAATTCTTACCTTAATGCTACGCTTATAATGCTCAACTGCGTAGTATATATCTCAATAGCTATACTAGGTCCTACTAGCTTACCTAAATGTCTAATTAAACCTAAATGAAATTAGGGCAAGTTAGACCTAAGGGACCCCCTCTAAACCTAAGGTTAACACAACCTATTAGTCGTTAATATATCCTCCCCTATTACGAACCTGTCCTTAGGTTCTAAAGTAGTAAGCTCGGGCACTATAGGTAGCGTAGTTAGTCGCTATAAGCTAAGGTGGTCTTATAGTAGCATAATAGCTCACCCTATTATTTAGCTTAACATACAAGATACTAGGCAATCCTAGGGCCTACTAGCGACAGTTTGTAAAGATCGAAAGAATTCTTCTAATAGAGACCGTAATAGTAACGTTAATAACCGCGACTCGCGCTATATTAGCATTAATCGAATAGGCTAGATAGTTGAATAATACGAACGCCGTTCATGAAATAAGTAAGTGTTAGTACTAGTAACCTAATAAATCTAAGGACGAGTCTATCGCGTAGCTAGAAAGTTAGTTAAGGGAAGATAAGTAACTATAAGAAACAAGTAAGATCTAAGAACTAGAAGCATCCGTACCCGAAGCATTAACTAGAACTAGAACTAGAATTAGAACTAGAAACCTATAGGCTATAGCTATAGCCGGAAAATTAACTAGAAACTAGGAGCCTATAAACCCGCATTAACTACTTAGTTCTACTTATTCTTACATAACTCCTTTATCTAGACCTACTCGTTATCGTAGCTAACACTAGTCTTATTAGACGCGTCCCTAAGTAGCTAGCTAGTAAAGTTCCTATAGTAGTTACGGAAGAAGCTCTTATTACGCCCTTCGCTTATAAAGCACATCTGCTCGAGAGTAGTGACTAAGCTAAGCTACTTATCTATTAATTTTATAGCTCGGACGCGCTAATTATGCATCTTCTTATAGAAGAGCTCCGAGTCTAGGCAGACCGTAGCATTAAGCTACCTTCTAGAATTAAGGATGACTTCGTTATCGTTCTAAGACTTTAAACCCGCTAGGGCATCGGATAGAGGGCTAATACTACTAAGGTGTACGGCCGTAGGAAAAGGATAGCCGGGTACTAGGCGTCGATACTTAAACCCTATAGCGCTCTTACTTAGCGTCTTAAAGTTACAATAGAGGTCTATTACCTAGTACATACTCTAGCTTCTCTAGAGTTTAAGATAGTTATCGTCGCGGATCTCGATAAAGTAAGGGTTAATCTAACGTAGCGTCTTCTTATATACGGCCTACCTTATTAGAACGCCTATAGTAGTTACCCGCATTTACCTAGCGCTTAGGTCCTCTCTAAACTAGGTAATGCTGTTTTTACTTAGGTAATTCTAAACCCTAACCGAGAAGAAACGCTTAAATCGGCCGTCTTCTATATAGTTATTATTCCGGCACTACTAGATAGACTCTATAGCATTCTCTTACTTATAAAAACCGTATAAAAACTCCGGCCTACTAATGCCCTCTAACTTAAGAGAGTATAGCATGTTAAGCCGGTTACTAGTCTAGTAGTTTTTAATTTCGAGGTTTAAGTCGACCCTAGTATACTATACTATAGCGTTCGCATCATCCCCCTAATAAGCCCTATTAAAGCTAAAAATCGTAGGCCTAGGGAAGGAGATAAACCGAGTATAGTGTTAAGGGTATAGCGCTACTTATAAGAGCTATAGCCCGGGGTCTTATTGTATAATCTATTAGCTTAGAGAATACTATATGTTCTAGTAGACGCCGCCGTTACTAACCTTATTCAATTCTCGTAGGTACTATCGGTATACGTCGAATTCTTAACTTATTATTTCTCTAACCGTTTTAACCCGCGGCGCTAGTTTAGCGTTATTATACTAGTATAGTATGTTACTATTAATGTAGGTACCGATACTATTAAGATCGGCTTAGTTAGCTTTATTAATGTCGAATTTATCGAGGATCTAGTTATAGTTAGTATACGTAACGATACTACTCGTAGTGCCGACTTTACCTCGAACGCGGAGGTAGCTAAGCGGGTTAATAGTCTTCTAACTACGCTTATTAGGGCAAAACCACGACCCATTTCTTACCTTAATAGCTAAAAAACTCTTACCTTTAAAGAGCTAGTCTTAGACCTTAAGCGCACGCTTATATAGGGTATTAGCGGTAATACCGGGATTCGTAACGAAGTAGAGGGCCTTATAGTAGAAATCTCGAACATACTAATCGTACATTATAGCGCTAACCTTACTATCCCTCTTAAGAACCTACGAGATAGCATGTTCGAGCATCTTAAGGCCCGCTATCCGGTGCTTAGGTAGCTAGTTAATGCTATCTACATTAATTGAGTTTCTAAACTTAACGCTATAGTACCGCTTATTGTAGGTGTAGTTAGCGCGCTTAATCCGGAGGGCCTCGTCTTCTTATAGGATCTAATCCTTAAAGACTAATATATCCCTAATTATAGCCGAAGGTAATATAGTAAGTATCGGATTACTATTCTTAGTTAAGGCCGGAGTGGATCGTAGGGTGCTAACCGGTGTACCTAGCGGACTACCCTCGCGTATAGGTACGCCGTCTAGCGTTCGGTTAGGCGAGGATCGAGTAGGCGTAGTTATACCCTTACCTATGCTTTCGCCTATGCGGAGCTACTTAAGTCGACTCGACTTACGACCGCCTCTCGATAGGACTATAGGCTAGGTAGAGCCTAGTAGTAGAGTTAGCGTAGTACTCTTTATACGTCCTTTACCTTTACTACCCGGTAGTAGCTAACGTAGCTAAGGCTGTTACTAGCTAGATAGTCTAGGTTAATCTATACTGTCCTCTAGGGACGCGGACTTCTTAGTAATAGTACCCTCTATAAAGTATAGAAGGCTATCCTTATAGACGGCTAGGCGGTGTCTTCTAATAATCTCCCTACTCTTAGCTAACTACGGATTAATGCTACGTGCTTTAGCCTCCCTATCGCACCGGGTAAGATTACTAGGCTCTAGAATTTGCTTACGATCTATGCCCTTACGGCTGATCCTTATACGCTAGATTAATGCCCTCTAAATTCTACTAATAGCCCTACTATAATCTAGGTACTTGTTAATAAAGGCCGTAAACTAGCGGCGCCCGCTATTAGTACTATAAAGCTCGGAGATAACGCGTCGATTAAGAATCTTATTATCTATCTACTATAGCTAGTAGCGGGTAAGCGTAGCTCGAAGAGTCTTCTTACGATTACGAATCTCTAAACCGGTCTTACGAATCTTACCGACGATAGGAAATAAGACATCGAGCTTCTTATTACTAAGAAATTTATCCTAGTAGCTCTTACCTATACCGTTCTTAACTTCCTCAAAAAATAGGTTAACCTAGACGGAGCAGTCTTCGAACACCTTCTCGAAGCCCTTATAGAAGTCCTTTAAGACCTTAACCCGCTTCTAAGGACTAAGCTCCCGGAACATAATATTAGCGGCGGACTTCGGCGTGTTTGTATTAGTAAGGACATACTTAATGTTATCCGGTAGACGAAGGGACTCGAATAAGGTCTAAGGTAGGTAGGTAAGCCTAGTAATAGTACTAGTAAGCGCTATACTCGAGCTAGCCGGGCGTAACGAAGGACTAGCTAAAGCTATAATAACTAGGATTCGCTAGTAGTAAGATCGTAAGAGCTAGCTATCTCGTAGTACTACTCTAGAGTGTTAGTAAGCTTTAAAAGCTTAGTATAGGGGTAGGGGCTTTAAAGAAGGTTAAGGTCGTAAAGAGAGAGGCTAAAGAACCGTCTAATATGTATAGTAGTAGATAGATATGTTAGTAGTTAGTGTTAGTGTTAGTTGTCGGTAAGGATATACTAGTATTTAAAGAAAAAGAGGAAGTAGTAGGTAGAGAGCTACGCTTAAGTATACCTCTTAGCGTATGTCCCTATAACCGTTATAAGGTAGCAGTACCGAGACCGGTCTTATAAGTAGTAAGAGCAGTACTATTAAGGTTATACTAAAGGTCCGATAACCCTATATGTAACCGAAAACCAGTGCTAGTAACTACCTAGGTAAGCATTTAATAGAGGTATGCTATACTATTACGTAATCCGATTTACCGGTCCCGGGACCGATAAATGTAACTTTACTAACTAAGGTCTAACTAAGGTAAGAACACCCTATAAAGTGAAGTCTAGATAACCGAAATAGCTTAATAAACTAAAGGGCATGCGTAACATATACCTAAGGGAAGTAAACTCCGTACGCTATTACTAACTAATTAGTTCTTAGCCTCGATCCTACTCAACTGTAAAATTTCGGCTATAGAAAGGTTATAAGGCCTAACCTATAGCTTCTTAGATTTCGGTTTAGGATCCGATCCCCTTTCGTTAACTCCTATAGGTAGCACCTCTTCGTCGGCGATAGGCTCGATCTCGTTCGAATTACTACTGTCTTCGCTATTAGCGACTTCTCCCTCCCCTATTACGAGATCGATCCTATTATCTAAGTTTAGTACTCCTATGTTATCCGGGCGAAGCTCTAGAACTAGCTTAAGGTTTTCCCGTACCTAAACACCCTTTGTTAGCGTACTATTAAGTTCCTTAAGAACATAGGTACTAAACTCCCTAGAGACACTAGACACCCGATATAGACCTTGCTATCGGTAACCGATCTTACGTAAGAAGTCGTCCTTATATAGCTTGTCGAACCTTATAATAAGGTCGCCCTTCTAGAAACTAATAAAGTTAACATTCTAGTAAGAATTAAGTAGTCCTTACTAAGTTCTCGTAGCCGCTTCCTTCGAGCATATAGCTCTTCTAAACTAAGGTCTCGAGCCTAGAGTTAACGCGCACGTATAGTAAGTAGGTCCTTAGTCGTTCTTACCGATCCCTATTAATAATTCGCCTACGTCGGGTACTTAACCTTAATTAGTAGAATCGTACGATAGCTATATAGGACCTAAGCTAGCGTTATTCTAGTAGTACGACAGGTCGTAGTCCTATTAGCCTATAACATAGCGGGTACCTATTGCTCCTATCCGCGGTATGTGTTCCTTATAAGCCTTACTAACGCTATAAGAATCGGACGGGTCCTAACCTCGACCGGAGCATTAGACTACGGATAGTACGGTAATATTCGGATCCTTCGAATACTAAGTCCCACGAGTAACCGCTTAACCTTAGCCGTATGAACCGTAGCGTTATTAAGTACAATTTTAGTATAGTAGCCGTACCTATAGAAGATATCCTTATATAGAAACTTAGTAACCGTCTTAGAGCTAGGAGGTACCCTCGTTACTCTAGCCTCGATCTAGTTACTAAGTGCTTCGCGCGTAACTAGGAGGTATCTATTTTTATGTACCTAGACGGGGTCCGAGTACTACTTCTTACTAATAACCTAAGGGGTCGATAAGTGAAGCTTACTAGCGCGCTAGTTGCCTTCGCGAAACCTATAAGGAGTATAACTTCGAACCTACGTAGAGACATCGGCGAAGCACCCGTCCTAGTAATACCGATCGGAAATAAGATTGTATACGACCTTAGCGCTGCGATAACTGTGTCTTTTATAGCATTCTATAACGATCTCCTTCTAAGCCTTATTATCGTTAATTACTAGTTGTAACGGTACTCCTCGGCGCTTCTAGAAGAATAGTAATTAGTCCCGGATAAAGAAATCAACGCTCTTCTTTACTAGCCGCCGGTACTTAGTACGGGTAATACTATCGGGCCGGGTCCTAGTTTCTATAACCTAAGTAAGTTACTAAGAGCTTTTAGAATATTAGTCCCCGAGATGTCGTGTTTTCTAGATTTTAACTAGATAGATATCGACCGGCTCCGGGTACCCGAATAGCTTATTATTAACTATCCGGTTAACTTCGTCTTCGCTAGCTTCCCTAGGTTCCTAAGGTGTAGAGGGCCTACGAGACAGGGCATCTAGGCTAGTGTACCTAGTCCCCGTAACGTGCTTTACTTCGAACGTAAATAGCCTAATCTATACGACCTACCGGGCTATTGCCGAGTTCGGTAGGTCCGAAGCCGGCCGGTTAAGCTACTATATAAGTGTCTTAGTATTAACCTTAAGGACAAAACTAACGCTAGTAATATATCTCTAGATTTTCTTAAGCCCCTTAAGGACCTTAAGGCAATCCCGCTTACTAGCATTATATCTAGATTCTAACGCGTTCTAGATTCTACTCTTATACCGTACCGGGTAACGCCGTCGGGTACTGTCTATTAATTCTTAAGAAACGATACATCCCTATCTAGTGCGGCTAGGATTAACTAAGATAAAGATAGACCTAGCACTAGGTAAGTAGTAGAGGGTAACTAAGGCTAGAGTCTATATAAGATATCTAGTAACCTCTTCTTTTAAGAACTGCTCATTTTCTATCTAGATAAACTCGGCGTCCTTCTTTAGTAGCTTATACATTAGTTAAGCGATAATAACGAACTAGGGGATCTATATCCGGAAGTACATACATAGCCCTACATAGGTGCGGACCTCCTTAATATAGGTAGGCGTAGGCCAATCTAGGATCTTAGCTACAACCTTTAGGTTAGGATAGCGACTATCCGGGCTAGTAACGTACCTAACGATCTTAAGCTTTTCGTATAACTATTAGGATTTGCCTCTAGCAACTACCGCACTAGCTCTTTCTAAGTTAGTAAGAACTAGATCTAGGGAAATAATGTGCTTAACGACCTATTTCCTTAACCTAGGCTCTACTTTGGCATTCCTATAGTCCTTAGTTAGTCCCTTAATACCGATGTTATCGAGAAACGGCTTCGCTTAATACGAGATATAATTAAGTAGAATCTTTATTACCGTACGTACGAACTAAGTAACTAAATTAGTAGCTCCTTAAGGTAGAGTCGTGTTACGTACTAGGCTAAGAGGGGTTATAAAGGCTATTAAGTCCCGGTAGGACTTATCTAAAGTGATCTAATTATAACCTAAAAACAGGTCTATAAGTAAAGCGACTCGGTATCCGGCAAAATCCTCTAAGAAGCTATCCGTGTCCGGTGGAATGTTAGCATCGCGTATAGTAACCTTATTTAGGAGTATAGCTAAGTTAATCAACCGATATAGCACATCGCTTCTAGAGGTATTAACCTTCTTTACGACTAGGAACTAGCTATTAGAATATACCCCTTATAAGTATTCTAGGATGTTATTCTTAATCCGGGCTCTAATTATGCGCTTAACAATTGCCCTAAGACTTAGGTGCAACCGGATAGGGCGTGCCTACTATAGCCTATGAGGGACCGTGTTAATCTTCTAAGGTGGCATAACGTCGTGCCTAATTTACCTTATATAACTAAAAACCTAAGTAAGGACTGCCTCCCGGTTGTAGAGCATCTTATTGAATAAGGCCCGCTCTATTAGTAATAGCTTAATGCTAACCTTAATTAAGGTAAGTCGTTCTAGCGTAATCCGGCTACCTCGCTTAATACTTAAAAATTTCTTAGTTAAGTACTTCCTATCGAACGGTCCTTATCCTTTAGGCATCTTAGATTCTAGGTATAGTGCCCTACGCTTCCATTCTATATCTCCCTTAACTCGTGATTCTAGGCGTTCGTAAACGCTTGCGTCTACTAGCTTCTTCTTATCCGCCTTACGCTTATATATTGTAAAGACCTATAGCATCCTAATATTAGCTATATGTTAGCCTACTTATTACTTCCGTGCCTAAGCATTTAATGTAGATTGCCTTAAGATCTCGGAGGGCTAATCCCCTTAAACTAAATAAACGTTAGTAATAGAATCTCCCTTAAACGCGCCTATACTAATTTCTATAACTCGTTCCTTTATTCTAGTACTCCTAAGCAATCCTAATAAGTAAGCTAAATAGTTACTAGGCGTTAGAGCCTTACCGAGTTCCTATAGATGCGTCGTGTCGTCCTATAGATACGTCGTGTCGTAGTCGTATCCGTTTTCCTTACTATAGCTATTTACCGGTCCCGGGACCGGTAAATTAAAGTCCGAGGTTTCTCCGAGATAGTACGAGAACCTTCCTAATTTTGTTAAATCCAGCTTTAGTAAGTTACCGGTAGGTTAAGCGCCGTAAATTAACCTACCCTTCTATTTCCTAACGCTTTTAATAGTTCTTAAAGGGTCTTGCACCTATCCGAGCTAACTAGGGTAGTAAACATAACACTTTTACCTTTACGGCTAGTAATAGTCCCTTCCTATAAACTATTATCGCAGTTACGGGTAGTAAGCCGCACTTTACGGGTCTACGGACGTCATAGGATTGTTAGTAAGTTTAGATCCGAGGAGATAAACATGTCTACCTAGTAGTAAACCCTAAATACCTAAACATCTAAATTACCTATAACACCTTTAAACTAGGCCCGCCCTCTAGCATCTCGAAAGGTAAGCTAAGTACTCGACATTACTAGTAACCTAAACCTATAAGCGTTCCTCTAACCGATAATATTCACCTTGGAACCCTTATTAATTAGGTACCTAATCTAGTTCTTATTTATCCTAAACTCCGCTACTACCTAAGGACTAGGGACTATAGTAAAGTTATTAAGGACACTAGAGAGCCCGATTTTCTCGACGTCCTTATATAGCTTAGTAGTAGGGACCGTACCTTTAGAGTAAAGCATAGTTAAATACACTCCGATATACTAGGCCTAACTATCTTCGCGGAAGACCTCCTTATTATACTTAGGTTTATCTTTATAGGTAATTACTTGTCTAGTGCGAATCTTAGGGTCCTTTCCTATAAGGCGTCGTACTATAGCGAGCTTCTCCTAAAGAGCGGGGGTGTTAGTAACGCGACTAAAGAGGGTAGCCTCGAACTAGCGACTCTATCGAACCTAATCCTAGGCATTCACATTAGAAAACGTCGTCTAGAGGATCTAATTAATCTAGTAGATAATACCCTCTTCCTTTATAACCGGGCTATTACTAGCTAAACTATATTATCGGACGTAGTTGTTAATCCTTATAGTCTTAGCATTCTATATACGCTTCCTTTATGCGAAGGGGGCGTTTACGGGACTAATAGGTATATCCTTAGGTAGTCCTTTACTAGTACCGTTCCCTAGTTTATTTACTTAGGTATTATTTCCCCTTCCTAGGGTTACCCCGGATTTAGCTAATAATTAAGTTTCGCTTATTTAAGTACTAACTTCGTTAATTATTTTAACCTCCTAATAGTTAATCTTAGCTTATCGGATCTCCTATTCTAATTGTAGGCGAACTTTCTTAGTAGCCTTAGCTCGGGCTCGTAGGTCCTAGGCTAAGGACCGGGTCCTCGGGTGCGGATTCTTTAGAATACCTACGGGTGCCTTCCCTTTTACTTTATTAGACTATATAGGATAGGTAGATACCTCGTTAAGTTCGCCTAAGTCGATCGCCTACTCCGCTTCACTTTCTCTAAATAAGACCTAATATGTCCTAGTAGCCTTCTCTATTTAGCTAGACCGTACGTCCTAAGGGCTATACTCTATTAAATGCCTAAAGTTAGGAGGGGGCTTAGAATAATTAGGAGGCGTAACCTTTATTACCCTAGTATAGTCCCTACCTATCTATTACTTACGTAGTACGGGAATCTTATACTAGTTATTAAACTCGATTAGCCTATAATATTCTTCGAGTAGAGGGAGCATGTAGAGCAGTTTCGGTTTACTATAGTCCCTCCGAAAGTTAAATTTAGTAGGACGCGGATTGCCTTCTTTCCCTAGATACTACTAGTTATTCGGGGCGAGGTATACGTAGCTCCGGGATATTAAGGACCTTATCGCCCTATAATTACTAGCCTAGTACTTCGAACTACTATAGTTGTAGTAATAACTATCTATCGCTTTAGACTATTCGCGATTCTAGGACGGGGGACGCTACATTACGTAAACCTACAGTTTAGTGTCTAGGTTATGCCTCTCCGGTTATATAGAGCGTTAATTCTCGCTCGGGTAGAAGGCACCTGCGTCCGCGACGCGACCGCGCTAGTATACACGTATGCTTATTTTAGCTACCTTCTAGATTAGGTTATTATTAATAACAGTCCTAGAGGTAGGCTTCTTAAGCGTGTTAATCTTAGGCTTAAGGCGCGGCATTTGCTTTACGACTAAGCGGTATAGCTAAGGTAAAGTAAGAGGGAAATCTATATATATAGCTTTCTATCCCTACTTACTATCTACGATACTAGTAGCTTTATCTAGAATCCTCTAAAAGTCCCTAAACTTCTTAGGTTACTTTAGATAAAGCCCGTAAGCCTTATAGACCGCTTTCGCGACTACCTCTAGTAATCCCTAAAGGAGGTTCCCGACTCCCTAATATCGAGTAGGCGTTAAACCTTAAGAACTCTAATAAAAACGCCCTCCTAAAACGTGCCTTATTAGTAAGCTACCTAGGCAACCTTATAACTACGCGCCGGATAGTAGTTTCGTAATTACGCTTAAACCTACCCTAGAAATTATCCTTCTTAATCGATGCCCGAGGCGGATACTAGTCTATTAGGTCGCTAAACCGCTCCTAGAACTTAGTAGTATTAGTACTATTAAAGAACGGATTCTTAGCACCTCCTAAAGGTAGAAAGCGAGGGCTAGCGTTTTCTATTACTACTACTAATCGTGTAAAGAGGGCAGTTATAGTATCTATTCTAATTATACTGTTCGTGCCTACACCTATACCTAATTTAGCGGCGTTAGTTCCGCTTCTCCCTTCTTTACTAGATTTAGGTGTTTCCCCTTCCTCCGATTCCTCTATCCCCTTATAAGGGATAGAATCCCTATAGACCCCTTCTATTTTCGTAGGGTTTATAGGCTGTTCGTAGCCTCTACCTATATCGGTAAAGGTACTAAGTTTTTCTAGTAATGTAGCCGTATCTATTGTTACGTAGTACTTACTTTAGAATGTGCTAATACTAGTTATTACTTAATAGGACCTTGTAACCGTGATTGTTGCTAAATACCTTAGACCTAAAGTGTTTTCGACCTTAGTCGACCTTAACCGTAAACCTTAACCTCAAACCTTAACCTTAAGTAATAACCTTAACCGTGAACCTTAGACCTTAAACCGTGATTTTAACCTTATAAACTAGATACTAATATGCTACCGGGTGTACACTTAATACCCCCCCTTATTAACTACTAAAATAATGTCTACTAACTACCCTATGTAGGCCTATCCGAGTTGTAGTAGTATAGAGCGGCGCTTATATAAGTAGAGGTATTTGCCGGTATCGGGACCGGGAAATTAGGTCACGTAACGAGTAGCGTAGTAGCTAGATAAAACAAGAGAATTAGCGGACCTAAATCCCTATACCCTCTACTCGAGAGGTATGAATTGAATTGTTGCCTTAATGCTACGCTTACAATGCTTAACTGCGTAGTATATATCTTAATAGCTATACTAGGTCCTACTAGCTTACCTAAATGTCTAATTAAACCTAAATAATATTGGGGCAAGTTAGACCTAAGGGACCCCCTCTAAACCTAAGGTTAACACAACCTATTAGTCGTTAATACTAGATATAGGTAGCCCCTTTCTACTATTACTAGGAGGACGCTTATTAGGATCGTTACCGTTACTAGAACTAGTTCTACTACTAAGGACATTACTAGTACTACTAAACTAGTTTATAGGAGTCTACTTAATAATATCTACTATAATACTACCTATATATTAGTAAACACCCTTAAAATACTATTATATATATAGTATACCTTACTAAAGCTTCTTAAAAAGCTTTAAGAGTGTACGTATAGTAGTTGTTAGTATATATAAGTATGTATAGTAGTCTAGAAGGGGTTAAGAGAGGTATAAAGTAGTATAAAGTAGAGAGAGTTACTTAGTAAAGAACTAGTATCTTTTATATATACCTATAAGGTCTATACGTTACTACCTAGCTATAAGAGCCTTCTTAAGCCGAGAGAACCTTCTATTTACTTCTAAAAGCGGAAAGATAAGGCCTAAATATATCTAAAAGTAGGTCTGTAAAGATCTCTAGTATATATAGATCTAATAAGATCGCTGTCCTTAGTATATGCCTACTTATAGCTAATCTAATATCTAAAGCTAGTAAAGGTGTTCGAGATCAATATAGCAATATAGGTAATATTAAGTTAATTAGACTGCCTTTATAGTAGTTAGTCTAAAGGGGGAGTATTATAAATTAGGTAACTAATAGCTATATTAGTTAGGACTTAGTACACATATACTATATTACACTATTTCTATAGCTAGATAGTCTTACACCCTATAGCAATTTATAAGGGTTACTAATCCACCCTATCGTTTCAATCTAGAAGCTTATACTCGTTAAATACCTATTTACAACACTTTCCTAGGGAGGTACGGAGCGCTCGCCGATAACTTAACTTCGTTATTATTCCTTACTCGATTTAGATCCTTAAGTGCATCCTAAGAGAGGACCGCATTTAACGGCCGAGGACTTTCTTAACGGTACACCATTACAGTAGTTTTCTCTACACGGACTAGTTGCGGTACCCTAGACATCTTTCCTAGGATTTAGTACTATTCTTAGTATCATAGCTCTACGAGAGGCGATTATAGATATAGCACGAGTCCACTCAGTTATAACAATTATTACAGTGTAGGGCTGCCATCTAGAACGCTAGCCTATTTACCTAACCTAGGTCCGGATATCGGTCCGTCCGACGCGCTCTCACTAAGATTAGCAGTAGTAATATCTTTTTCGTAGATATATAGCCATTATAGGCCTTATACACCTCGTCGTCGCTATTATAGCTATATAGCTAGTCCTAGGTGTTGTTTAGCTATGCCGCCGGCCTTACGAAGTAGTAGTGTTCCGCTAGCTATCTAATCGAGCCCTCCGCCGAGCTTACTACCTTAATATCTAAGTCGCGTTCCTTCTCTTAGTCCTACGCGTCGATCCCCTCGAAAGCGCGATGTAGTAGCAGTAGCTAAAGGGCTACTAGATCTCTAGAACACGGCGCGGTTAGCGCGTAAGACGATGCCGCCGAGCGGAGGAAGTGGAGGTAGTAGTAATAGTTAAGAGGCCGGTAGATTATTTATATCGGCAGTAAAGGAACCTAGGGCTAATCTATACCTTAGTGTTATCAAGGAGGTGGATAAAGACCATTTCGACGACCTCTTAGAGGATAAGCTTAGTAATAACGACGGCGGCAGTCCTATGAAGTTTACTACTATTAATAAAGGTGTTAGCGATCTAGCTCTACGCTCCGAACTGCCTACCTTACCCTCGAACTTAGACGATGTTATTAAAGAGGTAGATAAATATAAGGCTCGTGAAGCGGTCGCTCGCCGTAAACGTAAGGTAGCTACTAAAGAAGCTACTGCTCGTAAGAAGCACTCTCGACACGCGCGTGTTATTAATAAGGCGAAGGAGAAGGCTAAACGCGATGTAGCGGCTCTTTATAAGCTAAAGGTAAATATCGGTAACGAAGCAATAGCTAAGAAGATTATTAATAAGGCCGTAAAGGGTAAGTAAGGTGTATTACCTAGACCTACGCCAAAGAGACCTCGCAAGTAGCTACCGCCGAAGAAGCGTAACACGATAGTTACACCTACTATTAAGTCGTCTATACTACGCTCGGCGAAGCGAAAGGGTGTTGCTAAAGAGACGCCTTCCCGCGATCTAAAGACGCCAAAGAGAGGTAGTTCGATAACATCGTTACTTCGTAAGGTGTTCGATAAGGTAGACGATGTTTATAGGTTCTTCGACTTCGATATTCGGCTCGCGATAATATTAAAGAATAAGGCTCTTAATAACGACACCTAGACCTTTAATACTAGTAAGATCGAAGGCTCTCTATTAGTGCGAGTAAATAGCTAGATTATAACGACTCTCTAGCGCAAAAAGCTCGTGTCTACTCGAACTAATATTACGGCTAAGTACGAGAAGTGTAGACCGGATATATACTCTTTTCCACTGCTATCGAATAAGGACGACTAGGCTAAGATTATAAAAAAGTTGGAGTACTAGAACAACTATAATAAGAAGGGCCTACACCTGCTTATTTAGGTGGAAGTTAAGGCCCCTATTGCAGCGTTATAGTAGCCTATAAGGAAGTTAGCTACGACTGTCTAAGCTACTACATTATAGAGCAATATTAAGGGCTTTAAGTTATATAGGGATAAGACAATAGATATCGTCGATTACTAGCTATATAGTAACCTAAGGTGTAAGCAATATACGAAGGGCTCTTGCTATCTCGACGGCTCTAACGATAAGAAGAATTACCTACCTATCTACCGGCCTTAGCTACTACGTTAGGCTCGCGGTATCGCTACTTCTAAACTTACTACTAAGCACCCTAGAGAAGACCTTCTCGAGCAACTACGTAAGGCGAAGAAAGCTACTATTAGTGTTACTAATAATATACCGCACTCCTTTCGAAAGAAGTTATAGTAGTCTACATCTACCTTCGAACAGTAGTAGAACTTCTACTTATACATACTAGGCGCCGCGCCGTACGCGATATAGCCATTTACTTACTAGCCGCAGCCGCCGAAGCACGAGCCGGAGACGATCCCTCTTTTCTCGTAACCCGATCTAGACGAAGATGTTAAGCGTTTCATATAGTAGCTACGTACTAAGAAGAGTTAGATAAAAAGAGAACGATAGTAAGGGTTAGAATAGATATAGGAGTACCTTATCGATAGAGATATTAAAGTAGCGTGTATTAAGAGCGTGACACTAGTAGCTTAGACATTAGCTAGCCTTACCGAGGGCTAGCTCTATAGCCTATAATCACATGCTAAACAATAGCGTGTAGTGAGGCGTACGTAGTAATAGTTAATGCTATTCTCTACGCTCTTATTAGCGGAGCCGTTAATGCGTGCAATCGCCGTTACTGCGTATGTATTAGGACTTTTATAAGGGGTGTTAGTGTCGTAGACGGAGGCTTTTTCCGGAATACTAGTATAGGGAGGGAAAATTTGCTCCCCCTAGGACATTTAACACACAACGCTAGGATATATACATATTGATACCTAGAGATACATTAGATAGGTGTATAGTAGCCTCGGTTGTAATATTATGTATATACGAGAACGTAGTGTTACTATTTAACCTTACTGTCGATATAGGCCTCCCGGCTTTTACATGCATTATCTAGCCTTAAACCGGGACGTTTTGCTTACGTAAACAGTTCCGTCTTCCCTTATACATAGCCGTAGTGTCTATAGTGAGCTCTCGCTCTCGTAGGTGTATCTACATCCTTTAACTGCTGCTCTATTACTACTACTAACTACGTACTAAAGTTAGGGTAGTCCGCCGCCTCGGCTCTGTGTCGCTTAATCCAGTTCTTAAGCACGTTAAACGAGTTCTCGATTAGGTTGAAGTCCGGTGAGTATAGCGGAAGGTATTTAAGATAACATCTAGTAGCAACTACGGCGGTAGTGAGCTCGAGAGAGTAGTAAATCGACGCGTTATCTATTACTAATATTGTACTAGCCTTTACACGCGACAGTACCTCCGCGACTATCTATTCGACGTATATCTCTTTCGTAACACCGCCTTAAACGATAAGGACACCCGGTAGGTAACCGTCGATCGAATACGCCGGTAGGATCGAGTACCGCTTAGAGCGCTTCGCTAGCGACTTCGTGTCGGCAGGGTGGTTAATTAGACTCTACGAATATCGTCGCTATCCGTTGCGTGAGTCGCTCGCGCTCTCGTCGATGAACACGACATTATCCGGTTGCTAATACGCCTTCTTCGTCTACTATAGCTGCCGCAACCTAGCGTGTCGCTCACTAGCGACCCTACGCGCCTACTTGCGACTCTAACCGTGCTTATAAAGGTACTTAGATATCGTGCGATCTAACACTACCTCTCCGAGGTTATTAAACACCTACTAGGCTATCTTATCGAGGTACGCGTCGGGTACAAGCTGGACATATTCGAGCAGCTACAACTGCTAGTAATGCGATAGGATCGATAACTTGCCCTTCTTAACAGAGTCCGGTAGATACGGCTAACCGAATAACTCAAGGTTAAGTCGAATTCGACCGACTGCTTTGCGGTCTACCTTGTGCTTCTTCGCAATAAGGCTGTTAGACTAGTTAGTGTATTCGAAGGCGCTCTAGAGCCTAAACAACGTGTCGTCTAGCGACCTGCGGCTAGTGTTAGCACCCATAGCACGTGCGAACAACACAGTATTCACTGCAAGATAATATTCAAGAGCTATAGGGACTATATCGCTAAGAAAGATCAAGTTGCTAAGAGCTAAGGTGAGAGCGCGTCGGACGGACCGATATCCGGACCTGGGTCAGGTAAATGGGCTAGCGTTCTACGACGCCCACTCCCACCAGATGATGCGGTAGTTCACCATTCGTGGCATATGCTTAGCAAAACTGGACTGTAGCCTCGCTTCCCTGTCTTGGCGTTGCCGCTGTCTGGAAAACTAGGCGAGCAACAGCAACAATTAGCCGATACACTGACGCATCCGTTCAACTATGTATGGGAATCGCGGGTTCAGGGTATAAATTCTTTCATGACAGCATCTAATGTGGCTCAAGACGGTGGTTCCAAGTTGGTTGCTTGCAACCACTGTCGTGGCGGCACCAGGGCATCATGCTCATGAGGTGCTTCACCACAATCACAGACGTGCCAACGAGACTGGCGACTATGAATATGTGATCGTTGGGTCTCGCCCAGGAGGAGGCCCTCCTGCCGCGCGACTCGCTTTGGCAGGACACAAAGTCCTCTTGATCGAAGATGGCGGCGACAAGCATGGGGTCAACCAGACAGTTCCTGCGTGAAATCTCCAATCCACCGAGGACCCAGCCATTTCATGGAACTACTTTGTGACGCACTAGAAAGATGAAAAGCGACAGGCGAAGGACTCTAAGATGACATACTGACTGAAAAATGGCAGCTACTGCATAGGAAATTATCCACCCGAGGGAGCTGAGCCACTTGGAATCCTCTATCCACGAGCTGGCGCCCTGGGAGGATGTGCTGAGCACAATGCTGCTATTACTACTTATTCCTTCGAAAGCGACTGGACCTTGCATCAGAATCTTACTGGAGACGACTCTTGGGCGCCCTCAAAAACGCGATCGTATTTCAAGAAGCTCGAGCGAGCGCAGTACCTAACAGGCGAAGTTCATGGTACTGACGGAGAGTTCGCGACCAGTTTGACCGACTTGGCACTCATTGCTCGTGATCTCCGAGTCCTATCTGTTGTGATCTCTGCCGCCTTGGCACGTGGGGAATCGGTACGTCTTCTGACAACGCGATCTTGTACTGATGATACGGTTGCCAAGAACATCGTTCAGCTCTTTGGTTCACACAGTGACTGGCTTGGCCAATGTCCTGGTCACTGACTTGAACGCCGAATACGAGGGCCGTGATCAGAAGCAAGATTACTTCCAAATTCCACAGGCTTTTGACAGGGACACCGGCAAGCGGAGCAGCTCTCGAAATTTCTTTTGTGAGGTTGCCGATGCTAAGAAGGACGATGGTAGCCGCCGCTATCACCTAGACATCAAGCTTAACACACTAGCGACAAAGATACGCTTTGATCAGACTGGCTCGACTTCGAAGGCTGTTGGCGTGGAATACCTGTCTGGAGGATATCTTTACGCTGCCAGCCCACTGTTCAATAACAAAAATGGCACATCTGGCTATGTTTCTGCTAGCAAAGAAGTCATCGTCTCGGCTGGAACGTCCAACACTCCGCAACTGCTCAAACTGAGTGGCGTAGGACCACGCGAAGAGCTTGAGAAAATCGGTACGATTCGATTTGTGGACATCTCCACGCAACTATCGAGTATAGCTAACACCATTCTCTTCGCCAGGTATCAAAGTCGTCAAGGATCTTCCAGGCGTTGGCAAGAACATGCAGGATCGATATGAGATCAGTTTTGTTGGTCAAACCGACTCCGGAGCGAAGTTAGACATCTCGAAGGACTGTACCTTTAGTCACGCGGACAGCGACCCGTGCCTGGACAAGTGGCAGACCGGAGTCAGCCCTCTCGGTGGAGGCCCATACGCAACTGGTGGAGGGTCTGTCGGCGTAACTCTGAAACCGTCCGCTGCGAGCGAATCTGAGGTCCCAGATCTCTTCATCGTCGGAGCCCCTGCCCTGTTCGGAGGCTACTACCCAGGTTACGCATACGACAGTACTCACCCAGGCAATCTATGGTCGTGGCTCGCCCTGAAGGTACACAGTCACAACAACGCGGGCACTATCACCTTATGTTCTGCCAACCCTCGCGATGTCCCTCAAATCGACTTCAACTCCCTCGATGAAGGCAACACTACCGACAACGGAGATGTGAAGGATCTTCAGGCTTTGTACGAAAGTCTGTCCTTCGGAAGGGAGGCTTTCGATAAGCTCATCCCGCTTGAGGGCAACTTTAAGGAACTCAAGCCTGGAAGAAACGTCACCGGTGAGGATGCTCTCCAGGAATATGCAAGAGAGAACACATGGGGTCATCATGCTTGTTGTACGGCCGCCATTGGTGCAGACAGCGATCCAAATGCAGTGCTGGATGGCAAGTTTCGAGTTAGATGTGTGGACGGTTTGAGAGTGTTGATGCTTCCATTTTCAACCGGATTCCGGGTACTTTCATTGCGATACCCATATACATTAGCAGCGAGAAGGCGGCGGATGACATTCTCAATGTTTAATTAATTGAGGTTAAAAGGGTACGGGCCAGGAGCCTGCCGAACACATTGATACATAGCATTTTATTCAGGATGGGGCATTGATCTGCTCCCCTTTGGAAACAAGACAGTCCCAAGTCTTTGTAACACCCTGTAGGTTTTGTCATGAAGCCTCAGCAGCCTCAAGTAACCAAGTCTTCCACTGCTCGTCTTCTAAAATAGATCTCACACGCGCCTCTAGCCATTGAGTGTTCCCCCAAAATCCCCAGGATGCTGTCACACAGAGAGATATGTTAGCTTGACTTGTGAAGCTCACTGCAGAAGCCCGCCATGCATCTCCGGCTCGACGACCACGTACCTTGAAACCTCAGCCAATCCACGAGAGCCGTCTTCCAGTGTCGTTCGAAAATGTCCCACGGGTAGTCTTTACCGGAGGTCTCCTTGAGAATTCCGCGGTATTGTTCGAGGAGGGCTCGTTCGCCTTGATGCATTTGTCCACCAGTGCCATCATCTGAGCCTACGAGTAGTTCCAGTGGCACTGAGCAGGTGAAGAGCTTCGCGAGGTCGCAGACGCATAGGCCGAGTCCCACGTACTGGAAGTCATAGAATGCTACATCGTCTCCGGAGGTCGTGGTGAAGAGATTCTCCGATTTGACATCGCCATGGATGAGGGTCTCATACTCGGAGATGGCAGACATGGTCCTCTGTTCAGGTGAGGGTGAAAGCACTTTCGCTACCAGCTCGGCTATACTTTGCATGGAAGGTGCAGCAGGTATGCATAGCAGTTCAGGCCATTCCGAATGCTGATCGTTGCAGAGCGATTGGTATTCTTTCCGTCGGGTGGCGAGGTAGCTGTGGCATCTTAGTCGAGTCAATGATAGCATAGCAGGTATTCGTACGTATAACCACCGTTCAGCCAGACGCCGCGACCTTCAGCATTGCTGTTCGCGATAACGATGGCCTCTTCGAGAGGCGGCTTCCTCATGTCAACCCGGCTCAATTCATCTCGTCGAGCCCTCCAGAAGCCGTGGAATGTTGCCAGCCACTTGATGGCACTGGCGACCTGCGTTTCGTTCAGCTCTCCTCGCTTCTCGCCTGCTACTGGAAAGCTCTCCTTGAGATCTGTTAGAATCATGGCAATAGTACTCTTATCTCCAGTTTCTTCGTTGATGCTGGCCAGACACTCGGACACGGCAAGATGCGAAGGCATCAAAGGAGCCAGATGTGTGTAGAAGAATTGTTCGACCTGGTAGGAGAAGACTTTGCGTAGATGGCCTTCATCTTGTGCTTTGCTGGTATCTTTTGGCGGTGTGACGAGCTTGAGGATAAGTGGTTGCGTTCTTTTAGACGAAGCTGTAGCTGCGTAGGTCGTTCTCTGTACAGCCTCCAATCTGACAATGTGGCCATATCCTGCCCAGAGCTGCTGGAGTGGCTTGACTGAGATGACTTTGAGTCCTTTCGCTTTCAATAAGTCATCGGCAATGCTCTTGATATCGTCTGTTGAGTGCATTGTTATATGGGTGTAAAGGTAGTAGATGACAATGCCGAGAAGGAAGAAGAAAGCTGTGTGAAGGAGCCGCCGATTGAAAGGCATCATGCCAGCCTACCGCGAGCATTTCATGTCGGGAACAAGCGCCCTCAAATTTCTGTGTAGCAGCTTCGCGAGTCCGTTCGATGGGAAGCGCCATGCTGCAGGAGAAGGATGGCGATCTTTGAAGTTCAATGTTGTTGCACGAAAGTCGGAGTCAGGTGCAGCAACAAGATGCAAGAGAAGACATAATATCTTGAACGATGTGCCTCTGCTTCAGGTCAAGAAGGGAGCAGTGTAAGTTGGAAAGCGCTCAACGAGCTGTCACTGAAGCAAAGCCTGTTCGCCAGTCCATCAGACCGGACTATCATACCCATGAATTCTGTCGATATATACCTCCCATGTCTCCCAACTCCATCGTAACTCACACCTTCCTCCATCTCATTTACAACTTGTGCCTCTTCTCCCCACTCGCAACCTTCCTAAACTCCTCTTGTGGCACCCCCTTCATGAAGACTTCCAAGCCCGAAAACACCTCCTTCACCCCAATCGAATCGTAGAGATCCCTCTCCGGCCCTCTCATCAACGCCTTTATCCTCACGAGACTATCCGGAACCAGGTGCTCTCCCAGTCGGTTCTCCACCTCCTCCAACACTCTCTGCAGAAATCCTTTGCTGTCCTCCGGCTTCGTGTCGAAAGTCTTGTTCACGAATCCGCACCCCACCAACTCCTCGCAGGTGATCCTCTTGCTCATCAACAGAGCTTCTGGGCCCCTGGCAGGTCCCAGGCGATTCAGCATTGCCCTACTGCTTAGTCCCTCCGCGACCAGTCCCAAGGATGTGAACGGACAGAGGAGGTATGTGTGTGGAGCGGCGTAGACGAAGTCAGACATTCCGACGAGCGCGGCAGCGATGCCTACGACGGGGCCATTGAGGGCGGTGACGAGGATTTTGCGGTGCGTGTAGAAGGCTTGAGTGATGTTGAGGTTGTAGGCGGCGAAGGATTGGAGCCACTGCTTGTATTGTTCGTCTTTGGGGCCGGAGTTGCGCCCGGCGACGGAGACGTCGGCGCCTCTGTGAGGGATATGAGTAGGAGGTGGCCTGGGAGGGGGAGGAGGGACTCACGCGCTGAAGAAACGACCTGTCCCTGTAAGGACTGTGATGAAGATGTCGTCTCGGCCGTCGATGTGGCGCATTAGTTGGGAGAGGTTGAAGAAGAGGTCTTGACTGAGGGCGCCGAGTTTCTTAGGTTGGTTGATGCGGATTATGGCGACTCGGCCTTGGGTTGAGAATTGGATCTCGTCGACGGGTTTCGGTGCTGCGTCCATGGTGAGAGTAGTGGTAACTGTGTGGTAGTGGGGGAGAGTGATTTGGTGGTGAGGAAGCAGGAAGATTCAATACTCAGTAGTAGTTAGATATGGCCTACCGATCACGAGTCATTGCGGCTGACATTGAGCCTACACAAGACGAAGTGAAGCGAAGCGGTTGGATGCGGTGGACGAGATGGAAGGTTTGATTGTTGAGCCGATACCCGAACGGAGGGTCAGCTTCTGCTCCTTCACGACAGGCGATCTGCAATGGTGGCCACGAGTCTTCAGGACAGCAGAGCCTTGTCACGACCGTAACAGGCTACATCCGGGCCATACCAGACATGCATTCGTCGTAAGCATTGCGGTCAGCTGTCTATCAATCGCCTCGTACTGGTTACTGGCAAGACATGTAACGCTGTCATATCGGCTGTTGTATTTAGGTATTTGACGAGTACAAGCTTCCAGATTGAAACGATAGGGTGGATTAGTAACCCTTATAAATTGCCACAAGGTGTGAGACTATCTAGCTATAGAAAACAGTGTAATATAGTGTGTATGTGCTAAGTCCTAACTAACATAGACCTTAGTTACCTGATTTACAACACTCCCCCTTTAGACTAACTACTATAAAGACAGTCTAATTAACTTAATATTACCTATGTTGCTATATTAGTCTCGAACACCTTTACTAGTTCTAGATACTAGGTTTCTACTATAAGCAAGCATATACTAAGGATAGTAATCTTGTTAGATTTATATATATAAGATGTTACGGTCCGGTACGATCGTGCACGTGGAAGAACTTCATTCGTTGGGAATAGGGACACGCGCTGCCAATGAGCGGGCGCTCTTGTGTGACTCATAGCAGAGCGCTCTTAGTGCTCTACCGAGAGAGCAGGACAGACCGCGCCAAGACATGGCACTATATAGACGACGCTCTTTTGCAAGTAGATAGGAGCTTCGTGCTCAACTCATTTCAAGTATACACCATATACTGTTTGGAACCACTACCTTCTCAACGAGTCAGAGACATCACTGCAAAGATCCAAGCCCAGTTGGGATAACGTACAGCGGTTCCTAACAACTTTGAGCACCACCACCAGGGCACTTTGCATATGTCTGGGAGAGACGCTACCCGGAGTCCGTCACGACAACAGCCACAGTCAACTGGCATCACGGAACGAATGAGCGAAATGTTGATTACAGGAAGCAGCAAGAACAACAACACTCCTATGGGTATGCTGAACCCATTGGACCACCACCGTGCACCTAAGGTGTCTACGCCGGAGACGTTCGACGGGACCAAGGACAAACTGGAGGCTTTTCAACTGCAGGTTCAGTTGTACCTTCACTTCAACGCACACCAGTTTCAAGGCGAGGCTTCTAAAGTCTTGTACGCCGCATCCTTCCTACGAGGAAAAGCAGCTAGAGGATTCCGACCATACCTCAAGGACTGGCTACACAACCAGGGCGAGGGAGAAACACCGAAAACGGAAACTCGAAAAATTTTCCACGACTACGACGAGTTTGAGACGAAACTCGATGATCTATACGGGATACCAAATGAGGAGGTATACGCCGACCGACATATCCGACAACTTCGACAGACTACTTCTGTAGCGCTGTACGCCTCAGAATTCCAAGGATATGCCGCCGACCTGGAATGGAACGACGCAGCTTTGCGATCGCAGTTCTACCTCGGGCTGAAAGACAACGTCAAAGCCGAACTATCCCGAAACGCCAGCGTCGTTACGCTAGGGGCGATGATCAAGGCAGCAAAGGAGATCGACGAAAGGCTCCAGGATTTGAGGTACGACCGATTCGTACAGCCTGGATACCAGAGACCCGCCGCGGGCGGAAGAGGGGGCTTCAAGGCCAGAAGTCAGGACCCTAATGGTTACGGAGACCCAATGGAATTGGACGTAACGGAACGTAGGACAGGAAGGGGGCTGAAGAGCAAAGGTTCCACCTGCTACGTATGTGGCGAGCAAGGCCACTTTGCAAGAAACTGCAAGAAGAAGAACATGGTTAGCCGCGAGTTCAACGCAATGATTCGCGAAGAGAATACATACCAGGAATGCGAGAACTTCTTCTCGAAATCTGCCTAGCAGAAACAACCTGAGGACAGCAAGGCATCAAACAGCGGCTTCTTGATTTGATGACCTAGGACACAGAAGTCAACACAACGACACGGGACAAATGACTACTGGATATCACGACTTACGACGGATGGCCATCGGGCCACGAGAACGGAGAAGCGAGGCCGGCTCCAAGAAGATCGCTCTCGAGACCAGGGAAGTCCGACAGTTCGGGGTCGTTCGGATCGAACTCTGTGTTGGCGGCGAGGTGGGCTACTTCCTCGTCGACCCGGGAGTTATTCATGTTTCGAACCTCGCGATTGCGACGGATCCGCTGACGGAGAGCCTCGATCTTTCGGAAAATGTCTTCCGCGGAAATCTTGAGCCGCTCTATCTCCTGCTCGTCTGACTCGATCTTCTCTGTCAACTCTTCCACGACGCGGTCGAGTTTCTCGAGGGAGGAGGTGACACAAGGTTTCCCGAGGCGGGTGCAGTTGGCACAAGACATGATGGAAAAATCGGCAATGTAAACGCAGGGGCGCTGATTCCGGCAACAGTGGTCGCAAGGTTTAGAAGGAACAAAGGGATCAGCAAAGATTTTAGCAAGACGACGTTTTTTGCGCTGGGCGGAGGACGAAGACATGGTAAGAAAAGGGTGGTTGCGGAATTTGAACTTCGGAGGACAGGACCTACTTATGACTAACGACACGTGATCGCTGGGGCATCGATCCTAGGGAGGGGGATGGTGTTACGGTCCGGTACGATCGTGCACGTGGAAGAACTTCATTCGTTGGGAATAGGGACACGCGCTGCCAATGAGCGGGCGCTCTTGTGTGACTCATAGCAGAGCGCTCTTAGTGCTCTACCGAGAGAGCAGGACAGACCGCGCCAAGACATGGCACTATATAGACGACGCTCTTTTGCAAGTAGATAGGAGCTTCGTGCTCAACTCATTTCAAGTATACACCATATACTGTTTGGAACCACTACCTTCTCAACGAGTCAGAGACATCACTGCAAAGATCCAAGCCCAGTTGGGATAACGTACAGCGGTTCCTAACATAAGAGACCTACTCTTAGACATACTTAGGCCTTATCTTTCCGCTTTTAGAAGTGAATAGAAGGTTCTCTCGGCTTAAGAAGGTCTAGCTAGGCAGTAACGTACAAACCTCGTAGGTACGCATAAAAGAAGCTAGTTCTTTACTAAATAACTCTCTCTACTTTATACTACTTTACACCTCTCTTCCTACCTTTTTAGACTACTATATATACTTATACACCCTAACAACTACTACATATTACGTTACAAGTGGTTAGAAGTTATAAAATGGGCTTATAAAGGTGTTTTAAAAGCAGGTAGTAGATTGCATATATCTAAGCTAGAATTAAAAGGGCTGCTTATAAAAAGGCTATAGGTAACTAATTAATGTTACCTGTTAAGATGTAGCATCTTAGGGGGAGCTAACAGTTAGGTTGTAATCTAATAGCCTAAGGCATCCACGATGACTCAGCTTGTCGGAAGACACCTTCTCTCCCCTTTAGCTTAGATAGACATCTAACACAATCAACACATTGGTTCCTAATATATTGCTGCATGCCCTGTAGCTATTAGCTAGTTGAAGATTAATCTCTTACTCCACTCCGCTGCTAACTACGTATCCTATAAGGTCTCAACTTTACATTACCTAATTCTTAGCCGCTACTACCTTAGGTTTAATTAGGCTACAGCGCCGGTATACGCTTAGATCGTAACACACCCCCTTAGCTCGTGCGGCTTATAGGTGAATAAGCTAATCGCATGTAATCGCGTGTACCCTATCTATTACCTATCACCCTACCTACCTACCTATAACGTAAGGCGTCGTTACTATACGCTTGTTAGAGCTCTATTGTGAGCTATATAGTAAGGCGCTAAGTTAGCGTTTTAGGTGAGGCTATTGTCCTAGCCTTACATCCCTATTTACAATCTTACTAAGTCCCTTACACTGCAGTTAACCTATATAATAGGTTCTAAGCGATGTGATTCTTATCCGGTAGGGTAGCTAAGCTATTCTTATAGTACTAAACGGTAAGGCGTGCTATCTCCCTATATTTTAACGGACATATAAGGTTGTAGATTCGAGTCCTAGGGGTTATTATATCTACTAAATTTATTACTTAGCCTATCGTCCGCTTTAATGTCCGCTCTATTCTTAATTAAAATCCTAGGTATTATAGTACGCTGTTACTTCGGCAATTAGGGTGCCTTACTACTATCTAATAACTACGTATATATAACTTCGGTTACGGTCTTAGAGAACTCCGCTTCCTACCTTAGGTAGAGATTACCATTTAGCTACGTCCTAGTAGGAACTCTTTTACCTAATGAAAGGTCTTTATAGCTTATAAAGGCCTTATCTTTCTACTTAGGGAAAGGGTAATCCTATCGACGGTAGTGCTACAGGTGCTACATACCTAGCGGGTAGAGATGTTGTCTCTAAGTAAGGTAAGGACGATAATAGAGGGATTAACGATAATGTTATAGCGTTCGTTATAATATAGTAACGGATGTAGTGATAGTAATACTAATGCTACTAGTAGTAGGGAAGTTAATAGTGTTTCGTGTTACGGTCCGGTACGATCGTGCACGTGGAAGAACTTCATTCGTTGGGAATAGGGACACGCGCTGCCAATGAGCGGGCGCTCTTGTGTGACTTAGAGCAGAGCGCTCTTAGTGCTCTACCGAGAGAGCAGGACAGACCGCGCCAAGACATGGCACTATATAGACGACGCTCTTTTGCAAGTAGATAGGAGCCTCGTGCTCAACTCATTTCAAGTATACACCATATACTGTTTGGGACCACTACCTTCTCAACGAGTCAGAGACATCACTGCAAAGATCCAAGCCCAGTTGGGATAACGTACAGCGGTTCCTAACATTTCGGCGCTCGTAATTAGCTACGCCGTTACTAGTACGTATACGCTATACCGCTACTAGTAATAGGGGTGTTTCCGGTCCTTTTACTATAGGCTAATAGGAGTCCGAGAAACACCTACTAGTAATAGTAGTACTAGGGCAGCGCCGGTGAATAGTAGACGCTTACTCTAGCGGTAGCGGCGCTAGCGGCGCTAGGCGGTAGTACGGAGCCGGTAGAGGAGACAGTAGTACCGAACATACTATATAACCTCTACCGGTCCATGTTAGTTAGTTAAGGAAAGAGGAAGGGTTTAGACCTAAAGAGGTGTTTTTATATAGTCCTACTACTAGTTCCTTCCTAATATAGTATAGAAGGATAAAAGGGAAGTCGCGCTTAGTAGTAGCTAATTACTATGTCGTTCTATATCGCTACTATAATACGCCAAGGAGAAGAGTCCTATAGTTAAAGCCTAGTACTAGTAACTGTCGAGAAGAGCTACTACTAGTATAGTAGTAGGCCTACGCTTCTTAGGCGTTGTTATCACCCCCTAAGGTAATGCGGCTAGTATTAGCATCTATAGTAGGCGCTAAGGAGCGTAGGTCTACGCCTTCCTTAGCTATATTAAGCAGCTCTACGAAGCGCCTATACTTTTGTAGTAGTAGTAGCTTAGTAAGCCTATCTATAGGTATGTCGTTAGTATTAAGATACCGAATCTCGATATCTCCTCGCTAGTTTCTCTAGCGGAGCTAGTAGTAGTAGATGTTAATATAGCGTAGCTTAGTGTTAAGCTTTTACCCTTACTAGTTAATAAGTCGAATAGTCTAGGTATTGTTATAGTATAGGTGTATATACTAGTTAAACTCGAGATAGATCTCGGCGAAGATGCGTTCCTACTAGATTAGCTCTAATGCCGCTTATAATAGGCTAAGGAGTTCGGCTTCGGTTAAGGACTTAGTAATAGTAATCTACTTAGATACTTTATAGTCGACTAGTCTGCCGAAGAGCATAAAGATCTATCCGCTAGAGCTAGTCCTATCTATTATAAGTAGGTGTAAGTACGTAGTCGGATAAGGTATAAGTCGAATAGACGGTCTATCTAAGAGAGGTGCGGAGGGCGCGAGGTAGATATATAAGCGCTAAGCCCTCGGGCCGGCTTAGTTAGCGGCGCGCGCGGGGTCTACGTACGTGCGCGCGGGTTTAAGTAAATAATAGGCGCCGGTACGGTAACACTACCCCCCCTTCTAAGAGTACGCTCCGGAGTACTCTTTCCTCCTCTTACATCTATTATTGCCATTATAAATGTCTCATCATCTATTAGGTCGTTATCTATTACGTCTATCTCGTCGTTCGTCGTATCGTACGTACCGTCGTTACTCGTTATCTCGTCCACCTCGTGACTATCTATAATGCTACGTAATGTAGGTAGACTATTACGGCGACACGGCGTAGTAACCTTAGTTACTATCCGGACGGTGTCCCTCCCGTATGTACTAAGCTCGTCGTATAGGCGCCCTATACCGTAGTAACTCGCGCTATCTAGGCGGCTATATACTATGTTCTAATAATTATTAGCTCCGCTACTATTATAACTCGCGCTACGTAGGAGCTCGGCTTTAGGTACTCGGTCTACTTATTAAATAGGATCGTTATTGCGACGCGTATCGCTCTCTTTCTTATAAGTCCTAAGGCCTAGTCCCGCCGGTATTAGAGCCATCGCTACTGCATTAGGACCTATGCGCGCTATGCGCATACCTATAGCATTCTCATTTACGACCTAGTCTATAGGTAGTTAAAAACTAGGTAGTTTAGTCGCTCGCGGGTAGTTGTAGTACAAGTCGGCTATAGAGGCGGCGGTAGTCTCGATAACCTAATCCGTAGCTTTATAGGATAGCCGGTTATATCTAACGTACTTCACTAGGTACTCCTAATATAGCTACCTACCTCCTACTAGTACTCGGCTACGCGGCCATGTCTTCTTATAGTCGAGGATCTACTCGACTTCCTACTAATCGGGCTCGGCTAGGTTCGCGTCGGGTTAATGCTACTCGTCGTTAATAATACGGATCGGTAGAGGTGCGGGTTAAACTTATCCTTACACTAGTAGGTGCACTAGTGCGAGAAGATACGAATAAAAGTAGTTATCGATATTTATAGTAGGTAGGAGCTCTACTTTATAAGTGTTACCCGGAAGCACCTCCGTAATTACGTGTAGGCCTAACTACCTAACATCTATCTTTCTCGAAGGGCGCTCTATAGCCTAGTTCTTAGTGCTAACCTACACCTCGTCGCCTTCGTTATATCGAGGTACTAGCGTACGATTCTAATTAGCGTACTTAGCCTATACGGCTTATGCTAACGCTATCTACTAACGAAGGTATTATTGCATATCGTGCATCTTTACTATAAAGCGGTCTACTGCTTTAGTATCTAAGCGTTACCTATAGGGTATAAGTAGCATTAGGAGGTCTAGCTCGAGTTTAGAGAATCTTAGGTTACGACTAGTGTTAGTATAGAAAGGTAATACACCTATTATAGCTAATACTACGTTATTAGCTATAAACTTAGCGAGGGGAGTCTAATCTAGCTAGTCGTCCTAGGCGTAGTTAACGAACATTCGCTAATACTACTCTATTGCCTTATTCGTATTCTTAGACTATCTATTAGTCTTAGGGTAGTATACTAATAAAAGCTTTTACTTAATCCCTAATAAAGCGTAAAGGCGTCTCTAGAATGCGGATACCTATTATGTGCCTCGGTTAGAGACGATGCTCTTCGGTAGTCCGTACCTACTAAACACATATCGTAGATATACGAGCGCTATATATTCCGTACTTATTAACTAGACTAGGATTATGTGTTTCTCCTTCGTAAGTCGGTAGGTAACTGTAAGGGCATTCTTATAGGTTTACCTATCTAGTGCGCTCTTGCCTTTCGGTAACTAAATAACGAAGTCTATCGCTATATCCTCCTATGCTACGAAGGGAACCGGTAACGGTTTTAGCAACCCTAGGTATTAGATGTTAGTACTCTTATTTATGCGGTATATTCTATACGCCCGTACGTAGTTCTTAACGAATCGTACTATGCCTAGCTACACGTAATTACGTGCTACTAACTCGTACGTCTTCTTATCGCCTATGTAGCCGGCGACCGTATAGTCGTAGAAGGCCTATGTTATACAAGTACGTACGGGCACCTCGCTATCGTCGAGTACTTCTTCGGATTCGGGCGGCACGAATAGGCTATATCCGCCGTAGATATTCTTTATATATATTATGCCTCCGACGGGTACTACGTACCTATCATCTAGGCGATACTTACGTAGTAGGGAACACGGCTAGTCGTTCTCTAGTTATCGCACTACTTCTTTAGCCTCTAGCTATGCGTACAGTTCTCGGATCGTAGTCGTTAGAGGTATAACGACATTATTCGCGTAGGCGCTTAGTCGCGTGGACGAGATATTAAGTATACGATCGGGGCTAAGTAAAATCTAATGCTACTATTAGTTACGCGGATCACTTAGACCCCCTAGCTTCGGTAGGTCTTATAAGCGTCTCGTTAGGCTATCGGGCTTCGTTCCCTACACTCCTAGTCTATATACAATCTTAAAGAAGAACTAAGAGAGGAACTCGGCCTATCTTACCTAGCGACGATTTAATTACTTCGTGCTTATAAACCACTCTAGGTTCTTACAGTTAGAGTACACGAGCGTCGGCTTATCCTCTACTAACTCTGGATTAGGTAGATTTTTATAATCATCTATACCGAACTCGTTAACGGTAAGCTCTAGACGCTATTCCTTAAAGGCTTAGACGATAGCTAGTAGCTCCTTATTATAGATGTCGTAGTTATACTACTGTAGATCTATCTTCTTAGATATGTATACGATTAAGTGCAACACTCCCTCCTAATCTCTTTACGATAGGACTGCCGTAGTTATATAGTCTAAAGCGTCTATTTCTAGGATAGTCTCACGCCCTAGGTAGAAGTGCTTTAATGTTAGCGTATTAATAAATACTTACTTTAATACATCGAATGCTTATTAACAAGCCTCTAACCATTCCTATAGTACATTCTTACGGGTTAGCTTAGTTATTAGTAGGTAGATCTTACTAAAGTCCTTAATAAATCTACGATAGAAATTGGCGAACCCTATAAACGACAGTATGTCGGTAACATTAGCGGGTGTAGGCTAGTTCTTAATACATTTAATCTTCTTAGGGTCTATCTTAATCCCCTTGTTCGTAATAATAACTCTAAGATATGTAGTTTCGTGCCTAAAAAACTTACACTTATCGATATCTAATTATAGTCCCGTAGCATCTAGTCTCTTAAGGACTTTCATTACATGTTATATATACTCTTCGCGTGTCTTACTAAACACGAGTGTATTATCGAGGTAGTAAGAGATAAAGTTATCTAAGAACTCTCTTAAGGTGTCGTTAATAAACGACTAGAAGGTACCGGGCGTATTGCATAATCTAAAAGGTATAACTACGCATTTAAACTGCCTATATCTTATCGTGAAGGCTGTCTTCTATTTATTACTAGCTATAATGCGGATGCGGTTAAATGCTATAATAATATCTAGCTTAGTAAACTATTATACGCCTACAATACGATCTAGCGTTTCTTAGAAGAGAGGAATAGGATAACGGCTCTTCGTAGTAATTGCGTTTAGGGCTCGGTAGTCGACGTAGACTCGTAGTCCACCTCCTAGCTTCTTAACTATTAGGATAGGTACTACTACTAGTAATACGCTACGTTATATTACGCCCTTCTTAAGTTAGTCGTCGAGCTATTTCTTAATTACCTCGTTCTCTCGTGTAGAGAAGGAGTATAGTCGTCGAAAGGGCGGTATCTAGCTAGCCTTAAGCTTAATCTCGTAATCGATACCTAGTCGTCGCGGTAGTACTTTGTCTACCTCTTTACGGCTAAATAGTCTTACCATTTCCTAAAATTCTAGCGGTAGTAATAGGATTGGGTCCTAATCCTTATCCTTTAGATTCATAAACTTTTAATGATCGTCTACCGATATAGCGGAGGCATTTAGTTACCACTAGGTGTATTTACCATAGGGCTCTTACTCTTTTCCCTCTATGTAGTCCTAGGTATTACTATCTACTAGCATTGCCGCGTCGCCTCCTTATACTAGCTTTACTCGTATACTAAATGCCTTTAATGCATACGTAGACAGTGGATCACGGGCTACCTACCTATCTAGGTCTTCTTTAGGATCGAACATCTACATTATGTAAATCTTACATCCCTTAAAGCCTTTACGGCGGCTTATACGCCTTAGGGCTTTAGCAGTAATGGGCTGGATGTCGATTTTAGGTTCTAACGCTACCGAAGCCTTTTTCTCGGTGCGTCGTACTAGTCGTTTTAGAGTGTTAGGTCCGTCCGCGGGTAGAGGATGCCGTACGTGTTATAACGACTCTACCTTATCTTACACCTCTATAGGAGGCGTATGCCTTATCGTAGCTTTCGTTAAGTGCGTCTCTTACACTACCGCTAGTTCCTTATCTTCGATAAAGGGCTATATATACTTCGGTATCGGAACCGGTAACGGCTCGGGCATAGGTATCTCTATCTATAAGATGCTAATAGGCGTAATGCCCTTATCGTTAATAGATTACACGCACATAGGCTCGTCGCCTAGTATGTAGTTCTCTCGGCAATACTGTAAAAACAGGGTTATAGTTCCTAACGTATAGTAGAATATAGGCTAATGCTCGTCGTACTATAGACGGCCGAGGATAACATCGTATTCTAGTAATGTGCAGTAGCTAACTCGCGTCTTAACGTAGTTACTGATTTAGACCTATGCCGTTATTTTATAGGTAATTAGTTTACTAGTAGGTTAGCTATCTACTAACATTAGCCCTATGGGGTCAGGCAATTAGATTAGATTAAGTTCATTTCTATACGTAAAATCGATATTGAAGTACGTAGAGTTAGTACCGTTATTATAAAAGGATTAAGTAGGGATCTTACTATTTACTATACATAGCATAACTAGATAAGAAGCTATTACTAGGTTGTGTTTATCTATAGAATGGTTTACTACTAGTAGGGAGTGTACTAATATACTTAGTCCCTTACCTCTATCTAGAGGCTTCTTTTCATAATCTCGTAACTCTCATAACTCTAACTCGTCTCGTCTACTGTATGTTACGCTTATAGAGTAGACTATGCGGTTTCCGAACCGCCGCCGGTAGTGTTATTACTACTATTACGTTAGTTGTTCTTTAGATTATAGCCTAGAGCGTATAGACGACGGCTAACATCCTTTAGTAGGTATTAGTCGTAGTCGACACGACGGTAACCTATCTCTTCGTACTTTATATACTTGTTCTAGTCGATGCATACTTATACCTTAGCAGTATCTAGTAGTTATAGGTACTAGTACTTCTATAGGCGATCGGCCTACTTAGTCTTAGAGTTAGGATTAGTAGGCGTGTTATTACTTCCGCCTCCGCCTCTACCTATACCTCCGTCCTTCTTACTGTCCTTATTATCGTTACCCTTAGTGTTCTTACTAGGGGTCTTCTTATTATACTTAAGGTTATATTGCTCGAATTTGTCCTTATAGTTATATAATGTAGCTACGACCTACTCGAGGGTTATGCTAGCGGTATCGTCGTTTATAATGCGGTTCTCGTATCTCGCATTTAGCTTACGTAGTAGGAAGTCCTTTTCGAGCTTCTTCTCTATAGCGCCTCTATCTAGATCGACGATGTCTACATTCTCGCGGAAGTTAGGGTAGAATTCGCTAAACTTCTTATTAGTACCTTATTCTAGAGTAGTAAGCTTCGTTAAAGTAGTAGCATAAGTATTGCGAGTGCCGTAGCGGGCTACTAGGTCGTCTATTATGTCGTTAACCGAGGTATAAGCCGCTATCGTGCCGTTCGTAACCTTAGTAAGACTCGGTATCTTAGAGTCGATATACTTCTAAGCCGAGTTCTTAAGCTAGCTCTAGACGTTCTATAGTAACGTAGTAACGGTACGGTACTTAGAAGCTACTAGCTTAGCTTTAGCGGTACGCTGCCACTCCTCGAACTTAATGCCCTTCTTATCTTAGGGGTTAAACTCCTTCGGTGCCTTCGGCTCGCTTAATAACTTAATACTAGTAGTTATAGTAGAGTCGTAAGTAGTGTAGCGTAACTTCGGTTCCTTACTCTTACTATTCTTCTTAGACCTCGAGCTCTTACGCTTACGACTATAATAACTACGCTCGTCGCTATCGGACGAGTCGGAATCGGAAGAGTCTAAAGATAGGTCGTTATCTACACGAGTAGGCTTCTTACTACTATTCTAACGACGCTCTAATAACTCTTCGGATTTAGTTCGCGGAGGCGGTAACTCCTTCCGTAAGTCTTTACGTTACTTCGACCGGCTACGCTTCTTACGCTTCTCCTTCTTAAGCTCCTTAATGCGCTTCTTAGCATCTACGAGCTTCGACTTAGCGTCCTTACACTATGTACGGTACACTACCTTCGCGGCCTTAACCGTAGCTAACTCGGTCCTAGCCTTGTCTAACTTATCTAGGTCGATAATAACTTTATCGGTGTACTTAGTAAGCTCGGCCTTTAGCTTATCTACCTCGGCTTGCCTCTAATCGGTATCTACCTATATAATAGCTACTTTATCCTTAAGACGGTCTATCTGTTCCTTCGCGTCCTTAGCCTTACGAATGTTAATGCGGTTAGCTAGTTAGAGTGTGTCAATCGTCTTATAAGCTCGTCTATAATCGGACTCGATGTCGCGGAGGATTTTATAGATCTCGATAGGGTAGTCGTTAACTCGCTTCTTAAGTTTCTTAGTACTTAACCCGTTAAGGGACTCGAATGCGTCTTGAAACTAATTAATAGTAACCTCCTCTTCTTCGTTCCTAGGACGAGTTCGTTGTTCTCGTTCTTATCCTTAGTTACATCCTCGATATACTTATTACTATATAGGTTAGCTAAGTTAAGCTCGGCCTCGGCGTCCTCCTCTTTAATCTCTTAGAGTCGGTCGAATACCTTCTTATGCTACTTATAATAGGTGTTGTTCTCGGTAGTAAGCTGCCCTAGGACCTCCTCTTCTCTACCTTATGTTTATGTCGCGTCGGCGTTTATCGCGTCGGTCGGTAGGACGAAGAGGGAGGATCTACTAATATTTACGCGACGTACGCGCCGGTTAGTATACGCCGTAGCGTCGTCGTCGCTACCGTCATTCTTTCTCGCTATAACTGTCGTGTTAGCCTTAGACTTACTTAAGGTACGACTCGATTAAGTCGGGTACCTAATATCTTAGTACTTTCTCGCGTACTGTCGCGTTACTCTTACGATCTCCCGATTGTAGCTTCTCGTGTCTTACTATACGTTAGTAATAGTCTATTCGAAGTGTTATAAGTAGGTGTAAGTACGTAGTCGGATAAGGTACAAGTTGAATAGACGGTCTATCTAAGAGAGGCGCGGAGGGCGCGAGGGAGATATATAAGCGCTAAGCCCTCGGGCCGGCTTAGTTAGCGGCGCGCGCGGGGTCCACGTACGTACGCGCGGGTTTAAGTAAATAATAGGCGCCGGTACGGTAACACTATCGACGTTTATGCCGTAGGAGGCATCTAATGCACCGAAGAACTTATAGTTCTTACCGAGATGTTTAGGTTAACTATATAGGCTAGTAATGTGCTTACTAGCGCTATACATAAGGTAGAGGTTCTTAGTCTCTAGGAGGTAGCGTAGGTACTAGTCTATAAGCTTTAGATACGTGTCTATTAGCTTAGTTAGATACTGCGAAAGCATTAATAGGGAAAAGGCAATGTCCGGGCGTGTATATATTACTACGAAGTTAAGGGATCTAATGCGTTATTAGTAAGTAAGGATCTTAATAGCTTCTATAACATAGCCTTTAGGCACCGTCTAGTTAAGGTGTTAATCTACTAGTACATTTATCTTACGTACGCTAGTAGATATACTAAACTTAGTAGCGAGCTTCTCGATGTAGTCCTCCTATAAGAGCTATAGCAGTCTCTTCTACCGATCTCGTATTACCTTAATTCCTAGAAACTAGGTAAGATCTCTAAGCTCGTGCATCTCGTACTTAGTAAGTAGACGCTTCTTAATACTAAGTACATAGTCCTTATGCTTACGGTAATATAGTATAACTAGGTCGTCTACATAAAAGAAGAATATAACCTTATTATTATAGTAGATACATTCGGAGTCCGAGAGAGGAACTATTCTAAGGGAGGCTAGCGTCTCGGTGAGGGAGTTGTACTATAATAAAGGGGACTCCTTCAGTCCGTAGAGGGCCTTAACTAGTTTAAGAGCGTGTCTATCGGTAGAGCGATCGATTCTAGGAGGCGGCTATAGATACATAGTGTATAGTAGGTCTAAGTTTAAGAAGGCGTTAATAACATTAAACTGTTTAGCTTCTAGGTCGAAGCTCGCGGCTATAGTACAGTAGAGGCGAAACATGCTTACTAGCAATGTAGCGGCGTATATATCTAAGTATATACCCTATAGATCGCCTCTTACGTATAGCCGGGCCTTAAAGCTCTTTAGTATACTATGCTTATCTAACTTGTACTTATACACCTACTTTAGCAGTAATGGTAGCTAAAGTCCGTCCTCTTACTAAGCATTATAATCCTTCTCTTACTATATAGTCTATTTAAACGTGCCAGTTAAGACTACTTTAGTAAACTCTTTAGCTATAGCTTTACGCTATTATTAGGCGAAGCGGTACTTTATAGCGGCTCGGTAGTTTAGAGGTTCGGACGGAAGGTTATCGCGGTGCATCGACGTAATAGTGTTAATAGTACGTATAGGGGAGGATCGGCGTGTTCGTACGACATCGTAGTACTTACGTCCTAGGTAACGAGGTCTCGGGCGGATGCCCGCTATCTAGCTAATAATAACGTTAGCGACTATAATATTATGTAGAGCATAGTAGAAGTAGGCGGTTCGGAGCCTCTTCCTAGTATCGGTAAGGGTGTAGTTAGAATTAGGGGAAAACTTATCTATTTAACTAAGTTCTTCGAAGGGGATTACTAAAGGAGGAGCGGTAGCGACGTCTAGAGTCGTTAAAGCATCTATGTCTACTATAATCTCCTTACGGTCTTCCTCTATAAGTGTATCTATCAATTACTACTTAAAGTCGTTAATATACTATTAAGACGCGTTACTGTTAACCGCGTTATTTTAATGGCTATTGTTATAGTCGGAGTTCTCTATACTCTTATTAGTCGATAGTTCGACCCCGGATTTAACCTAGTCTCGTAAAAGTGTAGGGGTTGTAGCGTCATTTAATAACGGCCAATTAAGTAGCTAGAAACTACTATTACCTTTAGGTTAGTTAAATGTTACTAGCGCTCGGTGTTATAGCTAGTGTAGTTCATGCCTAAGTAGTAATTATTAATAGGCGTGTTAACGAGGGTTTTAATAGAGCGGCTACTATTAAGCCTATTCTTCTACCCCCTCGGCCTATGCTATGTCCTACTTATAGTGAGCTACATATAGGTCGTAGTACTATTTAGGCTCTTTAGCCGGTTCTACTATTGCGATGTTCTTAATAGGGGTTAAGTAACTAGCAGTAAGAATTAATAGGTCGTAGAACGTAGTCTTATTAAAGAGGACGTCCTTTACCCGCATAACCCTATCTTTCGATAGGTCCCACACCCTATAGATGTTAGTAGAGTCGTAGCCTATAAGGTATCCGATAAGTGCTCGTTCTTTAAGCTTCTTAGTCTTACCTAGTTAAGTAGTACTATAAATGTACACGTAGGCTAGGCAGCCGTACACTACTATATAGCCTACATTTAGTACCCTGCCTATTGCTAATTCGAAGGGAGTCTTCTAGCCTTTTAATTGGATTAGTGACCGCTAGAGAATGTAGACGGCAGCTACTATGCATTCATTCTAGAGCTTTTTAGGTAGGCGAGCATAAATGCGGATTATACGAGACATCGTAATAATAACGCCGCCCGCTCGTTCTACTAGGTCCTAGTTAGACGCGTAATTAGTAGTGTTATACCACTCAATTTAATTATTGTTAATAGTTAAGCGGAAGGCTATACTAATAGCTACTTTATTATCGCTATAGAAGTAAATAAACCTACGCCTAATGAACTTAATAAAGCTAAGTAGGCTATTAAAGTAAGCTAATACTAATAGTTAGTCCCTATTCTTAATAGTGAATTAAAAGTGCCCGTAGGTATTGTCACGAGGCTACAGTGCGAGAGTGCAGGGGTGTAGTATTAACAAAGTCGATAGCTAAAGAGAGAAGTAGGTTCTAAGGTCGAGGCCTATACTTAAGGGCCGAGGTGTCGCGGGTCGGCTTCGGGCCGGGCTGAGTCATCCTGGTCACGTGCTCTGAGGTCACGTGATCCATCCCAAATCCTTCACTTGCGGAGCGGCCGTGACACCACCCCCCCCTCAAAACACCTTCGTCTCGAAGCGTGTGACCTTGAATCTTCCTTAGTGCATATGCGAAGGCTTCATCATCCTCCATACCATCCGTTTCATCAAGCAGCTCCATCTGAGCGGCCTCGATTGCTTCGTCCGTCGACGTTGTATCCGTCGTTGCATTAGAAGCAGGCACCGAAACCCCTTCGCTATTGCCCACAGCAACATTAGAAGGCGTGTGGTCACCAACAGGAAGAGCCACAGCACCGGTGCCGACAGAGGGCGGTCGTGCTACTGTGGTTACCTGAGGTGCCAGATCCATAATGTGTACATCTGCTTCAGGTCTCATATCGCGCAACGTTTCATTTGGGATCCAACCAGGTGGCGGATGAAAGTTGACCGGTATGGACTTGGTTGGGTTGTTATGCTTGAAGTCTGCGACTGCCTTCGGTGCATCTTTGCACACTACGCTCGCGGGCTCCCAAGTAGACTCACTGTCCAAGTAACCTTTCCATTTCACTAGCATGGTAATGCCTCTGCCCTTCGGTTTGGAGTCCAGGATACGCTCAACCTCCCAGGTCTTGAACGTGTTGCCGGTCTCGTCCGTGACTTCGATCGGTGGCGGCCTCGCATCATCTTCCGGATCTGCGAGTCTGAGGAGATTTGAGTGGAAAGAGTTGTGTACGCGGATCTTATCTGGAAGGGCAACACTGTAAGCATTCTCACCGAGTGCGGTAGTGACAGTCACTGGTCCAAACCACTTGACGTCGAGCTTCTTCGCTGGGCGTGATGACTTCCAGTTCTTGGTGTTGATGTAGACATGGTCGCCTGGCTCGTATCGTGGCGGCACCGTGCGGTGCATGTTGGCATTATCAGCTTGCAGGGCTTGGTCGTAACGCAAGCATTCATGGAGATGTGCGTGGAGGTCCTTCATTTGCTGGGCGAACCGCTCTGCTCCCTCAGCGCTCAGACGTTGCTTGGTCGGCATGAGGCGCTTAGGCAGTGTATCGCCGTTAAAGTTACCTGTGCGAGGATTGCGGCCTCGCTCAGCGAAGAAAGGCGACACACCAGTGGCTTCAGTAGCGTGGTTGTTCTTCGCAAACTCCGCAAGGGGTAGCCACTGCACCCAATCTCCTTGTGCGTAGTCGATAAAGACGCGGAGATACTTCTCCATTTCCTTGTTAGTGTTCTCAGACTGCCCATCCGTCTCAGGGTGGAAGGCTGTAGACAGCTTGTGGTCTATGCCGACTAGTTCGCAGAAGCGCTGCCAGAAAGCTGACAGCCACTGGCTCCCTCGATCGGTGACAATGGATAGCGGCGCACCATGCAGGCGGTAGTAGTCTCGCACGAAGACTTCGGCGATGTACTCAGCCGTCATCTCCTTGACGGGAATCATGTGACAACCTTTGCCTGTGCGATCCGTGATTGTGAGAGCGTTAGTGTATGTGACGCCATTGCAGTCGGTGCTCTCTGGCAGTCCCACTACGAAGTCCATAGCAATCTCGTCCCATAACTCAAAAGGAATAGGCAGGGGCTTCAGCAGGCCTGGGTATTGGGTCTGCGAAGGCTTGGACGAGCGGCATTCGTGGCACTTAAAGACCTTGTTGCGGACGTACTGCGAGAGGCCGGGCCAGATGAAATCGCGCGTAATCAGTTCGAAGGTCTTTGCTCGACCTGGATGCCCTGCAGAAGGGGTGCTGTGATAGGCCTTGAACACCTCGAAGCGCAGATCCGGAGCATCAGGCACGAACACGTTGTATCCGCCGTACCTATTCTTCATGTAGATCAGGCCGCCTATAGCGACTGCGTCGCTGTCGTCCATACGGTGACGACGTAGCAGTCCACAAGGTTCTCCGGCATCCAGCTCTCGTAGGGCCTGTTGCATTTCTGGTGCACCATAAGCAGTGCGAATTTCTGTCATAAGGTCATTGCCTTCGGGGCGGATCTTCATAGGTGAAATGTTGAGAAACCTGTGCTCGGGCAGCAGGGTTTGCTCTTGATGTTGTCGGCGCGGGTCCTCATCGCTGGCAGGCACATCTTGCGGTCGACGAGTCAGCGTGTCAGGCTTGATGTTGGTCTTGCCAGGGATGTAGACGATCTTGAAGTAGAACTGTGACAAGAACTCGGACCAGCGGGCCTGTCTGCGGTTGAGCACTTTCGTGCTTGTGAACCATTCGAGATTCTTGTGATCTGAATACACGAGAATAGGCTTGCCACTCTCATCAGTGAGGTTCTCGAAGTCGGTATCCTCGCTATCCCCGTCGATGTCCCCTGAAATTAGCTCAGGCTTCCATTCTTCAAAGGCTTTGACAATGGCAAGGAGCTCCTTGTCGTAGATGTCGTAGTTGCACTCCTGGGGTGACATCTTCTTAGACATGAATGCGACAGGACGCCATACGCCATCCTCACCCTTCTGTGACAGGACTGCTGCAGTGACGAAATCTGAGGCATCAGTTTCGAGCTTAGTTTCGCGTCCTGGCACGAAGTGAGCGAGCACTATGTCCTCTTCAGCAAACGCCTGCTTCATGCAGTCGAAGGCTGTTTGGCAGGTGTCATCCCACAGCCATGGCACATCTTTCTTTGTCAACTGTGTCATGGGATAAGCGATGCCTGAATAGTTGCGAATGAACCTGCGGTAGAAGTTGCAGAAGCCTAGGAATGACAGGATATCGGTTGGGTTGCGTGGCGTCTCCCACTCTTGGATGGCTACAATCTTCTCCTTGTCCATCTTAATACCCTCGGCTCCAATGACCAGTCCGAGGTATTTGGTCTCCTGAACGTGGAACTCGCACTTGTCGATATCGAGCTGGAGACCAGCTGCCTGAAGCTTGGCCATCACCTTGTCCACGTGCACGATGTGTTCTTCCAGAGTATCGCTGAAGATCAGGGCATCGTCGAGGTACGCCGAGGTAAAGTCGTCAAGGTATTCTCGAAGGGCGTCGTTGATGTATGACTGAAAGGTCCCAGGGGCGTTGCAGAGTCCAAACGGCATTACTAAGCATTCAAACTGGCCATATCGCGTTGTGAAGGCAGTTTTCCATTCATCCCCTTCAGCGATGCGTAGTCGATTGAACGCCGCGATGACATCCAGTTTTGTGAAGTACTTCTTGCCACTGATCCGATTGAGGGTATCTTGGATGAGTGGAATGGGGTACCTGGACTTGACTGTGATCGCGTTCAGAGCGCGATAATCAATGCACACGCGCAGGCCGCCTCCTGGCTTCCTCACGATGATGACTGGTGACGCTGCTGGTGAGTTGCTGCGCTGGATGTTGCCTTTCTCAAGCTGGTCATCCACCCACGCTTTCACCACTTCAGACTCCCTGTTGGAGATAGGGTACGGCCTCTTGAAAGGTGGCCTAGCGTCCTTCTTCAGCTTGATCTCATGGTCTAGGCCAGGCCTGTGCGGAGGCAGTTTGCTGGATTCTTTCTTGGAGAAGAGGTCCTTTCTGTGCTGATAGTGTGCTGGCAACTTTGTTATATCAGCCTCCTTCTCCTTGCGATGCAGTTTCTCCATGAAGACATCATAATCTGCTGCGCTCATGGCGTAGACTTCCGCTTGGTGTTCCTGCCGGCGGCGTAGCGTCCTGCGGTAGTCGTCTTCGACATACATAGCGCATGCAAAGGCGGCATTGCCGCCCATGACTTTCCGTGCTGTCATAGCATGCAGACCCAATGCCTGAGCGGTGACTGGATCTGCTGCGCTCTTCGACGCGTGCGTTTCGCGTGGGTTGACCCACATGGTGTGCACTTCCGCGCCTCTTGTGCGGCACAGCTTTTGCAACTCGTAGAGGCTGGTTTGCTCAATGTCAACTGGGTCGTGCTTGCGTCCGCGCTCGACTCGTTCGGCGCCGACTTCGACAGGTGAGGAGGCCGATATGTCACTGATGTCTGGCCGCTCAAGGCTGTCGTAGTCGGGGTCCGGCGTCGGAGGTGGTTCGGAGGCAGGGAGCACGACTGGCAGGTTGACGTTCTTGTAAAGTGAATGCCCTTGGCATCCGTCGTCGCTGAAGGTGAGCACGCTTCGTTTCCAGTCCTTGTGTGGGCTGTGCTTTGCATGCCACCCAAGGCCAAGGACGATGTCGTAGCAGGTGTCGGTTACCAAGCATTTGACGACTTCGATATGGCCTTGGAGGTTCAACTCGATATTCGTGGCTTTGGTGATGATAGTAGGTGCTTGAGAGCCATCACCCAGGCCTAGTGTGAAGGGTTCGATATCATACAAGGGAAATTTGTGTTTGTGCGCGTAGGAAGTGTTCACGAGTTCAGAATTGGCACCATCATCAAGAAAAGTATATGCATGTATTCCATTTGCCCTACCCTCCACCACAAAGTGATGTGAGACTTCGGGTCCTTTATCTACTTCTATGGAGGAGGGCGTGTTCGTTCGGGCTTGCAAGGAAAATGCCTGTACTGTTCTCATTTCGTGATGTTCATGTTCGTGTGGGGGATGGTGTTCGTGCTGATGTGACACTTCCTGTGTCGGACCATCATCTGTTGCGCTCAGAAGATGGCCTAGGCGTTTTCCGCCGGTGGTGCTGCAGCAGCAGTCATGCCGTTGTTAGCAGTTTTGCGCTTGGGTCGCTCGTACGGGTCGAGTGGACAGCCGGCAGCTCCAGACGCGTGTCCGGTGCCGCGGCAGCGTAGGCAACCACCACTCGCGATGATCTGGGTACGCTGATCCTGAGTGAGTGGTGCGAGGTTCTTGTATTGCTCAGGTCGGTCCTTCCATGGAAGCAACGCCTGGTTGGTGTGTGGGGAGCGACCGAGTGGTGCATTCACATCAGCAGGGATTGCTGGCGGTGTCACCTGGCCGACAGTTGGCGGAGTTGCACCTGGTGCGGCGCCCGAGGGCTTGCCAGGTGGCTTCTTGTTGTCCTTGTTGTCGTTGACCTTTCGTGGCAGGTCGATATCAAGCTGAGCCATCTCACTCTCCAGTCGGTAGCACTGTGCCGCCAGACTCTCGGCGGTCTTAAACTCTGGCAGTCCTACCAGGCGGTTGCGGTATTTGAAGCTAAGCTTCTTCTTGAGTTCCTGTGCCTCTTGCTTACGGCTCGTAGCAGGTGGTAGGCGCGCGCGCTCCTTCTGATACTTCGCGTAGAATACGGAGAACTTGTCTGAGTCGTTCATCTTGAGTGCGTCCATGTTGTTGCGAGCCGTTCCTTCTGGGTCGTAGTCGCCGAAGTTCTTGTTGAGGAATTTGAGTGCTTTGCGTACAGACGTGAACTGCTTGCTAGTGGTCTGTCTGCCGAAGACGATCTTCTGAGGGATGTGGTTTCGCAACATCTGCTGTGCTAGACCAGTGGTGCACTCCTGCAGGAAGCGCAAGGCGGACGGAACGTCCTTGAAGACGGATACAGAGAACTTGTTACCCACCTGGATTGTCCATTCATCCAGGCTTGGTGAGTCCTTGCCGTAGTTTTCTCCTGAGAACTTGGGCTTAGGCATGTCGACACGGCTATTTGTCTTGAAGTCTTCTGTCATGGTGGGATCGTAACGCACGACATCGACTGAGTCGAGGGGAATGACTTCGAAGTCCTCGTCTTCACCCTTCTTCTTGCTCTTGCCCTTGCTCTTGCTCTTGCGCTGAGGGCGTGCGTCGTAGTCGGATTCTGAGTCGGAGTCGGAGTCGGAGGAAGATGAATCGGATGAGTCGGAGTCGTAAGGATTGCTGCGCTCCTTGCGCTCCTTGCTAGGTGCAGACTCCTTTTCAGCCTCCTCAGTAGGCTTCTCAGGATTGTCGGCAGGCTTGTCGCCGCGGCGACGTCGAGACAAAGAGAGTTCACGGGCGGAGCGTTCCTTGGGCTTCTCAGCAGGACGACCGCGCTTGGCGTCCTCAAGGTCCTGCTTGAGTTTCTGAATGGTTTGTTGAAGACCTGCTATATCGGTAGCGGTAGGTGCGGTGTCGTCAGGAACTAGAGAGTCTAGTTCCTTGACTTTGTCCTTAAGCGCGTCGACCTCTTTCTCAGCAGCCTTAGTGTTGTTATACCAGGTGTCGGCTTCCTGCCTCAACTCGTGTTCAGATTTCGCAGTGTGCTGAAGTTCTGTGAAGACCTCCTCGAACTTCTTCTTGTTCAGCTCATTGGCATCGAACAGCGCCGCCCCATCCAGGATGGCTTGGCGGTGATCGGCCTCGAGCTTACGAAGTGCGTACGAGATGGCTTGTGGTTGGCTCTTGACGTGTTCGTGAAGCTGGGTCGCATCGAGTGACTGCAGCTGTTCGAGTGGGATGCGGTAGGTGCCCGAGCGACCTTGTGTGTCTGTCCAATCAACGGCAAAGTCCTTTCGTGAGGTATCCTTCGTGCCGTCGTCGTTCATGTGGCTATCAACATCACTCTCGTGTATCAATGCTGCGAGGTTGAATGTGTCTGGGATTTGTGATGCCTCTTCCTCCTCATCCTCGGGAAGTTCATCGAGAATCGCTCGTTCCTGTTCGGCGTATTTGGTGTAGGGATCTATCGCAACGGAGTCATCGGACTGGGTGTGCTGATCGGATCGCGTGAAGAGTTCTGAGTTTCGAGTCAGTCGCGAACGGCGCTCGACACGTTGAGTATCGGCGCCGCCGCCAGGTTGATTTAGTCTGGCCATGCTGGCCGACGTGCGCCTTTCTGGCGACTCGGGGAAAGAGAGAGCACTGCGCTATCTTTGCGCTAGTGCGAGTCGGGGATTTCGAGGAGTCGCGATGTCGCGATTTTTGAGCTGAGCGGCGCTGAATGTGGCAGCGTCCTTGTTGGCGAGCTATCGAAGTGTCACGAGGCTACAGTGCGAGAGTGCAGGGGTGTAGTATTAACAAAGTCGATAGCTAAAGAGAGAAGTAGGTTCTAAGGTCGAGGCCTATACTTAAGGGCCGAGGTGTCGCGGGTCGGCTTCGGGCCGGGCTGAGTCATCCTGGTCACGTGCTCTGAGGTCACGTGATCCATCCCAAATCCTTCACTTGCGGAGCGGCCGTGACAGGTATCTAAATCGTAGAAATGAACTAGGTAACGATCACTATTGTATACTAGTATAAACTTAGCTAAATCTATAGCTACGTACCTATAGGGAGTCATTACCCTAATTAGCTTAGTCCTGTTAAACACTTTATGTACCTTAGCTAGGCTACATGCTCTATAATGTGTAGTAAGGGGTGCTTTAGGTGCATTAGGGTTAATGACCACCCCCTTAACTCTAAACGGAAGCTAGTTAATGCGTTTAGCGCTAATATAGCCGAAGATTTAGTGCCACTAGCGGCCTAAGAGCTTACGGTGTTTAATAGGGGTCCTACTAGACGTTACTATACCTTTAGTACCCCCTATACTATTTATTACTACTATAACGGTACGGTCGCCGTTAGAGTCCTAAATAGGCGGTGTTTAGATAGTATTACCCTTACTAATTATACTAATAAAGTGCGCTATGCGCTACTTCTTAGTAATCTTTAGTAGGATGCTCCTATTATTACTCGATAGCTATTTATAGACTATCTCTAACTAAGGCGGTATAACTACCTTAAAGAAGGAGATTGTGCTAGTAGGGCGGTGTAGGTCTATTAATTTCTTATTATTGTAATAGACTAAATTAGTGCGTCCGTACTACTAAAGTCTAGCCGTCTCTATGCGTAAGTAGGAGATAACGTTCACATAAAAGCCTAGGCAATAGGCTACATCTAATAGGGTAAATAGTATCCCCTCTATCTTTATACGAACCTTGCCTAATGCGGTAATAGGGAATGTCGTGGTTCCGGCTTAGATTAATAAGGTAGTTAGGCGCTCTATAATGAATTCTACGCCCTACTAGTTATAGTGATTAATAAGATAGGTGTCCGAGCAGTTGTCGTATACCTAGCAATCCCTAAAGTTAAAGCTTAATTAGCTTATCGAGCTCGAAAGGATAGTAAGACTAGTAAAGCCGTGCGGTACTGCCTTACCCTTAGTAATTGCCTTATCTCGTTCCTTATCCGTATACCTATTGCGGTTTAATACGCCTAGTAAGCGTTTACTATCATTACCTAAGTAGTAATTAATAAAGTGCTTCTAGTACTTCTTCTACTACTTAGAGCGCTAATCCTTTAATAGACGCTTCTTAGGGTTAACTACATCGTATAAATAGAGATTCTTATAACAACTCTCCTTAGGCTCGCCGGTAATGTTCTAGCAGCCGCTTAGCCTATCGTTATTGTTACTGTTCTTTCCTTTATTTACACCGTTACTACGGTTACGACTCTTATCGCCGCGGCTACGACGACGGTCGTTATTATTATTGTCGTTCCTACCGACTATATCTACTATAGGCGCTAGTAGTAGAGGCTCGTCCTCTACTAAGGGTTCGCCTATAAAGGTTACGAAGACTAATCGACCGTTCGTAGTAACTAGGGTAGTGTCGCGTATCTATTCGAGGTATCGCTCGGTAAGCTTACTAAGCGAGAGCTTATTACGCTTCTACTCGTTATATAGTAATGCTCTATAGGTAGGAGTTTTCTACTATATCGTAAGTAGAAAGTGTCGTAGTAGGTCTCCGTACTCGGTATAGTTATAATCTAGCATCTTAGTCTATAGTACTAGCTAGTCTAAACACTAGTCGTCGACCCTTCGGGCCTAGCTCTTCTAAAGCCTATTTAGCTCTAGTATAAGCTATCGCTTACGTAACATGTCGTTTAGTCCGTACTAATCCTTTAGAGCCTAGACCTTACCTCTAAGTGTGCGTTTACTATACATTAGCTCCTAGCCTAGCTCTATAGTAGTCCTAATTAGGTAGGTAACTAATTTGGACCTTACGGACGTAAAGATGTTATACATCTACTACCTACGGTCGGTGTCTAACTAGCGGAGCTTAATAAGCTCCTTATCTTTAGCCGTAGCGTCTTTAGTAGTGTATACTAATTAGATTTGCTCGAACGTTAAGTACACCGGCTCTATTAGCTTGGCGGTAGTGTCGTTTGGATCTACATACTTCTAGATATTTAGAGACTTAGCGTAGAGCTCTAACTAACGGTTAAACTTATCCTATTAGTTATAACTCTTAAGAACTATAGTACCGTGCGGTAAAACACCGGTACTACCGGGTGTCTCGGTAGTCGCTATAACGGTATTAATGGGCCTAATAAAGGTTCCTATAGGTCTACTAGGGTTACTACACTACTATGTAATAGTTGTTAATAGGATAATAATAGATCCCACTAGTTTTTAATAACGATGCAAAATCTACTCTAGGGCTTCGTTTTATGTAGCGAACGTTAGTAAGCGCCTACCGGGCTCATAACTATTACGTTATAAGTAGTTAGAAGTTATGAAATGGGCTTATAAAGGTGTTTTAAAAGCAGGTAGTAGATTGCATGTATCTAAGCTAGAATTAAAAGGGCTACTTATGAAAAGGCTATAGGTAACTAATTAATGTTACCTAATTCTTAGCCGCTACTACCTTAGGTTTAATTAGGCTATAGCGCCGGTGCACGCTTAGATCGTAACACTACATACACATTCTTAAAGCTTTTTAAGAAGCTTTTAGTAAGGTATGCTATATATATAATAGTGTTTTAAGGGTGTTACTAACTTATAAGTAGCATTATAGTAGATGTTATTAAGTAGACTGCTATAAACTAGTTTAGTAGTACTAGTAATGTCTTTAGTGGTAGATCTAGCTCTAGTAACGATTAAGATCCTAATAAGCGTCCTCCTAGTAATAGTAGAAAGGGTCTACCTACATCTAGTAGGATCTCTAAGCGTAAGACCCTTATTAAGGCACTTAGACTAGTTAAGTAGATTATTGAGAGCAAGCGTAAGATTACTAAGAAGAATATAACCTTATAGCTTACTATAGTATCCCTTAAGGTTGCCTTCTATAAGAAGAAGCTTCTAACTACTAAGGGTAGTATTACTAATCTACTAAACTAGAGTTAGATTAACGCGGCTACCTAGGATTTCGATTATATAACAGGCGACCCTTAAGGTCGTATTTCTAACACTATTACTATTATTAACGACTAATTGGTTATGTTAACCTTAGGTTTAGTTATGTCGACCTTAGGTTTAGAGGGGGGGTGCCTTAGGTCTAACTTGCCCTAATTTTATTTAGGTTTAATTAGACATTTAGGTAAGCTAGTAGGACCTAGTATAGCTATTAAGATATATACTACGCAGTTAAGCATTGTAAGCGTAGCATTAAGGCAACAATTCAATTTATACCTCTCGAGTAGAGGGCATAGGGGTTTAGGGTCCGCTAATCCTCTTATTTTATCTAGCTACTGCGCTGCTCGTTACGTGACCTAATTTCACGGTCCCGGGACCGGCAAATACCTCTACTTACATAAGCGCCGCTTTACACTACTATAACTCGGACAGGCCTACATAGGGTAGTTAGTAGACATTATTTTAGTGGTTAATAAGGGGGGGTATTAAGTATACACCCGGTAGCGTATTAGCATCTAGTTTATAAGGTTAAAATTACGGTTCAAGGTCTAAGGTTCACGGTTAAGGTTATTACTTAAGGTTAAGGTTTAAGGTTAAGGTTTAAGGTTAAGGTTTACGGTTAAGATCGACTAAGGTCGAAAACACTTAAGGTCCAAGGTATTTAGCAATAATCACGGTTACAAGGTCCTATTAAGTAACAACTAGTATTAGCACATTCTAAAGTAAGTACTACGTAACAATAGATACGGCTACATTACTAGAAAAACTTAGTACCTTTACCGATATAGGTAGAGGCTACGAACAGCCTATAAACCCTACGAAAATAGAAGGGGTCTATAGGGATTCTATCCCTTATAAGGGGATAGAGGAATCGGAGGAAGGGGAAACACCTAAATCTAGTAAAGAAGGGAGAAGTAGAACTAGCGCCGCTAAATTAGGTATAGGTATAGGAACGAATAGCATAATTGGAATAGATGCTATAACTGCCCTCTTTAGACGATTAGTAGTAGTAATAGAAAATGCTAGCCCTCGCTTTCTACCTCTAGGGGGTGCTAAGAATCCGTTCTTTAATAGTACTAATGCTACTAAGTTCTAGAAGCGGTTTAGCGACCTAATAGACTAGTATCCGCCTCGGGCATCTATTAAGAAGGATGATTTCTAGGGTAGGTTTAAGCGTAATTACGAAACTACTATCCGGCGCGTAGTTATAAGGCTGCCTAGGTGGCTCACTAACAAGGTACGTTTTAGGAGGGCGTTCTTATTAGAGTTCTTAAGGTTTAACGCCTACTCGATATTAGGGAGTCGGGAATATCTTAAGGAGATTATTAGGGCGTAGTAAGGTAAGAGGCCTAAAGAATAAGATGTGAAGGAATTTATCCGCCTGTTTATATCCTTAAGTGACCTAATTGAACCTAAGGATTTAGATAACAGCTCCCGGAGTCGCCTCCTCCTTTAGGGATTGCTAGAGGGAGTCGTAAAAGCGGTCTATAAGGCTTGCGGGCTTCACCTAAAGTAACCTAAGAAGTTTAGGGACTTTTAGAGGATCCTCGATAAAGCTACTAGTATCGTAGATAGTAAGAAGGGATAGAAAGCTATATATATAGACTTCCCTCTTACTTTACCTTAGCTACACCGCTTAGTCGTAAAGTAAATGCCGCGCCTTAAGCCTAAGATTAACACGCTTAAGAAGGCCACTTCTAGGACTGTTATTAATAATAACCTAATCTAGAAGGTAGCTAAAATGAGCATACGTGCATACTAGCGCGGTCGCGTCGCGGACGCGGGTGCCTTCTACCCGAGCGAGAATTAACGCTCTATGTAACCGGAGAGGCACGACCTAGACACTAAACTGTAGGTTTACGTAATGTAGCGTCCCCTATCGTAGAATCACGAATAGTCTAAAGCGATAGATAGTTATTGCTACAACTATAGCAGTTCGAAGCACTAGGCTAGTAATTATAGGGCGATAAGGTCCTTAATATCTCGGGGCTACGTACACCTCGCCCCGAACAACTAGTAGTATCTAGGGAAATAAGGCGATCCGCGTCCTACTAAGTTTAACTTTCGGAGGGACTATAGTAAACCGAAACTACTCTACATGCTCCCTCTACTCGAAGAACATTATAGGCCGATCGAGTTTAATAACTAGTATAAGATTTCTACACTGCGTAAGTAATAGATAGGTAGGGACTACACTAGGGTAACAAAGGTCACGCCTCCTAATTATTCTAAGCCCCCTCCTAACTTTAGGCATTTAATGGAGTATAGCCCTTAGGACGCACGGTCTAGCTAAATAGAGAAGGCTACTAGTATATATTAGGTCTTATTCGGAGAAAGTAAAGTAGAGTAGGCGGTCGACTTAGGCGAGCTTAACGAGGTATCTACCTATCCTATGCAGTCTAATAAAGTAAAAGGGAAGGTACCCGTAGGCATTCTAAAGAATCCGTACCCGAGGACCCGGTCCTTAGCCTAGGATCTACGAGCCCGAGCTAAGGCTACTAAGAAAGTTCGCCTACAATTAGAATAGGAGATCCGGTAAGCTAAGATTAACTAGTAGGAGATTGAAATAATTAACGAAGTCAGTGCTTAAATAAGCGAAACTTAATTATTAGCTAAATCCGGGGTAACCCTAGGAAGGGGAAATAATGCCTAAGTAAATAGATTAGGGAACGATGCTAATAAAGGACTACCTAAGGATATGCCTATTAGTCCCGTAAACGCCCCCTTCGCATAAAGGAAGCGTATATAGAATGCTAAGACTATAAGGATTAATAACTACGTCCGATAATATAGTTTAGCTAGTAATGGCCCGGTTATAAAGGAAGAGGGTATTATCTACTAGATTGATTAGATCCTCTAGATAACGTTTCCTAATGTAAACGCCTAAGATTAGTTTCGATATAGTTGCTAGTTCGAGGCTACCCTCTTCGGTCGCGTTACTAACACCCCCGCTCTTTAGGAGAAGCTCGCTATAGTACGACGCCTTATAGGAAAGGACCCTAAGGTTCGTACTAGACAAGTAGTTACCTATAAAGATGAACCTAAGTATAATAAGGAGGTCTTCCGCGAAGATAGTTAGGCCTAGTATATCGGAGTATATTTAACCGTACTTTACTCTAAAGGTGCGGTCCCTACTACTAAGCTTTATAAGGACGTTAAGAAAATCGGGCTCTCTAGTGTCCTTAATAACTTTACTATAGTCCCTAGTCCTTAGGTAGTAGCGGAGTTCGGGATAAACAAGAATTAGATTAGGTGCCTAATTAACGAGGGTTCCGAGGTGAATATTATCGGCTAGAGGAACGCTTATAGATTTAGGTTACCGGTAATGTCGAGTACTTAGCTTACCTTTCGAGGTGCTAGAGGGCGGGCCTAGTTTAAAGGTGTTATAGGTAATTTGGATGTTTAGGTATTTAGGGTTTACTACTAAATAGACATGTTTATCTCCTCGGATCTAAACTTACTAATAATCCTAGGACGTCCGTAGGCCCGTAAGGTGCGACTTACTACCCGTAACTGCGATAATAGTTCATAGGAGGGGACTATTACTAGCCGTAAAGGTAAAAGTGTTATGTTTACTACCCTAGTTAGCTCGGACAGGTATAAGACCCTTTAAGAACTATTAAAAGCGTCGGGAAATAGAAGGGTAGGTTAAGTTACGGCGCTTAACCTACCGACTTACTAAAGCCGGATTTGATAAAATTAGTAAGGTTCTCGCACTATCTCGGAAAAACCTCGGACTTTAATTTACCGGTCCCGGGACCGGTAAATAGCTATAGTAAGGAAAACGGATACGACTACGACACGACGCATCTATAGGACGACACGACGCATCTATAGGAACCCGGTAAGGCTCTAACGCCTAGCAACTATTTAGCTTACTTATTAGGATTGCTTAGGACTACTAGAGTAAAGAAACGAGTTATAGAAATTGGAATAGGCGCGTTCGAGGGAGATTCTATTACTAACGTTTATTTAGTTTAAGGGGATTAGCCTACCGAGATCCTAAGGTAGTCTACATTAAATGCTTAGGCACGAAAGTAATAAGTAGGCTAACATATAGCTAATATTAGGATACCGTAGGTCTTTACGATATATAAGCGTAAGGCGGATAAGAAGAAGCTAGTAGACGCAAGCGTTTACGAACGCCTAGAATCACGAGTTAAGGGAGATATAGAATGGAAGCGTAGGGCACTATACCTAGAATCTAAGATGCCTAAAGGATAAGGACCGTTCGATAGGAAGTACTTAACTAAGAAATTCTTAAGTATTAAGCGAGGTAGCCGGATTACGCTAGAACGACTTACCTTAATTAAGGTTAGTATTAAGCTATTACTAATAGAGCTGTCACCGTACCGGCGCCCATTCACCTCGATCCGCGCGCACGTGCGTGGGCACCACAAGCGCGCCGCTGACTAAGCCGCTGACTAATCGGCTTGGCGCTCCCTTAAGTATCTCGCGCTCTCCGCGCCTCTCTTAGATAGCTATCTATTCGACTTGTACCTTATCCGACCACGTGCTTGCACCTGCTTGAGACACTTCGAATAGATCATCACCAACGTGTAGAGAGACACGAGAAGCTGCATTCGGGAGATTGCAGAGAAACCGCGACAGCACAAGGTGCTGAGATCAGGTGTTGGACTCGACTGAGTCGCACCTTGAAGTAGGTCATAGCTAACACAGCAGCAATGGCAAGACCCACCGGCACCGGCGCGCCAGGCGCAGGCGCAGAGAACACTGACCGACGCGTCCATCGCGCGTCCCTTAGTAGATCATCCTTCTTCACCCTCCCACCTGATCCGCCGGATCCCAACAGCGCGAACCCAGCCCAGGCGACTCAGACCCAAGGACGAGAAGAGGATATTGTGAACAAGCTCCTCGACGAGAACAACCAGTACCGCAAGCAGCATAAGAAAGTGTTCGACCAACTCCAAGAGATTGAAGAGGAGGAAGCCGAAACAGAACTGAACTTGGCTGATCTGTGCGGGCACGAGTTCATCGAGGATGAGACAGAAGACGAAGGAGCGGGCACGAGTGCAAGCGCACCTGAGAGGAGGGTTACTATCGACAACTTCCAGGAAGCTTTTGACTCACTGAATGGGCTGAACGCCGATAAGTTCAAGAAGACGGTCAACGACCACCCTCAAGCGATCCACAAGATCCTGTGCGACATCGAGTCAGACCATCGCCGCACACACAAACTAAATGCGACACTCGAGATGGCCAACCGCATCAACCTCCGTAAGGCGCAAGATGCAAAGGACCAGATGGACCGACTCGAGGATGCGATTGGTGAGGAACAAGCGGAGAACACCACTCTCAAGGAGGAAATCACCAAGTTGAAGGAGGAGATCGCAAAGCACGATAACACCATCAACGTCGACCCCGATGAACTTATCCAAGCCAAGGCTGATACGGCCAAGGCCACGGAAGCTAAGAAGCTGTACCGCACCCAGTGCAAGGCAGCTGAGGCCAAGCTTGTAGCTGCCGAGGAACGCATTGCTGAGCTCGAGAAGCAAAAGAAGGAACGAGGGCGGTCCAAGGAGAAACAGGACCCACCTCCGCAGAGAACGGAGTCCGAAGAGTCGCTGGAGCGTCGCCAGAATGGCGGCAAGCCAAACAAGCCTCAGAAGTCCGGCAAGCCCACGAAGAACAACGGAGATCCTGATTCGTCTGACTCTTCGGACGACGAGGATGGTGACAAGGACAAGAACCGCAAGAACAGTCGCAAGAGCGGTAGTCGCGAGAGGGCTAGTAAGAAGACGGACTCAGATGGCAACCCCATCTCGGCATACACCACATATGATGCCAACATGACTACCGGCATCAAGTCTTCTACCGAACCGAAGGCCCCTACCAAGTTCGACCCGAAGAGCGACGACATCAAGTTTCAAGAATGGCAGCGTGCTGCTGAAGCTAAGCTGCAAGCATCCAAGTACCGTACAGTAAAGGACTCCCTTCAAAACGTCCAGAGCTGGCTGAAGAACGGCGCTTGGACATATGTCGACTCAAAGATTCCTAGTCTCACCAAGTCCACGGATGGCACAACTACCCAGTATGCCTCCGTTGATGAGATGATGGAGGATCTGGCTAAGCGCTACGGCACCCGCAACGCCCACGCCAACGCCATGACCAAGCTCAACACTCTTCAGCAAGGCGACAAGGAGAAGTTCAGCGACTTCTACCCATCCTTCCGCGAGAACGCCGACATCGTCAATCTGGACAACGGCGCCGAGGAGAAGAAGCTCGAGAAGGACTTCTTACTCCGCAAGCTGAATGCGCGCTACGACAACCGCATTATGAACGAGGATACGGCCAAGATGACTCTCGAACAAGTTGTCTCAGCACTGTACGATTACGAGGACAAGTTTGAAGCCTACGACCTTAAGCACGGCAAGACCAGCAACAAGACCCAAGGTGACAAGAAGAACACCAAGGGTGGCGATGACAAGAAGGATAGCACTTCGAGCGGTGGAGGCAACACGAACACCACTACCAACCCGAATGCTAAGACCAAGTGGGCTGACCGTCCTCAGCAGTATCAGCACATCCAGCCTCTGGATGCGACTCGAGCCCAAGAATGCATCGACCAGAATCGGTGTCTGAAGTGCGAAGAAGAGGGACACCGCCGCGTTGACACAGACCAGTGTCCACTGCGCGATGTTGCCCGCCGTCCTTTCGCACCAGGTTACAACCCAAGCAACAACCGTCGCAATGGTGGTGGCAATGCCAACAACAACGGCGGCGCGGGAAACGCCTAGTCCACTCTGTGAGCGCAACACACAGTGGACCGCACGAGTCACGAGTACAAGAGCATGAACATGAGCAAGGACCTCCTGAGAGAGGCAAGGTTTTGAGCATATCGGCACACTCCCTGCTGGCTGCAAACCACTCTGTAGATGAACACAATCCAGTGATAGCTTCTCATTTGGTTATGCCATGCACAGTGAATGGAAAGATCCCTGCTCAAACCTTTCATGATGATGGTGCTAACTCTACGTACTTCGACATCGACTTTGCGCGCAGAAATAACCTTGATATGATACAACTGCCCAACCCCATGGGGCTGATGTTAGCAGACGGCCAACCTGCTAGTGACCTAATCACTCACAGAACAACGGCACAGATCCAGATCGGCGACCACGTGGAGACAAGGTCTGGTTACTGCGCATCACTGGAATATGATGTAGTCCTCGGCCGACCCTGGCACGACGAGCATCAGCCTGTGTTCCACTATGCGTCAGGAACCATGACTCTGTTCTCAGCCTATTGCCGCGCCAACTGCTTGAGGAGCACTGAACCCGTATGCGTGCAGTCTATCAACGACAAAGGAACCACGCCGGTGTGCATCCTGCAGACCGAAATGCCAGTGCTCGAACCCTCCAGATCCAACTTCGCTAACTACGTACGACCTTACGTAGAGGATGAAGATGAACCCGTCCCAGCTGTGGTTCAGGAGACACACAACACGAAGGCAGCCATGCGGCATGCAGTAGACCTTGAAGAAGAACTGGAAGCATCACACCACGCCCGTAAGCCATTACCTGCTGATGGTCCTGACACTCTGAAGCGTCCGGCTCGACACACCAAGAAGGCGCCGAAGCCTATGCCAGAAGAACCCGAGATCGATATCAAACCCATCACGGCAGAGGCGCTTAGGCGAATGAGTCGCAGGCAAGGCTGTGAAATTCATATGATGTGGATGTTTGATCCGAAAGAAGACCTTGACAAACAAGTCGCTCGCGATCCCCTCTCAGCTTGTGCGCTGAAGGCATTCGGCATGCGAGCTAAGCCCGTAAGAGGAGGCACGGCTGCGATGTTGGTGGACTCCAACACTCAGGAGAACATGGACAGATTGGAGAAGTCCCCGGGTGATTACACCCAGCGACAACTCAATGCATCTGCCGTGTCAGCCGACGACTATCAGCGATTCATGAACGGCAAAGACAAAGACCAAGATCCTACCCCTTTGCTGCCGGTTGAATTCCGAGAAATGGCCAGACTGTTCAGCCGCAAGGAGGCAGACAAGGTGCCACCAAGGAGACCAGGTGTGGACCACGAGATCAAACTGAAGAACGGTCAAACCCCTCCGTTTCGAAGACCATACTCCTTCTCCGCTCGGGAAAACGAGGTCATTAAAAAATGGGTCGATGACCAGCTCGAAAAAGGCTTCATCCAGCGCAGTGTGTCACCAGCAGCAGCACCTGTTCTGATAGTAAAGAAACCAGGCGGAGGACTCCGCGTTTGTGTCGACTATCGTGCACTGAACGCGCTGACCACAAAGAGCAGGTACCCAATCCCTCTCTTTCAGGAAACGCTAGACCGCATTGCAGGCGCGCAATGGTTCACTAAGCTGGATGTCATTGCAGCATTCAACCGTATCCGCATTGCAGCAGGGGATGAATGGAAAACGGCATTCACTACTAGGTATGGGCAGTTCGAATGCGTGGTTATGCCCTTTGGATTATGCAATGCGCCAGGAACATTCCAATCCTTCATTAACGACACTCTGAGGGAGTTCTTGGATGACTTCGTATCATGCTACCTGGATGATGCACTTGTATTCAGCAAAACCAGGGAAGAGCACGTCCAACATGTGCTAAAGGTTCTAAGAAAGCTCGACGCTGCTGGACTGCAGCTCGACATCGACAAGTGCGAGTTCTTCAGACATGAGACCACATATCTTGGCGTGATTATTACGAACGAAGGCATCAAAATGGATCCAGCCAAGATCGAATGCGTGAAGAACTGGCCTACTCCCGCCAACGTTACCGATATTTTGTCGTTCACGGGGTTTGCCAACTTCTATCGGCGGTTCATCAAAGACTTTAGCAAGATCTGTTTGCCCATGACCAAACTCACGCGCAAGAACGTACCATGGGAATGGTCAGAGTCGTGCCAACGAGCATTCGACGCGCTGAAACAGGCATTCATCGACGCCCCTACACTGAAGCACTTCTATCCAGGAAGAGAAACGATTCTCGAAACAGATGCCTCGGATTACGTGACCGCAGCAGTCCTTTCTCAACGAGATGAGAATGGCGTACTTCATCCGATCGCATACATGTCCAAGAAGATGGATCCGCAACAGTGCAATTACGACATCTATGACAAGGAGCTTTTGGCGATCGTACAAGCTTTCGAAGAATGGCGCCCGGAGCTAACCGTCAACGAGTACGGCACTGACGACTACGAGAATCTGCCAGACCCCGACTCTGCAGAGGACAAGCCTACTCTCGTGTATTCTGATCACAAGAACCTTGAATGGTTCATGAGTACGAAACAGCTTAACCGAAGGCAAGCTAGGTGGGCCGAGTTCCTGTCCCAATTCTTCTTCAAGATAGTGTACCGACCAGGCGTACAAGGCACGAAGCCGGACAGTCTCACACGGCGCTCACAGGACCTTCCTGTGCCTGGCGATCTTACTGATCCGCGCAATCAGCAACAACATCAGATATTGCTTGGGCCAGACCGGGTTCTGAATCTGTCCTCCACGAGAGTCCTTAGCGCCTCCGCCAACGACGTCGTGACTCCGCTCACCACCGCCATCCGAGAATTGTATGCGCAGCCAGAAGCAGAGGAGGCCGTCCAACAACTGGAACGCGATGAGCCATGCACGCTGCTACGAAAACATCGTATCGACGACCGTCATGCAGTGCCAGTTGGGGGAATGATATACATCAAGAACATCTATGGCGGATACAGCCTGTTCGTTCCACCAGAGTCAGAAGATGCCCTTGATGAAGGAGAAGTGCCGGTGCGCACTCGCATCGTGCAAGCTTTCCATGACCATGCCGCAGCGGGCCACATGGGAGATGAAAAGACTTACGAACTCGTTGCTCGCAATTATACTTGGCCAGGCATGGCTCGTTTTGTCAAGAAATACGTCCGAGCTTGTCGCACTTGCCACACGAACAAGAGCACCAACATCCAGTACCCTGGACTGTTGAAGCCGTTGCCTGTACCATTCGGCGCATGGGAAGACATTGCTGTCGACTTCGTCGTCAAACTGCCGGAGGGGAAGAGTGCGGTGGATGGACGAACATACGAGAACATCATGACGGTCACATGCCGCCTTACCAAGGAAAGACACATCATTCCTGTCCTCTCGATGACCGCCGAACATTGTGCCTTGGTGTTCTTGAAGTACGTGTTCAGCAGACATGGGCTTCCCAAGTCCATCGTCTCAGATCGCGGCACGCAATGGGTATCGGCCTTTTGGCGAAGGATCTGTGCCCTCCTAGGCATCAACCAGAAGCTCTCATCTTCATATCACCCGGAGACGGACGGCCAGTCGGAGAACACGAACAAGGTGATGGAACAGTACCTCCGCATGTTCGTCAATTACGCTCAGGATGACTGGCCGGATTGGGCCCCGTTGGCCGAGTTTACTGCTAACAACGCCGTATCAGCTACAACAGGGGTATCACCGTTCTACGCCAACACAGGACGTAACCCACGCTTTTCCGAGCTCCACCTCGAGCTCCCAATGCCACTTATGCCACACAGGCAACGACTCGACGCGGAGTCAGCAGACAGGTTCGCAAGAAAGATGCATGACATGCAGGAGTTCCTACGACAGCAAATGGCCCTCGCCCAAGCCGTCCAAGCCGAATACGCAAACCAAAACCGTACACCAGCACCACGATACGTCGAAGGTAACGAGGTATGGGTGAGCACCGAGAACTGGGAGATGGAGAGACCGTCTAGGAAGTTGGACGTGAAGTGGTCAGGTCCGCACGTGATCACGGAGGTGCTGCCGGGGAACACCTATAAAGTGGAGCTGCCGCCCACTATGAATATTGACAACCGCTTCCACTCACACCTTCTAGCACCGGTTCATCCTCCAGTCGAAGGGCAAGTACAACCTGCGCCTCCACCGATACGAATCGTGGACGACGAACAACACGAAACCAACCCAGCCGAGCCCGACTTTTGGGAAGTGGAGGAGGTGTTGGATTGCAAGAAGAGATGGCCGAGAGGAAGAACACCTAGAGGTGGTGTGAAAGAGCCATATTATGAGTACTTGGTGAAGTACGTTGGATACCTAGAACCATCCTATGAAGCTGCGGGCCAGGTCATTGAGACAGCCGCCGCCTCTGTCGCCGACTTTCACCATAACCATCCTCGAGCAACCAGACCACCTGGTTTTCAACCTCCTGCAGACTGGGTTGCCAATGAGGATGCCACGGGCATGCGACTGGCGCGTGACTCAGCACTCAATGCAGCAGCGATGGCTCTGATGCCGGTGGGACCTGGACTCAGGACTTGTGAGAAAGAGAGCGATACGCGTCGCGATGACGATCTTTCTCGACAAACAGACCAAGTAACAGGAGTGGATCTGCTGATTGGCGCGAGTCATGACGACAGTGAAGCTGATGCGCATCAGATCGCAGTGTGTAGCCGCCTGGATGGCGCGAGTCACTACGGCACAGGGTACCTGTGTGAAGAGCTGGGTACACACACCGAGAAAGACACCGTCCGGACAGTAGCTGAGGCTGCTGCGCCGTGTCGCCGCGAAAGTCTGCCTGCGTTACGTAGCGTCATAGATGGTTACGCGGAGGACGAGGAAGTCGACACTGTGACGGATGATGAGTTGATAGACGACGAGAAGTTCGCGAAGGCAATGATGGATACGATGGATAGGAGAGGACAGAGTGCTCCGGAGCGCACTCTCAGAGGGGGGGGTAGTGTCACCGTACCGGCGCCCATTCACCTCGATCCGCGCGCACGTGCGTGGGCACCACAAGCGCGCCGCTGACTAAGCCGCTGACTAATCGGCTTGGCGCTCCCTTAAGTATCTCGCGCTCTCCGCGCCTCTCTTAGATAGCTATCTATTCGACTTGTACCTTATCCGACCACGTGCTTGCACCTGCTTGAGACAAGAGCGGGCCTTATTCAATAAGATGCTCTACAACCGGGAGGCAGTCCTTACTTAGGATTTCAGTTATATAAGGTAAATTAGGCACGACGTTATGCTACCTTAGAAGATTAACACGGTCCCTTATAGGCTATAGTAGGTACGCCCTATCCGGTTGTACCTAAGTCTTAGGGCAATTGTTAAGCGCATAATTAGAGCCCGGATTAAGAACAACATCCTAGAATACTTATAAGGGGTATATTCTAATAGCTAGTTCCTAGTCGTAAAGAAGGTTAATACCTCTAGAAGCGATGTGCTATATCGGTTAATTAACTTAGCTATGCTCCTAAATAAGGTTACTATACGCAATACTAACATTCCACCGGACACGGATAGCTTCTTAGAGGATTTTGCCGGGTACTAAGTCGCTTCACTTATAGACCTGTTTTTAGGTTATAATTAGATCACTTTAGATAAGTCCTACCGGGACTTAATAGCCTTTATAACCCCTCTTAGCCTAGTACGCAACACGACTCTACCTTAAGGAGCTACTAATTTAGTTGCTTAGTTCGTACGTACGGTAATAAAGATTCTACTTAATTATATCTTGCATCGAGCGAAGCCGTTCCTCGATAACATCGGTATTAAGGGACTAACTAAGGACTATAGGAACGTAGAAGTAGAGCCTAGGTTAAGGAGATAGGTCGTTAAGTATATCGTTTCCCTAGATCTAGTTCTTACTAACCTAGAGAGAGCTAGTGCGGTAGTTACTAGAGGCAAATCCTAATAGTTATACAAAAAGCTTAAGATTGTTAGGTACGTTACTAGCCCGGATAGTCGCTATCCTAACCTAAAGGTTATAGCTAATATTAACGACTGATTAGTTGTGTTAACCTTAGGTTTAGTTATGTTGACCTTAGGTTTAGAGGGGGGGGTTCCTTAGGTCTAACTTGCCCCTATTTCATTTAGGTTTAATTAGACATTTAGGTAAGCTAGCGGGACTAGTATAGCTGTTAAGATATATACTACGTAGTTAAGCATTGTAAGCGTAGCATTAAGGTAACAATTCAATTCATACCTCTCGAGTAGAGGGTATAGGGGTTTAGGTCCGCTAATCCTCTTGTTTTATCCGGCTACTGCGCTACTCGTTACGTGACCTGATTTTACGGTCCCGGGACCGGCAAATACCTCTGCTTACATAAGCGCCGCTCCACACTACTACAACTTAGACAGGCCTACATAGGGTAGTTAGTAGACATTATTTTAGTAGTTAATGAGGGGGGGGATTAAGTGTACACCCGGTAGCGTATTAGCATCTAGTTTATAAGGTTAAAATCACGGTTTAAGGTCTAAGGTTCACGGTTAAGGTCATTACTTAAGGTTAAGGTTTAAGGTTAAGGTTCAAGTTTAAGGTTTAAGGTTAAGGTTCACGGTTAAGGTCGACTAAGGTCGAAAACACTTAAGGTCTAAGGTATTTAGTAACAATCACGGTTACAAGGTCCTATTAAGTAATAACTAGTATTAGCACATTCTAAAGTAAGCACTACGTAACAATGGATACGGCTACATTACTAGAAAAACTTAGCACCTTTACCGATATAGGTAGAGGCTACGAACAGCCTATAAACCCTACGAAAATGGAAGGGGTCTATAGGGATTCTATCCCTTATAAGGGGATAGAGGAATCGGAGGAAGGGGAAACACCTAAATCTAGTAAGGAAGGGAGAAGCGGAACTAGCGCCGCTAAATTAGGTATAGGTGTAGGAACGAACAGCACAATTAGAATAGATGCTATAACTGCCCTTTTTAGACGATTAGTAGTAGCAATAGAAAACGCTAGCCCTCGCTTTCTACCTCTAGGAGGTGCTAAGAATCCGTTCTTTAATAGTACTAATGCTACTAAGTTCTAGGAGCGGTTTAGTAACCTAATAGACTAGTATCCGCCTCGGGCATCTATTAAGAAGGATGATTTCTAGGGTAGGTTTAAGCGCAATTGCGAAACTACTATCCGGCGCGTAGTTATAAGGCTGCCTAGGTGGCTCACTAATAAGGCACGTTTTAGGAGGGCGTTCTTATTAGAGTTCTTAAGGTTTAACGCCTACTCGATATTAGGGAGTCGGGAATATCTTAAGGAGATTATTAGGGCGTAGTAAGGTAAGAGGCCTAAAGAATAAGATGTGAAGGAATTTATCCGCCTGTTTATATCCTTAAGTAACCTAATTGAACCTAAGGATTTGGATAATAGCTCCCGGAGTCGCCTCCTCCTTTAGGGATTGCTAGAGGGAGTCGCGAAAGCGGTCTATAAGGCTTACGAGCTTTACCTAAAGTAACCTAAGAAGTTTAGGGACTTTTAGAGAATCCTCGATGAAGCTACTAGCATCGTAGATAGTAAGGAGGGATAGAAAGCTATATATACAGATTTCCCTCTTACTTTGCCTTAGTGTCACGAGACAGCACTTTTACTTACTACCCCGCGATACGTCATCGGCCGTAGCCCCGCGCGCTAGCGGCCGCTAGCGCCCGCTAGCTTACTTTACGTTCCCTTATCTTCTCGCGCGTACCTTCGACCTCTTAGATAGCTCGCGTAACTACATATGTCTCTACCCGTACCTATAGTAGTCCCTCTCGCCCGTCATAGTTAGTTACGCCTTTCTTTAGAGTAGAGAGCTAACCTCTACGCGATACCGACACTAAGAACCGCTAGAACGCGCGATCTAGGTCCGCGTACGACCTAACTTCATAGACTACGAACTATAGTAACCGACCTCCTCGAGACAACGCCGATAGCGCGAACGCGAGTCCTCTATTCTAGTAGAACTGCTTAATAGAGACGCTAGCGACCTAGAACTTTAAGCACACCTACGATCTATACTAAGCCCCGGAGATAGTAATAATATGCACCCGGATCGCCTTACGCGTATCTAAGAGTAGTAAGAGGGTAAGGGAAACATGCCGTTAACGTAAGGCGGTATAGGTAAGTCTCCTCTCTCTTAAGTATAGACTTATTAATCCTAAACCTAACTACTCGAATCATAAGATACTATGCGAGCCGAGTCGTAGCTACGTGTCGAGTCTTTAACACGACCGAGTAGTCTACGGTAAGGTAAGTAGCTAGTTAAGGACACTAACCTGTCCGGCTACGAGGACGATAGGTAAGGTATCGACTTAACCTCTATCTACGACCTAGATGCACTACTACGACTTAATGCGATCGACCGCGTTAATACCGAGTTCACTTACGACCTAGCTAACTATCGACTCGCCGACGCTACTACGTTCTAGAGATAAGTTAAACTACGCCTAGTTACGATCTACCTTAGCGTTAAGAGTACAGTTAACGGGTACGCTAAGCTTAAGACGGCCTTTAACTCGAACCGCGAACTTATAAAGCGATATCGTAAGGAACGTAACGTAGCATTATAAGAGCGGGATAAAGTAGAAGATAAGCTCGAATAGGCTAAGAACGCTATCGACATTATTACTTAGGATCGCGACGAGATCGTGTAGGAGCGGGATAAGCGAGACGCCGATACGAAGACCTACGAGGAACGCGTACGCTAACTCGAGGAAGAACTTAATAACGAGGACCGGATCCCTAACCCCGAGGACTATATATTAAAGACTACCTATAAGCGGATTACTAACGAGTTGTCTAACCGCATTACTACCGTAAATGGTAACCTCGAATAAGCGGAGGACGAGCTTAAACAGTATAAGAACGAAGTTAACGAACTAAAGAATAAGATTATGTACCTTACGATATAAGCACGCCTAAACGAGTCGACCGAGCGACCTTACACCTTCTATAAATAGCGCGAACACTAACGCCGTCGCTAGTAAATAGATCCTAGATTAGACGGGTTTCCGCGGGCTAGTGCTCGCCGTTTATAGACACTAGTAGGATAGGTTCGTTAGGACCGTAATAGACTCCGTACTAAGTACGACCGACGTCGTACCGACCGCTATACTTTAGTCGTTACCTACAAGACGGACAACACTACTACGTTTACCTAAGAGCCCGATAAGCGCTTCCCTTATCCTAAGAAGTTCGATAACACTACTAAATTGACGTCCTACCGGGACTAGAAGGATAGCTATAAGGACGCTATTAGCGTACGATACACCCCTTAGATACCGTATATTAACATCTTTAACTACATTAAGCGCTACACCTCCGGTACCCCTAAGGACATCTTCTTACTCGCTATCGAGAATAACTCCTAGGGCTCGCTCGAAGACATGTAGGACGAATTGGACGAGAACTTCGGTAAGAACCTACGCGATGTCGCACTTAAGGTAGGCCGCGAGCTCTATTAGCTCCGTTAGAAGAAGAACTAAGAGTTCGCCGAGTACATTATTGAATACCGCCGTCTATTAGCTAAAGTAGGTAAGAAGCTAGTTACATATAAGCTATAGGTTAGCCTAAACGAGTTCTAGATGCGTAAGATAGAAGATTATTAGATGCTTAACTTCGCTAAGTTCTACCGTATAGCTAAGGATAAGGAGGAAGCCTAGAACACTCTTAAGAGCATGCACGGTAAGAATAACGATAAGGATAAGGACAAGGATAACGCTAATGCTAGCTAGTAGAACAATAACCGTCGGTAGTAAGGCAACGGCGGTTAGTAGTAGTAGTAAGGTGGTTCTAGCTTAGGCGGATAGCGCGTACTACTTACTAATAACACGCTTACTATTACTACGCGTAGCTAGAACATAGGTCCTACAGTCCGCATTATCCCTCGTAAGTATAGTAGCCTACTAAAGCTTACCGACGAAGTTCGCGACTAATGCCGCCGTAAGGGTAGATGCTTTCGCTATCGAGAGCCTAACTATACCGGCCTCGACCCTATGTGTATTCTCTATAACTTACGCGGTAAGTGGCGTACCGGTAATGTCGACCGAGAGACCCCTATCGCCCTTAATGCTATAACCGATGTACTAGCCCTTCCTATCGAAGTAGCTCCTTAGGGAAATGCTTAGCTCCTTAACATAGTCGCGTTAAAGGAGCTACCTACGAATCTACGAATTACGAACATAAAGAACTAGAGTAAGAATAAGGATACGAGATGCTTACCTAAGAGGAGGAATATCTATGTGTAGTAATAGCTAAGGGCGACACCTATACGCCGATACATGTATAACTAACGTATAGTAAGCATATAGTGTGCGCTAGTACTATAACTAGTACATTAGGTAGGAAAGTAAAAGCTCTTACCCTCTCTAATACTAGTACCTCTTCTAAGTTCACTAATCTAAGATTCGTCCGCGTAAATAACATACCTACATTTAAGCTAGATAGACCCCGTAGGCTCCGCTTAGCTAACGGATTAACTGCCCGCCTCTTAGAGGCGGCGCTAATAGATATTACTATCGGCGGGTACACTAGTTAAGAGCTCTACTACATTATAGACCTAGACAAGTACGACATTGTTCTCGGCATCTCGTAGCTTAAAGAACACGACCCGTCTTGTAGTTTTAAGAATAAGACGCTTTCGTTCGACAAGCCCTTCTACTACTAGTCCTATTACGAGGGTAGTAGGCCATGTACAATTATTATAGACGTAATAAGTAAATCCGCGCCTAAGTCCGTACTACCGAAAGTCGTGCCCTAGGAGCCTAACCCGGACATATGCTTTATTAGCGCTAACGCCTTCTACCGAATAGCTAAGCGCGCGCGTAAGCGGTAAGGTAAGTAGTAAGATAGCGACGAAATGTTTACCCTATAGCCCGAAGACTTTAACCCTAACGACGAACATACTAGTACGTTCGCTATGTCGCCGGACGACTAGGAGATATTTATAAAGAAGAGTAAGGTTTAGGACCCTAAAGTTAAGTTACCGCCTAACTACTATAACATCGCGGATACCTTTAGGCATAAAAACGACTTTAAGTTACCTAAGCATAGCCCTTTAGATCATACCATTAACCTAAAGCTAGGCTCCGAGAATAACCTACCGTATAAGAAAGCATTCGGTATAAACCTAGAACAACTAGCCGTTGTTAAGAAATTTATCGACGACGGCATAGCTAACGGTACTATTGAACCCTCGAAGTCCGACATGTCGTTACCTGTTCTTATTATTAAGAAGCTAGGAGGGGGGTTACGTATATACATCGACTACCGTACTCTTAATACACTTACTATTAAGGACCGCTACCTAATTCCGTTACTACGGGAGACCCTCGAACGCGTGTATAAGGTAAAATAGTTCACGAAGCTTAATATCGTCGTAGCATTTAACAACATACGCATCCGTAAAGGAGATGAATAGATAATAGCCTTTATTACTAGGTATAGGCTATATTAGTTTAAAGTACTCCTATTCGGCCTATATAACGGACCTAGTAGCTAGTAACGTAAGATTAACGAGATTCTACGAGAATTCCTCGACGACTTCGTTACCGTATACCTCGACGATGTACTTATATACACGGACGGCTTACTTAACGATTACCGAGCTTATGTTCGTAAAGTCCTACTTAAGCTACGTAAAGCCGGCCTACTAGTCGATATCGATAAGTATGAATTCCACGTTAAGCGTATTAAGTATCTAGGCCTAATTATTACTACCGAGGGCGTTAAGATGGACCTATTTAAGATCGAGGCTATTATAAACTAGGAAACGCCGCGTAATGTTAAAGACGTACTTACCTTCCTTAGATTTACCGGATTCTACCGTAAATTCATCTACGGGTTCTCTAAAGTTACCGCATGTCTAACCGAACTTACGAAGATAGGGGAAGGTAGTAAGGTTAACGGCAAGATACCTAAGGCTAAGAGACTACCGTTTATATAGACTCCGTAGTGCGAAGCAGCATTCTAGGAACTTAAGTAGAGGTTTAGCTAAGCCGGCATGCTTACGTACTATTAACTAGGCGAACAGATCTAGGTTAAGACTAATTCTAGCGACTAGGTTAATGTAGGAGTCCTATCGTAGATAATTAACGGAGTCCTCCGACTAGTAGCATTCTATTTAAAGAAATTAAGCCTATAAGAGTGCAATTACGACATCTACGACAAGGAACTACTAGCTATCGTTAAGGCATTCGAGGAATAGTAACCTAAACTTATCGCGGCTATAGACGATAAACTAGTCCGCGTCCTCTCCGATTACCGTAACCTAGAGTACTTTATAACCACGAAGTAGCTTAATAGGCGCTAAGTACGCTAGGCTAAGTTCCTCTTACAGTTTAACTTTAAGATCACCTACCGACTAGGCCTATAAGGTATAAAGCCGGATGCTCTTACCCGTCGCTCTTAGGACATCCCGGCGGGGGTAGATAACGAGAGAGTGTAGTATTAGTAACAGACTATCTTAAAACCGCACAATCTCGACATCGTTACGTAATTCGCTATGTAGACCGATAACATTAAAGACGAAGCGGAATCCGCTATATAGATAGACACTTAGTTATTATAGCCGTCCTATGTCCTACCTTTAGTATACGACTCTAACGATAAAGAAGACTACTATAAGAACGACGTCGTGCCTACACTACGGCGATTAGTAAGACTAGCCCGGTAGTAAGAACCTATTTAGCCATTACTAGAGGAAAACGATAGTAATACCGAATTAGAAGGAGGTGTTCCTCTCAACGACATACTAAGTAACGAGGAACCTATTAAACCCGCCTCTTAAGAACCCGCTCTTCCTATAGAACCTGTTCCTAGAGCCGCTAAACCTCCGCCTAATTAAGACTCGGAGCCCGATAAGTAACTAGAAGAAGTTTTGTACGAAGAAGTGTACAATAGTAAGACTATAAAAGCCTATATATAACGGCTAAAGACCGACCTATAGTAAGGACGTACTAATACTTAGCTCTAGTAGTAGAAGATCGCGGCTTCGGACTACGAGATCATTATGGACCGGTTGTATGTTAATAAAGCCCTGTACGTTCCGGCATTCTAGAACCTTCGTACCCGGATAGTGAAGCGATACTACGACGGTAGAGCCGTAGGGTACTAAGGCATCGCTAGGACCTTTAACCTACTATAGAGTGTTAGGAACCGCTGTACGTTATCACAACTCGGGCTTGGATCTTTGCAGGGATGTCTCAATCAGTTATGAAGGTAGTGGTTCCAAACAGTATATGGTGTATACTTAAAATGAGTTGAGCACGAGGCTCCTATCTACTCGTAAAGAAGCGTCGTCTATATAGTGCCATGCCTTGGCGTGCTGCTCGTCTGCTCGTCTGCTCGTCTGCTCGTCTGCTCGACTGCTCGTCTGCTCGTCTGCTCGTCTGCTCGTCCAATGAAGTCTTCTTATGCTGTTTCCGTTCCGAACCGTAACATAGAGGTAGAATCTGTTTTAGCCTAACATAGCTAGCGATGTCGCCCGATACGTCCGATACTGTATTACATGCCGGAGATCTATACTATCTCGAGTGCTTAAGTAAGGCACACTATCCTTACACTCGACCCTAAGCTACGAATGGAAGCACATCGTAGTAGACTTTATTATCGACCTACCGCCTAGTAAGGACCTAGAGATAGGGCTAGTCTATAAGCATATTATAACCGTTACTAACATACTTACTAAACGAGTTTACCTACTACCTACGAACGACTTATTAGCCGAGTACGTAGCGCTACTATTCTATAAGTACATCTTTCCGTTACACGGTCTACCGGAGGTTATCGTTAGTAACCGCGGTACGCAATTTGTTAGTGCGCTCTTCCGAAGACTTTACGTACGCCTTAGTATTAAGTAAAATCTTTCTACGGCCTTCTATCTAGAGACTAACGGACAATCCGAGCGTACTAACTAGGCACTTAAATAGTATCTTCGCGCCTACGCTAACTATTAGTAGGACAACTAGGTTTATCTACTTCCTAATGCCGAGTTCGCTCTTAATAACTACTAGTCCGCTAGTACCGGCATAACTCCCTTCTTCGTAGATACCGGTCGCTATCCGCGGATAGAATTTACGAGCCTTACGAGACTATAAGTTACTACTAGAGAAGTACCTAATGTTAAAGCCGCTAATAACCTAGTTAATAACATATAGAACATATAGTAGTACATACACGAAGTACTCGAGTCTATGTATCGGGAGCGCCTCGAGGAGCTAAGAGATACACACGTATTTATATAAGTACGTACCGCCGATACCGCTAACGCCCGACGTACACTAGCGCCTACCTACAAGCCTAGTAACATGGTTCTACTAGATGCCCGTAATATCAAGACTACGCGCCTAAGTAAGAAGCTTAACTATAAGTACCTTAGGCCGTTTAAGGTTACTAGGACCGTAGGTAAGCGCTCGTATAAACTCGAGCTTACCGACGGTATGTAAATACATAATGTGTTTTATATAAGTAAGCTACGGCGAGTAGCCGACGAGGGGATGCCTAGATAGCGTAAGCTAATACCGGCGCCTATAATCGTCGAACGCGAGGGCTAGGCATCCGAGGAGCATAAGGTAGATAACTTAGTAGATTTAAAGATTAGGTATAACGACGTCTAGTATATAGTGCGATAGAAAGACAACACATAGAGCTAGGCTAAATAGACTATAGTGTTACTAGGATACGAAGAGCTCGCTATTGCCTTCTATTAGCGGTACCCTAATAAACCTAAGCCTACCTTCGACGGACTCGAGACAGTTACTTAGTACGGCCTAGTAGTGATCCTCGATACGTAGTACACACTAACTCTATAAGACGAAGGATTCCTATCCGTAGCCGTAGGTGAGCTACTCTATACTAACGGCATAACGACATCGCCTTCTAGTAAGCCTTACGAAGGTTACTATTACTCTACGACACGTATTGTATATAATAAAGCCTAAGAAACAAGCAATAGTAGTGCTACTAGCAATAGCGTACCGTACGCTTTAGGCACTAAACGTAATAGCATAGTTATAGGAGCTCCTTCTTTAAGGAGGGGGGGTACTATTACGAGACAGTACTTTTACTCACTGCCCCGCGACACGTTATCGGCCGCAGCCCCGCGCGCTAGCGGCCGCTAGCGCCCGCTAGCTTACTTCGCGTTCCCTTATCTTCTCGCGCGTACCTTCGACCTCTTAGATAGCTCGCGTAACTATATATGTCTCTACCCGTACCTATAGTAGTCCCTCTTGCCCGTAACACTTAGCTACACCGCTTAGTCGTAAAGTAAATGCCGCGCCTTAAGCCTAAGATTAACACGCTTAAGAAGGCCACTTCTAGGACTATTATTAATAATAACCTTATCTAGAAGCTAGCTAAAATAAGTATACGTGTATACTAGCGCGGTCGCGTCGCGGACGCGGGTACCTTCTCTACCCGAGCGAGAATTAACGCTCTATGTAACCGGAGAGGTACAACCTAGATACTAAACTATAGGTTTACGTAATGTAGCGTCCCCTATCGTAGAATCGCGAACAGTCTAAAGCAATAGATAGTTGTTACTATAACTGTAGCAGTTCGAAGCACTAGGCTAGTAACTATAGGGCGATAAGGTCCTTAATATCTCGGGGCTACGTACACCTCGCCCCGAATAACTAGTAGTATCTAGGGAAAGAAGGCGATCCGCGTCCTACTAAGTTCAACTTTCGGAGGGACTATAGTAAACCGAAACTGCTCTATATACTCCCTCTACTCGAAGAACATTATAGGCCGATCGAGTTTAATAACTAGTATGAGATTTCTATACTACGTAAGCAATAGATAGGTAGGGACTACACTAGGGTAATAAAGGTTACGCCTCCTAATTATTCTAAGCCCCCTCCTAACTTTAGGCATTTAATAGAGTATAGCTCTTAGGACGCACGGTCTAGCTAAATAGAGAAGGCTACTAGTACATATTAGGTCTTATTCGGAGAAAGTGAAGTGGAGTAGGCGGTCGACTTAGGCGAGCTTAACGAGGTATCTACCTATCCTATACAGTCTAATAAAGTAAAAGGAAAGGTACCCGTAGGCATTCTAAAGAATCCGTACCCGAGGACCCGGTCCTTAGCTTAGGATCTACGAGCCCGAGCTAAGGCTACTAAGAAAGTTCGCCTACAATTAGAACAGGAGATCCGGTAAGCTAAGATTAACTAGTAGGAGGTTGAAATAATTAATGAAGTTAGTAGTTAAATAAGCGAAACTCAATTATTAGCTAAATCCGGGGAAACCCTAGGAAGGGGAAATAATGCCTAAGTAGATAGATTAGGGAACGATGCTAATAAAGGACTGCCTAAGGATATGCCTATTAGTCCCGTAAACGCCCCCTTCGCATAAAGGAAGCGTATATAGAATGCTAAGACTATAAGGATTAATAACTACGTCCGACAATATAGTTTAGCTAGTGATAGCCCGGTTATAAAGGAAGAGGGTATTATCTACTAGATTGATTAGATCCTCTAGATAACGTTTCCTAATGTAAACGCCTAAGATTAGTTTCGATATAGTCGCTAGTTCGAGGCTGCCCTCTTCGGTCGCGTTACTAACACCTCCGCTCTTTAGGAGAAGCTCGCTATAGTACGACGCCTTATAGGAAAGGACCCTAAGGTTCGGACTAGACAAGTAGTTACCTATAAAGATAAACCTAAGTATAATAAGGAGGTCTTCCGCGAAGATAGTTAGGCCTAGTATATCGGAGTGTATTTAACTATACTTTACTCTAAAGGAGTGGTTCCTACTACTAAGCTCTATAAGGACGTTAAGAAAATCGGGCTCTCTAGTGTCCTTAATAACTTTACTATAGTCCCTAGTCCTTAGGTAGTAGCGGAGTTCGGGATAAACAAGAACTAGATTAGGTACCTAATTAACGAGGGTTCCGAGGTGAATATTATCGGCTAGAGGAACGCTTATAGATTTAGGTTACCGGTAATGTCGAGTGCTTAGCTTACCTTTCGAGGTGCTAGAGGGCGGGCCTATTGATTGATTATTCCATTAACGTGCTATTTGAGTCAAAGACTATGCAACACGGGTCTCGAGAACGAGACCAAAATTTGAGAGAAGGAGAAAAGCCCCGTCGTACCCCGGACGTAAAAACTCCTTAAAAGATGCGAGCAACGCTCGCTATTCGAACCGTAAATCGAATATATTGCGGCGTAGTACGCGCGTACCCGGTAGTCGTGTCTTGTCGAGAATTGCGGTTTGTCGCCTTGCCCCGGGCGAGACAAGTTTTGCGCCCGTGTCTCGTTCTTGTTTTAAAAGCCAAGCCGGCCGTACCCGTACGCACCGAGCAAAATCCCAAGAAACACCCGTTGCCTCTGTTTCAATCCAGTCGCGTTCTCCGGTCTCGAGTGTAGCTCCTCGGTCGCAGTGGCCTCGCTGTCGTCCCCCCCTCGGCCTCTCTTGGTTCCAGCCGTGCAGTATACGTGGTTTGCGCCCCTAAACGCCTCTCTTGGTTCCAGCCGGCAGTTTACGTGGTTTGCCGGGACGACAGGTAGACAGCGCCTTCGTTGTTCGAGCGACGTGTACGCTATGTACGTCGCTTTCCCTTCTCGCAGTTCCGGAGTTCTTGTTTGTAGATTTTGAGCGTATCTCGTTCGTTCGGTTCGTCCGACCTGTCTTTTCTTGTTTCGAGTCGAGTAGGCTTGTATTTTTCGAGAGAGAGAGTCTTAGTTTCTCTTCGTCGTAACGAAGATACTTACGTCGTCCGCCGCGTGAAGGCGCTCTCTATAGGACGACAGAGGGCGGGCCTAGTTTAAAGGTATTATAGGCAATTTGGATGTTTAGGTATTTAGGGTTCACTACTAAATAGACATGTTCATCTCCTCGGATCTAAACTTACTAATAATCCTAGGACGTCCGTAGGCCCGTAAGGTGCGACTTACTACCCGTAACTGCGATAATAGTTTATAGGAGGGGACTATTATGTTAGGAACCGCTGTACGTTATCACAACTCGGGCTTGGATCTTTGCAGGGATGTCTCAATCAGTTATGAAGGTAGTGGTTCCAAACAGTATATGGTGTATACTTAAAATGAGTTGAGCACGAGGCTCCTATCTACTTGCAAAAGAGCGTCGTCTATATAGTGCCGTGTCTTGGCGTGATCTTTCCTGCTCTCTCTGCTCTCTCTGCTCTCTCGAGAGAGCACCCGAGAGCACTGAGAGCACTCTGCATATCGGGTGCATCCGCTGGTCTGCTGGCATCGATTGGTTGGCTACGGGCTTCCCCAGACCGATCCGTAACACCATCCCCCTTCTAGCCTAGCTTCGTCCCGAAGCTTACAAGATGTCATTCCTTTCCAACTTTGTCATCCAACGATGTCTTCTTCTTCCCTTTCCCTTCCCGTCACCAAAACCAGTACGCATCGTCGCAAGAAGCTTGCCAAGTTCATTCGAGAGAACGGGATTACTATGGTCAAGTCGTGCTCTTTCTGCACTCGTGAGAAAAAGGTGTGCCGTGTCCACATCAAATCGGGCCGCTGTTCGGAGTGCAACGAACACAACATCAAGGGTTGTGACGTGCGAGTCACTCCTGCTGAGTGGAAGTCCCTTCAGTCCGTACGGGACAAGCTCACCCGTGAGCTTGAAGCGGTCCGTCATGATCTCGTTCGCAAGAGTGAAGAGATCGCGGCAGCCTATGCGAAGGAGGCGCGTCTTCGTCGTCAGCTTGAGCTGCACGAAAAGCGCGAGGGCGAGGCGATCGCTGTCGAGGAGGCGAGCATCCAAGTGTTAGAACAAGGGGAGCTCGAGGCCGCTCCGCCTTCCATCCCGGAAGACTGGTGGTTTCCTGCCTCCGATCCTTCGGTCTTCGACCCTAGCTTGTCCTTGGATGGGAATCTCCTCCTTCCTGAATCCTTCTCGGAGTTGGTCTCGTCGTAAGTTCGTCCTTTATCTGTTTTCCGTGTCGTAGTGTTGACTTCTGTGTCCTAGGTCATCAAATCAAGAAGCCGCTGTTTGATGCCTTTATCGTCAGGTCGTTTCTGCTAGGCAGATTTCGAGAGAAAGCTCTCGCATTCCTGGTATGCATTCTCTTCGCGAATCATTGCGTTGAACTCGCGGCTAACCATGTTCTTTTTCTTGCAGTTCCTTGCAAAATGGCCTTGCTCGCCACATACGTAGCAGGTGGAACCTTTGCTCTTCAGCCCCCTTCCTGTCCTACGTTCCGTTACGTCCAATTCCATTGGGTCTCCGTAACCATTAGGGTCCTGACTTCTGGCCTTGAAGCCCCCTCTTCCGCCCGCGGCGGGTCTCTGGTATCCAGGCTGTACGTGTCGGTCGTACCTCAACTCCTGGAGCCTTTCGTCGATCTCCTTTGCTGCCTTGATCATCGCCCCTAGCGTAACGACGCTGGCGTTTCGGGATAGTTCGGCTTTGACGTTGTCTTTCAGCCCGAGGTAGAACTGCGATCGCAAAGCTGCGTCGTTCCATTCCAGGTCGGCGGCATATCCTTGGAATTCTGAGGCGTACAGCGCTACAGAAGTAGTCTGTCGAAGTTGTCGGATATGTCGGTCGGCGTATACCTCCTCATTTGGTATCCCGTATAGATCATCGAGTTTCGTCTCAAACTCGTCGTAGTCGTGGAAAATTTTTCGAGTTTCCGTTTTCGGTGTTTCTCCCTCGCCCTGGTTGTGTAGCCAGTCCTTGAGGTATGGTCGGAATCCTCTAGCTGCTTTTCCTCGTAGGAAGGATGCGGCGTACAAGACTTTAGAAGCCTCGCCTTGAAACTGGTGTGCGTTGAAGTGAAGGTACAACTGAACCTGCAGTTGAAAAGCCTCCAGTTTGTCCTTGGTCCCGTCGAACGTCTCCGGCGTAGACACCTTAGGTGCACGGTGGTGGTCCAATGGGTTCAGCATACCCATAGGAGTGTTGTTGTTCTTGCTGCTTCCTGTAATCGACATTTCGCTCATTCGTTCCGTGATGCCAGTTGACTGTGGCTGTTGTCGTGACGGACTCCGGGTAGCGTCTCTCCCAGACATATGCAAAGGGCCCTGGTGGTGGTGCTCAAAGTTGTTAGGAACCGCTGTACGTTATCACAACTCGGGCTTGGATCTTTGCAGGGATGTCTCAATCAGTTATGAAGGTAGTGGTTCCAAACAGTATATGGTGTATACTTAAAATGAGTTGAGCACGAGGCTCCTATCTACTTGCAAAAGAGCGTCGTCTATATAGTGCCGTGTCTTGGCGTGATCTTTCCTGCTCTCTCTGCTCTCTCTGCTCTCTCGAGAGAGCACCCGAGAGCACTGAGAGCACTCTGCATATCGGGTGCATCCGCTGGTCTGCTGGCATCGATTGGTTGGCTACGGGCTTCCCCAGACCGATCCGTAACATATTACTAGCCGCAAAGGTGAAAGTATTATGTTTACTGCCCTAGTTAGCTCGGATAGGTGTGAGACCCTTTAAGAACTATTGAAAGCGTCGGGAAATGGAAGGGTAGGTTAAGTTACGGCGCTTAACCTACCGATTTACTAAAGCCGGATTTGATAAAATTAGTAAGGTTCTCGCACTATCTCGGAAAAACCTCGGACTTTAATTTACCGGTCCCGGGACCGGTAAATAGCTATAGTAAGGAAAACGGATACGACTACGATACGACGTATCTATAGGACGACACGACGCATCTATAGGAACCCGGCAAGGCTCTAACGCCTAGCAACCATTTAGCTCACTTATTAGGATTGCTTAGGACTACTAGAGTAAAGGAACGAGTTATAGAAATTGGAATAGGCGCGTTTAAGGGAGATTCTATTACTAACGTTTATTTAGTTTAAGGGAATTAGCCTTCCGAGATCCTAAGGCAATCTACATTAAATGCTTAGGCACGAAAGCAATAAGTAGGCTAATATATAGCTAATATTAGGATGCCGTAGGTCTTTACGATATATAAGCGTAAGGCGGATAAGAAGAAGCTAGTAGACGCGAGCGTTTACGAACGCCTAGAATCACGAGTTAAGGGAGATATAGAATGGAAGCGTAGGGCACTGTACCTAGAATCTAAGATGCCTAAAGGATAAGGACCGTTCGATAGGAAGTACTTAACTAAGAAATTCTTAAGTATTAAGCGAGGTAGCCAAATTACTCTAGAACGACTTACCTTAATTAAGGTTAGCATTAAGCTATTACTAATAGAAAGGGCCTTATTCGATAAGATGCTCTATAACCGGGAGGCAGTCCTCGCTTAGAATTTTAGTTACATAAGGCAAATTAGGCACGACGTCGTGCTACCTTAGAAGATTAACACGGTCCCTTATAGGCTATAGTAGGCACGCCCTATCCGGTTACACCCAAGTCTTAGGGCAATCGTTAAGCGTATAATTAGAGCCCGGATTAAGAATAACATCCTAGAATACTCATAAGGGGCATACTCTAATAGCTAGTTCCTAGTCGTAAAGAAGGTTAATGCCTCTAAAAGCGATATGCCATATCGGTTAATTAACTTAGCTATGCTCCTAAATGAGGTTACTATGCGCGATGCTAACATTCTACCGGACACGGATAGCTTCTTAGAGGATTTTGCCGGTTACCGAGTCGCTTTACTTATAGACCTGTTTTTAGGTTATAATTAGATCACTTTAGATAAGTCCTACCGGGACTTAATAGCCTTTATAACCCCTCTTAGCCTAGTACGTAACACGACTCTACCTTAAGGGGCTACTAATTCGGTTACTTAGTTCGTGCGTGCGGTAACAAAGATTCTACTTAATTATATCTCGTATCGAGTAAAGCCGTTTCTCGATAATATCGGTATTAAGGGACTAACTAAGGACTATAGGAATGCTAAAGTAGAGCCTAGGCTAAGGAGATAGGTCGTTAAGCACATCGTCTCCCTAGATCTAGTTCTTACTAACCTAGAGAGAGCTAGTGCGGTAGTTGCTAGAGGCAAATCCTAATGGTTATATAGAAAGCTTAAGATTGTTAGGTACGTTACTAGCCCGGATAGTCGCTATCCTAACCTAAAGGTTATAGCTAAGATCCTAGACTAGCCTACGCCTACCTGTATTAAGGAGGTCCGTACCTATGTAGGGCTATATGTATACTTCCGGATATAGATCCCCTAGTTCGTTATTATCGCTCGACTAATGTATAAGCTGCTAAAGAAGGACGCCGAGTTCACCTAGATAGAAAATGAGCAGTTCTTAAAAGAAGAGGTTACTAGATACCTTATATAGGCTCTAGCCTTAGTTACCTTCTACTACTTACCTAGTGCTAGGTCTATCTTTGTCTCAGTTAATGCTAGCGGCACTGGATAGGGATGTATCGTTTCTTAAGAATTAATGGACAGTACTCAACGGCGTCACCCGGTACGGTATAAGAGTAGAATCTAGAACGCGTTAGAATCTAGATATAATGCTAGTAAGCGGGAATGCCTTAGGGTCCTTAAGGGGCTTAAGAAGATCTAAAGATATATTACTAGCGTTAATTTTATCCTTAAGGTTAATACTAAGACACTTATATAGTAACTTAACCGGCCGGCTTCGGACCTGCCTAACTCGGCAATGGCCCGGTAGGTCGTATAGATTAGGCTATTTACATTCGAAGTGAAGCACGTTACGGGAGCTAGGCATACTAGCCTAGATGCCCTGTCTCGTAGGCCCTCTATACCTTAGGAACCTAGGGAAGCTAACGAAGACGAAGTCGACTAGATAATTAATAATAAGCTATTCGGGTACCCGGAGCCGGTCGACACCTATCTAGTTAAAATCTAGAAAACACGATATCTCGGGGACTAATATTCTAAAAGCTCTTAGTAACTTGCTTAGGTTATAGAAACTAGGACCCGGCCCGATAGTGTTACCCGTGCTAAGTACCGGCGACTAGTAAAGAAGAGCGTTAATTTCTTTATCCGAGACTAATTGCTATTCTTCTAGAAGCGCCGAGGAGTACCGTTATAACTTGTAATTAACGATAATAAGGCTTAGAAGGAGATCGTTATAGAATGCCATAAAAGACACGGTTATCGTAGCGTTAAGGTCGTGTATAACCTTATCTCCGATCGGTATTACTAGGACGGGTACTTCGCCGATGTCTCTACGTAGGTTCGAAGTTATGCTCCTTATAGGTTTCGCGAAGGTAACTAGCGCGCTAGTAAGCTTTACTTATCGAGCCCTTAGGTCATTAGTAAGAAGTGGTACTCGGACCCCGTCTAGGTACATAAAAATAGATACCTCCTAGTTGCGCGCGAAGCACTTAGTAACTAGATCGAGGCTAGAGTAACGAGGGCACCTCCTAGCTCCAAGACGGTTACTAAGTTTCTATACGAAGATGTCTTCTATAGGCACGGCTACTATGCTGAAATTGTGCTTAATAACGCTACGGTTTATGCGGCTAAGGTTAAGCGGTTACTCGTAGGGCTTAGTGTTCGAAGGATCCGAATATTACTATACTATCCGTAGTCTAATACTCCGGTCAAGGCTAGACACCGTCCGATTCTTATAGCGTTAGTAAAGCTCATAAGGAACATATACCGCGGATAGGAGCAATAGGTACCCGCTGTGTTATAGGCTAATAGGACTACGACCTGTCGTACTACTAGAATGACGCTAGCTTAGGTCCTATATAGCTATCGCACGATTCTACCAATTGAGGTTAAGTACCCGACGTAGGCGAATTACTGATAGGGATCGGTAAGAACGACTAAGGACCTGCTTACTATACGTGCGCGTTAACTCTAGGCTCGAGACCTTAGTTTAGAAGAGCTACATGCTCGAAGGAAGCGACTAAGAGAACTTAGTAAGGACTACTTTAATTCTTACCGGAATGTTAACTCTATTAGTTTCTAGAAGGGCGACCTTATTATAAGATTCGATAAGCTATATAAGGATGACTTCTTACGTAAGATCGGTTACCGATAGTAAGGTCTATATCGGGTGTCTAGTGTCTCTAGGGAGTTTAGTACCTATATTCTTAAGGAACTTAATGGCACGCTAATAAAGGGTGTTTAGGTACGAGAAAACCTTAAGCTAGTTCTAGAGCTTCGCCCGGATGACATAGGAGTACTAGGCCTAGATAATGGGATCGATCTCGTAATAGGGGAGGGAGAAGTCGCTAATAGCGTCGCTAATAGCGAAGATAGTAGTAATTCGAACGAGATCGAGCGTATCGCCGACGAAGACATGCTACCTATAGGAGTTAACGAAAAGGGATCGTATCCTAAACCGGAATCTAAGAAGCTATGGGTTAGGCCTTATAACCTTCCTATAGCCGAAATTTTACAGTTTAGTAGGATCGAGGCTAAGAACTAATTAGTTAGTAATAGCGTATAGAGTTCACTTTCCTTAGGCATGTGTTACACATACCCTTCAGTTTATTAAGCCGATTCGGTTATCTAGACTTCACTTTATAGGGTATTCTTACCTTAGTTGGACCTTAGTTAGTAGAGTTACATTTACCGGTCCCGGGACCGGTAAATCGGATCACGTAACAGCGTAGCATGCCCCTACCGAATGCTTACCTAGGTAGTTACTAGCACTGGTTTTCGGTTATATGTAGGGTTATCGGACCTTTAGTATAACCTTAATAGTACTACTCTTACTACTTATAAGACCGGTCTCGGCGCTACTACCTTATAACGGTTATAGGGACATACGCTAAGAGGCATTCTTAAGCGTAGCTCTCTACCTACTACTTCCTCTCTTTTTCTTTAAATACTAACACTATTACTAGAGCTACTAACACATTAGACGGTTCTTTAGCCTCTCTCTCTTTACGACCTTAGCCTTCTTTAAAGCCCTACCCTAATACTAAGCTTTTAAAGCTTACTAACTGTAAGGGGCGGGCCCCTGTTTCTTAGCATAGGCTACGCCTATGCGTTCGGATTGCTTTCCGACACCTTTTCTTCGGACAGCGTGTAACTTCCCCTTTCTTCTATATCGAACTTATTATAAACTTTATAGAACTTTAGTATATACGTCGTTCACCCGTAACATTAAGTTCGATCCATTCGAATTAGCTAGGTACCTACTATTAAAGAGACGGGATACGTAATAACGTCGCCGGGTAGCGAGAACCCCGGGACTAGTACCCCGAATAAAAACTTCTAACTTATGCTACAGTAACTATACTAGCGATAGGAAGAGATGTAAGCCGAGTTAATTACAACGCGCGCCGCTTTAAAAGAATCGGAAGACGCTCGACGTTAGTTAACACCTATAGTCTCGCTACTAGTTTATAACGAGACGACTACTAGTAACCTAATGAGATAGCTACTATAGACGCTAAACGCCGCCGCGCCCTCGCCGCGTACCGGAGAAGAACCGTCGGGTCCTAGAGGTTAGAACCCCCCTTCCTAGGACGGTAAGGTAGAGACATTCCGCGATTACTTCTTAAGGTTAAAGAGCTCTTTTAGGGTGCGATCCGCCCTGAAACCGACGCTCTCTAAGGAGTATTACTAGGACGCGATTAACGACACCTTACTAGCGAGAGAGCGTACTAGGATACGGCACTTCTAGGATAAGGGAGACGGCGAACTTAGGAAGGACCCCGTTACTTTCTTTACGTAACTCGAGAAAGTCTTCGGTAATAGTAACGAGCGCGCTAAGGCCCTAGAGTAGCTTACTAAGATTAAGCATACGAACGGTTAACCTTAGCACGATTACTAGATGAAATTCGACGGACTCCTACTAAGCGCCGGCGGAGAGAACTAGAGCGACGACGCGAAGATTAGTTACTTACGTAACACCTTCTCGAACCCCGTTCGGATGTACACGGCGGCTATACTAAAGAAGGAGGAATACTACGAGTTTACGGGGGAGGTCGAACGGATTATAACTAACCTCGAGGACACGGACCAGTTTAAAATAGCCTATAAGAGGTAGAAGGATAACAATAAGAACTCTAGTACGACCGCTATAGTTACTACCCGTTCTTTTACGAGAGCGGCTAGTAGCTAGGTTAATGCCGATAGTAACACTATTATAGCACTAACCCGGACAAGCGAAGGCCGCTCTAGAAGTCGTAGAGATCGGAAGGAGGATAAAGGGAGGTAGAGAGTAAAATAGGTAGATACCGCGGAGAGGGATCGTAGGCGCTAAGAACAGCTCTATTTCCGCTATAGAGCGAGCGGACATCGAGTGAAGGAATGCCCGTACGCCGTAGCAGTTAATCCTACTAGGATTAATGCGGCCTCGGTCGCGCCGATTCTAGAGGACGACGGATTTAAGTCGGGTCCCGAAGAGATAGGAAAAGACTAGCTCCTAGTCGAAAGCTAGAACTAGGAGATAAAGAAGCACTAGTAAAGGGGTAGAACGCAGTTAAGAGTTCTATAAATGGGAATCTTATATATACTAACGTACTCCTAAACGAAAGTTACGGAACGTTTGCCCTTATCGATAAAGGATATATGTACTACGCTATAATTAACGGAGACTTAGCGAAAGGCCTCGGTCTTACGTATGTTAGTAACGAGAGCCGTAGGGCTATAGGGTTTACGAAGGCGATGCGGAACTCGATCGAAGGAGTAGTCGCCTTCCGTATAGAAATTGCCGGGATCTACTAGGTAGTTTATGCTTATGTCGTGTCTAATCTAGACTTCCCTATAATCCTAGGAAACCCGTAGAAGGCGCACAATTAGATCCGGACCGCGCCTAAAAAGCGCCGGTACTACTATAGCTTAGTAAAGAAATAGGTACCCGAAGGGCGTAACTACGAAGAACACGAGTCGGGTGAGCGTTTCGCTACGATTGCCGCGGTAACCGTAGAAGATATTAAGAAAGCCCTTAGTAAAAAGGAGCCGCCTACGCGAGAGGAACTTAAGAAGGGCTTACCTCTAGAACTTTAGGATATACTACCGTTATTTTCCACTAGGGAAGTAGATAAACTAGCTCTATACCGCGGCGACCTTAACTATAAGATCGAAATACGGACGAAAGCCGACGGAAGCCTAGAACCATTGCCCTAGGGACCGCTCTATAGTATGTCGAAAGACGAGCTACTTGTCCTCCGGAAGTCGCTAACGGAGCTATAGCGTAAGGGTTATATTCGCCCTTCTACCTTAGAAGCGGCGGCTCCCGTCCTATTCGTAAAGAAGCCCGGGGGAGGACTTAGGTTCTACTACGATTATAGAGTACTAAACTCGATTACTAAGTAGGACCGTTACCCGCTTCTATTAATCCCGGAAACTATTCGGAACCTAACGGGCGCTAGATAGATTACGAAGGTAAACGTTATTACCGCATTCTATTACCTCCGGATAGCTCGAGGTGAAGAGTATAAGACGGCTTTTCGAACTAGATTCGGTCTATAGGAATAGCTAGTATGCCCGTTCGGTTTGTCCGGGGCCCCTATAACATTCTAGCGGTACATTAACAGTTTATTACGGGACTACCTAGACGACTTCGCCTCGGCCTACGCTAACGACGTCGTTATTTACTCCAACGGAACGAAAGAGGACCATTTCTAGAAGGTTCGCATCGTGCTCTAGAAGCTTTAGGACGGAGGCCTTTTCCTAGATCTAGGGAAGTGTAAGTTCGTATAGAAGAAGGTTAAGTACCTTAGGTTCATCGTACATGCCGACGGGATAGGAGTAGGACCCGACCCCGAAAAGGTAGTAGTAGTAAAGGACTAGAAGGCACTAGTTACCTAGAAGGAAGTGCGGCGGTTCTTAGGCTTCGCGAACTACTACCGAATGTTTATTCTAAACTATTTAAAGCTCGCCGAGCCCTTAACGTCGCTAACCGGTAAGAATAAGGTGTTTTCCTAGGGAGATCGTTAGGCTAATACGTTTAAGACCCTAAAGGACAAGTACTACAAAGCACTAGTTTTAGCCTACTAGAACCCGGAGCTCCCTACGTTTTTAGAGACGGACTGTAGCGGCTTTACGCTTAGAGGTGCCCTCCTATAAGAAAAGGACGGAGTCGTGAAACTAGTAGGATTCTACTCGAAGAAGCTTAATAAGGCTAAGATTAACTACGACATTCACAATAAGGAGATGCTCGCGGTAGTGTCCTATCTTAAGGAATAGGCTCCCGAGTTAAAAACATATAGGCCCTTTATAATCTAGACGGACTATAAGAACCTAGAATACTTTATAACGAAGAGATAGCTTTCCGAACGGTAGATCCGGTAGGTTAAGGAAGTTACAAAATTCCAGTTTTTACTAGTATATAGGCCGGGTACCGAGGCGATTATGCCGGACGCCCTTTCTCGAAGGGAGTAGGACACACTTAGGTAGGACGATAAGTTATTACGGTATCGTAGGTTTCTTAAACCGGACATCGTAAAGAATTAGCCGGGCTCGAGGGTAGTAGACGTTAGCTCGACTATAAAGGTTTCGTTAGTACGAATCTTAGCTACGCAGTTCGAAGGACTATCCGCTATAGAAGAGGCGGATTCACCGGGCGCACTATAGGGACCCTTCTAAGACTAGGAGCTAAACGACCTCTAGGAAAGAACTATCGAGAAGGACAGTACGTTCTAAGCGGTACACCGCGCGATTAAGGTAGGAGCGCATTCACTTCCTAGCGAGGTAAAACTTAAGGTACAAGTAGGTAACTATAGTATCGACCGTAACGGGTATCTTCGCTACCGCGGTAGGATTTAGGTGCCTAGAACTCCTAGTTCTACGGAGTCCGACTATAAGGAGGCGGACACAGCGATTCTATAGAACGACACCCTTCGAACTAAGCTAATCTAATCCGTACACGATTCACCGGTGTACGGCTACCCTAGCCGGGACTCTATAGTATCGATACTAAGTCGTAACTTCTACTAGCCCCTATAGTCTAAGCACGTAAGGCAGTTCTTAAGGAACTGTAACTACTACGGTAGGAATAAGGTGTAGAGAGAACAAAAACACGGCCTCCTACAACCCTTACCGGTCCCCGACCGATTCTTCTAGGAGATCTCGATAGATTTTATAACGGACATGCCCGAGTCGTAAGGGAACACTTGCCTCTAGGTAATTAAGGATCGACTAAGCAAGACCGTCGTTTTAGAAGCGATGCCTACTATAAAAGCCGAGGACTGCGCTAAAAGGTTCTTAGACTACTAGGTAAGATACTACGGCCTCCCTTAAGCTATTACGAGTAACCGGGGTACTAACTAGACGAGTACCTTCTAGAGGACCTTCTATGGTTTAACCGGTGTGAAATAGAGGCTTAGCTCCGCCTACTACCTATAAACCGACGGAGGCCCGGAACGGTTAAACTAGGAAGTCTAGGCTTACCTTCGTAACTATATTAACTATAAGTAGTCCGACTAGAAACGCTAGCTCCCTACGGCGCAACTTACTCTAAACGCGCGGTATTACGCTAGGCTAGGAATAAGCCCCTTCTTCGCGGTATACGGATACGAGGCACTATTACCCGTTTAGTTATAACCGGATCTAGAGACCTCTTAGTTAGACGCCGCGTAACGGGTAACGCTATTCGTGGAAAGGATACAAAAGATTACGGACCTATGTTAGGCGAGTATAGCGGAAGCCGCCTAAAAACAGGAGGACTACGCTAACCGGGATAGGAAGCCCGCACTAATCTATCGTATAGGCGATAAAGTTTAGCTAGATCTACGTAAGTATGTTACTATACGACTAAAGAAGAGCCTCGACTATAGACACGCAAAGTATACGGTAGTAGAAGTAATCTTACCGTTGTCTATACGCTTATCTAGGATCCCCGACGGGATCTACCCGGTCTTCTATCCTAACTTACTACGACCTATAAGCTAAGACCCCTTGCCTAGATAGGAGATCGATAATAAATAGCCGGACCCTATTATAATTAAGTCTTACGAAGAGTAGTAGGTAGAAGAGATCCTTTACGCTAGAACTAAGGTTAGAGGTAGAGGCCGAGTACGCGAAGTCCTAGTAAAATGGACCGGATACTATAAGCCTACATAGGAACCATTAGGGTACCTCGCGGATATAGTAGCCGCGGATAACTTCGAGAGGAGATATAGTAACCTAATAACGCATAACGGACCGAAGGAGGCATAGGATACGAATAGAAGGGGGAGAAGGCGAAAAGGTAAGGATTACTAGGGATTTAGCGTAGAGACAGGCGTTTAGGAAAAGGTAGGCGTTCTTTTAGGTTAGGGAGTCTTTTTAGGAGATAGAGAGAAGTAAGAAGGTATAGGTAAGTTTAAGAGCGTTTCATTTCAGCGGCGTCCGCCGTAAAAGTAGCGGAGCCCGATCCCTTTCGAGATAACTACGTACTATAATAGCCCGGTCGCGGCCCGCGCGAAAGACGAGGGTACCCGAAGGCTAGTTAGTAGAGGCTAAGGCCTAATGCACGCGGCGCTAGCCTAGCTAGAGGTCGCGTAGGGCGCCCCCGGGACTAAGAGGTCGGTTAGCGATAGTTTTATAACGGGGCCCGTAGTATATACGTCTACCTAAAGGTAAGCTAAGCATTAGCTACAGTGCCTATAACCTTAGCGGCGACCGTACTAAAAAAATCGGTAAGCGCGTATAAAGAGGCGGAGGCCGTAGAAACTTACCGGGAGAGTATACTAGCACGCTAGAGAGGCTTTAAGGCCTTCTAGGCTTTAAGGACGGTGCGGAGCTTAGTACGAGCGTCGTCGCTAAAAGACCGTTAGCCGGTAGAAAAGTGGTAGAGGACGCTAGGGAGGATGCTTACGCGCGGTTCTAGTTAGTAGCGCAGGTCTACTTAGCATAGGCGGCGTAGGCGAGCTCCGGCCTAAAACGCGCGGTTAGCGATAATTTTCCTTCGCGGTCCGCGCGGTACATATATATCCTCGCAATGCTTACGATTAGTGTTATAGGCCTAGTAGGCGCGCGCGGTTACGCCCTAACAATAATTAGCGGACCCCGATAAGAATAGGACGAGGACCGGTACTTATATACTAGGAGACGTAGTCTACGCTAGTAGAGGCGTAGGGGACATAGTAGATGCGGCGTTAGGACATTTTATACTAGGCTCCGGTTAGAATTTTTCGGTCTCCGTAGGAATTCATTCGGACTCACTTAATAGTATTAATAGGAGATGTAGTAGTAGTGGTTTCTATTTACGGTATGCTATTAGTATCTATCGGAACCCGTAGGGAAAATGTCGTCTCCCTAAGCGATAGGCATAAGATGCGCGAATATGCCCCTAAGGCTAGAGACGCTTAGCTAGGGGGAGGGGGAGGGGCGACTTACGCGTACGGTAGGTAATAAGGAAAAGAAAGAAAAGAAAGAAGAGAACGAGAACCTAAAGATATATTCTAGGCTCCTATTGTTTACATGTAACAATAGCTATTGTCACTTAATAGATAATAGTAAACCTTACACTTACCTAGGTAATAATACTTTATCTCGACGTCGGCGGGGCTAGACAATAAGGAAGAGAAGCTCGGGCACTTCCTATTACGAGCCTAACGAGAACACCTAGGACAATGGGCTCTAGGGCGGAGCTATAACTAGGGGCGGCGGAGGAGGAAGGGGGGGTAGTATAAGGGGCGGGCCCCTATTTCTTAGTATAGGCTACGCCTATACGTTCGGATTGCTTTCCGACACCTTTTCTTTGGATAGCGTGTAACTTCCCCTTTCTTCTATATCGAACTTATTATAAACTTTATAGAACTTTAGTATATACGTCGTTCACCCGTAATACTAACTATAAGGGGTAGCCTAGTAGCTAACCCTTATATGTAGCCTTATATGTAACATACGGTCGCGACCGGCTACTAAGCCGTACGTAACACGTATACGTACACCTTACGACGCGTAATGCGTCTTAAACAAAAGGTAAGAATTAGTTTATCTACGACTAGTAGGTCGTAGGCGTACTATACATTGCGACATCCCTTAATAGTTCTAATTCTTCTCTTCGTTATAATCTATACACGCTATAGAGTCCGAACGCGACGATAGTAGCGCTACGCCTACGGCTCCCCTAAGCCCTAGGGCCTAGCAATAAGCGAGGCGTGTAGCCTTAGTCGTAAGGAGGGATGCCCTTCGGGTAGAGGTTAAGGAGAAGGAGATATAGAGGGAGATTAAACAGTTAGAGATCTTACGGGACGTAAGCGTACCGCCGGCGGACCCTTAGGGCGAATCCGGCGGAGAACTATCCCCTACTCCCCCTCCTCTATCTATAGTAACTAACGATAATATCGTAGCTCGAGGCGCGGTCGCATCGTATACGACACGTTTACGTCTTAAAGAACCTACGCCTTTTAGAGGGGACTCGATTAAGAAAGTACGGGTATTCCTAAGGGAGCTCTCTCTTGTCTTTACCCTCTTAGGCGGCACGTATACGACGAACGAGTTAAAGGTCCTATATAGGGTTATGTACCTAAGCGGAGAGGCAAGTAAGCGATAGTACGCTAACTATAGCGTCCTTAACCTTAAAGGGTATATATACTAGGACTTTAAGGAGTTCTATCGAGACGTATATAGTAACCCTATAAACCGCGTACTTAACGTAATGTTAGAGTACGAGGCGGTGAAATAGAAGGATAACTAGATAGTACGTTAGTTTACGACTAAGCTAGATATTATAGAGGATTAGTTAGGAGACTATACGGAGGCGTAACGCGTACGACATATACTCGCTAAGCTTACGCCTAGCCTACGGTCCGTAATCGTTAAGTTTTATAATATCCTAATAACTAGAGAGGAACAAGTAATCCTAGCTTCGCGTATTAAAAGCACGGAGCGTAGTAGCGGAGGGCACGACCGCGGGTAGTATAGTCGCCGTAGGCGAGAGACTAAGGGCGACTAAGGGCGAAGCGATCGTAGCTCGAAGTAGTAGAAGCATAGTTAGGCGTCGCGCGACCCGGGTACGAGTTACTAGCGGGACGCTGGCGGATCCTCTATAACCTTCGATAGGACTAAAGCGGAGTACTATAGATACTATAAGAAGGGTTATATTAAGACGGATTGCCCGAATAGGTACCTATAGAAGGACCGTAACGCGTAAGCGGTTTGTAGGGTAGACGCTACGAAGGCTCTAACTAAGAAGGGTAGCGACTAGGGAAAAGGTAGAGGACTAGAAGTAGGTCGCTCCTAAGTCCGAGTTTTCCTAAAGTCGACCCTTTAAGGCGAGTAGATGTATGTCTAGCGTAGCGACTAGGGAAAAGGTAGAGGACTATAAGTAGGTCGCTCCTAAGTCCGAGTTTTCCTAAAGTCGACCCTTTAAGGCGAGTAGATGCGTATCTAGCGCGTTACTTACGAGGCGTAGTCGAGACTCGTAAGGGCTTTCGCGAGGCTACGTTTCTCCTAGATAACTGTACGGATCTTAGCCTAGTGTCGTATAAGTATATACTCCGATATTAAATGTAACCTATTAATAGGGTAAGGCTACCGAAGTTAGAGTCGTATACGCATAACCTAGGGTATTGCTACGGCGCCTTTGCGGTTCGGCTACGACTCGCTAATAACGCGGGAGTAGAGCGCGTAAGTAACGCTATCTACTACGCGGTGCCTATAGGTAGGCTATTAGTAATTTTAGATAGACCCTAGAGGTACCGTAATCGGATCGTAAAGAGCGATTGTAAGGACTAGTAGTACTACGGTGTAGAGACGCCTACGATTTAGTAGCGTAACGTACGCGAGTTCCTTAGGGATCTCGAGAGCTTAAAGTAGGTTTATACGATAAGTGTTCGGGCTATTACTATAGTAGTACCCGAAGGAGAGGGCCCCTCGTAGCCTAAAGAATTTATAGACTTCCGAGATGTATACGTACCTAATAAGTAGGCGAAGCGTAAGATGCCCGACGGGGTTAAGCATGCGATTAATCTCGTTAAAGGAAAGAAACCCCCTTTTAAGCCGCTATACTACTAGTCCTTAACTAAGTTAGAGGCCTTAAAGGAGTACCTTACGTAAGCTATGGAGAAGGGGTGGATTAGGCGGTCCGTAAGCGAGGCGGGTGCGCCTATCTTATTCGTACTAAAGAAAGACGGTACCCTTAGGCTCTATATGGACTATAGAGGCTTGAATGAGATTATAGTAAAGAACCGATACCCCCTACCCCTAATTAGCGAGACGCTAGATAGGCTATTAGGTTCTAGGTTCTTTACTATAATCGATTTAAAGGACGCCTACTATCGTATCCCTATTAAGCGAGGCGATAAGTAGAAGACTACGTTTCGTACGCGATACGGACACTACGAGTACCTAGTAATGCCGTTCGGGTTAACTAACGCACTAGTAACCTTTTAAGGGTATATTAATAAGGCGCTAACCGGCTTAGTTAATGACATTTACGTAGTCTACCTAGATAATATCCTTATCTATAGCGAGACGCGTAAGGTACACGTACGAGCCGTACGCGAAGTGCTTACGAGGCTACGGAAGTTTACTCTATTCGCAAACCCTAAGAAGTGTCGCTTCTTCTAGGAGAATACCGAGTCCCTAGGATTTATCGTAAGCGTCGTAGGCGTATCGATAGATAGGAGTAGGGTAGCCGCTATCGAGGAATAGCCTACGCCTACGAGTTTTTATAAGGTTCAATCCTTCCTAGGATTCTATAACTTCTATAGGCGCTTTATCGAAGGGTACTCGAGGATTGCGAAGCTATTAATAGACCTACTAAAGGGATGTAAGAATAGCAAGAAGCAAGGGCCTCTTATATAGTCCGCTTACGAGGAGTAAGCGTTCTAACGGCTAAAAGCTAGGTTCCTCGGAGCACCTATCCTAAGGCACTTCGATCCTTCGTTACGTACGAGGGTTAAGACGGATGCCTTAGGTTTTACGATTATAGGCATTATCTCTTAGCTATTTAGGACTAAGTAGCATCCAATTGCCTTCTATTTACGTAAGATAATACTAGCCGAGTGTAACTACGAGACGCACGATTAGGAGCTACTTATAGTAGTTAAGGCTTTTAAGCATTAGAGGCTATACTTAGAGGGCGCTACGTATACGGTACGAGTACTAGTCGACTACGCTAACCTATAGGGCTTTATAACAGTAAAGTAGCTAAATGGGCGGTAAGCTCGATAGGCTACGTTCCTATAGTCTTTTAATTTTATAGTAGAGTATCGGCCGGGTAAGACTAACCTAGCCGACGCGCCTTCGAGACGTAGTAACTACGTAGCTATAACGTAATAAACTTCGAACTTGCTACCTACCTTATAAAGTAAGCTATCTTTCTAGAAGGAGTCTCTAGAAGAGATAAGCGAGCCGACGGTAAAGCGCATGCTTACTACCTACGAGGCGATGTAGGGCGACATAGGCGCGGCAATAGTAGTACGGAGAGGTAACCTTCCCTATTAAGACAAGCCGTCGTTACTAGTAGTAGTTTACGCTATAGTAATATAGGGTTAAGCTTATAGCTCGACGGGTAAGTTAATCCTACTCTTAATAAAGATCGCGTAGTAGTAAGACGACTAGTGTATCGTATGCTTAGCGTAGGCGCTAAGCGCGAGAGACGCTAAGGGATAGCATATAAAGGATAACCTTATGTACTGCGGAGACGCGATCGTAGTACCTAGGGATTACGCAATTAGGTCGCATCTAATTCGCATGTACTACGACGACGTCCTTACGGGTTACTTTAGAAGGACTAAGACTAAAGAGCTATTACGACGTAATTATTAGTAGGACTTACTTAGTACGGACGTGAAGTAATACGTCTAAGCCTATAGAACCTACTATAGTTCGAAGGCTAAACGCTATCGACCCTATAGTAGGCTATAACCGCTTCCTAGACCGGAGCGGCCGTAGTAGGAAATTACTATAGATTTTATTACGGACCTACCTCTAAGCACGCGAGCCGGTTACGTGTATAATGCGATCCTAGTAATAGTCGATCGCTACTTAAAAATAAGCTTATACATCCCGACGACGAAGACTTACATAGCCGTAGAGCTTACGAGGCTCCTACGAGACGAAGTCGTGCGATACTATAGTGTCCCGTTAGGTATAGTAAGCAACCGAGGTCCGGTCTTTACTAGTTAGTTTTAGAGTAACTTCTACTTCGAGGCGCGTATAAAGCGTAAGCTATCTACGGCCTTTTACCCTTAGATAGACGGCTAAACTAAGAGGGTAAACTAAACCCTCGAACAATATCTTCGTTATTACTATAGTAACAATTAAACTAAGTAGGCTAAGTAGCTTACAGTTACTAAATTCGCGGCTAATAACAGCATCTACCTAACACTACGTATAAGTCCGTTCGAGATAGCGTACGGTTAGCGACCTAAGATTACCCCTACACTAACTAGATCTCGAGACGAGACCTAGGGGGGAGAAGTACTAGTAGCGGTAATAGCTACAAGTCGCATGCTAAAACTACGCGCTATACTAGAGGAGCGATAGAAGGCTATAGTAGAAAGCTAGGCTCGCTACTATAATAAGACCTACTAAGCTAAGACCTACCGCGTAGGTAACTTAGTCCTATTATTAACGAAGAACCTTAAGTTAGCAGTACTAAAGAAGAAGATAGGTCCGAAGTTTATCGGCCTATACCACATTACGGACGCTGTCGGTTCGTAGGCGTACCGCCTAGCGCTACTAGCCGACTTAAGGCTCTATAACGTCTTCTATATCTCTCTCCTCGAGCCGTATATCGGTAGCGATAAGGATGGACCCGTACCCCCTCTAGCTAATAAGGACGGAGAGTATAAGGTAGAGGTAGTACTAGATAGGCGTAAGCGTAAGGGTAAGCTATAGTATCTAGTCTAGTAGAAGGACTAGCTAGAGGAGTATAATAGCTAGGAACCGGCGGAGGGCCTCGCGAATGCGGATCGCATAGTAGCCGACTATAAGGCGTTAAGGAGAAGTAAATAAGACTAGTATAGAAGTACTAGAGTATAAATAAAACTTTTCTTAACTATAAATAAAACAAAAGCTAAAGAGTAGCGCGCCTACTAGTAGCTACGTAGAGTAGTAGTGGGCGAGGAGCCCGCGAGTAGCGTATAAGGCGAGCGCCTTAGTTATTATCGTCGCGTAGTAACTTAGGTAGGAATGCCTAGTCGGCGGCGGTAGTATTAATGTTCTACGCCTATAGGAACTAGGACTACGGTTAGTAGGGTACACGTATGCAAGGAACATACGACTTACGGCGCGGCCGAGTTCGAATAGCCTATTAAGGGCGCGGTTCTACTCCTACTAGAGCGCGAGGGCTTCGGCGGCGGGGGCGGCGGTAGTAGTAGCGGCGGCAGGGGCACGTATACGGGTTTCCCCGGCACGCTTATACTTATAGGCATTAAACTGCCTAATAGCCTATAGAAAGGGTTAGCCGAAGCATAGGAGACGCACTAGAGCCCCTCCCGCGAGTAGTAGTCGACTCGTAGGAGCGAAGTAGCGACTTACCTCCGTAATGTCGTTACCTAGCTAGGTACATAGGCGGATCTACTCTACTAGCTCCTACTACTAGAGGTCTATAGGCGCCTAGCCTATTATAGCCGTAAGGAAGTCGCGCTAGGAGCGCGCAGCGCATAGGCGACTTACTAGCGAGGTGATAGCGTAGCTAGTGTTAGGCACGTAGCTATGTTTACTACGCCTATAGCGGCTACACTTCTTTAGGAGCTCGCCGGTAGTGATACTATTACAGTTATCGGCTTCGTCTAGCAAGTGGTTAGTATACGAATCGTAGGCGGCGCGCGTAGAGACTTACCCCTAACGAAGTATAGGAGGTACCGTATGTATATATTAATCCGCTACGAGAGCTTAGTAGCGGGCGAGGGCGTTAGTAGCTACGAGGGTAATACTAGTCGCTTACGACTACTAGGCGTTCTAGGTGCGTTACGTACTAGAGCCGCCTAGCGGCGCTCGTCTTCTAAGGCGCTAGTAGTACTATCGCTACTAGTACTACTAGAGGAGGCGGAGCGGCTAGAGAATAGCGGCGAGGAGGGCCCGTCCGATATAATAATAATAATAATAATGCTAGCGAGGCGCTTACGGTACGGGTACGGTGCGGGTGCGTAGTAGTAGTGCGATAAAGGTAGTACACTAGGGAACGTACTACGAAATAGGGCTAGGTTAGGCTAGAGTTTTATGCCCCTAACTAGCTACGTCGGTATAGTAACTAAGCCTTACTTACCTACACCTACATAACGACACGTACGTAACCCGTATATAGGCCGTATAGTAACTATAGTTCTAGAAGTATATAGGAGCCTCTACGTAGCAACTAGCGAGCTAAGGACAGCTCGTACGGGAGGAGAGGTAATTGTAAGGGGCAGCCTAGTAGCTAACCCTTACATGTAGCCTTATATGTAATATACGGTCGCGACCGGCTACTAAGCCGCACGTAACACGCATACGTACACCTTACGACGCGTAATGCGTCTTAAACAAAAGGCAAGAATTAGTTCATCTACGACTAGTAGGTCGTAGGTGTGCTATATATTACGACATCCCTTAACACTAATACTCTAGAGTAGTACTACGAGATAGCTAGCTCTTACGATCTTACTAATAGCGAATCCTAGTTATTATAGCTTCGGCTAGTCTATCGTTACGCCCGGTTAGCTCGAGCATAGCGCTTACTAGTACTATTACTAGGCTTACCCGCCTACCTTAGACCTTATTTAAGTCCCTTCGCCTACCGGACAACGTTAAGCATGTCCTTACTAACACGAACACGCCGAAGTCCGCCGCTAATGTTATGTTCCGAGAGCTTAGTCCTTAGAAGCGCGTTAAGGTGTTAAAGGACTTCTATAAGGGCTTTGAGAAGGTGTTCGAAGACTACTCCGTCTAGGTTAACCTATTTTTCGAGGAAGTTAAGAGCGGTATAGGTAAGAGCTACTAGAATGAATTCCTTAGTAATAAGAAGCTCGATGTCTTATTTCCTATCGTCGGTAAGATTCGTAAGACCGGTTTAGAGATTCGTAACCGAGAGAAGACTCTTCGAGCTACGCTTACCCGCTACTAGCTATAGTAGATAGATAATAAGATTCTTAATCGACGCGTTATCTCCGAGCTTTATAGTACTAACAGCGGGCGCCGCTAGTTCACGGCCTTTATTAACAAGTACCTAGATTATAGTAGGGCTGTTAGTAGAATTTAGAGGGTACTAATCTAGCGTATAAGGATCGGCCGTAAGGGCATAGATCGTAAGCAAATTCTAGAGCCTAGTAATCTTACCCGGTGCGATAGGGAGGCTAAAGCACGTAGCATTAATCCGTAGTCGGCTAAGAGTAGGGAGATTATTAGAAGACACCGCCTAGCCGTCTATAAGGATAGCCTTCTATACTTTATAGAGGGTACTATTACTAAGAAGTCCGCGTCCTTAGAGGATAGTATAGATTAACCTAGACTATCTAGCTAGTAATAGCTACGTTAGCTACTACCGGGTAGTAAAGGTAAAGGACGTGCAAAGAGTACTACGCTAACTCTACTACTAGCTTCTACCTAGCCTATAGTCCTATCGAGAGGCGATCGTAAGTCGAGTCGACTTAAGTAGCTCCGTATAGGCGAGAGTATAGGTAAGGGTATAACTACGCCTACTCGATCCTCGCCTAACCGAACGCTAGATAGCGTACCTATACGCGAGGGCAGTCCGCTAGGTACACCGGTTAGTACCCTACGATCTACTCCGGCCTTAACTAAGAATAGCAATCCGATACTTACTATGTTACCTTCGGCTATAATTGGGGATGTATTAGTCTTTAAGGATTAGATCCTATAAGAAGACGAGGCCCTCCGGATTAAGCGCGCTAACTGTACCTATAATAAGCGGTACTATAGCATTAAGTTTAGAAACTCGATTAATGTAGATAGTATTAACTAGCTACCTAAGTACCGGATGGCGGGCCTTAAGATGCTCAAATATGCTATCTCGGACGTTCTTAAGAGGGATAGTAAGGTTAGCGCTATAATGTGCGATTAGTATGTTCGAGATTTCTACTATAAGGCCCTCTACTTCGTTACGAATCCCGGTATTACCGCTAATACCCTATATAAGCGCGCGCTTAAGGTCTAAGACTAGCTCTTTAAAGGTAAGAGTTTTTTAGCTATTAAGGTAAAGAATAGGTTGTAGTTTCGCCCTAATAAGCGTAGTTAGAAGACTATTAACCCGCTTAGCTACCTCCGTGTTCGAGGTAAAGTCGGTACTACGAGTAGCATCGTTACGTATACTAACTATAACTAGATCCTCGACAAATTCGGTATTAATGAAGCTAACTAAGCCGATCTTAATAGTACCGGTACCTACATTAATAGTAACATACTATACTAGTATAATAACGCTAAACTAGTACCGCGGGTTAAATTAGTTAGAGAAATGATAAGTCGAGAATTTAACGTGTACCGATAGCACCTACGAGAATTAAACAAGGTTAGTAACGGCGGCGTCTACTAGAACATGTAGTATTCTCTAAGCTAATAGATTATACGATAAGACCCCGGGCTGTAGCTCTTATAAGTAGCGCTACACCCTTAGTACTACACTCGGTTTATCTCCTTCCCTAGGCCTACGATTTTTAGCTTTAATAGGGCTTATTAGGGGGGTAACGCGAACACTATAGTGTAGTATGCTAGGGTCGACTTAAACCTCGAAATTGAAAACTACTAGACTAGTAACCGGCTTAACATGCTGTACTCTCTTAACTTAGAGGGCACTAGTAGGCCGGAGTTTTTACACGGTTTTTATAAGAAAGGGAATACTAGAGAGTTTATCTAGTAGTACTAGATTAACGACTATATAGAAGACGGCCGATTTAAGCGTTTCTTCTCGGTTAGGGTCTAGAATTACCTAAGTAACAACAGCATTAGCTAGTTTAGAGAGGACCTAAGCGCTAGGTAAATGCGGGTAACTACTATAGGCGTTCTAATAAGGTAGGCCGTATATAAGAGAACACTACGTTAGATTAACCCTTACTTTATCGAGATCTGCGACGATAACTATCTTAAACTCTAGAGAAGCTAGAGCATACACTAGGTAATAGACCTCTATCGTAACTTTAAGACGCTAAGTAAGAGCGCTATAGGGTTTAAGTATCGACGCCTAGTACCCGGCTATCCTTTTCCTACGGCCGTACACCTTAGTGGCATTAGCCCTCTGTCCGATGCCCTAGCGGTATTAAAGTCTTAGAACGATAACGAAGTTATCCTTAATGCTAGGAGGTGGCTTAATGCTACGGTCCGCCTAGACTCGGAGCTCTTCTATAAGAAGATATATAATTAGCGCGTCCGAGCTATGAAATTGATAGACAAGCAGCTTAGCTTAGTTACTACTCTCGAGTAGATGTGCTTTATAAGCGAAGGGCGTAATAAGAGCTTCTTCCGCAACTACTATAGGAACTTTACTAGCTAGCTACTTAGGGACGCGTCTAGTAAGACTAGTGTTAGCCACGACAACGAGTAGGTCTAGATAAAGGAGTTGTGTAAGAATGAGTAGAACTAAGTAGTTAGTGCGGGTTTATAGGCTCCTAGTTTCTAGTTAATTTCCGGCTATAGCTGTAGCCTATAGGATTCTAGTTCTAATTCTAGTTCTGATTCTAGTTCTGATTCTAGTTCTAATTCTAGTTCTGATTCTAGTTCTAATTCTAGTTCTAATGCTTCGGGTACAGGTACTTCTAGTCCTTAGATCTTACTTGTTTCTTATAGTTACTTATCTTCCCTTAACTTACCTTCTAGCTACGCGGTAGACTCGTCTTTAGATTTATTAGGTTACTAGTACTAACGCTCACTTGTCTTATAAGTAGCGTTTACGTTATTCGACTATCTAGCCCGCTCGATTAATACTAACATAGCTGTCTATTCCCTCGCTAGTTTCGTAACATACGTTAGTATAGTACGACGGATGCGAGTCGCGGTTATTAAAGTTATTATTACGGTCTCTATTAGAAGGACCCTTTCGATCTTTATAAACTGTCGCTAGTAGGCCCTAGGACTACCTAATATCTTATATGTTAAGCTAAATAGTAGGGTAAGCTACTATACTACTATAAGACTACCTTAGCTTATAGCGACTAACTAAGCTACCTATAATGCCCGGGCTTACTGCTTTGGAACCTAAGGACAGGTTCGTAATAGGGGAGGATATATTAACGACTAATTAGTTATGTTAACCTTAGGTTTAGTTATGTCGACCTTAGGTTTAGAGGGGGGGTCCCTTAGGTCTAACTTGCCCCACTTTCATTTAGGTTTAATTAGACATTTAGGTAAGCTAGCGGGACCTAGTATAGCTATTAAGATATATACTACGCAGTTAAGCATTGTAAGCGTAGCATTAAGGCAATAATTCAATTTATACCTCTCGAGTAGAGGGTATAGGGATTTAGGGTCCGCTAATCCTCTTGTTTTATCTAGCTACTGCGCTACTCGTTACGTAACCTAATTTCACGGTCCCGGGACCGGCAAATACCTCTACTTACATAAGCGCCGCTTTACACTACTACAACTCGGATAGGCCTACATAGGGTAGTTAGTAGACATTACTATAAACCTTAATAGTAGTTAGAACTACCTTCCTACCTTATAGGCTTCTGCTATAGACTATCTTATTTAGCACTTCGGTAGCGCCTATAACCGCTATAAGGAGAGATCTAACCTTCCCTTTTCTAGTTACTACACTATTCTAGGATAGTTTAAGGGCTACTATACTAACTGCGCTCTTAACAATTATTACGATAAGTGTAGCTTCTTCTCTCTACGGACCCTATAGTAGAGTACCGCTAGTCTATCTAGAGCCTACTAGTAGCCTAGTGTAGGTTATACTCGCTCCGCTAGTACTGCATTCTAGGGTAGTGTATAGTATAGTCGATCTTCTCCTATTATACGTAGTAGTCCTCTACGTAAGGGCTTTCTATCTCTAGTTCTATATTCTCCTAGCATAAGTACCTCTAGATATAGTCTTTAGATGCTAGCTACCTAGCTTATTCCTAGCGATGTAGACTAGCGCCTAAGCATCCCTAGGGCTCCTAGTAATAGTTCTAGAACTGTCCTCCTAGAGCTTCGCCTCCTATTCTCTAACTCCCTCTCTTAGGATAAGGTTACTACCTTAATTCGTTAGTTCCTACAGCGCTTAGGCACTAATAATAACTTTTAGGAGGGTACTATATTAAACTCGACTTCCTATAAGAGGGGTTCTAGAGGCTCTAGTGGTTTTAGTAGTAAGTAGTAGTCTAGATAGTGTACTTACATTAGGTCTTAGTAATTTAGTTAGGGCTAAAGGATAAAATGGCCGTTATAAGTAAGGGCGGTCTACTTCTCTATTTCCTTTTATTTTAATACTATAGCTCCCCTAAATTGGAGTCTATAATAATGAACTAGATCTTGCCTTAAAAGGCGGTTCTAAAGTAGGCCTCTCTATAGTCTAGTTACATAAGCATAGTAAGATATGCGATACCCTAAATGAATCTAGCCCTTAAGGCTAATAAATAAAAACTTTCCTCTACTATCTCTAAACAAATAAGATATTACTTTATAAATACTTATAAACAAATGAAGGTCTTACTATGTATAAATAAAAGTGTAATTAGTCTCTAGAAGCCTCCCTTAGAGAATGTAGTTTAGTGACTTTAGCTTTATAAGCTAATCTATAAGCTGCTATATAGTAGGGATATACTTAACTACAATTAAGCCTTCTTTATAAACATGTCTATAAAAGTAGTTCCTTAGTCTAACATGCTTAGTTCTTCTATAGTTAGTATAATCTCTAACTAGCTTAATAGTAGACTAGTTGTCTATAAAGATCTTAAAGGCTTAAGCTTTATAGTTAGTTATTTTCTAGGTTTTATAGAGTAGATTTCTTAACTACATTACTTCCCTATAGCATTTAGTTAAGGCTATATACTCTGCTTTAGTGCTTAATAGCACTATCTCCTTCTATAGGTTAGATTTCTAGATAATATGACTTCTAGCCATTTTAACTAGGAGTCCTAAGGTGGATCTACCTATTAGATCTCTAGAGAAATTAGAGTCTATATAGATCTCTAGCTTTAGGGATTGTGTTTTTCTAAAGATTAGGCACTTATTAATTGTTCTAGCAATGTATCTCTAAACATGCTTTGCTATAGCAATATGTTCTACTAAAGGATTAGCTAAGAATTTAGCTAAGTGGTTTATTATATAGGAGATATCTAGCCTAGTCTAGTTAGCTAGGTACTAGAGTTCCCTAATTAATATGTTAAATAGATTGTAATCCTGTATGTTGCATTGCTCTTTATAAGCTTTATATAGGCGGTTAAGGGGATACTTAACACTTTTAGCTAAGTCTAGGCTATGTTTCTAAAGTTTCTCTAAAGCATAGTGCTTTTAGGAGACATAGAGATCTCTATTCTTTTTACTCTTTAGTTGCATGTCTAGAAAAAGGTTAGTGTTAACAGTTTTAATAGAGTACTTGCTCTTTAGTTTAGCAATAAACCCCTCAATCTTCTAATTACTATTACTAAAGATCTAAAAGTTATCTATATATAGGAGAACTAAAAGATTCTCCCCCTAAAAAAGACATATATTAGAATTAAGTCTCTTTAGGCCTAATTCTTCTAGAGCTTCCTTAGCATTATAGTACTAGAGGTTTGTAGCTTGTTTTAATCTATATAGTCCCTTCTTAATTTCTAGGACTTTGTTAGATAGATCTTTCTTAATAAGCTCTACCCCTTCTAGTGGTTTAATGTATAAAGGTCTATTAATGTTAGGGTTTATAAATGCTGTTTTAACATTAATCTGTCTCCTCTTCTAGCTAAGAACTGTGTATAGGGCTAGGAGAATCCTACTTGTTAGTAGCCTTAGGGTTGGAGCAAAGGTTTTAATATAGTCTATCCCTTGCTTTTAAGTAAACCCCTTTGCTACCTATCTAGCTCTGCGCTTCTTAATGGACCTATTAGGAAGATACTTGTAGTATAGGACCTATTTTCCTATAAGCAGTTTCCTGCCCTTAGGGACTTTCTATAATAGGATCTATATAACACATTCTATGTCTTCTAAGGAGTTAAATTCCTTTCTAATTGCCCTAATCTATTTAGCTCTATTAGGTCTGTTTAATGCTTTAGTTAGGGTAGCAGGATCTATAAGCTTCCCCTTCTTTATATTATCTATAGCTATTGTAGCGAATACTTTCTTAAGTTTACTATAATTATAATAGGATCTATTCTGTCTTAAACTTCTCCTAGTTAGCTTAGGATAGACCTTAGCTTATTTAGTCTTTATAGGCTTATAAGTCCTATCTCTCTTCCTCTTACTAATATATAGGGTAGGGTAGAATAGTGTTATAGCCTAATTAGGGTCTTCTTATATAGCTAGGGCTATGTCTTCTTAGTGTAGTTCTTTAGACTATAAAGTCTAAGGCTTATGCTCTATAGGGGATTGTTCCTAGAGCTAGGTGTGCTCTATAGGAGACTGTTCCTAGAGCTAGGGGGATGTGTCTCTAAATAGTGGACGTGAATCTTCTGTCCTATGCTCTCCCTAAGACTAACCTTAGTTAGGGGAGTCTTGTTACGAAGCCCTTTATGTTTTAGGTTAGTTACTATGCTGCTATAGCTCTCCCTCTAGCTATATAGCTCCCCTTAAAGGTTTATAGGGTTAGTAACTCGCTTCTAGCTCGTGTAGCCCTTTATAAGACATATAAATACCTTTATAGTAAGGGTCCTTAGGGTTATTATAGGGGTGTCTAAGGAAGGTAATCTCGTTATCTAGGACAGCATGCTTATTACTAGTAGTAAGCTAGGAGCTCTTAACAGTCTGCCCTATCTACTCCTCCTAAGCGACCTACTTACCTATAGGGATTTAGTATTGCGAGTTCTATAAGAAATCTTTATTAAAAGTTATATAGGGGGAATAGGTTATCTTATAGACCTATTTTCCCTTCTCCTACTATAGCTTCTATAGTAGGTAGTTAGTTAATAAACTACCCTAGAATCCTATATGCTACTATATGTCCGCCCTTATAGAGAACTTTTTAGACTTAGTGTAATTATCGTTATGTTTGTATGCTTTACATCTAAACCTCCTTATATTCCTTAAGTCTATCTCTTTAACATTAATGCCTAGGTCCTTCTTAAAGTTAATCTATAGTACATTTTTTATTGTTAAGTTAAAGAGGCGGTTTGTAATATAGTATACAAAATCCATAGCCTAGGGCTAGAGGTTCTATAGTAAGCTAGAGTCTATAAGCATAGCTCTAGCCTTGTTAATAATAACTTTATTAGAAGCTTTAGCAATTCCGTTCTACTTAGGTATATATAGTAATACAAAATCCTATCTAATCCCTTTATATTAGGCATATGTTCTAAGTTCAATGTTGTTGAATTCCCTACTACTATCTAAGAACTAGATCTTAGGTTTCTTCTTATAGTAGTTCTACATTATAGTAAGCTAAGTCTTAATTGCTGTTAGAGCATTACTTTTCTTTAGAAGTAGCAAGCACTATCTTATCCTAGTTTTAGCACACGTAAGCATAAGGCAATATGCGTAACTATTATAAGAGAGTAGAGTGATTAGACTAACTAGGTTAGCATAGATTTTATCTAATGCCTCTAGTGTAGGTCTCCTAGGGATTCTTAAAACAACTCTTTATAACCTTGTAAGCTTACAAGTCTTACAGTACCCTAACTCTGTAGTATTAACATCTTCTAGGCCCTTAAATGCTTCTTTTATAGTATTAAGTAATGTACTCCTAATATGCCTAAGCCTTTAATGCTATCTAACTATATTAGTTCTTAGCTTAGTAAATATAAGAGTAGTAAGTCCTTTTAGTACTAATCTGTCTTTATCCTTCCTAGAACCCCTCTTTACTATAAGGTTCCTAAAGACAATAACATTTTTTATTATCTTAACTAAGCCTATAGGCTTATCCTTCTAGAATAGCATTTTAGATAGTCTATCTAGGTAAACTCTATATTTCTTATATAGGAGTTCTATAGAGATTAGTGTTGCATCTAACTCTAGTAAGTAAAGCACATTACGAAGGAGGAGGGTAGTCTCTTAACTAAGATAGTTCTTTATAACCTACTCTAATTCTCCTTTAGTTATAAAAGATCCTTACCTAACGGCCTATAAGAAGTATATAGGCCTTAGTCTTAGCCTAACATTCTAAAGGTCTATAAGATTATTGTAGATATAGAAGGATGTGCCTATGTTATAGACTTTATCTATTAACATTAGGTTTAATGCGGCAGCTACTGTCCTTCCTATACATACTAGTTATATAACTATAATAGCTGCTCTAGACCTCCTATATAGTTATCTCTAGTCCCTATTACTATTAGAGCTATGCTCCTAATTAGATAATAAGTCTAACTAGTTATTAATTGCTATAGCAATCCTCTTCTTAGGGGATTTGCTACCCTTTACCTTCTTTACCCTATCCTTTAGGGTGTCTTTACCCTTCTTAGACCTGTTCCTAGGATTCTTCTCTAGATGCTACTTATAGCAGTTCGCGTTAGTGTACTTATATAAGCACTATATACACTACTTATTATTCTTCTTACTTAAGAATGCTCTAATAAAGCTATTACTAGGCTTGTAGGTAGTAGGTACTTACTCCTTCCTAAGAGTTATAAATATTCTTTCTAGGGTAGTTAATTCTAGGGGATTGTTATGTCTCTATGTCCTAAGCTATTCGACATAGTTTAGACCTTTAATAAAGTACAATCTGTAGATGCTATCTAGGAGGACAAAAAAGGATTTAAGCCTTAACTTGTTATTAACTAGGGAAGATCTAATAAATTGCTCTATAGCAGTCTTATTATTATTCACCTATGCTTAAAAGTCTTTATAGTACTTTAATGTATTAGGTCTTGTAGCATCTAGTTTAATATACCTAACTGCCTTTAGAGTATTATATAGATTAATTGTAATAACTAGCTTATATATTGCCTTAATTAAATTATATAATTCCTTAGCTAACTTGTCTACATCTCTAAAGTTTAGCCTTAGGGTAGAATCTAATCTAGCTATAATAATGCTATATGCTTATATGTCCTCTTTCTTCTATCGCTTATAGGTAGCTTTATATCCTACACTACTAGTAATGTCCTAAGGGGCTTTATTCTAGGCAGTCTTATCTTAGACATTCTTAGTTATATCTTAGGGTTTATTAAGATATAGCATCTTAAGGGGAGCTGATAGTTAGGTTGTGATCTAATAGCCTAAGACATCTATAATAACTTAGCTTATCGGAAGATACCTTCTCTCCCCTTTAGCTTAGATAGACATCTAACACAATTAACGCATTGGTTCCTAATATATTGCTGCATGCCCTATGGCTGTTAGCTAGTTAAAGATTAATCTCTTACTCCACTCCGCTACTAACTACGTATCCTATAAGGTCTTAACTTAATAGGTTATAAGCCCGGGTTTATATAGGAGTAAGAGCAACCTATATTAGTATAGGTTACTTGTATCCCTTGCTATTATAGCAGAAAACATCTAGGAAGTAGAAGTCTACCCTATCTGTCCTATTAAGGAGCTTGGTTTAATACTAAGTAATAGGTAATCTAGAAAAGGACTCTATACGGCTTACTATAAGCTAATACCTTAAAGACACTCTGTAGGTAGAACTGCATCGAGATACTATTAAGAAGGACTTTACGTAAGTTATTTAGAACTCTACTAGGAGAGATAGACCTATGTCCTAGCTCCGAGACTATACCGCTCTTTCTTTACCCTACTAAGTAGGCCTTAGTATCTACACCTACGAACCTTACTATTCTACACTAAAAGCCTTAGCAGGACCTAAGCTACGACTTTGAAGCATATACACCTTGTTTTATTATATTTAATTTATTATAGATTTATACTAAGAGAAAGGAGAAGAGAAGGGAACTAAAATCCCAATTCTTAGGAGAGACAACTAGAAGAGATAGTTTAACCTTTAGAGATATAAGATAGAGAGCTAGTTAGCATTCTTTGCAATTAATAACCTGTTAGAAGTGTTATTTAACAACATTAAGGGCAAGAACCTAAAACTCTAGGAAGAGACTAAGATTAAAGAGATTCTTAATGCACTAACATAGACAAAACAAAATGCAGCTTATAGCTTTAGTATCCTAAGTAGGATTATAGAAGAAGATGAATTTAAGCTTAAGGGCTCTTACGAATCTAGAAAAGCTACTAAGATATAGGTGCATCTCTAGAATAAGTATAGCTAGGTGTTACTAACCTATATATATAAGCTTATAAAACAGTTTATAAACTTTAAGATAAGTAAAGAGTTCACTATTAGATCTGCATAGGCACACCTAGTGTCTCTTAGAAGAAGGATTGCTAATGTTAACTTAGAGGGCTAGTACTATAGGAAAGCTAATATAAGAATAACCTAGCTTTTAAGCTTACTACTACCTAACTACTATATAGCTAGGGATACTATTATAGCTTAGCTAAAGATAGATTATAAAAGGACCTTAAAGATCCTTAAGGCTTAAGAGGCTAGATTAAATCCCTTTAAGGCTAAGTATAGTATAGTAGCTACCTAGGTTAGGCCCTTAGGTTAGGTAAGATTACTTTCCTGCCTTCTCTATAAGAAGAACTATCTTATTAAGGACTGCCCTAGTCTCTCTAAGGTAAAGAAGGTCCTTAGATCTTATTCCTAAGTACTATCCTCCTAGAATACAACATATGTTAAGAAGAGAAGATCTCTACTACTATCTTTAAGAAGAACACTAAGAGAGAAGTCCTCTATAGAGAAACTTAAGAAAATAGTGAAGAAACTTAGCTCTAACATACTGTTACTCTAGAAGAACTAGGCCTAGTCTCCTTCCTCTAAGACAAGGAAGACTAGGAAAGGTTTCTCTACCTAAGAGCTACCTAACTTATGCAACTTATCCTAGAAGACAATGTCTAATAATAATAAGTATAATAAAGTAGCTTACTTAACTATAGAAGTCTAAGGCAAGTTCCCCTTATTAGAGTAGTTACTTAATTCTTATGCTTTATCCTATATAACTAACTAGAACTGCCTCTTTAGATCTATAACTCCCTTAACAAAGAAGAAATAGATTAAAGTGGGAGGTAGGCATTTGTTAGCTACTTATATTAGGACTGTAGAGATAAGTAGGAGATCTAGTAGGAAAATTGTTTTAGAAGATATTCTACTTATACCTAAGCTAGGGGTAAACCTAGTTTCTTAGAACTAGTTTAGCAAGCAGTTTAGTGTCTAACCTCCTTTATTTTCTCTTATATCCCCCTCTAGCTAAACTGTTATCTAGATAAGGCTCCTTAGGGGGGTTCTATTTATTAATGAGATTTCTCCTCTACTATAAGAAAGGGCACATTACTTATTATAGGCACTACTAATAGAGAATGCCTTTATAACTACTAAATTAGAGACTAACCTAAAACAGTAGGAGCTTTAGCATAGAAGATTTACACACTTTAGGAAGAACTTGCTCTAGAATCTTTATAAGGTAATAGACTTAAAAGAACCTATTCCTATTCCTAGGGATAGCTTCTACTAGTACAGAGTATATTTAATAGTAAAGATAAAGAAGTATAAAGGTAAAGTTACTAAGAGAAGACCTAAAAGACTTGCCCTTATATCTATTAATATATGTAGTCTACTGCTAATATTAAGGCTAGGGTTTAAATACTAGCTTAAGATTATTAACAACTTCTCTAGAAAAAAGTAGACCTGTCCTCTTAAGAAAAGAGAAGATGCTCTAGTTGCTCTCTAGAACTAGAAGATTAAGGCAGAGAGGAAATCATTAGTACAGTTAAAAGCAGTTAGGCTTAATAATATAAGGGAACTTATTACATTAGTTAAGCAGTAGGAGAAGGATTTAGGAATTAGGCTAGAGCATACTAAGGCATACAACTCGCTCTAAAATAGACTAGTTAAAAGGTTAATACAAACCTTAGAAGACTCTATAAGGGCAATACTTAAAGAGGCTAAGATACTAATTAAATTCTAGCCTAAAGCACTAGAAGCCTAAACCTATATAAGGAACAAACTACTAAATAGTCTAGACTATAATAGGTTTAAGGTTTCACTAGATGAAGCCTTTAATAGTATTAAGCCAACTATTAACTATTTAAAGGTTTAGGGATGCAAAGCTATTGTCTATATAGATATAAGATCCTAGCCTTAATAGGTAAGAAGTAATAAACTAATAAACAGAGGTAAAGAAGCAGTATTTATTAGATACGTTAAAAACATAGCTAAGGCCTAGCTCTTTTAGGAACTAGACATAAAAGCTATAAAACAACACACATATATAGACTTCTTTAAGGACCAACCTAGAGGTAATATAGATCTTAATGTTACAAAATTGAATCTATTAAGTAATGCACTAGCTAGGAGACCCTTAGGGAGGCTAAGGAAGGACATATCCTTAGAGTAACCTGTTTACTATTTAATTATTTAGTAGAGCAGCCTAGTAACAGCCTAGCTAAGAAAGCTGTTTATACAACTTCCCTAGCCTCTAAAGAATATAGGGGAATTTTAGAAAATCCATAAGCCAATTAAGATAAGCTTACTAGATCTCTAGGAAAAGAATGTTACTAGGACATAAGTAACTACTCTTAGATTATCCCTTAGTAAGAGGAGGGCTAACCATAATGTTAAGGGCTATAAATAGAAATAGAAAGCCCTAAGATCTATAGTCCCTATACCTAAACTAGCTACTAAAGTAGGAGAAGCAATAGACCTCTTAGAGAACCTTACTACTTACTACTAAGCTTTCTTTATAGCTATACAATTAGTAGATAATTCAGTACTATAGGATAGTGAATTCCTAGAAGAAGTTAAGGAGATAGCCTTTATAGTAACTATAGAAGTCATTATATACAAGTAAGAGATCCTAATTCTAAAGTCCTATAAGGATGCTATAAATAACAAGAAATAGGGACACCTTTAGAAGGAAGCAATCTAGAAGGAGCTAGATACTCTATAGAGTAATAACACCTAGGAGAATGCTATTCTACTAAAAGGAGCAAACTTAGTTACGTTAAGATAGGTCTTTAATGTTAAAAGAAGCAGTAGTAGAGCCATTAAAAAGTTCAAGGCTAGGCTAGTTATAAGGGGCTTTTCACAGAAGTTTAGTATTAACTTTATGAAGACATTTACGCCTATAGTTAGATAGGACACCCTTAGGGTGTTTATAGCTATTGTGTGCAAGAAGGATCTCTATCTTTACTAAGTGGATATAAACAATGCGTTTATAGAAAGCACCCTCTATAAAGACATCTTTATATTACTACTACTAGGAGTTAAGCTTCTACTAAACATAGTGTTTAAGATCCTTAAAAGCTTATATAGACTTAAGTAAGCAGCTAGAGATTAGAATCAACTCTATATATTAAAGCTTAGAGAGATTAGATTTACATAGTTAGAGGTAGATCTATAACTACTTATTTATAAGGAAAAAGAGATTATAATTCTTACATATATAGATAACATTCCAATTACTGCACTAAAGTTAATAGATGTTCTCTAGTTTAAAAGAGAACTTAGTAAAGTCTTTATTAAGTTGAGACCTTATAGGATGGGTGGTTAGCAGCGGAGTGGAGTAAGAGATTAATCTTTAACTAGCTAATAGCCACAGGGCATATAGCAATATATTAGGAACCAATGTGTTAATTCTATTAGATGTCTATCTAAGCTAAAGGGGAGAGAAGGTGTCTTCCGACAAGCTAAGTTATCGTAGATGCCTTAGGCTATTAGATCATAACCTAACTGTTAGCTCCCCTTAAGATGCTACATCTTAACACTCCTACTTATCTCATATAGGAGGTTATAGTCTGCTCTTCTCCTGTCAGTAGTATTTAGACCTCTATAATAGGTTAAGCTAGCTTACAAACCTCTAGAAGTATGGACTAGTCTTTAGCTTTATGAACCTATCTACAACTATCTTAGATGTTGGGGTGTACTTAATAGCAATAAGCCTTCTCTACTAAAGTTTCCTAACAGCATTATAGGCAATGTCAATATACTTTAACTTGTTATAAACATGTATATCCCTTACTAGGGTAAGGGCAGCTTAGTTGTTACCTCTTAATTGGACTAGTCTTAAGCTTAATATAGTCTCCTAGTTTCTAGTAATCCTTAGTTAATAGGAACAGTCTCCTACTAACTCTAGACAGTCCATCTCCCTTAGTAGTGAAGCTAGGAATTGGGATTGCTTTACATATACATTTATAGCTATGTATTTAGCTTCTATTATAGATGTTGCTATAGACTTTTGCTTCTTGCTTATCTAGGAGACTAGTGCCCTATAGAGGAAGAAGACATACCTAAGGATAGAGACTCTGTCTACTTTGTCTATTGCATAATTAGAGTTATAGTATCTAACTAGGCATCCTTCTCTATGCCTAGAGAAGACAAGGCTAAGATTAGGATATAACCTTAGATATCTTATAATCTTCTTTAAAGCCTTTATGTAGTAGGTAGATAGGTCACTTACAAATGAGCTTATCCTTCCTAGGGCAAAAGCAATGTCTAGCCTTGTAATTGTTACTAGCTATATCTATGTACTATTAATACTCTAGTACTCTACCTTATTACACCTCTTATCTATGTAGCTTAAAGGTTTAAGAGCCTTATAGCTGTCTATAGGTAAGTGTATAGGTACTACCTTCTTATAGTTTATCCCTATCTTAGTAAGGTTGTCCCTAACAAAGTGTCCCTAGTTAAGTTTTAGGATTCCTCTCCTCCTGTCCCTTATAACTCTTATGCTAAGGATCTTTTTAGGTTTACTAAGATCTTTAATCTTAAAGACTTTGCTAAGTTCTCTTTTAAACTAGAGAATATCTGTCAACTTTAGTGTAGCAATTGGAATGTTATCTACATATATAAGAATTATAATCTCTTTTTCCTTATAAATAAGTAGGCATAGATCTACCTCTAACTATATAAATCTAATCTCTCTAAGCTTTAACATATAGAGTTAATTCCAATCTCTAGCTGCTTACTTAAGTCTATATAAGCTTTTAAGGATCTTAAACACTATGTTTAGTAGAAGCTCAACTCCTAGTAGTAGTAATATGAAGATGTCTTTATAGAGGGTGCTTTCTATAAACGTATTGTTTATATCCACTTAGTAAAGATAGAGATCCTTCTTGCACACAATAGCTATAAACACCCTAAGGGTGTCCTATCTAACTATAGGCGTAAATGTCTTTATAAAGTTAATACTAAACTTCTATAAAAAGCCCCTTATAACTAGCCTAGCCTTAAACTTTTTAATAGCTCTACTAATGCTTCTTTTAACATTAAAGACCTATCTTAACCTAACTAAGTTTGCTCCTTTTAGTAGAACAGCATTCTCCTAGGTGTTGTTACTCTATAGAGTATCTAGCTCCTTCTAGATTGCTTCCTTCTAAAGGTGTCCCTATTTCTTATTATTTATAGCATCCTTATAGGACTTTGGAATTAGGATCTCTTGCTTATATGTAATGACTTCTATAGTTGCTATAAAGGCTATCTCCTTAACTTCTTCTAGGAATTCACTATCCTATAGTACTGAATCATCTACTAATTGCATAGCTGTAAAGAAAGCTTAGTAGTAAGTAGCAAGGTTCTCTAAGAGGTCTATTGCTTCTCCTACTTTAGTAGCTAGTTTAGGTATAGGGACTATAGATCTTAGGGCTTTCTATTTCTATTTATAGCCCTTAACATTATGGTTAGCCCTCCTCTTACTAAGGGATAATCTAAGAGTAGTTACTTATGTCCTAGTAACATTCTTTTCCTAGAGATCTAGTAAGCTTATCTTAATTGGCTTATGGATTTTCTAAAATTCCCCTATATTCTTTAGAGGCTAGGGAAGTTGTATAAACAGCTTTCTTAGCTAGGCTGTTACTAGGCTGCTCTACTAAATAATTAAATAGTAAACAGGTTACTCTAAGGATATGTCCTTCCTTAGCCTCCCTAAGGGTCTCCTAGCTAGTGCATTACTTAATAGATTCAATTTTGTAACATTAAGATCTATATTACCTCTAGGTTGGTCCTTAAAGAAGTCTATATATGTGTGTTGTTTTATAGCTTTTATGTCTAGTTCCTAAAAGAGCTAGGCCTTAGCTATGTTTTTAACGTATCTAATAAATACTGCTTCTTTACCTCTGTTTATTAGTTTATTACTTCTTACCTATTAAGGCTAGGATCTTATATCTATATAGACAATAGCTTTGCATCCCTAAACCTTTAAATAGTTAATAGTTGGCTTAATACTATTAAAGGCTTCATCTAGTGAAACCTTAAACCTATTATAGTCTAGACTATTTAGTAGTTTGTTCCTTATATAGGTTTAGGCTTCTAGTGCTTTAGGCTAGAATTTAATTAGTATCTTAGCCTCTTTAAGTATTGCCCTTATAGAGTCTTCTAAGGTTTGTATTAACCTTTTAACTAGTCTATTTTAGAGCGAGTTGTATGCCTTAGTATGCTCTAGCCTAATTCCTAAATCCTTCTCCTACTGCTTAACTAATGTAATAAGTTCCCTTATATTATTAAGCCTAACTGCTTTTAACTGTACTAATGATTTCCTCTCTGCCTTAATCTTCTAGTTCTAGAGAGCAACTAGAGCATCTTCTCTTTTCTTAAGAGGACAGGTCTACTTTTTTCTAGAGAAGTTGTTAATAATCTTAAGCTAGTATTTAAACCCTAGCCTTAATATTAGCAGTAGACTACATATATTAATAGATATAAGGGCAAGTCTTTTAGGTCTTCTCTTAGTAACTTTACCTTTATACTTCTTTATCTTTACTATTAAATATACTCTGTACTAGTAGAAGCTATCCCTAGGAATAGGAATAGGTTCTTTTAAGTCTATTACCTTATAAAGATTCTAGAGCAAGTTCTTCCTAAAGTGTGCAAATCTTCTATGCTAAAGCTCCTACTATTTTAGGTTAGTCTCTAATCTAGCAGTTATAAAGGCATTCTCTATTAGTGGTACATATAATAAGTAATATGCCCTTTCTTATAGTAGAGGAGAAATCTTATTAATAAATAGAACCCCCCTAAGAAGCCTTGTCTAGACAACAGTTTAGCTAGAGGGGGATATAAGAGAAAATAAAGGAGGTTAGACACTAAACTGCTTGCTAAACTAGTTCTAAGAAACTAGGTTTACCCCTAGCTTAGGTATAAGTAGAACATCTTCTAAAACAACTTTCCTACTAGATCTCCTACTTATCTCTATAGTCCTAATATAAGTAGCTAATAAATGCCTACCTCCTACTTTAATCTATTTCTTCTTTATTAAGGGAGTTATAGATCTAAAGAGGCAGTTCTAGTTAGTTATATAGGATAAAGCATAAGAATTAAGTAACTACTCTAATAAGGGGAACTTACCTTAGACTTCTGTAGTTAAGTGAGCTACTTTATTATACTTATTATTATTAGACATTGTCTTCTAGGATAAGTTGTATAAGTTAGGTAGCTCTTAGGTAGAGAAACCTTTCCTAGTCTTCCTTGTTTTAGAGGAAGGAGACTAGGCCTAGTTCTTCTAGAGTAATAGCATGTTAAAGCTAAGTTTCTTTACTATTTTCTTAAGTTCCTCTATAGAGGACTTCTCTCTTAGTGTTCTTCTTAAAGATAGTAGTAGAGATCTTCTCTTCTTAATATATATTATATTCTAGGAGGATAGTACTTAGGAATAAGATCTAAGGACCTTCTTTGCCTTAGAGAGACTAGGGCAGTCCTTAATAAGATAGTCCTTCTTATAGAGAAGGCAGGAAAGTAATCTTACCTAACCTAAGGGCCTAACCTAGGTAGCTGCTATACTATACTTAGCCTTAGAGGGATTTAATCTAGCCTCTTAAGCCTTAAGGATCTTTAAGGTCCTTTTATGATCTATCTTTAGCTAAGCTATAATAGTATCCCTAGCTATATAGTAGTTAGGTAGTAGTAAGCTTAAAAGCTAGGTTATTCTTATATTAGCTTTCATATAGTGCTAGCCCTCTAGGTTAACATTAGCAATCCTCCTTCTAAGAGACACTAGGTGTGCCTATATAGATCTAATGGTGAACTCTTCACTTATCTTAAAGTTTATAAACTGTTTTGTAAGCTTATGTACATAGGTTAGCAATACCTAGCTATACTTGTTCTAGAGATGTACCTATATCTTAGTAGCTTTTCTAGATTCGCAAGAGCCCTTAAGCTTAAATTTATCTTCTTCTATAATCCTACTTAGGATACTAAAGCAGCAAGCTGCATTTTGTTTTATCTATGTTAGTGTATTAAGAATCTCTTTAATCTTAGTCTCTTCCTAGAGTTTTAGGTTCTTGCCCTTAATGTTGTTAAATAACACTTCTAATAGGTTATTAATTGCAAAGAATGCTAACTAGCTCTCTATCTTGTATCTCTAAAGGTTGAACTATCTCTTTTAGTTATCTCTCCTAAGAATTGGGATTTTAGTTCCCTTCTCTTCTCCTTTCTCTTAGTATAAATCTATAATAAATTAAATGTAATAAAACAAGGTATATATGCTTCAAGGTCGTAGCTTAGGTCCTGCTAAGGCTTTTAGTGTAGAATAGTAAGGTTCGTAGGTATAGATACTAAGGCCTACTTAGTAGGGTAAAGAAAGAGCGGTGTAGTCTCGGAGCTAGGACACAGGTCTATCTCTCCTAGTAGAGTTCTAAATAACTTACTTAAAGTCCTTCTTAATAGTATCTCGATGCAGTTCTGCCTATAGAGTGTCTTTAAGGTATTAGCTTATAGTAAGCCGTATAGAGTCCTTTTCTAGATTACCTATTACTTAGTATTAAACTAAGCTCCTTAATAGGACAGATAGGGTAGACTTCTACTTCCTAGATGTTTTCTGCTATAATAGCAAGGGATACAAGTAACCTGTACTAATATAGGTTGCTCTTACTCCTACACAAATCCGGGCTTATAACCTATTAAGTTAAGACCTTATAGGATACGTGGTTAGTAGCGGAGTAGAGTAAGAGATTAATCTTCAACTAGCTAATAGCCACAGGGCATGCAGCAATATATTAGGAACCAATGTGTTAATTCTATTAGATGTCTATCTAAGCTAAAGGGGAGAGAAGGTGTCTTCCGATAAGCTAAGTCATCGTAGATGCCTTAGGCTATTAGATTACAACCTAACTGTTAGCTCCCCTTAAGATGCTATATCTTAACAGTCTTTAAGTTAACTAGGGACACTTTGTTAGGGATAACCTTACTAAGATAGGGATAAACTATAAGAAGGCAGCACCTATATACTTACCTATAGACAGCTATAAGGCTCTTAAACCTTTAAGCTATATAGATAAGAGATGTAACAAGGTAGAGTACTAGAGTATTAATAGTACATAGATGTAGCTAGTAACAATTACAAGGCTAGACATTGCTTTTGCCCTAGGAAGGATACGCTCATTTATAAGTAACCTATCCACCTACTACATAAAGGCTTTAAAGAAGATTACAAGATATCTAAGGTTATATCCTAATCTTAGCCTTGTCTTCTCTAGGCATAGAGAAGGATGCCTAGTTAGATACTATAACTCTAATTATACAATAGATAAAGCAGATAGAGTCTCTATCCTTAGGTATATCTTCTTCCTCTATAGGGCACTAGTCTCCTAGATAAGTAAGAAGTAAAAGTCTATAGCAACATCTATAATAGAAGCTAAATACATAGCTATAAATGTATATATAAAGTAATCCCAATTCCTAGCTTCACTACTAAGGGAGATAGACTATCTAGAGTTAGTAGGAGACTATTCCTATTAACTAAGGATCACTAGAAACTAGGAGACTATGTTAAGCTTAAGACTAGTCTAATTAAGAGGTAACAACTAAGCTGCCCTTACCCTAGTAAGGGATACACATGTTTATAATAAGTTAAAGCACATTAACATTGCCTACAATACTATTAGGAAACTTTAGTAGAGAAGGCTTATTACTATTAAGTACACCCTAATATCTAAGATAGTTGTAGATAGGTTTATAAAGCTAAAGACTAGTCTATACTTCTAGAGGTTTATAAGCTAGCTTAACCTATTATAGAGGTCTAAATACTACTAATAGGAGAAGAGTAGACTATAACCTCCTATATAAGATAAGTAGGAGTGTTAAGATGTAGCATCTTAAGGGGAGCTAATAGTTAGGTTATAATCTAATAGCCTAAGGCATCTATAATAACTTAGCTTATCGGAAGACACCTTCTCTCCCCTTTAGCTTAGATAGACATCTAACACAATTAACGCATTGGTTCCTAATATATTGCTATATGCCCTATAGCTATTAGCTAGTTAAAGATTAATCTCTTACTCTACTCCGCTACTAACTACGTATCCTATAAGGTCTTAACTTAACAGGATTGATTATAAGCTACCCTGTTTAGAGCGTACTTTGGGTTAACCTAGTCTAGATTATAGATTACGTATCTAACTAGATCCTTCTCTAGTAGTGCGCTAATTAGTATAGATTTCTATGCCTAGAACTGCACGCCTTTCCTAAGCACCTAGTTGTCCTTAGCGGATCTTACTAGGTTGCTAGAGGTGTTGTTTCTAAACTCTATACCTAGTCTAGCTCTTTTAGATGCTATACTACGGTACTAGTACTTAGTGCCGATCTCCTATAGTAGTTCTTAAATCGATTAGATAGTTGTCCTTAAAACAAATGTAGGGTCGGGTCTACTAGCAAGGTAAGCTAATCCTTAATAGAGCTTCGATAACGATTTAGGTTCTAATTTAAATAGGTAGAGGAGCACCCGGGCTTATAACCTATTATATTTAGGTATTTAACGAGTACAAGCTTCTAGATTAAAACGATAGGGTAGATTAGTAACCCTTATAAATTGCCACAAGGTGTGAGACTATCTAGCTACAGAAAACAGTGTAATATAGTGTGTGTGTGCCAAGTCCTGACTAACATGGACCTTGGTCACCTGATTCACAACATCGGCCTTTCACTACTCGCTGAGCTTTCGATCCATCAACCCTACCACAACTCAGCTCTAAACCCATCATTCAACATGACTTCAGACTCCAGCACCGCCAGCCCGACGTATCTACTGCGAAGAACCGCCAGAGATGGTGATGACTTGGCCTGGATCAACCCATTAGCACTGACCTGAGCCGCAAACCGTCTTGAAAACTCACCATTGACCCAACCACCATCCTCAGACGCCAAGAACCCCACCACCCTCGCCACATCTTCCGGCGTAGCACATCTCTTCAACGGACAATGCTCAGCCATAAGGTTCTCAATCTTATCCGCCGGCCAATCTGGAGTGCCACCAGGGATATAGTGCCATGCGTTCTGCGTGAACATATCACTCTTGATACCACCGGGTGCCACACCATTGACGGTAATCCCCCTCACACCAAAGTCCGTGGCGAACGCCTTGATCATTCCGATGGCCGCCATCTTCGACGCATTGTACAGCACATGATCATGCACGCCCAGCAGACCAGCAGCGATGGAGGACATGAGAATCAACCGCCCGTTGTTCTCCAGGTACTTCCACGCCGCCTGTCCGACGAAGAACTGCGCTCTCGCATTCAAGTTGAAGACGTGGTCATACTTCTCCTCAGTGATCTCCTCGGTCTTGTCCCAGCTCTCTGTGCCAGAGTTACTCATCACAATATCGATTTTGCCAAAGTGGTTCTTGGTTTCCTGAAAGAGGCGCTCGATTTCGGCTTTCTTGGATACATCGGCTTGGATGCTGATGGCTTTTGCTCCCGTGCCGCATTCTTCGATGATCTTGACGACTTCGTCGGCGGCGGATTTGGAAGAGGCGTAGTTTACTACGACTGAAGCACCGCGCTTGCCGAGTTCGATGGCGCAGCCTCGTCCGATGCCGCGGCCGGCGCCGGTGATGAGAGCGACTTTGCCGTGGAGGGAGGCGGTTTGCACGAGGACGGGTTGTTGGGCCATTGTGATGGGTGTTGTATGGTGTGTTGGATGATATTGATTGATGGCTTACGTCAGAATCTCAGTCCACGGGCACGAAAAGAACCTGCTCAAGAAGATAGCAGCAGCAGGATACAATGTCAGACTGCAACAGAGATGAAAACTCCCAGATCTAGCACTCAACCTCGCCGTGTATAAGACTACTATCTCGTTCAACATCTATCGGATCCCCGCGGGTGTGCGATACGGTACGCAGCGACAGCGTCTCTGCGGTCCAGGACCAGCACAGCGCGCCAGCGAATTCAGACATGCCACGATGCGCCAGCCAATATTTTCGCATAGGCTCGAGAAAGGGTACCGGGTCGGAGAATGAGAAGCTCTTGGTTCGTTGCTGCAGGAACCAGGTTCCGACATGCAGCTCGGTCCCGTCCAAAGAGCGAGACCAGGCCCACACCGGACTTTGAGGGGATCATAGGCAAAAGTTAGACGTCAGTCAGGGTCTGGGAAGTGCTTGAAGATGTCTGACCAACATCAAGTGATTGCCATTTTATTCATGTTGGTATTATTGTAGCCAACACTGTCTCGCGCGCAGCCTTTCGAGCTTTGCGATGTGGTGACGCTTCAAGGGGGTACTGCGTTGCGACTTCAGCTTTGAAGTGCGTCGACGCGCTCGCGACAGTTCCACTTCACGTCGTCCTCGGCCAGTGGGGAGAGACGGCGTACATGAACACAAGTCACACCCGGAGATGCGTTATAGGACATAGTCCATGCATGATTGAAAGCGGACAAATTCTCTGCTACCCAACCCTACTGTAAGTAGAGACCACACCAGTAACATGCCCATTAACGCCTTTCTATCCATCATCAGAACCCTTCTGTGGTCCTGCCAGAACTCCTCGCTCAAGCTCTGGTGACAAAACACCGCCCGCCTTCCGATCTCCATTATCTGCCCATCCGCCGGCAACAGCGAACCGCTGTGCCACCTTGCAAAAGGAATGCTCACTGCTGCTGCTGCTGCCGCCCAATGCAGATAAAGGAAAGAGGCTCAAAATGACATAGCACAAAGAAAGCTGGCTTTCGGGCCAATTGGGGTAGTCGGACAAGCCGGTATTAAAGTCGATTCGTTCAGTCGTCGTTCGTCGTCGCAGTCATTGGAAGTCCTCCAAAGCGCCAGGAGTGAAGCAAAAGGCCGCCAAACGCCCAAGGAATCGTCAAGCTGCAAGATGGTGATCTGATCCTGTAGCGAGCGCGTTGTCAAGAACAGAAGCACTGGCAAAAAATGTCAACTAAGCTCGTGATGTCTGCTTGTGGCAGTACATACATACCATACGAGATGTCGCACCCAGCTGCTATCACTGAGGAATCCAGGCGCCGGTGGTGTTTTGCACTCCCATGCTCGAGCGGTAGCTGAAAGGCAGCTGGAAGCCTCTCATGACCTCTCCACGGACGAAAGTGGATGCTCGCTTGTACCGCTTGTCACAGTACTTCTCGTAGACAGCAGAGTGGTGCTTCTGTGGGTCCGAACAGCACTCGTAGATGGCACCAAGCAAGCGATGCAGTTGACGAAACGTGTAGTCGGAGTAGAAGACGTGAGCTTTGGTCCAGTCGCCTTTTCGGAGCATCAGTCGGGCCATGCAGTGCGCACCAGCGGCGAGGAAGCTTGGCTTGCAGCCTACAAAGCGTTCATCCATAATGGTAACTTCGAGGAAGTACTTCGCTAATGTGCGGGTCTCCAGGTCGTAGTCATCAGCCTTGCTGATGCGTCGAAGGAAGCTCATTGGACCTGGCCAGCCCAGCTCGAATTGCAGCATGCTCAGCATGAAGCGCTCCGCCTTGAGAAGCTCCTCTGCGGTATAGCCATTGTCGACCATGTAGATGATCTCATTGATGGTCGGGCAGTTGACCTCCTCGTACTTGGCGGCAACGAAAATGGCTGTGGCGCCTACCAGCTGGAGCTTTCCTAGGGATACAATCTTGCAAGACAGGAACCGATCGATGTAGTTGACAGTGAGGAAGAGGGTTTCCGGCAAGAGGTTAAAGCGCTGGTGCACCTGTACCACCCAGTCCATGAGGACGCCTCGCATCGACCATTGGATCTCGGTTTGCTGGTCCATGTAGTATGGATTTGGCGCCATGCGGCTCTCCATCTCGCGCATATAGTCGAAGATCTCGTCGCCGTACTCAGCCACCATGGACGTGTCCCACTGCTCATCCTCAACATCATCTGGCGTTCGGTTGGCCTCTACCCACACCTTTGCTTCGGCGATCTCCTGCTTGTTCTTCTTGGTCTGGGCCGGGTTGAAGATTGTTGTCTCAGTGGCATCTCTCATGTCGAAGGATTGAGCCGTCATGTAGTCTTGGTCCTCATCGTCCAATTCTTCTTCGATGAACTCCTCGGGCGGTGTTCCAACGTGGAAGGCCGGGCCATTGTGGATCGGTGCGGCTTCGATTGACTGCTGGGGATAGATGTAATGCTGTTTCGCCGCTGGGACATTGGACGATATCGATGGTTGTACGTCGACAGGTTGGACTGGTAGTCTGGGACCTGCCTCGTCTCGAAGAGGAACACTTTCGGTTCGGTGAACTTCCTCGTGCTGGCGGAGGAAGTTGTTTGTGCTCTGCTTTGGTGCGAGCGCCGGTTGTGGTTGTGCGATTATGTTGACAGTGTCCACTGGTTGTACTGGGGCGTTGTTATCCTTGGCAAGAGCCTCTGGCTGGACTGCTGCAGGTACCGGATCCCTCAACACTTTGCTCTTTTTGGGCACTACTTTCTTCGGTTGTTGCATTTCGGACACCGCTGCTGTGGCTTGTCTGGTGGCAGCGACCGCGCCTGCGATCTGCATACTGGAACTCTTGGTAGCAAGTGGCCGAACTGCTGGACGCTGGAAAGTCTGTGCCGATGCGGCTGGCTCGGCATGGATCTTGATCTTTCCTGGTGACGCCTTGCCGATCTCGGAATCGTCTTTGGGTATCACTCTGAGGTTGGCATTTGTCTCGCCGAGTACCTTCTTCTGAGTGAGTGCGACACCTCCCAATGCCGATGTCGACTTCGTCCTCTGGTGGTGCAGCGTCTTGCCCATTGGGCCGTGTGCTGGTGGCGGCATATTTTCGTCGTGTACGCGTATCGCACGCGCGAGCGGTCGTTGCGGCTGATGGGAGAGCAGTGTCAGTGTCTCGGTCATGAGGAGGGTGTTGCTTTTGTGCTGTCGACGATGGGTCAATGCTGTCCATGTGACAGCGTCAAGTGATGTATGTGAATGGTTAAAGAAGGAAGGAGACGCTTATGTGAGTATTTGTTGCCTGGGATGTGGTATGGTGTGGTGAATGCGAGTGTCTCAAGGCACATAGATGGTCATGGCTTGTTGTGGGAAGTTGGCAGCTCTAACGGAGCAACGAGATTTGTTTGTACGTGTCAGTGAGAGTGGCTTACCTTCGCGTCCATGCTGTGTGCTGTTATCCCCTGATTGCGATATTCTGCTGCTGACACCTGGGTACGTGACTGTCGCTTGTGATCCGAGTCGTGTCCGTGAAATGTCGCGGTATGCCGGAAGTCGTTCGTGTCGGCGTCCTTCACTCTAGTTGCACGCGGCGGCGGCGCGATGTTGATATCGTCGCATGTGCAGGCTGACGGCAGCGAATATGAGATCGTCGCTGTCGTCTTCCGCCGGCGCCTGGGGAAGATACGCCGTGTATCGCTGCTGTTGTTGTCGCTGTTGGCTATCAAGATGCTCACGAACTATCTTGTTTTCCCCAAACAACAAACCGCTAGCGCCTTCCTCCGACGGGACCGACGAGGGAGCGGACCGTCTTTGCGAGCCAATCACCTGAAGCTCAAGATTGCGACGTCATTGCATCTGACTTCCGGCCCACCTTTGACACGTCGCGCAGCACCTCGACAGTACATTACAAGTGCACTGCACGTACTCAAGAGGAGCTGAACGCCTTCGAAACAACTCTCACGCGGTTTCCCGACGCGGTAAGTTCGTGCACAGCAAGTCTATCGCCCCGTCAGCATATGTCCACCTCCTCGCTGCACATTACACTCTGTTGCTCGTGACGCGTCGCATTGTTTACTGGGATAGAGCTGGGATGAAGCTAATGTACGCACTCTATGCACGAGCGCACGTGATGTCTTTCAGCCGAATGTCTCACCACCAACCAGCACTTATGCTTCGCTCAGCTTCTCTTATAAGACTTATATGTTGCTCGGACTACCCGGCGGTGTGCGGACGGATCAGTCCTCTGTGTGCTGTCCATCTCCATGGTTCGTGCACTGCCAGCCTATCGATGCGACAACTTCGCCGTGCGTTGCCGCGCCCGAGACCCGTCGGACAAGGGAACTTGACACACCATGCACGCCGAAAGCCCTGCCTGCGAGCCTCTTAGAACACGACGGTGCATAGCAGCTCCGTGGGCTATGAGGGAATGGTGGAGTGCGATGGCGCTTTACTATTATAGCGCTTTCGCCAGGATTGCAGTGCCGGAGCTGCTTATGCGTTTCAACATAATTGTCGATCACCGCGAGCGGCGAAAGCAATCAGCGGCCATGACACCAACTGCAGCTTTCCGCGAGGGAGCTTTATCACTTCGAAAGTGCCCGTTCCGTCCTCGGCGTGCTAATCGAAACTCCAGGCATGATCACTTCTTTGACTCGGCGCCATTCCTGCTCATGCGCGCTCGGGTAATATGCAAGATATGCAGCGGGTCTTTGTGCTACCACCTGCAAGCACTTCACTAAAGCCACCGTTATTGCCACTGGCAGAATGTGCGCATCTGCTGACTGGGAATGGCCAACATATGGATCGCTTCAATGCGATAATGGATGCGCTTCGCTTCTGCTGACCTTATACGACTGGCGCGAGCATTCATGATCTTTTGATGATGTCGCACCATGCACGCCTGTGCACCCATGGCAACAAGTCGGCCTCCCACTTGGGACTCCAATACCTTTGCGCCCTCGCCCTCGACCATCAAAGTCATATGGGCGATTACTCATGACACCATCCAGAATACTCGCCATCGGCAGTGTGGTGTGTCCCATGGCGGCTGATTTGCTTGCCTACACGAGACTGCTGAAGGTTTCATTGGAGCGCAACATATTGTCCAAGGGTCCCTCCATCCTAGGCGGCTTGTGTGGCTAGATGCACTCCGGGCTCGGGGTGTTGCTGCAGGCGCCTTGCGCTCTCAGTTGGCGCTGCTACGCTGGACTCTAGAAAGGATCCTGTGGCTCCCCTCTCAGAGCAGTGTTGCAAGTGACCCGATCTGAATTTCGTCACAGGCATCTTTGTTTCAGCGGATATATGGCGGCTGATGCAACGGGAGGAGAAGGACATCTGCGATCGCACTCACAGTACATCGAATATGTAGATAGTAGAATTCCACAATTGTAGAAGCGCTGTTGAACTGACATGTATCGTTGAGTGGATTTGCAGCGCAAGAAAGGTTGCCATCCACGTACCGCGATCCGAATGGACTGTGCTCCGGCTTGTAGCATCTCCACTCCTCCCACTTCGCTGACCTTCTTTCTGCTCAACCCAACAAGTGACTCTCTTAGCCGTCTTCATGGTGATACAGCTGAGTGGTCATTCTATCTTGGGCAATCGTCTGTTTGCGCTACATACGCAGTGATAGCATTCTTCTCGCCCACTGCTCGCACTTCGATCTTGGAGGTCCGCCTCGGCGCCGACACGACGGTGAGGTGAGTGGCAGACTGCACCAAACCCATCAAACAACCATCGCCCACCCTCATCAGACCACCGCGACCCTTGGTAAGTCCTGAGTCGCCATCAGAATGCACGAAAACACCCCAATATCAAGACCTCAACGTCCCGGACTTCGATCTGTCGGTCAGCTGCGAGAGCCAACTATCCCTTTCCAAAGCGCCCATCTGACCTGTTGTCGCTGGCTATGCTACCTATAACGACTGGCGACCATATCCGCCGGCGCATGGCTGACCCATTTCACCGCAGGTTCGAGGTCTTCCGCCGTCATTGTTGCCGCCCCGAGCCCGTCCTTGCCTTTGCGCCGACGGCAGCGTGAGTGGCACATATCCGCCATCCACCTTTAACTCGCATCAAATACATCCAAGGAATAACTTTCTACCCTGTCGACTCGATAGAGGTGTGGATATATCAAGCTATGGACGTTTCGAGCATGTTGTCCAATGGAGCCCAGAACGCTGCTAGCGCGGGCGATGCAAAGAGACAGAATCACCAGTACGCCACACGTCATGGCAGCATGGGACAAGAGGACACGCCTGACACGAAGCCATACATTGGCAATGCTCAACGCGCCTTGCGAGGCAGCAATGGCGGCGCTGCGGCATCTGGATATGCTCGAGGGTCGCCCGCCAAGAAAGATCAGAGACATGTCGTCTTCCAGCTCATAGATCCCAAGGACCCGCGCATACAGGCCCGATTGCCAATGCGTGTCATGATCTCGCCGAACGACACAACAGAGTCCATCATCACTACCGTCAAGAACTTCTACGGCTTGTATGAGTACGGCGTGAGCTTCGAAAACAGGGACGGCTTCGGCATTATCGCATCGTTCGACAATTTCGAAAACGATATGGTCGTCTATGTCAGGACCGTGGCGCCACCGTCGGCTTCCTTCGAAGAGCAAGTGCGAGACTCGGTGTCGCCGAAGAAGCACACACTCGGCGCGCCATTCGAAATGCGACCGCCGTCCCACAGCGCAAACCACTCACCGTCGCGGTCGGCCGTTCGGTCTGCAGGAGTTCGGAGCATCTCTCCTCAGTCCGAGACTGGCCGTCGCAGTGCTTCTGCTACGCCCGGCGGCAAACCGCGCTCGCAGAGAACCAAGAGCAAAGATGTCACCATGATGGACGGAGACGGCTATAGTAGCGGTGACAACGCTTCAGTGACCAGTTCTCGCCGATCCAAGGCAGAGGAGATCAAAGCAGAGATCACCGTTGACAACATTGTAGAAGGCGGTCGGAGGAAGCGGGCATTTGAGAGTTCTGTAAGCATGGCTGCACACCTCCCGTCGCCAAATGACTAACACAAGCCGTTCAGGAACTGCCACTGTTTGTGCCACCCCAGGTCCCGATGAGTGCATCGATATCATCGATCTCTCCGCAGCGCCGGAATGGACCAGCTGGCTCGCCGTATGCCTTCTCGAACCAGCAGACCTTCTCGTACACGCAGCCTCTTCCATCACCGCAGAGCTATGGCCATGGCAGCGGCTATATGCAACCTACATTCCCGTCGAATCCTTACCAGAGTGGCTTCCCACAGCCTAGTAGGCCAGCGCGAGGCAGCCGTATCAGTGGTGCAAGCCATGGCTCGAACAGAAACTCCGGTGGTGGGATCCTGCCAACACCTGACCCTACCATTGGCAGTGTCATCTCTGATGAGGATGTTGCGCTTCAGCTCATGCGGCTTGGTGACCCATCCGCGTTCTCTCATGGACGTACCTCGACATCGACAGTCGACGATACGCTCAGCGGCAAGGCAGATGCTGCCTCATCCGATGAAGACGAAGACGATGATGAAGAGCAAGATGATCGTCAAGCCGGCCTCCCTGTGGCGCCACGCTTCTCAAAGGAGGACGTCGGACCACAGAGGAAGAAGCTGCGCACCATGAATGAGCTGCCTAGTGATGGTACGAGCGGAGAGGAATATGAAGACCATCGCGATGGCAACTTTGGCAGCGACGAGGTCATGGGTGATGATGAACAACGCAAGACTGTCAAGCAAAAGGTCAAGTCCGGCAAGATCAACGGTCCCAACGGACTGAAGCCTGCCAAGCCACGAGCGCCGTCCATGTCCAAACACAAGAAGGCATCCATCGGGCACAGCAACCCCAAAGTGCCCATGTCGCCGGCTTCCCTGCCCTCTCAATCTCGGAAGGCGTCCATCGCCTCGACGATCAACTTCCAGCACCAGCTCGGCGCAGACGAGGAAGATCTTTCCTCAAAGCCGCGCTGCCAGCGTTGTCGAAAAAGCAAGAAGGGCTGCGACCGGCAGCGTCCATGCGGCCGCTGCAAGGATGCGGGCATCGGCATTGAGGGCTGTGTCAGCGAGGACGAAGGCAATGGTCGCAAGGGTCGCTATGGTCGGCACATGGGGATCTCTCTCAAGAAGGCCGAAGAGGAAGACTATGGCGATGATACCCCACCACCACAGGCGCCGCCGTCTATGCCTGCCGGCAACCTGTTCTTGGCTCCTGCTGTGTCAGACAAGAACAAGAAGCGCAAGCGGTGATCGAGCTTGTTGTCAATAACGCATCTACCTACTATGCGCTATTTCCTCGCGCCACGCATTCAACTCCGCCGTCTGCTTATACAACAACCACATCACCGTCCAAAGCGAAAAGAAGGACATAGACTGGGCCCGGTATCTGGAACTCTGGAATGTTTCGCTTTGAGCTCAGCGCTGGTTCTGAATTCGAAGGGGATGTCTATGATGAAGATATGAGTCGTTTGCTTTTGCAAAGTCTCGACACAACACTCCTTTTTTCAGCGCGAGTGCTTCTGCTTTTGCGTGGGGCAATGGACGGATCGAAGGATGATGGCGCTTTATCACCTAATGGCTTGGATCTGTTCTGCATGGCATGACATGATTATCGCAAAGATGGTGCAAAAAAGTGACGCGTGTTATCGAGAGCTGATGATCGGCTGGGTAGAGTGGATAGGACGTATGAGCAATGGATGTGATTGCAATGAATTGTCTCAACATCTATCGTCATTGTGGCAGTCGTGTGTCCTGCCGTGATATGCTTGCATGATGCGCAGTTCTACGCAAAGAGCATTGTTGGTGTCTCGAGGAATTGTTGTAGACAGATCCGAGTGCACGATGGCGGTCCCAATCAGCCGCATATGCTTCGGGACGGTGCTCACAATCTTCGATTAGCCAGAGGTGATTACAGTATCCCATGGTGAACCACCATCGCGAAGCTTGTCATGTCGCCGTCGACCAAAAACCATCCCACGAGTTTATTTAGCACGTAAACCTAAGGACTAGTGACTAAGCGATCAATATTGGTAGAACGCTTCCAGGCCGACATTGCTCTAGAGAAGTCGCATACTCCGAACCGCTGGGGAAGTTTTCGTATATTGATACCATTTGACTCCTCTTTGTGGCAGCTGTGCTCTTGCTTCGTGCCTGTTTCGTGGTATGACAGATCGCCCTAGCGCTCAAATCCAACCGAGGACAGCCCTTCGCAGATATGCCTGCAAACGAGAAGACTGCTACAGCTACGACCCTCTTCTACCAAACATCTCGCGCATTAATTGCGTAGTAGTCTAGCGTTCGACTATCGCGCGCTCTACGAACAGTTAAGGGCCCCTTTGGAACTTTAATGTTGAAGTCCGAATCTCGCCCCACCGCAGTTTCGTGAGGAAATCCGTTGTGACTACATCTGCGACGGGCTGTGCTCAGTGGTTGCTTTTCAGAGGCGGCAACCGCAACTCCCTCGCCTTTCTATTCTGCAGCCTCGACACATGTCTCTTCGGCCTCTGAAGGATCAACTCTAAAAGTGAGCTCCGCGGCACAGCTCCAGACGCGCACTATTTGGCCATGCGGCTGTGCACCTCACAGAGCAAACCATCATCAGCTCCCATCCTCAACCTAGCTATGGCGTTTACCGGTCTGTAGTCTACATTCGCAATCCTTGAAGATACGGCACATTATCCAAATGGCCGACGAAGAGCAACCTCCTATGACCATAAAGGAGCGTATGGCAGCGCTGAAGCTGAGCCAAGTTGGTCAACAGCTTGGAACAGCGCGACAAAGTCATTGCCCGCCGAAGGGAGCAGTGCCCCCGCCAGCACAAAGGCGACAACCACCACCACCGCCTGTCAGGCCACAATTACCTGCGAGACCAGATCGACCGCAGAGCACGAACGTGCCTCCCACGCAGGATCATGCACCAGCTGCGAACCATCCGATTGGAAACCTGCCTGAACAAGGTGCACCAAGTGGTATTACAGCGAATGGCAGTAATGGGGCTTCCCGACCTCCATTACCTTCGAGGACTCCAACACAATCGTCGCAGGTTTCCAAGGGACCTGCTTTGCCACCCAGGAGACCATCTGGCAACCCATCGCCGGCTCTACCACCTCGGCGGCCTTCCGAGGCGCCTTCAGACTTCGATAGAAGTCGAAGAGGATCAAACGAGTCCATGAGCTCAATTGCGACGACAAGGTCATCTGTCTCTGGATTATCGAACGCAACGTCGCTCACGTCACAAAGTGAACGCTACAAGATTCGCGCGCCCGAGTTTGACCCTTCTAAGCTTCCTCCCTTGCCACCAAAGCGGACCACCGAGGAGAGAGAAGCAGCCGATCGCAAGTATGCTGGCATGAGACCACTCAGACACACCAAATCAATGCCCAGGGTCGAGCAAGTTGGGAAGAATGGAACCACTCCTCCTCCACCCAAAAGGCAGCCCGTGATTCAGCCTCCAGTCGTGCCTAGTTTCGACAGTAGGGCTGAACCACAAGAGGAGCGACTTGCGATTGAGCGAGCTCCGAGGCAACGTGCTGAACCACTCCCACCACCACCACCACCTCGTGCTGAGCCTGCTATGCCGCCTAGACCTAAACGTTCTGCCCTGGACTACGGCATGAACAAAGCTACTGATACGCCGCCACCTCTACCCCATGTTCGTCCTGGTTCTTCTCAGGGCAACGGAGCTCCTCCGGCTATACCTACGTCTTCGAAGCCAGATCTCAAAGCGTTACAGGCTTCGAAGCCTAAGCCCAATGGCGTATCAACCACATCTAACGCGCCGACCTCCATCTCGGGACCCATTGACATCATCTCAGCATCCCAATTCGATCAATGTCTCGCTTCATCTCGAGCAGTCGTAGCCGACTTCTGGGCACCATGGTGCGGACCATGTCGAAACTTTGCACCAACCTACACTGAGCTTTCTCACGAATTATCACGACCAGGCCAAGTCACGTTCATCAAGGTAAACACAGATGAGAACAAAGACCTATTAAGCCGTTACAAAATTGAGGCATGGCCAACCATCCTCGTATTCGACCAGCAAAGAGAGGTCGGGGAGCGGATTACTGGGGTTAACGAATGGCCCATTCGTGCTAAGCTTGATGAGATCGCACACTCTGCTCCAGCTCCTGCACCTGCTGTCGCCGCGAGCGCACCCTTATCGTATAGTGCATCGAATTCTTGCTTGCATTGTCGAGACTTCTCTGGCCCGGACGACCATGCTGCGAGGTTTCCGCGGCAGTCCATTCCATCGACAGACATAGGATGGCTTGCGCAACAGCTGACGTCTCCCTTTCCGTCACTTACAGACAAGGCAAGGGCGATTTTCACCTGGTTACATCACAACGTAGCGTACGACACTGTGGCATTCTTTGGCAACAATGTGAAGCCTAGCACGCCACAGGGAACACTACAGTCAGGTCTCGCTGTCTGCGAAGGGTACGCTGGCCTCTTTGCTGCACTGGCACTGAAGGTAGGCCTCGAAGCTGTTGTCGTTAGTGGACATGGAAAAGGATTCGGACACACTGAGCTGCAGCCCGGTGACCCTCTTCCTCGATACAATGCCGGACATGCCTGGAACGCTGTGAGACTTGACAACGGCGAATGGAAGCTCATCGACTGCTGCTGGGGCGCTGGTCATCTAGGCGCGAATCAAGCTTACAATAAGAGTTTCTCGCCGGAACGCTTCACACAGACAAACAACGACTTTGGTCTCGATCATTTCCCAGGAGATGATAGCCAGCAGTTCCGCACAGACGGCCGAATCATCACGTGGGAACAATACATCACAGGCAACAAGAGTGGATGTGGTGCAGACTTCTTCTCCGGCTTCGTTGCAGAGGAAGGACTTGCCAAGACAACCTTTCAACCGGTTGAGAAGAAGATCGTGCTCGCGCAGCAAGGTCCGACTGTGCGCTTTGCCTTCCAGAAAGTGTGCCCGCACTGGGATCCGATTCGTTGCGGGAACGGACCGTACTACATCTACGTGCTGTGCCTGGAGAATCTCAAAGATGCTGGCCTGGATCGCAATTTCATCCCGTTCGAGACGAACGGAGATGTCTGGTGGCGTGATGTACCTTTGCAGGACCTTGGGAATCGTCCTGGTCTGAAGTGTGAGATTTTCACTGTTACGAAGTGGAACAATCGTGATGGCAGAGGAGTTACGCTTGATGAGTTTAAGCGGAGTAGAGGTAGAGTTGGCCTTGCTTTTGGGGGCGTCTGCAAGTGGGAGACTGCGTGATGACTTTCTGATACCCTAGACTTGCGCTGTGGAGTCTGGAGCACGATATGGCAAATTTTCGCATGCCGTTGAAGCGTTTGTAATGCACTTCCTAATGCCAGTAATACTTGTGAAGTTGTAAAGGAACCTCTGTAGCCTGCGCTACATTCTCGCGTCGCTCGGAGGTGCTCTGTGTGGCATCTGCCAATTTCAGTAATGACTACTGCCGGCTGGCTGATATCTTTCCACTTCAGGGCGCTCGGGCGCGGCGATGCATGCTTTTCATCTCCTCAGGTCTCATTCCGTTGTGTTCTCATGTCTCATTGCTGTGGCGATATGAGAACGACACTATCGCCTGCGCCGCTGTCAGTACTTCCACAATTCAATGCCAACACCGACAGAATCCTCACCTCTTACAAATAGCATTTCCGACTGTTTCTTCACTGTCCGCACGTTGTCTTGCTCATCCTCCTCATCTACCACGTATACCGTCTCCGAGACATCGCCTAGGACCAAGTTACAGTGACTATCGTATGCCTAGCACCGTAATCAGCTCTGCCCGCGGTATGTTTTGTCCGCTACGCTCACGTGTAGACGTCCTTGCAACTCTCTGTCTCCTCTGAGCTTTACAAACACAATCTCGTTGAGTGAGAGGCGCACTAGGTCGAGTGGCTCATTCACCGGGTTGGCTCCTGCATCCTCTGGCTCGGCCATCGGTCATGGATGGTTCCGTGGGGGTATAACAGTAGAGGTTGTCTGTCGCAAGTCACAGCCACGATACTGTCTGCTGCGGGTAGGCGGCCGCGGGTAGGGCTGAGCCAGGATCTGTTTCAGCCGCACGTGAGCCGCTCGCGACACCTCCGCTCCCGCCGACTGTCGAACTGTCGTCAACTCCGTAGTCACACCGCGACTCAACCTGGACTGGACCCCAATGGGAGGCCTGCCCGTACTTGTTGATGACATCAGTTCTTGCCCGTATTGGGCAGTTCGACACAAGACGCGCTGTCACGACGTTGTGGTCTTCTGGGAAGAGAAAGAAGGGGGACTGGGTTTGTGCCGAATGCAGAGCAAGGAGGCCAGTGAAAGTACTGGGGAGGGGTTACAGCGATGATGCGCTGAGGCTCAATGGCGAGGGGGCCATGCTTGGTGAAAATGAGGGGAGTGAAGAGACGGCAGAGCCACGAAGACGACGGGGAGAGCGGGGCCTGGGCGCGCGAGCACGCCGAGATGATGCTGGGGACGAGGTGCCGGAAGGTAATCGATCCAGGAGGAACGTGGAGACGTCATTCCTCGACCAACAACAACCAGATCTGGCGCGAGCAGTTGGCTCTCCAGTAGGAACCACTGAAGAGCAGATCGAGGAACTGTGGGAGCATTTCGAGGTTGCGGAGGACTTTGAAGACACAAGTGTACTTGCTGGTACTGGTGCCGAGATCGTAGAAGATGAGATACAATCCATCCAGGAGAGCACCATGCTCGACATCGACTACAAAGGAGAGCTGTCAAACGCTTTACTGGCAAGCGAACCAGACATGGTGTTCCGCTGCCTCTTTGCCGCGAGTCAGGCCAACGACCTAGAGTGGATACGATCCATTCCCACGACAACATTCTCGGAAATCATACAAGTTCTTGAGCCCAGCAACTTCGTTGCCAAACTCGGGAGCGCCCATGTTGAGATCAGTAACGCTATGACGAGAATGCTCGCAATAGCTCCTATGCGTCAGGTTGCCTACGAGTATATGACGGTACTCCGACAAGCAGTGGTTATACGTAGATCTGCGGGCATCAAAATGACGCTGCAAGATTACATCATTCTTTTGCGAAGTGCGCGAGATCTGGGCAGTCAGAAGATGGGCTCTGTCATGTGGAACGCTCTACTGGATGATGGGCACACACCAAATACACAATGCTACAATTACTACATGGCGACTGTAGTCTGGAACGGAGTGCACTCGGCTGGGCCACGACAGAGAGTGAGAGTCATTCCTTTCCACATATTGGCTAGGAAGAAGCCGCAAATAACATCGAGGTACAGGAATTACCGTGTCGGGGCCGGAGGAATGCGAGAGACGGCAATGCGGATCTTCAATGAGATGCTTGCACACGGAGCTATTGCCGACGAACAGAGCTTTCGTATCCTTATAACAGCAGCGGCGCGTGAAGGCGATATCAACACCGTCAAAGCCGTGCTGAAGAAAGTCTGGGAGATAGATATCGATGGCATTCTTGCTGGCAAGGACGAAGAGACAATCACGCCCAGACAACTACCCGAGCACTCACCGCTAATGCCGACGACAAGTCTACTTTGGACAATCGCGCATGCGTTCGGCATAAACAATGACATACCAACGGCCTTGCGCGCAGTCGACTTCGTTGCCCGTAATTACAATCTTCAGATCGGCATCGACGTATGGGAACAACTGTTCGAGTGGACATTCGTTCTCGCCATGCCACGGTATGGCACCGCAAAGAGGAATAGCAGCAATGTCGGCCAGCTGCCTCCCAAAAGCGTCATGAGCCTCTGGCAGACCATGACAGGCGATCCATATCGTATTGAGCCGACCATTGGCATGTACAACCACCTCATTAAAAATCTCTTCGCACGACAGAACACGCCACAACTCATGGACAACATGCGACATGGTCACAAGCTATTTGTGCAGCATAAAAATGAGGCCCATCAACTGCGAAGGAGGCTCAAGGCACAGCTTCACAATCGAGCTAATGGCTTCCCCCACGATTCCATAGAAATCCTCCGTGGAGAGTGGGAACACGCAGACCTTATTCGACATAGAGACCTGTTGTGGTTGAAACGCTGGCTTCGCTTACTGCTCGCCTCAGTCGGTAGTTGGGCTCGATTCAAAGACCCAGGTGGCGATCTATTCTCACGAAGGCTCCCCTCGTTGCTCTGGGATTGGCGTGAATTCGCCCCAAGATTCGTGCGATACAAGACTCCGACTGGACACGTCGAGATTGTGTTCCATACGCAGGAAGAAATGCTGGCGGCAGGCTTGCATACGCAGCGCCGGCGGGAACGGACGAACGCTCTGATGAAAGATGCGACGAGGTATGTTGGTCATACTTGGGTGCGAGGTGGCAAAGCAAAACCAACCCATCGTGTGGAGAAACATCTGTCGATGAGAGCAGAAGACGAACGCACGAAGGAGCCCTGAGAGATGCATATAGCTGTCTGTACCTAGTGTAGCACATCAGAGACCTTCTCGATCGAGGGAGCTTTCTTGCAGCGAGGGACTCTTTGTTCGAATGTCGTGTTTAAAATCATACAATTGCTCTCCCCCGTCTTGCTCGCAGATCAGTCTGCTCCATGGCCTGGTTCAGGCATGGATAGCCCACTCGGGTTCGGGACTCGGCAAAAAGTACGGAGATCTGGCGGATTTAAAGTTGCCAACAAGCTTTTTAGCGGTCGGCTCTCTTGTGAAACTAGTGGAGATGGAAGTTTGGAACTAGGGTATTAAGTCTGGAAATCAGGGTATGAAAAACCATGTTTATTATAAGTAGTGGCACCCTTAAGGTGCTTATATAAGTCTTCTTTTGATAAGAGGCCCTTAATCCCTGTAATTTAGGTGCCTAATCTCATTTCCTAAGAACAAGTAATTACCATACTTAATTAGGTTATATTACCCTCAAAACCTGCTACCTGTTACGGTCCGGTACGATCGTGCACGTGGAAGAACTTCATTCGTTGGGAATAGGGACACGCGCTGCCAATGAGCGGGCGCTCTTGTGTGACTCAGAGCAGAGCGCTCTTAGTGCTCTACCGAGAGAGCAGGACAGACCGCGCCAAGACATGGCACTATATAGACGACGCTCTTTTGCAAGTAGATAGGAGCCTCGTGCTCAACTCATTTCAAGTATACACCATATACTGTTTGGGACCACTACCTTCTCAACGAGTCAGAGACATCACTGCAAAGATCCAAGCCCAGTTGGGATAACGTACAGCGGTTCCTAACATTTCGGCGCTCGTAATTAGCTACGCCGTTACTAGTACGTATACGCTATACCGCTACTAGTAATAGGGGTGTTTCCGGTCCTTTTACTATAGGCTAATAGGAGTCCGAGAAACACCTACTAGTAATAGTAGTACTAGGGCAGCGCCGGTGAATAGTAGACGCTTACTCTAGCGGTAGCGGCGCTAGCGGCGCTAGGCGGTAGTACGGAGCCGGTAGAGGAGACAGTAGTACCGAACATACTATATAACCTCTACCGGTCCATGTTAGTTAGTTAAGGAAAGAGGAAGGGTTTAGACCTAAAGAGGTGTTTTTATATAGTCCTACTACTAGTTCCTTCCTAATATAGTATAGAAGGATAAAAGGGAAGTCGCGCTTAGTAGTAGCTAATTACTATGTCGTTCTATATCGCTACTATAATACGCCAAGGAGAAGAGTCCTATAGTTAAAGCCTAGTACTAGTAACTGTCGAGAAGAGCTACTACTAGTATAGTAGTAGGCCTACGCTTCTTAGGCGTTGTTATCACCCCCTAAGGTAATGCGGCTAGTATTAGCATCTATAGTAGGCGCTAAGGAGCGTAGGTCTACGCCTTCCTTAGCTATATTAAGCAGCTCTACGAAGCGCCTATACTTTTGTAGTAGTAGTAGCTTAGTAAGCCTATCTATAGGTATGTCGTTAGTATTAAGATACCGAATCTCGATATCTCCTCGCTAGTTTCTCTAGCGGAGCTAGTAGTAGTAGATGTTAATATAGCGTAGCTTAGTGTTAAGCTTTTACCCTTACTAGTTAATAAGTCGAATAGTCTAGGTATTGTTATAGTATAGGTGTATATACTAGTTAAACTCGAGATAGATCTCGGCGAAGATGCGTTCCTACTAGATTAGCTCTAATGCCGCTTATAATAGGCTAAGGAGTTCGGCTTCGGTTAAGGACTTAGTAATAGTAATCTACTTAGATACTTTATAGTCGACTAGTCTGCCGAAGAGCATAAAGATCTATCCGCTAGAGCTAGTCCTATCTATTATAAGTAGGTGTAAGTACGTAGTCGGATAAGGTATAAGTCGAATAGACGGTCTATCTAAGAGAGGTGCGGAGGGCGCGAGGTAGATATATAAGCGCTAAGCCCTCGGGCCGGCTTAGTTAGCGGCGCGCGCGGGGTCTACGTACGTGCGCGCGGGTTTAAGTAAATAATAGGCGCCGGTACGGTAACACTACCCCCCCTTCTAAGAGTACGCTCCGGAGTACTCTTTCCTCCTCTTACATCTATTATTGCCATTATAAATGTCTCATCATCTATTAGGTCGTTATCTATTACGTCTATCTCGTCGTTCGTCGTATCGTACGTACCGTCGTTACTCGTTATCTCGTCCACCTCGTGACTATCTATAATGCTACGTAATGTAGGTAGACTATTACGGCGACACGGCGTAGTAACCTTAGTTACTATCCGGACGGTGTCCCTCCCGTATGTACTAAGCTCGTCGTATAGGCGCCCTATACCGTAGTAACTCGCGCTATCTAGGCGGCTATATACTATGTTCTAATAATTATTAGCTCCGCTACTATTATAACTCGCGCTACGTAGGAGCTCGGCTTTAGGTACTCGGTCTACTTATTAAATAGGATCGTTATTGCGACGCGTATCGCTCTCTTTCTTATAAGTCCTAAGGCCTAGTCCCGCCGGTATTAGAGCCATCGCTACTGCATTAGGACCTATGCGCGCTATGCGCATACCTATAGCATTCTCATTTACGACCTAGTCTATAGGTAGTTAAAAACTAGGTAGTTTAGTCGCTCGCGGGTAGTTGTAGTACAAGTCGGCTATAGAGGCGGCGGTAGTCTCGATAACCTAATCCGTAGCTTTATAGGATAGCCGGTTATATCTAACGTACTTCACTAGGTACTCCTAATATAGCTACCTACCTCCTACTAGTACTCGGCTACGCGGCCATGTCTTCTTATAGTCGAGGATCTACTCGACTTCCTACTAATCGGGCTCGGCTAGGTTCGCGTCGGGTTAATGCTACTCGTCGTTAATAATACGGATCGGTAGAGGTGCGGGTTAAACTTATCCTTACACTAGTAGGTGCACTAGTGCGAGAAGATACGAATAAAAGTAGTTATCGATATTTATAGTAGGTAGGAGCTCTACTTTATAAGTGTTACCCGGAAGCACCTCCGTAATTACGTGTAGGCCTAACTACCTAACATCTATCTTTCTCGAAGGGCGCTCTATAGCCTAGTTCTTAGTGCTAACCTACACCTCGTCGCCTTCGTTATATCGAGGTACTAGCGTACGATTCTAATTAGCGTACTTAGCCTATACGGCTTATGCTAACGCTATCTACTAACGAAGGTATTATTGCATATCGTGCATCTTTACTATAAAGCGGTCTACTGCTTTAGTATCTAAGCGTTACCTATAGGGTATAAGTAGCATTAGGAGGTCTAGCTCGAGTTTAGAGAATCTTAGGTTACGACTAGTGTTAGTATAGAAAGGTAATACACCTATTATAGCTAATACTACGTTATTAGCTATAAACTTAGCGAGGGGAGTCTAATCTAGCTAGTCGTCCTAGGCGTAGTTAACGAACATTCGCTAATACTACTCTATTGCCTTATTCGTATTCTTAGACTATCTATTAGTCTTAGGGTAGTATACTAATAAAAGCTTTTACTTAATCCCTAATAAAGCGTAAAGGCGTCTCTAGAATGCGGATACCTATTATGTGCCTCGGTTAGAGACGATGCTCTTCGGTAGTCCGTACCTACTAAACACATATCGTAGATATACGAGCGCTATATATTCCGTACTTATTAACTAGACTAGGATTATGTGTTTCTCCTTCGTAAGTCGGTAGGTAACTGTAAGGGCATTCTTATAGGTTTACCTATCTAGTGCGCTCTTGCCTTTCGGTAACTAAATAACGAAGTCTATCGCTATATCCTCCTATGCTACGAAGGGAACCGGTAACGGTTTTAGCAACCCTAGGTATTAGATGTTAGTACTCTTATTTATGCGGTATATTCTATACGCCCGTACGTAGTTCTTAACGAATCGTACTATGCCTAGCTACACGTAATTACGTGCTACTAACTCGTACGTCTTCTTATCGCCTATGTAGCCGGCGACCGTATAGTCGTAGAAGGCCTATGTTATACAAGTACGTACGGGCACCTCGCTATCGTCGAGTACTTCTTCGGATTCGGGCGGCACGAATAGGCTATATCCGCCGTAGATATTCTTTATATATATTATGCCTCCGACGGGTACTACGTACCTATCATCTAGGCGATACTTACGTAGTAGGGAACACGGCTAGTCGTTCTCTAGTTATCGCACTACTTCTTTAGCCTCTAGCTATGCGTACAGTTCTCGGATCGTAGTCGTTAGAGGTATAACGACATTATTCGCGTAGGCGCTTAGTCGCGTGGACGAGATATTAAGTATACGATCGGGGCTAAGTAAAATCTAATGCTACTATTAGTTACGCGGATCACTTAGACCCCCTAGCTTCGGTAGGTCTTATAAGCGTCTCGTTAGGCTATCGGGCTTCGTTCCCTACACTCCTAGTCTATATACAATCTTAAAGAAGAACTAAGAGAGGAACTCGGCCTATCTTACCTAGCGACGATTTAATTACTTCGTGCTTATAAACCACTCTAGGTTCTTACAGTTAGAGTACACGAGCGTCGGCTTATCCTCTACTAACTCTGGATTAGGTAGATTTTTATAATCATCTATACCGAACTCGTTAACGGTAAGCTCTAGACGCTATTCCTTAAAGGCTTAGACGATAGCTAGTAGCTCCTTATTATAGATGTCGTAGTTATACTACTGTAGATCTATCTTCTTAGATATGTATACGATTAAGTGCAACACTCCCTCCTAATCTCTTTACGATAGGACTGCCGTAGTTATATAGTCTAAAGCGTCTATTTCTAGGATAGTCTCACGCCCTAGGTAGAAGTGCTTTAATGTTAGCGTATTAATAAATACTTACTTTAATACATCGAATGCTTATTAACAAGCCTCTAACCATTCCTATAGTACATTCTTACGGGTTAGCTTAGTTATTAGTAGGTAGATCTTACTAAAGTCCTTAATAAATCTACGATAGAAATTGGCGAACCCTATAAACGACAGTATGTCGGTAACATTAGCGGGTGTAGGCTAGTTCTTAATACATTTAATCTTCTTAGGGTCTATCTTAATCCCCTTGTTCGTAATAATAACTCTAAGATATGTAGTTTCGTGCCTAAAAAACTTACACTTATCGATATCTAATTATAGTCCCGTAGCATCTAGTCTCTTAAGGACTTTCATTACATGTTATATATACTCTTCGCGTGTCTTACTAAACACGAGTGTATTATCGAGGTAGTAAGAGATAAAGTTATCTAAGAACTCTCTTAAGGTGTCGTTAATAAACGACTAGAAGGTACCGGGCGTATTGCATAATCTAAAAGGTATAACTACGCATTTAAACTGCCTATATCTTATCGTGAAGGCTGTCTTCTATTTATTACTAGCTATAATGCGGATGCGGTTAAATGCTATAATAATATCTAGCTTAGTAAACTATTATACGCCTACAATACGATCTAGCGTTTCTTAGAAGAGAGGAATAGGATAACGGCTCTTCGTAGTAATTGCGTTTAGGGCTCGGTAGTCGACGTAGACTCGTAGTCCACCTCCTAGCTTCTTAACTATTAGGATAGGTACTACTACTAGTAATACGCTACGTTATATTACGCCCTTCTTAAGTTAGTCGTCGAGCTATTTCTTAATTACCTCGTTCTCTCGTGTAGAGAAGGAGTATAGTCGTCGAAAGGGCGGTATCTAGCTAGCCTTAAGCTTAATCTCGTAATCGATACCTAGTCGTCGCGGTAGTACTTTGTCTACCTCTTTACGGCTAAATAGTCTTACCATTTCCTAAAATTCTAGCGGTAGTAATAGGATTGGGTCCTAATCCTTATCCTTTAGATTCATAAACTTTTAATGATCGTCTACCGATATAGCGGAGGCATTTAGTTACCACTAGGTGTATTTACCATAGGGCTCTTACTCTTTTCCCTCTATGTAGTCCTAGGTATTACTATCTACTAGCATTGCCGCGTCGCCTCCTTATACTAGCTTTACTCGTATACTAAATGCCTTTAATGCATACGTAGACAGTGGATCACGGGCTACCTACCTATCTAGGTCTTCTTTAGGATCGAACATCTACATTATGTAAATCTTACATCCCTTAAAGCCTTTACGGCGGCTTATACGCCTTAGGGCTTTAGCAGTAATGGGCTGGATGTCGATTTTAGGTTCTAACGCTACCGAAGCCTTTTTCTCGGTGCGTCGTACTAGTCGTTTTAGAGTGTTAGGTCCGTCCGCGGGTAGAGGATGCCGTACGTGTTATAACGACTCTACCTTATCTTACACCTCTATAGGAGGCGTATGCCTTATCGTAGCTTTCGTTAAGTGCGTCTCTTACACTACCGCTAGTTCCTTATCTTCGATAAAGGGCTATATATACTTCGGTATCGGAACCGGTAACGGCTCGGGCATAGGTATCTCTATCTATAAGATGCTAATAGGCGTAATGCCCTTATCGTTAATAGATTACACGCACATAGGCTCGTCGCCTAGTATGTAGTTCTCTCGGCAATACTGTAAAAACAGGGTTATAGTTCCTAACGTATAGTAGAATATAGGCTAATGCTCGTCGTACTATAGACGGCCGAGGATAACATCGTATTCTAGTAATGTGCAGTAGCTAACTCGCGTCTTAACGTAGTTACTGATTTAGACCTATGCCGTTATTTTATAGGTAATTAGTTTACTAGTAGGTTAGCTATCTACTAACATTAGCCCTATGGGGTCAGGCAATTAGATTAGATTAAGTTCATTTCTATACGTAAAATCGATATTGAAGTACGTAGAGTTAGTACCGTTATTATAAAAGGATTAAGTAGGGATCTTACTATTTACTATACATAGCATAACTAGATAAGAAGCTATTACTAGGTTGTGTTTATCTATAGAATGGTTTACTACTAGTAGGGAGTGTACTAATATACTTAGTCCCTTACCTCTATCTAGAGGCTTCTTTTCATAATCTCGTAACTCTCATAACTCTAACTCGTCTCGTCTACTGTATGTTACGCTTATAGAGTAGACTATGCGGTTTCCGAACCGCCGCCGGTAGTGTTATTACTACTATTACGTTAGTTGTTCTTTAGATTATAGCCTAGAGCGTATAGACGACGGCTAACATCCTTTAGTAGGTATTAGTCGTAGTCGACACGACGGTAACCTATCTCTTCGTACTTTATATACTTGTTCTAGTCGATGCATACTTATACCTTAGCAGTATCTAGTAGTTATAGGTACTAGTACTTCTATAGGCGATCGGCCTACTTAGTCTTAGAGTTAGGATTAGTAGGCGTGTTATTACTTCCGCCTCCGCCTCTACCTATACCTCCGTCCTTCTTACTGTCCTTATTATCGTTACCCTTAGTGTTCTTACTAGGGGTCTTCTTATTATACTTAAGGTTATATTGCTCGAATTTGTCCTTATAGTTATATAATGTAGCTACGACCTACTCGAGGGTTATGCTAGCGGTATCGTCGTTTATAATGCGGTTCTCGTATCTCGCATTTAGCTTACGTAGTAGGAAGTCCTTTTCGAGCTTCTTCTCTATAGCGCCTCTATCTAGATCGACGATGTCTACATTCTCGCGGAAGTTAGGGTAGAATTCGCTAAACTTCTTATTAGTACCTTATTCTAGAGTAGTAAGCTTCGTTAAAGTAGTAGCATAAGTATTGCGAGTGCCGTAGCGGGCTACTAGGTCGTCTATTATGTCGTTAACCGAGGTATAAGCCGCTATCGTGCCGTTCGTAACCTTAGTAAGACTCGGTATCTTAGAGTCGATATACTTCTAAGCCGAGTTCTTAAGCTAGCTCTAGACGTTCTATAGTAACGTAGTAACGGTACGGTACTTAGAAGCTACTAGCTTAGCTTTAGCGGTACGCTGCCACTCCTCGAACTTAATGCCCTTCTTATCTTAGGGGTTAAACTCCTTCGGTGCCTTCGGCTCGCTTAATAACTTAATACTAGTAGTTATAGTAGAGTCGTAAGTAGTGTAGCGTAACTTCGGTTCCTTACTCTTACTATTCTTCTTAGACCTCGAGCTCTTACGCTTACGACTATAATAACTACGCTCGTCGCTATCGGACGAGTCGGAATCGGAAGAGTCTAAAGATAGGTCGTTATCTACACGAGTAGGCTTCTTACTACTATTCTAACGACGCTCTAATAACTCTTCGGATTTAGTTCGCGGAGGCGGTAACTCCTTCCGTAAGTCTTTACGTTACTTCGACCGGCTACGCTTCTTACGCTTCTCCTTCTTAAGCTCCTTAATGCGCTTCTTAGCATCTACGAGCTTCGACTTAGCGTCCTTACACTATGTACGGTACACTACCTTCGCGGCCTTAACCGTAGCTAACTCGGTCCTAGCCTTGTCTAACTTATCTAGGTCGATAATAACTTTATCGGTGTACTTAGTAAGCTCGGCCTTTAGCTTATCTACCTCGGCTTGCCTCTAATCGGTATCTACCTATATAATAGCTACTTTATCCTTAAGACGGTCTATCTGTTCCTTCGCGTCCTTAGCCTTACGAATGTTAATGCGGTTAGCTAGTTAGAGTGTGTCAATCGTCTTATAAGCTCGTCTATAATCGGACTCGATGTCGCGGAGGATTTTATAGATCTCGATAGGGTAGTCGTTAACTCGCTTCTTAAGTTTCTTAGTACTTAACCCGTCAAGGGACTCGAATGCGTCTTGAAACTAATTAATAGTAACCTCCTCTTCTTCGTTCCTAGGACGAGTTCGTTGTTCTCGTTCTTATCCTTAGTTACATCCTCGATATACTTATTACTATATAGGTTAGCTAAGTTAAGCTCGGCCTCGGCGTCCTCCTCTTTAATCTCTTAGAGTCGGTCGAATACCTTCTTATGCTACTTATAATAGGTGTTGTTCTCGGTAGTAAGCTGCCCTAGGACCTCCTCTTCTCTACCTTATGTTTATGTCGCGTCGGCGTTTATCGCGTCGGTCGGTAGGACGAAGAGGGAGGATCTACTAATATTTACGCGACGTACGCGCCGGTTAGTATACGCCGTAGCGTCGTCGTCGCTACCGTCATTCTTTCTCGCTATAACTGTCGTGTTAGCCTTAGACTTACTTAAGGTACGACTCGATTAAGTCGGGTACCTAATATCTTAGTACTTTCTCGCGTACTGTCGCGTTACTCTTACGATCTCCCGATTGTAGCTTCTCGTGTCTTACTATACGTTAGTAATAGTCTATTCGAAGTGTTATAAGTAGGTGTAAGTACGTAGTCGGATAAGGTACAAGTTGAATAGACGGTCTATCTAAGAGAGGCGCGGAGGGCGCGAGGGAGATATATAAGCGCTAAGCCCTCGGGCCGGCTTAGTTAGCGGCGCGCGCGGGGTCCACGTACGTACGCGCGGGTTTAAGTAAATAATAGGCGCCGGTACGGTAACACTATCGACGTTTATGCCGTAGGAGGCATCTAATGCACCGAAGAACTTATAGTTCTTACCGAGATGTTTAGGTTAACTATATAGGCTAGTAATGTGCTTACTAGCGCTATACATAAGGTAGAGGTTCTTAGTCTCTAGGAGGTAGCGTAGGTACTAGTCTATAAGCTTTAGATACGTGTCTATTAGCTTAGTTAGATACTGCGAAAGCATTAATAGGGAAAAGGCAATGTCCGGGCGTGTATATATTACTACGAAGTTAAGGGATCTAATGCGTTATTAGTAAGTAAGGATCTTAATAGCTTCTATAACATAGCCTTTAGGCACCGTCTAGTTAAGGTGTTAATCTACTAGTACATTTATCTTACGTACGCTAGTAGATATACTAAACTTAGTAGCGAGCTTCTCGATGTAGTCCTCCTATAAGAGCTATAGCAGTCTCTTCTACCGATCTCGTATTACCTTAATTCCTAGAAACTAGGTAAGATCTCTAAGCTCGTGCATCTCGTACTTAGTAAGTAGACGCTTCTTAATACTAAGTACATAGTCCTTATGCTTACGGTAATATAGTATAACTAGGTCGTCTACATAAAAGAAGAATATAACCTTATTATTATAGTAGATACATTCGGAGTCCGAGAGAGGAACTATTCTAAGGGAGGCTAGCGTCTCGGTGAGGGAGTTGTACTATAATAAAGGGGACTCCTTCAGTCCGTAGAGGGCCTTAACTAGTTTAAGAGCGTGTCTATCGGTAGAGCGATCGATTCTAGGAGGCGGCTATAGATACATAGTGTATAGTAGGTCTAAGTTTAAGAAGGCGTTAATAACATTAAACTGTTTAGCTTCTAGGTCGAAGCTCGCGGCTATAGTACAGTAGAGGCGAAACATGCTTACTAGCAATGTAGCGGCGTATATATCTAAGTATATACCCTATAGATCGCCTCTTACGTATAGCCGGGCCTTAAAGCTCTTTAGTATACTATGCTTATCTAACTTGTACTTATACACCTACTTTAGCAGTAATGGTAGCTAAAGTCCGTCCTCTTACTAAGCATTATAATCCTTCTCTTACTATATAGTCTATTTAAACGTGCCAGTTAAGACTACTTTAGTAAACTCTTTAGCTATAGCTTTACGCTATTATTAGGCGAAGCGGTACTTTATAGCGGCTCGGTAGTTTAGAGGTTCGGACGGAAGGTTATCGCGGTGCATCGACGTAATAGTGTTAATAGTACGTATAGGGGAGGATCGGCGTGTTCGTACGACATCGTAGTACTTACGTCCTAGGTAACGAGGTCTCGGGCGGATGCCCGCTATCTAGCTAATAATAACGTTAGCGACTATAATATTATGTAGAGCATAGTAGAAGTAGGCGGTTCGGAGCCTCTTCCTAGTATCGGTAAGGGTGTAGTTAGAATTAGGGGAAAACTTATCTATTTAACTAAGTTCTTCGAAGGGGATTACTAAAGGAGGAGCGGTAGCGACGTCTAGAGTCGTTAAAGCATCTATGTCTACTATAATCTCCTTACGGTCTTCCTCTATAAGTGTATCTATCAATTACTACTTAAAGTCGTTAATATACTATTAAGACGCGTTACTGTTAACCGCGTTATTTTAATGGCTATTGTTATAGTCGGAGTTCTCTATACTCTTATTAGTCGATAGTTCGACCCCGGATTTAACCTAGTCTCGTAAAAGTGTAGGGGTTGTAGCGTCATTTAATAACGGCCAATTAAGTAGCTAGAAACTACTATTACCTTTAGGTTAGTTAAATGTTACTAGCGCTCGGTGTTATAGCTAGTGTAGTTCATGCCTAAGTAGTAATTATTAATAGGCGTGTTAACGAGGGTTTTAATAGAGCGGCTACTATTAAGCCTATTCTTCTACCCCCTCGGCCTATGCTATGTCCTACTTATAGTGAGCTACATATAGGTCGTAGTACTATTTAGGCTCTTTAGCCGGTTCTACTATTGCGATGTTCTTAATAGGGGTTAAGTAACTAGCAGTAAGAATTAATAGGTCGTAGAACGTAGTCTTATTAAAGAGGACGTCCTTTACCCGCATAACCCTATCTTTCGATAGGTCCCACACCCTATAGATGTTAGTAGAGTCGTAGCCTATAAGGTATCCGATAAGTGCTCGTTCTTTAAGCTTCTTAGTCTTACCTAGTTAAGTAGTACTATAAATGTACACGTAGGCTAGGCAGCCGTACACTACTATATAGCCTACATTTAGTACCCTGCCTATTGCTAATTCGAAGGGAGTCTTCTAGCCTTTTAATTGGATTAGTGACCGCTAGAGAATGTAGACGGCAGCTACTATGCATTCATTCTAGAGCTTTTTAGGTAGGCGAGCATAAATGCGGATTATACGAGACATCGTAATAATAACGCCGCCCGCTCGTTCTACTAGGTCCTAGTTAGACGCGTAATTAGTAGTGTTATACCACTCAATTTAATTATTGTTAATAGTTAAGCGGAAGGCTATACTAATAGCTACTTTATTATCGCTATAGAAGTAAATAAACCTACGCCTAATGAACTTAATAAAGCTAAGTAGGCTATTAAAGTAAGCTAATACTAATAGTTAGTCCCTATTCTTAATAGTGAATTAAAAGTGCCCGTAGGTATCTAAATCGTAGAAATGAACTAGGTAACGATCACTATTGTATACTAGTATAAACTTAGCTAAATCTATAGCTACGTACCTATAGGGAGTCATTACCCTAATTAGCTTAGTCCTGTTAAACACTTTATGTACCTTAGCTAGGCTACATGCTCTATAATGTGTAGTAAGGGGTGCTTTAGGTGCATTAGGGTTAATGACCACCCCCTTAACTCTAAACGGAAGCTAGTTAATGCGTTTAGCGCTAATATAGCCGAAGATTTAGTGCCACTAGCGGCCTAAGAGCTTACGGTGTTTAATAGGGGTCCTACTAGACGTTACTATACCTTTAGTACCCCCTATACTATTTATTACTACTATAACGGTACGGTCGCCGTTAGAGTCCTAAATAGGCGGTGTTTAGATAGTATTACCCTTACTAATTATACTAATAAAGTGCGCTATGCGCTACTTCTTAGTAATCTTTAGTAGGATGCTCCTATTATTACTCGATAGCTATTTATAGACTATCTCTAACTAAGGCGGTATAACTACCTTAAAGAAGGAGATTGTGCTAGTAGGGCGGTGTAGGTCTATTAATTTCTTATTATTGTAATAGACTAAATTAGTGCGTCCGTACTACTAAAGTCTAGCCGTCTCTATGCGTAAGTAGGAGATAACGTTCACATAAAAGCCTAGGCAATAGGCTACATCTAATAGGGTAAATAGTATCCCCTCTATCTTTATACGAACCTTGCCTAATGCGGTAATAGGGAATGTCGTGGTTCCGGCTTAGATTAATAAGGTAGTTAGGCGCTCTATAATGAATTCTACGCCCTACTAGTTATAGTGATTAATAAGATAGGTGTCCGAGCAGTTGTCGTATACCTAGCAATCCCTAAAGTTAAAGCTTAATTAGCTTATCGAGCTCGAAAGGATAGTAAGACTAGTAAAGCCGTGCGGTACTGCCTTACCCTTAGTAATTGCCTTATCTCGTTCCTTATCCGTATACCTATTGCGGTTTAATACGCCTAGTAAGCGTTTACTATCATTACCTAAGTAGTAATTAATAAAGTGCTTCTAGTACTTCTTCTACTACTTAGAGCGCTAATCCTTTAATAGACGCTTCTTAGGGTTAACTACATCGTATAAATAGAGATTCTTATAACAACTCTCCTTAGGCTCGCCGGTAATGTTCTAGCAGCCGCTTAGCCTATCGTTATTGTTACTGTTCTTTCCTTTATTTACACCGTTACTACGGTTACGACTCTTATCGCCGCGGCTACGACGACGGTCGTTATTATTATTGTCGTTCCTACCGACTATATCTACTATAGGCGCTAGTAGTAGAGGCTCGTCCTCTACTAAGGGTTCGCCTATAAAGGTTACGAAGACTAATCGACCGTTCGTAGTAACTAGGGTAGTGTCGCGTATCTATTCGAGGTATCGCTCGGTAAGCTTACTAAGCGAGAGCTTATTACGCTTCTACTCGTTATATAGTAATGCTCTATAGGTAGGAGTTTTAGGGAGTCGGGAATATCTTAAGGAGATTATTAGGGCGCAGTAAGGCAAGAGGCCTAAAGAACAAGATATGAAGGAATTTATCCGCCTATTTGTATCCTTAAGTGACCTAATTGAACCTAAGGATTTGGATAACAGCTCCCGAAGTCGCCTCCTCCTTTAGGGATTACTAGAGGGAGTCGCGAAAGCGGTCTACAAGGCTTACGGGCTTTACCTAAAGTAACCTAAGAAGTTTAGGGACTTTTAGAGGATCATCGATAAAGCTACTAGTATCGTAGATAGTAAGGAGGGATAGAAAGCTATATATATAGATTTCCCTCTTACTTTACCTTAGCTACACCGCTTAGTCGTAAAGTAAATGCCGCGCCTTAAGCCTAAGATTAACACGCTTAAGAAGCCTACTTCTAGGACTGTTATTAATGATAACCTTATCTAGAAGGTAGCTAAAATAAGCATACGTGCATACTAGCGCGGTCGCGTCGCGGACGCGGGTGCCTTCTACCCGAGCGAGAATTAACGCTCTATATAACCGGAGAGGCACGACCTAGATACTAAACTATAGGTTTACGCAATACAGCGTCCCCTATCGTAGAATCGTAAACAGTCTAAAGCGATAAATGGTTGTTACTATAACTATAGCAGTTCAAAGTACTAGGCTAGTAACTGTAGGGCGATAAGGTCCTTAATATCTCGGGGCTACGTATACCTCGCCCTAAACAACTAGTAGTATCTAGGGAAGGAAGGCGATCCGCGTCCTACTAAGTTCAACTTTCGGAGGGACTATAGTAAACCGAAACTGCTCTATATGCTCCCTCTACTCGAAGAACATTATAGGCCGATCGAGTTTAATAACTAGTATAAGATTTCTGCACTACGTAAGTAATAGATAGGTAGGGACTACACTAGGGTAATAAAGGTTATACCTCCTAATTATTCTAAGCCCCCTCCTAACTTTAGGCATTTAATAGAGTATAGCTCTTAGGACGCACGGTCTAGCTAAATAGAGAAGGCTACTAGTACATATTAGGTCTTATTCGGAGAAAGTGAAGTGGAGTAGGCGGTCGACTTAGGCGAGCTTAACGAGGTATCTACCTATCCTATACAGTCTAATAAAGTAAAAGGAAAGGTACCCGTAGGCATTCTAAAGAATCCGTACCCGAGGACCCGGTCCTTAGCTTAGGATCTACGAGCCCGAGCTAAGGCTACTAAGAAAGTTCGCCTACAATTAGAACAGGAGATCCGGTAAGCTAAGATTAACTAGTAGGAGGTTGAAATAATTAATGAAGTTAGTAGTTAAATAAGCGAAACTCAATTATTAGCTAAATCCGGGGAAACCCTAGGAAGGGGAAATAATGCCTAAGTAGATAGATTAGGGAACGATGCTAATAAAGGACTGCCTAAGGATATGCCTATTAGTCCCGTAAACGCCCCCTTCGCATAAAGGAAGCGTATATAGAATGCTAAGACTATAAGGATTAATAACTACGTCCGACAATATAGTTTAGCTAGTGATAGCCCGGTTATAAAGGAAGAGGGTATTATCTACTAGATTGATTAGATCCTCTAGATAACGTTTCCTAATGTAAACGCCTAAGATTAGTTTCGATATAGTCGCTAGTTCGAGGCTGCCCTCTTCGGTCGCGTTACTAACACCTCCGCTCTTTAGGAGAAGCTCGCTATAGTACGACGCCTTATAGGAAAGGACCCTAAGGTTCGGACTAGACAAGTAGTTACCTATAAAGATAAACCTAAGTATAATAAGGAGGTCTTCCGCGAAGATAGTTAGGCCTAGTATATCGGAGTGTATTTAACTATACTTTACTCTAAAGGAGTGGTTCCTACTACTAAGCTCTATAAGGACGTTAAGAAAATCGGGCTCTCTAGTGTCCTTAATAACTTTACTATAGTCCCTAGTCCTTAGGTAGTAGCGGAGTTCGGGATAAACAAGAACTAGATTAGGTACCTAATTAACGAGGGTTCCGAGGTGAATATTATCGGCTAGAGGAACGCTTATAGATTTAGGTTACCGGTAATGTCGAGTGCTTAGCTTACCTTTCGAGGTGCTAGAGGGCGGGCCTAGTTTAAAGGTGTTGTAGGCAATTTAGATGTTTAGGTATTTAGGGTTCACTACTAAATAGACATGTTCATCTCCTCGGATCTAAACTTACTAACAATCCTAGGACGTTCGTAGGCCCGTAAGGTGCGACTCACTACCCGTAACTGCGATGATAGTTCATAGGAGGGGACTATTACTAGCCGTAAAGGTGAAAGTGTCATGTTTACTGCCCTAGTTAGCTCGGACAGGTGCAAGACCCTTTAAGAACTATTAAAAGCGTCGGGAAATAGAAGGGTAGGTTAAGTTACGGCGCTTAACCCACCGATTTACTAAAGCCGGATTTAATAAAATCAGTGAGGTTCTCGCACTGTCTCGGAGAAACCTCGGACTTTGATTTGCCGGTCCCGGGACCGGTAAATAGCTATAGTAAGGAAAATAGATACGACCACGGCACGACGTAGCTATAGGAAGGCACGACGCATCTATAGGAACCCGGTAAGGCTCTAACGCCTAGTAACCATTTAGCTCACTTATTAGGATTGCTTAGGACTACTAGAGTAAAGGAACGAGTTGCAGAAATTGGAATAGGCGCGTTTAAGGGAGATTCTATTACTAACGTTTATTCAGTTTAAGGGGATTGGCCTTCTAAGATCCTAAGGCAATCTACATTAAATGCTTAGGCACGAAAGCAATAAGTAGACTAACATATAGCTAATATTAGGATGCCGCAGGTCTTCACGATGTATAAGCGTAAGGCGGACAAGAAGAAGCTAGTAAACGCGAGCGTTCACGAACGCCTAGAATTATAAGTTAAGGGAGATATAGAATAGAAGCGTAGGGCACTATACCTAGAATCTAAGATGCCTAAAGGATAAGGACCGTTCGATGAGAAGTACTTAACTAAGAAATTCTTAAGTATTAAGCGAGGTAGCCGAATCACTCTAGAACGACTTACCTTAATTAAGGTTAGTATTAAGCTATTACTAATAGAAAGGGCCTTATTCGATGAGATGCTCTATAACCAGGAGGCAGTCCTTGCTTAGGATTTTAGTTACATAAGGCAAATTAGGCACGACGTTATGCTACCTTAGAAGATTAATACGGTCCCTTATAGGCCATAGTAGGCACGCCCTATCCGGCTGCACACAAGTCTTAGGGCAATTGTTAAGCGCATAATTAGAGCCCGGATTAAGAACAATATCCTAGAATACTTATAAGGGGCATATTCTAATAGCTAGTTCCTAGTCGTAAAGAAGGTTAATACCTCTAGAAGCGATGTGCCATATCGGTTAATTAACTTAGCTATACTCCTAAATAAGGTTACTATACGCGATGCTAACATTCCACCGGACACGGATAGCTTCTTAGAGGATTTTGCCGGTTGCCGAGTCGCTTCACTTATAGACCTGTTTTTAGGTTATAATTAGATCACTTTAGATAAGTCCTACCGGGACTTAACAGCCTTTATAACCCCTCTTAGCCTAGTACGCAACACGACTCTACCTTAAGGGGCTACTAATTCGGTTGCTTAGTTCGTACGTACGGTAATAAAGATTCTACTTAATTATATCTCGCATCGAGTAAAGCCGTTTCTCGATAACATCGGTATTAAGGGACTAACTAAGGACTATAGGAATGCCGAAGTAGAGCCTAGGCTAAGGAGATAGGTCGTTAAGCACATCGTCTCCCTAGATCTAGTTCTTACTAACCTAGAGAGAGCTAGTGCGGTGGTTACTAGAGGTAAATCCCAATAGTTATATAAAAAGCTTAAGATTGTTAGGTACGTTACTAGCCCGGATAGTCGCTATCCTAACCTAAAGGTTGTAGCTAAGATCCTAGACTAGCCTACGCCTACCTATATTAAGGAGGTCCGCACCTATGTAGGGCTGTATATATACTTCCGGATATGGATTTCCTAGTTCGTTATCATCGCTCGACTAATGTATAAGCTACTAAAGAAGGGCGCCGACTTCACCTAGATAGAAAATGAGCAGTTCTCGAAAGAAGAGGTTACTAGATATCTTATGTAGGCTCTAGCCTTAGTTACCCTCTACTACTCACCTAGTACTAGATCCATCTTTATCTCAGTTAATGCTAGCGGCACTAGATGGGGATGTATCGTTTCTTAAGAATTAATAGACAGCACTCGACGGCGTTACCTAGTACGGTATAAGAGTGGAATCTAGAACGCGTTAGAATCCAGATATAATGCTAGTAAGCGGGAATGCCTTAGGGTCCTTAAGGGGCTTAAGAAGATCTAAAGATATATTACTAGCGTTAATTTTGTCCTTAAGGTTAATACTAAGACACTTATATAGCAACTTAACCGGCCGGCTTCGGACCTACCTAACTCGGCAATAGCCCGGTAGGTCGCATAGATTAGGCTATTTACATTCGAAGTGAAGCACGTTACGGGAGCTAGGTATACTAGCCTAGATGCCCTGTCTCGTAGGCCCTCTACACCTTAGGAACCTAGGGAAGCTAACGAAGACGAAGTCGACTAGATGATTAATAATAAGCTATTCGGGTACCCGGAGCCGGTCGACACCTATCTAGTTGAAATCTAGAAAACACGACATCTCGGGGACTAATATTCTAAAAGCTCTTAGCAACTTACTTAGGTTATAGAAACTAGGACCCGGCCCGATAGTGTTACCCGTACTAAGTACCGGCGACTAGTAAAGAAGAGCGTTAATTTCTTTATCCGAGACTAATTACTATTCTTCTAGAAGCGCCGAGGAGTACCGTTATAACTTGTAATTAACGATAACGAGGCTTAGAAGGAGATCGTTATAGAATGCTATAAAAGACACGGTTATCGCAGTACTAAGGTCGTGTACAACCTTATTTCCAATCGGTATTACTAGGACGGGTGCTTCGCCGATGTCTCTACGTAGGTTCAAAGTTATGCTCCTTATAGGTTTCGCGAAGGCAACTAGCGCGCTAGTAAGCTTCACTTATCGAGCCCTTAGGTCATTAGTAAGAAGTGGTACTCGGACCCCGTCTAGGTGCATAAAAATAGATACCTCCTAGTTACGCGCGAAGCACTTAGTAACTAGATCGAGGCTAGAGTAATAAGGGCACCTCCTAGCTCTAAGACGGTTACTAAGTTTCTATACGAAGATGTCTTCTGTAGGCACGGCTACTATACTGAAATTGTGCTTAATAACGCTACGGTTTATACGGCTGAGGTTAAGCGGTTACTCGTGGGGCTTAGTATTCGAAGGATCCGAATATTACCGTACTATCCGTAGTCTAATGCTCCGGTCAAGGCTAGATACCGTCCGATTCTTATAGCGTTAGTAAAGCTTATAAGGAACACATACCGCGGATAGGAGTAATAGGTACCCGCTATATTATAGGCTAATAGAACCACGACCTGTCGTACTACTAGAATGACGCTAGCTTAGGTCCTATATAGCTATCGCACGATTCTACTAATTGAGGTTAAGCACCCGACGTAGGCGAATTATTAATAGGGATCGGTAAGAACGACTAAGGACCTACTTACTATACGTGTACGTTAACTCTAGGCTCGAGACCTTAGTTTAGAAGAGCTATATGCTTGAAGGAAGCGACTAAGAGAACTTAGTAAGGACTACTTTAATTCTTACCGGAATGTTAACTCTATTAGTTTCTAGAAGGGCGACCTTATTATGAGATTCGATAAGCTATATAAGGATAACTTCTCACGTAAGATCGGTTACCGATAGTAAGGTCCATATCGGGTGTCTAGTGTCTCTAGGGAGTTTAGTACCTATATTCTTAAGGAACTTAATAGCACGCTAATAAAGGGTGTTTAGGCACGAGAAAACCTTAAGCTAGTTCTAGAGCTTCGCCCGGATGACATAGGAGTACCGAACTTAGATAATAGGACCGATCTCGTAATAGGGGAGGGAGAAGTCGCTAATAGCGTCGCTAATAGCGAAGACAGTAGTAATTCGAACGAGATCGAGCCTATCGCTAACGAAGACGTACTACCTATAGGAGTTAACAAAAAGGGATCGTATCCTAAACCGGAATCTAAGAAGCTATAGGTTAGGCCTTATAACCTTTCTATAGCCGAAATTTCATAGTTTAGTAGGATCGAGGCTAAGAACTAATTAGTTAGTAATAGCGTATAGAGTTCACTTTCCTTAGGCATGTGTTGCATATGCCCTTTAGTTTATTAAGCCGATTCGGTTATCTAGACTTCACTTTATAGGGTGTTCTTACCTTAGTTAGACCTTAGTTAGTAGAGTCACATTTACCGGTCCCGGGACCGGTAAATCGGATCACGTAATAGCGTAGTATGCCCCTACCGAATGCTTACCTAGGTGGTTACTAGTACTGGTTTTCGGTCACATATAGGGTTATCGGACCTTTAGTGTAACCTTAATAGCACTACTCTTACTACTTATAAGACCGGTCTCGGCGCTACTGCCTTATAACGGTTATAGGGACATACGCTAAGAGGCATACTTAAGCGCAGCTCTCTACCTACTACTTCCTCTCTTTTTCTTTAAACACTAACACTATTACTAGAGCTACTAACACATCTATCTACCACTACACATATTAGACGGTTCTTTAGCCTCTCTCTCTCTTTACGACCTTAACCTTCTTCGAAGCCCCTACCCTAACACTAAGCTTTTAAAGCTTACTATTACTCTAGAGTGGTACTACGAGATAGCTAGCTCTTACGATCTTACTAATAGCGAATCCTAGTTATTATAGCTTTAGCTAGTCTATTGTTACGCCCGGCTAGCTCGAGCATAGCGCTTACTAGCACTATTACTAGTCTTACCCGCCTACCTTAGACCTTGTTCGAGTCTCTTCGCCTACCGGATAACGTTAAGCATGTCCTTACTAATACGAACACGCCGAAGTCCGCCGCTAATGTTATATTCCGAGAGCTTAGTCCTTAGAAGCGGGTCGAGGTGTTAAAGGACTTCTATAAGGGCTTCGAGAAGGTGTTTAAAGACTACTCCGTCTAGGTTAACCTATTTTTTGAGGAAGTTAAGAGCGGCATAGGCAAGAGCTACTAGGATGAATTCCTTAGTAATAAGAAGCTCGATGTCTTATTTCCTATCGTCGGTAAGATTCGTAAGACCGGTTTAGAGATTCGTAACCGAGATAAGACTCTTCGAGCTACGCTTACCCGCTACTAGCTATAGTAGATAGATAATAAGATTCTTAATCGACGCGTCATCTCCGAGCTTTGCAATACTAATAGCGGGCGCCGCTAGTTCACGGCCTTCATTAACAAGTACCTAGATTATAGTAGGGCTATTAGTAGAATTTAGAGGGCACTAATCTAGCGTATAAGGATCGGCCGTAAGGGCATAGATCGTAAGCGAATTCTAGAGCCTAGTAATCTTACCCGGTGCGATAGGGAGGCTAAAGCACGTAGCATTAATCCGTAGTCGGCTAAGAGTAGGGAGATTATTAGAAGACAGCGCCTAGCCGTCTATAAGGATAGCCTTCTATACTTTATAGAGGGTACTATTACTAAGAAGTCCGCGTCCCCGGAGGATAGTATAGCTTAACCTAGACTATCTAGCTAACAATAGCCTTAGCTACGTTAGCTACCGGGTAGTAAAGGTAAAGAACGTGTAAAGAGTACTACGCTAACTCTACTAGCCTCTACCTAGCCTACAGTCCTATCGAGAGGTGGTCGTAAGTCGAGTCGACTTAAGTAGCTCCGTATAGGCGAGAGTATAGGTAAGGGTATAACTACGCCTACTCGATCCTCGCCTAACCGAACGCTAGATAGCGCACCTATACGCGAGGGCAGTCCGCTAGGTACACCGGTTAGTACCCTACGATCTATTCCGGCCCTAACTAAGAATAGTAATCCGATACTTACTATGTTACCTTCGACTATAATTAGGGATGTATTAGTCTTTAAGGGTTAGATCCTATAAGAAGACGAGGCCCTCCGGATTAAGCGCGCTAACTACACCTATAATAAGCGGTATTATAGCATTAAGTTTAGAAACTCGATTAATATAGATAGTATTAACTAGCTACCTAAGTACCGGATAGCGGGCCTTAAGATGCTCGAATATGCTGTCTCGGACGTTCTTAAGAGGGATGGTAAGGTTAGCGCTATAATGTGCGATTAGCATGTTCGAGATTTCTACTATAAGGCCCTCTACTTCGTTACGAATCCCGGTATTACCGCTAATACCCTATGTGAGCGCGCGCTTAAGGTCTAAGACTAGCTCTTTAAAGGCAAGAGTTTTTCAGCTATTAAGGTAAAGAATGGGTCGTGGTTTCGCCCTAATAAGCGTAGTTAGAAGACTATTAACCCGCTTAGCTACCTCCGCGTTCGAGGCAAAGTCGGCACTACGAGTAGCATCGTTACGCATGCTAACTATAACTAGATCCTCGAAAAATTCGGCATTAATAAAGCTAACTAAGCCGATCTTAATAGTACTAGTACCTACATTAATAGTAACATGCTATACTAGTACAATAACGCTAAACTAGCACCGCGGGTTAAATTAGTTAGAGAAATAATAAGTCGAGAATTCGACGTATACCGATAGTACCTACGAGAATTGAATAAGGTTAGTAACGGCGGCGTCTACTAGAATATGTAGTATTCTCTAAGCTAATAGATCATGCGATAAGACCCCGGGCTATAGCTCTTATAAGTGGCGCTGTACCCTTAGTACTGCACTCGGTTTATCTCCTTCCCTAGGCCTACGATTTTTAGCTTTAATAGGGCTCATTAGGGGGGTGATGCGAACACTATAGTATAGTATACTAGGGTTAACTTAAACCTCGAAATTAAAAACTACTAGACTAGTAACCGGCTTAACATGCTATACTCTCTTAACTTAGAGGGTACAAGTAGGCCGGAGTTTTTACACGGTTTTTATAAGAAAGGGAATGCTAGAGAGTTTATCTAGTAGTGCTAGATTAACGACTACATAGAAGACGGCCAATTTAAGCGTTTCTTCTCGGTTAGGGTCTAAAATTACCTAAGTAAGAACAGCATTAGCTAGTTTAGAGAGGACCTAAGCGCTAGGCAAATGCGGGTAACTACTATAGGCGTTCTAATGAGGTAGGCCGCACATAAGAGGACACTACGTTAGATTAACCCTTACTTTATCGAGATCCGCGACGATAACTATCTCGAACTCTAGAGAAGCTAGAGCATACACTAGGTAATAGACCTCTATCGTAACTTTAAGACGCTAAGTAAGAGCGCTATAGGGTTTAAGTATCGACGCCTAGTGTTACGGTTCGGTTCAGGAAGAACCCACAGCCACTCATTCTTCGGGAAGGACCGAAACTGAGCAGGTCGACTTCGCTCAGACTGATCAGCTCAGTGATCAGTTCGCTCAGTCTGCTCAGTGATCAGTCTGCTCAGTGATCAGTCTGCTCAGTCTGATCAGTTACGCCAAGACATGGCACTATATAGACGACGCTTCTTTACGAGTAGATAGGAGCCTCGTGCTCAACTCAAATCAACACTCTTGTGTTAAGTTGCAACCTTGTAGTGAACTCTCGTTCACACTACTTTAGAGACATATCGAGGATCGACACTTCCTAGGCCACCCACGTGACGAGGGACAAGGCCCAACCGCAACACCTAGTACCCGGCTATCCTTTTCCTACGGCCGTATACCTTAGTAGCATTAGCTTCCTATCCGATGCCCTAGCGGGTTTAAAGTCTTAGAACGACAACGAAGTTATCCTTAATGCTAGAAGGTGGCTTAATGCTACGGTCCGCCTAGACTCGGAGCTCTTCTATAAGAAGATGTATAATTAGCGCGTCCGAGCTATGAAAATAATAGACAAGTAGCTTAGCTTAGTTACTACTCTCGAGTAGATGTGCTTCATAAGCGAAGGGCGTAATAAGAGCTTCTTCCGTAACTACTATAGGAACTTTACTAACTAGCTACTTAGGGACGCGTCTAGTAAGACTAGTGTTAGCTACGATAACGAGTGGGTCTAGACAAAGGAGTTATGTAAGACTAAGTGGAACTAAGTGGTTAGTGTAGGTCTATAGGCTCCTAGTTTCTAGTTAATTTCCGGCTATAGCTGTAGCCTATGGGATTCTAGTCCTAATTCTAGTTCTAATTCTAGTTCTAATGCTTCGGGTATAGGTGCTTCTAGTCCTTAGATCTTACTTGTTTCTTATAGTTACTTATCTTCCCTTAACTTACCTTCTAGCTACGCGATAGATTCGTCCTTAGATTTATTAGGTTGCTAGTACTAACGCTCACTTGTCTCATAAGTGGCATTTACGTTATTCGACTATCTAGCCCGCTCGATTAGTGCTAACATAGCTGTCTATTCCCTCGCTAGTTTCGTAGCATACGTTAGTGCAGTGCGACGGATACGAGTCGCGGTTATTAACGTTATTATTACGGTCTCTATTAGAAGAATCCTTTCGATCTTTATAAACTGTCGCTAGTAGGCCCTAGGACTACCTAACATCTTGTATGTTAAGCTAAATAGTAGGGTGAGCTACTGTACTACTATAAGACTACCTTAGCTTATAGCGACTAATTAAGCTACCTATAATGCCCGGGCTTACTGCTTTAGAACCTAAGGACAGGTTCGTAATAGGGGAGGATATATTAACGACTGATTGGTTATGTTAACCTTAGGTTTAGTTGTGTTAACCTTAGGTTTAGAGGGAGGGTTCCTTAGGTCTAACTTACCCCTATTTTATTTAGGTTTAATTGGACATTTAGGTGAGCTAGCGGGACTAGTATAGCTATTAAGATATATACTGCGCAGTTAAGCATTGTAAGCGTAGCATTAAGGCAACAATTCAATTCATACCTCTTAAGTAGAGGGTATAGGGGTTTAGGTCCGCCAATCCTCTTATTTTATCCGGCTACTGCGATACTCGTCACGTGACCTGATTTCACGGTCCCGGGACCGGTAAATATCTCTACTTACATAAGCGCCGCTCTACACTACCACAACTTAGATAGGCCTACATAGGGTGGTTAGTAGACATTAGTACTGTTCCCTAAGCTAGTATTGTTAGACGTCTATATACCTTATCTTAGTATCAATTCTACTATTTAGGGTCTTAACAATCCTTATAGTCTACTGGTTATTATAGTATAGCAGTATCCGATTCTCTAATTTAAGTGTAACTGCACTAAAGAGCCTATCCCACTATAGGACCTCTAAGGCGGCGTGACTAAGGGCATATAGCTCTAATTTAGTGCTTGATTTCGTAACTATTCCCTACTTAACTACTCTCTAGTCGATAATCCCCTTAAAAAGGAAAAAGATAAAGGCCTTACTTAATCTACGAGTTTCCTTATCGTCGGTAAATAAGGCATCTAAGGCCCTATAGAATTCTAGTAGCGTTGAGTCCGAGGGTTTAGGTAGGCCGTAGTACTTAATCGAATAATCCGTGGTGTAGAGAAGGTATTAAATTAAGTGTCTTACTGCCCTAAGAGCCTCCTTTGTAGGGTTGGTTAGGTGCTAAGAAAGAAGAGAGACTAAAAAGGATATATTAGGGCGCGTTTCTACTGCTGCGAAGTTCACCGATCCTACTTAGGACCTATAAACGTTAATCTCTTCCGTAGTAGCCTAAAGTTCATTTCTAAGGCCGATATATCCCCCTAGTAGGGGAGTTTCAATCCTCTTCTCCGGTCTTAAGATACCGTAGCGATAACTAATCTTCTCGATATAGGCCTTCTAATTGAGTTTAAGGATCCGCTATTAACGATTGCGAGTAATGTAAATCCCGTAGAACCATTTAATAGGCCCTATTATCTTTATCTCGTATTTGTTAGTTAGTCCTTAAACAAGCTCCTTAGCTCTTAATTCGGATTTTAAGGGCTAAGTGAAGCAAATATTATCTATATAGAAGAAAACTAGGACTGAAAATTCCCTATTAATAAAGAGACAGTCCGTAACTTTAGACAGGCCGAGGTCGTTAAGGGTGTTTTTAAGCTCTAAATACTATAGTAGAGGGGACTCCTTAAATCCGTAAAGGGCTTTATAGCACCTTAGAAGTTTTCCTTCCTTCTTAAATCCTTTAGGGGCATATATATATACTAGCGATGGCATAGGAGCATTGAGAAACGCGTTTACGGCGTCTATCTGTAGTGTCTCAAGGTTAAAATAGGCCACTAGGGCTATTATATACCTAAAGAGTCTTACATAAAGGGTTACTACGTAGGTTTCCCCTATAGCGTCCTTTTAATCGCCTCGAGCGTACACTTGAGCCTTGCATTTTAGGAGTTCTACGTTTTAGTTAAGCTTATATTTCTATACCTAAGTCATTAACTTTATCGGGTGTCCTACTGCTTCGACCTCATTATACTAAGATAGGGTGTTTGTCGTAAATTGCTTCTTAAATTCTTCAATACTTACTGCCCTAAATGCTTCCCTATGAGGGTATATATTAAGGTCCTTCTATCGCTTTAGTTTAGGGGGTAGTATGTTCCCTATTCCGGTTGTTTTAGACGATGTAGTTAAGGTATTACTCTCTTAAGGTCCCTTCGAGAGAGTAGCTAAGACTTTAATCCTGTTAATAGTAAGAATCGAGTGTACTCGTTCTTCGTCGTACCTCGGTTTCTTATTCTAATAGATTGTGTCGTAGATATCCTTAGAGTCTAGAGTTTTAGGTCTAGGTCTAATTAATCCTCTTAACTTATATATATCCCCTAGAGGAACGAATAGTCTAAATAGCTAGAGTTGGGTTTCTAGACCTATTTGCGGATCGAGTTGTAAAGTTTAGGGGTGTATCTATTAATGATTAAATTCCGATTCCCTCATTTTAATCGGATTATTATATAGGATTTCCTTATCTACCTCTTCTTAAGGTATGCTGTCCCCTACCCCCTAAGCTTAAGGGGCAGTCGAAAGGTCAATTGTTAATAGCAATTCCTTAAATTGTCCCTTATAGGCTAGCCTTAGAGGTTCTACGTTATATAGAAGTCTCTCGTTGTCTTAAATAGCTAGTCCGAGGTTAACGTCGTATAGGCCCTCGTACCTTAACTTCTTATTAAAGGCAACATCCCTAGATCTTATAACTTGTCTATAGGATAGTATCTAGATTCGGTAGATGTTGTGACCTTTAAATCTAACTAAGTAACCGATGTGGCATCGAGAATCCATTTTATAGGCGCGTAGGCGTTCTTTCTTATTTGTCTTGTAAGCGTATGCCCTAGAACCTATTTTATAGATGTAAGTAAGGCTTAGCTTAATGCCCGTAGCTACTTCAAATAGGGTCCTCTAGCCTAACTTCTTAGATGGTGTTCTATTTATAAGGTAAGTAGCTGTTATGACGATCTTAGGCTATAGGTTTGAAGGTAGGCCTACTAACAATGTCAATGCCCTAGTAGTAATAATTAAGTGCTTTCCGGATATTTCTGCTAGGTCCTAAGCGGGCACATAGGGGGTAGTTAGTTTCTAAGTAACCCCGTCTCTTAGTAGCTAAGACTTAAATACTACCCCGTAGGCCTTGTCGTTATCTAAATACAGTACGGTAAGTGACCTTCCAAAGGATCAAATGAACCTTATAAGTTCTAGGTATGCCTCTATTACGTTCTCCTAGGTTCTTCGAGGAAAATTCTAGTTGAATTAAAGTCCTATATCCTTATCGCTAGTATAGAAGGTATATCGATCCCTATTATACCCTATATCGAATTCTATAAGGTCAATTGAGATGTCCTTAAGTATCGACGGAGGTCGTATCTTAATCCTAGACCTTCGAGATATCCTCTTATGTCTTTTTAAGAGGGCACAAGATTCGCACTCGTTAGTTTTAGGTGGTTCCTCTAATCCTATAATCTTGATGCCCTTTACTACGTCTTGTAGGTGCATTATACGCTCTAGCCTAGGGTATCTAAGGACCTTATAGTAGTCCTTTATTATCCTCGGTACTGTAGGTAGGGGCATACGGCTCCTAGCTATTACTACGCTCCTTAATTGTCATTTTAGAGCCTCTACAACTGAAAGTAGGGTACTATCTTCGGATATAGGCCACTTAGTAATCGTTATAGGGTCTCCTTTTGCTAGAGTATCTACATTCAGGTATAGCAGATCCCCTAATCTATAGACCTTTGCCACCCTAGCATTGTTTCTGTTATATTAAATATCTGTACGCTCGTCTAAGAATAGACCTTTCTTTCGCATTTAAGGGAGTGAGATAATATTATAGTAAAATCCTAGAATGTAGAGGGTATTCTTAAGGTTTAAGGTAACTAGGTGTCTATCTAGTAACTTAATACGGACCTTTGCGGTACCCTTAACCACTCCTCGAAGGGTAGTAGCCGCTGCGTAGACTAGTGTATCCTTAAGGATTAATTCTAGGGTAAATTCGGCCTTCGTAGGTTTATTAATTATATGTACGTTAGACCCCCCATCTAGTAGCTAGGAGTCCTCCTCCGCTAAGTTGTTAGAGGAGTATACTCCCTAGGTCTTAATTGCGCGTAGTCCGTATAACCCTCTAGGTCTCGAATCCGTTCCCTCTGTTCTTTAGTCTTTATTAGAGTCAGACTAAAGATTCTTTATAAGTTTAAGGGCCTTAGGATCCTTATATCTACTTACCTAGCGCTTATAGAATTAAGGATTGTCCCTTAGATACTTGCGGTAGGTCTTTAGCTAACCTTTCTAGGTATTGTCTATGCTTTCCTAGGGTAGTCGTAAGTTATGATTAACGATATTGCATTTTCTAAGGAATAGGCATGCTTTATTAGGAGGTTTTCTAGTTATGTTAGCACATATTTGCCTTGGGCGATCCCTCGTTATCTTTTCTAGGGGATAACTAGTAGTCTATTAATCCCCTAATGTAGCAAATAAGATGCTCTTCTTAGTGTTACTATTTGCCTTGTACTTGCTAGGGTTCCTTCTAGTAAACTTAAGACACCTCTAAATAGCGTCTTTAAGGTCTTTACTTAATTCCGCAATGATTCTACCTTTAGCTACATCGATAGTGTCCTCAATTATGCGGCATAGGTTATCTTTTATGTATAGGGTAAGTAGATAGCCCCTCTATCTAAGCTTTTGGTTAAGCTCGAGCTACTTTATAAGAAATTGGTCGATATTCTTACTCTTAGGTCCCTTTATAAGCTTATTGTGTTAGCTCTAAAGAATCACCCTTCTACTCTTAGTCTTAGGCTCTAGTTTGACTTTAATGTATGTCCACTAAGTAGAGAGAGTATCTAGTCGGCTAAGAAGGTCGTTAAGGTACATTTATAGAATGGTCCTCTCGAAGTAGGATTTTAGGGAGCGTTTACGAGTTATAAAGTCCTCGTATTCTTTCTTCTAATCCCTATACATCGCATACCGGAGGTTGTACGATGTGCTAATTCTGCTAAACAGGGTCTATGCAGCTGCATTATCGTCTTTAGTAGGAGGGTTTAGTAGAGGGCCTATAACTAGTTCCTAAGGTTTAGGTAATAGATCGAGATCTATTTCCTAGGTTGTCGTACCGTCCTATAACTTCCCTTCTATATACTTCTATAAGTCTATTCTAACTGCTTTAGCCTAAGTCTAAAGGTAGAAGTTATTAAACATAGAGGGATTATAGCAGTTTAGTTCCTTTGTTATCGCAGCGGACGGGTGGTCCTAAAGGTATTACCTAAGGTCTATTATGTACCTCGATTAGGTCTAATAGATATGTGCAATTCCGAATAGAGTGTTACGGAACAGTGTTATCGGTGCAAATGGTTGGACAACGGAGCAGGAAACCAGACGAAGCTGCAGACATGGATGCCTGGGGAGTCACGTGACAGAGCGATCAGGACTGATCGGTCCTGATCACTCTTGATCAGTTGATCAGACTCGCTCAGGGCAGAGCAGGACAGATCACGCCAAGACATGGCACTATATAGACGACGCTTCTTTACGAGTAGATAGGAGCCTCGTGCTCAACTCATTTTAAGTATACACTATATACTGTTTGGAACCACTACCTTCATAACTGATTGAGACATCCCTGCAAAGATCCAAGTCCGAGTTGTGATAACGTACAGCGGTTCCTAACAACTTTGAGCACCACCACCAGGGCCCTTTGCATATGTCTGGGAGAGACGCTACCCGGAGTCCGTCACGACAACAGCCACAGTCAACTGGCATCACGGAACGAATGAGCGAAATGTCGATTACAGGAAGCAGCAAGAACAACAACACTCCTATGGGTATGCTGAACCCATTGGACCACCACCGTGCACCTAAGGTGTCTACGCCGGAGACGTTCGACGGGACCAAGGACAAACTGGAGGCTTTTCAACTGCAGGTTCAGTTGTACCTTCACTTCAACGCACACCAGTTTCAAGGCGAGGCCAGCAAGGTCTTGTACGCCGCATCCTTCCTACGAGGAAAAGCAGCTAGAGGATTCCGACCATACCTCAAGGACTGGCTACACAACCAGGGCGAGGGAGAAACACCGAAAACGGAAACTCGAAAAATTTTCCACGACTACGACGAGTTTGAGACGAAACTCGATGATCTATACGGGATACCAAATGAGGAGGTATACGCCGACCGACATATCCGACAACTTCGACAGACTACTTCTGTAGCGCTGTACGCCTCAGAATTCCAAGGATATGCCGCCGACCTGGAATGGAACGACGCAGCTTTGCGATCGCAGTTCTACCTCGGGCTGAAAGACAACGTCAAAGCCGAACTATCCCGAAACGCCAGCGTTGTTACGCTAGGGGCGATGATCAAGGCAGCAAAGGAGATCGACGAAAGGCTCCAGGATTTGAGATACGACCGATTCGTACAGCCTGGATACCAGAGACCCGCCGCGGGCGGAAGAGGGGGCTTCAAGGCCAGAAGTCAGGACCCTAATGGTTACGGAGACCCAATGGAATTGGACGTAACGGAACGTAGGACAGGAAGGGGGCTGAAGAGCAAAGGTTCCACCTGCTACGTATGTGGCGAGCAAGGCCATTTTGCAAGGAACTGCAAGAAAAAGAACATGGTTAGCCGCGAGTTCAACGCAATGATTCGCGAAGAGAATACATACCAGGAATGCGAGAACTTCTTCTCGAAATCTGCCTAGCAGAAACAACCTGAGGACAGCAAGGCATCAAACAGCGGCTTCTTGATTTGATGACCTAGGGAAAAGAAGTCAACACTACGACACGGCCACAACGAACAAGAATACCCACGATGGGAGGACACCACTGGGGGTTTCTAGGAAACCAGCGGGAAGGGAGTCCCAATCGAAAGTATCCAACCACTGCAGGGACTTGGTCGACAAGGGCTCGAGGGGAAGATCGGGATCGGACCGGAGAATGGCGGATTGCTCCGAGCGCCAGGTCTGCTGATCCTCCAGAAACAACTCTTCCTGGAGGCACGTCGCCTTCTTCGAAGCGCGCTCTTCGGCAAGCTTCAGAGTGCGACGGAGACGCGAGACCTTGGAAAGAAGAGCGCTCAACTCCTCTTGTTTCTTGTCCAGAGCGTCGAGGGAGTTCTCAAGGTCTCTCGAGACCTGCTCCCTGGTGCGGTCAAGCGAAGACCACGACGCATTCACACACTTGCGACCCTGGGAAATGCAGTTGGAACAGCGGGCGGAACGAGATTCGTCTGGAAGCATGATGCAACAAAGGCCGCGACTATTACAGTAGTCGCAGGGGGATTCGGCGGGAAGACCAGACCGGGAAATTTCGTCCAGAACGCGCTTGCGACGGTCAGTCGAGGACGGCATCGTTAGCAAGAGAAGGAAAGGACTCACAAGTCTTTATAAAATGGATTGTTGGGGACAACAATGCTGAAGGGGGGGATTATGTTACGGAACAGTGTTATCGGTGCAAATGGTTGGACAACGGAGCAGGAAACCAGACGAAGCTGCAGACATGGATGCCTGGGGAGTCACGTGACAGAGCGATCAGGACTGATCGGTCCTGATCACTCTTGATCAGTTGATCAGACTCGCTCAGGGCAGAGCAGGACAGATCACGCCAAGACATGGCACTATATAGACGACGCTTCTTTACGAGTAGATAGGAGCCTCGTGCTCAACTCATTTTAAGTATACACTATATACTGTTTGGAACCACTACCTTCATAACTGATTGAGACATCCCTGCAAAGATCCAAGTCCGAGTTGTGATAACGTACAGCGGTTCCTAACATAGAGACCCTAAGTTGCTTAACTCGGGCTTATAACTATGAAACTAGTAGAGATGGAAGTTTGGAACTAGGGTATTAAGTCTAGAAATCAGGGTATAAAAAACCATGTTTATTACAAGTAGTAGCACCCTTAAGGTGCTTATATAAGTCTTCTTTTAATAAGAGGCCCTCAATCCCTGTAATTCAGGTGCCTAATCTCATTTCCCAAGAACAAGTAATTACCACACTCAATTAGGTTATGTCACCCTCAAAACCTGCTACCCATGCATCATCCTAGCGCTTTACATCTCTCTTCAAACCCCTGCAACTCGCGTGTCGACAGTCGTCCTCCCGAATTGCAGGTGCACCACTTTCCATTAGTCTTTAAAGACACTTCCTGGCGCGCCTAGCATTCGGCATCTCCATTGCGATGTCTCCCCATGGGCAGACCTTTTAAGCCACGCTTCGGCATCTGCAGCTGTGAGAGTAGCACTTTCTTCGAGTTGCACGAAGCGCTCACCGGAAAGAAAACATCTAAACCAAATGCCACACCATCATGACGACCACCCACGACGTCGCCATGCGTGATTTTGGCTCGCCTCACCCACATGCGAATGAACCAATGTCGCCGGTCATGGCCGGAGAAAGCCCAGATCAGCCACTCCGCCGCACGGGAAGCGTCAACAGCAGGCTTTCAGCTCAAACCACGGGGACACTACGGCACAGGAAGCCTTCACGTTCAAACACAGTAACGACCTACCATGAAGCGCTGGTTGGAGAGAATTCTGAGCCTGGCGCGGAACCTGGCGTCGATACTAATGCCGAGGATGACCCGGAACACCTTACGAGGCTCAAAGCCAGATGTGAGGTGAACATTATTGACTTTTCGGACGCTGCGGTGGAGCACGTGACGGCCGAGAATGAGAGGTGAGTCGATTTTGAAAGCGAGACCGGTGGAGTGGTGGGTTAGGATGTGGCGATCGTGCAGAGAGCGGCCATTGCACGAAGCGCACTCTCCATGAGTTCGCCACAGTCTGAGGAGCTGGAGGGGCACTGCGACTCAAAACTGACATGACGCACTTCGTATAGTCTCGCAGAAGCACTCAGGAAGCCACGTGTGGAAGAGCTTCCCTGCCGATGGATATCCGTGAATGGCCTCAGCTGGGACGTTATCAAGCAACTCGGACGGAAATACCACCTCCATCGCTTGTCCGTGGAGGATCTCATCCATACAAAGACCCGCACCAAAGTGGACTGGTATGCCAATCACGCGTGTATTATCCTGACTTTACAGAAGCTGGTGCGGCTACACCAACACAACGGACGAAACGACAAGGATTGCAGCTGTACGACTGATTCGGATAGTGACCAAATCGATGAAAAGCTGGATTTCAACAATCGTAGAAAGCCCAAGAGTAGATGGGATTATTTCACTGGCCGAAAGCAGCCAGATGTGTTGCCAAGGTACCTTGATCGAGATGGAGACGGCAAAATCGATCAGTACGTGAATGCGCATTCTGGTACTTCAGAAGAGACACCTATCAAACCAATACGCACTCTCCATCGTTACGAGAGCGCTATGATACCAGAGCACACCGCCTTCATGTAAGTACTACTCATTTGCACGAAGCGCCCTCTTCATCCCCTTCGTCGCTACTGAGCAACGGGCCCTTGACTAGCCCTGTCATGCCTGACACCTGCTATAGGGAAAAGCATAGCGCGCTTTCTCAAGAGAACTTCGCCGTCAGTGTTGAGCAGGTGGCAATATTTCTTCTTGCCGACAACTGCGTCATCAGCTTCTTCGAGCACTCAGCGGAGGATGTGGAACGACCCATTCTGAAGCGACTAAATAGCAAGGAAACGATCCTAAGACGCAGTAACGACGCATCACTACTAACGCAGGCGATAATCGATGCTATTGTCGATTTGGCGTTGCCAGTGAAAGACGCCTACAATAAGGCGCGGAAAGAGCTGCAGGTCGATGCCATGACCAAACCAAATATTCAGACCTCGCGATGTGCGTGCTCTCAACGACAGCAGGCTGTTTTGTGACCCAGAAAATGCTGACCGTGCCACAGCCCTCCATATCTTCGGCGAGGAGATCGATATGCTCCAAAATCTTTTCAAGCCGATTGTGCACCTCGTCAACTCCTTACGCGACCACCATGCCGAGACCCCTCCACCACTTCCACCAGTCACTCCAGGAGAGGCACCAGCACCGACGTACCCACAGGCCGGCGCTGCTACTACGAAGATCAAACGTGATCGAGAAGGTGCACCTGTCGCAACACGACAATTCTCAGATTTTAGAAAAATCGCTATGAAGAGGGTATGTAACATCCCGCGTGTCGCTCTCGAGCGTTCTGCAGCTGTCTGCGCTACTGGCACTGCAATGTTGACCTCTACTAACGCTTCGAATCTGGTGCTGTAGACCGATCCTACTAGCAATGTGGTCATTACTCCCTTGGCACACACCTACTTTGGCGACGTTCTGGATCACTGCATTACGATGATTGCCGCCCTGGAGCAGATGGACGCGAGTGCTAATAACATTTCGACGCTCATCTTCAACACGGTCGGTGCCAAGACGAATAACTTCATGATGATTCTGGCAATTGTCACGGTATTCTTCGCGCCGCTTACGTTCGTCAGTGGCTATTTCGGGATGAACTTCGCGAGTGGATCGGGTTTGCAGCGTGAGTTTCCCTGCAATCAGACGCTGTTGTGATCCTTGAGACACGCTCAGGGCCCACAGCTACTGATCTTTGTCTCGAGAGACCTACGCTGACTATTCTACAGATCCATTCGCTTTCTTTTGGGTTGTTGCGATCCCGGCATTGGTGGCATTTATGTTGATTGTGTTCGCGACGATGCTGTGGGACAACATCAGGGACTTCCTTGTTCGAAGGGGCATTAAAGCTCGATGGCCAGGAAGTCATAGGAGGCGAGGATAGCGCGTCATGCCAAGGATGGTGCTTCAAGGGAAACGGCACTTTCGATGGAGTTGATGAGCAAGCGTGGCGTTCGAAGAGCAGCATTTACTAGCTGATCGCATCAGAGCAGAGTCAGCAGCATACATGACAGACCCATGTCCAGATTTTCAGCCAACGATCTTCAGCCAACGCTTCGCAAGTACGTGCAGCGCCGTGCCACGGTGTTGCTAGAGCAGTGGTCAAGAGAAGCCTGCATGTGTGAAGTCTCGTCACATATCCATTTGTCGGCTTATCGGCTTGTCGGTACTTCGAAACATGTTGCCGGTAATGACGAGCATTGGCCTGCAGAGGGGGAATGCGGGTTCGAAGGAGGCTGTGCAAGCATGAGACACTTTGCAAGGCCGACACGGAAACACCTACGAGGCTCAATAGCTCCGCGGCACAGTTTCTAGCGAACGACCAGCTCAAGCGACTCTGTTTCTAGCCATGACGTCGCAGCAGAGATCGTTGGCAGATTCGCCAGCACGACCGGCCATGTCCTCAGGATAGAACCGGGCTCCAATACAATGGTAGCCGCCGACCCTCCAGACGACGGAGGCGTGCGTAGGAGGAACTCTGGCCAATACCAAGACAGCGATGGCGAAGTCGAGACAGGTCACGACCGAGTACCGGCTGGATTGCGAACCATAGACGCAACGGCGACACGGGCTTCAGCCGAGCAAGAGCATAGAGTACGATTCTCGCAGGACGTCGAATACAATGCGAAACTCAAGAGGCGCAAAAGCGACGATGCAGCGGATATGGCGGAGTCGGCGGAGCCTTTCAAAGCGCCGAATGTGTCAGTCCATACTGCGGCTGTCCAAGACAGTCATGTACAAAGCCTCATGGGCGGGCAAACTGTGAGGCCGCCTGGTACAGCTTCGCCGAGGTCACCGCAGTACCAGCTTGGCTCGCCCAGATCGGCCAGGAACCGAGGGTTGTCTTTACGATCTTCATTATTCCAGAGAAACATGAGCCAGAGAGCATTCAACGGCATCGAACTGCAGAAGGTAGGACCTTCTAATGCCAGCTGGCGAGTTAGCGCGAGACCTCAAACAGCCAAGAAGCATTCTGCGACTTCACTGACAATCACGCCAATTGAGGACACTTTCTCCAGCGCAGTACCTTTGGCTAAGCCAAGCGAGCGAAGCAGAGGCGCCTCAACGCTTCCCAACTACCAGGAGTGGGCCGCTAAACATGCTCGGAGCCATCTTCCCATACAGCGTATTCAAGCCGTGCTGGAGCGGGCACGTAAGGTCATACTTCGCATCCAGGATATCCCACCCTCGGTCGACGGACGTCATATTCCTTTAGGCCCTTCGCGAAGTACGCCTTTGCTCGACGAGAGGACAAATAAGCCATACGTCTCCAATTTGATCCGATCTTCCAAGTATAATGCATACAACTTTCTGCCTCGGCAGCTGGTCGCGCAGTTCTCGAAGCTGGCCAATTTTTAGGTAAGTTTGAAGACCCACAGGCATCGTCTGTTTGAGACTTGGCCGCGTTTATGTCCCTCTTGAGCACCCGCTCTTGAGACATTGTCACGTGTTGTCCAGTATGCCTAACATCTTTCTGTTTGGACAGTTCCTCTGCGTCTCGGTTCTGCAGATGATTCCCGGCCTTAGTACGACCGGCACGTACACAACAATCGTGCCGCTTATGTTCTTCGTGTCCCTTTCGATGGGCAAGGAAGGATACGAGGACCTTCGAAGGCACAGACTCGACAAGGAAGAGAACAACAGGATCTGCCATGTGTTGAGTTCTCAGGCATCCATGCATCGAGCCAAAGAGGGCCGCAAGACTACGATACCTAACAACAGTCAAATCCCGTGGACACCTGTAAAGTGGCAAGAGCTGCAAGTGGGCGACGTAATCAAGCTCGAACGTGACGAAGCTGTACCTGCGGATATCGTGTTGCTGGGCAGCAAAGGCCCGAATAACATTGCATACGTAGCGACAATGTCACTCGACGGAGAGACCAATCTCAAGCCGAAACAGTCAAATCCTGACACAGTCGAAGCCGCTAGTAGCGCGGAGCATCTGGCGACTGCGGAAATGAACTTCGTGGTTCAGGATCCGAATCTGGACCTGTACAATTTCGAGGGGAGGCTAAACATCAATGGTAGAACTTCGCCATTGACAAACAACGAGATCATATACCGAGGTAGTGTCATACGGAATACGCCTCAGATATATGGCGTTGTAGTGTACAGCGGCGAAGAGTGCAAAATCCGCATGAACGCGAACAAGAACCCACGAATCAAAGCACCCTCGCTACAAGCTGTCGTCAACAGAATCGTCTTTGCTATCGTTCTGTTCGTCATAGCGCTAGCCTTGTTCAACAGCATTGCGTACCAGTTCTGGCAGGATACCACCGAGGAGAAAGCATGGTACATCAGCCAGGCGCCGGTGTCGTTTGGCCCGTTGTTTACTTCTTTCATCATCATGTTCAACACACTGATTCCCCTGTAAGAAATCCTAGGCAGTACACACAGCCATGTCTAAGCTGGCAAAGTCTCGAAGTGGCTAGACTGTCTTAGACAGCGCCAGCATCGGACATCAGTAGAGCCCTATAGGGGTGTGCTGAGAGATGTTGCTAGTCTGGGCATGACAGCATAGCTCTGTTCCCTTATCTCTCGATAGCTACTGACTCTCTCTCAGATCACTCTATGTAAGCCTGGAGATCATCAAGGTAGCACAGATGGTGTTGCTAAACGACATCGATATGTACGACCCTGAGAGCAATACACCTTTCGAAGCCAGGACATCAACGATCAATGAGGAGCTTGGACAAGTCGGGTACATATTCTCGGACAAGACCGGCACTCTTACTGAGAACGTCATGCGTTTCAGGAAGCTCAGTGTTGCTGGAAGTGCGTGGCTGCACGATGTTGATTTGCAGGAAGCAGTCTCGGGCGACAAGCTGCTCATGCACAAGAGACAGCCAAGCAAAGGCAAACGACCTGCATGGAAGCCACGGAAGTCGTACTCAAACGTCGTGCCTACGACTGAGCCCGCAGAGAGTCATTCCGAGGGAGACCTTTCCATATCGAAACCTGAACTGCCGCGCAAGTCGACATCACAATGGACATCGACAGCTGCACCAGCTATGGTGCAGACCGAGCACAGCACTCGCGAGATGATCGACTATCTTCAGAGGAACCCGCAGACTGTATTTGCGAGCCGCGCCAAGATGATGATACTATCCATCGCACTCTGTCATACATGCCTTCCGGAGAGGGTTGGCGATGAAGACGAGGACATCAGCTACCAGGCATCATCCCCAGATGAGCTGGCGCTTGTTGAGGCCGCTAAGGAGCTAGGTTTTGTTGCCTATGAACGCGATACGTCTATATTGACGTTGAAATTATACCCACATGGCAACGCAGGGGAGCCAGCGTTCGAACATTACCAGGTGATGGACGTCATCGACTTCTCGAGCAAACGCAAGAGGATGTCCGTCATTGTCCGCTTGCCTGACGGAAGGGTCGCCACGATCTGCAAGGGTGCGGACTCTGTCATCATGCAACGGCTACGTTTGGCACACATTGCCAGCCAGAGGCTTGCCGAGATCGAGCAGCGGGTCATGCAAAGAAAGTCACTGGAGGCCGAAGAAGCACTGCGTCGCAAGAGTAGCATGATTGAGCGACAGGGCAGCGTTGGTAGCATGCCGCGTACTAGCAGTTCGCTAAAAAGACACAGCACAACCATCGGCAGGCCCAGCTTTGGCAGATTGGAGCCCGTCAGAGATGAAGTAGATGGTTGGCTGGCGTCGCGTGAGCAGGATGTCGACCAGTCTCCCAGAGTTTCAGCACACTACCGAGCATCCATGACGAGATCAGAGCGGAACAAGCCTGGAGACGATACAGGCGACGTAAACGTGGATGAAGCAGTAGCAGCCGACGAGGCGCTGGTCATCGAGCGGTGCCTGCAGCACATCAACGACTTTGCTACTGAGGGGCTACGCACACTTCTCTATGGGTATCGCTTTATGGAGGAAGAGGAATATCGCTCGTGGAAGAAGATCTATCACGATGCGACCACATCTTTGGTCAACCGAACAGAGCTCATTGAGAAGGCAGGCGAGCTAATCGAGCAGAATCTCGAGCTGGGTGGTGCCACAGCAATCGAAGACAGACTGCAGAAAGGTGTGCCGGAGACGATCGACCGGCTAAGGCGAGCCAACATCAAGATGTGGATGCTCACAGGTGACAAGCGGGAAACCGCCATCAACATCGGCCACAGCTGTCGACTCATCAAGGACTACTCCTCAGTGACGATCCTCGACTACGAAGCAGGCGATGTCGAACGCAGCATCGCCGCATCTATCGTCGAGATTAACCGTAGAGGCGTTGCGCACGCCGTTGTAGTCATTGATGGGCAGACACTGGCCAGCATTCAGACCGACGAAGCACTGCACACTCTGTTCCTCGACCTCGCCATCCTCACTGACTCAGTCGTCTGCTGTCGCGCCTCACCGTCGCAAAAGGCTAGCCTCGTCAATGCGATTCGCACGCGCATCAAGCGTAGCGTCACTCTTGCCATCGGGGACGGTGCCAACGCCATCGCCATGATCCAAGAGGCTCATGTCGGCATAGGCATCACTGGTAAAGAAGGCCTCCAAGCAGCCAGGACCTCCGACTATGCCATCGCGCAATTTCGCTTCCTCACCAAGCTCCTTCTCGTGCACGGGCGCTGGAACTACATCAGAACGTGCAAGTATACGGTCGGGACCTTCTGGAAGGAAATGCTCTTCTACCTTACGCAAGCTCTCTACCAGCGCTACAACGGCTACAGCGGAACCAGTCTCTACGAGAGCTGGAGTCTGAGTCTCTTCAACACCCTCTTCACCAGCTTGACCATCATCTTCCTCGGCATCTTCGAGCAGGACCTCCGCGCCTCTACCCTCGTCGCAGTCCCAGAGCTCTACACCAAGGGTCAGCGCGCCGATGCCTTCAACCTCAAAGTCTATCTAGGCTGGATGTTCACCGCCGTGTGCGAAGCGATGATTGTATGGTTCACGTGCTGGGGATTATACGGGCACGCTCTTTTCAACGCGGAGAATACCCTCTTCCCGCTCGGGACCATGACTTTTACAGCTTGTGTCATCATCATCGCCATCAAGCTGCAGATCATCGAGCAGCGCTACAAGTCCGTCATGGCGGCTCTTGCCGTAGTCCTGAGCGTAGGCGGCTGGGCTCTGTGGAACATCGTCCTCGCCGCGCTGTACGGCAAGAACTTTCAGTACAACGTGAAAGGAGGGCTGTTCGACCGATGGGGAGAGAGTGGGCTGTGGTGGCTGACTTTGATCATCGCTGTGGTAGCATGTTGTCTCGTTGAGATCGGGATTCGAGCGCTGAAAGCGGCATTCTTCCCTACTGATGTAGAGACATTCCAGACTCATGAGCAAGACTTGGACGTTCGCAAACGCTTTGAGGAGGCTGCTGCGCCGTGGATGCAGGCTCGGTGGGATCATGGGGACAAAAAGGGAAGTTCGCGGCTTCGGAGCGAAGCGGAGCGAGCACAGAAGGAGAGTGATGTCCAGGCGTTACTGGAAAGACCGAGGACCATGGAGGAAGGGAGGCTCGGCAGAGTCGAGACGGAGGAACAGATAGTCACGGTCGCGGACGGTGGGAGGTCGGGCACTGATCTGAGCGAAATGTTGAATCGGCGCTTTGGTTTGCCAAAGAGGGAGAGCTTGAAGTGATGATTATGATGATGCACGAGTTATGAGGGGTGGAGGAATTGTTCAATACCAAATGCGGCAGTAGACAAGCGAGTTCAATCAATTGTCGAAACCTACTCACGGGGGTATCATGATCTTGATGCGCCTCAACTCCATGTACTGTACTTCAAAAGATGTCGCTGTCGTCAAGCGGATCAAGTTCTGCCTGCGGCTTGACGTGTCTTCTCTTCTCGCGGAAGGTATCCTCAAGCGAGCCTCCCATGGTATCCTCTGCTTCGGCATCAAGGTCAACCATTTCTGTGAAGGAAGGAGCCGTCTTGGGTGGGAGCGGCTTGCGTCCGGACAGTACCTCGAATAAGGAATCTTCACCGCCGCCTTCCTCGAATGGCGCATCTCTTGTGATAGCAGCACCCCGTGGAGTGCCATGCAACGTCTCGTCTTGACCTTCAGGATGGACGAGATGGAAGTTGTTCAGCTCGGTAGCCATGATGATAGATTTCTGCTCCACAGCGGTATTGATCCACGAGAGTCTGGCTTTGGGTCGAGCGCCGGTAGGTAACGAAAGTGGCGGTGAGTCCGAGCTCACAGCGTACACATGCGCAAAGCCTTCGGCGCAGTCGATCATCAGTATGTGTGGCCTTGAAGAATGCCATGACAAGCTCCGAATGTTGGCGTGCTGTATCACCACTGCGTGTGCAGCCAACGTCGACATGTTCCAGAGCCAGATGGTGTTGAGCATACGGCAGTCGCGGGTGGCCAGGAGATTGCCATCACTGCTGAAGCATAGTTCCGCCACGCCAAGCTCACTCGGCTCGGAAGATGTTTTCATCGTGGAAAGAGGTGGTGAGACCGGATGCGACTGCAGCGAGTAGGAGTGGGTATTCGACGCAGAAAGTACCTCAAGCCAGACTGGAGCCTGTTCCGAATGTGGTAGTGATGATTGATCGATGATGGTATTATGCTCCAGAATTGCCAGAGGTGCGAAAGTCCTGGTGTTGAGCAGCTCGACTTTGCCGTCGTACTTCGCTAATGCCAGATACCGGCCACATGCTGACCAGATGATGCTTTTTGTCCCCAAACCTTCGTCCGAGTTCTTGTCTGTGGGGTATGATCGGAATAGGTGGCCATCAGGCGTGTAGATGTGCAAATTGGGACTGGCAGTCGGTACGTCGAGGATTGCCAACCACCGTCCATCTGACGACCACGATAGTGATTGTGCATCAACAGTTGGAAGCCTGACAGGTGCTTTGACGGAGGTCAACGATGGGAAGTGGAGTGCGAGATTATCATCTGCTCCGTTCCTGCTCAGTAGAGCAAAGAGGCCGGAAGAAGTCTTTCCTGGTCGCAGACCCCAAGCCTGTCCATCGCACGTCGTCTTCACATCAGACAAATCGAGGGCTTTCGCACTGTTCATATGCCAGAGCTTGGCTTTCCCAAATTCCGAGATCACAAGAAGGTAGTCGGTGCCGATGAAGTCTGCTGTGGCAACTCGTCCTAGTCCTCCGGTACCGTTTTTCAGCCAGACACGTTCCTCCAGCACTCCACTGTCGATGACGTGCACACCTTGGTCGTAGGCGACGAGTAGTTGATTCGAGCCTGCCGACCATTTGAGGGATGTGAACTTGGTAGCTGGGGAGAACCTACAGCGGCCTTTTTCGAGATATCCATCTTGGGCAAGGTTGCGCTTCAGTACATTCCCATTCTGGACGTATGCGACTTCCCGACCGTCAGGCGACGCTACGGGGACTTGTATAGCGTCACTGACAGCCATGATGATGTTGTTTGTCGGAAGTTGTAAACACGAAGTAAATAGAGAAAAGCTGGAGCGGGCCGAGAGAATGCCTGTAGCTCCCGTTAGCGTCAGATGAGCAGCAGCCAATCATTGGGAACAACGGCCTGGTGTCGGCAACTTCACTATCGCTTTGCTATCGGTGCAAAAGCAGATCGAAGAAGGACATACATAGCGCATCGAGCATGTTTCCTTCCATCTGATACATTCCATAGGCATGTGCAGGCATGGCTGACCAGATCGAAACCGCAAGCCTGCTAATGCTCCCACGAGAGCTGCGAGACATCATCTACAACTACGCCACAGAATCTCACTGGCCCCCATCGACACCCTTGCTAGTGGCGCCAGACCAACGTAAAGGCTTGACATACTACGAAGCCGAGCACGCAAAATGGCAGCGCCTAGGCCTCGTTGGCACCAACAGACAGCTTCACGCAGAGATCCAAGACTGGGCCTCGAAACGATCCAAACAAGCAGAGCTCGACATCGCCGTCAAAGGGTACATCTACACGCCCTCCTGGACGCATCTGGACTACACCCTCCATCACAGAGACCAATTCGACCTTGTGAGAGTAAACCTCCACATCCACAGCACCGAATCCTTCCGCCGCGACGAAAGCTGGCCACAACCGGCCGGTCATATCTTCCATGAATTGATCAGCCTCTTGAGCCGCTTCATTTTCCTGGGTCCAAGCTGTTTAGATCCCTCGCCTCCATACGAAACTCCTGGTCCGCACTATATTAAGCTACTCTCAGTCAACATACTCTTTCATGATTACTACACACCAGATACATGGCCAGATACGGTCCACGAGATCTTGCGCAACTTGAAGGCGCTTTCCATGTTGAACACTGCATACCGGTACCTAGGTACGTACTGAGGTGGTACCAGGCGTCGAGCGATGGCTTAGACCGTGATGTAGCGTTGAGAGATGCGTTGCACGACGCGCTTCACCCCTTGCCTAGCACTGCGCGTTGTTGTGGACAAGAGCTGATACCCTCTGTTTTCGTAGGAGCAGTGCGCGCCAACGTCTCGTACGAGCGCGGTGGGGAGGAGAACAGCCGGACTGCTGAGTGGGAAGTTAGACCTGGAGGACAGTCGCGCTATCCAGGCGGAGGTAGGTTTCGGGAGCCGGATTGGGCGGTAATGGGGTTCCGATTTGGTGAGTCCTGGAAGACATGGTACGATCAATGGCAGTCCACGAAAGATGAGGAAGTCTAGACGCAGTGAATGCCAGTCGCTGTCGATTGCGACATCTCCACGGAACGTGGGCCCGCATAGACGAAGCGCCTTTCGTTCAAGATCCTTCACAGCACGATGAAGCGTACGCAGCCGGCGCCAATGGCCTCGCTGAACGCAAAAAGCCGCAGCAGCAGCAACGCTCAAATCTCAATGCAAGTATAATTCTTCATTTCCATTCGTTCAGGATGCCATGAGCCAGATATGTGCAACCACCCGACGCTGATGCTGGTGAACGCTCACTTTTGCCAACCGCTTTCAAACATCGCGCCGTGGTCTCGTGCTCCTTTTCAATGCCGCCCATTGCTGCAGCTGGGTGCGTCGGTTTAGACCTCACCCTATTCTTCTTAGTCGTTGCCTCGTTGCACATCATACAATGCACACTCAATACCTCTATGCGCACCCGCCTTTCTCATCCGATTTATCGTTGTCTCCTTCGCGCGCGACCGAGCGTAATGTAGTTGAAAGCGCAGTCTCGACTTCTCGGCTCCAGCTGGTGCCAGTGGTCTACAGTGGCAGCCAATCGCGTACAACCCTTCTCGCGACCCTGCTCGAAGCATGGGCCGTCCTATGCCTAGCCTCTCAAGCTCTTGTAAGGCGCTCATGTCGGCTCATCCTTCATCTGCTGATCGTGATTGTTGAGCTCATCTTTGCCGCCGTCGCTCCCACTGCTGTGTGACGTCGAGCTGCTTCCGGCTTCAACAACGAAGCCGTCTGTTCTGTCGACAAGCGAAACGTAGTATTCCTCCAGAATCTCAGGCTTGGGCACAATCCTCCAGTCCACTCTCTGGAGAAGCTCCAGCTCGAGTGTCGCGAGTTCTGACACTGGGATACCACCGATTCGAGCGTACGTAGGGTTGGTCCAGAAACTATCGCTGAGGCCTTTCGCTGCAACCGTGGCGGCGGTGATGAGGAATCGATGTACCGTCAAGCTGTTAACGGTGAACGCCGGGTACTCGTGGCAGAGTCGATCGATGTAATAGACCATGCTGAGAAGAATTGGCGGTGGCAGTGTGGCATGCTGTATGAGGCGCTGCAGGTAGTCAGACACGCTGATGCCCGGCGGCGCGCGTGAGTGGAACCTGGTGAGACGTCCATCGCGCAAGGGTATCTGGTCGTTGATGCGGATCAGTTCCATAAGCATGTGCGAGATGAGGACGCCCAGGTCCTTGGGGTTGCAGGTCTCGTATTGGGACGGCATCACCTTGAGGGTGCCTTCGGGCCTGGCTTTCTTGGGTGCAGTAGAGTGTCCATGTGTGGAGCGGGCCTCTTGCGGCTCGGAGCTGGACGAAGCTTTTCGTGCTGCGATTGTGCCTGTTACAGCTGGGTCAGGATCTGATCGAAGTCGCGGCTCGGCAGGAGCTGGTGGTCGAGCCGCAGAGCGGTGGGTGTTGGTCCCACTCATTGGCTCGGGAGAGCTGTCGTCGCCAGAAGCCCGCGCGTGGGTTTCCTTTCGCTTGCGCACGCTGCTGGGACTCCTGCCCGGAGGCCGTCCCTTCCCGGCGGCGATGGCCACGTTGTGACCAGCGGTGGGAGGAAAGCCGTCCGGGCTGTACTGCGTGCTCGCATCCACGTACCCCGCGAAACTGCCTGCTACCGGCCCGCTCTCGACGCAATGCGGCTTCGGCTGCTGTGGACCCGACGCTGTGCTTGTGGTCGGCGCATTGAATGCGCGGCGCGGTGAGCTCTTGGGGTTGCTGCTGCTAGAGGGAAACCTCGGTGACGCGCGCGAGGCGGCGGGGCTCCGCTGGGGAGGCGCGAACGAGGGTCGTGATGGGGCAACGTGGTAGGAAGATCGTGGAGAGTTGGCGGGCGAGGAGGATGAGCTTATGGTGGTAGAAGACATGAGGCAGATCGCCGGCGACCCTGGTAGAAGGCGTGGCCGGTGTAGGCTGAACACAGGAATAGTGCGCTGCTGGCTTGGATAGCGGAGTCGTTCAGCATTGTATCAGGACGGCGGGATCGCTGATTGGCTCAAATCAACGCAGTCAGGCCGGGACTGCGAATCAATCAATCAATTAGTCAATCAATCGATCAATCAATTGTGAATCAATCAGGCGAGCGATTCGAGCGACAGTGGGTTGGTTGGTGCGACGCTGAAAAGCGCGAGAGAAAGCTTTACTGTGGCATGTGGCATTGTGGCATGTGGCATGTGGCATGTCGAGGTGACGAGCGGAGTCGGCTCAAGAAGAACGCACACCCAACCAAATTTTTACGTGGCCGCTCATGAACAAGCTGCCCATCAATATTTGATGCGGGAAATGCGAAATGCCATCAATGTGTGCCCCTCTATAGCTTGCAAGTTGACACAACCATCTCCCTCACTCCTTCATCGACGACCGCAGAGATCCATCTAACCACAATCATGTCTCAGGCCATTCCCACCAGCACCTCCGTCACTGAGTCGGCCGTCATCAAGGCTCCTCTCTCCCACGTGTGGCACCGTAAGTCAATTCCGACAGCATAGCAGGTTAGCGTGCCAGCACCATCTCACAACCAAGCACTTCGTTGAAGAGGCAGTCTCGCTGCGTCGTAGCGTAGACACGGTCCTGACCTGAGAAAGCGAGAGACTTGTCCTGCTCCACTGCTCTCATCGCCTTCGCACGACAAACGCTGACTTGGTTCCCTGGGCAGACATCAAGCTCCAGCACTTTGCCAACTTCTGGTCGGCCATCACCAAGAGCGAGTTCGTCAAGGGAGCCAGCGAGGAGACCGACATCGTCAAGTGGACCTTCAAGGATGGTACCGTGCTGGAGGTCAAGCAGGAAGAGCACAGCGTCAGTTACAACACACATGGCATTGCAGTGCATCGAAGCTGATCAATGATTAGTCCATCAACCACTTCATCACCTACTCCGTCATCACCGCCGAGCCAAAGCTCGACTACAGCAGCGTCCTGAGCACCATCAAGTGCTACCCAGTCACAAGCGGCGATAGCGAGGGTTCTACCTTCGTCGAGTGGACTGGCAACTTCTCCAGCGATGCTGGCGCCGGTACGTGGAAGATGGTTCTGACTTCAGTTAGATTGGTCGCTGCTGTGCTGCCGATCGTCCCGCGTGGCTCGTAAGACCGTGGACGAATGGATACTGACACTTTTCATAGACATCATCCAAGACGCCAAGTACAAGCGTCGTGAGGCGCTCGCCGACCTCGCCAAGGCGGCATCCAAGAAGTAAGAGCATGATCAGAGAGGCACGCGATGACCGACACATTTGAGAATGATTCGGGAGGGCTTTAGTAGCATGGAGCAGCACAGACTCCGCGAAGGAGCACGATTGTATGATACCCAAAAGCAATGAGACATGTGATCGACATGAGCAGCCGCGAGATAGCCCAGCTGAACTATTGTGGCTAGAGAACACTCGCCCTGCACTGTACCAACGTGCCCTATTCCTTCGCTTCCAGCCTTGGCATCGGTCAGACTCCAGCTCCATCTCAGCCGCTCTCGGTGGAGATCAGTATAAAGCCGTGACTCCTACAGATTCAAGCAATCACAAACACTCTGCCTGACCCTGGTACCAGCTCTTGACCGTGAAAGCGGCCATAGTGGAGACCAAAGGCGGCTTGGCAGTCGCCGTCCACGACCGACCCAGACCACAACTCCAACTAGATGGCTACCTCCTAATCCGTAAAAAGGCAGTAGCCCCTTAACCCAGCCGACGTGCGATCGTCGACTATGCGATTAGGGATGGAGGATGTTTGCCCGGCTGCGACTACGCCGGCATCGTCGAAGAAACTGAACCTGGAGTCCTGAGGGATTTCAAATTTGGCGACTGAGTCTGTGGCACTTCCAGAGCTGGAGACCCATTCGAGAACGAAGCTGTCATGTTTGCGGAAGTTATTTGTGTCAAGGCGGATGTGGCTGTAAAGGTCCCGAACGAGAGGATTTTCAAGGAGGCGTGTACGACGGTTGTGAGTATTCTTGCCACGGGGAGGGGTCTGGTGAGTACATCACATAATGTTGACAATGGATAGTGTGAACTGACCAGGGCGTGAATAGTATCAGAAGTTTGGACTGCCTTGGCCTGGTGACAGGACAGACAAGCCGGACCCTGGCATGATCCTCATCTACGGCGGCAGCTCCTCCATGGGCACGATCCTAATCCGAATTCCGATTCGTCAAAATGTCCGGCGACGAAGTCATCACCACTTGTTCACCAGCGAACTTCAGCCATGTCAAATCCTATGGAGCGGATCACGCTTTCGACTACGATGACTCCTCCTCTCCCCAAAAGATCAAGGACCTCACTGATATATGCCTGGAACTCTTCGTCGACCGCATCTCTCCACGAGAAGCGGCTGCTTTACTGCGCGAGAGTTGAGCACGGGCGCTAAATTTTCGCACATCCTACCGGCAAAGTGTCCTAGAGGTGATGTGGAGAGCTCCAGCACGCTAGCCTACTCATTCTTGGGCGAGGATTGGGAGCGCCTTTGTGGTTGACAATTCTCCAAGTAAGGATGATCTCGAGCAGTCGATGGGTCTCGCACAGTTGGCGAACAAGTTCTTGAACGACGGGAAGATCAGACCGCACCCCGTCGAGAATAGAGAGGGAGGGTGGCCTGAACGCCGTGTTGCAGAGGGACTGCAAGATCTTCGGGAGAAAGAAATTCAGCGGCAAGAAGATTGTCTTCAGCTTGTGAAAAAAAAACCACCCCCTCTCGACCCTCCACTCGGCTCTTGCCACCACATTGACCTCTATATATACATCTCAAATGTGTGCTGACTCATCGACATCCAACACAAGCCAATCACATGTAAATGGGGGTGGTTACACGTCTCTGTGGATGGGACTCCACAGCCTCGTCCCCGCAATTCCAACGAACAGTGATAACGGCTAGTGCATTCAAACCGGTCGCTTCGGTGATTATGAGTTTGCACGAACACACCATCAATTGTTCAGAATCAATGCCTTGCCTGCGCTGTGTGAGGCTTGTGGAGGATGTTAGCGAATGGGTCTTCTTCCCCTTATAGGGGGGGGGGGTTGTTCATTAAGGTACCCTCCCGTTTGGGGGGCTTACTTTTTTGTCGATCTTAGATATGTGATATGAAGGTGAAGAGTTTGAATTAGGTCTATTGTAGGTAGTATGACAGAGGTATAGATGATGCATCTTTTTGTCACGGCAAGGGCTCAGTTCTTGGCGCTCACATGCATGCACCCACTTGGCGATATCTGCCGCACTACGCTTTGTCTCGATGCTCAGCCGCCAGTATGAAACTTGGCGGCTTGTAATCTCCGGACTTGTCGCTGTGCTATCACCAAAGACTGTCCTCACCAGATGTGTGGAGCTACCCAAGCATACCGCAATGCTCTATACCCTTGTATGAACTACCACAATCCTCGCTAAGTATCTACGCTCTGTCGTGCCCGAGCAACAGGAGTTGCTTTCATCTTAGTCGAAGCGTTCGACGACGCGTCACCAGCCCCTGCTTCACAGGCAGCGAAGTGTTTTAACCATAGCCATTACCGCCCCGCTCGCTTGGATCAACAAAGTAAGCACACTTTCCTCTCGCACTACCAGCAGGCATCACCTCTCTCAGCTCTATCGAAGGCAACCCATCGACCTTGTACCCAAACGGATCAGCTCTCTCCTGCTTTGTCCCCGGAGGCTTAACCTTCCATAAGTCCGGCCAGTTGTCGGCGTCGATTGGAACACTGCACACTCTTACTTCTCCTTTGAGCTTGCCTTTTTGGTGGACGACGTGCTTGTCCCACTCTGGCCATAACAATTTCCGCTGACACAAGTCGCAGATCGTGTAGTCGCGGCCTGGTCTGAGCGTATCGGGAAGCAAGTTGTGGGTGCGGCGCATGTGATCGCGAAGTGCGCCACTTGTAGCGAACGTTTTATTCCCGCAATTGTATCGACAACGGACTTTGAACATGGCAAGGGCGGTTTGGTGGGAGACTCCATTCCCTCAGAGTCAGCGGTAGAAGTAGACAGTGGGTCTGGCAGGAATCGCCATGGTGAAGTCCGTCATTTGCGAGAATGCAGGGAATTCCATCGCAAAACGGTATGAGCCCTTTCTCGTGGTGAAGGAGTGACGGAGCTCAAAGCAATCTTCATGAGTTCGAGGGATGTTGACGAAGTGAACACAGCCACATAGTGTTCCGCGTTATCCTCTACAGTGACGCTGCAGCTCCAACCTGCGTGTCCACCACAGCCTTACAAGGACAGCAGTCGTCATCGCAAGAAAGCGCTTGGCTATTAGTCTCAAGCGACCGCGAGCAGGGTCCGCTGCATCGAAGTGACGGCGATGCTTGTGGAATGTAGAGCGGCGGCGCTAGGTCTTGTTGCAAAAAAGCATAATCCATCACTCGTGACGACTGCATTGTGCAGTTTCAACTCGTTCGTGGGAGTCGGTGCGGATCTTGAATATCAGAAGGCTTCCGTCGACATTGTGCGGTATTTTGCTGCCATCATGGCAGAATAAACACTGATTATCCCTCGAGGCAAGTAGCGCATTGCTGAGGACAATTTGTCATTCGTATCATGGCTGGTCGAGTGTTTAATTTTCACTCCCACGTGCCAGATATTGCTTGCCTTAGGCTCGCCCGGCATTCCGACTCGGTGAAGGCCGCATACTATTTGCGCTACCTGTTGACCGCCGAGAAAATCGGCGTGTACCCTGTGGCACCACCCTTGGTCAGCTCCCTCAACGCCATGGTAGCATACTGGCTACTTCCCAAGTGCAGCTTGAGCACCACGGCGATCTTATCAGGCTCAGCGACAGCAGCATCCCCAGCCTCCTCCGGCTTCGTCGCCTGCACACCACTACCCTCCAGCTTCTCGAGATCTGTCTCGACCATCTGCTCGTTGTCGCCGCGGTACGCTTTGACATCGACCACACTGACACCATTGCCCAGTGGACGGGACATGATTTTCCGGTAGCCGCCTGATAGTGAGATGTCTTTCCAGCCACGGCGCATGTTGTGAGGGTCGATACCGCCGCCCTCCTCAGATGCCATGAATGTGTCGTAGAATTTGCCGATGTCATTGCTGGGGTAGATGACATCGTAGCCCGGGAGTGGGAGTACGAGGTCCAAGACAGTGAAGCGTCCGCTTTCAGCTTCGTCCTTGGAAAGTGGTCGAGCCCGAACGTAAGGATCATCAATCTCAGTGGTTGCGGATTCGGTGTAGCCGCCGGCGGAGGCTGATGGATGTATGATCGGCTCGCCATTCTCGTCGACTTCTTGCTTGGTCGCCGAGGTCGCTGCCGGCGGACCTTCTGTCTTCTCCTTCTCGCCCACTACCACGAGATCGCCTTCTACGACATTGCTGCCAAAAAGCTCCCAGCGCTTGCCGACCACGGTGTTCCAGACGAAGCTCTGGTAGGCGTGGACGTACATGAGCCTCATGTTCCTCTGGATCTGCATAAGTGCGCCCTGGAAATCGTTCTCATTTGGCCTTGCGTTGGCGCCTCGATCGCGCTTGCCAAGATGTGTTATCATGCCTCGTTCGGCCGCGAAGCGCATAGGGAGTAGTCGCAGCGCTGATCCAGAGTTACCATTCTTCCTGAACTGATGGATGGCTGTGGCTCGATCTACATCTTCCTGAGGCACATTCTTCTTGGTCGCGCCTTCGCCATGTCCTTCCGTGTCTTGGTTCTCTTGCAGTAGCGATTCGTCGTAGGCTAGAATCGCGTCCACAGCGCCTTTGAGATCGCCCTTCAGCATCCTCATGCCTGCTACATGGGTTCCGGTCTTGTAAGAGCCAAACCGTTGGAGTCCATAGTAGTTCAGGTAGCCGTTCTTGGCCAAGCTGTCTGCTGCAGTCTGTGCCACGAGTCGTGCATGTTCCAGTCGTCGGGACATGTCCCAGCTAGAGTCTTCACCATCGAAGTGGGCATCTCGAAGTGTAAGCAGGAACTCGTTTCCACTCAGCATGCCAAGCTCCAGGCCTTCTGGCCGGTATTCCCATGGTCCACCCAGACGCCATGAGCGACCTCTCGCCATCTTGTTCAGCTGTTCGATACGCTGACGAAGGACCCTGTGGATGGCAACCCGCTGCACGGTGACAGCCCTTCGGTCCTTGGTCCCTGCGAAGCTGAAATGCTTGATATGCATCTTGAGCTGAGCGCCAATGAAGTTCAGCACTTCCATTGTATCTTTGTTCTCCTTGTACAGAGTGAAATGAAGGTACTCGCCACCTAGCTCGGCCCAGTTCTGCCTACCTCGCTGTCGATCAGATTTCTGCAGAGCGCGATTGTCATTCTTCGTGTTTGGCGCAGGAGCAGCTTTGGCGGGTGCAGCTCTGATTGAGATGATGTTTGGCGGACCCGACTGCTGGTCCTGGCTCTGGATGGTCGTAGTCTCAAGCCTAGACTTGAAGACCCGGCGAACGCAGATATGTGCCTCTGTCCGCTTCGACTTTTCAAGAAGTGGCTTAGACTTGATTGAAGCATGATCTCTGGGCTTGCGATCTGGGTATGCTACCACATCTGCATATAGCTGAACTATCCCGTCCACTGTCTTGTCGTCAAAGATGCCCTTGAGTACTGCGAGATCCTCAGCAGATATGCTTGCGACAGCCTCTTCTCTCGCAGCCTTTGCAGCAGCACCATCATTCACCACAGGTCTTGACTCTGCGGCAGCTTCTCCATTTGTAGCCTCTTGGCCGCCAGCAGCAGCTTGCGCTTCCTTCACTCCGTGGAGAGCTGGCGTCTCGGCTGAGGCATGGTGCTCCGAGCGCTGCTTCTTGTTGCTATCCTCTCCTCCTCCTCTCCTCCTCCTCCTCCTCCTCCTCCTCCTCCTCCTCCTCCTCCTCCTCCTCCTCCTCCTCCTCCTCCTCCTCCTCCTCCTCCTCCTCCTCCTCCTCCTCCTCCTCCTCCTCCTCCTCCTCCTCCTCCTCCTCCTCCTCCTCCTCCTCCTCCTCCTCCTCCTCCTCCTCCTCCTCCTCCATTCTCGCGCTTCCTCTTGCGATCGCCTCCAGGAGCGACTTCGGTCAGGTGCAGAACTTCGCCATCGGGAAGAATCTCGTTGACCAGAAAGTCAGTATAGCGCTGCTTGACGATACACCGAAAGCCAGGCACATCGGGCTGCACGTAGACAGATATGCCCACCGCGCGTTCCTGTGATTCCTGTGCTCGAACGGCGTCAATGGTTGCCATGTGTCGTGTGGCCTCTGAGCTATGCAGTGAAGAACTGATCCCGCGGGCGACTGTGATGTGATGCCTATGCCTGTGATGCTGCGTGGGTGACGCTGATCTCATCAAAGTGCCTTCGAATTTTGATGGGGCTCGGCAAAATCCCGCCCGTTGCTTAGTATTGATTGTACTTTAGTACGTACGCGGGGGGATCGATCCAGCAACAATGCCGACATGACCAAAATATGGTGCAAAGCGCGTCGTTCGAGGCCATCGCTGTCCTGCGGGACGGTGCTCCCCAGCAGAAGCTCGATGCGGTACGTATTGCTCAAGTTGTCATCAGGCATCGACCAGTCGCGCAGGCCATGTCCGGTGGTTGGAGATATTGCCGTTGCCTCTATAGCTGACGACATTTTGTAGGCCAAGCACATCAAAAATATCATCGTGGGTCAGAGCCAGCGCAAGGAGCTTGCAGTCAAGCACGGCATCATTCAGCCGCTCGCAGACATCCTCTATGGTTCCAAGGCTACCGGCAAGCGCAGGCTTGACTCTAGTGGCGTATCACTGCAGCAGCAGTCACAGTGGACCGTCGATGATGAACTTCGACTACAGGCCATCTACATCATCGGCAGTCTGGCATCCGGTGGACAGCCATTCTTGTATCCTCTTTGCGCCGCGGATGTGCCTGCGATCCTCGTCCAGACACTCTCCGCTGACGCTGGGACACGTTTGACCACGGCTACGTTGCAAGCATTGAACGCAATCGTCACCTTCTGGTCTACCCTGGACCAATCTTCCATCCACTACCACTTGTGGAGTGCGATATTCACTCCCGAAAGTCTACAAGTCTTCAAAGGTCTGCTCAGCCAGCCCACTTCATCTGCACTCGCGCGACAACAGCTCCGACTTGTGGCCGACATCATATCTGGAATCGGCGACAATGGACCTAATGATGCATCAAACCCAAGGTCTCAAATGACGAACTCCGGTATACTCGACACTCTCGCTTCGCTACTGGTCTCTCATGCCGTAGAGCAGAGACTTGTGTGGTACAGTGGGAACACATCACAGCTGCCGCCACCGCCACCCGAGAATGTATTGCCTAGCATACTCGCCGCCATATCGACCATCATTACTGGCTCGAACTATCGAGCACAGTGCTTCATTCTCGCTCCAGCGGTTCGCGACCTCTTTGCGCACTCTGGTCTGGATAGTATCGATCACCGTGCTTCGTTTGGTCCTCTCAACGGATTTGCCAACCCTCACGAAAGCCTGTTGCCGCCACTCCACGTGCCGACATCTCGGTCAATATCTCACAACCCTTCGTCGAACAGCTTTCCCGCCCTGAAGACCTTGCAGACTGGCAGAAGTGGCAATGGGTCATCTGAAACGGCACAAGGTCCCAACAACATTGATCACTCAAATGCGGTCGTGGGTTGGATCTTGGTACTCGCGAGATCGATGAAGGGTCTGAACAGACTGACAGCACTACGGCTCTTGGCATTGGTAGCGAATGCTGTCGAAGCTGACTCTGCGAGCTCATCATCGTATAAGAACGAGTTGCATCAGAAAACGCGTGAACGACAAAGACAGTTGGCACTGTTGGCCGTGCCACTTGCCGCGAAGCTTGTGCAAACAGCCAACGAGGAGCGGCTTCCGGAGGCTGGTAATCTGCCCGAAGACAGCCGTATTGTCAAAGAACAAGCTTGTGCTGTCCTAGCGTTGCTGATCAAAGGAAGCAAAGAGCTTCAGATAGCAGCGGTGGAAGCCGGTGCCATCAAACACGTCTGCCCGATCCTCAAGAAAAGCTTCGACAATGTCACTCTGGCCAAGCCGATGTGGTCGTCACGATCTTCCACAGAGCTCGATCCGAGTGCTCCAGCTACATGCCACCTTGGTGTGAACACACTTCCATCGGAGATAGCTCATGCTATGGTCACTCGTGAAAGCGCATTGAAAGCGGTGGAAGCTTTAGCGGCGAGGGAAGATGTTCATCGAAAAGCAATCATCGACGCCGGTGTCGTGAGCTGCATCATCGATTCGCTGAAGCCCTTCTCTGCGAGGCCGACGCCCGAGATAGCGTCAGCTCGCACTCAGATAGCGCCGAAGGACGGCAACACCACAGCCGTGATCCTGGCAGCCTGTCGTGCAGCACAATCAATGTCGAGAAGTGTCAGCGTGCTTCGGACAAGCCTCATTGACGCTGGCATCGCAAAGCCCTTGATCCAGCTATTGCAGCATGCCTCCTTGGAGGTACAGGTCGCCGCAACTGATGTTTGCTGCAACCTGTTACCGGATTTCAGCCCGATGCGCGAGGAGATCTCCGAAGCCGATGTCATCAAGACGCTGGTGACGCATGCACGAAGCAGTCATCCGTCACTCAGACTGTCCAGTCTGTGGGCTCTCAAACATCTTGTCGTCAACTGTCCCAAGGAAGTCAAATTCTCTACCCTTGAGGAGCTTGGCACAGGATGGTTGGTGGGAATCATTCAGGGCGAGCAGAGAGAAGTGCCCTCGGCAGCAGTCAGCGGTGGTGTCAGCGTTGGTCTGAGTAGTGCTAATGCTGCAGGCGAACAAGTCGACTTGCTCAACCCATCATCGATGGATGTGGATGATGCTGGACCGGTTTCTGACGAGATCATGGACGAGGACGACGAAGATGGTGAGGTCCTCTTTGACGAGGCCTCAAACACGCGTTATCAGTCGTCTCAGATGCGGTCAACGCTTCACCCACATGCCCCTGCTTTCAACCCTAAACGCTATCTTTCAACGATCCGCGATCTCGAAGAGAATGACGAGTACACGACCCGTCGAGATGAGGCAGCGATACAGATCCAGGCCCTGGACTTCATTAGGTACGTACTGACTGAAAGGTACCAGGCATCCAGCGGTGGCTTGGACAACGGCCCGCGTTCGAGACATGTGTTGCACGGCGCGATGTCGGTCCACTTCCACACCACTTTTTGTGACACTGCTACCCCTTTTTCGAGTATAGCTGACGTCTTCTGCTTGATAGGAACCTCATGAACGGCGAGGATTGCGCTACTTTGTCGGATCATATCATGAACCAGATCGGCAGTACCAAGGTCTACGAGTTGCTTACAGCGAAGCTGTCAGCACTACCTCGACACCTCACCTCCGGCAACAAGCTTTACAATCCTACCGACCTGGTTCTTGCCACAATCCATGTCATTATTCACCTCGCCAACGCCGGGCCAAAGCACCGCCAAATGCTAATTGCGCAAAAGCCTCTTCTGCAAGCGATGATTCCTCACTTCAGTCACTCGGACTCCCGCGTACGTGTCATGAGCGTGTGGGCTGTCAACAGTCTTACCTGGATTGAGGAGGACGGCGATCGGCGGGACGCCCGCCAGAGGTACGTGAGATGGATTCTAAGCAAGCGCTTCGAGCAATGGCCTCACTCCGGGTATCTTGCACGACCCAGAGGGCGGAGCCAACGCTCGACGTGTCAAGATTCTGTACAACGTCGAGCATCCCGCTGATATTTCTCAGGTCTATGGAGCTGAAGGCAATTGGCATCGAACAAGCCGTACGCGCGCTGCAGAGCGACTCGAACTTGGACGTCCGAGAGCGCGTCAAGACAGCAATCCGTCAATTCGAAACTTTGTAGAATCAATGCCGAGAGGCCTTCTCCACGCTCAGCACCAGAAGCTGAGGCGCCGGTGCACGAACCCGCGGAACTTTCGCATCTACGACTCGAGGTGCTGAAGGCATGTAGCAGTTCATACATAGCTTTGGTGTACAATTACGTCTTACGATACAGCCGCTTCGTGCAATCCATCGATCTGCACCGCAATGGCGGTCTCCATGCCCCTCGCGCAGTGTCTCACAGACTGTGCTTCGTGGCGCATTGATTGCAGCGAGCAACAAACCCAGTGCCTTGCTTTTGCCACTCGAAGGTGTAGGGTAGCGGGGTCGCTCCGGTGTTCGTACTGCCAACGCCTTGAGATGATTCCGCAGTTCTCGTCAGCTTTGTGGTGTTGGCAGACCAGTCTTGACGTCCTGCGAAGCGTCGGTATGCGTCCGCTGCAGGGATGCGAGTTCATCTTCGTGCTTGCGTTGATCGCCTCGTTGTGTTCCGAGCGAAGTGCTTCGAGCTGTGTACTTGAATGGTGGCTTTGAACTTTGCGGGCAGAGTGTGGGTTATCTTGTTGAAACTCGAGCGTCTCAGCGAAGGAAGGAGCCTGGCTCTGTGCAGGGAGAAGTCGTTTCATGGCAAGGGAGAGGCGTCGCGAGCGCCGCTGCGATTAAGGGCATAGGACGGACAGTAAGGTTACTACTATACGTACAGCCTCCCTGCCATCACGCTGGCAGTGCATCTGATCCGTCCACCACGAGAGACGCCAACGAAGGAGACAGTCCTGCCTAAATTGATCGCGTTGCGCCCAACTTCGATGCACCCACTGACACCAACAGCAAAGCAGTCCACCATGGCAGTGACATTCCACTTTGCCAGTGCAAGACCTACGGACGACCCGACACTACGAGGTCCAATAACATCAGCAGAAATCGTCCAAGTTCGCACACGCAGGGAACCGGAACGACCTGCAAAGCTATCAACAAAGCAGGAGAGGCTCAAGGAAGTTGTCAATGTGTTGCGGAAGGCGGTAGATTATCCTTTCGATGAGGGACAGTGGGAGCAGATCGAGGAGTACTGGCTGCGGAAGCAGTGGGAGGGAGAGGAGGAGATGATGGCTGATCGTGTGCGCGAGCTGGAGGCTAAGGTTGAGGGGAAGAAGAATGGGGCGAAGTCGTAGTGTGGTAGGTAAGGTCGCTTGCTTGTAGAGGAAGACCTCGTTTGAGTGAAGTGGTTAGCAACGAGGCAAATCTTGCAGCAGGTGTCGCGTCTCAATCGTGGATAGGGCAACGAGTTTCGACTGAGCTACCATTGGCTCCCTGGACAAGTTCTCGATATGCCCTTGAAATGGGAACGCCAATATTTTCGAAGCTCTCAGTGTCCACTCGAGAAAAACAGCACGATGGATCACATCCTAGACCGGTCCCAGGGCCGCAATCCACGGGACAGGCTACAGATCAGGGCACTGTTCGATCGTGCACAGATATGATACGCCCTTCAGCGTCTGCGGAGTATGTATCCCTGCGAAGCCGAAGACACGCGACACCTGCAAACATTTAGTCTTCTCCTTCGATTTTGCAGCCACTACATCCGACGTCGTACGTAGATAGGTCAGTCTCGACCTCTCAACAATAGGAAAGAGGGGGCGAATCGCAGACCATCGTCAACCACGCGAGGGCGCAGCTGTATATCGGGGTCTGACCCAGAAACGCTCTAGCAAGCTGGTAGACTTTTGCCATGCTCTCGACGGCAAGTCTGCAGCGCTTCTCGTACTTGTCTGTAGTTTCCCGCATATCCTACTTGCGGAGAGTTGCACGGTGTGGAGTATACAATGTGTTAGTCATCGACGACTGACTTCGCCTAGTATTACACTGTCTCTCATGTTGCGCCTCAGGCTTTGGGTGCCTTCGATTTTGCGAGTGATCTGGTGGCTTAACATCCTTGGCCAGATTGCAGGAATTGCATCGTCTGAATGGGATGCTGCGGCCCTAGTGTTGGCAGCAGTTTCCATCGGCAGCGAATTTACCTACACTACTACGGTGGGTCAAACCGTGTGTGTCATGGCCGGACTCCCTGTCAGTACCGGTCTTGTTAACTCTCTGTTCACATTCTGGATGGAGACGATGACCTAGTCCTATGTCATCTTCCATGTTTCTGATCTTGGTCAACTGCTGCATAGCGCTCCTCGCAATGGCTCAGCCGAGCAACGGCACCGCAAAGCACACTGCAAAGTACGTCTTCACTACTGATGAGCCGATGAGGAACGAGAAGATTCACTCGTAAACGCGAGGCATCCGTGCGAGGGGAACAGACTCCTTCTGCCGAGGATTCACGATGAAGGCATTGATGAATTTGTATAGCAATCGACAGTAAAATCGAACTGCGAAATCGATATCGATATCGAAAGAGCTTATTACCTTCCTCGTGGTGGAGAGCAAGAGGTGAAGTTGAATCAGCGAATGCCGGAATGAGTGGGTCCGTCGTGGGTACACCCCCGAAGAGGAAAGGCATCACTAAGTAAAATGCTTAGCATCTGCGCCAAGATGGCATCGGCGAGACATCGGACTGATTCTTGACGAGACCAAGCAGGCTGAATGTACATCTACACACTATATATTATTTGCCTGTCACTACCTACTTGAACGACCAATCCGTCAAGCCGCCACCCACCCATGCCATGTCTAATCGATGCCGTTTAAAGCCATCCAACCCCATACATCCCCCTTCCGACCGGTCCTCGTCCGACCCCTCGCGCAAAAGCCCCGATCCCACCTCCTCGTACCTGCGCCGCACCCTCCAGCATCCTTGGTGCTCTGCCTCTCCCTGCCGGCGGAGGCAACGGCCCCATAATTCCAGGTCTCAACACATGGCTTCCCCGGTTCACTGCCAAATCTCCAAGACCTCCATACACAGGGTACTGGATCGGCCTCTCGATGTTCCCGATCGGATCGCAAGGGTCGAATTCCCCACCTGCGAATTGTATAGTCCCCGCGATGATGACATCGTCTTGAAAGGCTGGACACTTGTGGTACAGCGCCTGGAAGCGCTCACGGTGCCATTCGAGAAGTTTGTCGCAGTTGCTGAAGCCAGTTTCGTAGTCGTCGCGACGTGTCAAGAATTTCCTCGCCCATTTGTGGAGTTCGGAGGAAATAGGTTCGTTCGCTGTGGCGGCCATGGAAGGATGCACGCGGTAGAGGACTTCCAGCGCTTGGATGGGGTCTTCGGTCATTTCGGGTTCGCGGTAGAGACGTTGTAGGGCATAGCGCATGAGTTCTTCAAATTTGATCTCTTCGGCGGCGTGGAAGACTTTGAGGTGGGTCATGATTGGGGGGTTCTTGTCTAATTTCACTTCGAAGGTACGTTCGCCGGCGTCTTCGTGAAGGAGGATAGGGGCTTCGGCGTGCACGCGGGCGGCAATATAGTCATCACGAACGGCGTGGGCGTTACTTTCGTAGCGGTAGTGGCCCGGCTTGGTCATGAAATCGTAGATGCAGGAGAAGATGTCGAGATCGCAGTCGGGGAGTTGAAGTTCGTACAAGCCGTGCTTTCTGAGAGGTTTGACGATGCTGGCGAAAGCCAGGGCTTTCTCACGAGGGACCATGACGCGTTTGTGATCCCAGATGAGTTCGGCGAAAGTCGAAGAGGGCTCTGCTTTGACGCGGTCGCCTTCGACGAGGAGGCCGCTCTTGTCCCAGTCCCAGATTTTCTCGCCTTTCATTTCGGCAAGGCCAAGGTCGAGGGCTTTCGAGTATTCTTCTACTTGCCAGTTCTTGATTTGCTCTTTGCGAATCTTGCGGTTGTCGTGAAGGCAGTGGGTCTGGCCATCGGCTGGAACTGGACCGACTGCGCTTCCTCGAGGATCGATGGCGATAAATTCTTGCCGTGCTTGATAGTTTGGTGGGAAGATTGGTCCCATTGGTCCTCGCCGGATAAGCATGTCGGACGGAAGGCCATCTTCCTGATCGAGGTCTCGTCGTTTCATGGCGTGGAAGATGAGGTTCAATGGGCCGTCTACACATCGCGTGGACACGTCGCGGATTGTCATCTGTATCACACCGAAGTGTATGCCGTCCATCAGGCGTCCGTCTGCCTTTTCGCCCTTCTTTTGTGCGCCACAGCATGTCAAGAAGTATGCGTGTATCATCTGGTGGATAAGCGCGTCGAGGAGATCATCAATATCGTTATCATCGCCCATGAACGGTTCAGCGTTGAGCTTGACGACGATACGCGGTATGCCGATGACTTTGGGTGCGTATGTGGTTCCTGTGCCGCAGCTGGGATGCCGTGTCCAGTGAAGACACACCATCTCCTTAAGTTTTCGGTCGAACATTGTCTGATCTAGGAAGTCGAAGATGTAGTATGGAGTGTAGTAGTCTACTCTGTCGAATGTTTCCCGTATTGTGTCAATAGCATCGACGATCAAGGGTTGGCTGCCCACGATGTGTCTATAACACCAAGCTGTCGCGTAGTCCAGAGTCCAGCCGAGATCGCCGCACCTTTCGATTGTGGTATCGAGTAAGACCTGGAAGCTGTTTCCTGTGCTGCCGGTGCGCTCTGCGCTGAATGTGTCGAAAGGCGTGCCGTGATGGGCACGAAAAACATCAGGGTAGTGCACATCGAGGCCACGGAAAGGTGTAGGGAAAGCTGTGTGCTCATGATGAAAGTGGTGCCAGGCCATAGAAGATGGGGAGTATGACGAGCTGAAACCAGGGCACAGCCAGAGTAGGGTGTCGCAGGATGCCAACGAGTGCAGCTGCAAGAAGCTCAATGCGGAAGCAGAGCACTATGAAGCCATGCATCGAGTTTGCGGCCTTGATTGCGTCGTCCGGTTAGTATCGCGTACTCAGGGAGTATGGGAGGACCCGTGAAGATTCTGCCATCCACGTTTAAAAGAGCACAAACAATGCGTGTGACGGGTAGGTGCAACATGGTCCATGCCACTTGGGAGGCTTCGAGGAGCGCTTCCACCACAGTATGCCATTTCGTGATGGTCCATTTAGGCCTGGAGAAGAGAGGTTGAGACTCAGTACGCTGTTCAGAGGTTGGATACTCATCGTGCTTGCCTCAACACAGCGGTTGACTGCAGTCCCGGTCTCACGTCCGTGGTGGCACATGGACGCAAAGAAACGGCCGGGACCTGCAAGTTTGTCCTTGTACCGCATAACATCGCCCGCGGTGTGCCAGCCAAGCGAAGATCACTGGTTCATGACTGACAAGAGTCGGAAGGTCGCGTGACCGACTGCGGTGTCAATGGTGCATTCCGCCGGCAAACTACATACCGCCTCGCTTCCGCAAATGTGACGATTCACGCAATTACATACCAGTCTGCACATCTCGTAGCATCGTTCAACGCCGTGATATGTTCAGCGCCCGTACGCTGCTTCATGTGCAGTCCAACCACTTCCTCATACAAAGCCTCACCGCCCTCTACTGGTATGCTCCGGGCCCTGGCCGACTGCCATAATCGCTCCGCCCGTCTCGGCCGTCACGTCCATCGTTCGTTCGGCTGCTGTCCTGGTACTTCCTTCGCAGTGCTTGCAGTCTCTTCTTCTTGGTGTGTGCGTTGATGTAGGTACCGATGATGAACCCCACGGCGTTGAAGAATGGAACCCAGACTTCGTTGGGGAGGAAAGCTTGGGCAAAGGCCAGAGCAAGTGGCGAGGTGACCCATGAGACCTTCATGACTGGCATGAAGCCGGCTCGTACGGTGGCGCGGATTTGGTGGAATGTGCGGGCACCTGCGATGATGGCCATAGACGTGAGATAGACGGCGTTCTGAATCGGCGAGATCTACACAAGCTGGTCAGCGCTCAACAAGACGCTTCAGCCCGATGCAAAACGTACAACCAAGTTGGACACAATGATCTGCATGATCTTTGCGCGCAGACTCGTCCTGCCGGCGAACATCTTCTGGAGGATGGAGATCATGACATGCCCGAGGGGAGCACTGATGAAAGCGCCATAGACAGCCATCTTCGGCACTCTGCTCGTGAAGTAGTGGCCATGCTTGCTGCGGTCCTTTGCGATCCACGATGCGAGGAACTCCTGCAGACCGGCCAGTGTGCCAGACGTGATCATCTTGGTGCGGAGAGGGTCTTCCTGGAGCTTCTTGAGGTACCACTACCATAAGTGCATCAGCTGCCTGTTCTTGGTGTATGTCCTTCGCATTGCTATTGCTGTGCTTACGGCAAGGTACCCATCGGGGCCTGATCCCTTGGTCAATGCATCACCGACTTTGTGCGCGAGATCTTCATTGTTGCCTCCCTTCGCTCCGCTCGTGGTGCGGATGGTTTCCTTCTGCTCGAACTTGACTTGCGACATGGCTATGGCTAGCGCTTATCGGCGGGGGAGGGAATTGCGCGCGACAGTCTCGCGTCGATCGTTGCGCGGAGAATGCGGCCTGTCTTGCACGCCGCGCTTCGGACGAGAGGTCGACGCGTACGTAAAGAGTCGAGGAGAATGTCGCTGGCGACAATGGGTGAGAGAGCGTGGAGAGTGGATGCGGTGGTGGAGCCGTCCAGGCTTGTTGTTGACAAGGACGCGCGGGTTGGCCGTCGCTAGCTAATGGCGGCGAGTGCCGATACACTGCAAGGGTACACTATGATTGGGCAGTCGGGTTTTTGAGTTCCACTCTTCTCGACGACCTCGGAACGTCGACGACGAAGTCGACTCTCCGTCTTGATTATCCTGTGCATGATATCGAAAGCCATCGCAGGTACTGTAGAGAGGATAGAGATGGAGGTCCTTTCTCTGCAGGGTACGCCGGGTACCGAACTGCCGGGTGCACCAGGAGGCAGAGACGGACAAGGGCATTGTTTGTATGTGCATGGGCTTCAAGCACCCACCGTAAGTGCGAAGCAGCTACGCACCCGGCCAAGCTTGATACGCCGCCTAGAAACGATGGACGATGCTGCAAGACACCGTTTCCACGGACATGTATATGATGATGGCTGATGTGAAAGGTGAATGAAGCTTAGGGTTACACAAGCAGGTGCACCTCCTCATCGTTGATCAGTCGAGCTTCATCGAGACAAGAGCAGACTTCGATTAGGAAACTATCATTCATCTATAGGAAACTATCATTCATCTATAGGCAAGTAAGTACCAGCTCGATGCCTCTCGCGACTGCACATGGTAGTAGTAGTGTAGTCAGTCGCGATGGCCGCTCATTCATGCACCCCCCAACGACACCAATACCTGCTTGACAGTCAGTCTCCCCTCCAACAATCTGCGAGGTCAAACCCCATTCCGTCACCCACGCGCCATTTCTAGAATATAAGCGGATTGTCGAGTGCAACGTCTCGCGCAAACAGACATCAAGACAAGTTCCACTCGCGACGGAAGGCCCATTCATTACGCCACCCACCACATCCGCCCGTCGATGATCGTGTGTTCCTCTCCATGGCCCCAACAGCGTCCGACGAGCTACCCGCACTCCCAGCCCGACAGGCCAGGTAGGTGCAGACGAAATATCTCGAGCTATGCCGCGCGATGCATACCTGCTCGCCCCAAGCAGCCGAGACATGCCAACGTGCCCCTCGAGTACAGACAGCTAGCTGACAATCTCATGCGACAGCACCGACAGCACCATCGCCCCACAAATCGACCCCTTCTGGCAGACGACACCACGCAGCAGCCCGCCTACTCTGGACGCCATCATGTCCGCCATCCAGCCTGCTCCTCCTACTCCACCAAGGCACAACATGCCCCCGGCTCCCACCCCCATGCGACAGCCGTCGCGACCCCTCCGCCGACCGCAGTGTACCCACATCACCATGGATCGCAAGTACGGAGACGCCACCTGCTCCATGTGCGGACGTGCGCCATTCTTCGGCTGGCTTTACGTATGCTCGCAGGACAAGCTTCCTGCCCAACTCGAACCACTGCCTGATATGGATGACGTGCCGACGGTGGTGCCAAGCGAGCGCAACTACTTTGAGGCTCAAGCCCGAGTCGCCGAGCACTTCAAGATGAGCCCATTCGTCATCAAGGGCATCAAAGCTGGTGACTACAACGCCACCCAGGTCGAGAAGCTCATTTCGCAGCGCAAGCATGTCATCGGAACCATCAACAAAGAGGAAGCATCGTTCAGCGAGCGACTTCACCATCCTCTTCAGCGCGAGAGCGGTCAGCTATCCGATAGCATCATCGCCACCGCAGGTGCCAAATTCTCCACTGCCTCACATCAAGGCCTCGAGCTTCCCATGTCCGCTGCTGGCACCCCCGTGAATACGCCATGCGAGAGCACCGCAAGCTCGCCCGCCAGGGCTGACAGCAAGATCGCCAAGACACCCCGATTCCCGTGCTACATGCAGATCTGCCAAAGCTGCCGCCCATTCCTCCAGGTCCGAATGTGTACCAGTTTCGAGGCAGTCATGAACAACGAGATCAATCCGCTCACTGTGGACGACTCCTGCGAACCGCCAGTGGTTGATCGCGATCTTGCGCTCACCATCGGCCTCCGCAAGCCTCCCACTCCGCTTCAAGACAGCGTGCAGTCCTTGTCCCATCTTGAGCCGAGCCCACATCAGCAGGAGACGGACAGCGACGATAACATCTCAGTTGACTGGACTCGCACTTCCGGTACGTGCTGGACTGTACGTCTCGTGCAGAACACAGGAGAGGGCTGACTCAACTTCACAGCAAGTGGCAGCTCTTCAAGCGCCGAGCAGCATCTCGACAGCTCAGAACTGTACCCATGTCCCGGCGCGGGCCAGTGCCCCGTGTGGAGTCGTCACTCCGGCTGCGCATACGAGCGCGGATTCGACGATGGTCGTCGCGATGTCAACCATGGATTCTTTCCGGCCCAGTACGCCGACAAGATTCATCATCCATCGAGCTCGGACAGCAGTCCTCCATACCACACCAGCTCTGCAGACGCTTCGTCGACCGCGTCTTCGATCAGCCTGCCGACGCCGACGGCTTCATTGTCAACACTGATGGCGGAGACTGAGGAGCAAAGCCGTGACTACAAGCGCCGATTCAGCGGTGGTGATGTCGACAGTGGTGTCGCACTTACCGAGGAGGCGGTCGAGACGGGCACGGCTGACATTATCACCACAAAGTAGCACATGGAGAGAATGTTAGAGTGGGTGCGGCGCGCTGATATGGAAGGCGAACGAAACGTCAAAGTATCTGGCTGGGAGGCTTCATTGTATGGTATAGACTGATAAAAAGCCGCAGCGGCAATCGCTCCAAGCTTAGATTCAGCGCCCAGGCGCCACCATCGTTGTACAATTTCGAAAAATTACAAGACGTCCCCATCTTCAACATTGCAGCCCCACTACTGCTCGTGTGATTCCTCGCTCACGTCGCTCCACCAGTCTTCGTCCTCGCCAAGTTCCAGATCATCCTCGTCTCGATCTACCGTGCTGCCGTAGTCTGTGTTGTCGCCGAATGTAGACTCGATGACACAGCAGTAAGCATCTGAGTTGTTGGACTGCTCGTATGTAGGTAGCTGTTCTTCTTCTTCTTCTTCTTCTTCTTCTTCTTCTTCTTCTTCTTCTTCTTCTTCTTCTTCTTCTTCTTCTTCTTCTTCTTCTTCTTCTTCTTCTTCTTCTTCTTCTTCTTCTTCTTCTTCTTCTTCTTCTTCTTCTTCTTCTTCTTCTTCTTCTTCTTCTTCTTCTTCTTCTTCTTCTTCTTCTTCTTCTTCTTCTTCTTCTTCTTCTTCTTCTTCTTCTTCAGTAGCCTCGAAATTTTCACTTTCATCCTCGTCAGCGAGAGATTCCACATCCGCATCGCCCTCGCTCTCGTCTACGTTGTTGAGCTCGATGATGTCGTCGGATGTCGGCTCGATCTGAAATGTATCGCCCGGAGCGACGCGGTCCCAGCCTTCTGCATCGGTCGCGAGGTCGTTCTTGCGGCGGAGTAGTCTCGCGTAGCGTTCTGAGAGGGCTTGCCATGATACTTTGAATTCGGTGATTCGGTTCTGGAGTCTGGAGATTTCGGGTTGGGACTCCTCCCACGCTTTCCAGAATTCCTGGTTTCGGATCTCGAGAGATGCTTCGAGGGTCGCGTTTGAGGCTCTGAGGGTTGAGGTGGTGGTTTCGGCTTGCGTGATTTGAGTGCGGCAGCGGTCTAGCTCAGTATTCATCGTGTTCATGGAGGTCGCGTTCGCTTTGGCTTGGGCGCTGAAGCGGGTGGACCACTCTTGGGCTTGGGCTACGTGGGCTTTCTTTGCTGCGATGAAGGCTTGGTGTAGTTGTTCTTTCTCGCGAGTCAGGCTATCCCTTTCGCGTGCGGTCATGCTAAAATCGTGGCGTGCTTTGGAAAGAGCCTCGGTCTTCCAGCTGATGATCTTGTGGAAGAGGTTCTCCTTCTTCGTGAATTCTTCTGCTTCCTCCTCGCGCTCGCGACGGGCCTGAGTCAGGAGCTCATCTCTGACGCGAATCTTCTCGCTGGTCATTTTTGCTTCCTTTTCTCGCTGGTCACGGGCTTTCTGCAAAAGCTCCGCCCTGTTGCCTATGACGATATCCAATCTTGCTGAGGCTTCTTTTGCTTCCTTTTCGCGCTCGAGACGAGCTCCCTCTAACAGCTCGTCCTTGGAGGCGATCACGACTTCAAGTCTCTCCAGGGCCTCCTGCGCTTCCTTCTCGCGCTCGAGGCGTAACCTCTCCAGCTCGGCGTTCCTATTGTTGATGATGTTTTCAAGGTTCTCGAGCGTGGCAAATGCATTCTTGTTGATGTGCTCCTTCTCAAGACGGACGCTTGCCAGATCTTCGGCGATAGAGTCTGTCTTCTGCAAGAGATCTGCGATCTCTTGCGCCTGCTTATCGATCACATCACGCTCACACACAAGAGCTTGGGCAAGATGCTGGTTCTCCGTCTCGAGGGAGTCGATCTGGGCATCTCTGCTTGCTATGTCTCTCTCCAAGGACTCCACTTGGCCGTTGTGGTCGTCGACGAAAGACTCGATGCGCTCAGCGATAGCGTCGCCAGTTTCGGAGTACATGTCGATCTGCTTACGCTGCTCGAAGATTGTCTGGTTACGCGCGTCAAGCTTATCACGAAGATCTTCAACCTGACGGCGATATCCGTCGATGGCATCCTGCTGGCTATTACACAAGTCAATCGTCTCCTGATTGGTTGCTTCCACGTTGGCGAGTTTCTCAGCGAGCTGGCGCATCAAACCCTCTTTCTTGCGGATGGCCTCCTTGTGTTCTCGGATACTCTGCTCTCGCGCCTTCTCAGCTGCCTCTAGCAAAGATTCACGGCGTGCGAGTTTGGTGGTATACTCTTCCGACAAGGTGGCAAGCTGGCTCCGGAGACTCACGATGCTCTCGTTGCTGGCGGCGACAGACTGCTGCAGGCATCTGGCGTCTTGCTCCCGAGCCTCGACGGTTCCTCGGTAGTCCTCAACGACGTTGCGGAGATCGTCGGTGGTCTTCAGACTATGGTCAGCGAATTGCTGCGCATGACCTGGCTCATTGGCGCATGCCTTTGCCTTGTCCGTCCAGCCTTCGATGATATTGTGACATGCGTCGAGCTGATCGGTCAGGCGTTCAATGCATTCGTTCTTCTCCGCCAACATCGCTAGCAAATTGGCGGGTTCATCCTCTGGCTTCTCGATGTTGCAGTCGTCCATGCTATCGGATGCATCGTAGGATGCGTGCCCTGACGATGGGTTCTGGGCTACTGGAGCACGTGCACGTGCACGGCTATTGCCAATATCGCTGATGCTCGTGTCGATGAGCTGCGGCGTGTCCGTTCGACCCCCGTTGAATGTCCGCTCAGACTCAATCTCCTTTTGGCCAAACCTTTCGCAATTCTCATCCAGGTCGTCAGACATAGCTGTTAGGTCTGGAGAAGAAGGGGGTACGGTGTATCCTCCGTCCATCAGGTTGTCGTTCACCTTCATGGCACTTGGGCACCATGGTGAATAACACAATCCGTTGTTCATACCGCATTGGCAGGCAGACTCGCTCGGAGGGTCGTGAGAATAAGGGTCCGACATGGTAGTGCTAGTCTTCTGGGGATTGCAGAAGTGGGCACTGAACGTGAGCTTTATACGGTCGGGTGATGGCTTTTTCGAGGACTGAGGACACCGACTGCTAGCTCCTTCCGTGGTTCAATTGATCAAGCCAAGAGTGTGGGAACCCGCAAGCGGAGGCCAGTACACGAATTTCGACTTCGAGGACCACAATGCACGACACATACCGTGAAGCGTGGCGGCAGATATGGAGGAGATGTGGCCTCCGCATCGCGGATTTGAGGACTGCCAAGACGCATGACCAGCTTGCGTTGTACTTATCCTCCAATCTCCTATGAAGGCAATGTTTCAACCATCGCATGCACCGTTATGCCAGTTGTAAAGTGAAATGTATTTTGTAACGTTCGAACAGATCTAGTTTTATAGTTCCCTTCTGCTGTAAGCCCAGTAGGCTGAGAATGGGAGCTTCCAGTCCGTAACCCTGAGCTTCGGCTGGAAGACATCAAAATCATGCTTTTGCAGCTTGTCAAGCCACATCTGCGTCGCAACCGCAGGCATAAAAACACCAAATGCACGCTCAACCTCTTGTCCTTGGGTCTCCTGTTTGCCGGTAGAAGGCAAATATGCATGCTCCTCTTCCTCTAGGTGCTCGAATTCATGGCCAGCTTCTTGACCAGCTTTGATGTTGGCAATCATTTGCCGCGCTGTAATCAGATGATCGTTGGCTCGAGTGGCCACAGCAAAGACTGCATCGCGAAGTCCGGGTGCATCTGCACCATTGCGCAGGACATCTTCTTCTCTCACACCAGCTTCAACCATGACGTCGACTGGTAGCATCACAGCGCCATGCTTTGATGCACCAACGTCTCCTGGAAACTGGCCCTGGTTGCTATGATGATTTTGAGGTCCAGGGAATGCGATCAAAGGCAGTCCTCGAAGCACAGTCGCAATACCAGCAGCCTTTCCAATGTGCGACGCGATATGGTCTGCCGTCAAGCTAGCCATCGGCAGTGCTTGGAGTGTTAGATATAGCAGCGTACTGTACGTATTTTCTGCATATCTCTCCAGATCATTGAGAGTTTGATATGGTGGATTCGACAGATACTTCTCACGCGTGTCGATGATGCGCATGAACCAGCTTTTGCTGAACCTCTGCTTGCCCGCGCTTCTGTTGTGGATGTCTTCCGCTGCTTGGGCAAGTAGAAGGGCGATGGGCTGTTTTGGTGGCGAGCCTGCTAGGGACTTGGTGACCGCATCCCGCTGAAACTGCAATCGCATGGAACCGATCATGGGAGTCGAGGTGGTATCTGCCGTCCGAGCAACATCGATATTGAATGCCCTCAACGCAACATATGCGTCTCTGGCATGACTTGGGATGTATGGCAGGAGCAGCGACGATGGCACATCATATTTGCGGAGCAGATCCAGACAGAAGGACCTCGCACTTGCCATCTCGTTGGACGACGGCACTGCTGCTGGTGCTGCATTGACGCCTGACGAGGCAAATCTTCGTGGCGACTGTGTTGCCAAGGGTTGCGCTCTTGTGGCGGCTGTTGCTGCGAAGCTCTTCAAGCTTCGCGCGGCGACAGACTTGGTTGTCATGGTTTGTACGGTAGGACACTCGTCGGCAGCAGCAAATGTCATCTGATCATTCTGTTTATGTGATCCATGATAGCGACGACCTCTTCTAGCATCATGGTGATGATGGTGTACTCCGGAGCAGAAAGCACTGCACTGCACTGGAGGTGTTAACTGTCTCGCTAAATCCAGGCCCCCTGCAATGAGCTCACCACTTCGTAGTTCGTTGCCGCTCTCAATATCGAACGGCAGGTCGAGAACACCAAACGGAGAAGCGGAGAAGGCCAAATACAATCATCTAGGCATAGCACGACGCGTATTCTGCGCGTAGATGACGATAGGCCTGGCCACGTAGCTACTACGCTCTCGTATATTCGAGTAAGAGCGTCTGCTGTAGTTAAGAACTAGAGGCGGAAAGCGCTTAGCGGCAATCAACTTTGTCAACAGCCCTGCTGCCTGCGTCTCAACGCGTCGCGTCTTAGTCTCTACGCATCTTCTCCACGAAACACACACGTGCTTGGAGATGGAAGACATCGATGACAGGCCATACAAGAGGCGACGACATTTCTTCGCCGAGAAATCCTCGCCCAAAGACGCCTCCCTCACAGCCGACACAGGCCTTCCAGACGACATCGATGCGCTGCCGCAAGAGTCAGAACTCGCACCAAATGGAGCGGCGAACAAGGAGAACGTCTTCGAGGCCGATACATTCCGGAGCATCATTGGTGGCCATGTGTCGGAAGATGCGATACAGCGCTTGCAGGATGCTCACGGAAACAACCTGGAGCACGCCATCAACGCATACTTTGATGGCTCGTGGAAGGCGCCTGTCGTCTCGCCACGCAAGAAGTCTGTAGACACAACGCAAAGTCGCCTCGGTGTGAAGCGGGGACATGGCTCTTCTCAAGCACAAAGCACCCTGTCGGCAAGTCCATCGCGGAACCCAGCAGCACTGGAGTCTATGCCGGAGATGCGCTATGTCGGTGCACTGGGCGTGGCGGGCTGGACAACCACGAGTGGCAACAATGTCATCAAAGGAGGGGACACAGTCAAGATACAGCGGGATCGCCAAAAGCCATTGCAGCCTGGGAAGCTGGGAAGAGGGAGGAATCCGGTCAGGAAGACTCAGGACATCATCGTTCGCTTTACAAACCACAAAGGCTCAGAGATTGGACGGCTGGAGAGGGATGCTGCCATCTGGATTGGTGCATTGATAGACCAGAAGGTGTGCCATTTCGAGGGACACTGCATATATGCGCCAGATCGAATTCGGACCAATGAGACCATATACTTGCAACTCCGATGCTTCCTCTTGCGACCAGTGTTTGGCGCAGGCAAGCTGATCAAACCGAGCGACAACAACCGCTCGGCCAACTTCTTCGAGGCCAAGGAGACGTCGGAGGAAAGAGATTTACGGCTTAGGCAGATAGGACTGGTGAAGCTAATCTCCGAAATCAACCTTCAACCTGCCACTACAAATGAGCTTACCGCAAAGCACAAGCGAGAAGGAATTTTGCAGTCCGCAGAAATGGCAGAGCAGTTCGATCAGCAAGACGAGTCGAAGAGAAAGTCGAGCCAGGACAGAGAGAGTGGAGGTTCCAGCCCGCCTTCAGAAGAAAATGAAGAGGGTGAAGAGCTCGAGCAGGACCAACTCGATTCGCTGTACAAGAAGGCGCAGTCCTTCGACTTCAACACGCCAGAGGCTCAACCAGCTTCGACCTTCACCATGGATCTTCGCAAATATCAAAAGCAAGCCCTTCACTGGATGTTGAACAAGGAGACACGTGAGAAGGAAGAGCAGAAGCAGCAGAGCATGCACCCACTATGGGAGGAGTACTCATGGCCGACCAAGGACGCCGAAGATAAAGAATTGCCGCATGTCGAGAACCTTGACAAGTTCTACGTCAACCCGTACAGTGGCGAGCTAAGTCTAGAGTTTCCAGTGCAAGAGCAGACATGCTTAGGCGGCATTCTGGCAGATGAGATGGGTCTAGGCAAGACGATCGAAATGCTCTCGCTCATCCATTCCCACAAATCGCCTGAGCACAAAGGCGTCAGTGGGGAAGCTGATTCTCACGTCGATGCTGTCAGCAGTCTTGCTAGGCAACCTATGCACTCTAGCACCATCAAGCGTGCACCAGCAACGACGCTGGTTGTCGCTCCGATGTCATTACTGGCACAGTGGGCGAGCGAAGCTGAGAAGGCATCCAAGCCTGGAACGCTGAAGACGCTGGTGTACTATGGTAGTGAGAAGGGTGTTAATCTTCAGACTATCTGCTCAGGTACCAACATTAGCTCGGCTCCGAACGTCATAATCACAAGCTACGGTGTTGTCCTCTCGGAGTTCAACGCCGTTGCCAGTGCACTTGGTGGCAATCGCGCAGCATCTGGAGGACTCTTTGGTGTCGAGTACTGGCGGATTATCCTTGACGAAGCTCACATGATCAAGAACCGTTCGTCAAAGACAGCAAAGGCGTGCTATGAGCTCGCTGCTACACACCGATGGGTCTTGACTGGTACTCCTATCGTCAACAGACTCGAAGACCTCTTCAGTCTCGTGCGATTCCTTCGGGTCGAGCCTTGGAGCAACTTCAGCTTCTGGAAGACGTTCATCACAACGCCTTTCGAAAAGGGCGAATTCGTCCGTGCGCTGGATGTCGTACAGACGGTTCTTGAGCCATTAGTGCTGCGCCGAACGAAAGACATGAAGACGCCGGATGGCGAAGCGCTTGTTCCTCTGCCGCCCAAAATCATCAATGTCGAGAAGGTCAAGCTCTCTGGCCCTGAGCATGACGTCTACGAGCACATTTTATCACGAGCAAAAAGGACCTTCAACGAAAATGCATCAGCTGGCACGCTGATGAAGAGCTACACCACCATCTTTGCACAGATCCTGAGGTTACGACAGAGCTGTTGTCATCCGATATTGACTCGCAACAAGTCAATAGTTGCCGACGAAGACGATGCTGCCGCCGCCGCCGACATCGCCAATGGTCTTGCGGACGATATGGATCTCGGTGCTTTGATAGAGCGCTTTGAGGCAGATGAAGGCGAGCAGGATGCTAGCAAATATGGCGCGCATGTCCTAAAGCAGATTCAAGACGGGTCCGAAATGGAGTGCCCGATTTGCAGCGAAGAGCCCATGGAAGAGCAAGCTGTGACGGGTTGCTGGCATTCGGCTTGCAAGCAATGCTTGCTTGACTACATCGAACATCAGAGCGCCAAGGGCGAACTGCCCAGATGCTTCAACTGCCGCGAGCCGATCAACGCTCGTGATGTGTTCGAGGTCATTAAGCATGAAGATGACGACTATGTTGAGGCAGATGAGAGCGATGCTTTAAACACTGCGATAGGTGATGATGATGAGGACGATCTCTACGGAAGCACTCAGGACAACACGAAGCCAGCACCGAGCAAGCAGAAAGTCCGCATTTCACTGCGCCGAGTCAACCAGCTTTCTTCAGCGAAGATCAGCACCTTGCTCACGCAGCTGAAGAGACTTCGCAAAGCAGAGCCGAACACGAAATCTGTCGTCTTTAGTCAGTTCACATCCTTTCTAGACCTGCTCGCTTCAGCTCTGACCAACGCCGGTATCTCATGGCTTCGGTTCGATGGCAGCATGGCACAAAAGGAAAGAGCAAAAGTCTTGGCAGAGTTCGCAACTCGACCGATGTTCACGATTCTCCTGCTATCGCTTCGTGCTGGAGGCGTTGGTCTTAATTTGACGTGCGCGAAACAAGTCTTCATGATGGATCCTTGGTGGAGTTTTGCTGTTGAAGCTCAAGCGATCGATCGTGTTCATCGCATGGGGCAGACAGACGAAGTTACCGTCACACGATACATTGTAGAAGGCAGCATCGAGGAGAAGATGCTGAAGGTCCAGGAGAGAAAGAAGTTTATGTAAGTGATTCATTCGATGTGATGTGAGATACTGGCTGACATGTCTTGCTACAGCGCAAGCTCTCTCGGCATGATGAGCGAAGAGGAGAAGAAGACACAGCGCATTGAGGATATCAAGGAACTCCTCAGCTAAGCTCATATCGATACAAATAGAGCACACAATGCCACAGCTCTTGTGGCCGTCCGGGCCAGTCTCGGGCCGTGCAGACCATCAGAATTCACTCCCCAGATTCTGTCTAGCGTCGAGTGCGTTGCAAGGGGTCTCAGAAGCCAAGAATTGGTCGGCAACTTGTCTGTCACCTGCGAACGACCTTGGAACACATTTCGGCCAACATTTTTCTTGGCATCAGCATGGTCTCTCCAATCGCGCTTGATGTCAACGCCTGACATTGACAGCTTACGTTTCTGCCGATGTTTCGCGCAGTGTCGAAAGGAAGATCCTTGCAGACATCGAAATGCTGCAGCCTAGGCCTCGTATGCGTGGCTGTGTGCCCTTTGGGCAAATTTCGAGAAGACGTCAGTCTCCAAGTTACTAACTTGTAGGCACGCGAATTCTTGATACCTGTGGTTGGCGTTGAAGGTCCTTGTATATCACAGGCCGTCTCCTTCATCACAGTCGTGTGCTCCCCTTATTTCTCTATATCTGGTGAGATCCGCCATCACCGTTCGCTTAAAGTTTTCAATCGATCCACTCACTTGCAGACACAATGGCGGGCAACAACGCGAAAGACGTCGCAGAAGATCAGCGGGAGACTATCACTACAGCCCCGCCGACACTCGAAACACGTAGCATAACAGGCGAAGATGAGCTGTACTATGTGACGCCACAGTCTACTGGTCAGAACGAGAAAGATGCAGTAAAGTCGAGCGAGGAGCCTAGGACGTTAGAAGACTTGAAGGCAGAATGGGAAGGTCGTCTGGAACCAATGACACACGATTCTTATGTCGACACAGATGTCGAGATGAGAAATCGCATGGAGGAGGCAGCATATCGCTCACAGGCAGTACGACAAGAAGCGCCTTCGTTCCCGCCAAAGACACCCATCGATGCTGACCCATTGATTGTTGAGAAGAACGTCACGTTCCAAGACGAAGAGCAGCCTCCAGTATTGCCCAGACGTCCGACTACAGAGGACGACAAGCAACTTGCCATGCAGCTTCAAGCGGAAGAGGATGGTGCCGCTGCTAGACAACAGGCGGAAGATGAGTTTGCACCTGGTCTGCCAGCTCGCCAGATCTCCTTTGCACCATCGGATGAGCCGCAGACCTTTACGCTCTCATGGCGCCGGCCGCTGACCGACTACCCGTCTCTCACCATCACACCCAATGCTGATGCGTCTTCATACTGGTAAGTAAGTCTAGCGAGTACATACAATCGTGGCTTAGCTAGCAACGTCTCAAGCTGGCCAGGCTGTCTTAGACATCGACACCGCCGCGCATCAGCAGAGCCCTCTAGGGGCGTCCTGAGACATGTCGCTAGCTCGGGCACGATCGCATGACTCTATGCCCAATCGCTAAATACATACTGACTCCCGAATCATTATAGGCGCCTCAACTACCACACCAAATACTTCTCAAGACTACACCGATATCAAGCAACCCCGGCCCGAGTTGATGGTGACTTTCCGGCTCGACAAGTCGCCGAGATCAAGTTTCCAGAATTCATCTGGCCAGGATGCGGTCCAACCATCAAGCTTGAGCCATACGATGAGGCTGCTGGACTGAGAAGAGCCGACATCTTCATGAAGTGCACTGGCTGGCTGACGACTCGCTACGCCGTCGAGGTTCCTGTATTGGGCGGAGCCAAATGTACGTGGCGAACACTGCGACCAGTCAAGAGAGACGTCCCTACTCCCCCAATCGGCGAGCCCGACCAAGTCACCTGGCAACCCGATCCGGACGTCGACGGCCGCCTGACCCTCTCGTCCTCCTCCACCGGCCAACCCAGCTCACTCGTCACGGTCGGTGACCTCGTCGCCCAAGCCAAGAACCTCATCAACGATGAGAACTGGACACCCTACCCAGCCCACCACCTCATCATGGGTACATCCCCCAACTCTGGCCGCGTGATGGCCACTTACACCCGTGCGGCACCCTGGAACAAGAATGCCGGCACCCTCAGCATCAACACAGACCACTCCACCTCACCCGAATATATCGAAGGCATCATCATTGCCTGCGCCGCCATGGTGGGCATGCAGGACCGCATGGGACTGGCGAGTAGCTTGATGGAAGCTTCGGCCGAATCAATCATGGCGAGTAAGAGGAAAGGCAACATGGGCATGCCAACCGCGGGGAAGATCAGGCCGTACATTAGGGGTTTGCAGAAAAGCCAGACTGCTCCGGTTGGGGGCGAGAGAGAGATCACGCTCGATGAGAAGCCGCCGATGCGGAGTGGGAGTGTGCAGCGAAGTTTGAAGAGGCTGTCCATGCAGGCGCGGCAGCTAGTGCCGAAGAGTGCTGCAGCCGTGCCGGCGAAGAAGCAGGGGAAGGTCGATGAGAAGACGGAGGTTGATGTGGCACCTTAGAGTGGTTGTGCTGGTGGGTAGGTGTTGGTGTTTGTGGAGCTATATGAATGGCAAACAAGTTTCTGCTGGTACACACGACCATAGGCCAATGAGTATAGGGACGATGTCTGAGGCCGGATTGAAGCAAAATGTCGTCGGCCCACACACCATCTCGACTGGCCACGCCGCACCGATCGATCCATATTGGAACGCCGTCGCGCCAAGAAGGGAGTCAGCAGACGAGGCGGAATAAGATCGATTGTGATGCCGATACGTGATCACTACGGTGGTCACGTAGCTGTTCTCTTACATGGTAGTCCAGAACACTCGCTATGGGCACGTTTGCACTGGGGAGGTATATATCTTCCTCTGCATCGGCCACGATCCGAGTAGTGAAGTCTATTATAGCGTCCATATTCCGTCTCTCGACGTCGATAACGAGGATGAAGGCCGCTTGCACCAGACCATCGTCGCACGCATCTGTGCTTTCACCGTCGCGGCGGCTCGTGAAGCGGAACCGTTGCAGGGGTGCCGCGTTCGGACCTCAACCATGTCTTTCTGTAGATGCCGAATTCGGTCCGAACAAACACGGATTATGTACAGCGCGTATCGGCCTGCACGGTCTCGCGTCGTTACCATGCGCAGTCCGACCTGGACGCGGAACCTCTGTCGCATCGAGAGACCGAATATCACGCGCCAAGGGAGGCACGATGGCAACGAAGATGATAGCTACGCAAACGGCGTGGTCGGAAGATGAAGCAGCCAGGCAAACTCCTTCCAAAGACGCTCCTTGGCCGCATCCTGTTAATGTGACTGGGGAAGTTTTATTTGTGGTGTTCCAACTTGATGGCCGAGAAGACGATGTGACGTTGCTGTAGGACGCGAGCATAGCGACGCTCGTTTGAGATTTACATCCATTTGCCGAGGAGTAAGTATTGGCATGCGCGTGCCTCGCCTTCACCAGCCTTTGTTGCCCTTTGACCGTCCGGCGGAAACATCTTTGCCACTGCCATTGTGCGAATGTGGAAGCTTAGGGTTGAGGTGGTGTGCTGGGTAAAGTCCTGGGACGGCGACGAGGAGGTCGTGTGTTCTGATATCTGAGCACAGAATGACGATACATTCATTGGCTTGGACTTGTTTGTATAATATTACATCGCTCCAACGGGAATTTGCAGTCCCGGGTCGCAAGTGGCACCATGTAAGATGTGCTTTTGCTAAACGGTCTGTGCAATCAGGACATAAGCGTGACCTCCCACAGACAGCTTCGGGCAGACACAGGCTCAGGACTGCCTCACACCACTGATTTATACAGTTCACATCGTTGACCGTCAAAGGTGAAAAAGAGATACGGAAGTGCTTGCTTAATTTTTGAAGTTGTTCTACCCATTAGACATCACTATCTTTATCATCTATAACTTGTCGCATTGGACTATTCATGACATCATGGTGGCGAAGATCAGTCTATCCCCTCACAGAGCTCGTAGTGGTGGTAGAGCTCCTCACTGTACTAGGAGTAGTTCCAGCAGCGGTGTTGGAGCTGGCCGACGGTCCGGTACTCGAAGCGGCAGCACCGGCCGGGGAACACTTGCAGTCTGGAGCGCATACGCAGACGATGTTCTGCGTCACAGTGAACACCATCTGTTGCGTGATGGTCGACGGAAGCACTGCGCTGCTGGCGCTGACGGATGATGAGGTCGTGGTTGATGATCTCGAGCTTGTCGAAGAGGAGATCGAGGAGGGGGTAGTGACTGAGCTGGATGTGGCGAGTGAGCTAGAAGTTTTCGATGAGGAGAGACTCGAAATCGCCACGCTGGATGTCGTTGGACTCATCGAGGTCGAACTGCTCGAGGTCGTATTCGCCGCCGCGATGGATCCCACCGCCGACCCAACCCAAGCGTTCCAATTCGTAATCCCATTTTGACAAGATGTAGATATATCCCGACCCGTCTGCTGCACCACCGCGTTCCCGTTCCTCACAATCTTAATCGTCACCGCGCCAGTCCTTCCATTGAATGGCACACTGCCGTGATATATCCCATTCCCACTACTCGGCTTCGTGCTCCAGGTAGCGGTGGTAGCTTGCCCACCAATCGTTACCACCGCATCAGCCGCTGACGAAAGGTACGCATCGAAGAAGATGCTGTCCTGAACTATGTCTCCGGGCGGGTATGTCTGCTGGTTGTGGCCAGCATCGTTGCCGGACGTGCCGCCGGTGCCGCAGGCGCCTTTGGGAGATAGGCGGTACCAGAAGGAGACTGTCTCGTTCTTGAGCTGCGAGGAGCCGGACTTGTAGGTGTCGATCCAGTAGGGAAGGAGAGCCCGCCAGCCGTCGTGAGGCATGTTGTCGGCGTAGTTGTAGGGTGCGTTGCCGTAGGTGAAAGCGCCCATTTCTTTGGGTCGTAGCGGCCCAATGTAGTGCGATTCTGGCCTGGTAGATGTTAGCGGCGTGGAGGATGCGAGACGTGTGAATTGGTCACTCACCAGTCGTTCCAAGAGATGATCTGAACGAATTCGGGCTGCAGAGATAGAACCTGACTCCATCGATCGAACCACAAGTCATCACCACGCCAGAGCCAGTTCTTGCCGTAGTTGGGAACGTTAGCGTAGAACCAGGGAGACACTGCCATCATATAAGGCTTGCTCTTCAGAGCACTGATGTATCCGTTGTCGCCGTTAGTGTTCATGTTGTTCGGTCCATTTGGCCATGCCTCCCATGAGAACAGCCCGTCGGCAACACTGTTACCAGCGGTGGCGGCGTTGTTCGCACCAATCGAGGCCCAGTCGGGAATGAAGAAACATCCCGTCAGGTTCTTGATGTTGTTCCAGTCGTTGGCTTGATTGGTCCCTTCAAATGTCGTGGCGATTGGCTTGCCGTTGTACTGCATGTATGCTGAGCTAGATTTGTACTGGTTCATGTAGCTGATCACTCTATCCTGTGCCCAGGCACCATTGCCAGCATAGTCGAAGCTGGAATCAACGTCAACAGCGCCAATCGATGGCTCGCAACGCGCAAGGCAACTCACCTGAAGAACAGCTTGAAGCCCATGCTGCTGGCAACGGAGAATGCATTTGCGAGTTGTTGATCCTGTTCGATTGTCAGCAACTGCTCAATTGTGGCCGCTTCCTACAGACGAACCGTCGTTCTATCCGGATTGTTCGCAACATTCAATGCGAACCCATCTATTCTGGCATCCTGCGCCGCCTGAATATCTTGCTGCCAATCAGTCGAAGTATAAGAATAACAATTCGACATCATGAAATGTGCCACAACAGCTTTCGCATCAACGTAAGCTGCTCCAAGAAGCGCTGTCGCCATGACAATTCGCCACTGCATGGTCGCGGTTGTTACACAACAGTTGAACGGAAGTACACAGCATCTGAAGAGAGAGGGCTGGCTGTCATGACCTGATAATATGCCAGTGCCGAGCATCCAGAGCGATGGCGTTGGACACAGGAGTCTTCCACGTGGAACTGGCGAGTTTGATAGTGCAGCCACAAGCGCTTCCAGGCCATATGAGGCGTTCAGCCTCTCAGCTGAGGAATGCCGTGTTTCGACAGCGACTTGATTCGTGTCACGCCAGTGCACAATACTAGTATTACGCCCTCGAGTTGACACAGGGCAGTCTGTGAGGAGAGCAGATACCGTCATCCTCCAAAGATCATGCTCTAAATGACCCCACAGGTAGGCTGCGCGCTTCTCGTGCCTAGAGTAAAACGCGTAAGCAGTGAGAAGGCGTCCACGGGTCGCTTGCATTCACCAAAGCAGAAACGGCTGCCACTGTCATAGACATCGGCATTTCCGGCTCACCGACGTTAGAAACTATCCAGGCGAGGAATCCACACAGAGAAGACGTCAGCCTATATTGCCCGAGGCGTTCGAGGCACTGCGTTGAAGTGGGAACAAAGTTCAGAATCCGACGGCCTAGACCCAATGGCAGTGTGAGCACCACCCGTAACATCAGAATGATTACTATTGGTACCTGTACATGCTTGCTTGCTGTTTCTTAATCATCTTCTTGCTGTCAAACCCCAGTCGACCGTGACATTCGCACTCATGCCATTACCCAATTCGTTCCGAACAACAAACCCCTCACACAACCCAGCGGTACCGTGCCGACCCATCCCAATGCTAAAGAGCGAGCAAGTTTCAATGCAGTCAAATGGTTAGATGCACACATCATGAAGTAGCTCGCAACCGCTAGAGCTGTCCACTCAGGATAGCCTCGGTGGCACTTCCAATATATTGTCTCCTCGAGTCCATCGGCACCTGGAAACGCCTCTCGAGCTCAGCCTTGATGCTCTTCTTCGTGACAGTCATGAGATCTGCTGTGGACAGGATCTCTCGGATCTCGGCCAGAATGGCATCGTCGCTGGGCATGTCCGACATGTTGAAGTCCGCACTAGAGTAGTTGCGTCCCATGCCGTTGTCAGAAGCCGCTAGCGACATGTGCGAGCCATGCTGCTGCATCTGAGGAACATTGAGCTGGCTCATGTGGTGGCTCTGCTGGTAGCTGTCGCCATAGATGGAAGCAGCTGGGTGGAAGCTCTTGGTGGCATAGCTAATACCCGAGATGTCCGAGCGGGTGTCGTCGCGTTGAGTCTGAGCATCCCAGAGCTCAGCCTGGTACTCTTCCCACCTCTTCTTCGGAATCGACTCTGGGTCGAACTTGCCTTCATCGGAAACAAGAACTTGCTTGCCCTTCTCACCAGTGACCATACGCGTGTTACCCCATGAAAAATCGTCCATGTGCCAGAAAGCGATGAGTGGCAGGAAGAACGAGTAGACTGGTGTTGCGCACATGTAGATAATCATCCATCCAACCATCTCCCACTTGCGTCGAAGAATGAAGATGATAGCTTGCAGACCATACATGGCTCCCAACAGAAGGAAAGCAGTGAGTGGCACAGTGTCCGGGTTCTTGGCCACTTCAACGACCAGGTAGATGATATAAACCACAATGACGGGCTGCACGACCGTCGAAAGCAGATCCAAGAAGACGACGAATCTCATACTGAAGCAGCAGAAACCGCATAGTTGCTGAAGTGGGATGACCTCGACCAAATTGTGCACGGTACTGTTGATCCATCGGCGACGTTGCGACATGAAGACGGCCCAGCTGTCGGGTGCGATTGTCCAGGCATGAGCGCGCATGATATACTTCGTCTTGTACTTGGAGTGATACTTCATGAGCAGGGTCGTCAGGTATCTGTCTTCTCCAAGATGCAGCAAATTCTTCATGTGGAGTGTATCGACGCGAACTTCCGAGTAGTCGTCGACGATTTCCTTGGACACGAAGAGCGGTTTTCCAGTCTCAGAGGCGCGGATGCGGTACATGGTGAAACAGCCCGGCAAACAGGTGACAGATCCGAAGAGCGATTCGAAAGCCTTGGTGAGGTTGTGCGAGATGTAGTATTCGTACACCTGCATCATCGTGATCATGGAAGCTTTGGCGTTGGTCAAGGCGGTTTCACCACACACTGCGATCAGCTTCGTATCGTTGACAAAGGCAGATACGAAACGGGTGGCAGAGTCTGGCGCCACGACTGTGTCGGCATCGATCTGTAGTAAGTACTCGTAGAACGTCGGATTGACTCCTATCACGTTCCGGATCTGGTGATGGAGTTCGAGTTCAAGCGGTGTCATGGGGAGGTTGTAGTGTACACGGTTGAGGAAGCGCATGAGAATCATCTGGGAATCGCGCTTGCCACGGTTACCGGGTCTGCGAAGAAGTCAGTCACGAAGAAAAGAGGAAACGTGGTAGTGCAGCATACCTCGACACTTCGGAAGGCTTTCCGACCTTGACGACCACGATGAATGGCACGATGTGACCCTGCACTTCGTAGAGACCCGAATAGAGCTTGCCCATGTTGTGTTGCTTCTGGCCTTCACCAAGGGATTCGAAGCTGAGCGGTTCCGGATCGACGGCCTCGGGAACGCCAAGAATGTCCAGAACGATTCGAGGCGTTGGTCTGTCATTGCCTTGACCAATAATCATACCGTCACAAATGATGAACAGAAGTTTGCGCTTGTCATCGTATTTCATGCGAGCGGCGGAATCGATAGCACGACGCAGAGACTCCTCGTCTTCTGTGTATGCAGGGACGGTACAGATCACGAACTTGTCGAGATTCTCCGGGACGTTCTTCTTGCCGAACTGCAGCGCAGCCAAGAACTTGAAGCAAATGACCGTAACAAGCAGCAAGGAGATCGCAAGCAGGATGTACTTGGCGAATTGACATTGTGGGCTGCTCCGAGTATCGACATTGCCGACGTAAAAGAGGTTGTCCAGGCAAACCTTCATGCGCTGGCGGAGGGCAGGATCAATGTTGAGCGCTTCCCAGTACTTGGTCACGTCTTGTCCAGAACGCTGTTGAAACAGGTCAACAACTCTCTCATCCATGAAATTCGAGTTCGGGGCAACGTCGGGCCTATCGGTTCCTGGTGGGTATTGCGGCTGTCTGCCACCAGCAACGTACTTGGTCAAGTCATAGACACGCCCGTGGATATACGAAACATAGTTCTCCTTTTTACTCAGGGTCTTCAAATACTGTGGAGAGTATCCAACATTGCCCTTCCAGTAGTTGCCGGATAGGTAGATCATCTGCTCGGTGAACCAAGCTGGGCGAGAGTCGTTCGTAGCCCATCGAAAGTCGTGATACTGCGCATTGGTGTCCGTGCTGCTGACAGCATTCTGGCCGGTCCAATTGTAATTCTGGTAGTTGAGCTGAACGGCAGGGTCGATTCCAGTCTCGTTAGTACCCTGGCACATAGCCGATACCTGAACAGGGAAGAGATTCGTGGCGTCTGTACCAGCATACTTTTTCAGGGCTGAGTCCGGAACAATGTTTGGATAGTGAGCGGGCATGAATGCGCCCAGGTTGAAGACAACGCCGCGGATGGCGACGTAGGAGCTTGCACCATCCTTGCCGTTGTAGGTCGAAAGCTCCTGCGGACTGTAGACGTGCTGTGTTGGGCAGATGGCTCGGGGGAAGCCGACCATGAAGAATACGACGAACCCGCAAGATAGCCAGATCATCATGTTGATGGCCAGCTTCTCACGCCAAGCCATACGAATGTCCTTTCGTGGCATGCGACCTAGGATCCTGACAGCGAAATCCGGACACCACCAAGTGAAAACGTAGACCAGGATCAGCCACCTGAGCCGACCGCCAGAGACAGGCTTCTCCTCGATCTCGACAGTCTTACCTTCGTTTCCCTTCTCTGCCATTTGCTCGCGGGTCTCCAGGTTACGGAACATGTCGCCCTCGCGGAAAGCAGAAGCTCCAGCATCACTCTTGGAGTCGAGGTCGCGACTGCCAAAGTATCCAGCAGCTTTGTCGTCGTAGTAACCTGATCCTGGAGTTTGAAGCAGGTTGACTTGTGACTGGCCAAACCCACCTTTCGCCGCATCTGCTGGTGTGAGCATGCCCGAGTTGCCATAGGACTCATCGGCATACATTGGAGGCCCGTCTAGCTCGCCAGCACGTATTATTTGCCGCCAGCATCGCTCGCTCAAGAACACTCCAGTGGCCCCGACTCTCGCTTCGTGGCTAGGCCAGCTCTTCTCGTCCAAGATCATTTCCGCCTTCTCTCGTTCACTGCCAACGACAGAGACTTCGCCTTCGGCAGTGCCCAGGAACTCGCCGAATGGCATGAATATGCTGAAGTCGGCATTCTTAAGCCGTTGTGCGATCTCAGCAATGCCGAGTGTCTGAATCTGAGTGCGCACGCACTTGCTGTCAAACTGATTCGCTATCCGTCTGTCGTTTGGCTTCAAGCAGAAGAAGAAGTAAGCGTTGGTGTTGGGCGCCGTAAGAGATTTGTTGATGTTGTCAAGAGACGACAAAAACTGCGCTGCAGCACCTTGCTGATGATCCGAAGACTTGTTGACGCGGGAGACGCTGCGAGTACCCTCGTCACTACCATCGTCGAGATCTTGCTTCCTGGAGCCCGGTCGTGGCCGAGTGCCCTTTCGACGGGCCATGCTGGGCATGCGTGATGGCTTCGAAGCGACAGAAGCTTGCGTCACGGCATTGCGATCCTTCGGATGCAGGACCTTGTTCAGTGCTTCCTGGCCAAAAAGTTCTGCTATGAAATGCGAAGACGTCGTGTTGACCAAATTCATAAGATCTCCTGAAACGACCTCTCCATTTTCTTCGAGCAGGCCCTCCCCAGCATAGTCGACCTCCCCAGCAAAGTGCTTGACTGTGAAAGTTGCGTGATTGTTGGGAATGGCGAAGTTGTTGCCGGGCTCCATGACTGTAGCCGAGCTGACTTCGATGGCCGGGTTCTTGTTCTCGAAGCGCTTTCGCAGGGACTCCAAGAATTGCATGTCAGTCTTTCCACGCTTCATCTGGTCGTCGAGAATGCTGAGCAGGCCGTTTCCAGGCTTCAAAAGACCTTTGACCGCATCGCTGTTGTCAAAATAGCTCGTGGCTGGAACTTGCACTTCCTCCGTCTCAAGGAGATCTGCTTTCCTCTCGAAGAAGTTTTGCAAGCAAAAATTATAAAACGACTCGGTAGCTGCATTGTTCAAGAGCTGGTCGAGTACGCTCCCAGTGGACGATGTCTGAGCGAAGCCCGGGAAGTCGACGATTGATATCGTGTTCGCAATCTTCTCTTCTGAAGGCTCGCATAGTCGCACATTGATCTTCTCCATGATCAAAGCAACCATCAGGCTGTAGAGAGTTCGTGCTAGCTCATCTGCATTGTCACGGGCACCCTTCGGATCGAGCATGATCGTAACACGCTCGCGGTGCAAGATCTTTGTGCGGTATCCGAGAGATTGCTCCAAGTGTTGTGCGCTGACTCCCAGGAACGCTGCCACAACAGCAAGTACATCCTTGTTCTTGACCACTGTGATCTCCTCACCACCTTCAGCGCCATAGCCTCCACTCTCATCGGGGGCCGGTGTAGTAGACTGCGAAGTCATAAACTCCAGTTGACCAATGTGCAAGATCGCGGCAAGGATCTCGCACATATGTGCGATCTCCTCGCGTGGAAATTCAAGTTTGCGGAGGGCGGTCTTGAAGTGCTGGAAACCTTCTCCATCGTTGACGCCCACTTTCGCCTGGGAAGGGTGACCAAGATACCGCCACCTTTTTTGACTGCCTCTTAGAGATGTGCGATTTCCCGCGCCATGTGCGATGCCGCTGCTCAGGTCGAGGCCCAAATGCTCTTTCTCGGCATCTGATGTACCCTGGAGTAGGTAGTAGAAGATGTGAAAATTGCGCTCTCCTGGTGGCACGGTCGCCACACGACTCCGCTCAAGTCTGTGATCCAGAAGCTTGCCACCGATCAAGGTTGGGTGCAATGTTGACGCGGTGTCATACTGCAGCTCGAAGAATAGGCCGGCTTTCGAAGCGGTCGTGGTTGTGACCGTTTTTGTGGTGGTAAGCGAGTCGAAGACAAAGGCTGCGAAAGACAGCCTCTTCGACAAGGGTGTTGAGGAGTACTGGAGGAGGGATGAGAGGAGATGTGACCGAATTGTCGTCTTTCCGGTACCTGTTTCGCCACTATTGCCATGTCAGCTGCATTCCAAGGATCAATGTTCGCTTCGCCGGAGAGCTCGAATGCATGTCATGATCACGCTCGGTTATCCAATTCGCTCGACGCTCCGTGGCTGTATGGACTCACAGGAATACGGCCGCTTGGTTCTCCTGACGGCTTCCTAATCGTGTCCACATGCGACTGGCGAGTTCTTCAGCAGCACCCATCGCACTGCCATCTTTACCGCCATTGGGTCCCTTCTGGGAAGAGATATGTGTGTTGACAGAGATGTAACCTTGCGACGAGAGATTTGTGATCGGTAGATGGCTGTGGAAACGCGATGCAATGTGGCTCGTAATGCCCGTGTCGCTCATCGAATGGGCGGGTAATGCCGCCAGGTTGGCTTGGGTAGTCGGATTCGCCATAGGAGATGCTCGGCCTTGCGGCCAGGCGATATTGTGAGAGTTCAGCACGCCAAAGGCCTCGTGCGAGGTGCCAGTGTTATGAAGGGCGGCAACAGCCAATCCGAAGCACGAGTGTCCGAAGCGATAGGAGGCAGGTCCACTGGATTCCGTCGAGACTTCGTGAAGCGAGCGTGGCTTGGTATAGTGAGCGACGGCAACGACAGACTACACGGAAAGATTGAAGATGGCACGACGAAAGTTCCTGTGTGTTGAGGCGAGCACCGCAGCAGGAGGACGGGTTGCCAGCGGACCATACCGAAGCCCCATGCAGCAGAAACGCCGGCACGCTAAATTCCTTGGCGTCGCCCCTGATCACAGTATCCGGCAGACCACAGGAAGCTCGATGTTGTGCGCCTCCGATATCTGCTTTCACACGATGCTGTCAGACTCGGCATCACATGCATCATAAAAATCCACCGCAGAACGCTACCCTAACTGTAATCGGACACCACGCGCAGAATTCCCGAAGCACATCATGTGCGTGGTGATATACAGTACACGACTCGTGGGAAGTGGCGCAAAGGTCTCTGCGCCAACCGGTTGAAAGCTACTCCACAAGCGAGCAGATTTCGCGGAGTAGGCCATCCGATCGCTGCTAACGAGACAAGCCTCTTCCCTGTCAAGTCGATGTCGAAGACCAGTCTTGCTCCATCTTTGCCACGACCGGCTCCATCATCACGAGGACACAAAGAGCGTTGAGGAGGTGAATAACGCGGACAGCCGTATAACAGGTCTTGAAGGACACGTAATCCGGCCTGATGTGTTTGCATATACATAGAGCTCTAGCCGTCATGCAGCAGCTCGTTGCCTCATGCAACCAAAAATAGCTTCGTGTTCAGCAGAAAAATAGCCAGGATGTTGCCACACAGTGGGAACAGAGGAAAGACCAATGCAAGTGATGGGACAGACGATCGTGTTGATAGCACTGCAGCTGATCGTAAGACCTGTTCTGTGGTTGTCGTTCCTGTCGCGAGACATGTCACTTTAGCGGCGCGTGAGTGACGGCTCACCAATCAGTGAAGTTTATGAAGCGGGAAGGTTGTTGTGTGTTGATGAGGCCCTCGAGGCCATCCCAAAACGCCCTAGCAGCAACCTTCACTCCTCCCCCGTGGCTGATACTATGCGGCAGGCTGGCTTGAGCTATACGGCAGGCTGGATCTTTGCACAAAATTCATTAATTTTAACGTCATGTATCTCGTAACTAGGACCTCGAATTGGATGACTTCCGAGAAGCACTCTGGATTAAGTTGGAAGACCTCGGACCCTATGCTTTTTCAGCCTCTCTTCGAAGGCTGGGAAGGGGGCAATTAAGGTCGCTGCCCTCGCGGCGATTCGAGTTGGACTCTAAATAATAAAGCTGCTACGACTACGGTACTAGATTCAGGCATCAAGGCGCTAGATAATTGTCCGTAACAGAGAATGCAGCCTGCCATATATCAGCAACCAGTCTGCCGCTTAGCATTCGCCTCCCCCCTGGAAGCAGCCAGGACTGGGGTTCGCCGCAGAGCACAACATTCACGGGTCTGAGCCGGACTTCTCGTTGCTCGTCTGCAGAGACGGACACACTTCTCTCCACCGACTGTACTGTATCATTCGCTTGTCGTCGTCCTGCACGACTGACTACATTCGCTTGTTCCGTCATCGCCATCACCACTGTCGTTCAGGAAACAGCGAGGGACTTGACACGCCAAGCCATTCCCATTCGTGCCCGTGCGACGGCAGTCACCCCAATCCCACAGCACTACACGCACGATACACGACCAGACCTCACGAGGACGCACACCAGAGGGCGTTTCGACCCAAAGAGGCCCTCTGAGGGCGACATAGCATAGACTACCGCCACGATGGCGTACCGCATGTCCTCCTATTCGAACCACTCCTCCGCTGCTCCCGGACGGACGAACACCATGAAGCAGGCTTCATCTCAGGTCTCGACCACGACGCTGCTCAATGCATTGCACGGCGCCTTTTCATCAGGGCAGCCATATCCTTTAGAGGCTAGCACCAGTCTGGTCGTCAATACTTGGCTAACAGCCTCGAGCACTGGACCAGATGGTAGATATGGTGGCACAGTGGACGCGGAGCTCGCCCGCAGGACCTGGGAACATGCCAGGCGACGCGCTGAGGATGCCTGTATTATCTTGGGGCACGTACAGGCAACAGCCTATTGTCAATGTGGTCCGCTAACAAATTTCGTAGCTCCCTCCATCATTCCACGCCTTCACTCTTCGCATCATTCGCCTCTGCGCTTCCCCTTTCCGTGCCGGGCACATTTTACACAGCTCTTAATGCGTTACGACCATTCTTGACAACAGTAACGCCACACAATCCAGCTTTGCCACGATATTCCGCGCTGGGTGGCACCTTCGTCCTTGCTTTGACCGGCGAGATTACCGGCGCCTCACTCAGCCTTTCGACATCGGGTATCGACACAGATAGTGGTCTGCTCAACGTCCCGACGGAGTCCGGCTACCGCGCTTTCGACGTCTTCTACTACCTCCTGACTTCGCAGTCTCAGCAGGAGCGTGAGTTTCTCGGCCTCAAGGCTCCCGATCAGTATGCTCTCCTACGCAAATCGAATACCTACAATGCGCCATCATACCTCCCAACAGCAGACGATGCCGCGGCAGCCGAGGACTTCCGCGAGTCACTCAAGTCGATTGGCATCAAAGGACAGAGCTTGCGCAGCCTGTTGAGTGTCATTGCAGCCCTTCTACGACTTGGCGATGCCATTGGTTTTCTAATCGATCAGGAAGAGCTAGAGCAGGTGTGCGAGGAAGTGGCCGAGCTGCTGGATCTTGATCCTGAGGTCCTGCTGAAGAAGTGTGTGACTGAAGACCGAGAAGTCCTGATTGCAGCCATCTACGAAGCACTCGTAGACTGGGTCATTATGCAAGCCAACGTTGCCATTAGAACGGAGATCCGGACTGGAAGAGCAATGAGTGACGGCAGCGACAGCGGAGCAGCTACACCACCTAGCAGTCAAAATGATGGTGACGGCGTTAGCATTACTTTGATTGAGGTGCCAAGCCAGACCCTCGGCAAGGCTGTAAGCTTGAAGACGGTCTTCGACGACAGCACTGGTATCAATTCTGAGATGAAGGAAGACGGAGTGCAGATCATACCCGCAGGTTCTTCTGTCATCCGGGAGATGAAAGACGCTGTCGCTCATTGTGAGGCAGATCTGAACATCACCGGTGGTGCTTCCATTAGAGAGCGTGAAGTTGAGCTGGATCGTAGGCAAGGTGTTCTCGAAAAAGTCGGCGTCGAGACGGACGAAGATAGCTTTTTGCGAAGCATCCTCTATCCCGTAGCTGGCCAGGGCATCAACTTGGGCAAGACTGGTCGTTTCACCATAACCAACATTCTCGCTAGCAGCAGAGTTTGGTTCCAGCTCTGCCTTCACCCAAGTGACGAGTCACCGGCAGCCCTCGCCAGTCAAGCTTCAGGTGTAATTCCATGGTCCGCTGGAGCTGTCTCCAGCCAGATTCGCGCCTGGAGGCTGCCTGAGTGGGCGAATTACAGAAGCAAGCAGCTCGACTTCACAGCTGATTTCGATGTCGAGGAGTTTGTGCAGAGATACCGAAGACTGGGTTGTCAAGATGGCAGAGAAGGCGTCGAGACCTGGATCCTTGAGCGTGGCTGGAGCAACGGCGAAGTCCACGTTGGTACTGAACGAATCTGGATGAGAGAGCCCGCTTACTGGGAGGCCGAGAGCATGCTAGACATGAAGCCTGTCGACGACGCTTCGCCAGGCCCCATGCTTGGTGGCATGATCGGTGCTGCCGACATGGAAGGTGGCTATGCACCATCGAATCCTGGGTTGCAGGGTGGTTTCCATCGCGACGACAACAGCCGAGAGGCCATGATCGGACATCAATCCGTTCACATCGCACCTAGCAAGATGGGAGCGAAGTCCCTTGCACCCACTCAAGCTCACACTCTTCGAAGTATCAGCGGAGGCGATTACGGCCTTGGTTTCAAAGGCGACGACAAGCGCAACTATGTTGGTTTTGAAGACGAGATTGATGCTGAGCTCGCTCAAGGCAAAGACGTGATAGTCAAGACGACCACGCCTGGAAGACGCGCTTGGGTCGCGCTCGTATGGGCACTGACCTTCTGGATACCATCACCGCTGCTCACGCACATTGGCCGCATGAAGCGACCTGACGTACGTCAAGCATGGCGCGAGAAATTCGCTCTTGTCTTCCTCATCTTACTCATGAACGCCATCGTCGTCTTCTACATCATCGGGTTTGGCAACATTCTTTGTCCGAACCGCAACAAGGTCTGGAACCGCAAACAAGTTGGCTATCACCAAGGCTCGACTGATTTCTACGTCTCGTTCCGAGGTGGTGTCTACGATCTGTCCAAGTTCTACCGGCTGCAGCATTCTGACACCTCTATCGAGACCACCACGACCAACATGGAACCATTCGCAGGAACCGATGTCACCGAATACATTGTGCCACCTCTCACGATTGCTTGCCCTGGCCTCGTGTCATCCGAAACGATTGAGCTTCAGAGCAACAATACGCTTCTGTACCCCAATGCGGAGCATACTTCGGGCCCTCACTTTCAAGCAGACACCACCACCAAGCTCCACAGCATCACCTGGTACACTGAGTACTTCCTCCCGCGCATGAAGGAGTACTACAAAGGGAAGCTGGTATACAAGCGATCCACGGTAAAAAGTGACGGAGAGAAGTACAGCAGAAAGTGGTTCATCATCGACAAGAAAATCTACGACATGACGGACTACTATTACACTCTCGATCTCCAGAACAATCTGGCGTCTTACAGCTTCTTCCCGGACGATGTTGAGACGCTCGTGTCTAACAATCCTGGTGGCGACATCACCGATGACTGGAATAATAAGCTGAACTTCTCGACCCGACAGAACAGCATGAACTGCTTAAACAACATGTTCTACATTGGCGAAGTCGACTTCCGACAAAGTGCTCGTTGCCAGGTCAACAACTACATCTTGCTTGCATTCACTATCGTTCTGTGCGCTGTCATTGTCATCAAATTCTTGGCTGCCTTACAACTTGGTTCCAAGCGCCGACCCTCCCAGCAAGACAAGTTCGTCATCTGCCAGGTTCCAGCCTACACTGAAGGTGAAGACTCGCTTCGAAAAGGTCTCGACTCTCTTACAGCTCTCGCCTATGATAACAAGAGGAAGCTCATCTGCGTTGTCTGTGACGGCATGATCGTCGGTGGTGGAAACGATCGTCCTACGCCCAAGATTGTTCTTGATATCCTCGGCGTCGACCCCAAGATTGATCCACCTGCCTTACCATTCAAGTCTCTCGGCGTTGGAGGCCAGCAGCTCAACTACGGCAAGGTTTACTCAGGTCTGTACGAGTACGAGGGCAACGTTGTCCCCTATCTGGTCGTTGTCAAGGTTGGCAAAGAATCCGAACAGCAAAAGTCCAAGCCTGGTAATCGCGGCAAGCGAGACTCGCAAGTCTTGCTTATGAGCTTCTTGAACCGTGTCCACCACCGATCCGCAATGAATCCTCTGGAGCTGGAAATGTTCCACCAAATCAATAACATCATCGGTGTTGATCCTGAACTATACGAGTACCTGTTCCAGGTCGATGCTGATACCAAGGTCAAGGAGGATTCACTCAACAGACTGGTGGCCGCTTGCTCTAACGATGCTAAGATCGCCGGTATTTGTGGTGAGACATCTCTGGAGAACGAGGAGCGCAGTTGGTGGACCATGACCCAAGTCTACGAATACTACATCTCCCATCACTTGGCCAAGGCTTTCGAGAGTTTGTTCGGCAGTGTCACCTGTTTGCCTGGATGGTAAGTTGGAGCCAGTACAGGTCATGATGTTTACTAACATTGCCACAGTTTCTGCATGTACCGGCTTCGAACCGCAGACAAAGGACGACCTCTCATCATTGCCGACAAGATCATCGCCGAGTATGCCGACAACGATATTGACACCCTGCACAAGAAAAATTTGCTCTCCCTGGGTGAAGATCGTTATCTCACAACTCTCATGACGAAGCACTTCCCACAAATGTCGTACAAGTTTTTGCCAGATGCCTACGCCCTTACTGAAGCTCCTGCCGAATGGAGTGTGCTGCTTTCTCAGAGACGTCGCTGGATCAACTCCACCATCCACAACTTGGCCGAGATGTTGCAAGTAGACCTTTGCGGTTTCTGCTTTTTCTCCATGCGCTCCGTGGTCTTCATCGACCTCATGGGAACGATCATCCTTCCAGCTACCTGTGTTTATCTGGTATACCTCATCTACTCCGTAGCCTTTGGCCATGGACAATTTCCCCTGGTCTCGATTATCATGCTTGCAGCCGTGTACGGTCTGCAGATGGTGATCTTCATCATCAAGAGGCAGTGGCAGCACATTGGCTGGATGATCATTTACCTCATGGCATACCCTGTCTGGTCATTTATACTGCCATTATACTCGTTCTGGAAACAAGACGACTTCTCGTGGGGTAATACCCGTGTTGTCATCGGAGAGAAGGGTGACAAGCAGCTTATCGCAGTGGACGACGAAGGCTTTGACCCTCGCAGCATTCCTCTCCAGCGATGGGACGACTACGCCACGGCTAACAACCTGCCCGGACGTCGTGGTGTCTACCAGGAGAAGGACATGTATGGTTACCAGGATGCCCCTGGCTACGAGATGGACGACATGCACTCCGTGTATTCATCCGTCAAGCCAGCGTCCACAATCTTGACCGGCTTCCCACAGCACAACTCCTTCCGACCACCACAGTCTCCTGGACCTAACGCCATGGGAAGGCAGTCCACTTTCTCGCGCTTCACCGACCACCCGCAAGGTTATGAACAACAGCGATTGATGTCAATGGGTGGCACGAGCGATCACTACAGACAAGGAGCCGCTTCGCCCTACGGTGCACGACATCAGTCTCAGGACAACCTCCTCGCTGGCGCTCAGTCACCTCCCATGTACTCTGACCACCGAGCTCGTTCTCCTTTGGGTAATCAGTACGCAAGTCGGCCAGGTAGCATCAACCCCAACGCACACTTGAGTGGTCTGTCTGGATTCCAAACTCAAGGGCCCACGAACGATGCCATCACGATGGCTGTACAGGAGTGCTTGAGTGAGGTCGACATGGATGCCGTGACGAAGAAGCAGCTCAAGGCGCTGGCTGAGCAGAAACTGCAGTGCCAACTTGTTGGCGAGAAGAAAGCATTCTTGGACTTCGAAATCGACAACCAGCTTGCCAAGCTGTGATGGACGAAGCTTAAGTGTACAGAAATTCTGAACTTTGATGTTTGGGTGTCGCTAGCGATTGCATGGGTGGGCGTTACGCCTTTGGGTTGGGGTCGTGGGATGGTGCTAGGAAAGCGGCGCCAGGAAAAGAGAAGATGTACAGGCAGAACAGCTACGAAACGTTTGCAGCACGTGGAGTTGTGCAGTCGATCTTTGTTGTTCTGGAATTTGGGGAGATTACGATGGAGGATCAATGCGAATGCGGCGTTGTATGGCTAGAAGAACAGAGAAGTAATATAATGACTAGTGAATACCAGCAGCCTTGGTGCGCACGTCTTCCTTCAGACATAATATATCCAGCGACTGCCGCAGCAGTCCATGACAAGGGACCTTCACACTTTGAGACAACACTCATCACATTCAGTACTTCGAGTAGAGCTGCTCAAGCAGCAGCTTGGAGTGCTTAGACGAGAGTGCGACCCGAGCAGCACCATCGATCACCTCTTCAACACCGAAGGATGACGCCAAACCAGCACAGGCCTTGTTCTTGCGCCACTGCTGCAGGAATTCTACCCATCGCATCAGGGTCATCTCGTCCAGTACCTTCTGCTTCTTGTCTGACCCTCCATCGACGGACGGTGCACCACTGCGTGGGTCTGGACCATCGGCGTCGTCTTTGGCACCACCTCGAGCAAGGTAGGCACCCAGGTTGTGTCGGTTCTTGAGGATCTGCTCGATCATCCCAAGACCGAATTCTGGGCTGCGCAGTTGGGTGGCAGGGACATTGGCCCTGTTACCACTGAGCGCACTCACCGTGGAGATCCTGGCGGTCAACAGGGGGCACCATCTGGAAAACGTTCCTTATCAGCGTAGCTTAGGTCGTTGACCTTGATAGTGGAGTGATGAGTTGCCCAGTAGTGTTGCCATGCTTCGTGATAGAATTCTTGAGCCTCGTTGTAGATCTGCCGAGAGGTGGCGAGTAGAGCGCGTGAAGGTGGGTTGGCTTGATGCTGAAGATGTGCTGCGGTCGTGCATCGTCGTCGTTGAAGGTAAACGCGAGCTCGTAGATGTAGTTGCGAAGCTCAGCCGGCAGCAGGAGTGATCTGGACTCACCATGTTATCGAGAAGCAGTCGCGCGGTCAGGTGGTCGCTTGATCCTCATTTTGTGTGATGGCGAGGAGAAATGTCGAAGTAGATGAGAAGGAGGGTAAATACAGCGGTTTTGAAGTAGCCTCCTGGTCAGTGAATTTATGGCGCATGTGGCCGATTGTTCTCGCTTCCTCTACGCATTTCGCCGGGCGACCCATGTCTCCGGCATGACGATCGCCGCCAAGATCTGCATCTCCATTGAGGAGACCGCCGTGTGCTGGTCCCAAGCGTCTCTCAATTCTTCGGCACTGTTGAGCTGCTGTACTAACGGTCGGCCAACCCGCGCCGCTACACCTTCTTCTCGCAGCACGACTACGTAGTCCTCCTCATGGGTCATTCCACGTGCGCCCTTCATGCGGAAGACTTTTGTGCCAGCCGCCCCTAGGATCGATGAGAGTGAGGTGGCAGTACGCAGTCCCGTGTCACGAGACCACGCCACGTATTCCGATGGTGAGGTGCTTGATGTCTCCAAGGCATCTATGAGCTTGTAGCTCAGAAAGGTGCTGTTTAGCCCTCTTGCTGATGCGCCGAATGTCTATGTAGCAGCGTTGATGTGACCAGTATTGTCGAGATGCTTCGAGAAAGAGAGCCTTAGCCTCTTGATATGTCTGCCGACAGCAAAGGAGGAGTGCAGCTGAGGGAGGCTGAGCCCATACCAGATCTACAGGGCGCTCGCGAGCGTAGCCACAAGTGCGAGCTCGTAGATGTGATTGCGTAGTTCTGCAGGAAGCCCGAGGAGCCTTGAAGATGACATCTTGAGTCAGCGCGGGATCCAGGGGTGGCGGTGTACTCGGTTGGTGTCTATTCCGGGTGAAGAACCTGACATCACTTAGGCTTAGAGGTCGGATGGAACGTGCTCGTATGTGGAGGGCCAATAGCTACGCCGTGAATACCAGCTACTCGAGCTAGGTCAAGATGCTGACGGGACACGTAGCACTTCGCAGCTGACCAGGTCCGCCCTTGTGAAGCACACCAATGTAGAACCCGTTCACAGGAGAGGTATATTGTGGCACTTTTTGGAAGACCTTTAGACCATCTACCACCACACCTCAACCTCGACATCAATGCTTGCGTGAAGCACGTTGCAACTCCACCCACTGAACCTTGCCATCGGCACGATACTAACAGTATCTCCATTCCGCAGTCCTTCAACCCACGCCCTGATCTCTGAACTCGCCTCTTCAGATCTCTGTGCATCATACACCAGCTCGTGATCTTGTGGCTCCTTGTTAGCCATAGCATTTCTCGCCCACTCAGGACCCCTCTCCTGCTCGCCATCGCCATTCTTCTTTCCCAGCTCAAACCAAGTCCACGACCCGCCCTCATGATTCTGACACCAGCCTTGATCGTGACCAGTGGCTTTCACCGTGACGCGCTGTATGCGGCCTTTGCCTTGGGATGAGTTGCTCCCGGCTGTCAGGTACTTCATTGGTGCGGTCTCCAGGTATGGCTGCAGCGGTGTCTCTCTACCTGAACTGAACCGTCTCGTAGGCGTATCGCGCGAGGCACGGAAACGGATACAGTCGTAATCAGCATGGTGAAGGATGAGCTTGATTAGCTCATTCGGAAGGCGGTACTTGGAAGCACGTTCGAGGCAGTGGATAGTGTCGAGCACGTCCGTAGGGTTGCGTGGGAATGTCGTTGGCGTTTCGGGCTCTTCTGATGGTGCATTATTGTCATCCGAGACTCGAACTATGTCCTCCGGTCGTGGTCGTCTTAGGTTGTGAGGCAGTCGTCTGAACATAGTGTCTTCGTGGTGGACGTGCTCTGTACAGGACTAAATGCAACTAGGATTGAGCGTTGAGTAGCCACCAATACTGTATCAGGAAACGACAACCAACGTCATCGGGCTGACTTCACCTGGCTTGTGGCACACCAAGGAAGGGCACTCAAAAAAGGTCATTGTTACCGAGTGCGATAATCGTTTGGCACCGCATCAACCCGAGACCTCAGAATGTGACCAGGCGGAGCCGTGATCGATTCACGTGCTGCTTGCGACAGCATTCACCGATGATTCTGCTGGCGGAATGAGGTACATGCACCGGTGTTTGTGGTCACGAAAAAGTGGTTGCAAACGTTTGTGCGGTGCGGTTGTTTGCCGAGTGCTGCCGAGGCCGGACTTTGGGTCATGATCGTGCCTTCTTTCCTTTGCAAACAACATCAACACGAATATTGATCCAACTCGAGTGTAGAGACCTCCGTCAAGATGGTGTTGGAGGTCATCTACGTCGTCAGACATGGCGTAAGTACTTCCCTCTCTCTCTCTTCTATTCCGTTTGTAAAGGCTCTCGCATACAATACCGTGGCCCGGAATCACAACAGTGGGGGCGTCATAGCCTGGTGCGGCAGGAGCTGCTTGGAGCACTAATGCGCAGGATCACGACGACCTGACGAATATTTATCTTGCTTGGGTCCCGGCGTAGTGTGAGAGGACGGGCGAATGAAATGGACACAGCGGTACTGACAACCATCACAGTACAGATCTAATTGGTAACCACCACGTCGTCCTGAATTCCACCTGCATGTATGCTGATGTCCTCCCAGGCACGTCGACCCGTCAACAGGCCACTACAACTCGACCGTTCCATCGCCCACCGGCATCGTCGCAGATCCAGCCCTTGCCAGCTACGGAGTCAAGCAGGCAGAAGAACTCGGCGCCTACCTCGAAACCGTCGACCCACCAGTCGACCTGATCTACAGCTCACCGTTCTACCGCTGCATTCAAACCCTTAAGCCCTTCGTCAGCGCCAAAGCCAAACGCGAAGGCAAAGATGCCATCAAAGTCTACGTTGAGCCCGGCGTAGGAGAATTCTACGGTCTTGCCCGCTTCGATCACCCCTCGCCAGCACCGATCCAGGAGCTCAACCGCCACTTCGACCACCTTCAAGCCGTCGAGCCACCCAGCATAGTCCCAAGCACCAAGGGCGAGAGCATTCCACAGCTCCACGATCGCATTGCATACGCACTCCAGCACATCATCGCTCGCGCAGATGCCGACCCAGCTGGTCCCCGAACTTTGCTCATCTGCACTCATGCCGCTGCCATGATTGCCATTGGCCGTGCTCTAACTGGGCGTATGCCTGAGGAGGAAGGCGAGGAGGACTTCAAGTGCTTTACCTGCAGCTTCAGCAAGTTCGTGCGGCGGCAGCAGCCTCTTACCAATGGCACCAACGGCGCGAAAGCGAACGGCCCGCACCTCAATACCGACTGGAAGCCTGAGTCTCCTGATCAGGTCCCGGACATCGGCTGGCGTAATGGGAAGGGAGTCGCTGGAGGCTGGGACTGCGTGGTCAACGGCGATTGCTCTTTCCTGGCTGGTGGCGAGGAGAGAGGATGGTAAGTCTAAAACATGTTTCTTATTTATTGCATCGTCTGCTTGTTCTGCTTTGGAGGATCCACTTACCAGTGTCGTTTGTAACAGGAATTTCGACATTGAGAAGGCGCAAGCCGGCAAAGTCACTGGCTCGGAGTTTTGAGCTTTGCATTCATCGACATCAGCAGCGCATCTTGCTTACACGCACTGCCACAAACAGGCACTTCACGGGCGACGAGGGCTTCATGGATCTCCCACTCGTATCAAGCGAAGCGATAGACTACTCAGCAGAGTCATTAGGCGTGAAGGATGGGAACAGGGATAGAGATAGAGGATCACGGTTATGAGGCGTCAAAGTCATTGGCTGGTTCAAGCTGTTTGATTTCGCCCAAATGGACGCTGCGGAAGACAGAAGCAGATGCCATAGAAGCTCTACTGCTTGCATTGCATATCATTGCAAAGACGTTCCCCGTCCCTTTTCATGGAATTTCCCGTGCGCCGCTACCATGCCGTCCGTCAACTACGAGGATGAAGCGGCTGTGATGGCCTTGCGGGTGCGGGCACCACGCTGGCGGGAGCTCAAGTGTGCGGACTTGCGAGCGAGGGTCTCTGGGGACTTCTGCACGACCTCCTCGCCCTCAGTGAGGATGAGCTCAATGTGGCATGGGTTGGACATGTATGGGTTGATCTAAATGACGCGTCAGCAGATATCTCTCGACTTTAGGCGAATGTCAAGCTTACACGACCGTGAGCACGGTATGTGCGACGGCGCTGCTTTGGTGCCTGGTTGACCTGAATGTGCTTGACAATCAAGTTGCTGGTATCCAGACCCTTGGTGTCGGCGTTGGCCTCAGCGTTCTTGAGCAGGCTCGAGAGGAACTCTGCCGATTTCACTGGCCAGCGGGCCTTGGAAACGCCGAATTGCTTGCCTATGACACTTTGGTCTCAGTATGTGTTGCCCTCTGTATTGCTTCCCTTCAATGCATCCTCGCACATGGCGCCGCATCGTTCTTGATGGGCTACGTACCTTGGGCGGTACGGCCAGTGCTCCCGGCATATCTCCTCATTGGAACTGCCTCGTCCTTGTTCTGCACATTCTGGAGGTAGGTGAGGGCGCGCTGGAGCTTCCAGCCGTTAATGGCCTGGGCGGTTTCGCGGGTGTTCTTGAAGGAGACACGGAGGTAGGAGCCGCGAGCTGTTCAAACAATATTTTGGTCAGTATGTGCATCTTGCGCGCGGTCGCACATCGATGTGTCGCATGCAGGTGATCATACCGCGAGCGCTCTTGGCGTTGTCAATGCTCTCAGCGGCGTAGCGGACCATCTTGACTGTGTTGGCTGAGGCGAAAGAGTGTGGTATCGACGACCTTGAACCGCAGACTTCCTTCCTCGCGAGACGAAGTTCGGCCTGGAAAGTGCAGGTGCGATCTCGCCAAGCGCGCTAAGCTGAATCTGGAGCAAAGAAACCTTAATCCGCATAGCTCTTGCCCAAATTTTCGAGATCACAGATTGGCAGCAGGAACGACCCGACAACATCCATACATCCAGCACATCATGGCATTCACACCAGGAGGCGGAAGAGGCGGGCGTGGTGGAGGCGATCGAGGACGCGGTGGATTTTCCAGGGGTGGACGCGGTGGAGGCGATCGCGGCGGCCGTGGAGGTGGTCGAGGTAAAGAAAGCTGCGAACAGTGGAAGAAATGAGCTAACAAATGTCAGGTGGATTTGGCGGCGGAAACAGGGGTAGAGGCGGTGGCAGAGGGGGCAGGGGTGCGCCGCGAGGCCGTGGAGCGTCCAGAGGAGGCAGAGGCGGTGGACCAGGCGCAAAGGTGCGACAGCATATGACTGCGCACTGACGAACAAGCACGAGTATTGACACATCACTCAGGGCGGCCAGAAGGTCATCATCGAGCCACACAGACACGCCGGTGTCTTCGTCGCACGAGGCAAGGAAGACTTGCTCGTCACCAAGAACCTGACACCCGGCGAGGCCGTCTACGGCGAGAAGCGCATTGCCGTCGACACACCCGCGACCACTACCGGCGATGCCACGAACGGCGACGCACCTATCTCCACCAAGACCGAATACCGTGTATGGAACCCCTTCCGATCGAAATTGGCAGCAGGTATCTTGGGTGGTATGGACAACATCTACATGGGCCCAGGCAAGAAGGTGTTGTACCTCGGTGCCGCATCTGGGACATCCGTCTCTCATGTCGCCGACATTGTTGGCCCAACCGGAACCGTCTACGCTGTCGAATTCTCGCACCGCTCAGGCCGTGATCTGATCAACATGGCTACCCACCGCACGAACGTGATCCCAATCGTCGAGGACGCCCGTCACCCGCTCAAGTACCGCATGCTCGTCGGCATGGTCGACTGCATCTTCGCCGACGTTGCCCAGCCCGATCAAGCCCGTATCGTCGGTATCAACGCTCACCAATTCCTCAAGGTCGGCGGTGGTGTCGTTGTCTCCATCAAGGCCAACTGTATCGACTCGACTGCTGCGCCCGAGGCTGTCTTTGCACGAGAAGTTGTCAAGCTCAGAGAGGAGCGCATCAAGCCAAAGGAGCAGCTTACTCTGGAACCTTTCGAGCGAGATCACGCAATGGTTGCTGGCATTTACCAACGGGCGCAATAGATGGACAAGGCTCGCTTTGTGTAAGACACGAAGCGATGTGACAAAGGAGCAGGGCGTTCTGTGGCGTACAAGGAGCTTTGCGGAAGGGCTCGGTGGCAAATGAAGTTACTATGATCGATTCGATAAGCCTGTATAGCATTACTGATGATATGTTCCAATCTGAAAAGGCTTCTCGGTTCAACGAGAGAACAAGGAAGAGAAACAGGAGAGGTGATAGAGACGAGACACTGCCAAGAAAGAATATTATTATCGCCAAAATCTCAACACCAAGGAGAATCTCAATGGCAAATTACCACCTACAACGCCTCCCTGCTGGAAAGCCTGGTACTCCGCCTGGGAGTGACAGGCGCAATAGATTCCTTAGCAGAACTCTTCTTGCTCGACCTCGCGGAAGTCGGGATATCAAAAGGCGCACTATAGTCCAAGATCTCGGCAAAAAGATCATTGAAATCAGACGTCTTGAGTGGTGTAGGTTCTTTCCCTGCGCTGCGTGTCAAAGATGGCGACGCAGGCATCGTCATTATGGGCGCTGGTGGCGAGCGTCGACCCTTGGATGGCATGCCGAGAACTAGCGCCTCTTGTTAGCAGGGAACTTGAACGAGGAGAAGTTAGGGCGCTTACCTGGAACGTCGTACTCATCTTCAGCTGGTGCGTCCATGATCTCACCGCTTTGCTCCATGAAGAGGGAGTCGTTCTCGTCGTCCTCTTCGGCGTAGCGGACTGGAGTCTTTGAACGGGTAGATCGCTTCGAAGTAGGCTGCTCGTCCTCGGATTCGTCGTCAGACTCGCGTTGCTTGCGCTTGCGACCAGGGCCACGACTTCTCTTCTTGAAAGGAACCTTAACATCACTGTTACCGTAAGCAGCAGCTTGTTCAGCTCTCTTCTCACGTGCAGCGACGTTGATCTGGTAAGCACCACAAGTACAGCTCATGGAACCGAACTGGTGAGCATTCTTCATGCCCGGCTTAAAGCTCCAGCCAGGGTACTTGATCTTGTGTTCCTCTGCGAGACGGTCAGCTTGAGCCTTGTATGGAGCTCGTGCCGCGTCACTCATGGCGTGCCATCTTTCACCAACGATCTTGGAGATCTTGTCGTGTGTGATCTTGACACCGCCGCTTCGCACGGAGTCGCGCTGTATCTTCATGCTCTCTTGGGATCGGAAGAGGATGAACATGTTGGGTGGACGTGGGACATCGATCGTGCTGTACTGAGACTTGCAGATGCACTTCTGGATGATACTGTTCTTCTTTGGGTTGCGGCCCTTGAGAGCGCGAGCTGGAGTAGGGCGTGCGGCAGCGGGAGCTGGCCTGTAGGTGGGAAGCTGAGGCCTGGCGACCGGGGCGGTGATCGGAGTGGCGGCTTCTTGGGGCATTCCACCAGGGGCAGACACAACAGTGTGCCAGCCAATCTCTCTGAAGAAATCTGCACCAGGCGCTTGAGCAGTCGCCATGTCGTACCAGATTTTGAGAGTTGGGTTGTAGCCATCTGGGTCTCCATCAACGGCTGCTCGTGCGACAGGCGCTGCTGGCCACTGAGGAATGGCAGCAGGCGCAGGTCTAGGGTGGTGCCAGCGAATCTGCCTGAGGTAGTGGGCACCGCCATCTGGGCCATTAGCGATGTCGTACCAGAGGTTGAGGAAGGAGATATAGCCGTCGGGGTGGTCTTGTGAAGCGGCCGCTTGTGGGATGGGAATGACCTCTTCTTGCATGGGAACAACTTCTTCGGGGCTGTTGAAATGTGGTGTAGGGATGTGGTATTGAGAATCGGCCTGGAAATTCTCGTTAGCCAAACCCTCGCCGAAGTCTGCAGTCGTCAAGATTGACTCTATCTGCTGGTCATTGAGCTCGGCCTCTCGATTCGGTCCACAGGCCGAGTCGTCACTGCTAGAGTCAGTGTTCATGCTGGCGTTGATGTAATCGGCCTGGTTTTGATTGAGATCCACGGTTATTGATTGTGTTGAAAGCAAGTGCACCGTCGTTGCTGTAAAGATTGAATGAAGCGTACCGGACGCTTGAGTCGTAAAACGTGAGAAGTGCAAGAGCTGGTGTGATGTGAATCTGGACATCGGAACATCTAGGGTGGGCGCCGAGTCAATTCATTATATTACATGCTTCCTTTGTCGTCCCGTGGCTGGCGATATCCATTGTGGTCGTGTCGGTCAGAGACTCGAAATAGACTTGATTGTCAAGGGGAGACAAAGACATCGCGTAGTACTCAGCGTAGACGTAGCGACAATGTCATTGTGCTTCGACAAAGCGACACGCTGCATTTCCCATTGTCTTGCGCCATCCTATCGTGATGCGAAGGGGCGAAGGGATGAAGGAGGCTGTCGGATTGCCGAATGTGTTGGCTTCGAGAGTCCAGGAATCGCGGCCATATCGGCGTGCACATAGAGTGAGAATGGGAATATGATACAGTACCATTGATAGAGCTGTGTCTCTTGCGGTGAACGCCATGCCTTTTACAACCACAACCAGGAACGAGAATGCCGAAGGTAGGTAGACCTAGTTGTGTGAAGCGGCCTAGAGGATGAGCGAGGCAGGAAGTAGTGTTTTTCAAACATCGTTGGCAACACTCGAACCTCAAGTATCCGGTCGTTCTTGTCTCAGTCATGCTTGGTTGTGTTGTGTCGACACTCAGAAGACGGGTCAAGGCTCAACCCAGTCGCACCGCCGAGTGAGACTGATACAGTTCTCATTACTTTTCATGTCGCTCGCACGTTCATCAAGCAGGCCGCGAAGTCTGAGCATACGTTGGGTAGAAAGGCTTCTTGTCCTGCAGCATTGAGACCTGTACGAATGGCCAGTCATCATATGACTACTCGCAGGAAGTAGACATATATCATCTCGCGGGATTGCTTCCCTGTGGCCCGGAATCTGTCGACATCAGGTCCTGGCATCCATGAACACCAGGTCTGAATTTCCGCTATCGAGATTGTTGTGATGGGGAGCCTGACAGTTTACTACGACGCGTTTGACATGATGGAAAAGGAGTGAGGTGAGGCGGCACATACCTCCTACATAGAAGAAGACTGCCGCACTTTACTGTGTATGGATCATCACAGCATGCGTAATTCTCAGCGCTAATACAATAGCCGTCTTGCGCCTGTGAAGCACGGTCGCACGTCAAGCACACTCCCAGTAAACTTAGTTGAGATGCATCGAATATTGACCTCGATTACTTAGACAATAGACAGATTTCATGGTGCTGTGCTCCACGTGCGACCGTGCTTCTTCTAGTGTCCGGCTTGACCGCGACTGAGGTGATCGAGCTGCAATACATCGACATGATCGCAACATATGTGGCAGTCGCCGACAATGCTACACTCATGATCAACGCAAGATGACAACCTCTCAAGCAGCATGCTGGAATTCATGGACTATGTCCAGCATGCATTCCACCAAACTTCGCGCTGGAACATCGACAACAGCTATTCCTCCTTGACGACCACCTCGAACAACTTACTCGACTTTCGTATACCACGAGGCATTAGACTCCATGTATCGTCACTGTCAGCTCCCAACTTTGCAACCAGCTATGTACTAGGTAGCCAAGGCGTTGTTGATGGATCACTCAGCTTCCTTTACACGAGTCTCCCGATCCGAGTCGCAAGCCGGAGCAGCGACATATACCTCACCAGCCTGGCTAGGGGATACAGGCATCTCCAAGAGTTGAGAAAGCCGGAGAACCGGGAGCAGACACAGATCACAGACCAGAGAGAGCACGTCCAGCGCAGCAAGGACGCATTGCTGTACGGCAGGCTATATCTGCCGTCGAGCACGTTGGAGGCACTGTACCTCAGGAGATTAACACCAGCACGTCTTCTGAGCCTGCGATGTGTATCTGATGGCACTCTGCCCAGTGGAGGTACCATCCTCGCAACACTCCAGAACGATTTTGGCAAGTACAGCACCGAGTATCTCTACTCCACCGACTCTGCCCTGCTTGGCTTTCGAGGTCTCTACAACTTCGGTTACGACCCACGATATCCAGATCAACAGCCTTCATCACGCTCACCACCTCATCCTTACTGGGACCATCAAAGTGGAAGACTAAGCGCAGGCGCCGAAGCATACTTCAGTCCGCTTAACAAGAGTGGCGGCATCAGCACTGGATTGAGGTTCACCACGTTACCTCCGCACACTGGCTTTCCATACACAATGGCCCTGACTGTCAATCCACTCATGGGTAACTTGAGCTCCACCTACGCGGTGAAAGCAGGTCCGAACGTAGCACTCTGCTCCCGCTTCGACTTCAACGTGTACAGCTACGAAAGCGACGTCGTAGTGGGCGTGGAGCTCTGGCAGCGGCAGCAGATCCCCGTAGAAGTGGCTTGGGCAGCGGATCGGCTTCGCCATGGCTGGCCAAGAAGCGACGCGAACGTCAATGGGGTCTTAAAAGCGCGCATGGACAATCATGGGAAGGTTGGGCTACTGTGGGAATGTAAGGCGAAGGAGCTGCTGTTGAGTCTAGGAGCAGGCTTTGATCTGAAACAGAGTGAGCGGATGATTGGAAGTGCGGGAGTTGAGATCAGCTATTCGAGCTAGATAGGAGGGACTTCACTCTGCTCAGTCAAGCTTGTAGACCATCAGCCTCACCACCGCCTGGTTCCTGGTCTTTGGCCTCTGAGCTATGACACTCATGTCGCCACATGTCCAAGATCGTTGGCACCGCTAACCAGTACCCCAGCCATGAGCGACCCAAGTGGCTGAACGAGACACCTGCAAGCTCGCCATGCATTGCAGCACGCATCCCTCCGAACTCATGTATGTCTAGCAGTGGACTATCGTTCATGCAGTCCAAAGCTGCATACACGGAGATCCCGTCGCTCTTCATTGGACCTCGGATTATGTCCTTTGCATAACGCGTACGAAGTAGACCAGCAGCAAACACGTTCACGTACAGTCTACAGGCACGTCCCGACGGATAGCAACATCAACAGGCTGGACTTGAGGCGCATGTTTCAATTTGACGGCAGCTAGTGCTGATGAACAAAGAGATGGCGGTCAGGGCCCGTCTGCGAACGCTGCTGCGAACACGTTGTGCGTGAACGGTATACATTCCCCTGTGTGACCGTCATTCTTGTCTCTCTGTCGCAGCACAACGTGCCCCATCGCATACATCTTTGACCTGACTACGGCTATCATCATGTCGTGCGAAGTCGCCAATTTGTCGCCATTCGGTGATCCGAACGATTGGCCGAAAGTTGAGAGCATGAACGAAGGTCTTGATGCCATTGCAAACTTCAATGCCGGATACGCATCCAACGATGGCAACCCCGTCGATCCTCCACTCTTCAGCAACACCCCACCTGCCAACGATTACCACCACAACACCTACAACGTCCCCTCCGAGGGCCTCGACCAGACCTTGTCGGCGGAGCCATCTCCCTTTGGCGACTACCCAACAGACTTCAACCATGCACCCAGCTCACCCTACTTCCAGTCCGTCGAGCACCAGACACCACCACCACAAATCTACCACCCCTCCCCGCTCCGCAACAATGCCTTCCGCCGCTCTGTCTCCGAACCACCAGGAGGCCCTGACCTACAACAACCAGGTCCACCACCTATGATGTTCCACCGCGAACACCACTACCTCGGCAAACCCATGCCGCGTCAAGCCGTCCAGCTCAAATCGCTCCCGAAAGCGAAACAGCAGCGCCAACACCCATACCAGCGCGCCAACGCTCGACGCATCAACGCGCCAGAGCCAGGGCCACCATTCCGGCCAGAACACCGCCGTGCCTATACACAGCCCAGCCGCTCTGGTCCTACTTCCAACCCGATGATGATGCAGATGCCTCAGCAGCAGTACATGCCGCATGCACCGACGATGCAGGAGCCGCAGCAGTTTGTCAGTTCGAGGATTTGTGCGCCAATTCCAGAGGCGGCGCAGATTGATCCGATGTTGAGTGCGTCAGCTATCCCCTCTCACTACAATCAGAGTCCGAACAAGCAGAGTCCTCCGAAGAACTTTGTATCGATTCCGTTGACAGTGGATGAGTTGAGGAGTATGATCTTCGAGGCTGTGCAGAAGGCTGTTAGGGAGACGGCTGCTGAGGAGAAGAAGGATAGTGTCGCGGGTATGAGTCGAAGAAACTTGGCTGCGAGCGTGGAGGATGCGCAGGAGGAGGCGGAGGATGCGAAAGGTGAAGACGCATAGTATGTCTCCCTGTGTGCCCTCTGGGCCAGATAGGGCCTTGCTAACATGGTGCCAGGCTGGAGGGTCGGACCCGGTGGTGTGGTCATCTTCATGGTGTGCAGAAACTGAAGCCGTATTCCGTGTACACAGGTCCAGAGAGAAACCATATCTCTGTCGTTGTATACATCAATCGTCGTCATCATCCTTAACCTTGCCTTGATTCCACACCTCCCAGATTTGATCCATGATCATATCCGCGAAGCCCTTCCCCTCCTCCACATCTTCCTTGGTCTCCTTCTGCCTCTGCACCTTCCACAAATCCCTCTTCTTCGCCAGCTCGCTTCGCCCCTCTTTCTGCAGTTCTGCAATCACACTCCGCTCTCGGCTCTCCAAGTCTTCCGCACTTCGAGCTGGTTGCAACGGCTGCCGATTAACATGCTGCCATATTGAGCGCCCAGAAGATTCGCGGATGAGATAGTTTGCAGAGTATCCTGTGACGCCGACCAGACCAAAGGTGTAGATATCCAGCTTCCTGGGAGGTAGGAGGGCAAGAACGGGACAGGCGATTAAAGCACCAAGGGCGGCGTTGTGGACGGCTTTTCTGTAGCGCTCAACTTCCGGGTTCACGGGTTGTTGAGCTGTATCCTGTGGTTGAGACATGGTGGATGTCAGCTGTCGAAAATGTCCTGTTTAGTCAACATTGCAGGACGATGCATCGGCACTTTTTGTAAGTTCGAGATGTCGAAGTCTGAGCGTCATGACTAAGGCTAGCTTCACTCAGATTTAAGGTTCGGCGCCAGCTACGTGCCAAGAGAAACCCACCGGACCACAATCCTTGACATTCCGGATTAAGAGTGTCACGCAAGAGGACCACGAGAGCGGAAGGACAATTCAGGAGATGAAAATCAGCTGTGACCTTTGACACACACTTTATGATCGTAATTTGGGGCCTTGGCGCGAAGACTGGGACGTCGCTCTCAGATTTCTTCTGCTATATTGAGAGGGATTATATTTGATTTTGGACTTTAAGTGCTACCAATCAGCGCACGAAGCGATCGAGTAAACTCGGTCGAATCATGTCAGGCATCGTAGCAAAGTGGTTAATGCGTAAGTTCTTCTCAAGAGGAACTGTTCGCACTTCAAGCTCTAACCCAGCTACAGGTTTGACTCGAATACGCTCTTCGGAGTAATGTTCTGATATCAAATACCTTCGGGTGCGCAGGTTCGGTAGGTCATCCGACACTTCTTAAGGGGAGCTCGGCAGCTAACAATCCTCGAGAGTCCTGCCGATGTCGAACCCATCGACATCTCTTTTTGCTGTTGTGTGTTTTGATTTGATATTGTTAGGATTTATCGAAAGCGCCATGTAGTCTCTTTGCCACTTGAATATGTGAATGTGTTGATGCAGTGCAAGCGGAGATTTTTCACCAGTAGAGTCGTGGTAGGTAAGACGCTAGGAGCGCAGACCGAACTATGCTTTGGCTTTCTTTTGCCCGCGGTATGTCCTGTATATAGTAGATATGACAACTCTGCTGTTCTCATCGGATCTGTACATGCACTTATCCATTTGTTGAACGATCTCAATCATCTTGAGACCTGTACGCAAAAAAATCCTTTTGTCGGCATTGCAACCCAGGCCCTATGATTGACGAAGCAATAGGCATTTAGCAGTTAAGACCTTGCATTGAACGGGCTCTGTGATTTACTTCCCTCGTATGGCAGATCTTGACATGCTTCCCCTCTAACGTCGATGGAACATGCCATGAGACAAGTGATGAAAGCATAGAGTGTTTTCGGACCGTTAGCTCACGCAGGAGTATTTGCGAGACCGACGCTGACAGTCTGACTGCATGCCATGACATCTAGGCTGCTGACAAGCCATTCATAGCACGCGGTTCTCTTACTTCCATGCGTAGATCCTGTCCTTGATCATCACTTTGCAGATCGGACGCATAGAAGTAGCTTCCTAGTATGCCCGAGACGATGAGGCTGAACTCAAAGCTGAATCGTGCCAATCTTGTTTGATAAGCAACGTCCGACGCGGGTCTCCAACTCAATGCTCGACAGTAAAGTAGAGCTGCAAATAGAGCTCTCCGTCATTAGGAAATATGCATTTGCTTGCAATGGCCCCAGATGCGCGACACCTCGCGATATTTGTGGCAATCGCTCGATTCGTTGGTATTGTGTTCCCGTCCTTGTATTGCGGCGTTACCTGCGACTGTGAGTGCTGTCAGAAAATGAGAAAATTTGCGTCTCCTAACGAGCATTGCGTCCACAGACAGCTTCACATTCATCCAACCTATTGTCGACCATGCTCCAAACCAGAAAGTCATGGCTAAGCAATGGTACTACGGCTACAGAACAGGTCAGCCAACGGGCAAGACCAGCTGCTCCGCGATTGTAGCTGACATTTTGCTTTTGGTAGGGCCGCTTTGGGTGCCGCCTCTTGTAGCTCCAGGCACATTCTCGAACCTGTTCCTGGCATCTATGGCAAAGGATAGCTTCTACCGGAATGTCTACCTCGCGGCTGCGTTGGGAATCTTCTCAATTCTGCCAATCACGTTCCTGTACATGGAGCCAGGCATCAATGGCGCCGCAAAGTGGAAGACACAGACATTGTTGAAGGATGAAGGTTTCAGCTTGCCAGAGACCACCATTTTCATGCCTTCCGCGCGAAAGCATGGTGGTACACAAGCATCCAGAAGATGGGCAGACAAGACGGACATGAAGGAGCTGATCTTGTTCTGGCGATACGTGAACAACTTTCGGTGGGTCATTGGCGGTGTTGCGGCTGCCCTCAGCGGATATGCAACTCTTTCGCAAATTCCGGTTTGAGTCGGCCTAAGGTCGTTCCCTCGCCGCTGTGGTAAAGCCGAATCCATACCCGCAAAACGATTTCATGAGATCAGGCGTCCAGGGAAGGGTCACGCGTTCAGAGAGCGAGCATCATGTCGAGGCGGAATAGACAGTGCTATCGTTGTATAGAGATGTCCGTTGCGGACGGTATACCAGTGACGAGTCGTTCGAGGCACGATCTTGCCACCATGCATGCGGGTATTGGGTTGAATCCCTCCGAAGCATTGGCTGGTGTCATTGAGAACCGCCATGATAACGCCGTACTCGGACACGTGAAGTGATCTTATTGATGTCGCGGGAAGAAAGATGCAACCGCGGAAAGCTGCGGGCAAGCGCCCCGAACGCCTGGACCACCAAGACCTCCTCGTTCCGCATCACCATGTGGTGGGGTTGCTTTCATACATTAACGAGCTCATTCCGCCATGGCAGTCCTCATGAGCTACAGAAAGTGTGTTAAGGCACTCTCGCTCTTACACGAACCCGTACCAGACCATATCTTCAACAATGGCTGATCTCAACGACACAGCCAAGGCTGAACTCCTTTGGCAACACCCTTCACCCAAGGACTCGAAGCTGTGGGACTTCCTCCAGACTGTGAACAAAAAACACAACAAGAGCTTTCAGACATACCAAGACCTCTATCAATGGAGTATAGACAATCTCTCGGACTCGTGGGGCGAGATCTGGGACTATGTGGGCATTCGTGCCTCGCAGCCGTACGAGAAGGTCATTTCGGACGAGACAACGATGTATCCGCGGCCGCATTGGTTTCCAGGCGCGAAGCTCAACTTTGCTGAGAATCTGCTATTCCCAACTCAAGAAGTCAATGAGGACAGTCCTGCTGTAATCGCTGCAACTGAGACAACACGCGAGACTGTGACATGGAAAGAGCTACGAGAACGAGTCCGAAAGGCACAAGGTGGCATGCAAGCTTTGGGGATCAAGTCTGGAGATCGCATTGGTGGATATGTTGCCAACCACACGAATGCCCTGGTAGCTATGTTAGCTGCCTCATCATTGGGAGCCATATGGACTGCCGTCAGCCCGGACACTGGCGTGACAGCTGTGCTAGATCGCATGGTGCAGATCGAGCCGAGTATACTGGTTACGGATAATGCTGTGATGTACAATGGCAAGACGCACCCTGTGCTACCTAAGGTGAAGGAGATTGTGGAGAGCCTGCCAACACTCAAGGCAGCGGTGATTCTCGATACTGTTTCGTCCATGGGCTCTGAGGTTGAAGGACTATCCAATGAGTTCAAGCAGAAGGTATACACCTACGATCAATTCACAAAACCGTCGACAGAATCAACCAAGCTACACTTCAAACAGCTGGATCCGGACACTCCAGTCTATATCCTGTATTCGTCAGGAACCACCGGGGCACCTAAATGTATCGTCCATGGCGCTATTGGTACTCTTATACAGCACAAGAAAGAACATATCCTGCAGTCTGACATACGGCCTGGCGACCGCCTTTTCTACTTTACGACATGTACCTGGATGATGTGGCATTGGCTTGTCTCCGGCCTCGCCGCAGGCGCAACATTGATTTTCTACGACGGCTCCCCATTTCAATACCTGTCAAACGGCGAATCCGTCAAAGACGACCTCGCAATGCCTCGACTCATCGACGAACTCGCCATAACGCAATTCGGCACCAGCGCAAAGTACCTTTCCGTACTCGAGCAGCGGAACATATTCCCCAAGCAACAAGGCCTCACCCTGAAGACACTAAGAGCAATTTACTCAACAGGCTCGCCTTTGGCACCTTCAACGTTTCAATACGTCTATAAAGCATTTGGCGCTATCAATCTGGGCTCCATCACCGGCGGCACAGACATCATATCCCTGTTCGGCGCACCTTGTCCTCTGCATCCTGTCTTCACTGGCGAGATTCAAGTCCTCGGCTTGGGCATGGCATGTCAAGCATGGGACTTCGAGGGCAAAGATGTCAGCAAGAAAGGCGAGCCAGCTGACCTGGTATGCGTAAAACCCTTCCCGTGCCAGCCGGTGATGTTCTGGGGCAAAGACGGCGAATCCAAATACAAGGCGTCCTACTTCGAGGAATTCCCTGGAGTATGGCATCACGGCGACTTCATACGCTTCAACCCAGAGACTGGAGGCCTCATCATGCTTGGTCGGTCAGATGGTGTGCTTAAACCTTCAGGAGTCCGTTTCGGCTCAGCTGAGCTATACAATGTCCTCCTAAAGCACTTCCCAGATCAAGTCGAAGATGCTTTGGCGATTGGCAGGCGGAGAGAGCAGGATGATGATGAGACTGTTGTGCTATTCTTGAAGATGAAGCAAGGGGAGCAATTCAGTGACAAGCTGGTCCAGGACATCAAAAGTGTTGTCAGGAAAGAGCTCTCGGCGAGACATGTACCTGGCATTATCGATGAATGCCCTGATATCCCGGTCACGACAAATGGGAAGAAGATTGAGAAGAGCGTGAAGCAGATTCTTTGTGGGTTGAACATCAAGACGAGCACGAGTGTTGCAAATCCGGAGAGTCTGGAGTTTTATAAGAAGTGGGCTGAGGCGCATTGAGGTAGAGGAAGTGAGACAACTGTAGCAGATCAGTGGCGTACCACGATACAATACTTCTAAGCTATCTCTTGCCTCTGGCATTCCCTTTTCAAGATTCTGAGCTATTTTGCTTCCCTCCGCTGTGCAGCACAATTCATCACAGCTTCCACCCCTACTGCTTCGCATTGATGATATCCACAAACGCCGGCTTCAAGCTAGCACCACCCACAAGGAACCCATCAATGTCCGCCTCCTTCGCCAACTCCTTGCAGTTCTTCTCACTCACACTTCCACCATAGATAATCCTCGTCTTCTCCGCCGCCTCCGAGCCAAGCTCCTTCCCAATCCACTCGCGAATGTCCTTGTGCACCTCCTGCGCCTGCTCAGTAGTCGCAACCTTACCCGTTCCAATAGCCCAGACCGGCTCATACGCCACAACAATCTTCGACCAGTCCTTCACCTCCTTAGCCACAGCCGCGAGCTGCGAGAGCACGACCTCCTTGGTCTTGTTCGCTTCCCTCTGCTCGAGAGTCTCGCCCACACAGAGGATCACACCGATTCCTCCATCGACGGCCGTCTTGGTCTTGGCTGCGATGAAAGAGTCGCTTTCTTGCAGGATCACACGGCGCTCCGAGTGGCCGATCAGGGTCCAGGTGATGTTGGAGTCTTTCAGCTGGGAGACGGAGATCTCCCCGGTGAAGGCGCCGTTGGGCTTGTCGAAGACGTTTTGGGCTGCGACTTCGATGCCGGGGCGGAGGTGCTCGCGGGTTAGGAGGAGGTAGAGGGCGGGTGGGGAGATGACGACTTCGGTGTTTGGGTCGAGTTTGGCGTCGTTGAGGCGGGAGACGATTTCTTTGATGGTTTTGATGTCGCCGTTCCTGGGAAGGAGTGAGTTGGAGAAGTGGAGTGAGGAAGGTGGAGGTGATGGGTATTTACATTTTGAAGTTACCGCCTACGAAGAACTTGCGTGCCATGGTTGCGGTGTTGGTTCGTGGTCGGTCGGGAGTGTTGCGTTGTAATCTTTGGTACTGCTTTGCAAAGTTGTGAATGTTGTGTGGAGAGTTATCTTGTAGCAGAAGAAAAGTTTACAACAAGGACGTGGTCGAGGGGCAGTTTTGGTGGGGTGCTTTGCTGGAGCTGTGATGTCAAAACCCGGAATCATCTCGGTGCAGTAATGTGTGATGGCATTGGCTTGGTATCAAGCTGCTGTGATCGGAAGAACACGGGATCGGTAGGTATAGCAGACGCCTCTGGGTAACACTATCCTGGACTAGAGAAAGCAACGGGAGGTAGAAGTCAATACGTGACACTATATGGCGTACTGTGCTATTCATATTGATTACCCAACACCCGACTGAAAAGGCAGTTGTCACTCGTAGACACAGGCATAGCATGTGATAGCATTACCTGATGATACATACCTACCAGTACCACTACTAGTACATCCTATGCTGCATCGGCGCTGTTTGTTACTGTCAAGGGAAGAAAGGCATCCAGTGCAGTAGCAGATAAGCAAGAAGGGAAACGGAGCCTCCCGAGATATTTCCTCTCCCATGCACTTCCCGTGCGTAGGTGCTGATCGTACAGAGTCGCAGTGCGAGCCGAGCTTACCCTTGAGGAGGTAGTCCGACTCACCGTTGGTTTTGCACGCAATCCCTAAGTCGATGCTGTAGTATCTGTGGTGAGTGACGTGAGCTGTCTCGATCAGTATACTTACCTCAGGAAGTTCAATTGTTCAGGGGGGGGTCTTACCATCTTGCTCACGGGTATGCAAGGTGAGCCTAGTATCTTCGCCTTTGTCGCGAGTCGTCATAGCCGCCGCCTTCGTATGGTCGCTTCTGGCCGCTGTTGTAATCTCGGTCCCGGTCTCGATCACGATCGTTGTATCGTCCCCCGCCACCGCGTGGAGGTAATGGTTCGAGGTTGGCGTTCCTAGAGCCACCACGATCATCGTATCCTCCACCACCATAACCTCCCCGGCCGCCACCTCCGAAGCCACCGGGACCACGAGGACCTGCTGGAGCGCCGTCAGGTGGTGCGCCGTTCTGGTAGCCGAGGCCACCGCGTCCGCCAAATCCTCGATCTCCTCGGAATCCGCCCCCTCCTCTGCCGCCACGGAATCCGCCGCGATCGAAGCCTCCCCTAAAGCCTCCGCCGCGACCGAATCCGCCAGGACCAGGAGGAGGACCGTAGCCAGAAGGTTTGGGCATTGAGGTCTTGGTGTAGTGTCTGCCACCAAGGCCACCGCCAAATCGCCGTGGACGCCATCCAGAGACAGTGCGGCCTCGTTCAACATCAACTAACACTCGACGACCCTTAATCGTGAGATGCTCGCAGTCTTTGTACGCGGCTGTGAAGTGTCAGTGAGGTCCAAGTTGATAGGATCATCAGTACATACTCTTCATATCCTTCTCCTTCTCGAATAAGACAAATGCATACCCGCGCGATTTTCCTTTCTTAGAAGAGTTCTCGCCGTTGTCCTGCACAATCCGTACTCGCTCGATAGGACCAAAGCGACCGAATTCCTTCTCCAAATCCTTGGTGCCAGCATCATACGGTAACCTACCCACGAACAGCGTCTTGAAAGCGTCACCACGGATGTTCGGGTCCTCGGCAGGCTTGTAGAGGTCTTTGTAACCGTGCTCCATCAACTGCTTCTGCTTCTGCTGTTTCTCTAGCTTTGCATTCTCCTTGGCCTGCATGGCCGAGTCCGTCACGACATCATCCTTCTCGGCCTCGACCTTCTCCTTGAGCGCTGGGAGGAATGATGCGATGCCATCAACGCGGTGGGTGCGGCGCTCTTCGGGCGCATAATCGTGGTGTGGCAGATATCGGATCGGAGGTCGTGGCTGGAAGAGCGCGAGAAGGTTTGGCGGGAGTAGCGCGGTCATGATTGTTGGGTGAGGATAGCAAGGCTAGAGAGCCTGCTTTGATGTTGTATCGGCCTTCGTGATCGCCGCCTACAACGCTGTCCTTGATCAATGCAAGTTGAGCTCTAGATCACGCGACGTGGCACTCCGCGCGCACGGGAGGTGTCGACGTGCGTGGTGGACGACAGATGATCCAGTCGCGCTGCATTCACCTACCACGCAGGCGCTGGATAATGTCTTTGAGGTAAGAAAGGAAACAACGATGGTGGCCGTGTGTGTGATGAAGGAAAGGGAGAAGCGTCGGAAGCAGCCAGCTGGTGCTGGGCGAAGCCGAAAGTCAACAGCCGCGCCAAGGTCTATCTGTACCTACATGTCAACCCACTGCGACCTGGTGTTATTCACGGGAAGGTCGATCGCTCTACGATATCGCGACTGACCGAAGGAGGATACAGGGCAGGATCGTCGCGAGTGGCGCACTATCGAGACTTGGATTGTCCGAGCTGGCGCATACATGACGACGTGCAGCAGTGCATGAGAAGCACGAACATCGACCTGCACAACCGATGATTCCGTCATGACCTCGAGGCTGCTGTCCTCGCGGCTGGTCTCCTCAGCCCCACGGACGTCGACCACCATCGCACGACCAATTTCTCATAATGTAGCGACCATCTACAGCAGCAGCACTGTTGCTGCCAAACGATCAGTATCACATGCGGCCCTATCGGGATCCAGGACGACATTACGGAGATGGCAGCAACGGAACACATGGCCCATGGGCGCGAATGGCATACACAACTTGCCCGCCGTCCGGCATGCTTCCTTTGCACGCGTGATACCCCAGCTGGCCATGAAGCTCGTACGGATCCCTGCTATGTTTGGCGCAGCAATGATTGGAGGCGTGGCATATCTGCAGTATCAGGCTGCGCAAGGATGGACATGGGCGACGAATGCGTTGGGAGAGGCCAGAGATACCGCGAGCGCAACGGCGAACAGCTTGTATGATGGCTTCGGCAGCGTCTTCGGCCAGATTGGAAGGGGCTTCGACAGGACAAAGGACGACGTCAAGAGTGTGCAGATGCCACAGTGGATGAAGGATATCTACGAAGGCAGGGCTGGTCAGGAAGGAGGTGGTGAAGGCGGCGGTGGGGGTCCAAATGAGCCCAAGGAGAGTGGTACTCGTGCAGGTACCGCTGCTGCGGGAGCCGCCACGGCGGGAGCCTTTGCGCTGGATGCTGAGGGGGAAGAAGATACGCGACCGGATGAAGTTGCTGCAAGAGATGACCAGATGATGCTTCTCACACGAAAGATGATTGAGATTAGGTCACTGCTGCAGACAGTGGATCAGGGCGACTCCTTGACCTTACCATCAATTGTTGTGGTGGGATCGCAGTCTTCGGGCAAGAGTTCAGTTCTGGAGGCCATTGTTGGACACGAATTCCTGCCCAAAGGCTCGAATATGGTTACCAGACGACCCATCGAGCTCACCCTGGTCAACACACCAAAGGCGCATGCAGAGTACGGTGAGTTCCCGGCGCTGGGGCTCGGGCGTATCACGGACTTCAGCAACATCCAGAAGACATTGACAGACTTGAATCTGGCGGTACCAGAGACTGAGTGCGTGTCGGATGACCCTATCCAGCTCCGCATATACTCTCCAAATGTGCCGGACTTGTCGCTCATCGACTTGCCAGGATACATTCAAGTCGAAGCTTTTGATCAGCCAACAGAGTTGCGAACTAGGATCCAAGAGCTTTGCGACAAGTATATCCAAGCACCAAACATCATCCTCGCCATCTCTGCTGCCGATGTCGATCTTGCCAACTCGACTGCTCTGCGCGCGGCGCGCAGAGTTGATCCTCGAGGCGAACGAACAATCGGTGTCGTCACGAAGATGGACTTGGTCGATCCAAAGAGAGGCGCCCAGATCCTGTCCGACAAGAACTACCCTTTGAGATTGGGATATGTTGGCGTTGTCTGCAAAGTGCCACAAGAATCGAGGTCGCTCTTCTCAAGAGGCTCAGCCAGCATTACCAGCCTCATCACCAAGAACGAGTCAGCTTTCTTTGGAGCACACCCTGAAGTATACGGCCCCGACGCGAGGTCGAACGTCACAGTCGGTACGCCTGCTCTACGCAAGAAGCTTATGCATGTTCTAGAGTCAACGATGTCTGCTTCGCTAGAGTCGACTAGTGAGGCGATACAGCACGAATTGGCAGAGGCATCTTACGAGTTCAAGGTGCAATACAATGAACGACCCCTCAGCGCCGAGAGCTACCTGGCTGAGTCCCTCGACGCTTTCAAGCACGGCTTCAAGCGATACTCCGAGACATTTGGTAAGGCCGAAGTCCGCGAGATCGTGAAGCATGAGCTCGATCAGCAGGTATTGAACCTGCTCGCCCAGAAGTACTGGAACAGGCCAGTCGAGGATCTGACGCCGATCGAACAGTCGGCGGAGGGTGTTCTCGAGCCACTCGAGAACCTGCCGAAAGCAGATCCCGACAACCCACTGTGGCACCTCAAGCTTGATGCCTCGACGTCGACTTTGACCAAGCTCGGTATCGGCAGACTTGCAACCACTGTCACAGCCCAAGCCCTGCAGTCTGCTGTGCAAGAACTCATATACAGCACCCCTTTCTCCTCGCATCCATTCGCGGTGTCTGCCATTACTCAGGCCTCGGAGAACATCCTGCGTGATCTCAGCTACGATACCAGCGACGAGCTTGAGATTTGCTTGAAGCCGTACAAGTATCGTGTCGAGGTCAGCGACCACGAGTGGAAGCAAGGCCGTGAGAACATTACTCGTGTGCTGAAGGACGAACTCAAAGACTGTGAGACAGCCTTTCAGGCTGTTGAAGATCAGATTGGTGGCAGGCGGAAAGCCAAAGATGTCCTTGCTTTCATTGACCGTGTTCGCAAAGGCGAGATCGTTCTCGAGGGCAACGGTGTTGGTGGTGCTGGAGGCTTCAGCGCGGCTCTTCTCGAGAAGGGCAAGGAAGCGCTATTCCTCCGAGATCGCTCCGACATCCTGCGAATGCGTCTGGCGGCTGTCAAGAGCAAGCAGTGTGCCCAGCCGAAGAACAAGTACTACTGTCCGGAAGTGTTCCTGGATGCAGTGGCGGATAAGCTCACATCAACAGCCGACTTGTTCTTGGACGCTGAGCTTCTGAGCAAATTCTACTATCAGTTCCCTCGTGTGCTAGAGAAGTGGGGACGAGAGCTTGACGAGAGCACGATCGAGCGCTTCGCCAGGGAAGACCCGAAGATTCGACGACACTTGGATGTTGTCAAGAGGAAGGAGCTGCTTGAGCATGTTTTGAAGGAGATGGAGAGTTTGAGACAACTGGAGGCTCGCGAGAAGAGGCAAAGCTCCAGAGGCACACAGACCGAAGATGGTGGTCGGAGAAGGAAAGGATGGGGACTGTTCTAGTGTACAAGATCTTGCAAAGGCGTCCCTGGAGTTTTGACTGGACGTTTGCTCGAGCGATTACAGGCGGAGAATGATACCATGACTGCGACACAGGCGTGCATAGCGATTTGTTGTATCCCGCTCACAATTTTCCTAGTCCTGCTTTCACCTATGCATGGTCTCCTGCATCGCCATTCTTGACGCCCTGCTCGGCTGTTCTCTCTACATCATCATGCCTCCCCATCCCTCCTCCATCTCCCTCTTCCTCCTCGTCTTGATCATCTTCCCTCCTCCCCATCCGAACCTCCCTAACCCCCCTCACAACCCCCTCCAACTCCTCCCGCCCATAAGCCCCGGCTCCACACAATCCTCCGCATACATAACCTCAACCCAAAATCCAAATTCTCACCAACTTCCCGCAACCCACAGGCTCCAAACATCCCACTCGCCTGCGCTACGTCCTGACAGGCGGGCACCCGACTATCTAGAACCCGACTTCAGGGATTGTCCCAGGATTGAGAGGAGGTCTGGGTGAGCGAGAACTATAGATTGCCGGAGTAAAGGCGGAGAGATGATGAGTTTGAGGATGTTGTAGAGGAGGGAGGCAGATGGCAGCTCTAAACGCCAGCGGGTGAGGACTGCTTGGCGGAGTTGGTGGATGGTTAAGGTGGAGGATGGTGGTGAGGGCTGAAGGGATGAGTGATGTGGGGCGGAAATTCTAGGAGTCGGAGGGTGGATGGGGTTTGGGATGGGGGGAGAGTGGTTGTGGTTGTTGTTGTCGTTGTCGTCGCCGTATATGGCAGTTATTGAGAAATTTCGAGACTTTTGCCGTTCTTCTGGCGCACCTATCGCTCGGTGGCTGAGAGTGCTGGGAATTATGCTGGCTGTGGTCATTTTCCTCGACTATATGGCTGTAACTTCTTGACCTCGGTTTGCGTCATGTCTCGTGATATCTATGTGGTGATTCGGTCCTTTCCACTCACGTCCAAAGATATCAACATTTGCCAGCAATGTCCGAGCATCAATGGAATTTCGTGGTGCACCTTCGGAAGGAGCTGGTAAATTCGGGTCTGACGAAGCGTCGGTCGTCGTTCATGGATTGTGTTGAGCGAGGTGACTGCGATGAAGTCAGTTGGGCCGGACGCATCGCTTATTGTATTGAAGAGCAAGCAGCAAGGAAAATGAGATGAAATATCTTGCCAAGGCTGGTCACAAACATGTGAAAAAAGGTAGACCGATATCATTGACGAGGAAAGGGAGGCAGAAGTGTCTGCCGTATCAGATTCGTTCACTGCATGATCGGAGTATCCTGTAGTCTTTGTCTTGTCATGAGCAGTGCTGCTGACATCTTCTCTACGCTATGTAGGAGTACATATTGCCCTCTTCTCTCTCCATGTAGTCTTTCTCGATCAACCGGTCAATATTCTTCTTGATGTCAGCCACGGCCAAGACACCTCTGCTCATCGTGGCTTTGATGACTTCAGAGACCAGCTCTTGATGCGATATGGTCTTACGACCCTTAAGGATGCGAACGATCGCGGCCTGGCATTCGAAGTTTCGGTCTTCTGCGACACGCATATGTGTCTCCTTGTTCTCCTGCTTCGTCTCCTTGAGCTGGACCTGGTTGATCTTCACTCGGTACTTAGGATGCTCGAAGTTCGGGTTGACGGAGAACGTGTCTGTGTCATTGACGTCTTTGCCTTTGGGGTGCTTGGTGAGTGGTCGAAGCTTGGCGCAGGCAAGTGATTGAAGCGTTCGCTTGACTTCGGGTTCAGCTGTGATACGTTAGAAGGTCTGTCGAGCACGTAAGAACTTGTTATATGACTCACGCAAGCCAGTCTCAGCCAAGATATGCGAGTACTGCAGTTGATCGTTCTCGTCAAGGCCATTGAACAACAATAACACAATAGCTTGGAAGCTGGACACAACAAGCTCTTTGCTACCCTTGTTGAAAGTCGCCTTCATTTGGCAGTGAGCGAGGGCATGCTTCCAGTCCAGCCTGCGGCCAGTGTGTTTGCTCTTGTAGTGTAGCTCAAAGTCATCGATAGCGCGCTTGATGTTGACCGGGACGTTGACCGGGATGTCTGGGTACGTTGGCCATGCTGCCGCGGACAAAATATTGACGCTCAGATCGACGTTCTTGCCCTTCTCGTAGCCGAGGCGGTCCTCGAGACGTTGTTTGTAGGATTGCATCTCCTCCCTAGCGAGCTCCACATCCTTGAACATCTGCTCGAGATTTTGCGTAAAGCCGCTACCACACTCTGTCTTCAGACGGGTGAGCATAGAACGCTCGGCATCTGCTGAGGCACTTCGTGCCATGAGCAGTCTTCGTGCAAGATCCTTCTTGTAGAATGCTTCGAAAACAGCCTTGCCGTGCACGAATCGGAACAGATCTAATACCTGGTCGAGTTGGATGTTCACTTCAGCGTCTTCGTCTACTTCCGCATCTTCATAGTCATCCTCGGCCTCAACTTGACCAGGGGGAGCAGTGATGCTTGAAGACCTCCGGGCTGTGAGTACTTCGGGTATCGCCTTCGCGCCACCCCGAAGTAATTGATCGACGTATTTTGCGATCATCTCGCCCACCTTGGTGTTATCCGTTCCCCACGTCGCTTCACCCTTCTTCGTCTTGTTGATAAAAGTTTCGAAGCTCTCTCTGAGGCCATGGCCAAGACCTTCATCACGCTTGAAGGATGTTCGCCAGATGAGATCGAGCCTACGCTTTAATGACAGTAGCCGCACAACCATATCTTCATCAGGACCAAACACAATACTGGTGCCCTCTTCATCGACCCACTTCTCGAAAGCAGGACGAAGCTGGCCGCCGAGTCGCCTGCGGTCAAGTAGCGCATATAAAGCCGTCAGATCTGCCATGGCATTGTTGTCAAGCAGGGACTTCAGCGCGGCATACTCCGTGAGATCGGTCTCCTTGTCCTGAACAAGATGATCTTCGAGCAATGTCAGTAGATCCCGTCTCGTGCTGCTGTCCATCTGGAAGTCTTCGCATCGCTTCATCTCCGTGGCGATGAGGTCCTCTGACAATGCAATGTACTCCGGAATGCTCCTCTCGTCGATCATCGTGTTTGACCACTGATCGATATATTGCTGGCTCAGTCCAAGAAATCGAGCCTCAAATGATGAGGTATAAGTTCCGAGAGCGTGGAACATGTCCACTGTCTGCTGAAACAAGCCGTGATCCAGCGCCCGAGCTTTCGCGCGATCTGCTGCGACAAGATCGCAGGCACCGTCGACAATTTTCGATTGAAGGCCCTCATGACTAAATACAACCTGCCGGAATAGCTGAGGCGCAAATTGCTCCAACGTCGGCTTGCTCGACTGAAGAAGGTATGACCTGTCCATGAAGAAGAAGATGGCTCGGATCGTGATCATCTGCTGGGTCCAATTTGCCCATTCCGCGAGCACAGCCTTGAGTACTGTGACATTGTCCGAGTCTGCCTTCTCAAGTAAAGGGTCTCGCATGTCTCGTTCAACATGACTCCGGCATCTGCTCTCAAGCCTCGAGAAGAGTGTCGACGCTCCGCCCTGGTTACAGACATTCTGCACGCCACGATATAGGTCCTCCTTGCTGAAGCCGCTTTGTCCGTCTTTGAAGATGACGGCGAGCGCTTCATCCAGCGAGCCCCATATCTTCTCCAAGTATGCCTTGCTGTCCCAGCTCGTGTTCGTCTTCAAGTTCTTGACTACCAGCTTCTTGGCTCCAGTATGCGGATTGAGGCCTGGCTTGTTGATGCGTCTGGGGCCAGATGGCGGAGAGCCATTTGTGAGGTCTACGACAGCGCCTCCATTTGTCGCCGACGATCGTGAGCTGAAGGAGTACATCTCGTTACGGGTCGAGACGCCTGGTGGGGTCGCAGGAGGTGCGGTGCTGTCTGCCTTGAGCCGTTTCTTGCTGGGCGAACTGGGCAGACAGCTGTGATGCGGCTTCTGCTGAGTCGAGAACAATGACTTCAGTGTCTTCTGATTCGAGGAATCCTCTGCTCCTGCTACAGCTTGTCGGCTGGGTCGTTTGCGTTTGCGATCGAGTTGCTGGTCAGACGTCGCACTGTGGACGCCAGAGTTGTCCTTCATGTGAGTATGACGGTTGGATGCCTGAAGATGCAACCGAATCGCACTGCTCCAAGATGATTGTTGAGCAGAGCAGAGCAGCTCTCGCCTCTCCGCTGTGTCGATAATAAGCTGCTTGAGCCTCGGAGATAATGACATGACGACTTCATGGCGGGAAAACCCGTGCCACCTTCGTGTCAACCTCGCGTTTCACAGCGTTAATCTCTTTCTCTCCTTTCCACAACGTCAACATAAACATCATCTTCATCTCATTGTTGCCGCTGCCGCTTCGACGCACAGCATTCACTCGACGCACTACGAAGCTGAAACTCAAGCATTGAAGCCGGCCGGTTCCTGGTCATTGCACAGGTTGACTTTCTCCACAGCATGATTAGACACATCATACACTGCTATGTTCGAGGCCCTGATGACTCCTACGTTCTCATACTTGAATCCTGACTTTGTTGTTGAGCGACACCGCATGGGTAAGAGTAGATGATGGACCGCAGGATCGATCCTCCATCGTCGAGTAGCAGAAGTAGTCTGAGGCCAACTGACTTCGTTTACTCACAAGCATCCAAGGCCTGGCGGTTGATTCAACGCCTTCCAAAAGAACGCCCACGTACAAACAAGCAGGGAGACGGTAGGAATGCTTGTCGCTATACGACACCGAGGATAATCTCGAAGCTCTCCACGCGGCACCTCCCCTCCACAGCTCAGCACCAAAGTGCCGAAGCGAAGATTCCCGAAACGCCATCCGCCTGACCCGGTAAGTTATTCCGGCGTAGGCTATATACAAGACTGGACAACCATCAAAGTATCACTATCTCAACATCCCGCGAACATGGCACCACCGTACCGAACGGACCAGATCGGCTCGCTACTTCGGCCCGAGAGGCTACTTGAGGCCCGAAAAGCGCTCTCATCACCCTCCCAGATGTACGAAGTTGCCAACGATGCTAAGATCAAACAAGCTGAAGCAGAAGCAATCGACGAAGTCGTCAAGAAGCAACTCGAGCTCGACATACGACCAATATGCAGCGGCGAGTACTGTCGCCACATCTTCTACGGAGGCTTTTTCGAGACACTCGAGGGAATGAAGCCAGAGCCGGAATTGCCAATACCAGATGCATTCCGAACTGACTTCCCTACTACGACTGGTCTTGCGAAGATGGGAGCCAAGACGCGTGCTGCTGTCGTGTGCAACGCACCGATCCGATGGAAGCAGAGTGCGTATATGGAAGAGTGGCAGCTCTTGACAAGGACATTGCCGAGATCGGAATGGAAGCACTGCAAGATCACGATGCCTGCGCCCAACTATCAGCATATCCAGCTCAAGCCTGGTACCGCTTATACGACAAATTCTGGCTACAGAAGTGATGAAGAGTACTTCAAGGCTCTAGGAGACGCATATACGGCTGAGATCAAAGCTTTGTACGACGCGGGCTGCAGGAACATCCAAGTCGACGATCCGCATCTGACTTACTTCTGCTCCTCACAGTTCTTGGGTGGCTGCAAAGCTGACGGCGTCGAGACTGATGCCCTACTTGATCTGTATCTCGAGTCTCACAATCACTTCCTGCGCCACAAGCCGGAGGACTTGCACATGGGTATGCATCTCTGCCGTGGCAACATGTCCGGGTCAACCCACTGGGTGTCAGGGAGTTATGACCAGATAGCTGAGAAGCTGTTCTCGAAGACACAGTACGACAGCTACTACCTGGAATTCGACGACGTTGACCGTACTGGTGGTTTCGAGTCGTTGCGGCTCCTGCCCAAGGGCAAGAACGTGGTCCTGGGCTTGGTGTCGACGAAGAAGGCCGATCTGGAGGATAAAGAAGATCTGAAGGCTAAGATAAAGCAAGCTGCGAAGGAGGTTGCACGTGGTCAGGGCGTTAGTGAACAAGAGGCTCTAGATTCGTTCGCGCTGAGTCCCCAATGTGGATTCTCTAGCTCGTCGTTAGCTGGTGGTAAGGACATGACGTGGCAGAGAATGTGGCAGAAACTATTGCTCATAAGAGATACTGCCAGAGAGGTATGGTAATCGTGTAGCGAATCGTCGTTCGTGCTGTGGCACGCCTCATCGTGTTCGAGGAAACCCAAAGTATCCGTATCGCTCTGTATCGCTCAAATAATACAGCCTTTGCGGCCTTCAAAGCCTTTGCTGCTGCGCGAGCGCGATGCTTCTCTGCTTCTTCGCGCTGGAGACGAGCATCGTCAGCGTCCAGTTTCGTCAGCAAGTCTCTATCCCAAAATTGATCGCTGATCATTTCCACAAGCTCTGGCGGCAAATGGGCCCCTGTCGCCCTGGTAGCCAGCATGACTCCCACCTTTTGCGAATGGCGCATTAGGCCGCGCTGCAACGATACCACACTGCCAGTGAAGATGGGATTTTCTGTGAGCGACACCTTCTTCTTCAACGCCATGCGCTGAACCATGTCGAAATTCTTGGCGCGTATGGCCTGGATGTCGTTCAAGGTCTGCTGCGGGCTCCAGTCGTTGTAGCAGGGTTGCCAGCGAGCCTTCATGATCGCCAGCACGTTTCGAAGAAGTTGATCAAAGATTCCACACACGTACGCGACGATTCTGTAATGTGCAGCAGGTATGCGGGCCTCAACGTACCAAATGTGATACTCGAAGAGAGCGATGACGAGTTTCGTGGCTTCAAGCGCTGCACCAGGCATGAAAGCGAGCTTGCGCACGTCTTTCCACAGCACGGTGTAGTTGGACTGGGGTGCGCGAATTCCATTGTAGCGGTTCGTGATAGAGTGCAAGTGGATTCGACCACTCAAGTACTTGATCTCATCGGCAATAGTGGCTGGGCCATTCCCGCCGAGGTAAGGTAGCAGCTCAAGCAGAGCCTCTGAGGATAGTTCTGTGGATTCTTTAGCGGGCGCTCAATATCACAAAAATAATGTCGCCTACCTAGAAGCACCTTATTTTTACGAAGCGTTCTGGCCCACTCGCGAACGTGATTGTCGAGAAGAGGCGGCGTGGTAGCCGCTGCAGCCGCTGTCTCTGGCTTCGACTCCGGTCGCGACATCGGCTTCCCAATGTATTCTCGCGATGGTGGGACTTGATGGTCCGTAGCGTGTTGTACATGTACGACTGGAGGTGTGAGTGAAGTCGAGAGAAAGCCTGATGCCAAAGGAAGTTAAGATCACCCCTGTTCCTGCGCGGCGACGCTAGGGAGATGGGAAGGTGCACCTACTAATATTCCATTCCTGTTGTCACATAGCTCTCTGCCATCTATTCGCTAGAAATCGCATCACTCCCCATTTCTATTTCAGAATCATCCATCATCTCATTCTTCACCGGAAGTCGCCGTGCTCTGCGCATCATCATCATCCTTCTTCAAGTCCTGATGATCTTTCGCCTGTGGAGCACAGGAACCAATGTTCCCAATCATGATCTGGTCGTAAATACACTCACTGATCCGATCCACAAGCTCCGCAGGCAGGACATGGCCGGCCACTTTATAAGCCAGGTGATTAGTTGGTCTCTCTGCACTGTCTCGGTAGTGCTCGATTCCATTCAGTCTGGGACAGACAGCCTGTGCCCTTCATGTGTCGGTGACTTTTTCGACGTCCATCTTGCTCTCTGCGATCAGTCGCCGTGGGTAAAATTAGTCGACGAGGGAAGGTACCGATGGGCTGCACAGTAAACAAAGAATGGCCAGGGCCTTGAGCAGACTGGAGGAAGGAGTAGTCCTCTCGACCCCTGTTCACATCAATGACGCTAGTGGGATGTAAAACAGCCTGTTCAACACTGTAGCCTTCACTCTTGCTTTCTCTTGAGAAATAGCTGGCTGATGCCTGATGAGTATCAACAGCGGTGAGAGGACCTACCCCATACCGCCGTGGCTTCTGGCGAGTGCATTCTGCATCGCCGCAAATTGCTGGCTAAGATCACCACCACCTTGCTGGCCCTGATTGCCAAACTGCTGATTCGGGAAGTTCATATTATTCGCCATGCTGCCGAAGACGTCAGAACAGCTCTACGATCAAGGAATGATAAACAGGAATACAGCATACACAATGTCTCATCAACAATAGTACAAAGGCTGCGCCCCTGGTACATTTACAGTCCACAAATGCAGTTGCTCACGGTTTCCAGGACCGAGGTAATCCACAATACGCTACTGTTGTACATACCTCATGCCTCCCATCTGGCCACCCTGGCCACCCTGCCCGTTCTGCTGCGCCTGCTGCTGAGCCGCGAGCATTGCCTTGTGTTGTCTCAAAGTCTGCATATAATCCGGATCCGCCTGTCCTGATGCCACTGCCTGGCCAGATTGTGCCGCCGCCTGCGCTCTCATCGCCATATGCTGCGCACGCATCGTCTGCTGACTCTGCTTCTGTCTATGAAGCAGAGCCTGCGCGGTCTGAGGCATCGTCGCAATCACCTGGGGTGGAATGTTATGGTAGCCGCCGTACTGCGAGGCGATCTGGTTGAGAGTCTTATTCGCTGCCTGAATGTGCTGCTGTCTTTGTGCCATCATCTGGGCTTGATTCATGTCGCCACCCTGCTGTGGGTGGGCATGGCCCATCTGAGGCGTTTGTTGCATGCCGGGGTGTGGACTACCAGCTTGGCCTTGGCTTTGAGCCATCATTCGCTGCTGGTTGAGGATCTGTTGTTGCTGTTGGTTTCGCATCATCATGGCTTGCCGTTGCTGCATCATTTGGTTTTGCAGCGCGGGGTTATTCTGAGCCATCATTTGCTGTCTCATCTGCTGCTGCTGATGAAGCTTCTGAAATTGCTCGGGAGTCATGGTGACTTGTCCAGGATTTTGCTGTCCAGGTGAGCCAGCGTTCATTAAGGCCTGTTGCTGCTGGTTCGCCTGCTGTTGTCGCAGCATCGCCACCTGCGCTGGTGTCAAGCCATTGGCCTGCATAGTCATGTTGTCCATAACTGCAGGAGTGCCGGGAGCAGGGCTACCGTGTTGCACACGTGGAGTTTGACTTGGTTGTCTATTTTGCATCGCACCACCCAGGTGAGGTGTACTCTGTGCCATTTGCGGTGTACCGTTTCGGCTTCCTGGTTGCTGCTGACTGGCTTGCCTCGCCATCGCAACGTTTGGATTTGGCATGATCCCAGTCGTTGGCCTGACTGGACTGCCAGCGGTCTGACTCGAGGTAGCTGCCATTGGGAAGCCGTTCTGTGCCACCATGGGTGATGAGTTGTTCATCATTGGGGTCTGGTTCCTGACCACTGGGCTTGATTGTGGCATCGACGAAGGATGCTGGAAGTTCTGTTGTTGCTGATTCATCATCACATTGGCCTGCTGATGATGCGCGTGAGGCGGCTGCTGCTGCTGCTGCTGCTGCTGCTGCTGTTGTTGTTGTTGCTGCTGCTGCTGCTGCTGCTGCTGCTGCTGCTGTTGTTGTTGTTGTTGTTGTTGTTGTTGTTGCTGCTGCTGCTGCTGTTGTTGTTGTTGTTGCATACGCTGTTGCATTTGAGCCTGTTCCTGCTGCCGGCGAGCCATTTCTTGACGATGCATCATCAGTTTGCGAGACTGCTCCGCCTGCTGCTGCCGGGCCGCTTGTGCTTGTGCCAGGGCTTCATCTTCTTGCCTCTTCTTCGACGCAGCAGCTGCTTCTGCTTCCTTCTTAGCCCGCTCCTGTTCCTCAGCTTTCTCTCGTGCGAAGAGTATACTCTTGAAGCGGGATACGCCGATATTATGTGCATTGCCAGCCGCATCGCTGGCCCCAGGTACCGAAGGCTTGTTTCTTTCGTCCATGATGAGCATTCTTCGCTCGGCATCTGCAGCTTGAGCGTCATCGGCGGCCATTTCTGCTGATGTCCGCTTACGGGTCTTCGGGGAAGGAGGAGCTTCGCTGTGCAGAGGATGCGCCAGCAGCTGCAGTACTCTGTCCGCCTCCTGCGGAGTCTTGGCTGGCGCCAGATACAGGGGTGGCTGGGTCGCAAGGAGCGTATCTCTTTCAAACTCATACATGTCCTGGTCCTCGATACACATCTTCTTTTCTTGGCCGGCCCCCAGTGCTGTGGGCGGAATAGCCAGTTGTGGTGTGGTAGGATGCGCAGAAGAGGGCGTCTGCTTAGACTTCATCTCTGAGGCCAGCGTTTTCATGAGCAGAACCTGTTCTCTGTGCTGCGATAGTGCGGTAGGAAACATGACCATCGTGGCAACCATGGGTCCCTTGTGATCCTTGTCTTTACCAGCCTTCTTCCTCTCCTTGGCCGAGGCTTCCTCAGCAGCAGCCTTTTCCGCACGCTCGCTCTCGCTGGCTTTCTTCGGGTACGGTGCGAAAGGCGAGGGAGTTACATAGTTGTTGTAGTTGTGCATGGAGAACTTGACCTGACCCTCCGTTGCTGAGTCGTTCCTCGCCTTGTCCTTCTTATCCGACATGCGGTTGTTGTGGACCTCGACAATGAGGCAGCCGTCGTAGAAAGCAACATTCTCGCTCAGCAGGTTTTCGATCAGGGAGTGCGGGATTGTCTGCTGTCGGAGGTGCTTGATGAAGACGCTCATGGGTGAATCATACGAGTAGGTGCTCTCCTGGTCCTCGAACTTGAAGAAGTGCTGCTCGAGATACAAGACCAGCGACGGCGGCTTCCCAGCGAACTTGCGGAGAATGTGTTCTCTGGTGATGACATGCGGCTCTTCTAGCTTGCGCTTCTTGGCGCCGGGAGCCATATCGCTGTCCACCACCGCCGACGGACGCTTCATGGGCAGAGGTCGCGGCGCATCCCGTCGAGCGCGGAGTGCGTTTGCTGGTCGGGCGACTGCGGCGGTTGCCATGGCGGGGAGGGGGGGGGGATCGAACTAATGCGTGTGGTTGTGACTGGTAGGTGAAGTGAGATTCGTGACGCAGGTCGCGCCGGCGACTTGGGATCGTCGCACCTCTCTACCTTCTCCGTCTCTTCATGTGTCCGCGCAACGACTCCAATATGGTCTCGTTCCCGGATTGCCCCCCTACTGCTCGGTGGCGTGGTGAATGCTCGCACAAATACCTAGTAATGTTGCGGGTGGAGTTCCATGTTGCGGCACGATCACGATCACGATCACCTGCAGGCTTCGTCCGTGAGGGCTTCTTTGTGCCGCGTGCTTGCCGACGACCGGCTCAGCCCTAAAGGCGAAGATCGTCAACATGGTACATACCACTGCCACTGCTGTATCTCTCGTCCTTTGCCATCAGCGTTGATTGCATGACATTGCTGATCCACGTAGATTCTTCGACACGATGCATGAGGTCGTAACGCTGCAGTTCGGCCAACAGGCCAACTACTTAGGCACACACTACTGGAACACTCAGGTAAGGCAATTCGTCTTGGCGCTGCTTCTTCCCTCGAAGCACTAGTGTTGATACCCTCCCAGGAATCGTACTTCACGTATGCCGGCGAGGACGAGTCCCCTGTAGACCATGATGTTTCTTTTCGTCCGGGCATTGGCGCCGATGGCTCCGAAACGTACACACCACGCACCTTGATCTACGACCTGAAAGGAGCCTTCGGCACATTACGTCGAGAAAATGCTCTGTATCAGCTTCAGCAGCAGGAGAATCCTGTCCAGCAGGGTCAGTGGAGCGGGGGCACGATGCCACTACAGCTTCCACCTGTTGCTCCCAGCGCATACCAGCAAGCTCTTGATGCAGGTCTTGAACCGCCAACACTAACCACAGAGACTGTTCGATTCTGGTCTGACTACAATCACGTCTTCTATCATCCCCGCAGCATTGTACAGCTGAATGAGTACGAGTTGAACAGCTCCTTGATGCCATTTGAGCAGTGGCAGAAGGGAGAAGAGCTATTCGCAAACCTCGACCGCGAGCATGACTTACTCGATCGAGATCTGAGACCATTTCTGGAGGAGTGTGATCAATTGCAAGGTATCCAAATCTTTTCCGGCACAGACGATGCCTGGGGAGGCTTTGCAGCCAAGTATGTTGAGCGCATCGCAGACGAACTGGGTAAGGGCTGTCGGTGGGTCTTTGGTCTTCACGATTCTCAAAGGACTACAAGAAATCAGCAGATGCTACGCTTGGCTAACGCGGCTCAATCTTTGCACGCCATCGACTCTTTCGCAAGCTTGCATATCCCTCTCAGCAGCATACCGGAGTCTTTGCCTGGATATACATCAATTGATGGCGCAAGCAGATGGCAGACTTCCGCACTTCAGGCTCTTGCTGTGGAGACAATGACTCTACCGACACGACTACGTGCTTCTCAACATGCGCGAGCGACTTCCGACAACCTAGAGTCGGCACTGAATGGTAATGGCATGCGGCGCATTGCGGCTTGTTCGTTGTCTGTTGACGATCTGGCCAATCTTGAAAAGCAAAATCAACCTAATGGCCATCACGATGCCCGAATGACCAACGGGGTCAGCGAACACGTTGACGATGACGATCAAGCCGATGAAGATAAGTACGACATCGATCTATTCCCTGAGCTGTCTTCCGGCATGTCATCTGGAAGACAGAGCAGAGCAAGAGTGAACCTCTTCAGCAAGCTTGGCTCCTTACGAGGACCTTGGAAGACACCAACCGAGTTGCGTGACGCGAGCGAGCGATTGCACAATCGCTTTTCTGCTCACGATCCACGCGTATCACTGCATCAGACTGGCCTTCTGTATCCAGTATTGCCGTCCTACCCGAGCGTCTTCCGCATTCCTGGCCGCCCACAGAAATTGGCCATCAACGCCTCACTGGCAACCACGACGGCGATTGCTAGTCATGTGAGAGGTGTCGAAAGCGTGGCTCGCCGCATGGTAGCAGTGGAGGAACGTGAGGCGCTTTGCGACGGTTTGAGTACCATTGCAGAAGAGTATGAAGGTGGTTGGGACAGCGATGATCTAAGTGACTGAGAAAGGATGTGATGGCAAATGAGACTGTTTCCACAACGGTGCAGCAGGTCTGAGCTTGATCATAAGTGATCACAAGTGACCTCCGCCGAGCACATCCGGCTTTACTTACAGAACGCGGCGCATGTGGACGTCAATCTCCGCGGTCTTTGGCCACGACGATATAACGTTACATCACCATCACCTTATTCGACTGATCATGGACGACGTTACACAGACCAAACTAGAGGTCGATCCAGGCGCCACGATAGCGGTCGATAACCTCGAAAAGCTCGGCGCCATCATTGATCAAGAGCTCAAGTCCTGGATGATATATCTCCACTCACTGGATGTGGCAGTGTCGTACGAATCCCTCACCTCAGACGGCAACACCGACACGACTACCAAGATCAAATGTCTTCGCCACATCCTCGAGACGCTACCAAATCGCTACAGAGCACTCATCAACGCCTACAACGCCGCCGATACCGAGCAAGTCGAACTCGCGGATCAGTGTGCCGTACTCCTGGAGCAGCTGAAAGTGGTTTCAGATGTATCACCAGGCGAGAACGGAGCAGCAAGCGACGAAGACAAGAATCTGGATTTGCGCGGCTATTACGACCAGAAACTTTTCAGAGGCAAGAAGTTCCGAGCTGATGTAGTGGCTCAAGATAAGGAGGTTGCGAAGCTCGAGAAGGCGAGGTTGGAAGAGCTGAAGGAGCTGATGACGATGTTCGAGGAGCTCATGATCGTGAGGGAGGAGGGTCTGCTAGAGCCGAAAAAGGTACAGCTGCTGGTCGAGGCGATGGATGACATTGGTCTAAGTGCAAGCTCGGTTTTTGGGGGAAGAGAAGGGGGAGAAGGTGAAGAGGATGAGGGTTACTGAGGAGGATGAGGATTCAGGCAGACGGAGAACCCTTGAAATTCCGGGTTGAGAGTGCCGATGCCCTGCCGGAGGACGTAGGAGGCAGTACGGGGGAATAGATGATAACAGTGGCTGATACAACTTACAATGGACAGTCCTCAATGACAACATTTGAAACATCTATCTCATTGGCGTACAAAGAAGTTCTATGACCGGTGGTCCAAACATCCTCTTGCAGGCCAAATAAAAGCTCATTTTCCCCATCTATCCAACATAAGCCTTTTACCTCCCAACAACGTAGGTATCGCACGTTACAATTTCCCGGCGAGATGTCATCCATTCCAGACACTCTTCCATCCAGATTGTTCAACGGCCTGAAGTCTACAGCAGCTTCTCGTCACATCTAAGTCAACGACGACTTCGAAGTTTTAGGTGTCAGCACTGACCCCAACCAGCGCACAACGCAACGCAGACAAGTCACCCTTCCTGAGATTACCGCCCGAGCTGCGTGATCGTATCTACCGCCTCGCGCTAGGAGGTCACCATATCCATGTCAGCCAGCCTATGACCGAAATTGAACAGCCGCCCAATTTCGTCCTCTGCCTGCTCGGGGCGCATGACAAGACCCTGGGGCCTGGATCCGAGTGGCGACGCACTAACTTCGACTATTGCGCCCATGCGAAGGGAGTAAATTGTTCGGCGGAGCTGTGTCTTTCACTGTTACGAGTGTCAAGGCAAGTATACGACGAGGCAGTGTCGATCCCATCTGCCACAAACACATTCGTGATACATTCGTCGGCCGGATATCGTGGGATCGAGGCGCTCCCTCCGCTTGCAGAATCCCTGGTGCCGTCCCAGCTCAGAGCAATTCGGAATGTCGTGCTTATCAGTCCTGTGAGACAAGGGGGGTGGTCGAGGCCACCAAAGAATGTTTCAAACATAGCTCGAGCTCTTGGTGGTCTTAAAGAGCTTCAGCTCGTGATCAAGCTCGAAGAGAACTGGGTCATTCGTAGAGTCGAAGCGCACATCGCCACTTTCGCGACGTTTGAGCGATGCCGTCTGCGTGGCGCAAGCGTTGTGTTGTATAGTAACGCAGACGACGTGCCACAGTCGGTCCTCGATAAGGCGAAGGAGCTCGAGCGACAGCTATTGATGCCGCAGGAAGAGGTCCAAGAGGAAACACGGCAGGCCAGTAGAGACGAGTTGGCCAGGGCAGATCGAGAACGGACCAGAGAAAGGACCCGCGCTCGTCCAGGTCTGCGGAAATTCTGATGCACTAGGTCGTTCGGGTTTCCCGTCCAGCATGTTGGAAAGACTACCAGAAGACGAAGAAGCGCGCACTGTATACCGGAAGCATGCCGTCAAGGTGAAGCGGATTGGCCTTCGCATCTGTTGTGGCTGTTGCCGCCCTGGAAGCTGATGAGTCGGTGATCAGGAACCACGGAGACGGTAGCATGTACTCCTAAGCGGTAGTGGAGGATCCTTCCTTCAAAATGGTTCCCAATAGTGCACCAAGTTCATCATACCCAATCTTCCCATCCCTGCCTCCGAGACCCTCATCCACAGCTCTCTTGTAGACCAGCGCCATATCCTCTCGGGAAATCCTGACGACCCACCCAGTACTCGTGACAACAGTCAGTGCCCCGCTAGAACTCTTCCCCAGCAGGCCAGCCGCGTTCAAAATCTTCTCGACCCAGACCTCATCAGCATCACCACCAACAGTCCTCGCAACATCGAACAGGTTGCTCATCCTGCTCACCTCCAAGTTCCTCCTAACAATGCCGACAGCAAGCTCCCTCCTTTCAAACTCTTTCTCCCGCTCCTTCCGCTCTTGTTCTTTCTTCAGATGCCGTTCCTTGGCCTTCTTCGCCTCCAACTTCGCCTCAGCAGCTCTCCTCCTCTCCCTCTCGGCGGCCTGTACTTTCTCACGCTCAGCAGCGCCTTCAGCATCACGTGCACGTTGTGCTTCGCCTTGGGCCCGCTGGAACTCGTGGTAGGCGCGCTTTTGATCCTTCTTGGCAAGAGATTTTGCCTTCTTGGCGCCTACGTCTCTTCGAGCTGGCAGATCTCCCGGGCCGTTTGCAGGACCCGGCATGGCTGGTTCGTCGCCATCTTGTTGCTGTTGGAATTGACGGAAGTCCTCATTGTTTGGACCATTATTCTCGCGACCATCGGCTTCTTGTTCAAAGTTTTCTTGCTCCTGTTGGCCGGGGTCTTGAGCTTCGTGCTCCTCGGGCTGCTCTCCTTGGACTGCGGCATCGTAGACTGCTTCCGCTTCGGTCTCGCCAGTCTGGTCTTGTAATTTTCGCTTCTTCTGTAACCATTCTTGGATCTGTGGTGCGAAGTACAGAAGTGTACATATGGCTGCTAGATGGATCATGTCCTGTAAAAGTGGTGTGCCTGGCGTGGCGAATGGCAGGAGCTTATTGGTGATGCTCATTAAGGAGGCCATTTTGTCGAGTGCAGGAGGTGTTCCAGACCAGTAGAGGTCATCTAGAGCTCAACCTCCGAGCCGCAAGGACAGCACTGCGCTGGTCTTTTGGTGATGTGTGGTCTTTCAATCAAGTAATATCCTCGTGCGAGTCGAAGCTTTGTTCGACAAGGCATGGAGTCGCAATTGCCCCGCAGACAGCGGCGGGGCATCCAGCATCAAGATTTCACGCGGCACCCATCAAGATTCCACGCTTCCCTGTCTGCTCTATGACGAGTTGCACGCAAATTCATTCACCTATTGGTTCGCCAGTCGGTCGAGCGCATCGATGAGCTATGAGATATCGCCGCCTTCATCACCGCGCCCGCTGTCTTCGTGGATGCCATGTCTTTGGCAACATCTGATCATGCGCATTCAGGATTTCAGCGCCTGCGGATGACGCCTCCCCTCGGACTCTGCTTGCGTTAGAACTAGCAATCGAAACAACTATCACGACTGTACCGTCCCGCTCGATCGACAAACAAGATGAACAGCATCGCCGATGAGGTCGCGAAGACCGACCCAGACGTGCCATTCCGCGCAACAGATGACCATGTCCACCACACCTGGGCAAAGACATTCCAGTCTCGACCCGAGCTCTACATTAAGCCACAGACGCTCGAAGAAGTGCAGAAGATCGCCAATCTCGCCCGAAGATGTCGCAAAAGGATAGTCGTAGTGGGATGTGGTCACTCGCCCAGCGATCTGACGTGTTCATCATCGTGGATGGTCAACCTCGACGACTATGGCAGAGTCTTGAAGGTGGACACGCAGAAGAAGACTCTTCTAGTAGAGGCGGGCATCAGGCTGAAAGACTTGAACGATGAGGCGAACCGACATGGCTTGACGATGAAGAACTTGGGCAGCATCAACGAGCAGAGTATCGCGGGTGCTATTTCGACAGCGACGCATGGAAGTTCGCTCAAACATGGCTTGATGAGCGAAAGTGTGAGGAGCCTGAGGATCGTGCTTGCGAATGGACAAGCAGTGCGATGTTCGAGAGATCGGAACCCAGACTTGTTCCGAGCAGGTCTGATATCACTTGGTGCTCTCGGCATCATCGTCGAAGTCGAGTTCGAGATGATCGACGCTTGCAAAATTGAGTGGGTGCAAGAGCTGGTCTCCTTGAAGCACGTTCTCAACACGTGGGACACCACGCTTTGGACGCAGAAGGAGTATACGCGAGTCTGGTGGATGCCATACATGAAGCGTGCCATCGTGTGGTCAGCAGAGAAGACCGACAAACCCCTACGCGACCCACAAGGATCCTGGTATGGCGGCAGCATAGGCTTTCATACTTACCACAACCTCTTGTGGCTGTCTAACTTCATGCCATCGATCCTGCCGTGGATCGAGTGGTTCGTCTTCGGCATGCAGTATGGCTTCAGCACGGGCAGCAAGACGTCGGCGGTAGAGGAACTCAAGACTGGACTTCTCATGAATTGCCTGTACAGCCAATTCGTCAATGAGTGGGCACTTCCACTCAGCAAAGGGCCAGAAGCTATTTCTCGTCTATCAGCCTGGATCAACGGCGAATCGGAAAGTGTTCATCACATACCATTCAGCATCAAAGGTCTCTACGTGCATTGTCCCATCGAAGTCCGTGTCTCCGATACCTCCAAGACCTCTCCACGACCATTTCTCGACAACACAGTACAGGACGAACCCACGTTATACCTCAACGCTACACTGTACCGAGCATACCTGCAAGACCCGCCTTGCTGGCGGCGGTACTACGAGGCGTTCGAGTGGCTAATGCAGGAAATGGGTGCAAAGCCACATTATGCCAAGAACTTCTCCTACACATCGTCAGACTACCTCCAAAACAAGCTTGGCGACGGATTGGCCCAATATCTCCGCGTCCGCAACGAAGCAGATCGGGAAGGCATGTTCCTCGGCGAGTGGCACCGCCGCACACTCGGCGCAGCGCTAGGTGATAAGAGACTAGCACTAGAGGAGCAAAAAGTGCACCGACAGAAAGCTCGAGATGGCGGACAGCTCTGGATTGGAGAAGTGCATGCCGGCATCATTGCTCCGGATTCTTTTATCGAGCAGCCTATCGCTATGACAGAGAAGAGTGGAAGTCCCGGCGCCAGCTCAAGTGCTTCAAGCTTTGATTTAATGCAAGCTTCGGAGATGGATCGAAGTCACATGTTCACAGGCAGTGAATATGATGACGAAGGTGAACTGACAGACAGAGATGACGCCAGATACCATGGGAACCCAAAGCAGTCTGTTTTTGGGACGAAAGTCTTTGATAAGATGTAGATGACCAAATGAGGGTAGTCTCAGCTCAATTATAGTAGTCAATGCCACTCGAATGCTGCTATGGTATGTGCATGCTATTCTGTCAATTCGATGTTTACTTCTTGGGGCAGGTCAAGTCGAAGAGTGGTTCTCCATAATTCGGCTTAATGGTGCTGAAAGATATCTCCTTGGGATCCTGCTTCGCATCGTCGAGCGTGAACCACCAGGTGTTGATCTTGCCAAAGAGACGACACCCGACATCGTCCCAATACTTCTTCGCATTAGGGATGGATGCTACCGATTTGCCGAACTTTTGGGGTCCGGAGACGGGCCATCCGGTCTGGAAAATGTCAGCTCTGATATTGTACGGAAGAGCCGAGAGATACTGACTTCTGTAACCCAAACTGGTTTTCCCTTCGAGACCGCTACGGTCTTGTTGTACGACTCGAAGAATAATCTCTGGGCATTGTCGATACTGTTCTGCCCGGTGTCCGTTTCGTAATATGGATAGCCATCTGAACTCGTTAGCAAGACTTCCAAATCACGAAAGCAACACCCCAACATCTTTCAGCAGTGTCAACATACCAAACCCAATAAAATCCACCGCGTCGATCACAGCAGTATTACTGCCGTTAACCCACGCGGTCCACGTATCCACATGACCCACCCACGTCCCCTGCGCCACAGTGCCCTTGATCGCCGCCCTCGTCTGCTTAATATAATCGACCAGAACTCCCGGCCCAACCCCAACATTCTCCTTATTCTTGATGGCCGTCGGCGTGATGCGATACATATCTTCACTACCCACGCTGATTCCAATCACAATATCCTTCCAATGCGTCTGGTGCGCTGCGATGGCTTTTTTCAAGGCGGTGAGCTCATTGTTGAAAGCTTCCTGGCCCGCGGAGGCCCACAGCCCAAGGAGGAGTTTGGTGTATTTTGTGTCGATGGCGGGTTGGAAGGCTTCGACTGGGTCGTTGGTGGTGCCGGCTTGGATTGTGGTGAAGAGACGGATCGAAGTGAAGGGTGCGGTTCCCGGTAAGGTGCGGATTCTGTCGAATTCCCTTCTGAAGTCGGCTGCGTGTTTGATGCCATTGGGACCTGTGCCGCCGGAGTTGAAGCCGCGGATTCCAGCGGCGGTGGCGGTGGTTGTTAGAGCTAGGAGGTGAAGGAGATGCATTACGATTACCAATAACGAATGTTGGCTTATGTGGTGCTGTATGTGTTAGCGAGAGGTTGAGTTCTTGTAAGATGCAAGTCGAAGCAAGTCGTAAGCTTCCGGAATATGTTCAAGGAAAGCATGTTACTCTACATGGACAAGGATGTCGGCGAGCGATTCAGTAACAACCCAATGAACCTTGTTCTCGATGCAGGTGGGATATGCGGCCGGGTGATGACCATATTTGCGTCAAGAGGCAGACATGAGCGGGCATCGTATTGGCCTAGTGGGGAGCTGCTCACGCATTGTTTGGCTGAAATGACATGAGAGGGCAAGTAGGCTGTTTGGCGAGAGATTATGTCGCGTGGTCATGACGTACGGAAAGTGAAATGCTGTGACATCTACCAAATCCGACGCTCGATGTTGTGCAGCTTGCTTCACAGCTGGGGTGTATATGTGCTTCATCACGGGCGGTCCGCCATTTCTAGACAATTAAGAAGCTGCTTAGCCGCGACGGCACCGCCTCTGCTGTCTTGATTCTCGATTGCAGCGGGCCAAGCTCCAGTCCAGAGAAGTGCCGACAGCGTCATTGGCACTTCCTGTGGAACTCGAAGTGCGATGCTACTTCCACTAATCACCACAGCCGCCAACTCAAAGCAATACATGCAGCTACAAGAGGCACTGAGGCAGAAACTACCACTTCTTGATGTTTCACAACAGTGTCGGCAACAGCTGTGATAGGCATGCTTCGGCAGTCTGGGACTCTTGATCGACCTGGATTGCAAGGCACGCGTTAAGATTGCCAGATGTAAACCAGATACTGTGTGGAATGAGTCCCGCGTGGCTAATCGAGTCTAATAGCAAGAACCCGAGCTTCTTGGTTCTGTCCAGTAGGAAGCCAGAGTCCAGTGACCATGGATACTGCAGAGCTACGGATAGCTTGCTCTTCTGCGTCAGTCAGGACCAAGGAACCCGTAGAATAGTCCAGGTGCGGTGTGAAAGCTGGTCGTCCTCAAGTGGTTATGCAATGCGCCGAACCATGCGGTTGCATGATCACTTTGGCTTCGCTACGTGCACATGCTATGAATACATTGCAGGCGTGTTGCTGGAGCATTTTGAACGATTGTAGATAGAGGATAGCATCTTTCCGATCGGTTCGTGTGCGCCGAGTTGGTCAGAGTGTCCCTCGCCTTCGTGCTGAAGTTGCCTACGTGCCCTCGCAGCCAGGTCGTTTCGCATATGATCCATGTGAGTGGAGATATTATTCATGCCTTGCGCGCCCTTCATCCTCGCCATTTCTCGAACAGCGCGTTCCACGGCGAAGACTGACTCTGACCTGTCTTCGCGGTGGTGGCCTCCAATATCTCGGGTCTTGGGTGCTGTCTCTCTGCCTCTTGGTTCGCCGTTATTTCGGTCCTCTCTCCTTGCGCCTCCTTCGCCAACCTCTGTGCTCTTGCTGCCAATCTCCTCTCTTTCAAAATCTTGATCTCCTCGGCAATCTCGTCACGCTCAAACGGAATCTGATGTGTCTGTCCTTCTTTGGGCCAGAAATCGGGAACACTGAATCTCGAGTCCAAGTTGATACCGAAGTAGTACATGAAACCGATGGGAAACATGATGTACATGCCGAACTACTGACATCAGTCCTGTTGGCCCTTTCCGATGCGAAGACGTTCGTTCCTCACCTTGAAGACTTCGAGGTTTGGGCCGCCCATGATTGCTATTGTCCTCCAAACGTGCGTATGATGACGAAAGTCGTCGACCCTTCGCACACCCAAAGAGATATTATTACTATATGTCGATGTCAATGACCATTGCATGATGTTCAGAAGCCAGCGAGCTTCCGCAATCTTAGCTCGTCTTGGCGCCCGAGAGTCGCTCTCGGTGGTTTTAGAATAGCTGACGTACTCGTCTTTGCAAACACGCCTGATTGTCCGGATAATGCGGTATTTACTGAATTCACGCGTGACCCCTTGATGAAGCCATTGGCTCCATTAGAGGAAGCATGATTCGACATAAACGCGACGCTGCAGTCCATGGTTCCTTCTGCCAAGGCTAGCACACATTCGACATGGGCTGCTCTTCCTCCACGCTCATCAAGATGTTAAAAGCCGAGAGGGCAGCCAGAGATGGGCGTCCGCTTGCAGACTATAATACTGATCGTCTTCGTGGGGAGCATGCCATACTGCGAGCGCGTCCTTGCCGTCGCCCCGCTCCTTGTTCAGCTTGGACATGCACAATCTGGTTATGGCAATGCAGCCGCAAGTGCGCCTGGTGCGAGCTCTTTTGTTGCACCATTCGGCTATCCTACCTCCGTCTTCTCGTCCTACTTCCCGTCGCCGACTGGGCAGGAGCCGCAGCCAGCAGTATACGACCCAATCTTGAACACTACCTGTATGGTCCGTGAGGCCTTACTAGAGATACAAGCATTAACATCGCACAGTTCCTGCCAATTTGACCAACCCAGACACAATACCAGACGATGATCCAGACCCAGTCTACTATCCAGATCCAATTGCGAATTTGACCAATGCGGAGCAGCAGAAAGTTATCGACAACGTCGTCAAGCAGGTCAAGGAAGTCATTGCGAGCCCTTCCTTCACTAGCAACTGCTCCAAATGTATTGCTGCTCTGTCGGACGCGAAGGCTGCGGCCCAGCTTGCTCCGAGCCTCGTACCCGCAGCCATGGTCAGTTTGTGCAACGAGACTGGGCTGCATTCTGCCAGTACTTGTAAGGAAGACTTTGAGGCTACCACTTTCGGCGCCATCTGGACGCAGGTCCTGGCATTCGCCGATGTTAGTGGGCTGGACGGGCAATACATCTGCCACTCTATCTTCAGCTCAGCCTGTCCAGCGCCGACCACCTCTCCACTGAACATAACGAGGCTGTTCTCAAAGGCCAAGCCGGCGAATGCTACAGCTCCTAAAGCTAGTGGGAAGCGTGTCAAAGTCCTACACATGAGCGACTTTCACCTCGATCCCCGTTACAAAATCGGATCTGAGGGCAATTGCACTTCTTCATTGTGCTGTCGGAGCAACAATGACAATACTGCACTCCCGAATGGACAGATTAGCTTCCCAGCTCCTCCATTCGGCTACTTCAAGTGTGACACGCCTTATGATCTTGGGTTGGCCGCATTGCAAGCCGTGGGCCCTTTGACTGGCACTTCGAAAGACGATCCTTTGGGTTGGACGATCTATACTGGTGACCTTGTCTCTCATGATCCTCAGACCGAGCTCAGTCGTGCGTACACTGAGTATGCGGAGGCATCAGTGTATAACTACCTTTTCAAGAAGTACCTTACAGGTCCCGTCTTCCCAGTCCTTGGCAACCATGATTCGAACCCAGAGGCTATCGACGCCCCTCACTCCCTCCCTGGACGACTTGGTCAACAGATGAGCTGGAACTACGACCATGTCGCAGCACTGTGGAAACATGAAGGCTGGCTTGACGATGCAGCAGAAAAGCAAGCTCGGCTACACTACGGTGCCTACAGCATCAAGAACCACTACGGCCTGCGAATGATTACTTTCAATAGTGACTTCTGGTACAAGAGCAATTTCCTGAACTTCATCAACACAACCAATCCCGACGTCAGCGGGACATTCAAGTTCGTCATTGATGAGCTGCAAGCCGCAGAAGACGCTGGCGAACGGGTCTGGCTTTTCGCACACGTTCTATCTGGCTGGGACGGCAGCAACCCGATGCCGAACCCAACCAATCTCTTCTACCAGATCGTCGAGCGCTACTCACCACACGTCATCGCCAACATCTTCTTCGGGCATACACATGAAGACCAGTTCATGATATACTACGCCAACAATGGCACAAAGCAGTCTCTAGATACTGCTCTCAACATCGGCTGGATCGGACCCTCAGTCACACCATTGACAAATCTCAACAGCGGCTTCAGAATGTACGAAGTTGACACAGCTTCCTTCGACATCTATGAAGCCTACACTTGGTACACTGATGTCCATACGTTTTCCAACCTTACCAGCCAAGGACCTACATTCGAGCTGGAATACTCTACTCGCGAGACGTACGGTCCAGCTGCCGGATGGCCAGAGGATGCACCGCTCAACGCTACGTTCTGGCACGCGGTCACGGAGGCAATGGAGAAGGATCACGGTATTGTGAGCAGACAGAATACGCTTATGGGTAAGAGCAGCATCAAGAGTCCAAATTGTACGAGCGATGCTTGTGCTGATGCGAGGATCTGTTATATGAGGTCTGGAAGTGTTGCTCTGGGCCAGCAGTGTAAGCAGGGGTATGGAAGCGTGCAGAGTGCTTTCACGCCAGCATCCTGATGAGGTAGATAGATATACACAAACTACAGACTGTACCACTATTGGGCCTCTGAGACCCTAGCTAAAAGGTCTTGAGTGCCCTGCAAAGTCTTCACCGTCGTCCCAACGAGAAGAAGTGAAACGCCGAACTCTCCAGAGCCAAACTCAGGATCATAACTCCAGCAATCCACGATATATCAAACAGCTTCTTGTGCACAATCATACTAACATGCTCGCATAGTCTTGGCCCCGCATGCTGCCACAGCGCCGAGTGCCTGCAGACTTATGCCAAAGAGTGCCAAATGCGATCGAATCAGACAACAAACTCCTCAAGCTGTCTGCCAACGACACAACTACCAAAAAGAAGACAACATGGACCTTTTGCGGGCGACAGAATGCATCGGCCGGGAATCGAACCCGGGGCTAGCCGACAAGGCAAGTGAATGCAATGGCAACGGCTAATTTTACCACTAAACCACCAATGCAGAAGTAAGGCATCTTGTTGATGAAGACGAGAAAATGCACACGCAATAGATATGCTGTTGCAATCTATATGCGGTGGGGCCGGGCCGGGCTCCCTCGGATTAAGTGGAGCGGGGCACGACCTCTGACGGTGAAGTGGTTTTGTTGCTCGAGCGTCTTGGGTACAAGAGTTGTGTCCAAAAGTTGCCGTCTCTTGCAGTGCAGTGATGTGAATGTCCTCTACTTCTATCGCCATAGGCATCGTTGCTGGAGGCAAATTCGTCTGCTTGTGGTTCAGTCCTCTTCCCCTGAGCCTGAAACTCCGAGAGATATTGTCTGGGGCTGGCATCACGTAACGGTGCACAGGCCTTCCATGTCCACGCAATTTGTCAACGACGACTGGTGAAAGCTGGCGGGCGAAGAGGACTTGAAGAGTGCCTGTATATGAACGGAGAGTGTTGGGTAAAGAGTGCAGAGAACTCCAGCTGTATAAGATTATGATAGACTTTGGTACATGGAGACGTCTTCGCGAGCTCGTGCCAAAACATCTGGGCAGGCACTGGTTCAAATGATGGCCTGAGTGGAGCAATGTTCGACTGTATAGCCGTCGCTGACTCAACGTTGCGTCTGCCCTTGTCCTGTGCTGAGGACAGATATAGCCCGGAATCACGCGGTTCGTGCTCAGCGGCTCGCATTCGTACAGACTGCATTTCAGACCACGCGTGCCCAGCTGAGACGGGCGATCATTCACCCTCGGACAAGTTTGGCTGTGGTGCCATTTGATAGCACCACCAGAACATCAAGACTGCTGAAAGGGTCTTGCTCAGTCTTCCTTCTTCTTCTCGCCCATTTCAATGCCCAGCTCTTCCAGATACTCTCTGACGATCTGCACTATGATCCCGTGCTCTTGCTCTTGCTTCAAGCCCGAGACCACGATAACAGCGATCACCCCTTCGACGCCCTGAACTCGGACAGGCCATCCACCACCATGAATCGCATATTCTCCAGCTCGCGTACCAAGACCATACTTGGTGCCGAACGCTGCCTCATCGCCCTTGAACTTGTTGTGCATGAACCATGACGAGCAGCCGAATCGTAGCACTGTATTCCTCTTGCGAGCCACCCACGAATCGTTGTCGGGGGCTGTTCCGGAGTGTGTCGTTGCGTGGAAAAGGCAGTGATTGTTGTTCGCCAGACTGATATCGATAACGACTGGCTTGGAGAAGGAGAGTAGTCTGGTCCTCAACAGAGATCCAAGTGTCCAAGCTGTGTTTGCAGTGAAAGTCGGGAAGGTGAGCGAATTGTCGATGATGCTGATCTCCTCGAGCTCACGCGGAGGCATCGGAATGGTTGGTTCTGCGTCCATGATTGGGAATGTTATGATGTCCCAGGTACTGGTTGTGAAGTGGTGACGATCTGGCAGTCGAACGACTGGGCACTTACTGTAGACTATGGCAGTAGAACTGAATTGCCGATATTCACCGTGGCAAAGCGCTGACATGTGCAAGAACAAAGTCAGTCTCGGATACTCGTTGTGACTCGTCTTCGGAGACGAGCCGCCGGAAGCCGAGTTTGGCAGGGCTCCCGAACGATGCTCTGGCTCTGCTGATTGTCCTCCTCCCTGGCTACTCCACTCACACAAACAGTGACTTGATCCTACCAAACACTAATTCTCTATCTACGACTTTTGTAGAGTCGCCATCAATGCATCCTGTGGACGACATGGCTCTTTCGCTTTCAAGCATCGGCTTCTCATGAACGACCATCGTGCAAGCTTTGTCTTGACTTTTCGCAGCGTTGCACCTACCGCTTCCTGGACAGCTCGCTCTACCTCGCGCGCGATGGCGAAACGTTTCCACAAGCCCAACGAGGTGCTTAGAACGAAGCACTTGCCAGATCTGTCTGTGTTAGGGAATCGTGGCAGGATAAGCAAGAAGATCATCCTGCGAGGGATGCCAGCCTTAGCGCATCTCACTTCACTCTCTTTCGCGAGCCAATGATAATGCGAACTCTTCGTAACTGTTCGTAACTCATGCTAGTCAAGGCTGGTACTTGAACAGCGCGTCTCATTCGCACAACTATTCTGACGATAGTCGTACTCTTTCACTTCGACGGCTACCACGGAAGCTTCCTCGACAGCCCTCGCATCGGCATTGGCCAAGCTAGCCATAGCCTACCAACACCAGTCATCAAGCGCGCAAAAAGCTGCGAGCAGTACGGCAGCCTCGAAACCGGCGATTACACTATTTACAACAATCTATAGGGCCATGCCGAAGCGACTTCCGGAGTGCTCTGGAGAAGTCGTTGACGTTGATTGAACATCATCTTAGCAGGTAGTCAGTCGTTGGGTGGATCCTGTGGAGTGTAGATGGAGTTGCTGCCTACATTCGTCCGAGTGGCCAGTGGCAGGGAGTCTCCGGACGATGGCGATATGTAGCAGTAGGCATCGCAGGCCGCGCTGCACTTCTCAGCCTGGTTGCACGCGCTTTGGTTCCTGTGGTCGACATAGAATAGTCGTCCTTCGTGCAGCAGATTCTGCAAGGTCTGTCCAGCGGTCTCGAGAATAGTCGATTTCTCAGTGAGAACTGGCAAGTGCTCCACTGGCTTCAATCGACGGGTACAGTACAGATTCATGAATAGGTGTTCCATCGAAAGAAGCAAGTCTTGTGTGTAGTTGGTCAATATGCCTGGATCTTGACCATTGGGTCTGGAGCTGTTTCGCCACTCATGGTTGTAAAGCTTCCTGTGGTCGTTCAGTGTCTGGAGTCCGCTGTACTGTTCCACTGTCAACATTCGCACGCTTTGGAGAGACTCGCAGGTAGCCACCTTCGCAACATCCACCTTTGCGTGTGTCCCATCGCCTACTGCTACAGCGAGTTAAACATCGGGCTCTCCGGAAGTGATGAGATTAATCTGCATCTGTGTACACCTTGCCCAAAGCTCCAGCCGAGCATGCTGGAACAACACCCAACGAAAGCCCGAGAAGGAAGTTCTCTCTCGTTGCGCTAATATCGGCGGCTCGAATTCCATAATCTGTGTCTTGAGGCACTGAAGGGGCAGGCGGGGAAGCGGCACAGACTTGTCTCGTTTGATGTCTTTAACCATATGGCGAGGAGAACAGCACGGGCGAAGCAGATACTGCGACTATGGTAGTAGCTGACGAGGAGATCACTAGAGATATGCTCTGAATCAATATGGGGGAGCGCCGCTGTTTATCAATGCAATAGAATTTTCTTTACAGCATCAGCGTAGAGCCAGCGCTTTCCATCGTGGGAGACTATCGCAAAGGATGGCAGTGCGTAGCACACTACAACTTCGCATATCGCATCGAATCCTTTGCAACTCGACAATTGACTCAGCCAGAAGCTGTCGGTCGCCGGGCCGCCTTTCGATCCTGCTATTTGCCATGTTCAGATCGCGCATGGCAGACCAATTGAGAGGGTGTAACGCCAACGCATGGATGGCATAAAATATTTTGCTTGTGTTCGCTGCATGTCTGGCGGAAGGATCAGAAAGCGTGGCACTGCAGTCAGCTGTGCTAAACCTGGAAATCAGGGCAGTTACCTGAACTTTAATTGTTGACGTAGCAGCTTGTCCGCCTCAGTCCCCAACGCAGTGGAAGGGCATGAGGATGTGTCGGCGACAATTTCTTAGAAGAACGGACGGATCCATCGTGTTATCGGCATGTTGGTGCTAGCCCCTCATCTAAGCTTACACTGGTTGATGGGATGATCTGCATGTGGCTGCGTTCTCCCATCGTGCACTGCTTGCCCAAGTCGGCCTGATTAATGCAAGACTAAAGTCATGTGAACCATGAGCCTTGACCCTCGAGGAGGATGGTGTCCGGTAAGAGCGGTGTTGCGCCGTCGAGTTTCATGCATGCGTCTTGCCGATGCTCGGGGTGTGCTATATGGCGTTGGCGAAAGTGCAATACACTGTTGGGACCTACCATGATTGCGACGCAGCAAATGAGCGAGCTTGACCCATGACCAAGGTCGTGTTCTGTGTCCAAGAGTTGTGCCATGATGGAAGCTACCTCATCATGCCTCCGCTGGCTCCTGCTTTATCTCATCTGCATATATGGGCTCCTGTTTCATGGGAGAAGAGCTGTCTTCTTCCTTCTTGATCCCATCCTCGGCACTAGAGGTACTTATCGTGCTGGATCTTTTAGATAGTGGTGTTAGCCTGGCTCTAGAGGACTCTCGCGAGTCGTGAAGCAGCGTCTCCGTGGCACTAAGCCTGCTTTTGGAGTCAACAGGAGGGCGTCGCGGCCTACGCGTCCCGCCAGGAATCGAATGTGTGCTGCTACCGCGACGCTGACGTCTCTGTGGGCCAGCCTCTGGATCCGGTGTGGGTGTCCGTGATTGTGAAGATTGACGAGAGTGTGATCCATCGCGCAGAAGGCTTTCCTTCCGCCGTCGCTCCTTGATGCGCTCAGCCGATGGCTTATCCTTGATAGCGAGCTTCTCCAGCTCCATCTGCCGTCGTGACTTCCTCCCAGAGAAAATGTTCAAACGAACATTACGCCACCCTCGCCAGCCAGTCCACCACAGCCATCCTCCGTCCATCTTTGCCACCTCACGTTGGCGCGTTCGCACGACGGAACGCAAAGTGGCACGTCGTGCGTTCTCACGCTCCCAATATTCCATCCTGAAAGAGTCCCATCCTTCTCTGAAGTCGGGGGAGAACGGCTTGGGCAGTAGTAATACCCGCAGAACGTCGCCACCTGGTGCAATGTCCTCCTCCAAGATACCATGTCGTTCTGCGTGAGCATTCCAGGAATCTTTGGGCGCGCCGAGTTCGATATCTTTGGGGACAATCTGGAAGTTGACACGATCTTCGCGGAACCAGCCCATCTGATCTAGCATTGCAACCCATCCAGCTAGTTCCGACAAGAAAGAGCCCTTGACAACTACAACTTTCAAGTTGAAGCCTCGCAGGCCACGATTCGTCGTGGAGATAAATTTTCTAGGCCATCGCACGCCACGCTCGTACATGCCTGTTCCCCAGAAGAGACACAGCGTAACCACTCCGCTGCACCAGCCCAGCTTCTCAGTCGACTCGACAACCCAGTAAACGCTGCCACCTACTCCGCTGCCATCTTCGCGAGGACGGAAGAATAGCAGGTAGGTGAACAGCAGGTTCCAGATGGTCAATCCAAAGACCAGCAGTAGATGTATACGTAGTCGTGCTCGCAAGCTGATGTATTGCAGTCGCAGCGAAGACTCCAGAATCAGCAGGTTCAGATATATCTGCGGGGGACTGGACGGCAGTACATCTCGAGGGTCGCTGTTTGTTCCATCCGGTGATAGCGGCGCTGTTATGGACGAAGGCGAAGAAGAGGAAGCTTTCGCGTTCGCTGCCACCTGTTCGGCGCTGACATCAGGCGGAGGAGCACCTTTGACTATGCGGTCGATAGGGTCGCTCATGTTGGCGACTCAGAGGTGTCGAAGCCGCAGCCACTAACTATCAATATGTGCTATGCCGAGCCACGCGAAGATAGGAAGCAAGCCGAGCTAGGCTCCAGCATCCCGGCACAGGTGACGTCAAGTGAGGCGTACTGTAGTTCACCGCACGCTCGCGTTTCATGTGATAGGGATGTGCTCAGCTGCCTAGCACGCCGCCGGGCACGAAAGGTCGAGGTCAGGTCGTGTCGTGTCGTGGCTGTTGTTCGGACGGAGAGAACGTGGTGGCCCGGAGCTTGAGCAAATGCCGCGCCCGGCCTAAGGGTCGTCATTGCAGCGACGAGTGTATGAGAAAGACACTTTTCACAACGATATTTAGTCATGTCGTTGCCTGCACCTGTCAACAGACCCGGCCGCTGCGGTGATAGTGTGCTTCCAAAGTCCGCGTGGCAAGGTATACCACGACACTACCCGCCAGCGTGAGATCAAAGAAACTTCCCCCAGCCAAAGTGGCTTCTTCACTTCGGACTGCGAGCCTCCTCGCCCTCCCAGCTTCCATTCGATCGACCGCCCTGCTTGCCGCCATCTACGCCACGACACCGATCATAACAACCACACCCCACGGTGCCAAAGTCCAAGCGAGCGGCTACTCCACCATGGCGTCTGCTTCCGAGTCCGCCGACGACCATACTGGCCCAGTGCCACCGTCCGCGCCGATGGGTGGAAAGCCGATGCTGGCGCGCCACCGCGCAAAGGAGGAGGGCCATGCAGAACCAAAAGGCCATGGACGAGATGGCAACGCGTACTTTCCACTAGGCTACAAAGAAGGCTTCTCGCAGTGGTGGGCAGGCCTTGCGCCCGCGGTGACAGAGCACAGAGTGATGAGCTTCATCCCATATCTGCAGAAGCCGCCTACGCATATGCAGACCGGCAGCGAGCCCGTCACCGCAAACAACTCCACACTAAGTCTGGACAAGAGCAACAAGACCTCGGGAAGTGGCGAGACGGTGGAGCGAACGACCAGCATACACGATCCTCACGGGCCGCGACAGTGGCAAAGCAAGATGGTAGAGTTGAGTGGCAAGGATCGAGCTTTGAACGAGTTCAGCGTTGAACGGCTGGGGGAGGAGGTGAAGAACAATCTTGTCATGGTCCACGGCTACGGGGCAGGACTCGGCTTTTTTTATAAGAACTACGAGGCATTGTCGCGCTTACCGAACTGGAGGCTGTATTCGCTCGATCTTCCTGGCATGGGCAGAAGTACGCGACCGCCTTTTAAGATCAATGCGAAGGACAAAGAGGGCAAGATCCGCGAAGCCGAGAGCTGGTTTGTAGACGCCCTCGAGGAGTGGCGGAGGAAGAAGGGCATCGACAAGTTCACACTGCTTGGTCACAGTATGGGCGGCTACATGGCTGTGTGCTACGCGCTGAAGTACCCTGGACATTTGAACAAGCTCATTCTGGCTTCGCCAGTAGGCATACCAGAAGATCCGTATGCAGTCAACGAGGACATGCCAGAACCTGGCGACAGCACAATGGCGAATGAAGTAGCGCAGGACGCGAGCGTGGGAACGGTAAAGGCCGACAATAAGCCACCACGGCGACAAATGCCAAAGTGGCTGACGACACTCTGGGATGCCAACATCTCGCCTTTCTCTCTCGTGCGACTTTCAGGACCGCTTGGACCTCGGTTAGTATCTGGCTGGACTAGCAGGCGCTTCTCGCATCTACCTGCGGATGAAGCTCAAGCACTGCACGACTACAGCTACTCGCTCTTCCGACAGCGTGGTAGTGGCGAGTATGCGCTTGCTTATATTCTCGCGCCAGGCGCTTTCGCACGATCTCCTTTGGTTCGCAGAATCCATGGGGTTGGTAGACAGTACTTGGAAGCACACAGAGAGCCATCGCCAGACTACGCTTCGTCAACGACCGAGGAAGTGCCGAGAAAGACACGAGAGACCGGTGTACCAGTTGTCATGCTTTACGGCGAGAATGACTGGATGGACGTTGCCGGCGGGTATGCTGCACAGGAGCGCATGCGGGAAGAAAAGAAGAAGGCACTCTCGCACGCCACTGAGCGTGAGAAGCAGCTCGAGAACGGCGAGACCAAGGTTACCATCATCCGCAAAGCTGGTCACCATGTCTACCTCGACGGCTACGAACAATTCAACAACGAGATACTGAATGAGATGAAAGATGTCGAGGAGCGACAGAAGAGGCTAGCATCACTGCAATGACATGGCAACGGCTTCGACCTTGCCTCAATTTATGCATAGCGGGGCGTTGGATAGATCGACTTATACCGTAGAGCGCGAGCGAAGACGCCATAGATGCGATGTCGACACCATTTTTTATCTACGCAACCGGCTATGGCAATCGTTTTCTCTCTGTCGACCTCAACATACCGAGTATTTCGTCGAGCCGGTCTCAGATCGATAGTCTGCTCACGAGTCCGAGACACAGTAACGCTGCACAAAGAAGACAGTGCCTGGCCTGCTGCATATTGCAGACCACCCCCCTTTGCACACACCAGGAAACTCAGTGCAAATTCTGATAACTGTCAGTAGTCCTCAAGGGCTGTTCTGGAAGGAGAAACTGTAATGGAGTGGGCGAAACATCATCACAAGCCATCCTGCTACCTACTTGGTCACAAACAAAGGCCATGGTCGCCCGGCACGGCGAGCATGTCAGTCCCTTCGCTGCTGAATCGTACTGTTCATATCATAGCTGGCCTATGCTGAGATGATTGACTGGTCGATCCCGGCTATGACGTCTACTCACTTGATCCATGACCTGATCCACTCGACCCTTAGTCGACTTCGAACGACGGAATGAATGCAGACAGAAAGGCAAATGCTTCACCAACTCCATCACGCATCGATCGTTGAAGACATTCCACTCTGGACATTCGTAGTGGATGCACTGTGTAATCTTCCCGCTGGCGAGTGTGGAAATGGCGTGAGAGGCGCTGGTGGGGAATTAGGGGGCCCGAGGGGATATTGATCAAAGTCTTGGGGACAGGGAGATCTTGCTAGGAGCGAGCAGCGGGCGTGGAAATTTGGAAGATGCGATAGTGATATGGCGAGATTTGGACGCGCCATGACTTGTCAATGATGCGCAGCGTACATACCAAAGGTAAAAGGATCAAAAGTCTGCATTCTCCAATTACCGATCGGTGATCTAGTTCGTTATGGTCTGGCAGCTCGTGCCTTACGACTCCGGCGATTCGCCGTGGTCGGTGCATCGCGGCATTCGATGAATTGCCATATTCTATCGAACACCGTTACTTACGCCCTCCAATTTCTGCACACCTTTACGCTTTTGATTCTCCCGGTCGGGCTCTTCTCTTGAATCCAATCCGAGATACTCGTCGCTAGCGGCAAAGAAGTGTGTCTCGCAATTAGATCAAGCTCGATACAGCGATGGACACCGGAAGTATTCAATATATAAAGACTCCTCCACCCAGGTGGTAACTCGTTCGTTCATCATCATCATCATCACTATCCAATTCAACACAATACTACTCTCAGAAGCTCAATCGAATCCAACTTGCACAATGCAGTCAGTCATTTTCAAGCTCGTTGCTCTTGTGGGTACATACCTTCTCTTCACAACAATGGATCATTTCCAGCGGTTCGGGACATACTCTATGTCATTACTAACACCTTAATGCAGGCGGCAATTGTCCTTGCAACTCCCCACGGGGAGAAGGCCGAAATCGAAGACCTTGGCTCGAAGCTCATGGTCCGTGACGACGGTGTTGAGATGACGGGAACATTCCTTAAGTACAGGTCTACCGTGGAGACTGGTCCAATGGCCAACCTGCAGAAGGTGAGTCCACAATAGGTTGCCATAAAGAGCAAAAAATGACGTTGGACTGTAGCGATGCAGGGACGGTGATGGTTCGAACGACGGCGACCTGCCCTGCTGCATTCAACTTGGAAGGAACTCGTACTGCTACTGTTGCTAGACCAGTCCGCAGGGGACCCAATGATAGAGCATCGCGTTGTCTTGTCGAGGGAGAAGCCATTGTAGAATAGCTTGTGGATTCAACATCGAACTCCGACGGAATCGCTGATCTTTTGCTTAGCAAAGTTGGGATCTGTTCCGGATAGCTTAGAAGGAGTTCGGTGTGTGGATAGATATGCAATGGATCGTTTTCGCGAAGTGGAGTCCGAAGTTTAATCGTTAAAGTAGAGTTTCCGCTCGCGGACCCTTAGGGGCCTCTTGATATTGAGTTGGAAGGAGTGCCAGAGTTCGTCTATGTCGACGTCTATGAGAACGCCAATCCCTGACATGCCGCCGGCGTTGTTGATGAGGATGTCGGGTCCTGTTGAAAAGTGGGCGATGATTTGGTCGAAGACTATTTGGATTGAGGGTTGAGAGGTGATATCTGCTGTCGCGAGGAACATCTCTGCGGTGCTGCAGGTTTCTTTGATTTTGGTGGCGCTCTTTCTTCTAAGGTGAGAGCGTGCGACCTAGAAGGACGATGCCTTTTGTGTGGGCTTTAGCGAAGGCTATGGCGATGGCTTGTCCCATGCCTCGTCCTGCGCCTGTGGTGAGGACCATCTTGTCGGAGCAGTCGAGTGTGGTGGTGTCGGGTCGATTGCTGGATACTGGTTATTATGGTGAGTAGGCGTGAAAGTAGGGTAAAGGCGGGCGGCCATGGTGCTGCGTGTCAATTGTTCTTGCTGCTTCGCCCTACTTTATGAGGAGCTTTAGTACACCTGTGATAGTACCTCAATGCTAATGTAGTCCAGCTCCCTCCTCGGCATTACCCAGCGGACATGACGGCGATGCCTTGAGCTTGAGATAGAGCTGAATGGTAGCTACCACGCTACTCCTTGGCTTGCTGACTACTTTGCGGTTCCTCCTGGCCGCTTTCTTACCACCACTCGGTGCAGCTGCGTTGCAGGAAGATTGTCAGAGCACATGTGTGTGTATTCGAACTAGGTTTAACACTTCAGTTGTACACACCTGGATTAGCGCAGAATCATGTCCTTCTCTGTTGACCTCTTGCAACGATAGTGAAATGTTCGTTTAAATGCACTTGATGTGTCGGACCTAAATGGCAGATGTGCATCCCGATTCTACCTGTCCGGTCGTTCTGTATACGCGCACCTTCCCGCTCTATCAGTAAGATCTCTACCATGTGCATGCTCATGCCCGCAAACGTACAAAACATGACCAACGAAATCAACGCCCGTGGCATATGAATGCCGCTCCTTTCTAGCTCATGCTCAAACTCCCTCAAACGCCAAGCTCTTTAATGCTTCGCCGTGACAGTCTCGCCGGTGGCCTTCTCGACCATCTCCTTGGCGATGTCTCCCAGGGCAACCATGCAGACCGTCTGCCAGACTCCCAAACCGATTCGTGGTGCAACACCACGGTAGAGACCTTTTAGGCCATTCTGCTTGTAGATGTAGGCGAACGTGTTTCCGACTGTCATCTTCTTCGGGCGGTTCGGGTCTTCCTTCTTCGATTGCATCTCGACACGGACGACTTCGATGGGCTGGTTCCAGGCACTGAGGCCACCACCGAGAGCAGAGGCCAAGATTCGCTCTGGGGCGGAGAGCTTCTGCGAAGTGTCGGTCTTGCCGGTGAAGCTGCGGATACCGTTCTCACTGTAAATTGTCAGCTCTTGCATGTCCTTGGATTCCTCATTTGCAGGCAGACGTACGCAACTCTGCTGAGACCGAATCGCGAACCCCAGTTGGTGACCTGTCGCACAGCGACCGCATTCACACCCTTGTTGATACCCTTGATACCCTCGGCGCGGTAGATGGCCATGAAGGTCTCCATCGTGCCCGGTGGCTTCGCGCCTCCTGCCAAGGCCTTGTGCTTGGTCATCTCGACAGTCTTCATGCACGTGCAGAAACCCATGGTGGCGTATGCCTGCGCGAGACCACCAAGCATACCACCGCTGATACCAGCCACGAAGTTGCTCGCGCCGAAGCTCTTGGCGTAGTATTCACCCTCGGAAGCTACGAAGAGCAGGACGGCGCCTTTGGAGGAAGCCTCAATCCAGGCCCATGGGATGAGACCCTGGTAGACTGTGCGATGCTGTCAGCTAGCTGTATCCTGCCGTATCGTACGCATGTCATGTCTACTCACAGCCGAAGATACCACCACGACTCCAGATCCTCGCGATAGCACCTGCCATGCCGTCCTTTCGGTTTGCAGCCATGGTGGTCTTCATCACCTCGAGAGGCTGGCCAAGGGTCGTCACCTCGAACAGATTCAGACCGGCGCCCAGCAGCAAGTTGCTGAACTTGACCGGCTTCTTCTCGAGCTTCTTGCCATCAGTGCTAACGACGGACATGCTGGTGTGCGGTGTTGCGCTGGTATGAAAGGCCGGACCAAGGCAATCGTGCGGCTTCGTCGCCTAGTGCTCGGGGATAGAGGTGGAAGTGGGTGTTGTGGTGCAAGTTGGATTGGGGGCTGCGAGTGATCCTACGACTCGGTTGGGACGAGAGGGCTGAGACAAAGCAGTACTCGGCGAGTCGGCTGAGCGAAGAGGAGGAAACGTGACAAGCACAGCGAGCGGTATACACAGGTGCAAGGTGTGGGACGAACAGAACACGACTTCACACAATAGAACTACCTCTTAGTGCGGGTCAGCAAGAATGCCTGACTTGCTTGGGACGTCGATATCTTATCGTTCAAACTTTTTTGGTTGAGCCGTCGCATTCGACGAAGCTCTGACCTTCTTCGGAGTCCGCACGAGAAGACAGCGGGGCCTATCGATCATAATCATCATATGCTCGCTTCCTTGATTATTATGCTTACTGAGCTCAGCTCGGGCAGATTGCGATGCTCAACAATGAAGCTCAACCCTCCACATGACAGTCTCACCGGCGTTGCGACTCCATGGTCAGCGGTATTGCGCGAGAACCAAACGGGGCCCCCGGCTATGCGATAACGACGACCCCAGATCGCGTTAGGGAGTGCTTTCGGCGTATGGCAAAGTGAAGCTGATGGACAGAAACAGAATCGCACCATCTCGTCGCTGGACAATAGTACAGCTGTCGCCCTGATTCTGAGGTCTGGTCCTACACAGACTTCATCAGGCTAATCTAGTTGTCACACTCGCTCGAAAACCTCTAGCTCCCAATGATCCAACAGCCATCCCTATTGACACACGCAAAAGACTGGTAATACACTGATAGAAGCGCTTTCTGGTAATCGCGCGTCACCGCCATCTCACTTTTTCTTCATCTTCATTTCGCTACCACCTCCATCGCCTCCAAGTATGTGCAACGCTCGCCTTACGCGTGCATCGCTGTTTGGTATGCGCGGAAATGTGTAGGCAATTCACAACTTGGCGCCGACAAGCTTGGCCCAGGCCTCGGTGCTGAATGACTTGGGTCGCTCAATTGGTGCACCAACAGCGCGGTCAATGATGAGCTGTGGAAGTACACCAAGGGCTCTGCTGACACCGAAGAGGACGGTGTAAAAGTTCTGCTCGGTGAGACCGTAGTACTGGAGGAGTACACCGGAGTGTGCGTCGACGTTAGGGTATGGGTTCTTGGTCTTTCCGTGCTCCGTAAGGACACCTGGAGCAATCTTGTAGACTTGGGAGACGAGCTTGAACAGTGGGTCGTCTGGGAGGTGCTTGAGGGCAAACTCGCGCTGCGACACGTAACGTGGGTCAGTCTTGCGCAGGACGGCGTGGCCGTAACCTGGCACAACGCGACCGCCCTTGAGGGTGTCCCAGAGGTACTTGGTGATGTTCGCGTCGGACAAATCGGAGCCAACGGTCTTCTTCATCTCCTGGAGCCAGTTGAGCACTTCCTGGTTGGCAAGACCGTGGAGAGGACCAGCGAGACCGTTCAGACCGGCGGCAAGGGACAGGAACGGCGAGGAGAGAGCCGAGCCGACCAGGTGAGTGGTGTGGGCAGAGACGTTGCCACCCTCGTGGTCAGAGTGGATGGTCAGGTAGAGGCGCATAAGCTCGACAAAGTCGCTATTCTCAGCGAAGCCGAGCTGGTTGGCCAAGTTGTAACCGTAGTCCTTGTCCTTCTGGATTGGCGCAACTTTTCCATCTTTGTAAACGTTGCGATAGATGCGGGCAGCAATCGTAGGGAGTTTCGCAATCAAGTCCATGCTGTCCTCGAATGTGTGCTCCCAGTACTCGGTCTTCTTGACACCCTTGGCGTAGGCCTTTGCGAAGGAGGATTCGTGCTCGAGGGCGTTGACGGCGATCGAGAACTGGGCCATGGGGTGGAGGTCGGATGGGCAGCGGTCGATGAGCTCCGTGACGAACGATGGGACGTCGGAACGGGCAGCCCACTCGGCGGAGAGGTCCCGGACCTGCTGCTCAGTTGGGACCTCGCCGGTCAAGAGAAGCCAGAAAAGACCTTCTGGCAATGGCTCCTGGCCACCTGGTGCCTTTGGGAGAAGCTCCTGGCATTCTGGGATAGTCTTGCCGCGGAATCGAATGCCCTCCTCAGCGTCAAGAACTGAGCCCTCCCACACGAGAGACTTGATGCCGCGGGCACCACCGTATACCTGGTCAAGAGTGACCTCGCCAACGACCTTGTTGCCGTACTCCTTCTTTAACTTCTTGATCTGCTCGACCGTCTCCGGTAGACTGGCAGCGAACGTCTCCTTCAACGACTGTACGATAACGAGCGATTAGCACAAGCCCTGTGGATGGCATCGTCGGCCGGCCAAAGCGATCGCATCACTTACAGCGCTCTTGCTGGCGTAGCTCCTTGTTGCGTTGAACGCCGAGCGCGAAGGCCAGCTCTGAAAGGCAGGCTGAGCGGCCATGGTGCGGCGAAGCGCAGTCCGGGATATGCTGGTGAGGGCCATGTCGACGGGGTGATGCAGGTCTATAGCAGAGGACGAGAAGTGGTCAGAAGAATCAGCCCGAACGACAGGTTCGGTGCTGGAGACTACACGAGGCGAAAAGTGGCTATGGCGTGAAGAGACTGTGGTTGTCCAAGATTTGTTGGTGAAGATTTGACGGGACGCGGGAGCTTTCGCGAATGCTGCACGGATGCCATTGCGCCCAGGGCTACTGTACATCCACAGTACAGTACATCTCAGCAGGCCGATAACGGGTTCATGCAGCGGGAAATGGGTATGATGCTGGCCAGTCCACAGACATGGTCTATCTTGTGTCGCACGGTGAATGCAGCATCGGAGCCCTGCCTTTACAATTCACTCGGTCATTCACATGTTCAAACTTCATGTCTTGCAAGACGCACGTGTTGAGGATCTGCGCAGATGCCGGCGGGAAGAGAGAGAGCTATGACATTTTGCTTCGGCCGAGGAAGCTGCAGGGCACGTGCAGAGACACTCCGACCAGACTTTGCGAACATTCTTACGTTACTCCTTTGCCCCTTGCAGGTTCCTTTGCTGGACATCATCAACCTCCCGTGAAATACCACAATCGACACCTCCTTCCCCCCGCTGCCTCGTCGCCGGCTCTGGAACTGCCTAATAAGAGACCTCTTGGTACGACATTGAGCACTTGCCGCATTTGTGACCCGTGCGACCGTCTGCCATCTGCCAGTGGGAAGGCAACTTCCGTCACCATCGAGTGAACACTGACCTTCCTTCACGTCCGTTCACTTTGAAGACTCGGTTTGAGACTATCAAGTGTTGTCGCCGCTCTCACTAGGCTCCATAAGACTCGCTTCTGCGCGCTTTCAGCTGCTTCTGGCACACAGTCAGACCAGGACCAGTTTCGGATCAGCTCAACTCACCTTCTACCGTGCGCACTCCCGCTGTAATTTCGAAGCCTACCACACGCAAAGCTACTTCGGACACTGAGCACACTTCGCCGATCATCCCGCACGGGTGGGTCCCAACGCTCCGTAGTCGAGCAGAAACAAGGGGCCAAGGAGTGGGCACCTCTGGCAGAGAATACAATACTCGAGCCTTCAATACAAAGGTATCTGGGCAGCGCCTATTGCGCTTGCCGATCAGGACAGACAACGCATCCCACCACGTAGCGTGAAGGGCCTTACCACTCAACAGGAGACAGTAGCTGTCGCGAATTTCTGTTGCTGACCCGCCTGCAGTAATTGCAGTGAGCTATCATCTGTAGACTGGTGACAGAGCCATCCAAGGCCGCACGTAGAGCGTAGCTCGACATCTTTGACACAGACAAGCGCATCGTAGGCTTCATCGCCATGGCGGCTCCAGACGTAAATGACCTTGACGGTCTCCTTTCTTCACTGAACCAGCTGAAGCCACCGGGAGCAAGCAAAAACAAGATCGCGACCATTACGCAGATTTGCGTCAACAACATACAGGTACGTCCTCCTTCAACGGCCGACGGGCAGCACGTGACGAAAGGTGGCGCACGCGACGAGGAGACGAGACTAACAAACGGCGCGCAGGCAGAATCCACAATCGTGCAAGCCTTCTACCGCGCACTCAAGAAGGCGCCAGCAACACATAAACTCGGCGCATTGTATGTGATCGACAGCGTTGTACGACAATGGATAGACGCCGCAAAGAAGAACGGACAAAATCTGCACATTGAAGGTCGCGGTGAGATGGGCTCGTACCCTGCCGCTGTTAAGCGCGTTACTGAACTGTTGCCTGCACTGTTTGACGACATCATGAAAGGCATTCCTGAAGATCAGAAGCCGAAACTCGCGAATATGATCACCATCTGGGAACGAGGCAGCACCTTCCCTTCACATTTGATTGCAGAGTTCAAGGCCAAACTCAGTGGCGCACCAATTCAAGCTGCACTCGCGCCAGCAGCCTCTGCGCCTGCACCTGCACCTCCAGCGGTCGACGGCAACATTGCGCCTGCGACGACACAGCGACCATCGACAGAGAAGTTCATGGCACCCATTCCAACTAGACCTGTACAGACCCCTGTCGGTTATCCGCCGGCTCATTTGTACCAACAAGGTCTGCTTCCCGCAGCTCAAGCTGCGCCACAGCCACCTCAGATGCAGGCAAACGGCCATGCTCCACAGCATCCGCAGGCACCAACTCAATCTCAGGCTGCCCAACCCTTGACTCTACCAGCTGCGGATCTTAACAGCATCATGGCTGCGCTACAGAAAGGCGTACCGCCACCTGCGCCTACTCCAACGATTCCACCTGCGTCACAACCTGCAGCACCACCGCCAGGATATCCAGCAGGCCTTCCTGCAGGTCTGCCACCTCAGCTGGCTGCATTGTTCAGTCAACAAACACTAGGACAACAAGCAGCACCAGCGCAGGCGCCTGTACCGCCACCGTATGGCTTCCCTACACCTTCTGCGCCTCCGCTGCCGACTCCCACATTTCAGCAACCACCTCTCCCGCAGTTCCCCAGCTACCCTCCCCAGCCGCCGCCATCTATCCCACAAGGGTTTCCCGTCGCTCCTCCTCCGACGCAAGCATCGCAACGCGCACCGCCAGCTGATCCACTTGCGCAGCTGCGAGGTCTTCTCCCCGAGAATATCTTGAACGACCACCAAAAACTCATCCCCGCCCTGCAACTCCTACAGGATCTTCAGAAGGATGGCATCCCGCCCGATAAGTGGGGCCCCGTGCTGAAGGCATTTGAAGAACAGTATCAGCCACCAGCACCCGCGTATGCCGCTCAAGGTGATTATGGTCGTAATGGCAGAGGTCGTAGCAGGAGCCCTGAGCGAGGCGGTCATGGTGGACGCGGCAGTCCCGTGTATGGCTCATACGATGCCAACTCGCGCCAGAATGATGAAGGCCGTGGTGGCAACCAGCGTGGTCGTTACCGCCAGCGCTCCCCCATGCGCAATAGTCCTGGACCCGGGGCGTATGCGATGAACGGTAGGCCTATGCAGCCAAAGTACATCGGACATGACAGCAGCTTGCCCCCGGACAATATTAAAGTCTTGTCACGCACCCTATTCGTTGGTGGTGCCAACGGATCCCAACAGGAGATCCAGGATGTGTTTGAACGCTACGGCCGTGTACAGACGTGCATCGCAAACCGTGACAAGCGCCATGCCTTCGTGAAGATGACAACACGTAATCATGCTTTGGCCGCGAAAGCTGGAATGGAGGAAATGCAGAACCGCAACGATCGAGAGGTCATGGCCATCGCACGGCAGACCAAATGGGGTGTTGGATTCGGACCACGTGAGTGCTGCGACTACCAGCGGGGTGAGAGTATTATTCCCATCCACAAGCTCACTGAGGCGGATCTCAAGTGGCTTCACACAGCTGAGTACGGTGGCACTGGCGGCAGGTCGCTTGAAGGAGGAATGGTTTTGGAGGAGCCAGATATCGAAATTGGAGCCGGAGTCAGCAGCAAGGCGATGAGCAAGCGTGTAGGGCCGGAGAACAACGCGCCTGCGAAGAGGCAGCGAGAAGATGGCGGAGGTGGGGGCGGACGACGACATGGCAAGAAGCATCAAGGCGGAGGTGGAGGTGGAGGCGATCAAGGGTATGGAGGATACAGCGGCGTGACAGGCGGCGGACCTCCGGCAATGGAGCCGTATGCTTATGCCGCAAGGCCAGAGCCTGTGGCTGTTGCGACTCCACCAGCAGTGCCTGGGTTCGGATTCAGCTTTCTGCCACAGAATCGGTGATCGACTTGCTTGATTGGACTTAGCGAGGCGTTGGACGAGAATCGGGCCAAACCAGCATCGGAGCAGAAACGATATCAGGAGTTTGCATTGCCACGGCATAGCATATGGTTTTGCATTGGCTCTTTCTGTAAGCATCCATATAACTACGTGCTCATTGCGAAAAGTACTCCCCTTTCGATGCCACTTCACAACCACTCCATAACCACCACAAGGCGTGAAGTGCGCCCCTGCTCAATATTTCGTCAATACGAAGCACGAATGATAGATGGACTTGGTGTTGACTGCGAATAGACTTTTCGCCTAAGGCGTTCTGACAGTATTTGGAGGATCGCGAAGCATTGCGCTTCTGGAGCTCCTTCCGCACTCGATGCCTTTGTTGGACACCAGCTGTACCAACTCAGGCCTGAGACACGAAAGGATCATTGATCAGCATTGGCGCCGCTCAGGGTCTGGGATACATCATGCCGCGTATCCGGCACATGGCAGAACGTGCATATCTCCACGGTATATGATGGACGCATGCCCGACATAGATCAAGACCTTATCCCAGAGTCACTACCAAGACTTCTCCGTCGGAGTTTCTCACACCATGGACAACAACCCCATCCACCTCGCCATGATGGCCGCTGGAAGCTGTCTCGCCCTCATGCTCTACACCATCACATACCGCCTCTTTTTTCATCCACTGGCGGCAGTCCCTGGCCCCCTCCTCGCTCGAATCAGCAAATTGTACGAAATGTATTACGAACTATGGCTCCCAGGCCAGTATCCTTTCAGAATTAAGGATCTACACGCCGAATACGGTCCCATCATCCGCCCGGTCCCCGGTGAAGTCCACGTCAACGACCCGGAGTTTCTGGATACCATCTATGCTCTGAGGAATCGGAACAATCCGAACAAGTTTGGTCTTATGGTGGATCAAAGTGTTGCGGGCGCGGAGGATTTCTATCTACATAAGATGAGAAGGGACGCGTTGAATCCGTATTTCAGTCAGAGGACTGTCATGAAGATGGAGGGTCTGATGGTGGAGAAGAGGGAGGAGTTGTTCAAGCACTTTGAGCTTGCGCTGGAGGCTGTGGATGTGTTGAATCTATCGGATGCGTTCTTTGCTTTTGCGAATGATTTGGTGAGGAATTTTTGTTTCGGGAGTGATAATGGTCTTATGAGTCGGTTGCCAGAGGCGAAAGTTGAGAGGAATAATCTCATGAGACTTCTCACGGGTGTGAAGATTAACAAGCATTTCCCTTGGGTTGGAAGGGTGTTGAGTAAGGTGGGAGCTTTCGCCATTCCGCCGGCTGTGATGGATTTGATCAGGTTTAAGGCTGCGGCTGGCAGGGACATTGAGGTGGTTCTGGCTGATACGAAGAATGAGAAGAAGGGGAGACATTCTGTGTTCTACGAGTTGAGGGATAGTGAGATCCTCCCACCGGAGGAGAAGACGCTGCCGCGACTGCAGGATGAAGCGACGATTTTGGTAATGGCTGGGACGGAGTCGACGGCGAAGTCTTTGGGGTATGGGTCGTTCTACTTGCTGTACTACCCGGAGACACTGAGGAAACTGCGGGATGAGCTGCGCGAAGCACGAAGCAGATCCGAGAACGAAGCGCTGTCGCTCACTGAGCTGCTGCAATTGCCTTATTTGAATGCAGTGATGCTCGAGACGAATCGCCTCACCTTCGGCGTGACGAATCGCATGACCCGCTACTCACCCACCGAGACTCTCTCATACACCGCCAGCTATGGCCCCAACAAAGGGACGACATACACTTTCCCACCTAACACTGAAATGTCGTGTGTCACTTACTGCACCCACACAAACGGAGAGCTCTTCCCAAATCCTCTCATATTTGACCCAGAGCGATGGATCGGAGAAGGTGAGGATGTCAAGATGCGGAAAAGGAGCATGATGGCAATGGGAAAGGGTCATAGGAGGTGCTTGGGCATGAACGTGGCGAATGCGGCGATGTGTCTAGTTTTGGAGAAGTTCGCAGAATTCGAGTGCGAGCTGCATGAGACGGATTATAGGGATGTGGCGTTTCTGCATGATTATCAGATTGCGCATCCGAGGTTGGATACGGAGGGCATTCAGGTTTTGGTTAGGGAGAAATTGGAGTGAGATAGAAGTACATGGCCAGAAACTTTGAATTATTCGTTCGTTTGTTGCTGTTTGTACTGTACCACGAGCAATCTGGCATCATGCTTGGTGCCATGTGTCGTGACCAGGCTGTGAGCTGAACTATCTGCTTCGCATCCTGATATCAATGGCACTATAATCATGCAAGTGACGTTCAGGGCCTGTTATTGCCGCTTGTTTGATGCGGCCATTTGCTCCTGCCATTTGCGATCCGGCGTCTCGTACTTGCGCTGCACCGACCTCAGCGCATGGCCGAAGAAGGTGGAGTGCTTCATTAGGTCCTTGAGACGCCCTCTTTACTCGTCGTCATCGTCTTGCTGTACAAACGGGTTGGCGATCTCCTCGCTGCCATCCAGTGGCGATATCAGGACCAGGAGTGTGCCTCGTGCCACCAGGAGACCCAAACTGCGGGTGCTTTCGTTGCCTTCTTCGTCTGTTTGATGTTAGTATGGTCTCCATGCGGAGGACTTGATGTGATTACCTCTCGTCACTTCCTTGACGTTGTCCAAAACGAGGTTCATGAGTTGATCATAGCCTTTCAAAGTGCCAGTCACTAGCAAGTACCAGTCAGAACAGCTCAAGAATCTAACGCTCATCCAAAACACACCTTCTCGACCACCGTTGAACTTCACACTGATGTCCTTGTCCATGTATTTGGCCAGATCGAGAATGTTTTCTTTCTTTCTCTCCGCGCCCTGTTGATTGCCTCCGCCACGACCGCCACGATCTCCTTGACCACGGCCACGCCCGCGGCCTCCTCTGTCGCCACCGCCTCTGAAACTTGCGCGCTCCGACATGATGTGTGGTGTGCAAGGTGCAGTTGTGATTTTATGTCAACGACGACTGCAACAAGACTGCGGACTGGCTGGTCGGAGTCGGTTCCGCTCCCACGCATGCAGTCCAAAGGCCTGGCTGGCATTAGTTCGAAAGCGCCCCGCCGGTGCACGGCAGGCAAACAGCGAAGCGGTGGATAACTATGGAATTGCGCGGGACCGATCAATGCTGCGACGGAATTCAATCAAAATTGAACAGAAAATTGGCGAGGACGATGTTGTGCCAGGCCGACGGCGATCAGCCGCTCCAGCCGCGCCCGGTGCTTCCCTGCTCATGCTCGGAGGGTTGAGCGGGAGCAGTGGTCACTGGTGGAGGAGGAGGACTGGAAGCGCGGAGTGGTGGAGGCTGCGCGTCGCATCCGAAAACCTCTCCGCCCGGGCCTTCTCGTCGCACTCCTGACTCCTCCTTGACTATCTTCCTACGACACACTATGCCCCAGCCATCATGGAGTCCACCGCATCAGCGACAGCCATCGACAGCGCCAAACGAAAGCGGAGTCCCTCGATGGGCAGCAGCAGTGGGCCAGCACCCAAGTCTGCAAAGACGGGCAGCCAGCTGAGCATCAACTACCTCGCCCGCCAGTCGCACGACGACTTGCCGCTCATCAACAAAGAGGACACGCTCCCAAACCTGCTCAGTCTGCTATCGGCCTACAGCAACATCCTCGACCGACACGAGTCGCTGGCCTCCAATTTGGGAGCCCGACCGCTCGGACCGATACTGATCAAGCGCTTCGAACGCTGCTTCGAAACACCGCCCAAGGTCGTCGCGACACACCAGAAGAACTCGTCGGGCAATCCCGAGGATGCATTGCAAATTACATGGCTCGAGGTCATCGAGTTCGCCCGCTCGCACCCGAGTCAGTTCACCTTGACCACCTTCTCGGAGGGCAAGCGCGTCTGTCAGTTCTACTACCCGCAGAAGCACTTGCGTGTGCAGATCAGCGAGGAGGACTTCCTGTTCATTAACAGTGGACGATGCCAGGAGCTCATCCCGCCGCTTCCTATCTGGGAGGACGAGGAGAAGGAAGTGGGCACATGCGACGTGTTGGAGGCCAAGCTCAAGGAGCTCACGAACGCGGCAGACATAGTCGCGGCCAGGACTAGACAGCTCAGCCATCGACTGAAGGGACGTAGAGCGGCCATACTCGAGAGGCGAGCAGAAGGTGGCAGCGGGACACCGGCCAAAGCGAATGCTGTGCAGACGACAACTGCCCCGCCAACATCATCTGGCTCCAACTTTGTCGCCGTCAACTCATCCAACGGTACATCAGCAAGTGATGCTGCCAGGCCAGAACCAGTGCATCCGAGTCTTGGGTCGTCCGCGGCGGTCAGGAACGAGCTACTGCGGCACTTCGAAAGCCTACCACATAACCAAGGATCGGGCAGACCACAAGCAAGACATCACTCTGTTTTGGAGCAGTTGGCTCCTCGAGCTGCAGAGGTCGCGGTTAATCACCATGAAGCTGCCGAGTCCAACGCCTCCTCGCTGTCACCGGTCCCGCCCAATGCTTTCGGCAATGACACGCTATTGTATGCTGCCGGTGACGGCACGGCACCTTCTCGTACACAATCGGTCACTCACGTCGCCGGTATAGGCCATCGGCCGTCGTCTAGTATTGGCGGCAACATGTACAGTGGCACTCATGCACCGCTCAAACACAACTTCAGTCGTCCGTTGCCGCCTGCACTTGAGAGTAGCCAACCCTTCCGACCATTGTGCCAGGCTCACATGGACGGCTTGCCTCGTGGTCAGCGTGTGTTGCCTCCGTGCGACCGATGCCGGCGTTTGCGAATGGACTGCGTGAAGAACCTGACTTCCTGTGCTGGCTGCACAAGAAAGCACGCCCGTTGCCATTGGCGTGATGTGTCGCGCGACGAACTTGGGGCGCTTGATCACTTGATGGACTCGGCGTATCCTCCATCGGTCGGTGACTCCCCGTCACATGACTCCGCACAAGGCAATGGCTACCTGAATGGAGGCAGCGAGGATGGCGAGAATCGGAACGAGGAGAGCGACGAAGACGATAGCAATCCTCTTGAAGACTTGGAAGCTCTAGACGCCAAAGAAGAGCAGGAGATGCAGACCAGAGAAGACGAAGAGGGCCTGGCCAACGCTCGGCAGCTTGCTCGACGAGGTTGGGAGGATGGCCAAGATGGAGCAGTTGGCTTGGTAGGTGAAGGAACGCAAACTGCTAAGACAGTAGAACATCCAAAAAGCACACAACAGGACCGGCTCGAAGACGGTGTCGAACATGCCCAGGACCCGCTGAGCCTCAATACTAAGCGACCGAGCTATGACCCAGTCCACGATGAGTCGCACAAAGGTCAGACTGAAGGTGGATTTGCCGATCCGGGCGATGATGCAGAGCCCTTGACGGTGGCAGGTGCTGAGTTGAATGGCCATTCTTCAGACCATGCAGGCGGATTTCAGGCGGTGAACAACAATGCTGGCGATAGTGTAACTATTAGTTCTGGCTGGCGGGCTGTTTGACTGCGCGCAACCGCCGAACCTTCCCGTTTGCCGGGTCGTGAGCAGCTTGCAGCATAGCGATCTAGACAAGGTGCAAAGAACTGGCGCTGTTTCGAAGTCTGATGCGGTTGGCCCGCTCCGCTCGAGATGTCGTGTCACCTGAGTCGAGTCGAGCTGCTGATCACCCATACGTTTGATCGTCGACACTGCAGATGGTATGATGACAAGCTCCAGACGTTATACAAGAGCCAGGAAATTCTCCGAAGCCAAGCCTTCCAAGACGCTGCCGTTGCTGTGCCTGACAATGTTGGCATCTGAGAGCCGAGAGAGCCTGGATTCGAAGGCCCGCGTTACATCACATATGTTCTGGTGCGACGTTTCGTTCTACCTCATGAGGATGACGACGAGGAGCGACATGCGAGACATAGCTGCTTCTGCAGGGTAATATTGATTGATGGTGTGGGTCCTCATCAATCTGGCTGATCGGATTAGACCTCATCGCGCAGAACTCCACACACCAAGCGCGGCTGCTGGGACGGATGGCCACTGGCATTTGATGGAGGCGTGCGCTTGCTGAAACGTCAGAAGAACGGCAGAGACAAGGGTTGCACGGGATGGAGATCAGGAACGCGCAGCAGTAGCGCCATCAGGACCCAGAGTTCAAGCTGGAGAAAGGACTTCATGCCTGCCGATGCGAAGCGCGCAGATGAGGCAGGTACCACCCATCTGCCATGCGAGAGGCAAGAGTATCCCAGTTCCACGCCTACGGCAGAACAACCATCCACGCGCTCAATGCAAATAACCGTATCGAGTCAGATCAGTTGCAACGTCACTTCTTAGCAGCAGCCCTGGGAGACGAAGGCTTTTCAATAGAGCACAGCAAAGAAGCAATACGCGAAGCAATACGTATACTTCAGGATTCCGCTCTACCCTCTGGGGAGTCGTTGGGTGGATAAGCCTCGCTTGTAGTTGACCGTGTCCCTCGACACTTCCGGGCGTGACAGGGCTCTTCCCTGCCTGTGTAACCATCATAACGACACGGACGCTTTGACAACTCCAACAACCCGGTGGAGTCACCAGAATCTCTCATGATCACAATGTCACATCCATACTGGAGTCTGGAGATCGGATGATGATTACACACGACGACGTCGCTCAAGCCATGGCCTAATCACGGGTCCTGGCATTGACATCTGCCACCGTCCAACGATACATCGCGTGCTGAGTGGATGGCTGCAGCTCTCGTCGAAGCATCGGGACTCCACCAATACACGGCAGGAGCCCACTCTGCGCCACCAGTGCTGCGCGGCTTCATCTGGCAGTAGGAATGCAAGCCAGTTGACAAGCGTTCTGTTCATCCTGCACGACCATCGCATGATCAAGGCTTCCTGCAGATCCGCGCTTCCTGACTCGTGGGCGTATCGTTGCCAGTAGCCGCAGTGGCGTCTCCAACCTGGATACATACAGAAGGGCCCGACTCTGCTCGATCAGTAGTCTCTGAAACAGTCCGTGCTCACTACAGATGTAGTGCAGGGAGCATTTGCAGACCGCCTAAACATCACAACGAACCGTCTGCAATGGGGCAGATCCGCGAGATGGTTGAGGATGACTTCGATTGTCTGCACCACTTACGCCTGTCACTCGGCCATCGATCGGATATCACCATGCTCGCTGTACCGGCTGGTAACTGCCGATGCTGTTGCATTCCACAGGTTGCAGGCGTCCTGCCGTATGGCTGACGTTGCAGTGGCTAGACCACCCTCTCAACGACTTACTACTACCCTGATCCAATCTACCGGGCCGTAGCTGCGCACCAGAGTTGACGTGCAAGGCATCTACTCTGCGCTAGGAGACGTCTGGCCGCACGAATACTTATTCTCAGCAAGGTCTACATTCGCGGCAGAGAATTCCTTCTGTACACCATCACGCTCTTCACAGCCGTCCCAAACAGTCATCATTCCTGAGGCCACACTACATATACGACTGGTTGGACTATCCCTTGCTGGTCTTATAGCAATCCGTTCAGAATTACTGGAAATTGCTCGCCTACTCTTGCTTAAATTTGTCTGGACGACCAACAGACTCTTCGGGTACGGTTGTACCTGGCATTTACCTTTGCATCCAGACTGTACTGACCGGGCCACCCAGATCGCTGCCCATGACACCCTCCACTCCAGCCCTGACATAAGGTTTGCGTTGCGTGCGACACGAGCGCAGTCTGCCAGCCTGAGGATGTTAGTGCACAGTAGTGAGTTGAACGAGCCTCTTTAGCCTCTTTAGCCTCCTGAACCATATGTGTTCATGCCACGATTAAAAGCCACACACTTTCCAATTCACCGAGACATTCCCACTCGCCTGAGTCTCCCTTTATTGAATTTGCTCGTCTGAATATTGGACTTTGGTCAGGGGAGGGTTTTGTCTTGTGTATGGCGTCTTAGAGATGCAACGCGATAGGTTCTGGAGAACACAGCTGACAATGCGTTGCAGTACTCACCATGTCGTCCTCCGCGACGCCGACTCGAACTGGACGTGGCGTAGTCGTGCCCGGTATCGACACCAGTGGCCCGGCTGAAAGGATTCATGCCTTCAGCGGACTGCCTCTCACGCCACCGCAGTCTGCCTCTAGCTCGGACTCCCGTCGACCGTCACTTGCATATTCTGCGTTGTCCGATGCCTCGCATTCTGGACCGTCGTCGATCAGTGGCTATTCCCAGCCCGCGACGCCAGTCCACAGCATGGCGCAGTCTCAAGACTTCGCTCCGCAATGGACGGACGGCGTCGACCTCCATGCTTCTATGGAAGCCAATATGAACGGTAGTTGCCAGAATGCAAACTTGGGCGAGCCCATGTTCGGCGTGCCGTTCCAGCAGCCCCCAATGACTGATGCCCAGAGCATGCCGATGTACTCTTCCGTCGGACAGGAAAGCCTTGCGCCCACAATGGCTGCGTCGCCCGCCCGTAACGCCTGGACGAATGCTCAGCAAACGTATTCCAGCTTCATCGCAAGTAATGGTCTTAACTTCAGCCAGGTATGCTCTCCAGCAACTTCCACTTACCCGAATGTGGACTCTTCATTTCAACAATCCTTCGAACAGCCCGGCTATCCTCAGTACGAAGCGACCCATGCCTCGCTGGCCCCGTCTGTCTTTCAAGAGCCACAGCACGTCGTTCCTTCCCAGGTCAATTCTCAGGATGACTACACTATGGACACCGGCATCGGATACGGCACAAGCGAACATGTTCATGATGGCTACACTGGCAGCTTTGAGTCGACCACCTCGGGATACGGCGACTTTTACCCCGTTGGACCTGAAAGCCCCATGGGTGCGTACTTTGATGAGTCGGATCCTGACTTTGTGCGCATCAAGGACGAGTACTCATCGTCCCCTTCGCGTGGAACCTCATCGCGATCGCGCCAGCTTCTAGGTGCATGTGACCCCCAGCGCATCCCGCGAAAAAATAGTCGATCTGCCAAGCGGTCACGGAAGTCCCAAGGCGAAGGCAAAGCGTGGTACCAGCATGAGGTCAACGGCACGATCGTGCGCTGCGAAGGCACGCCCTTTGAAATCAAGAACGACATGGTCGTCACGCATGAATCTAAGGACTCCAAGCCTCACCGCTGCACATATCCAGAGGAGTCTGGCAACCTCTGTAACCGCCGCTTCGAAAGAAGCGAGCATCTCAAACGGCATATGAGCATGCACTCCAAAGAGAAAGCATACCCATGCCCGCTGCCGAAGTGCAACAAGGCCTTCAGTCGTCCTGATAACACCTGCGACCATTTCAAGACACACCTTCGAACGCAAGCTAAGGGCCGCCGGAACCAGCTCTTCACGTTTCATGTTCTCGAGAAGCTGATCTTGGAGACGTTTGATGTGAAGACGGCGAAGAAGGTACGCATGATCCAGCTCTTCCGAATATCATAGTACTTACTGAATCTTCACAGTTTCTCAACAATCTACGAAAGTGGTTGGCCAATGAACACGAACAAGCGGAAGCCGAGTGCAGAGAAACCTTCATTCAAAAGCAAGAGTACGCAATGTGAACAACATCTCTATCACGACAGGAGAGGAACGGCAGTAATGAACGATTAAACTTAATGAATATCACGGCGGCTTTTGTGGATTACGGTCTCGGATATACCCCAACGGAAGGGCTGCTCATCGGGATTTTGGGAGAGGGAAAGCATGGGAAATGTACGAGGCTATGCGCTATGGCATGGAAGATCAAGGAGGATAGCATGCATCAAATTTTCGCTTCGGAGGTAACGGTCCTTTGTATTCTCGGTTTGGAATAATGCATTTTAGGTCACGAAACATTGATTAAGGAGGAAGGGATTTGTGGGGGGCGGTGGGGGAGGGGGGGGGCGGTTACAGGCTATGGAATTGAGATAATTGTATATGAAACAGCACCGTGTGCTTTTCTGCACAGACATTGATGTGTCGTTGTGATTGCTAAGCTTGATGTTTAGTAGCGGTCTTGAGCTTTGTACTGTTGCGCCCTTGACGTGATCGGCCCTGTACAAGGCATGATGAGTAAACGAATTGTCCGAGTCATACACCCTGGAATACATCGACACTCTAACATCGCAGCAACACATGCAGTGTGCACACCTTACCTACCGTTCCACCAGCTATGCAAGAGAGTCCACGTACCCCGGATTCAGGACCAGAAATCGACGACGCCCCATGCGTTGTCCCGGACATCTCCTTCACGCAAAAAAAGCAACCACGTCACACTTCAGGGTGTATCAGCCGCTCTCACATGCAAAGCTGATTCGACAGCCTTGATCTCCCGACAAACTTTCACCTCTTCAACTACGGTCCTCGGTATTTTGGCCCGACTATAACCCTATTCCCCTGAGACAGAGAGAGAGAGAGAGAGAGAGAGAGAAATTATAATCGTCGTATTAACAGGCCCGTTCCAAAAGATGCAGACGACCTCTGGAACACAACTTCCACATTCGAGGCAGACCGTGGTTTCGTCGTATATGCAATCCAAAGCAGACAAGCGAATCCTCACTGCCCAGCGCTCAATCAATGACCCGAAACCAAACCACGTTGACGTCCTAGGCATCATCTGCCACCTCGAAATCTACAGCCAGCTCCGCGACATCGAGAGTCACCTGGAAGTGCAATGCGCTCAGTAAGCCTTCGAGGAAGGCTATTGTGCGACTGGGTTGCGTCTACGAGGGGATTTTTAGGAAGCGCTTGATTGTAAAAGGTCGGCATCGCGACACTACGTGGCTGAGACTGATTGATGACGAATGGCCGGTGGCGAAGCTGGCGCTGGAGATGCGGATTGCGGATGGTGATTTCGATGCCGATGGAAATCAAAAGGTTGGTTTGGTTGAGCTTCGACGCGGATTTGAAGTGCATTCTTGACACAGTAGTCGGCCGCAGCTTTGGCTAAGTGGAAGATTGGAACGCCCAAAGAAACATCGACAGCCAACGTAGCAACCAAAAAATGTTCAGAGCTTTGAATCGTTCTGGTACCTCGGAGATCACGTCAACCATAACGCCATGCTCCCGCTGCCCTATTTAATGCAATCTGATATACAACACCTCATCTTCTTCACCTCTTCCGTTGCGCTCCTCTGAATATCATCCCCCCAACAACACCAGCAGCCACCGCCAATCCTCCAACGATAGCCATACCCACAAGACCCTCCTTATTCACCTTCTCCTCGATAAGTTGGCTCAAACTCTGCGCCTGGAGGTTGTTCGGCTCGATCTCGAGGAGGTTATCGTTGTATCGTCGCGCCTCGGCGTAGTTGCCCAGTTTGTAGTTGCCGAGTGCCAGGTAGTATAAGCATTCTCGCCTTCGGTCGGGGCTCTGTCGGAAAATGTCTGAGAGGAGGCGCACGCCTTCCTGTTGCTCGGTTCGCGATGAGGATTTTATGAGGCCCTGTGGGATGTTATGAGTGTCTACTTGGAGGTCTTGAGCTGGCGCACGCTGGTCGTACCCATGCGTAGTTGAACTTGGTCTGTAGCGAGACGTATTCGCCTTCTTTTTCGTATTGCGATCGGAGGACTTGGAGTTCTGCTGGTTTCAGGGGACTGTGAGAGTGTTAGATTCGTGCTGTTGGGTTGTCACTCGAGGCGATCGAGGCGATGGCATACCTCTCTGCATCAGCAGCATCTGGAAAGCGGGTTCGGTCAGCTTTGTTGTCCATGTTGATGGTTTCGCCTAGTCAGCGCAGTTGTATTGATTGCAGACTCACAAGGAAGATGTTCGGCCATTTTGAAGTCGTGGTTCGCTGTACCGAAGATGTGGTTTGCGACTGCCTTCCACAACTCTCTTCCGAGGCGTGGCTGCCAAACGTCACGTAGTTCTAGCGGGCAAGGGTCCGCAGCTTGGGGCGGGGCCGCGCGGGAGTCGGTCCGCGTCGCGTGGTTGCTGAGGAAGGAGCAATTTGTTTGGGAAGTGACGCGCTTCATCAACATCGGACCTCAAATCACATCACCACTGTCTAACCACTGGAACAACCTCCGCATACACTTGACGACACACTCCGCAAAGATGGTGCTATTCGACGAAGACCCGGTAGATTTGATGTCCGCGACGACATCCAAGTTCCGCATCGCGCCCGACAAGGACAGCTTGAACCGCATATCAGAATCACTACACACACTGGCGAGCGCGCGACAGTCGCGACTGGATCAACAGACAGACGTCCTCAGTAGCTTGAGTCGACGACTGAACAATATCAAGGGCCAGTACGACTACGAAGAGGAGCGACACGATGCAGGCCGGCATGCTGCAGAGATGCTCAAAATGGACACGGAGAAGTTCAGGATCGCGAAAGGCGTCAACGATGCAGAAATCGAGACGGAAAGATTAGGTGGAGAGCTTGCGTCGCTGAAGCAGCAATTGGAAACACTCGAGAAGGAAGGTGTCGAGGGTGGTGCGAGGAGATCTGTACAAGAGCAAGAGGATGCCAACATGTGAGTCGAAATGTATGACACAGGAATCGTGCATGCTGCTAACACGGCCAACAGCCTCAAGTTGAGCTTCTATCGATCCCTTGGAATCGAGGTGCGGCAAGACGCAAAGACTGGAGAATACAACCGGGCCATCGTCCACAACGTGAGTACAGGAGACGTCAATGTGGTCGATGTGGACAGTTCGCACACGCCGGGTCACTGCACAAAGGCTCTGTGGGATAGCATCTGATGCGACATGCCGAGAGGCGTTTGGCGTTTGCGGAAGATACCAGGATGGAGCTATGGCGTCTAGGAACAGCCTATACTTTGTCTGTGGCGATTCGACTGTCACCGTTGTTCAAATTGACTCTCTCTTTTACTTATACAGTCTGAGAGCCCACTGCATTTCGCTGCTTTCCTGTCCAGTCGTCGGCGAATTCGGCAACACAGCCTCTGTCATTTTCTGAGACTGAAACCGATCGTCTCGCGCAGACCATGTAGCCGCGTGGCATCGTCATCTTCAACTTCAGCAAACGGCAAGACACGCCGTAACCTCGCAAGAATTCATTGCGGCGAAGAAGCCTTCTGGTCACGCCAAACCACAGCCACAGTCTCGAATGAAGTTCAGTCTGCTACAATCGAGTACTACCCCTGAAATTGGAGCAACGCCTCACCATCACTATACCACGAAGTAGCTAGCTGTGATCCCGCGCAATTGTGCGACCAGACGTCCTTTTGCACCGCAACATGCTATTCATTTCCATCAGTGCAACATGGTTCTACTTCGAACACGAAACTTCGAGCCATTGATATCTTGGCTACGCATCTTGCGCCCTAGACAAAATCGTAAACGCTACTATCGCCGCTTGTGACCCTCTCGACGGCCGTACAGATGGTGTCAATTCTCGTAGAGACCACTGCAAGTTGAACTTCGACTTGAGCTCGCTTATTGGCGAAAGCTACTACTGTGCTGCTACATCAAGCTCCTCGCCTGGCTTCAGCTTCTCGAAGGTAAAGCGTCAGGCAGTGGGTAGCCAGAGTCACCCAAGTCCTGCTCATAACGGTACACTCACCGAAAAGAATATTGCAGTCGCGTCAGGCGGTCTATGATGGTCTGCACAAATTCAAGAAGAGCGTGTATCTCTGGGTTGGCAAATTGGCTGTTGATCCCACATGGGACAATAGCACGCAGTCTCGGACGCTCAGCATCCCTAGCACTGATGGTGAGGTGAATACGTCACCAGTTTTTTTCAGCTCCTTGATCTCGACAACCTCGAAAACTTTGACGGAGTGGCATGCGATACTCTGGTCGACTGGATGCCAATCGATTACTTCCACTACCTTGACAACCTCCAGACTACGATCCCGTATCTGACTCCATTTCAGAAGTTCGGAGGCAAGCTGCTGCACTACCCTGGAGAGTCCGACCTCCGTCCACTACTGCCAATCAGTCCGCGCGATCATGTACCCCAATGCTACCGACGAGGAGACGCAAGAGGCTTTGTCTGACTGGTGGTACCAGATCTACCTGATCCCAGGTACTGCTCACTGCGGCAGTAACACGCTTCTGACCAGGCCCATACCCATATGACAACATGGCCACCATCACTGACCGGGTGGAGAATGGTGCCAAGCCGAGCCGACTCAATGCGGCAGTCACTTTTACACCCAGCTCTTGCGTCGATCGACAGGTGGACCTACACGTTCCCTGCTTTCAAGGTGCCGATCTACTAGGTGTGGATGTTGCAGTGATGGGGTCAGGTGGCAGAGTTTACGTAAGCTAGTGGATGCAAGCTTTGAGTGAATGCATGTGATCCCACGGTCTCTAATCTCCTTGTAATCTTTCTGGTATTATTCGGCACTTCTCACCAAATTAAACACAAGACAACACTATCAGAACTACCACAAGACGCTCGCAATGGCGGACGATGATCACGCGGCCAAGCGTCGTCGGTAAGACCACTACTCTTGCATGTAAAGTCCCAGTGGCTGACGACCCTCACAGCTACACGGGCGGCATCATCACGCCCGTAGTTGGCGAGGGAAATGAGCGCTACAGAGTGTACGAGGACGATCTCCGTAAGGCCTCCCCGTTCTTTCGCATTGCAAGAACTGGGCTGAGGGCCGCAGCGGCAAAGTCCAGCTACCAGAGGACCAACCAGACACACTACTGCTCTATGTCGACTGGTTGAGCCGCAAACACATCACTGGCTGCGTCGCCAAAGATGGTGATCCGGACTTTCCGCAGCTTGCGAAAATGTATGTATTTGGCGAGAAGATTCAGGACATGTCGTTTCAAGATGCTGTGTTGGAGGAGCTGATCAATGACATTGATCGCGAAGATTGCAACTTTTTACCGGGCTCAGCAGCTGTGCGCGTTGTCTACGAGGGCACACCCGTTGAATCACCGGCACGCGATCTCATTGTCCAGGCTCACGTCAAGCACGCCACACACGAACTCGAGCCGGTCCCTAAGGCTGCGGACTGGAACGTGGATTTTCTGCTTGGTCTACTCCGTGCTTTGAGAAGGGTGAAGAAGCGTGACTCGGTTGGCGAGCTCTGGCCCATGCGGGACAGGTGGCTTAATAAAGGTAGTTGAGAGGCAACTTTGCAATCTGCACAGGGAGTCAATGGCATTGGCTCGAGCTTGATGCTGCAGTATTGGTCATCAGGTCGCTTGCACAGCTTAAAGGAATGTTGGTGAGCAAGCAGGAACCCGGAACTCAATGTCAGCTTGTTTGCTGGGCACTCAAAATTGCCATCAGATGAAGGGCAGCATCGTCAGTGAAGCTCAAAGTCGTTTGACTCTATCAGCATCACATGTATATCACATGCTTGAAGCAAAGTTCGTTGCGGCAGCTTCCGAATGAGCTCACCGTTGGTGTAGCTCTCTCCCCATACAAACACTGCATCAATGCTTCATCAATCACTTTGAGCACGCATACCGTCTATTACCACCACACGCAATACTCCAACAGACATGGACACCTCAGAGTTCTTCAACCAAGACTTCATGTCAGATGTCACCATCATCTGTGGCGACAGGACGGTGAAATGCCACAAGCTGATTCTCTGCACCAAATCCGAGTATTTCAAGAAGGCCATCGGACCGGACTCAAAATTCGTGGTAAACAAACCCAGCAGCCACCACTACAATTGACACCTCAACTGACATACGTTCAGGAGAGCAAGCGGAAGGAGCTCACCCTCCAGGACGACGAGCCTGCAGCTGTTGAGGCTCTCCTGCGCTACGTCTACACCTTCAAGTACGAAGAAGAAACCGACCTTCACTCGTGGAAGACCTGGCCACTGCACTTCGAGGTCTACAAGGTTGCGCGCAAGTACCTCATGCCCGAACTTGCGGAGAAGGCGCTTCGGAAAATGAGGAAGTTAACGGCCAAGCTTGACGATGTCGAAGAGGTCGCTGAAGTCGTGCTTGCCATCCATGAAGAGGTTGACGGTGACATGTTGGACTTGGGCAAGGACCTGACCGGTAAGTCCAGTGCCCTCATGCCTTCTTTGAAGGTCTTGTCAATGCCTCTTGTCGGAATCTATCCTAATGCCCTGCAGAAAAGCACCTTGCCGTCCTCATGCGCCACCCGAGGTATCGCGCCTATCTCGAGGCCGACATCACGCTCATGTGGAAGTGCTTCGATCAACTCGATTTCGCGAAGAATTTGGTGGAGGTTCAGTACGTGCGCTGCGGCTGCAGTGCTCGATTCTATCGTGTAAAGGGAACGGAGTTCTCGACACCTACCTGCTACAGCTACGGTAAACGCAAACGCTGCGGTGCGGACCTAGGATTGCAGCCATTGCGCTCTCTTTGGGCAAAGAGAGAGGCGGACGGAAGCATCTACCTGCCAGAGAGTTTCCAACTGATGGCAGGTAAATCGGCGATTCGAGGCGCTTCATATCCAAGGTCGTGGAAATCTGCGCATGAGGGATTGGTCATTGAAGTAGCTAGAACAATGGGCTCGACCCGATCTGACCACGGCTAGAGTTCAGTCAAGAGGTGCTTTTGTGCGTGGCTTCAGAAATATGAGATGCCTTTGCGCCACCAACTTTGCTGCGTACTGGGATCCTCCGAGATTACTGGCTTCTTCTGGTCCAGATCCACCCGTCGTCCAGAATCAAGGTCAATCTCCCACGATCTCCGGAAGTGCGTCTTATTGATCAATTTGAACACGATCCAAATGATCGGAAACAGCGGTAAGAGGATGTACGCATCCACGAAAGTCCCAGCTGTAAAAGGTGACAAGGTTGTCCAACCTTGGACAAGCGCCAGGAATATGTTCGCGCTTAAACCAAAGTAAGCGTTCCAAGGATAGAAGAGCGATTTATACGGCAAGTCATCTGGCGATCGACCTTGCTTGTGCCATGCTGTTCTGAACCGGATGTGGATGAACGAAATGGAGCCCCACACCAGAAAGGTCGAGACACCGCTCAGATTGACGATGTATGTGTAAGCCTTGGCGGCTCCCGTGCTGACGTTCATCATAGCGAGCGCGCCGAATGCGTTAGTGAGAATGAGTGCAAGGACAGGCACACCTCGTTTGTTCGTCCAGCCCAGGAAGCGTGGCGCTTGTCCGCCTTGCGCCATATAAAGCACAGTTCGTGAGCCGATGTAGATAGAGCTGTTGACTGCGCTGAGGCATGTGATGAAGACGAAGGCGTTGATCAGATGCACTCCACCTTGCCATCCAGCGATCTGTATTGCAACAGTCATCGGACTCCGCAGAGAGCGACTGCCTCCTTCGATGAGCTGATCTGCGTTGGCAGGGCATGTCAGACCGAAGAAGAACGCAGAGCCCATGTAGATGAAGATGATTCTCCAGAAGACCTGGCGGATAGCCTGCGGGACAGCAACTCCTGGATTGCGAGTTTCTGTTGCCGCGACAGCGACACTCTCGACGCCGGCATAGAACGTTGAGCAGTAGACGAAGACCGATGCGACTCCGCGAAAGCCGTTACCATTCCACGGCCCAGGATTGTTCCAGTACCGAAAACCAAGCGCGCCGTCCTGTCCGATCAGACCACCACTCGCATAGACGATGGCAAAAATGAAGTACGCGGTAAGCCCAAGCAGCTTCAAAAGGGCCAACCAGAATTCCGCCTCACCAAATGCTTCCACGCCGATCAGCTGGAAAGCCATGAATGCGAACCAGAAGATCAAGAAGTAGCCCCAGATCGGCACCTTGTCGCTCCAGAATACGAAGATGGATGATGTGACATTGTATTCATTAGCAAGAACCGCTGCCCAGATGATAAAGTAGTTCCAGCCAACAGCGACAGCAAATCCCCGATCCACTATCCTTTCGGCCAGTCCGACGAACGATCCATTGCCAGGGTACAGAGTCGTGATCTCGCCCAGCGACTGCATTATACTGAATGCAATAATGCCAATCACTCCAAAGCCAATAATCAGCGAAGCAGGTCCTCCGTTCTGCAATGCTGAACCAGATCCAACCAGCAACCCAGGACCAATGATACCAGCCAACGCCATCATGGACAAATGTCGATTCTTCAACCCTCGCTTGACACCACTATCGGGATCGATATCCTCCCTGCCATCACGAGCATCGTGCTCAAGGTCAGGTGATTGGAAGCCCTCCTCAGTAGCCTCGGCTTGTTTTCGACCAAACATGGTCGCGGAAGCTGCAGTCTCTGGAGTGTCCAGAAAAGAGGCGGTGCATGGAAGAACTAAATACCGCAGGGGTAATGAATGTGATACTAGCCTTGGCCACGCGGGATTTCGTGCAGGCTCTTCTGCAATCCTTTCGATGTCGCCATCATTGAGAAATGGGGCAGGGGTCCTTTAGCGGCTTAGCTGCATTTCTGACTAAACAGTGTTGTGGATTGCATTTACTGCGCCGGGTCTTTGGTCGTTCGCTAGCACACCCATCGATTCTTTGCCCTTGATTGTCTTGACTTCGGGAGCTTCACGCGACTGCTGGGGATGGAAGTGATCTAGGCCCATGTCTTCCTGGTCCGCATGCTTGCCATACGATGTGTCGTGGAGGTCGATTTGCCTGACGCATCGTGGGCGGACTAAGTCACTAAGGTACTCGTTATGGCCGGATACCGTGGCCGGATTTTGGTTTCAAAGGCTCTCGAGATATGCGTCATGGTCGTGGAATAACTACATGTATGGTCTAGAAGGAAGGTCGTGCTGATGTTCAAGGAGAAAGAGTCGCCCAGCTGGATGTGGCTACTGTAGCGCTAGCTTTCACCGGGATGCGATACCGTAGCGCTCTCTACGTTCTCGTCACTCCCGGCATCTTGACATCGAAGAGGCAAGACATAACTTCTCGCTGCATGCCATGTCCATTCACGTCATTGGCGTTGTGCTTGCCAAGGCTCGCAACATCCTCCTCGATCCTTCTCAGCTCAGGATCCGCATCCCGGCCGACCTAAGAGTGCCCAGCTGGTCCTCATGAATTGTCTCAAGACGGCAGCTCGTTTCCCGCTGCCTACCTCTACATCGCCTCCGATCACTTCGAGTCGCATTAATCGTGCGAAGTCTTCGAACCTTTCCATCTGCCGACGACCAGCAACTTCCTGGTGGTACAATATGAGAACGATGAATTCAACGCCTTCATCGTGGCAACTGCGTGCAAGTATTGAAATAAATGATTTATGGCGCGCGCCAAGTTCGCCCTTGACCCTTTCGTAGCATACGCCGTCGAGCTTGGCAGGGCGGCACAGAACGGAGTCGACGTCGATTCTGGCAAGAGCGCCTTCAAAGATATATTAAAGTCTGGCGCGAATGACGAGAAAGCGTAGAGTGCTCATAGCAAGACAAGCTGCGGGAGTCACGAGACACAGCGCGGGAACCAGTGTTGATCTAGTGAGCTACGTGTCTGGCTTCATTTGGGTTTCCTACCCGTGATCACATGCATATCCCACCTCACATAGACACCACCCTCCGCTTCCTCCACAGCCTTCTTATGAATCTCGTCGACCCATTTCTCATCATGCACCCACCCTCCCCGCTTCCTGATCCCGTACACAGCCCCTGCGCTCAAAGCCTGATAACTAATCAACGTAGACTCCTTCCTCGTCTCTGCCTCACGATCCGAAGCAATGACATCCTCTCTCACATCCTGGAAACCAGCCTTCTCCACATGCCGCTTCAAGTTTGGATTCACTGCATCGAGCCTAGCGGGATCTCCCTCCCACTGCAGCGTAATGAATGCCTGCGTCAGCGCAGTCGTTGCTTCCATGCCGTTCCTGGCATCGCTCTGCAACGCTTTGAGACGTGGAAAGTCGGACTCGATCCATTGTAGGTAGCCGCCTGGTTTCAAGAGCTTGAAGACGTTCTGGGCGACGGTGAGCCAGTCTTCGCTGGAGGACAGGGCACAGATGAGGTAGCGGATGTGGACGGCATCGAAAGTGCTTTCTAGATGTTTAGGGAGGGGTTCCAGGATGTTTAGGAGTTCGAATGCACGGCCTTCTCGTTGGTCCGGAGGAGGGAATTGCGCATCTGACAGGTCCAATCCTGTGAATGACCAGCCGGACGGAGCCGTAGCGGCAGCATCTTTCATCCATATGCCAGTTCCTGTGGCGATGTCTGCAATGCGAGCATTCTCTGGAAGATTTGCTGCGATATTGGGGTGGAGGACAAAGCCAGCGTTCTTGATGATCATGCGGTGTTGGGCCTCGAGGCGAATGCTTTCGGCCTTATCTCTTGGCAGCGAGTATACATCTTCGAAAGTTGATCCTGTCATGTTGCAAGTGTTTGGCGGTTTAGTTGAGTATGTTCTAGTGGGCGGACACGACCTTAATAGATGTCTCGAAGTGACGTCCTCTCGCCCGAGGCGACTAAGCTATAACCTTTCGGTAGCGCCGAACGATCTCGCAAGCATCATCATCATACACTTGTTATCCCCTCGGCAGATGGCTACCTTGATAGCCACCTCCGGTCTGGAATTAAGCGCAATCGATCTCGTGCTTCGTTGGCTGAGGTTCTAGCTCGTACTGCTTCGTAGATAGGTAGACGGTACGTATGCCCTTGCTCTTGCACTTTGAACGAGTCAATTTGGTCACTGTTCGGGCACACAGGACAGCTAACAAGGCTGTAGCTGCCTCAATTTTTGGTGAGAGGCGGGAAGGATAAAGCCTGGGATCCATCAAGTCGTGATGCATCTTGAGCTGGGCCGGCATCTTGTTCCGCCCCTTTCCCAGTGATTCGGTAGTCTTCGGCATGGACGACCCGGGTTCGTCGGCGTCGTACCACTGGTAGAGCCCCATGAAGTAACACCTCCCCGGAATTGAACTTCAATTCGGCTCTTAATCACTAATCAGATACACTTTGCGGTGCTCATCGTTTCTGATAACCCCACGCTTGGACAGCACTTCTTTCTCAGTGCCGTCAAGGTTAGAGCATTGGACAAGCATATCCCCTGATCGCACACGTACAGCTTGTGATTCGTCTTGTCGACAATGCACTGCTTTGGTGTATGGATCTGAGCCTGTCAGTATCACCGGGTTTCGACAATGTAAGCGTTTATTTACCGCTCCAGCCTTGAACAGGTCCTTGACTCCAGCACCACTCGCTGACTGAACGTGGCCATCGTTGTTCAGCGGTTTTGTCCATCTGAGTCCAGACAATGTGGCCACCATCCACCGTCAGCCCCTCGATTCCATGTGGCTGTTGCTCATGGCTGATCAACGTCTTGAGCTCGCCTCCTGCAGCCATGTGCTTTTGGTCTGCTTGACAGCCATATTGTTGAGCAGCGAAGAGGACTGGCCCGGGGATAGGAGAGTCTGTGAAGTTCAAGACGAACCTACCTTCCCACATCGTCATTCTGGCTATATCTGGCCCAAAAGGCTTGCCATGTAAACTTGCAGCATACCAGAGAGGACGTATTCACACGTGCAAAAGTTCCGCCTTCATGCGCCATAGAGATCGTAGTGCAGGTATGATATTCTAACACACGCTATCAACAGTGCTCCCTCCGCTTCTAAGCTGTTGCTTCCGCAGCCGTATTCTGCTGGGACATGCTTTATTCTGATTGACGACCCAGCCATAAGTCCATGGCTTCTCTCATCGTCCCGGAGTGTCTTTCGAGGATGACTGGCTCCTGGCCATGTAGTTCCGTGATGACGTCGCTCCCCACCCGCACTTTTGGCCAATTTCCTTGCAGCCGGTCCAGAATCAAGACCAGGCCAATCCATCAAGAGCATAATGCCGATATATTTCGATACCATACTACTAAGAAAGACGAAGGAGCCCATCGAAAACGGACGGCTGGAAAAACAGGGTCTGATTGGACATCGGACAGCGGTCCGACTTCGGCCTCTTCTTCGCTATCCATTGGGCCATCTCACTGCAACCTCGACTTCGACCGATTCTGCGCCCTTACGCATACCGTCGAAACACTTACGATCGTGGTGATCAGGCTGGTCTTCGTCAGAATCCTTCCCGAAGCCTTGTCTGTGGTGGCAAAGACCGTCTGCTGCCCTGTACATCCGCCAAGACCATCGGGTGCATTCCAGCTCAGCAGCAGCTCAATGCTCTTCAGTACGGTGGAAATCGTATGACGGACGTATTGAACGCCTCTTGTCAGTCCCTTGATTGATCCTAGTCGCCCAGCTAGTCCGTATGAGACAGATCATTAGGGGACTGGGTTCGCACTTGACTTTTATGTCAGGATCGACCGTTTTCGACACAATCTCGGCAGACACCTGGTGATCTGGATGAAAGAAGACGAGGTCGTCCGTTTTGTCGACGCATTGGAAGGAGTGTGAGGTCCGGCGAAAGTGAAGACAAATTTTCAGCGTGGTTTCTCTCGAGATGATTGTCGCTCCTTGGAGCTAAAATATCGACCTACCAAATTTTGTACAGCTTCTTATATGCTGTCTTGCTGTGTACACCTTCTGCTTTCCGACATTTTTGGCCATGAGATCCAATACTCACACTCCGCTGTCTGAACTCTAAGCATGGCTGTCGCCTTGGCAGTCTGCGGAACTCCGCTGCGGAGCTCAACGACGTCATATTTCTTTCATCCACCGCAGAGACAGTCCTCCACGGTATGGGTGTTCCAAAGGGGCCGCATCGTCGTTAAAAGATTCAGTGGCGCCAATGGAACAGGTCGCCGAAAGTCGTGCGATCCATGTGTACGGGCCAAGCGCAGATGCGAATTCGGGCGGCCCAAGTGTTGGCGCTGCTTGACGAAGAACACGGTACACCCACTGTGCGCATCCAGAGTCGGTGTATCCAGAGTCGTCTATCAGTTCGGTCGTTGAAGCCATTGGGTTATCCGGGAAACATTCTGAACCGGGGATCTGTCAGCGGATTTTCATGCAGTGGCCGAGACCCAAGCGCCCTACATAAATGGCGTCTGGTTCGAGTTCTGCAATGAGCCGTTCAACCTTCCAACCTTGCCCGATGGTGGCATGTTGGGCTTGAACACCATGGGAGACATCCCGTCTCAACAGAGTTTCAGCAGCACCGAGCAAGTCGATAGGACTTCGCTCCGAGTTCGTGTCGAAGCGATTCGCTAGCATACCCAATTTCTTCGTTGAGCAAGCACATACATCTTTCATACACCGTGGCCTCCTCCGGATGAATATCCGGACCCGGCTTTGCAAGATGCATTAAGTGCTGCGGCTTAATACGCCTTCCGGAATGAAAGTAACCGCGTACTGGCCATTCGAAATTTGGAGTATAGAGCACACCACCTGATCCAAGCAACAGACCCACAACCCGCAACTCGAAGCTGTCTCACTGCAGCACTTCAGGCACTCCTGGTCTAACAGCTCATACGACTTTTTTATGGTGACATCCGCTTATGAGCACACGCTGAGGTCGAAGAGTCTCATCTCACTATCTGAACGAGCCAACTCCGATCCTCCCGACGCCAGGTCGCACCCAACAGCTCCGAAGAAGAAACCCGTACCTCTCGCCGTATGCCGACATCAGCTGGCAGGCGTGGGTGCTGTAAGAAAGCACACGCCGTACCGTAATCGTGGGTCTGATGCTGAGAGGGATGTACGGCTTTCTGAAGACAGGTCGCGATACCGCGCAAGATCTAGGTCTGAGCTTCAGTGCGCAGGCGTCTTTGTGGAACGCTCAATCGCAGCAACACTGGTCACCTATACGTAGCGAGATGACAGGACTTGAGGCACGGGTGGCAAACTGGACTGAGGACATTGGTCAGGCGAAGCCCAATGATCTTGCGGAGCTTGGGTTGGCTTGCGAAGGGCAACTTGCTCGATCGGTAGGATGTGAAACTGCTCTCCACTCAGTGAAACCCGCGAACAAAGTCAATGTACTCACTGACAGATTGTGCGCCTATTGCGGTCGATAAACAGGCCCCTACTCATAAGTAGTCAAGTCAATTCAGGACCTACTCGAAATGATGAGAGTCGCACAAGCACGATAAGCTTGCCATGTTGCTGCCGACAACCCGCGATCTATGTGCCTGCTGCGAAACGTCGCAGCAGGCGGGAGAAAGAAAGCCTAAGCTTATTCAGCCCACATAAAGTATCACCAATGCCCGAACTCACACAACAGTGCAGAGTAGAGCCTAAGTTACAACTCACATATTGAAGGGCAGTCGGTAATCAGACCTAGAGCAGGAGCATGGATACCGTCAGCCATCTAGCAGCAACGACCACCGTAACGCTGTGCTCCAAACATCTCCCATTCGCAACTCTTCGTTTCCTGCAGAGGAAGTATCGAGATCCTGGATTGCAAAGTCGATACTCGCATCGCCGAGCGTCTTCAATCGCGGACACAGAAATGGCACGGGAAAGTGCTCACTATGCTGCTGAGTATCGGAGAATTGCTGGTGTTCATAAATCTCACAGCTCGCCATCTCCATGACCGTGGGTCCTTGACGATAGGTACTGGACTATCAACAGCTCCGAACATGACTGCAAGATCCGTTCAGACGTAGGACACAGAGGGGCCACCTACAACCTATGTCCAAGCACAACGAGCCGGCCATCAATCTCGGCAGACACCACGTTCGCGTGGGACGATGTTTCTTCGGCGGCCAAGGTCGAGTGGAAGCAATTGAACTGGAAGGATCCTTGTCGAGCCTAGTTACATGAGCTGCTGGCCGGCGGCTGGCTTGCACAGCGGTGGCAGATTACGGAGCTGTCTTTGACGATGCTTCACGTTTTCCTCGTGCGATATGGCGTTCTCGGCATGTAGGTACCATCGCCTTCCAATTATTACCTGAGGCATTGCTGACATCGTTGACAGGTCAGTCGCCGTGACCGAAGGCGAAGGGGGGCGAGTTCTTTTCTAAGGCCAATGTGCCAGATTACATATCTCGACTTGCCGAGAAATACGGACGTCTCCGACTGGGTAGTGGTGTGTTGGGAGAACAGTGAGGCTTATCGCCTTGAGAGGATGGTGTTGATGACAGGAAAAAGAAAGGGTTGGCTGGCAAGAGAGACGCGACTTGCCCCGTGCGGACGCGATGGCAGGGGTCTTCAGAGGAGACTTCACCTTGGCATCGCTTGACTCGTGTATTGCCCTTGCTCTGCAACACCACCACCATCGAGCACAATACTGATCAGACCCACCTCATCGCTCTCAGTCTAATACCGACCTTCTGTGCCAACCTGTACGGACCATGGCTATGAATACGAGCTGCAGAACAATCTCAGCTGGCACAGTGAAGTCAGCTCGATGCTGCTGTAACATCAGCAGGGGAGACTGTTCACGCCATCATTCAGCTCACTGCAACAGCTGCTGCTCAAGATCTAGTAATACGAATTCAATGCGTCCTGATAGTCTTCGAGTTAATGCCCGTGTCATACTGGTACCACCCGCGACACGCCTTCGTCTTGCCTTGGCGCATATGAACATGTTCAAGCGTGATCTTTGATGCACTTCACACCGCCAGAGTCGCTCCTTACGCTTGAAATCTCATCGTCCTAGTCCCCTCCATCTCCCAGTCTGCACGATACGGAACCGCCGAGAGCCATGAGCACAAGGGAGGAATAAATTGCTGTGGCTGGGGCAGTGCGGTCTGAGCACTGAGGGACAGACAATGGTATATGTATGCTCCCCTCCCTCCGATAGGATATCCACAGTCCATAGCGTACAATCCAGCAGAGCAGCACCGACACAAGACCGCTTACAAGCCATTCCACTTCCCACCAAGACCCACCATCAACCATGAAATTCGCCACGATCATGCTCGGTGCATTGTCCGCCCTCTACGGCCAAGCCACGGCCGATGCTTGCACCGACGGCCTAGACTATTGCGGCTACAACCTCCTCCGAGTCGGTAAGATGCGCAAATGAGAGATTCGCTCGCGGCCCGCCATGTTGATCTCGCTAGGCAATTATCGCGCCGAGATCGTTCAGGAGCTCAACAACAAGCACATCGCGAATGATGAAGATCACGTCAGGAACAGCATCTTCAAGTGTGGTGAAGGTGGTCACGGGTAGGAAGAGATTATCTATATGGTCTTTGTGATTCGGCTGACATTTTTTATTTCTTTCCTAGCTGGATCATCTGGCACAATTACTGTAGCACGGAATGCCGCGATGGCGGATCGGGCCACAGCGATGGTTGTTGATTGTAGGTTGACAATTGGCTTCTTGCGCTTGTCTTCGGGGAGGTCTTGATTTAATTGAGTTCGGTTCCCTGTATTCAGCCGTTGGCAGCAAATGCTCGTTTAGACAGGCTTTCCTCTAGTTTCCCGGTCTTTCTCTATTCATCCCGTCGGCTCATCTTGGCACAAGATGCGCCTCTACATACAACAATCTTTTCCCCTGTTGGGCCAGGTCAGGGTCCAAGAACCACACCAAACTCTCTTCCTGATACTGGTACAAGTTCTCCATCTGCCTGCTCTGTGGCATGATCCAGAGCTCTATTGCCCACTTACCCTCCAGACCAGGAACAAACAGTAGCGCCGTTCTGGACGAGTCGTTCGGCTCTTTCCCCTCGTCGAGAGTGTCAACTTCCTTGTAGATTGTCTGTCCAATCTCTTCCACGATGGTGCTCTTCGCGCCTTTTCCCGCGTATGCTTCCATCATGATCGCCCACGGAAGTGCTGCCTCGCCGCCACCGATAGAACTGAGTCTGTTGTACAGACGGACATCCAGCGTGATGGGGTCCTCGTTGGATATGGCTTTGGCAGCTGATGTTGGCTGGAAGGCGCTGTAAGTCATGTGTGGCAATTGGGGTATGCCGTATTCCTGATTCCGCGTGTGCGCGATCCTCGCAAGAGTCCTATTCAGAAGACTCTCGCGCTCATCTTCATCTAGCCCGCGATAAGGTTCAGCCTGCTGGGCCTCGTCCAATGTTAGCCCGTCGATGCGAAGGGGTCGGCTGACATCACCGATAGAAAGTCCGTTGTGCTCCCTCTCTGGGACACGCAGAAGCTGTGAGGAAAGCTGTTGTTGGTCGGCATCGATACGTCGCAGAATTGCGTACGTGCCACCTGGCGTGTAGCGTTCGCCAGAGATTGGAATTGTGCCAACGCGATGGTACAGCCAAGCGGGCTTAGGTTTGTTTGGTGTTACCCTCGAAAGGTCGATCAGCTCGATCTTCATGTCCAAAGTCACTACCATGTTATGATTTTTCTTCGCGGCATCGGCTATTTCTTTGCTGGTGAACATGTCTCGAATCTTAGCAAAGCGGCGAGGGAAGCCATTCACGTATAAGGTCCTCGCGTCGTCGGCGCCGAAAGTCTGTGTTGCTCGCATGGTCACACCTAGGTCGTCCGACTTGAGCTCCAAGAGCTGTGTGTCTTTCCTTCTACGGATTGCTGTTGCAGCAGCGTCTACTTGCTGCAAGAGAAGCTCGTATGTCGAATCCAGATCGATTGTGCCATGTTCTTCTTCCCAGCTTTGATCGTCTTGCGTGCATCGCAAGAGTATGTCTGCTCGTGGTGCAAAGCTTGTCGTTGATCCTGCGGAACTCATGTTCTATTGAACTGAATTCGACGGAGGAAAAGATGACATTGTCAAGGCTATATATGGCCTCCTGCTACCAGCAAACAGTTTGCCCTGACCGAGGTCAGTCTTCTTTGTGAGCATACCGTAGAAGCTCGTCGTCGTTCCATCTTTCTACCTGTCGTAAAGAACTTTTATGCAGCTAAGTACATCATCAAAGCAGCAGCATCACATCATACAATCATCATTAGTCGTAGTCGCATCCAAGGGTATCGTTGGAATCGAAAAAGGCATCGTGGAGAACAGACTAGGCCTGCGCCTTCTTGTCCTTCTTCCAGAACATGAGCTTCCTGAGCAGGCTGCCTGAAGTTCCTGTTTTCTGGTCGGTCTTCGCTGCCGGCTTCGTGATCTTGTTGACTTCAGTCTTGGTCTCCAGCTGGGCGGGTTCGTTGGAGGTCACGCCAGCTGCCGGGCCCATGCGTTAGCATTATCCAACGAAGCTCCCCTACAGTGAGCATACCTGCTGGCTGAGCAGCCACTTCGCCTATAGATGGCTGAGCGATGGATGCATCTACGGCACCTGGTGGGTCTGGTAATCATTAGCATAACTGAAGTCATCCGACTATCTATAAGCATAACTACTCTCGTACCTCCCCGTGCAACGGCATTCTCGCTAGCTTTGATATCGGCCATGTTGGTGGTGGACAAGGAGCGTTCGCTTTTTGTGACAGAAGGGGGATGCAGTGTCGAATGTGATGTGTAATTTTGTTTTTGAAAAGAGGCGTAAACACGCTTACCGTCCGCACCATATTCTTGTCATAGCCAGGATGCTGTAAGGTGTGGCCATGTGATGGACATTCATTGGATGGGCTTATGTTGGCTGCGCGTTGCCGTGGTGGTCACCAGGGCGCCGATCGCTTGCGCATCTTCCTGTGCGATGGCACGATACGTCCTTGACGGCGGTCTGACAGATGTCTACAACGAAGGATGTGGTCAACGTTCATGAGATTTGTGATAGAACGAGCACGGGTGATTGTTGCGAGGGAAGGCGAAAAGGTTCCGGATAGAACTAACTAGCCGTGTCGGTCCCTTATGCACCCGCCAAGTCCCGGCGACCGAGCTCAGATTTTGATTACTCGGTCTCGCCGTCAAACGACGATATTAGCTGCTATCCTTTCGTGCTACACACTTTTCTCTTCCTCACCGCACTATCCTGAAGGCCGGGAAGAGTGATAGACGAAGTCACCGACTCCACCGGAGCCGACGGCTTGGACATCCGGATCTTCATGTTCCTCCGAAAAAACACTCATATCACAACTACATGCAGCGCCGCAAGATATTGTTCATTGACGCCTACGACTCCTTCTCGAACTCGATTATAGCTTTGCTACGGGCAGAACTTCCTGTGGCTGTCGATTGCATCAAGATAGACGATGCTCGCTTCGTCCTCAACGACGAAGCGTTCCGCAGCTATCTCGATGGCTACGATGCAGTGGTCGCCGGCCCTGGACCAGGGCATCCTGGAAATGCTGGAGATATTGGGCTGATAGGCAAGCTATGGGAACTGCCACATGAACACACCTTACCTGTTCTTGGAATCTGCCTTGGCTTTCAAAGCCTCTGCCTCGCGTTCGGTGCCAAGGTCGTCAAGCTACTTGAACCGAGACACGGCATCATGGCCATTGTTGAGCACTGTGGCGAGGACATTTTCTCGGGCACGGGCAAGATTGTCGCTACTCAGTATCATTCTTTGCACGTCCAGCTCGAGACAGGGCATGGCAACGGCCGAGAATCGCCCGAGCATGATGATGGTGAGCTAGAAGATCGCGCATGGAAGCCATCTCGACGGTGCCCGGATCTTCAACCGCTGGCTTGGAACCTACTGAACGTAAACAACGGGCCTATCTTGATGGCAGTACGGCACTGTGACAAACCTTTCTGGGGCGTGCAGTACCACCCTGAGTCGATCTGCACCAATCAAGAAGGGCAAAAACTTGTTGCTAATTGGTGGAGCGAAGTGTACCAATGGCGGAAACGAAATCGTCCTCCCGAGCTCCCGATGATGGATGATAGTGCAGAAACCAATACTGTTCTGAAGGAGACGGCCAGCGTTCGTGCAGACAGTACGCCCGGGCGAAAGATCACCTGCCGTACCGTGACGGGGGACTTACCAGATGTCGCTGTCATTTTCGAATCGCTGAAGGACACTGGCGTAAATGGATCTCCGTTGCTACTCGAATCAGGCGTACGCAATGGGCAACCTGTCAACCCTAGGACTGGCCATGCCAGCATAATCGGCCTGCCGGGGAAGAGCCCAATCAAAATTCGCTATTCCACGAGCCGTGGCATTCTGGAGTCCATTGAAAACGACAAGGTCGTGTCAAGCAAGAAATCCACAATTGATCAAGTCTTCTCTTTTATTGACGAATATATGCGGCGACAGCATGTGCTTGATGGGCCGGCACAGTCAACGTTCTGGGGTGGTCTGATCGGCTACATTTCGTATGAAGCTGCCCTTGAGATCATTGATGTGAAGCCATCCGCTGTCCCAGCGTCCCGTCCAGACCTGTTATTCGTCTTCGTGGAGAGGAGTATCGTCATCGACCACACCGCCGGTGTCGCCTACGTCCAGTCAATCCGTCCAGATGATGTCGAGTGGATTCAGGAGACACGGTCGCAATTACAAAGCTTGAGCGCAAAGCCTTCCTTTCCCAAGCACCTATCTGCGGGCCTGGTATCCGCTAGCCTAGCCACTGGACCTGTTCAGGAGATATACTGCGACCAAGTCAGAGACTGTCAGGCGCAGCTGAGAGCCGGCGAATCCTACGAGCTGTGCCTTACCGACCAATCGACCCTTCAAACTACCGCAGACTCGTGGTCCTTATATTGCAAGCTCCGCCTCAAGAACCCAGCCCCCTTCAGCTCCTATCTTCGCATGTCATCACCAGATGCCGAAGGCCTCGCCATCGCCAGCACCAGTCCAGAACGCTTCTTATCTTGGTCTCGCAAAGGAGAATGCCAGTTCCGGCCGATCAAGGGAACCGTCAAGAAAGGCGCAGAAATGACAAGGAAGAAAGCAGACGAAATTCTGGGTTCAGCAAAGGAGAGAGCAGAGAATCTTATGATCGTTGACCTCATCCGGCACGATCTGTCTGGTGTTATTGGCGACAACCAAGTCCGCGTGCCGAAGCTGATGTCCGTTGAGGAGTATGAAACCGTGTACCAGCTCGTGTCTGTCATCGAAGGTGACCTCGGGACGAATGCTTCGGGCGCTTCTGTTCTTGCAGCTTCTTTACCGCCGGGCTCGATGACTGGAGCACCGAAGAAGAGGTCTTGCGAACTTCTGCAGAAGATCGAACGTGGTCAGCCACGGAGTCTTTACAGTGGTGTCATTGGGTACTTCGATGTTGGCGGTGGCGGCGACTTTTCGGTGGTGATTAGGACTGCTTTCAAGTGGGATGCCGATGCCGACTGGCGTGTAGGTGCTGGTGGTGCGATCACGGCGCTCAGTGAGCCTGAAGCGGAATGGAAGGAAATGCTTACGAAGCGGGACAGCGTGTTGAAGTCGTTGGCTGGATAGATGGGATTTCATAAAGACATTCAACTGTGCACTTCTTCTCCCCGTAGTCGTGTTACCTTCCCCACTCTCTGATCAGTCTGCTTGCCTCGAGCTGGAAGCTGGAAGACGCAGCCTGATTGCTGTCGACCCGTGTTGATGTGAAGTGAAGCTACAGATTGGAAATCACCTGACGGCTGCAATTCACTCGGCATTTGAGAGCAGATGTATCTGAAGTCACATGTTGTACGTGGTCTCCAATGCAAACCCGAAGAATATACTGCTTGCCCACTCTATAATCCTTTACTCTTCCGCTGCCAATGAAAAGCCGCCCTGCTCGAACGTTGTCGAATCGAGGTGCTCGCCAAACTTGGGTCTGGAGCCACTTTCGACCAAATGGCTCCGTGAGGCCTTCGGACTGGACTAGGGAGGACTAGGGGGATCGGCAACGACTAGTCAGGGCATGATCTGGTACGGCGTCGAGCCTCATCTGTGGGATGTGAAGAAGAGCACGAATGTTATGGACCAAAGGAAAGTACAAGAGTTCTGCGATCTTCTCCTTGTTCGCGAAGTCGAGCGCACGGTCGAATGGAATCCTGTATCAGTCAGTCACCTGTATGAAGAGACGAGGATTCAAAGGCTTACCAGACCACCCAAATCGCTCATTTAGAGAAAGTAAAAGTCTTAACAAGGTCTCCGCGGGGCTGATGTGGAACGGCGACTTCATCCTCTCGCGATGTGATTATGCTGCGGACTGTAAAGGCGACGAGGCAGGAGGTGAGCTCGAGCTGACGATGCTCCTGGTTCGGTAGCGCTCTCGTAGTGTGCCGCGCCCAGCAGTCTTTGTCGCAACCACCGGGTGCAGCAGCAATCTGTCAAAAACGTCGAATTGAGACTGCGGTCCGCTGAATATCACCTGCTGTTGTCACATGCTCCTTCACCTACGTCCTTCCCAGTGTACTCCGGCTTCAGCCTTCTGGGCTCGCCGGTGATGGAAGTAGTCGCTCTTTATTGAGTCAGATCATTCATAGCGTGTGTTTGAGAGCTGGCACATCCAGGCCGTGCAGCTTGCACAACAATAGAGGTAGTAGATTCTCGTCATTTTGAGCCTGGTAGAGTTAGTATAGGCAGACATGGCGCCGCTTAGGAAGACTTACTCTTGCGTGGTAGTAATCCGATAGCGCCTCACGCGTGTAGGTCGTGATTTCTGATATCCGTAGACACCACTGAATGTCATTTTCTTCGCCCGTGTCCGCCAGCGCCGCCCGCCGGCCAGCTAGATCAGATCCAAGTTAGCCATAAAGGTACTTTCATATACCATTTGAATTTGTTTGCTCTCCGAAAGTGACACTGGGCAGGATAGTGTACTCAAACCAGACGAGGATCACTTACCGGATTCGCCGACGCCACTATGGCTCTGCAGCCAAATGGATTATATAACATATTCCTAAAACTTGCAGGAAACAGCAGCCCCGGTTATTGCTGTCATTTTGTTTTTCATGATGTCGGAGTCGTTGTGTCCTTTTGCTGCATGATGGAGATTGCGATACCCCACGCACACACTCAGTCCACTGAGTGCTGAGCCTGCCCTGTTTCTTTGCCGATCATGACACTGGCCTGTGGGTTTACCTTGTACCTCCGCAATCGATGGTCGCGGTCTCGATGAGTCCGTCGCCGGTGCGGTATCGTCCTCGTTCGCTACGCCGAGAGCTGCCTCGATGCGGAGGTCCAGCTTCGAAGTTGATGCCGACAGAATAGTCTTTCATGAGCCCTCCATGCCGGTGGCGCGCTGAAACGGTCTGGAGGTGCAGGACCGGCGACGGCGACGGCCCACATCGAAAGATTCCGTGGGCTGACCGTGGAGCTGTGACGGATATGATGGTATGGCCACGTTGGTCTCACCGACAGTGTTCACACGGGCCATTACTGGCTGATGGTATCTGCCGCATGAGATCAGTGTATGCTCAGTCGCGTAGTCGGGGTGCACTTACCCTTGTAATGGTGTCCGCCATTGGCTCTTCTATTTCTACCGAAGCAGAATTCGGCAAGCGTTGGATTGTGCACCTGCTGGTGTGTGTCCACCGGCGTGTGCTGTACGACAGGTTGAGGATGCGCAGTTCTGGTAGGAGTACAAGCTCATTGAAGACATCGTCTTCGAGCCGGTTGTTAGCCAGGAAGAGATGTCGGAGTGTTGTAGAGAACGTGGCTGCGAGTCTACCAGACAGCGTCGTGTCCTTCCGCGATCCTCCAATGGGGTAATAGTGCCCACAATACCTGCTGGCTGCCGTTCTGTTGCCCAAAGGCGGCGGTGATGTCCTTCGACCAGACCGCCCAAGATTTGATGCTCATGATCCTGCTTCGTGCCAGCTCTGGCAGAAGTCGTTCGCGTGCTGCACCGTATCTACTGAAGAAAGATTAGATTGGTGCTTGCAGTGTGTGCTGTGCTATCGATGGTGCTGAGGATGCCGCACGCGTAAGGATGTGTAAGGCAGAACACTCACCTGACCGCCACCTAGGTCAGTTTCACCTTCATGGCCTGTTTGATGGCCAAGGAGTGGTAGTTGTCGATGCGATGGCTGGTCGATGGTCGAAGGGTGGTTGTTGTTGTTTGCTTGACGCGGATAGCATGTGCGTCAGGGAAGAAGGCTCACGGACTTTGCACCTACACGGCTCCTCGCCCGGCCTGGGCTCTCATCTCTCCCTCCTCCGTCCGCCTAAAACGAAAGCGCCACCGCAGATTCACCTCGTTCGTGGTGATCGTCCAAACTGACAAGAAGAAGCAGCCGTAGGCTTGGTGGCTCCAAAAGCCAAAGGATTAGCAAAAAAAAGAAGCAGTCCGAAGACATATTGAACATGAATGTTCTGATAACACTGTTTGTTCTGGACACGATTTCGAATTAGTCAACAGGCTTAATGAATGTTCGATTCCAGATCCAGTGTGACGTTCAGCAGCGACGTCGGCGAGCGGACAGCAAGAGCAGGCATGAGCATCAGGCCTAACTATTGCTATGTAATATCTACTTGTGCAATTCATTAAGCACGGGGTCGAAATGCGGTACTAGACCAAGTTCCCCAACCTTCCCAAACACAGTAACGTACTACTGTGATTGGTGCCAGGCAGAAGATTTAGTCAAATTATATAGCTTGTGATACTCCTTGCTTTCCCTCACAACATGACACAGCACCACCACGACGCTGTAATATTTTTTGGATATCATGAGGAGGATAATTTGAGGTCTCAGATGCCGCTCCATTTGTTGCATTTGTTGTAGGGAGTCGTTATTGTGGTGTTCTTGCTGTGTAGGGCTGGTTGTGCAGCAACGCACTCCCGCGGCTTCAGCTTGATGGCTTTGCTCCACCATGCCACAACAGCAAACAAAACCCTACAATATTGTTTTGACATCTGGATCAGGTGAATATGGGGCCGTGGAAGAAGCTCCAAGTTGTTGCGACTGTGTAGGAGGTCTGTAGCGTGCTGTAGTCGCGAGGATATGCTGATCGTGTAGCAAAACATCTCCGCGGCTTCGGCTTCATGCTTTTTCTCCACCACGATGCAACACGCGGTCTTGACGGTACAACACCCATTGAAGAGCTTGAAAAGGACAAGATGAGGCCTTAGAAGAGGCTCCGACGATCTGCAATCGTGTAGGGGATAGTTGTGGTGCTGTAGATGCGATGATATGGCTGCGAGGAGGGCTTTGCGGATACAGCTTGAATGCGACGGCACACTCCTCGCCCTGCGACAACACCTTACGCCAATGGTATTTTACCATGACCACCAGTCGAAAAGCATCCGACAGGGTCGCAGATACTAGTCCATGTGATGCGCGCAATTCAAGAGCTCGTATACGTGATCTGGCCCACATTATGCGTCTCGCGGGCAAGATATGCAGCATGCTGGCGAAGCCTTCTCGGCTGGTGGGCTTGCAAGCCACTGCGATTTCTCGCTCCGTCACGATATGCTGCAGAGGCCGCACAGCGTCGTCGCTTCAAGTGGGTAGGTATGAAGTGCCATTGTAGATAACCCCCCCCCTAGTTTGTGCATGGCTCAAGTGTTCGTCGTTGTGCCCTAAATGCGAGGACACTTTGCTATGGAAGATACTCTGACGGGGCTGTCTTCGGCGATGATACTCAAATCAGCCGACGATTCCTCCACGATCGAGGACCACGTCGCAAAGACTGTTGGACAATATCATGCCGCCTCGAAAATCATGAGAGGCGGTCACATATAGTCCCATACGCTCGTCTCTTGTGCACAGGCTTTGATTGTTTCATGAGCATGTTGTATAGCTGTAGATGCAAAGTCCAGCTTTGCGGCTTATATGTACGCGAGAATCGCATATTGCGCAGCTTCCCCCATGCCCTGCCGTAACACGATGCAGAGGCACCGTAAAAATGTCACGACAAGCCATGAATCACCGCATAGGATCACACGATGGCCTAAATATCCTTTCGAATAGGCAGGAACCTCGTGCTGTGGACATATCGCGGCCGATAGCTTTCGTGCAGCCGGCAGCTCTGCAGCTCGCATGTGCGCTGGCTGTAAGGCAGTGGTTGCTGCACAATGCCAGAACAAGCCACAAAGACACGGTAAAGACACCACAATCGTTTGAGAAGGAGTGCAATACCCTCTGCTTGAAGCCTCATGTCGTTTCGAACAGGTCAAAGTATGCACTTGTGTTGATATCGTGCCAGATAGCGATTCCACCAACGTCCACGTCGGCAGCTGCGAAAGCCGCAACGATTTTCGTCCACCCTGTCATTGCGCACCACCATAACGCCACAAAAATACCATGGTCGATTGACAAGCATGGCAGTACATCATAGATGACCCTCCAATGTCATTCGAACAGGTCAGAGGCTGTGGTTGTGGCTGTAGAATGGTTGACAGCTTTTTGCTCAAAGTTTACCTCCGTCGGCTTCGCGAGCTTGAATGTCTTCGCTTGACCCTTCAACGCTGTCTGAACATCGCGTCAAGCAGGAATATACCACCTCCGCGCTCCACACCTCCATCAGCGACATAGGCCGGACAACAACATAGAACCTTCTTCAATCGCACCAGCAGCAAGCATGCCGACAGCAGCAAGCGCAACAACAGCAAGCGCAGCCATGCCACAAAGACTGGCGGCAGCCATTGTCCCAGCGCGCGAGACCTCGCAGCAAGTACAGCGCCACCAGTCCGAGGCTAGCGAGACTGCGCCAGCCCTCTCGAGCATCCTCCGCAGCCCTAACGACAACCGTGTACTGCTGCCAACGAAGTTCCGTTATGATTATGTGATGCGATACGTCGGCGATGAGGAAGAGCAGTAGGCCGGGAGGAGCACAGCGTAAGGCACACCATGTCGAGAAGCGTTTTGGCAGCATAGGACGCGTAGAGCGACGCTGATACTGGTATAGGAGCAACAAGCACAAGATATTGAGGCGCCGTGCCGGGCAGGTTAGATATGCAGCCAGCAGAAGGGATGAAGCGCTGAGCATAGCAACACGAAGCCGGAAGAACAACTCCGCTACTGTCCTCTCGACTATTTCATCTCTGCAGCTATTGGGTGCATGCTGAAAATCAGCACCACAGCGTAAAGGCAAAGGCGCGAGTGCAAAGGCGACAGGCATACCGCAGCGGCGGCATCATTGTGGTCCGCTGAGCCTTCGGACTCGGTTTGTTGTCCCACTCGCCCAATACGCTGACAGAGCAGGTCCAGTGCGCAGCCATACCGGCGGATTACCGTCATGCCATGGTCTTGTTGAGACGCCCATGATGCTGGTATGGCACCTCGGCGAAGACGTCCACCATGGTAGGCAGATTTGTTCCGCATCATACCCTCGCTCCTCTCCGTAGCCAGATGGCAAGCATCGACAGACCGCTCCAGCCCGTCAATAGGTAGTATTCTCCGGTGGGTCCTTGTATACTCTCCATATTGTATGGCCGAGCATTGGAAATATTTTGCAGATGGCTCATGGTGCTGCTCTGCAACAGGGAGTATGTCGCTTACTAACGACCTTTGTGCGCTTCATCTTCTGGCCTGGTTCTGAGCAACGGTCTTACAATATAGCTCTTCGCCGGTCCATGGAGCAAGAGGAAGTATGCAGTCGCGTACGGAGACGAGGTGTCCAAATTTCTGTCTGAAGCGCCCACTTCGATTCTGGATGGGAGGCCATGGACAAGAAACGCTTTCTGGCTCCTCAGTGTCCTCTCAGCTGCTTTGGAGGCCGCCAAGCTGCGCAGGAACCAGGGTTATCGTGTCGCTCTATCGCTGCGCTTTTACTTCGACTAGGTCGACGGAGTCGGATACCGACTTTCCGCTACAGCTTGTATTGCCTCCTCACTGGTGACATTGAGTATTCTAGCCGGGAACGATTGGTATCAGCTCACCGTCCCCAAGCTACTTTCTGCTTCAGGCCGAGGCGGGACCTGACCTTAAGTTGCGTCTGAACTCTCTTGACCTCTGACTTCGGCAGTGAAGCAAGTTCGCTCGACAAGGCAGAATTTGGGCTCCAAGGATGAGACTGGATCTGATCATTTGGGGTGCACTCTAGCTCTCTTGATAGCGCCTGGATGGAAGCGAAGCCGGCCGTGTGCAGACTCTCAGAGCAGCCCATGGCACCGAAGGCATGGTTTGCTGCCATCATATATCTGGTCTCTCGGATATGCACCCAAGCTCTCTTGACGACCCAAGATCAAGCAGAAGCGGGCCGTCTCGATGCTATGCAAAAACATCCTTCGATAAGCTCTTGCGTCATGCCCTGGTCCCAACCGGAGGTTGGCTTTTGTGTGCGCTCTAGCTCTCTTGACTGCTCGCGAATCAAATGGGATGAGGCCGGTCGATCTGAAGCGTAGGATTGGTTATCGCCAACGGAGGCAAGCTATTATTATGCCTTGAACGTATCCTAAAGCCCAAGGTTAGGTCCAGGTTGTGTTCTTCAGATCCATGGTCTGTACTCGATCCGGCACATGTGGCCAGCAGCGATATGTGCTATCGATATTCGCCCGGCCCAGAGATTGGAGCACAAGCTCTTCCAGGATATGATGAAAAAGGACATTGTTCACCCCGGGACGACGTCGTATTCCTGTTCGCGCTCCGGATCAAGGTAATCCGTTACTACGGGAACAGCAGGCTACAACGCGAAAAATTTGGCATGGAATATGGCTACATCAATGGCCCTGACCCATGCCGAAGTCCTCATATCGTCCTCGTGCCCGCGTTGCGGCCGCACGAGGCATCGGTCTTGGAGGCTCCCTGGAAGTCAGTATCACGAAACGAGCAAGATCATACTGGGAAAGAATGCAGACTCCAATACGCAGACCGTGGAAGAAGGACTGGTATTGAGAGCACGTTCTGTTCTGCTCTTGGGTATCATGCGAGGACTTCAGGTCGTCAGGCTCTTCCCCCCTCATCCCGGGAACGCCACGCTATACTGCTTGAAAAGTAGCCACCTGGAAGATTCAAGTGAGGACGATCCGATATGGCTGGTTACCCGGACCGCCATGCCTGGGGTATGAGTGCGAGTATGTGGAGACAGAAGCTGGCGATGGCCTTACTGCTGAGACATGCAGTGTCCGACAGGCGTGAAGTGCGATGCGTCTTTGCTCGGTCATATCCCTCCTCGTGTTATGCAGTCGTGAAAAGCGATGTCGAATGATATCGTCCTAGGCGGCTCACCAGAAGCGCCACACCAGGAGTATGAATATGAGCAGTCCAAGGCCAGCGAATGGTCCATACTGCTTCAGAAGCAGCTCCCAATTGATACGAACGGCAGCACGCTTGTACTTCGCGGAGTCCTCACGGAGCCGCGAGGACATGTCACCTGCGATGATATGTGAGTCTTCTGCCTCGGCGGAAATACCCTCCATGTGTTCGTGTCACTCACCCATCTTCTCCAATGAGTCGCCTCTATACAGCAGGTCCTCAATGTTTTTCGTCATGACCTGCGCCACGTCCTTGAGCTCATCGTTGAGCCTGCCCAGATTGTCCGTGGCGCGCGAATCTTGGTATGTTCTCTTCGTCTTCTCAAGGAAGCGGTCGAACTCGGAGTACGCGTATGGGCGTAATTGCGGGTCGAGGTAGTCGTCGCGCTTGTAGGAGGACTGGAATTCGTTGCGGATGTCTTCGAGGTAGGTGATAGCGAGCTTCTTTGGATAGCTGCGTTCGGTAATGGCGAGATATGCGACGTTGTCTCCAAGGACGTAGCTGCGGCGGTGTCAATTGAACACTATCGCAGCGGTGATTCACGGTGGTGAACATACTGGATGCAGTTCCTGTCGCTCTCTATGCTGGCGCGCGGCTCTGAGTTGCTATTGAGCTTCTTCATAATTTGGCGGATGTTCTGCTTGAGCTCTGGCAACTCCTCAAGTTGGCCATCGTCTACGGAGGCCACGAGGGTGAGGCCTGAGTTGTGAAGATTAGCTGGTGTCGGGTCGTCGACCGTGATCATGTGGGCGAAACCCATGGTGTCGGCGGTGTTGTGTCTTACCGTCCAGGCGGACGATCTGTGTTGTAAAGATCATCGTCAGACAGCGAGAGAGAAGGCTATGTATCTTGGGGTCCCCAAGGGTTGTCAAGCTCACTTTCCTGCAGTAGGGGGCACAGTTAAGGACAGCGTACATTGACATATGAAGTGTGGTCGGGGGATCTACCAATCCGGGAAAGACAGATTTCAGTGCGACAGGGCAGCGACACTCCGATCATGACCCGCTGATCCTTCTCAGTATTCACCAACCAACGATCTTGTGTTGAAGAAGCAGCCTGATTATCATCCGCCACTGCAAGGGCGTGCAATTTCTTGAGAGCAATGCGCATGCCCGAGACTGTGGCAAGAATCCAGCAGATTGCTCTGCGACCGTGAATTCCTTCCGCATCCTCCGCCGACGACGACACGAGGAACAGTATCCCGAAGACGCATTGGGCAATCTAGGACCCCCTCAGATCTCAACGCGACCTTCAGAAGCGCCCAACATTACACGCCTCTTTGGCCACAGGAAGCGGTGGGTTATGTTCAGAGCAGTCGACCGACAGCGAACCTTCAGCAGCAACAACGAGCTCGGGAGGACGCAGAAGACGGACCGAAGCACACAGTAGGTACCCGCAAGAGGTAGGTTAATGATCTCTTCACATGTAGCACGCCAGCTTCTACCTTCGGTGCGTTCAACACCGGACAGCTACTGCAACTGGCCGTGCCGGCTTTTGACTTCCTCATCCTGACAGGCTGTGCATCCATCACGAGAGAGAAATTCCACAAGCCCGACGAACGCCAATCGCCACATCACTGAACACCATCTACAGCCATCATGGCCCCCAACCAGAAAGCCTGGCTCGTCAATAAGAGCTCCAAGCTCGGCAAGCTCGACAACCTGGTAGTAAGTCTTCCCTTTGTACCGAATGCACCTCGTCCAGGCACTGACGATATACAGGACATCCTTCGCACAGAAGTGGCATGGGCTTTGGTAGACAAGCAGGAGCGTGAGAAGTTATACAACATGCTTCCAGAGCCACGAGAGGGCGAGCCGCCGCACGACATTTCCGTGCACCCCATGCAAACGATCTACGGCCCCTATATTGAGGCAGAAATTCGCAGATGGCAGGACGATTTGAAGGAAGGCAAGGAGTCGAAGGCGTGGCGGGAACAAGCGATTCAGGCGGGCAGGGACAAGGAGAACGGGGTTTGGGATGAGTGGAAGGAGGCGCAGCGTGAGATCGATTGGGGTGTCAAGGAGGAGAGTGCAGAAGAGGACGAGAAGGATGAGCAGGCCGATGGCAAAGGCGAGGATGAGGTCAAAGAGACGAAGGAAGAGAGGCGTACTGACGAAGTTGAGAACCCGCAGGCAGGGCCAACAGAGAAGGAAGAGGCTTGATGCCGCGTGGCGTGGCTACCAAATTCTAGCAAGAAACTTGATCCTACTCCAAAGACGATGGCAGGCACAGACGCACTTAGATGATGCTACGGTAGATAGCACACGACGCAATGCCTCAGTTGAATGCCGCGAACTTCGTTCGCTAGATCTTGTTTCGTGGGCATAATAATCATCGTGACTGTGACTGCCATTCTGTTACGACACCAAATTCGAACTCCGAGGCATTTTCATCGTCGCGAACGCCGATCCGCACTTCCAACATCCAGACGGACATGGCTCCTGCTGCACTCCAACATCGCCGCACACACAATTTGCTGTTGATCTCGAAGCTCCTGAATCAGCGCGATGCCGCATCGCCGTTCACGCTCGTCCTCGATAGCCTAGAGCAATCGGGAAAGCCGCTCGTGGCGGAATATCTGAGGCGGGCAAATGTGAGACACTGAAGAAATACTCACGGGCCACGTGCAAGGCTGACGAATACTCATATGTAGGCATCGAAAGTGCAAGTAGTCTTCGTTTCGTTTGAGACACTACGGAAGCCTCGAGGTGCAGACGCCTTCGTGGAGGCGTGGAAGCAAAGTCTGCCAACTTGGCAGAAGGAGGTCGTGCAATGTCTGAAGAATGAGCCGAGTCAAAGTGAGAGTAGAACGTTCTGTGGCTATACAACGAACAGCACTGACAATGGATACAGAGAGCCTCCTCATCTTCGACACCCTCAACACCCTAGCATCGTCTCACAGCGCCACACTTCCAGCTCTCCTCTCCTCCTACATCGGACCATCATGTTCTCTCCTGGCACTCTACCATACAGACGTCCCGGTCTCGTCCACCCAGTCTGAATCTGAGAACCCATACGTCCCAACACCACTGACATTGCTGCGGTACCTCGCCACAACGATCTTCACAACCCACTCCCTGCATCACATCCTCGCCAAAAAGGCCGCCCACGAACGAAGCCACGCAGAGCCCTCTTTCGGCCTCGAGACTGGGATTGAGGGGATTTTGCAGTCCTTCGGCGCGAATGGGCTGGAGGGTGTGGTGTTGGAGATGGAGCATCGTCGAAAAAGTGGACGGGGTGTGAGAGAGTGGTACTTCTTGCCGCGTCGTCAACCCCCTGCGGTGCTTCCTGGCCAGGTAGTTCGGTCGAAGGAGGTTGTCACTCTGCTGGAAGACCATCCTCGTTATCGCACGCCAGAGGAGAGCGGCCTGGCTGCTGGAGGCGAAGCTGAGGCTGACACGACCTTCGAGCTTGGACTCACGGAGAAGCAGAGGAGGGATCGGGAAGGTGTGGTTCTGCCGTACTTTGATGCGCAGAAGGGTGGAGGAGATGGTGGGAGGATTTTGTATGACATGGGAAGTGAGGATGATTTTGATGATGAGGAGGATGAGATTTGAAGGACGAGGAGAGGTCGGCGACGGCACTATTCACCACAGATGACTTTATATCAAGGCACTGTCATTTCTGTCCCACCCTGTACGCTTGTCGTTAGACCTCGTCGGCCTCGAAATTATATCACGTGATGAGCAAGATTGAGTCCGCGCTAACCTCCGGGTAGTTTCGCTGCCGATCTTGAAAGTGAAGCTGTAAACCCAACCTCGACATCTTCTTCGCAAGACGCATACGACATCTTTCCAACATCAGTATGTCCGATCGCCTCGGTCGCCGCGACGATCGCCGTCCGCCCAGAGACGACATCAGGAACCACCGACCACGATACGGTTCGTAGACCACTTCTCACCATATATCCACTGCTCGCGTGACTAACACCGCCCCCAGAACAAGACCGCTCCCGCTCTCCACGAGGCCGCGATCGCCACGACGACCGTCGAAGAGACCGCTCTACTCCACGAAATGCGCCCAACTCTCGCGCCGGTCCTCCCTCACGACCCGACAACCGCGGTCGCAACGATTACCAACGAAATGGGCCACCACGAGGGCCCGGCGGCAGACCAGAGATCAAGCGTGAACCTCTTGATCCACAAGCTGGCATGAAGAAGGACCTGAAACCCGACCCGAACATGATGGACACAGCGGAAGATGAGGACGAAGAAGCGGCGATGCAGCGGATCATGGGGTTTAAGGATTTCCGCACGACGAAGAATACGAAAGTCCCGGGAAATGATAGGAATTATGCGGTGCATAAGGTGAAGAAGGCGGAGTACAGGCAGTATATGAATCGCGTTGGTGGGTTCAATAGGCCTTTGAGTCCGAGTAGGGTGTGAGGAGCGTAGAGGACACCGGCACAGGGTGGGAAATGGACGGGATTCTTGGCGAGGAGATATGGAGTCGGTATACCCATTAATTGCTGTGAGAGCAAGTGGATCACGACAATACTCGGACCGAGAGTGTGCTGTCCTGCGGACGAAGACTCAACCGACTTTCCGACCTCGGTACTGGCTGGTACCTCTAGTGTCACTGACACGCACCGGAACACAACGGTCTTCGATGGATACATCTTTGGCACCCACAGATTTGTAAATGCGCACATTATATTCGGACATTATCCTCCATCTGGGAACGTCGCACAGAGGACGGCAGGACAAGACCCATCGACCATCTCCAGAGAAATGCTGTACTACACTCCAAGACGTCCAGATTGCACGTGTGTGTCTTGACCGCTCACACGTGCTAGAGACGTGCTGACACGAGTATTCAGCGCTAAGATCAAACACGCTTCAGCTTGCGTTTCATGTATATTTTCCCGAGCGAGCCTGTCTACACGATGCGCAGCTTGATCTCGGCAGAGTCAAGACTCTTGTAGGGCTCCATCGACCTATCGCACAAGGCAATTCGACCGGTGGTGTTGTAGCGATGGACTGAATCGTGGATTTGATGGAGTAGATAAGTGGCGGCTAAGTGCATTACCGAATGCTCTGAAGCAAGCGGAGACGGCCGAGAAACGTCACTCCCTGCAAGCGATATCAATATGGAACTGCATAGTGCAGTCAGGCACGCGGTGGCCAGATTAGCCCGTACACGTTAGCGAATTCCACCAGAATCGGCCAAATTCGATGCGTAATACCACCGCAACGCAACGCCGCATGTCCAGATGGAAAGCACGGCCGTAATCGCAAGCCTCCGATCTATTGTGCAGCAATTTGTTTGAGGTTTTAGGGTGGCCTGGGCATAAGGATATCTGGGGAGATGCAATTACAATGCACGGAATAATTTGCAAGCTGCGTGTCAGGTATTATTGGCCAGACAATGCAGCCATGATCGAAACGGTGGGTAACATAGTGGACCACACAACGTGGTCGTCCCGAGGATGAGTCATGAAAGCCATCAACGTGCAGAGTAGACTTGCCTCACGCGGTCTGCAGTGATGCCGACGCCAGGATGCAAAACATGAAGCAGAGACATGGTTCTGTTGACGCGTTGTGCTATGAGGCTGTACTGACGATACCTCATTGGCCTGGGCCTGCCTATGTCGTACAGACTGCTGGCAGCCCTGAAACTCGTAGGTATATATCTTGTCCATCACTTCCTACTCCTTTCAGCACAGCCGTCTTACAGCTTCACTTTCCAGTCTTTCATTCAATTCACCAAGAACCGTAGATCGGTCTTTACATTCATTCGTGGCAAGGTCCATACATTCGTTTTCGAGAACATCAGCAACTTCAAACTCCACTCAACCTACTCAACAACCCAGCCAACATGCCTTCCTTCCCCACCAACATCGCCGCCCTCGCAGCAACTCTGAGCGCTGTCCCCCTCGTCTCCGCTCACGGTTACGTCTCTGGCATCGTCTCCAATGGTAAATGGTACTCAGGCACTTCTCCATCGTGGGTCTACGCCCAAACCAAGCCAGACACTGCCGGCTGGTATGCCGACAACCAAGACAATGGCTTTGTCGAGCCGGCTTCTTACGGACAGCCCGACATTATCTGCCACAAAAATGCCACTGTCGGTGGTGATCCTGTTCCGGTTACGGCTGGGAGCAAGGTTGACTTACAGTGGAACACTTGGTGAGTGAATGTCAGGAGTACATATACCCATCGGTGGCTAAGCTGGCAACGTCGCGAGCTGGCTGAGCTGTATTCGAGAGCGAAACCCCCGCACTTCAGCAAATTTACGTCTTGAGTTCGCCGAGGGTAGTTGCTCGCTCTGGCGCGATAGCACGGCTCTGTCACTCCGTTGCGAAACGTTCGCTGACTCCTTCATCATTATAGGGCGGAATCTCACCATGGCCCAGTCATCACTTACATGGCTTCCGTCACGGGCGATTTCAGCGCTGTTAACAAGGCATCTTTGAAGTGGTTCAAGGTGGCCGAGGGTGGATTGGTCGATGGCTCTTCCCCCCCGGGAAAGTGGGCTTCAGATGAGTTGCTTGGTATGAACACCACGAGCACTCGACCAACGCGAGAAAAGGTACACTGACCACATCAAATAGCCAACAACAACACCGGAACCTTCACCGTCCCCTCCAACATCAAGGGCGGCAACTACGTCGTCCGCCACGAGATCATCGCGCTCCACGGCGCTGGTTCGGAAAATGGTGCTCAAAACTACCCACAGTGTAAGTCTAACCCACCCTCCTACTGTCGCTCTCTTCTATTACGGCCACCACTGAAACTTTCCCCAGGCGTCAACGTCAAAGTCACCGGCTCCGGCTCCACCGACCCATGCTCTTCAGGTGCTGACTGCGAGGTCGGCACTGCCCTGTACAAGGAGAATGACCCTGGAATTGTCGTCAACATTTACCAGAGCTTGAGCAGCTACACTATTCCGGGACCAAAGCTTTACACTGGCTCTGGTAGCAGTGGTAGCAGTGGTAGCAGTGGCAGCGGTGGCAGCAGTGGCAGCAGTAACAGCAGTCTCAGTGTCAGCCATGCCAGCCATGCCAGCAGTAACAGCAGTCTCAGTGTCAGCCATGCCAGCCATGCCAGCCATGCCAGCAGTAACAGCAGTGCCAGCAGTGGCGGCAGTGGCGGCAGTGGTGGCAGCGGTAGCGGTGTTGGCAGCAGTGTCAGCAGTGTCAGCAGTGGCAGCAGTGGCAGCTGTGGCAGCGGCAGTGGCAGCGGCAGTGGCAGCGGCAGTGGCAGCGGTGGCAGCGGCAATGGCAGCGGTGGCAGCAGTGGGAGCAGTGGGAGCAAGAGTGGCAAGAGTGAGAAGAGTGGCAAGAGTACTCGTAAGCGGGTCGCGACTCCTTTCCGCGCTTAGGGTTCGTGACCAGCGGGACGAGACGGGAAAGCATGAGGGTTAGATTTTTGGTTCGATTTGGGTTGAGTTGTTGCTTTTTACGGTTGTTCAAATGACTTCTTCTTTGCGTGGGTCATGCTCAGATTCTACAAGTGTGAATCTCCTCAGCTCGTATGGTCGAAACTTCGGGTCCTTGTAGTGCATATCAAATGGGTTGACGATAGTCGGAGCATCTTTGGCCCTGGATCCTGGCGGCTGGCCTTGCGATGAAACCATTAATACTGGTCTCGGTCAAACCGCCCATCACATGATGTTTGGGCAGTTTGATTGACCAAAGGAGTCTCGGGGATTACGAAAGCCGCCGCAGCGAGGGATACTCACGGTGCTCAATAGTTGTCGGCTCTTGAGGTCTACTGCGGATACCTGGAAGTTGTTCTCGTAGGGGATCGCTGAAGCCAAGACGCCGAGTTCGTAGATGTTTTTATCAAGTAGACAGTACGCCGTCTGGTGAGTACTTAGCTGCGCAGTCTAGGATCCCGCTCTACCGCCCCATTCCCACTCATCTCGATGAAGCTGAAAGGATTGTCGCAGATCGAGGTAGGACCCACGATGGCAACGATGGCAGCCTAGGTAATGGGTCTTGGCAGGTCTTTGGCACCCCGGAACACGATAGGAACAAGTTCAGAAGCTGATAGTGTCGCCCTCTGAACACGATATCGGCCACAACTGGTACGTTGATCTCTTGTGTCAATCAACGACGCTTGAAGTATCGCCTTGGAAGCAATTCCACGGAGGCATGATGTGTGCTAGCTCTGATACCTAGTCTAGCAGAAGTGCTTATTTCAGCATGCTCAGACTCGCTGCAGGAGTTGATTGGGCTCCGCGCCAACGCCTAGAGAAAACAGATGGCGCGGCGAATGCTTAAATTCGCGCGCAGCGGAGTCTAAGGCGGAGAACCAACGAAGCCTGTCACCTACTACCGACTGTGTCTGAAGCCCTTGGAGTTACAGAATCGCTCAATATTAAACCTCGAAACACCGATTTTGGCGATCAATATTGGAGCCAAAGCAGCGAATCGGACGAGTGAAATCTGGTGGGTTACGATCGGACGTGAAAACATACTATAAAACACTCACGTATTCGCTATTTCTTATCGTTCGTATCACACGCGGTCCAACCCGATTGGTTCTATTGCGCCCCACTGCAAGAAGCGTCTGAGCTCGCCAAGGTACGATGTTCGTCAGAGTTTCGCGTCAAGGTCGCCGACAACACTTCTCCCCATGGCAACCTCAGATACCCTTGACATTGTCTTTATCCGAGGTCACACCCTCGACAAGAGGTCGTGTCATGCAGCTTGATTCGATTTCGCTCTTGCTTGAGCGTTCTTAAGCGTCGCAAGCCGAGTCTTCGCCCGTGACCCGTCGAGTTTTGATGGAGACGATGATGGCATCGCAGTCGTCACTGCGAAATAGCGGATATGCCAGACAATACAAGTCATTTGAGATCCGAAGAATGCTGCCAGTAGGGAGGATGGTACTCCTCATCACCCTCTTCGTCGCGATTTGTTGGCTGCTCATCTTGAAGTCCTTCCGCGTGGCACTCGTTCTCCAAGCCATCTCAGCGCTCTGCTCGCCTGCTGAAGGAGAATATGGCCCAACATGGCAAAGTCTGCGTGGCGAACGCATGCGGATCCAACGATTCATCATGACAAGGTGATTTTCACGAATGAGACCTACCACGTTAAGTTCATCACCAGCACGACAGGGCTCAGTAACGTGGATATTGACCTTCATGGGACTCTTTCGCGGGACGAAAACATTCCGTACTGGTTGGACCACACTCTTCCAGTCGGCTACCAAAATTAGTCCTCCGCGTGGCTTTTCGGCGGTGAGAGTATCAGATGGGAGGGTTTCGGATATGGAACGCTCGATGGCAATGGCCAGGTCTGGTATGACTTCATCAATTGCACGAAAAACTATTCTGGACGACCACATCAGATCACGATTACTCGAACCGACGACAGCGTGTTCGAAAGGACTCGATTTGTACAGAGCCAAATGTGGACGATGACGATCATTCATTCCTCCAACATCCTGCTGGAGGACATCTACATCACCAGCACCGACACAAAGCAGGCTGTTGGCTTTGACTTCTCTTCGTCGAACACAGATGGTGCCGATACCACTTATGCTGACAACATAGCTTTCCGCGGCTTGACCGTCGACAATAATGGCGATACTCTATCAGCACAAAAACCAACAGCACCAACATCTTGATCGAGAACTGTGATCTCGACGCCGGCCTTGGTGCAGTTATAGGCAGCATTGGCCAGTATGAAGAGCGATATGAGATCGTAGAGAATGTCACTGCTCGCAACGTCACCATCAACAACATGAGATACGGTGCATCCTTCAAAACGTGGGCTAAAGTCAGCAGCGGCTACCCATCAAACGGCGGTGGTTCAGGTCTAGGATATGCGGCCAACATTACTCTGGAAGACTTCACTTTGAAAAGCGCCAGTGGGATCCTGGCAGTCACTCAGTGCACCAGCTACAGCAGTGCGAGCGGCAACTGCGATACATCAGAGCTCAATCCTCGGGACATCACGCTGAAGAACTGGTCGGGAAGGACGACTTCGAGTGTCATGGCAGACATCCAGTGCAGCGCCGCAAGTCCTTGCACAGGTCTGACTACCGAAGATATAGGCGGGATCGTCAATACAGCAAACTGCACGATCCCCGATAGCTTCCTTTGCGATAATGTGGTTGATCCTACAGTCTTCAACTGCACTGGTAAACCATGGGAGGAGAACCCACCAAAGTAGCCCAGTGACTTCGATCATGGACTTACATTCGTGGAGAGGCCCATTCAGCCAATGTTGATTTCTACAACGCTCCTCGCAGGTACATGGTAGCGTGTTGTCGTAATTAGGCACACTGGTGTAAGTATCGATGGACTTATCCCGTAGCCGGCACCTGCGGGTGCTACGAATACTGTCACGCTTGCAAAGCCGTTCGGACCGGCTGTTGATCTCGACGACCTTGACGATGTTGACCCTTGTGGACAGCCATAGATTTCTCAAATTCCCTTCCAAGCTCAAGCTACTTAGTTATCTGGCGATGTTCCGTGTGACGGAGGGAGCCACTTGGAGTGAGCCTCTTCGAGGAAACGTGAGAGCAACATGTGGGCGGCGTTTGAGCAGGGCAGTGTGACGAAGGAATGCTCAGGGCCCTATAAGGTATCATGTCTGTGGATGTTGATGTTGTCGACTTCCGTGGATGATGTCGAGAATGTCATCTGCCTAGCACGGCCCGACCCTGCCAGCCACTTGATCTCCCGTAGCGTAAATCAACACGATGACCAGTATGCACTCGGTAGTACAGTAGGTAAATACGAACGATGAGCATCATCGTCATGTGTGGAAGTGAGCTCTAGAGGCAAGATGAAGCAGCAAACCGAGCTCTACATCAGCACTGTTATGATTGGCCCGAGTCGCAGGGGAGCTCTCTCCTCAACCTGCCTGTTCGGTCTTGGCATGTTCAAGCAGTCGATAGGGCAAGCTTGAGTCAAACTGTTCATATGTCAGGAGCATATCCAAGTTTGGAGCCTCGTGATGCTGCGAGAACAACTTATGATCCCTTTCCTGCCCAAAGACAACAATAGATAAGCATATTTGACAGAATCCGAGGAAATCGATGATGGGTTCCGTCGACAGGAAAGCACGGATCCTGCTCGTAGGCAGTGGTGGTGTTGGCACCATGGCCTCCTACGCCCTCGAGACCGGTGGCAAAGCAGAAGTGACAGCGATCTGCCGATCAAACTACGAAGCAGCGAGCAAGAACGGCTTCACAATCGATTCTCTAGAACATGGCCACGACATCAAAGGTTTCAAGCCTACGCATATCCTCAACAGAGTCCCAGACGTCCAAGGAGAGAAGCTCGAGCCCTTCGAATACATCGTGGTCACCACCAAAAACGTCCCAGACATCAAGCCTACTGTCCCGGACATCATCACCCCAGCAGTGACTCCCGGCGCAACATCCATAATCCTTCTCCAAAACGGCCTAAACATTGAAAAGCCCATCGTCGCTCGCTTTCCGGACAACGTAGTCATATCCGGCGTCTCCCTCATCCAAGCAGCCGAAACCGCCCACGGCGTAATCCTCCACGACGACAAAGACATCACCAAACTCGGCCCCTTTCCCAACCAGAAAGTGCCCGCTGAGCGTGCCGAGAAGGAAACACGGCGGTTCCTAGATCTGTACATGGCATGCGGCAAAGTGGGATGGGTCTACGACGACGATGTCCGGTTTACCCGCTGGAGGAAGCTTGTGTATAACACGTCGTACAACTCAGTTTCGGCGATCTTGGCCATGGACACGATGCGGATGCGAATGTCGCAGCATGTGATCGACGATTTGATTCGACCTGCGATGCTGGAGATTCTGGCGATTGCGAAAGCTGTGGGTGTTGAGTTGCCGGAGGATGTGCCTGAGGTTCTGATTCGATGCGATCCGGTGGATGCGCCGTTCGTGCCGAGTATGGGGCAGGATGTGTTGAAGGTGAGGGACTTCCTGGTCGGCCGACTCCTGGAGAATGCTAATGAGACTGACAGGGCAACTACATCGAAATGGAGAACATCGTCGGTGAGCCGCTACGGGAAGCAGAGAAAGTGGGAGTGTCAGCACCTGTTCTGAAGACGATATATGGCTTCTTGCGAGCCATACAGCTCAGGACCAAGGAGAAGAAAGGGGCGTGGGAGCCGAAGTGGGAAGAGGGGAACCCGTATGCCTAACTATGGAAGCAAAACGATGAATGCCAGCTCAACGCCAGTCAGCATATTGGTTAGAAGGCTTAGGCATTCGAACTCTGCCTTAGCCGACCGAAATAGCTGCTGAGCTTCTGATCGCGCCGAATGAGCGCAGTTTCTCGTCGTTTAGCTGTCATCTATCAGTTCACAGGCGCTTGCCTTGTCCTCGTTATATGACTTTCATACCTTGCCAGCTTTGAAGCACTTGAAGCGAAATCCCTGGTGGCGGTCACCGAGATAGCCGTCCATCAACCACCAGGTACCCGAACAGGCGTTTTAGACAAGATGAGATCCGCAAGGAACATGACCAATATCGCCTTGATCATGAAAGACATACTAACCCCATGCAGGAACACTCCCTAATACCTCCCCTCAAACCCATCAACCCTCTCCCTCGCCACCGCAGCGATTGCATCCTTGATCGGCGTGTCCCCACCAACCATATCAATCGCCAATCCCGTCGTGCCATCATTCTTCATAATCTCCACAACCGCCGCAGCCACATCTTCGCGCGAAATCGTAGCGTTGAGATGCACCTTCCCAGCCGCAATCGTTCCCTTTGCAGGATCCTGTGATAAACCGCCAGGACGCACGATGGTGTACTCTAGACCCCGGCGTTCATTGTCTGTGACTAGCGAGCGGTCGGCGGCGAATTTGGCGTGCATATATGGCTACAGGGAGATTGCGTTAGTGCAATGGAGATGGAGGGGGAGGGGGAGGGGAAGGAGTTAGAGACTTACGCCAATAGCGGCCCAGACTTTATCACTCCTATCTCTGTCTTCGTCATTGTACCACTCTGGTTCGGGTCTGTTCTCACGATCCCGGACATCAATAGCTGAGATGATGATGTATCTTTTCGTAACTCCAGCTTTAGCAGTGGCGTCCATGGATTTGATGGCGCCTTCATTATCAACGGCTTTGGTCCTTTCGGGACTTCCGCCTCCTGCTCCGGCCGCCCAGATAACAGTGCTGGGGTTGGTCTGCTTGATGGTGCTGGCGAAGTCGTCGACGGATGAGTCCTCGATGGATTGCACTATGGGCTTTCCGCCCAGGGACTTCACGTCGTCTTGTTGGTCGGGGTTTCTCTGTGCATTGCTTTAGCAGATTGTCATTCAGGTTGCGTACAATTGCTTACGATGATGGAGTAGACTGCTTGGCCTTCTTTTGTGAGGAGACGGGTGATGTGGCGAGCGACTTTGCCGCTCCCGCCGAAGATGAGAGTTGTCGCCATGTTACTTTGCTGTCTTCTGTTTCTAACTTGCTATATCGACTCTTCCATCTCACCTATGAAGCAACACCAGATCATGTCAAACATGACGTCGCTTTCCGGCAGAATTGTTTATCCGAGGTAAAACTTCGGGGCGACGCTCCGGCTTAGTTGTCGAAGAGCACGAAGACGTGAGAAATGGCGTGCTCAGGTGCTGCGACAATTGAGATTGCGTGCTTGCGTGCTTCAATGGTGTAAAAGTGGCTGCAATACACAAGAGTGCCCACCTCCTCTTCCCTACAATCTGTGAATGTTGTTGGTTTCCATCATCAATCTAGTTGAAGTCATGCCTTCCAAACGCCACAACACACTCCCACTGTCAGCCGTCAAGAAAGGAGCGTGACTTGCGTGGTCTCGTTAGATTCGATCCTGTTCACGGAAAATGGACAATCAAGCCTTCTTTGGGACCTGGATGGCGTACTGCTTGAGATACTCGTAGTCGGCAATGTTGTCGTCGACAGTCTTCTTGATGATGTCGGCAGCTCCTTGGCCGTACTTGTCAACCCATTCCTGGTACAGCTGCCCGTCGCTCTTGGGCGCGTGCTTCTGTGATGGTAGGTCAGCTATCCGATAAATGTATGACTGACGAAGCAGATCGACGATATTACTTACGTGCTGTCTTGGCTTCAAGTCAGTCGAGTTGATAGCATCGTCGTGGAAACCATTCCACTTCTCGAACTGCTCCTTGGCGAACGCATGCGATTCCTCAGAATCCCAGTTCAACATGGCTTGAGAGAAGTCCACGCCGATCGATTCGCAGTACAGACGAAGGTTTCCCTCCGGATCGTCAAGCATGTCGTCGGCATCAAGAACGCAAATCTCGACCTGGCCTGGCCTGAGCTCGACACCTTCGGCATTCTCCTGGCCGCAGATCTTTGGTCCGACCAAGCCAGTATCTTTGAGGTAGTCAAAGAGACGGCGGAGTTCATGGTAACCAGCCTCCTTGGGCATGAAAGGGCTGAACTGTGTTCGCTCTACCAATGGGGGGATGCAGCATCGGTAGTAACTTGGGATGGACTTGCTGGGATGTCGGATCAAGAAAGTCCAGTGGAACTTCTCAAGCATCTCCCTGGGCACGACAGTTGGGTTGTCGGGCTCCGCAAACGAGTTCTCGTATGGGAACGGAGGACTCTTTGGACTTCTAGGACTACTTGGCCTGCTAGCCTCCGGGGTCATGGCGATGCCGGAATCCTTGTCGCTCGCGGCATCGCCGCCATCGTTGGCTGCAGGCAGTCCGTTGGTACCAACACCGCGCTTGATCTGTTGAAGAGAAGGTGCAATGACAGGAGCCTGCTTCTCTTCAGGGATGTAATACTGGGCCATGTCCTTGATGAAGGTGCGCTTGCCCTGGGAGGTAGGTCAGCATTCCTGGACGACGACACAGTCGCATCGTTCCGGAAAATCAGGACGGCGGCAATGACATCTCAGCCGTCGCGGCAGCCGAAGACGAGCACGATATTCACGAAACCACATTGTGGTTGGCGTGAAGGACGATCTTCGGCCTGTCGCTTAGCCACGGGCGCAATTTGCGCCAAAGGAGCTTGGCACCGCCAGAGACGGCCCAAGCGCAGCCTGAGTGAGAGACGACAATGCAAGGTACCGAAGGTGTGAAGAATGCGAGATTGGGAACTGTGGGTCAGACCATACCTCGGTGGACTCGGACTCGATCCTGTCGAAGATGGACTTGAACGTCGACTGGCTGAAACCGCTCTTCTCGCGATCTTGCTCATGCTCCTCGCCTTCGAACCTGGACCCCATTCTTTCAGGGCCATAATAGTAGGCGTCGCCGCACGGCTCATGGACTGTGTGGATGGAGTTGCGACGGGTCATGAATACCTGATGCTTGAGTCAATACCAACCGCCTCACCCACCGTGCGAACAAAGGACATACCCGCTCGAATGCAGTGGAGCATGCCCGTGGGTGGGTTGCTACAAACACTGGCTTGTTCGACATGATGGCTGATGTGCTCGACGGCTAGTGTAAAGCTGGATTGCACGTCTTCCTTTGGTCGGCGGTGTACTGTTTGTGGTATACCGTCCTTCGACAATGGCACAGAAAACAATGGTAGGATGATGGTGTCTTACGACAGGGATGTGCCGATTATAGACAATGAAATATGATGCTTCTCTTTGCAAACACTGCGAAGTAGTGAAGGGAGTTCTATTGCCGTCGAGTAACACTCCGACGGTCGAATGCCGGAGCAGTGGCCATGGGCGTTTTAAACTTTGGCCTCATGTCAAAGCCCACAGGTTGAGAAGGCACCAAGGCAACGTTTGGCAAGGTACAAAGGGAACTGGCCACTCAGCTGCAATAGGTGTACGTCAGGCATGATCTCGCTTCGGCTGATGTTACGCTTCCAGGCTGTGGACTAGCCAAAAGGCTCACGGCACGAGCAAAGGAAAACCCACGACTTTGAAGTGTCGAATGAAGATCCAGGCCTGCCCCACTGTGGCTCCGCACATCGGCGCAAGAAGGACCTAAACGCCTTAGCGGGATGTGGTGAGATGGGCCAGAAGTGCTGCGTCACCCACGGCTTCGAACTGACATAGTGCGGACGGCGTGGAGAGCATAGAGTAGATGTGATAGGATAAGTAGGTCGTCTGTAGAGGTGTAGTCGAGATAAGGGTGGTTTCTGCGGGCTCGTCCGATAGAACAGTGCTGAACGCTCACTAGACTTGAGCACGCCATCACGGAGCGGTATGAATGGCCAAGTCCCCTCCTCCCGCAGTCGTGCAGATAGCGCAAAAAGATAGCTATAAGGCATAGTGCACCTTTAAGCCTTCACATTGCGCGAATGGATGAACTTGCAACGGCAAGAGCGTGTATTCGTACCGTGTTTGCCACACACCATGCCCACGACCATTTGTGATAGCTGTGGCAGCCGCATCTTGCGCTGGAAATGTCTTCTGCACAAGCTTTGCCGTCCTTTGCCGCCTTCGTTTGCCTCGTGTTGTCGCGATGTCGGGCGCAAGGACGTCTTGGCTGGGCTGTTCTTGCTAAGATGGCGTCGCTGTCCCACCGGAACGTGCGTAGTAGTTGCATGCGACGTTTTGCCACGAAGGAATGCACAAGTGTTCCACGAACTAGCTCGTTGATGTTTGCAGGGTTGTAGTAATTGAATGCCCGCTATTGCTCCGATTTCTGTGCCCTTGTTTCCACGCTATCATTCAGGTAGAGTCGAAATTGGTCATTAGCCCATAGCAATATTCATACGTTGCTATGAGTCTCCGAGAGGTCGCCGATGAGGACGTTTATACGGAACCATTATCCGAGGCCTTCACGATGTGCCAAAAGTATGGCTGATAGATGGTCGCCGAGTCAGTTGACAGTCGCGCGGCATGGATGGCCTAGTGCGGCAGTCTGTCGTGTGCACACATCCCACGTCTACTGCCCACACAACGAGGACGTACATCCAAGCGCTGTGGAGAAATGGGGAAACGTCCCACGACACCGCGTTCTCTGTGTTCTGTCGGCCTGCTTGCCGGCGATTTCAAGCACAGGCCTTCATAACTTCAGATTACAGCATGCGAGAAATCATGCCGTCTTCGCTTTGCCAGAGTGGTTTGGAATGACCCAGTTGTTGGTCTCCCACCCTACAAGACATCGGTTAGCAATCACGCTCTCCATCAAATGAAGCACGACATACACCATCTTCGAATTCGAGCGCCAACCGTTTGGCCGGAGAACTTGGTTGCTGCGTTCCAGTGTCTCCCTATGAGCCCATTAGTGGATCGTAAAATCAGCGCCAAGGTCGTGTACCTACAGCCTGCAACGATGAGCGTCCAGGCGATGCCTTGAACCAGGGGCATGAAAACCTATGCCCAGATCAGTCCACGTTCCACGTTTGCATGGCGAATCCTTCGCATACGCACCTGATCTTTGATCGTGATGAACGTGACCATCTTCCAATCGTTCGCCTGCTCGATGCTCTTGAGGTAGCTCTGTTCGAATCGCAAGTCCGGCAGCTGCATGTGCGGTGGCTTCCTCGTTTGGTCCTGCGGCAGTGGCTTCAGGACGGACAGCAGTACTTCATCTTCTGCTACATCCTCATAATCCTCGAGATCTGCTGATCTATCCCACGTAACGCGCTCTTTCGTGTCTGCCGAGGTCGATGGTGCTAGGTCCGCGCGTGTAGGAGCTCTGTTGATGTGTGCAGTTTGAAACGTCTCGGCGGCCTGGATGGCGATGTCTTCGAGACCCGGTGCCATGATTGATGTAGGTCTGTTGCACCGGAGATGCTGTGTCGATGCGACGATGAATGTTGGTGTTGTCGTGCAGTGGTAGAGCACGCCCTTGACGACTTTCCAGCTGCGGCTCAACTCGTGGAATTGATGCACGGTTTCAATCGGATCCGCATGTGAAACGAGAGCGTCAGGCGATGGAGCTGAGGCCGATGCAGTGCATACTCTACTGTGTCACTTGACGAACGTGGAAGAGACACTTCAGATCAAGCAGAAGAGGGACATGAACAATTGGACCTTGACCATCTACGGCATCATCAGCAGGGTCCAAGGTCGGTGCTTTGGAGGCCCCACTCGAACAAGTTCATGGTGAATGGCAGACAACTCCAGACACCCTACTCACTCTACACCACAGCGCCACCACAACGTCGAGATGGGCAACGCAAACTCGCAGATGCTCGACAGCATCGTCAGCGGCTCAAATTGTATGTCTGGACTGCACTCACAGCCTTACATTCCGCCGAAACATGACCACCTGCTGACCATATTTGTTGCACAGTCGATAGAGATGAGGTCGACCGCCTAAGGAAACGCTTCATGAAACTCGACAAAGTACAATATACACTACCCTTTCAACCTCCCACCTCCTGACCCTCATATTATAGGACAACTCAGGCACAATCGAACGCGACGAATTCCTCTCCCTCCCCCAAGTCTCCTCAAATCCCCTCGCAACCCGCATGATCGCCATCTTCGACGAAGACGGCGGCGGCGACGTTGACTTTCAAGAATTCGTCTCCGGCCTCAGCGCCTTCAGTTCCAAAGGCAACAAGGAAGAGAAACTGCGCTTCGCCTTCAAAGTCTACGACATCGACCGCGACGGCTACATCAGCAACGGCGAGCTCTTCATAGTACTGAAGATGATGGTCGGCAGCAACTTGAAGGACCAGCAGCTCCAGCAGATTGTGGACAAGACGATTATGGAGGCGGATCTGGACCATGATGGGAAGATTAGTTTTGAGGAGTTTACGAAGATGGTAGAGAATACGGATGTGTCGATGAGTATGACTTTGGACCAGTTCTAGACGGAGGATTCGGTGGTGTGGTGATGTGGCGATATGGATACCCCTACACAAAGAGATGCTGCAGCAGAGGGAGGCGTTTGAGGCGTTCCTTACCCACAGCACGAAGGCGGGATTACGACGCTATTCGGCAGGATGCCTACGGAATGCACACTCTAAAACTTGCTCTTGATGAGCTCTACGCCGGCCTTCTTCTCCCACCCTTTGATCACTTCCGTATGATCGGCACCAGGCCCAGCAATGTTCAACGCCTCATCCAGCTCCGACACCATCAGCTCAGCCAACGACGAAGGCACACCCATATCCTCAATGACCTGCCTCGCAATCTTCATATCCTTCACCAACAACTCCAGCTGATACCCCGACTTGAACCTCCTCGTGAGGCCCTACCACAATCATCAGCACAACACTACCGCACCTTTTTGAGGAAGACTCACGTCCGTTCTAAAACTCTCCTTGGTACCAAAATTCATCCCAGTCCCAACATTCATAACCTCAAACATCTTCGCAGGCTCCAGCCCAAACTTCTGTCCAGCAACAAGCGCATCACAAAGGCCCAGAATGCTCGCGGCACTAACATAATTATTCAACGTCTTCATCGCGTGCCCAGCTCCCAAACCTCCCATGTGGAAGACATACTTCCCCATGACTTTCAGGACCGGCATTGCCCTTTCCAACGCAGACGAGTCCGGGCATCCAACCATTAAAGTAGCATCCCCCTGGCTGAGGGCAAACGCGTATTCCTGCGTGATGGGAGAATCCATCAGGATCAGAGTAGGGTTGATGTCCTGGAGAAGTTGGGCGGTTTGTCGAGTCTGGAAGGGTGAAGAGGAGGACGTATCGATTATGATAGTTCCATTGCGAAGGTAAGGTGCGACGCCGTCTGTGCCAGCTTCGCCGAGCAGGACTGAACGCACGATGGAGCCGTTCGGGAGCATGGTGATAAGGATGTCTACATCGCGGAAAGAACTGTTGGTCGTGGCGACTGAGGAGTTGGGATGCTCTGATGTGAACTTTCCTGCTCGGTGGAGGTCTGCATCTTGGACGAGAAGGGTGTAGTTCTTTTTTGACCTTGAGAGGACTGAGGCGAGGGAGTAGCCTGCGTTGCCTAGGCCTATGTAGCCGATCGTTCTGATGGGTTGTGTAGAGGACATGGTAAGTCTGACAAGAAGATCTGCAAGTATGCTTCTTGATTTGCGAGCTGGAAGAGATGGGAACTTCTTTCAGAACGACACTTACCTTCATGCAATCTGTAGAGCAGGTATCAAACGAGCCGTGCTATGTGCACGATATCGAGATGTGCAGGCATGGACATGCAGTGCGGAGAAGCTGTTCCTACCAATAAGGTCAACTGCCGATGCAGGCCACGAGCATGGAAGCGTTGCCGCTCGACGATCCACGTTACAATCATGTCTCATATCGTCGTATATCAACTTTAGGACACAGGGCGTCCTCGTGCAGACCGCATCCAGCACAATCTCTTAGCCACCTAGATCAGATCTCCCAATACCAGAACCACCATCCAAACCCCAACAAAAGCGTCACTCAGTACAATGCCATCAGTCAAAGACTTTCCCGCCATCAGCGCAGATCTCGAGCCGGCTGAGACATGCACCTTCTTGCCCGTTCCGATCAGATTGGTGCTCCTGCCGCCGGGGCAAAACACAATATTGAAAGTCCCACCCGCGGGAATAATGAATGTGCTCTGTTGATCATCATTCGGAAAAGAATAAGCATCGGGACAAACCGCCTTCGCAGCTTTGCCATAGTAATTGTTCGCGCAGTTGCCCGCTCCGGCGTACGAGCCCGTACAGCAATACTTAGGTTTCTTGTACTTCTCGCAAGCGGAGTTGCAGGCTTGGTAGATAGGTCGTTGGACGTTGCCGTCGGGGTAAGGATATACGCCGTCGCCGGGAGCTTTGGGAGCATTTTCGAGGAGGTCAAAGGGACACCATTTGGATAGCGTTTGTGCGGTTTGCTTGTCTTCGAAAACAGAGTTGTTAGATATGCCGAGGACTTGCTGGTGACTACTGGATCCACTGGCTGTAAACCCGTTCGAGCTGCCAACGCATGATGGGTTCGTGGTGCTGGTGTCGAGTTTTTCTAGCTTGCTGACACCATTCGGATCCAGTACGATGGCCATATCCAGATTGTAACCATCGACCAGGCTGAGGTCGTAGAAGGACTGTTCGCCATCGCCCTGCATCGTGAATTCTGCCAAGGTGGCTGGAGGGTTGCCAGCTTGTCTACACTTCTTGGGTCCACATTCGCCAGTCTTACAGTTTCCGTCACTTGTATCATCGTGAAAGGAGCAGTTCGTACGAGCCCAGATTCTCCCTTGCCAATTGCTGGCGACGGTAACAGTCTGCTTGGCACCCGCTTCCAGCTCGAAGCCGTCAGCTGTGGGTCCGTCACCGGCTTGAGTAACCATTCCTGGCCATATTGTCTCGCTGCAGAGATTGGAGACCGTCAACGTGAGCTCGGAGTCCTGCCGCGGGGCAAGTCGTCGCTTGGCGTGATGATGAGCTGCACAAGAGTGTCTTAGGCCAGCCAAGAGCAGTACGCAATGTAGCAGCAGTGAGACGCGGCGTCTCATGTCTCGTAGGGGCTACCACACCAGCTACAGTGTCTTCCGTGCTGCTCTCTCCTTGTGCTTCGCTTGCTTCGCTCGCAGGGTCGCTGTCTTGGCTTTGACCGAGGTGCGGATGCGTTCACGCAGCAAACGAAGCTTGAGGCGATCTCTGTGGCCTCCAACAGTGCGTGTGGTGCTGATGGCAGGTCTGCTCGCCGATCTCGAGCCGGTGGTCTTGACCTTGAGAGCCAGCGTAGCGGTGTCGCGATGTACGGGTGAGGGCGAAGAGCTGGTGGCAGTGGAGGAACTGTCGGAGGCTACGGATAGCGCAGGAGGAGAATCAGGTGGCCAGTACTCTTTGGTGAAGCAGTCGGTAGATTTGAAGTTCCCCGTGGTCGCAGTATCTAGCTGTTGTGATGATGGCTATGAGGAGACAGATGTAGGAGACTTGACAAGAGAAGTGCTGTTGATGTCGACATGGAACAAGATCAGCCGTCCAGCAGCTGAAGACCTACCGTGAATGCTAGGAAGCGACATGTCGGCTGCAGGAGCATTCCTGGCCATAGTGTCGTCCAATGCTGGCAGGAGATGTTGTAAGCGCTGGTCGATGTTGAAACGAGGAAGCTCCGCGCTTAGTTCTATGTCATGCCACTTTACTATCACACCAAACATCACCGCTAGTCGATGCGACGAATCGATCATAATGAGGCCGGACGCATTCTCTCCAGAATGCAGCAAAGATATAAGGCAGGACATGCGCTTTCACGGAGGCGCGAACAAGTATCCAGCGAAAAGCCACGCCAGGAGAGTGGCGGACAAGATCAACAGTGAGAACGGGAAAGGACTTATCATCATTGAGGGCACCAGGACCGTGAACTGGCCGAACTCTGACATGCCAGCGCCCTTCAGGCAGGATCGCTACTTCTACTACTTATCCGGCTGCAACGAACCTGGCTGCTACATAACATATGACATCGAGAATGATAACCTGAAGTTGTGGCTCCCACCTGTCGATAGTGACCCCAGGCATATGCTCTACTACGGTAGGGGAAGCACTGTTGCGGAAGCTCTGGACAAGTATGACATTGATGAAGCGGTTTACATAAAATCTGGCAACCCATTCCCTTCGTTTGTCGAGCAATTGCAGAAATACGATGGCTGTGCGGTCGTGACCACACCCAGAACTCGAGGTGAAGATCCAGGGGCACTGAGTCCAAAGCTTCGCACCGCCATTGATGCCTGTCGTGTTATCAAGGACGAGCATGAAATCGACCTGATACGCAGAGCCAACGAGCTCACCGCAGCCGCTCATGTCAAAGTTATGAGAGGAATGCACGACTTCACAAACGAGGCTGAAGTTGAGGCAGCCTATATGTCTGCCTGCATAGCTCGGAAAGCAAAGGAGCAGGCATACGACCCCATTGCAGGCTCGGGGCGCAACGCTTCTACGTTGCACTACTCTGCCAACATTGAGGACTTTGGCAATGGCCAGACAATAGTGCTTGACGCTGGCTGCGAAGTCGAAAGATACGCTTCTGACGTGACACGGACACTGCCGATCAATGCGAAGCAACCAGGGCACTGGCCATCCAAGGAAGCGGAAGACATTTACAATCTGGTCGAGAGGATCCAGGAGTCATGTATCAAGCAAATGCTTCCTGGCAACAAGTATATTGAGATCACATGGCATGCTCATCACGTCCTGATCAAAGGACTGCTCGAGCTAGGAATCCTCGAAGGCGACCCTGCCAACGTCTTCTCTGCCGGAGTTTCAATGGCATTCCTGCCTCACGGTCTAGGCCATCACGTTGGTCTTGAGGTCCACGACGTATCGCCAGCACTACATCCACCTCTGCAGCAAGATGCTCCAGACTTGTATCAGCAGTATCTTGCACGAACAGAGGCCGCCTACAAGCAATGGAACCCGGACTATGTTGCTGCCTGTTCGGAAATGGAACCGGCCCAACTTGAGAAGTTCTGTCTCACCCAATTCGACAAGAATACAGCACTATTAGCGAGCGTGGATGCACCTGCTCTGGAACCGGGGATGGTTGTTACTGTGGAGCCGGGGATCTACTTCAATCAGCCTTGGCTGGAGAAGTTTTTGCAGGGTCCTAAGTTGAGCCAGTTCATCGACAAAGAGGTCTTGAAGCGATACATACCAGTGGGAGGCGTGAGGATTGAAGATGATATTTTGATCACCAAGGATAGCTATGAGAACTTGACGACTGCTCCAAAGGGTGATGATATGCTAAAGGTTATCCGTGAGGCTGCTGCAAAGGCGTAGAATGCGTGCAAGGTCGTCAATGAGCGCTAAGATTTCGCTAGGGACTGTACCGTATACTTTGATGTATCCCAGGTCAGGAACGTGTGTAGTGTGCATCATAGATCCAATGTCAGCACGTCAGGCGAAGTTGTTCGGAACGCACGGATTCGGTGACCTCATACAGCCCCCTGCAAAAAAGAAAAAGGAACAATGCGGTATCCAATTGTCGTCGAATAAGCATGCACTATAGTTTGATGGATATACTGCAAAAGTGGTTCGAAAGTTGTGCACGGCCTTGTCTGTCTACACTAGGTCACATCGTAGCACAATTTGCAAAGAAGTGAACTTTCTACAACAGGCAACTTTGGCAAAAAGAAAATCACTCGTTGAGTGAATTGTGTAGCTTCGGGTGGTTTCGATCCTGATACTGTCAACATACACTCACTATCTTGAATTGGGCTAGTTAGTCTTACCACCGTCCTCCGGGTCACGTAATTTCCACATGATAGGGATATGAGCCCGGCCTGCATGACCTGTTAGAGTTTGTGAATGGTGACCCTTTGCTGCGGTAGTTACTTACGCGCTTCCGCCTGCAAAGTTATTAATACGACTACCAGGAAGAATCCCGACGATGTGACTCACTGCGCCACAAAGCTGGCAGACTACACCATTGGTGCGTCTTTTTGACGAGGGTGGCACAATCTTAATTGATTATATCTGCACTTAAAATCTACAGGAGCTATGGCCTTCTACATACAATCCTAGCAATCGTGCGTCACTCTTCTATTCATGCGTATGGCATTACCCAGCACTACATTTTCATCACTGTCCTTCATCTCACACTACTACTGACACTCGTACTAGCACCCACAAACCTCCTCATGCCAACATTCTTCGCCATCTTTCCTTGCTTCTTCGACTTGACATCCAATGGATGATCCTTCTCCCACTGCTCGTCTTCTCTGAACGCCTCAATTGCAGCCTCCAGATTCCACTCCGATTGCTTCAAGTACAACACTGCAACATCATACCTGAGGCGAACGGGCACACTTGTCAGCATAATCAGCATCATCCATCGACGGAGCGGAAGAGACAACATACTCTGCAACTTTACAAGCCATCATCCATCGCCTTGTCTTGTTCTTCTTAAGTTCTTCCTCTTCGCTCTCTACAGGTTGCGGCGATAACGAGACTCCACCTTTATAGAATTCGCCAGGTATTATGACCGTCTTGCGTCCTTGTATAAGATGATCGCTGAACACATTATTCGCCTTCCGTAAGGCATGCGCTGGAACTCCATAAGCCAAAGATAACGAGTGTAGCGACTCCCCAGGTCTCAGAAAATGCAGCACATCCTCATGCTGTTGCTCCTTTTCAGACGTCATCTGTCGTGGTTGCACTTCTGAGTATCCTGGGAGTTCATCATCTTGTGGCGAAGGTGGCGGTATCCGTCCATCGTCAAGAGATGAATATGCTGGTGGGTCCTTCAAGCCTTGAGGAAGTAATGAAGGCTCTGTTGTGATTTGGCAGTAGGGACAATATGTCTCGTAGCGTTTGTTCTGGTTTAGACATCGTGAACATATTGACCGGCCGCAACAATGAAGATATCGGCCTGGGAGCAGGGCTTTCTCGGATGCTGGATCTGTGGCTCGTCCAAAGGGTGAGGCGCAAGTTGCACAGGCGTCGGCCATGATGGTGTACAGTATTCAAAGAGTTGCAACAGTACCACGCACAACACGTCATGTAGATGTCGTAGTAGGCCGTTCCTACAATATGGAATCAACATCGGATGGCTGCCCTTCGAGATGCGCACGCATGTAAGACGTCAGAAGGGTCCGCCCTAATTCCCTCGCTGCACGGAACGCGCGATGGCCCCTTTGCCACTGACTAGCACTAGCCGCGATCGGCTGGGCGTCTGGGAGTCTGGGACCACAATCTCAGCCTCGAACCACTCCTCACAGCACATCTCAAGATCATCCTTTCAGCGCTGTGCTGCAAAACTTCTCACCACTCTGACCACATACATTCCTTTTCATACTTCACCGGCTTACGACCTGCGTCCGTAATAGCTGCTCCGCCCCCCGTCGACACTACCACATCCTAAACTTTGTTTCCGCTGCGCAGCTTCCCGGTCATCTCCCCGGGTTGATCGCGTGCACCCATCTCTACGCAACCGGTCCTTCCTGCGCAATACACAACATTCGCGCGCCTTGGGCGCATAGCATACGGTTCGAAGCACGTAAGCAAACACATTCGAGCGACATGGCGAATGCGACCACCTTTTACGACCTTCCTCCTCTACCCAACTACACCCTCAAACCGCTGGCTCCGATTGTGCCTGGCCTGGACGATAAATATCTGACAATGGCACTGCCAGTGGTGGCATATTGGGCCGTGTCACTCTTCTTCCACGTCATCGACGAGTGGGACTTGTTCCCGCAGTACCGCCTACACACCCCAGCCGAGGTCTTGAAACGGAATCACGTCAGCAGGTGGGACGTCTTTAGAGATGTCATTATACAACAGGTCATACAGACGATAGTCGGCATTGGCCTGACTTTGTTCGATCCGGAGCCGGTGTATGGCAAAGAGGAATACGACGTGGCCTGGTGGGCTCAGAACGTGCGTTTGGCACAAAGAGCTATTCCTGTGGTGCTAGGCATGATTGGGCTGGATGCAAAGACACTGGCGAGCAATTTGGGTTCTTCGCATGCAATGCTGGCAGGCGTGGTTTCCGGCGGCTTCTACCCAGAGCTCACGCAGAACATGACACTTTTGGGAGAGTCTGTTTCAGCACCTGCATTTGCGAACTGGGAGCTGCTGACCGCAAAGGCCATATACTGGATTGGTATCCCAGCACTGCAATTCATGGTTGCCATCTGCATCGTGGACACATGGCAGTACTTTCTGCACCGCGCAATGCACATGAACAAATGGCTCTACACGACTTTCCACAGTCGTCACCACCGTTTGTACGTGCCGTATGCCTACGGCGCTCTCTACAATCACCCATTCGAAGGCTTCCTCCTGGACACTCTCGGCACTGGTATTGCTTACTTGCTTACCGGCATGACCGTCAGGCAGAGCATGTGGTTCTTCACAATGTCAACGATCAAGACTGTGGACGACCACTGCGGCTACGCTTTTCCGTGGGACCCATTGCAGCATGTAACCAGCAACAATGCTGGGTACCATGATGTCCACCACCAGAGTTGGGGAATCAAGACGAACTTCTCTCAGCCGTTTTTCACCTTCTGGGACGGTTTCTTGGGCACAAAGTGGACTGGAGGGGATGTCAGCGCACGATATGAGAGGGCACGCCTCGCAGCGCAAAACAAGGTGGATGCAGATGTCGCAGTCACGAACTCTACACCAGCAGAAAGCGCCCGGCCCGACAAAGTGTACGCGCAGGATGCATCGAAAGCGTCAACTACCGCACGCAAGGTGCAATCAGCGGTAGAGCCTACGATACCTAAAGGCAAGGCCGCCAGTCAAGCCATTGGATCACGACAGCAGGTGCTCGACGATCAAGCCGCTGGCGGCATGCACATCATAGCTGAAGAAAATGCAGAAGAAGTGAAAGCACGAACGAAGACAAGACAATCTCAAATTTCCAGGAAGAGGACGACAAGTTCTAGTATGGGACTGAAAGGGTTCGCAGATAGGGTGGGCGAGTCGTTACATGGGAAAGGGACAGGAGTGCTCGGCGTGGAGAGCCGAAGTACGAGGTAATAATTATGGTAATATCTAATGCAGACTGATTATGCCACAAGATGTACTATATCAACGTTCGCGCAAGGCGATCCTAAAGCAGAGATTGTCAAGTCTTGCTTCGGCCCTACCTTGTTCCAGGTCTCGCTATTGCAAAAGGCAGCCAGACCACTATATTTACAGCCTGGGTCCTTCATTCAGGTCGGGAGCTCCTGGCCTCAGGTGTGGGCCTTGGAAGAGCCCTGTAACAAGCAATCGGCGATGGATCTCAATCTGATGATTTTTTGGAGGAACGGCAGCCAGGTGCAAGGAAGCGAGGAAACGCCCGATCCAGCAACCTGCAGAGAACCAGACCTAGCATGCCTGCACCGTTAATGCTGTAGCACCTGCAACGGTCAGTCTGGATCGCAGCTGGTCCTTTCTTCACTGGGATATCAGCAGGGCCTCGACGATGTGCACCGAGTATAATTCAAGAACGGTGATGAGCTAGGTACACAATCACTGACAATCACCATACCATCTACCAACGCCATGGCCTCCAAAGAACTCGCCATCCCATTGGGATCACTCATCTGCGTAACAGGCTCCAACGGCCTGGTCGGCAGCCACATCGTCGACCAGCTCCTCGCCTTCGGCTACAACGTCCGCGGCATCGTTCGTTCCCTCGAAAAATCACACTGGATGCTCCCGCACTTCACCACCAAATACACCACCGCCCGCCTCGAACTAATTCAAATCCCCGACCTCGCCACCGAAAACTCCCTGGACTCTGCTTTCCAAGACTGCGCCGGTCTCATCCACGCCGCCTCGGACGTCTCCTTCTTCCCAGATCCACACGTCGTGATCCCCCACTCCATCGCCCAAGTCCTCAACGCTTTGAACTCGGCAGCCAAAACTCCAACCCTCAAACGCTTCATCTTCACATCCTCATCCCTCGCCGCCGCATCTCAAACCCAACCCTCCGACCCCTTCGACCTGACCCCCAGTTCCTGGAATGTCCACGACCTCTCCGCGGCATGGGCGCCCCCTCCCTACGACCAACCCCCCGACCGCTTCGCAAAAGTCTACGCGGCGAGCAAAGTCCAGGCGGAGCAGATGTTCTGGGAATGGATGGATCAGACCCGGCCACACTTTGTGGGCAACTCGATCCTGCCGGATTGGGTCACGGGCGCTCCCGTCCATCCCGCACAAGGGTTTCCGAGTGGGCTGGGGTTGATGAGAGGGTTGTGGTATGGGGATCGGGGGTTCCATGCTGTGGGGCCGGGGCATATGGTGGATGCGGAGGACACGGGGAGGTTGCATGTGGCGGCGCTGGCGATGCCTGGGGTGGAGAGTGAGAGGGTTTTTGCGTATGGGTGGCCGAGGCGGTGGACGGATTTCGTTGAGAAGTGGTGAGGATCCCGTGCAAACTGAGATGCTGGGGAGCAGCTGTGGTGTCTCGTGTATTGGGAGAGTATGCTGACTTGTGGGGATTCTTAGGAAGGAGATGTACCCGGATCATGACTTTCCTGGTCAGTTCGGGATATTCTTGCACTGCGGAGTCTGACTGACGTCCTTGCAGAGCCTCCGCCCAACGAGGGACGGGATATGTCTGCTGGTAGAGTGACTGCACGACCGCGAGCGGAGGAGCTATTGCACTGGATTCATGGCAAGGGATTTAGACCGATGGATGAGAGTCTTAGAGAGCTGGGAGACTATCTGGAGGAGGATTACAAGGCAAATACGGAGTCATGACTGTCGGTGTGCACGAGCCAGTAGGACACCCGGCGCTCGGGTAGTGTCTGATGTGGTTGCTGCAATGCCACAGGGCAATGCTGATGTTGCTGGCTCGAAGCAAGTCTGACTACTCCGGACTTGGGGAGCATGTTTGACCTGAGGCGTCCCATCGGGCACCATATATCTCGAAGAGCAGACGAGCTGGCGTCTCTCTAGCACATCCTATAACCGGGCGATGTGCGGACGGTCGTGAGCCGTCTCGCATCTTCGACAAGACTGTGTGGTGTCGTCAGAGCATGTACCCTCACCCTCGCACTTCGTCTCCTCATCCATCTCTTACAATGCTGGCTTTGTGCACCGCCACTGCTCTTTCTCTCTCACCACCCAATTGCACCTGACGTCGAATCGAGCACGCGGCTCTCTACCTGCATAGCCTTCACTCAGGCATCGCCACGTGCATGAATCGCTTACGCCATCGAGTGCCACCACCACGCTCACCCACGCCCTTTCCCACGTGCTGTGCTTCTGCAAGCGATCCAGTACGAGGCCATGTCCGCGGCACGTTTCTCAGCCATCGGCGACCAGCTGCCCTCACGGCCTCTCCTCCGAACGTTCCTCGTCACAGCCAAGATGGCTACTAGCCTCTCAAGACTGGCGAAGCTCTGCGGCATTATCATGTCAAATGAGGAGAGGCTTATTACCTGTACACCGCGGTGCCTGAACCCTGTGCCATTGAGGAACGGCATGGCATCCTGGTCTAGTCTAGCTTCGACAGACAGGAAGTTGGCCTGCGTGCCTCATAAGACATGTCGCTGCCCGCGTAGCACGTTTCTATGTAGCGTGGTAGGGAGACTGCTGTCAAGATGAGGCTCTCTCTCGTTTCCGCGCTGGCTTGCTCAGCTGTGGCTACGGCAAGCTGGGTCAAGAACTTGAACTACAGATCTCCAGCTGAGAACTTCCCAGCTCTGGGCATCTCTCTGAACAAGGTCAACAAGCGAAACACGCCAGACAAGAGCTTCACGGCCGATCAGCTCAACTTCACCCATGGCGTGGCATCTGGCGACCCATATCCAGGTAAGATCGATTGCCGCGCTCCTACACATCGCACCGTGGAGCAGCATCTAACATGTCTTGCATTGCAGACTCGGTCATCCTCTGGACCCGCGTCGCTCCCATGGTCGACAATGTCAACAGCAACTCCACCGTCAGCGGCTACGCCCCACTCTACAACCACGGTCCCAACTTAGTCGTCTCGACCGCGCCAGTCTGCGTCGAATACAAAGTCGCCCGCACGGCAGACTTCAAGAACATCGAGAGCAGCGGCACCGCCTACACGAGCAGTGACATCGACTACACAGTCAAGGTGGAAGCCACAAATCTGTCCTCGTGGACACGGTACTACTATCAATTTAACGTCTGCGGTAGCAACAGCACCGTGAGCCCGCTCGGCCGCACAAAGACAACTCCATCCCCCAGCGAATACGTCAGCTCCGTCGGCCTCGCCATCTACTCATGCAGCAACTTCCCCTTCGGCTTCTTCAACGCCTACGGCAACCCCGTCCGCAAGGACAGCGTGGACTTTGTCATTCATCTGGGAGACTATATCTACGAGTACGCAGGTGACGGAGACTACGGATATGGCCAGAGCATTGGACGTGTGCCGAAGCCTGAGCACATCATCTACACCTTGTACGACTACCGTGCGAGACACGCCACCTATCGAACAGACGCGGATCTTCTGCTCTCCCACCAGAACTATCCGTGGATCCCAACGTGGGACGACCACGAGGTGTCAGATAACACGTGGCGGGATGGTGCTTCCGAGCTGAACAACACGGAGGCCTCCTTCGTTATGGATGGTGGTGTGTCTGTCGATCAGCGCAAGATGAACGCTGTACGTGCCTACTTTGAGTGGATGCCGATTCGTCAAGTGGAGATGGTACGTTTCTCAAGAGCAGCAGACGTTCAGATACTGCTACGTGCGTGGGGAGTCCAGCTAACCCTGGTTTGTCTGCAGGACGACAACCTCCGTATCTGGCGTTCCTTTCAGATTGGCTCACTCTTTGATCTTGTCATGCTCGACACCAGACAATACGACAGGTCCATCACTGACTTGTATTGGAATACCGACTACATCGTAAGTCACTCTACTCCCTCGCTCAACACACCCAAGCTAACACTCCGATCTAGCACCAAATCTCCGACGACGCAGGCCGCTCCATGATGGGCTCCCGCCAAGAAAACTGGTTCTACAGAACACTCGGCGCCTCCGCAAAACGCGGCGCCCGGTGGCGCATAATCGGCTCCCAAACTGTCTTCTCCAGAATCAACGAGTCCGTCTCCTACGGAAACGTCAATCCCCTCGACTACGACGCCTGGGACGGCTACCAGGCCAACCGCAACCGCACCCTAAACTTTCTCACCGAAAACAACATCGGCAACAACATCGTCATCTCAGGAGACTCTCACGCCTCCTGGGTCTCCGATCTCGTATGGTATTTTGCCCCGACTAGATCCCCAATTCCCTGAGACATTCTGAGACGGAGAGAGCAGTGCTAATCGTCGTTTCAACAGGCTAGGCCACTCCAACTACTCCGCCGACACCGGCGCCGGCGGCCTGGGAGTCGAGTTTGCTGGCTCGGCAGTCTCGTCCCCGTGTCCTTACGGTCAGAACATCACGCAGAGGTCTGCTAATAATTTCTCGGACATCCTCGAGGCTGCGAATCCGGAGCTGCACTGGAATGATCTGTATTACCGTGGGTACTTTGAGCTGCATCTGAATTATGACGAGGTGAATGCATCCTTCTTTGGGCTGCCGACAATTGTCAATCGAAACCCGCTGGAAATTTCGCTGGCAAACTTCACGGTGAAGAGTGGTGCGAACGCGCTGCAACGACCTATCGCGGGCGGTGTGGCGGAGAGTGGGAGTTTAAAGGGCGGGGTAATCCAGCAGAATAATGTTACGAATAATACTGAGACGGGGCAGTATAGTGTTGTAACAGATGACCAGGAGGATCTTTAGCGAGAAATAGCTATGACAGCATGATGAATGAATGTGATGATCATCATGATGATGATGACGACGACGAGGCTGTATATAATCTCATAGACGAGAGGAAGATCTCAGGGATGAATGATGCATGCATGCAGAGCTGCTCTCAAAGGACTACGTCCTCTTGGCGCAAGGTTGCATTCTAGCTATAATCATTGATCACTGATCAGCAACCCCTTGCTCTCACACACATGCCTCTACCCGCTTCCTCCTCACTCGAAGCTACGCCGTTTAATAAAGTACCACACTAAACTCAAACGGCTCAGTCCTCAACGCATACTTCTCCAACGTCTTCGGTCCACAACTGCCAGTCCCCAATCCATGATGGTCCGCATCCAGCCTCAAAATCACATCCTTCTGCTTCTTCTCCTCCAGCTCATGAGGATGCTGCGCTTCGTCAAGATCCCTCACAGCATAGTGGCTAGCCATGAAATCGAAGAGATGTCTCTCCCTGCCATTTGGCTTCGCGAGGAACTGAGCTGTGACTTTGGTATCATCAGGCGATGAGATCTCGAGCCACCTTGTGTCGGTGCGGTTCGAGCACTCTTGCGGGAAGTCGGGGCTGGTCCAGAGGGCGTCGTCGATGCTGGAGACGGAGTGGAGCGCGACGCGTTGGGAGAGTTTCATGTCTTTGTAGGTTTCGCCGGGGCCGCGGCCGAACCATGTCATGGTCTGGAATTCGCTGGGGAGGGCGAAAGTGAGGCCGATGCGTGGGAGAGTCTTTGGGAGGTTCTGGCCTTGTGGGGTACCTCGGACGGTGATTTGGACTGTGCCGGACGGCGCGAAGAGGTACGCGGTCTGGAGGTCGAGGCTCCAGGAGAGGACTGGAGGCGCGAACTTTTGCTTGAAGGTTATGCTCACGGTGCCGTCGGTGTGCTCGGTACAGTCGGAGGAGCGTGTGTGTATGCTGGCCGTGTGTAGGAACTTCTCTTTCCACTCTTTGCCATCTCGCGGGGCGTCGTTGTCAGTAGGAGCTCGGTAGAAAGTTGGCTCAAGAGGTTGAGCGATGACCGCGTTGCCCTCTTTGTGCCACGACGAGAGGTGTCCCTGAACCAAATCAAGTAGCCACTTTGATCGCTTGGAAGATATCGTAATTGTGGTTGGAGACTTTTCGATTTGCAGCCTTGGTTGATCCTGCTCCTGTGGCGGTAGGCTCACGGCGGAGACTGAGCGGAGAGGAACTTGAATGAGTGCCTAAGAACATGTCAGGTCCTGTGATGTAGGATGAGGAACGTCGTGAGAAAGATACACACCACTTCATGACCAGCCTTTGCCCATGAAGCATCGTCTTTGAGGGTGAAGCGAAGGTCTAGCGAAACTTCTGAAGGGCCAAAGTCGGTAGTGATGGAAGGCAGCTTCAGGTCCGCTGTCGAAAGTCAGAAACGCAACGATCAAACAGCAGCGGCGAATGTACCTGTCTGTCCAGGGCCTACACCATCAGGTATCTGGACTTCACCGGAGTCCGATTTGTCCTCTCCTTCATGTGTCACAGAGTATGTACACCGAAGGCTGTCCAAGGTAACGAAGTCCAGCCTGTTGATGATCACGGCTACCTTATCGTCCGATGACACAAGCTGGACTGGCTCGAGTGCCTTCTTGTATTCGATCAACGCACTCCTTGGAGTATGGTCAGAATTCAGAACGCCGTCCATAACGAAGTTGTAATCATTCGGCTGGTCACCGAAGTCGCCACCATAACCATAGAACTCTTTGCCGTCTTTGCTCTTCGTGAGCAGACCGTGGTTGGCCCACTCCCAGACCCAACCACCCTGGAGCTTTTCGTATTCATAGAATGCATCGATGTACTCTTTGATGTTGCCTGGGCCAGTGCCCATGGCATGGATATACTCGCAAAGCACGAGCGGCTTGCTCTTCGACATATCTTGGGCGAACTTGATGATATCATCTGCGAATGTGTTAGTTGAATCTCCAGCAAGTGCATGAAGTGGGCAAACTTGTCCGCAGCGTGCAGTGTTGAACGCATGCTGGGTCGTTATGCCGAGGTGGGTTACCGATATGCGGGTACATGCGACTGTGCATGTCCATATGGTTTGCTTCAAGGTCAGGCTCGTAATGGATCGGCCTAGTCGAATCGTACGACTTGATCCAGTCTCTCATGGCAGTATGGTTTCGGCCATAGAAGGCTTCGTTTCCCAAGCTCCAGATCACCACTGATGGGTGCAGCTTGTCGCGATACACAAGCTGCTGGGCTCGATCGACATATGCATCTCTCCATTCAACATTGTCAGAAGTCCACTTGGCCGCGTCTGCCCGCGTCAGCTTCTGTCTTTCGAAGAAGGGCAGGCTTTGGTCTTCAGGTGAAAGTGCTGCATCAGCAATGGTCTCAAAGCCGTGGCATTCGAGATCAGCTTCATCCATCACCCAGATGCCAAGCTCATCGCACAGGTCGTACAAACGAGGATCACTTGGCTGGTGGCTGGTCCTGATGGCATTCAAGTTGTGTGTCTTCATAAGCAAAAGATCGTTCTTCATGAAGTCATAGGGCACGCTGCGGCCGTGGCGAGGATGATGCTCGTGACGATTTGCACCCTTGAACACAACTCGCTTGCCATTGACCTTGATCAACCCATCCTTGAGCTCGACCTGCCGGAACCCGACGCGGTGGGAAGTGTAGTGATCACCATTGACTGATAACACGATATCGTAGAGGTAAGGGGTCTCTGCCGTCCACTTGTGCGGGTTCTGAACGGGTAGCGAGAACTCGACCAACCCGCTAGAGGCTTGTTTCGAGCTCGAAGCGATTTCTTGCTTGTGTGGGTCCAGCAGGCGCAGGTGTACCCTGGTGCTGCCGTATACTGTGGCTTGCACCTTGAGTGTGGCATTACGATAGTCTGCGTCCAATATGGTCTGGACGTCCAAGTCTTCCAGGCGAGCCTCTTTGGGAAAGCCCAGCAGGAAGACATGTCGGAATATGCCTGAGAGCCACCACTGGTCCTGGTCTTCAATGTATGATCCGTCTGTGAATTGGTAGACTCTGACTGCCAGAGTATTTTCCGCATTGATGTCTACCATGGCAGTTACGTCGAATTCGGATGGATTTCTGGCGCCTTGACTGTAGCCAACCTCCCGGCTATTGACCCAGACATGGAAGCCAGAGTCCACGCCTTCGAATCGGAGTCTCAATTGATCGTTCTTGATTGATTCAGGTACACGGAATGTGGTGCGATAAGAGCCGCACTCATTGTTGGTGTATGGAGGGTGCGGCGGGTCCACGAAGAAAGGGAACCGCACGTTCGTGTAGTGAGGTCCTCTGCCATATTTTTGCAGTTGCCACATACCGGGCACTTGAATATCGTTCCAGTCACTGATATCGAAGCTTGCAGCCTCGAAGCCGGAGGGCGCCTTGAGAGGGCTGTCGCTGAGGTGGAACTTCCATGTTCCCGCGAGAGAGATGGCTTTGGCCTTGGTCACGTCTCTTGTGAGAGCCTCGTCTGCTGTGCTGTACAAGTGGAAGTTGGCGCGAGGCTTGAGAGTGTTTCGATGCAAGACGGAGAGATTGTCCCAATCGGGACGATCAGAGTGGTGTACCATTGCACCCACGGCGGCAAGTCAATAGAGCTGCAGTAAATGTAGTGTGCACAGGTGTAGCAGCAGCTTCTTAGAAGGAGTTGCTTCTTCTGGCGTGACTTGCTCGCTGTCTCCCAATGCTCCATCATGGAGCTCACCTTCGTTGTTGCTCCACCTACAGGACGACACTCACTCTGCCCCTCCACATCCCGCGCCGGTGTGACATTGTGTTACCAGGCAAGACGTGCAAGAGCTTGATGAGCGGGTCGTTGGCATCAATAGTGCTCTTGGCTGTGGATTTGCAGGCAGTTTCTTCCCTTGGCGTTGGAACAATGCCAGGCATCTGGCGGCAAAGACCGGCCCAGAGTAGTTCTACTTGGTCTTTCGTGACAGGCACAGATCAGTTGGACAATGCAGCGACAATGATGAGCAGTCTGAAATCAATGACAAAAGTCGATCGTCGTAGGAAGAGTAGAGCGCATCGCAGTGAGACGAAGCAGGCCACACTGGTCCGAGGCGGAGCAAGAACAACTTCACGGCGAACGTCGTACTATGCTATGCAATATTCCGCGCCATGCTGCCGGGGGTGGGTCCGTGGATTAGCCGTCCCGCGTTCCTCATAGTAAACACGCGTAGAACCTGGGAATAGCGATATTCTGTCCCAATCTCATGAATATTATCGTGTCGTTGATATAACCTCGTCGTCGCCAGTCCCAGGTGTTGTTTGCCTCACATGGCGGCAGGCTCCAAGCGTCGTAGCAGCACTGCTGGGCCATCTTCGAGACCAGCCAAACGCGTTCGACAGCCACCTCGTCCAAAGCCTTATGATAACACACTCCAAGCTCTTGAGCGAATAGTCGTTGGATCTCGTTCTGCTGCCATTGCGGCAACCTAGCAGGCATAGATAACGCCAACAACACCTGGGACTGGCGACAGTAACGATATAACGACGACACGACGATATAGCGATGATAAAGTACTGGATTCCCGGGTTCTACAGCAAGATACTATGGGGCTTGGCAGGACGGTGATACCGCGGCTATGCGGCCCAGCATGGCGCGGAATATTGCATAGCGTAATAGGATCCAGCCGTGAGCATCCATCGAAAGATTTTTTCCGGCTTCATGCTAGCCAAGCAAGCCAATATACCTCGGGTCGCGATGTGGTCTGGTGGGCATGTGAAGTGGAAGACCCAGGACCGCATTAATGTTCCCTGCCATGCACAAGCCAGGCGAAAGTGGAGGACCTGGGCCATGTCAACGTGATCGCCCATGGGGCTCCATGCTGCTCGCAGATATACATATGTGGCCAGGCCGTGTCGCAGCCAAGTCAGCTGTCTCCTCTTTCACTGCTAGATCAAGCTCACAATGGCGTTTGTCGGCGAGAAAGAGGCGCCAGGGACGCAACATGTCTCCCGTGTCGACGATGACATTCAGAAAGAACCCGCCGTCAAGGAAGCGGCAGTCCATTCTGTGGCACTCACAGAAGCCATCACTGCTCAGAAGCCAAGACTCTTGAGTCGTTCCATGATTCAGCTGTACGCCATCATGACCGTCGGATATCTGGTCTCCACGATGAACGGCTTTGACAGTTCCTTGATGGGCTCAATCAATGCTATGGAAAGCTATCAAAAGACTTTCGGACTCAACGGCGCTGGTAGCACGACAGGAATCATCTTCATCATTTACAATTGCGGCCAGATCGCCGCTTTCCCGTTCTGCGGCTTTTTGGCAGATGGCTATGGTCGTCGAGTCTGCATCTTCGTGGGTTGCCTTCTGGTTCTAGTCGGAACTGCTGTACAAACGACGGCCCACAGCATGGGTCAATTCATCGGCGGACGCTTCCTGCTGGGGTTTGGAGCGAGTATTGCCTCGGCTGCTGGCCCTGCGTATACTGTTGAGCTGGCCCACCCAGCATACAGAGGCACAATGGCTGGTTTCTACAACAACTTCTGGTGGCTGGGCAACATCTTGGCAGGATGGACCACATATGGTACAGAGCTTCACTTTCCTGGCTCCTCTTGGTCTTGGAGGACCCCAACGCTCGTTCAATGCGGCATGCCCTCCGTGGTGATGGCACTGATCATGTTTTTCCCAGGCAAGTCTAAACATCCCGCCCCATGATGACCCAAGCATCGTCACTAACACAATGATCAGAGTCTCCACGTTGGCTACTGATGAAAGATCGGAGGGAGGAAGCTGTGGCGGTTCTGGCAAAGTACCACGGCGATGGCGATGCAAACGCACCTGTCGTTCAGCTACAGCTCCACGAGATCAGCGAGGATATGGCGGTGACTAGGAACGACAACCCTTGGTGGGACTTTAAAGAACTGGTCCATACCCCGGCCGCCCGATATCGCCTGTACATGGTCATCGCCATGGCTTTCTTCGGTCAATGGTCTGGCAACAACGTTGTGAACTACTTCATGCCGCAGATGGTGGCCAACGCCGGGATCCACAACACGTCGACCCAACTCCTCATCAACGCCATCAGTCCGATCTTCAGCATGCTTGGCGCTATGTACGGAGCCACACTTCTGGACAGACTTGGGCGAAGAGTTATGCTCCTCGCTGGTCTGGCTGGTGGACTTGGCGCCTACGTGCTGCTCACGGCCTTCACTGCCGCGTCCGAAACCCAGCCAAATCTATCCTATGGCACCATCGTCTCGATTTACCTCTTCGGAATCATCTTCGCCTGGGGGTGGACTCCACTCCAGACGCTCTACGCCGTCGAATGTCTCGAGAACCGAACGCGTGCCAAAGGAAGCGGTCTGAACTTCCTATTCCTTAACGTTGCCATGGTCGTCAACACCTACGGCATCAGTGTCGGGATCGCGAAGATTGGCTGGAAGCTGTATTTGGTCTACATCGGCTGGATATGTGTAGAACTCGTCATTGTCTACTTCTTCTTCGTCGAAACAGCAGGGAAAACCTTGGAAGAACTGAGCAAGATTTTCGAGGCGAAGAATCCAAGGAAAGCTTCGACGAAGAAGGTCAAGGTGGAGATGGATGATGCTGGGCATGTGATACATGTCGAATAGCAGGTCTGGTCAGTTTAGTGTTCACTACCCAGCTGCTAGAGGATCCTCGAACCAAGACAAGAAGTCAGCACCGATGGGCCATGGCATACCAAGTGCTGCACCCGATTCTTCACATGGGCGCCAAGGCAATGCGTTCCCTTTCCGTCACTCGCGCACACCTTCCTACACATAATGGCCCCCTTCACACACACCGCAAAAACTCCGTCCACAAATCCCCCGCAATCAGGAGGATGGAAGGGTGTTTGTCAAATGTATAGCTGTTGCTTCCAATCGATCGCGACAGTTGGCAAACATGAGTGCCTCGCCGACCCTCGAACACAGCTGCATTGAGTTGGCGACGAATTCGGAACGGACAAATCTCGAAACAATATGTTGCCATCAGCATGTCTACAGTACTCGTGTCCTGCTCCATACATTTCCACTACCCTACTCCTCCCTCAACCCATGCTCCGTCAAATCCGGTTGAGGCATAATCTGCCCATCATCACTGACCCTCGAAGGATGCTCTCGTACCGTCATGTGCCTGAAATAAAGGGCGTGTCACTCTTGTGCTCCAGGCCTGATTGACTTGTGCAGCTTCACGTGCGCAGGTCCCAAAGTGAAGCCCGCCAAGGGTTCCGCTAGTAGCGCATGGTCTCCCTTGACGAAATAGGGTGACTCGAGAGGCGCAGATAGGTCCTGGAATTGGTTGAGCCAATTATTGTTGTTTCGGTTGCTGCGTGTAGACGTCTTGATTGGTGATACAGGTCTTGTGTGTTCTTGTTGATTCTTGCTTGGTGCTGTAGGTGGGACCTTTGGTGCTGTTGCTGGAAGCAGCGTGATCCATGCCCCTAATCGGCTCTCACAGGTGGCGAGGACCACGGTGACGTTTGAGGATGTCATGTGGCCACTACAAGTATGATCCAATGCACGTAGCGTCAACGTTACCGTGAAGATTGGCGTGACCGGGGCTGGTGATGGGAATGCCTGCCCCGTCTGACAGCAGTCTCTGCTGCGCATCTAGACAAACGCGATGCCATAGAACTCCGCTGACTCTGGAGGCTATTTCGTGACCAGGGCATCGCGGAGGGTCACGGCAAGTATGCCATCGCAAGACTTCCGAGCGATGGTCGGCACTGTGATTGTGAGAGCGTTGCAAGTCAATGCATTCGCCGGGACGTTCAGTAGTAGTCGATGAAAGGATGTCGACTCGACGACGAGTTGGTATGATATCTGTGTCAACGGTTTTCAGATCGCCTACTTTTTGCCCTGCCTCTGAGCCGCTCTCTTGAGACCTCTTGTATCCTTCTTCAGTCTTGCATCCACCATCTTATATTTGCCTTTAACACCTCTAGGTCTTCCACTACCCTTGTTCTGGCCGCCAGCCTTGACGACCTTGACAGGCTGCCTCTTCTTGCCACCCTTCGCCGCCTTCGCCATCAACTTCTGGATAGCACCGGCCTTCTCGCGCTCACCCATGTCGCCATCCTCAGCCAGGCCTTCACTCTTCTTCTTGAGCTTCTCCAGTCTGCGAGCAGTGCGCATGGTCTTTCGTGCCTTAGCTTCGCGAACCTTCTTGATAGGCCGTGCGTTGAGAGCACGCATCTTCTCCTTGATCGCGGCAGCGGCTTCCTTACTGACGGGTCGTTGGACCTTCGTGTGCTTGTTCTCGTCGTCCAAGAACCACTCTGGGAGGCCATCCACGTCGCGAAGGGAGTATTTGTTGAAGTTGTCGTCCAGGAGCTGTTGCTTTGTCACCTTTCCTGTTGCGAGCTGATGCGCGAGTGTCATGGCTTCAGCTGTGATGATGTCGATGTTTGGTCGGCCTTCACTTTCTCTCTCCTGGCCAGGCTTGACCGTACGTTCTTCCCAATCCTCTTCCTGCACAGCCCCCGCGACATCCTCGGGTTCTGAGTCTGATGCGCTCTCGTCCTCTTCGGCTTCAGTCTCAAAGTCGTCTTCTTCCTTAGCGGCAGGTGCGGCCTTGAGCTCTGGCGAGTCAACATCAATGCCGCTGTCTCGTGCCTTATCGTTGTACGGCTCCAGCTCTTCGTCTTCGTCTCCATCAAGACCATCAATCCCACTGAAAATGTCTTGCTGAAAGAACGACGCCGCTCGCCTGCTAAGCCCGCCTTCCTTGGGATCTTTGCCTTGTAGATCTGTTGTGAGCCCATCATCTCCTGCTTCACTATCATCATCGTCGTCGTCATCCTCGAGAAGATCTTCATCGCTACTCGCATCGGTCTCGGCAGCTTTCTCCCGCTCGTCAAAATCCTCGAAGGGCTCCTCGTCGTCTGTCCTGGCACGCTTCGCTCGCGCTTTCGCCTTGTGATCCTCCCGCCTCGACTGGTAATCCTCGTACATGCCATCAAGTTGTGCCTCGAGCTCGTCAAGCTCCTCATCTTCCTCTTCCTCCTTTTCACTCTCCTCCTTCGGCTTCTCCGGTGCGACCTGGATGTGCATTCGTCCTTTGATAATCTGTCGTCGCACATCTGATGCTTTATCGACGTCCTTCAAGCGGAACACCGGATCGTTTTCCCCAGCTTCGATACCAATCTCGGACGGTGTAGTCATGCCCATCTGCATACGGACAATGTCCTTCTGCTTGCGCTCGTTCTCTTTTCGTCGCTCTTTTCGCTTCTCCTTGTTCCGTTGCTCTTGCAGTGCTTGAACCTCCTCTGCATATCGGAGGTCGTCGTCCATCGACTCGACCATTGCGACTTCTTCTCCAGCCTCGCCTTCTGCGGGTTCCGCTTTAGCTTCAGCCTTTTTGTGGGTGCCCTCCTTCTTTTGACGCAAGCCGAACACGTCTCTCGCCTTTAGTCGCCATCTCAGTAGAACCTTGAACTCTTTACGGCCGAGCACCTTCAAATCCTCACAGTTCTGCCTTACCTCATCCGTCGTATCGGGCAGCTTGGCCAATGCCGCCTGGGCAATCTCGTCTCCTGCTTTCGTGTCAAAGTGGAATCTGTTGTATCTTCCGAGCATGTCGATCGGATCCTGAGTCTGAATGAACTCGTACGCTGGGCACTCCTTGAACTGAGTCCAATCGCCCTCCTCGTAACCTTCTCTCTTCCTCTTCTTCTTCTCCGGGTTGAACACCCTTGCTTCCATGTTTGCCTTGCCCTCCGCTGCCTCCATGAACGCATATGCCGGGTCCAAGAATTTGGGGTCCAGATGCTTCGGTGCCTTGTATCCTCTGCAGACGTAGAAAGTCTCAGCAGAAACATTTCTACTACTAGGGGGCTTCGTCTGCTCGACCTTCGAGAACAGCTGTTTGAAGATCCACTCCAGTTTCGCACTATCCTTCGACCTGAAGACCTTGGTCACGAAGTTCCCGTTCGGCGCCAGAAACTCGGTCGCCAGCTTCAGCGAACTCAACACGAGGTCGTTCTGACTGAAGGCGTCCTGCACCCACGCAGTACCGACGTTGGGCGCACCATCGTGTATGACACAGTCTGCTTTCCACGTCTTAAGGTGTCCTCGGATCGTCGCGCGACATTTGTCGGTCGTGATGTCGCCTTGGAAGGTAATCGTCTTCGGGATCGGTTTGATCGGTGACAAGTCCACTCCGACGATGAGCGATTTCTGCGGCATCGTCTCGGCGGCGACTTGTAGCCATGATCCAGGTGCAGCGCAGAGATCGATCAGGCATTTCGCATTCTGTAGGAAGGAGTACTTCTTGTTCAGTTGGATCAGCTTAAACGCAGCACGGGCACGGTAGCCCTTCTCTTTGGCGAGATAGTAGTATTTGTCGAGACGCGCTTTCGCGTGCTTCTTCTGGATCGCCATTGTACGTCTAGTGTCGCTCTCAGCGGTTCACAGAGATGTGCGAAGTGATCTGGTCTGCACTTTGTGGCAGGTACTGTAGAGACTTTCTTGCTCGAGAAAATATGCCTACGGCAATTTTTCGCGGGAGCGTTGCCGGAGCCGAAGCAAGTCTAGCCGGGCGTTGTGCTTGCACATCATTGATACACGACTACATATATGTAGCCGCTGTGAGGGGCCTTCAAACCGCCATACCGCCATGAAACTGCACTACTCAAGGTACTCGCCGCTTCCTTATCCCACACGCTGTGTCCTAGACCTTGGAGTAGCCCTCTGGAGTATCATCACGAATATACATGTCGTGCACTACGGCGCGGTAGCTGTTCAGGCGGGCGGCCTTCTGGACGGCCTCCTCGCAGCCCACCTCTACGCGGTCCAGCTCACTAATGCCAGTGCTTGGCCCAGCCACTGGCACGTCCTTCCGCTCATCGGCGCACACCTGCTTGTCCGCTGTACCCTTGATCTTGATTCTGGCAGGGCGCGTGGGTGCATTCACATACTCAGCTTCCTCCTCCATCTCACCTTCACCTAAGCATATGTTAGCTGTCTGTGGGCTGATCCTCATGAGTATAGTGTACACGTACCTCCACGCTGTGCTCCTCCAAGCTTTGTCAGACTCTGCTTAACCACATTCACCTGCGGGGCAAGGCCTTGAACGGCGCTGCTGGTCGCCAGCTGAGACGCATAGAGTCCGGCGACGGTGCGCTCGCGCTGGTGAATGATATGGCGCTGCTGCTCGATCTCGGCGGCCTGCTCGTGAATACGTCCCTGTAGACGGTCGATCTCCTTCCGTCCCAGGTCGCTGCACTTTTCCAGCCATACGTTGCGGTCCTCAAGCCAGCGATTGCGCCCAGACAGTCCGACGTTGTGCTCACGTGTGGTCGTGAGCTCGTCTTGCAGGCCTTGATTCACCGCACCTACGCTGTTGATGATGCGCATGAGGTCGGGCGCTGGCGCGGAGGGGGTGGCATCAGCGATGATGCTGTTGACGTCGGGGCTGGTGACCTGGGCGGCGGCAGAAGTACGTGGTGGGCGCTGTTGCCACATGTTAGTAAGGGTGATAGTGAGTGAGATTCTGTATGTACTCACATAGCCTGGATATGGCGATATGCCATTTTCTGGGGTGGCGCCGGTGGTGCTGTTGACCTTGTCTGTGTAGGAGACGACCCAGCTGCCTAGGTCGATAAATTGCTGCGCTGCTTCGCGTGTACCTGCCATTGTGTGAGCATAAAGACCGCAAGGCTGGCTTTGTATCAGAGTGAAGGGGTCAGAATTGCATGTGGTTTTTGGTACAAGGAAAATCTCGTCACGTGCGAAATTCAGCTAGTGCGTCTCGCGGCCCTTCACATGCCAGAGTGACCCAAATTGAACGGCTTCTTGCGGACTAGCGTCCTATTCACTAAGCAATTCGCAGCATATACTTACGTCATGCGCCAGTTGCAACAAATTGTTCGTCCCGTGCATTGCCTAATTGCTTGCTTTGGTCAAAGCTGTGCTTGTGCGGCGGCCGTGCTCCACGTCGAGGTCCAATCGAGTCTCCGAGTAACACGAAGCGCAGCTTTTATGTGATTGCTTATTTACTAGTTTTGACGCCCCGCGCATTGCGCAATTATGCAATGTCGAAAAGGCTATGCTTGCGCAGCGCCCGTAGTCTACGTCGAGCTCTAATCGAGTCTCCGAGTAACACGGCGCGTACTCTTCATGTGATCGCTGATTGCTACTTACGTCGCCCCGTGTATAGTGCATTTAGTCGATGTTGACGGAGCTATGCTCGTGTATCACACGTGGTCTACGTTAAGCTTCAATCGAGTCGTCGAACTACAGTAAGCGGGTCTTCCATGTGATCGAAAATTTGCAGTCTGTGGCGCCCCGTGCATTGCGTAATTGCACACTTCCGTCCGCCCTTAGTCCATGTCGAGCTCGAATCGAGTCCTTAAGGCATACCTCGCGATCCTTGTATGTGATTAGTTATTGCCTAAGAAATGTCGCTTCATGCATTGTGTAATTGCTTGCCCCCTGCGAGAATATGCTTATGTAGCGTGCGCGGTCCAGGTTGAGCATCGACGTCGAGTCCCGAAGCTCATAAGGCGGGTCTATTATGTGACGAGTTATGTGCGAATTAAGTCGCCCGTACATTGCGCACAAGATTGCTTGCGCACAAGCCATGCTTCGGCAGCGTAAGTGTTGTATTTGTGGTACATCTCCGAGTCTCGAGGCAAGGCACGCGCTTCTTTTATGTGATGACCTATTGTCCCGATCGACCTGCGTCGCTATTGCGCAACCGCTTGTATCCATGAGCGCCGTGCTTGTGCAACGTACGTGGGCCACGTTGATATCGACGACTCGTCCCATTAAGCGGCCACGCTTTCAGGCGAAACTTTATCCTACGCCACGCCATGCTCTTGCGGATGGTGTTGTCCATGTCGATCCCGAGTTTCATGCTCGAGGTTTTGTACTCACTTCTCTCAGGTAACATCCCAGAATTGCTTGGCCGTTGCCCCCGTGCCTTAGAGCCATGCTTGTACAGAGGACCTGGTCCATGATGAGCTCGGTCTAGATTCCGAAATACGCCGCGCGCTGCTTTCGTACGACACTTCATTTCAATCGCCGCGCGAATGCATCCTTACTCTTTGCTCTTGATGCTGCGCTTATGGAGAAAGCTTTGTAGGTCTTGAACCTCAGCTCTAGCTTGGAGACGCGCAGCGAGCGCTTCCCTATCTGATGGCACATGCACTCTTTATTTCAGGTCTGGTCAATGCACGAACCGCCGTTTTGCTCGCTTGACAGCACCGATCCCGACCACACCATGAGACTCCCGTGTGTAATTCTCTTGGCAGCTGAGCACGCAAGTCGGGACCCAGCTACGATGGACGACGGAACAATGAAGGGATGCATGTGTTGCAGTCAAGCAGTTGGAGGGCATCGTTGTCTCAGGCGAGTTGCTTCGCTGCACTTGAACATTTCGATCGATGATTCTCAAATGCCCCGATGTTCAAGGCGCTTCAATGTAGACTCATGTTGGCCTCGACCCCGAGTTGTACGTGATTAGCTGGCCACTTCATCGCTTCGTGAGTATCACGCTCCAGTCGACCGTCGTCTTTCACGCTCTAGAAGATGAAGCTGGTGATGTTTCGTTGACCCTTTGAACGTATTCTTCTGCATCGGATCAGGTCACATGCCACCATGGACAGTCAGTGAGACGTGCTGTTGTTTTCATCTTCAAGCCATGCCCGATAAAAGCACTGTCCGGGTCGTTCACATCATATATGGCAGGAGCCCTTTACGCTTCCCGTCTCGCCGCTTGGCTACTTTGTCGGCTACTCTTAGTCGTGGTGACCGAACGTCTGTTCAGCACACTGTCGGATTCGAGCCGGAGCGGGAACTGTGAGCTGCAGTGCGCGTCTTCATGCTCAAAAAGAGAAGCAAGTGAAAGGTGAAGTCGCGTACTCAACGCCAAGACTTGCCTAGCAGCTTGCTCCGAACCGCCGACACCTCGCCGCGGCTAATGAGCTGCTGCAGCTTGGTTGAGACAACACAACTTTCCCCGTTCTGTTGTGCGGCCTTCTGTCGTTTGATTGCCCATCCATCTTTCCCTATCCATAAGCAGGTGCCATCTCCTCATCCGGCACCTAGCTGCACGAGCCTCCGGCGAAGATGGCAGACCAATTGGTGGACACGCTCAAGGCGACTGTCGACAAGCTTGAGAAGAGGATCGAAGACCTAGAGTCGCGGTTACAGGGCAACTCTTCATCTGGCGGTCACGGCAGCAGCGATGGCATGAGGATGATCCTGATAGGTCCTCCAGGAGCTGGTATGTCCGCGACCATGTCTCCGTGCTAGAGCCGCGCCAATGCCAAGCTCCGCGTGCTAACATGCCACCTTCTCCCCAGGCAAGGGCACACAGGCACCAAAGATCAAGGAGAAGTATGGCTGCTGCCATCTCGCCACCGGCGACATGCTTCGCGCGCAAGTCGCAGCGAAGACCGAGCTGGGCAAGGAAGCCAAGAAGATTATGGACGAGGGCAAGCTAGTTTCTGACGAGATCATGATTGGCATGATCAAGAGCGAGCTGGATAGTAACAAGGAGTGTAGGCACGGGTACGTTTGGACGAAGTCATGAAAGTCAATGGCTCGGAACATGATCGGCAGCCTATCTCGAGTGGAGGGGCTTGCAAACACAATTACTGATAAACATGGACAGTTTCATCCTCGACGGCTTCCCGCGAACTGTCCCGCAAGCCGAGAAGCTCGACGATATGCTCAACGCAAAGCAGCAGGCACTGAAGCACGCCATCGAGCTCCAGATCGACGACAGCCTACTTGTGGCGCGCATCACAGGCCGCCTTGTTCACCCAGCGTCCGGCCGCTCGTACCACAAGATCTTCAACCCACCGAAGAATGACATGACTGATGACGTGACCGGCGAGCCACTCATCCAGCGATCTGACGACAACGAGGGTGCTCTCAAGAAGCGTCTGAGCACATACCACCAGCAGACGGCACCTGTGACGGACTACTACCGTAAGACCGGCATCTGGAAGAAGATTGATGCAAGCCAGAAGCCAGGCGATGTATGGAAGAACATGCTGCAGATTTTTGAGGAGGGTGGCAGCTCCGGCGGCAGCCTGCTCAGCAGAATCGGCCTGTCCAAGTCATAGATTTGTTGCAGCGAGCTTCTTGCGCAAGCCTGGGCGTGACGATTGGCTGGGAGGAAAGGACTAGAGATTCGCTCGGCAATCCTGCGGCGCTGGTAGCTGGGTGAGTGTGCATAAAAGCCGCAGTTTTATCCTGTATCATAGGTTGTCTTGTACTACCTGTATCCTGATGCCAGAACTTGTGTGCCTGCTTCGCCAAGAATATATTGCAGGGTTCTTTTCCCAGCGGATGCTGCAGGCACAAGAGGCGAAGACGCAGCATTCCTGCCTCAAGACCCCATGAGATCTTGCTACGATCATTTTGTTCGACACTGCCTACGACATGCAATGTCGGAGCGACAGGCAAAGAATTAGCGCGGGATCAATATTCACCCATGTTCCTGGAGCGCGTTTGCGGCACACAAGATCCTAGCATCAACGGTTACGGCAAGCATTAATCTGCGCTAGTGTATGATGCCTCTTTCTGCTGACAGTTGACTAGGAGCGCATACCGCCTAAATCGACTCAATTACCCAAAGCAGAGCCGACAGCCACCGCCTGAGGCGCGTTGTCTTTGGGAGATTATCGTCAGCAGACCAATCTTGCTGTCGTGTGGCTGCGCCTGTCAATTCGCATCAGTCAATAGTGTCAGCAACCATGAGTCCCCTTCACCGGCGCTGGGGCAGCAAGGCAACTTCTTCCGCCAGCACATCCAACATGAACAGCCAGCTGGTCAACCGCACAAACACACAAAGGTCTGCCTATTCAACGACCACGGCCGCGACTGGCGCCACGGGCATGAGCAACACCACGTTCCTTCCAGAATTACACAGCACGCCGCCCATGCCGACTCTGCAGAAGCCACATTCGGCCATCACGGGCACACCGACGCCGCTCCGCACCAACACGACCTCTTTCTCCGTGACCGACCTAGATACAACGCCAACGGAGAACACCGTCTTTCCGCGGCAAAAGTCTCCGCCTCCGCCACCACAGCCAGTATTTGATTACATCCAGCGACCACCAACAGCAGGCTATGGTCAGTCGCAATCAGGATCTGTTCACATGCTCCGCGGCTATAAATCCACCATCGACATCAGAGATCGCCTGCCGAACACTCCAGAGCTGCCGGAGGAGTGGAACGAACTCCATGACCGCGCGATCTGCATCCTGGACACGAGAGACTACACTCACGAGGGAATGGTGAAGTGTGTGAAGCGCAACTTCCCCGAGCTCGCCAGGAAATGTCTCACCCCGGCCATGGTGGACAAGCAACTCCGGATCATGGACCAGAAGTATGAGATTCCGTACTGGCGCGTGGGCTTGGCTGCACTCGAGGACGATGCCGAGAAGGATAAGAAGAGGGGTCGGACCTTGAGTCCCAAGGCTGCCCAGGATAAGAGCAAGAGCCGGAGCCCAACCAAGATCACAAGACGTTCTGATGAAGCCAACTCGACGTCATCTGCGCCCAAAGACAGAAATCTGAGCGCATCCAAGACCCTTCGAAACGGCACGGATCCAGTCCTGCAGGGTAAAGACCCTGCGCAAGAATTATGGGCACTAATGGCACGAAACGAGGCTGAAGACCTCGTCAAAGATCGCCGCGCGAGAAAACGAGAAGAAGAAGGAGAATTGGCAGCCACGAGGAGCACGATCCAAGAACGAAGGGGAGGTTCGTGAGCCTCTCGGCGAGATACATTTTCAGTATTACTAACGATAGTCTAGCAGAAGGGGCCCTTTCCTGTTGGAAGCAAGAACGGTGGCCCACCTGTGGCTAGGAAATCACCCTCGAGGCCAGAATTTGGCGGGGACGCGTCGATCGGCCACTCCACTAATGGAAGGTCGGAGCGATGGTGATGGCGAAGGTGCGGTGATGGTGCCTCGATTATGATTTACGACGAGATACGATTTATGGACGGCATGGTTTGTAAGGTAATGAGAGCGACTGAGTGAAGATGGGCCATGCAGATGCGGTCTTTAATGTTTGATCAAGGACGATGGCAGGGCGGTGTTGCGAGAGGTGGCTAATGTTTGGCATAATCTACCATGGCTTTGTTCACATGATGCGGTAGGTCGATCGCGACCTGTCATGTTATAACAAGGGATATACTTGAGCATAATGGAGTGCATGGACACAGATGTTTCATATCAAGTCTTGTCACATTGAATAAGGCGGTAGCAACCAGCCGACTGGCAGGTAAAAAGCTTCTGCCAACTCCCTAACGCCTTGCTATATCGTGTCCTCGGCAACGCCATATGCTGCACGATGCACTTTGGGTCAACGTGATCATTATTGGAAACACTTTCTCAAAAAATTTCAATCTGCCTCCCCTCATCATGGTCACCTCACGACTTGAGAACCTTCTCCAAAGCCTCCAATAAGATGTCGGCATGCTTCTTCTGGAAGATCAACATGGGTCTCAGGCGGACAGCACGCTCGCCCGAGCCACCAATGTTGATACCCACACCCTTCGCCTTCTTCAGGACCTCGTCTCGTCGTGGTGAGTCCCATGCGATGAAAGTACCCTGACCCTTGCCACGAAGGTTCTGGATCTCGCTTGGGTACTTCTGACCCAGGCGCTCGAGACCGTTGTAGAGATATTCACCGGTCTCGGCGGTGTTTTGTACCAAGTTCAGTCTCTCGACCTCGTTGATAATGGCGCGGAAGAGGAGAGCGCGGGCAGGGTCTCCCATCCAGGTGTTGAATTGACGGTATGGTTTGTTGGGTCGGAGCTCTGGGTTGCCGAAGTAGTAGCCCGCTGTTTGTGCTTTCTTGGAGAAGGTCACCATGTCGGGTGGATCGCGGAGGTTCCAGTGCTCGTGGGCCCAGAACTTGCCGGTGGCGCCGACACCAGTCTGGACTTCGTCGACGATAAGGAGGACGTTGTGTTTGCGGGTTACCTCGCGGAGGCCGTTGAAGAAGGCTGAGCTGGCGTGGTTGTCACCGCCCTCGGACTGGATGGGCTCGACGATGACGGCGGCGGGTGGGTTGTGGTAGGTGGTGAGAAGCTCCTCGACTTCTGCAAGGCAACGTGCCTCCTCCTTGGCGTTCTCCTCAGCGTGTTGCTCGAGTGGGTACTTGAGAGCTGGGAATGAGGCTTGTGGCCAGTCGAAGGCTGGGATGTCGAGCTTGTGAATTGGCTTAGAGCGGGTAGTGGAGAGGGAGCCAAAGAGGCGTCCGTGGAAGGCAGTCTTGAAAGAGAGGATGGACATGTCTGGAGAGCCTGGCGACTTGTTGTTCATGGAAGAATCGATCTCCTCCTGTGTGAAATCAACGTCTGGCCCACCACGCTCTTGACGGCGCCTCCACATGAAGGCAGCCTTGTATGCGAGCTCATTGGCGTCAGAGCCGGCCTGAGCAGTGAAGACCTGGTCGCAGCCGGGTGGGGCTACCTTCAGGATACCGGTCTCGAGGATGTGTGCCCAATCGTGCTGTGGGAAGTTGCCCAGTGCCGGTCTGTTGATAATGGCAGAAGCCATGTCTGGGCTGGTAGCAGCAAGAAGCAGGCTTGGGTTGCTGTATCCTACCGGGATCGAAGCAATCTGTGCGTAGACATCGAGCAGAACGTTTCCGTCCAAGTCTGCGATGTAGTTGCCGAAGCTGTTCTGGTAGTTTGCCATCATGTTCAGCGATCTTGTGTCGAAGACTCTGTCCAGCTCTTTGATGGCCTCTTGCGACTTGGGACCAGGGATGGCTGTCCGAACAACCGGACCTGCGGGTTCGTCTGGGAAGTATGGCTGCTCAGCAGCGTCGGCCGCACTGTGCTTCACCGCGGCAGCAGCACTTGCGTTTCGCGGCGGGCTCTGTGTGGCCATGGTTCGTCTGGCCGAGCCGATCGACGTCTGGCGTACGGCGGAGGATCGCAGCATTGGCTGCAGCCGTGCAGCAGTTCTCATGAAAGAGGCCATGCTGGAGGAGGAAGTGATGAGAGAGGAGAGGCAGCGAAGAGAAGTCGGTGTGCAGGTAAGAAAAGTACATTCGTAGGGTTGTTATTATGAGTCCTTAGCGGCATATCTTTTGAGAGGCGGGGCACTACAACAAGCTGTGCAAGGGCAGCTTGAGCTTGCGGCAGGACATGCTGTGTGAAGCTTAGTTCTAGTTCTAGCTGTCGTCGTGTGGGGCTGTCTCAGCTGGCAGGACCTTCCCAATGCATAACAACAACCTCTCCACCGCGCTCTCGCTCTTCAATGCCTGATAAGCGAAACGATGACCACGGACGGCATACTATTTTGGCTATCCACCGCCATGTCGTGCCTCATCATAGAACTCACCACTTGCCGCCGGTCCGCTCTCGTCCGGCACGATTGATGGTGGATGATGCACTGATCCTCCTCCACCTAGAGCTCTTCTCAATCCGGCCAAGGATTGTCCGCCTGGCCTTTGCCGCATCGAACATTGCATCGCTCCTCCTGGACACAGCCTCGCTCTTCCCATTGACTGGCTCATCTTCCTTCGCAGTGTCGAGTCCAAGATGCCACTCGATAGTCTGTTGCAAACCTTCGGACAAGGCCACTTTCGGGTGCCAACCAAGCACTTCCCGCGCCAATCCACAGTTCGGCCTCCTCTGGACAGGATCATCTGGCAATGCGTCGCGATATGTCATCGTGGCCTCTGGTCGTCCGGTCGCAGCGGAGACCGCTTGGACCACCAGGCGAGCGAGATCTGCGATGGTCGTCTCTTTCTCGCTCCCTATGTTCACTGGACCGCCTTCCCATGAGCTTTCCATCAGGCTCACCAGCCCGGAAACACAGTCGTCGACGTACTGGAAGCATCGAGTTGCCCTGCCATCTCCGGTTATGACCAAGTCTTGACCTCGTATTGCCGCTCCAATGAAACTGCTGACGACTCTTCCATCGTTCGAATGCATACCAGGCCCGTAGGCGTTGAAGATGCGAGCTATTCGGACCTCAATCGAGGACCCGTGCTCAACACGATGTGCATATGCCAACGCTTCAGCAGCTCGTTTGCCTTCGTCATAGCAGGAGCGTGGGCCAAAGCAGTTCACGTTGCCAAAGTAGGTCTCATCTTGAGGATCTCGCTCGGCCTGACCATAGCTGAACTCGTAGTCAGCAGGATTGATGCTATCAACAGACTATTCCTTACACTTCAGATGTGCTAGCAAGAAGTACTCTTGCTTTCCATTCTCGAGCCTTGTTGAGTACGTTCCGCGTGCCCAGATAACATGTATCTAGGATTCGTATTGGCTCCTCGTTGAAGTGCTTCGGGCTGGCAGGGCATGCGAGATGGTATATCTCGTGGCAAGGTTCTATCTCCGCCGGTAAAGGGCCCGCAACATCAGTCTGGACGAAGAAGAAGTTGGGATTATCCCGGATGCTGCTCAAGGTCGCTGGGAAACTCGTCCAGTAGTTATCGATGACGACCACCTTCTTCCCTCTGTTCAAGAGTATGGACGCGAGTCTGGATCCGATGAAGCCTGCACCCTAGCGAAGGAATCAGCCTTCTGTGTGCAAGAAGAGAGGCGACACTCCTCACCCCAGTGACGAGAACGCGGTCCTTTGACGATTCTGCAGCGCCATTGAGCACGCTCATCATGGTTGGTCAATCGAACAAGGTATGTTGATTATGTGAAGCAGACAACAAAGTCAAGGATACTGACATCTAGTGATCTAGCTTGCATGCAGCCCTCGTAGTATGCAAACGTTGCGTCGCTGGATTGACGCTCTATCCCATAACAGGACTTTGCAGATTGATCTTCGGTGGCGTTGGAGCAATTCTCGTGTGGCGCTCTGTGATTCACGATTGCGAATAGCGTGGCTTACTCGTGCGTGGTATAATCTTCCTACGTCCTCGATCGGCACAATGCAGCTTGCTTTTTACTCGAGCGGCCAGGAATTAGAACGGACTTCTGCGCAGTCCGGTCCTCCTCGAGTCGAGATGTCTCACAAACTAATATACTCACACGTCCGAGCGTGGCCGAGCGAACAAGCAATGCCCGCATCTGATTGACACGAGCAACTTGTGTCGCTGGATCGACTGCGGTCGCGCCAAAGACAGTCTCTAATGTTACATGCTGCCGCAGCAGTTGATCAATGTCTTCATGCTAAGCGGACACTGGCCAAGGATCGTTTCTACGTTGACATTGAACAACAGCTCGTCAGGGTGTCTCGCGTTCTTACCTGGAGATGAATCTGCATGAGAAGGATCGTTTCATTGTGCAACAGCTAGACGAGCTCTTGCCTTTTGCATCAAAAAGGCAAAGGCAGCGTAGAACATTGGGCGAAGCGATTTGGCGACCATCGACATTGACAGTATGGCTTTTGCAAGCAGCACTGATTTACCTACTGATTCAAGGCATCGAAGCTGGACGATCAGCGACTCATACTTTGGTACCTGTCCTGTTCGTCTACTGGCAAACGATCCACTTAGTCACCGGTGTTCTGGAAGAAGGCTGGCGTTTCTGTATCTCCGGAAAAGTCAAGTATAGGAGAAAGACAAGATTGACTGGAGACCAAGTGCCCTTTGTGGACATCATCATCGTCTGCTGCGGCGAAGAGCTCGACGTCATTGTGGACACTGTTCGAGCAGCCTGTACGCAAGACTATCCAGGTGCACAGCTCCGAGTACTGGTGGCAGACGATGGCAACGACGATGCGCTCAAAGATGCAATCACTGCCCTGGACAGCAACGTATCGTGTCGCTTGCTCTACTACCAACGACTTGGCAAGGCGGGATGCAAGAAGGGATACAAGGCCAGAAACATGAACTCAGCACTGGCATACCTGGATACTATGGGCAAGAGTCCACCTGTTGAATTCTGTGCCTTCCTTGACTGTGACATGATCATCGAGCCTGAGTTTCTTCGAGCTTGTCTAGGCCACCTAGTGTTGGAACCAGATGCTGGCGTTGTTATCGTCCCCCAGAGCTTCTATAACTTGCCACAGAACGATCCGCTGTATCAGTCAATGCATGTCCACAACTCGCTGGACCAAGTCCAACGCGACACGCTCGACTCTGCCTGGGAAACTGGTCCGGGAGTAGTCTTTCGACGACAATCGATTGCAGACATGGGTGGGTTTGACGAATGGGTCTTGATGGAAGATGTGATTGCTGGAATGCTGTTGAATGGTCTGCGGTGGAAGACTGTCTACTGCTACGAGCAGCTGCAATGGGGACTGGTACCGGATGATCTGGCGGCTCATATTGCTCAACGGAAGAAATGGGCCGTGGGCACAGTTCGAGGCGGCATTATCGCCGCCTTTGGGTTTCATCCGGCACGGCTGGCGAAGCTTTCGTGGCGACAACGGGTCGTTCAGGCTTGTTATTGTATTGGACCGTATGTCTCGGCAGTACACAGGACGGTCCTGCCGTTAGCATTCTTGGTCTTGATCGCTTCGAAGGAGGCTCTGGTTGCGAGCAACGACTTATTACACTTGGACCGGATGCTGCACATTGGCTTTCTGATAGGTATCTGTTATCGACTTCAGAGCATGGTTACTGGCTATCACTGCGGCTATCGCATGGCCCGACGAAAGACACAAGGGGCAGTCTGGCTCAGCCCCTACCTATTTACGACAATCGTTAAGGAGTTCCTACCCAAGACACTAGCAGGTTTGCCCATGCAGTTCGTCCCAACCGGTCGACTGAACTCGAACCTTCAGGAGCGTAGTGGCAAACGTCGCGCATCCGTGTGGAAACGCATTGTCGTTATGCTCACCCAGCAAGGACTTTGGTATCACCTCTTGGTCGGAGGCTTTGCGCTCAAGCTATTGCACAGTGGCTACATCTCGGCAAAATCGCACGCCAGCCAGGACGATATGTGTCAACAGATCTGGACGCACGTGCTAGCTCCTGGAGTGGACTGGCTTGTGTATATCGATCTGCTTGCACCTGTCGGTTATGCCTTATTTCCTCCAAGTGTGCCGCCGAGGCGAGATCTCTTGGAACGGGCGATAGTGAATGGACTGGAGACCTGGCATCCAAAGCAGACTCGCAGACTCGAGGAGTGGAGTCTGTGGTCGCTAGTGGAAGAGCTGCTGTGGATCGTGGCTTATGCAGGCTGTGTGTATCTTCGTACTAAGGTTTGTACCATATGACAGTAGCAATGTAGGGTGAGTAGGCACTGATCGATCGAGTCTCTTGAGACTCTCTGTCGTAAGACCATGTCAGGCGTGTGTCTGCCACGGCCGCACAGCTGGCGCGCTATCACAAGGCTGTGCGAGCTTGCTGAAGGCCGCAAACAAGATCGTGAGGGTACCATTTGACTTCAATCCCGAAGCTCTGTCAAAATCGAGTATGCGAGCTTTTCCGGGGATGAGCAAATTTGTTTTGTTCTCGCCGCGAGAATGGCAAGCCATGTATTGCTGTGGTGTGACGCTTATGCTGGAAGTCTGAAGCGAAGTGGCTTCTCGTTGAGTGACGGATCGAGTGGTAGTTCGGTATTCCAGTCGTCGCCACGCCATCGATATCGGATCGAAAGGATCGCTATACTCGATGCACATTGCCGAAGTGTTCTTGAAGCTCATGGAGATCCAGCCAATATTGACGACTTTCTCTGCAGGCCAGACGGACAGTGCGGCGTGCACCACTCAGGTTGAACCTATGCCACAATAGTCTGACTTGAGCGAGCCGCAACTTAGAATTCACAGAGGAGGACCAGGGTCCTAGCTTTTCTAACGCCTGTCGCCATGCTCACAATTGAAGTCGGTACCGGCGACTTTCCGGCCGACAACAGCGAATTCAGCTCCAACGACCACGCTTCGACCACGAGGACGATAGAACGACGAACTCCACCAAGCTCTGCAAATACCGACTCGAAATCAGGGCACGAGCCATGGATCAATGGCCTCCGCGGTCTGGCCGCTCTACAGGTCGTGATCTTTCACTACATCACCCCTGAAGCATTCTTCATCTACGAGTCTGCGTGGGTGCCACCAGAACATCCAGGACCGCGGATCTTGAAGCTGATTCCTGTGCGGCTCCTCGCTCAAGGCGATGCTATGGCCAGGCTCTTCTTCATCCTCTCCGGATGTTGCATTGCACTCGGCTTCCAGAAAAAGGCCAAGAATAGCTCGTCCATACAGTATTACCGCAAATTGACATCGGTCGTCTTCCGACGGTCTTTCCGCCTCTTCGTCCCTTTCGTATTCGTGGCCGTCTTGGGCCATGTCCTCTGGTTCTTTGGAGCATATGCTGAAGAGCCGCCTGACCTCCGGAACTTCTGTCCAGACGCTCGTCCATGAACTTCGCCTTGGTCACACGTTTCATGTACGCTCGGGTATCTTCTCAACGCCTTCAACACAGTTGATCTTCAATGGACTGTCGGCCTCCATAACTCTCTGTGGTCGGTACCACTCGAGCTACGCGGATCCTTTGCGACGTACACTGCTTTGCTCGGACTTGCCAATACACGGCCAGGATGGCGTATTAGCATTATCGCCGCACTGGCATCTTACAACTTCTTCTACAGCACGAAAGACTTGACCGGCTTCTTCGCGGGAATGTTGATCGCAGAGGTGCAGAGCCACGTCGCTGCAAGAAACAGTGGTCTGGGCAAACGCATCGGATCGCTGCCAGAGCACTTTCGGGCAACTCTTTCGACCCTGGCCATCACAGCGGGCCTGTATTTGCTCTCACTTCCAATGAAGCTCCACGACGATCCTATCGACACACTCCCGCCGGATTATGACTTTCTGAGAGCACTATACCTGCCGCACTGGAAGTCCGCCGGCGATTATGGCTGGGGAGCTTACTACGTGGGAAGTACGATGCTGCTCGCAGGATTGTTGGGAACTCCACGCTTGAGGCAGTCGCTGACAGTGAGCCCACTGCAATCATTAGGGAATATCTCGTACTCCCTATCTCTGGTCCATTTTGCAGTGAAGTGGACATGCCAGAGGCGGATTCTTTGGATCGTGTCTCAGATTATCGGATTGGAAGAGAAAGATGCGATATCGAAAGGCGTGAGCGGTGTCTTGGCTCCGTTGATGCTCGTCCGTTTTGTAGCGTTTATCGTGTATTTGGGCATTACCGTTGCTTGCGCGTCGGTGCTCACCATCGAGATGGAACAGCCGTCGAAGGAGTGGGCTTACAAGATGGAGCAATGGATGTCCAGTCCCGAGCAAGAATAGCTAGCTGTAGCACAGTGTTATGACTGCATGAAGTCCAGGTACCTTATATAGGCCGAGCCCAAGGGTGTCCTTGCCGCAAGGCCAATAGTCCTCTTGAGTGAACGACGTATGTGAGCTAGGCTCGACTGATAAAGATGGAGATCCCAGGCTGCATGTGGTTTGGTTTGATATGAGAGGAAGACGTCAAGGAGGAAAAGGCACGTGCTCACTCACGTGTTAAACTTTTCTCTTCTATGCGACGCGCTTTCTCACCTCAGCGAGCTCATACGCTTCGATTCGGGTTTAGCGCAATGACGTGATCGCAGTAGCTCTCCCGCACTCTCAAGCAATGAGGCTGAGGTACTGAGATAAGCGCTTTCTCCTGGTCGTGGTACTGGTTTCCACTTCAGATCTCGAGCGTGCACTGGTTCGCACTGCTTGCATAAGCGAAGCCGACGACATTGATCGTTGAACGCATTGCACGTGATGGGCATCAATGGGTAGGGCATTCAACCCTATCATAGCCCATCGCTGACATGTAACAGCCTGTGGGAAGTGCTTGGTGAAGGAGAAGCCCGGCATATCGCAGACTTCGCGGCAGAGCATTTCAAGAAGCACGGAAAGCCGCTTCGTATTGCTGTAGATGAAGCGTGCTGGAGATTCACCAATTTGACGACTGAACAGGTTGAGAAGATCAGAGAGGGAGAGCCGGCAGCAAACCCGGTTGAACGAACCATACTTTGGCGGTAAGTCCTGAGATGTGGATGGCGTGATCCGTTCGACACACTCGCAGCCCATTCCCAAGGCACGCTGAGTACCGTTGCTGGAGCGTTGATACGGGTCGCTCAACTGCCCACCGATGCCTTGTGTCTTGTAGCATATTGAGATTATGGCGCCTCAACATTCAACTGCTCTTCGTCTGGGATGGCCTACGAAAACCCGGCAAAGGCCGAGGTGGTGGCGGGAAGGTCGATCGTAATTCCGTCGAGCTTCTGCACAGAATGTTCGAAATTCTGAAAGTGCCATATCATCAGGCACCCGGCGAAGCTGAGGCCGAGTGTGCTCGGCTTGAGAAGGCAGGCGTGGTTGATGCCGTCTGGAGCGATGACGGCGACAGCTTCATGTTCGGATGTCAGACACTCATCAAGCAGCACAAAGTCAACGGGAAGCGTATCACTGACCATGTTCGAATCTATCGCGCCGACACCATTGCCAGGGAGAAGGATTTGGATGGGAATAGCTTCGTACTTTTCGCCGTGCTCGCCGGAGGCGACTACGACAAGGCAGGACTACCAGGATGTGGCCCAGCGGCTGCGAAGTGGGTGGCGAAACGATCAAGAGGATTAGCAAAGGACCTTGTTGAGGCATCAGACCATGAAATGCCGGCCTGGAGGAGTCTGCTAGGCAATGCTGTTCGCAAAGACATACCTTCGACCTTTCCTAACATGAAAGCGTTGAACGGCTATCGGCGACCTGCCGTATCCTCCGAGGAAGCTTGCCATAGCAGACGTCGACTGAGGAATGGCTTCGACATCAAATTTGATCAGGCGAAGGCACGGGTAGAACTGCGGGAGCGATACCACTTTACAACTCGCGAGTACCTGAAGCACTTGGCACCTATCCTTTTGATCAGGAAACTTGCCCGTCTCGTGTCGCCAAGCCAACGGGAGGAGAACCTGAGGTACGACGTGAAACTTAAGCCAACTCGTGTGAAGAGACCTTCAGATGAAGGCGCGCCCGCCAAAACGGAGGTTAAGATCACGTTTGCAGCAGCTATGTTGGTCGACATTGATCTGACCACGATCCCACCGGAAGAGGACTGGGATCAGTTTGCAGCCAAAGACGGCACGCCTTACAGCCCGATGCAGAATATTGAAGGTGAGGTACTGCATTGCTTCCTTGAGCACGGGCTCCCATCAGGATCATTTGATGCTCCAGTGAAGCTTAAAAAGAGCAGGACTAGCAGTAAGAAGGCTGCAGAAGGTGATGAGCAGCCCCCAAAGAGTCAGGAAAAAGAGTCAGTGGACGGGGTTTCAAGCCCAGCCACAGCGTCTAAGAAGCGCAAGCGACCAAGCAAGTCAAGTGCAGGTACGGAACAAGATGCAGATGCGGTCCAGACATCGTCCAAGAAGCAAGGTCGGTCGTCCAGAGATCCATCAGGGTCTACGAAAGTCAAGCGGAAAGGTAAGGCAAAGAAAGACATGGAGAGGACGCCTTCACCGCCAGCGCAAACTTTAGAAGGCCCCAAATAATGAGCTTTGGGCCAGATGTGGTCGACCTTTGCGATAGTGAGGGTGATGATGATGCAGGACATAGCGAAGGCGGCCTCTTCTTGTCTCCTGGATCCCCACCTCCAGCAGCTTCGAAGACAAGACTTGGTCCAGCGGCGACATTCCGACCGCTCCGCCCTCTCTCCCTGCCACAAGATGCTAAAGTGGCTCAGGTTTCCCAGAAGAGCAGCACACCCAAAGCACCAAGGCCGCCCCAGAAGGTGGGGACTAAAGTCATTGCTCAAACAGCTCAGAAGAGCGCACCACGGAAGAGAGCCACTCAGTGTGATGAGCTCGCCGCTGCAAACGTCCCGACCGTAACGCAAGACTCGACACCGCCTACTTCCGGTGCAGCATCAGGATATCAAATCCACACATCTCCAGGGCAGGATCATGCGCCTCAACTTGAAAATACAGTCCCGACCGCAGAGGACACTGGACCTCTGCCTGCTGCTCTTATCCCTGGTGAGACTATTACGCCAGCGACATTGCGCGAGCTCAGAGCCGCGTCCTCACACAAACTCGCTGCTACTACAACGGGAGCTGGAGGGCAAGTTGCTGTGTCGTCACCCGTTGTGCGACAGCCAACACCGCCCAGAGAAGTTATCGACCTCACTTGATCATCAGTGCGTGTTCTCAGTGAAATAAAGCTCCTTGTCAGTCCAGACTTGTGTCAAGTGGACTTCCTGTGCCCACGATGTGGCCGCCTCAAACCGAGAGTCCGGCATAGAAGTTCCGACAATGTTTTGGGGAGAGCACGGCATCAAATCATCGTCAGTGGCAGAAGACATTCGGGCGAGAAGAGTCGATGAAGGTACGAGAGGCGATGACTTGTTCTTGCGCTGTGCCGCTTGTTGTTTGCACTGGAATGGCGCCCTGGCTATCACCTTGCGTGGACGTTCCTTGCTAGCCAGGGACGATCTGCAAGATTTTGGTCATGTGAGCCAATGAATGGCCGCCATTTATACAGTAGCCGCTCTTCTACTGGTATGGCAATAACGACCTTACAATACGACGCGTCCTAGCTCACGGCTGCCGGAACTGCCGTAAACCGTCAGTTGCGAACGAAACACGTCTTCAAATCTTCCATCTGCATTAATTAACATCGACAACACCGACGACAACAGCATCGACAGACCAACAGCAACAGCATCGACAAGTCAACAATATCACCACGACTCATTAGCCCATCAACTTAACATGCTCGCCTTATCAATCCTCCTCGCCGGCCTCTGTGCCCTCGCCGTTGCTCAAGACAGCGCCACTTCGATAGCCAGTCCAGCTGAGCAGTCCAGTGTCAATGAAGCTGCACTGGAGTCAGCACTAGCAGCTCAGGCGCGTCAAATACATCGTCGTTCATGATCAAGCACTAACAACATCTCTCCAGGCATCTCAAAGCGCGCTCATCGCCTCCGCCGAAGCCAGCGTCAGATCAGCTCAAGGCTCGCTCTCTGCCCAAGTGGCGTCTATTAGCACTGGACTGGCTACCGCGACAGGTGACGTCCACAGCTCCACTCTGACAGGCCATAAATCAGCAACAGCAACAGCAACAGCCGCCGCTGGATCCTCTCCCTCCCAGAGCAGCTCCGTTACGTCAGCTGATGTGTCTGCAGCCTCCTCAGCCGTGGAGTCTGCATCATCCGTCAGGGCATCCATTTCATCAGCTTCGTCGTCAAGCTCGGCGGCCGCTGCTCCCACCTCGAAGCCGATGTACGCTGGTGCTGCTCTTGGTGCTGTGGGTATCGTGGCTGGTCTTTTGTAAAAAAGAGTGGTGGACATTGTATCAAGGGGATGATGGGATAACGGTGTACGGCGGAATGGGATAAACAGGACCAGGGCCAAGTCGGCGCGTGGAGGGTGCCTCGAAGGGTTTTAAACATTGCCTTGATTGCTTCTTGTCAGTAAGTAATTAGCTTTCGGCATAGATATAGGTTCTCTGAATAAGTTTTGCTTCCAAGCTCTTCCGTACTGTCGCGACCATGCTGCAAACATGCACTTCAGACCCGCATTATCCTCTCCCCGAATGACCTTGATTGACTTCCTGCTCCTGACTTAGACTGCGAACTTGCCGTCGACAAACACAGAGTAGATGCCCGCAGCGGACGCAAACAGCATAAGCGTAGCACGACCTGAACAAATGTCAGCGACCGAACCGCTTTACGCCATGAATGTACCACAACTCACCAATAGCATACTTCTTCCACTCGCCCTGGACCCTCCTGAACTCCCTCTCACTCTTCTTATCCTCCGGATTCTCCTCCACAGCCTTCGAGAACTTTCTCATGGCGTTGTTCCTCGGCAGCATAAACACCAGCGTCCATACCGTAGCACCAACATTACACAAGAATGCCGTCATCAAGATTGGCAGCTTCTCGCTGGCGGCTCTGCTCTGGTCTGATTTGAGGTAGCAGACAATTGTCAGGGCGAGGTTGCTGAGTGTGCCGAAACCGTTTACTCGTGGGAAGATTACGTCGGATTTGGCGAGGAGCCAGCGGAGTTGTTTGCCGGCGTAGATGGTGGGGATTTCGGGGAGTTCGAGCATGGGCATCGTCAAAGGGGATTGGAGGCCGGAGGCACCTGCGGGGAGGTGGTGGTTAGTGGGTTCGGGGTGGTGCTGGGGAGGTGGTGGGTGGGTGGGTTTACCGGAGTTGATGCCGGCGCTGAGGGCGGCGATGGCTTGGATGGGCGTCATCCACCAGCCTGAGAAGGTGCCGTTTGCTGCCATTGTGAGGTGTCTGTGTGTGAGAGTCTGGTGGGTATGAGGGACAGAGAGGAAGGTGGAGGAATCGTCGTTCTTCGGAGAATAAAGTGATACTTATGCTTGGTGCTGTCCAACAATAGCGACGCTCGTTGGTACCGGTGGCAGTCGCTGTGGTCGCTGGCGGGGAAAGTCTATTGTGCATGGCGGTTGTATTGGAACAGAATCCGGTGCTGGAAAGAGTCGTCTTACACCACCACGTCCTTGGGTCCTGACGCAGTGATCCGGCCGACGCGGAGAGAGGAGCCGAAAGCCAACGCATCTCACGCTATCACGTGAAGATTACCGTCTCGCGATATACATGAAACTCTAGTTGCGGAAGTGCCGCGGATGTCTGTCGTCGTGCAGTTTTTATGTCATGCCACCGATCTCATGTCAAGTGTGGAGGAGTGCATGACAATAATGAGGATGCACAGTAAGCGGTCGATAGGTAAGCCGCTTTCCTTCGTTCCACTTCACTCTCCACTCTCTACCAAACATTGGTCACCATGGCAGCTTCAGCGTTGCTGCGAAGTCGCGTGAGACGACCTTCGTACCTTAACAAGCTCGCCAAAGCAGAGGATCTCATCGACTTGTTCCCACACAACTCCTACATAGGATGGTCTGGCTTCACTGGAGTAGGTTATCCGAAGAAAGTGCCAACAGCGCTCGCCGAGCATGTCGAGAAGAATAGCCTGCAGGGCAAGCTCAAGTACAACCTCTTCGTGGGCGCATCGTCCGGATCAGAGACAGAGAACAGATGGGCACGGAACAACATGATTGAGAGGAGAGCTCCTCACCAAGTCGGCAAAGATATAGCAAAGGGCATCAACAATGGCAACATCAACTTCTTCGACAAGCACCTGAGCATGTTCCCCGTCGACTTGATGTACGGCTACTACACCAAGCACAAGGAGAACAACCGCTTAGACGTCGCCATCGTCGAAGCTTCAGCCATCACCGAAGACGGCGGCATCATTCCCGGAGCCAGCGTCGGAGCCTCCCCAGAAATCATCCAAATGGCCGACAAGATCATAATCGAAGTCAACACCGCCTCTCCATCCTTTGAAGGTCTCCACGACATCACCATGACCGACCTTCCACCACGGAGGAAGCCATACCTAATCATGTCTCCCGAGGACCGCATCGGCACACCCCACATCCCCGTCGACCCGGAACGCGTCGTAGCAATTGTCGAAAGCGACTACCCCGACCAAACCCAACCCAACAGTCCCGAAGACGAGACTTCCCGGGCCATCGCCGCGCACCTGATAGATTTCCTCAAGCACGAAGTCTCCCACGGCCGCCTCCCCGACAATCTCCTCCCCATCCAATCCGGAATCGGAAACATTGCCAATGCAGTCGTGGGCGGCCTCGCCTCTGGTGGTGCAAATTTCAAGAACCTGAAAGTCTGGACTGAAGTGCTGCAAGATTCCTTCCTGGACCTGTTCGATAGCGGAAATCTGGACTTTGCGACTGCGACGTCGATCCGATTCTCGCCCGATGGATTCCACCGTTTCTATGAGCGTTACAAAGACTACGCACCGAAACTGCTCTTGAGAAGCCAACAAGTCAGCAACTCCCCCGAAATCATCAGGAGATTAGGCGTGATTGGCATGAACACGTAAGTGAACCGAAGCAGTCTATGGACCTCCGCATGTCTTAGCCATCCACTGACCCTGACGCCTCCGCTTTCAGACCAGTCGAAGTCGACATTTACGCCCACGCTAACAGCACCTGCGTAATGGGCAGCCGCATGCTCAACGGCCTAGGCGGAAGCGCCGACTTCCTCCGCTCCTCAAAGTACTCGATCATGCACACCCCGAGCACGCGTCCCTCGAAAACAGATCCAACCGGCGTCTCCTGCATCGTCCCAATGTGCACACACGTCGACCAGACGGAACATGATCTCGACGTGATCGTCACGGAGCAAGGCTTCGCGGATGTTCGGGGAATGTCACCGAAGGAGAGGGCGAGGGAGGTTATCAAGAAGTGCGCGCATCCGGATTATTATCCAATCTTGAAGGACTACTTTGATAAGGCGGAGTTTGAGTGTTTGAGGAAAGGGTGGGGACACGAGCCGCATCTGTTGTGGAATGCGTTTGATATGCATAAGCATTTGAATGAGCATGGGACGATGAAGATTCCGACCTGGGGGTAGATGTCATGAGTATGGGACGGTGGGATTGTAGACATAGACAGCGCGGAGTAAGTAAGGCTTTCAAGTAAATGGCTTCGTAATATGATGCAGTACAGAATCTTTTTCAACAAAATGTATGTTACCTCTACACATTCTGCTCGTTGACGAAAAGACCGGCCATACCCTGCCCGGTACCAATGCACATAGTAGTCAGCAGAATCTTCTTCTTCTGCCGCCGTGCCTCGCTCAAACCCGTCACAATCTGTCTCGCACCAGTGCAGCCCAACGGGTGACCCAGCGCAATTGCACCACCACGCACGTTCATCTTGTTCCAGTCGAGCTTGAGCGTGTCACGGCAGTAGACTGCCATGCTGGCGAAAGCCTCGTTGAGCTCGATAATGTCAATGTCGTCGATGCTCAGACCGTACTTGGTCAGAAGCTTTGGCACAGCGATGGACGGGCCGATACCCATGATGCGGGGAGCGAGACCAGCGACGGTGGCACCCACGTACTTGGCGAGGATTGGCTGGCCGATCTCGAGGGCCTTGGAGCGGCGCATGAGCATGATGGCAGCGGCACCATCAGTCACCTGCGAACTGTTGCCGGCCGTGGACCTGTCGCCGAAGTCTGGGAATGCAGGTCGGATCTTGGAGAGAGATTCGTATGTTGTGCCCCACCTCGGTCCCTCGTCCTTGGTGAGCGTCACGTCCTTGCCATCGAGCTTGACAGTGATGGGGACAATCTCATCATCGAACCAGCCAGCCTTTTGCGCGGCTTCGGCCCGACGAAATGATTCTGTAGCGTACTCATCTTGCTTCTGCCTTGGAATGTCGAAGTCCTTGGCGACGATCTCGGAGGTCTGGCCCATGGGCATCATGCAGTCGCGGGCGTGCTGGTTGGCTTCGAGGATCTCGTCGTAGAAGGGACGCTCGAGACGGTCGCCGCCGGCGGTCATGGATTCGGCGCCGACGGCGACACCGATGTCGATGTCGCCGTGCTCAATTTGGTTGGCGATGTCTTGGACTGCCTTGAGGCCGGAGGAGCAGAAGCGGTTGACGGAGGAGCCGGAGGTGGTGACGGGGAAGCCTGCTGCGAGCATGGCGGCACGGCAGTAGTATGCTGCCTTTGCATCCGAGACGTTGCCCAGGCAGATGTCTTCGACCATCTGAGGATCTATCCGCGACTTGTGGACGACTTGCTGGAGGAGCTTGAAGACAATGCCGTCGAGGGACGTGTCCTTGAGGCCACCCTTGCGGCCTCTGGTGAGAGGCGTCCGGATGGCGAGGGTGATAACGACATCATCGGGGTTCTGCTGTGTGCTGGTTGAGAGACGATGTTAGCCTTTTGCGTTTCGTTTCTTTCGAGCGAGCATGTGAATGGATCTGCGGGGAAGGCCCCGTTGCAGACGAAGGCAGCGGACCATCTTACATCTTGTCGAGAGGCTTCTGGCCAGGAAGGAGCTGCGAGGCGATGGACGATATTCTTTGGGCTGCCATTGTGAAAGATGTGTTGGTTATGGAGAGTGATAATGGCCGGAGGATGTCAGAGGAAGGGTATGGTATGGTATACAAGAGAGCAGATAGAGTTCAAGATTACTTTCACAGCTCCCTGCGAGGCCTCGACCTCGGCATCTTTCGTCTCACTCCCGACTGCCGCTCATCGCCACACTCCACCACCCACACCCACACCGGATAGCTCCTCGGCTCTCGCAGACAATCCTTGTATTGCAAAATATCGGTATATCTCATCTGACCTGACAATGTACGAACTGTCTCCAACAAATACGAAGGGCTACAAAGGTCAACTGGGCTTCATTGAGTTCACGACCGAGTATCGCTTGCCCAGACACATCCACATAAGCATCGACAAGACGAGACTCATCGATGAGAGAATCATGATCTTGCACGGTGTAGGTCTGGTTGAGATTGCTGGCGACTATTTCGCCGTGGCGCCGGGTTCGTTGGTCACTACTGTGGGTGGTGTTCCTCATACTTTTACGGCTTGTCCGGCTGGGGTCAAGCTGCCTGATGGGACAGTTTCTACTGGGACCTTTATAATGGTTTACGAGTATGAAGAGCCGACGACTTTCTTTCCAACTCAATCGACACAAGTCCTGCTGCATCCGTCCCAGTACGAGGCTTGGGAAGGCTCTCTGGAAGATATACGCTTTCCACAGATGACTGCCGAGCAGGTCGTTGAGAAGGGCCATGTTATTTTTCACAAGGAGCAGAAAAAGCTTAGCCTGGCATGATATCAGTATGTCAACCACAATCGATATTTGTTTGAGATATTTCCGCTCGATTTATCCTCGTTCGTCTAGCGGCAAGGGACTGGAACCTCATCATATGATTACATTTCGATGTCTGTCGCAGCGCCCCGCTCATCGTGACATACGCAAACCACACGTATATTCCTTCATGCAGGTTCGCAGCAGAAGCCAAACCAGCTCCTTTTTTTCGCTCGCGGCATCCCATCTCAGTCCGGCATCTTGAGGCGTGCCTACGAGTCGACCTCCATGCTCTCACCTCCCTCTGGCTTGTTCTCGAATGTCGTCTCTAACCAGCTGGCGATCTCTTGGCCCTCGTACAGCTTGAAGTTCTCATCCACGCCGGCCACACCCAAGCTCGTGTTGTCAATCGTCAGCTCCTTGTCCTGGCTCAGACTGTCCTTCAGCGCCCGTAGTGCGTGCTTGATCAGCTCATCCCGGCTGCTACCCTCAAACTCATCCAGGTTCCTCTCCAAGTATGTCCGCGCCATCTGACTCCTTGCGCCAATACCGCACGCCACCATCTCTTGTGTCACGCCGCTGGGCTGGAACTCGAAGAGATGTGGTCCCTTTGCATCCACACCTGCGATCAGGAGGCCAACACCGTAGGGTCGCTTTCCGAGGTGCTGAGTGTTTGTTTGTGCGCGGTCGCCGATGCGGGATGTGATCTCGGAGAGGAGGATTGGGCGATCGTAGGTGAGTCGTGATGCGAGCGATTGCTGCTTCATGAAGTTTGAGAGGACTCGGGCGTCGGAAGCGAGACCTGCGAGCGCGACGCCATAGTGAGTGTCGATCGGGATGATCTTGCGTTGGTATGACGAGAGCTCTTCTGCGTTGCGCTGGGAAAGGTGTTAGACATCCGCGGTGGTTTGCTTTGCTGGCTGCCGTACCTTGAGTGCTACGAGGACGGCATGTGTCTTGCTGACGATTCCCACCACTACTGAACCTTGCTTCACGGCTTCTGATGCATACTCGACTTGAAAGATGCGGCCTTGTGGAGAGCTACGACTGGTGTTAGTTGAAGATTGGGCCTGATTGACGGGTGTCTTACAAAGTGACGGAGTCGTTGTCGTAGTTATTTCTGAACATCGTGTCCGAGTCGAACTGGTGTGTCTGTATCGAGGCGGAGGTGTTGGAGGAGGTGTTGGCGGAGAATGTGGTGGAGGTAGCGGTGGTGATTGCGTGGTGGATGTTTCTGATGAGCTGCTCTTACATGTTCCAGAGGTCGAGCTTCCAGCAGGCGACGATTGACGCGAAGCTCAGAGCACGCGGGCCCAAGCGCCTCTCCTCCACGACACCAGCCTCACGCTCACACTCACACGAACTACGACATTACATGTTGTTGTGCCGCTCTTTACAACATCTCAAGCCAATACAACGATCACATCCAACTCACCATAACGAAAGGAAACCCTCAACGATCAACCCTATCCACCAGGCAGCAACACCCACCTCCGAAGCGCCGCAATGGCAGGTCTCAAGACCATAATCGTGCTATCATTCGTACGACGCACCAAAGGCCCATGGCACGGTAGCTTCTAACGATCCCACAGATCCTCGCGATCGGCTTCCTCCTGGTCATCCTCTCCTCCGCCCTCTTCAAGAACTACCTCACACTGCTCGTTGTCGCAACCTACGTAATCGCACCCGTACCGAACTGGATATGCGGCAAGGCACAACAGCAAGATGACTTTATGGACAACTCGGGTAACAGTATTGTGGAGCTGGGGAGGTTCCTGACGGGGTTCTTGGTCGTTATGGGAATAGGTGTGTTCTGTACAGTTTATGTGGAGTAGGGTATGGAGCTGACCCGTGGAAACAGCACTACCTGTGGTACTGGCACACTGCGATCAGATTCAGCTCCCAGCGATGATTATGAGCATCGTGGGTGGATTGTTGATCTACGGCACCATTATCAGTTTTACCATGTTCTTCCGCGAGCAGGAGGAGTTTTAGGCAGCATATGCAGACGAGTTATGCATTGCAAGTATCATTGTCACGCTGAGAAGGACCATCGCCTTTGGCCCAATGTTCACGTCGACTCAGTGTCCCGGTGACAGTGACTGGGTTTCGGGCCTGAAGAGCGATCTTGACCGTGGCGGCAGGGACCGAGCAGGATGCGGGTGGTAAGTGAGACTTCTGATCTATGTGATTGGTGCTGACTTACTGTCATCACTTTTGTACGGCCTGCGAGAAACCACTCTCTTTCTCTTCTTTGAGCAGTTCGTTTGCAGCAGACGTTCGATGATGATAAGTACGATGGCCCTCAGTCCTACGAAAAAAGCTTCAGAGCGGCGTCTGCCACCCAGCTCGGAGCTGGAGAGGGATGGCTTGGACACCGTGTCAGCCTGCTCAACTCTTCAGAAAGCCCCAGAACGGTTTCTGGGCGAAGGTGGACGACCAAACGCTGTTGATACTGCCTCTGTACGATCATGTCGGTACGACTTGCCATGCGCTTGTCCGTCATCTGTCTTTCTCCGAGGCCCTGCGTGCAGCAGTGACTACGATGAAAAAAAAAAGATGAGAGCCCAGCCATGCCACCACCCTGCCGCTAACTGTGCCAGCTTCCAGAATGTCTGTCGAGGAGTGTCGATTAAAGGAGGGTAATGCCCATAGGCCCGCTTCAAGCCCGATATCAATCCTACACTCGAGGAAGACCACCTAGGGACTGGAGTGACGAGTCTCGACACGATAGTGCCAAGCATCGAGTCGATTCATCAGCCCAGCTTGCAAATCGAGCCAATGAGTCTCGATACTTGCGCACCAAGCCTCAAGTCGACCCAACTGCTGACGCTACATGTACCACCGTCCGCTTGCTAGTCGGCGAGGCGTGAGCCCGGAACCGAATCTTGTCGAGCTGTACCAGCGAGTATCGGTGCAGGCGTCCCTGTACCAATCCTCCAGCTGGAACTGTGACAGTGACCCGGAGGCGAGTCTCGATGCTTCCGCACCAAGCCTCCAGCCAGCCAGGAGCAGGCACTTCAGCTCGATTCGAATCGCCTAGCCAACGAGTGCACAGCTTTTGCCGACTCTCGAGTCGCTGTTTGGGCATGAACGGCAGGTGCATGAGCCGAGTCGCGCAGGGCACCTCGGGCGAGTCTCGATGCTTGCGCACCAAGCCTCTAGCCGTATGGTGCAGAGTGCGACGAACGGCGAGTATTAGTGTGTGTCGTACTGGTTCAAGTGTTCTGTGTGCTGGCAGAGGGTAGCGGAGGGTGGAGGTCATGGTTGTGGAAGCTCTCCGATGTTGGTCGGAAGTTCAAGGTTGGTGAGAGGAGGCGGCTATAAGTATTTTCTTGCGACTGTGCACGGCCCCTCAAGCAAACGGAAGTGGCGACGTTACACAAAGAGAGGATGCTTCTCGGCTTGCTTCTGAGCGACGCTAGTCGGTGAATGCAATGCCAATCTGGCTGCCCAAACCTGAAACGCATAACGCACAAACCCAACAATCACCTGGTGAACGTCAAGAGACCTTCGAAGTGCTCAAATGTCTGGACGGGTTTTTCTCCAAAGTTGCATCATTGAGCCTGTCGCAAGTTCTCAAGTCTCCACCACGCATCACCATCATCTCTCAGCTGAATATTTGAGACTGCCGCAACCACGCGACTTCTCGACATGCAACGCCGACAGGAGGAAGTCGAGGAAGTCGATACCCGTTTGACAAAGCGCAAGCACAGTCCTCCGCACTCTGACCGACCAAACCTCAGGAGCCTAGCTTCTACACACAACGCCGATTTGCAAGAGATCCCGATTGAAGCGTCTAGGAGGCACCGAGCTCGTATACGCGCAAAACGTACAGCTGCTAAGCACGCACGGCAAGGCATGAAGAGCCATGATGAGGATCTCGATCAGGAAGGCTATGGTAGTGACATTGAAGCCATCGAGTCTAATGTGGAGGAGGTGGATGGAGAAGGCTCCGAGTCAGATAGCAATGCTGCTGATGAGATTGCTGCTTTCGAGGAGGAACGCGCTCGCCACTCTCGCCAAGACTGGTCTTATCGAGTCCACACGGCGCGAGGCACCACCGCACCACGAAACGACGATGAGGAAACCACGCGGCAGCTTGACGATGCCGTTGAAGAAGATACTGTTGAGATCGAGGCTCTCCGACGCTCAACCCGGGCTCAGAGTGCTACCATCCGACCTGATCCCGGTCATCTGAATCGCTTTTCTCAGGTCACTGCAGCAACTCGACCAGGCACACGGCAGGCTGCCAAAGTCGCCGAATACAAGAAGTCCGAGGAGAAGTGGCAGAAGGAGTTTGAGCGGAAGCAGGAGATCATGCTCGAGCAGTACCAAGAGCTCCAAGACACCAAGTTGAAACTTGAACTTCTCGGGAAGGCGTTCGGTCCTTACGACCAGCAGGTTGCTCAGATCAGAAGGCTGGCGAACATCAACAAAGGCGGTGTACTGGCAGCCATCGCAACTTGCCCAGCAGCGGCTGCTCAACCCACTCGGTCTGCCTTCAAGCTTCATAAGAACACGGCGGAGAACTTCAACAAGCTACCTGTGTATCAACCACCTTCCGTGTCAGTCCGGCCGCGGACCTTGGCACAGAGGACAGCAGCACAGCCGATGATCGGTCACTTGGATGATCAAGACGTCGCTCGAGGCTTGTTTAACTCTGATGCGAACGTGGAGATCAGAGCTCTGCAACAGCAGGTGACGACTCTGAAAGAAGAGGTCTTGCAGCTCGAGACCAAGGTCAGCGGTGAGGAAGAGCAGCTGGAGGATCTTACCACGCAATTGGGTGGGAAGAATGTCGATCTTGGTGATTTTCAACACGGGAACCAAGGCATCAAGCGGCAGGTTGCAGCTCAACGCGTCAAGAATACCACGCAAGGTAAAGAGATCAAGGATCTCAAGAAACAGCTTAGGCAGTGTGGAGAGGAGAAGCAAGGTCTGGGGGAGCAGCTGGAGCCGGAGCGCGCCAGATTACAGGATCTCGAGCAACAGATCCAGCGACAGGAGACCGAGATGCATGGTCTGAGGGACCAGTTAAGTGCGACACAAGAAGAAGCCGATGGAAGCCAAGACATGAAAGACCAGTTCCAGCAACAGGCCACCAAGATCAGAGACCTTCAGAGCCAGATTACCACCAAGGAAGCCACGCTGCAGAATGTCTTTGGCAAGCTCGACACGGTGGCGGAGACGAACAACAGCGCACAGGTCGAGCTGGCCAAGCTCAAAGCCGGTTCAGCCTCAAACATCAAGAAGATTGATGACCAAGCTGCGCAGCTCAGCCGCCTCAACGCCAAGTGGAGTAGTGCGACCGCATTGATGAAGGAACATGGCGTTGACGACATCAACGGGGTGCGCGCTTTGCTTGCTCAGAAACGCAACAAGCAACGTCAGACTCAACAGAACAACGCCAACAAGAACGACGCGACTGGACTGATGAAAGAGTACCGGGTTGAGGACATTGACGGCCTCCGCACTGTCCTCGTCCAGAGATCTGCCAAGCTTTCTCAGCTGAGATCAGACATCGCCAGCATGAACGATGAGATCTCTACCCTCACAGCCGAGGTAACCATCAAGGACAATAAGCTCGCTGAAGCCGAGACGCAGGCCTCGTCTCGCGACATCCAGATCAAGAAACTAGAGTCCGAAGTCGCCAGCCTCAACAAGACCAACACAGGTTTCATCAAGCAAGTCGAGCAGCTGAAGAAGGACTTCGGTGCGTTCAGCAAGCGTTGCGAGAAGTGTGTCAGTTATCTTGCACAAGTCATGGAGACGCTACGGAGCCATGGCATGGGACTTCCACAGCCACTCGAAGGCACTGCCTTCTCCGGATGGCATGACGAGAAGACGCCTGCTGAAGCGGTCGCTCTCTGGAGAGGTGACAAGTAGACAGTGCGCCACCGCTGTGCTCAATTTACATGCGCGATACCGTGTACCCATCCGCGCGCGCGACCCAGCAGCGTGGCAACGGAAAGCAGCTGCCAATGCATCAGCGAGGCCGAAGCGCAGGCGGAGCGAGGGCGAGTAAGTCTCGCGCCCACAACGACATCCTCGCATGTCACACCTCCAGCAACGAGGCACACCTTCGCTGAAGCTGTAGGCAGCATATACTCCTCCGCATTCCGCAGTGGGTTAAGGCCAGCGTGCCAGCATGAGACGCTCTACCTATCCATCCCCTTGTCGACACGGTACGAGTTGACGTAGTGCCGCCGCGCAACGTGACAGCAAGCACCGCCTCTTCACCAACATCCTTCTCCCGGCTGTCCTTTTCCACTTCGTTCTGTACACTAATACTGCGGACGACTGATATATGCCCCAAGCGTTTGAATTTGAGATACCCTTTGCAGGACACCGAGAGGAATTGGCGATTATCAAAACAAGATGCCCGAATGTGCGAGCATGACGACACGGATTCGACAGGACGGGTACGGACATGAGCAGAAGCTCGACTGTAGAATAGTCATTGGACACTCAAATCATTCAGCAGTACCGGCAACGCAACTTCAGCATGTGAAGCTAACTTCAGCTATGCTGAAGCCTCACTTGCCACCACCATAAACCTCGTCCTTCATGCCTTCCAGTACTTCTTCATACCTCTGCCTGACATCTTCATCTTGCATCCGCATCTTGACCTGCTCCACTAACGTCCTTCTACTGATGCCGACGACCTTGACGCCCGATATCGTCTCGTTGAACCATTTTCCTTCAGCTCTGGTGACCAGAGTCCACGCTTGGCCAGATCGCCCAGCTCTGGCTGTACGGCCAACGCGATGTACGTAGCTTTCTACACTTCGTGGGACATCGTACTGCACAACGTGCGTGATGGGTCGACCGGCGATGCTGTCTAGACCACGTGCTGCGCGATCTGTGGAGACGATGATGGCTGGCTCGGACTGCTTTGATACGATGCGTGGTTTGGTGGTTTTGATGAGGGTTGTGATGTAGCGTGACCATGAAGGTTGGATGCCCTTTAGGAGATGGCTGAGGCGGGTGGCCGATTCATTCCGGGAAGTGAAGACCAGGACTGTGGGTACGTCCCTTTGAGATGTCCTCGCCGCTTGCTGAGCTCTCATCTTGCCTTGGTATGCAGTGTTGGCTATTTCCCGTTTGCGACTTGGATCCATGAGTGTTGTGTCGATCTCATCTTCACTTGCACTGCTCTCGCGGATGCTCGAGTCGTCGTCATCCCTCTCGATGCCTGAAGAGATGCTCGAGCTGTCATCAGAATCGGAATCTGGGTCGGTATCAGCGTCGTTCGATTCTTTGCCATCGCCCTCCCGCAGTACGCGCGTGCGCAGGAGCTCGAATGCAACTAATGGCTTCTCAGCACCATCTCCAACGGGAATGCTATACTCGACGAGCGTCCGTGGTAGCTCAAAGCCGTCTGCTGTCTGCCTAACGCCATCTTCATCCGATGCTCCAGCTCCAGCAACTGCTTGCTGTTCACTCTCCGTGCCTCGAACCACCATCATCCGCGGGCGTCGTAGCTTGAGTGTGCTAAGCTTCGAGATATCCTTGGTCATGGTTGCCGACAGGATGACTTTGCGTATCTTGCGTTCTCTCCATTCTTCCCAGCGTCCTTTTTGCCGAAGATAGCGCTCACGTGCGTCCTGTTCCTCAATCGTCCTGGGACGCTCCACTTCTGCATTCAAAGACTCAAGGAAACCCTCGTACTGATTGTCCAAAAGCTTGTCAGCTTCATCAATCACGAGCCACTTTAGATGTACAAGGCTGAAGCCAAGAGTATTGTTGATATGTTCAAGCAGACGTCCTGGCGTGGCAACGAGAATGTTGACTGCTGAGTTGTAGGTAGGTACATGCTGAACGAGTCCGTTGACAGCATCATCTATTCGCTGCTGCTCCTTTGCATCGACGTAGTCATCACCGTCGTCCTCATGATGGCCAGGATATAGCTGAGATGTAGCTTTCGCAACGAGAGCTTTGTACCCTGCCGGGTCATATCGTCGTCCGTGGTTGATAATCTTGCCTTGCTCATCTCCAAAAGTGCCGCTGGACCCTGACATACCAATGCGGATGTCACTACCCTTAGAGAGGCTCTCGGCGACCGCAGCAACCTGCACGACAAGCTCTCTGGTAGGAACAATGATTAGCGCACTGAGCTCGCCAGGTGTACGAGATTGTCGTAGTGCTTCAATGATCGGTAGAAGATAAGCCATAGTCTTACCGCTACCAGTCGGTGCACTGACAGCAAGGTCCGGCACGATGTCCTCGGTAGCTGGCGGGTACAACGACCCAGGAGTGCCGGGCTGAAGCAGTATGGGTAACAGTGTTTGCTGCACTGGTAGTGCGCTATCAAACGTAAGCTTGGCAAGACGATCGCAGACCTCTGGCCGGAGACCAAGATCCTTGAACGTGGCTTTTGTGTCCGAAGGCACGACTGTTGGTTTCGCAAGCCACTCCGGCAAAGCATCATTTTCGTTCTGGAATTCAGGCGTGGGCGTTCGTTCTCGATCTGGGAGCTCCAGGTCTCGCACAACAGGCTGTGTCGGCAGCCTTTGAAAGCTTTCTTCTTCATGTACAGATATTGATCGCTTTGCCGACTTCTGAAACTTGCTAATCACAGAAGCGTGCTTCGAAAGATGTTCATCGTCTTCCTGTTCAGCATGCTCGCCTTGCGTTTCTGCTAAAACACTTTCCAGCTTGTGCCGGCGCTTCTTGTGTTTGGGAAGAGCAGCATCGTCCTTCCCCGTAGCTGGCGCCTCTGCTTCCTTGGAAGGCTCTTCGTCGTCTCTTAAGCCGTCTGTCTTTTGTACGCGAGCTTCTGTTTGCACAGGCTGCTCTTCCATGTCCACATCTTCATCCCGAGCCTGACCTTGCGCACCTGCCGTCCCCGGATTGCTTTTCCGCTCCTTCTTTCTCTCTTTCTTCGCTATCGATTCGTCCTGCTCCGGTGGGGTCGTTGTTGGATCATCTGGTCCTTGCGAGACTTGGGTGTCGGTCGCAGTGGTTTCAGCAGCTCCGCCAGCCTTCTGAGCTGCCTTGCGAGCTGCTCGTGCCTCTTTTTCTAGCTTATGCCGCTTCTTTGCATTCTTGATGTGCGCAAACTCGCCCTGCGGCTGTGGTCCAGCATGTTGCTTGACATCTGCCTCAGGTTCTGCTTCGAGTTCTGGCTGCGGCGCGGCCTCTTTCACTGAATCTGCTGCAACTTTCTGCTCTACTCTCTTCGGCTGGACAACGTTAGCAGGATCAACGCCCTTCTTCTTCTTCAATTTCTTCGCTTTGCGCTCGGCGACCTCTTCCTCTGTCCTCTCTCGTTTCCGCTTCTGCTCCGGCACTGGCGCTGGCTGAGCTTCAGGGACTGCAGGTGTTGTCGCCGGTGACTCGGCGACCACTGGTTTCTTCGGCGGGATGTATCGCTTGTACAGAGTCGCCATTTCTCGACATTGATGGATGTCGACCGGCAGAATCCTGGGACCCAAACTTTTGGTTGCGAGAAATCATCTCACCGCCCTCGCTTGCTCGGAAGCTGCACCGAAGAAGCGAGACACGCTACATGTCCATGGAATCTCCTCTCCCAGTGCCTCGTTCCTGAACTTCAAGCTTTACACGACCATTATCGCCGTAGCAATATTCCGACGACCCTTCAGTCTAGATGCAGATATGCCGTGGCTGAAGGCCTACATCCTCTGGCCGAATCGATAGCATCGGCTGTATCGCGCCTGCCGCGACATCAATAAATACCTTTCCAAAACGAAATAAATTGCCAACATGCCTTACAATATTGCGTGAGTCCTGATATTGACCCGATCCGGCGAGAAGCCTCATAGTGCCATGGCTGCGGCTAACAGGTCCAAGCATGGTCTCTGACTTCTTCTACCCGCAGCCCGGTGGTGTAGAAAGTCACATTTATCATGTCTCCAGCGTGAGGAACCTATCTGGAAAGCATGCACTGCAATCTGGCTGACCTGTCGACAGAAACTCATCGATCGTGGCCACAAGGTGATAATTATCACTCACGCATATCACAATCCCACCCGGTCTGGCATCCGTTATCTCACGAACCGGCTTAAAGTCTATCACTTACCGCACTGGGTCGTCTACCGTTCGACAACGTTCCCGACAGTCTTCTCTTCCTTCCCACATCTGCGACAAATCTTCATCAGAGAGCAGATTCAGATTGTCCATGGCCATGCCTCGCTGAGCAATCTTTGCCACGAAGGACTGCTTCATGCGAGAACTATGGGCCTGCACACCGTTTTCACCGACCACAGTCTCTTCGGCTTCAGCGATGCGGCTAGTATTCTCGCGAATAAGCTCCTGAAGTTCAGCTTGAGTGATGTCGGCCACGTCATATGTGTCAGTCATACTTGGTATGTGTTGAATTCGGGTGAACTGAGGATGTTGAGCTGATGAGCGTCCAGCAAGGAGAATACTACCCTTCGGGCTTCATTGAATCCACTCGCCGTCTCAGTCATACCCAACGCGGTGGTACCGAGCAACTTCAGGCCCCTCCAGCCTCACGAAGTCCAAGGCTTCATGCACAGCGACAAAGGTGCCCTTCTCCCCACTCCACCAGATCCAAGTAAACCAGTCGGACCAGGAGACCCGATCACGATCATCGTCATCTCTCGTCTGTTCTATAACAAGGGGACAGATCTTCTGATTTCTGCGCTGCCACTATTACTACGCCGTCATGAGAACCTGCGCTTCATCATTGCTGGTTCTGGGCCGAAAGCCATTGATCTCGAGCAGACGCTAGATTCTTTGCCGCAGCAGCTCGTATACACGCCATCCGGACAAAGCCGAGTCGTGCTGCTGGGTAGTATTCGACACGAAGAAGTTCGAGATGTCATGGTTCGCGGTCACCTACTTCTGTCCACATCACTTACCGAAGCCTTTGGCACTGTCCTGGTCGAGGCCGCCTCTTGTGGGCTGATGGTGGTTGCAACCCGAGTTGGTGGAGTGCCAGAAGTCTTGCCTGGCAACATGACAGTCTTCGTCCTGCCGGAAGTGGAGGATGTGGTTCGTGGCGTCACAGAAGCCGTTGGTCTGCTCACCTCTCGGACAGTTCGTCGTGATAAGTTCCACGACCTGGTTAAGAACATGTACTCCTGGTCCGATATTGCACGGAGGACCGAGCGCGTATACGACTTGATGACTGGCAACCCACCTGCAGCAGACAACGAAGGTTTTTACGATGACGATTGGACTAACTACGGCGCCCCTGCGCAGAACAGCAACGCACTTATGGATCGACTCAAGCGATACTATGGCTGCGGCGTCTGGGCTGGAAAGCTGTTCGTTATCGTGGTGGTGATCGACTATCTAATCTACTGTTTCCTGGAGATCATGTATCCCCGGGAGAAGATCGACATCTGCAAAGCGTGGCCTGCCATACCGCCGAAGATGTCTAACGGAGATTTCGAGCAAGGCCTTGTCAACGGTGACGTCGAGAGATTCGGGACCTTGAACAAGGCAAGACGAAGGCGGAGAGAGCCCGGGTTCGTCGAGCACGATTGATCTGGATACCAAACATGATTCCAGATCAGTCGCTATGCACAAATACTATACAAATCTCTACCAGGCTGCAACAACATTTACATTACACCCTCTCTGCATCAGTGGCATGTCCGACTGGTCCGGTCACGCTGTAATCCATGGTAACAAAAGCCCTATCAACCTCATCTAACCCTTCACAGCAATACTGCAGCGTCTCAGCAATATCATGACTGCGATAAAGCTTCGTATCCGCTGGCAGGAGCACATCATACTCAACCCAAATTCCATCGCCCGCATGGTACGCCACAACACTCTTGAACCCATCGACAACGGGACTGAAGCGGTACGCCAGATACATCAGTTTCTTCTGCAGCTTCTCATTCGCGGCCTGTCCAGAGAGGCGGATGACATTTTCGAAGCAGGTCTCGCCCCAGTCGTAAATAATAAACAGCGAGAGGAGACCAGCACCGACAGGATCCAGCCACCAGACGTCGGCGTAATAACCTATCACCGGGAAGAGCAGAGAGAGCGTATTGAAGATGACATCCGTCTTGCAATCCTGCGCCAGGGCCTGGACTTGGGTAGTCTTGATGGGAATGCACCCGAACCAGATGACGCCCTTCACAACGACTGTGGCTACCAACGCCCCGATTGCTATCGCAGGTAGTTGCTCTGCTTTTCCCTTCAGAGGCATGATCTTCTCGACGGATTCCTGCAGAATCTGCGCGAAAGATATGACCATGATGATACTGAAGACTAGAATGCCTAAAGGTTCCAGTCTCTTTCGCCCGACGGGGAATTTCTTGTTGAGAAAGGAGAGGCGCCAGGAGACGACTTTGTTCGTTGTCCAGACGATGAGCGTGCAGAGGAGGTCCAAGGCTGAGTCTGTCAAAGATGCGATGAGGGAGAGGGACCCCGAGTTGAAGGCCGCGACGATCTTTCCGATCAGAAGGATTATGTTGGCGATGACATTGACGTTGATTGCGATTTTGGCACGCTTCTCTGCATTGTTGCGTTTCTCTTTCTCGTCTTCGGGGAGCAGTTCGTGGATATTGCCCTGCACGGCTTGGATTCCTCCACCTCTTTCTTGGTCGCCGTCGTTGTCGGGATCGGGGTCCATTGATTCTAGGACGTCGTCTGCGACGGCCATGACGATTGCGTCGACTTCTAGCCAGTCGTTGAGGCGGTCGTTTTGCTCTTCGTAGAATTTCCGGACTTTCTTGTTTTTGATCTCTTTCAGCTCTTCTGCCGACTTGCGGAACTGCTCCAGTTCATTTCGATCTACGCTTTTGAGGAGCGTATTCTTCAGCTCTTCTCTCCTGCGATCCTCGAGTGCTGTCTTGGCCGCATCTTTGAACCTCCAGACGTCGGGTTTGGGTCTGCGGTTCACTGCATCAGGGCGAGGCCTCGTGTCGTCTTTGCTCGCGTTGCCATTGGCGAATCTGTAGGAACGACTCCCCAGGCCGCTCTCCAAATCGTCCCGTCCACTGTTCCTACCCGCGGAGCTGGTAGGCCGAACGTTTCCGGCGTGTGATCGACGTGGTTGTTCGCGTTCTTTCGTGTTGATGGCACGTTTTCCAACCATAACGTCAATGCAGATGCGTGCGCGACAACGAGGATCCCAGTAATGTCAGGGTATGTATATTTTCAGCCACAGACAAACAAGAAACAAATGAGGCGCGAGCGAGAAGATGGTGGGCAAGGGAACGCGTACACTCCATCTCTTACCTATAGACTTTACACGTCCGTGGTCGTTCCCTGCTCACGGGCTGCACGCCACACTCAATCTTGGCCGTGATGACGATGTAGCGTGCTTCATCGTGGGTCGGGGCTGCTCGGCGGAGACCGCTTGATGTGGTTGGACGCTGACGAAGATGTGTTCTGTCGGTATGGTCTGTGCTTCGAAACAGTGATGATTATCGGACGGAGAGGTTTGTCCTTTGTCAGATATGTTGTAGATGGTGGTTGATATGATGCATACGAACGTCTTTCGCGTTCTCAATGCTTGGCGGTTGTGCAGCTCGTGATGGCGCTAGTTCTAACGAAAGAGAAGAAAGAGCCCCCAAAGTGTGTTTCACGCTCGGGCCAATGACGAGGTGAGCACAGCGGGACTCCCACGATATCTTGATATGGACTCGATGCACGAGAGTATGAACCCCATTGGCTTCTCCGTCGCGGCAGAAAAACGTCCATTGACGGTCATTCACATGCCATCGCAACAGCAGTACGATCCGATCCGGACCTGACGAAGGCATCTTTGGCTCATGGTCGTCAACATCACGTCTGCTGGATGTACTCGCCCTTGGCAGACCTCCGTTGCAATGGCAACGTGATATATATACAACCCGTCAACCCCTGCACGACGGTTGAGGTCTCAACACCCCCACTGGTTGATTGGGCGATGAAGCCGCTATATGTCACCAGCATGCGAAGTACAATGCCTCGTGATTTTTATCTAATGTCCAGTCAGATCTACCCCGTCCCATGCTGCTTCGATCGGATCTTAGGGCCGACAAGGACATCCCGACAACAAAGTGCACATGGGCAAAGTGATCCACCGCACCTCGCTCTCAACGTCTATGTGGCCTCCCTTGGAGACTATTGCGAAGTGCGGTTTTTTGCCCACGCAACGTATGGCCAGCTTCCTTAGCTCTTCCAGTTTGCTTAGCTCTTCAAGCCAGCCTGCACTACGGCGAGATCGGAGACGCCGGGCCATTTTGACAAGTCGCCAATGGACGAAGGAGTTGAACTCTTTTGTAAGAGTTATAGCCGAATTTCGTCCGATACGTTGAGCCCCTCTCAAGCGACGACTGCCTTTTATACGGGATTCTCGTAGACGATATGGTGGATTGTGCTTCTGCGAGTCGACTGCGCCTTTTAGAATCTTTCTACGACGTCTTGTCGTCGAGGGACACGTATTACAAAGAGACGGGCTTGGCAGGCAATACCGGATTATGCCTCATACGAAACGTGCTCCTACGTATAAATGAATCACCAGTCCATGAAGATCAATCCATCAATATACGAACGAATATTGGCAATCGCAGTACATTTTTCCGCCCGCCTCGCAAGTCGGCAACAATGTGCCGAGTGTGCTTTGTTGGCGAAGGCGATATGCCTAGCGTACCATACTATGCTATGCAATATTCCGCGCCATGCTGCCGGGGGTGGGTCCGTGGATTAGCCGTCCCGCGTTCCTCATAGTAAACACGCGTAGAACCTGGGAATAGCGATATTCTGTCCCAATCTCATGAATATTATCGTGTCGTTGATATAACCTCGTCGTCGCCAGTCCCAGGTGTTGTTTGCCTCACATGGCGGCAGGCTCCAAGCGTCGTAGCAGCACTGCTGGGCCATCTTCGAGACCAGCCAAACGCGTTCGACAGCCACCTCGTCCAAAGCCTTATGATAACACACTCCAAGCTCTTGAGCAGTCGCAGTCGCAATCTCGATCGAAGCCCTCGAAGTCGCGGAAAGGCAAAGGACGAGCTCTCACGCCCGTGCCGGAGAATGAGGAGGATGATGATGAAGAAGCGCGTCTTCACGACGACGCCCTAAACCAGTCGATGGGCGCAGGTGGAGGTGCTGAAGATGAGGATGCGGATAACGACGAAGAACAGGAGGTCGAAGAGGCTGAAGACGATGCTGATAACACCGCCGAGACTGAGGTGTTCTCCTTCGGTGTCGCCTTTCGCGTTGTTTTTGGTAAACAGATGCTCGCTGTCAAGTCGTGGCCGGTAGTGAAGAGCGATAGCACTGACTATCTCGTGGTGGACAATTGGAGTGAGTTCTTGAGCCGGTGGTTCAAGTCCATCGACAATAGCGGTCGTCTCTCAGAGGATATCTATAAGGTTATCAACATGCGTATCACCGCCAGCTACGAGCGCTCCGGACTTCGCTCTCTCGTCAATGAGATGTCGAACGACGTACCTGAAGCAGAGGGGGATGTGAGACGCGCCAAACAACAACTGAAGATGTGGTACGAGATGTCGAAGCAGGGCCTCAATATTGATATTGTGGCGACCGTGATCGAGCGCACTGCCGCACCTGCTCGTACACCTGGAAGTCAGCGACGCGCCGCACAGAGGACTGCTACCGATCAGCAGCTGGCACAGATCCGGTCCGGCACGTATGGTACTCAGCGTGGTGCAGAAGATGTTGATGATGATGATGGATTGTTTGTGAGGCAAGAATCACCGCTCCGCCGCACCGGCATTGAGGTGGATGAAGACGGCCGAATGGTGCCTCAAGTAACAGGCTCGGACGACTTCCTCAACTCGCTCAATAAGCAGTGGCGCTGCGGCAACAAGTACTGCAAGAACTACGGCAACACTTGCTGGTGGACTGGTCCGGATAACCCTCAAGACCACTGCAAGATGTATCCAGAGATAACGCGTCGATGGTGGAAAGCAGCTCGCGCGTATGAGCTGGATAAGAGCAAGCCGCATTGCACACTAATGGATCCAGGCTCTACGTTGACAGCTAAGTTATGGAAAGAGAAGGAGAGGAATAAGACCAACCCATACGCAGCTACAACTTCCAAGCAAGGTGTTGTCGGTGCTACTGTAATCAAGCAGTACTTTGGCTCTCGTAACCACCAGTCTTCGAGTCCACGTGGACGCTCACCTTCACGATCACCGCCGGTGTTGTTCAGCTCTCAACCTGCTACAGAAGAGCCAAGCGTTACTGTCCGAACCTGCTTCGACTGGCTTGTACGTAGTAGTACCTACTGGCTCAACAGACAGACCGATCTTGACAGCATATACGATCTTCTTGTGAACGAGAAGGACTTCGATCTTCAACAGATCTATAACATTAAGCAGGCGGTATGGGTGGACACATACAGCCTGAAGGAGGGACAATATTCGAAGCTACGGCAGGGGATTCAGAAATACCGTCATTCTTCGGCGTACCGGCAGAATGATCGAAGTGAGTAGGAGGGAGATTATCAAAAAGTTTGGGCTGCGTTTCCTCAACACTCCGTGCATATTTTTGAAAGGTTTCGCGTACCTCCTTATTGCGCTCCTTCGCCAGGCGACACGCGACCTTCTTCGACCACTTATGCCGCTTGAGACAACGCGAGATAGTACTCTGGCTCACAACCACTCCGAACTCGTCGTATAGATACCACGCTATTTCATCCTGATACGCAGTCGGCTTGTCCGCGAGGTATTCGAATATGCGTTCCTCGAAGATCGGCAAGAGCGAGCGAGGGCGACCGGCACCACCATTGAGCGTTTTATCGAGGTAGATATGACCGAAGAGGAGGTAGTTGTTACGGTGCTTGTCGATACTGCGTCTAGCGATATTCATAAGCTCTGCAATATATTGGTTACTGTGCGCAGTATCTGCGAATAGTCGTTGGATCTCGTTCTGCTGCCATTGCGGCAACCTAGCAGGCATAGATAACGCCAACAACACCTGGGACTGGCGACAGTAACGATATAACGACGACACGACGATATAGCGATGATAAAGTACTGGATTCCCGGGTTCTACAGCAAGATACTATGGGGCTTGGCAGGACGGTGATACCGCGGCTATGCGGCCCAGCATGGCGCGGAATATTGCATAGCGTAATAACGTCACCGACTTCGGCAGAGCCACTTGCGTCTCATAGCGCAGATTCGCATGCCGATAACCGCGTCGCGACAGAATATAACCTACTGCCTGCCATGTCTCTTCTTCTTGGCATGGAGCTTGCTCTAGTACGCCACTGCTGTTGCCATGTTGAGCTCGCCTCGCACTTCAAGCAGCGACATTGCCACACCGGATGAGAAGCAAGATGAAGAACACGGCAAAAACAATACCGATTTGGCAGCAAGTGAGGAGAAGGATCTGGAGAAGAACGAATCTGCAACACCCGCAAACGACCCTGCTGCCCGACCAGAAGCAGAAGGATTAGGAGACGCTTTCCTGGCTAAGTTCGACGACAATGATCCCATAAACCCTCGAAACTAGTCCACGATACACAAGGCCATGATCACACTACAGCTTGGCTTCATGGCATTCACCGGTTCCATAGGGTCGTCCATCATCTCACCAGCACAGCCCGTTATCTCGACATATCTTGGCGTCGGTCAGGAGGCTACTGTCCTTGTGGTCGCGCTTTATGTCCTCGGCTTCGCATTTGGACCCTGCGCATGGGCTCCCATAAGTGAGGTCTATGGTCGGAAATGGAGCATGCTGCCTGCCGTGTTTACGCTAGGGCTCTTCTCAATTGGAAGTGCCGTGAGCAAGAACGCTGCGAGCTTGTTCCTCACGAGGTTCTTCGCTGGTGTATTCGGTTCAGCGCCCATTAGCAACGTCTCTGCTGCGCTTGGAGATATGTATGAGCCGAGGGCTAGAGGAATTGCCATCACATTCTATGCTGTGATGGTCGTCGGAGGTAGGCTGGTCATGGTGAAAGGCTTGATTATGGTGCTGACAAGTTTTCAGGACCTACGCTCGGACCCATTGTTGGCAGTGCTCTTACAGTCAACAACAGCCTCGGATGGCGCTGGACAGAATACATTGAAGCGATCTTCGCATTCACGATGGTCGCGGTAGCATTCTTCTTCCTCCCAGAGCTCTACCACCCCGTCATCCTCAAGAGAAAGGCGAAGAAGCTGCGCAAGGAGACTGGCGACCATCGTTACTGGCACCCACACGAGGCGGAACGCATCAACCCGAGCAACATTCTTACAAAGTACTTTAGTCGCCCTCTGCGCATGTTGACAACCGAGCCAATGGTGACCTGCATCGCAATCTATGCCAGCTTTGTGTACGCAATACTCTACCTTGCGCTCGAGGTCTTTCCAATCGTCTTCAGGGAGATGCGTGGATACGATCTGGTTGTGTCGACGCTGCCTTTCTTAGGCTTGTTCGTCGGTGTGCTTTGTGCTGTTGGGATCAATCTGGGAAATCAAGGCTACTATGCCAGAACCATGGCACGAAACCACGGTCGAGCGGTTCCAGAAGCACGACTGCCACCTATGATAATAGGAGGTGTGCTGTTTACCACAGGCCTTTTCTGGTTTGGATGGACTGCTGACCCGAAGTATCACTGGGCTTTACCAGTGGTCGCCGCAGGTTTTATTGGTGCTGGCTTCAACACGATCTTCCAGCAGTGTATTAACTACTTGGTCGACTCGTACGGACTGTACGCTGCTAGCGCGGTATCTGCGAATACTTTCCTGAGATCGATCTTTGCATGTGGGCTTCCTTTAGCTGCAGGACCGATGTTTAGGAATATGGGTGTCGGACCAGCTGCTAGTGTGCTTGGCGCTATTTCATGCCTTGGACTGCCTGTGCCATTCATCTTCATGAAGTATGGCTTGAAGCTCCGAAAGTTGTCCAAGTTTGCACCGGTCTCGGATGACTGAAGCGGTGAATACATCTTTGCCATCCATGAACACGCTATTGCTGGCCTCGCCCGTGGCCCAGCGTGATTCGGCCTGCGCCCTCCAGACCTTCGCACTCGGCGGTCTCAGGCAGCACATGATGGCTTATCGATCCTTCAGGTCCGCTCACCTCAACGACCGCACTCTCGCCATCGTCCACGATCTTCCAGCTCGCCTTGATCGGTCCATTTGGAGTGACGATCGTTCCACTGGCCTCCGTTAGGCCTAGGATACCAAATAGTGACTCAAATGCCCACGTTCCATGGCCTGAGAAGTCGCAGAGATGCCAAGGACATACTCCGGTAGCACGTACGTCGGCGCCGCTCTCTACGGATGTGACAGTGAAGTACACAAATCGATACCTGGGGATCCGTCGGGATACAGATATTCCCAGGGTGCACCGGAAAAGTACTCATTCTGATCTACCGCCGTGAACCAGAATTCGTCGAGAAGAGTCTGGGCGACGGTTGTGCTGGTAACTCCCAAGTCGCGCTTCGCTTTCATCAGGGCATCGAGAAGCATGCCGAGGAGGTTAGGGGTGAGTTAGGTAGTGTCGCTATCGACGTCAGAGCATGACGTCTTGTAGCCTACTCCTAGCCTGAGCCTGGAAAGCTTGGCAATCATGAACTCGGCTTGAGAGCTATTGGCTGTGCCGGATAGGATAGTCCAGGCCGTAGACGTCAAAGAGTAATTCGGAGGTGTAAAAATGGATAGCAAGTACACTCCCAATGTATCGTTCTAGAGTTGTGTAATTCTCAGCTGCGGTCGTCCACCGCAGAAGTTGCCATATCGTTCAGAGCGTCAGCAAGCGGCATCAGCTATCGAAGAGTATTCGTGAACAGCCCAGAGACCGTAGGGCCATTCGCAGGTCCCAGAAAATATACAACGCCTGCCCTATCAAGCACAGCCACAACACCAGTCTGATTATCGATATCCGCCAATCGTGCGCCTACTACTTCCCTCATCTTCGGCCAATTCCCACTCCAAATCAGCAAGATCGCCACTCCGCCAGAAGTAGTTTCCAACCGAGGAAGCGAAGAGATCCTGGTACCCGACCAATCCCTCATAATTACTGATAAACGCATCCGCGTACTCCTGCCTGGTTCCCAACGACGTAGAATTCCGCATAAAGCCCCCGAAAGGCTCGCTGTGCCGCCGCCAGCTCATGACGGAACCGACAGTCCCAAGAGCAAAATCGTCCCGAGGTTTCGAAGCGGCAAGGACTTTCTCTGTGTGATAGAAGTCGCCAGCGCAGAGCAGACGGTCGCGCTTTGCGCCGTGTTATGTATAGACAGACAGACTGAGGCTGTCGAGAACGGCGGATTCGTACTCGGCGAGGGTCCTTGCTGAGGTCATTGGGTTTGAGTGTAGGATTTTGCCGTTGTTGGCCGTCACGATCACGTCTTTGATGTAGGATGCTTGGTCGTTTCATCTGGTGATGTTTCTCAGTACTGGCTGTTTTGGAGTATGGATTCACTTACGGTGTAATACCCATGTCCCTTCAGTAGCAGACCCTGACTCAGCAAAGCTCCCAGCAGGTGCCAGGAACGCGGCTTCGGCAATAGGGACGAAGGCTGCTGGAATACTATCGGTGGAAATTGCGTAAACTTCGGCAGTGATGGCAGTGCTGATGTTGTACCAAATGTTCTCCTCGGTTGTCTTGGTGATGAGGAAAATGCTGAGTCAAACCCGTCTCCAGGGTCGACTGTTTAAGCAGCGAGTATCTATATCCGAACACCAGCGAGTCTGGCGGCAGTACTGTGCGGTTCGTGTTCAGGAAAGTACTATCTTCCGGATAGCTCGACGCGAGATGGAACAGCGCTCCGAAAGGTGCGAAGTCACTGGCGACACGCGAACCTGTACCACCTCGCTCGATGTTCGTCGTGAGTGGTAGAGTGTAGTTGCCAAACCCAGTCCCCTTGACAGACTGTCCCCTCTGTCAGCCAGGTATGTACGCTCCATCAGGCGTGATCTTTCAGGCTGCTGGAGCGTTCCCAGCATCGACACACGCTGTCTGCGCACTCCGTGGGCCAAGCCGGCTGATCTTGGTATAAACTGGATCAGACGAGGAGAATTGGCCAGGTACATCCTCAGCTGCCACACGCGCTGCTGTGGAGTGGTCGGAGACCTCGAACGATGGAAAGTCAGCCGCTTTGCTGCCGTAGTCAATGGTTAAGTGCGGATGCAGATGGCGACAGATTTCATTCGCCTCTGGCATAAGGTGTGCGGGCGTCTATTGTGACATCGTTGCCAGGAGCGTAGACGGCTGGCAACTCATCTTCATAATTGACATAGGTATGGGGTATCAACATCTCCACTATGTTGAAGAGCTTAATGACAATGGTGAAAGATCTAAACAATGCTGGCGAACGGCAATGAAAGCCAGATGAATGTCATGATTCGTTGCGGTCTTCCGGGTCACAACGACCTAGTTCGACGTCTTGTACATGTACTTGTTCTCGCCATTACTTTACGCCATTACTGAGATCCTTGCCAAGGTGAGCGATGCACAACACCCCTGCGAGTGCCTGCATTTACAGTACCCCAGAGCGGAGACTACCCACACTGTCGATGACCTCCATCGACGCTATCGGGTCATGTTCACCCGAGACTGAAAAGTTCGGCTTCGAGCTGACAAACATCGGAACGTCGTGGGCATGAGGAATGTGGGCACTGCCGTCGCGAGACTAGATATATTAGTCCCTGTCCGTATATGGAACGGCAGACTTGAAGCTCTGTGTGTGCGCATGAAAAGGTGATTTACAGCAAATCCAGAGAATACGGTTCGTGAAAAGAGAGCCCTAAGATTCTCGGGTAGGTACGATAGTAATGGCCAGCTACCACTCAATATCCAAGTGATCAAATGTCCAAGATGAACGTGTATCCGACGCTGTCGCGTATATCATGGCGCATCGTCCTGTGCCCATGCTTGCTTCTGAAAGGCAAGATCCATCAGTCGCTTCGATAACAGAGACTCATTGCGACCGCCGCTCCTGCGCTCTCGACTCGTGTCGCGCTCGAAGCTGAAAGGGTCTTGAAGACGAGGTTCGATGATCCTCTGCCTCGGGTCTCCATTGCTCGATGTCGGCGAACGCAGTGCAGGTGAGTCCTGGGAATTCGAGTCCAAATCCATGCCATCACTGTACTGCTGACTGCTCGGTCGTGACTCGTGGGGCGATAGTTCTTTGGAGAGACGCGGTAGAGGAAGTGGCGGGTCACGAACAGTAGAACTGTATTCACGTGCTGGGAGCGACTGGGCCATCGACCAGCTCCGGTCATGTGCCTGCTGCTGCCTACCAGCACTTCGCCTTCTCATGTCATCTTTCGCGTCGTTTGCAGCAGTGGTTGATGCAATGGAGTCTCTGCCAGGCTTGTAAGCGCTATATCGAGGTTCGGGTAGCTGGATTTCGTTGCGAAGATTCTCCTTTCCATCTGGCACACGATTCGCGAAGACGACTCGCACGGACTTGTATAAGAAGTACCTGCCCTTGGAGGGACAGCAGATGTGCAGGTGTATTAGGTATCTCAGCATTGGTCTGTCGTTAAGATCTCCTGTCGGATTCAGAGAGGCTTCCGGTCTGTCGGTACCAAAATTGTTGCGCGAGCATAATGGCATGTCAATAATTGGACCGGCAGAATAACTTCGCTGTCGTATGAAAGTCTTCTGACCAGACTCCATGTCCGAAAGATCGTATGGTACCAGAAATAGCTTCACTGCCGTTTTGTTTGGGTTCTTGATCACAATCTGGAGCTGTCCTTGCTGTGGAATACGATAGCTACCTCCAGGCGGCGCTTTCGGAGAGCCAGATCGTCGTTTGGCTTTCTGCCGTCGTCGTTTCCTGGCAGTATCAGAAGCCGAGCCATCCTCTCCCGTGCCTCTAGGCGAGCTTGCTCGGCTGCCTTCATTACTTCGAGCATCTCGCAACCGTTCCCGACGTCTATCGCGAATGTCTTCGAAAGGAGGTAGATGGTTCTCAAGATCTAGCAATCCTACGTACGGGCTTGGCTGGTCGTTCGCTGGCGCCTTGGCACCGTGTCCGTAGCTGTAGAACACTGCTGGGAAAGGCACGCTAACATGAGGCGGACACCTCAGATTCGATCTGCAGTTCCCTTTGCCGAGAACACCGATTTGTGCCATAAAGTTCAGCGGCCTAGACGGAACGGTGGACATACGACCGCGAAGAATAGATTCTTCGTAAGATCCCACCATTGGGGCATGTTGAAGTGGTGAGTCAGCGGTAAAAGAAGGTCTCCGGGCGCCAGAGACAGGAGGCTGTGGCAGGGTCGAGAAAGGTGTTGTGTTCAAAGACCGTCGAGGTTGATGTGCTTGGTACGGGAATGTCTTCTCGGAACGAAGCGGATGTACGGGTCCGCCATGGGCGCGAGCGGATGTCGGATATTCCAGTGGCGTGTGGAACGATTTGAACGACTGCGGCGAAAAGGTGTGTCTTCGTGATCTGTCTGGGCTTGAAGACCTTGGCGGCTCAGGCGTATCAGGCCGGGATGATTGAACCAAGGGACTGGTCGGTGCCTTGTAGGTAAAGCTGGCAGCAAGTGACAGATTGGATAGTGCACGATCTCGAACACTTCTTGGAGGTATAGTAAGGCCAGAGAGTGCTGGTGGAGGAAATGGATGCAGATCACGGTTTGGCCTGAAGGCAGGGCCGGGAAAGTCTAGATGCCACGGGGCGACGGGGGAAGTCGCGAGGCTGGGAATAGTAGCACCTCGAGGTTCTCTACCACTGCGCTCGATATTTGTTTCTTCACTTTGCTGCCTTTCTCGGAAGTCTCCGCGGTGTAAAGCCGATCTTGGTCTCTCAATCTGCATGCCAATCGAGGAATTGTCCTGCAGTGTTTCCGGTAACTTGGGGCGGGCGTCAGGCGTCGTTGGTGTTGCTGGGCGTCGTTCTACTTCTGGTGATGTAGGCCGAGATTCCAGCCCTCGAACCCTTCTTATCAACTCCTGCCTATCTATCGTGCATGACTTCTCCAGCTCTGGTGACGTTGGGCGTGATCCATTGCTCTTGATGCGCCTGATGATCTCCCGCCGGTCCACCGCCGTGTTCTTACTGCTGCTCGCTGGTGTCCTGGGTCTTCCTGTGTAGTACGGATTGAAGATGGTCGGGCTTGATCTGCCATTCTCAGGACTTGCCGTCCGTGTCCGGTGCAACGAACTGCCTTCATCGTACCCATTGCTACCTCCAGATGGCCCATACGTCTTTTGCCCATCGTTGCCATTGTTCACTGCCATACCACGCCCGGAGCCAGCAGCTTGGCCCCGAGCTTATCCGAAGCGTCTCCAGCGTAGGTAGCGGGGTATGTCGGTCTGAACGCTATGGGAGTTTGTGTGAAGGAGGTTCGAGTGCTATCGGCTGTGCTGCTGTACAGTTCGAACAGTCCCCGGCGTGGCGATGCAAGCAAGGTTGTCGTTGCCAATGACTAAGATTCGTTTCAGGTCCAAGTAGAACCACCCAACTGAACAAAGGGACGTCAGCCTCGGATGTAAATGTAAAGGTAGCTTAGGGTGGCGGTGGAAGTGAATGGACTCGCGGAGGGGACGGTGATGAATCAGACAGTACATACAGGCAGATTGACGCTGGCATCACATGTATCATATCATAAGTGAAACTGTTCCCGTGACATGCTCGTTCGCTTCGTTCGGTCGGCGCTAGATAGTTAAGCTCTCATCTTATCGCGCTCTCGAATATCTCGCTCAATTATTATCGCTGTACATGAGGGCGACATATACCCCGGCATCGTCGAGCTGTCATGGCAAATCTAGCATTGCGTTGTGCCATGAGCAATGTTTCGTGTCCATGCTCACGGAATACAGTGGCATCGGAAAAACGCCTCAATTCTTCACTGTCCCATGCCAGCCACCACTGAAGATGGTGAAGCAGAACCGAGTCGAGCATGTCTCTCGCGAAGGAAATGACACTCGATGCATCTCAGCAACACGTCTGTCCGCGATACAGTCTCGGGAAGCCGTCAGCCGAGGGTCAGCAGGTAGGAGGTAGGCTCAGACACGCGCCTCTGGACTGCCATGCCCAGCAGAACGACCGTCTCACTTTCGCGTGTATGACACAATCGGGTTGAATACACGCGAAAGTGAGACGGTCGTCTCTCATTAAACACATGAACTTGGCGGGCATGTCTTGGGATCGTGACTACATGAGAAGTCATGCGGCTATGTCGCTGTCTGGAAGCAGCAGCAGCAGCAGCATCCACCATCTTCCAAAGGCATCCTCTGGCAGGTTCAGAGACCCTCATTTGGACATTCACAACAATTATAACTCACAGCATCTGCGAAAGAACACGCGGTCGAACCGCGTTAGACCATGGCAGAGTCAACACCGAGCACTGCGCCACAATCGCGACCACTTCAGCTGCCAAGTCAAAGGACCAGGAAGAAATTGAGAAATGTTAGCGTCCATCATGCACGGCTATCGCCATCGACTGCGCTCCCCTCAGCGGAGAGTGCTCTGCACGGCTTCATCGATGATAGTGGTCGCGTGATGGATGACGGCGACAACCTTTGTCCACACACGCCCATGCCATGGTCCAACTATTCAAACGCCGAGACATCAGCAGGTCTGCCTGCAACAACGCTAATAAAAGACACGATTGTAGGCGATGACACAAGGCCATCGTACGCCACCAAATATCACGCCGTTACCCCGGATGGCCGCTCGACCCCGGCAGTGCACCCCAGGCCTCGTGCTGTTGAGAGTTTCCCAACTCTCGCAGTCAAAAGCTCATCAAAGTCAGCTTCTCTCGAACCAGCGCCGATTACTTCTCACAAATATGAAATGTTTTCCAGGTCTGCTCTGTCGCGGTCGACTTCTAGACAAAGTGATAAGACTAGTCAAGCCAGCAGCAGAGTGCCAAGGCACGGAGCCAACACACGTACAGAGATACCACAGCTCAAGCCGGGAACGCAATGTCCTGTCGAGGGTTGGGTCTACGCTTTCACTGCGACCGAAAATACAGCCTCGCTCCAGGAAAGGATGATCGTATACTCCAACAGAAGTGGACGTGGTCTGCTTCGCGAGGTTAGGCGGCCACTGAACTACATCGATCACGTCACAGAGCAACGAACACTTCCCAAGAAGTCAGCCAGATTCACGCAACGTCACGACTCTGGCGCGCAAGGCCTCATCATGCCCTCGCCAATGCTACAAAAGTCTAGATCCACAGAATCCCAGGCCGCGTGAGAGACTGGTGGTCATCATTTCAGGCCGTTCTCGGCCATGCTCGCGGCATCAGCTGTACTTGAGCTAGGAGTTGCGTCTGGAAACACACTTCAAGAAGCGAACGCGAGCCAGTCGACTCTGTGGTCACAATCAGCTTCAAGGATCCGTCGAGAGGTTTTGAAGAGTATTCCGGTCCTGCATGATGAGTCCACCTGGCCTTTGCAGCACGCTATAGATGCAAGCTGAGACGGCCATCTGACTGGAAAGTCAGCTCAGCTTAACTTCGGTGTGAGAAATTGCCCGGAATCCTAAAACTGGAAATCCTGACTCCAGCTCGGCCACCCATTCCCAACGAAGGCATACGTTTCATGCGCGATGTTCATTTACTAAGGTGCAAGCGATTCACCCACTTCGCCAAGTGAGGATACGTCTTTCCCCGTATCAAAGGTGGAGCCCCACCCCAGCCGCAGCGCATCTTTATCGGGGCTCGGTTCATTCCGGATCGAGGTACATTGATGGCCCCTAACATAAACCGGTCCATATTTCCACCTTGACGACACGCGGCAGGTCACACGCAGACGTACATTGCGACTTGTTGTGACAAGCAAGAAACATCCAGATCAAGACACGACTTGCCCAACCTCCAGCATGGATTACCTCGTGGAAAGCAAGTACAAAGAAGGAGCGATGGACCTTAACAACATGACTTTTGAAGACCTGGAGATGTACAAGTCACAGCTCGACCAGGTGAGGCAGCGCATCATACACCTTCAGAACGCACGATCTCCACTGTTCAAAATCCCTACAGAGCTTCGCAATATGATCTTTCTACTCGCGACGTACGGCGAGCTACAGGAGCGAAAGAAGTCACCCCGCCATGCTGCGATGTTCAAGCAGCCCGTGTTCTTTGCGACGAACCGACAGATCAAAGCTGAATGCACTGGACTCTGGTTCGCTGACGTTCTCATCTGGGAAGAGTTCCATTCTGCGTCAAAGGGCTGGGCGCGAATGAGTACTGATGAAGTTCGCACGATGTGCCTGGCCAAGACCGCGGCTGGTCGATGCAATCTGGTCACCCAGTCCGCCTTCTGTGACGTCGTGCGGACTCGAGACGCTGTCGAGAGCAGCCGCAGCATCTGTCCAAGGAAAGGATTGGTCAGGATTGACACTGAGGTCCCAGTACCACAACTCAGGTGGTGGGTCTGGTGATCTTGTTATGAAATCTGAAAGTCGACGAGCCTAGTGCGAAACGTGAGAAGTTGTCAGCGTTAACCTCATACGAGGACGGATTACCGGGGACACGCAAGTACCGTGGCGCACTCATTCAAAGGGCCACTGGTACCAGACGGACTTTGGTGACAGACGCACAAGCAATAAGCATTGACGCGACAGAGCAAGACTACGGATCACGAAAGCACCGCCAGATCCTGCACTTCTGGCTGTGCCAACCCTGTCTCACCCAGCCACAGGCAGAGCTCGCACGGCTGAGAAATGCATTCTCGATCCTCTAAATCAGCACTCAGTCTCGCAGCTCGAGGCATGCCATTTGCCGTCAGCCTAGACCCTCATCTCATGGCTGAACTCTAATAATCCTCCATCTTAGTCAAGCGAGTCTGATGCTACAGATTTATTTGTATATAGTCCTTGCGGCAGAATGTACTTACAAGCATGCCTTCATTTGGTCAACATTTTGAACTTCTTCGACAGCTAAACTTTTCTTCAGGGTCATAAATCGAATCAATGCAAGGGCATTGATCTGACAGTGGCAAGGCTTAGAATATCTTGTCGGACGCATGCCATAAATCCAAAAAGGGGGTTACTCCTACGGAACACGATCACTCGTGGCATAGCAGCACCTTCTACATATCAGTAGCCCGCATTACGGACAGCTATGCCTTTGGTGCAGATCCACGACAATTCTATCCTTCAGAAGGTGCTCTTCGAAACGAAGTATGACCCATCGAGCGATGTAGCCAAGGCGTTGGTGCCAGAAGTCTACCAGGATCACAGCGAAATATCCCTTCCAGATATCAAGGAGCGCATGTACGGCGAACGGCGAACATTGAGGATCTTAGTGGTTGGAACTGGATTCACCGGCCTAGCTTTCTTGCATGCTCTATTTGAGGCGATACCTGAGGACAGCTTTGACTTGGTTGTCTATGAACGTAACGACGATGTCGGTCGTGTGGTGAGTGTGCTTCGAACAATGCAGCTTGACTAAGGTGGCGGAATATACTCGCAGTGGTTGACTACCCGTTACCCTAGTGTCCGTAGTGACATCCCTGGCCCGAGCTATCGATTCACCTGGCGGCCAAATGCGTAATTTTACCGATTCATGCACTTCAAGCACGAAGCGGTGCTAGCTGACGAAACATCCAAGTGGACAGTCACTTTCAAAAATCTTGCCACGGGGGAACCATTTGACCATGTAGCCGACCTCTTCATTGAATTTATTGGCCCAGTCAGTGACCCAAAGCCCACAGTGCCTGGCATAGAGAGGTTCCAGGGCGCGGTCATCCATTCTGGTGCCTGGAGAGACGACCTAAATCTCAAGAACAAGCGTGTAGCTGTGCTCGGCCACGGGTCTTCAAGCGTGCAGATTATACCCAACATCATCAATGATGTTTCGAAGCTGTCCACCTGGTTCCGAAGTAAACTGTTCTTGAACCCGCCTTTCTATGGAGAGTACTCTGCTGCGGAAGGTGCCAATCTCAAGTACACCAAGGAACAGATAGCACTACTGCAAGATCCGGATGTATATCTTGCGTATCGAAGAGAGATGGTATTGATCCCCGACTAGAATCCCATCCCCAATACACATTCTAAGACAGAGATGGTAGGTCTAATCGTCGTTTAAAGGACGATTCATCCAGTTCGAGATTGCAAATGATGCTGAACGCAAACCCCATGTCGGACCAGATCAAGGGACTAGTCGAAGGCTACATGAGGGAGAAGTTGGCGCTGAAGCCTGGACTGGCGAATGCCATTATGCCATAGAATTTCGGCATTGGTTGTAGCCGTCTAACGCTGTGTCATGATGATTGACCCACCGAAGGGAACAACAAAAAACTTCCCAAATCCGTCGACGGTGAAGACATGGACACAAATGGGCCAACGATCAGCATCCTCGTTCAAATACATGGCGGTATGCCTCGAAGGCATTCCAAACTACTTCAACGCCGGCGCAGCGTACTCCGCACATCGCAGCTGGTACCAAGTCGCGGAGGCCTCGACGTCTTACATGGTCAAGATAATCGACAAAATGCAGCTGGAACACATGCTTAGCTCCCGCCACACTCCAAAAGCCGTAGTCCACTTCATGCGGCATTCAAATCTTTTCGTGCAGCGGATGGTGCAGATCGGGCCGTGCTCGAGTTGGAATGAGAGCAAAGACGAGAGAGTCGAGACCGCGGCTAGGGCCTGATAATCATGGGCATTATGTGAGGTATGATCAGCATTTGAAGGGCGAGGATTTTGAGTGGAGATACGAGGACGATGAGGATGTGTTCTCGTGGATGGAGAATGGGTTTGGTTGGGATACGGATGGGAAGGGGGAGGATTCGACTTGGTATATTCCGAAGCCGGGGAGGGAGGCGAGCAAGGAGGAGGTGAAGAAGTCGTTGGGGGTTCATGGAGTGGCGATGCCGCCGCTAAATGTTAGGAGGGAGATGAAGGTGGTGGGAGCGGCGGCGAGGCTCTGATAGAAGTCTGAGCGGAGTTGATAGACTTGATAGACAATATATAGCGTTGTCCTCGGTGTTACCCGGAGATAACCATAACGTCCAAGTCCTTCTACTGACGTAATTGCTTCCTCCCAATGCTGATGCTGACAGCAGAACACCTCGACCATCGAAACATACATCGACTATCCATTAACATCAATGAGTTTCGTTGCCGCGGCCAGGCAGACAATCAGAAGACCAATACTTTCAAGCTTCTTAGTTGTATGCATTGCCGTCCTGATCATACTTTACCTAGCTAACCGCGTCGACAAGCCGGCAACTGCACGCAAGATGCATATCAATTCCATACCCATGTGTTAGTATGGTCCATCAAGGTACAACATAAGTGGAAACTCATTATGTATGTGCAGGGGAGGGAAGCGGTAACAACTACGCCTATCGTATGCCATACTGTTCTGCAAATCATATTACTTGCTGACCAGTGGCTTCAACGACCAGTCGTCACAGACGACAAGACCAAAGACGCCGTGATCATCGACCCAGCCAACCCGTCAGAGTAAGTGCTGTTACAACGCCAAAGACTGCAGTCGCTGACCAGCTGCGACAGAGTTCTACCTCATCTGAAGAAAGCTGTGGACAGCGGCATCAACCTGAAGCACATCATCAACACTCACCAGTAAGGCGGTCTTTCGAACTGACTGACAGGCGATAGCTGACTTCCTTGGACAGCCATCATGACCATGCTGGTGGTAATGTAGAGATGGTACTGTTCCTGTATATATGCGTTTGACACTGGGCGACTGACCATTTCATATAGCTCAAAACTTATCCTGTTCCGATCATCGGTGGCAAAGACTGCTCAAAGGTCAACAAGACTCCAAGCCATGGCGAGACATTCACGATTGGAGAGGGCATCAAAGTGAAGGCGTTACACACACCTTGCCACACCCAGGACAGTATTTGCTATCTCTTCGAGGATGGCAACGACCGGGCAGTCTTCACTGGCGACACGTTGTTCATTGGAGGTAGGTTTGGGCCATGATGTTCAACTGGTAAAGCGATATTCTGAAGATCTGCAGGATGTGGACGTTTCTTCGAAGGCACAGCCGAGGAGATGGACACTGCACTGAACAAGACACTCGCCGCACTCCCGGACGACACTAAGGTCTTCGTAAGTCACCTATGTGACTACAGCTCATGCTAAATTGACGTCGATATCAGCCCGGACATGAGTACACCAAGGGTAATGTAAAGTTCGCCATCAAGGTCGTCCAGTCAGAGCCGGTGAAGAAGTTGGAGTCATTCGCGACCTCGAACAAGCAGACACAGGGCAAGTTCACAATCGGTGACGAGAAGCAGCACAACGTATTCATGCGACTCGATGTGAGTGATATGCTGGTTGCGTGACCTGTACCTGTAGCTGATCTTTGTCTAGGATCCGGATGTTCAGAAGTTTACCGGCAAGAAAGATCGTATTGAAGTTATGGCGGCTCTGAGGGAGGCGAAGAACTCGATGTAACAGGACTCATCGCGAGAGCATGGTGGGTCGATGAGATGAGACATGTATTATATCACGATTAAAAGCAATGTCGGTCTCTTGAATCAGAATGCGGCGAGTACGAAGTAGACAGGGCGACTCACCCCAGATGGCCCCACCTGCAGTCATGACATGGCTCATCGACCTGCTGCTATATACCTGCGTTTAACCTTCGTCGTGATTGCCACGTTCTTCCACCTTTGCCTCACATCCTACCTGTTCACATGACCCACAATGATCCTACGAATACGAACGTGATAGCGTCCCTACTGCCACTCGACTCCACCTTCGAACCCCGCCACTACCGGCAAGCATCATGAGCAAGTCCGAACGCTACAAGGCGGCACCGCAGTCGGCGCATGAGCGTCGCGCTGGCGAATCTGTATGCTCTGGCTACACTTTTACTCCTTCTTGACCACGTCTGATAGGATCACGTTAGGCGCTCAGCGACTTCGCCGACTACGTGCAACAGCAGCAAGCTCTCCGGAAGGGCGCCGGAGCACGTACCTCGGCGACCAACGGCGGATCGAATGGCGCTCCCAAGCAAGAGCACGCTGAGCTTGACATCCTCGACACGCTAGACCTTGGTGACGACAAGCCACGAGTCCGATTAAAGCACCTACTCCTGGACACTTCCGATACCAAAGACGACAGCACGACACAACTACAGGACACACTGAACAAGCGCTTGGACGAGGGTCATGGAGAGTGCCTGTTTGATGTGGGACTCGAGGATAATGGCGACAGCCAGCTGCTGTCCGAGCAGGAATGGGAGGCTGCACTGGCACGGCTGAAGGAGATTCTGGACAAGCTCGAGGCCGACTGGAAGATCCTCATGACCAAGAACGTCCCGAACAGTGAGGTCGATGTTGGGACTGAGAACAAGAAAGAGCGAGGATGCGTGGGCAAAGTCATGGTCCGAAGAAGACCGAAAGACGTGGACGACACCATCGAGACGAGAATAGCAGTCGTGGGCAATGTCGACGCGGGAAAGAGTACCTTGCTTGGAGTCCTCGTCAAGGGCGGACTCGATGATGGTCGTGGAAAGGCACGAGTCAATCTGTTCCGACACAAGCACGAAGTTGAGTCTGGCCGGACATCGTCTGTGGGCATGGAGATCATGGGCTTCGACACGAGAGGAGATGTCGTGGTCTCTGGTGTTCCAGGCAGGAAACTGAGCTGGGAAGAGATTGGAAAGCGCAGTGCCAAAGTCATATCCTTCACTGACTTGGCGGGTCACGAGCGGTATCTGCGCACGACAGTGTTCGGTCTGCTCTCGAGCGAGCCGAACTACTGCTTGCTCATGGTTGCTGCCAATAACGGATTGATTGGAATGTCGAAAGAGCATCTCGGCATTGCTCTGGCGCTGAATGTTCCGGTCATGGTAGTTGACTCATGCTTATGATGTTTCACAGCAAAGCTAACAGAATTAGGTCGTCATCACCAAAATCGATATCTGCCCACCTCAGATCTTGCAACAGACCATCACCCAGCTGACCAAGATTCTGAAATCACCGGGGGCTCGCAAGATACCTATCTTTATCAAGAACCGCGAGGAGTGCATCAACACTGCGACACAGTTCGTCAGTCAGCGTATCTGCCCAATCTTCCAGGTTTCGAATGTCACAGGAGAGAGCCTGGATTTGGTTCGTGAGTTCCTGAACATTCTGCCACACCACGGCAAGTACGATGCCGATGCTCCTTTCGAGTTCCACGTCAACGATACCTTCTCGGTGCCTTTCGTTGGAACTGTGGTGTCTGGTGTGGTCAAGTCTGGAATCATCCACGCCGGCGACACTGTCATGGTCGGCCCGAACAGTCTAGGGGAGTTCACGACGACCACTGTGCGATCCATCGAGCGGAAACGTATAAGTACTCCAGCTGCAACTGCAGGCCAAAGCGCCTCGTTCGCTCTTCGACGAGTGCGAAGAAAAGACGTCCGCAAAGGTATGGTGGTGCTGCTGGCCAAGTCCGAGACGAACCCGAACGTGATCATCGCACAGCCAAAGGTCTACCGCGAGTTCGTGGCTGAGGTCCTGATCCTCTCACATGCAACGACCATCCGGACGAAGTACCAGGCCATGTTGCATGTCGGACCAGTCTCGCAGACTTGCGCCATCATCGATATCGACAGAGCGTACATTCGAACAGGAGACAGGGCGACGGTGGCTTTCAAGTTCGTCCAGCGGCCAGAGTTCTTATCTGTTGGTGACCGCATTCTTTTCCGCGAGGGCAGGACCAAAGGGCTTGGTATTGTCAAGCAGGTTGGTTATGACCCTTCGAAACCACTCAATCCGGGTGCGGAGCAGGAGGGGGAGAAGGAGAAGACTGAGGGCGGCAGTCCTGCTGTGGTCAAGGCGGCGGCTTGAGATGTTTCACGTGATTGATGTGCTGTGAATTGGCGTCACACATATGGGTTTTCAAAGGCATGGGTGGATACATGGGTGATGGGCAGCATGGTTGCATTGGCGTAGCATGGTTGTGGTTTTCTTGGATTGCTTCATTCTTGTCTTGTACTGACTGATGTACTGGTCCTACTTTCTCACAATCTCCTCTGCTACCTTCCTCTCGATTCCTTGCAATAGCTTCAACCTGTCTGTGCTGCGGTTGTTCTCCGCCGGGTCCTGCAAGCCGACCTTGAAGTCCTTGTGAGCACTGGCCGACTTTTGATCTCTGGCGAGTAGAGCACCATAGTGGAAGCTGCCTCTAGCGAGACCTGATGCCACTTTCAGATCCTGTCCTCGAGGATACGGTGCTTCGCGGTTGGCTTGACAGAGTCAGCCACAGAGCGTGCTGCTGAGTTGGGAGCTAGGTGAAAGCTTAGTGAGGATCTGTGCCACGAGATCAGTGTAGGGCAAGACTTCTTGACTTGAACGCGCGGTGGGCATAATGATAGGAGTGGAGGGTGATGTCGAAAGAAACAGTGTACTACACTATATATAATATGTTGTTCGGCCCCATCTTGACGGGGAGGACGTTTCATGATCTTTCGGATCACTGCCGAAGCATATCATTGTTGCTAATCCCTGTCCAAGTTTTCGACACGTGCATCCATCTACTCTTCGTCGCAATCGTCGCAACACGAATCGTACAGCTGCGCGACCATCACCAAACCCTACACATATCACCTAATCGGTAAAAATGGTCAAGCTCGAAGAAGTACCCGATGAGGAGCTCTTCGCGCAACAGCAAGGGCCAAAGGAAGACGAAGACTTATGGAGCACAGATGATGGTATGTGCATCTGCCTATCGCGCATCATTCCATTATCATACTCATGAAATTCCCAGAATCAGAAGTCTCTGACGTAGAAGACGACGACGCCCTCGACGAGTCCCTCCTCGACCGAGTCTACGCCCTCAAAGATATCGTCCCGCCCACCTACCGCAAACACCTCTCCAACGCCGCATCGACAGGCTACTCATGGGCAGCCTCAGGGCTGAGCTTGAGCGGAAAGACTCTGTGGGTGGTGAGCACGAGCGCGCTGTTGTTGGGTGTGCCGTGGGCGCTGGCTTTCAGTGAGGAGCAGCAGGTGCAGGAGATGGAGAGAGAGATGAGGATGCAGCAGAGTGCGAATGAGGTAAGTTGTGATATTGAGGATCAGGAGGTGAAGGGGAGATTTGCTAACGTGATGGTGAATAGCTTCTTACTGCTGGTTCGGGACAGGGACAGAGCAATGCGAGAGCGGCGTTGTAAGCGGGAGGTAAAGAGAATGCACAGTGTACGGGTTTGCGGCATATTTCCTTGCGCTGGGGAGGGGGCACATGTAGCGCTTGTATTATACTCTCTGCTCTGAGATAGCCTTTCCACGACGTCGGCTGGAACCACGACAACGAACTCCTATACGTCCTAGAGCCTGAAGCGATGGGGACTCATCAGCCGCTAGCCTACGCCAGCCTGATCTCGTAGCACGGGGAACGCACACAGCTCAGCTCATCGCATTTTACGGGTCACCTCTATCTCACCACCTGACCATAACGTCAGCAGTCCACCAGACATCCCTTCACCTGCTGCAATATACCTTGGCACCACCATGGACGAGCAAGACAATCTACCACCAGCGCTCGGTCGTGAATAGAAGGGGATCATTCAGAAGCATGAGAAGAGGTATGCAGCTGATAGGCTCTGCATAGGAAGGAGTTGTTCCCATTGCAGTTGCAGTTTCATCTGAATACAGCGACCTATCGCCAACATCTCAACACCGCCCTGTCAGGCCCTAGCACTAGTCTCAGCACCACGCTCAGATTCGAAGCAGAACAAGCTTGATCGCAAACAACTGCAGTGTAACCTGAAGCGTGAAGATGAAGCCCACTGACGACACGCACCCGAGCTCAGCATGAGCATGATGAGGAGCAGCAGATTATGATCATGACTGCAAATGAATGCATCCGTGAAGACGATCAGACAATCACACCAGAAAAAAGCCACCTAAACCAGAGCGCGACTAGCCTGTAAGACGTTCCCATCCTCCGCTGCTTCTTGACGATTAATCACAGCCCACCATCGATCGCTCACGACCTCGCCTCTACGTGAAACCAGAAGAGTGGCCATACCTCCCTCAAGCACGAGTGACACCAGCAATGCCTGCACCTCAACTTCAACCTCGACCTCGCCCTGAAGACCCATCACAGCGTACCGTAGGTCACGTTCCAAGGCAAGGGTTAAAGGATACCCCGATTGTCTCTGCAACATTCTGCAGGCCTTTCTATCGAAGTGACGTACGCTGGAGGCGCTCCTTGTTAGCTAGACTCCTATGGGAGCGACGACACGTGCATCGAAGGAGACCACGTGTAACCTGACATCGTCACGTCATTGATCTCAGAGCAGAGACCTGAACGCATATTCGTTGTAGACAACTGCTCACAACCAAAGGCTAGCCGCCTGTACAACGACACATCTGTCTCTGAGTCGCTGTGACCACCACACTGCGGCGAAGTGACTGCTTGTGTGGTAGAAGTGTTGAAGCGCCTCCACAGCACACACCAGGCCAAAGGTGCACATTGCGTCGGCCTGCATTGCGTGCGATTCTGGAGTACGGCGTGCGGCGCCCACCTTGTTTGTCGACGGTCCACGGAGCAAAATATGGCATTACTAGTAGCTTCGTCATGACTTTGTTGCGTAGATATGATGCATGGATTACTCTGCCGGCATTCGAACTCGACAGAGCGAATTGCTCTTTGTCAGGCTGGTGTCGGCCAATCTCGCTGCTGCAGTATGGTCGATAAACAATCTAGAGTGAATTGAAAGGTTGAGCATGAATGGTATATTGAATCGAAGGTTCTCCATCCCTTGGAGCTGGAGGTTGTTGGCTTCGTACTTGTCTAAACGCGGGCGTGCTGTGAAATGTGTCGGAGCCGGTCGCCGCTATGAAGTTCTTGGCGCTGGCCTTCTGCTTCACAGTTCCAGAGGGAGGTGTCAGATTCGCCCCAACTTTAGCGCCGCCGGATTCTTGTTTCTTCTTGCCCTTCTTCCTTGACGTCCATCACGACACCATCAACCAGCCGTCCGTCGACATCAACACGACGACGGTGGTATATCTGACAATCATCTAGCACATTCATCGGCCAGATGGAGCTCTTTGGAAGGTTTCCGACGCTAATCTGCGTGTTGTGGTCGAGTGCCATCTTTATTGTTACCGTCGTAAATCGACCCAGAGAGTCAGCTGGAGGCTGAACACACACCACATCGCTACAAAAACATAAATGAGACCATCAATCTCGAACGACGCACTCCGGACGCAGTTGCACTGGAGTTATCCTATGGAGCTGTCCAGATGCGTGGTGAGGTCGTCATCGTCGACTTGACCTCTGTACCACTGCTTCGCCCGGACATCGCAACAATACGGCAGTCATACGGGATCTGCAGTAGCGCTGCGCCATGGACTATACTCGAGCTTTCATCAGGATGACACCATGGCCGCACAAGAACATCTCCTCAACTCCAACTGCGCGGTTGTGTTCCATATCCAAGGACAACAACCTTCTCCCAGCAGGCACAGACCACACCAGTGGGTAACACAATGCTGTACATGTCGACAGTATTACGGCATTCTCATGACATGGTTTCGTGTGGATGCAGGTAAGCGGCTCTGCTGTGGCGAGATGGAGTCTGCTAAGCCACTGAGAGTAAACACCAACACGTCTAGGCCCAGCAAAAAGGATATCTTAGCTGCAAAAGTCATCGTGACGTTGAAACGGAATCAGTCGTGGACAACTCCTCAGCCTTAGCCCCTTCTTTCGAAAATGATTCTTGCAAGAAGCACCTCATGGCCATCTCACGGAATCCCCGGCTGGCTGCTACTATATGCTGGATTTCGGTTCTGTCTATTGGTCTCTGGTTACTAGCAGTACAAAGTCCGCCCGAACGCCGCGCATCGAACACTTCTGCGACTAGGAAGCTACCAAAGAAGCTACGCAAGGAAACCTGGCCGTTCAATCATAACATCATGTCTCTGTTTGACGCCTCCGAAAAAACTTTTCATCATCATTGAAAGCTGAACTGCTGGTTTTCAGATGATCTCCGCATGAACTGCGACATCTGGTCGCTATCCTGCGCCATCCCTGAAGTGGACCGCATGGACTGTGGCAAGGAAGGCTGTCCGAAGGCAAACTGGTTGTGGTCACTCAGGGAGTGACGGGCCATAGATTGCGACCTAGAGTGTGTCGACTGCTGTGGGCCGGAGAACGACTGCGTCCTTGATGTAGCGCCCCGGGATACTGGAGAGGCCGAACCTTGGCTCCGCATAGCTGGCGATGCGATTGAGCCCATCATCGCACCTCGAGCAGTCTCAGCTGCTTTGTGCATGTTGTAATTGTGGATTGCTTTGCAGTCGCAGCCTTGAGTTGGGTCATGCGCAAGCGCCTGGTTTCGCAGGTTTGAGAACAAGTCACGAAGCTCTCTCGCCTCGGCCTTCAGCTTGTTGTTCTCTGCTGTGGCCATTCTAGCTGACTCTTCTAGGTCTTCTGTGTTGATCTTCTTCTTTTGTCGACACTTGGCCGCCGCCAGCCGATTCTTCTCTCGATACCGTTCCCGCTTATCCTCGACCTCGTCGTCCTGTTGATCGCCGTCCGCTGGACCCTCGACTGTCCTACCGCTCTCCTTTCTTGCCTTCTTAGCTTTCGCGTGTCTCTGATTGGCCGCGTTACGAGCTCTCTCGGATTTCGCAGTCGCTGCTGCTGCTGATGGCGGTATGGCACGAAGAGATTTGGAGGGCGTTGCGAAGCCTGTGGGCGTGGTGTCGTCTGGGGGTGTAACCTGGCCATATTGATGGGCAACGCTGGTGCTACGATGGCTAGCGATACTTGCTTGCCCAGACTGAGAGTGCATGTTCATGCCCGCCAACCAGGACGGAGAGTTCGGAGACACATCTTGGTCGAAGACAAATGGATCTACAAAGTTGGCGCCGAACTGCTCGCTCGTAGCTGAACCGTGTGCGTGCACACTATGGCTGTGCAAGATTAGCGGTTGCTTTCGAACGTGGACGTAACTGTGGGTGCTTACTCCACACTGTGCATGCCTGGAAAGTGGTGCTGGCCATTCTGCTCCGCGAGCACGTTCAAGGATGCAATATTTTGCTGCATGTTGCGAAATTCCTCATCGTTGCTGTCGTCGAACATGAAGCTGGACTGAGGGTCGAATGCAGAGTCTGGAAGCGCCTGGTGTTGTGCGGTGCTGTCACGATGATGCGCGTGGAATACTGGTGATCGTTGTTGGAGGTCCGCCATCTTTTGTCGGTTATGACGATGATTTCACCGGACGTGAGTACAGAGGTTTGGCCGCGGGTGAAGACTGGACTTGGAGTGGCGACTTTTTCCTTTCGTGGCAAGCAATGGTCGGCAACCTTGTGGCGCCGTGTGGAGACCTAAAAGCCTCGTGCTGGTATTCTGGCGCTCCGTGGCTGACTGTCGCTATGCTGCGGCGGTCTTCTGGCGGTGGTTGATGTTTGACAATGAAATCAAGGTGAGTACCCCATGTGGTGGTGTTGGAGTGGCAAATCGAACGCCGCAGCAGCTCCGCAATGTTGGAGAGCGCGTTCCGCTGGCCGGGTCTGGTGAGTGTTATGGAAGCCACCTCCGTGTCGCAGCCGTAAATGCTTGCTGTGAAGCCCTTGCTTGCAGGAACTGATGGAAGCACGCACGATTGATGTGGCACTTTCGCGCGAGACACAGAGCTCAGAGAATGCGCGTCGGCGCTGGGTCCGTCGCCTGGATGTCATAGTGGCAGCGAACAGAGGCGCGAGGTCCACCAATGCACTAGCACTTTGCACCAATCAGCGAGGCCCGGATTGCTCTACGCGGCAGCCATCGCCGATGGCCGTGCCACGAGCCACCTCCGCCACCTCTTGATCCCAGCACCGCACCCACTTTGACATCACCCGCGCCAGCGCGTCGCAGCAGCTCACCCGTCTAGCACATATCGGCATCGCACTTTACTCGCTGTTCTATCCTTCGGGATGCCGACGTACAGAACACCTCCACTTTCGCTTGCAAGGCGGAGAACAAGAGATCAAACTAAGCTCGGGTACGACGCTCCCCTGCGAGCAGCCGCCTAGGAACCGCTTCCGTGCAGACCAAGTACAGAACTCAAGGTATGCCCCGCGGCTAGCTCGTTATGCAGGCACGGCGTAGCCCATCTTCACGACCGCCATGTGTGGGCACTTGAGAATACGTGGAAAGTGTCCTCAGCCGCATACGCGAGGGTCAGCATGGGCCGGATTTTGTGGTTGTTGAGATCTGTTCTAAATCGTAGATACTCCGGTCCTGCATCCCGTGCTCGCTCCGTCTGTCGTCTATCAAGAGTGACGTCGTCGCATATGCTGTGTTACCCCAGGACCTGAAATCGTGCACGTTTCGCTCGCAACATGGGCGAACGCACTTGCCTGATGGAGCTACATCCGATGGTGAGGCATAAGCGAACAAGTAGTGCTTGCTAGGTTGATGTCGGTGACTCTGGTCGAGCAATTGAGTTCGTCCCTACGTTCTTCACACTCGTGTCAAGTCCACTCCGCAAGCCACAGCACGCGCCGAGCGTTTCAGACGGGTATAATTCACTTTTGATAATGGACGATGCCGATGCGGGCCTTGGTGTATCAACGATGTCTTTTCACTATAAGAAGACATAACCACGGCGATCGTTCGAAGCACGATCATGACGCATGGATTTCTCCTTGCTTGCGGGTAGCATGACAGCCCAACGATTGCTGACCGTCTGAGCGGGCTATGTGGCCAGAAAACATGGCGCTGAATGTGTGGCGTTGACAACAATAATGCTCATGTCTGTCCATGCACGACATGCATAAACTTTCACGTGCTCAAGCCGCACCAACCTGCCACGGCAGCTCGAGCCGAAATGCAGCCGAACCCTCACATCTCCACCAAGAGGCGCATTCCAGGTCTCTCTTCGGCGCGACGTTTTCACAGCTGTTGACGGTCCACAGGCGCACTTGTCGCCTGTAGCCGGTGCAACCTTCGATCGATGTGGCTATGGCACATAATACCCCTATCAGCGTCAGGCAAACTGCACAGCGACATGGCGCGAAGGATTCCCGAATATCTTTGGACGGTGAATCTAGCAAGGACGAGGTCTTCCGTATGAGGCTGAAAGAGCTGGAAGAGGAGAACTCCATCTTGGCAGAAAAGGCGACTGCTGCTTGTAGGTCATATCGTGCTGCGCGGTCCTGATCTCGAACTCCGGGCCATTCCCAGCGAGAGCCAGACTGCTAATGATCGCGTCACAGCCCAGCGCTTCGCCGACTATGAGAACAATATACTACAACTGCGGACGCAGTTGAGGGAGCAGCAGGAACGCCACACGGCCGCCCTCGCCACCCAACATGCCCACGATCCGGAGCCTTCGACACCAGTCCAAAACGCCAGTCCAGGATTGTCCAGACTGGGCAGCTTCATGCGCAAACCTTCTCTCGCCGCTGTATCCTCAGGTCCTTCGCCTCGCGAACAAGAGCTGGAAGCAACACTTGCGAAAGAGCAGTATGCTCGGATCGAGGCAGAGAACAAAGTGAAGCAGGTCAACGCCGAGGTGGAAGAGCTGAGCGCGTCGTTGTTTCAGCAAGCTAACGACATGGTTGCCAACGAGAGGAAAGCGAACGCTGCGTTGGAGGCGAAGATACGCGATCTGGAGAGTGCTGGCGCCGATGGCCCGGTCGTGGCTGCGAGGAAGGAGAACGAGAAGCTACGGCAGAAGTTGCAGGTCTTGCAACAGAGAGACGTCGAACGTAAAGAGAGGCTGGACAGGCTTGAAGCTGCTCAGAAACGGATTGACAGAGTCTGCACCATGCTCAAACGGAGATGAAAGTCGCGGGAGCCACTCAGATGACGATCCATGACCGGCTTGGAACACAAGCGTGACGAATACAGTCAAATGCAGAGGCATAGCGACTGCCTCGCGCTCATCTCTTACCCACGGCGCAATCATACCTTGAGGATGACGAGGCATGGTGCATGATGCGAAACACCACTACCTTCACAAGCCAGGAAACACACTGCTGAGTGATATGGCCAAGCAGTATCTGGTGGAGCATACGGAGAAAGCCGCAGGAGGTGTACGAAGGTGCAATGCTGCCTACATTCGCTTTCCCTTAAGCGCTCTTTACAGGATTCACCAAGCCACCGTTGGCACGCTTGCACCTCTCCGTCACTATCAGCGCTTGCTTGAAGCATGGCAGTACCATCTCTCAAACCACACACACTGCTTCTTCACACCAGTGATTCGCCATGGTGCTCACGGAGGAGCCCTTGCAGACCGCCGTGGGGACCTCCGACGAGAACGGTTTTCGCAATCTTGCCATCCCGCATTTTCGCTTTCAGCAGCTAGACGAAGACGAACAGCGCTTCTTCGTCCTACAACCTGCGGATGATCAGGCTTTCCGCGTGCGCTGCCATCTAAATGTGAGCGTCCTCTTCAATGCTCCGCCGTTCGTAGCTGCAAAGAACGCCAGAGGATATCGTTTGCTCGAAGACCCGATTGAGGTTGATGGTGAGACATGATCATCTCCACTGCGCTGGAAAGATTCCTCAAGCACTACCGGTCCACCATAAACGAGAACACGCGATTATGGGTCCGACATCTATGTGTTGACCAGCTCAATGACCACGAGCGGACATCTTTCCGGACTCGCGACTGGTCTGATACAATGTACGCAATGGCCACGGAAGTAGTTGACATGAGCGTGTTCAACGCGGACCTTGTCGACAGAGGTGTTATTCGACAAGTACACGATAGTCGATGGGCCAAATGGAATAGGAGGGCTGGAGAAAGTCGCGCTCCCGAAAGTCTATCCAATCCGCCTGAATGCCGTTGTGAGGAATTCAAGAGTTGGGGCGCTGGTGGCGGACTACCAGTATAGCCATCTGGACTCGGCCGCAAACGAGATCAGTATAGTGGTGTTCGTTCCGACAGCCAATCCTGCAGCACCGATGGTCCTGGATCTTGGACACTGCCCTATGAGACGCGAGGTGAACTACGCCGCACTGTCATATAGATGGAGAGCAGATGACACGAAAGGCATGATCATCCTCAATGGACCACGAAGTGTGTGAGGAGAAACATTGAAGCTCTGAGGTCAAGCCGGCGTAAAGAATGCTTGCAACCATTCTGGAGCGACGCTATCTCGATTATCCAAGAGGATCTGCTAGAACGGGGTCGCCAAGTCCCGCGCATGAGTCGCCTCTACGATTGCGCTTCTGCTATGATATCCTACATAGGCTCTGCGAGCGATGACAGCGATATGGCATTGCAGTTGATCAAGGAGCTTCGGCAACCCATGATGAGGCTGAACCACGACCGCGAGTGGCACTTCGGTCATTGGAGCTACGATCAAGCCACTGGGATCATATTTGGTGACAACCGTATCGAGGCTCCAAAACTGGCACGCATGCTTGTGTTCTGCGCTCTACAAACTACTCACTCGGTCATACTTTCACAACTGCGTGCTGCAGGAGAACGCTTCTGCTTCCAACCCAAACATCGGCATTGACACGAATTGCGAGATCAAATTTGACCAGCTAGGCATAACCGTCTACAACTTTGAATCCATGCTTGCCCATGATCCGGGCCTGGAAGGACAGACCTTGAGCGCGGACACCTCCTTGCATTCATCGATATAGAACGCCTCGCGTTTTCGGGAAGTTGTTCTACTTCCGACATCTGGTCAGCAGAGGAACCCCGGACCACATGTTTCCCTTCGCAACGATCCAGTAAGAGTCACCAGACTTTTTGGAGACAAATATTTCTCGCCCGGAACTTCGAATGCAGCGATCCGAGGGACAACATTGCGTCGATCAGGAACATCGCTAGTGATAAAGATGGCCTTGCTTTTGCACCTGACTATACGGGGTCGACGCATAGCACATACAAGGCTCCCACTAAAGATTGGATTGTACAGCATTTCAGTTTGGATATCGTTGGGGCCGTCGGAGCTTGTGAATCGAGAGTCTGTATAAAGATGCACCCTCATGGTGCTCAGACTGGTCTATTCCGAGCACGACCAGCTGCCTTGTCAGGCGGGAGCGTATACTTAACATAATAATGAGGGCGATTGACAGCTTAGACGGCGCGCTATATTCTGCCGCTGGCGGCATCGAGCAGGCTACGTTGAATGAGCTACTTTTCCATTTCGACCGAGATGCTGTCCGCTGCACCGATATTCTAGTCGATCGGATTCACTTCGTGTTGCAAGAGCCACCCGAGGTGCCCACTGGCACATTGATCCCGTGTGGCGCCGATCCGTTGTCCTTCTAAAAAATTTCAGATGTGGACCAGGGAGCTGGACAATCATTTCAACGCCACTAAGAGCACGACACATGACGACAGTCTTCAAGCTGCCGCTGCACTGCGTGGCAGCGCGGCGGCCGCGAGCTCAGAACCTGGAGAACTGCCACGAGTCGTACCCAGACGAAAGCTAAGTCTGCATGCCGCAGAGCTCCCGGCACGTCGCTCGGTATGGAAACAGCTACGCCAGAAGTATTGCATAGATGACTGACGACTGTGAAGACTTTCCTGCGAGGCAGAAGGCCATTTGTGACACTACACCGAGCGTAGATACATGGGGCGTATTGTCAACCTTCGTGGCGGATGCTTTAGGTGACTCGGCCAAGCTGTATCATCTTATTATTCTTACCGGTTGCTCCGTACCTCTGCTTTTGCAGGAACGGAAACGAGGGATTTTACAAAATCTGCGGTGCCGCTTTCGTTCAAGGCTGAATGGAGGAGGGTGAAGGGCTTGGGCGCGGCATATCCACGAGACTTCTGGACAGCACTACTGACTAGACAGTCCCAAGCTCGGGATGACATAAAAGGTCGCTAGGCTATGCGCTCAGTGCTGACAGCGTATGTATATACATGGTACAACATAGATCAATCGCCAGTGCCACATCCAACACCGCGTCGGCGCGCCTTACGCACTGCCTTCAAGCACTTTCCCACTGCTTCCAAATCTCCAAGTAGGGTAACATGTCCTCGCTCTGAGCTGACTATTCCTCCCTTGGCGGTGCGATAGCCTTCTGGCACCATGGCTGCTTTGGCCAATACGACTCCGTCTCCGCTGGCGAAAGCCAGCTCATCGTAGGCATCGGCGTGCTTGATACCTTCCCTGCCGTCTACCTTGGCGCCGAAGACGGTCGGCGTGCTCTTGCCGTAGATTACGGCGATCGGCGGATATGCGTTGTTTACATGGTGCTCTGGGATGAATGCAAGTTCCTGCTTGAACTTCTTCACTTCGGCCAATGTTCGAGTGAGGTATTCTATTGCCTCTTCTCGTGGGATTGTGACCGCCGTCCTTGGGGACGGGGTGTCTGCATTGGTGTCGTCACCGTCGCTACCTGGCTTTGAGAAGTTGCCATTCACGACTGCATCTTGGTTGCTGTTTGTTGTGCCTTTTGTCATGTCCGGCTCTGTGATACCTCCAGCTGTTGCGGTGTCTGTTGGATCGCTTGACTGTTTGCTGCGTAGCAGACTGGCCCTTCGGCCGGCGCGTGGCAGACTTGGCAGTGCATGTGACACCGAGGAGACATATCCCGAGAGTCCTGTGAGCTTTGATGTTGGTGCCAACGGGGGAAGTGGTCTAGCAACGCAGGGAGAAAGTCTGTAATCGATCCATGTTTGAGGGTCGAAGAAGTCCACTGGGTACTCCTCTCGGGTGTGCTTGTCGAAGAAGCACCTTCCGTTCAGTGGTAATAATGCAAAACTCGTTCTTATCGTAAAGTTGACTTGTGCTGTCAGCACCCGACTGCTCAGAAGTACATCATCGCCGTTTCGCAAGGGACCGAGAATATTGACGCACGTCTTCGGCACACCGGCATATACGACACCGCTGAAGAGGTCAGGTCGCTGGTTAACAGCATGTCTTGTGATGAGTCCTCCTAGGGAATGCGCAATGACTGTCGCACCTTTCCGTCGCTTACCCGGCTCGGGTCTGTTATCGGGCAGAGTCTCGAGGTATGCAACGAGCTGTTTGCTCAGATAACTTGGATCCAATCGCCAATCGTAGCCATAGTCGTGCAGTCTCAACTTGCCGGAGCGCCCGTTCTCACTAGAACGCAGGCGCTTGAACAGGCGTTTCGAAATGTCCACAGGTCCAATGTGTGTAAGCATACCACCAGGGATGACCGTGTCTCTAGCCCTCTCGTTACCATCTTCGCTGATAGGAACCTCCAGGTCAACCTTGCGCAAGTTCAACCCTACCTTCACGGGTACCCATAGTTGACGATGCGGTGGCTCGGCAGACCTGAGAATAGAGCCACGATAGCCGCCAAGCACTACAATATCGCCTTCCAGATCTTCCAATGCCTCTGCGAAGTGTGAAGGGTCCACAGTCGCACGACCCGCGTCCGCGTCAGCAAGCGCAGCCTTTGCTGATTGGTAGGGTTGCCTTGTGATGGGATCAACAGGCTTATACGAATGCTTTCGGGCATGGTTGGACACAGGCTGCGAAGTCTGACCTGTCCCTTTCGACGAAGTCGGCCACGATTTTTCGCGATTCAGAAAGTCTGGCGTGAAGCTGGAGACACTGAAGTTCGATATCGAAGGCATGCTTGGCAGTTTGATACTAGAATCCTGCAGACTGTCCTTGATCGCCTTGAGTCGGCTGTTGACTTGTTCTGATACATGTTCGAATCGAGTATCGTCCCCGAGAGAAGACACGTGAGAGAGGGTGCGCTGTGTGACAAGTGAACTGTCCGAAGTCGATCTTCTCTGATACGGAGGCCTGGAGCGAGTCGGCTGCAGCTTAGGCAGCTCACCCATGCCCTCTGTCTCCTCTGCTTCTTTTGGATTCTCAGTCCTGTTGAAGATCGTGGACGAAGAAAAGGCCGCTGTCTGACCACCACCGGACAGAGTCCGAGGGCGCCCTTCATCGACACCATCGAAATGACATATCCTGGTAGGGCTATCGTGCTTGCTTGAACCGTGGTGTTCGCTATCGCGACTTGAGAAGAACGGCGATGTCAGGGAGAAGTTCTTAGGCATAGACGGGAAGTTCGGGAACATGGACCTGTACCGATTTTCTGGCTTCTCTGAACCAGACGATGCTCTCCTCCTGCCAAAAGAAAATCCTTCGCGGAGGAACGACCTGGTCTGACTGGCTCTCTGAAACTGCTTGGACTCTGCTCGCCACGGCGATGGCATTTGCTGGGCGGCGCACGAACGATTTGGTGAGACATCCTTGGCAGATGAATGCTGATGAACTTGAGATGGCTCATCGCCCTCATCGGGCTCTTCTTGGTGCTCTTGATTGCCAGGAGTGGCGCCGGCGAAGCTGTTGGCAAAGTAGCTACCGGCTTGATCGATTGCTGCCGCCTTCTCAACAGCCGGCGTTGTCGGACTTAATAACCTCGTCTGCTCCTTGCCGATACTGACACCCACTGTCTTGCGTGCATAGTCTTCGTCAGGCGTAGCTTGGCCATTGTCATCATCGGAAGAAGTCGCTTGGTCCAAAGTCAGAATGTTGTTGTATTGTATCTCTGCCAGTGCCCTTCGGTCCGGGGCCGGCGGTCGAGGTTGTGCCATGTCAGAGTCCGGCCTGGATGTGGTGAACAAACATGCTACCAGGTTCTCATCCAAGGCGAAAAACTGATTAGAGGTCTTCAGCGCGATGAAGCAGCACGGGATGTCGCGATTACTACGATGCTTGGCACAACGAGCGACATGGCGGCGGTTCTGCTGCGTAGGATGGTAATGATATAGATCATGGCCTGGAGTGGTTACCAGTTACCAGGGGCTGTGCATTGTCGTGCGTCCTTCGCGAGCGACAGGATCGGTGTATGAGCGAGTCTTCCTGATCTGTCTCGCAAGACAAGCTCTGAGCGCCTTCTAAGCAGCGACCAGGCCATTCGCGCCTGCCGAAGGCGCCGCCGTGCCGAAGAATCGCGACGAAGATATGAGAGACCGGTTCAGCACGGCCGCATCCCGCGCGGATCCCCTGCTACTGTATGTACATGTAGAACATCCTTGTCGCGCCACACCGTGACAGGCCAGACTGCCGATGCCCTAGGTCGGCGATGATTGGTTGTCGGTCCTCGGATCACCGAACTTGCGACTTATCTAACCCCCCACCTTAGTCATGTGCTAAAACTGAGGTCCGCCGCGAGATCAGTGTCGATCCATAGGACTCGTGTTGCTATATCATGATCAAAACGCCCCAATAGTCGCTCCCGAAGTAGTACAGCGTGGTCGGCATCTAGAAGCAAAACTTCTGATGTACACGACATATCATGGTATAGAATCTCAGTCCATATTCCAGCGAGATCCCTTACCTCAAGCCTACGGCACATCCTCTGACACTTGCCTCATTATCGGTTTCTGGTTGGACCACTTGAGTCGTGAGAGCCATGCAATCGCAGTACTAAACCCAGAGCTGCACAATCTGCATGGCTCGCCTCGCCATCGCATCACCCTCTCGTCCTACGGCCTATCTGTCATGTTCGTAACATCAAGCATTCGATTCGCTTGCGGAGACTCACTTTGGATGACCGGTTTGTTGATTACCGCGAGCATGGTACGAAACCCGATCATCTGCGAAGACCTTTCGCTAATGTCAGTATCTCGGTGCTTTGCATCGTCATGGTCGTAGATACTGATAAGAGCTGACACTTCAATGGCGTACTCCGCTGACGTTCCCGGGGGATATACTATGGAGCCGGCCGCCACTAATGCCAGCGACCATGTGGGATGCAGACAAGATTGCTCAAGTATGGAATGTCACACATACAAACCGGGTCTTACTGAAACGGTGCAGATGAAGTTCGGCGCAGTCACGCTTTGGGACGCCATCGATGAACAGTTCTGCCGCGAATGCTAACTCCCAATGATCAGAGTCACGGTGGCCCGTCCACACGATTCATGAAGATGAAGAGGCTCCACACGAGGATAAGGCAGACGAGACACGCTCGGGGCGGACGAACCAAACCACGTCTTGGTACAATCGAGAGAGAGAGAGAGAGAGAGAGAGAGAGAGAGAGAGAGTCTGCACGAAGACAACGTGCTAAAAATTAATCTAGTTGGTACAAATTGCTCGCAGAGGCTTTTTCTCTCGATCTGTCGATTCCGAATTTTTTGTATCAGTCAATGTCGCAATCGCTTGCCTGTAAAGTCCAGAATCCCACAGCTTATTCTGGGTGGTGTGGTTTGTCCGCACCGAGGCACGGAAGCGAATGGGAGCTCATACAGTGTGAGGTGTATAGTCATCGTTTTCGCGCAGTGTGGCACTGTACATGACTTACACAAGAGCTAACAGCCGCTAGGGGTATCATTAGAAGCACCACCAGACCGTCCAAATCTACGTTCGAGATCCATGATCAAGATCATTTCTTCTTCTTGCCCTTTGCATTCTTCACATCCGTTCCGCCCAAAATCGAGTCAAACGTCTTGGTAGCATCAACAGAATGCGCAGGAGTTCTGGGCCTTTCCAGGGGACTCGGCGCACGCCCATCAGGCGTAACACCAGCAGGAAGAGGCAGAGCCTCCAAGCCAAGCCCAAACGATGAGTACCGCTTATTAGCTCTGCTCGTGCCGCTGCGATTGCTGTTACGGCTGTCAGGTCGAAGGAGATCATTTCCTGAAGGCGGCGCAGGAAGTGGCTCCTCATACCCTGCGCCAGTGTTGCTTTGCTGCTGCATATTCAAAGCTGCGCTGAGGATAGGATTCGAGGCACACCACTTCTCAGCCATCTCCCAGCAGTGGCTTCGGTGGTAAATGCCTTCAACACCATGCTCAACGATGTCGGAAGGAAGACTCACGACCCCCCCTCCTTCGCCACCAACGGAGAACCATGTTCTGCGTTGACCACCAGCGCCCGCAGCGTTCGGATTCGCCCAAGGCACGCCGGATCGTGGTGGCTCGCAGAGGAAGTACTCCACAGCCTTTGTCCATTTCAGCCCAGGCGCATCACAAGCCAACATGGGTAGAGCTTGAAGGACTGTGTACATGAAGATCCATTGTCCTATTCTAAGGTCTTCCAGCTCATGCATTGTGCATCCATGGGCGGCCCGTTTTTCCATTTCTCGGAAGGCGTCGACGAAAGGTGTGACCCTTGCGTCGTCATTCCAGCTCGACCGCAGCAGCTTTTGGAGTTCGTCATCCTTGATCTTTTTCGACATTGCTTTTGCGTCCTTCTTGGCGTCTTGTCCAAAGTCGGGTCGGGTGTGCTTCAAGGTTGGGAGCTTGGGCAGGTCGAAGGGTATCGGAGGCTTCACCGGTGGCGAGGATCGATCGTACTCCGACAGGACAGCTCTCAGGCCTCGTACAACCGGTTCGTCCCGACCTCCATCCTCATTGACGCCATCGATCGTCCTGGTGGTAAGATGGTTCCGGTCGACCAGGAGATCGTACAAGGATGAGAGGTCGTGGTATACGTCCCGTAGTACGAGCCTGTTGAGGCCAGACGTTTCCAGAGTGTTCTTTTTGCTGCTCGCTTTTGGTGGCCAGTCGCCGTATCGCTGCTTATACATGCTCATGATGAACTTGCGCATGCCCAGGAAGTGCTCCTTCCACTGATCGAATCTCACGCCTTCTTTCCTCTCGATTGAAGTCTTGGAGTTCATGATGCCGGAGAACAAAAAGGGAAAGTCAAAGTCGGTCATAATCAACCTGATTGACGCGACACGCTTGTCCAGGTCCATTGCGGCGCGCGTAAGCCGGTTCTGGGTGATGGAAGAGATCATGCCGAATTTTGGACTCTTAAGCGCCAGAAGATCGCTGTGCTTACCAACAGCATGTGTAAAGGCCTCATTGTACAGCAAGACGTTCTTCATGCGCTCGCCGAGGACCACGCCTTCGATGGTCTTCTCGCGACTGGTCCTGACATCGGCCAGGCCCAGTTCTTCAATGTAGTTGTCGAAGCTCGAGTTTGCAACCTCGCCGTATGTGGAACCGTCGACATTACTGAATTGGAACGACTTCAAGATACCGGCAATGGTCATGAAGATGTGGAAGAAGGTGCTTCGTCGTTCGGTCGCCACAAGCGACTGTCCACAAAGGAAGGCGAAGAAGTTCCGGTAGTCGATCAATGTCTGCAGGTCCTCCATAGCGCCCTTCCCGCCATCAGGCCTGGCACCCGAAGGCGTCTGCGCTGCGCCATCGGAACTGAGCTTGATCGGCAAATAGAGGTGCGCTTCCTGGGGTTCGGAAAACTGGGAGTAATGCCCACGAGAGTCTCGCGAGGAAGTCGAGCTCGTGCCCTCCGCGTTTCGCTTAGGACTCAAAGGAGGTGTTGCAGGATCATTCACAGACAAATGCTGCGTCCGCGCCTCCAACGGCATTTGCCTTCGGTCTCCCGATACCACTGCTGCATTGCTGTAGATGTCGCCAAATGCTAACTTGGTCAAGGCTGGTGAGGAAGCGAATACTGACGAATCGACTCTGAAAGATGCTCCTCGACCGGAGGTGCGCGGGTATAGGTATACAAAGCAGTTACCGTCTGTATTATCCCAGACATCTTGCGCGGGTCGTGCATTCATAAGCCCATGTGTATCATATGGTACTCGCTGCGGATGCCCCGCGATCCAGGCTACTGGGCCGTTGCTTGCATCGTCCTTCTTTCTGCTTGAACTCCACCAATGTTTCTTCTTTTCCTTTGCAGCCTCGTTTGGCGATTGCGGGGTGATTGATGGCTGATCAGGCAGCTGGATAGTCGGTGTCACAGGACTGCTATAGTTTCCTGGCGTGCCAGGCCTCGAGCGGTCTCGGGACCCGCTTCGTGAGTGGTAGCCAGCGGTAGTGATACTGGGTGGTGGCATCAGAGCAGCGTCGCCATCTTGCAGCTGCTGCAGACTCGGCAGAGTTGGCTCGGCTGTCGAGAATTGTTGATCCGAGAGTCTTCGTGCAGTGTTGTAGGCTGGCGGCTGCTTCGAGAGCTTGCCTGGGGACTTGGACCGCGTACCGATGGGCGACATGCGTCGTGGAGAGGCAGACCCGCTGACTGGACGCGATCTGTCCTCGGAAGATAGGCCAGAGGTAAAGATTGCAGATAGGCGCCTCGACATGGTGGCTCGAGTATTCACTGTGGTGGATTATGCTGGGTCAGGCGATCATGCAGCAGCAATACCTTGCTTCTATAATGAACGTGATGTGACGCATGCGAGAGATAACAACAAGGCTGCTCAGGTGAATATTTCAGGAGGAGGAAGAGGAGTGGGCTGCATGTATGTTTCCCGATTCGTAGGGCATGACCGAGTTTCAAAGCAGTACATAGCCGCGAAGAGAAGAACTATTGGCGACCCATGTGAAGCTACGTCATGTGGTTGGGGACGCATGGCTCCAGGGTCATTCATCAGGCCCCTTTGAAGCCACTTTCTGTGCATTGGTGGCGGCTATTGATTGTTGCGGCGGGTATTGATGGGAGAATAGCCGTCGTTGTTACAGGAAGAAGCGCAGCCTGTTTGAAGAAGCCGTGCGCAAAGCACGAGCTGCCAAAGATAGCCCGTGGCGAAACACACAAGGTTTGTGCCGATATGGCGCAATACATCTATCTAGATTGACCTCCCGAGCACGATGCCCACGGTTGTTGTGACGGGGAGGTCATCCTAGCATATCATGTATGGATACCGTACAACACCTTCGATACGGCTAGCGTGGTTCTTGCCATGGCGCACGTCTCCACGTCGTAGTCTGGTAATATTGATGAATGCATACGGCGTGACTTGCCTGCTCCAGTCTTTCGCGTTCAGGGTCGGAGGTTGTTCTAGCGGCTGTCATCGAAAAGTGCTCCATCATGACTGCCAGGTCCACTTTCGGTCTTCCACAGCTCGTACGGCGCTTTCTCCCGCCAGCAAACACTAACATGGCAACAAACTACAGTGCAGTACCGGCGGGCGTGAAGAATGACGAGATTAGACCGGCCATCAACCTCCTCCGAGGGTGGCCGAGCAGCTCACTTTTGCCCGTCGATCTAATAAAAGAGGCAGCTCATGCAGTACTCTCCGATACTTCAGTGGCTTACGATGGGCTCTGGTACGGACCCGATCCTGGCTATGAACCAGCCAGAGAGGCTATTGCTTCCTGGCTGACTTCCTTCTACCAGCCCAGGTTGCCAATTTCAGCCGGGCGAATATGCATCACCGGCGGTGCCTCGCAGAGTCTTGCATGTCTGCTCAACGTTTATACCGATCCGGAATACACGCGCAATGTCTGGTTCGTGGCACCTGCCTACATGCTAGCATTCCGAATCTTTGAAGACGCTGGGTTTCATGGAGACAAGCAGCGTGCGGTGCCTGAGACCGAAGAAGGCATAGATATTGAGTACCTACGCAAGGAGATCGAGAAGAGCGAGGAAAAAGCAAAGAAGCACGGCAATACGGCACCTCGATACAAGCCGCACAGAGAGCGCGCGAAGGTCTACAAGCATGTCCTGTACTGCGTTCCTACATTCTCAAACCCTTCTTCGAGGACGATGACTCTCAGGAAGCGGTGGGAGCTCGTGCGACTGGCACGAGAGTATGATATGCTGGTGACATGCGATGATGTTTATGACTTCCTCCAGTGGCCAGCAGATGCGTCTCAGGACCAGTTCACTGGATCAGGGACAAAGCTCGAGACTTTGAACACATCACACTTGCCGCGCTTGGTGGACGTGGACCGCGACCTGGACGGCGGACCCGAGCGAGATGGTGCTGATGGATTTGGTAATGTGTGCTCCAATGGCACTTTCTCCAAATTACTCGGACCAGGCCTTCGGTGCGGCTGGGTCGAGAGTACAGAGAAGTTCTCCTATGGCGTATCTCAAGCGTAAGTACTACATTTCCTGTCTCTGCACCTGACATCTCGGGTAGCGCTGTACCTGCATCAGTGGGTACAGTACGCTGGTAGCAAGACAACGTTTGACCATGTTTTCGTGCTTCCTGCGCTTTGTATGACATGGAAACATACCGAAATACTGATGCACAGATTGACAGAGGCGCTCAACGGTCCGGTGGTGCTCCATCACAGCTTACGAGCATTTACATTTCGAGAATGCTGGTCACAGGCCAGGTCCAAAAGCATATCTCAAATGTCCTACAAGCGGCTTACGCCTCAAGATACAGCACTATGGCGAATGCGGCGAGAGAGTACTTACTACCACTTGGCTTCAGTTTGCCACAGCCGGATCGGGATGTCGTTGGTGGGTATTTCATGTGGTTGGGCCTCCCACAGGAGATCAAGGCCATTGAGTTGACGAAGAAGTGCCAAGAAGACGAGGCGTTGATCATTGCGCCTGGAAACATTTTCGAGGTGCCCGGGGATAGTATTGCGAAGTTTGAGCATGACATACGTTTGTGCTTTGCTTTCGAAGATGAGCCTAAGCTGCGTGAAGGCGTGAGGAGGATCGGTGTTGTTGCCAAGAGGCTCCTTGCAGGTGCACAATCGACTGGCGATTATGTCATGGTGCCAAAAGCAGAAGATGACGATACACTCCAGAGCTTCATGTGAGGTTGACGCTGCGTCGACTACATTATGCCGCCCAGCATGGTGGATCAAACGGGTAGCCGCCAGGGTTCGGGTTCAGCGCTTAGCGCAAATGACAGGATCCCACGACCTGTTCGCACTTTAAGCGAATATGCAGCTGTCTTCAGCGCTTGCAATTGCGGCACAGCTGCAGTATTTTGGTAATCCCAGTACGCGAGAATGATGTGGTACGACAATCTGTGTGTCAACCCGGCTTGAATGACACCTACGTGTAATTGGTCCTGTCACAAAACCCTTACAGATTGCAGGCTCGATTGGCTCCATTGAGGAGCAAGGATTGCCCATCATGCCCGCGATGAACAGTATCTCGTGGACTACGGTATCAGGAATCGTTCGCCGGATCAGTCTGAACCTCTGACTCGGGGAAATACTAGCACTTCTGACTAGTGCGTTGTCTACTGGAACTATTCTTTTACTCCTCCCACTGTATGATGGGAAGCCGATACCACGATGGAGCTATGGGCTCACAGTCAACGTTGTGGTCTCGATTCTACCCGGTATTTCGAGATCTTCGATCGTATTGCCAACTGCAGAAGCCATACGCTAGTTGAAGTGGTGCTGGTACTGGACACGCGAGAGACGAGTCCTGGATTTTGAGCGCTTTGATAGTGCCAGTCGCGGACCTTGGGGTAGTCCTGGTACTTCTATGCACGCGAGAATTGTGGAGTGCTGTCTCGATCGCGGCGGCTTTGACAGTCGCTGCCATTGCGATTGGGCCTCTATTCCAGCAGATCCCGGTCTATTCACTTCAGACGAACACAGCTGGGGTTGCATCGACGTTCCGAAGTGTATTCTTCAACTATGTCGATACTGACGGCAACGCGGATCCATTTATCAGTTCTCAGACCAAGGGTGCTGTCTATGCTGGCCTGTTTAGCGGAGTGGAGTCTCTTGTATCTTGTATCTACACTTTGGCCGGATTGTCCTACCGGTCATTGTACCTAGCCAGCATTCTCTTCCTTGGGAATATGCAGTACTTGTGTAAATCTCACCGCAAAGCTCTACCAGCAAGCTGGCTTGTACTGGATGTTACCGAAGAACAATGGTGGTGCCCCCCTGTCGCTTTAGACGAGCCCTTCGGCAACTGGTTGGCTGACATCGGGACAGTACAACAGTCTTGCTTTTGATCAAGGTTTCGCCAACCAGAGTATGGCGGACCTGTGCTATGTATGCGCCACCCTTACCTGCCAGTAGCATTGTCAATGCAAGTGCGAATGCTTTCGAATGTGTCTTTTGGCCTTGTATCAAGACGTCTGGAGCCGCTATGGTCAATGGTGCCTGCAAGAGACGATCGTGGATTCCTGGCCGCCATTGACCACCAGACCGGCCAGCAACCCCTAAGTACAGCCCATGTGTGGCTGTGTGTGGCGATTCGGCTGCGAGCATTACGACAGTTCTGGCATACGTGATTCCTCCCATCGGAGGCGATCTCACGATCGAGCCGCCTCAACCTCTCGAGACTTTCGCCATCAATCTGGATGCTTATAACCTCCTTCGTAACTGGTTGGCAGGCCTGCTCGGGCTCCATTACAACAGCGACTACAACCTCAATGCGAACATGGTCCAAGCCATCAATGATCTTGGACAGGCATTCTACTCTGGTCAATTAGTCTCGCCTAACATAACACATGCGTGGCAAATGAACGGGCCAGCTGACACATTCGATGGCCTCGCTACCAGTATGGCCAACTACATGCGAAAGCTCTCCGGCTCACACCTTGCAGGAAAAAGCACCGCAACGAAAATGCAGATGATCGTGCGTGCGCGCTGGGAATAAGCGATACTGACAGTAGCTCTGCTTGCCCTGACTCTGGGGTTCCTCGTGCTTACTATCGTCTTGACGTTGAGACGGGGAGTTTCGATATGGAAGAGCTCCAGTCTAGCCTATGTACTACACGGGCTAGACGATGAGAGCTGTGAAGCTCTGACGGCTCGTCGATTCAATCAGATCGAGACTAAGGCCTGAGGGTTCCAGCATGAAGATCAGATTGGATGCGGCAAGATGGGGTTGGTTCGGTGTGCAAAGCTGAATGTCGCTGTCAAGCAGACCTCGATCTTCGTCAGAAGTCCCCCTCACCTCTCGAAGGCTTGTCCCGCTAAGATGGGTGTGACAACCGACCAGCAGCTGGTCCTCTCACATGGCCTTTGCGCACTTGTTGCACAGCTGCACCCAGCCGTTCCAAATGACAATGTAGCGCGTAACTTCGTGATACAGACAGGCGCATGCGTGTAAGCTCAACATACCCTGCAGTACGATGCGGGGACCGTAGGACAACCACACGCGCGCCTCGTCATGCGCCTTGTTGCAGACTATGATTTTGGGGCCGTCAGGAGCGGTATTGTCTTGAGTCGAGGGAGATGGCCCAGAGAAGCAGCAGCATCGAAGTCGAACAGCCATTTGCGCCATCTGCTGACTGGACGTCGAAGCGTCTTCCAGGGCATCCCATGCAAACGTTCGTCGCGATTTATGTAAGGCTCCGGGGGTTTGTGGTTGGACAGAAGCAAGAACGGATCTGCAAGGTACCGAAGTCTCGTGCCGAGACGGCGCGAAAATCCCTGCAAGCCCAGGTGACGAGTTGGCGTCGACGCGTCGGGTGGGCAAAGTCTCAATAGCTTCACGGAGGTCAAGTCTCGAACAAGATAAGTCTGACAAGTGTCCATAGTTCCATCGACCAAGTAACGCAGAGTATTCCAGCTTCACAGGCACATCGTGAGGCAGAACTCGAGATGCGTCGTAGCGCTAGCGCGTGTCGCGCCATTGTTCCCGGTCGTGTTTTACAAGGAGGACAACCCCACCACACGACTGGCTGGATTGCTCTCCAAGTCCTTCGGAGCAACTTCTGGCTGCAATATCCCTATAACATATTGAAACACTTGCGACAATGTACGCATAATACTGTACGCTCTTTCAGATAGGCCTTTCTATGTCTTGATGCGATGTATGAGGAGCGGCGTAAGCTGTGCTGTATATAGAGTGAAAACCAAGGTCACTAATAAGCTTTGTTAGTGCCGAGAAGTACGCGCGCCGAGGTTGTCCTCCTTATAAACACAACCTTGTTCCCAGCCTATGAGACGGCTCAACGGGTTGTGGCTGTCGCAACTAGGTTTGGAGAAAGTAGACCTCAGGTCTAACCACACAGCAGTCTGGCTCGTCCACCTGAGCATGATGGCCTGGCAGCGCCGGTTCCTTGGCTATGCACACCCCGCCGTGGGTTTCAGTGTGACGGATGGGCGAGATGGCGTTGAGTGGTATGTCACAGGGACTGTGGGCCTGGCTGGAGGGCGTGCCAGTAGTACCGTTGTGGTAACCGAAGGCTGCCTTGTGGACCATGAGGTTAGGAGAAATGACTACTAAGACAAAGCACTCTCGCCAATGAGGGTACTTGTGCCAACGATGGCCGGCCCCTTGAGTAATGGTAGCATAAGTGCATGGCCACCGGGACAAACGGACGGGAGAGATATAAGCAGCGCGGCTGCAGCAAGCAGGATGGACAGGACAGAGGCATCGTTTGCCTGCAGCGGGAGGATAATAAGCAGATCTGAAACGCTCCCGTTTACACGCCGATGAGAGGGATTGGCCTATAGTACGACTAGACCTGAGCTGCGCTAAACATGTGAGTCTAATACCCGCTGCCCCTACTCGTACATTGGAATAAAGATTTTCGCCACCCCCGCTAGACTCACACGCGGTGCTCTCCTCCGCGTCTTCACTTTTGCTCTGTCGTCGAGAGCTGATTGTTCCTTGTTCCATTCACCATCACCGTTGCATTGCCCTTGCGACGTCACTCGTTATTTGCATTTTCTGTGTTATTGAATAACACATTGTCGGCACTTCGCCAGTCATAAGCTGCGACTTCCTCGCTCCTAAGCGCACTTTCCTCACGACGAACCACAACAAAATCACCCGAATCAAAACCACCAACTGCAACGCTCTCTACAGCTTTTTCAGTGCAGGACACTGACACCACAGCTTTTCAGCTACCAACCACACCTCGACCACATATCGCCAAAACAGCAGGCATGTTCTCGACTCGCAGCATCGCGCTGCTCACCACGGCACTCAGCGCCATCCTCTCCCTTGCTCCTTCCGCGCAGATCGCTGCAGCACCCGCCCCGGCACCTCAAGCAACACAAACCGCGGCCGCCTCAGGCTACTGGCTTGAGAACATCGACCACACCAAAGGCAGTGTTTGGGGAAATGGCAATTCCACGTACAAGATCTTTCGCAACGTCAAGGATTACGGCGCCACGGGTGACGGCTCGACCGATGACACAGCCGCCATACAATTAGCCATCTCATCCGGCGGCCGATGCGGATTTCCTTGCAACTCTTCCACCATCTTGCCCGCCATCGTCTATTTCCCAAGTGGCAGCTACGTGGTCAATAAGGCGATCAACATGTACTACTTGACCCAGGTGATCGGAGACGCTACGAACAAGCCTGTCATCAAAGCCGGCGGTAATTTCACGGGAATGGCTGTTCTCGACGCCGATCCTTACGAATCATCCGGCCAGAATTGGTATATCAACCAGAACAATTTCTTCCGCCAGGTTCGCAACTTCGTGATTGACCTTACTGGGTCAACAGATTCCGCCACTGGCATACACTGGCAGGTGGCCCAAGCCACCTCGCTCCAAAATATCGACTTCAAGATGAAGAAGGGCTCCAACCAGCAGGGCATCTTTATGGACAACGGTAGCGGTGGCTGGATGAGCGACCTCACTTTCACCGGTGGCAAATACGGCGCTTTCCTCGGAAGCCAGCAGTTCACAACTCGCAACCTCGTCTTCACCGATTGCTCAACTGCAATCTTCATGAACTGGAACTGGGGTTGGGTTCTCTCCAACCTCACCATCACCGGCAGCGAGACAGGCATCGATATGTCGAACAGTCCAGCGAATCAGACCGTCGGATCAGTCATGCTCAGCGACAGCAAGATCAGCAGCACCCAGTACGGAGTGAAGACTGCATACGGCGGCAACCAGACCAGCAGGACCAACGTCCCGGCTACCGGCGGTACCCTGGTACTCGATAACGTTGACATGACCGGCGTCACTAGGGCGGCAGTGTATCAAAACGCAACAGGCACTGTCATCCTCCCGGGGGGCCAGAAGATCGATTCTTGGGCTCAAGGCAACGGTGCTATCCAATCCTCGAAGTCTGTCGCAGGACAGAAGGTTCTGGCCACTAAGCCTATTAAGGCACAATCTCTACTTGCGCCAGACGGCAAGATCTTTGGACGCAGCAAGCCACAATACGAGGATGTACCAGTCGGAAACTTCATCTCGGCGAAAGCTTCAGGTCTCAAGGGAGATGGATCCACAGACGACACGGCAGCAATGCAGACGTTCGTCAACAAGGTCAGAGACACCCAGGGTGCCATTGCCTGGTTTGAACACGGAGCATACCTCGTGAAAGACACCATTACTGTGCCGGCTGGAGTCAAAATGACCGGTCAAATCTGGCCTTTGATTATGGCCGATGGTGCTTCCTTCAACGATGAGACCAACCCAAAGCCAGTGTTCCAGGTCGGCAAGCGTGGTGGCGAATCAGGTGCTGTGGAGATCTCCGATCTCATGTTCCAGACCAAGGGAGCAGCACCCGGAGCCATTATGATCGAGTGGAATATGAAATCAGAGCAAGGCCAAGGCGGGATTTGGGTACGTATTGAAGGGCACAAGGCATCAGCGGCGATGCACGACGCGCCTCCCTCCCTGCACGTCTCCACCACTTTCTGGGACACTGCTGCGTGCTTGTCAAGTATGACTAACACCCTTCTGTTTCGCAGGACACTCACGTCCGCATCGGCGGCTCAAAAGGCACCGAACTCTCACAAGAGCAATGTCCAGGAAATCCTGCAGGCGTCGAACCCACCGACAAGTGCAAGGGAGTCTTCCTTATGTTCCACGCGCGCCCAGAATCCAGCGGAATCTACCTTGAGAACGTTTGGGATTGGTAAGTAATTTTAGGGAGTACATACAACCGTGGCTTGGCTGGCAACGTCTCAAGCTGGCCAAGCTGTCTTACACAGCGGCACGACCGCACATCAGCAGAGCCCTATAGGGTTGCGCTGAGAGACGTCTCTAGCTTGGGCACGGTAGCATGGCTCTATCTGTTCCCGGGTTGCCGAACATACACTGACTTCCTAATCATTATAGGGTCGCCGACCATGACCTTGACCAAAACAACCAGACGCAGATCTCCTTGTACTCTGCTCGCGGTGCACTCTTCCAAAACAAAGGTCCGGCATGGCTCTGGGGTCACGCAAGCGAGCACAGCGTCATTTACAACTATCAATTCGACGGTGTTGAGGCTCTGTTCGGCGGTTTCCTACAGACAGAAACGCCCTACTTCCAGCCCAATCCCGAGGCTCCGCAGCCCTTTAAGTTCGACACTAGGTACAACGATCCTACGTTCGCCATCTGCCAGAATTCGACCGGTGCCGCGGTGCCCTGTAAAGATGCATGGTGAGTAAGCCCAGGTACAGTAGCCATAGTGCGACATCTGAGACACACCATCGCATGGCTTCTGCCCTCCTCCTTGAGACACGTGGGCTAACCTACCTTACCTTTAGGGGCATGCGAATCGTTAACAGCAAAAATGTCCTCATCTACGCCACCGGCATGTACAGCTTCTTCAACAACTACGCTCAGCAGTGCGTGGGGCAGAACAACTGCCAGGAGAACATGATTAGGATTCAGAACAGCCAAGTTGATATGTACACGGTGAGTAAAGGCTAAGGACAGAGCGCATTCTCTGTTGAGACCTGTACCCTGCAGCCAGAGCTCAGCAACAGTTGCCGAGACATTGCAACGTGGTGTCCGAGTATGGCTAACGCCCTTCTGTTTAGGTGACAACCAAAGCCGCTGTCAACATGATACAAGACGATGCTGTTGGTTCTCCTATACTAGGTGCTGACAACCGCGATGTCTACGGGGACACCTGTAAGTTCTAGACACCTCTCTCCCATTCAGAGACATTCGCTGACCTTGAACCCTTTTCTTAGTGGCCTATTACTTCACCGGCCAGCGTAACAATAGTGCGGCCTCACGTTGAAACTTTGCATGGTAGATCCCTTCCCGGCGTACGGCTTGATTGTATGTGAGCTTTCACAGTCTTCTAGAGAAGACCTTTGATGGAGCGAGATATGCGAATGCAGCCGCGAGAACTATACCCAGTGCTTCAGTAGCATTCCAACGGATGGGATGGGTCGGAGTTCGATCGATTGCGCTCACTTTCGTGGGCTAGGTGTACGAGGCGTACAGAACGCTCTAGACAGCGTATGCTCAGGTCCGGTTTGACCAAGTAAACAGTCTGTTCAAAAGTTGTCCCTTTTTCGGACCTTCTCCTGTAGCTTTGAACTCCCTTCCGACCTGCTGGGAGCTGTCGCCACGATAGGCTCTTTCCTACTTGAGTCGACTGTTAGGCAGACAGATCTCAGTATCACAGCCTCCGCATTTCAACTTATGGGAACCTCCAATTACATTTGTCGATATCAATCACAGCTTCGCCTGCAACACACTCCCTCCATCCAACACCAAAGTCCCGCCATTAATATGCGACCCACCCCTACTGCACAAAAACACCACAGCCGCTGCCACATCCTCCGGGTGTCCCAGCCTCTTATTCGGGCTGAAATTCGCCAGCTGCTCCACGCCACCACTCATCTCCATCAGGCCGTTCGCCATCTTCGTCGGGAAGAAACCTGGCGCCAGGCTGTTCACGAGGATCCCTTGAGGACCTAGCTCGAGGGCGAGGTTGCGTGAGAGGTGGAGGGCTGCGGCTTTGGAGGCAGAGTAGCCGTAGGTGCCCTGTTTGCCTAAAGTGCCGACGCCGATGCCTGCGATGGAGGCGGTGACGATGATGCGGGAGGGGGATTGGGTCGTGCCGCGTTTTCGGAGGAGAGGGGCGAATCTGGAGTCGTCACAAGGTTAGTGGTCAGATTCCTCCTGGTGTTTGTCTCAAGGATGGATCGCACGCACTTCTGCGAACACACGAAGACACTCTTGACATTCAGGTCCATGACTTTCTGGAAGGCGCTCTCGGGGTGCTTGTCGAACTCTTCTCCCCAGGTGGCTCCCGCGTTCGCGAACAGGATGTCGACGTGATCGGTGTGCTTCTCCACCTCTTTCACTAGTCTCTCGACTTCGCCGGGTTTTGCGATGTCGGCGGGGACGGAGATGGCCTGGCAGTTCCCGGGCAGGGCGTTGAGGGCGGCGACGGCTTCTTCGCAGGCTTTGGCTTTGCGGGAGGTGATGAAGATCTTGGAGCAGCCGGCTTGGGCGAGGCTGTGGAGACGTACGTCAATGCTCGATCGAGGTGGCAGAGGATGGATGTGGTTGCTTCTTACCCAGATGCAGCGTGGAGGCCGAGACCTCGCGAGCCACCGGTGATGACTATTGACATGTCAATCGTTGTCGCCCGCTGCCCATATCGTGCCTCGACATACCCGCTACTTTGCCCGCGAGCGAGAAGATGTTTTTGAAGTCATTGAGCTTGACATCTGCTTCGGCCGACATGATTGCGGTGGACTGCGACGTGAGTGCTCTGGAAGGATAGTAACGGGCGATGATCAGGAATGCTGAGATGATGGAGAGAGATGGGTGATCTTTACAAGAACGATGGACACTTACACACGAATTCTTCCTACAATGGGACGTCGCGAGATGCTGCTCATCGTGCAGTTGCAGTTTACCGAGGCTCGGTGATGTCGCCACAAGTGTCTGTCTCGTTGTAGTCAGGCCACTCGCCCTCACGCCTGGCGTGATATCCTGAGCTTTGGAAGACAAGATGATGAGCACCGAATGAAGTCGGAACGCTCCGGCGCATCAGCAATACAAGGGAAGCCATGGAGGACATTGATTCGCTCAGCCTCTCCTCATAGCGAGCGACAGTATCAGCAATGACCATCTATCTACACGTTCCTCCACTGCGCGTTCCCATCGCTACCAAAGCCACCCATCATCATCGTGATAGCATATCATCTTCATACCACCATCAAATGCATGTCGCCTCTCCAAGCAACATTAGCTAGGCCTCCGCGCGGTCCATAGATACAAAGTGCCTCTTTCCCGGTTGAGCGCTTCTGTTCGCCACCATAAATGTGATAAAAAAAACGCCACGCCCATGAAATCCTTTTTGACGCTGCCGCCTATTGCGTGCAGATGCTACGCTAACTAAACGCTGGATTGGCATGATGCATGCCAGTATGAGCCACGAAGCACTGAGCCACAAACTCGCTATCTAAATTGGTGTCGTAAGCAATCGCGTAAAGACGGTGTAACAGAAACGCCAGAAGTAACGTGATGGGCCAACGTGCATGTTGGTATCCGAGCAGCGCAATGATGCAGCGTTCGTAAGATCGTTAGATGTATCCTCCTGGGTATGCATGCACCATAACGACTGGAGGGCAGGTCGTGACCATGACTGGACCCCTTTCCTAAAAGGCGTACAGCTGGCGCAGCGCCTGCTCTTGCATCGGAGGCAGGTTGTGTAGGAAGTTGTCGAAGCCGGGGTCTCCGATCATCTGCTTGTATTGTGCCAGTACTTGCTCAAATCCGGCCAGTGGACCATCTTCTTGCATGCCAGTCAGGAAGACGCCAGGTGCGTTTGCCATCTCCATGAAGAAGTCTAATAGACACTTCTCCAAAGCTTGAGGATTGTCAAGGACGACGTTGACAAAGCCCTTGTACGCGTGCCCTTTTTCATCAGTCCAGCCGACCTTTTGCATCGCGCGCAGGAATGGACCAGCGAAATTGGCGAGGTGAGGTGCCAGCGCCTCGTGGCAGCCAAGGCCAAGACGTCCCAACGCAATCGCAGCGTTCTCGTTGAGTGAGTCCGGGACATCGGCGCTGAACATAATTACTGCCAGCTTGGTCAGAAGACTTTGAACGTACGGTGCCATGCCCTCCTTCATTCGCATGGCGATTTCACCGCAAGACCAGCAGGCGTTGTTAATCACCCTGTAAGCAGTTTCGGCATCTCCACTGATCTCGTTGATGTCAAGCTGCTCGATCAGGACTCGCATCAGCACCTCGAGGTATTGCTTGAGCTGTGGAAAGATATAGATTGCGCAGTCGCCAAGGAGAGCATAAGCTGACTGTCGCACGTCATTGTTCGAGTCCTTCATGCAGTACGCAAGCAATTGAAACATGTTCGGCTCCGCGTGACCAGCAAGTTGGGTGCTCTGTTCCTCATTCAGCGCCTGTATGATTGAGCTCAATAGATCCAAGCTGGTCACGAGGAAGTCTTTGTCAGGTGTGTCAAGATAAGATTGCTCCGCTGCTATGCCGTCCTCAAGGTTCTGCTGTATCAACTTGATGCAACGAGTGAAGAGCGGTTGAGCGAAGGGCGCGAACTGGGCGCCAAGAGCCGTTGCCACGAAGGACAAGCATTCTAAAAGCGGGAACATCTCTCGAGACTGGTCCTGCACGCTCTGCCATCGCTCGATCAAGGCTGGCATGAGAAGGTTGACGTTGTGGGGCTCTGCAAGCGTGGGCGACGCATGCTCAGCCAATGTCTGAACACAGTCGTATAGGATGTACATGTTCTTGTCCTTGTACTTGCCGAAGCACTTCACGAACTGCTGCAGAATGACGTGACAGTAGGGTGCCAGCTGTGTGTTCGCCTTCTCCTCGAGGGCCGCAAAAGCCGAAGCTGCCGACTCTTGGACTTTCTTGTTGTTGTCCAGCATGCGGTTCAGCAAGCCTTCCATTATTGGCACGAAGAACTGCTCCTTAGGTGCTTCGTTATCGTGTGCAGCCCAGGACGCGAATCGACTTAGGGACCAGCAGGTGATCTGTCTCACAACCGGTTGCGGGTCTTGCAGTAGACTGAGCAGGTATGGGATGAGCTGTGGCAGATGTGGCTTGATGTCGTCCATGCACCCTGGTCCAATAGCGCCAAGTGCGAGGACGGCTGCTTCGCGATTCGGCCAGTCCTTGTGCTTCACGTTCGACTCCAGCCAGGGTAGAACTTCTTGAAATACTGCGCCATGGAAGTGGCCAGCTAGAGAATCGAGTGATGCCGCCGAGCACTTTCGCAGGTTCCACTCTTCTTCCGGGTCGATATCGTCCAGATCGTCTTCGTCGATCTCTCCTTCGCTGAGATCGTCATCGTCCTCATATGCGAAGCCATTGACAGCAGGTTTGGTCTGGCCATTGGTAGCTGAGCCTGCATCACGCGAGTTCTTGGAAGTGGCGAATTGAGGCTTGATGTCTTTCGCCTCGTCTTCAACATCTGCATCATCGTCGTCGCCCTCCAGTCTGATCTGATCGTCTTCGCTGTAGATCATACAGTCCAGTAGTACGGGCACGATTCGACTCAAGTATGGAGCCATTGCATCTCGAAGGCCGGGTCTGCTGCTTGCTTCAAAGAAGAATTCCGCAGCGTCGAGAGCTAGCTCCTCATTCTGCTCGGCCTTTTGCTGCGATATCGTGTATTCGATGACGCCCCCAATGTGTGGTATAAGGACTTCAGGAAGAGCGTCTGCGAGGAGGGCGAAAGCACGACAGACAAATCTGCGCACATCGTCGTTGGTGTCCGTGGCTAGTCGAACGATTTCCGGCAGGATGTCGTTGATGTGATCTCGGATCGTGAGCGCCACAGGCTCATTCAGGAAGACGTTAATCGTGGCAAGTGACCGAGACCGCACCTTCGCGTTCTGGCTGTGCATAAACTCAACCAGCTTGGGCAGCAAGAAAGCTAGAGGCCGCTGCGCCTGGTACTCCTGGTCAAGAGCTTTTCGGTTGTCCTCACAGATCTTCTGCAGCGCGCCCATTGCACCATCTTGGGTCTCGAGAGCAGATGAGTCGCTCGCAACGAGATCAACGAGATCCGGCAGAACCTGTGGCCAGCCGAGAACGCCACCTTGTCGTATCACTTCTGTGATAACGTTGCCGATGTAGTTGCGGATCTGCGTATTGCGGTCCTGCAGGCCTTGCAGGATGTTGGCTTTGATGTACGACTTGTTCAGTTCCGGCATCGACTTATACGAGCTCTTGACGTTGTTCTTGAGCATGATGGCAGATGCGCTTCGAGCTGCATGATATGCTTCCGTGGTCATGCCTGGAGGCGGCGTGGGGTTGACGGCGAGGTATGTCAGGTAGTTGTTGATGTCTGGAGAGGCCTTGGCCTGCCGGAGCATCTGTTCAGCCTTCTTCTGCGCGGTAATGTCATGGCCGCTGAGTGAGTCTCGCAGGCACTGGGCAAGCTGTGCCAGGTTCTCTGGTTGTGGCTGCCACGCCATGATAGCGGGTGTTATGTGCTATTTCGATGCGGAATTCCGCCGAGTATGGTCTGGGGTGTGGTGTATAGCAGGTGCGTGGTAGGAGTAGCAGAAGCGCGAAAGTATGGAGTGTATGTTAAGCCTGCAGGGTGAGGCGCGGACTAGCGCGTGGGTGAGGACAGCTAGGTCGAAGTCGCGCGGAGCACAGGACGCGGTTCGACTGACAGTGGAAGGGAGCGGCAGTCAGGCTCATCGTGTACGTGTAGCGGGCATGGCGATGCTGTTCATCTCTTGCTCTGGCGAAAAGCGGCAGCCGCGGGCAGCGTGCAAGTGTGTGCCCAACCGTCTGGCGAGACTTTGCCGTCGACGCTCGTGCGAGTTATTTTCGAGTCAAGCGTAGTACGGGAGAGTCAGGAAGCCGGAGCGCATCAGTGGCCGCGTATGTGGGTGCAAGCCTGAGAGGTGCGAGGTCTCTGGATTTCTTCCCCCAAATCCCTTCCCGGCGGGTCGAGGCAGGAGCAGATTTCCTCAGGGTCCACCAGCGCAACCAAACACTCACTTTGTTCTTCACCTTTACATTGTCTTTCTCACAAGCCGGATGATTCTCGCGACGTCAGTCGTGCGTGTGACATCTGACAAATTGCGGTGAGTCCGCAGTCTCGGCTACGATACCTCCACGATCCCAGTCTGCTGCTGTTTGCTGCCAAAATGGCCAGAGATTTCCCTGGAGCTGCCAGTCAGACAATATTTTTCTCTGGGGCACAGCATATCAATGGCGAAGTCATTCCGGTTGGACAGACCGCTTCGATGGTTCGGAGAGTCTGGTAGGTGCGCACGAGCGGTGACGTTTCCATGTGTATGCGCCGAGGGCCAGGCACGTGCCCGTCATGTTGTCCTACTACTCTAATGCAGGAACCCCTAAATAGTATATAGCCAGTGATGTGCTACCACTGATGTTGCCAACGAGCGCTGATGCTAACCAGATGCAACCCTTCGTATGCAATTGAACGAATGCTTGAAAAACTCTACAATAAGGTTTAGTAGACAGTCGAAGTAAGCTGAGTGGATAGCATATAACGCGCGGCATGTCTTAAGACAGGAAGCATATCGTGACGCACTGATCTGTAGCAGCCCCAGCTCAAATCAGACGACACCACCGCAACGCTCGGCGGAGCAAGCAAGGACGTGACGCTAGATGTGCCACCGGGAGCGCCAAGATTCATGTCGCGAACCATTCTGAACGCAGATATTTGACTCAAGCCCTGCCTTTGTGTGGATTCACGCTTCATCTCTCGGCATGCTCCCCCTGCCATAACTCCCAGCCAAGCACAACAGAGGGTGCCACCATGAAGCATCGCTGTGCCAGTATCGCGAGCTCCAAGTGGGAGTATTGTTCAGCCTTACTCGTGCTAGGTGCGATCCCAGATAGTCGGACAGACCGGTCCGCCTCGGAGCATGGCGCCCGCAGCTGACCATCTCAAATCATGCGTGCCACGCTCGAATTTCAGATTCCGTTTTCAGCAGGTCATACTGAATATTGAGGCTGCGCGAGAAGCACGCAGGTAACGATCGTGGAGTATTTCCAGACTGTGGCCACCATGTCACATGATCATCAGCATGCTCGATGTGTCATCTTTCTGTTTGCCTCTCAACCGTGAAGAGAACCTCGGTATTGGTGGTGACGGACACTTGATCCGCCAAAATGTGATTAGACGTACTGACTTGTCCTCCCATTTCAGTCGGCCAGTCGGTCACATCCCACTCAAATCCCTTGATCGTGATCAAAGCTTTGCCATACAGCGGCAGGATGCCAACATTGCGTGTGATCAGGCCCTCCATTAGCGGCGTCCTCATCGTAGTAGTACCTTTGGGCAGCAAGATGGTAATACTGGCCTCGGAGAACAACCAGAATCGTATGTGTGGGTGGTTGCACTTTTGCTCACGATATATCTCGTGCAGAAGCCCAATTCCCTGATCGACACGACCACCAACGCTGCCCAGGACTAGAATATCTTCGACGTGTGGCACATTCTCGATGACCTTGGTGATAGCTTTACCGAAGTCGGTACTGTACTGATCAGGATCGTGAGAAACTTGCACGCCCACCTGTTCATATTTCTTCCGGACATCGTCTTTGACGGAATCCAGATCGCCATGGATTGCGTCTGGAAGTGCCTTCTTCAGAGCCGAGGGCCATGGCTGGTCGTGATAGCGAGCCAGTAGGAGGTCATGGAGACGGTTGGCTCCTCCATCCGCGCAGATCACGTACGACGCATGGTCATGGAGTCTTTCGAAGCACTTGAAGTCGCTGACGAGGGAGTTGAGGATGATCAATGCCGTCGTGGATCTTCCGGAGCGCCCATTCTCCTTCAACTTAGCTGCCAGAAACCGGGTAAGATGCAGTTCTGCAGAAGAGCTGCCATCAATCCTGCCAGTCAAACCATGGCCATTCTCCATTGTGCATGCAGCAGCAGCTCCCTTGTTGTCATTCGATGATCGTCGGCGGCGTCGGCAGTGCTCGGAGCATCCTTGCCGCTTCAAGTGACGAAATGCACGAAGTGGGCCGAGCCGACGAGATCTTTGGAGCATCGAAACACGACTTGCACCTTTTAGCGGTACGACGTCCTTCAATCATACTTCTAATTCATTTTCTTAGTCACGGCATTGGAGATGTTTCGACCGGCTTTCAGGGCAGCTACAGCTGCGCGCACGATACCAAAGGCACAATCGACCGGGAGACGATTCGCTAGCACCGCGCCCCCAAAATCACGGAGTTGGAAAGGTTCTGCTGTGAGATGGACTGCAGCTGGCGCCATAGTGTACTATTATAACACTGCGACTGTGTTCGCGGAAGAGCCAAGATGTACGTGCGAATCAATGAATAAAAACAACGTAGGGTAATTATTCACCAGATGCAGTCCATGCGCCACCGGAGACATCGAGCGAATCCGAGACTTACCAAGACATCGATTCGATAGCGGAGCGACGGAGAGCACGAGCACGAGCAACGCAGCAACAGTCGCAGCCCTCTGAGCGGACAATCGTAGCGGAGGGATCGGCACCAGATGGTGAGCAAGTTGTAGCAGGCGGACCAGGTGCTCTGGAAGAAGAAGCAGATCAGCAAGGCGCGTTCAACGAGGAGACGGGAGAGATCAATTGGGACTGTCCATGCTTAGGTGGTATGGCACACGGCCCCTGTGGCGACCAGTTCAAAGCTGCTTTCAGCTGCTTCGTTTACTCGAAGGAGGAACCGAAGGGCGTGGACTGTATTGAGCATTTTAAGACTATGCAAAACTGCTTCCGAGAGCACCCAGAGATCTATGGCTCGGAGCTCGACGAGGAGGAAGTGGATGCTCAGATCGCGGCGGAGGGTAATGAGACAAACACTCCGATGTCAGCGCCATCAGCACCTGCTTCAGGACCAGCGAATACTCCGCCCGCGACATCATCGAATGAAGAGGATCCGCAACAGCGTGCGCGAGCTGCAAAGGAACAAGTGAGCCGAAGTAAAGGGCCCCATGACGAGGCAGATGAGGTGATGCAGAAAGCATGGCAGGATGGCCGTGAATCGTCGACGGCGAAGCAAGACTAGTTCCGGGACTTTCGCATAGTGGCATAGGCCGGCGGCATCTTCGCGCTTGATACAGTAGCATTTGGGCGGCATCAACAGCAAAAGCACCACAATGTAGCATAGATGTAACATACCTGTACAGAATCGCAGCACCTTCACGTTGAAGGTAGTAAGTCTACACGATCATGACAAGCAGTTTGCATTCACTGACTGCTCCGGATGAATCGCGCTGTTGCCTGTGAATGAATGACAACATAAAGCTTAATGAGTGAAGAGCCTCAAGCCACCGAGAATCACCCTGCGAACAACACCCTCGTAGTCGAAGTAACCAACACAACCGCCACTCTCTTCCCACCTTCCTTCCTTTCTACCACCACCACTCACCGACAAGACACCAGCATACAGGTTATTCTTCAGCAGCACGACGAGCCTCTGCTAATAAAAGCGCGCTGGGTTAGCGAGCACAACTGCTGGCCCGCACGTGTCACCGCAGCTCTTCGTCTTTAAGACTGCAACGCGACACACTTCATCTTCGACATCCGGCTCCACCCCCCCTCCAAACCACACACCATCGCGTCCACAGCCATCATGTCGACGCAGGCGGCAGCTGCGGCCGTCAGACCACCACCACCACCCCCGGTGTCCAAGGACGACATCGTGGGCACATGGAACTTCCTCGAATGGGGTGTTGAGAAGATCATGTACAGCTTGAAGGACGGCGTGGACCTTAAGACTTACATGTCGCTCTATACCAGCATCCACAACTTCTGCACAGCGCAAAAGGCAGTTGGCACCGGGCAAGCTCTCAACTCGACTCACCGCGGCGCACACCTACTTGGCGAGGATCTTTATCACAGACTCAACGGGTACCTGAAGTCTCACCTTGGCTTGGTGCACGCGGAGATGGTCCAGCACCAGGATGAGGCACTGCTCACATTCTACATCAAGGAGTGGAAGAGATACACTCAAGCCGGCATGTACAACAACCATCTTTTCCGATACCTGAATCGCCACTGGGTCAAGCGCGAAATGGATGAGGGCAAGAAGGACATCTACGACATCTACACTCTTCACCTGGTGCGATGGAAGGAGGACATGTTCGGCACTACACAAAATGCTGTTATGGATGCGGTGCTGCGGCTGGTCGAGAAGCAGCGGAACGGCGAGACTATTGAGCAAAGTAAGGTCAAAGAGGTGGTCAACTCGTTCGTGTCTCTCGGTATCGACGAAGCGGATAGCACGAAGACCACTCTCGACGTCTACCGTCAGTACTTCGAGAAGCCATACCTTGACGCAACCGCTGCGTACTACGACAAGGAGTCGCAATCTTTCCTAGCCGAAAACTCTGTGTTCGACTACATGAAGAAGGCGGAGAAGAGATTGGACGAAGAGAAGGAGCGTGTACCACTATACCTGCTGCCCGAGATCATGGTTCCTCTCATGAAGACATGCGAGTCTTCACTGATCGCCAAGCATGCACCAGTCCTTCGCGACGAGTTCCAGATCCTTCTGGACAACGATCGTGAAGAGGATATGGCTCGCATGTACAAGCTACTTGCACGCATTCCAGAGGGTCTTGATCCACTCCGGGCCACGTTCGAGACTCATGTACGGACGGCAGGTCACCAGGCAGTCGAGAAGATTGCAGATCAGGGCGACAGCCTTGATCCCAAGGCATACATCGATGCACTCCTGGAAGTACACACGCAGTATGCTGCCCTGGTTCAGAACGCTTTCACTGGAGAGTCCGAGTTCGTGCGTTCGCTTGACAACGCTTGCAGAGAGTATGTGAACCGGAACAAGGCCTGCGCAAAGAACTCGAATCGGTCACCCGAGCTGCTGGCGAAGCACTCCGACAACGTCCTGAAGCGGTTTACTAAGGCTACCGAAGAAGACGACATGGAGAAGTTGCTTGACCACATCATGACCATCTTCAAGTACATCGAGGACAAGGACGTCTTTCAGAAATTTTACTCACGGCACTTGGCAAAGCGTCTGGTCAACGGCACCAGCGCTTCGCCCGATGCGGAGACGTCCATGATCTCCAAGCTGAAGGACGCTTCAGGTTTCGAGTACACCAACAAGCTCCAGCGCATGTTCCAGGACATTCAGACATCGAAGGATCTCAACAGCGAATACGAAAACTGGCGATCTCAGAACATCGGTAATGAAGATCGCAAGGATGAAGTCGATGCCAACTACCAGGTCTTGGGTACTGGTTTCTGGCCATTGCAACCCCCAAGCACACCTTTTGCCCCACCGCTTGCCATCGTCAAGACATACGAGCGCTTCGCCACGTTCTACAACAAGAAGCACGGTGGTCGCAAGCTCAGTTGGCTGTGGCATCTGTGCAAGGGTGAGATCCGAGCCAACTACGTGAAGATGAATAAGGTGCCGTACACCTTCCAGGTGTCGACTTACCAGATGGCCATTCTGCTCATGTTCAACGATGCCGATACCGTCAGCTACGATTCGTTCTCCGAGCTCACCTCCCTCGCCAAGGAGACTCTCGACCCCTCGATCGGTATTATGATCAAGGCCAAGGTTCTCACAGCCAGCCCAGAGGGCGCACCACCTCAGAGTGGCACAACGTACTCGCTCAATTATGGCTTCAAGAACAAGAAGCTCAAAGTCAACCTTAATGTGGCCATCAAAGCGGAGCAGAAGCAGGAAGCCGAGGATACGCATAAGACGATTGAAGAGGATCGTAAGATGCTGATGCAGGTAAGTTTGCACCACTCCCTTGCCCCACCTTACGAGACATTGCTAACGTTCCTTACAGTCAGCGATCGTGCGTATCATGAAGTCTCGCAAGCAGATGAAGCACAACCAGCTCGTTTCGGAGACGATCGGCCAGATTAAGAGCCGCTTCATGCCGAAGGTGGCAGATATCAAGAAGTGCATCGACATTCTCTTGGAGAAGGAGTACCTCGAGCGTCTCGATGGCGACGAACTTGGCTACCTTGCTTAAGGGTATGCTATTTCCTCATCTCGACGGCGTTCGCGGCAAGGGTTATGGAGACATGGAACGGAAGAGGCTGCGGCTGGAGCTGCGGCTTGGGACGAATACGGGCTTTAAGATTGGGTTGTGGGTTTTGCTTCGTTAGCATGGCGTAAGGCGTTCAAAATGCGTCGCTTTCATTGAATGGTGATGAGAGATGGTAGCGTCAATACGCATAGCATGCAGCCTGGCTCTCAGTAGAGCAGCATAGAGAGCATGTCACAATGAGAAGCATGAAGGAGAATGCGAAGATCTCCCTGTAAATCCCGCCTCTCCCGCGAGACTGATGTCTTAGTCTTTCTACTTAACCAGACGGCATATCGAGTATCGTCGGCGACCTTCACGTGCCAAAAAATCGTCATGAAGCTTCCGGCCAATCAGAAGCCAACATTGCAACGAGCCTTGCCCGCCGCCGACTCGTCCGTATGTGTGGCAGCTCCGATCTTAAAGCTACGTTGACTTTCTCGTTGTTCTGTCGCCTCCCAGTGTGCACATACTCTCCTTTGCAACAATGTATGTATACGAATTACCGACAATCCATCGCCTCGCCATACTGACAATGTCACCCAGGGCGCCACTCGTCGACCGGCCGGAGATCAAATCGGCGAGTCTCCACAATGCCACGCCGCTTCTGCTTCACACGTACATCTGGCCCTTCCTGATCCTATGGCCGGCCTTTTTCAGCTTCTACCTGTCGCAGGAGAGCTACGACAGATACATCAACGGCCAAGAGTGGACCTTCGTCTTCTCCGGCAGCATCGTCACCCTACAGTCGCTACTATGGCTCATGACATTCTGGAACGTCAACATCCGCGCACTCTTCACTGCGACACGAGCGAAGGATGTGCAAACCGCGGGGCTCATCAAGGTTATTCCGCAGGAGAACGCAGGCGCGAGTGAGATCTGCGAGATCAAGAAAGAGCGAGTCGCGGGCAGGGAGAGCACTGGTTTTCTGTTCCAAAAGAGACGCTTTCTGTGGAATGAGGAGAAGAAGGCGTTCGCGCCGCTGGCGTATAGCATCGACCAGGAGCCAAAGCCTCTGATTAGGGAGTTCCAGCAGTCCAAGGGTTTGACGAATGGAGCGGAGATTGAGAAGTTCCAGCAGTACTACGGACAGAACATCTTCGATATCCCAGTGCCGACGTTCACGGAGCTATTCAAGGAGCACGCAGTCGCGCCTTTCTTCGTCTTCCAGATCTTCTGCGTGGGCCTCTGGATGCTGGACGAGTACTGGTACTACTCCCTCTTCACGCTGTTCATGCTGGTGGTGTTCGAGTCAACAGTCGTGTGGCAGCGTCAGCGCACATTGAAGGAGTTCCGAGGCATGAGCATCAAGCCCTACGCAGTTTGGGCATACCGGCAGAACAAGTGGACAGAGGTACAGAGTGATGCACTTCTGCCGGGAGATCTGGTATCTGTGGGCAGGACGAAGGAGGACTCGGGTGTGGCTTGCGACATGATATTGGTCGAGGGCAGCGCAATCGTCAACGAAGCTATGCTGTCAGGTGAGAGTACTCCTGTGCTCAAGGACTCGATACAGCTGCGACCAGCAGACGCAAGACTCGAGCCGGAAGGTCTTGATAAGAACGCGTTGCTATGGGGAGGTACAAAGGTTCTGCAGGTGCAGCATGGGAATGCTTCAGCGGAAGCACCAGAGACGGTCCCTCAAGTCTCTTCAGGCGTACCACCAGCTCCGGATAAAGGCGCTTTGGCCATCGTGATCAAGACTGGTTTCGAGACGAACCAAGGAGCGCTGGTCCGAACCATGATCTACTCGACCGAGCGCGTCTCTGCCAACAATGTCGAAGCGCTCCTGTTCATCCTGTTCTTGACCTTCTTCGCTGTTGTTGCATCTTGGTACGTGTGGCAGGAGGGTGTCAAGCAGGACCGTAAGCGATCGAAGCTGTTACTGGACTGTGTTCTGATTATTACTTCCGTGGTCCCTCCGGAGCTGCCTATGGAGCTCAGTTTGGCTGTCAACACCAGTCTGGCGGCTTTGAGCAAGTACGCCATCTTCTGCACCGAGCCTTTCCGAATCCCATTTGCAGGCCGTGTGGATATTGCGTGTTTTGACAAGACTGGCACGCTCACCGGCGAAGATTTGGTTGTGGATGGTATCGCAGGCCTTTTCTTGGGCAGGAATGATATTCGTACAGAATATGATGGCGCGCAGAGTCAGCTTACCAGAGTCACTGAAGTGGGCCAAGAAACCGCATTGACACTCGCCACCGCGCACGCCCTGGTGAAACTCGAGGACGGCGACGTCGTTGGCGAGCCCATGGAGAAGGCCACTCTGCAGTCATTAGGGTGGGTGCTCAACAAGAACGATACTTTGATACCGAAATCTGGTGGTGGCAACTCCGTACAGATCAAGCGCCGCTTCCAGTTCTCCTCAGCTCTCAAGCGACAAAGCTCTGTGGCTACGGCTGTCACCACCGATCGCCAGACCGGTAGGAAATCCAAGGGCACCTTCGTCGGTGTCAAGGGCGCACCAGAGACGATTCGTAAGATGCTTATCGATGCTCCTCCCAAGTACGAAGAGACGTTCAAATTCTTTAGTAGAAATGGCGCACGCGTACTGGCGTTGGGCTACCGATACCTGTCTACTAACGACGAGCTTCCACAGAAGAAAATTAACGACCTCAAGCGCGAAGATGTCGAGCAGCAGCTTCACTTCGCCGGATTTTTGATTCTTCAGTGCCCTCTCAAGCCGGATGCCGCCAAAGCAGTGCGCATGCTCAACGAGAGCAGCCATCGCGTGGTAATGATTACCGGAGACAACCCGCTCACTGCTGTGCACGTCGCGCGGCAGGTGGAGATTATCGACCGAGAAGTCCTCATCCTCGATGCACCCGAGCACGACGACAGTGGCGAGAAGCTGGTATGGCGGAGTGTAGACGATAAGACCAACATTCCCGTCGATGCCACCAAGGACCTCGACCTCGAAGGTCTGCTCAAGAACAAGGATCTTTGCGTCACTGGGTACGGTCTGGCCAAGTTCAGAGATCAGCAGGCATGGCATTCACTACTGCGACATGCCTGGGTGTACGCTCGTGTCTCGCCGAAGCAGAAGGAAGACGTTTTGCTTGGTCTGAAGGAGCAAGGTTACACCACGCTCATGGCTGGAGATGGCACCAATGATGTTGGCGCCCTCAAGCAAGCACATGTTGGTGTCGCTTTGTTGAACGGTACCAAGGAAGACATGGACAGGATCAGCAAGAACTTCCGCGAGACAAAAATGAAGGACATCTACGAGAAGCAAAAAGCGATGATGCAGCGATTCAATCAACCAGATCCACCGGTACCAGCACATATCGCTCATCTCTACCCACCCGGGGCTAAGAACCCGCATTATGACAAGGCCATGGAGCGCGAGCAGACCACGAAGACACAGATCTTGGCTCAGAGAGCAGCTGACGCGAATGCATCTGCTAACGATACCGCGTACACGCCAGCTGTGAACGCGGTCGAAGAAGCAAATGGACAACCGAAATCACCTCAAGAACTGAAGAAGGAGAAGGCGCAAGCGGCAGCTAGCTCGATGGCCGAGAAGCTGTCTATGTCTATGCTGGAGGACGAACTCAATGCAGATGAGCCACCAACCATTAAACTTGGCGATGCTTCGGTCGCGGCGCCCTTCACCAGCAAACTCGCTAACGTTGTTGCCATCCCTAACATCATTCGACAAGGACGATGCACTCTGGTGGCAACGATCCAGATGTACAAGATCTTGGCACTTAACTGTTTGATTAGTGCTTACAGCTTGAGTGTCCTGTATCTTGACGGCATCAAGTTCGGAGATGGCCAGGTGACGATCAGTGGAATGCTCATGAGTGTTTGCTTCTTGAGCATTTCGCGCGCGAAGGTGGGTTTATTACCAATCAACAGATCTTCAACCGCTAACATGACATAGCCTGTCGAAGCGCTCTCCAAGGAGCGCCCGCAAAACAATATCTGGAATTGGTACATCATCCCATCGGTCCTCGCACAGTTCGCCGTCCACATCGCCACCCTAGTTTACATCTCCAACTTCGTCCGCAAATTCGAGACTCAAAAAGACCGCAGCGAAATCGACCTCGAAGGCGAATTCCAGCCATCTCTACTGAACTCCGCCATCTACCTCCTCCAGCTCATCCAGCAAATCTCGACCTTTGCCATCAATTACCAAGGCCGACCCTTCCGCGAGTCTATCAAGGAGAACAAGGGCATGTACTGGGGCATCGTGCTTGTCACATCAGTAGCTTTCTCCTGCGCGACCGAGTTCATCCCTGAGATCAACGAGAAGCTTAAGCTAGTACCGTTTGAGACGGAGTTTAAGATCCACCTGGTGGCGGCTATGGTTTTGGATTATGTGGGTTGTTGGACTTTTGAGAAGGTGCTTAAGACGCTGTTTAGTGATTACAAGCCTAAAGATATTGCGGTCAGGAGGCCGGATCAGCTTGAGAGGGAGCAGAAGAGGCTGGATGCTGAGAGGGAGGCTGCGGATAGGGCGAAGGAGGAGGCTGCTGGGAAGGCTTGATGATGTCGTTGATACAGGTGTGTAAGAGGCCTTAAGAGATACAGATAAGTATAGACTCCTTCCAAAGAGGACGTTCGTTGACGTGCCCCTGTCCATGATCTGACTAGCTCTGAATGCAATGGCTTGCTGCACAGCACTTTTGCTACACGCCACTGATGATGTTTACGAGTGGTTCTAGATGCAACGTTGTTGTATATCTGCTGCCAGAGTATGGCAACTCGTGTGGTCATGGTTGCCTCAAGGAATCTCGAGTGACGTTTGAAATTCGCGCGGTCTGTTCCCGGACTTTCCTCCTTCCTTCCTCCAAACCCGCCAATGTCGACACCTCCATTGATCGCTAACTCGACAGCCGAGAGGTGCCGGGAGGAGCCCCGGTGGTTACGATCGTGGATACCCCCGTAAGGCTGAATTGGGCGAAGTAGGTACGCCAGGCACCCGGCCGGCGGCGTGGCCAAAAAAAGTGAAGGAACACCTTGTATCTAGTTAGGCGAAGGAACACCACCCCCGGGGGGCCTTAGGGTGGCTCGGCGGTTAGGCCAAGCCGTGCTGCATAGTCTCAGACTCACATAGCACGAAAATGGAATAATCAATCAATCAATCGACACCTACATTGGTCTCCTAATTAAGTCCAATGCTTCAGGCGCTTCCCCCTTGGCCAACGCATCTATAGTACCTTGTTCCCCTCCTGAGTCCAGTGCTGTCGGCGGCCCCTCCACTTCCTCATCACTTGCCTTCACTCCTACCATCACGTCAACATGGCCGACCTTGCGGCCAAGATCGCTGCTTCCAATGCTCGTCTTGCGCGCTTGAACACAGGCGGTAGTGGAACCACTCCTCGCGCTTCGTCCAGTCAGAGTCTGCAGGCGTAAGATCATGTCGGCAGTATTGTCGTCGGAAAGAGCTGGTTTTGATAGTACCTCACGTACTCAGTCCGTCCTGTCGGCTGCTGTTGGTAATAATGTCAGCGAAATGGTTCGGCGGCCGACAATCTCAGCAATCCAAAGGTTCGAGGTCATCAAGAACAGCACGAGCCAGCAGCCGCGTCAGCATGGCTGGGCTGACGACGAAGTCAACAACGCCGTGCAGGGTGATGAACAGCTAGTCGAGGCGCCGGTTTATGCTGGATAGGAGAACAAAGTCATCAAGGCAGCTGCTCCAGGCGATCTGCTAAGCTTCGAGAAGCCTGTGGGCTTCGAAGAGGCTGAGGTCCAAGCACGTAGCAGAGAGCTTGAGGAGAGAAATGGAGTCATTGTGCCAAAGGACCCGAACTGGAACCGCCTGTTCATCCGCAAGGACACCAATGCTGTGAAGCTCGTCGACTGTGCGGCAGAGGATGCCGCGAACGCGAAGACCTTCGCGCCAACCAACTTCGTCACCCTCGACTTCGACGCTGATCCCGACACCCGCAAGGAGGAGATCACTGACGACTTCGTGATTGGCAAGCGGGAGTATTATGGCACCAAGAACACCAAAGCCAAGCATTACTGGGGCGAGAAGAAGGCTCAGCAGCAGCAGAACCGTCGTCGCAACATCGCTGGCGCGCCTCACTTCTACTAATAAGCACATTCTGTTTCATATAGACCGTGCTCCAGTGAGGTCCAACGCATATCGCTTACAGCTCCACATGTATTCCAGTGCCACGGGCCACTCTTGTGTAACCTCCTCGTCGGATATTCGCCGGTCTCTGGCCTCGGTGTTGGGTTGCACGACTTGACCTGCAATATCACCACAAGGCAACATCGCACGTTGAAACGGAAAGCACTACCGTGATCGCGGGACTTCGTTTTCAATTACTAATAGTGCGCGAATAGACGAGCTTTCTAAGATGGATGTTTAAATATATCTCGATACGTAACTTAGTCGTAGAGTTATAAGTATAAGTCATACGCGCGTAAAGCACGGTCGCGCAGTCGCACGTTAAGCGTACCCCTAGTAAACTTAGTAGGCGTGCGACCGTGCTTTACCCCCACCACTTTTATTCTCGCTAGCGTTCTAACTCGGCAGTTATTGCTTCGGCGAAGTTCTTCTCGACCACACTTCCTTTATTACCTTTGCAGTTACCCTGCACGACATAAGCTTCCTCTGCAGCCTTCGTCGATGGGGTCTCCTGTCACCTGCGATCCTCCTAGACAAGACGTGCAGCACCAGATGACGCCTAGTTTGGCGACTCAACAACATGGGCCATGCAATGCCCGGATGAAGTTCCGCAGACAGCGAGCGCTGAGGGAGAAATGGCTGTCAAACGAGCATGTCACTGGTCTAATGCGATAGGTGGAAGCTCTCGAGTGCTTTTTGGAATTACCACGAGCACGTGTCGGAGAGTTGCGCCTCGATCGGCGCTGCTTCCGCAGAATGAGTGAAGACTGCAGGACCGGTGGAAACTCTGGTGGAGATGCGGACGATCGGCTCCTGCGGTACGTGTGAGATGTTCAGCTGTATGTTTGGGATGGCTTAATAAGACGCGCTGCTAATGGCTAGCACGCTTTTGCTGTGCTTCCCGTGCTTCTGCAGATGCACTGTGGTCTGCACAGCGATGTGCTGGACCAATCAGACATTGTGATGTCATGCACTCACAGCGCAAGGTGACGTGAGGGGCGTTGTCGAAACATCGACTCATGCAACATGCGCCCAGCGCGACGGTAGCTCCTGCCCCATGTCACTAGATGTCCATTGATGCTCAGCGCAATCATCTTACAGCGCTCTCGCTCCCGCTCAATTGGAGGGTCATCTGTGCCTCATTGCACGTCGGCGGAAGGAGCGGAGTGGTGGCCGTTGAGGAGATGTGATGTGCATTGCTGTTCGCGCTCAACATTGTCTGTCTCGTACTCCCAGCCTCCTTCCATATGCTGAGAGACATTGGAGACATTGGAGACATTGCGAGGTCGAGGAATGCGTCTGCCGTTTCCGTGGCTAGCGGCTGCTGTGCATTTGACTTCTGCTCTCCGGGGAAGTGCTCATCAATAATCTCGATGCGTTCCGCGCCAACCAGCAGACCAGCGTGTCGCCACTTGCCAAGCGGCGCAGAGCATCTCCGTCGAGGGCAGTTGAGCCTCCTAAAAGCATTGCACTTCACCGCCGCCGGCGCGTAGCCTTGTGTTGCGCACTTGTTAGACGCTTGCATTCTATGAGCAAATGTCACCTTGGTGACACTACTGCGCACAGTCGGACAAAAGCACCCACAGCACAACACCATATACCCGGTTACCAGCCTACCAGGTAGTCTATCCATCGGACCTGGGTCCTGACGAATGCTTGCTCGCAATGCCCAACTTACCACCCGACCGCCCCAAGAAACTGCAACGAATCTCGCAGGCTTGCGATCTGTGTCATCGACGCAGCATACGATGTCGACCGAGCGCTGAGAATCCCCAGCAACAGTGTCAGAACTGCTATGACTTTGCCGTGGACTGCACGTACAAGCGTCCTTCAAGGCGACGGCGGAATCAGTCTGGCCAGAATGGAGCACCTCCCAACCTTCAGCCTGCACAGCAGCAAGGCCATTCCGTACGTGTATCCCCGCAGTGCTTTCTACTCGTTGTACTTACCACCTACAGCCGACTTCTCCCAGCATCAAAGTAGAAGGTCGTAGTCCGACTTTCTCCAATGGTAACGGAAGCGCGGACTACAAGGGAGCTCACCAAGCCATACGCGAAGGCATGCCTCAAGACTCACTCAACACGGCCTGGCGATCCTTTGCTGTCGCAAGTCATCCCGTTATCGCGCGTCTTATGGAAGTTTACTTGGAGGTTGTCTATCCAGTTTTCCCTTTCTTCCACGGACCAACGATACGGAGTCGGCTGTACAACCAGGATTATCTGACAAATCGCGGCTTCTTCGCCTCAATCATGTCGGCCTGCGCGCTTGCGGCTGCAAGAGTACGTGACGGTGCTGTGGAGGGCCGATACCATTTCGAGGAGAATTTGGCCAGCATCACTGAGATGTTCTTCTCTGCTGCTCAGGATACTATACCCAAGGATATTAGCACGGCGCAAGGGCTAGGCTACCTGCGCTCGTGTGCCCTACTAGCTATCACTAGCATTCAATACGGCCAGATTACAGCCATGCACCAGTATATCGGACATTACCACACGCTCAGTGCGATGCAGCGGTTTCACGACGAGACCCAGTGGCCGGAAAACATTACAGCGATTGAGAAGGAGGAGCGGCGGCGACTGTTCTGGGGGATGTATCAGTTGGATGTCTATACTTCAATCGTATTCAACACGATACTCAAGTCACAAGAGAGCCTTTCCAATGTACGCTATCCGATTGAGGCGACCGACGAGGAACTCGAGCGCGGTGTCGAAGCATCGACGAACGGTCTGAATTGGCTACGTGGCTGGAACTTCGCAACAGACCTTTACCGCGTGCTGGAACATACCAACGGACGGCTGAGACGCAATGACCAGGCCAGAGATGATCGAATCAACATTGCACGACTGACCGTTTCCGATGGCATACCTGATACGGAAGTGATGCAAAACGTTCACCGACTGTACCACGGGCTCCCAGATCGCTTCAAAGAGTATACCATGCTAGCGACAGGCGAATCGAGCCACGATATCTTTGGTTTCCAAGCGGCGAACATCCAGGCAACAATACAACTGGTCCGCATTGCTCTCTGTGAGTGTAGCCCTCACTTGGATCTATACAGGAAGTGCGATGTTATGGACCAAGTTATCAACGCATTCTCGAACATACAGCCGCATTACCTCCGGGCCATATCGACCCCGTTGGTCTACCACTTGAGCGCGATTGGACAGATCCTGGCGACCTTGATGCATGGTGAACTCAACCTCGACTCATATGAGAGAGTTCGAGGACTATTGGCGCAATTGGCTAACCTCCTCGAGGGCCTTGAGTCCAACTTGCAGCCAACTGCCAGAGCTAGCAACGGGATCCGAGAAAGAATTCAGGTCGTTGATCAATTCATGGCTGGCGCGCGGCGAGAGCTCGAAGCATTCAACAGTGGCCAGCCTAACATCGGTGATCTGGCAGGAGGTCTCCGCGTCAATGGTTCCTCGCATTATCCGGACGGCACAGCTAGTGGCCAGCCGCCAGTCTTGCGCTCGACCAACTCGCTCGGCATGCACACGCCTCTGGACGCGTTCCAACTACCCCACGATGTGCTTGGCGAGTTCCCGTTCCCGTTCGACTTCCAGGATCAGAGCAATCATGGTCCACAGTCTATACAAGCGACGAATGGTCACGGCCAGGATCGATGACACAAGTGAGGATATCAAGATATTTCCATCTTGGTATCAGGCTGTAAGGCATCTTTGTGTGTATTCATCAACAGAGCATTGGGTCTTCAGGATCGTACACATCGACAGTATGAGCAATCGGCGGGACATAGATTTATACATACCTTTACACACATGAGTAAATAGTACTGATCGCACTCTGCAATTGTTGCTGCTAGCACATTCGCCCCTGCTCATCTAGACATTATCACTCCTATGGTCCGTGTTGTCCTCTGTACCGTCCCGTTACATGCACGCAAATGGATATCTCCAGGTAATAGCAACAGCGTCCGTGCCATCATGTCACCTGCGAGAATGATATGCCGCCTGGCAAGTGATGGCATGCAGGAGATGTCCCGGCCCGAAGATGACGCGTGAAGTGAAGTCGTTCCGTTTCACCCCCACGCCATCAATGCAATTGGCTTATTGCTCACCTCCCATCGCACCGAGCTTATCGCACGATCATCTCATCAACGACCAGATCATGAACCGCTTCCGCAGCTTGCAGCCCTGATACCTGTACTCACGGCTTCCTTCACACACATTCCCGCCCCAAACCACAACCATGATCGTCCCCCTCCGCAAAAAGCACCCATACCCATTAGAGCTCAACACCATAGCACCACAACCCAGCTGCTGCTGCTGCTGCTGCCGCCTCCTCCGCCTCCCAGCAGAGCTCCGAATCGCAATCTGGGAACTGCTCCTCGTCCAGAAGCATCATGCCCACCGCACCACCACCACCGCCGACAACAGCGATCGCTTCTGCGCAAACGTCCTCCGCACTTGTAAACAAGCATGGACCGAAGGGACTCCCATCCTCTACGGCGAGAACACGTTCCTGGCGCATGCCAGCTTGCTGAGTGGTCTGCCGTCCTTCCTGTTGACCCAAAGGCCGACGCGGGTCAGCCTGCCTCCCGTCAAGGACGCGCGGATGCTGCCGTATATTCGGCGGTTTCATCTGCATGTGCGTCTGGACGTTGATCCGAGGTTCTCGAGTGGGCGGGCGGCGGAGAGCTTTAGTGGGGTGGAGGTGCTGGAGCTGGAAGTGTTCCAGGCGATGTATGGGAGTTGTGATTTTACGAATTTGAAGTTGTTTGAGGGTGTTAGGGGAGTTGGGAGAGTGATTGTGCAAGGGAGTGTAGGAGATGGGAGGTATGCGAGGTGGTTGGAGCGGTGTATGATGAGCCCGGTGGGTACGGAGATTGCACCTTATGATGAAAAGGGTGTAGCTGGTGTTCCTGGGTGGGATGCGTGGATTAGTGGCGAGAGGATCAACACTGAGAAAGTGCTTACCGCAGGGAATGGTTCATGAACTGATATGAGATCCTACGTCATCATGTTGCATGCTAGTGCCTAACATCATGCCGACGATCGTCTATCACCTAACTTCTCTTCCAGCCCGAGCATGGGTTGTACATCCACATTTGGGTTGTGTGTCCTGATACACCAGAAGAACATATCCTCCAATGGTAACAGGTTCAACATAAGTAGCTGTGCATTCCAAGCGACTCCGCATACCATCGCACCTGCAACTGCGTCGAGGATGAAGTGGTTCGCCGTAGCCACGATCGCGATCAGAATCAGCGCAGAATATCCAAAGCCGATCATAATGCAACCGATGCGCCTCAAGCTGAGCAAAGGAATCCTGAGTCCCAATAACGTAGTACTCCTGCGGTGGCTGTCAGATGTCAACGGCAGGAAAGCTATCGTCAACCCAATCAAGAGAGAATAGCCGAAGTGCAGTGACGGCATGGCAGCGTATTGGTTGCAGAACTGCGCGCAAGGTCAGAAGCCGTGTTCGCATATGCTTGAGTACCGAATCTCACCCTGTTCTTGGTCCACACGCTGCTCTCACCCTCCGTGCTATGGACCGTGTCGATAAATCCAAATGACTTAGCTTCCTCAGCATCGTCGCCATCGTAGCTAGGATCGCTCAGCAAACGAGGCGGCATGCAAGGCCATGCCGTGAACACAACAAAGGCAATCAAGTTGCACATTGCCATGGTCCGCCGTCGAGCTTGGTACAGTGCTGGTCCCGCCGGACTCCGCTCGCGAGTCTCGGAATAAGAACTTCGATTGGCGGTGATGGTGAGGTAGTACAGCCAGATGAGATAGGCGATGGTGGCCGGAATGTGTACAAAGCTGTATGTACGATTGATCCAGTGCAACAGTGCTGGATACTGCAGGAAGAACTGTTGGATCGCCGGCTCCGAGAAGATGCCGAGCCTTTGCTCCAGGTGGATGACTTGAAGCGCATTGTGGCGAGCTGTATCGACTGTTCCTTCTACCAGGGTGTATGCTGAGAATGCGCGAGCGAGTTGGTAGACCTGTGGACAGTCAGCGTCCGGTCTTTATCAACGCGTGCGTGCCACTGGTTGCGCCACTGGTTGCTTCAAAGGCTCATGGAAGACGCAGGGCGTAAGGCGCACTGTTCTGAAGGGTGGTGGGAATGCTAGAGCAGGCGCACTCACCCAGTAGATAAGTCCCCAATACATGACCTCGATAATAAACGGTATCCGAACAACGACGCGACTCAACCACCGCTCCGCAAACTGCTCAGTGTTGACCGTCACGACTGCCTTCTGCCATCTCAGTAGCCGAATCGTCCGTATGTGGCGACCTTGGAGATCTGTCCTTGATGACTCATTGTGTAAAGGTGTGTCAAGCGGACTGAGCAAGCCTGTCTCAGAGTCTGGACTAGAACACCCAGACTCCAGACTGTCGTCCCGTTTGTGACCCGCGCTGACCGCTGCTGCTGAAATGGGTCTCCTCTCACGATTGACGTAGCAACCGAGTCCGAGCAGGGAAACGACCACGAATGGCTCAGCGATCGCACCGATCCCCATGATGCCAAGCCGGATGGTATCTATGTGCCACAGGTGTGGATCTAGAAGCTGCACGTAGTGTGCAATGGATACAAGAGCGCTGTAGTGGTAAAGAAAATCGCCTCATCAAAGACATTGAGAACTCTCGACGATGCTGCAGCTACGCTGGGCACATTTTACCTTATTAGATCGCCGAACATGCGAGAGCGCTGTAAGCACACACAACACGTGAATGGAGAGTGATATGACGTACATCCACTATCCGCCTGCAGTCCTGTAGGTTGTCTACCTCCAACTGTAGGTGTTCGAGAGACGGGCGCGATGTTAAGCGCAAGGCTATGGTTGGTCGAAAATTGCTGTCAATTGGCTATGGTTTGGGAATCGTCAAGGTTGCAGCCAATGTTTCCCTTGTCTTCAGCCGGAAACCAGAAGGAACCATTTACCGGTGTATTTCTAATGGGCTTGATGATCATGCGGCAAGATGCCGTGGGCTGCTTCCGCGGGCTGCCGGTGGGACGAGGCAGGTGCAGTATCGAGAAGGAAGGAGCGAAGTCATCGGAGTCGAGAACTACATGTAATATTGCATGATCAATGCTGTAGAATGCTTGGCAATCCATGTCGTTGACTTCAAGCTGCAATCTAATCTGCCTTGAGTGGACAACCAGTTGTTCTTTGAACAGTATCTGTCTGGTGCAGGTGAAATGCACAGCAGTCAGTATATGCAAACAAAGTCACTGCGGTCGACACAGAATCCCCCCCACTAGTGGAGAGACTCCGAATCAAACCAATTGGCTGGTCGCGTGCCCGGTGTTGTGCTGCAGGAAGGTTGAAAGGATGATGAGTGATGGTGTTCTGATCACGCGAGCAAGACACAAGGTGCAAGAACAAGCTAGTGCATGCCGAAGATGCCGGCAGAGGGCTCGAGCTTCGGATGACTTGGCTTTCATGTTCCGGACGATGACTTGCTTTCAGTATACAAGTCACTGCCGCTGCTCCTCATCTTGGGCTACCAAGGTCGTCACGGCGATCTAAGGCTTGGCGTAAGGTTATGTATAGGTGTGTGTGTCTCACCCGTGCCATGGCTCGCTCGACCTCGCTTGGAATCATTCTCGTGAAACGGCAAGTGCGATGCACAAGCTGAACAAGCAGTCTTTCGTACAACCAAGCTCAGTGCTGGTCTCCTCTCATCGTTACCGGAACGTGAAAAGGCTGGACCGCGACTGGCTTCAAGAGACTACCGAGCAAAACCACCAACGACCGCCCAATTCAATATCATCCTTGTTTGCATTGCTTATCCCCACCGAATCCGCTTCCACAGCCTTGGGGTATCCTCTAAGGGCCGTCTCCATTCCTTGTATCCAGAGGCCACCCTCATCCAGACCGTTTCCCCTCATGCTCGCACTGCGGCTTTGTGTAAACGCCGGCTACTAAAAATTAGAAATTTTCGTGTCCTCAGGCCCCGCCAAAAACAAACAAGAGATTCTTTGATCTCCAGACTTACGACACCGCCAAAGAGTTCTCAAAACCATCCACACAAAATTATTGGGTATATTACGAAGTGTAAGTCCAACGCCAGTTTGCAAATCAACGGCCGTGTTTTGTGGCCTTTTCGAGGCGCGTTCATTATCGTGGAGCTGTATGATGCAAGAGCGTAAGCAGCATTTACTGCTGCTGTCCAAGAGTGTTGGGATCGACGAAGCTGAACATTTGTTGAGCTTGCATGTCGTATCCGTTGCCAGATGTGTGTTGGTAGAATTGCTGATCGTCTGGTATTTGTTGCAACTGGCCAGGGCTGGAGTACATCTTCGAATCTTGGTATAGCATCGCGTTGTCCTGCTGACCATTGAACATAGCGGCTTGCTCGTGAGGTGGTGTCGAAAAGTCGACGCCACTGTCCTGATGGCTCTGCCCCGACTGCTGTGGCGAGTTGTATGCAGTACTCTCATGAGCATGCTGTGGGCTTGGGAAGTTCATTTGCGCCGGGCCGTTCATGTGACCCTGGGACTCCGATCCAGGCTGCGGCGACTGGAAGTTGAACATGCCATCTGGAATTGGTGAGTGAAATGTGTCCTCCGCCATCGGACTTCTGAATGGCAGCGCGATCTGCTTGTTGAAGGCATCAGATAGATATAGACCTTCATCGCTACCAAGTTGAGAGCTTTCGCCAGGTGTGCCGAAAATGTCGACGCTTTGGCTGCGGCCCATGCCAGTGAGTGGTGGAGAGTGGTCGGCAATAACAGGATCTCCATGGCTCGAGACCGCGGAGAGGGGAGTGTTGCTTGTGCCAATCATGTTACCAGCATCAACAGCCAAGTAGCCATTGTTGAGGTTGAAGTGCGGCTGTTGCATGCCGTCTGCAGAAGGTGCCCCGGGAAAGAATCCAGGCGTGCCATATTCGCTGGGCGAGTTTGCAGTAGTGGCCGACAAGGAGCCGTTGAACTGCAGGCCCAGATTGAAGCCCTGCGAAGTGTCGATACTGAGATGCGGACCAACAGAGCCAGGTACGAAGCCAGTAGGAGCACCATGCTGCGGGGTCGGAGCGAAAATGTTGGGATCCTGCATCGGCGCTTGTGGAGGTTGACCTTCATGTTGGATGAGGAAGGAAGGCATTGGTCCCTGTCGCAACATGTTAAAGTCAACAGCGACCGGGACAGATCGGCTACGCTGTCGCTTGTGTCCTCGAGGTCCAGGTGGACCCATCATACCCGCGGCCATATCCTGTGGTGGGTACAGAGACATGCCACTGTGAGGGTGCATCATGTGGTTTGGCTGACTGGCAGGCCGATGTCCCACCGGCGAGACTGGCGCAGAGACTGCAAACTGGCTAGGATCGAATAGCATGTTGTGTCGGTTTTGGTATGCCTCAAGAGATACGAGCTTGGCCAATTGACCGCTCAGCACCTTCGAAGGACCACCCAACTGATGTACGAGAACCTGGCTAGCTTGCTGATCCTCTGTGAAGTCACCGCACTCGTAGAAACCTCCACTCCCGGAGCTGTCCATGTAGAACTTTGGTAGTCGAGTCAATTCAATGACTAGGCCGCCGGATCGTTGTGAGGCGCCCTCGGCGGGTGCGAGTACGTCGCCTTGTTCGAGTGTGATGTTCTTGATCCATGCAAAGGGATATTCGATCTTATAGCCTGCAGAGTCGTTGTTGATGTAGTACGTCACGCACGCCTTGTCGGGGGAGTAGAAGATGACCAGATCCATCGTGCTTTGTCCCACGCGGCGCCATGTACCAATCGATAGTGACCGACAATGGAAGTGCTGGATGACGACCTTGCCAGACGTTGTGTCAGTGTTGAGGCACAGAGTGCCACCACCATAGGGACCAAATCCAGGACCACCACGGCCAATCATGCTGGCTGGGAGTCCTTTGCCTGGTCCATATGCCTGCATTGCCAGATACTGACGCATCGATTCGGGGATGCTGTCGCAGTCTTCGCCGCTCTCGATGCTTCGCTTAGCAATGTTCTTTATCTTTGCCCGTCTGTGGAGTGTCAGCACCACTACAAGTACGTATCATTGTGCCTGGCCTACCTATTCTGGAACCAGATTTGTACCGATCGCTCAGTCATGTTGATTTCCGACGCTATCCGCTCTCTTACGAGTGCCGTAGGCGTAGGGTTCTTGTTGAACTCCACCTCCAATGTCATGAGCTGGTCCTGAGTGGCTCGTTGGCGTTTCTGATTCTTCTGCTGTTGGGTAAGGGTGCTTTTCCTGGGCGGGCGACGCGAGGCGTTGTTCTGATTCGAGTTGATGCTTGCACTGGCGCTCGTCGGGGTGGTGGGTGATTGTTGTCCCGTCTTGGGTTTGGAGTCCACGACTGGGGTGTGCACAGCCTGAGGCTGCATGACTTCGGCCATTACGGCTGTCGGGGTGTGATACGGTAAGGAGATGACGTGAATCGTGGCGCAGCCGCGACGGTACTAGACAACGGATGTCGTGGTCGTGAGAGGCTTCAGATGATGCAGTGGAGACCAAGTGATGCGGCAAAGGTGATGGATGAATGCTGTGCTGTCCACAGGTTCCCAGCGGCCAGGCGGAGGGTGAGAATAGGGCCACTGGCTGGAGATGCTGGGTGCGAGGCCGGCGTAGTCGTCGATGCTCGGGCGATTATGCTGAGTCCTGCGCGCAGATATCGAATAAAGAAAGTAATGACCGGTCCAATGAACGAATCGGCGCCGGAAAGAGTGACGGCAGTCCTGAGGGTCGTGTCAAAGAAGATAGTAGTAGGCGTGCTGGTCAAAGGAAAGGCTGGCGGCCGGGCATCAGAAGGAGTGATGATGCCTGCGTCGACGAACAACAGCAGTAGGACAAACAGAGTAGAGGGCAGCGACGATAACGAGACGCGATAGTAAACGGTGGTGGTGGACAGAGTGACGACGGAGAGTAGTAGAGTAACGATTAGATGACGGCGGGCGGCGGGTGAAGCAATCTCGCTCGCTCGCTCGCTCGCTGCCGGGAAGCAGACGGGCACAGACAGCGGCTCTCACCAGCGCGCAGCAGCAGCAGCGGCAGCAGAAGAGAGGAGAAGGGCAAGGGCACTCGGGCCACACCGCCGCACACGCTGCACTGACTGCACAACAGAAGGTCGACCTGCCGCTAGCCGCTGTTTCTCGCGCTGGGACTGGTCAGTGGTCTGTTCGGCCCGCTGCCTTCTGCACGGCAGGCCCCTTGAATCGCTGCGTGAGAGCTGCGGCTCCCAAAGCACGCTAGCTCCCCTACGGCGAGACCTGATCGCCGTATCGGGACGCCCCCCCTGGGAGCACCTCCCGATGCGCGACGCTCCAATCCTCCCATTCGCTGCAGCCGCGCCCGCATCCTGGTGCCAGGCAGCGCGACAAGACAGCCCGCAGCGGCGGCAGCGTGTGGGCGGTCGGCCTCCCTGGTCAGCAGACGAGGTCCGCGGTGGTGACTGTGTTGTTGTGATGCGAGGATGCTTGCACGCCGGCCTCCTTAAACGAGCATGCATGCTACTCGGAACTGCGCTGCGCGGAGAAATCGCGCTGGCACCACGCTGATGGTGGCAGTCCGCCGGCACGCACACCGATCAGCGCATCTGAGCGCGTCGCAACCACGAAAGGCACACCCCACTGACTGCACTAATCACCTCCAGCGTCTTTGGGCCAGAGTTTCGTCTCCCCTAAAGCCAGCGGGAAGACGTCTCGACAACGTCTGTCTCAGGGTTTCCCTCGTTCGGAAAAGGCTAACCTGGAACTCTGCTGCTGCTGCTGCGCACCACGCTACATCACCCGATCGCAGACAGGGTTGGACGGTGGAGCGAAAACGCCCATCGAAGAGAAACGCCGCCCGCCCGCCGTTTGAGTCTGCTCGACAGCCCTGGTCTAACGGCGTCTGCCCTCACCCCTAATCGTGAAGAAGACTTGGCCGCGATAGGCAAGTACGAAGAGACTGTAAACAGACTATGTACTCTAAAGGTCCACCACCAGTCACAGAGCTGCCGTTGCATGTCTCGAGCATGTCTGGAAAGCTGTTTCTGGCGCGTCTCGGAGCTACCACGTCTTGCACGCGTCGAGCCGGCCGAGCTTACGCCGGGCGAGCGCAGGCGTGCACCGATCTGTTGGCGCAAGAGCTGTGTTGCAGAACTGCCAATCTACTGGTCAGCCGATTGCCGGACGATCGACAGAATTCTCAGCGCCAGGAATAGCAACAGCCGCGACTCTGTGCAGTAAGCTTCGCTGCTGGTCCAGGACCGAGGTGGGACGGTAGTGCCTCACGTGAGCATGTACGTGGGTGCCTATGCTGACTACGGCGATACACATGGGTATTCGTGCCTTTCTAAGGTTAGCAGAATGAGACGGCCGTTAGGAGATGTTGCAACTACGCAACGCTGCGGTTGACATCATTTCAAGGCATGCCACGCGTGTATCCGGAATAATTTTATTGTTGATCTGACCAGGGATTGCTCCTTCACGCCGTGCACGAAGCGAGGTTTTGAGTCATGGGGGCAAGGATTGTAATACAAGCAGAGGAGTCCTGCTATTTCACGACAAGGAATGCCTTCGTACTGCTATGCTTATACTTTGCACGCTTGTGGCCATACGACCCTTTCAATCCCAGCTGACGCCCATCAGAACAACGTGCGCCTCACCTTTCGTTCCATAATGCCTGCTCACCATAGTGTGGCGTCCCGATCAAACCGCTCAATCTCTTTGCCTGCGTCTTCGACGTCCTTCTTCGCCTTCATCCTCATGTAGAAGATGGGACAGTCCCTGCTCGAACAGATCACTTCGTTGTGCATGCTGCCTTGGCAGCGCTGACACTGAGTCCATAGCCGGTTGAAGCGGACCTCCAACTCAGCCACTTTGCTCAGAGATCTCTGGTAGAGCTCAGCAAACCTTGGTCTGCACTCTTCACCAACCGCACCGCCTTGTTCCTCTTTTGACGCAAGCGGCTTCTTGCAGCCAAGACAAGTCTCTGTCTTCTTCGCAAACTTCATCAGGCCACCCATCGTGGGCGCTGCGACTGATATAGCACGCGTGTGTTCGCCCGTCAATAACTGTCCAGCTTTCTTCTCGCCCAGAATAGGCTCAAAGATGCGGCCCAGTGGTTTGGCCAGCTGATTGTCCAAATAGTACTTAGTGTCAATGGGAAGGTTGTGCTCGAGCACGAACATGGGATCTTCCGACTTCTCGTAACCCTTGGACCCTGCTGCACCCTTCACCATCACATAGGCGACACGATCACCAAGTGCCGGCGCAGATCCAGCATCACGCTTGCGCATACGCTCAGCAAGCTCAGTATGTGCCTGCTTGTTGGCGTAGTCAGACTTGGTCAAAGCCTTAGTGATCACGAGGTTGGACATGTCGACTTTGTTTTGGAGTAGTTCTGAAATGGTTTCCTTGACATAGCTGTGACAGAATTAGCACAGCCCGAGGAATTATCAGGCGACAGCTTAGACTTACTCTTGAGCTCCTTGCACGTCCTGGTCGATAAGGAGCATCTTCAAGCTCGTCTCGATCACATTCTGCACGAGTCGGCAGTTGTCCCGGCGAACGGTCTCAATACCCTTCGTGTCCATCTTGTCGTATGTGTCCGGCTTAGTCCAGTACAGTCCGGCGTAACGCTTCTTGTTGATCAACAGATATGGAAAGTATACCTTCTCGAACTCTAACTTGATCGGTTTGATGAACTTGCTCGAGACATAGTCAGCCGCTTCTTGTCCAAGCTCCATGGCCTTTGCTAGATCGTTGGGCCCAAACTTGACCATGACGGAGTCAGTGTCTCCATAGATGACTTGGGCATCATGGCTGTAACCGTTGGCTATTGTGTATTTGCTCTCGACTTCCTCCTTGGTTTTTTCAATCATTTGACGACCATAGGAGGTTGTGCTACTGGCAATGGCCAGGCAGGGCAATTTACCGACCGTGGCACCAGTCAGACCGTACACAGAGTTTGCGCTTATCTTCAATGCCAGTTGGCGACCGTTCAGCACGGCCTTCTTGAAGGGATCAGTCTCAACAGCAAGCTCCTTCTTCGCGCGTTTTCGCGCGCCGAGAAGTTCCTCGAGAATCTGAGATAGGAGGCCCTTCCGAACCTTGGTCGTGGCGAAGAGGTCTCCGTTTGGTGTGACAATGTAGTCATCATCCCTTTTGAGCTGCATCTTCTCGACCGCATTCTTGTTCAGCAGAGTAGTATAGCATAGGTTGTGCGCCTGAATGATGCTGGGATACAGAGAGGCAAAATCCAAGGTCGCGACCGGGACATCGTAATATCCTCGTGTAGGCTCGATGACCGTGGCGCCTTCATACTGCTCGTCGCTGCCTTCACTCTTGAGATCAGGGACCACTAGCTGCTGTTCGAGCGCTTTCCTGAAAAGTTGGCTGATGAACTTGATTTGCTGGCCCTTCGAAAGCAAGAAGTTGAACGGCACGCCTGTGACTCTGGCCATCTCCGTATAGTTGATCAGACACATCAGCTTGTCCATCAGACGCTGAGGCAGATATGCGTCCTTGAGACAGTACACTGCCAATCTCCGACGAGATTCTGGGGTGCCGTTGTACAACTCCGTGATCATCGTGTGGTGCACGTCTTCTTTCTGCTCGTTCAAGAAGTGTGCAGATACTGAGTTGAGTGTGTAACTTCGCAGCTGGTAATCTCGCTGAATGAGTTGGAGCAGATCAAGTTGTAATCGTCCATTCGTGTTGGTGGCTTTGGTGTCGCGGTTGCCCATTTGCTTACTGGAGAAGTTGGTGTCTTTGGCCATTGACTTGACGTTCCTTAGACGGGTCAGGAAGGGAAATCTTCCGACCCTGAGGAACGCAGCACGATCCAAGAGGTACGGGAAGTCGAAGTTCGAGATGTTGTACCCAATAATCACATCAGGATCCACCTCCTCAACAAAGTCTCGCCATGCCATAAGCATCTTCTCCTCTGCTCCAAACTCGAAGATTTGAGTATTGACGATGAGACTGCAAGTATCCATACAGAAGACGTTTCTGACAAACGGCTTCTCTTCGCCATATCTGGTGACCACGTTCGCGATCTGGATAACTGGATCAACGTTTGCTTCTGGGAACACGCCCTTTCGTCCAGCACACTCGATGTCGAAGCTGAGCACACGTAAAGGTGCCATCTTCTGCCACTCACCATCAACAGGATGTGCTAAAAGGTCCCGATAATGACAAAAGGCCTCGATCTGGCAGGTCGACTGGCGGTCTCGGTCGAGAATCATGTGATACTTGCCACCAGGTGTTGACACCCAGGACATGCCAGCCACGCCGGTATCGATCATGAACCTGAGGACATATTGGATATTGTCGAACGTGAGGATCCCGCCTTCAGCTACCTTCCACATGCCCTTGTAGTTGGCATTGCCGCTCTGTATAGTGGTTCGCAGCCTGTTGATGAACTTTGGGTCTGTTACCGTAATCTTCAAGTACAGACTCTTCTGGTTTCCTTGAAATCCGAATAGGTTCTCTCGAAGTACCATCTGCACGGACTGGATTGCTGCCGAGTGCTGTGCCATGCTTGATTCCAAAAAGAGCTTGTATGGTTCGCAGTCATTCTTCGTGAACGCAATGGGCGCTGCCACGTAGAGATAGTGCAAGAAGTCTGTGACATGCAGCAGCACCGAATGCCCGGCCTCCGTCACACCAAATAGCTTGACAGTCGCCTTGCCTCCATGTAATGTGCCTTCTTCAGCGTCGATGGCCTGGAAGGAAACAGTATCTGTCTTCTCGTTGAAGCCATCCAGACTCGGGCGGGACCACTGTTGATCTTTCTCTGCATTTTTCTCTTTCAACGATCCAATATTCTGTGTGAGCTTCTCCAGGACCTCCTCTTCAAATTGGCTTTTGGGCTGACTGGACCCAACGCCATTCGGACCTCTCTTGCCTGGTTGTCTGAACGCCGGTTTCGAGTCCTCGAGCTTGCGTTTCTTCTGCGGTGACGCCTGTTGGTTCTGCCGAGAGCGTGTTGTGTCCTGGAGCACACGCTTACTGGGCATCTTTGCAGGCGATTGTGTGAGGACTCCAGGCATTTTGGTGGGGTACCCGTGTGCATTTGAATGATGTCGAGCGCAGGGTTTGGGGACGCGATGGAAGTCGCGTACGCGAGCTTCGCGCTAGTAATAACAGATCCGTGCTGTCACTGTCCCTGCTATCGGCGGGATGTCTTCACACTTTTTCATCATCTGCTGCTCTTGGTTGTATGCGCGTCTTGTCCTCTGATTCGATCATCACGAGCCATCTTGCTCCTGAAGTTAACGAGTTGTTGCTATCGTCGTGGTGCAGAAACGTGACATCACCAAGATCTACAGTAGCGGCTTCAGCTCCGCCATCGTTTCGAGCTTCGAGCTTCCAGCAGAGAGCGTCTACAAAAGCGTCCACACCTCAACAACCATCCAGCGAAGTAGCAATTGTCGCAACGCACTAGACAGGCCAAGTATGACGACCAACTGACCGCTCACTGTCTCTCCTATAACACAAGTTACTTCCGGCACTACTGCCACCTTCAACATGGCTGCACCAACATCAGGTAAACCACCACCAGGCATCCGCTCACGCGAGACTGTTGCTAACCATTTGCCGCAGACAATGACGGCGCCGATAAGCTCATCGACTCGCAGCGCGATGCCCTTTACAAGTACGATGCCGACTCACAGAAGAAGATCAACGCCTCGAAGCCCTGGCGATCAGATCCACACTACTTCAAATATGTGCGCATATCAGCAGTCGCATTGGTGAAGATGGTCATGCACGCGCGATCGGGAGGTGACATCGAGGTCATGGGCCTGATGGTGGGCTACGTTGAGCACGAGACATTCATCGTCACAGATGCGCTGCGGTTACCGGTCGAGGGCACAGAGACTCGGGTCAACGCACAGGACGAGGCAAACGAGTACGTGGTCCAGTTTCTGGAGAAGTCAAGAGCGGCTGGTCAGCTGGAGAACGCGGTTGGATGGTACCACAGTCATCCTGGATATGGTTGCTGGCTTTCTGGCATCGACGTGACCACACAACACACACAGCAGTCGTTCTCGGATCCTTTCCTGGCCGTGGTGATTGACCCGCACCGGACAGTGAGCTCTGGCAAGGTGGAGATCGGAGCGTTCAGGACATATCCAGAAGGCTACAAGCCCGAAGGCCAGGAGTCGGCAGGCGAAGGCATGGCTGCAGTACCCATGGCCAAGGCACAGGACTTCGGCGCACACGCCAACAGGTACTACTCTCTCGAAGTCTCACACTTCAAGTCTACTCTGGACAGCAAGCTACTCGAGGCGCTGTGGAACAAGTACTGGGTCCAGACACTCTCGTCATCGCCGCTCGACACCAACCATGACTACGTCACCAAGCAGATCGAAGACCTGGCAGCGAAGACGAAGTTGGTGCAGGAAAGCGCCAAGCAGCGATCAAGTGCTATGCCACTGGGACCACAGCGCAAGGGCAAGGGAGCGGATGAGCAGATGGCGAAGGTTGTCAAGGCGGCGGAGAAGATTGCGAGTGAAGAGAAGACCGGGCTGATGGCCGCTATGGTGAAGGAGAAGGTCTTCGCTGATGGTGCTGCTCAATTGGTAGAGGCTGCGAACACAGTGGAGGCCAACGGTGCCGACACGCAGATGAAGGAGGCGTGATTAAGGCTACGATTGCTGCGAGGCGCGATTTTCGTATCTTTACTCCGACCATTGGCAGGGTACAGTATAGTATGTCCGACGCAGCTCGGATATGCATGCATGGAAGTGGCGTGGGGTGGACGGAGCTCCAGAACTTGCAGGCAGTGTTGAGAGTAGTAAGAGTAAGGAGTAAGTAGTAAGAGTATAGTAATTACTCCGACTATAACTAGTAAGAGTAATAGTAAATGGTAATTACTACATTTTCCGAGGGTCTAGAGTAATAGTAATTACTATAGTAGTAGAGTAATAGTAATAGTAAGAGAATAGTAAGAGTAATAGTAAATAGTAATTACTATATAGTAAGTAGTATTACTACTACTAGTATAATAGGTACTTAAGTAAGCTATTAAAATTACGCTACTTAGAGTAGACTCTACAAGATAGCTATAGTAGGATATAGAATACTAGTTAATAGTCTAACAGTAATATTAAATATATATATATATATAATCCCTAGATAACCTAAATCTTATTACGTAAGCCTATATCTAAGTATTACTGCTACTATAGTAAATAGTAATTACTATTATAGTAAAATAGTAATAGTAAATAGTAATAGTAAGACTTTCCCTAAGGCTATAGTAATAGGTATTACTATAGTAAATAGTAATTACTATTAGTAAGTAGTAATTACTATAACTCTTACTATTACTACCTTTTTCCCAACACTGCTTGCAGGCTCGAGCACGCGCGACACGGCGTGGTTGTCTGCGTCATTCCCAATGCCACGGGAACATTTCGCATCAAACGGACGAAAGACAGAAGTCTCATAGGGATGCATACTGTCTGATACAGCTTCGGCTTTAGATACTGACAAGCAATAGCCGTGCAGATGACCGTCGCCGCCAACAGAGGTTAAATAATGTCCGACTCGCGCCGCTTCCGCGCAAAGCATGTCATTGTGCCGTTGAATGGTTGACGGACACTTCTTGTCTAATGATTGCAACCACATACTCATTCGCGGCTCGCACAGGTAGCACAGTAGCAGCAGCAGCTTGTGACGAAGATTCAAGTGCGTGACTTGCTCTTACTCCCAGACACCTACATTCGAGCGTCCCGTCCATCCTCCACGGAGGACGAAGCTCCATCCATTTACCTCATCCGGCCAAGACCAACGGCACGCGCATTCGACGAACAGCTATCGCAAACACCCATCCTTAACACCGTCGCCATAATGAGTATCGCGAGGACATGGTCATGACACGGGAGGAGGTTGCGAGGGCCTGAGATACGATTGTCAGCCCGTCCGGGCGCAATGGAGCATTCGACAATATGCCCCTCCCCACCGTCTCATTCGTCTTCGGGCTGCTGGTCACTGCATACTTGGGCACGTTCGTCCTCTTTGCCGTCTTGCGCATTGTCACCGGAGTATCGATACAGCGCGTGGGCTACAGCGGCCTACGACGAATCGCCTTCAGTCCCAGCCATGGCATCAAGATGAACATCCGCGGCGTCGGCATCTCGCCGCACCGGCCCACCTTTGCACTACCGACGTGGTGTAGCTTAGTGATAACGGAGCTGGTCGTCACGGTTGACCTGAAGGCGGTGGACGAGGGCGGGAGAGAGAAAGCCAGTGCAGCGCCGGAGCCTCGTCCGAAGACACCCAGAGAACAGGAGGACGAAGCTGGGCATGGCAAGCTGTGGCGCAGCCTCACGGAGACTAAGGAGAAGATCAAGCGGCTACACAGGCAAATACGATGGCTACGGCTGGTGGACGTGATTGCAACGGCTCTCACGCTGGACATCGTGGGCGTGGGCAGCATAAGGTTGGAGCGTGTCACGCTCTCGGTAGACACGAGGAAACAGACGGTCGACAGGAGCAGGCTGTTCCAACATCACAAGCACAAGCCGGAAACACAATCCCCCGCCGAGTGGAAGTCCATTGTCAGGAGTGTGCTGTTCACGCCTGAGGGCCGGGAGTCGACTGAAGTGCTGGACTACTGCACGATCAACATCCATGGAATGCTTCATCGAGAACGCGAGGGCCTTCGTGATGCGTCGATCGCCTGGAAGCTTGGTCGCCTCAACATTCCCTTTGACGATCTGGAGTATGCAAACGGCTGCGCCGATCTGCTGCGCGGTAGGTATGCGCAGCCTCAACCAGAGAAGCCGCCACCAGACATGTCCTTCGTTGATGTTGTGGATGAGATTGAAAAGCCAGGGACCTCCAACGAACACATAGCACAAACGGTTTCCGATTCTCGACCGTTCGTCGCTTCGATCTTGCGCGGTATTCAGGAAGTACAGTTCGCGATCGGATTCGTAGGATTGTCCAGAAAGCTTGCGGTGAAGTGCTACGCGGACAGGGATGTCTACTTCAACTTTGCCATGAAGGAGCTTGGTTTGGATCTCCTGCGTCTTGATTCGAAAAGTCCAGCTCACAGGATGTACTTCTCGCCCAAGGATGTGGCACATCAGGCTTTGCTTACTGGTATCGCCATCGCAGCTGGCATCGATGATGGCCACGAGCATCCGGAACGCATGTTGTACATCCCGATGATCACTGCGACGGTTAAGACGACCCTGCCATCTCGGACTGTCCACTACTCTCGCGCTGATGATCCGAACGACAAGAACACCAATATTCTGTACGCAAATCTGGTGTGCACATCGCCGTCCGTTGACTTGGACCCGAAGCATTTGCCCCTGATGCGAGACATCCTTAAGAAGCGGTCAGGCGGCCGACGACGGCACGCAGAATCGAGTCACCATCAGCTCATCTCTCAGCTTCTACCAAAGGCACACTTGAAGATCTCTATCCAGGAGCCAGTCCTTCGAATATCGTTACCACCCATGGATAAGAAGAACACAGACGACGATGACTTTGACCTACTCATCTGTTCCGTTTCCTCAGTTGCCCTGGAGTGCGAATCTTCTCACGCCACGAACGGCCAGAACCACTATTCCCTAAATTCATACTATCGGCATTCCAGGCATCGACTATACTATCAAACTGCCGCTGGCGACAGACACGATCTCCTACACAGTGACTTCGTGGAAGTGCAGGTGGATATCAATGCGCTGCCTGATGTTGCTGTGATCGCGACTGGTAGAGCACAAACCTTTACCATCTTCCTTGTGCGACCTGACATCTGCGAGGGTGTGCGACAAATTGTGAAGCAGGCGCGACGCAACGTGTTGGCACATCACGACGGAAACAAAAAGAAACAAGCCAGTTTCCTGCGCAAGATGCCGGCATGGCTGCAGCACCTGAAGCTTGAAGGTTCAGACTTCGGGCTTGAGCTAGCAGGCGTTGATGAGCAGGTCTCGAAAGACACGCGTGGTTTTGGGTTGCAACTCGAGTCCTGGACGACCGAGTACAAAGCTCAGCGTGAAGACAATCGCAGTCAAGAGGACATAACCGGCCGTCGGAAGTCCATGACGCTCAGATCACCAAGCAAAGAGAAGCCTGCCAAACCTTGGGACCAGTCTTCGCCAAAGAAGAGATACCACACCTTCGCTGATGGTCGGCGTGTGACATTCCGTCTTCAGAATCTCGAAGGCCTGATCGTGGACTCCATCGAAGACTCTGAGCCAGAGACCTTCCTGTCGCTGCCATGCTTCGAAATGGCCTTCTCGACATCGACCGATGCTCATGGTCCCGTGTTCCACATCAACTCTTTCGCTAAGAGCATTATGGTTCAGTACTCACTGTACAATCACTTTGCGGTAGGTGTGGCAGCCATGGTCATCAAGAAGACGTTCCTCGACCGTGAAAAGGAAGAACAGCAATCGCAGCCAACGATGGCTAGATCATCGAGCTTCGGCCTGTCTATGGCAGATCCAACACTCGACGAGATAGCTAGCCGCGAGATTACTGCAATAGACTTCAAAGCGAACTTGGTGCAAATCAAGGCTCGCATGCCTGCAGATCCACCTATGATGCTACAGACCTTTTCTCTCGAGTGTGGAAGACATCGATGGTCAATGCCGTTCTTCCGAAGCAAGCTAGCTCGATTGTATGTGCGCGCGCCGGCAACAAGGTCAGCCTGGAGCCGGGTCGTCAGCATCAAAACTCCAAGACTCGACTTGCGCGAGGTTAAGCGCAAGGTCGGCAAGCAGAGCGTACACGAAAAATCCGTCGATGTCGTGACGGAATCTATTCGCATTTCGATACCGAACTCTCTCGTGGTACACTCGATCTTCGACAATATCACGAATGTGGTGAAGACGACCGAGCAATTACAGCATCACTTCCTTACCGGAACGAACGAATACATCCTCACGAAAGAGCCAGAAGGTCCGAAGCACGTACCTCGCATTACGCTTCGTACTCAAATCCTCTTGTTCGATATTGAAGATGATTTATTCGAGTGGAAGATGGGTGCAATCTACCGAGCTGGTCTGACGGAGCAGAAGCAACGACTTGCCCGAGAACATGCCTTCAGCCTCAAAGAGAAGAGGATGGCACGGTCCGCCGTACGTGGCAGCTCGAGATTACGTGCGCAGTCTGCTCAAGTTGGCGAAGCGACCGGTTCTCGTTCGCGACAACCTCAAGTTACGTACCGCCGCAGCCAAAGTCATGGTGGCAATTCGCCTGGTCTAAAGAACAGCCAACGACAATCGCGACGAAAGATGCGCTATGATACAGAAGGGAAGTGCGGTATCAGTGAAGGCTCGATTGTGACTATTGAGAAAGCACGAGAGAAACTCGACCACCTGAACGCGCAGTCGTGGAAGCACCGCATCGATCGCGTAAAGAGCTTTCAGAGCCATGCGATACGCAAAATGAGAAAACTCTTCGGCGTCAACGATGAGCTCGATGAAGACGTAGAACAGCACGAGCCTATATTGGCGTGGAGTAGGCGACCTGGTCTAATGGGAGTCGCCATCAGTGATTTGAGCGTTACCGTCGACAAGCCATCTTTCCCGATGGAGCAGTATCCCAAATTCTTGCACAGCGTTGGGAAAGCCATGCCGCTAGACATGAAGTATGGTCTGCTACTCCCGATGAACCTACACATCACCATGGGCGAGGCCAGAATTCAGCTCCGTGATTATCCGCTCCCAGTCTTGCACATTCCTGCTCTGAGTAGCGGTCAGTCTCCTAGGATACCAGCGGCATCGATGAAGACCGACTTCGTCATAGCAGAGGAGTTCAGAGACATCGAGTCGCAGCGCAGTGTCAATGTGGAGGTCGTGCCACCTGAGAAGATGGCTCATGGATCGAAAGGTTTCTTCATTGATGTCAGGAGAACGATTTCTGCGGTGAAAACATACTCAGACATGAAGTTCGAGATCAACACAAGTAACCCGACGAAGATTGCTTGGTCAACATCGTATCAGCCTGCGATTCAAGACACAATGCAAGTGTTGGAGAGTTTCACAAAACCACCCGTTGATCCTTCTGATAGGGTGGGCTTTTGGGACAAGATTCGTCTGACCTTCCATTCTCGTGTCAACGTCGCATGGAAAGGTGATGGCGACGTTCACTTGATCCTGAAAGGCTCTCGCGATCCATACGTCGTTACTGGCACAGGTGCGGGCCTCGTCATGGTGTGGCGAAACGATGTCAACTGGAGCATAGCCCAGCACGAAGACCCACGTCAGTTCCTTAAGGTCGACAGCGGAGAGTACATTCTCGCCGTACCGGACTTCAACAATTACGCTCGCCGCTCGCGAGAGCTGCAAGAGGGCGACGATGCAAGTCTTGGAAGCGGCTCCAGCACTGGCCGGCGAGATGCAGTTTTCAAGAAGGTTGTCATGAAGCTTTCCGGCAAGGTCACTTGGCTCGGGGGTCTGATGTTCGAACGCGACCTGCCAGATGGGAAACGCACCTTCGACTCCAAGCCACATTATGATGTGGTACTCAAACATCCCGACTTCGCGAAGGGTGTTGATGGCGAAGAATATGATGCGTATCGCGGGTTCAGAAGCCACCACATCCACATGTCAATCGCTGTTGCTGCGCCGCACGATCGGGACTGGTCCGTGTCTAACATCAAGCCATCGAACAACTACAACTCAGTGCACCTGACACCCCGCTTCTTTTCGCACTTCTTCAACTGGTGGTCTATGTTCTCTGGTGTAATGTCTCTGCCAATCCGGCAAGGACCACTCTGGGGCGTGACCGAGAAGAAGAGCAAGAAGTTCGGTCGCCATCTCGCGACACTCAAGTACAACTTGCTGCTCTCGCCGCTTTACATCAGTCACGTCTACAAGCATAAGGACGCCGAGGACTACCAAGCGCAGACAGTCTCGGCTACCGGCCTGAAGATGAGACTTGACAGCTTTATGCTTGATGTACATCAACGACGCGAGCACTTCGATCTCAAAGATAGTGAAGGTGCGCAAGGCAAACAGACAAGTGGTATGCGCATCAATCAGGCTCAGGTAGACTTCATCTCCGCCGATCTGCGTGCTCTGTCTGCGAACATAGAAGGTACCAGTGCAGAAGACATCGAGAAGGCAAATGACGAGACCCTTGCATCACTTCATGGTCAAGCACCGCTCGTGGATATGTCGAAGTTCGACATACCCGACAATGACTTTACATGGATTGACATGGACGACTTTGTGGAGCTCGATTGGATTCTGCCAGCAGAAGCTGACCCAGAGACCAAGATCCTACCGCTGGGTTACGCTCCAAGATTTACGTACTTCCGCCAGACTGATCACAATGGCACCATCGCGGGCGATCCGTCTCGGACCAGCCCATTTGGAGACGAGCCTACACACTACTGCGTCATGTCAGCTAAGAACGACCCACGACGAGTGCAGACTGAACTCATTGAGAGGCGGTTGGCATTGATCAAGGAGAAACAAGCACAGAATGTCCGCGCTGTTGGAGAAGCTGAGCTCAAGTTCGTGCAAGAACCTCAGAGTGACCAGGCCAGGAAACAAGCGTTGGAGGACAAGTTGCACACTCTGAAAAGCCATACGGATCATCTGCAAGGCAAACACGACTTCCTAGAAAGAATGCTAAACGACCTGCTAAAGCGGCTGGATGAAAATGACCCCTCTGCTGTACTTGACCTCGAGACCAGCGAAGAGTTCTTCGAGGCACACGAGAATACTCGTCGACAAGATCCTGACATGTCAAACATGGAGTCAGCACCTCTTGCAGATTACACGAGCGACTTCAACAACCGCTTCATTGTGCACAACGCTCAGATCAAGTGGAACAATTCACTTCGGAACATCATATTGCGCTACATCCATCAGAACAGCCAGCGTCGGGGCTTCGTCTACTACATGTCCCGCCGCGCAGTCAGATTCATACTTGAGATTCTGGAAGACCGAGAAAAGGCAGAGAAATCATCGACGCCTACCCGCCAGAAATCGCATGCCACTACCTACAGTGCCATGTCGCCGGACGTTGATGACGAAGCCGCGGTCCAGGACCGCATTGAACAACTACTCCGCGATGGCCGCAATTTTGTCAATGCGGACGAGTCATTCGCGGAGAAGTGGGATTCTGGTCAAAATAGTGGCGGGCACGATGACATCTCTATCGACTTCACGCCGCTGAACACTTACCACTTCCGCTTGATTGCGCCACAGGTACAGCTTCAGAGCGAAAAGAACTCCAAGTCCGCAGTCTTGGTCACGGCCAAGGGCATGCAGCTCAAGGTTGTGCAAATCATGGAGAAGGACAAAGTCGACGACGACGTAAGTGGACTGGTCCAGCGTCGCTTCAATGCTGCTGCGGACAGTTTGCAGATGTTCGTCACCAGTACGAAGACGTTCACGACTGAGTATCTGCACTTCTACTCAGCCAACCGATATGGCGTCAAAGCTGGCACGTATTGGCCTCCGTGGGTTCCCATGGAAATCATGTTCGAGTTCCAGACCAATCCGTATGGTTTCAACCGTGTGGTCCACCGAACATCTGCCAGCCTGAGGTTTGATAAGTACAACACTCTTCGCCTGAAGTACAATGATGACATCTCTGGTGGTGAGCCGAAGACCGCCAAAAGCGCTGAAGAAGCAGAGAGTCGAATGGATCACGTCTGGCTGGAGTTCCCGCACTTCCGAGCGATTTGTGACTCTAACCAATACTTCGCGCTCTATATCATTGTGATGGATCTGCTGCTTTACAATGAGCCCCTCGAGAAGACGCGTAGCGAGCGCCTCGAGAAGATCATGTTGGCATCTGACTTCAGTGACCTATCTGGTGCCCCAGAGATGGTGCAAATGCTGCAAGACCGAATCCGCCAACTCGAAGAGATCAAGCTGCACTTCCAAGTCAACGAGAAGTACCTTGATCGTCAAGGATGGAAGGATCGTATTGCCATGGACCAAGACCTTGCGAGCTGTGAAGATGAGCTGTTCTTCATGATGAAAGCCATTACCACTTCCCAGCAGCACGAAGAGAATCCTCGAGGCACGGATGATTCGGCGGGAATGCTGCATTTGCATGTTGCATCTAAGGAGCTCGCCTGGCATCTAATCAGAGACAAGAGCGAGTCGCTTATGGAGCTTCAGCTCAAGAATGCTACGTTCGATCGAACTGACAACTATGACGGGTCGAACTACAACAGCATGGAAATAGGTCTAATCAATGGCTATAACCTGCTTCCGGATGCGCTTTACCCGGAAATCATTGCGCCCTTCACGGATGAAAGTAAAGGAGGTCGCAGGCTAGGCAACACGAAGATGTTGCGTGTACATTGGCTCATGCTCGAAGCCATTGCCGGTATCCCGGTCATGGACTACTTCGAGGTAGACTTGGTTCCACTCAAGCTCCAGGTCGAGCGGGAGGTCGCCAAGAAATTGTTCGAGTATATCTTCCCAGGAGTCGGTGGCAATGCTTTTGATGGTGGCGGCTTCTCACCCTTCATGGTCAAGAACATGTTGCCAACGCAAGAGGAGGAAGACGAAACTGGTGAAGCAGGACCTCAGGACTCGCAGTCTGTACTTGGAGTCGAATCGCCAGATCCGAGTATCTACTCCGGTGAGCGTACCGGACCAGGCTCCCTTGAGCAACGCATGAAGCCAACACTTTCGCTGGGCAAGCGGAAGATGAGCAAGAACGATCGAGGTCTTGGCATTTCCAACGCGAATCATAGCAGCAGTCTTCATGGCTTTGCGATTTGGCAGCATTCGAACAAGTCGCAAGAAGGGAACAAGCGATCACTTGCTTTACGACAAGCCCTGTCACAGACGAGCCTAACACCTATGGCGAGGTCGCCTAGTGAGCGCTCTCTAAGTACAATGCGTAGTACTGCCGACAGTGCAGATGGTGACAAGCGCGTATCGGGACGCGCAAACAGCCACGACAGGAAGAAAAAAGACAAGAACAAGTCCAAAGAAGCAACGTCGGACGATCTGACGCAGATGATGGCCAGGGCCTCCAACTACATGACATTGGCTTACGTCAAGATACCCGGTATCGTGCTGTGTTTGTCGTACAAAGGACAGGGCAAGCGAAACATCGAAGACGTGCACGGTTTGGTCTTCAAATTGCCCACGCTAGAATATCGCAACAAGACCTGGTCGAACCTGGATTTGGCGTTGCAGATCAAGAAAGATCTCATTCGATCGTTGATCAGCCACACAGGCGCTATCATCGGCAACAAGTTCAGCCATCACAAGCCAAGTCGACAACAGCAATCCCGATTGAGGGAGCTCGCGAACAGAAGCACATTCATGAGTCCAAGCGCCAGCGAAACGAAGCTTCTCCCAGGCCCGCCAGACTGGCAATTCCGCAGAATAGACGCAAATGGCTTCGAGATGGGTAGCATCCAAGATGAGAGCTTGGACGAGCCCTCACGTCGGCCCTCTAGCGCCAGGCCACCTAGTAGTAACCTGGCGAGTAGCGTGAGCTTCACAACCTCGTCGCCTACGCGGTCAGCCAGCGAGCCTAGGATCTCGGAGGACGTACGGCCGGACTTTGTCATGAATGGTAGCAGTGCCAGCGAGCAGAACAACCCACAGCCGATGCCGCGTCCATTGCCTCGAACCCTGCTTAACAAGGCCAATAGCGATGCAGAGGGTAATCGTCCTCGGGCAACGTCATTCACCAAACATCTATCTGGCTTTGGCGAACGTCTGCGGCAACGCCAGACCACGAATGGCAGTCACGCGGCAGAGAGTTCAGCGGAGGACAACGAGGAGACGAAACGCAAGAGTAAACTCCTGCTTGGACCGCAGAAACTCTTGGGTCGCTTTAGAGACTGATGTTGTGGAAGCAATTTCTTTCGTGTCCTTTTTATTTGATTGCATTCCATGGTATAGCGGAGGCGGCATAGAGGTTCGTGATACCCTCGGCGCTAATATTCCTTTCCGACACATGCGGGACTAGAGGACAGTTGTAAGAAGACGCAGAGACGCCGAAGCTCTTCGAAGATGTATGATGGCACGGCCGTTTGAGTTTAGAACTTTTTGGTCACTTTTACAGCTTCGTGCATTTGTACATACCTTTGATGTATGCTATTTTTCTAATGTGTCAAAACTACCTTTCCATGATGTGCCTCGCACTCACAATCGCTCCCTCTTCTTCCTCACCTCCTCCTCTTCCTCTTCCCTCAACCGTGAGTCTCCTTCACCTTCTCCCCAACATCATCCGGCAACTTCACCATCCCATCCAGCGTAATAGTCATGTCATGCTTCCCTTCAGGACTCTACACCTTGCTATAAAACGACCTCCTCGACCCACTATACCTCGTACACCAAGCGTCTTTCACGAACCACTTACTCTCCTCCGGACCCAGATCGTCTCCAAACTCCAGATCCCCCCCGCATTTGTATGGAAAATCACCCGATGCACCTAACTTCCCATGGCAGTGTAGATCACACCGATCTTCATGGCGTTCGCCACGATGAAGAGACCATTCCGATCCGACCTGAAGCGTATAGCTGTGCGCAAAGGTGCATGTTGGAATTTTTCTGCTGGAATTGTCCCGATCGAGCGGTAGAAGTCGAGCTGGCGCCGGTCGAGGGGGTGGTTTCCGAGCGTCGTAGGCTGATATGTCGGCGGGGCAGGCATCGAGGCCGGGGAAGGGGTCGTTGGGTTTGCCTGCGGCGGCCTCTTGACAGTACCAGGGAACAGTCGTAGCTGGGGCATTGGGGAAAGTGTGCGGGTTTCTTGTCGTGTCGTGTAATGAAACTTTGCAGTTGTCCCAAATGTTGATACTGGATTGGAGGTCTCGGGGTGTGTCGTCGGGTTTCTTGAAGATGCGGGTACTGGCGAAAATGAAGCATTTGCCTCCTCTTTGCGAGACGTTGACAATGCGGGTGCAGTAGGATCGGCCGCCTCGGATTGTTTGGACGTGATTTCTGAATGGGATGGCAGGGATTTCTGGTGCGATGAAGATTCCTGAGACGTTCTAGAGGTCGGCCATGTGTCCATTATATGTGGTTGGTCCTAGCTCTTTGCGCGGGCGAAATATGCCAACGTTGCCTTATGAGACGCATTGACTGCCAGCGCAAACTGTGACTTACATACACTTAGTCGGAAGCCTTCAGCAACAGTTAAGCATGCCGCCCAGGCCGCCTGCATGTGACATGGCCTCGATGCGCGAGTCCTGCTTTACCTACCGCAGCGCCTGGTGCAAAGGGTAGAGCTATCGATCTGAAGCTCTCTTTGGATAGGCGCTCAACCTTTATGAGCTGCTCGAACGGTATAGGCTCGTTCCCGTGGTGCGGTGGAGGCATTATTGATCAAAGCTATACATGCCCAGATCTTTGCACGATCACTACCTCCAGCAAATGCAGCTTGAGGTTCAAGAAAGATATCGAAGCTCTTTGAGGTGGTACCTCGGCGTCAAGCTCCGCATCAGCGCGAGCTTGAGCAGCCGGGAATAGACCAGTACACACACTCACTGCCCACACTGTATTCCGTTCACAGCTTGAGGAATCGCGTGCGCCAGCGCCATATAGGAAAGCAGTGCAACGACTGTGGCGGTGCGGTGATGCGATTGCTGGCTGCCAGGCATGCATGCGTTGTCCGTGAGCTTGGCCTGGCCGTTCGTGGACACCTGACTGGAGAACCGACACTTGCGAACGGTCTCAGGATCATCTGGACTTACTCAAGCGGATACTCACAGTAAGTTCCGTACTTCTGACCTTTCGGACGGGCTCAGACCTCAGCATCTTTACTTGTCAAGATGTCGTTCCTCGGGCCGCCTGCCAGCTTGGGCTTCGAGTCAGCGTATAAGGCCGAGACGAAGTCGATAGATCTCTACAGGCATAGGAGCCATCGATCCGGGACGATCAGTCCGGCTTGTTTGACAGCTGCTCGGCCTGGCGAAGTTTGGCAGTGAGCTTCCTGTGTGCTTTGCTCTTCGTATGCGTATGCCACTGCTCGGATGTGACACAGGTCACGTTGCAAGCTGAGCAATGTTGCTTGATCCACTTCTCGGGCTTCGCAGCAAGATCATACTCTCGAGTAGGCTGTAGCAAGTCTTTCGCTACTTCTGACATCGACGCAGGCTGTGGCATTTCTTCGCCACGTAAGAATCGCCCAGCTAGCTTAGACGCTGGCTCTATAACATCGGCCTGGAATCGATTGACATCGGAGCCGTCCAGAAGGTATAAACTCTCGCTCGATCCAGAACCTGCGAGTGCGTTGACGAGCTTGATGCGAATCCATCTGACCTGTCGCTTGGCGTATTGGCGCGTGGTGATCTGAGTTCTCTCGACACCGTCAGCTTTCATCTTTTCGAGCTTCGCTGCGTTGACAGAAGTGTCTCCTCGTGCGTGGATAAAGTCCTTGAATTCTTTGCAGCCAATGCTGACCCATATGCCGCGCGATTCATCTATTGAAACCTCACGCCGAGCCTGTTCGGTAGCGAAGGCGTTCAGCATCTCAACCTCCTGCAAGAGCCCTCGGTCGAGCATCTTGTCTACGCGCTTGTTCAGTCGTGCACGCAATGTCTCTGTCTCCGTGTGAACCCAGAGCAGTAGTGTTGGGAATCGCAGGCCACTTCTCTGCGGTCCATCGACGTCCTGAGTATGCTCCCTGATAGTGCGCTGATCGGCATAAAGCTCTGACGCTGGTCTCCCCGTCTGAAGGTATATCTCCAGACTCCTTTGTATCTTGCGCCTGTCGTTGGGATGCCATCGATCTGCCATGACCGGGTCAACCTTCTTCAACTCTCCAAGCAAGACTTCCGTCGATTCCTGCAGTACGGGCCACTTCTTGGACGTATCGGCAACGAAGTCGACCTTCTCCTCTGTCTCGTCCTCTGCGAGTCGGTCGTGGAACAGCAAGCTCTGAGTGTAGTAGTGCGTGCCGCCAACCAGGATTGGCAATCGACCTCTTGACCTGATCTCCTCAATCGTCTTCAGCGCCTCGCGGACGAATGTGCTCACGACCCACGTCTGCTCGTGCAACCCTATCCGTCCCAGCAGGTGATGCGGTACGCCCTGCTGCTCTTCCGGCGTGATCTTGTTCGTAATGATGGGCAGGCCTGCGTATAGCTGCATCGCGTCTCCGTTGATGATCTCGCCATTGTATCGTTTCGCGATCTCAACCGCCAGCTGCCTGCTGTGGTCAGCATCTCGTATCGCGCGTGCTGTGTTGAGTGAGTCGTACTTCGGATTTGCCTGTGCCTGTGGCACCAATAACGGCGACCAGATGATTGCGCGGAGGTTTCCAGGTCATCGTCGCGAACGTCCTCTTCAGACACATCAATCGCAACATGAAGCAGTCATATCATGCTGACGTTGGTGCACGCAGATCGCGAATGGATCGCGCAGAGCTAGAACTAGCCGACCCAAATGATAAAGCGCCGATCTTCGGTCGATAACGAGCTCGTCATTACTCAAAGAACATATCCAGACGAGCCGACTTCTCCCTCACGCCTTACAAGAAGAAAACGAAGCGCCCTGCAACAATCCTGTCACTTGCGCAAGGGACAGAAAGAGACAATCGCTAACCATACCTGTCGCTCTCCCACTTTCACCCTCCTTCTCGCACACAACCACAACCCAGCATGGCTCCCGTAGCACCCAAAGGTGCCCCCTCAATCAAAACCAAGGACCTTTCCTACGCCTTCCCCGACGGCAGCAGTGGTCTGTCCGACATCAACATCGACCTCCCCGGCGGCGCCCGCTGTCTTCTCATAGGCGGTAAGAAACCACCCTTCCCCATCCTCTTCTACACGGAATGCTAAATCCTCAGAGCAAATGGCGCGGGCAAGACAACTCTCCTCCGCCTTGTCTCCGGCAAACGCATGGCACCAGCCGGCACCGTGAGCGTCGCGGACATTGACCCTTTCACCACGGGTCTTGAGGGCGTGACTTATCTGGGTCTGGAATGGGTCTTGAACCCGATCGTCCGCAGCGATATTGGAGTTCCTGAGCTTCTGAAGTCTGTGGGAGGCGACCATTACCCAGAGCGTCGTGACGAGCTGGTGAGGATTCTGGACGTGGACCTTTCATGGCATTTACACGCCGTCTCCGACGGCGAGAGGCGTCGAGTACAACTCTGCATGGGCCTTCTCCGACCCTGGACAGTCCTACTTTTGGATGAGATCACCGTCGATCTGGACCTCCTCTCCCGGCACAATTTCCTGCAATTCCTGAAAAAGGAGACTGAGACGAGGGACTGCACGATCGTGTACGCTACGCACATTCTAGACAATTTGGCGCAGTGGCCAAGCCATTTGGTGCATATGTCGCTGGGGAAGGTGAAGAAGTGGGGACCTATTGATACGTTTGAGGTGCCGAGGACGGACGGTGGGGAGGAGGGGAATAGTCGATTGGGGCAGTTGGTTATGAGCTGGTTGAAGGAGGATTTGGCGGAGAGGGGTCCGAGGAATGCGAGGAAGGCGGAGGGGTTGAGTTATCAGAATCTTGAGGGGAAGGGAGGGTATGGGGCTGAGAGCAAGAAGTGAGGGTTGGGAGAGTTGATTTGAGGATGCCAGCCGCGCTCAACAGTAGCTGGAGGTTATGCTGGGCGTGGCTTCAATCTTCATCGCAGGATTAGCGAGCGACGCGTTCAACAAGTAGACTTGGGAAATGTTATCTTGGTGCGTGATTACATCTGACTATCATCTTACGAACGTGATGCGTAGAGAGTATCGCCACGTTGAGAAGAGAATTTTCAACTAAAATGCGCAGAAATCGTACGTACTACCACATATCTAGGACTTCATAACTCGTGATATGATGCTATCGCATACCCAACGCCCGCTAATCAAGCAACGCACCACCTATACCGAAAGCACTTCCGAGATGCTCTAAACCTCGCATTGGCCGTGACGCATACACAATCGAAGTAATACTTCGTCTACCACTTGCCGCCGTAAGAGCTGCCGCCATGTGGCTTGTTATGTCTATCCTTGAGCTTATCCTCACCCTTCGAGCCGAGGAAAGCACCGGCAAGGGCACCGATGATGCCGTGACCTGCCTTGTGACCGAGAAGACCGCCTCCTATGCCGCCTGCCATAGCGCCCATGAAGCCTCGCTCGCCCTCTTGTGGGTTGTTTGGGTCGGCTGGCTCGCGAGTGTAGCCGTATGGGTTGGAAGAATCAGAGCCATTGGGAGGCTGCTGGCCGTAGTGCTGTTGTGGCTGTTGTGGCTGTTGCTGATCGTAGCCGCCGTAGCCCTGTTGCTGGCCATATTGAGGCTGGCCACCGTGCTGGAAGCCACCCTGTTGTGGCGGGTAGCCGCCGCCTTGCTGTTGCTGACCTCCGGTGTAGTCGGGCGCTGGAGGGGCGCCGTATCCTTGGTATGGCTGCTGCTGCTGTCCGTAGCCTTGTCCTTGCGGTGGGTAGTTCGCGTCGTAACCGCCATATTGTTGCTGACCATAGTTCTGTTGGCCATAGTTCTGTTGACCGTAGCCTTGCTGGCCGTAGCCACCTTGGTTGTCGTAAGGACCACCGGACATGATTGCTTCTCTTGATGTGTGTCTTGTGTGTGTGGAATTGTTTGCGCTTGAGCTTTGTTTGGTGAGATAGGGAGAGATGGTGAAAAGAGGAACAACAGTGAAGAAGATATAGTTGGGACGATCATATGAGGTGGTCAGTCGGGCCTGACAAAGCCACACCCTCGACAGCTGAACACCTACTCAGCCTCTTGCGACTTGACGAGCAGTGCCCCTCGGTGTCGTCACTTCCGTTCGTTCCCACGTAAGTACCAAGACAGGCAACTCTTTGCCCGCCGCTAAGCTCAGGGAAGTTACATCAAATATTGACGGTAGCTAGCTGGACGATACTCGTGCATCGCACACAGCCACTTCTACTATTCTCGCTACTCTGCTCGTTTCCCTGCCTTTCCGTTTTCAGGTGGACTTCCGCTGGGCTGTGTACCGGTGAATGTAGAGAGAGGTTGGAGGATCGTACGGCCACCAACGAGAGCTGAAGGAAGTGGGTGGAGAAGGAGGTCATCACGGCGCAAGACTTCACTTCGCGAGTGTCTGTATTCTGGCAACGACAGGGGCCCGTATTCTGCTTAGCGGGCAATTTTGGCGTCGTTGCTGGAGCTGGCAACAACGACCGGCAACAGATTGGCAACTTTCGGGGGGACATCCACTCGAGCCCCGTTTCACCTTCGACGGATAAGCCTTACGGCAGAAGTTTTGCGCCGTGGGCACGTCGTCTACCATTCGATCTATATCGCGTAAATTGGACTCGTAATCGTAGTAGGTATACTCCTAAAAAGTACGAAATCCTTCCCCAGCCTCGAGCTATACCCGATTCGGCCTAGTAAAATCTCACCTCGAGAAGTTCTCGAAAATTCTCTAAATATAATCTATATAACTCTGCGTATAATTACCATATACTATCCTTCTAAGAGATACTAAGTCGTTAAGATACCTAAATACTCGTATGTATATACCTAGTATAAAGTATATATAAGAGTTGTTACGGCGTGATAGCTCTATATCAGAGTCGCTTTCGAAATTCTACTAGCGTCGCGCTATAAATCCTGGCGTCCTCGGCAAAGCTGCTTATAGGGCGATGTGTTGCTAGAGTACAGACACCCCACATCCTTGAGCTGATGAAGGCCGAGCATCCGATGGTCTGGGGTCTCACTAAACATGAATCGATATCGCCTATACATGAATCTGTCCCACTTATATAAGCATCACGCGCCTAAGCCAATCAAATTCAAGTTTGAAGTCGTAGCTACCCTCAAGCACAGCGTGTTTCAAGGCCGCCTGTTTGTATAGTGAAGTAGTTCTCCGAATTCGAGGCTAGGCTATCTTGTTGTCTTACAGGCCATTTTGAAGGCCACTTTGAAGGTTTTAGTAGGGCAACTTAAAGGCATCGAGTTATAGCCATCTAAGGGTTACCGATTAGAACGTATAGCGAACATAAATACACTACAAGTCGTGGAAGCGTAGGTGTTGGTGTGATTCATGATGAATAGGCGATAAGGATTCATGTTTAGTGAGACCCCTACAACTGTACATGTATGCAATCCTGGCAGATCGTGTTGCAACTACCGTATTGCTTCTCGTCGCCGACGCTTGCTGCGTGCAATCTCCGCGTCCAGGTCGTTGAAGGGAGAGGTGATCGCGCTACACGTAGCATTCTCGCGTATTGACGAGGTTGCCGCCATGCACATGTGCAATATAGGTTACCTACTCGGGAGCATGTCCGGGGAGCAAAGCACCTAAAGTCCATTTAGACTTTATAACATGAAACGCCCTTATGCACACCGCTCGAAGCTCACAATCACAACACCAGCGCCAACCTTCTACGCATATGCGGACCATACCACCCAAAAAAACAAAACGATTCGGCAGCTGTCAGACTCTGCTTCTTGAACCCTTCCGTACTGTCCGTCTACACAAGCCTCGCCGCAATCGCCTCTTCTGAACATGAGGCTACAGTAGCGGCTTACCCGCTGGGTGGACCTGGGCTTGCGTTTCAGGGAGAGGGCTACTAAACACACCGTCGCCGGAACCACAGATATGGGCCGTCAGCAGGCCCTGAGGCAATTCTACACGTCCGCCACGCTTCATCCTTGCGGCCACTCCAGTGCTACAGTACCTTATCGTATCCTTGGCTGATGCCGTAGCTACCCTCTCGCACGTTTGGCGGTAAGGATCATGCTCGTAACACGCTCATTTAGATGGTCTTGCGTGGTAGTTACACCGAAAGCTGAATACAGGTACTTCCTTGACCTCGTCCGCGTGATGGCTTCCGAGCATGTCTGGCACCTTGCTGAATGCCGCGCTCTGACACACTCATGGGACATCCAATCCTTCAAAACTGCTGGATCAAGATAACGAGTGCGAGACACAAAGACTCCACACCGGCACAACGCAGAGCGTTTCCAATTCATCCTGTCTACTCCCTCATCTAGCAGCTCGATCCCAACACTAATATTCGATCGCGCGTCATAGCCATCCACTCAGTGGGACGTCTGCAAACCTGATATCACGACGTTTGACCAGATTCTTGATATACAATCGATCGATCGCCACTCGCTGGGCTCATGGCTGGCATCGATGGCGAACCATCGTCAGGCTTATTGGAGTATGCAACATATTCCACGCCGGCCACGGCTACCTCGACCATCCCATCTGCGAGCAGCACTCCAAGAAATGGCGATGCCCCTGTTTGGCAGCCGCACTCTGGCGATAACTACTCGACAGTATTATCTAGCAGTGCTACGAAGGTAGTCCTTTGTACTACAACCATCGGTACGATCTTCACCTTGTTCATTGGTCCTGGCTAAAATGATGTAGGAGGCACAGTCATTCTCGCACTGCTCATATATGCAATGTGGCGGAAACATAGAGGCGCATCATATTCTGACATAGTTCGCTTCCGACCACAGTCCGATCAAGATATGGCCGGACCTGGATGGTCAAAAGGAAGCCTGACGGCGCTACCCATATACCGCCAAAAGCGCTTCTCAGCGGGGTCTCCAAGACATTCAATGTTACCACCTACGAAGAAAGTCTCAAATGGATCAACCCTGGCAAAGGAATGCCGTCCACAAACACCAGAACCATTGGTGCCTTCGAGGCCAAAAACATCGAAATCAGGAAAGACTCTCCGTCAGAAAGACTCAGGAACATTCCTGAACGCCACACCACCACGACCAAGGACGAGTGCGCCAGAGAAGTCGCATAGTGGTATCCATCGACCAAGTGCGGACTTACCCGTCACGGGCCACTTCATCCACTCCAAGACTACGTACCACAACATGAAGCAAATGAATCGTCCGTCAACCGCACCCAACCAGGCCCCATTCGCACCCAAACCACGCCGTGACCCTCACCTCGAAGCCCTCGATGCACCCGACCGCTGGAGCTGGACCAACTCTCAAGCACCCCCCACCCCACGAATAATTCCACCCGGCCGTCTATCCTTCTCAGCACGGAGCATCCGCTCCATGTCATCCTGGGCAACAACCGGCAGCAAGAAAAAGGACAACGAGCCCAAAATGCCTTCACCCCTACGGCCCAAACCCCAACGGCAAAGATCGCGGCAGGAGTTGTTGAAGAATCAAGCGGTGCAGCCGGTCTTGGCGCCACCACCGGCGAGGAGCAGAGCGTCGAAATGGCATGGTCACGGGCGCGTCGGGAGTCTTTCATCGATCTTTAAGCCGAATCCGCATTCTCTCATTCCTGCGCCTTTGAGTCCGAGGGCGGTGGAGCTGAGCGCTGGGACGCCGGGGAGTATTGAGATGGCGCAGAAGACATGAAGGCGCCGAAGGCTGGAGAAGATGGTGGGAGGAGAGGTAGCGCGGCATTGCTCCAGCGTGGCGCCGACTCTTTTGGACACTTTGTAGATGTTGAGATACCCAATAGTCAGCGTAGTGCAGCGTTTGATAGCGAGAGGACGCTTTTGGGGAGGCACTTGTCGGTGTACTAGTAGCACGAGATGATGCGATGACTTCTGGCTCAATCACAATCGACCAGAACGAAGCAGTAGTACAGCATCGATGCTTACTTACAAAAGTCATGATTGTGTGAGAAAGGTCACCATTGTTTGGAAGGCACATTTCTCCATGTCCTAGGTAACTGTTTGAGGTTGACCGTCCTTGCCGAAACCCTGCTATCAGAGCTGCTGTATTTGCAGGTTACTCCTGCCCAGTCGCTACGTATTCCATTGTCCGTGTGATCTGGACGAACTGTACTTTCCATTATGCGCGCTGGCGTTCATACATCCATAAAACAGCCGTTACTTGAGCTCAATAGGTCTAATATCGAGGGGGAGGAGGTGGACCGCCTCCGTACTGCTGCTGACCAGGGTAAGCTCCAGGTTGCTGACCGGGTGGTGGGGGTGGGCGTCCATATTGGCCTTGACCTTGTTGCTGACCATATTGTGGCTGTCCGCCGTACTGGCCTGGTGGTGGCGGTTGGCCATGTCCACCTTGCTGACCGTAGGGAGCTTGGCCTGGTGGTGGGCCTCCATAACCTTGTGGCGGTGGTTGGCCGTACTGACCTGGAGGTGGTGGTCCTCCGTAGCCCCCTGGCGCACCACCGCCTGGAGCCATGTGTGTCTTCTCGTCCTTAGTGTCGTAGCTTGGATCGATCGCGCCGAGGATGAGCTTTATCATCCAGAGGTCAGGAGTCAAGTCGACTGGTGGCTGGGCTCTCGCCATCTCCGCAGATTCGTTCTCGTAGTTGGACGTGCAGTCAACCATGCGGCCGACCATTGGATCATTGTCGAGCTTAGCGAGGAACTCGGTGGCCTTCTGGTCATTGCCAACTTGGGCAAACTGGAATGCAACGGCGCCGGTGCCATAGCGGGAGCGCTGAGCAGCCTGGACAGCATACTGAACTGTCTCGACCAAAGTGTTCTGGTTCTCGCCAGCTGGCTGACCGTCCGTGATACTAAGGATCAGAAGGGGCTTGCGCATTTGGCCGTTGAGCTTCTGAATCAGGATTGGGTCGATGACCTTCTTGCGCAACTCGGTGCCGAATGGAGTGAGACCCTTGTAACGCTTGCGCGACAGGATCTGCTCAACCTGCTGTTCGCTGCGGATGCCAGATACCTCGTTTGGTGGGAGGTCCTCGTTCATGAAGCGCAAGTCGATACCGTCATCATCGAACAGAGTGGCAGCGAAGACAGCTCGTTGCAAGATAAGCTGCAGGTCCTTGATACGCTCTCCGTTTTCCTCGAAAGACATCGATCCACTGTCGTCAACGTAGATGACCACATCGTACAGTGCCAGTCGCACGATATCGTTTGCAATCTCTTTCTGAATGCGCCACGCCTGACAAAGACGATCGACTGACTGCGCAGCACGAGCTGCGATCTGAGGCAGCATCTGTGCGCCTGGTGTGCCTGGTCCGTAGAACGCCTGCAACTGCTTCTCTTGAACGGCGCGCTCGAGCTCGCGCTGGTAGCCCTGAACGTCGGCCGGGCCGCTCATACCTCCCTGAGGTGGGGCGCCGTACTGCTGTTGACCCGGAGGTGGTTGCTGTCCGTAGCCAGGAGCGCCGCCCAGTGGAGGCGCGCCATATTGGCCTTGCGGTGGTGGAGGTCCGCCCTACAGAGGATCACTTGTCAGCTGTGCACATGCATTGTTTGCGCAATGTCATAGATGTCACGAACGTAGCCGCCGTAGCCACCTTGCTGCTGTTGCTGCTGGTAGGGCTGGGATGGATAAGGCGCAGGACTGTATGGCTGTTGCGGTTGGCCGTATGGCGATGGTTGACCCGGATATGAGCTAGCCCCTCCCTGTGGTCGCGGTGGCGGTGGAGGAGGTCGCTGATATCCTTGACCAGGCGCCGGCGAGCCGTAGCCTGGTTGACCGTAGCCTTGTTGTTGCGGCGGATATCCTTGTTGTTGTTGATATGCGCCGCCTGGCTGAAGAGGTGCTGGAATAGCCGAGGGCGGACCTTGGCCTCCGGCAGCGAGTCGAGATGCGAGAGGCATGCAGGGTGTTTCTTGTGTGTGTGTCGGGATGGTGCAGAATGCAAAGGCGACAAAAGTGTCGCGAGTGTAGGAGGGTAGAATGAAAGAGAGGTGCAACGACTCACCTGCTGCTGTCCACCCGGATAAGCTTGGTACTGCTGTTTTTGACCGGGCTGTGCAATGATGATGAGCAAAGCTTTCTTGACTGCGTCACATGCTCGTTTCGTTACTTACGTATGCGCCTTGCTGCTGCCCGCCCGGCGGCGCACTGCCATAGTTTGCTACTGCGGCAGTGCCTCCCTCTGCATGCAAAGTCAGTACATCTCTAAGACATGCGGAGGCGCCAAGACTTTACGAGCGGCTGCGAGCTTCGATGCCAACTTGATTCATTGTCAGCATATGTCTCCTCATCGTTGTTCTCTTTGAGAGATATGATATGTTTCTGAGTGATGTCAGCGGTTCCCCGCCGCGGGGTTGACTTACGCCCATTGTTGCTGTTCTTTGCTGGAAGTGGTTGGGGGAGTACGTGTTGATGAAGTCGAAGTGAGGGTAGGCACGTCGGCAAGGGAGATCTCTCGTGCCTTATGAGGTGTTTGTTTGTTGCAATGATGAGGAGCATCAGTCTCAGCTGAGATTATTCTTCTGCACACCGTCACAGCGAAGCTATCAAGCTAGCGAGCACAGCCACACACAGTTCGATGTTCAGGGCCAGCACGCCGACCCCACTCACTCTGCATCGTGCCACAAGCTGATGAGAGGGTCTGGAATACTGTTGCGACCATCGCTGCGAGTACTCGAGTACCTCGTACGCAAAGGGCGTATTCCCGCCTCGAGCATGGCCGTCGTTGCTGTGGAAGAAAAGAAGGAGGATGCGGAAATTCTCGCGCCTCCTCCCAAAGTCGCCATCACGCCCTGCGATCCTTGGCCACGACCATACATCCTCGACGGGACACTGCGCAGAGTCGCGCCATATCATTTCACATACAATACGTTCTGCAAAAAGAGATGGCGAGGGCGCGAGATTTTGGAGATTTTCCAGGATGAGTTCAGAGATCGGCCGGTCGAATACTACGTATGTGTAAGGGGACGGAGCACAAGCAAGGACATTCGCCTGACTGACACGTGTAGCAAGGTGCGATCGAGAGCGGCGCCATTCAGCTGAACGGAAAGCCAGTCCCGTCGACGTCGACGAAAGTCACCAACGGCGACATCATCAGCCACACCCTCCACAGACATGAGCCTCCTGTCACAGCGCAGCCGATCGGTGTCGTGCACGAAGATGAAGATGTGATTATCATCAACAAGCCTGCCGGTGTTCCAGTGCATCCCGCAGGACGATACAACTACAACTCGGTCGTTGAGATTATGCGCGCAGAACGAGGACATCGGTTCAATCCCTTGCCATGCAACAGACTGGACCGTTTGACAAGCGGCGTCATGTTCATTGGGAAGCACAAGAAAGCGGCGGAGAGGATCACGGAGCAGCTCATGGGCAGGACAATGCGCAAAGAGTATGTTGCTAGAGTCATTGGAGAGTTTCCGGATGGCGATGTGGTGTGTGAACAGCCGATTCTACAAATCTCTCCAAAGCTCGGCCTCAACAGAGTGCGGGCCAATGGGAAAGAAGCGAGGACTGTATTCAAGAAGCTGGCATACTATCCGCCTCGCAATGGACACGGCATTGGCTATAGCATTGTCCGTTGTCGACCGTTGACGGGCCGAACACATCAGCTGCGCGTGCATCTCCAGTTCCTAGGGCACCCGATATCGAACGATCCAATCTACAGCAATCAGCGTGTCTGGGGTACAAACCTGGGCAAAGCATCGAGCACCGGTGACGACGATGAGGACATCATTAGCAGGCTGTCGCGCATGGGTAAAGAAGATGTCGCAGAGGCTGTCGCTTACCATGACGAAATGGTTGATGAGTACAATCGCAAGAAGGCAGAAAAGATGACAGGCGAGCTTTGTGAGATTTGCGACACCCCACTATATAGCGATCCGGGCGCGCATGAATTGGGCATCTATCTTCACGCCCGAAAGTACGCAGATGCGGATGGAGCATGGAGCTATGAGACGCCACTTCCAGAATGGGCACTACCGCCGCCAGGGTACGAAGGTCCCAAAGAAGCCAGTATAGAAAGCGATCCACTGGCCATAGATGTTGAGAAGCTCACACTGAAAGACATACACGAGAGCGAACAGAAAGAGGCTACTGCAGCTGCATGAGATGCTTCCTACGACAAATATCCTACAGCTGGTACTTTAGATCGACGGGCGCGGCCTCGCCCGTCAACATCGCCTCGACGATCTGGCCATCCGTCAAAGGCCCCTCGGCTCTTAAGATCTTCTCGGGCCTACCTTTCACCCAAGCATTAATATCTTGATGGACATTGCTAGTTGTGTCTGCAGCGTCAATCATGCTTCCTTCCCCACCAGTGGGCTTGACAGTCACTATTTAGGTGAAGAAGTTGGCGGAGTCGGTTCACCTTCGCAAGCCACACTGAAGTCTCCATTCATGAAGGTGCTACCAAAGAAGATAAAAACACCTGCTACTGAGCCATTGTCAAGCTGCAAAATTCGCAGCCAAGGTATCTGCTGGAGGTAGGGGGGCCGCAATAAAGACGGTGGAACCTGAGACCCGCTTGACCTTTCCTTCACTGCCAAGGAGCCGAGGAATTCCAGCTGCAAGATGCACTCAAGAGTCTAGCAGGTATCCTCCTTGATACTCAGGCTTCTGGCGCCACTTGGTGTTGGTGTACTTCCAGCCATCTGCTATGAAGAAATGGATTCTTGCGTTGAGCATCTGGATCTTGCCGAGCGTCTGGACTTGCTCTGCTGCTTTAGAGAATGCATCGGTATTACGGAAGTTCTCTGCAATACTGAAGGTGACCTTGCTTGCATCCGTGTTCTTCTTGTGCCAATCTAAGAGCTCTCGTGCCGTAGCCATATCTTAGGCAAGCGGCTTTTCTGCGAGTACGTATTTCCTTGCTGCCAGAGCTTGCTTGATGAAGGTTGGTGCCACCAGTATGGCGATAGCAACGATGACCGCCTCGATATCATCTCGTGCGAGAAGTTCGCGGTACGATTTCTCTGAGTCCGCGGAATACAGATCGACCCCGGCAAGGTCTTTCGAAGACGCTTGTGCAGACTTCAAGGTCCGGGAGTAGATGGCTTTTAAGTCGAGGTCGTCACAAGCCTGCAAAGCGGGAAGGTGTTCATCCACCATGAAGATACCACTGTCAATAATGGCCACGCCGATCTTGCGAGCCTTTGCGAGGGAAGTGGCAACTGCAACAAACCAACCAGTGAGATTGTGAGTGCGAGACGGCCTTTATATCTTTGCTTAACATTCTCAGCTCCGCTTCAGGGCTGTTTCCTTGCAGCGATACAACACAGGGCATGTCTTGTGCTCAGCTTGAGCCACTGGGACAAGCCATGGCAATCGTACTGCTAAAGCGAAGCCTTGAGCGAGACCTGAAGCGTGGCTTACACATAAGCATACGATGAATCGTGGGTGCAGCGCGGGTATGCTTCACGGGATATGTGACAGTCATACGACATAGGCTAATGTCACATAACGCTGCAGCATCACCGAAGCGTCTCACTGTAGTATTGTTGCCCCCTCGAGCTGAATTCATCAGCATCACTGTTGCTCGTCTGGGCCAAATTTTCCCGTCGCTAGTGGGTGTCCTGCGGTAAGGGCCTTGCCGTGGCTGTTCCCATGCTCGCGGCAAACCTGGACATGGTCACCAACAAACTGGCACTATCGTCTGCTAGACTGCTACCACGATATCGAGTCCGGTATCTTCATGCTATTCCGTCAACTTCTTGCTCAGTGCTCCCCGATTCTTGCGTACTCCTACTTCCTCCGCGCCGTTCGTCACCCATCCCTACCACGCACATTAGATCACACGATACTTCCACGTGCGACGTACAGCCGCATGCTGACGCCCAACAACAAAGATCTGTCCAAGTTGACTGCTCATAGGTTGCTGTTCAGACGCCGTCCTTCGCCTGCAATAACCAGTCAGCTATGACGGCGGCTAACGGATGTCCCTTCTCCCGCCACCTCTGCCCATCTCCATGGGTACTCCCATACCACACCCAGGTATAGATAGTATTGTGCAAGCATCCGCGTCTTTAGCCAGGACAAAGGTCGCGGACCATATGCCCAGATCGGTGGGCATCAATGGCGTTATCGAAGCTTTCTGGCCTGGACTCATAAGCTTATGGAGGGGAAGCCACTGGAATGTTGCTGATATCTAGTCATAGTGGAGGGTCACATCGATGCTGACGCGGCAGACACTCTTCTGGATCTGCTCTCCTTCCTTTCAACTTTGTCGGTATCCGGCTGGCTGAAGAAGTTTGTCGAGATACGGCACAGTTTGCAGACGAGCACAATAAGTTCGACTCTACATGCCCATCATACTCTAATGATCATGTCGCTGGACATGTCCCGAGAACACATTTTAGTGCTGCCCCAATCATGCATCCATCAAGGACGACTCCCAGGACCTTGTTGTTGGCCAATGTCTGCCCCTCGCTAAGTAGATTAGCGTCAAACCCCAGCAATCAGCATGAGTGCCATTCGGTGGTATCTTGGTGGAGATACTCTGCATGCAATGAGCATTATATGCTCGCCTCTTGCGTGACGAATGTCGCAAGATAGGCGGAGCGTCTGCCGGCAGTTGCCAACCACGACTTTGAATGCCTATCAAACAGTATCAGGACAACGGTCTGATTGATATATGCCTTGTCTCAGGTAGCCATCAAGGTCTTGTGAAGCTGCTAACATTCCAGCAGTCAATATGGCATCTTCCCCAGAGGCTGTGGTCCCTATAGAGGTCACCAAAGCTGTCGATATTTCCAGAGACACATCGCTCGACGAGAAGAAAGCACCAATCGCTAGTGATTTCGAACTCGTCCCCTCAGACAAAGATGGCGAAGTCGAAGTCATATCCGAAAGCGACTACACTCCAGAACAGTACAAGAAGGTTCTCAGGAAGATAGGCACGTTGCGAACCCTCTCACATCATTCCCTCCCTAACCAACGGGACATTAACCTCTTCACTCTTCAGACCGCTTCCTCCTCCCCCTTATGTGGTTCTGCTACGGTGTCCAACAAACCGACAAAACCGCATTATCAACCCAAGCCATCTTCGGCCTCCGCGAAGACACACACCTCGTCGGCCAACAATACGCCTGGCTCACCACAATCTTCTACATCGCCTACCTTTGCGGCGAGTTCCCCTCCAACTTCCTCCTCCAGCGCTGGTCCCTGGGCAAGTCGCTGAGTATCTACATGTTCTTCTGGGGCGTGGTTGTCACCTGCATCGGGGCCGCGCAGAACTGGAGCCAACTTATGGCTCTCAGAGCTCTCCAGGGATTCTTTGAGTGTACCATCTCTCCGGGGTTCGTCCTGGTTATTGGAAGCTGGTATAGAACTGAGGAGCATAGTTCCCGGACATTGTTCTTTCAGAGTGCGAATGCGGGGTTTGGAATTATCGCGAGCTTGGTTATGTACGGTATTGGGAGTCATGCGGAGAAGCATGGTGGGTTGGCGGCGTGGAGGTGTATTAGTTTGTTCCTTGGGGCGTGTACGGTGGTGTTGTCGTTGATTTGTTTTGGCCTGCTGGGGAGTCCGAAGGAGGTGTTTTGGTTGACGCAAGAGGAGAGGAAGATTGCGTGAGTATAATCAGAATGCTTACGATGGCGGGTTTTGCTCACATGACCTCGCAGACAAGCTCGTGTCGTTCAGAACAAGGCTGGTCGAGACGTTACTGGCGTCAAATGGGCGTGGTACCAAGTCCGCGAGGCTTTCAGAGATCCTCAGCTCTGGTTCTCCCTGCTTAACGCTTTCCTCTCGTCGGTCCCCAATGGGTAAGAACCTCTTCCTCCCCATCCCATCATGCCGTTCGACACACTGACACCCCATCGCAGCGGCCTCAGCACCTTTGGCAGCATCATCTACCAATCCTTCGGCTTCACCGAACTCCAAGTCCTCCTCGTCGAGATCCCTCGGTCCGTTGTATCCGTCCTCATCTTCGTCGCCGTCGGCATCTACACCCGCAAGGTCCCCAACCGGCGACTGTTCATCATGGCCGCGGCCTGCGTACCATCCTTCGTCGGTCTCCTGGCAATGTCCCTGCTCCCCAATACCCCACATTACAAATGGACCAAATGGGGAATGTACTTCATCACCGTCCCCTTCGTGCTCGCAATGTTCCTTGCCTGGACACTGATCCCTTCAAACGTGGCTGGCCGAACGAAGAAGACGATTGTCAGCTCAGCGACGTTTGTCGGCTATTGTGTTGGGAACATGGCGGGCGCCCAGATCTTCAAGTCGGACGATGCGCCGAGGTATGTTCCCGGGACGATTGGGTCTTGTATTTGTTTAGGCTTGGAGGGGCTGTTGATTTGTGCTTGGAGAGGGTATTACATGTGGCAGAATTGGAAGCGAGATAAGGCTGCTGCTGCCAGTGGGTTGAGTAAAGAGGAGCAGGAGAGGATTGGACGGGAGATGGGAGAAGCGAATATGACGGATCTCGAGAACCCGCATTTCAGGTACACCATGTGAGGGCGGGAATTAGAGATAGACCAATTTTTTTGCTCTCGATCCGGACGGCAAGGTGTTGCAAACGGCATGACTGCGTCAGCGAAGACGAGGGCTGTCATTCGACTCTTCCGAGAGTCCACAGATGAGAACAATAAAAGAGTAGATAGAAGCTGAGAAGAACAGCTGCAATGTAATCACCGGTCTTTGTATCATCGCAAAGTTCCATGCGGTCACTTTGATGGATTACTCGTTGATAGTGCGAAGGAAAGAGGAGGCAAATGAAGCTGTGAACGAAAGCATAGTTGCTTCCATGCCATTCGAAGTTGACCAAAGTCTCAGCGAGACGTTGATCTGATTAAGCGCTGTAGTCGCGCAGTACCAAACCCGTGTGCTCCACGAGCTGCACGCCCTACTCAAGGTCTTCGGGATGAAGTATAGTGACAACAGTAGTGTCCATGCCATGCATCTCTTTTGTAAAGCGGCAGTTCTCGCCATTGATACAACCAATGCCTCGCAAAGAGCCCTCAGTCATCTTCGGGTAAGGACAGTGGTGACCATAGATGCAATCGAACTCCATGCAGGCGGTACCCTTCTTGCATACCGTCTCTCGAGCGACAACACGAAGCCACTTCAGATCATCCTTGGAAAGCTTGGTGTCGTGCTTGTGCGGGCAGTTGCCGTTGCCACTATTCCAGTGGCAGCAGCCGCGGCCGATGTAGTGCTGATTGCAGTACTTCATCTTCTTGAGCTCGTAGACACGGTTATGATTGTACTCCATCTGAGCATCAACACGGAAGCCATCCTTGTTCTGGCGGATGACCGATCCTGTGGCGATCTTGACATCGGATGGCTTCCTGGTCAGATCCTGGAGTGGCAGCCCAGCTGATGCACGTGCAATGTTGGCCCAACCACCGCCGCGGGTGCCAGCACCGGGCGCTGCAGCTGCAGGAGTTTCGGAAACGGCTGTCGACGAAGCGATTGAGTTGGTGCGTGTGAGATCTCCACGGACAGACTGAGCTGGAGTCGTTATGCCCGGCGAAGGTAAGGTCTTCGGACTGTAGAGCGGTGTATCTGGCGCTGGGGTACGCGTAGCTGAAGTGAAGACGCCGCTGGCTGGGTTGAAAGCATTCTTCGAGTCCTGTCGAGCACGAGGCAGATCTGTGAGAAGATACGGAGGGCTCAGGTTGGTCTTGCTTTCTCGGAAGAGGCCTTCGAGCTTCTTCTTGTTGAAGGGGAGTTTGGCCAGCTCCTTTTCGAACTTGACACCTTCCAAGAGGGTAACGCGGCTTCGCGCTTCATCATCGAAAGCATAGCCTTCAAGCAGGCGTGCGAAGCCGTTGTCATGACTGCAACCGACCAGTATATGCCGACATTGGTAGTTCCAAATATGCAGCTTGAATTCGGCGTTCATCTTGACGTCAGCTCTGTCCTTGCCCGGACCAACATCGATGAAGGTGAAAAGGTCGCCACTGTTGGTGAATCCGCGGACGAATTCGGTGATGATCTCTGGCGAGCTTACAAGACCAGCACGGCGGCAGGTTTCAGCGAGGCCGCTGACGTTGGCATAGACTCGTGCAACAACCTTGAAGTCTGAAGGACAGTCTTTCAACGTTGTCTTCGCCCACTGCTGGACCTCGTCTCTGAGCCGCTGGGCAGCCTCCTGGCCACCCTTCTCGCCGAGACGTAGAAGAACGTTGTTGAAGATCATCCCGTCGCCGTCGATAAGGATCAACATGAAGGCTTCGCGATTCTAGCACGAGACTGTCAGCGTGTGCGTGTGTATTGCGGAGGCCAACACAATGCCATGAACTTACAAGCATTTCTGTCATGCGGTGCATGTAGCTTCGATACATCTCCTCATTGTTGGTGATCGGCTGCGTCGATCGGTTGCTGCGTTCCTCTTCGAGTTCCCGAGCGAGTTCATCGTGCTTGCCTTCAAGGTAGGCATATCGAGCTAAGATTTCCTGGTAGTGGTCAGTCACACAGTTTGCCCGGCTTGCTCCGCATGTGCATTACCTCAGTCAATTTGTCCTTCATCGACTCCTTGTCCTTCAGCCACTCGAAACGCTGATATAAGTTGGCGGCCGAGCCGTTGTTTTCAACGGGCGGTGTGGCAACGCCATGGCTGCGAACACCGTTGCCAAAGAAGCGACTGCCATTTCCTCCACCCAAACCCGCCAAATGAGGATTGCCGTTGCTATTCGTTGCGCAAAGACCGTTCATCGAGCTTGCCATTGAGCCACTGCGGCGAGGAGTGCCTATTGGATCCAGTGATGCCATGCTGAAGTTGAGTGGGATGTCGAGATCCGGGTCCGAATCGCCAAGTGCTGCAGGCATTTCCGTGGTATTGAGTGGCTGTGATGATGTTTGATGAATTTGGTGCTCTGTGGTAGTGTTTCCAAAGTTCAGGCGGTGGCGGACGACGTTAGTGAAAAAAAGTGATGGCCGTGTTCTCAAAGTGGAAGAATTAGACTTTCGGTAGATTTTCTCTGGGATGCGAGTTCTGACTCGACGATGTGTCGGCAAGGTAGGGGGATGAAGCGTATGGCGGCGAATGTGCGCGTGGCGATGCGGCAGGTCATGCAGTCGGGCTCTCGATATTCAGACGCCTTGACCGCGCGCGACACGCCACGCACAGACAGCGGGAGCGCGCCGGGAGCCAGGAAGGGGCGTTTGCAAGCGACGCCAGCAGCGAGAAAGTGCAGCAACCTCCCCACTCGTTGGCGCGGCAGCTTTCCTTCCGCGCAGACGACCTTCGAACGCTCTCAGGAACGCGGTGAGGACGCTGCCACGGCTGCGACGTGATGCGCCGGTGCGCGTCATGCTGGACTGGGCCTGTTTCACAGCGGCAAAACTTCTCACGAATCGAGCTTAGCCTTGGCGCCGCCGTGTAACGCGAAAGACATGTACAACCAACTCGAGTGGCGTTGTCTGTCTCTCGCCAGATGGCGTGAAGCAACAAAGCGCGTGCTGGCAACGCAGAAGCGGTCTTGTCAGACGTGAATCGGACGTGAGTCGCGCATGCGGGAACTTCTGGACGTCTTGGACATCTACGGGACATGTTTTGCTGGAATCACGTCTTTTACAACAAGTTAGCCAATCCGCGTCTCAACTTCGGCTCTGACATCAATCGTCAATCACGCTCGACCAGGATGCGACCAAATCAACATTACCTCTCACAAATGCTACAGTGCATCTGTCTGCTTGAGCTGCGTCGACTTGAGTCTTGCGCGCTTACAGCAATATATTCTCTCAACCGCGGAAGGGCCACTTTGATCTCCTGCGCGGAGCCGCTGTATGCTTGTTGCGTCTATTCTCTACGCTCGTGTATCAGCAAAAACAGTAACGATCGAAGCAATGAGTCTAAACCCACAGTCTACTTCTAGTGAGACGGATCGAGCCACCTGGAGTGACTGTAACCCGGTAGCTGCCCTCTTGCCAAGAACTCAAATGGCCTCACCCGCCGGTCTCGTCTTGCTTCCGACCAATGCTAGGCCTCCCCATCCATCTTCTTCACCATACCTCATCATTCCTTCTTCCACTCCTCAAACTCTTCGGCCAAATGCTCCTTCAGCTTGGAGATCTTGTTCCCAAAGTTCTTCCTGCAACGCCAGCAATGCATATCTGCTGGAAAGTGACGATAGTACCTCCGGTGGTCGTCCTCTGGAAGCGGAAACTGGTCCAGTGATACGAAGAAGTCGGTTGTGAAGGAAAGATAGTGGTTGGTCTTCTTCATCGGCTCGCTGACCATGTCGCGAGACAGAACGTGGATGTGAAGAAGGTTCATACTCGGATTCGCATGGATCCCAGATGTGACCTCTTTAGACCAGTCGCGTCCCACAGGCAGCTCGTCTGGCGGATGCTCTGCTTCCATAGCCTCTATCCTCGCCTGTTCTGCCTTGGAATACTTTCCAAAGTTTCGCCGGAGCTCTTCTGCAACGATACCACGAACCTTCTTCTCTTCCTGCTTGCACTCTTCAAGGAATTGCACATCATCGAAAGCGTCCTGTGGTCTTAGAACGTTCTTCTTCGGATCCCGCGGAAGAATAAGCAAGTGTATCCAAGCTTTTGGGAACAGATCTCTGATGATCGTGAATTTGTCGTTGAAGTATACGACTCGACTCTGTGGGAACGAAGCCGGGTCTCTCGTGTATGCTGCTAGGCCGTCGCGTCCAGAGAACAGTGTCTGCTTAGTCGGCGCGTCAATGTTGCTAGCGGGTTGTTTCTTCTTTGGTTTCATCATTTCTGTGACTATATCAGAGATCAGACTTCATGAAGACGATCTAAATGGAAGCGAGCGTACCTAAAAGCAAAGGGTTCAAGGTCAGCGAGCATCTCAGACAGGGAATTAGGTGCCTAGAACCCTTCAGTCTACTCACAGGCATTGGGTCGTTCGGAGGGAGGAAACTGATCGGTTGGCTGCTGACCAGGAACAGCTGTGCCTGTGACATGGTCGGGCGTCGGCTCATCGAAGTCGTCTGCGGATGCATTGGTGGCCATTGTAGGTGAATATCGGGCGCGAAGGGCACGCAGCACAGTGGCAAGCTCAGCGGGAAGAAGGTGAATAGGAATGTGTGGACGGAAATGTTGATTTGGTGAGTCTTGCCATGGAAGAACCCCGCTCTGTCAGAGGGGCCTCGAAGGTCCGCCAAGTTCGGCTTTCCGTGATCGCATCATGCATGTCGCGCTTCGCGTCTCCCACCGAACTGCTTCCATTCACTTCTTAACAAACTTGTTGTGCTGCCTTGCTTGTGCTTCGCTCCTTTCCAAACGACATATAGCACCCTACTGGCTCTCGAAATATCATTCAACATGCCTACCTCACGGTCTGCTCGCAAGCAGCAGAGCCGTATTGCCTTTACGCCACTACCATCCTCTTCGCCAGCAGCCAAGGACTACCACCAGCAAATCCGTGACCGCGCCGCTGCCGTCACTCTCGACAGCTCGCGAAGCTCATCAAAGCGGCGAAAGCTCTCCACCATACCAACGCCCGCTGCGTCACTCGATAGACCGCTCAAGGCTTCAAAAGAGCCTGTGCCTGCGAACGACACTGATCTTTACAGCGATGATGAGCCTATTCTACCAACACAGCGCAAACCTCGCGCTCAGCAGCAACGTCTTGATTTCAGCTCAGCCCGGGATCCCGAAAGCCTCGACTCCCGGGTAAGACTGCAATCAACTCGCGCGAAGTCGTCCAGCACCTCGAAGAACGGCCTGTTCAGCTCTCAAGGACAGCAAGCGCTCATCGACCTGTCGAGCGACTCGGAGGCAGAGCTGCCGGTGCTCAAGAAGAGGGCAACTCGCAAGCTCATGAAAGAAGAGGATCGAGACGACGAAGAAAGTGACGCGATCACATCCACTGCGATACGCCGCAGACAAAAGCGCGTGCTACAAGAGAGCGAGGACGAAGACGGAATGCCGACCACGACGGGCAAGCAGAAGCGAAAGCCAAAACGCAGGGGTTCCCACAGCAGCTTCATCGTTGATTCACCACCAGCGGCAGCGGACAGCGACGACGATGTCATTCTCGTCGAGCGACCCAGCAAGAAACGACGAAGGGGAGCAAGTGAGAGTGGAGACGAAGAGGACAGACAGGAAGAAGATGAGGAGAAGACACCAAGCAGACGAAGACTGAAGCAGCGGAGAGTGCTTTCACAGCAGGAAAAGGACGATCTGGCTGAAGACGTTGGTGATCTGGGTGCTAGCAGCGATTTTGAGTTCAATCCAGTGACATCACAATCAACTCAGAGAAGTGCTAGGCAAGCCGCGTTGGACAGGCTCAGACGCAAGCGTACAGGTCAGTTGCTGCAGGTTGCCGAAGACAACGAAGAGGTTGAGGAAGAAGGAGAAGGAGAGGACGAACGTCAGGAAGAAGCCTATGACAACGACGAGGAGGAAGACGAAATACATGTCGCCAGCAGCCGCCACATCTTCAGGCCGGATGAAAACGACGATGATTTCGTGGTTGAGGAGGAAGAGGAAGGACCTCTTGGGGTGCCAGATAACGGCCTCCCGATCGAGTTCACCAAGTATGCTTCGATGAAACCAAAGGAACTCTTCAAGTACGCGGTCGAATGGATGGTGCAAAAGAAGATAAACCCAGCGTTCATGAGCGACGACCAGCTCTACAATCTCACCTTCCGGAAGCTTGACGACGAAGTGAGAGGGCTTGCTGGATCGAAATTCACATCATCCGCATGGAAGCCGGAATTCATTCTCGCTTTGCAAGCCCGTCCTGAGATGGCGTTCGAGGAGCTCGATCGCACAGCTGCCGAGCACTACCTTCGAGACAAGTGTGACGCATGCAATCGGAGTCAGCATCCAGCTACGTGGGAGATCCAATTTCGCGGTCAGCCATATCATCGCGACACTTTAGAGGATGTCGCGAACGATGACGATGAGGGCGAACACGAGGACTCGGACGACTCCGACGCCGAAGAGGGTGATCGGGCAGATAGACCGGCATGGGATGCCCAAGACCGTGAAATCGTGCCGGAGACACACATTTTCTACGTCGGCAAGTTTTGCAAGGCGAACGCAGCGACCGCGCACAGCCTTCAACACTGGCGACACGCTCTGTATGACTGGGTCGTCACCTTCCTTACTGGGAGAGGTTACTTCAACGCGGACCGACTTGTAGAGCGTGAGAAGTGGAATACCAAGAAGCGACGCAAGTACGCAAACAAGATCGTCGATTCGATGGAGCGGGATGGTGAGGTGAAGCGTTTATGGCGGAGTTTTCGGGAACAGGTCGATGTGGCAAGGCATTCCAAGGAGGGTGGTAGGTTCGCGCCGTCTAGCCCTTGAATGAGGTCTAGTTAGCGCTTCGCGTCGCTCGAGGTGACAGGCTGTAGCTGAGGCACTGAGCTGATCCGCTGGTGCATCTTATCATACTGCGTAGGTATATCTCGTCGCCATTGTCGTACCTGGTCGGATGAATATGGTGGCGCCTTCGGGAGCTATTTGACCTGGCCAGGCTGCAACGATTGTAGATCCACACTGGATGGTAGTGGAGTGGCGCATAGTGTTTCTCGAGTTGACACGCTGTAGCTGAGGTACTGAGCTGATCTGCTGCTGCACTCAATCAGACTGTGCAGGTGTATCACGTTGAGATGGAGATCTGCCGGCAGATGTTGTTGCTGAGCACGAAGCATTCGAAGTGGTTGGCTGCATGCTGCATACAGGGTTCTGGATGTCGACAGAGGAAAGTACGACTCCGACTTCATCGAGGGTGGTCGTGCCTTCCTCATGTACGACTTGGCCCATTTCGCACCGCAAATCTAATCGGACCGCACCTGTAATCATTGTGTTCTCTGGCTTTGTGGTCTTGACCAAATTGACTTCCATCTCGAATGTCCCAGGAATTGCGCTCTCAGAACGGGGTGTTGCGGCCTCCGCCAGCATGGCAGTTACACCGAGCGCCAAGACGATCGCATTCGCTGTATCAGTAGTACGATCGAAGCCTGAAGAACTATCTGTTGGAGGCAAGCAGGACATCTGTTCATCTCTTACCACTTGCTAATACTTCCAGAATATATCCGCCTCCTGAAACAGCATGTGGCGAAAGGCAAGCGAGACCTTACCATCAGTAGCCAGCACCACCACCTGGACAGGTCTTCTTACTGGCGATCAGAGGCTGAACGTATGAAGGAGGTCGTGAAAGCTTGGGAAAGCCATGCCATCGATTTGCAGAAGGAGCTTGACGCTGCCAAGAACAAAGCCGATGCAGCAAGACCTTCCAGCCCGACCAAGAAACGCAAGAAGGTCGACCAAGACACTGTCCCAGTACCTCGCTCGCCGAAGAAGTCAAGAGTCTCTATGCCCACACCACCAGCGATGCCTGCGTTTCTACACCATCCACAAGCTGATGAGTTCAGCCAAGCAGGGGAGACAGGTATACCTATCTGACCTCACCTCTCGTACAATCATGAGACTAACAAATGCCAGGCGACATTCTGCTACGCAGCGTCTTCCACATCCATGCCATCATTAGGAGCAACCTCAAGGCTGAGCCGCTCGAGTTGGCTTACCACATACAGAAGGCTTCGTCTGCACTACCAGCAACTGTTCTGCGGCATGCCCAAAAAGCAAACGTCACAAATCTGGACGACTTGAAAGGAGTCCTGAATGTTGCCCATCGTACAGTAGTGTCGATTCTCGTCGGCTTCAACAGACTGAGGCACGTCCCAGGAGGCAGTGCGCTTCAAGGACGAACCACCTATGCTATTGTGCAAATGTTCAAGAATCTACTTTCTGGTCTGGAACAGCTGTCTTCAGCTGATGCAGACACACAACTATCGGGCAAATCTGCATCGTCCCTACAGAAGCAGGTTAGCAAGTTTAAAGCTAAGGCCAAACCCGAGCAGTCGGCCACAAAAAGCACCGCTTTGCTCAGCATGTACACAACCTTCATATGTGGCCTGATCGACTCGCTAGAACCCAAACTGGAGGCGAATAGGTCCTTGTTTGAAGGCATCAGCTACTGTGTGCTGGACAGACTGGGCAGTCGCCTCTTCATCACCGTCTTTGGCCACGCAAGAGGAACCACGATCTCAGACGAGATCTTGCAAAGCAATGAGACACAAGATGAGATCGAGGATGTCGAGGATCCACCGCTGACGGAGACCCAACTCAAGCAAGTCCGACTCGAAGCTCCATACCTCGTCCACCTACTGAACAAGATCATGTCATCGGCACCGGCATATCTTGGATCGACAACGAGCACTAAGTCAACCAAGGCAAAGTCAACCAAGGCAGCGTCGAAAGGTACATTGTCGATTGCAGCGAAGGAATGCTTGCAGCGGACGCTGGTCAATGGTGTCTTTGGTGTCGATGAGGCAGACGATGATGGCCTATTCACGGACTGCATGAGTATGCCTTTGGCTGGAGAGGACATTCCGATGCCCAAGCTGAAAGACGCGGATGTGCAGGAATGGTTTAAGGAGGAAGTTTGGCGTCTGCTGGGCTGGGATATCCTGTCTCATGAGAAGCTTTGAGGGAAGCCAGGTAGCTCTCCCCACTTAGCAAGATTTTCCTCTTACTTGTTCCGTAGCTTTGGCTAACAGCATTCGTTACTTCTCGCCTATATCTTACTATTGTCCTGCCGCTGTCGCCGCTCCTTGGCCATCGCTAGCCCGGCCAAATTTCGGGGCTTTATCCTGAGCTATATATTTTATCTAGCTTCCTCAACAGTACCTAACTAGCATGTGTCCCACCATCAAGCATAGCTTGAGTTCGGTTCTATAGTGTAGCGGTCATCACATCGGATTCTGAAAAGTTTAGGTCGATTTGATCGATACAAGTCGATCTAAGAATGACGGTCTTCCGGGAACCCAGGTTCGATTCCTGGTAGGACCTGCTCTTTTTGCTCCATAAGGCGTTTCATACATCCATAAGGCGTTTCATACAGAGGTGTGATTGTCGAGATATTATCAAAAGTATGTGGGACGTAAGAATCTGCTTTGGCCCGTGATTTTCGCCTTTTTTGCCATACTCGCCGAGCCCACGACTTACACACGTACTCTCCTCGCCCTTCTGATTCTGTTGCATTAGATCTCATCACTTTGGAGGACATGTCCATTGAGTTGTGTACCATATAGTGGTGGCATGGTATCTGACACAAACTCAAGTCTTGACGTTCTTAACTCGTAGGAATTGCTTTCATGAAACGGAAGCTATCATAGGCAGATATAATGCAATGATATTGTCACCCTTTTTTGTCTACGTTGCTTCTACCAGGTACTCCGTTCCCCTGTGGTGTCACTATCACACAGTGTCTTGCTTGCGCTGCAAAAAGACACCCTACTTCGGACAGCGGCCTCTCGTTGTACCGTGAGGGCGATGCATGGCATCCAGTACTCGCCGAACCTGCACAACTCCTGATACGATGCCACTGCGTGCTCGTTCCTGATACCACCAGGACTTCTTCGAACAACCTTTTGCTCTGGGCTGCCAACTTGACCCTCATGTCCGCGGCAGAACTTTCCGTTGCACCAGCCATTGTGCACTGGTGGCATCAAGCTATGGTCTCATCCACCATGCAATGTCGAAACGAAGACGATATTGTCGCCTGACTGGACTTCATACTTGTCTTCTCCCTCAAGTTCCCAGTCTGCGTCGTTGATCAAAACCAGAACACCAGGCCGCCTGTGCACATCAGCAAAGGCCTTCTGCTGTGGTCCTTGAAGCCATCGACCTACACTGTGTCATCCAGCACAAACATGTCCTTCCGCGAATCCTTCATCAAATTGTCGCAGAGCCATTGTATGAGAAAAGCCACATTTGCAGGCTGTCCGATTGAGTCCTTTCCAGGTATTGATATCTTGTGCTTTCGTTGATCTGAAAAGAGCAGCTCAAGACCTCCGCTGACAGCAATCTTAGACGAGAAGTTGACGAGAGAAGAGGAATCAACCTACGTGAACTCTATTGTGAGATCTACAGATGCCGTCATGATGGCCGTGATGCTTTGGCAATGGGTGTCGTCTGTTCTTGCTTGAAGAAGGTTGTGTTGTTGATGTCGCCGGCGAGAAAACCGTTGCTGACCTTGACCTTCGCGGGCAAAATTCGTAGCCAAGCGAAACTCCTTCTAGTCCACAGATTTCTTTCTCTGCACGACACCAAAATGCTTCCGATCATCTAATGGCCACACTGGAGTACATAGCCGCCGGTGGCAACAGACACTCGTCAGCTGCAGACTGGGCGCCGTCATCATTGGCATTTGGCGCTGGCAGCAACATTGCGATATGGAATCCCGATGATGACGCACAACGAGGCATCAAGGCCCTCTTGGCTGGTCATACCGACACTGTCCAAGCTGTCAAGATCGTGAAGCGCGACAGCAGGCGCCTTATCATCAGCGGAAGTGCAGACAAGACGATTCGCTTATGGGCAGCCGACGCTTCACCCAACGGCTTCGAGGAGATTCAATGCCTCTCTGATCACATCGAGTCTATCAATGCGCTCGCCATACTGCCAGAAGCTGGCATCTTTGTATCTGGCTCTGCCGACGCTACTGTGAAAGTGTGGCAATTCGAACACCCAGCAGCTAAGCTCATTCAGTCTATCTCTTTGAAGCCGCGATATATTCCTCTAGCGCTTGCTCTTACTGCACTTCCGAACGGCGACATTGTGCTTGCTGTTGCAGGAACTTCAAATGTAATCCAGCTGTATTCGTCGGATCAGTCTTGCGCCAACTTTGAGCTGCAGGCATCTCTGAGTGGCCACGAAGGCTGGATCCGCTCTTTGGACTTTACGAGGGAGTTTCAAGCTGATGATAGTGATATTCTGCTGGCATCAGCAAGTCAGGACAAATACATTCGGCTATGGCGATTTCGTCAAGGGCAAAAGGAGACGACGACTTCAGCAGCTATTTCAGACGAACTGGCAGCTCCCATTGGAAAGAAGTCACTCACCAATAAGGCACATGAGGTCGGCAAAAGCGGTTCCAAACGTTCCGTCACTTTCGAAGCACTTCTTATAGGTCACGAGGACTGGATATATACAGCACGATGGAAGCCTACCGAGAGCACTGATGGACGTCCGATTTTGCTGTCGGCATCGGCAGACAACTCACTGTCTATCTGGCATGCTGACGCCGCATCTGGCTTGTGGGTATGCAATAGTAGACTAGGAGAGATCAGCTCTCTCAAAGGCTCCACCACAGCTACCGGAAGTACAGGTGGATTCTGGATCGGGCTCTGGCAACCGGAAGGTCAATCCGTGGTCAGCCTTGGCCGAAGCGGCAGTTGGCGCAGGTGGGAGTATGACCAACGTAGTGATACGTGGCTGCAAAAGGTGGGCATCAGTGGCCATGTTGGAGAGGTGCAAGGGCTAGCATGGTCTCCATCTGGTGACTTTCTCTTATCAACAGCATCCGATCAGACGACAAGGCTGCTGGCTGAGTGGAAGAGGGACGGCTTGACATCGTGGCACGAGCTATCGCGACCACAGATACATGGCTACGACTTGAACTGCATCGACTCAATCACTGACCATCAGTTTATCTCAGGTGCCGATGAGAAGCTGCTGCGTGTCTTCAACAAGCCGAAAGCAGTGGATGAGATTGTGTCCAAGCTTGCAGGCAAGACATTCTCGAACTCCAGCGATCTACCTGATACCGCAAATATCCCGGTACTAGGGCTCTCGAACAAGGCGATGAATGGCGCCACCGACGATGACCAGCCGAATGGTCTTGCCAACGGACCAACAAATGTTCATACCGAACACCAAGACACGTCAGCAAGTGGCGTGCTCAACGGATCACTATTCGAGATGGAGCATCCCACGTTCGAAGATCATCTGGCTCGTCATACATTATGGCCTGAGCACGAAAAGTTGTACGGTCATGGCTACGAAATATGCGCAGTGGCTACAAGCAACGATCGATCACTGGTAGCGACAGCCTGCAAGGCCAGCTCGATCGATCATGCTGTTATCCGGTTGTACGACACGAAGGAGTGGCGAGAGGTCAAGCCACCATTGATTGCTCACAGCTTGACGGTGACGAGCCTTGAATTCTCTTCGGATGATTCGTACCTACTGAGCGTTGGTCGAGACCGGCAGTGGGCCATTTTCAAGCGATCTGCGGACGACTCCAGATCGTACTCGCTACATACGTCCAACCCGAAAGGCCACTCGAGAATGATCTTAGACTGCTCTTGGGCGTCAATGAGCAGCGACCACATCTTCGCCACTGCTGGACGAGACAAGTCTGTCAAGATTTGGCGACTGCTCGATGGTAAGGCGGAATGCGTATTTACCCTTGCTATCAACGCGCCTGTCACGACTGTTGCCTTTGATCCTGTCGTTAGCCAGAGTACATTGAGGATCGCGTTTGGCGACGATGCCGGTCGGATTGGTCTCGCGCTGCTGAACGCTGCAACGCTCGAGGTGAAGCAGAGGGATGAAGTCGATCCCCGGCTGACGCATGGCAAGACCATCCATGCTTTGAGATGGAGGCCCCTCGTCAGTGCTTCGAGCACTAGTAGCAAGGCTCAACTCGCATCGGCCAGTGACGACATGTCCGTTAGAATATACAATATCTGATTGGACTGTGCCGAACCGATTGACATTATTGCGAGGAATGATCGTCACAGAACAGCTTTCTGCCGGCGCGACGAGTGGCTTGACCTTGCCGGCCATCCTGGTACTCCCAGCAACCACGTCCCCATCGAGAACATCGGCGCTTCTCGCTTCACGTTAGAAGCTAGGGGTCGTTGTGGTTGTTACTGCATTCGGCTTTCGAATATTGTACCTTGTGCCAAGAATATGTGCACCTGTCCGGAGCCATACGGAGACTGCATGGCATAGGGCGGAGAGCCAGCAAGGTTTCTGCACTCAGATGGCCCTAAACGACAGAGTCAGGACTCGCAGCGTCATACTGTTGCTATCACTTGGCCGTGCATCATAGTGAAAGAGCCGTTCGGGTCCTGCATCCATCTCGCCCAGGCTACTGCGTATTGGTCAAGTCGCTCGCTGCGAATGTATCAGCACGTATTCCTTGGATCGACTTGACAGGGTCCATACCTTGTGACTCCCATACCTCTCGCCATATCCGCAAAGACCCCTCGGATACATCGCGCCGGCCAATGGTTGCCGTATTCTTTGCGGCCTTCAGGAGTATCATACGTCCAAGCAGAATGCGTTTGTTCAATACTATCTTTCGGTATGCCAGCTTTCAACGTCCAAGCCTTGAGTCTCCTTCCCGCATCAGTCGAGCCGCCACTGACTCTATGCACTTCCATAATAACCCGAAAGCACTCATCCAACAGCGGATATCCAGGCCCAAACCTTGCCGTACTCAAGTCTCCCTCTCGCATACAAATCACTCCACCCTTCGTCGTTACCCTCTTCATCTCCCTGATTGCCTTGAAATGATCTTGAAAGTGCGCGACAGCTTGATGTGTACACACCACGTCAAACATGCCCTCCTCGAACGGCAGCTGACACGCATCGCCCTTCAGGAGGTTGACATTGTAGATCCCCTGACTTTCAGCCAGAACCTTCGCACTTTCCAATACCGCCCCGGAGATATCAATGCCAGTGACCTGACCCTCTGGAATCTGCCGCGCGAGCTCAATGGCGATCGCTCCAGATCCACATCCAACGTCCAGGACCTTGAGCTTGGGATTCTCCGCGGCTTTGGAGAGGAACGTCGGCATCATATATTGACACTGCGAAAATGCTTTCCCCGAGATGTGCACCCCATCACCCTCATTCAACTCCTTTCCTGCTCCTGCTCCAGAATCTTTCTCATCCTTCCGAGAGCTCCACGGCATCGCAAAGCGACGTCGAAACGCCATCAGACCGGTAATAATAAAGGAATACGTGCTAATGACTATTCTTGCTCATAGCGATTGTCGAATCATGAGGAAAAGAGAGCGGAAGTCGCACCGAATCGCCTCAAAAGCCCTTCACGCCAGAATCTCAGACATCCTGCAGATTCAGCCGGGATGGGAGACCGGCCGTGACCTGGTTGACCATGTTTCTCACGCATCCGGGTTTTTTGCCTGTTTGCCTTTCTCCCCATATGCCTATGCGCCGGCGGCACAAATGGCGATTCCAGGCCTTTTATGCCCGTTTGCTCATTTTTCCCGACTCTAAAAGCAAAATAAGCAAATAGGCATAAAAGGCCGAGACTCGCAATTCGTACCGCTAGCATATAGGCATATAGTAGGGAGAAAGGCACATGAGCAAACAGGCCTAAAATCGCAGTTTGTACCGCTAGCATACATTGTAGGCATGTAGGGAGAAAGGCAAAGAGGCTGAAAACCCGGCACCGCGAGAAACATGGCCAACCAAGCTACGAGGGGAACGCGGCCGGGTTCTTCGTGGCGGAGCCGAAACTCTGTTTGTGTCTAGGTTGTAGATCATATCAGGATTCTTACTCGCGCAATGAAGATGTGTGACTTCATTGAGCATGGGAAGTGTCAGTCCCACCTGGCCTCAAATTGAGAAGCGTCAGATTTGCAACAGGTCAGGGCTCCAAGATCAGTGAAGGTGGGTTTGGAGTGGGAGACTTTGTGAGGTATCTCGGTATTAACAAATATATGCATACGCGCTACGCGAAAATTGCGCATCTAGTGATCCCTGGGTATGCCTATCCGTATAATGCGCCTTGGTACCGCACAACTCCACGGTATGCCCGCTTCCTAAACAATCCCATTGCCGTTCGCAGCCCATCATGCGTCGGTGGTGTTTATCATAGAGCCCCATAATCGTCGTCATTGGCTGTAACATAGAAAGATCCCTCTGCCTTTCCTGGGGCAAAACGCCGTAGTAATAAATGCGCACTGTACTATATGTACAAATGTGGATGAACGCCTTTCTTTCCAAGCATCATCATCACGATTTACAGTCGTGCATGAGAGAGTTCCTTGGCCATGAGTAGCCTGCGTCTTCCCATCGTGTGTAGTTGGGATTGTTGTATGCCGCCGGATGTTTGGAGATGTAGTCGGTCGTTTCGTAACCTGGAGGATCGCATGTCACCATTTCGTCTCCTGGCTTTTGATACCACCGAACATAATCGATTCGCATGACGGTGGGAAACTTGAGGTTGGCCATGTCGATGTCAACCCAACTATGGGAGAATCCCAAGTTTAGTATCATGGACAAAGGCTCTTCCGCAATCAGGCGTTGTTGGATGTTTCCGTTGGGTCCGATGGCTCGGGCGTCAAACTTCATCATCTCCATATCGCCAACGAACCATGTGATGTGAGAGTTCTTATCTCCTCCGGGCACGTACTCGAAGGCGTACTTCTGATATGCGATGCCATCATACCAATCGTTGTTGAGCATTGTTGTCGTTGACACAGCTTGTTGAAAGGGTCCTCCAGTGTATGTGTTCACGAAGCTAAACTGGTAATGTGGCGTCTCCATGAACTCGTAGTTTGGGTAGTAGAAGACGTCAAACGGCGCAACCTGGAAAGATTGCGTCGCGACTCCAAGTCCCAAACCTCCCCAATCTCCACTGACTTCGGCGATATCGATTTCAGGTGCGCCACGACCAGTCCCTGGAGTCGGGTGGTCCTCGCCGTAGCAAGCACAGTTGGGTAACCTTTGACCAGGCAGAAAGCTTGTGCCATCGGTCATAGATTGGTTTGGTGTGATACCAGTATCACAGCTGTCGTATGTATAAGGCCACATGCCTTCAGTCGTGGACAGGTAGCCTGGTCGTCCGAGGTTGCCCATCGTCCAAGCGCCGGGCCAGAGGCCGTGCACACCAGCAGGTCCCGGCAGACTCATGGAGACCTCAAAGACGCCGCCCTTGAAGCACAACTGGTTCCACGAATTCAGCATGCCTGACCTGTACTGAAGACCGTGGTTGTTGAAAGCATCAAGCTGAAGCTGTAGAGTACCGTCACCTGCGGATAGAGTCAGTGGTCGCCGAAAGAGGCGATTCTCGGTTACAACTTACCAGTATTGACAGCATCTGGATCGTACCATTCAAGATCTTGCGTGGCACCATACCAGATGTCTGGAGCAAACCAGTATGGATCGTCTCCAGGGTAGAATGTCCTGTTCTTCTCGTTGAATTCATCGCTGAAGACTAGAACAAGATCGTCTCCATCAGTACTTTTGCGAGTCTTAGCCGAAGATGGTGTATCTGGATCAATCAAACCAGTCCTGATGTTCTTGAGGAGAGGATAGCTGTTGTCGTTGACGTGCGCCCAAACTTGCGATTCGTCGCCATAGCCTGGCATTTGGTCGAGCGGTGTCTCGTAGTTATCCGGGATCAAGCTCGTACCCGTGGATGATACCACAGGCAGTATGATAAAGACCGTGAACAACCCTGTCAACAGAAAGATCATACCAATCGTGTTGATTACGTTGTCCTTGTTGAATCCTTCTCGTAAAGTCGGCTTGAACTTGTTGTCGTCGTCCCAAGCGGGCATATGCATGTCATCGTCGTCCTCTTTCTGGTCGGCATAGAGCATGTACTGGTTCGGCGCACTAAGCCGATCGTCCACCCAAGGATAGAAAGGCACTTTTTCGGGATCAGCGTTACTGATGAAGACTGGTGTTCCGCGCCGAGGAGGTATTGCAGTTACGCCAACATTCGCAGCTTTCCCGTCTGACTTCTCTTTGTCTTCCCTCTCCGGCGCTGGGGTGCCTGGAGCGGTGTTGTTCGCCGACAAGAAAGGATTCGAAGCTCGCTTGTTGTCTCTGAACGGATTGGAAAGCCGTGAAGCCAGATCTGCGGGAGTTACTGCACCGTTGGCGTGCAGTTGCGAAGACGGATTGTATCGCGGTAGAGGTGACGATAGGTCTAATTGCGAGTTGTTTCTTGAGTTGTTCTGCGTAGCGAATGGGTTATAGTATCGATCATAGTCCGTTCCCAGATCCCGTACCGACCGAGGTATAGACGCTTGCCCCAGACTTGTCGTCGAATCGTTATGCGACATCTCTGGAGGTCTCAGCAGTGGCTGCGATGGCGTTTGTGCAGCTGATGGAAGCGACGAGCTTGTTGCCGCTGCCGCGACCGCCCTGCTTTCCTGCAGACTTGAGGTTCCTGTGGCATTGCCGATACTGTCATCGCTGCCCTTTCTGCTTTCGTGACTACCGCTTGAGTTGGATGGAGTCGGATTCAATGGCGAAGAAATCGGTGGCGTGTAGGGCGACACGGGACCGCCTTGGTATGATGGTGATAGTGGGAGGATATCTGATGTTTCCAGCCGTCTGCTGTCGTGCTCTGAGGGCGACTGTGGTAGGACTGGTGGTACTCTGTCCCTGGAGCCGGGCCGAGTGGCTTCCCGGAGTGACTGCGCTGAGGCCTGCGCATTGAGGTTCGTTGCCGACCGACCGGCCTGCTGTATCTGCCCTTCTTCGGCACCATCGTATCGTTGCGGTCCTCGCAGCGTCGGCCGTATGTTGTGTTCGTATGGCTGCTGTGATTGTGAGGGAGCCATTGCATTGATGGCCAGAGCTCCTGGAAGACCATTCACTGGCGGCGAGGTCACTATTGGGGCGAAAGCAGCGTGCAGACGGGCAACGTGCGCGGCACGCGCATGAGCGGCATGAGCGAGCGACGACAATGGCTGTTGGGCAGTGACGATGGATTGGTGTTCGGAGTGGCAGGCAGCGTCAACGAGTGCAACCAATCTGCCGAGGGAGAGAGCAGGTGGAGGTCCACTGGATCTGGAGAAAGAGCACGCGCCTTGTGCTCGTGTCGTGGAGGGGTGGGGCCTGCTGTGGAATACTGTATTGCCCGGTGTGGATGTCGAACGGGGATTGCCAGAGAGTGGATCGCAACGTTACCGATAGGGAAAGAGGCTCGCGTGGTCGGCGTTCTTGTGGCAAGTGCTGTGTGGTACAAAACGGATCGAAGTGAACAAACAGCACAGAACGAGCGTGCAGACCGGCAAAAGGGCCTTTGAGGGTGACGTCTTTTGCTGGTGATGAAGCGCTATGTGCCAGTCTAGTCTTGGAGCTAAAACATTGTTCTCTCATTGAGATGAACGAGATTTATCGGTACGAATACCAAGGAACGTTGATGCTCCGTCCGCATCCGCTCATGCATTGGTGGCAAGGCTCATGCATTGGTAGCAAGACTTCTCGCAATCTTCACCTCAGCCCGTATCGACCCCGGTCGCACGCAGCATGCATAGGATATGTATGTGCTCGATGCCATCATGTTCACACCAACCACATTCAATGTGACGTCTCACAGCACAAAATTAGCGCATGCACGCCGGGATTAAGCTTTGAGCTCCACAACGGTTGGGATCGGCTCGCGCAACCGCGGCCGGATAAAATGCCAATCTTAGCGGCAGTTGGGGGCATGCCACGGTTCATCTCAACCAGCATCTTTATCATGTGGGAACCCCTTCTAAGTAAATGGGGAACGACTTGATCCAGAAGAAATTTAGTGTACTTTGCTGCGAGCATGAAAATGCAAGAGCCTCCGACCGGCGCCCTTGCAGCCGCAGTTCCTTCCGCTGCAGGTCTGCCGCAGCTGCATCAACAACGGCGGCGGTGCTGATTGGTGTTGGGGAAGGCACTTCGCTGATGCCATCGCCGGGCGAAAGCAGGTGAGAAGTCTTCGCTCAGGGAGATCTGTCGCGTCGCACAGTATAGTCTTGCTGAACCACACGGCGATTCAATGACTCGTGTCAAGCTGTTGACCTTCATGATTGTATCCGCAGAAAGCATCTTCATATAATGGCGAATGCAGGGTTTGCCCCAGCAAGTGACTACCATATGTATCCGCGAGGCAAAACATCTGATGAAGCAAGCTACACGTTGTAGCGACCATTCCTCAGGCGACATGTGCCACTAATCGACATTACCTTCTGCGATGGTTTCATGTCCCCTCTTCAATCCCTAGAACACCGGCTATCGCGCTGCGAAGCTTCGCCTTCATCTCCTTGCAATGTGCGTCGCGGTCTGAGCAATGCAAGACATCCCTGTCCTCGAAGCACTTTTGGCCTTCATCGCAAGTGATTGCTGGCTCTCCACGGCACTCCCAGCACTGACCCTCGGGCCCATGTTTACAGTGGTCACACATCTCCCAGGTGATGTTGACCAAGTCAAGCACGCCCGGTAGTCCAGACGAAGCCTTGCGAGACTTGTGCAATGAGGTCAAAAGAGTCTTCATGTCAGCTGCGACAGTGGCAACATACGCATTACGGGACCAATACAATGCCGTGTCTGGCCCGCACATGTTGGTGCGGTCCAGCTCAATGCCTCGAAGTTCTTTCGCATCCCTGAGCTTGCTGAATACCGACCGTGACTTGCCCTTATCGTCACCACGGACGTTGATGGCGATCTGTCGCAGGTAGCCGCGCATACTTCCGATGGTCTTGAGAAATGTCTCGCAACCAGGAATTGTATCGAACTCGATACGACAATTGCTGTACAGCACCGGTGCGGCTTCTGCAGAGATCTGCTGGCTGACGGCCAGGATAACAGAGAAAGTGGTAGTCTCTTCACTTGTCATCTCGATGCGATAGGGTTGCGTTGGGCCATTTTTTCTCCTCCTGGCGCCGACATGCATGGTACCCGATGCTGGCTGCAGAAGCATCTCGTAGATCATGAGTCGGATCTCTGTTGGCAGATCCATAAATCGAAAAAAGTTCTTGAATGGTTCGAGGAGGAAGACCTGACGACCCTTGAGCGGTCCCTCAGTAATGGTGAGCGGCTTCAGTGTGAATGCATCATTGTGGTGCACGGCGTGGGTGAAGATGGAGGTCTGTTTGTTGTACTTGCAGAGAGTCAGCTAGGTGGCATCAGCGCGGAAGGAGAAGGTGAGAGCTTACACTGGACATCTTCGACAAGTCATAGCCATCCACGTGCTCTGTTGTAGTCTTCCAAAGCGTTGTTCCCGCCAGCTGCTTCACCTTGTCCAGCTTCTTGTTCTCGGTCTCATCCTTGGTGGCGACCTTGCGTCGCTTGGTAGCTGGTGGCATCGTGGAGAACTTGATCGTCGAGTAGGGGTGTTGTGTTGTGTTGTGGTTGTCGAGTGGCAGTGATTGTGTTGAGTGGAGCAGAATGAGGATCGAGACTGAAAGCTAGAAGTAGTTGGAAGTATGTAGCGCTGAGGGCCGCAAGACCCACTTTTCGCGTTTCAGAATTTCGCCGTGTGCTCTTCACGTGTCAAAAAGTGAATGAGGAAGGAGCCGGGACCATGGCCTATATCGTTCATATTAGCACTCACAATAGCATTTATTACTTCAGAAATCCTTGGGTCGCTGAAAGCAGCTCCATACTCATCGCAACTTAAACTTCTGCCACAAGAACTTCTTCACCTGTTCATTTCCACACTTTCCAACATCATTCCTTAAGCTCACGACCTGTCCAAACGAAGATTAGAACCCCTCTCTCTGTCCCAGAATGTCTCAGGGGAAGGGGGTTTAGTCGGGGTTGTTGTGAGAAGGGGGGGGGGGGGCGGTTTACCTTGAGACCATCCAAGCTTCTCGCTCTGGATCCCTGAACGTTAGTTCCCAAGCTCCACACGCGACAGTGTCCACAGGATCATGACTTACCTCGACAAAGCAACATATTCCTGGCCTTCTTCGAAGCTCTTCCCAAGATCGACAATCACTCTATTCAATGTCATACCTTGGCTCTGATCACAGGACCAGCACGAAACAGCACCAATGAAACAGAACCTTTCTCACCTTGTGTATCGTCATCGCCCATGCCGCAATCCGTGGAATCTGTGTCCTAACAAAAAGTGTATACTCTTTCTCATCCCCCAGCTCATTGACTTGACAATCTGCGTATATTGTCCGCTTCAAGCCATTGTCGAACTCAACAATAGGCCCCAACTTCGATGAATTGCGAGGATGCTGTATATATTATCGAATTTGCAGTTCTCGAAAGAAGGCATACTCTCCCCGCAGCTCTCCTTTCGTGTCCTGTTGAGGTTCAATTTCTCGCTTTAGACGACCGCTTTTTGATGAGGTCACTTGTCCAGGCGTTGACCTCACTGCTGGTGGACCGCCTGTGTCTCGGCCTGCTTTGGGCAACTTTGCGGGATCGAAGGGCTCGAAGCCGACGATTCTGCCTTGACTGCCATTAACCAGTCCGTTCGCAATGTCGAGGTTGACCAGCAACACGACCAGCATACCTTGCTTGTACTCGACTAAGCTGTCTAAGCGATGCTCTCGTAGCGCTACAAGCGAGCCGTCGTAGGGATTGCGTTCACCTTTCGACCTAAGATGTAGATGCTTCTCTTCGTTCCATCGAAAATGGTCTAGACAAGTGAAGCGGTGTTTTGCAGTCGTCAGCTTGTCGAACTCTGCCATTTTGATACGTCGCACTTCTTCTCGTGTAGGAAACAATTTTACGGCGTTGCTCACGTGGCAAGGATGGTCCAACAGAAGCTTTCGGTCTGCTGTGGTCAACTCGGTCCCTATGCGCAGCTTTTGAAGGATCTTGATAAAGACTTGGTCGCTCTGACGATGTATGTTGGTTAAGTTGACGTGCTTGAATTTGCAATCTTCCCAGACTGTGCTTCGAAATGCCCACTTGTCGTCGTCGTTGGAATCACCGTGCAGGTGGCAACGATGAACCGTCCTGCCATCTGCCAAGATCTTCTGCGCCTGTTCGCGGCCACACAGCATGCAGGACTGGAATGGCTTCACAGGCGGCAATTGGCAGAAGTCACCTGTGACAATAAGCTGGACTCCAGCGAATGGGTTGTTGTTGCCGCGAGCCTCCTTCATGATCGCGTCAAGTCTGGCGAGCGTATGATTCTCCACCATACTGATCTCATCTATTACGAGCACATCCGTGCCTTTGAGGCGGTTCCGTACGAACTTGCCATGCGCAGCTTTCTTTAGCTCTGATATTGGCTTCTTCATATGAAGAGGCGTCCATCCCGCATACGTCCACGTAGTGCTCCCGTTAATATCGAGAGCAGCCCTGCCAGTAGGTGCGACAATGCGTACCACCTTGCCTCTGTCCCGTAAACGCGGTACGAATGCCTTTAGAACCGTCGATTTGCCGCAACCGGCACTTCCAGTGTAGAAGACGTTGTGACCGGCCATAATCAGATCCACGACTTCTTGCTGTTCTTTACGCAACGTTGGCCCATCATTCGAGATTGGCATATGCAGATTTGGCGGATTTGGCTGACTTGGTTTTACTTCTGCTGTAGCCGAACTCCTGGGCATGGGCGCAGGATACCCAGCTGGGGAAGGTGCATGTTTTGCATTCTGTGGCAAAGTCGCGCTTGAACCAGGCAGAGCCTTCCCCACGAGTGAAGTCTTCTCCGGAATCGCTCTGAGTGCCGAAGGCTGTGACATTCTTGCAGGCACGCCGGAGCTGCGCGCGGGCCGGGAGATCTGCGAGCTTCGAGGAGGTACATCAGCGTCCTGTATCACAGAAGTCGGCCTTGACGAGGTCTGTGCATTGGCTGGAGGCCGCGTGCGTTGCACGGTCGATTTGACCACGCTAGACGTCTTCCGACCTGTCTTCGCCCGTTTGTCAGGCACGATGTGGTCTTCGTCGCTTGTCCGTGAACGGATCGCCGCGATCTTGGCTTGTATAACTTCAAGCTTGCCCTGCAATTGATCTTCATCCTCGGGGTCGTCGAGCAGCTCAATCACCTCAGATGCCTTTTGTGGCTCAGGCTCTGTCCGCTTTCTCTTCGTCGAATCGTCTGAAATCGGCTGTCTTTTGGGCGTCATATTTTTCAGAAAAATAAGACCAGAGGTGGGCGTCCCGCTACCGATCTGGCGGGAACCTGCGTGGATGGTGTAGGCTGCGGCGGCGCCACCGGGTTGAACAATCCCCGCGCGCCAACGAGGGCAATCAACCTCTCCTCGCACTTCTTGAGATGGGCGATTTGAGGTATGTTGATTTGAAGTCGTAGTTGTATCGCTAGAATGTGTTCTGTAGCCTGTTCTGTAGTCGCCGATATGCCGCAGTGAGCATCCGAGGTGTTGTCCAGTTTGAGGATCCTGTGGTCACTTGTAGAGATTGATTCCCGAACCTGCAAATCTGCTCTAAGCCATGTGATCTGTTCTTCCATACTCAACGCCGAGTACTGCTGCAGGAGCCATGTGCCCGTATTCGTCAGATGACACTCGGATAGCGTGGTGGATGCGCCATTCAGCACCCCTGATCCGTCCGGGCATGGTATATACGTAGTCTGATGCATGGCCATGTTGCATTCTCGCGTAGACATCCAGTGAAGGTGGTTCAGGAAATTACATCTATTGTGGCCGTCTGCTTTCCAAGAAGAGGGTTATCTATCTCGACGACTTCCAGCAGAGACAATGGCCGATTGCCGCGACTATGTATCCCAGAAAAGTACTATACCAGTCTGGCATGCATGATGTGTGGTGGAACAGGGTCGTGGTTGGCTGAGATGGACGCGACGCCAAGTTCGGACAAAAAGTTCGTGTATGCTTCGTGATGAGCGTCAGTCAAAAGGATAATGTACGCACTGCAAAGTGCCGTGAACGGCAGGTCGCCAGCACGGCGTATGATATCGACGATGCCCTAGGGCGTTGACTCGAAGCTTGTGCATTTGATATCTGTATCCTGTATTATATGCTACACCCAAATGCGCTTCCATGCCCAATGCAACCCTCTTTACGCCGCGCTCGTATGGACACCGCTCACGATCCTGGGTATCATTTCGTCATTCGTCACTCGTAGCTTGCCGCTTAGTCGACCAGTACTAGTAGTCGAGTCGCAGTTTTTCCACCACTCTTAGCACACTGATGCTGAAGCACAACAGCCATGCCACCAAAGCCACAAACAACACTCCTGTTAGTGCTCTCTGCTTAGCACATATCCCTGGATTGTTGGGACATGTCTGAGCTATCTGTACAGGAAAGTCTCCGACCATCCGGGCTGATATATCGTAGCAAGCCCAGCTGTCGTCCTCGAGGGCGCTGAAAGCCAAGGACAAGTTGCTGGCGGAGAAAACGATGAAGTATAGATCACAAAGGAGAAGTAGCGTCTTTGCTGCAACGGAGCGCAACCCAAGTCTGAAGACTGTTAGTACATCTTTAACATAACGCAGAGATGGCTCGTACTTACGGTTTGCTCATGTATTCGTCCCATGTGACGTACGCAATGTACGGCACAGCAATGGAACCCACAAGAATGCCCATATACGTAGAAGCTCGTGGCCCGCATTGGTTGTTCGGATCAGGATCCTCGTTGACCTTGTGAACAGATGAAAGAATCGTCCCAGCGACACCGGCGGCAGCGGCAGAGAACGTAAGAATCGTCAATCGAAAGACCAGAGGCACGAATGCGTTCTTCAAGAGCATTCTCTGCGTTGTTGTCAGCCACGTCTATGTTCCTGGTGATGTGGGCGTCTCCAAGACTGGATCAGTACTCACCCAGAAGAACTTGACTGTCCTCTCCTGTCTCTCCGGGCTGATAAGCCATTTCCCCAAGAACGCAATACCCTGCATGCCTGTTTGTCCTGCCTTTGCCTGCGGGTTGATCTCATCCTCTTCTTTCCATCCTCTCGTGAATATAGGCGTATTCTCTGCCATCCAACGCGCATCCCTGATGATTCCCTCCCCTCTGTGTTCTCGCGGATTAGGTCCAGATTGCATGAACGGGATCCATCGCGTCTGATGGTCTGCTATCGGCATCGACAGAAGACCTGGCTCCGCCGTCCGAAACGCATCCCATTTCCGCCCTGGTTCGTACTTTGTCGGTGGTTTATAATGTCGTGTATTCGGTACTGATGGTTCTGGTGCGAGGAATGACGCTTTTTCGTCGCCGTCGTTGATGTGTACCCATGGCGGTATCGTCCCGGCTTGATGCCGACCCGTCTCGTCTTCCTTGAGGGGCGGCGACACAACGGTGCCAGGGAGTGGCATTCTCCTCTTCCAACTCGCTCACCCTGGCGCCCGCGGTTGCCTCGGGGCTCTCGCCACACAATACACCGCCACGCGACACTCTCCCGCAACGTGGTGCAACGTGGGCGTGGGCGTGGACGGAGCAGGATGGAGGTGAAGTATAGTCGTTAAGACTGGCAATTGACTTTAGCGTCGATCTTAGGCATTTGATGAGTAGCGGCTACCAGCCGCGCTATTTGCAGTTAAGGCACCCGTGACATCTCTGCCGAGCCACGTAAAGCAGGTTTCAGCTGACTCGAAGACTGCTGGGCACCTCTAAGCAGACGACGAATCCGTCACAATGCATTAGAGCTTACACGCCGAGGCTTAAGTCGTCTGGAAATGGACTTGACATGAATCCAATGAAGTACCGTATGTGATCAAGGTCAACAGACTGTGCAATTCCAGCATCCAACGATACCAGTACTGTGCACGATTACATGACTATGGTATTGACTCCTGCGCTCATCTGTGGTAACGCCGGTCTTCTCATGCAAACGACTATCATTAACTGCATTACTCTTCCAAAGTCTTGGTCGGCACACGCTCAACGGGAGCGCCAGCCGCCCTCTCCGCATCGCTGCTGTTCCTTCCACTGGTGAAGGCACTGTTCGCCTCCTTTGGCACCTGGCTCCCGTCCCACTTGGCGCTAGTGATGGGGTTGACCTTGAGGACGTACATGGTGTCAATTTCCTCAAGGGACCTGTCCTTGCTCTCAATGACGAAGAAGAACACAATGAGCACGAGTGCAAGGCAGCACCCAGCGAAGACCAGACCGTAGAGGTAGTCGATGGCGTCGGTGATGAATCGGGTAAAGAATGATATCAAGAAGTTCCAGAGCCAGTTCGATGCCGTTGCCAAAGCCATGCAGGGCGCACGGTACTTGGATGGGTACCTCAAAGCAAAGGTCAGTATTTGTCAAATACATAGGAAGGTGTCTGGAACTTACATCTCTCCGACGACAGCCCATACGATAGGCCCCCAGGTGGTGGCGAATGCTGCAATGAAGAGGCAGGAGAAGACGATGAGGACGTTGCCTGGACCTGGAGTCGCCTGAGGGTTGTTCTGGTCCAGCGCAAAGTGGCCGACAAAGGAGTAGACCATGAAGCACATAAACATCCATGCGGCACCGACCATGAGGGCGTTGCGGCGACCGCACTTCTGCACAACGTAGAGGCCACCGAAAGTGCATGCCACGTTTACAGTTCCGAGGATGATCTGGGTAACGTAGCTGTCATTGAGGCCAGTGGCTTTGAAGATCGTGGTACCATAGTAGAAGCTGTAGGAAATGATGGTAAGTCTGGCTACTTTCTCCTAGGACACTTTTGGGCGGGACTTACAAGAAGTTGGCACCAGTAAGTTGCTGACCGGCTTGCAGTACGATACCGAGTACAACACGGTAAAACATACGTGGACCAGTCAGGAACTCGTGCCACTTTCCAACACCACCTGCATGCTCCTCGTCAAGCTTGACGCGGATGTCGCTTACCAAGATGTTGACCTCGCGCGAGTCTGGAGCAAGGCCACCAAGTTTCGCGATCGTTGTGCGAGCCTCTTCCTCACGGCCGACTCTGTATGCGTAACGAGGCGATTCTGGGAGGAACAAGATACCAGCACCGAGAATCAAGGCCCACAAGAAGGAAAGACCATTGGGAATGCGCCATGATGCACTGCTGGAATCGTTGTGTGTTCCGTAGCAGACCATCTCGGCAGTCCAGATACCAAGTGTGATGAACAGCTGGTAGGAAGAGACCAGCACGCCGCGAATGCGGGCTGGCGAGCTCTCGGACTGGTACATCGGCACAAGCACCGACAGGGCACCAATTCCAAGACCGTTGACGAGACGTCCAATGGCAAACTGGTACCAAGCGGTGTCGGAGGAGATCTCGATGACAGTCCCCACGCAGCAGAAGAATGCGGACGCCGAGATTGAAAGCTTTCGTCCAATGATATCGGCCATCTGTCCAGAGATCAAGGCGCCGAAGAGGCATCCAATGCAGAGAAGACCGGTGATTGTTCCTTGACGTGCAGCAGAGAAGACAATAGGACCCTCGTCTTGTATTTGACCGAATCGTCGACCGTAGTTCTCCATCTCGAAAAAGCCGCTTATCTGACCTGAGACATAACCGAACCTGGAGCAGTGTTGTCAGCGAACCTCGCGGGATGCTTCTGGTCGACTTACATGAAGCCACCGATACTGGCAACCAGTCCGAGGTATACGGCCATGAAAGTGACCTTGCCACTAACAGGCTCAGGGGAAGCCGTCTTCTCCAGTTGGTTGGCATGTTGAGCCTCTCGCTCAGTCCTCTTGAGGAAAGGCATCATTGCTCAGCAGGACCACGACTGAGGTTGTTGAAAAGGGTGGGAAATGAGAGGGAGTGAAAGAGAAAGCACGCGGATTGGCAGCCTTTTTATGCTCTCCAACATCCGACCACTACGCGCCGCAACATGGCCGCTGGAGTCGCGGGGCCTCATACTGGGAGGCCCGTGGTCAGCCCCATTGTCAGAATGCAACTCTGGCGGGCACACGAGTTGCAGAGCTTGTCGTCTCCGTCGTGTCTGTGCTCGGCTGAAGCGTGTTCGGACCAAGTGCTATAGTACTCTCATGTCGAGAGATGGGTCTCTTCTGCGCGCTCGAAGTGGGCCGCGGCAGAAAAGATCCGCGAAGTGAACGGGTAGTGGTCTTATCAGATCAGACATACATGGCAATGGTACCCGTTCTGGACAGGAGCGGCAGTGGACAGGCCGATTATTTCAGCAATTCAAGCGCGCTGTACAGCGCGAGTACAACCACTGCATGGGCATGTTTTTCGGTGCTTGAGTGAAGCTTCTGCTTGTGTGAACCACAATAGTTTCTGGCCCAGGCGGTTTAGCAAATTCTCTCTGCCGCGCCGAGAGCCGAGTCGATGTCTGACGACATGTGGCTGTGGATCGTTGCGCGAAAACAAACAGGGTTTGATGCTGGTCTGATAGAAAGATTCTGTTCAGAAGCTGGACGTGTCACGCCGTTCATGTTTGATGTACTCTCGGGACATGGTCGTTGGAGCGGCCCGTGTGCATTAGCCTCCGGCAGCGCAGAGCAGAGCCTCTGCAGATCGACTTCAACGTGCTCTCATCTTTACTCGATATTTTCTTATTACGGACAGGAGTTGAGATGCTGACAGCTGAGCGCGAACGACGTGTCACAAGCGCTTGGAGGAACTCTTCCGCTCCTGGACCGCACTTCATAGATTTGATACAGGAGACAGTGGGCCACTCGGTACTGTTTTTCGATACCGCCGTGAAGTGGCCGACACTCGGCCCACATTCAACATCGGCCGTCGGCTCCCTATAGAGGGCGAAATTCGGAATCGGGTAGGCCATTATCTGCAGGATAGGACGTTGACTTTCCGTTCGAGGCAACGATTGACTTGACGCATACCCAGACTGCGGCTAGCAAAATGCAACAGGAATACGAAGAACGTTGCTTGTTGCAGAGTTGCGGCGGGAGCCGGAGTCCTGAACCATATGGATCATGCCGCCTTTCGTAGCCCTATATGATGCGTGTTACCACGAGATCGAATGACCATGATCGGCTGTGTCGCGTGTTCAATGCGTAGGCACATCCACATCCCTTAATCATGGCTACCACGGCAGACCAAGTCGGGTAAGATGTACAGTACTGAACGTGAATTCTCCCAGCATATTCCTCCTGCATTGCCTGCTTTCCGTTGTATGCAACGTGCTGCTATTCTGTACACTATTGTGCCACTTTCACGAAGGATCTGATCAACGATGCAGCAGCTCTACCGGCGACGCCTCGCCCCAGTCTATCCAGTATGCTTCCCTCAAAACCCAGTCTTACTGAGCACTTCGTCGGCTCAAACAACAGTACGAAAATCATGGCTAAACTGTCAGCTTCGCCACTCCTTCAGCTGCCGAATCAGCATCCCGGGTCAGTGTTGGCGTGGCAGTACCGTTCGCTTGCTCCGATTGTTGTTGAAGAGAGGGCTGGTTGCCTCCTCGCAGATACTCCTCGTATTCACCAATTTTCTTGCCGCCAGCCTCCCATCGCTTGCGATATGCATCTTGCCTCTTCTTGCACTCCTCATCAAACGCGGGCCAGTAAACCGCATGGTCGTACTCAAAGTTGAGATCGCCGCCCTCGTCCTTCCAGAGCTGCTCGACAGGAATGTACGTTCGGAGATCCTCGTTGAACTTCATCTTCTCCCTTGTAACGGGGTCGATGAAAGGACTGATCAGCTTGAAGAAGGTATTGACATACCATGGCGTTTTGCTGATCAATGCCCTGCCCAGGCGCTCAGGGTTGTGTCCCTGTAGGATGTTCAGAACTGCTCTTGCTTGACCAACTGACGGGACGTTGCCACTAGCAGCGCCTGCGAAGTTAATGACAAGAGCACTGTTCTCAACACCTGCCGGCATCATGTCGATGGTGCGATCGAGCATGTAGCACAGGTGATGTATCTGTCTATCCGACATCTTGGTATTCTGCTTTCCAGGATTGAGGTATAGACATGGCCTTCCGTCGTTGTCAAAGCCAAGCTGTACCTGCTTTCCCGTCTCGTTCTCGGGGCTGATGTAGTCGTGGGTGAAAGTGTCTGCGCCATACTCTCTTCGCCAGCTCAAAGTCTCTTGTAGTCTCCTCACAGCATCGGCAGTCTTCCACTTTGTCGCACGTAGATATCGGAGTAAGCACTCTCTGGTCAAGAACATGCGCTCGTGCTCCTCAAGCGGCGCTTGCGCAGCACCCTTGGCGGTCGAGGTAGGAATCTTTGTCCATTGCGACACCTGGTCAAGGACTGTGGTATACTTCGTCTCTTGCTCGGCCGTGAGCTTGGGCTGTGGTGCAATCTTGCTGTGTCGTGACGGCTTCGGGATCGGGGTCTTCAATGGGCCGTTGACAGGCGGTGTCCACTCTTCCTCTTCTCGCTCAGCACCTGCTGTCGTCTGCGTAGCACTGCTGGCTGGGGTATCTGACGTCTGGAGCTGGGACGAACCAGCAGAAATAGTAGACGCCGGTCGAGAGTTGTCGTCTGTTGTTCCGTTCATCTTTGGCCTGATGTTCTCGTTTCCAATGGCGCCACTCTGTCCGTTCTCGGTCATCCTGCTGGCTTCTGTATGTGTCGGCGGGTTCCAAGGACTGTGCAGTGGCAGAAAGTAGAAACGAGCGGACGACCTGAACTAAGCAGGTTAGCATGTATCAGGAGGAAGGAAGGAGGTGTGGGAGGTCGCGGGCGATGGGTAGTGCAGCCCTACTTGTGCTCTGCTCGTCTAACAATACATGTACATTGAATTAGCTTTTGCAACCTTGATCGCGATTTTGGCTTCGCTGAGAGAGTTCGCGCTGGCAGGAAGCACGATATCTTCCTCTTCACACCCGAGGATTCATGCAATCCTATAGACTTATGCTATCCTGGCCTATCCGCACGTATCGAAGCCGAGCATCCGAAGCCGTTTGAATTGTGACGTGCGTGGATGCAACGAGGATCCGTGAGCCATCTGGGAGCTGTCGAGCAAACCCTTTTGCTTTGTCGCCGGATGGGAAGCAATCAGTTGTTTAATTGATGGACACTTTGATCAATAGACAGCTGTCGGCAAATCGAGATCAAAACAGTACCGTCGACCGCAGTGCAATAAACAATGTTCTGAATTGCGCGAAACCGTTCGCATTTCGCCAAACTCATTATACCAAAACCGGAGGCAAGCCGATCAAATGGTGCAAGGTTCTTACGGCGAGTAGGGCGCGTCATGGTTCACACTCGCGGAAGACTCGAAAGTCAATCACTTGCCTGTGCTCGTTGTGTTGCAGTTGATTCCGCTGACATGTGATATTTCAAGCCTGAGGCATCGCTCTCGAGGGCAAGCCCGACATGGGTTGCATCTGTATAGCATGGCGCCCCATATGCAGGGCCAAGGTGATGCTCTGCGCAGAAACGGCTACAAGTCTCCATTCAAAGGCAGTCTGAAGACAGTCAGTGTAGCGTTATACTGCACCGGCAAGAGCTCCTGCAGCTGAACCCTCAGACTCGAAGCTTTGACGAAATTAGGTCTAAAGAACATGTGTCTTTCCAGAAAGTAAGTCCTCAGTCGTCGGAAGACAGAAGAACACCTTACACTTCATAAGCGCCACGCACACCACACTTCGACATCGCCTACTCCCTGTTCCAGCTCTCTAATATCCCGACGGCACACGGCTTTCAATGCCTCGATAAACCCCAGCACGAGCGACAAGCGTCAACGGCACGAATGCAAACTTATCTTCTTGTCACAACACACACAATGATACCTTTAGGCAGGCGGCGCGCTGGCGCATTGTCGCCGCTGGCATTATGCCTGAGCCTTCTGCTTTTCATAAGCTCGGCGAGTGCTGCGGTTCTCGGCATCGACTTCGGGACAGAACATATAAAAGCAGTGCTGGTCAAACCAGGCATTCCCTTCGACATCGTCTTGACAAAGGACTCGAAACGAAAGGAGGTCGCAGCAGTGGCATTCAAGCCTGCACGAGACGACAAGGGCAACTTCATTGCCGAGGCCGGCAGTTATCCAGAGCGTGCCTATGGCGGTGATGCTCTTTCACTACAAGGTCGATTTCCTGGTGAGGTATTCCCCAACTTGAAGTTCCTGATGGGCATACCATCGGGGAACGACGGTGAGGCAACAATATCAATCTACAAGGAGCGGTACCCCGGTTTGCAGTTGCAAGAGTCTAAAGAGCTTGGTACGACGGTTATCAAGAGCTCAGCATTTCCTGAAGATGTGCGAGCTTTCAGCGTGGAAGAGCTGATCGCGATGGAGTTGGCCAACATCAAACGCAATGCCCAGAATATGGCAGGTAAAGGGAGCAGCGTGGATGATGTGGTCATCACCATTCCTCCTTTCTACACGGCCGATGAGAGGCAAGCGATTATGAAGGCAGCAGGCTTCGCCGGCTTCCAGGTAAACGGCTTGATCTCTGACGGTTTAGCTGTTGGTCTTGACTACGCGAAGCCACGGACATTTCCCGACGTGACCAAGGGCGAGAAGCCCGAGTATCACATGGTCTTCGATATGGGTGCAGGATCCACGACTGCTACCATTATGCGTTTCCAGTCACGCAGCGTCAAGGACACTGGCCGATTCAACAAGACTGTTCAAGAGGTTGCAGTGGCTGGTGCGGGATGGGATCGCACACTTGGTGGAGATGCACTGAACCATGTTATCGTGGACGACTACGTGAAGAAGTTGTTAACAAAGCCTGCTTTGAAGGACCGTGGAACGACAGAAGACGACATTAAGAAGAACGGACGTCTCATGGCTCGTTTCTGGAAGGAAGCTGAGAGGGCCAGACAGATTCTGAGCGCAAACACCGAAGTCAGCAGCGGTTTCGAAGAGATCATGCCAGACCTCGACTTTCGTACCAAGATGTCGCGCGCCGACTTCGAGAAGTTGACTGAGTCATTCGCCGAGCGTGTTCAGACACCAATCAAGGATGCGTTGAAGATGGCTGATCTCAAGATCGAGGAGCTCAACTCAGTCATCCTGCACGGAGGTGCGGTTCGTACTCCGTTCGTGCAGACTAAGCTTTCAGCCGCTGTCAAAGATCAAGGCAAGCTTCGCAGCAACGTGAACCCGGACGAATCCGCTGTGTTTGGTGCTGCTTTTAAAGCAGCCGCACTCTCCCCAAGCTTCAAGGTCAAGGAGATCCGTGATTCTGATATTGCTGGTTATGCAGCAACCTTGGTGTACGATGACCAAGGCAAAGAGCGCAGAAAGCCACTGTTCGAACCAAACTCGCCTGTCGGAGCTGGCTCCACCACCAAGCAGGTCACTTTCAAGGACAAGGACGACTTTTCCTTCGGATTCGTGCAGAACGTTAATGGTGTCGACAGACCAATCCTGAAAGTACAGTCAGACAATCTCACGGCTTCTGTTGAGGAACTGATTCGCATTGCTGGCTGTGGTAAAGAGTCGATCGATACCAAGTTCTCCGTGCGACTTGGTCTGCCGCTTGGACTGCCCGATGTCACTGGAGGAAGCGTCAGTTGCGAAGCTGATCCAAGTAAGAAGACTGGCAGCATTGGTGACTCGGTTAAGGGCTGGCTTGGCTTTGGCAAGGGTGATCAACAGCCACTGAACGACGAGGCTGATGGTCCAATCGAGCAGGTGGATGCCAAAGCGTCATCAAGCTCGGGCTCGGCTACATCATCGGCCACAGATGCCGCAAGCAGCTTCAAGGCGCCAGAACCACCGAAGAAGCAGATTGAAACGATTCCGTTGAAGTGGACCAGCACACCAGAAGGCAACCCACAGCCGGCACCAGCTGCAATCAAACAAGTGCTGCAGCGCCTCAAGGACTTCGAGCTGTCCGACAAGGCCCGATATGCTCGTGATGAAGCACAAAATCTGCTCGAGAGTTACACCTACACGGTCCGTGACTTTCTCGAGAACCGAGTCTATGAGAAGGTCAGCACCAAAGAGCAGCTTGACCTGATCAGCAGCACTTTGCAGTCAACCAAGGAATGGATGGATTCTGGTGAATCATTGAAGGCTACTACAGAGACTCTCAAGGAGAAACGTGAGGCTTTGGAGAAGCTTGTTGAGCCTATTCAGCTCCGGCTCAAGGAGAGCACCGGCCGACCAGAAACTGTGGCACGCCTGCAGAAGTCACTTGATCAACTGCAAAAGGGTATCTCCCGACTTGAATCGGCGGCATCCAAGGCGGCCGCAAGCATATCGAGTGCCGCAGCAGCATCGTCGAAGACCTCAACAACAACTGAACCAAAGCCATCATCTGATGTCGATGATCTCGAGGAACCGGACACTGATAGCGCATCGATTCCAAGCGAGACACCCGCTGCCGTCAACCCATACGAAGGTATGGATCTTACAGCGGTAAATGAGACTTACAACTCCGTCTCAAAATGGCTCAAGGAGACCATTGCGGAACAAGAAAAGCTGAAACCTTACGAAGACCCAGTCTTCCTCTCGCGAGACGCTCAGCGCAAGAGTCAAGAGGTCGCCAAAGCACTCCAGGATCTTGTACAGAAGACAACCAAAGCCAAGGCAGCGAAAGCGAAGAAGCCAAAGACAACCAAGTCGACGACGGCGAAGGCGAGCAAAGCAACTGCCAATCCAGCAGCTGACGCAGAAGAGCCTGTACCGGCAGAACCCGCGCCTGAGGATCCGGCAGCTGCGGAACAGCCGGACACCAAAGAAGCCGCCGACCCTGAAGCAGCCGAGGCGCCAGAACAGAAGCCAGTGAAGGGCGGAGAAAGCATCGATGATATGCTCAAGTGGATGAAGAAAGATGGAAAGAAGGCGACTCCTGACAGGGAGCATGAAGAATTGTAGTTAGACCTAGAGGTCATGTTATAAAGTGAAATGAATATTTGCAAACCTGAGCCAGGCAACCTTCATCTTTGCAGTTGTAACAACTTACTTCGTATATCGATCTTGTAGTAACGCGACACCCATGGATGAGTGACAGATAGTTGTTGTGGCATGCCACTGACATCGAGGTGCTCAAGATGGTGAACGGCATCAGCCATAGCCCACCCACGTAAAATCGAACAATAACCCTGTAGAATCCGGGCTGATCAAACATCTGTACTGAAACATTATTGCTACAGTTGCTGACGCTGGTGCAGCTCAGCCAAAGTCACACCCGATCCAAAGTCCGACGCTGGTTCGCCGACCAGCTCGCCTGCCTTCAGCCGGTAAGAACTCCACCCACGCCTTGCTATGCGGATTTCATCAGATATCGTCCCAGCCTAAAAGACCACATCATTAAGACACCCATCAGACCTCCATGGCGTCCCCATTACTGATGCCGTTGGTGCCAGCTCCCAGCGTTACTCCACCGTCCTCGCCAATGAACCTTCTTTCGAATTCTGACACAAACCGCACGCTCCTGGTAGGGTCGTAGAATAGCTGGAAAGAGCGCTGCACATCACCAATCTCGACCTCCTTGGCTCTTCGCTTCTGCGACAGTAGATGTGATGTCGTGATGAGGTTGCTGGCATACCGAAGACCTGTCTCAAGCCCGATCTTGGTCAAGAGAGCCAGCGCATCCGGTGACACATCAAGCTCCTCCTCTTGAGCACGTAAAGATAAGATCTGTTGGATCTCGTCGGCTTGATACGGCTGCGTGGAGATGATGACTACGCGATCGAGGAAGTCCAGCGGCAAGCCATGCGGACTCTTGTAGCTGGTGCCTCGAATGGTTGTTGAGCCGCGATTGGATGCCATGATGACAATCGGCGCCAGCTCGTCCTCGAGTGCACGGTTGATGAAGCTGAAGCATTCAATATCCAGCATGTGCACTTCGTCGATGAAAAGTACACCGGGCACGATCTCAGCCTTGCCCTCCTCCTTCCATTCCGCGACCTTAGTGTTGATCTGCTCCCTGACCTCCGATCGAATCTCGCCGGTGTCTCCGGAAAATAGGGCAAGGAACCCTTGTGTCCGGCTGTTGATCACATCAATCTCGTGCAGTGAAACTGTGTGTACGGTCTCTCGCCGGACCTGCAGCTCACCGTCTGGGCACTGAATGAACTTCGCGTCCGCACCCACGGCATCGTAATCTCGACTCCTCGTATAGCTTCTACCCAGCTTTGTGATCCTGCCACTGGCCTTGTCGATGCTGATGATATCGCCTGCCATGACCTTCTCCTTCGTCATGCTGTCGATCATGCGCGTGCCCATGTCGTATAGTGTCTCCATGTCGGTCGTCTTGAGCGTGAGCTTTCCACTCTTGTTGTTTCCGGTAACAGATCTGTCAATCTGAATCTCCACGACCTCTCCTTCGATGACCTCGCTCTCCTCTCGTATCCGCACCCCAATAGATTTCCTGAATGCCTGCTCCAGCGCTTCTGTCTTGCTCATCTCGAGGCTGAAGATTTCCGACGAAGCCAACATGGTGAATGGCACATCCTCTCCCAAACCTTTGCTCATGCCGATCGCGATGGCCGTCTTTCCAGTGCTCGGCGGTCCAGATATGAGCACGGCGCGTCCTGCTATCTTCCCTTCCTTGACCATTTGGAGTATGACGCTAGCAGCCTTGCGCGCCTGCAACTGCCCAACCAATCCATCTGCTGCAGGTTTAGGCGTAAGAGTGTCAGGTGTGACGCCCAGGCCATGAATGTGTGAGTGCGCGGCGATGAGGTTGAGTCCTTGGCGCTCTTTCGAGTCGGAGACGGTCGTGATAGGCTGTTTCGATGTCAGCGAATGTTTTTCTACCATCAGCAGCAGATCGAACAGACGGCCGCCATTGTGTCGAATGTTACACTTGCTGTCTTCGCGAGGCCCAGTCGCCAGAATCCGCTGTGCGAATATTCGTTCGAGTCGATGTGAGAGAGGGTTTCGCAAACTGCAGGGCAAGGGTGTCGATGTGTGAGTGAGGATGTACTTGCAGAGGCCAGCGATATCAGAATCAGAAAGCTCTACAGCTTCGACCAGCAGCAGGAGCTCCGTCGCGCTTGCCTTCACCGTTTCGCGTTTCGTCACGAGTTGTGTCTAGAACTATTCCACCACCGGCAAATGCGACTTTAGCGCTGCAGTATCCTTGCCATCAGGCCCCATTTCGAGAACTTGGCAATATCGAGATCCCACTGCAACAACAACCACGAAACAGTCATCAGTGCACTTGGCGCGGCGTATGTGCTGTTCATTGTGGATGGTTGTTCCACCTACTGATGCATCGCCAGAGCCACGCCATGGCTTCACACGCCGCTGCAGGCAATCCACGCATACGCAACAACGACCCGCCTACTCTCACGCCCAAGGAGGGCAAGCGGCAAGCTAGTCGATCACCAGCTGGGGGCAAACAACCTGCCTTCAAGAGACCATCTCAGTCTCTGCAACCAGCGCCACCAGCACATGGCCTTCCTGCTCGCCCACCGTCCATCAACATAAATGATCCGCGTCGCTCGAATGCGGACTCACCAGCCGGCAGTCGTCGCAACTCCGTGTCAACCAGCACCAACGGCATCGATGGCAACGCTGGTAGCTCCAAGCAGCTAAATGTCAATAACGGCCTTGACTCCTCAAGTGGCACTGTGGGCAGCAGCGATGGCTCCACGCCACTAACCCCAATCACCTCTGTTGCTGTCGTGAGTGGTGCTGCACCTGCTCAGTTAGCAAACGCTTCACCTGATCTACAAACTGCTATCTTGAATGCCTTGATGGGTGTCTCAGAACAGGCCTCCGAGCTGGCCCTGGGGAAGTTGGAGGCCAAGCAAGCACACATAGCTCTTGCCAAGGCTCAGCGCGAGTACGATGCGATGGAGAAGCAGTTTGCGAAGTACCCGGCCATCGAGGAACAGAAGACCGCGGCCCGAACAAGTCTGCAGAAGCGCTACGACGAAGCTCAGAAATCGTTCAACCAAGCACAGGCCAACCAAGCGCAGGTCGTTGGCACAGCTGCGGCTGCGATTGTGGAACTGCTGCAGCAGCAAGGAGGCATTGACCCTGATATTCGCGCCGACGTGCAGAGCGCGAGGTGCCGAGCGAACGAGTGTTTGGAGAGACTGGCTACCATAGAACAGAAGCTGACCTCGCTGTCCACACGCGTGGACGATACGCGCGCCCTTTTGGACCGACAACGCTCTAACGCGCCACAGCCTACCATGGATCAGTTCGCAAAACTTGAGGCACGCGTCAACGAAGCTTCGGCACTGCAGCAGTCTCCATCGATGATGGACCCTGCTGAACTCACGGAGCTGAAGAACCGCGTCGAAGCTGTGGAGCGCGGTCAGGAAGATTCAGTCGAACTCGTCGGTGCACATGCCAATGAGAAGATCGCGGAGGTCATTGAGTGGGCACAGACTGAGATCGCCAACCTGAAGGCGAACGTTGACCAAGCAAACGAGACCCAACACGCCAACGCCCAGACTATCAACGAACTTCTGAGCTCCGTTGAGACCCTTCGTACAAGCGTGGATGAGAACGCACCGCATGGTCCGTTATCAACTGGAGAATTGCTCGAGGCGCTTGGACAGAGACTTGACATGCTGGCACTGGAGGTCCAGAAGATGCAGCCCGCTAAGCCACCCTCTCCTCCGCCCGCTGTCGTCGACCCGAACGACCCGTTGGGCCTTAAGAAGTTCAAGCCGGTCCACAATGTAGAACCGGAGTTCCAGCCGCCACCAGAGAAGCCAACCATAAAGGTTCTCGAACAACGTCCAGCCGTCGGCGTCAAGTGGGATGAGTGGATCGAAAACCACATCGGTGCTTTGTATGGGCTTACCAATGTGAACACGATGCGATTAAACAACGTGACAACCGATGAGATCCACGATGCGATGATGAGAGCCATGAGAGAGAAGTACAGCAAGGAATATCCAGACTTGTTGACCTGGCAGAAAACCGTGGAAGAAATCAAGGTAACCCATACCAGAGACATTGGACAGCTGAAGGCCATTCACGACCAAGACGTCGGACAAATTCGTGCCGATGCAAACTCACTCACACTGCGAGTCGAAGCACACGATGCTGTCATCGCTCAGGGCCAGCAGAAGGTTGCCGAGATTCATCGCGAGTACCGGGCCATCAGTCAGGACGTGCTGGAGTTGCAAGGCGCGCAGCAGAAGGCTTTGGAGAGGGCCGTCGTAGACGCAACTGCTTGAGAGGATTTGATCGATGGCGCCGGTGAGCTGTTTTGTGCATCCGGTAGCAAGGCGTTTTTGTTACGAGTGCAAAAGCGAGATACCCCATGTGCGATTAGCGACGTAAGGCGTTTGGTCAGGAAACTAGGCTTACAGGACTGCAAGCGGTTGACTACGGCAGAATTTGTACGTAGGCCCACAGAGACTGTGATCGCAGCGCTTAGTGGCACAAATGTGAAGAGCTCAAATCAGAATTCAGAAACTGTTGTTGTTCCCGTCTTGCATGTGAAGTCGTGCGCCGCCCTGAGTCAACGAAGAACTGCGGCCGCGTAGATTGAGTTTGACTAGCGCGTTCGATGATCTGCGACCTCGATCGCTAGCTTTCCCAAGTCTTGGTTCCTTGCACATCCCACTGTACTTCTGCACACTATCGCAACATGGCTCGAGAACGCTATGTCAGCAGAGTCGTGGAACCAGAGCCAGAGCCGCCAGAAGAGGAAGTCGAAGAGTACAATGAGAACGAGGACGAAGACTTTGCGCCTGAAGAAGCCAACGACGACGAGAACGTTTCCTCATCGTCCGAGGATGAGGAAGATGCAGCCACGGCCAAGACTGCTCCCAGGAAGAGCAGAAAGCGAAAGGACGTCGACATAGACGGCGATCTAGACTCAGGCGATGAAGCAACAATCAAAGAGCGGAAACGCAAGAAGCGAAGAAAGGACGACGGCGCACAAGATGAAGACTCCGGCGGCGAAGGTGGCCTCATTCGCACCAGGGCGCAAAGAGTGGCAGAGAAAGAAGAACGCAAGAACCGTAAACGCGCACGGGATGGCGAAGTCACAATCGACGTGAACGCACTATGGGCAGACCTCAGCAGTATGCCCATAGGCCGGACAACGACGAACCCACCCAAGCCCGAAGACGACGCCATGGACCTCGACCACGACGACGATGACAACAAGGAAAACGCTCCGACATCACCGGAAGATATGATCACGATAAAACGCCGCATCGAATACGCCGGCGAGATCACCCTCGTCACCGATACCGTCCCCCGCTCCTCCAAAGAAGCAAAACAATACCTCGCCGAGCACCCCGAAGTCGACCCTTCCAATCCCGGAAGCACAGCAGACGCAACAGGTCTGCAGAAACCACTGAAACGGCCGTCCATGTTCGAGCCGAATCCGCTCGGATTGGTGAAAGGTGTTGCGCCGGAGAAGTTACGGTTGAAAGCTCCGACGAGGTTGGATGTGTTGATGGCAGAGAAGAGGGCGGAGGAGAAGAAGAAGGCGCAGAAGATGAGTACGGTGCAGAAGAGTCAGCTGGATTGGAAGGGGTTTGTCGATCAGGAGGGTTTGAGGGATGAGTTGGATGAGTATGGGAAGAGTCGGAGGGGTTTCTTGGCTAGGGAGGCGTTTTTGGATCGGGCGGCTGTGGCGAGGGAGCAGGCTGCGAGGGATGCCAGGTTAAAGTTGTAGTGGTGGTCGAGGAGTGGTGTTGTTGCTGGTGTTGGGGCGTGATGATGCTGCGAGATACCCACAATGGTCATGCTAGAGACCAGATGTACAATTATTCAGTGCCAAGACTGTATTACTGGTGGGGCATGTTATGATGATGTGTTCATTGCGAGGCGTGCGAACATCAACTCGTGTCGCTTTCACTGTTTGATTTGGGATTTATCATGGCAAAGGCGTAACATCCAGCCTCCGGTCTACACCACACCAAAGTCTCGCGCGTGAAAAGCGCCATACAACAGGCACAGCATCCATACCCGACCTGCCTAAGGGTAGATGGAGCCAGCGAGCCGCATTGCAGGCACAGTCAAAAAAGTGAACTGTGTGCCACAACCACCACTAAACACCGATCCATCCATGCACGAAACCAGCCTGTTCGTTGAGCATACTGACCCGTCGTCTATCTGTTGCTCTTGGCCACACGCTCCAGCTCGTCCTTCTTCTTGATGGCGTAGCTGTTGCTGCTACCCTTGGCAGCGTTGATGAGCTCTTCCGCCAAGCACTCGGCGATGCTCTTGATGTTGCGGAAAGCTGCCTCCCGGGCACCGATGGTGAGGAGGGCGATGGCCTGGTTGACGCGGCGGAGTGGGGAGACATCGACGGCTTGACGGCGGACGGTACCTGCGCTACCGATACGGGTGGAGTCTTCGCGGGGACCGCAGTTGACAATGGCATCGACGGCGATCTGGATTGGGTTCTGGTCGGTCATGATGTGGATCTGGGGAGGTGTTAGTCATCGCGGCGTGATGGGAGGCATGTCTTGTTAGGACGCACAATCTCGAAGGCGTGGGCCACGATGCGGACAGCCATGAGCTTCTTGCCGTTGTTGCGGCCGTTCATCATCAGCGAGTTGGTGAGACGTTCGATGATGGGGCATTGCGCCTTGCGGAAACGCTTGACGGCGTACCGGCCAGCGGAGTGGGAGATGTATACTGGCTGACGGATCTGGATGTAGTCGCTATGATGCCATATCGTCAGCCAAATGTGTCCCTCATTTCAATGCGCCTGATATGCGTCTCTGTGTGTGTGTGCCCTCTCCGCTGCACCACACCACGTCCACCACTTCCATCGACTCGGGGTGTTTTGGGCACACGTACGTGAGGGAAATGTCCCTGATCTCGACGTCCTCATAGCTCCACTTGTTGAACAGCTTGGTGCTGCCAATCTCAGCCGTGACATCCTTTGGCAGGACTGGGTAGGCCTGGACGGCCTCGACTTCGACCTCGCCGTCAGACATGTTCGCGGTCGACTGCTACTCCGTGGTCCTGGGTAAGGAGGTGAGTTGTAGGAGTGGTGTGTTGGTGCGAGTTGTGCTGCCGTGGTTAGTAGTGAAGTGAAGTCGCCGCCTGTCGAGATGAATTGTGCGAAGCCGACTCGCGCAAGTCGGAGTGTGAGAAAGCCAAGACCGGGTGTGGATTCAGTGAGTCACGTGGAAGCCCGCCGCGGTGGTTATCGAAGGACGTCTTCGACTCTCAACTAATTCATCACATTTTGCTGGCATCACCGCATACATTATTTGCCCTCGCCCCGTGTGGTATACACACAAACAAGTCCGGTCACATGCGATGCGACACTCTCTACTATCCCGCGACTGACTGTGCGTCCTAAGCCATCTCAAGACGCTGAGAAGACGAGACTGAACTTCTTGCGTATAGATCGCTCCTCCAAGCACAATGGTGAACGCCGACTCCCGCCCGCAAAACAGACTGCCATCGTGCTGCTGAATCGCGGCTGATGATCAGGCCACGTTCGAAGTAGTCAGCACGCCTTCTCGATAGAATAAGGCAAACCACATCTTCCGGATGCCCGCTTTCCGACCCTGTGTACTCATTGTCACTCAGCATCTCAGCCGGGTGCACTCAGTTCAGTATGGCTCAGTCGGTGAATGAGCCGATCATTGTACATGAATTCGCAAAACCCTAGTCTCTTGTGCATGATGGTTGTACAGCTGGCTGATTCTGTTCCTGCCGGTCTGTAGAGACACTCCTTCGTCCAGCATTGCAGTACGTAGGATGCCGCTTGGTAAGCTCCCACTTGAATGCAAGCAAGACACGACGTTTCGCCTGTACCGCTTCCCGATGCCCTTCCCATCAAAGGTCTGGCGGTACTACGATTCCTGGTCGCGGAGCGTGAGCTTGACTAGGATCGAAGTTCTTGATAGACCTCAATCTATCATCTTGGTCTTGCTCCAACTGATTGTAGAGAACTACCGCTCAATATAGCAATTATCGTCAGGTCCCATAGCACGAAGACACAGCATCATGACGAGCGTCAAAAGCGGCAACACTATCGAGAAGCCCATGGATGTGCTTATCGTAAGCTGATGCGAATGCTGAAAAACACAGGTCATCTGATATTGACCCGCCTCATAGATAGGAGGATCTTTAGGCGGCTTGATGGCAGGCATACTGCTAAAACGCAGATGTCACCATGTGCGTATTCTGGAGCAAGCTGAATCGTCTGAGCGAGAAGGACTGGCTGCCGGTGTTGGCCTAGCATTCCACGTCAAGGCCTTTTTAGAGACTGAAGATCGACTCAAAGACAGGCCGTTGGGGGTTGCCAACGACGCCTTCTATGTATTGGACTATAAAATGGATGTCAAGTACAAGCTTCCCATCAAGACCAACCTGACTACTTGGGACTCGGCATACTATCGAGCACGTGCGAACTTTGATCAGTACGCGAGCTCGTACGTACCAGATCCGCCTTCGATCAGTGCCGAAAGCAAGGAAGGGCAGGGTGCCTACATGACCGGCAAGAAAGTGACCAAAGTTGAGGAGATTGACGGGAAGGTGACTGCAGTGGTTCGGGATGTGCGAAGTGGCGAGATTGAGCACTATCAAGGGGATGTTGTGATCGCAGCAGATGGTGCGAACAGCCCCACACGGCGACAGCTGAATCCTGGTCTCGAACGCGAAGAGCCAGGATACGTGATCTGGCGTGGTATGTATTTCCAGTGAAGTACGGCATGTGGTCGTAACTGATGCGGAGATAGGTACGGTGCCTTCCAAGGATCTGAGCAAGCAATTGCTTGATAAAGTCGAGAATAAGCCCATCATCTGGCCTGGAACACACACTTACTGCGTAATGTGAGACGACTATTCAAGGTCCTCTCGACGAGCGTCACCAAGACTGACGTGCTTCCAGATACACAATTCCAGGCGACAATGGCTCGCTTGAAGATGGAGAACGATACATCAACTTTGCCTGGTACTTCTGGCCTACCAAGTTCTCTCTCCGCGACATCATGACGGACAGCGACGGCCACTACCATCGTACCACTGTTCCAAAAGGCAAGCTTCAACCCGATATATGGAAGGCGCAACTCCAGGAAGCACGCCGCCTTCTCAACCCCGAGCTCGTCGAGCTAGCCGAGCACATAAAGGAGCCTTTCGTGTCGGTCATCAGCTCTATCAGCGCGCCCAGGGCAGCGTATTTCAACAACCGCCTATTTCTCATCGGCGATGCTTTGACGCAGTCTCAGCCGAATGTGGGTATGGGCACAAGTCTGGCTGCTTTCGCCGCGATCACACTGGTAAAGGAGGTGATCTGCCCTCCAGATGAAAAGGAGCGCCTGAACGTGAAAAGAGTAGAGGAGTGGGAACGCAAGGCACTGCAGGAGACCGAGCTCGCTCGTCTACGCAGTGTCTCGTTCGCGTCGTGGTATCTCAACTCGTGGCCCATGATAGGCTGGTACTTCGCGAGGTACTACTGTGTGTCGGTAAGTTCAGTGATCGGGTTTCCCGCCTTCCGTCAGATCGATTGATCGCTCACTGACATACACGACAGTGCTGGCAGCATTGGTTCGGGAACAGGACGCAAGCCCTCTCTGTCTTCGGGCGATGATGACGAAGCTTCAGTTCTCGAAGACTTTTTGTTGCAACCAGTCACGTAGATCTAGTGCTGCGCAGTTTATAGCCCACGCCAACTCCGTCCCCAACCGCAGCTTCACAAAGTCCATCAGCCTTGAAATGTCGACCTGCTGCCTCCACGACCAGCCACCATCAAAAGTGCGGAGCCGGCAGCAGTGCATACGACACTTCATGAAACCGGTAACGCAGTCTCCCGAGGGCCGACTATGCATCCCGTACCTTGCAGTAGCAAAGATGAGTTGCCATCTATAGACTTTTTGGACGGTCGGTCAGATCCCATTGGCCGGCAACCTGGCAACCTGGCGTTCCGCCAACCGCTTACTAAAGCCCGAGGCTGGGAAGTGGTTGTTCAGACTCTTCGGCTACATCCTTGTCATGGGGACATCTTGCTCGTACGACAGTGGCGGACAGCAGGAACATATCCAGTTGAGGTGGTCAAAGATATGCACATGATAACAGTACGCGTCGCGAAGATCATTCCATATCTTGATACTATTCTACCATGACACACCCAACACTTCTATCTGAACCAACGGACAAGCAGAATTGCTAGTATGTGGTCTTAGCCAGCCGGCCGTAACATTCCGAGTACATGTAAAGACACCCGTCACAGTTCTGACAATAAACTGTTGAAACGAGGGTATCGAGTGGTGAGGCTGTCAGAAGCCTGACAGCATGATAAATCGAGAGGGACTCTCCGGGCGGCGTTGTCGAGTTTGGCCAGAAGTACATCCATGGAAGATGCGTTTGAGGCGGTGGAGCAGGCCGCAGGCGAGATAGTCTATGAGGTGGCAGAGATGGAGCGTTGCAGGCGGATGGGCGATTCGATCAGCAGTTCGACAGGGCCAGGTCCGCTTGGTAACTGCGTCACCGCGTATGCGTTGACACTGTTGAATCGAGACCGGAAATTCATCGCGTTGAAGCCGTTGATGTTGAGCTTGCTGAAGTCACCCTCTGGGATCATGGCGAGGCCGACCTGCTGCTGCTGCTGCTCTGGTTGGGACTGTGGAATCTGAAGCTGCGAGGCATCGAAGTTGAGGTACTCAGGCTTCATGTCCGGTTGCGACTGCTGTTGTTGCTGGTGTGGTTGTGCATGTTGTGGCTGAGGAGTGGGAGCAACGGAGGGCTGTTGCTGCTGACGTTGCTGTTGGTGTTGCTTTGGCAACAGTACCGATGGGTCCTGGCTGATGTCGTTGATGAAGGGAGTGAACGCTGGGTGGCGAAGGAGAGTCTCGATCAAGCCGCGGTAGCGCTCATTCTCGGCCTGGAGAGCCTGGTTCTCTTGTCGAAGAATATTGCTTTCTTGAGCCTTCATGGCGACTTCGCCTTCGAGCTGGCCGATGTACTCTGAGATGCATATTAGTACGTGATGTCGCAATGCAAAATGTTTGGAAATGTACCCTTTCTTCTCGAGCGGAAAGCGCGAGCGGAGACCTTGTTCCTCAACTGTCTGCGCTCCTTGCTGGAAAGCTTCTTGCCTTCCTCCGACGCAAGGAGACGCTCATCCTCATCCATTTCCTCTTCATCCTTCTTCATGCGCGCAACGTGGGGCAGCATGTTGCCAGGCGAGTCGGCGTCATCTCCATCTGGCACCGATTGGCTGTTCTGGCGCATCTGGTTCAGCAGACGGGAGATGGACTCCTCGACATGTGGCTCAGCAGCATGCGATGCACGCTTGCCATTGCCATGTGTCAGTTGGGACGAGGCTTGGCTGGATTGACTTTGCGAGTGACTGGCGGCTTGGCGGTACTGGGCTTGCTGGGCCTGCAGTTTCATCTGACGTTGCTGCACAGCTTGGGCCTGGGCAGCTTTCTGCATCGCCGCTTGCTGAGCCTGTTGCGAGTGCATGCCAGGCCAGAGACGGCCCACGTTGCTCTGCGGCTCCTCGTGGCCGCCAACACTGTTTGGGTTGACGTAGTTGTCTGCCGGGCTGTCGTTGGGTGGGAAGAACATGGCAGGCATTGCGGTCTGTGAGTTGCCATAGTCGGTGCCCATATCGGCGTCCATGTCCAATCCAGTGTTCCAGCCAAACCCAGTGTTGAAGCCCATCTCGTCAACGCCGGAGTTGAAACCGTCGTGCATGCCATTTACAGGTATGTTTGCCATGCTGCCGACGGGAAGGCCGACTTGCTGCTTGAACTGGGCATAGTCGTGGCTTGGGCCATTGAACTTCTGCTGCTGCTCCTCCTTCTCGAATGGCGACAGTGCGTCGGTGCGCGAGGATGAGGCTGCGATGGGCGAGGGCTGGTTGCCGCCCTGGTTGAAGTCGAAGAAGGAGTCCATGTCGAACTGCTCTGTCTTCAATTGAGGCGGACCACTCATTTGGGAGCGTTGTTGTGAGTGGGTCAGCCAAATATCGCGATGCGAGAGCCTGATTGCCTGGATTGGGCGTGTCTTCGTAACCTTTGCCCTCAGCCGCAGGCAACGTCCGGAGCCGCGTCAGCTGGTTGTTTATGCTGCTGTCCGGGATCCGTTGGCGGTGTTGCAGTGCTCTGAATCTGATGGCACTGGCGGGTAACGAGCGTGCTTCCAAGATGCGAGTCGTCGATGGATGTGGGTTGGGGGGGGGTGTGTATGTGGTGAGGGATTTGTTGAGAGGAGAGAAGGTCAAGACGGTGGTGGCCGCTTGGCTGACCGACATGGACGGAAAGCAAGGAGGCAAGCGTGCGAGGGGTGGCAGTGTAAATGCAGGGTCCTGTTTCAACAACCGCGCACGGCACACGGTACCGGAGTGGCCTGTTGCCGACTGCCGACGATCCAACTGCGGGACCTTCACACATGCAGCTGCTGTGTCAAAACATTGCCAATGCATGGATCCTCCATTAAGCGCCGCCGACCGCTACATACACACGCTCTACTACATTTTTCGCATACACCGACGCCTTATTAGTACCACCCGTCTTGTCGTCGTCGTCGTCGTCGTCCGCAAGCACCGTCTGATTCTTGTCTTTCAGATTGTCCGTCCGGGTGGGCCATCGGGGCCGGCTCACATGCGCGAAATAGCTGTCGTGCGAGAACGGATGATGTGACATGTCGTCTCGACCGACGAGGAGGAGATGCAGCGAAGAAGCACTAACCCGAGCTAGTCAACCCTAACGTCGACGTCTAGACTTTGTGCTTGTGATTTTTCGGTATGCAGCCCCGGTAGAGCGCCTACAGTAGGTGCGCTCGTACTGTAGCTGCCACAAAGCCACGGGCTGTGGCACAGCTGCTGCGACAAAGACGATTGACGCTCAGCTCTCTCTGAGGCTGCTGACTGTCAGCCCTGTTTGTTGGATGGAACGACATCCGGCAGGACGATTTTGAAACTCGGCTCCGATATCATCAAATTTGATCAGCTCCATACACTCCCGCGCTGGCCATGCCAAGACCTCCCATCACGAAGAGCGCCCATGTCACTCCGGCAGCTTCCGCTTCCGCTGCAGCATTGACGACCTCACTCAATCGCCCTTCTGGGAGGCCTGCCGACCGACCACGTCTAAGTGCTGCCTGAGGGGATTGCCCGCGACCAGCTTCACGTGAATGTGCAGCACTCGTCGAACGTTGAGGTACTCCATGTACACCGCTCCTCCTCGAACTGCTGCGTATCTTGCTCGTCGTGTCTATCGTTGTAATGACAGAGCCATGACTCCTTTTATGAGGCGAGAAGGCCTTTAGTATTGGCTCGAGGACATTCTCCTGCAACCCAACAGTATCTGCCACTCTTGTGCCCATGGAGTCAATCACTGGCAGTGCTGTATCACGCAGGTCTTTTGCCCTCTCGTTGATCTTCCGCACCGCAGGTGCAGCCACTTGCTTGGCTTGGTTGGCACAGTCTCGCGCGGCCTCTTGCGCGCTCTGTGCCGCGGTGCCTGCTCTAGACGTGACCTCCTCCATCACCTGCTGCACCTCGTCGATCGTATCCTCCATCGCGTCTGCGATATCATCCAGCCACGGCATGAACGTGCACTGCAGCATATCACGCACGTTCGCGGAACTAATGAGCGACCAGGCGCAGAGTCCAAGCACGGAGAGGAGCACATCCCAGCCGAGCGCGTTGATCCATGGGTGGTCACCGAGCTCTTCTAATACACCCCAGCTTGCACGACCAACTTCTTTTGGTATATAATACTGGTTTCGCCACGGAATCAGCCAGCCGAGAGGTTTCCATTTGCCAAAGAATCCTGCTGAATTTGCTTCACGCAAGGCGCTGATCGATGTCCAGAGGTGGAGGGTCTACAAACAGAAAGGTGTCAGCTACACTCTAGACAACCAGGAAGTACCTTGGAAGTGCCATGAGCAGTGGGAAGAAGGGCGTCGAGCAACGCATGTCTCGAACACGCTGTCACTGCCTGAACCACTACTCGATGTCCGGCACACTTAATACGTACCGCCGAGAGCAAGGACAAAATACACCAAGCATGTGACAGCGTCTTTCTGGCCGCCCGGGTTGAAGGATGATTACTCTCCCCAATCTAGTAAACGATCAGTCCGATTCTTACTTGCACGATATACCGTGGAAGAATGCTCACCTCGTCACTGACAGCGGCCGCAAATGGTGCCAGGATCAGCACCAGCTGGAAGAAGCCAAAGACAAGATTCCATATCGACGCAGCATCGCTCGAGGCATCCGACATCCACCGAAGCAGCGTCGGCAGCAGTACAAGGCAGAGCGCTTCGGTTGCCCCAATACCAAGTACCCTCCATCTTCCTGGAACCCAGAAATCTTCGATCTTGTTCCCATCGTCGTCCAAAGTCTTGCGTGGCTCCAGCAGAAGTTGTGCGAAGAACACGAACTGCATGCCAGCCAGACTGGTACAGTAGCCTAGGAAGATGTAGCTCACCGGCACCATGAAGCCATGGTCACGATTTACAGCTACCAGCAAATCAGTACCATTTTACAGCACAGCCAGCAGCTTGCGACGTACTCTCAATCACCACAAACACAGCCCAAGCACTCCACCCCATAACCCACTGCCTCGTCCACCAACTCCGTCGACTCTCGTCAATCAGCAGCCGGAAATAACTCCAAACACTCGCACCACGACTCCAGTCGTGAGGAAGCCCTGGGACTTTTTTAACCAGCCAGTCCGGCAATTTGCCATATGCGTACTGGTACGCCTTCAATTTGACTTCGCCACCGTCTGGGAGGTAATCGGCAAAGTCCTTGGTTATCTTCAAGGACGACTGCACATCGCGCCATTCTTGCTTCAATCTGAACGAGCTCAGCTTGATGCTGCGGTGCTTGAAGCGGACGGTGTGGACGAAGATGAAGATCAGGACTGCCAAGAGGAGGAAGAGTTTGATGGCGCGCCAGTGGACTTTTCGAGGTGCTGGGTTCTGGGTGGTCTTAGAGAAGCTAGAGCTCTCGGCTTTGGAGGCGGTGATCCAGGCGTCAAGGAGCTCGCGGAGGACGTTGGAGCTCGCGGCGAGGAGAGCGATGTAAAAAGCGATGGTAAGGTAGTTGTCGAGCCAAGGACTTCCCGTTTCAAAGATTGCATCTTCCTTTAGCACCTCGATCATGGCGGCGATTGCTGCGGAGACTTTCTGAAAGATAGCCATGGCATAGTCTCGCCGGGTGCAGGCGAACCAACCAACTGCGGCAGTGGCAACCCAGGTTCTGGCGTTGTACTTCATGGCGGATACCAGTGACCGTGAGGGCAGAACTCACATCGCGGAGAGAAGGTGTTCGTGGTGACAAACGGTGATGAGGGGGATCGGCAGTGTGCTGGGCGCACGGTGCTGTAAGCCGCAATGTAAGGCTTGTTTACCGTATGGAATGCAGGTTACATTCCAGCTGCTGATGAGATTGCTAACGTTCGAAATTTCTGCTTCACACGGAAGTCTGCGACGGACGAAGGTGTTGCTCTTGGTTGTTGAGCTATAATGTCCTTCGTAAAGCGTGAGAGGTCCAATGTACCATGCCGAAGCCATGTAGCTACCTGCGACAATGCCCGAAAGTGTTCGTCGCAAATTCTGAGGACTGACGCCATAGTCATGACCATAGCCATGGGGCAAGTAGTTTTTTCTGCATTCACAGCGTGCTCATGAAAGTAGTGCAACAGCATGTGATCCCGAGAAAGCCTCGTGGTTCGGAAGCTACCAGCCGGGAGCCCTAATTTGCTCACACCACAAACTCTTGGCGATATAATTGCCCCGACTGTGAGCGTCTTTCCAGACTAGGAGATTCTTGCGAATCGTGTTACAACACTCGGATGAACTTCGAATTCCTCCTGATGGATATAACGGGTCCGGAGCGGGTGGTTGGTAATGCTCATATTCAGCTGCACTTCCAGGTTGTCCAGGGAAAATGAGATATAAGTAGCCTTCGCAGTGCCATGTAATCGTTTCCTGTCCAGCACTTCAGAATTTCCACCTTCCCATAGCACCAAAGGCTTTACACCCTCATCATGGTCACCGTAGCCCTCGCTGGCGCCACCACAGGCCTCGGCCTAACATGCCTGCACACCTTCCTCGCTCTCAACACCTCCAACCAGCACACACTCATCCTCCTCTCCCGCACAGAGCAACCCGCCTTCTCAGCCAAAGGTGTCGACGTCCGTGCAGTGGACTACAACAACCATGCCCAGCTCGTCCAAGCATTACAAGGAGTCCACACCCTCCTCTCCCTAATTGGCAGCCAACTCTCCGGCCCCCACGACTCCCAACTCCTCCTCCTCGCCGCTGCCAAAGAGGCAGGAGTGCAACGCTTCGCGCCCAGCGAGTACGCCGGGAACGGCTACGAGGGTGTAGATATGTATCAACCGAAAGCGGTTGTCTGGGAAGCGACCAAGAAGTCTGGGATGGAGTACACGCGGTTTAGTTGTGGGCTGTTCATGTCTGTGCTCGCAACTGGGACACCGAAGGCGGTCACGGAAGTTGGAGTGAGAGAAGGCAGGGAGAGCGGGGAGGAGGAAGCGTTGGCGGGATTGAGGCCGTGGAATTTTGTGCTGAATATGAGGGCCGGGACTGCTGATTTGGCGGGAGAGGGTAAGGGGAGGATGGTTGTGACGGATACGAGAGATGTTGCGAGATTTGTTTGGAGGGCGCTGGAGCTTGAGAGTTGGCCGGAGGATATGGGGATGCGAGGCGATGTTGTTTCGTTTCGGGAGTTGGTGGAGATTTTGGAGGGGGTGCAGGGGAGGAAGTTTTTGACCAAGGAGAATGATGTGAATGTGTTGCTTGATGAGGCTGCGAACGACGCATCGAAGGCTTTTTATAACCAGGCCAGGGTTAGCGTCGAGAAAGGATGGGCGATGGTCGGTGACGATCTGAACAGGGCTTTTCCTGACGTGAAGCCTGCAACGGCTCGGCAATTCATTGAGAAGTGGTGGAGCGGCGTCGAATTAGGGGATCCAGCTTGGGTCGACAATAAGACCTTTGGTCGGCAGAACCTAGACAGAGCAGGTTCCAAGTAGCGCCCGTCAGGTACATAGAGATTGCATTCCGTATGGGTATCTTCTGCTTCGTGTGAGCTCTATCGTCGATAAAATTGAGCAGCAAAGGAGACCGCCGAATCCAAAAAGCTTCAGGCAAGGACAATCTTCGACCTCGCCAGCACCGCCTTGGACGGATCTCGCCCAGATAACGAAGACCCGGCCACATCGATCGCACCCCTCAAATACAACTTCGAGGGACCCTTCTAGTCAAGCAGTCCGCTCTGCGGAGTCCTTCTTTGGGTTTAAGCAGTGGATCTCGAGCGCGATCAGAATACCATTCTTGTTGGCATAAGGCGTCCGGGCTACATTAGCAGAGCCAAGATCCGGATCGTGGAGTCTCTGGACACTGTTCTGCAGGTCGATGGCAGTAAAGCCATTGAAATCCTCGCCTTCTCGGACAGGTGCAGGAGGCGGAAGCTCCTCGCTTGTCGTGCCGTCTGAAGGGCGCGGCTGAGTGAGGGCTGAAAAGTGCGATGCATGTACTCGGCAAGCACAGCACACTCGAATGACTGGAGCATCGTGTCGATGCTTTGGTACGTTGGCTCTAGCCCTTTGTAGCTCCAATAGACGTTTCCTAAGTTGATAGTTGTCGCCTGCTTCTTGGAATGCTGTAGGATTTCGCGCCATGTACTCCTGGAACTCGCGCTCACTTATAGGCTCAAGTGGACTTTCGGGCATGAAGACATGTCGGAGCCCATCGATGACCTCCTCTAGCCGGCTGTCCTCGTGCCATGTCTTCAGGTTGGAGTCTGGCGTGTGTTGATGTGCCCACTTGTTGCTGCGAAACCGCACACCCAGCTCCTTGAGGTTGGGGAAGTCCACCTTCAGGCTTCTTGATTCATCCGTTGAGGTGATATAGGGCATCCACAATCGCATGTCCTGGGCCTTGATGTGAAGACTCAGATTGGTGATCTGTTGCCCATGCATGGGCGAGGACGCTATTGCTCTCACGAACATGTTGGCATCTGAAGGATGATGGAAAGTCATATTGTTGAGAGTATATAGCAATGCTGCGGACTCATCGTGTATGATTCTGCACGTCCTCAGCAGCTGCGGTTGTAGGTTGTAGGATGTGTGTGCTTCTCTGGGACGGGGCCATTCCACAGGCAATGCTTCTCTTGATACCAGACACAGCGAATATATGCGATCGCGGATCTCTCTAGGCAGCTCAAACAACCGCGATTTGGCGACGCTATCGGGCAGTTCTGGTATATCGTTGAAGGCCTGCGCGGGAGGTTCTGGCTGCGTGCCTGCCATCTCCAGATCTCCGCCTTCCAAGTCTTCGCTTGTGCTGTTGAGGGTACTTTGTCGTGTTGGTGGGCTGCGGTAGTAGGCGTGATTCGGTTGTCTGGTGCTGCCGACGTTGCTGATGTAGGAGAGTGATCGCGTACTTAGCACGCTTTCGCGCCATTCCTGGCCTTCGGCTATCGCAGAGTGATGTGAGGCCGACATCATGGGAAGGTCGATTGAAACGCGTTACGTTGCACGTGAGGCTAAAGCTGGAAGAGACATGAGGGAATGGTTGAAGTGAAGTCGTTGGCATCTCGTTGAATGTCAATACATGGATACCAGGGTCACTACGGGACTAGGCTTGGCGTCCATGTCAACCGGCCTTCATGGACACATGAGACGCGCTCCTCGGGGTGAGAAAAGATGGCACTTCCGAGATAACTTCCACAGCAGTGTACATAATCGTGGAAAGCGTCTGACATTACAGTGATGTACCTATCTCGTAGCATGACGACTTGCTCATCACTTCAAAGCCGCGCGCTTCGCAAGCAAAGCTTTGCCATGTACAACTTCTTCACAGTCTGCTGCTGGAAATGCTTGTCTTCGATCTGCCGCTCCTTCTCACCTCCGTCACCCTCTGACTGACTTGCCTCGGCCTCCTCGTGCCTCACGACCTCGCCCCAGGTCCGCCTCCACCCAGATAACCTGAGCAATCTATGCATCAGAAGTGGCGTCCCACAACGCCTTAGTCTTTGACAGACCAGCCAAAGCTCCAGCGGCGCCCATGAGGCCCAAATTGAAACCTGGGAAGCCAGACTCGTTCCATTGCGCAAACTGGAAGCCCACTGGGAACCAGAACATTGGCACAAGCAGATCCGCATACCATCTCGAGTCATTCTCCTCATTCTCCTTGGTGCTCCTCGCGCCACGCTTGCCACTGTCAAGCTGTGCCTCCCTTGCAAGTCTGACGAAGTCACAGCAGAAACCAAGGAACCACGCCCTGTATGCTGTGGTGTAAATGGCGGTTGCCTTTCCACCGTACGCCTGTGTGTACTTCGCTGTGAGCGAACCTGGCAGAATTTTGCTTTCTGTGAGGAGTGCGACATTCTCACAGAACTGGAAGATAATGTATAGCGTGCATTGCGCTACTGATGTCGCGTATAGCACCTGATCTTGTCCTTTCTGTGGTCCCTGCAGAAGCTGCCTTGCCCACGCATACAGTGGGAACAGTCCGAACAGACGTAGTGTTGTTCGCGTCGCTGAAAGTAGCGAGCCGAGGTTCTGGATTGGCGATGGCTCGGCTTGCACTACGGGTGTCACGGTTGGGAGGGCCGTCTGGCGGTTCAGGAACATTACAATGCGCGCCTTGAGAGGACCGGCTTTGGCGTCGAGGTGGGCGAGGAGGTATACGGTGTAGTTGAAGGTCGAGAGGAACGCGCTCAACCCGCCTGGTGCTGCCAGCAGCCTGGAACAAATGTCAGTAGATGGTGAACCTTCACGCGTCTTGCTGCTTACTTGTTCAGACGCAGAATGATGCGATCTGGCGTAGCCAGCAGACTGACCGCCTGCTTTGGCAGCCTCTTCTCTGCTTCTCTAGCTACCGACTTCTCAGAAGCATGCGATGGTTGGTTCTGGGCGCCATCGGTGGGAGCGCCTGGCTGACTTGCTGGTTCCGACATGATTGTGAGCCTGTTCGGGGACCTACTGGTGTAGCAATAGTAGACGGTCGTTACAGCAGTCGGATGGAGCAAATAGACAGCATGGGTTGGCTCGTCTGTTAGCCACAGAGGCGCGCCCCATACATGTAATTAATCAGAGCGATGACCTCGGGTGAATGGCTCGAGGTACAAAGAGTCGGTGGCGTGCTGTCATTGGACAGTCCCGGCCATGTAAGCTACTCCACCTTCTTACCTCGTGGCACGACATGGCCAAGATTCCCAAGAATATGCATTACTGATCCCCAGCAGCCGGGACGTTCGTTGCGGCGCTAAAATGATGACATGCGCTATTGGGCTATGGAAAGGAAGTAAACGACCACTGTAAGAGCGCAGTGGGATCATCCTCGCTGTTCTCCAAGCAGAGGAATCTCCCCTGCGAGCTTGCCTGCTCTGCCAACAGCTCTTCCTTTTCCTCCTGCTCTTCATCACGACAAAACGCGTTCATTCACATGTAGAGCTGAAGAGTATCAAGTATCATATGCGATTGGTCAACGCACAAACATGAGCCATCGGACACGGCAGAACAACTGTCTGATTGCGACTAGGGCTCCTCAAACAATGAGTGATCTGCAGATAAGCGCGGCTGTTGCACGAGCGAAGGATCCAATCTAAACTTGAAGTGGCACAATCTAGATCTAAGCTCTGTCCATGCAACCCGCTTTGAGCTTTGTACACTATCGTGCATCCTTCGGAAACTGTGCAACATGCCGCTGCGTCGGCAGCACTGCATTATTCTGTGCGAGTCTATCCGCAACAGTGACAAGAGGTGCCTGGCAAGACGGTCGGCGGTAGGTCTGCAGAGTTAAAATTCTATTATCCTCGAGGATCTGACTGTTAATTTCGGGTCTGTTCTTTTCTCTTCTCATCTTTCTGTCGCATCGAAAGTTCAGGAGCATCGTTGCATAAGAACAGACAGCAGCGCTCGTCGCGGAACGAACAGAACCTAACGGCATGACGACCTCAATTTCGCGAGCCGACTCTGGCATCGCGATGAAGCCGACTACCCCACTGGCGGCAGACGACGAGTACACGGCATACGACTACGACATAAAGAAGGATGAAGTGGCTACGTACATAAACGAGTACGTGCTGGCCAACTGGGAATTCGACGACGCGGCGGCGAAGATCGAATTCCTCAAGCAGAAAGTGGGCCACCTGGCCTACAAGTATTTCCCGCTCGCGCAAGAGGAGAGGATGGCCCTTGTGGCACGATTGATGGCTCTGCTGTATTTGATCGGAGGTGAGAAACGATCTTTCATGGGAGTGTAGAGCTGTTGTTAAAAGGATCGCAGAATCTTTGGTCGGACTCGACCTCGTGGATGGCGAAGAATACCTCGGAGCTTTGGATTCGGCCACCAAGGGGTATTGGCTACCAGACGACAACGTGCCAGCAGTATGGATGCTGTGCGGGACCCTGGATGAGATGAGAGCGATCGACTATCTTGCTGTTGATGACATCTGGGCTACGAGCTTGGCACATTTGAGGTGAGGATGGATTACCGCAGTTCGTTCATGAAGAATGTTGAAGACTAATGCAGAGCAGTGCGAATCTCGTCAGGCGTGGCCGATCGCAGTATCGACATGATTCTCATCGAATTCCTGCCAGTCTGCGACTGGGCTACTCTCTGGTTGGAGCTTTGGAGCCGTTTGCCATGGGCCGATGTCTCGACGACGATTTCTCATCACCCTACAGTGACGGGTCGGCTTGATCTCCATAATCAACTGAGATCGTCACAATGATGTTGCCTTTCGATTGTACCCATCGACCACGTGCAACCAGCGTCAACAACGCTCCTCTTTGGGGACAGACCTGGGAAGAACGATCGAAGCTGTCTGATATTCGAATCAGCAACTTGCAAAGACTGGATAAAACTGTCCACAATCAGCAGCATTCAGCGGGCTCAAGATTGATGGCCATTATGATGGTGGTCAAACAGATGGCGGGATATCTGGTGGCAGACTGGCACGGTCATTGCAGGACTACCAGGTTTCAGCGATGTCGATATCAGTACAGGAGATCCCTCCCACGGTCAAGCGATCCTTGGGAAGCAGTTGGTAACAGATGAGGAGCAACAAGCAGGAAGGCTTGCTAAGCTTTTGGTTCTATCCTCCGAACAATGCTCGCTCGTAGAGTTCATGGACAGCCGGCCTTGAGGAGTTGATGCGTGGTCTCGACCTCTGTAGTTGAAAAGTGGCTGGTGGGCGTCTGATGCTCGAGAGCGTATAGCAGAAGCAGATGCGGGTGCAAAGGCATGTGTTCGGATGCATGATCACTGGTAGAGGTGAGGGGCTTGGTAAAAGTCTCTCTTTTTATATTCACACGAGGACAATTACTGGGCTCGGTGGACAGTGAAGTGTTTGAGAATGGCAAACGAATGCGACCGACCTGCCATTCAGAGTTGTCATGTCGCAAGTTGTGCGCCTCGATGCAATTTCACGAATACCATTTATCAGAAGCTACACGGTTCACAGCAGCACCAACAGCTCCGTAAGCAGATAGCAATTGATCACGCATTCCGGTGATGACCGACGACGACCAATGGCGTGGCTGATGGCATCAATAGCGTGTGGAGCAAATTTCGGTACGGCCCTGAAAATGTTCTTCTTGACTTCCGCTGTCACCAGCCAAGAGTCATTCTCTTCATCACTTGCCAAGATACTTGTCGCCATGGCACGTTTCATTACACATCGTGCAACAAAGGACACGAAAAGCATCAACGATGCCGCCCACGACCCACGCAACAACGTTCCCGACGAAACGGCCAGCATGGACCCTGACGAACGATACCTGGTATGACGACGTGGGAGCAGTGTGGGTTGACACAACGGGTTCAAAGTAATCTTCAAAGTACTCAGTGAGTTACCAGTGGCATCAAGCTTTTGCCATGCACGCGGGTGCTTGACCATTTGACCATCTCACCAACCACGCTTCCAGCGTAGAGTGAAAGCGGCATTTGGCAGGCTGAGAATATACCGTGTTGAACTTGATCGCAGTAATTTGCGCGTAATTGGAGATGCATGACCCTTTCATCAGCCGATGCTCTTGTCCCCATCACATTTTTGAGATATGTGCAACTGACTGAAGAAGCAAAAAATTGGCTATAAGCAGGTGAGCTTTCGGCTTCGGTCTAGATAAACATGCCGCTGATGTTATACAGTCACTCCATCGACAGTGGAAGTTCTTCGAGAGCTTTGCCGCCAGCTTCGGTTCGTCTTGCGAGGGATACATGAAAGACGACTTACTGAACTTCTGTCAGCTGCTCTTTACTCAGTCGGCGGTGTTCGAACGACTTTCACGATTGGAGTCGGCGCCGGAGGCCCAGCTGCCTACTGGAGCTCGTACGTTGTGACATGCATCTTCGTTATGATCACCGCTGCTGTCCTGGCAGAAATCTGCTCCGCCCTCCCTGCAGCCGGCTCAATCTATTTCTGGGCAGCAGAGAGTGGTGGTCGACGCTATGGGAGGCTGTTCGGCTTCATTGTGGCTTGGTGGAGCACAACGGCATGGACCACTTTCATTGCTAGCACTTGCCAGGCCGCCGCAAACTTTCTCCTGTCCGAGATCACAGTCTGGGGAGTAGATTTCCCAACTGATACTGGGAACATCAAGTTTCGTGCGGTGCAGTGGATCGTGGCCGAGGCGATTCTGTTCCTCGCTATTGGCATGAATTACCTGGATCCGAAGACTTACAAGACCGTGTTCCGGATTGCGACTTTCTTGATCATTTTGGACTTCTTCTTGAACATTATCTGGCTTCCCATTGCAGTGTCTGGATCTTATGGCTTTCAAGATGCGAAGTATGTCTTCACGCAGACTTACAACGAAACTGGAGCACCACCTGTGTGGAACTGGATGCTCAGCTACTTCGTCACTGGTGGAGTCCTGGTCGGCTTCGAAGCAAGTGGTCATATTGCCGAAGAGACCAAGAATGCCAATGTCGTCGCAGCAAAGGGCATTTTCACCTCTGCTGCAGCGTCCGCAGCCATCGGCTTCCCAGTGGTCATTTTGTTCCTTTTCTGCCTCCCCGACCTGGAGACGCTGTATAGTATCAATGCGCCACAGCCGTTTGTCTCAATCTATGCTCTCAGCATGGGGAGGGGTGGGCATGTCTTTATGAATGTCATCTGCATTCTCGGCCTCATTTTCAATGCAACCGTTGCCGGCGTGGCAAGCTCAAGACTCATATGGGCGGTAGCACGAGATGGTGTACTTCCATTCTCAGGCTGGATAGCGAAAGTGAGCGACAAAAAGGAGCCCAAGAACGCTATCCTAGTCATGCACGCTGTTGCGGCATTTCTGCTGTGCACGATCTTGGCCAGTCCAGTCGCATTCACCTCTCTAGTCAGCGCGGCTGGTGTGCCCACGATTACGGCATACGCCCTGATCTGCTGTAAGTTGTCAATGAGCTGAATGTGACAAACGCTGCTAACAATCTCAGTCGGCCGCACCTTCCTGACTCCACACAGCCTATCCGCGGCGAACGCTAAATGGTCATTGGGTCGCTGGTCAAGGCCACTGAATTTCATTGCCTTCATCTGGAACCTATACCTGGCTTGTGTCCTCTTCTCGCCCATCGTCTTTCCGGTCACTTCTCAGAACTTCAACTGTGAGTCCCGCGACTCAGGTCTATGCATACATTGATGCTGACTACTACAGACTCGCCCGTAATCTTCGGAGCCATCACAATCTTTGGCTTCATTACTTGGTGGGTGTATCCAGAAGATAGCTGGCTGCCAAATGCTCGACTGGGTCGGGTGGCAGACAACATCGATTCTGGACAGGCTTGATCCGGCGTAGGAGGCTCATGAGGGTCAACCCAGCACTCAACAACGCCCAGTGAGTGTGGGCAGTTGGAGTGGAGTGGCAAATCTGTAGGCGGCGGGAGCGCTCCTTCTTGTTTCGACGAATAAATTGGCCGAGCGTTTTGACATGTGACGTCGCGAGGGTCTTGTTGCCTGAGCGAACTGCACCTGAGCTTACCAGTCGAGTCCATTTCAATAATTGCTAAAACACATCCAATCGAGTCGACGATCTTTGCCTCTCCAATTCTCCAACACTGTTTGCGCCGAATCGCCTGTTATTGCCCAAGCTGTCCAGGATTCTAGGTCGACGAGTTGTATCTCCCACAGCAACATCCACCATGGCACCGCCACGCTCTGTCTTCGTTGTCACGCGACGCGACTTCACTTCTGACTCCGAGGGCCGCCTCGAGATCTTGGAAGCCTATGCCAGTCACGATGCCGCCACTGAAGTTGCCGAGTCCCACGATGAGGGAAAGGTGAAGTTTGAGGTCAAGGAGCTGTCAGTCATAAAAGGCGCAGCCAAGGGTGGCAAAGGGTGAGTTCAGATCGCTTGTCAGATCGCTTGTCCCTCTGCATTCAATTTTGACTCAAAGAGTAGTGCTGCTGCATCGAAGGCAAAGGCCAAGAAGCCCGTGGTGAAGGCGAAGGCGGCTGAAGACGATGAGGAGGAGGACGAAGAAGACAAGACGCGCGCACCAGCCAAGAAAGCAGCCGCCGCCAAGAAGACAGAGAAGAAGGCCATACCCAAGGGCAAGACGAATTCTCTGCAAGATCTGAAGGTCTGACATCCCATCATTGTCTCGTTACCCTTCTGTCAATCTATACTGACGAGAGTGCAGATGATCTTCACAGGCACCTTCAAGTCCATGGACCGCAAGACTTGCGAAGCGACTGCAAAGATATACGGCGCTGACATGGTGAGAGACAAGAAGCTTGCTGAGGCCGATCTGATAGTGAGTTCAACCAGAGAGCAGAAGGCATCGTCCGTCTAAGACCTGGGCGCGGCATCTCTAGCCGAGCAGCAGTTGCTGAGACATGGCCACGTGGTTTTCGAGTATGTCTAACACCCTTCTGTTTAGGTCGTGGGAGAGCGTCCAGGAATTAAGAAGGTCGAGGAGATCAAGGAGAAGTCGTTGAAGACTATCAACGAGGCCGAATTCCTGGAAATGGTGGAGACCGGCAAAGCTGCTGCTGGCCAAGCTGGAGGCGACGAAGAAGACGAGGGCGAGGACGAAGGTGAGGAAGAACCTGCCCCAGCCAAGAAAGCTGCATCCAAGAGAGCTGCTCCAAAGCCTGCCACAGCTGCCAAGAAGAGCACTTCCACAGCCATCGAAGGCACACCCGGATCCTTAAAGGGTCTTGACCTGCTCTTCACCGGAACCATGACCGCCAATCGTCCCGAGATGGAGAAGGCGGCGGTGGCCTGTGGTGCTAAGATCGTCAAGAAGCTCGAAGATACCGACTATGTCATTCTCGGTACTAAGCCAGGTCCCAAGAAGGTGGAGGAGATCGAGGAGAAGAAACTGAAGACCATCACCGAAGCTGAGTTCTTCGACGTGATTGGTGCCGAGCCACCGTCGAAGAAGCAGAAGAATTGAGTGGCGATGCTTCTTCGATGCATGCACGCAGTGCATTACTTTAAAGACGACAGTGCATATTGCAAAGCGATGCTGGAGATGCAGTACAGGTCTCCCACTGTCGGCGAAACTTGTTGAGATTACGAGATAGCCGAAGTAAAACTTAGCTTTGGTGTTCTTTGTACAATGCTAGACATCACGACGCTCCCAGTCGACTCCGCAGGTCATTCCAGGCGTCGGCGTCCAGGCTGCCTTGAGCGACATTCATAGCAATGCCCTGGACGCTTGCCTCCTTCTCATGCAGCTGGTCAATGAACTGGCGAAGCTCTCCCGCGGCCTCTTCGCTAGGCACTGCCACTTTCGTATCCTCGTTCGGGTCCCAGACGATATCCGACGTGGCAATCTGCACATCCAGAGCCTTCGAAACGGCTTCGCCCACCGCTTTCGTGTCTCCTGGCTCCGCCCAGACCACAACTCTCCCATCCTCGTCTTCAGTCACGTCTTGCGCTCCTGCTTCAAGTGCGGGCTCTAGCATCTCATCCATCCCTACGCCCTCCTTGCCCTCAAACACAATCCTGCCCTTCTTCGCAAACAGATACCCCGTTGGGGTCACAGAGCCCCCTGCCTCCTTCAGGGCGAGCCTGACCTCCGCCAACGTCCTAAGCTTCCCATCCGTCTCACAATCCACAATGACGGCAACATTATTGGGCAGTATCCCTTCGACCGTGACACTCTCCAGGCTCGCGCCACTCAAACTCCGTCCTTGGCCCCGTGCTATGGCGCTCTCAATGCTCGACTTGGCAAACCCTTCCTTCTTCGCCTTCGTGATGAGATCGGCTAGGCGAGGGTTCATGTTGGGGTCTCCGCCGAAGAGACGAGAGGCTGTGGCGATTTCTTGGGAGAAGACGCTGCGTTGCTTGTTCTTTCCTGCGTCGACTCGTGCTTTGTCGTGTTTGATTTTGGACCAGCGATTGTGGCCTGAGGCGCGTAATGGGGTGGTGGAGAAGGCGGCGTGGAGAGTATCAGGGAGGGCATTTCGTTGACCTTGGAGGCAGACGTATGGATGTCTGATGAGAGATGGGAGACCTCTGCTGGGAGCCATGGTGGTGATGGTTGATGTTGGGCGAAACATGTGAAAGTGAGGCTAACGTAGGACGGGCATAGTTCGGCTTCGGGATTAAATGTTTCTGGGGAGCTGTACCTGTACCTGTACAGTACATTCTTGCTCCTGACATGAACACACGACACGACTGATTGACTTTGACACGACCTGATTGCACTGTTGACGGCATTCCCGGGGTCGCGCGATGGTATAGCGTAGCGCTTCTCGTCCATAATGGCAGACACGGAATCAGCATTGCAATCACCCACCAAGTCCGTCAATCAGGCAGCCAGCACGGCTACGAATGGCACGAAAGAGACGCCTGCACCCAAATCTGCATACGAATTGGACGTCACGAAGCTGCACTCTCTCCCCCCCGAGCAGCAAGGCCTCTACCTCCTCACATTTACTGCCGACCTCGCGAAACATGTTGAAGACATCACCAGTGACGAAGTCAGTGCAGAGCAGGTCGCACTGAAGAAAGAGCTGTTCCAAGTCATCACCCTGACGTCTCCAGTACCGACGAGGGTGATACGCAAGAATGTCGGGAGGTGCTTCCACACCATTCTCACTAGAGGCAGCAGGAAGATGCTCTACGAATCGATCAACGAGCTGGCCGCGATTGTCAATGCCGGAAAGGACAAGGATACTCGCACGAAGCACGCTGCGGTGTACTGCTTGGGTGCCATCTTCGACGCTGCTGGCGACAGTGCAATCAGTCTATCGCCCTTGGCGTGCACCGCTATGCTGAAGCTGCTGAAGCCTGCAGCAAGTGATACTGGTCTGCGGAGTGCGATATTCCAAGCATGTGGGAAGATCGCCAAAGGGATTGCCGTTGCTATAGATGAAGATCTTGGTCGAGCCATCTGGAAGCAAGCTCGAAATGCGGCGGGGAGCGACAGATCTCTACTTGTGCAGGCCAGTGCATGTTGGTGCTTGGAACAGTTGATCCGATCCACACCGTATTTCGACAACTCGAACGATTTTGAGAAGCTGCAGGCCGCGTTGCTCAAGGCTATGGAGAGCGCGTCTGTCAGGGTCCGCCATGCGGCTGCTTCGTGTTTGGCAGCGGCACTGGCCAAGTCCTACACAGAGTCGCCAAGCAAGGACGTGGTTCCTAAGATCAAGAAGCCCAAGAAGTCGAAAAAAACTGGTGTGCCCGAAGAGGCTGAGGAAGAGGGGCGAGCTTCATCTCCTGCGCCGGAGAAGCCAGCGACGGCACTGTCGTACGGGCTGCTGGAGATCATGCGGCTCTTGTCGACGCACTTCTGCAAGACCGCCACGCCCAACAGAGCCCGTGCAGGCATCGCAGTTTGCTACATCAAAGTCCTGAGAGCGCTTGGTGAAGGCGTGGTCGAGCAAAAATATGGCGACATCGCGAACCATCTATTTAAGGATCTGCTCGACTATCCTGGGTGGCAGTACAACCAGTATCGACAGCTAATGTGCCGCAAGTTTGTCCGCATCATACTCGATCAAGTCATTGGTGGAATGATAGGCGAGACTGCGCAAATAAATGCCTGCAGGTTCTTGCTCAATGACATTATCAAGGATTACCCACAGACTGTAAAGGAACGAGCAGAACCGTCAAAAGCGGTCCTGACTGGTGCAATCAGCGCTTTGACGGCCCTCACGCAACGACTGGACACAGCGATTGGCGCAGTTGCTGAAGGCTGTCGAGAAGGCCTGCTGCAGGTACTGCAACATCCAAGCTTCACAGTTCAGGTCCACGCTGCGCGAGCATTGCGCACGTTCACGCTCGCCTGTCCACAACAACTACTGCCAGCGGTCACCATATGCATGAACAGTGTCAGCCGAGAGTTGAATCTGTTGGGAGGCCCGGGCCAGAGTCAGCGACGATGCATAGGTTATGCCCATGGTCTGGCAGCAATTTTGAGCACATCTAGCCAGCATCCATTGTATGGCTCAGTCGACGTATATGCCAGAGTCCTCCAGCAAGCGACGAACCTGTTAAAATCGAGCGGTAGCTCTGACCTCAGAGTCTCAAGCTGCCAGTTGCAGGTAGCTTGGGTCATGATCGGAGGTCTCATGTGTCTTGGACCCAACTTCGTGAAGATCCACCTAGCGCAGTTGATGCTCTTATGGCGGAATGCATTGCCCAAACCTGTCTCCAACGATCACGTCAGCAAGCGGACTATGCTTGAGTTGAGCTACCTGGCTCACGTTCGAGAATGCGCTCTGAGCTCAATAAAGGCATTCTTGACGTACAATCAGCGGCTACTTACGTCCGACATCTCTCGACGGTTGTCTGTGATGCTCGAGAACACTGTGACATTCCTACAAGGCCTGCCGTCAAAGAGGACGAGCGATGATCCCTCGAATCGGCTTTCAGCTGCGCTACAATTACAAGACTACGAGGTCATGGTTCGGCGAAGAGTCTTTCAATGTTTCTCGCAGCTCCTCAGTCTGAGTCCAGCTGGAAGTCTCGAAGCCACTGCGCATTCGACTATCCTACCTATGGCCGTAGCTTCCTTCTCAGACTCCAAGTACGACGCGCCGAACTCATTGAGCGCCGCTATCGCGTCTTCTGCCAGCACTTTTGAGAGCATTTGGGACTTGAGCGACAACTATGGCTTTGGAGTCTCCGGCTGTATACGAGGTCTTGATCTGCGCAACCCAGTCTCAGGCCAGTACGAAAGACACTGGTCTAGCAGATCGGACTACGAAGCAGAGATCGATCAGGCCATACTATCACCTGTCGGTGTTACCGTTGAGAACGATCCGACATCGTGCTACTTACCATCTGTGCAGAACGAGCAGGAGCTGCCAGGGCCTCCGGCTACTGAGGTCGTCGATGCAGCCATTGCAGCATTTGGACTTTCACTGCCTCTGCAGAGCCCGAAAGTGCAGGACAGTACACTGCAACAGATAGCCTCTTCCATGAACGCACCCGTACTGCAGAAGGACCCAGCTCGTAAAGTAGCACTTGCGGCGAATGTAGCTCTCGCACTTTCTATGGCTCTTCGAGTCACGACGGGAGAGATTGGATCAGCCCGTGGCGAGCTGAGGAGCATGCAGGCCGAGAAAGGCCTTCAAGCACTACTTCACATTTGCATCAAGGACCCTGACGACAGCATCAGATGCATGGCAGCTGCTGCGCTAGGTCGATTGTGCTCGAGCTCTGGCACGGCCTTCACCAGTTCAGAGGTGACATACCTCACCGAGACCATTGTTAATAAGCGCGAGCCGCATGTGCGTGCTGGTTGCGCCTCTGCGCTCGCTCACATCCATTCACAACTTGGCGGCATGGCGGCTGGGCTGCACATGAAGAACATTGTTGGCATTCTGATGTCGCTGGCTGCGGATACACATCCGTTGGTCCACTTCTGGGCACTAGACAGTCTCGCTACGATCGCTGAGTCGGCTGGACTGAACTTCTCTGGCTATGTTACGACCACGATTGGCCTACTAAGCCAGTTGTACGTCTCCGACAGTCACAATATCGAGACGATAGCGCAGGCTTCGTCAAACATGTCGATGGACCTGCCCGTGGCCGCCACGCTCGCTCGTGGTGTCAATGCGCTCATTGATGTACTTGGGCCTGATCTACAAGACTTGGCAAAGGCCCGCGACATGATACTCACGATGGTACGCCTCTTCTCCCATGAAGAAGAGACAGATGTATTGCTGGAAAGCCTGCGATGTCTTGAACATTTGTCTTTATATGCGCCGGGCCACATGGAGTTCGTGAAGTACGTTCGCCAGCTGCAGAATGACATCGACTCGCCGTCTGCCGAAGTTTCGAGACTTGCCCTTCACGGACTTTTCACATTGATGCGGCGCGATGCTTCTGAGATTGTGCGGATCGCCCAACCTGGACTTGAGGAGCGACTCTGGGAATACCTCAACTTTGAGCCATCTGAGCAGGCTGTTCGCAACATATTCTTGAATTGGCTACAACAGACTGGCTCGAGCGACCCTGCAGACTGGATTCGGAGGTGTAACGACATACTCACGAAGACCATGATGAAGGCAGACAAGCCGAAGACTGCAGCCGCTAAAAGTGCGACCGCCACTGCTGGTCCTGATCTCCAAGACGAAGAAGTTGCCGGCTTTGCGGTCACTGCTGGCGCCTCCAAGGAAGATGAGTCCGAAGTAGCGTCCTCAACGCAAGAGCTCATGCGCTGGCAAGTACGTCTGTTTGCGATGCAATGCCTGCATAACCTTATTGCAATGATACAAAAGGAGGCCACCATCAGCGACGACAGTCCTGGTGAGGCAGCGCTGCAGCAGAAGGTTGCAGATGTGATCCGAATTGCCTTCTCGGCATCTACGGCTGGCGTGGCTGCTCTGCGCGTGGTAGGCATGCAAATCATCGATCAGATCCTGAAGATGTTTGGCAGGACACCAGACCCTGATTTCCAGGAAGCAATGCTACTTGAGCAGTACCAGGCCCAGATCAGCTCCGCGTTGACACCCGCCTTTGCTGCCGACTCTTCACCCGAGCTGGCAGGGGCTGCTGTGAACGTCTGCGCCACTTTCATCGCCACTGGAATTGTCACTGACGTCGAACGTATGGGACGAATCCTCAAGACCCTCGTTTCCGCGCTCGACAGCTTCTCCAAAGATGCAGACACCGCCAGCATTGGAGAATTGAAAGGCCTCAGCTCCAACGCACAGGTCATGGTACGTATGGCTGTCTTTGCTGCTTGGGCAGAGCTACAGATCGCGAGCGCGGAGCAGAAGTACCTTGTGGAAGTGATGAAGCCTCACATCGCGCAGCTCGTCCCGTTGTGGATCTCATCTCTACGAGAGTATGCACGATTGCGTTTCGAGCCGGACATTTCGGCCACTACTGCGACGCCTGCTACGTCTGGGGATCTTGATACGGTCTACGCTGCGTTGAACCGCGAGACTTTACTGAAGTTCTATCATGCTTCGTGGCTAAGCTTGGTCGATGCCATTGCAAGTCTCATCGATGAAGATAGTGAGTTTGTCTTCGATGCGCTTGACAACAAGCAGCTAGAGCAGCCTAAGGGAGACAGCGAAGAAGACGGTGTCAATGGGACCATCGCTCGCAAGAACACCGGAATCAATTATCGAGAGGAACCAGTGGCCTTCTTCTTCGTGCTATACGGTCTGGCCTTCGAGTCGCTTGCTGTTCGCAGTGGAGACGACGATGTTATCACTCGACGACGGAACCTTGATATTTTGGAGGCTTTGAAGAAAATCATACGTCCATCAGTATCTGGCAATGCAATCTACCAGGAAGTCGTCTTCGCGGAGACGATGGACCTGTTGGATCGCATGGTGCTCACAGAGAGTCTGAGCATGCAGTCCATCATCGTCGAGATAGCACGGAACCTATGCTTGGTGCATCCGTCTTCGAGACGGGGTCTACAGACACCCATAAATGGCGAGGCGCAGCTATCAGACGACATCGAACAGCTGTTCGAGCTTACCCGCATCATCATTCTGGTCATCGGCGGACTGGTCCCTGGTCTGGCCGATACTCCAGTATCCGCACAGCTGGAATCATCAGAAGAGGCCACAAGCCTCGTACGTGCATCACTGCAAGCTCTCGTAGATGTTTCGGAGGTGTTCCCCTCCATCATTAAGACCGACTTGCATGCCTCAATACTGCACATCTTCGTCACCATCCTCGGCACTGCCAGCTGCCAGACCGCTGTGGTCCCCCAAGCGCTGCCTATCTTCCGACGTTTCATCGCAAGCATCACAGAAGATGAAAGGCCTGAGACGAAACAGCAAGTTCAAAATGCGCTCAAGCGTATGCTCGCCGTCCTACGAAATGCTCAAAAGCGAGAGACAGAAGCAAGCTTGCCTTGCGAGAAGAACACCTTGCTGACCATCACTATCTTGCTCTCGGCTGCTCAACCACTTTTCAAAGACGATAATCCACTGATGCTGCGATTCGTTCACGAGCTTCGCGAATGCCTCGCATCGACGATGACGTCCAAGGTCGCAGCTGGCTGCTATCGCACACTCCTGCTGCAGGACGTGGCTCCGCGATTGACCTTCTCCCACGCTGTCAACTTTCTGTTGACTGCTCCCGATCTGGAAGGCATGGCTGAGACAAAGCCTGTAATGGCTCAGACTCTCTCCACATATACATCCTCCAAGGTCGCCGCGGAACAGAAGCCAGCTGCGATTGTATTAGTGATCAAGACCCTGCTCAATTATGCAGCGAAAGATGGTCAGTCAGTGTATCCAAGCATTGCGGCACGCTTGCTAGAGCTTGCTGCATCGGACAATGTCACATTCAGGAACCTCGTCGGCAGCTTAGCGGGTGACGAGAAGCTGTTGATGGAGAAGATCTTGAAGTCGCAGGCTGGTAATCGTGGGTCCAGGCAGGACTTCAGCTCTGACAGAGAGCCTACCATTGCGCTCAAGATGAACTTTGGTGGCTGAGCACTTTCAAGGCCTGGTCCCTGCAACCTCACGAGGATCAGTATCAGCTGGGTTCATTGTCGCCAATTTCGAATGGTGACATGGCTGGACTTTCGCCAGGCGGGATGTCTCCAGGGTAGTATGCAGCGTCTTGACGTCCCCGAGTATTGCCTGGCGCAGCTTCCTCGGCCGGAGTCTGCTTTCGACCTTCGCCCTCCAGTGGCATGTTCACGAACATGCTTAGCATCGCGAGATCATACGACGCCTTCAAGCTACCTGCCATCACGAATGCGATCCAGAAGCGCTTACCGCTAGCCAGAGTGCCGGTGATGAGTGGTCCAGAGCTTTGGCTCATTGTTTTGACGGTGTTCACGACACCCATGACGGCAATTCGCTCCTCTGGCAGCACCACGGCTGATAAGAAGGCGCTGCGAGGCGCCTGGTCCATTGAGCTCAGGACGGATCTAGCCACAAGAAGTACGATTGTCATGAACAGAGACGAAGGTGCCGGAAGTAGAGCCAGGAAGATAGCACTTGGTAGATGGGTAAAGACCACTATTATCGATCGTCAGCATGATGACTCACTTCGTCCGTAGTTTGCTGCATGTGACTGACTTGTGCGGACCAGCCCAATGCGTCTCGCCGCTGAGCTGGCGAAGATGTCACCGATGCTTGACACAAATTGAGCGCTGGCCATGATGGTGCCCAGCGTGCCTTCTGCTATGCCAAACTTGCCCGAGATGAAGTACGCCACAAGCGAAGCTGGGACCATGCCACTAGGAGCTCAGGTCAGTGTTGATCAACGATGTACTAATAGGCTGTAGATACCTTGCCAGTGAATCGAAGAAGAAAAGACCACACAACTTAGCCAGCGTAGCCTGTGACTTCCTGGACAAATTAAACCACTTCACCTTATTCGGCTTCGCAGGTGCCTGCGCCGCGGCACACTCATCTGCATCCTCCGCACCATCAAGGAACGGCTGCTGCTCCTCAGACTCCTCCCCGCAATCCTGTCTTCGCATCTGCACCGCTTCAGGCACGGGCTCAGAGGCTGCACCTCACATTCATCACTCAACAACAACGTCATGCCAGCTTTCACAAATCCAATGAAAGCATAAATCCAAAAGACAGGCCGAAACGATGCAATCTCGACAACCCACCCAGCCGTCAAACTCCCACCCGCAGTCCCCAGCGTCCCAGCCACAACATCCAGGGCGAAAACATCAGACCTCGCCTTCGCCTCCGCAGCATCGACTCCTCCACAGCCCTGAAAGGCCCAATCTCATTCCCCCTCGGAGTAACGACTCCCACCCCAGCCGCGAAAAGGCAGGATCCAGTACTTCGACACATTGGCAAAGACCATTTCCAGACAGGACCATGAGTCAGGCTCCCACGAGGAGAATCTTCCGCCGTCCGAGAGCGTCTGCTGCGAGGGTGAGGGCCCTGGGCGAGACCGATTGCTACGTCTCCGACGGACGAGGGTTAGGAGTCCGATTTGGGTATGGGAGTGGCCTAGGGAGGCGAAGAAGAGGGCGAGGATTAGGGTTGAGGAGCCGGAGGCGAACATGCGGATGGAGGGGGGGGGTTAGGAGGAGGATGTGGACGTTTTTGGGAGAGGTGAGGAGAGTTGTGATGCCGAGTTCACTGTTCGGTGGTGAGGTGGCGGGGGAGGTTGTGGCGTGGCATTGTTGGGGCGTGGGGGATGCTGGTAGAGGTTCCGCCCGCGGTCCTGTAGGTCGAATTAGGAGGTAAGGTTACTCATGTTCTCGTTCGAGTGCATGATGGTGTAGCTGTTGTAGTGATCAACTTGAGAAGTGAGGTCGGACTTGGAGACATGACATCGCACGAGCATGAAGTGGGGTCGCTTGCCACGCGTTTAACTGCCTGAGAAGGGCATGCTTGATATTGCTGAAGTTCAAGTGCTTGATGGCATGGCCGCGGATCATAATATCGATGTTACACTACGTGGCGCCCCGTGCCCTTGCGGGCTTTTCGATGCCCTCATGCTCCAGGAGGCCACGCCAATGTTCATGACCTCCGCGAGTCGAGATCTTTCAGCGTTGAACGAGAGTCTATATGCCTCTGTTGAATTCCACCAGACCGCCTTCGCCGCCCTTCTCCCAAAACTCCTCCTCGAGACTTGTTGCTTGCACAGCTTGGCGTTGTGGAAAAGCAGCCAAAGCCAGCGGTAATGCTACCAAACTCGTTGCAAAGATCAGCCCTAGGTTGACAGGAAGTACCATCCGCGGCCTCGACTTCAGCCAATCAGTTTGCTGCAATCGCATGAGAATGAGTGGCGGAACAGCCATGACGGGCGCTGCGCACAGCACTCGCGAAGCAGCAGTCTCGCCAACAGCCAAAGTAGCGGCCTTCTTGCTCTTGCCGATGGGTTCCAGTGGCTTACCAGCTTCCTCGCGCTTCGCCTTGGCACTTTCGCTCTCGCTGGGGTAGATGTCGATGCCCTGTCGGATCTCCTCGCCCCGCATGAGGAACACGTTGATTGCACCGGCACTGGCTACTGCTGCAAATGGCACGAGTCGTCCAAGCACAGCCTTTGTACTCGGACTGATGCGCTTCAGGCGAGGCACGATCGAGTTGAGCCCAACAGCCACACCGCAGCTGGCACCAACGGCAGTAAAGTACGACTGGACGATTGCTGACGTAGGCATAGGTGAGCTCTTGTTGGCGTTCGAAAAGTTGATTCCCACGTTCATGGACTGGTTAGCGATTTGCCAGGCTATCGTTCCGGCGTTCGACATGTTGGGCGTGAGCATGCCTGCGGTGACGACCAAGTTGGAAAGCACGAAAGCTGACATTCGGAAGGGGAGGAAAACTGGTTCTCCCGTGTCTACTGGATGATTAGGATCATGATATGCAAAGTGCTGATGCACTCCTGCTCGTACCTGGATGTAGCGTGGAATCGACAATCTTCTTCGCGCTCCATAGCTCAGGTGTCATCGCCTTGATCTCGCCCTGTTTGTACTTCGTGATCAGAGACTTGGCCTGCTCCAATCCTGTCCCAGAGGTGAACAGCGTCCTGTAGCGAGATGGTCAGTCAGCTGAAGGCATGCATCGAAAACGTACCGAGGCAAGCTTGAAAGCGTACGTTTATCGATCTATACAGATCATATCTATCGTCTTTGCGCTTCACATCATCGTGTCTCACCTGGGGTCTGCTAAATCAATCGAGTGCCGCACGCGGCCCCAGTATGTGCTCAAATCATATTGAGACGCAGGCAGATCTTTGCTGCCCGGAAGCGAGGCTGACATGTCGACGCTGTGGGTTGTGTATGTCAAGTTGTGGCAGAGACGAAATAGCCATAGACGCGCTCGTCAACCGGTGTGGGGTACAATCTCGGCTCTGCTATCCGATAGGTTTACCGTGCACCGGGAATTTCCGAATGACTGCGATGCGGGTGCTTCATGGTCGTCCTCTCTTCTTGACCACATCAAGCAGAATCTTCCGAACACATCAGACCAGTGCCGTCTGGCAGCCGCAACCTCCCCGGCTATCGCAGCTACACGGTCAAGCACGACCGAGCACCCAAGATACTTAAGTACCCATCAGTCTTTCACCGCGCTCGATTTGGCGTTCTCTGAACGATGCGATATCTTGAGCTGGATGCATCACTTGCAATAAGACGAGAGTAACCTTCGACGATTTTGAGTATAGGACCGCAAGCACTTGCAATGGCCTTCCTATAATTATCATTCGATACATACATAGTCCGCATTTCGTGCCGTAGACATTAAAATCAAGACAATTCATGTTGCTAGACGCTCTTCCTGCACAAAACGCCGCCGCTATCCGGGTATTCCAAGCATTTGATCAATGACAAAACGCCGCATGATACAACATCTCCACACATCTCAGCATCTGCCCTGTTCTATCTCCCTCCTGCGAGCTTCTCGAAACTCTCTGCTCGTCGGTCTCGGTATTTTGAGATTGCCTTGAGACCCAACTGTTCTCCATACGCCGTCCCACGGTCGCACTTCGTTCGTCATCTGGCGAACAGTGCCGGGCGGTGGACCTGGGTATGCTGTCGATGCCGAACGAGGAGCGTAGTATCCGTTCGGTGGTGCCTCGTCGTCTTCTTGACCATGCCAGTCGATATTGAACGTGCTCTGCGACGGGTCTGGCGTCGGTGGCTGGGATCTGTTGAGCAAAAGCATCAACATCTGCTGTCGTTGCATCTCTTCCTCCGTGATGGAATTAGGATCGCAGCCTGTTGGCGGCGGCTCCCTGGGCGCGTGAGCTGTTGGGAACATGTTCCGGTTGTAGTTCTCGTAGTAGGATGGATGCTGCCACGAGGTAGATTCGCATTCTCTACGTTGTTGGGGAGTCATTGATATGGGAAGTTGCGCTGGCGCTCTCGTAATCTTCCCAATCTTGCGCTGGTTGAAGATGAGCAGCGTGCTGTACACTATCGTGGATACAGCCGCGGCGATTGTGGTCAAGAGCGCCGGTGTATTGAACTGGTATCGCGAGAAGACCAAGAAGTCATAGATTACAGTCAACAGCCCGAGCACGCACGAGGCCAGACATGGCAGGAAGATCAGATCCCGTCGGAAGAGTGCATTCCTCACGGCGAAGCATAGCAAGCCTGTGAACGAGAACGCCGCTGCGATGAGCGCAATCGCAAATATGCCCAACACAGCACGCGTCACCCGTATATCAGAATCACGTCCTGCATGGTCTTCTGAGTTGTGCGGCCGCTCTTTCTCGAATGTTACCGGCAGCATTAAGAAGCCTCCCAAGATCATGAATGCACTTCCAATTGCCGTGGCCTTCCAGTACCACTTGACCGCATCGCGACTTCCATCGAGATTGCTGTAACTTCGTGCTCGCGGCTGCATACGCCGGAGCCTTCTGAAAGCATCCAGTCTCGAGATTTTCAAGTCCGCTTGGCGTTCTTCTGCAGCTCTTCTTTCGTTCTGGCGAGGCTGTGAGCACTGTGCAGATGGCACTTGTGGCAGGCCGGCTTCGCAAGGCGGTTGCTTTTGGTTCGCTAGGTGGACGGCCGACCAATGTACGCTGGATCGGCAATGCTTCGTTGCTGCCGCTTCGTTGCTGCCGCTCCGTCGCAAGAGAGTTCGTGTTGGGGAAGGTGGTCGGGAAAACAGGAAGACACAGTCGTCGAACGTTCACTTCACACGACAGCAGGTGAGGAAAGAAAGGAGAGGGACAGAGCCGCATCGTAAGAGACGATGATTGATGCCTTGGGCATGCGACCCATTACGAGGTCAAAGATGGTCGGCTCTTGGCCTTCCAGGAAGCGGTTGCACTTATTAGAACTAGTTCTGCACCGCCCACCCGGCTGTGCACACGAGCCGCCTCTCTGCTTGTCTGCCACCTCCAACATGAGCCACTCGTCACATCAATGCCGCAAACCTGCGACATGTCCCCCTTGTTGTAAGTATGAGGCGAACAACCTGCTGGTCTTGTACAGTACAGTACCAGGGAACGGATTGTTCCAGACATCTAGGCTCGAACGCGCACATAATCAATGTCAGTGACCACCACGTAATAATAAGCAGTCGCCCACGACGCCTCTGCAAGCTAGTGTCACCAAGGTTTCTGAACCCGTGGGCTGCGTCAGACAAAGATACGTCTGGGCTACGTGTTGGTTTCCCCCGGGAAAGTCCTTGGCTCTTCTGGTGCCAGTTGTTGTGAGTTGAGAAGATTGCGAAGCTGGTCGAGCTGGACACTCAAACAAACCATGTTGCACACTTCGATCCAGCCGTCACTCGGCTCCACAGAACCGGCAGCCGGCTGATGACACTTCTATCATCATCGCCCGGGGACTCCTGGCTGCATGTTATATATATAAATCGTGATACTGCCTCTTCAGCTTGCTGAGAATGCGCCGCGCTGAAACTTGACAACAAGATGTAAGCATCTCGCGGAATCGACCAAATTAAAACCTTCTCCTTGACACAGTCGAGGCCATCATACACTACAGCAGAGAGAATGGAGCCTTTCAAACACCCCAGCGAGGCCGTCAGAATCGTCGAAGTCGGACCTCGAGATGGACTGCAAAGCATGAAGGACGCCATACCAACAGAGACAAAGATCGAGCTGGTGACCAGGCTCCGAAAGACTGGTCTAAATTCGATCGAGCTGACGTCAATCGCGTCACCCAAAGCAGTGCCACAACTTTCTGATGCTCGACAACTGCTGGCTGACCGTCGTATTAAGGATCTCATGAATGATGGCGACTCCAGATGTCCCGTCCTGGTCCCGAATATGAAAGGCCTAGATATTGCCATTGCTGAAGGCGTCCGTGAAGTCGCAGTTTTCGTGAGTGCTAGTGAAGCCTTCAGCCGAGCCAACATCAACTGCTCAGTACACGAAGGCCTGGTGCGCGCGCGGAAGGTAGCGGAATGCGCCATCGAGGCTGGCATGAGCGTTCGAGGCTACATCAGCTGCATCTTTGAATGCCCATTTGATGGGATCGCGACGAAAGACTATGTCTGCGACGTAGTCAAAGACCTGCTGGACATGGGTTGCTACGAGGTTAGCCTCGGCGATACATCAGGCATTGGGACTGCGAAGGATGTCTGCGATCTTCTTGAAGCTCTGAACGCGACGGGAGTACCTATTCCTAGGCTTGCTGGTCATTTTCATGATACTTATGGTCAAGCCATAAGCAACATCTGGACGGCATATCAGTATGGTATGAGGGCCTTCGACAGCAGTGTTGCCGGGCTCGGTGGCTGCCCCTATTGTCCGGGAGCTAAAGGCAATGCTGCCACCGAGGATCTGGTATACCTCTTCCGGAGAGCTGGCATTCAGACTGGGGTCAATTTGGATGCTCTTGCTGAAGTCGGTCGCTGGATCACAACAGAGCTTGGTACCGCAAACCAGAGCCGTGTGGGTGAAGCGCTAGCAGGAAAGCAAAACAGGACTTCAGCGAATACGCCGCAGCCCAAGGTAACTTTGAGTAGATCAGCCGTGATGGAAAAACGTGCTCGTCGGGTGTCCAGTACAGGGCTCAAGATGGAGGCCATGTGGCTTGGCTGTCATTTGCTATGGCGGAGCAGACACAAGTTCGCGTTGCCATTGAGAATCTGAAGAGCTTCTTCTTGCACGTTGGGTGGCGCCTCGATGCGCTGCAACATCACACTATGCAGACTGTAATGGCTGTCGAAAATCTGCTGGCAGGGTCTCTGTCCAGTCCAGCAGCTTCAGGCCCAGAGACCCAAAGGACAGCGACCAGCAATGGACATTTTGTCCTGCTGAGCCTTACAAGGTCGGAGGACGATACCTGCATCAGCTGCACGGCCGTTCACGGTATTGTGCACAAGGGTGGCAAACCAAATCGCAGAGCTGGCTCATCGAAGTGACGTACAGTACTTGTCATCGGAAAGAGGCCCTTCATGACATGGCAACATCACGCCATTCTCTGTAGCAAAGTCCACTCGCGGTAGTGGCCACTCGCTTCCACAGCCGTACAATAGTAGCGCGTGACTAGGACCGTTTCGAGTGGGTCGGACGACTCTGGTTGCTGGAGCTCAATGCCGCCATAGACCTGATCGAGACGGCTGCTCAAAGCGGGCTGCAGTCGCCAGTCCACAACCCATGAAGGCAGGAGACCTGGATTGTCTTTCGTGTATTCCGTCCGGGCTTGGTCTGCTCCAATGCTCAGCAGTCAGCTGATGGCTAGTGATGTTGGTGGATGGGCCTTGACGAAGCCACACGCAAAATCAGTGTATCATTTGTCACCGGACAGAGGAGCGCATAGTGCGGTATGCTCATGATTGCCGCTTGACAGATTGCTGGAAGGAGGCCAACGTTGGCTTTTTGCGAGATGAGATGATCTCGGTCCCTTGACTCGACATCGATTCGGGGCAACTTCTCGCATGTGTGAAGACAATACAAGAGAAGAAGATTAGAAGAACGAGCGAGTGTCAGGTTGAGATAACAAGAGCTAAACCACAACACGAAAGGATCTGTAATGAGCAAGGATCTTGTCTGGCAATGCTGAGCTGAAGGTTTGTGTTCAACTGCCAGAGAGAGGTACATGCATGACCCCGTGAGTAGCATGGGTCTGATATGTCTAGGTGCTATGACTCCAAGGACTTCTTATTGCCTATAGACATACCGACGTAGGTCTTCGCACCTCGTACCTCATCCGGGCCCAACAACACGACAGACTTTCTTCCTGCCACTGGTCCAAGCATTTTCACGGCTCACTTCTTCCATCTTTGTCTCGCCAATTGCTGAGAATTTTGCCAACCTCTTTGAAGCTTACAGGCTTCGTCATGTACGCATCAACGCCGGAATCCAAGGCCTCGGTCTGATCACTGCTTTTCGCATTCCCGGTAATGGCGACAATGAGCGCCGGCTGCTTGTCCTTCGCAAGAGTTCTTGCTTCGTCTGTCGTTCTTCCATGGTCGCTCCCAGTTCGTCTCAGACCCTCTATCTTGCGAATTTTGCGAGTCGCCTCCAGGCCATCCATCACGGGCATTGATAGGTCCATGAATATGATGTCCGTGGTGTTGCCTTCAAAGCTTTGAACCGCTTGAGCGCCATCTTCAGCTGTACGAGCGAAGTTTCCGAGGAATCCTCGCTTCTTCACAAAAGTATGGAGAAGCGACAGATTGAGTCTGTTGTCGTCAACGAGCAGTAGGCGAGGCTTCCTGGTCTGCGGCGTACTCGGCGTGTCCCATATGGAGAAGGGGACAACAGCTGAGCTGGAACCTGAAGACAGAATAAGATCGTCCGAAGAGGCGGGCTTTTTTGGCATAGGTGTTGGCAAGGGTCTCGGAATCTTGGGGATCTCTGTGTTTGTACGCAGGCACGAGATCCGTGGAGGTGGCTTTTGGGAGCTGGGCACATCATGAGGCCGTCTAGAAGCGCTAGTTCTTGAACTCAATTTGACCGTTTCATGACTGGAAGACATGGGTGACTGGCTCTGCTCAGTGGGAAACGGGAAATCATCACGATCGATCTGGTCCGGGGCCGTCAAGACGAGTTCTGGATGCGGATGTGTCTGCTCGCAGATTGGCGTCACAGCAGCTGCACTGTGAGCTGATGCGCTGTGCACAGCTCTTGCGGCTTCTGTGAGCGTTTCTGAGGCCCTCTCCAAAGCTCTACACAAAGCTTTTGCTAGCTTGGAGGGCCCGAACGGTTTCGAAACGACCTCGACTCTCGTGCTCTGGATGTCTTTGGCCAATACAGCCTGGCGAGCGACATTCGCGCATAGGATGATCATGCTCTGGCGAGATAAAGTTTCCAGGTAATCTGGTCGACGTGCCAACAGTGTCGGCAGATGTATTTCGTCCACAATCAAGATCTGTGCTGGTAGGTCAAAGTCCCAAGTCTGCAGGGTAGGGAAGCCGAACCAGTTGACCAGGTATTGTACGAGCGCGGTATGAACAGCTACGGCACCTTGCGACTGTCCAAAGCTGTCATGTTCCATTGCGGGCTCGTAAATAGCGGCTTGTGGCGGAGTTTGCAAGTTTTGTAGTGCGGAAATGCTGGGATCCTTGACCTGTAGATATGAGGCCGGTTGTCCCGCAATTGGTGCTGGCGATATTGCCTGAGCCAGTTTGTCAGGATTTGATCTCTTCATAGCTTAACGCACGACATTAGCTTGTGCAAGACTGACCAGGAACGGCATGACTCACGCAACGTTACCATTACCATAGTCCCGACGTTGAGGATGGATTTGATGTCAATCTCTCCTTGAAGCATGTTCACGATATTTCTCACGATGCTGAGACCGAGGCCGGTGCCGGCGGATTTGGCGTTCTCTTGAGCGAAAGGTGTAAAGATCTTGGTGCGCAGATATTCTGGTGAGATACCCTGGCCAGTGTCCGTGACTGTGAGTTTGATCAGTGTTGGTTTGTCGCGCTGATCAAATTGGACCGTCTGGTCTCCACGTTGCGAGCCCGAGCTAACGAAACGAAGGGAGACGTTGATGTATCCATGCTTTGTGTATTTGAGGGCGTTGCCAAATAGGTTCATCACGATGCGGCGCACGGCTCCAGGTTGGGTAGAGAAAGTCCACTTGGCGGGTCCTTGGATGTCCAGCACTAGCTCCACCTCGGGGCGGATCGCATTCATGACACGCCGCAACTCTGGCCGCGAACCATCAACAATCCTGCTGTTGAGGTTTTGCGGGGCCTCGTCAAAGCCGGCATTGGTACGGTGTCTCGCCAAATGCCCAGTGGCCAGCCCTGAGTTGTGTGAGCAATGCTTTACATCACAATCGACGAACGACGCACCATCGATGACTTCCTCCGTAATCAAAGCAATATCACATTCTTGATCCGTTGCGAACAATGGCTCGCTCTTCAGGCTTGTAGTAGTTGGCATCTTCGGGTCATTTTGATCCGAGTCCTGTGAGGATCTGTCGTCCGATGTTTTTCGCTTTAGAGTATTGACTTTGCTGTAGTCCAGAACCATTGCGACTGCCACAGTTAGCCAATGCGGATGAATGTGCACCACTTTGCAGCGTACCTGTGTCAAGAAGTGTGTGGGCGCAAGCGTCCATCGTATCTATACATGACTTCTGGAAGGCATCGCACTCGGTGTCCTGTAGGAATTCGATGGACGCAAGAATCCCGTGAAGAGGGCTCCGCAACTCGTGGGACACGGACCCGATGAAGTCGCTCTTTTGCTGATCAGCATAGACAGTGGCTAGCCGAACGATCTCTGCTCTGATCGAGTTGCAGAATGAGAGGACTGGTAGGTAGTCCATTTCGTACGAGAAGATTCGCATCTTTGAATTAGTATATGCGAGACAAGACGTCCAGCGGTTCAAATTGGCATGGAACATCGGAACGAAGATGACCTGCTTGGCATCTGGAAATTGTCGGCGCAACAGGACAAGTTCGTAGAGCTTTGACGAAAGTCTTCCCATAATCGGACGACCTTCCCAGTCGAACAAAGACGTGCCAACGTTCTCTGGGAGATGGAAAAGCTTGCCCCTGGGGTGTTTCCTGCACATTCTGGCGAGCTCAGGAGGTGTCAATGTGACTTTCCAGGTCGGGTCTGCTCGCCCAAAGTTCTGGGGTGGACCTTCACCTGATGGCTGGATTGATGCAGCAGCTAATACGACTCTTTCTCTCAATGTGCCACTGTGAGCTGTCTTAGCGCGATTCGGGGTGGTGGCTCCCGAGGGCGTTTTGAGATCCGAGGACGGCCGGCTCCACAGACTATGATCGTCGTCCCCTGTTGAGTGCTTTTTCATCATGGGATCAGTGCTGTCTGCGAGGGCGTTTGTATCGAGCAGGACAACGCCGCCTCCTCCAGCTTTCTCTATGTCCAAAGCCTGGCGAAGTAGGTATGCAGCGCGGTCGAAGACACGCTGATGGTCGGCTTCTGTGATGCTCTTCTTCGGCGCAGGAATGACCGATGTTTCCTCCGTGTGAGATCGCTGAGGGAGCCGACCCCGTGGCGAGTCGATCCCTCCCCGACTCGTTGCAAAGTTCCGTTCCCTAGTCGAGTATTCCTGCTCGTTGACCGGCACTCCCAACGATGCGTTGTGCGCAGGTGTTTGAGCAGGAGCATAGGGACTGGCTTCAATTTCTGACGGACCTGACATCGAAGCGGTTCTGGATGCCTGGATGCTTGGCTGGGTGCTATCTGCAAGCAATGCTCGTTCTGCAGCTTCGACATCTCCTTCAAGTTCACCGGGGGCGGTCTGAGTGACAGGACTGTTTTCAGGAGCAGCGTCATGTATCTCATGATCATCCGCAGGCTCTGCGGATCTTTTGGTGCTGCTTGCTGACTTTGACGATACCCCAGCGTCTGACTTCTCGATGGCCTTGGCATCGTCTGCGCTAAAATGATCACGAGCATGCGGAGGTGTGTACGTTGCATGGTCCGCACTGTCCTCCGAGGTATTGTGGCCCGTTGACTCCCCTGTGCCGCCAAAGTATCCTGAACCAGGCATGGACAGTGCAGGTTGGTCGGTCGGTGCAGGGTGCGGCGAGAACGGAGTTGCGGGAAGGGGTGGACTTTGGTCGCCATTTCGTGCGCCGTCCTGTGATTCGGTTCTTTTCGGTGGGTGTAGCTGCCGGCTGCGGAAACGGTGTTCCGGGTTGATGAAGTCGGCCATGCACATGTTCATATGAATAGCGCGCTGCTTTTCATGCGATTCTTTGACGGTCCGCATGTGCACCATGATGTTGTTGGTGATGGTATGTAGTACTGTAACACATGTAAGCATGATGAACCACAGGTCGACAAAGACAGACTTGCCTTTCAGTCGGACCAGACTTGTTGAGTCGCGTGGCCGCGTATCGAGCAGGAAAAGAGCTCCGATGTTGATGTTATTGTCGGTACGTAGCGGCAGACCACAATAGTAGCGGAAGTATGGTTCAGCGGTGACGAAGTCCGAATCTTTCCATCGGTCGTCCTTCGTCATGTCGAGGATTTCCAGATGTGCTGGAATCAACTGTCCTTTCACCTCACGCGGCTCCTGAGCTAATGTCCACTCCACGAGGCCACCAGACTTAGGCATGGAGATGCTGCCATACTACAGGCCATCGTCCGTTGCTTCGGAGCGACTGTTGTCCTCCAGGTCCAATGTCTTGGTGACTTCGGCGACGAAGTAGGAGCTTGTCTTGTCGACCAGACCTATGAATGCGCGCTGGACATCGAGACGGCAGGCAGCCAGCTGTGCGTGTGCTTGCAGGACTGTGTCTGGATAAGGGAGAAATATGACCTCATTTTGGGCTTCCTTCTGAGGCCTATAGTACTGATAAAGTTCTCGAGCTCTTTCTTCGCCAACTTCGTCAGGCTCAGTGTATTGATCACCGGTGTCTGCGAACTGACTTGGTCTTGGTTGAGGAGGCATGGTGACGACAGGATTCGAGGTATCTTAGGACTGGCAGGTAGCGAAGTGTTTCAGAACAGCACAAGTCGATCCCAAAACGAAGAATGCAGTCTGTGGTGATGACCTTTTCTGACGATGCAGGTTTTGATGCCGGAGATTCAAGGAGGCTCCAGGAGCTCGCAAACAGATCCACGGCGGGTTCCAGGTTAGTATCGGCCGTCAAGCCGAAGGCACGATCTGGGTCGCCATGGACATATCGTGCCGATGATGCTCGGGAAAGTAGGATGTCCGTAGTTGTCTCGGTGGAAAGTGTTGTAAAGATGAGATATGAAACCTCGGTCAGTGTAGCCGTAGGCAATGCCACTGCAGGCACTAGGTCGATACGTCCGCGGGAAGGCATGCATCGGTATGCCGACATAGGGAAGGTCAAACCATGGTCGACTAAGGAGCAGATTTTTATGGTGTACTTGCACCGGCCCACGCAGAAGACATCAATGGGGGTCTTCCGCTGTAGGCAATCGAAGGTGCAACTCGGTCACTCTGTGAGCCGCTTGGCAACACATTCGCCACCAGCAAGCTCAAATGTCGCGTGTTCATCGCATGACCGGTGGTCTAGCCTCCTTGTTCCACTTCACCCTACTGCACAGCCACTCGACGGCTTCTCTGACGCCAGTGCCGGTCAAGGCACTCAGCGGCAACACTCTGCTATCCCGCACGTTCTGTCCCTTTTCACCCTCGAACACCTTCCTCACCAGGCCCTCCTTAATCCGAACGACCTCTACGCAGTTTTCGCGGTCCTGCTTGTTGGCCAGCACCAGGATTGGAACGCCTTCGGTCTCTTCGTTCTGCAGCACATCCTCCAGCACCATCCTACACTCGTCCAGTCGCCCTTCTTCGTCTTCCTTCACGTCGCCTTTGCTCAACCTCTCAATGTCCGCATCGCCGATATCTGTGCTGTCAATGACGAAGACAATGGCATGGCAGCTGCTGTAGTACGACTGCCAGAGATTGCGCAGAGAGTGCTGACCACCTACATCCCACACGCGAAGGTACAGCTCTGGTAGATCAATGACACTGAGGTTCTGACCTACTGTCGGCACGGTCTTGAGGTTGGGCTGGTGGGCATCGTTGTACAAGCTCTTGATCTGCTCAAGCAGTGTCGTCTTGCCAGCGTTGTCGAGTCCCAGCAAGAGGATCGAGTACTCCTCCTTGCTGGTGGCGTAGAGGTACAGTGACTTGAAAAGATGATACATGTCCGCTACCAGTAGTCACTATACCGCATGTCAGGGTGAATCGTTGTGTATTGATAACAAGCAACACGTATCGTCGCGTGGCAGTGTGCGCGTCGCTGTTCTACTCGGTCCACGTGATGATAAGCTCCACGGGACTGTCCGCGCCAAGAGCACAAATTGGAGGAAGGCACACCCAACCTTTGACGTCGCTTCCTGTCTCACCATCCACTGCACATCACCGACAACATGGCGCCAGCAGCAACAGGTGGCAAGAAGCAAAAGAAGAAGTGGTCCAAGGGCAAGGGTATGCACACAACCCGATGCGCGGAGCATATGTGGCCAGGATATTGACAATCTCGCGCAGTCAAGGACAAGGCCAACCACGCCGTGGTACTCGACAAGAACACTGGCGAGAAGCTCCAGAAGGATGTTCAGTCATACCGCCTCATCACAGTCGCCGTCCTCGTCGACAGACTGAAGATCAACGGCTCGCTAGCACGCAAGGCCCTGAACGATCTGGAGGAGAAGGGCGTCATCAAGCAAGTCATCGGACATAGCGCCTGCAAGGTTTACAGTATGTGCCTTCCTCAATAACTTCGGGGGTCACTTCACACAGCATACTGACAATGTCCCGCAGCACGCGCAGTCGGTGGGGGCGATTAGATGGTTCCGAGCAACGTTTCGCATGATACCTACGGCGCATCGGATGGATTTGTTCACAGGGGCACAGCGAACACGAGCTGCGATGAGCGGAAAGGCAGGGATGCTTTGATACCGCATGATACCGGTCGTCGAGGAAGGCTCGAGTAGCGCAATAGCACAAGCAGCCTAGACAGCAGCAACGAAAGCGAAAAGCCGTCGAAACGTCACGAACAGCGGCCATCCGATTCTAGCACCCTTCTGGTCATACTGCACAGCCAAAGAGAAAGGCCAGCACGTGGAAGGTAAGATGCACAATCACTTTATGCTCTGTGAAGGCGAATCACCCGGCACTCTATTGTCCTGACGCGTCACAATCCGCCATCAGGCTGATCTGTATGACCGCATTTATCTGTTGAGCCCCTTCACGCGCTCATGAACGGTACAAATCTCAGCACGAGTGCATTGACTTTTCACTCTCTGCCTACCCCTGTGAGCTGTGGCGGCTTTCACGTACACCTGCTCTGTATACAGTAAGTCTACTCGATTGCTGCGCCCAACTGTAGTATAGCGTTGGATTCAGTCACTCCACTCGAAGCCACCCAGCCTAATAAGTCGGCCAATAAGCAAGTTCAACCGCTTGCACGTCACGTTGATATGGGCAGAAGGAAAGCTCGATGTCCGGTACTTATAGAGTCAGACTTGGAATCCATCAAGTCCAAGGTTGCAATGATTCTGCGACAGTCTTCTACACCTAGCGTTGCACGTATGTCTCGTGTGCTGTACATGGAGGTCGTCCTTTGACCCCGCTCGACCTGCCTCTATTTTGGCTGTCGCTCCCCTGTCACTGCTAGCGCCATCGCACGTGGTTGTCCATAGTTTCGAGGTAAAGTGCATTCCGACTGTCGGTCATCAACAACACCGTGAAGATGCTGTCCAGGACACGAATGGTATGTATAACCGCTTTGCAATCACCATCAGACATTGACTATCGCAGCTCTCCCGCGAGGAGGAAGAACAAATCGGCGAAGAAAAGGAAGTTCGCCGTGAAGACCAGGAGAAGATCAATCGCTTCAGCCGCCTGCACTCGAGAGAGAAGGCACTGGAAGAAGAACTAAAAGTCAAGCAAGTATGCGACGAGAAGCTATTGTCAACGTGCATTCTTGACACTGATCATTTATGTCCTACCAGAAAGATAAGGAGGATCTTGAGGAGATTTCGACCGAGCTTGAACTTGCAGATGAAGACGACAAAGTCCCGTACGAGGTGAGCCCGAGATGCTTAGAACTCATACTGACACAGCTCAGTTACAAGATTGGCGACTCTTTCTTCAACCTGCCAGTACCGAAGGTTCAGGAACTGCTCACCACAGCGGTAGAACGCATCGACACTGACGTATCGGGCGTGGAAGACAAGCTCACAGAGTTGCGCGAAGAAATGAACAAGCTCAAAGCTGCACTTTATGGACGCTTTGGCAAGTCAATCAATCTAGAAGCTTGAGCAAGACTGCAACCGACGATGCGTTCTTCACCTTCATTCAGCTGTCTGTATATACGGAACCCGCTTCTTGGCGCGCTGCCCAGCGCAGCACACCGGCTTCGTGATTGCTACGAACTATTTCGGAAGCGATACTGCGAATCCATCGGATGCGCTTCCGTCAGTCATGGAGGAACAACGCATTGCAGCTCGATTATCCCACGTGGAGTGTATGCATATGCGGGACGGCGCACGTAGCCGAGGTCGGCAAGATGATAGACGTACTCCAAAGCTTGGGCAACGAGCCGACTAACCGTTCACCTCCAGCGAGGGAAGGTCAAAGGACCTTGAGACAAACAGTCACAGCACGTGTATATGAGTTGAGTGGCGTATCGAGGTAGCGATCGCTTTTCGCGGCGCTTGCTCTATCAAACGACCGTGACAAACTTCTCAACTCACAATTTCCATGTGTAGGTCTGTTCTGCTTCTTCACGCTGCTGCTTTGTCGAACCAGATGCGCCCCCCCTTGCTCCACCGAACATGACGCAGAATGATCACGACAACGACAACGACAGGACTCCCGCGCCCGAAGCTCATGAAGGACTCAACAAACCTGGAGGCACTCTCGTAGGAGAGAATACAGACGCTGGTGCCGAAGCGAAGCATGCATCACCCTACGACGACATCCACCTTGAAAATCATCCTGACATAAACTCAGGCGAGAACTCCAGGAATGCATCAAGTTCGCCCTCGATATGTCCCAGTGAGCACGCTGTCGACGAACGAAGAATTGTGTCATTCCCGAACGGCGATTTAGAGAACCCATACAACTGGAGCTTGACTAAGAAGATGTATGTCACATTGACCTGCATCGTGCTCGTCATGAACTCGACAATTGGTAGTGCACTACCATCGGGCGCCTCGAAGCAGACGGCAGAGTACTTCCACATCACGAATGAGACCTTGTTGGTGTTACCCGTGTCAATCTACCTCATCGGATATGTCCTCGGGCCGTTGGTAAGTGCATCGGCGCTGTCTTTTGTCGACCACAACTGACATATCAAAGGTCTTCGCCCCAATGAGCGAATCCTTCGGCAGGAAATGGGTTGTGATCGGCACTTTCGTCGTCTTCACAGCGTTCCACCTGGGCTGCGCCCTCGCTCCAACCTTTTCCGGCCTCATCGTCATGCGGCTGCTGGTAGGTATCGGTTCGTCCACGCCCATATCTGTCATCGGTGGTATGTACGCCGACATCTACCATACGCCCGAAGCTCGCGGACGGGCTGTCACTGCCTTCATGGCTGCCACAACTTGGGGTCCTTTGGCTGGCCCGATCATCTCCGGCTTCGTTGCACCAGTCTCCTGGCGTTGGACCTATTGGATCGCTTTGATCATAGCGGGAGCGACGTGGCCTTTCGTTCTCTTCTTGTCCGAGACGTATGGCCCGATTCTGCTGAAGAGGCGCGCGCGCAAGCTGAGGAAGGAGACTGGGAATCAGAACATCGTAGCGCCGGCTGAGCTCGACGAGCAGAACTGGAAAGAGTTCGTGACGGTTGTATTGACCCGCCCTGTTCGCATGTTCCTCTTCGAGTGGATAGTCCTCTTCTCGTGCTTATACCTCAGCGTGGCATACGCCGTCTTCTATATCTTCTTCCAGGCGTATCCGATCATCTTCGAGGGCATCTATGGCTTCAATGCCGGGGAGGTGGGCTTGACGTTTCTCCCGATCGGTGTTGGTTCAGTCTTTGCGGCTGGCATCTATCTGTACTAGGAGCATTACCTGGAAAAGGCGAGGTCGAAGTCGCTGCCACCTGCCTGGTCACAGAAGGAAGAGTACGTTCGGCTTCCCATTGCGTTGCTGGGAGCGCCGTTGTTTGCCATCAGTCTCTTCTGGCTGGGCTGGACCGCGAGATCCGACATGCACTGGATCGTTCCTACACTCTCAGCTATACCGTTCGGCATCGGCTTTCTGTTGATTTTCATGGCGTTGATCAATTACATCGTCGACGCTTACGAGGTGTTTGCGGCGAGTGCGAGGGGCGCTGCATCATGTTCGCGAAGTATATTTGGAGTTGTGGTCCCTTTCGCGGCGGGCCCCATGTACACTATGCTTGGCATTGCTGGGAGTTGTAGTTTGCTGGGGTTTGTGAGCATCGCGATGGGAGTTGTGCCTTTTGTGTTGATTCGGTACGGAGAGAACATCCGGGCGAACTCGAAATGGTGTCAGGAATTGAAACGACAGAAGGCCCGTGTCACAGAGCATCGTGTGCACAATGACCCGGAAAGGCAAGTGAGAGATACGGTTTGATATACATGTGTCTGCGTGGTGGGTCGGACACCTGCGGCACTCTGTAGTCTGCATGTCGTATGATAGCGTATTTCCTTCCGCTAGCACAGTCGTACTGAGAGTCTGTGCGTGTACAGTACCTGCAGTTGATAAAATGACGCTATCAGCAAGGGGATGCGACGAACTGCACCAATTTTTACATCAGCAAAGTATATCCTACATCGCCGACGTTCTCATCTCGATCAAGGTGTCCTGGCGGGCTACCTGCACTAGACGGCCTGTGCAGAGCAAAAGTGCGAGATGACAGTGATAGAAGGATCCCATACTCTTCCAGATGAAAAGGCGTAAAGCTACCACGCAGTCAGTCTTCGCAAAAGTGGACCCTGGATCTCACGTTGGACAGGGAGCTTGACCAAGCTTGCGAGCTGGACGCATCGCCGACCGACAGCTCATGAAATTGACAATACAGTACGCAGGTCTGCTGTATAGGTGTCAAGGCGGCAGTGGCGGCATACATCCTGGGTGATCAGCACTCACAGGCGGTGATTCATGGCAGATCGTTGACCGTCAGATGCAAAGAAGTGGCACAAACTGGTTTGCAGGATGTCCCCAAGGGCCGCCGTACCTTGCACAAGCGTTGCGTGCTCTGCATTGACCGTACCGGCTACTCGGAATGAAACCTGCTGAATGACACAATGAGCAAGGGAGCAGGGCCGGAGGTTGATCGGCGCTGTTATCGATGATGACATGTCGGCCATGACTTTGGCAGGACATATACAGTATGTATCATTTTGATTGTGGGTACTTGGTTCGGTCTGGGAAGGAGGTTGCGGCGGAGATTGCGGATGAGGGGAGGAGAGTGTGAAGGGAGAAGGATGGATGATGATGAAGCGATGAAATGATTGAGGGCCTTGAATCAAAATCGGCGGTGCGTCAGAGTGATCTGGTGGAAGATGTAGGTCAAGTTTTGATTCGTCGAAGATTGTTGCGTGGATGGAAATAGCGCACGAGACTCCACACTTCGACTTGCTTGAATGGCGAACAGCTGTCGTATCGTATGCAGGTCGATCAGCCAGCTATTGCTGCTAAGCTATTGCTGCTATTCTACGACTGCCTGATGACCTGACGAGCTCGCTCGCTTGCGGTGTGCCTGCGTTGACGGTGCAATGGTGAAAGAAGACTCGGAAGAGTGTGGCGTGCGTTTGGCGTGGCACAAGGGCAATTGGCGAGCAGCGTCGGACGGGGGTCCATGCTTCTTCCGCGTCTCTAGCGCTGCTGCCACGCCAACCTTCAACATGCCACCGAGGAATGGCAAATGCCAAATGCCAAATGCCAAATGCCAAATGCCATGCATCACTGCACCACTGGTGATGACTGCCACTTTGCCCTCAGAACACTCTCGCTCTGCCTCTGCCGCTGCCGTTTGTACTTTGCTCGGCACACGACCGTGCTGCAGCTGCTCTCGGCCAATGAAGCCTGCCCTTCAGCGAGCCTTTCCCTGTCGAGTGTCTGCAGCCTTGGAATAACTGCATCCCGTTGCCAGGAGGGAGAGCAGAGAGGAGCGAGGTACCAGTACCAGTCCCAGTCCCAGTCCCAGTCCCAGTCCCAGTACCACTACCAGTACCACGCCTCATTGCTGCCCGTCAGTGCTCTGCTGCCTTGTACTGTACGTGGTCCTGCTCTGCGCCTCCGCTGCCGGGCACCATCTCGCCGAGGCACTGCAATCATACCGCAAGAATCTGCCTGTCTGATGAAACTCCTCCACCTCGACCCTTCTCCCTCCATCCCACTGCCCTCTTCCATTCGCAGCACGAAACCATCTCCCGCCCCGTCCTCACCCGTCCTGTACGCTTGACAAAACAGAGCGGGCACCACAATGCAATAAGATTCGGCATAGAGACTTCGCAGTCGCTCGAGGGAGCTCCCGGACCTGCCAGGGCGGCAGACAGAACGCGCAGTGCCATGGAGTTCGATCATACATACAATGGGTAGGCAACGCGCATATGGGCAAGTCGTGACTGTCCTCGTATTGATATTGTGCTCAGTGCCCTCGACTGGAACTTCCCAAGTCCCACAGCGACACCCACTACCGGGAATTTTCCACAGCACGCCTACCAAACACCCCGGACTGCCACCTTCCAGTCCCACTTCAACGATGCCTTCAGCACGCCGCAGATGCCCGGCCATGCTACGCCGCAGCAGCCCGACTATGCTGCCATTACGCCTGTCCAAGGGCGGCAGCAGATGTCGTCAGACGCCGTACGGGACAATTACTATGCCAATATGCAGGCCAATGGGACAATGCTGCACCAGCCAGCAATGCCATACCATACACAGCCTGGTGCCCAACCAGCAATGATAAGTCCTGTGTACGGATACTCCAATGGTGCGCCAGCACAGCACAGAGCAGCCATGTCCTTCGACACATCTCAGATGCAGACTCCTCCACCGACTCGAGGGACATCCGTCAAGAAGCCTACGCCGTCCCAAATTGTTGCCTTTGGTACACCGTCGACCATAGCATCCAGAAGATTTGCCAGCCCGCAGCAGGTTCCTGCCACAGCTCAAGCACTTCAAGGTCAACAACAGGTCCCTATGCAGTTCCCTCAGCTGCAATTCTCACCTCAGTTGTTCCAACTCGGTAACCTCGGACCACAGTCCGCGCCTGTCTATCCTCAGACACAGATCGTTTGGGACCAGTCGCCGAATCCTGCCAAGTATTCGCAGCAGCCTCCCAGGCTAGCCGACCCTTTCGCACCGACACCGTCAGGGTCTATGGGCTGGCCGGCCCAGCCAATGCAGACCAGTACTGCTCAAGCGGTGTCCTTCAACACTCCGGCTATGACCAGCTTTCCGGTACAGCCGCCAATGGAGCGACCAGCCTCCGCAGCGCCAGTTGCAAATACACAGCAAATACCTTCGTTTCCTGCCATGAATACAGCCAGTGTAGATCCCTCATTGGTCTACAGCTCTCCGATGCGACCAGTGCAAGCGACAAACACTAAGTCTAGCAGGCCACGAAGCACTGCGCCAAGATCAGAGACAAAGCGCAAAGACAGCGGAAATGCCGAACATAAGCGCACTGAGACCGCGTCTTCACTGGACACCGTCTCCACGACATCCACTGCGTCAAAGGGACTTCGTCGTAGCAATACCACTGGCACGACGAGACCACCGCGCGCACCAAGAGCCAACAGCAGTGACAGCCTAAGTCGCAGCAACAGCACATTGCAACCTCCGCGGACGGCATCGCCATTGAAGCGCATTGGCAGATTACCACTCGGCCCGATATCTGAGTCGAAACGCACGACACCTCGCGCATCTGTCATACTCACGGTGGACGAGAGCGGTAGGGCGAGAACAGTGACACAAGATGTACCAAGCCTCACTCCGAGCAAGTCAATGCTTGACAAGTATCAAGAGCGATTTCCGGGTCTGTTCGACAGCGACACGAGCGATGAGGAGGAAGGTGATGAGGATCAGACACCGAGTCGCAGCGCATCCTTCAGCTTCGCTAGGGGTGAAGGGAGAAAATCGAAGGCCGCGAAACTGGATCCTCCTGTGGAAAATCTTGAGGGGCTGAGCATACCGCGCTCAAGCTCGTCGGCGTCGATGAAAGTGACGCCTTCAAGAGCCGCTATCGCCGCTGCTGCCCAGCTACGGCGAGGAGGCAGCATTCGGAGGCAGACTTCCAGCCGGAACAGTCAGCGTCGTGGTGCGAGCTCGGCGGCGCCTACGATTGATACTGCTCCCATGAATATACAGCCTGCCGCTGAAGCGCAGAACCCCAGTCGAACAGAAGCGCAGAATCCTAGTCTCAGTCCCGAATGGCCTGGGACCGCGCTAGACGCACACAACAGAAGACGGAGCGTGCTCTCGATGGAACAACAGCACTCCATTTCTCCTACCCACCAGTTTCCGGATAACCCTTACGCCCAACACGACTTACGAGAAGCAGCTCAGCCACGTCGATTGCTGATACGTTGCACCTGCGGCGTACCTCACGATCAAGGCATGGCATTGGTGCAGTGTATGTCCTGCACACAACATGCGCATGTGGCATGCGTCGGCCTGAACCCAGATTCTCTTCCGCCTACTTTTACGTGCTTCTTGTGCACGAAACCAGCTTCCGGACTTAAAGTCAAAGTCGGCAGCCGCACACGATCATGATTCGATGGTTCCAGCTATGAAAAGATACGTCGATCATCTCTCGCGGATCAACTTCCTCCTTCCCAGCGTTCGAGCGAATTCAAGTTTGGGGTGGTCAAGTGTCGGGATATTCTCCCTTGTCTTACGCCTTCGATGTACGCCGCGACTGACTAGTTTGGGATTGTCAGACAAAGGCATGGTGAAACGATATGACAAAGATGGAGTTCTCCTAATACAAAGCTCCTTGGCTTTGAGCATAATGCATTGTATTCAGATAATACTACCCATATAACTACAGACCGAGCCCGCTGCTTTGTATTGGTTTCTGCGGCACCACGATTCATCCAACTCTTGACGTACACTGACGACTGCTGGCAGAATAAACTTACTGAAGGTAGTAATAACACACGACGCAGAACGGTCTACAAAGGCTTAAAACAGAAACTAAGCACACACTCATCATCAATCATGTCCGCACGAGACGGAATCCACCAAAACATGCGTCATGAAAATGGTGGTCACCACGACTCTCACCGGATCTCCAAGCACACCGTCGACTATAAAGACCTTACCCAAGCAGACTCTGTCCTGCTTGCCCCTATCGTGGCCCCCATTCCTCCCCCAACCACTTCTGCGGGTGCCTGCTACCACGATGAGATCAAGAAGCGCATCGCCGACCTTCCTGCTCATCTACAAGCTAAGTACCCTCTCATAACATCCTCTTGCTCGACTCACCGCAAGGCCAACGAAATGCCGCTCCAGAGTATGCTCAATGTCATTCAAGACGAGGTTTCTTTCAAAGCCCTTCGGCGCTGGTCAGAGACGGACAGCAACGACTTCGTTGACTCCCTCCCAATCACTTTACTCCAAGACCTCAATGCCATCTGGCTCAAGCCTGAGCACTTCAGGCAGACATTCGGCAGGGATCCAAGTCCAAACTGCATCTGGTCTTACCTCGACACCAAATGTGTAGTGTGCAAGCTTGGCCATGTTGCTCAGAGTGGTCCAGCAGTTACCGCGCTTGGTGCTCTTACGATTGCAGGGCTACGCCCGGAGAATTGGAAGAAGAGCAAGCGCATGTTCTTCTTTGTGGAATGGCTCAGGTCTTGCGTTGAGTTCAGCTACAAGCAAGAGCCCGCCATCTTGACTATGTGGGAGTGTGGCACCAGACTGAGAGCTGCGCGAGACGCCAGCAAGTTGGGCAACGCGCATGGTACCCGCAACTATATTGACAACTTCGTCGCACAAGTCAAGAGCTCGACAGATGGCAGCTCCCACCCATCGGCCGCTCGTCATTCACGTCCATCTTTCGAGCTCCACCCTCCACCAACCTCGAAACCAATGGCAGGACCTTCAAGAATGCCTCCTCAGGCCGACAACTCCCCACGCTCAAGACCCGTCCGTCCCGCTCGATCTCTCCGCCAAGAAGACCACATCGAATTCACTAACGCCATAATGCAGCAACCCCCAGACGAATGCGCACAGACACCAACCAGCGTCTCCTCCACCGCTCGCCTCATCCGTCCACCGCTACAAGAAGGGTACGCGCCCTTCGCGACGTCCAACCCCTACACTGACAATTCCAGTCAGCCCACGAAGCCTCCCAGACGCACCAACAGCTCCGTCCGCATGACCCACGTCCAACGCGAGTTCTACGCCGAAGCCAAAACTCTCGCGGAAGACTACAAGATTCCCAATCCCTTTGACGACGGGAGAGCACCGCAGGACCTCGGTGGTGCGTCGGCACGGCCGCAGGGTCTGAGTGTTGAAAGGCCGGCGCGCAGAATACCCATTCCTTCGTCGATTTATTCACGCCCGCAGACGGCGGTGACGATTGATGAGGATGCTGTTATTGAGATTTATAAGAATGGTGGGCTTGCTGGGCCGAGTTCGCGGGTGGAGAGGTAGGGGCGTGTGAGTGTTGTGCGTGTGTGTGGAAATTTGGTAAGGACGATAAGAATAAACTTGAAACTACTCCTTCTGCGGAGCCGGTCCTTCTGTTTCATGTGTGGGCAATGTAATGCGAACGGTGGAATTTCGTCGATCCTTGATGCCGTCGGCGTAATGGTACAGTAAGTACAGTAATGCACGTGGAAGTTGAGAGACATGAAGGTACGCGATCGTCTCCGTCGTTGATGGGTTATTCTGGGCAACGGGGACGGGAAATCATTTTGTCGTGGATGATGACCGTGCGGTTGCAGAAAAACGCAAGACAGCCAAGGAGCATCCCAGCAACCGCGAAAAGATTGCAGCACTCACGAGCAGCGAGACGAAATACTCCAAGCAAAATCGACAAAGTGAGAGGCAATCCATGAATTAAACACGGCAGATACATAGACCCGGCAGTTTCCCGATGCCGACAACGATACAAAGCACGTCGGCGATGACTGTGACACTTGCCTCCAGCCGCTAGCGATCATGCCGCTGCTCTGATGGCAAAGGATGCACAAAGCGCAAAGCAGAGGAGGGAGGAGTTGAGTTGATAGCAGCAACACAGATAGACCACAGCGACTTACAGCAACAAGAGTGTGGACAACAAGAATCCAGGAGAGAGACTTTCTTCTCCAGATGCCAGCGACGAAGCCAACAAGCTGATGAAAAAAAACAATTGGATTGTGTGGAGTGGGAAGGAATTGAACCTCCATCTCTGAGTTGAATGGTACTGGCTTAAAGAGTTGCCACCTTTCGCATGTCCAAAGAATGAGACAGCTAGGGCCCCCCAGCGTCCTGCCGTTGGACGACCTCTCCTGTGTATGTTGACGAAAGGAAGGAAGAATCCTTGAGAAGGGGTCTGCCCTTTTATATCTGCGGGTGGAGCTGTGGGTTGAATTGTGGGTCCGAAGGTGAGGACAAGTGCTTACCAGCTGAGATGCTTACCAGCTGCTTGGGCCCTGCGAACTAGCTTTGCGGTGTTTGACAGAAGTCTATGATTAGATTCCTGCGCTGTCAAAGATGAGCGCGTGTAGAGGTTGAGCTACACCGAGTCGATGGCGGCAGGGTGAAATGAGAAGAACCTCGTCATCTTCATCGAACGCAGCTTCCTTCATCAAGCTTCTTAGACTTCCGTCGAGACTATGGGTACTAGTTTTCCAATGCTCTTTCGACAGGGCCCGTCCCCGATGACTCCTTGGTCTGCGAAGCGGTCACCACCCTCCAACCTCCGGAGAAGAACTCGCCGCAGACTGGCAATCTTGCTATGTGGCCCGGCATGGGAAGGTCAGGAGGAGGCCTGATCCAGAGACAGGCCATTTCCGTTGTGGTTAGGAGCGCAGGGTGTCCAGAATCCAAGGGGAACTGATGCCTCGTAGGTCTGTAAAGAGTCCAAATGCTGTCCTCGGAACCATTTAGACATATACTGATTGTCAGCCTCAACGAGCACCCTCGAAGGCGAACAGCAGATGGGCAAGTCCGTCTCAGCTGATCCAGGTTCCTCTCTCATCTTCTCTTGTAAGTCTCTCTATGACCGAGTTGGAAACATCTCACCGACACCGACCAGAGAAGTACAATGATAAAACATCCAAATACGACCAGGACATCTCCGTCGATGGCGAAGTCGTCTCCAGTCTCTCGACAGAGAGTATCAAGGCCCAAGATTGGGGCACGGCGTTTGAGTGCCAGACAGCAGCATATGGCCAGGTCCCAGCTCACAACTAAGCTTGTGCTTGACAGGGCAGATCCCAACTGCGCCGATACCAAAGGCACCACCGGCGCAACTGGCGATCTTCTTACAGCTGATGGTGGCAAGACCTTGACGATCGACACCATCTCGCTCAAGTCGCACTGCCTAGGAATGTTAGTGTTACACCATTAGGAAGATGTACAGTTAGGGTATGAAGTCCTTGCATCTGCGTAAGCCTCTTCAGTCTTGCCACAACTGTGTCACGAGCAAATACATCAATCATCCGGTGCGATATGAGTGATTGTGACTGTAAAAAGTAAACTCCCACTGCCGTGAACCTACCAATGTGTCCTTGGCAGTGTCATGCTGGTACACAAACACGCTGCTTGGCATTGAACTTACTCGTGGTTGGAGCTGCTTCAGGTATTGTCGCAGTCGAGCAGTCCACGTGGCTGTATAAGTACAATGGATCATCCACGCAGTTGGTATATTCTTCGATAGACTTTCTGCGGCAGAGGGAACACGTCAGGATCTCAGGCATGGGGTTCGAAGCTTGGAGCTTGGAGCTTGGAGCTTGCATGTACGCCTCTTGCTCACAGCGTTGGCTTCGATCTCCGCGACAGAAATTCCTTGTTGTCTCCTACCATGATGTCCAATCCGTAAGCATAGCCACGCCAGGAATAGCCCAGAGTAAGTCAAGAGTGATTCATGGTGCTGAGGCCGCCATAGATTCGTTCCCTCGCGAAAGTCGGTTTCTTTCTTGTGCGGTCTCGTGCTTCGATACCCAAGTACTTCACGCGCCTGACAAGCCTGCAAGCTGTTGTATTGAGGACTCAAGTTACGTCTTCGCACCCCTCCACTTGCCAATTCCTCCTCAGCGCACAAGGCTCTTTAGAGCGTGGCCTCGCTTACTTGGCCCAGCCCGCTGCGGCTCACGCTGACCACCAACATCAAACATGGCGGAAAAGGACAACAACAACGAACCTTCGATGCCGTATGAGGCAGTCATCCTGCTTTGTCTCGTCGGCGCTGGTGGGCTGTTCTTATTAATTTGGGCCGTTGGCAGGCATTTCAGGAACGACTACGACGCAGAAAAGCCCGAAAGCGTTGATCCGGGTGGCTACACACAGGCGCAATATATGCGCATTGTTCGGCTTCGGAACCAGGAAGATCTGCAGCGCGAGTATTCGCAGTTGGAAGGATGTCGCCCACAACCAAGACCAATGGCCATGTCCAGCGTGTCGTCGTTTTACTGATCACAAGCGGATCGTGTGATGAAGAAGACGTGGTCGTCCTGCGCTGAAGGTCTAAAAAGACGTCATACACACGCAGCAGGAATTTTACAACAGCTGGGAGGGCTGGTCGTCGTGCACCAAGTCAGGACCGAGAAGTGAAGTCTGGGAGCAGCCAGTAGCCGACGTTATGAGGCACAGTGTGCTCGTAAGAGTGTTGAGAAGGAGTTACACGATAGAGCCGACCGAAGAAGGATGCGCAACAAGGAACCAAGACGGCTGGCGATAAAGCTTGGATAAATTGAACGCCGATCCTGAGCTGCCTGCAATATAGCATTCCAGGTATTGCCACTGGTCAAGAATAAGGTTTCCTACAAAGTCAATTCTCTTCAAGATTCACCGGTGAAACATGAGACGCACGATCCGCAATGCCTCGCAAATGTAAGTGTCCAGCGCTTCTGGAGTCGTACGTCTACCACTCCGCGTTCTGCCAGCAGAATTGCGCGGCTCGGCCGAAGTGGAGAGCAGAAGATCAAACGACGTCCAGTCCGACATCTCAGGATGCACTTGCGGCAACCGGCAACGGATCTGGCCCATACCTCACCCTTTCGATCGTGTCTGATGCAAAGAAACATCTCTATGCCATGTCGGGTTTCTGGTGACTGGACAAAGTGCAAGGGCGATCACAGCGATAGCATTCACGACCACACGCCTATGAGTCCGATTACGAGTAACATGCACTCATATCTGCCAAGATGCGTCACGACTGGACATCTAGTACACGCGGCTACCTCGAACGTCCTCTCACCCTGATGCTGCCCTTGTCGATTCCGGGTGATTCACAGTGAAGGGCGCGTACGTTTGTGATGCATTCTATCCACAACTCATGGGTTTCAACTATGGCTATACATACTGTCGTGAGTATTGGCGAGCTCTTTCGTTTGCTCAGCTGTTCCTGCTTCCAAGATGTACTATGTTTGGCCGACAAGACACCATTCTATGCTAACTCGAAATACAATTCTGGTGGTTATGCAAAGTATGTCACGCAAGACTTTATCTCGGACGCCGAGGTGACTGGCGTACCAATCGTCAACTTCATGATGCCCTTCTCGGACTGCGATGATGGCTCATACCTCTTCATTGCACCACGAGGTGCCGTAGCCAAGTCGACTCCGATGATACTGGACGTTAACGGCCAAGCGATCTGGGCTTCGACTAAGAACTATGGACAAGTGTACAATTTGCAAGGGCAAGATTACAAAGGTCAAAAATACTTGACCTTCTGGGGCGGAAACGACCTAGTCGGTGGCCATGGTATCGGCGAGTACTATATGCTGGACCAACACTACAACGAGCAATTCCGTGTGAAAGCGGCCAATGGTTTTGGCGCAGACCTGCATGCCTTCACCATCACCAAGGACAATACAGCACTGATCAGTATCTACCAAGCAATCGCAGTGGACATCTCAAGCAAAGACAAAGCGCGGAGTTCGGGCTGGATATGGGACTCTGTCTTCCAGGAAATCGACATCGAGGCTGGCGAAGCACTCTTTCAGTGGCGCGCGTCGACTCACTCCCCGCTCAAGGACTCCTACGCCGATATGAACGATGCTGTCGAGACTGATCCCTGGGATGTGTATCACATAGACAGCGTTGAGAAGGGTGCGCCTGGAAACTACCTCGTGTCAATTCGCTTCTTACGCGTGTTGACTTACATCGACGGCAAGACCGGCGACGTGCTCTGGCAGCTGGGCGGCCAAGACAACTCTTTCCATTCGCTGGTCATGGATTGGTCATTGAGAATTTCCTCATGGAGCATTTCGATCATATCTGGGCAAGCGATCCTGTTCCCGACAATCTGGCGGCTGCAAAGCACTTACTGCGAGAAGCGATCAACGAAGGCGAGGTGGCGCCTGTAGAGGCCGTTGCTGAAGACGAGTGGCTACCGAGTAATAGCGTGGACCTCGTGACGGCCTTTAAAGTAATTTAATGGGTAGATACAGATTCATCGATACCGGCCGTCGCGCAACAGCTCAAGCCGGGAGATGCTTTTGCCGCTCTATACCACAACCCGCTGCCGTTCAGCACGAGCAGTGATCGCGCGCATAGAGCGTGGCAGTCGATCGGGGACAAATTTGGCGCGCTCTGGCATGAGAACGGAGAGTTCCTCCCACGAGCCTATGATGGGCTTAACATGTGCTGTCCCGTGTCACACGATCTCTTTGAGCCTGGTGCGGGGAGGATCAGAGTGAATGCAAAGCTGCTAGGTCAGCATGGGTCGCCGCTGGCGGAAGCTCCGTTCAAGCTCGGAGCAAGTTACGAGTCGAAAGGTCGTCGCAGTGTGGTCGACCAAGCGCATTTCTGCAGGTCCCGTGTCGATGAAGATGGTTGATTTGCGCAAGTAGAGGCATAGTGGTTCGAGTTATTTGTGATGCGCTTCCACATGAAGCCCGCCACAGAAGACGTGCGACCTGATCTGGACGGCATAGCGGCCGCAGCAGCTGAGAGAGGTGAATTGAAATTTGTATCTGTGGTATGGAGAGTTGATTAGAAGTCGTTAGCCGCTAGTGCTCGCACCTGCTTCCGATGATCGGGCCGAAGTGGGGCTCCATTCCTCTCATGCAAGTCACAGATGCTCCAACTGCGTCAATATTCACGACAGTTTGACAACACCTCATCGCCGGCTAGACCACCACGTCGCGAACACGCTCAGCATATATGCAATGCAGGCTCGATACGACCGAGCTTGTCAAATTCACTTGGTCCTAATGCCTCGCTGAGAACGACGACTCCAACTACACCCAGCGCCGATTCGAGCGCTATATCGGAGAGTACATAGATGATGGACCGTCGCAAGAAGCGTATGACTATCGCATGGAACTGGGATCGCACACAAGAGACTGACCTGCTACAAGGCGATCTGAAAGAGGCTAATCTCAGAAGATGGGCTGGCGAGACAGGTGAGGACTTACCACGTACAATATGCAACGTCGGGGATATGAAGGTATTGACATAGAAGAGATGTCTTCCAAGTACAGAGCTCGCTCGACTCGAACCTGAAGAAGAACACGGCCTTCATCAAACGCCTGCGCACAGCCCTCACTGCAGCCAACGTCGGCACTTTCCTACAAGAAATCCGGTCGCTGTCTCTTCAGAAGTATTTGACAGAGGTTGTCACTGCTTGCTACGAGGGCATTACGAAACTCAAGGCTGCTGGCGACATTGCTGCTGGAGTGGAAGTGCTGAGCGCGCTGCACCAGAGATTTGGTCCGGAAGAGTTCACATGCTATTTGGGATGGTACATCGGTCGAGGATTGGCTACGCCGGACAGGGCTCAGCTCAAGACGTTAGCCACGGATGTACGAGAGCGGGAGGAGAAAGAGCGCATCGCGAGACAGCGGATACTGCTACGTGTCGCAACTGAGCTGTGGCTCGTTGGGGTGTTGAAGAGCCTAGAAGATGTGGCGCAACCCGCAGAGGCTGGCAAAATCAAGGCCACAGAAGGAACGGCTAAGCCAAAGACGAATGGAGATACTGCGGATCCGGAGCCGTTCCCGCTGGAAGTGCTGAAGGATATGCTTGGCCAGGACCGCGAACATGTCAACTTGCCACTGGTAGTGCTCTTTGTCAAGACCTTTGCTTGGGACATTCTTGGATCAAAGTCTGCAAAGACAGAAGGAAGGCAGGCTGTTGCAGAGGATGGTGCGACTCATGCGACAAACGGGCACGCAGGCTCGGCCACTACAACGGAGAACGATGACGGTGCTTCGCCGGATCCACCATTAACCCCGCCTGCACTGCAGCAACGTTTTCAGAATATCCTGTTGCGCTACTTTGAGGATGTCAAATCACACATTGTACGGGACCAGGAGCGCATCACCACCCAAGGTAAGCGCAATGCTGAGGCTTATGTGAAGTCCGGTGAGGTATTCGAAGATCGTCAGACCACTTATGAGAAAGCGATCAAAGCTCAGGAGAAGCTCGTGTCGAGTGCTCAGACCCTGGCGGAAGTGCTTGGTGTTGAAATGCCGGACCTATCTGAGAAGGACAGCAATTCTGGCGGCTTCGAAGGCAGCATAGGCTTGGTCAAGACAGGCGAATATCTGCGGGGACAGGCCGAAGGTGCAGGCATCTGGGAAGACGAAGATGAGCGTCGTTTCTACGAAAATCTTGTTGACCTGAAAGATCGTGTCCCTGGTATTCTGCTTGAGGATGGCAAGAAAAAGAAGAACGAGAATGACGAGCAGGTTGGCAAAAAGGTTGATGAAGCTGCTGAAGTCAAGGAAAAGCCAGCCGAGTCCGAAGACAATTCTACGGCGATCGCGAACAAGACTGTCGGAGCTCAGGTCGATGCACTTCTGGCTCGTCTACACGAGCTGACGACAAAGGAACAAGCCGATCAATTCGCAATCGACTTCTGCTTTCTGAATTCGAAGGCCTCCCGCAATCGACTCATCAAGTCGCTCGAAGAAATACCAAAGGGGAGGACCGATCTGCTACCTCTTTACGCACGCTTGGTCGCCACGCTCGGACGCTACCTGCAGGATATCCCGCAAGCCATGATCTCCCATCTCGATGATGAATTCCGAAGCCTGCAGCGCCGCAAGTCGAAAGACTTTCTCGGCCAAGTTCGCATGGTGAACATCCGCTACATCGCAGAGCTCACAAAGTTCGGCGTGGTTCCGGAGCATGTGATCTTTCACTGCCTCAAGGTCAGCCTAGACGATTTCAGCAGGATGAACATCGAAGTCATAGCAAATCTTCTTGAGAACTGCGGTCGCTGCCTGTTGCGGAACCCGGACACCTCGCCACGGATGACCTCTTTCCTGGAGACACTGCAGCGCAAGAAAGCTGCTCAGCATCTCGGTCAGCAAGAACGCATGCTGATCGAGAATGCGGCTTACTACGTTAACCCTCCTGAGCGTGCTGCGATACAACAAAAAGAACGAGCTACACTCGACCTGTATGTGAGGAAGCTGGTCTACGTCGATCTTAGCAAGAAGACTCTTGACAAGGTCATTAAGCAAATTCGCAAGCTGCATTGGGAAGAGCATGAAGTGGTCGATATCCTGCGCAAAATCTTCGTCAAGCCAGGCAAGATCAGATTTGGCAATATCTATCTCCTCGCCATGATGCTCGCTGCACTTTACCGCTTCCACCCAAGCTTCTCGATCACTGTACTGGACGAGCTTTTGGAACGAATCACCGTGGGTTTGGAGATCAACGATTTCAAGTACAACCAACGACGCATCGCCGAAGTCAAATACTTGGGAGAGCTTTATATGTATCGCATTGTGGACTCGCAGCTTGTCTTCGACACGCTTTACAAGCTGCTCAACTACGGCCATGCAGGTGGCTATGCTCAACCAGGCAACATATGCGGAATGGATTTGCCGGACGACTTCTTCCGAGTACGTCTGGTCTGCGCCGTTCTGGAAACATGTGGCCACTGCTTTGAAAAGGGTGCCGCCAAGAAGAAGCTGGACTTCTTCTTGAACTTCTTTCAGTACTACATCAATGTCAAGGAGCAACTCCCAATGGACATTGAATTCGTGATCCAGGATACCTACAATCTCCTTCGACCGCAATGGAAGCTCATCCTTGGCAATCTTCCCGAAGCCGGGAAGGTGTTCGCTGAAGCGACCAAGCAGCACTACGGCGACACGGCTGCTGGCAGGACGCAGGAACCAGAAGAACCAGAAGAATCAGAAGCAGACGGCGCAATGTCCGACGATGCTCGCCACGATGGCGAGGAGGAAGACGAAACGGCAGACGCAGAAGGTGGCAACACGAAGTCTGACAGCGACGATGTCGCACAAGGTGATGATGACAAGCAAGCTGATGAATCTGACGAGGAGCACATTGTTGTTACTCGGCCAGATGAGTACAGAGACCCCGAAGCCGACGCCGACTTCGACCGCGAACTTGCCAAGATGATGGCAGAAAGCCTCGAGTCGCGCAAGTTTGACCGCAAGCCGATGTTCGACGTCCCTCTACCGATGCGCCGCACAGCTCGTGATGCCTCTATTGCTACCGAAGACAATGTCGAGGAAGTCAAAGCATCACAACCGATGCAGATAAATGGTGCCGGCACCATGAAGTTTGCACTTTTGAGCAAGAAGGGCAACCGTCAACAGGTCAGTAATCGTCGCGAGACTCGTGTTACCTCGTCAAGCTAATGATCATTGCAGACTCGCTCGATCGACTTGCCGTCGGACTCGTCTTTCGCCGTCGCGATGCGCTCCCAGCAGCAAGCGGAGAAAGCCGAACAACAGAGGATCAAGAATTTGGTCTTGAACTATGATCTCAACGACGATCAGGCAGATGGTGAATCACGACCCGCCTTTCATTACGTGCAGTCAACCAAGAACTCAGTTCGCCTCGTCGGTACAGGCTCACTCAACAAGAGCCTGAACCCTCCTAGTCGATCTCAACATTCGGCCAAGAGCGACGAGGAGAACATGATCCCTCATGGTTCTGACAACGACGACTCCAAATCACTTGCTAACGAGACAGGTTCTTACGACTCTTTACACGGCGTTCCACGATACGATAAGTCAGGTAACACGCGCAGCAAGCAGCGCGCAAGAAAGCTGCAGTTGGGAGACATCGATTGGTATGGCACACACCGCTCGAGTACTGCTTCTACGCCTGCCGAACGCCTGGAGGGACATCACTCACTCGATCAGTATGTTGTCGACAAAAAGTCGACGACTCGTGGTTGTCGTGGTTCTGTCTCTCGGCGTGGCAGTGCCCAGGCATTATCCAAAGGCTGACCGGCCGCTTGTTGTGACTCACAGGACATAACGCGAGCGGCCTGAACAGATGCAGTGTCTGTTCAGCGACGACTAATACGATCCATCAACCATCCAATCACCCATCATATGATGCACTATAGCATCAACGCATGGTATACAGCGCATGTTGGCTCTGATACCATACTGCCTAGCTGGTCTACATATGACCTAGCTTATCTCCAGCACGTCCGAACCAACGAGAAAGAAGCTGAATTCGATGTCCGAATGTCGACCGACCGTGCTTGACGTTAAATTTACGGCAATTCAACACAAGGATCGATGGTAGGAGGACGAGCGATTTCGAGGTGAAGGCACGCAAGGTGGAAGGTTAGCAGCTAGCATGGCAAGTGGCAGAATTGGGGGATGAAGGACACGAGCTTGGAAGAGGGAGATGAAGAACTGACCGCAGTCACTCTTTTGATACAATTTGCTTGTGTGATACAGGTCGAGAATGGAAAATACATGCATGTTCTGTCATGAGGTCATTCAGGTTCAATGCCTTCCAGGTAATACAGTCTCCTCCTAAGGTTCCTCCACTCGATCCATCCGTGCATTCTCGACGACGATAGGTTTGCCTTCAAGTGGGATCTTCTTGAATGCTTTTGTGAATCCCGGTTCAAAAAATCGTGCTCCATTCTCATCAAAGCCTTGGGGGGTGTTTGCGCTTCCGGTGCCATACCATACCCGCTTTCAGCGCCCACATCAGCAGCGATTGATGCAGCGGCAAAGAACATATCAGGTCAAGCAGTTGCAACAGCTGAAGCAGCATAAGAACGCAACCAAGCACGACTGCTTACACGACTTCTTCTAGCTGCTGGTGGTCGAGTATCCGTGCTCGCTCGGCGTATTGGCGAGCAGTGAGGTGGTGTGGTCACGTTTGCGGTCCTGCATGTTCCAGCTCTGTTGACGGTCGAGACCGGGTCTATCGGTTTCGCCTGTCGGGATTGCGCCTGTGAGAGATCATCGGTCAGATAAGCCATGTTGCGCTCGCTCGGGACGAGTGGTACGTTACCGGTAGTCTCGTTCTTGGGCTGGTTCTGACCCGCTGCTCGAGCGGCTTCCTGGTAATGGTTGACTGGCTTGGGATCGGTAGGCTTTTCACCGGTGACGAGGGTCCGGGTCGCGAGAGTGCTGGGTTTCTGATAGGCATATGGGTTGTTGCTGGGTGTGGAGGAGGCCATGAGTGCGGAGTAGCTGTGTGAGGGGTGGTGGTTCGTTGTGGTTCGGATGTCAGGTGTTTGTAGTACTGTGGTCCTGGGGTCCGGGATTGGCCGTGGCTGTTGCTGAGCTATTGTGCAGGAAGTCGTGGAGTGGTCTTACACTCGGGCACAGACTTTCTGCTGTTATTGTGGAGCTGTTGAGGGTGCAGAGCTGATGGCTGTATGATGGGTGATGAGTGCGGAGGATGACGATGGAGTTGTTGGAGATGTTATACTGTCTGCGAATGCCGGGCAACCCCCAGTCAGATTGCACCTACTGTACTTGGTCACAGCATCTGGTGATGATCGCAACCAGATGGAAAGAGCTCTCATGAGCCGGCGGGGCTGGATGTGAAGGCAGCGGGGAAGGTGAGCACTGCAGTGGCAAGGATGTATGCTGTCCTCATGTAGCGTTTTTGCGACATCAAGCGAGCGGCCATGTTCACCATGAAGGCAGACGTTGTCCACGTCTTGATGTTGTTGTGGTACAATACATAGCATCGGCATTCACCGGTAAGCACCCCTGTCTTTCGGCTTGTTCGGCCCGAACGAACAGAAGATCTTGCGGCACACATCTTTAAGAAGCCACGGCGAAGAGCTTCCTAATCTGCCTCGAATGCCGTGATCGTGATCAGGAGACGACTGACCTTCCGTTGGCAGGGCTGGCGCTGGATGTATGTGGTCAGCGTCGCGTCACCAGCCTAACTAAGTCTCCTGATGGCAGCAGAATTATGCAGTGGTGGTGGTGGTTGAGCAGCCATCGCTTCACATGCTGATGAGTCGAGCAATGGTGTGTCTATGGACCGGGCCGCTGACGTCGACATGTCGCGAGTCGCTTGGTTGATGTCCCGATGCAGCTGCTGAACCGTTCTTTCACTCCGTGATGGCCGGATGTCAGCCTCCACTGCGCTTGCCACAATTCCGATGCTGTGGCACTTCAGCACTCGGCTCGGAATCCGTATTCTGCGAAATGCTCTACAAAGACGACGAGGTCGGGAGACAATGGCAAACGGCGGTGAATCGCCGCTAGACCTTTTGTTCGACGCTTATGCACTCCCACCTAGACACCGCGGGCACGAGCATCTTCGCCCGTCAACCATTCAATAAGGCTTCCTTCCAGTGGCTGTTCATCATCGGCCTTCTGGGTGACGCTCCCAGCACTGCAGAACCTCTTGCCGCCTCCGCACCAACACATCGAAGCTTATCTGAGGTGAGCCGTACATACTGCACTTGGCTCCCAGACTCGCGCACCTCATTCTGCCGAAGAAGGCGGTCCTTCCATAAAGCTGCAGGAGCCCGATCGGCTTTATATTCAGACCTGATAGGTGTCGTTGCCATCTGAATGTTTGATCCACGAAGCATGCGACAATATGATCCATCCTCCATCACCGGCGCTGAGCGCCTACGATCCGCTTGACGGCATCGACGACCTTGACGCATTTCTGGCTTCCATGGGACCACTCTCGCATTTTCCGACACCTCCACCGCCTCGGAAGAAGGATTCGGTCGTAGAGGCCATACAAGCTCTAGAGGAACTGGCGCAGCGGGATGCCGTCACTCAAGATTGTAACTTCACGCACATATGCAGAATGTTTTCCCACGGTAGCTTCTAACAGCATACAGACAATCATGCTGCCCTCATCTTGGCGCAACAGGCGACCTTCGGCGATGTTCCAAGCCCTGGAGACCTAGTCGCCATTCGAGCAGTGCTCACACGAGCTCGCCTCCCTTTGGAGATTGTTGCCATCGCTCTTAACATTCTGACTAGCATCCGAGCACACAACAACCCTACTGAGAGTCTGACTCGCGTTCCTCCAGATCTTCTTCTGGTCGCCGCGCTCAGCCTTGCTATCACGTATACTCGTGATGCCTCACCTCGAGCATCCTGGTGGTCTGACCACGTCTGCGACGGCATCTGGATTACAGCGCGAATTGACAAGACCATCCGGGAACTGCTGGTAGCTCTGGATTTTCGCCTTCACTTCTGCTCTGACGAGATCAAGCTACAAGATGCGCTACTCAGACTGTCATCCGAGTCTAACACTGGTGTTGACGACCCAGGCGAGCGTATGCCAGGGAGCAAGCATATATTGGCAAAGAATCCACTGCAGCTGATTGTCGAAGGAACCTCTACCCTGTGGCAAAATGGTCAGCTTACTCCAGAATCTTGTTCGTCACCTATGGCGCCAGACTGTCCCTTGCCATTGGCGTCATGGGTACCCCTTCTTTGACTCAGCGTCAATCATCATTACTGCGATCTTTTGGCGAAGGCGTTGGACGGGCCTACTTCAGATATGCAAGATAGATAACAGAACGCTCCAGATGAGCGGCAATACTGTTAGAGACGGTCGAGCAGCGCTGGCCGTTGTTTCTAATGATGGGTGCTTGAACTGTATCGCGTCCAGCACAGCGGGCATAGGGGAAAGCCGCTGTCACGCCAATTCCACATTGACTGCACAGATGTCAAGACCGTCGCACTGACTGCACAGTGCTGGTCGATACTAGTGGGTTTCGAGCGCTGCTCGATCTCATAAAACCGTCACAGAGCATTATGCCTTCGACTCGGGAACTTTGCTTTTGCTGGATCGCATCATTGGGCCTCAATAGCGCATGCTCTCTCGCTGCATCCCGAATCGGATTTCAGGTGTTCTGATTCTAGCATGAAACATTACGGCTCACGTTAAAAGTTGCAGCATGGGAGTGTTCTTGTGCAATGCTTTGCTAGGGGACTCGAGTGCGAGGCTGGTGCGAGACTGTCGCAATGCTCGGCAGTGGATCTCTTGCGAGGGTAAACTTGGCAGAAGAACGTGATGCTTATTCTTGAACCGTGCTGCTATTAGCCACAACATAGCCGATGCTGGCCTCATTGTTGATTCCCATGCCTTTATTGGAGTCGTGATACCGGCTAGACCGTTCGATGTTGGCGACATACTGTTCATCTGCTATAGAAATCTCCTGCCCAGCGTCTCTTTTGCCTGGTACGCAACAGGACTCTCAATCGCATCTCACCGATTTCGAGCTCGACTCTGCCGCTTCAGCACTACCACTCAATTGTGTTTGTTCCAGCCTTCGACAGCACGATTTCGATCCGCCCGGCTAGCACGACTCGCCCGTTTGAATAGTCACCTTTAACTCAAGAGGTAGTCATCTAGATATCTGTCCCAAAACATCACGAACTTCGACTCATCGCCGTAGCATAGCCTCCGCCAGCAGCAACCCAACTCCACTACCAACATGACCAAATTCTCAAGAATGCATCTCTCCTTGATCCTCGTCCTTAGATGCATCGTCTTTGCGCAGAGAAGGTTTCCTGGGATATTTTGGCTGCGGGTTCTTTATATGTAACCCTGTCGACCGCCTTCCATCAGGAGGAGGAGAGGGGTCAGGGGATTCCGACGAACACAGCGCCAAAATCGATCGACTCCGCCAGGGTCTCCCAAAGTGGCGTTCCCATCTTCAACAAATGACAGTTACCTGGTGGCCAGCGTCTACTGCGATAATACCAATAGCGAACTTATTGTTCGCGTTCAGGCTTCGGATAATGGGCTGTCTCACGTCGACGTAACCCGTATTGCTCTGCAATTTGGAAGAGCGGACCCCGTTCGTGTCGCGAATCTGGATGTTTGTCACCGTCAGTCGGCGAATTCGAGAGTGCCGGTCGCAGCGGTTAATCGCCAGATTCTGGGTATGGGGAGCCCTGCAGCTGCTTGTGCGGTCGTGTATGCTGTTGATGGGGAACTGTAAGGAGCTCTGCCTCTAATGACCGAGCGCGGCTGCGCTCGGTCGGGTGTGGCTTTACTTCATCACTTGACCTTAGAGGAAGAGGAGCCGGCGAGTACATCTGCCCAGATACTGTCGAAATGATACATGGCAGCCAAATGTCCCCTTCTACCGACTTCAGAGTCACGTACTTGTAGTTTTCGACCAACCCATTTCGCCATCCCGATTGCCAAGTCGTCACGATTTCCGATCACTACCAAAATCTTCCTTTCCTCATTCATATGCTCCTCATCAAGCTTTGCCGGTTCATATCATCAGTTTGAATGAAGTACATTCGGTAATTCGCAGTACACTTCAACGCACCACGCGCCATCTGCATCTTCATCAGCTCCTCACCAGCAATCCCTTCCTCATATTTCGCAAACCCTTCAAAGCGATCTTTCTCCACAGAGTCCATCATACCAAACAGAGCCTCGTCAAGCAAATTCTTCGCTCCCTCCGACATCCTCGCGACAACGGCCCGATAAAGCTAGCACCAATCCTGCCAAGTCAAAGTCTTCGCGTAGTCCTCGTGACGGAGAGGCCATGGGAAGCCCCCAATCTTAGTCATCACTCAAATTTTGATGAGCCCTCTAGCACTGAAATGCGCTTGCCCGCCAGGTGAGGGCTAATAGCATCTATGTTCCTGTAGCCGCAGCAAATTTGAGAGGACCCACGGTAGGAGGGGCTCCGGAGGGAGGGAGGATCTTGTGGGAGGACCCAAGTGCAGCGGAGGGCTAGGGGGTGGGTATTCACCATTTGGTGGGATTTGATTGATTAGTCAGACTGGGGGCTGCCCGCAGTCGAAAATAGGCGTCCTTGTGATACTGAACGGAGAAGCTAAGACCATCCCTGTAATTTTCATGCTCAGGGGGAAAAGCACCGAACAGCATCTTTGCGGGAACGGTGCAATAGCTTCCGCCACCGATGTGTAGATGCGCGAGTGCGTTATTCTTCGGGTTGTCGGAGGGGATGGGAGGTGTTCGAGGAGGGCTGTGATGGTGTGGCAGAGGTGTAGGTGGTAAGGAATATTCTTTGGGCAGCTGCTGCTGGTGCCGTTGCCTGGGAGAGTGGGTGCTATGTAGTGAGCGCCGAGGGACTTCATGGGCTTGGGGAGGGAGGCGTTGGTGGCGGTGCCGATCCTGAAGCAGCCGGAGAAGAAGAGGATTACGAGGGTGTGGGATGCGTTACCAGCGGAAGCGTAGTGGAGCTGGCGGTTATTGAAGAGGGCGAGGGTGTGTTCGAAGTCTTTGGGGTTGTATTTCGTTGGAGCGGCCATTGTGAGACTTGGGAATGTTCGTACAAGGCTGAAAATCGATGTGAGTTCTTTTTGTCTGGATTTGGTGCTACCTTCGCATTCGCGGTTATCAGTCGCACGCCCTAACGGAGGTCAGTCGTAAGTTAGTCTCGCTGAAAACATCTCCAGGCAGCTGCTATATGCCGTTGCACCTGTAGGATATCTTCACCCTCTCCCCATGGTAGCCACGAGCGTAGTGTTACACGTCTATGTCTTCTATCCAAGTCCCGTCGCTTTGTCCTGTACAGTCGTCAACGTCTATTCGTACCTCATTTCTTCAGCTCCTCGACCTTGATATCCGCCGTCTTCTGGGTCTCCACTTCCATTCGCTTCGCGTCCTGCTGAGGCTGGCTTTTCTCCTTGATAGCGTTCTCCACCTGCTCCACTGCTCGCTCTATCTCAACCTCCATCTCTGGTAGATGGAATCCTTCTGCAATGAGTTTGCCATTCCACCGCTGCAAGAGCATGACCTCTGCTTGACCGCCTTGAACCTGTGCTTCAACGTCGCTGGCAACTTTCTCGATGTCTGCCTCAGTTGGCTTCTCATTGTCGCGGACTACGTGTCTTTCCGGGTGCAGAAGACCAGCGGCATACATTTCGTCCATCTGTTTCGACGCCATTTGTTGGATGAGCTTGTTGCTCGTGAGGTGTTCTAACAGGCGCGAACCGGACCACGCCTTGTAGTGCTGTCCACGAATCAGTCGTGGATACTCTAAATGTTGGTAGTACAGCAAGAAAGGTGCATCTACAGCACGACTTACCGACCACGCTCGGAAGACCAAGTAGAAGAAGGGCAGATTAGGTATCCTACAAAGCAATCAGATGGGGCATATAGACAGACGCGTTGATATGTCTTACACTGGAACGAGAGTAAATGGTGCAGATATGGGCATCCATGCTATGCTCGTCCACATCTTCTTTCTATGTAGTGCCTGCCTCTCGGTCGCGAGCGCCTTGAGCACACCAGGCACCCTGTCACTCTTCAGAAAGGCGCTCGGGTACAAACACTCGAACTTGAGCTTGCCATTATCGACATCCTCTAGCCTCTGCTTGGTGGCTGGCGGTATGGATTTGAGACCCCATTCTTCGTATGGTATGCGCCGCAGTAGCTTGTTCGCATACACTGTGACCTGCTTTTGCCAGCCCTTTTCGGCTTTCTCCCACGTCGCCCATGTCGTAGAAGCCTTGTTGATCACGCGCTCCTGCAGACGAGGCTTCTGACCAGCTGTGACTTGCTCCTGGATGCGCTCGCAGTAAATGAGTGTCCGTCGCGTCGATATCGGCAGTAGGAATAAACGCATCGCAACGTACGCTGTCGAGCAAAAAGACTACAATTATGCTGTCAGAGCAAGAATATTACAATACCATTGCGCCATGGGTGTTGAAGAAGTATCGTGGCTCTGCCAAACAATTCTTCGCGCTGCTGCTGCACCGCAGCGAATGATGACGGCACGTTGCCGCAAACTCTAAGAGCCGAGTCCACGTTCCTGGCATGCCAACTTCTCTTCTGCAGAGGGAGGCTGGACAGCACGTGTGCTTAAGCAACTTCATCGATGACATCGATAACATCGTCGCCACCGCTTGCGCCACGAGCGATGGCCGAGCACATGCCATCAGTGATCGCCGCTGTGATACCGCCTCCGTACGAGATTCTAGTGGATATCTACCTTGCATCGTGTTGTGGCTGAATGTCGGCCTCGAATGGGCGTTTGATACTTATTACTGCAGCAATTGAAAGCCTACTACTAGTACCAACGCGAAGACATATGTGAGTCGTACCTACCTGATTCGGACCTAGCTATACTGTATGCGTGAAGTAGGCGCCTACAGGTCTTTCCTTCCATCATCACGCTGCATGCGCACCAAGAAGTCCACCAAGACAAGCAATACGCCTATCATCCATGGCCCACCGCACCTTCCAATACGAGACACGCGACGGGCGGGTTATGGGTCCAGCGCCACGCATTTGGTTACAATCCGCCTCTCAGACTCTTCGCTGGCCGCCTGTGTAACTGTACGACGTATCCTCATCATAAAGCCATTGTTTCCAATGATAGAAAAGGCTTGGTGCCTGGATCCCTGTCGGTCCATGCGTCTCTGGCGCCCTTGCCGGCTGCAGGAACGGTTAGGTCGCCAACGAACCCACTTCGCTCCGCCATTGTTGCGCTTCCCTTTGAGGCTTCACCCAAGGACCTCCATTCACCGCGTGCATAGCGGATACAAGCCTTGGCCCTGCGTTGCCGACCACGATGCCTGCCGCCTTGCCGAGAAATTCATCTCGATTGTGCAGAAGGACCGCTTCTATTCCCACTTGCAATGTACAATAATGAGCCGGCCGCAGGCGTGGTGAACAAACCTCACTTCTTTCATTCATTACGACTCCTCTTCTTCTTCACTACAGGTCTTGACTGCCCTGCGGTGATCATACAAGCACTTCTACTATATTTCTCTGCACACATTCGTTGAACTTCGGCAGCTCTAATAATGCGTTTCGCAACATTGGCCGGCCTGGTCTCAACGGCCACTCTCGCTGCCGCTCAGGCACCAAGCATCAACGACTACAGCGCCGCCGACATCGCCAGCGGAGCAGCTTTCCAGGACGTCTTCGACATTGCTGACGAGAACATGAGATCGAACATTGGCTCGCGAGCAAATGCACAGTGCACCTACGATAATGCAGATGTTCGCAGAGAATGGCGAACACTTCCAGAGGCCACCCGCAAGAACTTCACCGATGCTGTTATCTGCCTTCAAAACATGGACCCACAGCTCATGACTGCTGCACAAGCTGCGCAATATCCTGGAATCAAGTCCCGATGGGACGAGTTTGTGGCCACTCACATCAACTTCACCCTGAACATCCACGATACCGCAGATTTTTTTGCTTGGCACAGAGCTTTCATCTTCTATCTGGAAGAGGACCTCCAGAACCATTGCCGGTACACCGGTGTTATGCCTTACTGGAACTGGGCAGAGGACTCTGCTGCGCCGCAGGACAGCCCTCTTTTTACAGGTGGTGCCTACAGCATGGGCAGCAATGGCGAGTATATCTCCGGCCGCGCCGACACCTGGGTCGCTTTACAAGAGGGTAAGTCAGTGGCGAAAGCAATCGTCTTTCTGAGACATGACAACCTCGCCCCGCTCCCTGCTCAGCATCTAGCTAAGACATGGCCACGTGGCGTTCGAATTTAACTAACGTGTTCTCCAGTCACTTATCCTGCAGGAACTGGCGGAGGCTGCGTTAAGAGCGGACCTTTCAGCAACATGGTTGTGAATCTCGGGCCACTCGATCTACCAAACGCAGACAATGTCAACTCCTCATTTGAATACAACCCACACTGCCTTGAGCGTGACATCAATCCTTGGTTCTCAAACAGGTACAACACCTACACGAACCTCACTGAAGTCATGCTGGAAAACATCTACATCGAGGACTTTCAATGGCGCCTGCAGGGCTACAACAGTGACACTGACAAGTTTGGTGTACACGGCGGTGGCCACTGGCAGATTGGTGGCTCCATGATGGACTTCCACTCCTCGCCGGCTGACCCGCTGTTCTACCTCCACCACGCACAGATCGACAAGTAAGCTACGTCTTCGGTATTTGGTCGAAAATGTAATGACTTCTTTCATCAGAGTATGGACCATCTGGCAAAACCTTGACATCTCTCGTCGGCAGAAGATCATCTCAGGCACTGCCACCCTTGGCTGCAACGTGCCAGATTGCCCGGCAATGCAACTTAGCGACGAACTTCCTTTCGGCTTCGTTCGCTCCACTAACCCAGTGTTCAGCACCATGATGGACACCTTCGCAGGTCCTCTGTGTTACCGCTATGAGTAAAGCTACGAAGAAACCCTTCGTAGCACCGTCGCTTTCGTTCTAACCGGATGACCACGACGGCCGTTGTACATGCCCAACGAGAATGTTACATAAGATGGTAATGACGGAAAGCTGGGCTTGGGAACCGGATAAGGAGATCCCGGCGGACAGACCATGGTAACCAGAAGTAATAGCTAATGAATGACAACTCATCCGACGTCGTTCTATATCTTCAATCCGCGTGACGACGCGAAATTCACGTACGACCATTGTACTGTTCTTTGGACAAGTGCTTGCGCCTTCGTCAAGAGTGCAGTGGATAAGATGACGAGGAGGTCCCTGTGCAGCAAGCCGAGCCTCCTGCTATCCACTTGAGTAGCTCCCTTGACAAAATAATCGGGACAGCTTCACAACTGCGATTGATCTTATACACCGCAAACTACGACTAAATTATACGAAACTTGCATCATACGAATCGTCGCGTTCTGTTCTTTCGATTGAGCTATAGTTCCCAAAGGCCATACTGCTGTGTTGTTGGAGTGCGGTGCAAATCGCGATTTCGGGTTGGTCCGGTTCTTCTGTCCCTCAGCAGGCTCCCCACTGACGACCCCTCATTCTAAGACATTCTCTGGCACCTCCTCCAGTCAAGAACAATGCACGTCGTACTACCGCAAGGTAGTTTGGCATCTCAAGAGCGCGGCGCACGTCGAAGGAGCCACTTTCGATCGCACCTCGCACCGCTCCTTCCGAGAACGACTCGCTCCAGTTTTGTCGAGCGCCATGTGGCCCGTAGAGCAGCCAATGGGGCACTTACGGCATCCTTATAGGCCATGATGCCTCGGTCGTGGAACGTCAAACTAAAGTCTTCATAGCAAGTTCACGATTTCTTCTTTTGCATCGTTCAGTTCTCTGTCGACACCGACCACAGGTCTAAGCCTAGAGGCATTGATCCACGACCCCTACTTCTGCAGCACAGAGCAATACATCCCACAGCATGCCGGGACGTCTGCAAGATCGCGTAGCACTCATCACCGGCTCATCGTCTGGCATAGGCAGAGCTACAGCTTTTGCGTATGCACGCGAAGGCGCTAAAGTGGTTTGCTCAGATATAACGGAAGGTACCTGGCGAGAGAATGCACCTTCAGACGAAGCGAATGGTCCAACGCACGAACGGTTACAGAAGGAAGGGTTTAAAGCAGCGTACGTGCACTGCGATGTGACCGATCCAAGCTCCGTGGAAGCGGCTGTCGCAGCTGCTGTGAAGCACTTTGGTAGGCTAGATATTATGGTACTGCGTCGAAGAACAACCTCAAAGTTGGTACGGGTCTGATTTGGGCCTAGGTGAACAACGCAGGATTTGCGTTGGAGTCGCGGGTGCCGAATCCTATATGGGATGCCGATATCGAGACGTACAAGAAGACCATGGCGGCGAACGTTGATGGTGTGTTCTATGGTGTGAAGTACGCGGCGAAGCAGATGATGCAGCAAGAACCTTTGGCGAATGGCGATCGAGGATGGATCTTGAATGCTGCTTCGGTATACGGCATGGTTGGCACCCCTGCTGCGCCAGCATATTGTCAGTATCCATGAGGATCTACCCAGGAGAGATGTGTCGAGCTGACAGATCTCGTCCAGGTACATCCAAAGGAGCAGTCTCGAACCTGACCAGAGCAGCAGCATTGGACTGCGCCGAGCACCGAATACACGTGAATGCTGTCAATCCTGGATACGTTCGCACCCACATGACGGACGTGCTATTCGCGGACAAAGACATTTCCAGCCAACTGGAGCAAATGCATCCTTGGGGCAGAGTCGGCAACCCAGACGATGTGGCGAAAGCATACATCTTCCTAGCCAGCGATGATGCACAATGGATGACCGGAGTCAACCTCCCCGTAGATGGAGGGTACACTGCAAGATAAGGTAGAGGTCGTAGACGAAGAAGTTGCTCGTTGACATTAGGCGGATTACTTCTACCATGTCGATCTCCCACTTCATGATCCTCGTCCGTCCGTTTCGGCTCCACTTTCACGAAAGCAACACCCCGCCGGCAGATGTATGCCTGTGTTGCAACACTTTTATGCTCTACGTGCACATCATCATACCTTCTTCCAGTTCGGGTTCTATTGTTGGTATATCAGTGTAAGTGCATGCTACTACCCTGATGAACATACTGATGTGCAGATATAAGCAGGCCAAGCTCTTCACAAGATAGCGAAGCTCACTGGACCATGCATTGGCAAGATGTATCTCTCTACTACTTTGATAGCAGCAGCGCTCTTCGCGAGCACCTTCGCCATACCATCAACTAAAACGACTCGAGATAACAAGACACCAGCCTTCACTTACAACGCCACTACCTTCCTCCTCCATGGCGAGCCCTACCAAATCATCGGCGGGCAAATGGACCCACAACGCATCCCTCCCCAGTACTGGCGAGATCGACTCAGAAAAGCCAAAGCAATGGGCCTAAACACCATCTTCCCATACATCTTCTGGGATCACCTCGAACCATCGCCAGGCCAATGGACCTTCGACCAGCCAGAGAACGACATTGCAACCTACATCAAGACTGCTCAAGAGGTAGGTCTGAATGTTGTACTTCGACCGGGGCCGTATATTTGCGGCGAACATGACTTTGGGGGCTTCCCTCCTTGGCTGAGCCAGGTGCCTGGACTTGTCGTCCGAGATTACAACGAGCCGTATTTGAATGCTTCGAAGAATTATCTCACGAAGCTTGCTGGCCAGTTGAGGGATCTGCAGGTGACCAAAGGTGGGAATATCTTGATGGTTCAGGTGGAGAACGAATATGGTTCGTTTGGATCGAATCATCAGTAGTGAGTACTCTCCAGACTCCCCATGTGGCTGATCATTGACTCCATGGGTACCCAGCATCGCGGCTCTTCGCGACATCCTCAAGTCTCTCTTTGATGTTCCTCTTTACACCAACGATGGTGGCGTCCAGTTCACTCTAGAAGGTGGCTCAATCCCTGGCGTCCTCGCCGAGATCGACGGCGATCCAGCATCTGGCTTTAAGGCTCGTGGTCTATACATCAACGACACCAGCGAGCTTGGCCCGTTACTCGACGGAGAGTACTACACTTACGCGCCAGATCAATGGGGCTCATACAACACTCACAACAGCACGGAGCGTGACCCACAAGCTGTAACGCAGTTCGTCAAAGATATCGACTATGTTCTGGGCAACGAATCAGCATCTATCAGCTTCTACATGGTTCATGGAGGTACGAACTGGGGCTTCAGTAATGGCGCACTATGGCAGAACCGGACGACGGTCTTCACGACCAGCTACGACTACTCTGCGCCAATAGATGAGAGTGGGAGGACGACGGCGCTGTATCATACTATGAGAGAGGCGATTGCAAAGTATGTACCCAACGGGAGCATACCGGAACCGCCTGCGAATGTGCCGATGATGGCTATTCCGGAGTTTACTCTCAAACCTCTGATTACTTTGCACGACTTCCTGCCTGAGAAGGTAACAAAAGAGTATCCAGTGCCAATGGAAGCTCTCGGGCAATCGTACGGCTTTATTATGTATGAGCACACCGCGACGGAAGCTGCATCAGGCGTCTTGCTCCCTGGTGATCGTCCTAGGGATCGAGTTCTGGTCTATGTCAACGATGCCCGGACTGGTGTCACCGACAGTCAGTATCAGCATCCCAACAACGTCAGCGTGAATCTCAGGCGCGGCGATACTCTGCGGCTGCTGGTTGAGAACCTGGGTAGAGTCGACTATTATTCGACTGGTAACAAATACGCTGATTACCTCCGACAACCACATAAAGGTATTGTTGGCAATGTGACCGTCGGCGATAAACTGCTTTGTGGCTGGGATCACTATACAATACCTTTGACCACTCTGCCGTCGACCACTCTGCCGTCGACCACTCAGGCTCCGTCATACACCAGCAATGCCTTGAATCCGAAGCCTCAATCGCCGCAGTTCTATCATGGCACTTTTCACGTACCAAGTGGCTTGAACTCTTCAGGTCTGGCAGCGCTTGACACGTTCCTGTCAATACCAGCTGGCGTTAAGGGTCAGGTATTCGTCAATGACTTCAATCTTGGTCGATACTGGCTTGTTGGTCCGCAGCAGTCACTGTATCTGCCAGGTACATTGATCAAGCCTGGCGAGCCGAATGTGGTGATTGTGCTGGAGCTGGAGCCTGATCAGACCAATGGTACTATGACGGCTGTTGGACTTGCGGGGAGGGAGTGGTTCAATAAACCTGATCCGGACTGCTTGAAGTGTGTCTGAAAAGTTCGATTGCCACTGATGGATAGCTAGAAGGAGGGTCTCTCCACGAAAATGGACACTGTTGCCGTGGGTTGCCTTTCCTGCCATGAGTACGTATTGCGATCGTCTTGATAGGCCACTAAACGCATTGTTTGTCATAGCGGTCCCGTAGATATGCTTGCGATTCCAGTAAGCGAAGCGAACTCGCCTACTGACACCACTGGAACGTGACGTCCCTTGGGTATGGCACCCTATTGTTTGAGCAGATATAGCTGCGGCATTCTTCGGACCTTCATTGGTCATTCCCACTTCTGCGAGGTGTGATCATCAATGGATCTCCAGACTCGCCAGAGTCCTGTTTGAGGGCTAGATCGTTGCCATGTCGGCATTGGATGATGTCGCTTCGTCGTGGCGAATGGTTGGCGCCACGGCAAGGAAGACTCTGTCGTTGCAATGCAGAGTCAAAGATTGCATCCAATGCCGTGGGATGTACTTCCATTACTCGTTCGCTTGGCGCTTTGCTCGGTAGCGGGAAGGGGTACTCGGAAGCACGCAAAAGCGAGGACTTTCGCCCTTGGTGATGCGCGCACATACACCCCGACGCTATCTCGGCGAGAGCAGTGGAGATGCCGAATGCTCAGATTACTGTAATAAGGCGACCCGCCGCCGCTGTGCAAAGGTCACTGCACGTGTCCCGGGATCTCTCTTCGCATCTTCGAGGCGAGCGTGCGGCATCGGCTTCTGCGGCAGCGCGTGTGCGTGCAGGGATGCAACAGACCCTCCCGGGCCTCCGTGTCGAGCCCCACGGCGTAGTAAACGGCACGCCTTGGCCTCGTGGTGATGGCGTGTTTTCGCAGCTGTGGTGGCAACATGTATTCTAGCTCAGCAACTCGATCATGTAGATCGTTGATGGTTTCCGTCTCATGGACGACGTCGATGTCGCAGGAAATTCTTTGCGCGAACATGTTGGCTAGTCGCACATCGTTGCGCAGACGTATTCTACATGCGGGTTATGGATCATTATGTAGTCCACTCCACAGCGACCTGGTCCCTAGACCAGACCCAGCGGCGAGATCTTCTCCCCTCCTGCTAGGCGAAGTCCTCTCGATGTGGTGTCTGGTCTGATCAAGGCTGCTCATGTATAGAGGCAGAGGGAGAGGTGTAACAAGCTACACGAGTGGGGTAAAAAGCCGTCAGCCTTGACTACGAGCACGCTACTACCTATCTCTACCACTCTCCCGCGCCTACTGCCGCTGCTGCTCTGCCTTACCCTCCCGCACGTGTATCCTTAGGTTCACCCTCACGCTCCACCGAGTCCCGCCCGCTGTCGCTCGTGCTTCCCGCAGTCAGTCGTTATGCTATGCAGCCGTTAGAAGATTGAAGAGAGTGGCTGTGGCTTGACGGTTTCTTCCGCCCTGCCAAAGGCGACGACACCACGCGTAGAACAGCAGCAAGGGGAACCACATCACCAGACCCCCCACGAGCTTGCTGGGCTTGCTGTACCGCGCAGGGGGTCCAGCGCACTGGATGAGCTCAGGATGGACGGCCGCAACACCTCCATGGCCGACGGTATCGATTGGAACTCCATCTCCTTCTCCAATGGCGCCGGCGCGCAGCTGGACGATCTCCAATTCTCATCGGATTCGCCCTACACGAACCAAAATGCCTTCGACCAGTTCACCAACATGGACGCGTATGCGGCACATTCGCCCGTGCCGCTGAGCTCGAAAGCAGGGCCGGAAAGGGCAGCCGGCGCGCATGCGCACTCAGAGAACTCGAGCCAAGACTCGTCGTCCGACACATCCAGCAGGCGCAAGAGGAAGACGGGGAGTGAAAGTCCCATCTCAGACCCGGTGACCGAGATAGGAAACAGGGATGCTCAGATCAAGCAGGAGGACATGAAGATGCACTTGAGTGATATACCACAAGTCCGAAGCTTCGATCCGCCCTTCCAGCCCATGCACCAGCTGAGCCTCAGCCATGGCGACAGCAGCATGTTCAACAGCGCAGCGTCGAGTCCGGTTCAGCGGGCAGACTACGATACCATGTCCTTGGACGCGCACGTCAACATGTCGCCGGCGAACGTCGCTGCGCAGTTCGATAACTCCCCAGTGCAGACCATCAACCCCGGCATGTTCACCATGGGAGGCTCACGCGATCAGTCGCCGGCCACGACCAATCTGATGTTCAACCAGCCCTCACCTAACGCCATCTTCTCCACGCCTTCATCCGACAGCCAGGACTTTGCGACTCACCCCAATTGGAACCCTTCAGTGGCACAAAATCCGAATTGGCCAGGCGATTTCAACCATAGCCTCGCTTCGCCGGGTGCGATTGCTTTCACTCCATCTCCAGGTGCTAATGGCACTCCGGCGGCCTCTCTCCGTGGAGCAGGAGCGCGTCCGGGCAAGTCTCCGCTACATATTGCACCAATATCTACCAAGTCGAGAGTCGAGACACAGATCAATGTTGTCATGACGCTTGAGAAACCTCCTCCCGGGGTTGAGAATCTGCATCTTCCACTGCATACTATAGCCAAATCGAAGCTCCTTGCGAAGGAGGAATACGATCGATCGAAAGTCCTGGAGCTACACACCATGCTTGTGTGCAGTAGCGCGATGCATAATGCACAGTTGAAAGAGAAGGCCCTGCAGAAGGCGGCGTCGGTATCGAATGAGGAGATTCAGAGACGAGCTGAGTTGGCAAGAGAGTCGAGTGATGAGGATAAGAACGATCCCAAGAACGTGGAAGAGGCCGACAAGCCCGCGAATGGCGGAGAAGTCAGGATCTGCAGTAATTGTATACAGCGGGAGAGGAAGCGTGCTGGTAGGAAGAAGACAAAGAGGGAAGAGGAGCAACAGCATTGGGAACGATATGAAACGGAAAGAGTCGTGGTGTTCAATTCGAACGAGTATCTGCCGTTCAAGCCTTATGAGGGATCGCAGCAGCCGCTGCGAGATGGGATGGACGGCGAACAGTACATACCGCCAGAAGGCTCGCTACAGGTGACTGCTGCAATGCGTATAGCATGTTACTGCAGACACCAGAGCGAAAAGGAGGGATTCCAGGTGATCTTCACCATGAAGGATCCGCAAGGTAACGTGGTCGCACAGCAAATCTCCGATTCGATCCTCATCACGGATGATCATAAGACGCACCCACAGAGCTTCTCCGCCGCAGTAGCAGGCGACGGCTTTTATCAGAACGCGGCATATCTGCCAAATGGTCTAACGATGTCCCACTCGATGGTTGACATGACCCAGCACGTTCAACCATTCACCTCTTCAAGGTCGGCAGGGAATCTGCAAGCGCTGGCCTATACCGCAGGGTACAACCCGCACAGCCATGTACACCAGCTTCCAGGCTCGGGATACAACTCGCAGACCACATCAGCCACTATGACTCCAACCAGTCTTTCGAGACCTGGCTCCCCGACGAGCGCTGGTCAAGCAGGTCCGAACAAGAAGCGAAAGTCATCAACATTCCATCGAAAAGTGCCAAGCGGCTTGACCATGACACCACGAGTTGATACGAGTCAGCCACCGTCCTCGACTATGCCATCCGCGGTATCGATGGGCTCTCAATTTTCGCCCTCGAATCCGGGCTTTCCAAACCAGATGAACCAATCGTACATGACGATTCCGAATAATAACGGGCCAGCACAGTACTACAACAGTGGGCCTCCAACGCCGAATGACAGTGGCCCTTTCAACTTCAGTCAACCTCAGGTGGATCTGTCGCAAATACCAGCGAACCAGGCGTACTTCTCACATCCTTCTTCTGCCGTGCCGAGCAGATCGAGTTCTCCTGTCATGAATTCGAGAGGCAATATGGCAGCGTACGCACGACAGCAGCCGATTCAGACACCCACCAATAGCATCAACCCTCGTCCACAGTCTATGTTCGTCAATCAAACTCGACCAGATCAGGGAAGTCCCGCACCTGCCCCCGTGGTGCAAAGGACCATACCCAATGAAGGACCAGTCGCCGGTGGCAATGAAGTTGCTATTTTTGGGGAGGGGTTTGTGCCAGGAATGCAGGTCGCCTTCGGTGATCAGATCGCTCAGACGTCGTTCCTGTCTCCCACTGGTCTAAGCGCGATGGCTCCTCCTAATCGTCAAGGCTCTGTCTTTGTCACTGTGGTAGCTCCTCATGGCCAACCTCGATATCCTGAGCAGCCTAGTAAGCCGGTTTACAAGTACACGCAGAGCAATGAAGATGTTATGGTCATGGCCTTGAAGCAGCTCTCAGAGCAGCAGTACGGTCAACCCGAGGCGTGGCAGACTTTCGCCCAGCAGAATGCCGCCACGTATATGCAGCAGAGGGTGGGTCGCGCCGACACTGGGTTCCAGCAAGGCTATTCAGCTCAACATCGAGGGATGGCGATGAATGACGAGGCCGAAGACTCTGGATGGATCGCTGAGAGGGCTGCTAGTTGGCGGCAGCGGCGGCATTGTGAGCGCGCAGCAATTTTGCCATGGCGTGATGCATCAGCGACACCTGCCTGTAGCCCTCGCGAGAGTGTTGCATTGAGTGTACCGCGCACTCAGCCACAGGTCTCGCGCCCCAGGGCGCGAGCCTTCAGCTCTTCAGAGTCCACGACAACATCGGACTCATCTCGTGCAACACAGCAGCCAGCATGCCACATCTCGATCAGGCCGTCAGCATCCACCGAAGAGGCGGCTCCGGCGCCGAGAATTAGTCCACCAGCACAGCATGTTAGATGCGCCTCGATGTCCGAGCAAATGAGCGGCGTGGCCTTAAGCGCGCCGAGCATGGCCGAGCTGTCTCTGGATCCGAATTCGTGGCTCTGGGTAAGTTGCAAGCACAACCAACCACATCGTTGTAGCCTGTACAAGACTAACTTCACCGGTAGATACCACTCTTCGCCATAACCACGTCAATTGTATCACGAGCGGCGATGCAGCATGTCTTGCAGCCGCAGCGACTGACGCGATCCACAATGAGCCGCTCGGCGCAGGAGTTGACTGCTCAATAACAACGGGACGAAAGAAGAGAACAGACATGTACCAGTCATGACATTGTTAAGATATGAAACAAACCTTTTCATGTGGATGTGGGGCTCATGGCGTCGGACGGCGTCAAAAGCGGGTGTTGTGTTTCGTGCTGGCCTTGGGCATTCCAGCACGGTAATGAGGGATCGTTCCTGGATCCATTAACCTAGGATCGGCTTGATTTTAAGGGGTTGTGCAAGGGAGGGGGGGGGGTGTGCACATATTCCTCTTCCGACGGTGCCATCTTGATGTGCCAAAAGTTCGAGCGTTTACTACCTACCATATCGGATTCGGATGGAATGGGAGAGGGCTATTGTTTTGGACTTCTGCTGCTCTCTCTCCCTCTCTCTCTGATTCGTCTGACGTGTTATATTAACATACGAACGAAATGAACATATGTCTCCAATAGAACTTACTCTTCGTTCTGAGCGTTTCGTGAAGGTGGTAGTGGTTGGTCTCACTCCCAAAGCCGACGTCGTGCTCGGACTTCGTCCCTTGAGTAACAGTAGGTGGGTTGGGCATGTAGGACAGGGCCACGCGTGATATGTCATGACCCTCCAAAGTCAGCGGGCTCGAGTCGTGCATGCCAGCACATCGCAAATGTTGTGATTGGACAGCTTCAACGAAGAACGACCGCGGACTTGACTCGGGCTCGTTGAGAAGCAACCTGGTCAAAACCGTCGGTATGCACATGGCTGTACTTTTTACGACATTACTAGGGCGTCAAGGGAGTTTTCGTTCGTTGTTTCTGCCTGCGACGGCTTTTGAAGCCACGTCTCATACGTTGTCGTATTCATGCCCTCGCACGACAGGAATCTTTGGCTGGGGCTGCTACGGCCGTACGTCGTATGGGTGCGAGCGTCCAATCTAATTGTTTCTTCCGGGCGAAGAGCGTGCAGGGTGGCGTCTAAATGGGCGCTGGGTCTATGGGCAGCCTCCATTTCGACTGCGGGCAGCCCCAATCTTAGTTATAATATTGCTTGTAGCCGCAGCAAAGCCCACGGTGGGAGGGGGCTTCCCGGGGGGGATCTCCCCAGATGCAGCGGGGGGCTGGGGCCGGGGGGGGGTGATATTCACCATTGACAGTACCATTTGATGGTTTTCAATTGATTATTAGTTGGAATGGGGAGATCCAGCGGTGAGTGGGCTCCATGTCGACTCACGTGTAACGTCAGGAGAGACATTGCATCCCGGTCTTGCTTAAACCTCGGTCTTTTGAGGTGTCGTTGTGGTAGCCTGCCGTGCCTCTGAAGAATGCGGATGACCAGTTCCAGACGGCTAGTGCAGCCGTATGGCGGATGACCCGGTGTGTTGGAACGGGATGACAGGGGTGACCTTTCTCGGTTCGGCGGTCTGCCTAATCTCGTCGTTCTTGCCGAGTCGGTTGTGAAACTTGTGTCGTCCAGAAGGCAGGTGAAGACGAAAGGCACGAGGAGTCGGAGAACTGTTTGTGTGCCATTCATCATCACGACGGTGCTTTGCTGTGATGCGGGAACGGAAGGCGGATGGTCGTGCTGGCCGCCAGCAGTGGATCATTGCATTATTTCATGCAGCGATCCACCTTTTGACAGGTCCGGATCCCAGGCGACTGAGGCGAGCGGTCGGGTGGAGTCATGCTCTTCGGATACCTCGAAACGGATGCATCCTCATTGTCCAAGTCGCACGCGACGAACGCCCTCGGCGGTTGAGTACCAAGGAAGTGACACTTCCAGCATCCTGTAACTGGAGGCGTGCACGTTTTCTAGATTAGATTTTCGATACTGAGAAGAGCAGCCGTTGCATCAATCTTTTGAACGGTGATGAGTCGCGTGTGATAGATGAATGAACAACGTTTTTCGGCATTGATGTTCGTGGCACGACAAAAAAGCAGCCTGCATCAAGCTGCACCAAGGGAGTGAGCATGAAAGGAGTGGTCGGTGGTGGTCAGGCGAGATCATGGTGTCCTCATGTAGACTGGGTGCAAAACCTCCGACTGGCGGCCGGGATCAAGCGCAAAGAAGGTGCAGCGTCTGATGCGCTGGTGCCATCTTCGATCTCAATGTATAATCTGGGCACTGCTGTCGGGCTTTTGCTACGGGCTGAGGTTCACACGGCTGGCGTTCACACGGCTGGCATGTCGAACGCTGTGTCGAAGCTGAAGTCAGGCTTCGGTCCCGAGCAGATGGAGGGAAGGTGTTTGGTCAGAGTGAGACTTGCTAAAGGGCAACAGCGGCGTCGCCGTGGCTGTGAAGTGGAAGCAGGAAACGTGATGATGGTGCTGAACGGTACAACCACACAAACGAGTTGCAGTCTGGCGGCACGTCCCTTCCCAGTGAGAGCGTTGGCCCTAATGGCATGGGTTACGCTAGTCCTGCAGCTGCAGGCGCGTCGAGTGTCAGCGTGCATTACTCGCGGATACTTTCATTGCTGTGAATTCCAGCAGCGTGGGAACTGGCTTGGGAGGTGATGAGGTCATGGCAAGATTGCGCTCAGCAAACCTCCCGCGCGCAGGCGCATCCTCTTTCCAGCGGGCACACTCGTCACATACGGCACTACACGCCCACTAGCACTTATCGCATCCTCCCGTCAACCGCGAGGAGTGGACTCTGAGGCAAACCGTCCAAGCGGTCCTTGTCCGCCTGGGTGGGCTGCAGGGATTGACCGTGCTCCACTTTCTTTCCGCCGGGCTAGAGCGAAATCAGCATTAGTGCCAGAGGCGTCCGAGCGCTGCTAGCGGAAGTACCATCCTGCCTTTCCCTCTCGATTCGCTGCTCCGCCCAGCAAGTTTCCAGAGCTTCGCAGCTCTTGTCAGGTCAGCGTATCTGCGCGGCTCGTCAACGCAGGCGGTGGTCGGCGCTGCTAACATTGCGTGGTTCTGGCCAAAGTCAACATCGGCCAAGGAGGATCTGCCCGCAATACTATCCGGGACACCTGGACGCTGGGCAGGCGATTCGCTTTCCTCAAAGCTGCCGCGCTGCCTGCATATCACCACCGGACTGCGACGCAATCCGGCTGCACTCTGCACACCAGCAGCCCAGCCTCTGGCTCAGCGGCCAACGACCGACCTTTCCCTTCAACCTGCTCACCGCTTCCTTCCTGCGCGTCGGATTTCTCGCTGCCATCGCGGGCGCGCCATCTTGTGAGTAATTGCCCCTGCTTCCAGCGGTACCTTGACAACGGCACCGGCTTGTATTCCAGCTACATGGTAGCCTCTCCTGCCCTTGACCAACACGCTGGACTGGGAGCAACGACTCGATCCTTCACCCAACCCAGACCTTCCACGTCCTCTTCGTGCTCACTGTCGCCGCCCACAATTGCCAGTCACTCGGGCTGCGCGCAGGCGTGCATTTGCTGACGGGCTACTGGTAGTGTCTCGAGATCATCCTCGACCACCGCGCCAATATGGAACGACGAAAGACTCACATCCCCGTGGAGAACGAGACCCAGAGCTCGGCCACGCGCACTACCAACGATGGCCGGGCCATCACTTACGAGATGAAGGTGCTGCAGCAGCCTGCGAGAGCCAGAGCATGTGGCCAAGGTGCAAAGTGTATGTGAATCTCTTAGTGACATTGCGATGCGCAACTGTGCTGACACTTTAACAGCGTCTGCCGACCGTCGGCCAGTGGACCCGCCACCGATTGTCGAGCTCAAGATCTTCGAGGGCGAGAAACGGGATGACATCACTTATACCATGCACGCTAACTACTTTCTGTTTGCAACGCTGGAGCAAGCACGTCCTATTGCTCATGCCCGTGGACAAGACAGAAACACGCATCCCGTGCTGACCGGAACTCCCGTCGCCGGGATGGTATACCTGGATCGGCCCAACCCAGCTGGCTACTTCATCTTCCCGGATCTGTCTGTCCGCCATGAGGGTGAATACAGGTTGAGTTTCAGTCTCTACGAGGAGCTCAAAAATTCCAAGGACGAGGACAAGCTGGAGGATGGTTGTGCCAACGGCGCTGGCGATGCCCATGTTACCCATCGTCTTGAGGTGAAGTCGGCCCCTTTTCATGTTTTTAGTGCGAAGAAATTCCCTGGCCTCACGGAGAGCACCCATCTGAGTCGTATGGTGGCCGAGCAAGGTTGCCGTGTTCGCATAAGGCGTGATGTCCGCATGAGGAGACGTGAACCGAAGTCTGGTGGAAAAGACTGGGACGAGTACGAAGAGGACACGGCTGCCGCACGTGCAAGAGCCTCCGCGACTCCGGAATCAAACATGTACCCGGCTATGCCAACACCACACGGATTCATTGACCCAGGTCCGAGACCAAGGTCTGCCAGCAACGCTAGTCACCAATCTCTTGGATCCATCTCACGTCGGCCTTCCATACAGGAGATGGGACAGGCCTACCATCAGCGACCTCACTATGGAACAGCACCACAGACCCCCCAGAATGGCTACACGCAGACCGCTCCCTATGGACCATCACCAGGCCAGCAGTACCCTGCCAATCAATTCATGCCGCAACCACCACCAATGCAACCACCTCCACAGCAGTATCAGCCACAGAACTACCCAGCACCACCGCCCGTTACAGCCGCACAACCTCAGCCTCGGCAAGGCTACTACAACTACCCTCCTGCGCCGGCTCAACCGCAAGCACCACAAGCGCAGCAGTATAATGTGCCACCTCATACTTATGAGTCTGGAGTTCAGTCAAATCGCCCGAGCATCGACTATTCTGCACAAGATGGGTACCGCAGGAACTCTCAGCAGATCCCGCCACCGGCGCAACCTACAGGTTATGCTCAACCGATGCAGCCACAGTATGCAGCGCAGATGCCACCCGCACAGCAGTACCAGCAACCGCCACCGCCGCCACCTCCGCCGGCTCAGCAGCCCACTTCGTTCCCATCGATGGATCTCTACAACTCGCGACCGGCTCCAGTAGAGCCGCATCACCGGGGAAGCACTCCGGCTTCTAAGACTTCATTTGACCTGCCACCGCTCAATACCGCAGCCATGGCTAGCCAGAAGCTCGAAGCCTCGTCGCCCGCCAGCGCAGCACCCACAAATGCTTACTTCAGCGCTGGCCAAACTCCTCCTGTTGACACGCACAAGCGCAGCTTTGGTGATGTTTTCAGCAACCGGCATCAAAATGGACCACTCCGGCAGGGACAGCGACCAAGCTACGGCCAGCAAGACAATCTTGCAATCGGCACGTCGATGTCTGCTGCTGACGACGACGACAATACTGGCGCTGAGTTGAATCCATTGACTTTGGGTATGCATTACCGGCGAGCGGACGGCCGCCAGATTCAGCGTGCTTTGCCCGGTCATGCGTAGAAAGCTCCTGCGACCACGCCCGCAAATAACGCGGATAAGTTGCGTACAGACAAGTTGCTACACCATACGGAGGAATTCGAGACGATCCGAATTCAGACTATTCGCAATGGCAAGGATGACACGCACAGCGCAGACCCTCAGGCCTCGAGAGACGACATTTTATTAAACATGTTACAGTCAGCACACAGCTACAGTTCGCGGCAACAGGACGATTTTGGGCAGGTGACCATCGAAGTACGGCGCCGTCGGCATAAGTTGCAGCGTCCCGCAGGGCGGCTATGTTCGAATCTTTCTCATTTGTTTGCGAGGCACGGTGTTGCCATGACTTTGTTGGGCAGGCGGATTTAAGCCTAATCTATTGACTGTTCTCGTTATGTGTTTGGAGGAGGAAAAGACGACGACCAAAACATCCATTAGCCCAGTGCTCTTCGGCATTCCCTACGACTATTACGATCCGCTTCGCAACTTATCACTATTGGGTGATGATGGAGGAAAGGCACCTGTACGTAGAACTTGGATCATAATAATGGTCCAGTATCTATAGCTTTAGACGACGAAATCCACGACGTGGACCATTCAACAACAGTGAGCGCTTTCATGCCGCTTGGCCTTTGTCCCCGATAGTGATTCGTCTTGGCGAAGGAGCATCAGAGTGATGTCGAGAACCTGGCCTGTGACGCATTGCCTTTTGGAGAAGTCGAACGAACCGGTTTTTTGAGCGACGCATCGACGACTGACTGGACGACATGCATTTCTGACTCTCGGACGGTTCCGACTAACGCGCAAGAACTTGCACAGCGTGGCCTCTACGCAACGTCAGTGTTCAACGGAGAGTTCAAGACTTTCACGCGCAGGGCCACGCAATGGCTACCCAGCAAGACTTGTCTCGCGTGTCATCGGTTGTAGCATGGGTACAAATAGCGCGAGGCTCCGCCATGGATACCCTGAGACCATAGCAGTGAGCAACCTCTCTTCGAGACATTTTTCATCACACCTGTGGATCTTGAGGCGAAACATCTGAGACATTATGTACGTTCCTTCCGATTGGTTCTGCTTCGGCAGTCTATCTTGTGCCCGTTTTGTGCGAACCGAGCGAAAATAGGATGAATGTCGCTAACGCATGGGTGATCAATGTAGGGATAAGCTTGAGCATAACAAGAGCAACTCGGAGCAGGTGAAGAATGGGCTTGAGTATGGTACCAAGGAGAACAAGAAGGAGGCGCATGTCGGCAACCCGAACAGGAATGTTGGTGGGACTGCGTATGTTCTCTCTTATCATATGTCAACTTGCAGAACAGGCCTGACGACTACCATAGCAAAGACGGCGGCCTCAGCACCGCAGACACTGTAGCAGATGGCGGCCCAGATGACGCGGAAGAAGACGGCGAGTACAAGCCTGGAAAGTAGCCTTGGGCACCAACGCCCAGCGTGGACACGAGTGAATGAATGCAAAGACCGATGCCGCTTCATCGCCGTCCTATAGCGAAATTCCAAACTAGTGCTCGCGCAGACCTGACCCGGTGAGCCCTACGACCCCAAAACCCGCTAAAATCCCCATGTCCGTTCTTCAGGTTTTAGCGCCCAGGGTAGCTCGCGCCAGCGGCCGCCTAGTGTCCGTAGCCCGTAAACTCTATGGGCAGCTCACGATTTCGCCTACTGTACTTGTAGGGGCAGCTTCGATCTTAGCTATCCTTCAAAATTTGATTGGCACTCTGGCACACCAAGTTGCGGTTGCCCGCCCGGCGAGGGCTAACAGCATCTATATTTCCTGTAGCCGAAGCAAACTTGGGAGGGGCCCGCGGGAGGGAGGGGCCCGCCGAAGGGGGGGAGGATCTCGTGGGAGGACCCAAATGCAGCGGACGGCTGGGGGTAGGTACAGTATTCCCCATTTGATGGCAATTGATTGCTTAGTCACAATGTGAGTTGCCCTTAGATAAAAACATGAGCTGCCCATAGACTTTACGTCCGTAGCCTTTGAAAACTCGCGGTCGAGCCCTACTAGGTCTCGGCGGTGTGTCTTTTTCGAACACGCTAATAGCTGGACCTTTGTTCCTGGTAGTCGGACCCGGGGTCTCGCCAGACGCCATCCGTGGTGCACGAGATCCTGGGTGAAGATCGTCTTGCTTGGGAAATCTTCTGTCTCGAATCACGGGAACGGCCCGAAGGGAATGCTTGCGCATTGACGTTGATGACGCGTGCGTTTGTTGGTGGTTGGCCCACGTGTCTACAGTACATACCGCCAAGATGCGGCACTGGATGCCCTTTGTGCCTCCACTTCCCCGAGCACCACTTCGCCGCCCTAGCGCCACCTATTGCCGACGAATTTGATGGCCCAAACACCCCAAATCGCACCTCGAAACCCCTAAACCTATGGTTCTAATCAGCCAAGGGGCGACGTACGAGCGGGCCGCAGGCCTAAGTTGTGTACCCTAAATAAAGCACCTAAAACGAAGTGCTGCTGGTGCGGCGAAGTGAAGTGGAGAGGGCCTTTGTGCCTCACAACGACCGCGCGCCAGGAACTTCTCCGCACCCCGGCATCCATCGCACGCCGGCAACATTTTTGTATTAACAATTTTCACGCACTTTACATTGCTCTAACTCCTTCTCCAACATTCTTAGCGTATTATGCTTTCTTATTCTACATGCTTATATCACGTAAAAACTCGTTGTGTTGTAAACAGGTAAGTGTTGATGTGTAAGCATATCACACTTCATCCGATCGCGCCGACAATTGCCGACCGCCTCTTCGCAGATTCATTCGCCCCATTACACAACAACGCAGCAACTGGTTGTTACGAAGCATAATTACTTCAACGTCGCTATGCACGTACGGTTAGAATGAGCCTATCTCTAGTTTGCGGTCTTGCGATGCTGCTTGAAGGGAGGTGTACGACAGTCTCACGGCGAAACATGCGTTGCGAGATCGTGACTAGGGGCAAAGGATTGTCGAACATGAGCAAAGAAAGCAAAAACTTTTGGTTTTATGTACACTGGGGTATCTCAATTCGAAAGCCCTTCTGTGGGCTCTACCATTTGGGCTGATACTGCTTGTACAGCCTCCTGATTTGTTGCAGCCTGTTGCGCCATGATGATGGGTACTCCTCTGAGCCCGCCTGCCACATGGCCGAGAACACACACGCATTCAACGCCAGGTTGCGCACGTAGCCACCGAGCGATGCGCCAGAAATGACCTTCACCTCGGCCGCGGAGGAGAGGTTCGGATATCCTGGTCGTGTGATGCAGTGAACGTTGTAGAAGCGGTCCTTCTTCTCCTTCGATGCAGTGATTTGTCGCGCCTGCAGGAAGCTCGTACGCTCTGAGGGTGAGATGATAATGTACACGTAGTTGAAGGCGGATGGGAACGTGTCGAAGCGAAAGTCATTGCCGCTGTTGTTGAACACGATGTTTACGTAGTCGTTACCGATGTGCCGCTTCTTGTTGATCATTGTCAGTTGGTCGTCGCCGCCTGGGTCGCGCGGCATGTATGTCGTTATGTGATACACGAGTTCTGTTACCTCGTTGTTCCACACGATCGTGAAATCGCCGTCGAATGCATCCTGGGAGCGGTCTAGTCCTTGCGCATTCCATGTCGCGCCTTTGAGACCACGAACAGATCCCATGTCCTCCAGGAACTGGCGGTAGTCTGGAGTACCTGACTGGTTCAGTAGAATCTCAGCTTCCGTGGTCTGGTCTTCGCCTACGAAGATGATGCCGGCTTTGTGTGAATCCAGTGCAGATGTTCGATCGAAAAGTCTTATGGCTCGTGTCACAGCCTCTTCTTCTGGAAGCGTGATAATCTCCAATGATCCGAGTGCCGACGATGGTCGAGGAATGGCTACTTTACCATATGTCCGTCCCAGAACATCTTCAGGAAAGACTGGGATGTAGTCCTGGTCGTCACTCTCCACCGTGACCGATGCCGTGAATCGAGCTTCGAGGTCGGCCGGCACGACACTGTCATGGCGCTTGCGAGATTGTATAAGTCTTTCAGCCGTGCCGGAGGGTCGTCGAATGGTCACAAGCGTCTTGCCCGTCCTAAGAGCGGTGTCAGTTGTGATCAATAGAATTCCGGTGACTCGGTGTCGTGTGACGATCCTTCCGTCATTCTCCGTAAATATACTTTCGTCCGGAGTAGTCGTGGTCTCCTCTGCATCGACCCGGTCCATGAGATCGATTGTGACCAAGCCTTGGTCCTCAATGTGTTCGTGCCCATCAAGATCGGTGTATCTGAGGCAGCTGGTGATGTATTCCTTGAGTCCATGTCTGTCCTCGCGCTTGAGTGCCATATACCAGAAAGTAATGACGTGGTGTGCCAGGGCATAAACGTACTGTACGCTGTCATCACCGGAAGTGCTGCTGCTTAGCGCTGCACTTTGCTCGCTGGTGGGCGTGCGCTTGCGTTCGAGGACTGAAGTGCTTCGTACCGACTGGAGATAACTGTGGCACACTCCAAATATGCGTTTGAAGTCGTCCCTTCGCAGCCTATCCTGCAGATCTGGTAAGCGAGAAAGTCCGGCGAAAAACTCCAGGACATATAGCGCCAGGTTTCGTTGAGTCACCATGCGTGCCATTTTATTGATCAATGCATCCATATAGCCAGCCATGAGTTCAGGTAACTCGTAGCAGCAGATGGTCAGCGCATGGATGCAATGGATGCTGACAGTATGGTCGCGCGAGCCGGCCACGTTGATAACTGTCTTGATCGCCGCTTTGATGTCGTTCCTGTGCAGCTGGCGATGATAGCTGATCGTTGCAGTCAAGATTTGCAGAAGCTGTCCTATCACGTATGACTTGCTCACGCCCGCTTCCGCTGGAGGCTCGAGAAAGATGTCGGTGTCCAAGCATTTGCACAGCGCCTGTCGCAATGCCATGATGTGTACCGATCTGTCGCGCCACAAAGCATGGTTTCGAATCTGCGGTGCTAGATCCCGCAAAAGTGCATGATAAATGTCCCATCGAGCTGGTTCCTGGTAGATCATGCCTTCCACCGCACGGACCCAAGCTTCGAGGGAGAGCGAGCTGAAGCCATACAGACTAGACGAGGGCTTTGGCCGCTTGTAACTAACGTCTTCATGTTCAGTCTTCGGTTCCAATTCGAGATATCCCTGGCCAGCTTCATCTGCACGAATCCTCAAAAGAAGCTTTGTTGCTTCGAGACTGTGTTTCGCCAAGCCACAAAGCAGAGGAAACAGCCAATTCCGCTGCCCCTCCCACTTCTCCTTCTGCGTCTTGTAGGCAAAGATGCGTACAACACCTTTCGCTAGAATATCCACGGCTGGTGCAGCAGTCGTCGGGTCGATGATCAGGGTCTCTAGCGTGTAGACGAAGTCTCTTCTTGCGACGAAATTATCGGTCTGGAAGTAAGCAGATACACTGGTGTTGATGAAGGCATCAAGCTTTTTGAGATATAGCGAAGAATCACAAAGCTTCCCAAGCATAGTGCGATAGCCAGAAGTCCACACAGTCTCTTCTTCCAGCAGTAATGCCCGCTGCCACGGCTCCAAAAGCTGACTGGACAGATTCTTGGGCAAAGGTCTCCGGGCCTGAACGAAGAGTTGAGCCAGAGCTGGATGATGTCGCGCTTCAAATCTGGCCACCCTCGGCAGCAATCCGGTGAACAACACTTCCAGTGCCTCCTTGTCACTTGGCTGTTCCACGCAGCGCTCCACCAGATTTAGCCAAATGTCCAGACCGCCGTCTGCCTCGACCTGAGCAGTGATGGCGTCATCTTGAAGCATCATCCCTAACAAAATCGTGACATGTTCGCGAAGTATAGCATTGTTTGCTATGGAGGTTTCGCGCAGGCCGATGAGCAGTTGCGTGGGCTGCATGTTGTGTGCTTGAGCTTCATGATCAACGAACAGCTTGTTCGTGGTCACCATCAGAGCTCCGACGCTCGCGGCGAAGTGATACTTCGACTTGCCATCATCAGGGTCGCTGACAACTTCCAGTAATGCTCCTGAAAATTGTCCTCCGAGATGCGACTCCAGGATGTGCTGTGCGACAGCCCAGGCGTGCTGGCTAAGTCTCCTGTGTCTGTTGGATCGACTTCCTTGGTAGTATGCATACGCAATGAAACGTACTGCTGAAACCAAACAAGGGAGGAGAGAATAGGTGCAAACCGTATCGATGAGATTTAGCGCTGCATACAAGTCCGCCGTGGAGGACGACCTGCTAGCGACATTGAGGGCTGTCTGCAGGAGATTGGAGAGTGCAGCAGGCGCGAACCATTTGGCATGGTACTGTATGGCCGTGGACGCCTCCTGTAGGACCCCGGAGAGGGAGGCTTGTGTGGACGAGCTCCCGGGACTTTGCAACGAATTGCTCCCGGAGGCGCCACATATGCTGAGTGCTCGCGTTAACCTCTCGCAGATGAAGGTCTCGTATGGGGCTATTTCACGCCGGGATGGCATGTCGATATCTGAAAGTGTTCCGCCAGAGGCGGTGATGTTGACGTGAACTTGCTTGGAAGGAAGGATAGTGCTGTATGTAAGATGTGTCAGAATCGTGCGGGCAATGACGCTGGTCGGCTCAGCAATTGCAAAAGCCTTGAATCTAGGATGTTCCATCCCAAGGCTACAAAGCACACCTTCTTGCGCGAGACATGGCTGGCGATTTCTCACGAGAGATGAGCAGACTTAGCTGCCGCCTGACTCCGCGTCGAGAATTCACGCTTTGTAGCCATGGTCGCCATCGCAGTCCGAGCACCGTCCAACGAAAGCATGATGAAAGAGTGCTGCATCTTCGGTTCCTCTGCGATATGCTCGTCCGTCCGCAGCGCACGAGGTGCAGAGGCCACGATCACGAAACGGGCTGCAGCTGTGACGTGCGGGACATGGGTCTGAAGGTTGGAAGCGTACCTGTGCGTCGGTGTCGAAGTGAGGCTCGAGGAGCGCCATTCCGTAGATGTTGGCGTTGACGGGACATGATGATGATGCTGTTCGTCCATGAACGCTCTTTGAACGATTCAACGACGACGAGGTCTTGGTCCGATAAGGCGAACGGTAGCATTCATGCCACGCGGTGCGACGGTGTCGCCATTCTGCCACTCCACGAGATGGATACTGTCACCGGAGGCAGAGTCTGTTTGTTTATCAGAGCGCGCATATCGTCGGGCCTCGTCTCGGTGGATGTGCATCTTTTTTGCGCGCTAGAACTACAGTAGAATACGGGCCACGGCTACGGAGGCTGCCGCGGGGTAGATCTAGCACTAGACCTAGTTCTACCACCATGTGCGTCGGCAGCTGGGGAGATGATGGTACTGTAGGAGGTATTCTAGGAGGTACCTCCAGCACACGGATTCCAGCCAGCCAGCCAGCCAGCGCTGCCACAACAAAGCTCGGAAAGTCGCTGGGAGCCAGACTCTGGGGGGGAACGCAATCGGAAGGCATCGACGATGCAATGACGAGGATGCCGCGCGAATGGATCCCTTCTCGCCCGTCTCGCCGGCGCATATCCGCGTGCTGCTGCTGCCGGTGGGAGACATAGAACGCCAGCGCTTCGTGCGGCTGTTGCAACGACTGCGCGCCGAGGCGAGCATCATCCCGCTGGCCGACGTGGAACAGAAGCCGCAGGGCGACGATGGCTCCTTCCTCTCGCCGAAACTGTCGCCACGAGGCTCGCTGCTTTACCGCTTTTCCTCGGCCGCGCCCTCAGAACAGCAACAGCAGCTGTCGCCCTTCGAGCTCTTCCGCGACTCACTGCTGGTCCTCGGTGTGGTAGACGGCGCGCAGAAGAACGAGGCCGATGGTGCGGAACAGCTCAGCCGCGCGATAGCATACCTCAAAGAGCGTCACCCACGCGTGGTGCGTCGCCAGCTGATAGTGCTCAAGGAAGCGGGCGACAAGGCTTCTACGGATATCACAAACACCGTCGACGTCTACCACGTGGCCGTCGATCATGAGCCGTCACTCAGATCCGCCGTGTGCGAGCTGTCGGCCAGATACCTGGTCGAGTTCGCGACGTATGCAAAAGCGGTGCATGCCTCACCGACCATACAGACGCCCGGCCAGACGGCTCGCAGCTTGAAAAGAACGACGTCTTTGCGTGAAGGTGAGAAGCGTTTGAGCTCAGGTCGCAGCACGCCCAATCAAAGCATGGACTTGTCGAGTCCGACTGATGAAGGCAGTCCCGCGTCGGTGCCATCTTCGCGCGCACCACCTTTACCGGCAACGTCATTTGATCAGATGCCCAGCGCCAACCCGCCCACCGCGCGACCTGAAAGCAGGTCTGGTAACCCCGCCAACAAGGTCAAGAGCGGCGCGCGAGCTGCTAGCCAAGATCGATTGTCTGTACAAGGCTTTGGTTCCTCCACCTCGCAAGAGAAAGCTCGTTTGCGCGGAAAGGCGAGGGTCGGAATTGTTTATGGCTCAGTTCACATGCTCGCCGGCCAGTGGAGTGAAGCCCTTCGCATCATGCTTGACCACACAACTACTCTGCGCAAGCTCTCCGATCACCTGTGGTATGCCAAAGGTCTCGAGAATATGATGGTTTGCATGATACTCCTTGCTTGGTCTGGTGTAGACTTTTCCGTTCCGTCAATCTGCGATCCTGTGGCAGACCGCTCTAGCTCGGCCAATGTGGCTCGTATCGCAGCCGAGACCAAGGCCGCGGCTGAAGGCACAAAACAACAGCTTCAATTGTTTCGCCTCTCAGCAGCGATCCCTGAGCTAACGCGGCTGATTCTCAGCTTGTACCGATCTACAGAAGGTGCTCTGGAGCTGCCGTTTCTTGCTGTAGCCGAAGCGGCCATCCGCGTCTCAAAGCTGCTGACGGGACTGAATTCAGTTCAGGGTCACGCGACTCCTGCAATGTTGAGGCTTGTGATTGTCGGCCAGAGTGATCCAGTCGAGACTGCTGCATCATCGTCGACCACAACGAAACGAGGTTCAAGCTTGGCCAGTCCCAAAATATCCAAAGCCGCGATTGCAGAAATTCTCGCTCAAGCATTACCACTCGAGCATGATGATCTATCTGCTACCGACGGCATACGGCTACTCGCCGCAGTGGCAGCGTCTTATTCTTCACTGGGCATGACACGCAAAAAGGGGATCACAATTAAAGAACTTGTAGGGAGACTGACCAGCGCACTGATCCAAGCTAGGAAGCTGGGTGCTGCAGAGATGGGCATTCATCCGGCTGCAAGTCTGTCTGTTGATGCAGGCGCGGATACCCTGTTTACTATGGCAGAAGAAATCAGTGGCATCAAAGACCTCATGAAAGATGTTTCCGCGATCTACGGCGCTCAGTTGGATACGCACCGGCAGTCAGATGCCACATCTTTCCACGAGATGCAACTTTACGGGAGCCGATCTCTACAGATTGATCTGTTGAGACACCTCACGGGCTTCTGCGAAGCGTCCCCGGATCCACAGGGAGTCCTCTGGTTGACATCAGCTCTACTCAGGACGGCAGGTCCCAATGCCGCTGTCGATGAGGTACCGTACATGCTAGCAGCCAACGCGTTGTCGAGGGAGGAGCAAATGCATTATGCCAACGTGATCCATCGGATCGTCGCGATTTCGAAGCATCTCGGCCTCACAGATGCTCGAGCGACATACTGGGATCCATTTCTGGTCCGTGGTGTGGAACTTCTACATCTGAGCGGACCACAAGTTGTCATCGATAGGTCTAAGTTAAGTCAAGCAGAGTTGACAGGGCAAGTCGCACCTGGAAATCCTCTTCTTTATGATCCTAATGCAAGCCGCCCGGGCACAGCAGTGGCGCCGATGTCAGTGTTAGTGCAGGGCGAAACATCCGATTGTCTGGTGACGCTTCAGAACCCTTTTGACATTCCCGTGGAGATCGAAGAGCTGGAACTGGTCACTGAAGACGTAGAGCTGTCGTGCTACCTCGAGCCAGTGACTCTCCGCCCGCTACGCTTTCAACAGTTGAACCTAAGGATCACACCGAGATCGGCCGGAGATGTGAAGGTCACAGGCTGCCGAATTAAGATGCAAGGCTGCCAGTCCCAAGTGTTTCCGATCGTTGACAAGGCATGGGCTTCACGTGAACCTCAGATTGTGAAGGATCTGGGTCTGGAGGCTGTTCCTGACCGGCAGCACGCCGAATCAGTACATGACGTGGGAAGCATCGGCATCGTCCCAGGCACTGTATCTGCTACCGTTATCGGCGCCCTTCCGACTCTTCTACTTGATGCCGAGTCGGCTTCCGATAATGGCTTGATGCTTCTGGAAGGCGAGAACCGAACCTTGAACATCACCTTGAGCAATAGCAGTGACACAGCAGCTCGCGTCTTCGAGATCTCGGACACTGCCAATGTCGTAAGTCAAGCTGACCCATCAAGTGCTGATGGAGCAGCTGGATTTTCGACAGTGGCTGCGGATGCCGATTCGAAGTCACCCCAGAGAGTAATAGAGCCTGCAGAGAATGCCGTCTTTTCACTTCATCTCACGGGAAAAGCGGGTGTATCCATCACACACGTCAACTTCTTTTACTGCACGAACGGATCTGGGCACCCCAGGTCCGCACGCGGGGTGTCTGTACCAGTCAGCATGACTGTGAACGCTGCGCTTCAGCTTCACAATCTAGAAGTCACACCCGCTCAAAGCACCGAGGCTGCGTTGCTCATCTCGTTCGACGTTCGCAATGCGTGGCCAAGATCTATATCCTTTAGCTGCAGCTTCAACACAGGAGCTGCCTCTAAGGATCAGTCTGCGAATGGGGATGATATGATCACATCCATCGCGCCGGGCGAGGTTCGTCGCATTCACCTCGCTGTACCGCATTTCGATGGTCTAGATGCAGTCGACGACGATCCGAAGTCAGTGCAGTCCCACTTCGTGCATCGACTTCGAGTACAGTGGCATGCCGACGAGCGCAGTGGTGTAGCCGATGTACATGGACTAGCACTCTCGCCTGAAGCAGTCGAGCTCGTCCGCAGTAAGCCAATCTGCCTCTCTATCGCGGCGGATGAACGGGCATGCAAAGTCGGAGGCTTCATCAGCATTCGAGCCAAGATTACTAATCAAACCACAAACACGTCTGGCCCACTTCTAGTCCGACTGTCACATCGAAAGCCAGACGCTCTGCGTGAGGAGAGATGCGTCGATGTTGTTGGCACAATGCAGCGGGTCTTGCCTCCACTTGCTGAGGGTGTGGAACGTACAATTGACTTTACGTTGTGCGCATTACTTGCAGGCGTCATGGAGCTGGATGTCACTGTGCAGCCTGCGATAATAGGGACGTATACAAGTGCAAGACGGTGGCAAAGCAGTAGGACTATCTCCCTGAGGGTTGAAGGAGGATGAGATGCGATGTCACGCCATTCGACAGAGGCCGTTCTCAAAGCAGAGCGAGGGCAGCGTTTGGCGACAGGAACGGGGCGAAGCCCTATACACCTAAAGCGATGCTAGCGTCACGCGCAGGATGACATAGCCGAGCAACTTTTCGTGCTTATAAAAGCACTTGCAAGCTTCCTTCTTGCTGTTTCAAAGGCTCTCGACAGACTGACGACTGCACAGGGCTCTGAAGCAGAACTCAGGCTGGCAATACGAAGTACCCGCAGCATCGTGTCGCCGGCCGCGGTCAAGTTACCACTTTAGGAAAGATCCGCTTCAACCTCGGAAGCAGAGAAGAGCTCTTTTACCTCGACTTCACCTTTCCCTCTAACACTCTCTGTCCCTCTACACCCTCAAAATGGTCACCCTCACCGAACACGACGTCTCCTACTCAAACGGCAAGAAGTCCATCCACTACGTCGCCGCCGGCCCCTCCAATGGCCCATTGATCATCTTCGTCCACGGCTGGCCAGCCATCGCAAAGACATGGCGACCACAACTCGAGACGTTCGCCAGCCTGGGGTTCCGCGTCGTCGCTCCGGATATGCCAGGTTATGGTAAGAGTACCGCGAACAAAGTCTACGCGGATTATGCGCAGAGTGAGATTTCGCAGGGCTTGTTGGCGTTGTTGGCGGATACGGGGAGGAAGAAGGCGGTGTGGGTGGCTCATGATTGGGGGAGTGGATGTCTTGTACGTTGATGAACTTTCTTCTTTGGAGAATTGCACTTTTCGTCGACGGCGATTTCTGATTTTGCGTGATAGTGGACCCTCGCCGCCGTGCGCCCGGAAGTCTGCGTGGGAGTAATTAACTTGGCAGTCCCATACCGCATCCTGGAGCTCGGACTGGAAGAACTGATGAAAGTCGTCAATCGCGAGAAATATCCCGAGGCAGAGTTCCCTTATGGTCAATGGTCGTACCAAGTCTTCTACGAGCAAGACTTCGAAAAAGCCACAGCTTGGTTCGACGCGGACCCAGCTGGAACTCTTCGCGTCATGTACGTCAAAGGCTCCGCCGCAAATCTTGATCAGCCAGCGAGGACTGCAAATGTCGTGAAAGACGGCGGCTGGATGGGCGGCGCCCCCAAGCCACCGACCAAGGACCAGATCCCGACTGGGGTGTCCACACTGGAAAATTTACCTGCGGAAGACGTGGAAGAACTGGAAGAAGCGATGGCGAGGACGGGGTTCTTTGGTGGTGATGCGTATTATATGAATCACAAGGCGAACCGGGAGTGGGTCTTGAAGCATTCTGTTAACGATGGGGTGCTGGAGATGCCGGTGTTGTTCATTGAGGCGAAGTATGATACTATATGTGATACGTATGGATCGAGGAATACGGAGACCATGAAGGAGTTGTGTAAGAATTTGAGTATGGCGTCGATTGATGCGGGACATTGGGTGCAGTTGGAGAAGGCGGAGGAGACGAATGGGGTTATTGCGAGGTGGTTGTTGGAGAGCCTGCCGGAGTATTGGCCGACGCATTGGAGGAATCCGATTGCGAAGCAGAGGCACTGAAGATAATTTAGCTGATAGAGTCATGATGTATGTATTCGTGTACGTGTCGTCGTCACCTCATTACGCTATCCTGTCTCTGGGTATCCGGAAAGATCGTTGTGTGGGCTGTAGTGTTGACGTCAAGCCAGGCGTCCGATCGCTGTTGACCCTCAGACATCTTGGGCTCTTCCAGTTCGACCCAGCTGGGTCTATGGGTAGGCGCACGACTGATCAGTCTGTTCTTGAGCTTCGCACTCAGCATGCGTAGAGTTTCTCCGAATGCTACTAAGACTGGTCTGATTGTTGCCAGCGATCCGAAGATGATGATGAACCAGGTCTGTGTTAATGTCCAGGTGAGCACGGTGCCGTAGCCTCCGCTGTATGTAACGTCCTTGACCAGAGCTGAAGTTGCGATGCCAGCCACTCCAGCGACTATACCTCCACTCATGATGACACATATTGCTATCTTCAGACTCAGCTTCATCTGCTGCAAGGGTCCAATGACCAAAACAACTGGATAAATGGCCAGAGCGAAGTCGGAGAAAGCTCCAAATGCACCAGATGCGTATGCTATCTGCTTAGTCGGTTCGGCAAGAGGGCATTTGCCTGGCGCCGCAGTATCCCACGCTTTGCGTGGAGGATTGCATTGCAAGATTGTGACGAAGGCCTGTAATGCGCTAATGATGAATTGTAGGACTCCAAGGACTTGTAGTGCGCGACGCCAGCCGAGCGAAATTGTTGTGCCTTGTAAAGTGAGCAGAAGCGCAATGACGCTTAGTCGACCGAAGGCCATGGAGAAGATATTGAACATGGAACCAATGCTGGCAGAGAATCAGCCTCGGGGCCATTGGAGTCCGTGCTTCGGGTTCTTACATGCTCCAATATAGGACTTCTTTCAACTGATTGTACGCGTTATTGGTCTCTGCGACAGCATACTGATAACTGACAGTAATGAACGATTGGGCGACTAGCGCCAACGCCTGTGGTGATTCAGTGTTGCTGTCCTTAGAGTCTGGCGTGTAACCCACATATGCTACCATCACCCATAGATAGTCCCATCTCCAACCCAGCGACGAAGGACGGTCGAAGGTAGCACGGGAGGCTACCACGCTGCGTGTAAGTACAACCACTGTGGCTATCCCTGTCCACGCCCAGGTGAGGCAGACCAAAGGCGTGCCTTCATCGCCGTACAGGACCTCCTGGGCCATCAGTAATAAGTCCTAGACGACGGATGCGTCATTCGACAGGCGGACGCGAGCATCAAGTCGAAGAAGCAGCCGACGTGCGTTGACTTAGTATAGAAGGACGTATCAGTCATCTGCATTAGCCGCAGGGCAGTGCGTGACCGGGTACGTCCCTGGGAACATTGAAGTCTCCGAACGATGGGAGCATGTCGCCCTATGACCATGAATTAAGCAATTGTGCCACTGTCACTTGCCTCTGATACTTTTCACGCAGTGAGACATGAAATGTTTCGTAGCTGCTTCTAGGCTTTGACACAGCAGGACATGAATCTTCGCGCAAGTACGGCCGTGATCCATGTCGTTGCGCTGGCCAAGTCGATATATGTTGCATTGAATGTATAGAGAGGCGGCATTTCACGGCAGTCCCGGATCGCTGGAGTGGCTTCATTGGCAGAAATCAAATGCCTCGTCACGAGCAGTGCGAAGGAGAGTAGTCGTCGATCCTTGGCTGTTGCAGGACGTGGCCGGTCTTGACGGCTGGTGTGAGACGAGGAGCAAGCATCAGATGGTAGTTCCTCTTGCGCGAATTTGTCTGCTGTCGAGCTGCCTGCATCATTGCGAAGAGGACGCCAGGCACATGTGTCGCCTCCGGCTCCAGCTTTGTCGCTGTCACGAGTGATGAGCTGGTAGTGTTGTTCACGATGTCTGGAGACTCGCTGGTGGAATTGCTCAAGGGTGCGGGGAGAGCGGGCACCAGGGATTAGGCCAATCACAGCGACCCGATGCCAATTCGCGCAGCGAGTCTGAGAGCTGTTCTAGTGTACGCAAATTCCGCGCTATATACAAACAACAACTATTCTATTCGAAGGTATATATCTCTATCGCTATATTACTCTAAACCATACGGCATTCGAGAGCGTACGGTCGGCGGTTCTATCTTAATCGATAATAGTATCGTATACCTATTAGGACGACCTACGATTACTACCCGCGCGACACCCGATTTTCGAGATTCACGACGCGTTACTAGTAAGAATAAGACGAATAACCCTTTTTTTAAAGAAATGATACAACAAATATCGTCTTTTAAGAAATTAAAGCCGGGCGCATTAAGAGATGGTATGAAAGAAGGATATACGATAAAAAAATAATATATTATACCGGTCTATAAGTCTCTACGATATATTAGTTTAAACTATATAAAGTTAACTTTGTCTACGGGGCTATACTTCGTATACAACGGTAATATATATATATACACATAAGTATAAACTACATTTATACGTATAATACGCTCGGCGCTATTATTTAAATCTATCATGACTGCGTACGTATTATTGTTATGTCGCAATAGCGGTTTAAAATCGCCTTGTCGAGCTGTTTAGCTTTTAGCTACACCAAAACACGCCCTACAGTATTTGAGCTCAGACGCATCGCCAAGGCTTGTTTAATCGGTGCCGAGCCGAGAAGAAGCGACTGAGCTTGCTGAGGTAGAACACAGTCACATCCAGTGCACAGCCCAATGGAATCTAACTGTTGCTTAGGCGACCCCAGTAATATTTGACCGCTCAGGCCTAAGTTTAGTGGACTGTGCACACGCTCCGCAACAAACTTCCAAGTCCTCGCTTCTTTCGTCAAAATTGCGGAGCCCCACGGAAACCGGAAGACCGAGGTTTACAAGAGACACAGGTTTGGTCGAGATGGCAGATGCGATCGGAGTGCATCGAAGAAAAGTGGCATGTGATGAGACGCTTCATAGTGCGAACGATATGCCTATAACAGCGTCCTCGTGCGTTCGCCCAGGTACTTCCATCGTGAGAGCACTGTCATCACACGTCGACAAAAACATACACAGTGGATGCGGGACTGAGCCTCATTTCCTCCACCCTACAAACACCCTTCCTTCATGTCGGCCGCCACGAGGCTCCCCGTCGTAGCGGGCACGCTGGCTGTCGCAGGAGCAGCCGTTGCGTTGTGGAAGCACCCGGCGGTGCAAGACTTCATTGAGAAGTATCTGGGCACCTCGGCCAGCTCGACGGTGCTCAAGGTATTGATCGGAGCTGCGGCTTTGACCAACCTGAAGAACCTGCCCGGCTTCTGGCATGTAAGGTTTCGTGAAATTGACTTGTGTTGCCACATACTCACGACAGATAGGTACGAGTGCTACGAGGCATCATCTACCAGATCTACTTCCAGAAACGACCGATCCCCCCAAAGCACCTTTTCGCACCCATGGTCACCGAGTCCTACAATACGCCCTACGACACGGACTACAACTTCCACAAGTCCAATTCCACTTACTTCGCCGATCTCGATGTTGCTCGTGCGCACTATGTCGGAGCCGTGATCAAGACGGGATTGGCGAGGCTCAACTCTGGAGACCAGGAGGGTCTTCCCAAATCGAACATTGAGGCGAAGGGCAAATACATCGTTGCATTGGGAGCCGTGAGCTGCTTCTTCCAGCGTCAGATTGAGCCTCTGCAAAGCTTCGAAATATACACCAGAGTCTTGTCCTGGGATAGGAAGTGGCTGTACACCATCTCGCATATCGTGAAGAAGGGAGCCATCAAGCCGGACTCGTATATCCTACAACCGTGGAAGAACTCGAGGAAACACCAAGCTGCTGTGAAGAAGGAGGAAGAGGACCTCACCAAGCACATCTTTGCGACCTCGATTGCACGATACGTCTTCAAGAAGGGGCGCCTAACGATCAACCCAGAGATTCCTCTTGAACGATCTAGACTGCTGCCTCCAAGACCTGTGGGAGTGGGGTTCCCACCGCGCGACGGCGAGCCGTCAGCAAATGGCACTCCCGCTATCTTCACACCGGCAACGCCTGCAGCAAACGGGAATACTCAGACTGATGTCGATGAAGTCAGCTCGAGGCTCGCGGACGTGGCACACACCGCGCAGTTGGTCGACGACAGCTGGACATGGGACGACATGGAGAAGGAACGTCTACGAGGTTTGCAACTTGCGACACACTTCGATGCATTGAACGCCGCTCACGGCGAGCTAAGAGGTGGTGATGTGCTTGGAAAGTTTGGCGATTATTGGTGAAGACTAGATGGTAGCATATACAGGAGATACCCGGCAACGACGCCAAAGCGATACATGTGATAGGATAGATATGTATGCGTGTACAGGAACAGGTTCATCTCTCAGCCGCCCTACATGGGCTCGCGAAACATCGATTGAACTGGAGCACGTCACGCGAGATAATGTTGCCTTGTAGGGAGAAGGATTACTTCACGAACCAGAGACGTCAGCAAAACGCCCGAGGTGCAGCACGCCTCAACGTACCAACCGGCATATTGCAAGCTAATCTCAGCCTCTGAACACCTACTGGCAACTTTTCGGGTCTACCAAAGTGCTAAATGAATTCAAAAGAAGCACGGCCAAAGGCCATGTTTGGAAGGAGCGAGGGAGCTTCCCAACCGAGTGGTAAGTATTTCCATACTCATGGCAAGACCCATGAGCTAACGGAGTAATCAGGCACGGCTTAGAGGTCCAGCTCTCGGCGAGATAACGGGCGCCTCATTCCACTAAAAGTGGCCTCTATGCGGCGCTCAGCTCTGTGGCTTCCTACCTCTACTTCCTGTGTACATCCTATCCTCTGCCTGCATTTGATACCATGGCTGCGCACAATGACTCTGAAACGTCCTCCCCTCGCCTGCTGGACCTTTCCCCAGAATTGCGCAACATGATCTACGATTTCGTGTACACCACGGAAGACGAGGAAGGGGGATTATATATTGATCTACTGAAAGCGGAGCCACGGAGTCGTTCCCTGCTTCTCACTTGTCGGCAAATCTATGACGAAGTCAAGATTATCTATGGTCAGTCATATCGACGATACTGGGACGAAAATGACTTCTACATACGGCACGACGGCACGGAGGGCCTGGCGGACTTTGTCTGGTCGATAATCCGGGACTTTAATGACAAAGACCTACGACATATGCAACGCTTCCACATCAAGACTGAACCTTTCGACTGCCCAAACTCTGGGGGTTTCGTGGAGCTTGAGACTTCATTATGCGACACCAGGGTAAATGGATCTCCACCGAGAAGACAGCTTTCAGTCACCCCATGTTCTCTGAAATTGAGAGGTTGGCGGTGTATCTTGACGGTAATCGTTCGACACAACTTGGAGTTGGTCCCTATGGTGCGCTGCTAGCAAGGCACGCTCAGGCTTGGACCACAGTGTCACCTACTATAGCTCAGCAGATTATGGTTGTAATGGGCTATCATTACAGCCGCATGAGTGCATGGAAGGTGTTTGGCGAGCTGGGATGAATGAAGACATCTAAAAATTGAGACCTGCCTGGACTCGTGCGACGGACGTGCAGAAGTCTCGCTTGGCTAGGAAAGGGAATGTCGAAGTTTCCCCCTTTCTAGCCTTAGCTCACCAGCACCGAACCTTCACCATACAACCACACCACACCACAGCTGCACAACATCATGCCGCACCTCCTTGATCTCCCACCGGAACTCCGCAACATCATCTGCGGGCTCGTCTTCCCCACCTCAAGCCAGCCTCAGATGGACCTTCTTCGCCCAACCCCTCCGGAAAGGACTCTACTCCTCTCATGCCGCTAAGTCTACAGCGAGGCAAACTTGGTCTGCAAACACACCTACCGAAAGTACTGAAAAACCGCCCACTTCACCCTTCCCCTCCGATCCGGCATCGAAGGCAAACACACCATCGACTCCACCCTCCCCTCCGAGCGCGACCTCAAGCAGATCAAGAGTCTGGCAATCACTACCTCCGCAGACGCCTGGTCCCGCGTCCTTGCCGTGAAGTATGCCAAGCTTCTCAACGCGGTGCTTGGCAGACCGACTCCCATACCATCTCTAGGAACAGATCAATCGCGCGATTGAGCTACGTCCGCGTATCACCGAGATGGGGCACCGGGTAGCCAGTTGTGCGCTCATACAAGGACGAGCTTTAGGTGAAGCGGAAGTGCGGGAAAATCAGATATCCGGATAGTGCGACTGCGCACGTCTTGGCAGCGGTGCAGATGCTGGAGCAGTGGAAGGCGTGTAGGGATCCGCACTGAGGAGTTAGTGGTGGCCTGGTGATGGAGGGAGGGCTTTCTTTCCACGCGATCCCGACATCTTACCTGAAGAAGATGATTATGGATCATGCCTATCAGGGCAAAACGTCTACATGAATCTGGATAATCCTGTTGGAGACCGAGCAAGCATCGCATACAATAAGGTGGTATTTGGAGATCGACTGAGCTACGGACTGGACTTTTACGAAAGTTAGTGGTTGGTATGATTGCAATCGTACTCGTCCAGGGACGAGTGCATTGCTGACCATCGCGCATAGAGCTCTACTAAGTGCTCCGATCTGATATCGATTTTGGTACGTACGGACCCTCGTACGCATCAACGAATACGCGCGGCTACCCGTTGAGGGCGGAGGGCGTCCCGCCGCCCACCGGTGGGGGGGGGTGTTCAGCTTTGTGAGCGGAGCCCTATCGCGCGTTGAGAAGTGCTGGGGTATGCTCAAGGCATGTAAGATCATCTCTGAGCATTTCCTGAGACTTCTCAACGCGCGATAGGACCCTTGAGAATGGAACGGGAGTGATATATCGTAGAATCGAACCCGTCCTTCCTCCCACCGCTCTACCCATCTCAGCGATGCCCTCTCATGTGGTGAGAAGTGTTAGGGGGTGCTCTTATGCCTTGGCGATTCCCTAACACTTCTCACCGCGTGATAGGACCTCTCAGAATGGAAAGGGAGTGATATGTCCTACAATCGAACCCGTCATTCCTCCCACCGCTCGACCCATTTCAGCGATGCCCTATCACGCGCTGAGAAGCATTAGGGCATGCTCGTATGCCTTGACGATTCTCTAACCCTCCTCACCGCGAGATAGGACTCAGCATTGGGCGATCTAGGTACCATGTGCTGTGGGTGTTGACCGCTAGTCGTAACGCGTGTGCAAAACCTGACATGTGCTTCTCGACGGCCAGCTGCGCAGTTCACAGTCACTATGAAAAGGGCACCGCCTTCATTCTCGTCACCACACATGCACGGTATCATCTACCACCTCCAGCACCAGGTGCGTTTGAGCTGGGGCCCAGAACTGACTTCACTTAGGTGCACCAGTATCGTCAAACGCAAGCGCTTAGACAACAAAAGTACGAACGAGAACTGATGAACTTCAGAATCAGCCTCGGTTTGGTCAAAGGAGTGCCGATTCATGAGCGCGTCGAGACACTCCCGAAGATCCCGGCCTAGAGCGACTCGAAGACCGCGTTCCGTTACAGTGAGCAACACATTCCATCCGGCCTGCGCTATCGGACTCCTGACCTCTACGTCGATGCCTCCAAGCGAGCACTCAAGGAGAAAGAATCGACAGAGTCGTATGCCGATTTTGTCAGACGCTTCGCGAGAGACGAGAGCATTCCGCTGCAGATCTTGACGGGTGATCGGCCAGATGACAAGGACTGGAGCCCACAACAGAAGGAATGGTGGGAGATAATATCCAAAAAAATTCCGAGAAATTTCGGGAGGCTATAACATCACCTCAAGCAGCAAGTCCCGCAACACCGTCGGCCCCGCGAAAGCACTCTACAGTCCGCGACGCCTGAAGAAGCACATGAGGCACGGGAATTGCTAAGGGAACTCTTGTCACTGCCGGCCAATTCGGTAGCAAAGGACGCGCCATCCGGGAATTCTGGGATCCGGGCTCGCTTCATAGAAATTGCATGAGATACTTTTGTGGCAAGACTACCGACGACCAAGAGAAGCAATATTTTCGAGGCGATGGCTTCATCGAATGCGGCATCTGGGCATGTGTCGACTCAAAAAAGCAGACGCACGCGCAGTCGGATGTGCACAGCATGTGATCGCGACGCTCATGCACCGGAACCCAAGGCGTTCCGTTCTCGATGGCATCCATAGTTACAGTCGAAGGAGAATGCGCAAGGAGTAGATGGTTGAGTTGTGTTGCTGTTGGAGCCAGCTGCATCCCACGACTCTACGAGTGTTGTATTTGCGTCTTCGATGCACTTCTGCTACTGTTGCATACCGGTGGGTGCGCGAGCGGCATTGGTTTGAGCGAAGGCAGCAAGCGGCTGGGGCTCCGCTGGTTCTGGGTGTGCTTCTGATTCTTTTTGCGCTGATTGAGAGCAAATGATGTATTTATGATACAGCCAACGGGCTGGCCAGACAGACCAGTAGAATCGTCGAAATTGTGTTCACTGGTGTGATTGACTGAGCGGCTGCGATACTGTTTGTGTGTAAGGCCGCCGTTCTGCCGTCCATGCAACGTTGGTGGGATCTTACTTGTGGCTACTGCAGTGGAAGCGTGGTGCGGCCGTATGCCTGAGCTCAAATGAAGGCCAAGGCTACTGCGGGAACAGGCTGGCGATATGATCGCTGCAGAGTTGTGACGAGGCTCTGACGTAGCACTTCAATACGTCTGTCAACATCACTGAACCATCCACCCAAGAGATCCAACAATAGCAGCAATGGCTCCAAATTCCAATCTCTTCGAACGCACAGCAGCACTGCTCGATCCTGATGCGGCCGCAGACTGCGTTGGAGTAGCAGAACTCGACCCAGACGCCACACTAGAACTCGCCCCAGCAGTTCCCGACACCAGCGTAACACTCGCGCCCGTCGCCGTCGCACTGACACTCCCCACCGCACCAGCTCCCGCACTAGCCCCCAACCTCTCCGCCCCCGCCGTAACAGTAACAGGTAACACATTCACATCCCCCTCCCCGTACACCGTCGTACTCATCCCCGGATCATTCGCCTCACTGCCAGCATAACTCTCCGTACAAACAGCACTACTAGTCCCCGCCCGACTGCAGTCCTGGGTTCCGGCGAAAGCCTCCGTCATAGTTGCGACGCCGAGGTCCATGTGGTAGGTGCTGGGGCCGTAAATGAGAGTTTGCGAGGGGAAAAGGCCGCAGTCGCTACTGTCAGTTCCTGGTGGGCAGGCGAGTTGGAGGGTTGTTGCGGAGTTGGATACGCCAACTACGGAGGCGTCGATGGATTGGGTGTCGTAGCCATAGAAGGGGATTTGGAGGATGGGTTGGGATTGAGATTGTTGGGCGGTGGCGAGCGTAAGAAGGGTGGTGACAAAGGCTCCTGTCGCTGTGAGGAGGGACATGGTAATGGTGTGGGTGTGGGTGTGGGTGTGGGTGTGGGTGAGGTTGGTGGCGATGCCTAGACAAGAATGCTTAGACTTTCTACGCGGTGCACGAGATGCTTAAGAAGAATCTCCTTAGCCTAACGGCCGTGTCTGAGATCTGTGGAGTTCTGGTTGCTGTGGCGTTTTTGAATGAGTACGATTGGTTGAGCGTGCCTACCAATTTCGGTTACCAGCATGTCGGTCCATGTGGCATCCACGATGAAGTCGCGTATCGCACTCGACAGACATTTTGAACGCCACAATATCGCGCGCGTGCGGACAGGAGGGCTGGCTGCCGTAGTGGTGTGTCCATTCTCGCATTCGCGTAGGCCTCATATCGCTGAAATATGTAGAGGAGACATTGCACGAGTTGTTGGAGAGCGTCCCGGAAGTTAGTGCGATGCCGCTAGTATCAGGCTCCAATTCTGTGGCCAGGCGATCTGTCGCATCGTCCAGGGGTCTCGGTTCGAGTCAGCAAGGTAGCGGACAGGACCTGCCTCCTGCTTACGAGAATGGAGCGCAGGAATTTCCAGCGCGTGGCAAGAAGTCCTAACACCCGATATTGATGAGGTATAGAAGGATTAGAGGACCGAGCCAAGATGTTGGGTGGCCATTATTAATTATCGTAATCATTTCTCACCCTGGGCCCGTCTATAGTAGCTGCGCGTACCGCCATTGACCGGACAGATCGCTCATCAGTATTCGTGATTCCATTGACACCCACCCCTTCATTCATCATCACTGCTTTCTGCTGCCGCATCTTCGCCTCGACGCTTCTCGAGAATGTTCTGCCAGTCTCGTGCAAATTCGCGTAGCCCTTCGCCGCTCTGACTGGCCGCGACGACATCTCTAGGTAGCTTGTGCGCGCTGTATTGCGGTGTAGCGAAGCTGTATGCTTCAGGGTCTGTCTTGCGGACCAGCCGAAGCTCAGGCAGGTACAGCTCTTCATCGGCATCCTCTTCGTCGTCATCTTCTGGCAAGTCGTCGCTTTCAGTCATAAGGGCCTCCAATGAAGCAGTGTCAAGTCCTTCTGGCATGGGTGCGTTGAAGTACAGTCGGGCGAATTGTCCCTCTGGAATGGGTTCTGGCTCCTGAGGTGCGTCCATATTCAACAGCTCCAGCCAACTAAACAGGATAGGATCTGTTCGCGGTGCCCAAGGGTTGAAGTCGACCAGCCAGACTCGATCGTATGGTTGAGGTATGTAGACATCGAAGACGAAACTCTCGTCTGGGAAGGAATCTCGCAATCGTACTTCGAAAAACTCCTTGATCATGGAGCGCAGCTTGTCTTGCATGTTGATCAGGAAGTCGAAGTGATTGAGATCACGTTGACATATGCATAGCAGCTTCCGCTCTCGGACAAAACATCGAAATTCGACAGAAGGATTGAAGTTGGGAACTGCTTTGCGAAGCACGAGGTGGTATGGTATGTCGTCTTGTGATATTGTCGAATCTGGGGAGTCTACACAGTCGACAAAGGCATGCTCGAGGTCGTGCGTAACGAAGTCGGAGCTCTTTAGCAAGAGATAGATATCGCTGGGTGTCCTACACTCCATGGTGTTTGCATTCATCCATGTTGCGTCTTTCGGTGCAGACCAGTTGAGCTTGGGCATGACCTTGCCGCCCAGCTCGTCGATTGTGTCCTTGATCGACTGATGTACGTCTCTCCAGTCTGCTGCTACATCTACATCTTCCTCATCGTCACTGTCGTCTCGTGCCTCTGGGTTGTCTGAAGACGAGAAAACGCCACTGTCTGAATCCCAATGATCGACTGGCTCATCATCGTCCGGGAGTATGATACCGTCGGCGCGAAGATAGTCGAGGAAAGGCTGTGTGAGCGGCACAAGTCTGGCCTTGGGTGTGATGGCTCTGTATTTGGGGTGCCAGTAGTGGTAGGAGCAGTGAAGGATGGCTTCCTTCGTGACGGGCGGGAATGGTAACATCGTGGGAGTGCTGCTCGAGGTCTCGTCGTCGATAGGCTCCGCCATCTTGCTGGGTGAGGAAATGTCGTCGATCGTTGCGGAGGGCATAGTGACTGAAGGCAAAGAGAGGACGAAGATGTGCAAGTGCAAGGGAGCTTCTAGGATTTTGAGTGCGACATGTGAAAGCGTCAAAGCGATGCGTCATGAAAAGTTGAGGAAGGTTTGGCGGGATGTTATCTTATCGATGTCATTTGCGCTACAGTACCTCTCCGCCTCGACACCGCTATCATACCACGAAGCATTATTGAGCATGTCTTCGAACGTCGGTCTGGACACGCCACGAGGCTCGGGCACATCTGGCTACGTCCAACGCAATTCGGCCAATCTCAGACCACGCGACAACCCCATGCGATACCCCACCGACATCGACTCGATCAAGCACCGACAACGCCAGCCCGACAAGGAGATTCTCGAGCACGATCGCAAGCGCGAGATCGAGGTGAAGGTGTTCGAGCTGCGCGACAAGCTCGAAGATGAAGGGTGGGGTCATGCTCGAGGCCAGAGATGAGGAGGATGCGTGCTAACTACTTTGCAGCGTAGACGAAGACGACATCGACGATCAATGCGACGCACTACGAAAGAAGCTGGAGTCCGAACAAAGCAAGAATGGCGGAGGTGCGGCTGCGAGAGGCTTAAAGTCGCATCAGGTGCACGAGTTGGCGCGAGCGAAGATTGACGAGAGCGAAAAGCTGCGGAGAGCGCTGGGCATCAGCAAAGACTATGAAGAGGGCAGTCACTGGAAGCGACAAGAAGAGCGGAAGCTGGAAATGGAACGTGAGAAGGGAAAGGGAGGAGACATCGGCCGTGACCGCGATTGAGGTGCAGTGAGCAGCATGAAATGTGCTTGTGACATGAGAGTTAGCGAGGCGTCTGGCGAAGAGGCTGTATTCGAAGTGACATGAGTAGGCCGGGAAAGCATCACATGTCTCTCCACAGACTTGAGACCTCGTCTGAAGCGTCTTGCCCACGCCCACGACAAGAGCTAGAAGCTACCCACCGACCTATGCATGACGCCGCACCGCTTCTGCGTTTGGCTTTCCCCTGCGACACTCATGTTCACTCTCACCTCCGACTGCCACCACCTACCCAGTCTACCCTTGACAACCCTCAAGATGGAGCTCCAGACCGACCATGAAGGCGATGTGGTCATGCGGGATGAAAGCAGCCTCGCACGCCAAGTGTTTGCAATACCGGAACTGCTCGAAGCGATTCTCACGGCACTACCAATCAAGCATCTTCTCTCTGCTCAGCGCGTTGCGACCAACTGGCGAGACACCATCCGAGACTCAAAGGTGTTGCGACGGATACTATTCCTCGAGCCGACCAAGAATCGCGAAATCGTGGCTGTCATGAGGGGGATGTGCTCACACCACGAGAAGCAGGTGAGCCGCCAAGCTCTTGAAGACAACATTTACATCGAATCGGCACCGAAATGCATCGAGTTCGACAAGTTTGTTCCCCTTGCCGAGCTCAACAAGGACCAGTACTACTGCCGGACGGTCGCGCTCAACCCACTGCTATGCACAGCCCAAGTGCTGCATGAACGCTGCAACTCGCTACCAATCAACCCAATCATGACCCTACACCCGAATGTGGAGGATGGCCGCGAATACAAAGGCATCCTACACGCGATATCCAAGTACGAACACACGCAAGCGGCTTCATGTACACGCATGTTCCTCACGCAGCCACCTCTCACTCACGTGGACTTCCGACTCTGGGAGCCAGCACAGCAGTCGCTACCCCTCCACCAGTACTTTCCCGACTCTCACTGCCGCGGCGACCGAGTGGCAAGGACTGAGTGCTGCGGTGTCATCTGCTGTCTGGACTGCGTGCGCAGACATCGGCCACTCGATTCAGACGGGAGGAGATCGAGGTGTCCATTCTGCTCGTGCAAATTTCGATCGGAAGACGGGATCACGGCGGAGCCCTTCAACCACACCGGCGAAGGTGTTCGCCTGGCGGATTTATTGAATGCTGTTGCGACAGAGTGGGTCAGGAAGGAGGATGGCAAGGCCGTCTATGGAGGCAATGTACGTGAAGCTACGGTGGGTCTGTACTTCAGGAAAGGGGAGCAGAAGGACAAATTCTGTGTTGGGACTTTGGTACTAAGTCCGGACGAGTGGACCGCAGCTCAGGACCAGGCTGCGAGAGCAGGATAAGCCTTGGCGCTCTTCCAGCAAAATGATGTATGCATTCACTGCATGTGGCAGACGACGAGGCACAACCCTTAAAAGCTCTTCAATGGTAACTTTGAACCTTCATTCTGTAATCGGCCAGGCAATACCAACGCGGAAATCAAAGAAACCAAGACGCCACTGGGCTGCGGTATATATGCCCTACCAGACATAGCTGCCCATCCTGGACGCAAATCGGAAGACCTGATTGACGTGGACCATATTGAAGATGTCATAGACTTTCAAGGTATACACGATATGACCACACCATATTTGACCTTCCGCTCACTGTATGCTAGACCTCCCTCCAGTAGAGACGATCGTTCGAGTGCTCGGCTGACGTCCAATTCCACACCAAGAACCCTACTATCATCCTCTCTCTGGACGTGTATGTCCTAGACCAAAATAGCCCCCAGGCTCCATCGAGATCGAATGTGCGCTGCTCGATAGCCGGATTTTGTCGATGGTGACAGCGGCATCTCCAACGACGCGGTAATGAGACACTTCCAGACTGGTGTGTCTGTCGTGCACGCTGGGACCCTCGTCCCTGACTGTGAATCTGGTCTCTATACCGCGCTGCCAGGCTGGGTCCTAGAACAGCTGAGGGGTAGTATGGAACGCTCGCTTTTGGACTGTCAAGACGCCAATGATATGTCGCAAACTTCATGTCGCGCTCCAGACACCTATTCCAACGTGATCTTGGTGGTTCATGACCAAGAGCACACGCCAGGCAGACATCGGAGTGTCGGCTTCCACGGTGAATCAGAGTAAGCCCGCATTTGGCAACTTGTTAGACAGTTGCTGACGAAAATTATTCACTCAACTTCTACTTCGAGCCTCAATGGTACTGCCAGTCGAAGCAGATCGCGCCACACTCGCCTCAGTCGATCCAAAGGTCAGGACTACGTCCTTGCTGATGCTGAGGCACGCATATGTACGTGTCGCAAAGGCCGTCGCCCGTGCCGAGTCAAGAGCACTGGATGCAGAGCCAGAGATCCTCTACGACCTAACCAAGACACGAAATATCGCGGTATCCTCAGGAATTTCTATCGGATCCAGCCTCATCGGTCGCCCCGTTGATATGACTTACGGACAACTTATTAATTACTGCGACTTCCTCCTACAGCTCAGAGGTATCCTCGACAGGTCAGATGATACAAGGGACATCTGTGCACACAGCAAACCGCTTGTATCAAACGTCCAAGTCATGGCGTAGCCGGAGCAAAAGCTGCCCGACCCATCTACACCATTAAACTCCCCCAGTCATCAGCGTGGTCGTCACACCACCAGCTCCGAGGCAGAACAACCTCGCATCCGACGGCACAGCTGAGGCCACCTCATCTCCTGAGACGCCCGCTCACCGCCCTTGAAGACGAAACCAAGTATCCAAGTCTGATCTACCCACACGCGCCGCCCGTCTAGTCAGAGACATCCGTGAAGATCCTCTCCTCCGCCTCGAAAGAGAATCTCCCACCGAATCCTACTGCACAGCCACTTCCCACTTCACTGTCCTCCTCATCACTCACGCGGCACCTAACTGGTTCCCGAAAGACTGGCCACTTCCCACCATCAAGATGTCTCGAGGCCGATCCACTGTCAAAATCACATCTCGTGGGCCCTGCCGATAGCTTTATAGAGAGCTCGCACGCACCGCACGGGTTGGGAGGGAGGACTCGGAGAGATCGGTCTGGCGCGGCATTGAGATTTTTTCTTGGCTGCTCCGAATCGGACATCGGGATTGTTGACACTAGAGCTTGTCGAAGTTCAGCACCACAGTGACTGATGTGACCTCTGTGGTGACGTCTTGTCTGAGCTTTGAACTATCTCATGTGAATAGTTAGATTCTTCCTCTGGTGTGGGTTCCATCTCTTCTGGAGAGGAGACCGATTCGATGGATCACCACGGCTCTCCACACTAGCCGCTGGCCATGTGACGAGATCGAGGCAAATATCATGAGGTCTCCGCTTCGGCCAGCATCGCGTTGCATGAGCCATTGCACATGATTTCGAGGCAAAGTAATGGTCCAGTCTGGAATCCAAGATGGTGAACCCTCTGCCATGTTATGCACCCGGCATTGCAGACAATTCAGACCACTATTATGCTCCAGCAATCCACGCGAGCAGTCAAGATAGAGCTCTCGTCCTTCTTCACATCGTAGTCTACGGCAAGGCCTTTGATCCATCTTTTCGGAAGCAGACCAATCAACCCGTATATCTTGTCTTGAGCGTCCTTGCAGCCGGTCTTCTGGGCTAAGGGTAGTCCCGATTCACGGCCGCTGGACAAGGTGTATACATGATCAGACAACGCATAGACTTCTGGCTGAGAATACGAGTTCAGGCCACCAGTTCCATCTAGGATGTTGTGGCGCGATGACCGCAGAATGTTGGCGATCATGCTCAAGTCGTGCATTATGGCGAAAGCTGCAGTGTAGACAGACTGTTGTGATATCTGCTCTTCGCCAAAGTAGAGTATCGTCATATGATGATTGAGACGACTAAGCTACTAAGCCACCAAGCCATCAAGCGAGCGCATGAAACATCGAATCGTGCAGAGCCTGACACGCGTCATACGGACCAAAGAGCGCAAGAAAAGCTGTGGGATTTGGTATCTTTTGCACGACAGCAGCGATATCTTGAAGCTGACGCAGATTCTGATTCGAGAGATCAATAGAACGAGCCTCTGCGCACAATTTGCACCAACTAGAATTCTCCTGTGACGTTGTTCGAGATAAATCACTAAGTCGAAGAAGGTGGTGTCTAGGGCGGTTTGGTCCGCATGACGCGTGCATGATCAGCACGTCGTGATCATCGTGCTGTCTACCACTGCAAGATCCTGTACTTCGCAGTCGCTTGCTATCGTAACAAGTATAATAAGCATCGGGATATCTTGCATAGATCAAACAAAACAACACCCACCCACCTAACACCACGTAAACACCGGAGGCTTGCTCTTTACCATTTCCAGTCTCTCAACGATGACCTTGCGCATACTGCTTTCCTGATCGGCAGCAGCGGCATAGCCAAGGTCGCCATCGTCATCAAGCGCACCAAAGCTAATGCTCCTTGAAAAGTTCAGGCTCAACCTCCGACTTCGTGACTGCGGGCTGGCTTGCCGTTGGTTGCGCGGAATGTCATGGCTCATGCGATTTTCTCCGGTCCGTGATCTGTAAGCCCCAGGTCGTGTTCCTGTGTTCAATATTGAAGGAGAGAACTTTAACTCCTTAGGATGGGGCTCGGGCGTAAGATGCTCTTTGATGACTTCTTGTACTTCCGGACGATGTATGTCCTGTGCGGATGACTGTCGCGATTGGTTGAATCGGTTGACACCCGTCGGCAAAGACGTTCCTGTCAGACCCAGTAAATCCGGACTGTTAACGGCATTCCCTGGTTGTAGATTCGAAGTTATATCCATCTCTTCTTCCTCTTCATGACGACGAGGCGGTGTTGCTATAGCCAGAGCAAGTCTCTGCGAATCAGCGGCATTGGTAGCTGCCGCTCTTCGGCGCATCTCCTCCGAGGCTCGTGGTAGTGGAACAGCAACAGGGATGTCCACTAGATCATCCCAAACGTGAACGCGATTCCGTCTTGTCAATTCCAGCGGGCCATGATCAGGTGTCTTGAGGGCCTCAACCACGTTCCAAGCCTGACCTTTCATGACAGCCATTTGTCGTGCAAACATGCGCTCCTGGAAATCGACATCAATCTCGAAACACTTGCGCAGCTTTACTTGGGTCTCGCTCCACCAGTCTTTCGAAGTCAGGAGCGGCAAGAAGTGTTTCCGTGTTTTCTCCGAAAAAGGCCGTCCGATCAAGCTCACCGGCAAGAACAGCCAGCCAAAAGGATAACTCCGCCAAGCATCGGGATGTTTCCATGGCCAGGATAGACTATTGTCGATGGCTCCAACTCTGGGTATAGCACGCTCTTTTGGCGGACTCTCTCCGTTTGGTGTTGCTGACATGCTCTCCTTCCGCCGGTGATAGCCAACATCATCTTCTCGCTTCCCGTTAAGCTGTGGGGGCTCGCTGACAATCGTGGCTTTCTGGGTCTCCCGGTCAATCTTGATCATCCAGTTATCCGTTCCTCGATCTGTATTACGCATGACATAGTCCAAAATTACAAGCTTCTCCAGCTCCTCTCGAAAGCTCTGTTGTAGCTCTTCGCTCCAGAATGCATGCTCTTGCCTGCTTTGTGGTCCCGAATTTGTGCCTTCCTCCTCGTCTTCACTGTCGGGTTCGTTTTCATTACTTGCTCTACTCCTCGGCCGGCATGTTTCATCCCACCGTTTCCGTCTTTTGCGCTTCTGTGAGGGTACATTCGAGAAGTTCTGAGTTGTTTGATCAGGCCAGGGATGTTCGCGGAAGAAGTCGGTCGCGCCCTTGTATCCTTGGAGGAAGACCTGGAACGAGCCTAGCTTCTCCGGCAATGGTCGTCCTTTCCGGTAGTATGCTCGACAGTCCATCCAGTCGTAGTGGAAGCTTTTACTGCTGAAACCGACGACATCTGTGTACGGCACCAAGTTTGTCCGTAGCTGGCAGTCTAAAACATACGCTGCTGCTTCTGACACGTAGCTCAGGTTGGGGATCAGCATAGCGCGGCCGAATGCGAATGGGAAAAGGTTCCGATGTATCCATTTGGTCCATTTCGGGTTCTTACTGGCATAGGGTTCCTCGTCCTTTGGTTTGAAGACCCCGACTACCTTACCTCCACTGTTGCGGGCAAAGTATGAACCACTACTTCCTTGCGCAATGAGCTTCGGATGTAGGCCCAGTTCGATAGCTGTCCTAACAGACTCGACAAGATCGTCGAACTCCCGCCTCGACATGCGTTCTCCTTCGTCACCATAATCGACTTCTAGGGTCTCCTTTGTTGCAGGCCGGATCCAGTCAGGTGCTTGGAAGACAGAATGATGTATCTCCAGCTGCTCCTCCTCCGATGTCTTCCCCTTGACTCGTCTCCTTGTGAAGCGGTCCTTGATCTCGTCTGCCCATCGTTCCAGGCGAGCATTGATGGCTTTGATGTCCACACCACTGTTGGCTCGCCGCCGTCGCCCAGGTCTTCCCGGTGAGTTCGAGCCACTCGGTAGCCGTATTGAGTCTCGTCGTCGCGGTTGTATGGGCGCATATTCAGTAGTCGGGGATGAGATTGTGTGGGCGGGGCCGTTGAAGGGATCCTCGTTGTCCGAATCCTCTGCCTCTTCCACCTGTGCGATTCGAGCGTAGCCTGAGGTTGCAGGCCGTTTGCCAGGCATTTTCGGTATTAGACTGATGCCTAAGCCCCATGGGAGAATTGTGCTTGCAAAAGATTCTCTGCGAGTGGTCAGGGTGGCTTCCCGATGATGCAAGGTGGAGCTTCGGTGCGGCTCTGCGGAAGGGCGAATCTCACCGGCCCGCTCTCCGGTCTCACGCTACAGTACTACTTCACGCTACGCAATACGCGCTATCGAAGGTGCGAGCGTCCGTCCACAACAATGCCAGAAGATGTTGTGTGGATGAGGAAGATGGGGCCAAGAGAAGAGAACGAAACATATGGTATCGTATGCAGTGCAGCATTACGAACGGCCAACAATGTCAACACGCGCCTGGTTTCGACGATCAGTCGGCATTGGCTTTTCGGCGGAGGGATCAGATGGTCTGCCGAAAGCCAGCACCAGACATGGGTTGCGTCGTTCTTGACGGGAGCTTGGGGAGCATGTCCGTAAGCGCACACCTGTACATGCACATCTTGTATGTATAAGTTCGCGACCTCGATGCTACAGTAGTGCTACGCACAGCAAACGCCATCAGTGAGAGTGATTGACTCTGTGGTTGTCCAAAGATTGCGCAATCTCGTACACAGCACGCTAATTCCAAACTGCCCAGGATGCGGCAACTGGACTGCTATCTCTCCTGATCAACTGTTAGTCTGGACACCCATCTCATCACCGTCTTGTTCGTAGCGACGATTCTTGTACAGCATTCTTGCCATAATACATACCTACCTCCAGCCAACAGTGGAATTCGACCTGCCACTTCGCTCGCTCGAACACCAAACACCACAACACGACAGCTCACGATTGCGGTAACACTCTCGAACGAACACTCAATGCTTCAGTACGCCGTGCCGAACGCTGCCCAGCACTTCCAGAGACCCTCTGTATTTGTGGAACCCCCGAGTCGACCGGCACAACACGACGGCTTCGAGATAGCGCGTCCCGCATCCACAGCCTCACACCACTCCTACGAGGGCATCCGGCAGTCGTTCAATGCAGGAGGAGGGACAGGACTATCCGCCCTCGCAGCTTGCGCTGCCCACGCTCCCATCGCAGTAGCCGGTCAGGGAAGTGCTGAAGGAAGGTGAGTGAATGAATGCATGGCCGTGCTGGTGGGGATGAGGGCAGTCTTGCGCTACAAGTGAACACCACTTACGACGGCTGGTGACAAAGTTCCTGCCGCTCTGGATGTTGAATGGTCTCGAAACACGCAGACGAGGACGCAATGTGCAACAAGTTACGCATAGCACGAAGCGCAACCCTTCGCACGGATCGCTGTAGTCTGCTGCGCAGCAACGCTGTCGCAAATTCGAGCAAGAGCGTCTGCTCCAGTACGAATCGAAGGGCCGGGGTTAGACGAGGACACTTCGGCCAAGCTTTCAAAGTTCCGCGAAAGACGTCTTCTGATTCTTTCTTCTTTAGTACTCGGTCTTCCACTCCATGCAACAACAACCCGACAATGGCGACACAACCCGTGCAATTCTCCGCGCCTGCGTCCACATCTGCCAGCGTTGCCGTAAGTCCTTATTTCTCCCAAGCCAGATTTGCTGAGCGCTTATTGGTCACCCACCTTATCGATTGTGGGCGGATCTAAACGACCGTGGAGATGGCATACAAGCTCTCAACATCATGGTTGCTAGCTACGACATCGACTCACGACCTCAGTCGCTACATGAAGTCGTGAGCGTCGCGACGCGTATCATCTCTGTTCATGGCTGACATGGACTGTCTGTAGCCCGTCTGCCAAAACTGTCAGACATCGACTACACCACTCTGGCGACGCGATGAGAGTGGCTCTGTCCTATGCAATGCATGTGGGCTCTTTTTGAAAGTAAGTAGGCTGACGGGTTGCGGCCTGGCACCATTCTTCTATCCTGGACACCTGTTGACGAGAAAATCTTCGTGTTTAGCTCCACGGACGCGCTCGACCAATCAGCCTCAAGACAGACGTAATCAAGAGTCGGAATCGTGTAAAGGCAGCGGGGCCAAAGAAGAGAGACAGCCATGGCGGAGGTGAAGGCATGGTGAATGCTCCCAATGGGTGAGTCAAGCCTGGACAATACTACCGTCGCTGCTGGTCTGGCCGACTGCCACTTCAATTGGCCTTGTCTTCTTACGAGGTGCTACAGCTGCATCGTAGCAGAACCTTGGAAGCTCTCGCTGAGAGAGGGTACCTTCCGCGACAGCATTGGCGTTTACGCCGACGGGATACGTACTGACACCCGGTTTGTTAGGTACCCAGCTGCTCATCCAGACCTTGCCCATGCCGGACCCCACGCGCACCCTCAACATCATCAGCATGGTATGCCCATGGGTATGAATGGTGAGCATCACAGAGTATCCTCGCCAGGCTCGGGAACCAATGGAGACCCTAACGTTGCACACAACCCCAATATTGCCCCGCAACACATCTTCGATACGGTGACGCTCCCGCCCGATAGTTTCGCCAGCCCGAGCTTGCCTCAGTTCTCACTCCGACAACCAAGCCCCTCAGCCGCCAGTGCTATGAACGGGAGCTCGTCCAATCATAACGATCATTCGCAAAGCTATGTTGCCCTCGTTGAGCAGAACAAGCAACTTAGCACTCGAGCAAATGAGTTGGAAGTCATCAACGGTCTATACCAGGGACGGGTACGAGAATTAGAGGCACAAGAGGAAGAAGCTAGACGACAGACGCAGAGCTTGCATGCTGAGCTTGCCGCGGCGAGAGCCAGGATAGCGGAGTTGGAGGCTGAAGACGGACCAGTGAGGAAGCGAGTCAAGACGGAAAGTGACTCGGGTGACAGAAGTGACAACAGTACCCCAGCTGCCGACAGTGGCGAAGGGACCAGCGTATGAACAACGGACGATTGACGAACCAAAAGCGACCGCGATTTTGCGCCCGCAAAAACAGAGAGCGGCCGGGCAGGTGATGCACTGCTTTGACAATACCCCACATAGCATTTGTTGTGCCAATAGCACTGAGTGGACTAATTCGAATCGCTCAAACAGTATACAGTCAGCACATGTCAGAAGCTGGACCATGCGAACAGTAACGAATCTTTTCGCGTACGTTTGCTCGAAAGCCAGCACTTGTCTAGGCAAGCGCTGTTCAGCGCGTCCGCCACACCAGCACTCTACAGCTGAGGCTGAAGCATTGTTGAGCCTGGCGTCCGACTTATACTTACACTCTCTTAGTTGTCTTGGAGCGATCCACGATCGTCTCAAGACCGCGTACGTACGAAACATGGCTATCTGTGACCCTGAATGGCTTCAGGTAACTAGCAGATACCTCCCCCAACGGAGAGGCACGGTTCTAGCACGAAATCCAGCTCGAGCAAGATATGGCCCCCCAGCCGCCGTTTCCACAAGAGCCGGCAGGAAGAGCCAAATTCTTTGATGGAATGCTTGTACAGTCGTCGAAGGCATTACCAGCTACAGATCCAGAGAGGGAGACACGTGCGTTCAAGTGAAATGGATCGTCCAGATGATAACGCTTACCTGCTTCCTCAAGGCGACGAGTGCCTCAACGACGACATCACTGTCCGGATCTACATGCCACCGAAACCCAATGGCATTAGGATGGCCTTGCCTTTACCCCTCTTCCTCCACGGCGGCGGCTGACATGCCGGGAAGCTCGATACGGAAGACCACATCTGCCGCACAGTCTGCTTTGAGAACCACTGCATCGTCGTCTCTCCTACGTGACGGTCCCTACGCCTATCGATGACTGCTACACGGCCTATCGCTGGGCCTCCGGAACGCCACTCGCCTTGGTGCAGACCCGAAAAAGTGTCATCTCTGGGGCCCGTAGCAGGCAGAGGTCTAGCGATCGCTATTGCGGATCGTCTCGCTCAACGGAAATAACCTCTGGCTGGTTTGATTGTTATGCAACCCATGTGTCTCGATCCGCATGACGTGCCGGAGAAGTACAAACACTTACGTCGCTCGCAAATGCCAAGATTGTGAATACGAAAGATGCCATGTCGGCTTTTGTACTATGACAGGCGATGGACGAGGCTGATTGGGGTTCCCTTGCTCATTGGGGAGGGAGAGAGTTAGAGGACTTCCAAAGACGTATGTAGTCAACACGGGTTTGGAGTGTCTTACAGATGATGGGACGGTATTAGAGGCCGAGCTGAAAGATGCTGGGGTAGAGGTCAAAAGGGACATGATTGAAGGTTACCGCATTATTGTTGGTGTTTCCCTGTGGTTGAGAGCGGGAAGTTGTTTAGAAGGCTGCTTAAGGTATGGAGCGTTCGTTACTGCGGTCCCAGACGAAAGCCGGAAAAGCGTAAAACTGCATTATCACACGGTGCGCACTACCATCATCATCCGTCCGTTGAGGATATGATATACTGCATCGTTCTCGCCGCGCCTTTTACGAAGGAGACGTATCACGTGCTAGGCAGAGATCAATTCCGTCTTGCAAAGCCCTCCGGCCTTGGGGTCGTGAATATCGCTAGAGGCACCATGATCGACGAGGAAGCCCTGCTGGAATCGTTGGAGAGGAAACACGTCGTTGGCGTTGGCCTTGATGTCCACGAGCGCGAGCCCCTCGTCAACCAAAGGCTTCGGGATAATCACAAAGTCAAGTCACTCTGCTACCACACATCGGCGTATGCTCTCAAACCAGCTGGAGTAATTTCGAGAGGCAGTGTTGGGAGAATGAGGCCTACTTCGACACTGGGAATCCGTCGACACATGTTCGGGCCCTTGCTGCTTGAATTCGAGCACAGCCTTCACACGTCGTGACGCCGGTCGCGTGCTGCAAGGTACTTGCTGCTCGCTCATATGGATGGTCTATGTACAGCCACGATGGCGTCGTCATCATATGAACAAGTCCGAAAAAATCGGGTCCTCACCTTCGTAAATCGTGCGGCTGGCCTCCTTGATGCTTGCCAAGGACGCCTACAAATCATCTGATCATCTATGCGCTCAAGATCCTGCTGATGGGCTTTGGCTCGCTCGATGAGGTGGTCTCGATGTATGTCACCTTGCTGCTATCAAGCTTCTTCTCGTCTGATGATGTAGTAGGGGCGTCTTCGGGGTCATCGACGGTCTTTATGTCGAGAACAGTTGGTGCGCCGAAAATCGGCTCCATATCCCTAATACGTGTCAGTCAGCTTGCACTGTGACCTGCGAGGCTGAGTTGTGAAGAAACTAACTCAAGAGTCTTTCCTTTTGTCTCTGGAACAAAAAAGTCTACAGTGGTATCAGCACAGCCACTTGATGGCGCAGCATATCTTGGCAGATCCGGATCAATGCTTTGCCGCATGAATGAGGCGAATACTCACATGCCCAGAAGCCCATGCACACCATCAAGCTAGCGAAGAACATGTAGGTACCTGTAAAGCGTTAGAACTACCAGCACATATCTAGGTTCCAGCTTTCATGTGCTCACCATAGCCTAGCGATGTGATCATGTAAGGGGTCGTCCGAGAGATGATGAAGCTCCATAGCCACTGGTCTGCGGTCGTGATCGCAACGCAAAGCATTCTGATGTCCAATGGAAAGATCTCCGAGCAATAGACCCATGTGATACCTTGCCAAGTCGCGCAGTAGATCAGGCCGTACAGATACACACACACCATGGCGAAGTATCCTGCACCGCTCCGTGACGTCTCGCCAGCTGCTGCGGCGCCCGCAGGGTCGGCCTTCATGACGTAGGCTCCAAGGTACCACATGGGCAAACTGCCGACAAAGGCACCCCAGATGAGGCCCGGGCGACGTCCCAAACGCTCAACAAGCCATACGCTGAAGATGACCATACCCAGAGTTTTGGCGAGTCCGTAGAAGCCGGTTGCAAAAAGCTTCGTATCAGTGCCGGTGATGCCCAGGGTCTCGAAGATACGTGGGCTGTAGTATGTGATGATGTTCACCTAATGAGAAGGGGTACGAGGTCAGCATGATACGATATGCGAATATGCCTAGCGCTGTCACATCACTTACACCAGTCAAGTTCTGGAAAGCCATCAGCAAAAGGCCGATCCCGATCCTGTTGCGAGTGCCTTTCTGGAATAGTCGTTTAAACATGTACTTGTTGCCTGATGCGACTCCAGGTGGTGGCTTGGCGATGATGTTCTGTGCACGGATTTCTGCGAGCTCTTGTTGAATATACGGATGGTCCTGTGGCAGACCTCGAATCCAGGACAGCGTGGTAGCTGCTTTCTCCAATTGATCTGTTTTCGCGTACCATCGAGGTGACTCAGGACACCACAAAATGCCCCCGAGCAGGAAAAGGCCCGGCAAAAGCTGCAATGCGAGCGGGATCATCCATTGTGTCTTGAGACGGTCGGAGATGGTTTGGTTGACAGCATAGTTGATCCAGAAGCCTAGCATGCCACCACCTTGGGACAGAATCTCGAATATGCCTACCAACCGTCCACGGATCGAAGGCGGACTAGTTTCTGCAATGTAGACTGGGACCAGGAGAGACACAGAGCCAATACCGAACCCGGCAACTCCTCGTCCGGCGTAGAGAAGTCCAAGCATTCCGTTCGAGGCTGTCATCAATGTTCCTCCAATCAGGAAAATCGTGCTAGCTACCATGATTGCTCGCTTTCGACCAATCTTCTCTCCAAGTGGAAAGGTAAGGAGCGCGCCGAAGAACGTGCCAGCCTGGAAGGTCGATACAATATTGCCCTGTAAAGTGTCGCGTTGAAAGGAAGTTTTGCCATCCAGGCCGAAGTCTCGTCTGAACGGTACTAAGGCCATTGTTCCGCCTATCACGCTCGTGTCATAGCCCATTGCTGTGCAACGTTAGTATGCATTACCAGAAGGGGACGCTGTCACTTACCAAGTGCTCCGAAACTCACGATCAATGCCATGAGATGCACCCGCCAGTTGCGCACCTCTGGCGGATCATCGCTGTTCGCATGGAGCCTTAGGCCGCCCATGATGGACGCTGAAACCTGTGGTGTAAGTGCACTGAAATAAATGAAGACCAAAAAGAGCACTGCCGTCTGCGAGATGGAATATTTGAAAGCAAGGTAGCCCACAGTCCAAACGTGAGGCCGCCGATAGAGCCCATATAAGGCAGATCGGTATCGACCTTATAGGTCAACCTGCTATGTTACTCGCGCTTCAACGCCGGATACAGAGCGGAGAAGGTCGCCCTCCATTCTGTGCCACCCCAACGGTTCATCGTGACAGTGCGGGGGCAGATCTGCAGCGTGGTACTGCAGATGATTATGCAAGTCAATGCCGATATCATGCCCGCGAGGTAGAGGGTGCAGTAGCGAAGCTGCAGAGTAGGAAGACATTATCTCATGTCTCAGAGCAGGTATGATCTTCGACCGAAGTCACAAGCTCACGCTTGATCACAACTAGACTGAGATAATGCACGCGAGGAGGCCAAGTCCGCTATGCCAAGCTGCCAAGTACACCACCCTCCTCCACGCCGCCTACGACGTCCCTGTGCACTGCCCATGAGACGGGTTTGTTCTCGAAATTTTGCCATTCACGTCTAGCGTCTTGCACACTCCGCGTCTGCGGCCAGTCAGCGGTGATGCCGCCTATACAGTATGGGATGGCCGTCTTGTCGAGCCTTGGTCCGCTACTTCGCCTCGGATCGTGGCCAGACGAGCTGTCCGCTTGGCACGTTGCCGCCGTGGTCCCGCAAGATCGCAGAGGATGTTGTGCTGCGCCTCTCTAGGCACGTTTAACGATGGCTCTGATCAGGGCGATGCTCGCCTCTTTGATGAAGCACAAAACACCTCGAGAGGCCGCAAGTATCAGCCTCTCACTACCTCTTTAGTATACAGCCTCAGGTGGAGATAGTGTACATCTAACATTGCAGCGCCACGTTGATCATAGCGGCCACGTTTTGATCACCGCTGCTCAAAATGGCAGGGACTCCTGCCCTTCCACGCATTGACGTCGAGGTTTCGGTAAGAGGCCTGAACGATCTCATCAAAGGCATTGTACTGACATCCTGAAGTCTGATAACGACGTCAACAACATCACTTCAACAACACCACATCCAGGCATGAGAGATCACTCGCCTAGTCTGCTCACAACTCCGACCTGGAACGGACGAGACAGATCACTGAGCGGCAGCACAGCGGCATATTCGACGCTCAAGGTTCCAGATACCTCGCACGGCGAGAAAAGTATTGCATCGAGCGTCTTTAGCGATGTAGACCGAGAGGATGCACTCAAGCCAGATCCAGGCTCAGAGAAGGACTTTGAGGTCAAGGACAACAAGTTCGCATTCTCGCCTGGACAACTCAATAAGTTACTCAACCCCAAATCGCTTCCAGCATATGTCGCCTTAGGCGGCATCAGGGGCATCGAGCGTGGACTCCGAACGAACCTCGAGTCTGGACTCAGCGCCGACGAGAACACCTTGAGTGGAAACGTTTCGTTCCAGGATGCAACTCAGTACAGCGAGAAGGCCAGGACACTGGGCTGGGATGAGGTGCCTCTCAATCCAGCAGCACACCAGGCAGCATCATCTCCGGGCACAGGTTCTTTCGCCGATCGTCTTCGAGTATTCAGCAACAACGCACTACCTGACAAGAAGCCAACACCACTGTGGAGGCTGATGTGGATGGCGTACAACGATAAAGTGCTCATTCTACTCACTGTGGCCGCTGTTATCTCTCTTGCTCTTGGACTTTACGAGACCTTTGGCGCTGAGCACGAGCCTGGTGAGCCCATGCCAGTGGACTGGATTGAGGGTTGCGCTATCTGCATTGCCATCATTATTGTCGTCCTTGTCGGCTCCTTGAATGACTACCAGAAGGAGAGGGCTTTCGTGAAGCTCAATGCGAAGAAGGACGATCGCGAGATCAAGGTCATACGTTCCGGGAAGTCGGTCATGGTCAACATTGTCGATGTCATGGCCGGCGATGTCCTACATCTCGAGCCGGGTGATATGGTTCCAGTCGATGGAATCTTCATCAGCGGGCACAATGTCAAGTGCGACGAGTCTTCGGCCACTGGCGAATCTGATGCGCTCAAGAAGATTGGAGGAGAGCAAGTCATGCGACTAATCGAAGATGGCCAGTCGGACCTGAAGCACCTGGACTGCTTCATTATCTCCGGTAGTAAGGTGCTCGAGGGCGTTGGCACCTACGTCGCCACTTCGGTCGGTGTCAATTCAAGCTACGGCAAGATTCTAATGGCCATGCGCGTCGACACGGAAGCCACTCCTTTGCAGGTCAAGTTGGACGGTCTCGCAACAGCCATCGCCAAACTCGGTTCGAGTGCAGCTCTGTTGCTGTTCTTCGTCTTGCTCTTCCGCTTCCTGGGTGGCCTTTCTGGCAATTCCGGCACCAGCTCGGAGAAGGCATCTCAATTTCTGGACATCCTCATCGTCGCGGTTACCGTTATTGTGGTGGCTGTTCCCGAAGGTCTGCCTCTCGCAGTAACACTCGCGCTCGCTTTTGCGACTACGCGCATGGTGAAGTTGAACAACCTGGTCCGCATTTTGAAGTCTTGCGAGACAATGGGCAATGCTACAACTGTCTGTTCCGACAAGACGGGTACTCTTACGACAAACATCATGACTGTGGTCACCGGGCACTTCGCTGGTCGTTCTTTCGACGACAAGAACAAGACTGGAGCTGAGACGACCTCCGCAGCATTTGCATCAGAACTGCGCAGCGAAGACCGAAGGCGCTTGGTCGAGTCGATTGCGATCAACTCTACTGCCTTCGAAAGTGATAATGGTTCGTTCATTGGTTCCAAGACTGAGACTGCACTTCTTGCCTTTGCTCGCATCCTTGGTATGGGTCCCGTGGCCGAAGAGCGATCCAGTGCTCAAGTCGTTCAACTGATGCCATTTGATTCTGGCCGCAAATGTATGGGAGCCGTTCAAAAACTTTCGAACGGAACCTACCGTCTGATGGTCAAGGGCGCCTCAGAAATTCTCCTCGGTCACAGCACAAACATCGCAACCAGCTCTGGTACTCAGGTACTCGATAGTGCTGAGCGTGAGAACCTTGAATCCATCATCGACTCGTACGCTAAGCAATCACTCCGGACTATCGCTTTGATTTCTCGTGAGTTCACGCAGTGGCCTCCCGTCGGTTGTGCCGATGAGCTCGATCTTCAGGTTGCCGACATGGACCTTGTTCTCAAGGAGATGACTTTCGATGGTCTTGTTGGTATCCAGGATCCTGTACGACCAGGTGTCCCGGAAGCCGTCGCAAAGTGCCATCACGCAGGTGTCACCGTACGCATGGTTACTGGAGACAATGTCACAACTGCTCGAGCTATTGCAACCGATTGTGGTATCTACACAGGGGGCGTCGTCATGGAAGGCCCTGTCTTCCGCACGCTCGACCAGGAGCAGATGAAGGAGGTCCTTCCAAAGCTTCAAGTTCTAGCTCGATCGTCCCCAGAGGACAAGCGCATTCTCGTCACTGGGCTCCGGGCACTTAACGAGATTGTGGCCGTGACGGGAGATGGCACCAACGATGGTCCAGCTCTCAAGGCGGCTGATATTGGATTCTCAATGGTAAGCAATACTGGTCTCTTTGATTTCAGATATCAGTCACTGACTATGCACAGGGCATCACGGGTACTGAAGTCGCCAAAGAGGCTTCTGCCATCATTCTCATGGACGACAACTTCACATCAATTCTCACTGCACTTATGTGGGGTCGTGCTGTGAACGACGCAGTCCGCAAGTTTCTTCAATTCCAGGTCACCGTCAACATTACCGCAGTGATTATCACTTTCGTCTCGGCGGTCGCCAACGACAGCATGAGATCTGTCCTTACTGCTATCCAGCTTCTTTGGATCAACCTTATTATGGACTCTATGGCAGCGTTGGCCTTAGCATCCGATCCACCCACAGAGGAGATCCTTGATCGCAAGCCACCAAAGCGAAATGCTCCGATCATTTCGATCATTATGTGGAAGATGATTATCGGACAGGCCATCTTGCAGCTCATCGCCACATTCCTCCTCTATTACGTTGGATACGGCATCCTCGGTTACGAATACGACAGCACGGAGATACGATCCGTTGTGTTCAACACCTTCGTCTGGTTCCAGGTGTTCAACATGTTCAACAACAGGCGTCTCGACAATAAGTTCAACATATTTGACGGCATCCACCGCAACATCTTCTTCATCGTCATCTGCGCTATTATGGTGGGATGTCAGATCATGATCATGTTCGTCGGCAAGCGTGCTTTCCAGATCGAGCCTATCAGCGGCCGAGACTGGGGCGTCTGCCTGGTCATCTCGCTGATCTCTCTGCCGTGGGCAGTTCTTGTCCGCTTGTTCCCCGACCTGTGGTTCGAGAGGATGGCCAAATCTGTTGGCAAGCCTGTCGTTCTGGTGTACCGCCCGCTATCCCGATGGACACACGCAGCTTCGAGGAAGATCCGGAGCCTTCGCAGGAAGCGCAAGGAGAGTGAGACTGTTGCACAGGTTGCTGAGGAAGAGGAGCAGTTGGATCAGAGCGGAAAGGTGTTGTCTTAGAGACTCTCACCGGCGACGAGCATGGTCAAGAACAATGTCGGCAGTCTACTCGCCTTTTGACTCGCCGACAGGTGATGAGCCAGAGCCAGAGCCAGGCCCAGCGCTGACACGCCGTGCCACAATTGGAGATGCTGTTGACGACCATCAGGTCCAAGTCAGGCAGCGACGACGTAAGGCATCGATCGTGGCTTGTGACCGGTGTCGCAGGAGAAAGATTCGATGCGATGGCCACCAGCCGTGCGCAACATGCGCCAGGTTCAACGTCAGATGCGCGAGACCTGAGGCAGGCAGGCGGAGCAGAGCACTCTGCTTTGGCAGATCGGGTGCGAATGCTCGAAGCAACCCTCGCCGCCGTCACTAGCAACAACGCCGTCGCCGTCCAGTCGTTCTTGCATGATGAGAGCGAGACGCTGGGTGGATGCGCGAGTCGGCCTCGGCTGCAAATCGACACCATCTTTCTCCTTCAATGATTTGAACGCATCCGAGACAGACGAATCATCGTCCTGGGTGGTTCCGAGCATTCACGTCACCGCACCGCAGGGCACAGCGCCTCCATCGCCATTGGCGCTATCGCCTTCGGTGCAACAATGCTCGCACCGACACCAACAGGTCACGCGAGAACACCACCAGTATCACAGTGGGCAGGAGTGGATGATCGAAGCAACACACTGCAAACCCCAGGTTCCACCCACGGACGTGGCTGCATCTCGCGACGATCATCAATCTCATCTTTCGGTGGGCTTGATCAAGGCATCTGCGACATGAATATCGTCGACATGCCGCGGGGAGAATGCATCTACCCAAGATCCATTCCATCACTCGACTATGCTCTTGAACCGCCCTGCAGCAGAGCACAGAATCCCTCCTATCGCGCAAGCAGAAGCCCTTGCACAACGCGCTTTCAGCCATCGCGAGATGCCAATCGATCAGACCGCTTTGAAAGTCTGTCTCGGCGCTGCACATGATGCTGCGAAGCCTTCTAGTGGTATGCACTCCAACGGTGTGCCGTCGGCAGCACAGTTGATGCTTTCCACTTTGACGCCGTTTTCGCTGCGGATGGCGAGATGCTTGGCATTTCTGGTATTGACGATCGGGTCCAAGGTTGATATTTCTGTGGGTGGAGGAAACATCGTGCTTGAAGACTGCTATGCGATTGCTCAGGAGCAGATGCGAACGACAGATTTTTGGGCTGAGCCTGGTGCAGAGAAGGCCGCCAGCTTGCTCGCCATTTTCTCAAATATCTCGACACAATAATGAAACCTGAAGCTATCACTAACACTGAATGAGCGATGTGATTTTTGAGAGTGCGTGCGGGTGGAAGTCGTTGTAACTCGAGCCTTCCAAGGTCCTGTCGATGGCGGCGCATCGGGAGATACCTTCCTGGTGTGCCGAGTAGCGACTTCCATGGAGAGTGTCTACGGAGACAGTATCAGCCAGCAAATGCGCTTTCTTGGTCAAAGAGAAACACAGATATTTTCCCTCTATACCTAACACAACCTTGTGACCTGACTCTTCCACCCAACACCATAGCCTCACGAACCTGCGACATCATCATTCCTTTGCTTACCTAACCGTATTACCAACATAACCACCATGTTCGACGGCTTTTTCAAGCACCTCCTAGGGCTCGCCGCCTCCCTACAAAACTTCCAGTCAGGCATCCTTTTGCCGAGCCAAGACCCCTGGTACAAGCCGCCTGCCGATATCAAGTCCTACAAGCCGGGAGCCGTCATCAGCTCGCGAGGGATCGATACAAACGTACAGGGCATCATTCCTCGAGGGCCGACGCCGAATGTTCACAGGGCATGGCAGTACCTCTACAGATCCACTGACAGTCTTGGAAATCCGGCCGCGGATGTTGCGACGCTGCTGGTGCCAAAGAACGCCGACCCAAAGAAGCTGTTGGTCTTCCAGTCCGTGTACGACTCTGCGAACAATGATTGCAGGTCAGATCAACTCCAGTCTTGCAAATTGCACCTCCAATCGCTGATCGTCGCACAGTCCGAGCTATGCATAGAGAGCAGGAGCCAATACTACATCAATCGATGATGTTCTCTTTGTGAGTCATATCGGTTCCATACCATCATCCGGGCTGACGTGGTGAAGATTACTGCAGCCCTAAACAAAGGATGGTACGTGCTCGGTGCCGACTACGAAGGCCTTGAGGCGCAATTCACAGCTGGAGTCCAATCCGGATACGCAACTCTTGACGGTGTCCGTGCCGCACTCAACGAAGCATCGACGAATGGCCTCTCGAAACACGCAAGGTATGCCCTATGGGGTTATTCCGGCGGCGCCATCGCGACAGAGTTCGCGGTCGAACTGCAGCCAAAGTACGCGCCGGATCTCAACTTCGTTGGCGCAGCCATTGGCGGCCTGGCTCCAAGCATCGAGACAGTGCTCGATACTGTGAGCGGGACCAGGTTCGCCGGCCTAGCTCTCGCGGGTATGAAGGGAATGTCAAGAGCATACCCTAATTTCACGAAGTGGCTCGACAATGCTCTTGTACCGGCCAAGAAATCTCAATTCGAGTCTATCGCCAAAGGGTGCCTCATGGAAGCCTCGAACGCGGCCAATAATATGGATGTGTTCACATTCGTGAAGAAAGGCCGAGCAGCGATGAAGGAAGCTATTCCACAATCCGTGTTCGCGAGAGGAGGCACGATGGGAGTGCACGGTATTCCGACTGTTCCACTGTTCCTTTACCAGGGCGTCAACGACCAGATCAGCCCCATTGCCGAGACCGACAAGTTGTTCGACCAATACTGTAAGCACAAAAGTAAGGGCGTCCGTATTCAATACCAGAAAGACGTCGTTGCAGACCACGTTGCCGAGGCTCTGCTGGGCAGCCTGGACGCGTTCCAGTGGATAACTGCGAGGCTCGACGGAAAGCCGCTGAAGAATAAGGGCTGCAAGATGAATCGTGTGTTCTTGACCGACCTGGATCCTGGCAGCTTGGACTCGATGGATCACGAGTTCCGGGCTGTCTTTTCGGCGTTTCTAGGTGGTGGGCTAGGTCGTCCGAGGTGGGTTGGGTAAACAATGTCGTCGATGATCGGACGGATTATGCAGATAGCCGAGATGCGGGTATATTGAGGCTCGGATGTTGCATCGATGACTGCTCACATGGGCAAGGCTGTTTATGGCCTCTTCCTCATTCTTCGTCGTCATGCACATGCACCCTATGCTCGCTGTACTCATTGCACCACCTTCTCTTGAATGTGTGTGTGTGCCTGCCACGTTCTGGCAAGACCTGCAGTACGAGTTCAAGGCAAGGCACCGAGTAACACAAGAGCAGCTCGACCACGTATCCCAATGGCTCGTATTGAAGCCCTGCATGGACCTCGACCAATGCAAACTGCATTGTCCGAATGGGGTTACACCTGGCTGCGACGATCAAGCCACGATCGTCGACTTGCAGATAGACTACCAATCAGTACCTTCCCATTGGCAGTTGTTGAATCTTGCACTGCATCCACGGCTCATCTCCTTCACGCTGCTGCGCTCTAGTGGTGCAGCCTGTGGATGGCTTGATGAATGAGTTCCCAGAGGCTGGAGTCGGTCAACTGACGCCTTTTGCTCCTCCACCGCACTCGCGATCTGGTTGCCATCTCTTGGAACAAAATTGACATCGAAATACAACATCGGCAAAGGTTTCTCAAGAGCCAGCAACATGGGCATCCTGGAGAAGCTTGGTGGCGTTGCGGTCGACCTCTCGGTCATGGCCTGGGACAATGTCATCTTCATCGCGAATCTCGTTACGCCAAAACTCAAGAAAGGACAGGTAGTGCCCAAAGGAGCTCCCGGACACAACCTCACGTGGCCAGAGTATGTTCCACCTAAGGAGGGAGACTCTCGCTCTGCTTGTCCCATGCTAAATGCCATGGCCAACCATTCGATACTCCCACATGACGGAAGGAACATCACCTTCAAGGACCTCAACCAGAAAGTCCGCGAGACCTTCAACTTCGCCCCCTCGTTCTGTTTCTTCGTGCCAAATTTCTCTGCCCGGTTCCTGAACAAGTCGTACTCGACCGACAGATTCGACCTGGAGGATCTCAGCATGCATTCTGATAAGGCTATCGAGCACGACGCTAGCTTGACACGACAGGATGCTGCACTCGTCAAGGACCAAAGCAAGCCCGACTTGAAGCTGGTCGATGATCTGCTTAAGGAAGCCACGGGGAAAACACCAGATGGCCATCCTCTTATGACCAAGGCCGACCTCTCGAGAGCACTTTCGAAGCGGAGAGCAGATGCCAGGAAGGCGAACCGCGAGTATTCCGAATCCTTCTTCCACAATATGTTTGGAAGCGCAAAGTATGTCACGACTTCTTCCATCAAGACGCGGCTGTTACTAACATCTGACAGTTCTGCCACGATGCTGACGATCTTCGGTGGGCTCATCGAGGATCTCGAACCAATGCTGAAGGAGGAACGCTTTTCGGAGCACTGGGAGCCTCGTATCTTGGACCGCTATGGCCTGACCATGGCCAAGTTCAATGGCACTGTCTTGCCTGTCGAGATCAAGGTTGACCCGAAGAAGTACCAGTGAGCGTTGACGGGGTCTGGAGGAAGCGGTGATTGCGCCCGCAGGTAGAGGTATCTTGTAACATATCTACCAGTGTCGCAGCAAATGCTCGTGGTCCTGACAAGCATCGAGCAACGCCCGGACCAATGTGCTTAGATTTAAGGTGCTGTAGACACTATGTATGCACAATCCACGTGCCGGAAATTAGATAAGGAGTTTTGATATCACCAACAATCCTCAATGATGATAGACAATTGTGGTATATTCTGCTTTTAGAGTCACTATTGAGTCGAGTCACTGTCGCTGCGTGTGTGAAAGTCAATTTCCTTGGCGTTAGACGGCTCTCGACCTCGGCAAAATTTTGATTAGCCTATATATCTCAATTGAATACTGCTCTGTTCAACAATAACTAGACGGTCGATTAGCTCAGGTTCGTAAACATAAGAAGCTGAATCGATTAAGCGTCCGGCTAATATTGCCTGCAGTTGGTTAGAGCGTGCGTTGTACCTAGATTCCCCTTTCACGGCATCCCTAACAAAGCATTAGGTGGTGCTAATATCTCCTTGTTAACGCCAAGGTCGCGGGTTCGACCCCCTCATTGACCATAATTTTTGCCAACCTATCACTACGCACACGTAGATCATCCTTTTGCGATCCGAATAGTGGTCAGATCGTACGCATTGGTCGTGGATCGGTTAATCCATGGCCCCGAAGGTTTAGATAAGCACGAAGCACACTCTTTTGAGGAAATTCAAGGAGGCTTTATGCTGTGTTAACATGTTGTCGTGACACTGCTATAGTTTGGTTGTTACTTGCATAGGACATGTCAAAGTCAAGACTCCCGTGAATCGGCCTAAGATTGTAGAGGTCGCCGCGCGGCGACAATGATCTGATTCAAACGGTGCTGACATACATACTGGATCATCACACTTTAGTGCATCAAGAGGGACGTATTTGCTTCGCCACTCATTCGTCTACTCTCCTCAACCTCTCCCCTTCTTCGCTCGGCGTGAGATCTACCGTCCACATCATCTCCACAACCACCCTCACTCTACTTGCCATATCCGGCTTGTACTGATACAAGCATCCAGCCGCCTCTGCTCCATACAGCAGCATACTTTCTCTCCTCATAGTCTCTTCGTCATACTTACCTTGTCCGTACTCATACTCGAATGCTTTCCCCAGCGTTTGTGCAGCCTCAGCCATTTCGCTCTTCCTGTACAGCAGCTTCAGAATCTCGCCCAGGCTAATCGCAATGTCGTCGTGCCCAAGTTTGCGGCGCATGATGATGGCCATTGTCAGGGATTGCAGGATGTAGAGGCGGAGCTTCCTGAGGTCTGGACGATCGCTAACAGTGGTATCGGGGTGGCGGATGTAGTGGCCGATTATTTGAGTTAGGTCAGAGTCGTCGGCTTCGACGGGGACATTGCTGGAAGGGGACTGTTGGTTGTCAGTGAGAGGAGCTGGACGAGGCGGCTCGATGTCGTCTTGGGTATCCTTGTTGGTGAAGCACATGTGGAGCAGATGACCGACTGCTGAAGAGCCATGGTGCTATGCACTCGCTTTAGTACCTACTATAGCAATCAGTCTGCTTTGTTGTACGATGACTGCATCGGCTTTGCTCGACTGGCTGCATACTCCAATCTTCGAGATGCATATAGAGCTCGGGGGGGGGATTCCATTGTCGACCGTGATCATTCATATGCTGCATTGCTGTCTCAGGCCTCCGTTGCCGTCCTCTGACCAGCAGCAAACACTTCTGTCCCGTGTAGATGGCATCTTAACAAGTCCTGCTCCCACGCTTATGCTCCAACACCGAAACTACACCATGCCGATCAACATCAACATACCAAGAACTCCACCATTTCTCCGCAGCCCAGATCCCAACGCTCCAAAGAAGAAGGAAGACACCTGCAAGGAAGGTGCCCATCAAGCGTCCCTCGAGGCGATTCGCAATGAGGGAGAGCGAACAGATCGCTGCATGATCTTCGCCTGGGACCACAGCGAGCACACCTGCGTCGACATGTATGGCTGTAAGCTGGATGGTCTGACTATTGACGAGCTGCAACGACGACCGACCATTGACAAAATCTGGAGCAAGAAGATTGATGCGTCCTGCTTTCATACCTCTACCACGCCTTGCAAGTGTGGCAGGTCATCCTTACATTAGTATCGTATGGTATTGCATTGGACCGGATGCCATCAAGCTTCTCTCTCCTCGCGCGCCATTGAGACCAATGCCTTCTTGAGGACACGGAGACCTCGCTGAACACGACCCGTGTTCCTTGAATCTCTCGAAGGTGCTTGCGAGCCTCCACACAGCCTTCTGCTTCCGCCTGCTTCGCCTTGGCTCTCTGCTCTTAAGTTCTGCACTACTCAGCTGCATAGATTCTGGAGATCTGCGAACTGCTATCGTATTCCTGCTGAGACCTGGCCGTTCATCCTCGTGACAGATAGCTTGACGGCATCAAGCTGTCCTTGTGCAATCGCTCCTGGCGTTTTGGAGAAACTCTTCACATTCTGGCTTTGGGTATCCTTCCTAGAGTGCTTAGTCAGCCAGCACAGACCAGCAGCACTCAGTACTCCATTTCCACTTCCTTTTCGAACCTCTTCCTCTCGACATACTTACCTTGTTGGTCTGAGGACGCTCATGAATGTCCAATGGTACGTGGACCGGCTGCATTGCACAGCGCGGACCGTGTCTACGTATGCGTCTGCTTCGGCGGCCGCACTGGCGCAATTTTTGCTGGCTACCTGTACGCAAGTACACTCTTTTCATCAGATCCTGAGCTCGCGGGCTGGGCCAGCCTGGAGAAGAGTATCCTCGATACCGCAACCGCCGATCCGTCAAATCACGACAGACTACCGCGACCCCTGGACCGAATCCGACGAGGCTTGTTGTGACCAGCTCGTCAAGAACACGACCATCGAGACGCCTTCACCGGCAGAGGCACCCACAAGAGCATGGACATCAGATACATGACAGGAAAGGAATCAGCTGGGTCTGAGGGTCGAGCTGTTCAGAAAATCGTGGAACTGGCGACGAGACGAACAGCCTCTGCACCTCGCGTCTGGCTGGAGGATGAGAGGAAGGGACAGCGTTGGCCACGTCTTCTCATTCTGGTATCCGGATGAAGACCATGGCCGTCAGCAGCACTTCACATGACCATCGCGTGCAGCCCGATAGCTCTAATTGTCACACCCTCATCGCTCGGGCTCACTCTCACAAGTATTCTACCAGTCTCGCTCGCTCTTGACATATTGACATCGCGCGCTACCACTACCGATACAAGCACACCTACACCATCATAGACATATCACCATTCGGCAAGCTGCCAGCAGAACTACGTAACACAATCTACCACGAACTGCTGATCGAGACTGCCGCTATCTACCTCCTCGGATCTGGTCACACCACCTTCGTCTCACCAAAGACGGCACATCCTATTGCAAAGAGCGTCTCTCCTTGACCGCCACCTGCAAAGAAATCCGCGAAGAAAGCCACCAGATCGTATTCGCTGCAAACACCTTCCAGATCGCCAACGCCGACAAGCCCAACGAAGTCGACGATGACAAGCTTGGCGCCAACCCTATGCGGCATCGCAACGACAATCTAGCATACACTGCACATGGATAGCTTCAGCGGATTGGGGACCATTGCTACTTTCGCTGTGCATGGTCACTGTCGACTTTGGCCAAGATGTCCCTCGTGTCAGACATATCGAGCATGCACCTTCGCGACGGTTTCGTTCGTCTAGTTCCCAAAATCAAGCTTCGCTTCGGAATACCATCCCGGCTCAGATCGCCGGGACAGGAGAAATAGCTCGTTCAAAACACGTTCGAGCTCCGGCTGAATCGTCAAGAGCTGGACATGACCGGCTTTTGAGGCTGCGCTTCAGACCTTGATGCAGCGATCTCGGTCTATGAACGGTGTTTCCTGGGCTGCCATGGATCTGCACGATTTTGGCTGGGATGTTCAGAATTCCCTTCGAGGTCTGAAAGGGAAGATTAAGGAGTTGAAGCTCTGATGCTGCGCGACCACTTTACACACCAGCGAGAGATCTGGAGAGCAGGATAGATGGCTATCAGGGACTTTGAGCGGGTTGGGCACAAGAAGCAGACAGTGAATAAGGCAGCGAGGCCCGGCGATGGCAGGATCAAGTCACGATAACTACCGATACCTGCTGGACAAGAGCGACGGGGCACATATGGCGTCAACTATCTCGAAAATATGCTTGTTCGAACAGTGTAATGTTCTTCTGGACCACTCGGTGCTAAGACGTACTCCTATCTGGATTGGTAGATACACGACCTAATCAAGCCGACAACCTCTTCTCTTGCACCGCACTTCTCGCTGGAGTCTCTCGACGCCTTGACCAAGCCTCCGCCATCGCTATCAGACAAACAGCCAATCCAATGATGAACATCGGAATGAGGTTCCACCGCCAGCCTCGCATCACCCGCAGATGTTCCTTGATGGTATCCGCATCACTACTGTGCGCAAGAGGCAACTGCAGCATAGCGGTAAACCAGTTCTCCGGCGTCCACTGTTCAAGCGGATAGGCGGCATAATCCGGATATGGTCGATTGTCTAGCGAAGCCGCAACTGCAATATCGATCGTTTGACCATCGTGATTGTCGGTGAGAACAAAAGCATAGATCAATGCCGCAAGCGTCAGTAGCATGGATAACACGGTCATGCCTAGCCAGAAGTGGTACCAGAACATGCCCACTCTGTTCAAAGTTGAGCTAGAGCGAGTGGCTCGACTTCGTAGCCAGAGTGCCAGGATGCCTCCCATGCCGATCAGTACGAAAGCTGTTCCTGCCGCTCCATTGCTCGTGTGACCCTGGTCGACCAACAGGCCAAGAGGCTTGCCGTGGAGCGGGAAAGTGCTGTCGTTGTAGTCGATGTCGAAGTCCCTTCCTGCTCTTCGATGTAGCCATGCTACCATGCTGCTGATGAATGATAGCTCGACGATGGAGTCGACCATGAGGACGCCGATCGCTATCTTCAGCGCGAGGGTCAGAGGCGCCATGGTGCCGGTTGGAAAGAGGATGGATGCAATGCTTTTCAGCCTATGAGCCTTCGTGATACACAGAATATCCCTCCGTCTATGGCCGCAAGCTAGGGCGGTGAGCCTCAAATCCCTCGTGGCTTCGATATTTGTTCTTGTGATTGTGTTTTAGACCCCTGTCGCAGGTATGCTAACTATCGTAGGTGTGAAGTCTGCTACTATGCCTCAAAAGAAGACAACAATAAGAAATAAAAGATTAGAGCAACCGCAGTGTCTACCAAAGGACACAAGAGAATGTACCTAAGACATCGTACCTCTTATCACTAATACTCTCCCTCACCGCAGTGGAAGCTGACATCGCATTTCGTCTATGCATGCTCAATCCTTGTACAGATACGATGATACAGTCCACTAATAGTTGTAAGGGCCCTCAAATGGGTGTAGAAGGAGCGCCGTCCGGTGGAACACTGAGGCTGAGATGAGAAAGTGGCTGCAGGATTGCAGAAGCGAGCCAACAGCTCGAGGCCGAAAATAGGGTCACAAGCTGGAGGCCTTACGGCTGTTTTGGATGCTTAACATCATCAAGACGGCCGCGGCGAGCTTAAAGAAATGTCATAGCATAGCCAAGGCGTCTGGCAACCCGGTCGTTACGAGGGTGTTGGAGTACAGTATTGCACGCTCGTATAAGCTCTTGTTGCATACCGAGATTGCATCAAGCAATGGTGATAGAGTCCACTCGCAGCAGGTTTGATCCATTGATGGTGCAGCCGCGAATGATCGTTTTTAGATCTTCTGGCAAGAAACTGATGGGACGGCGCGGGTGAAGCTTTCCTCCGAGGTCGCTCCTTGTATGAAATTTGTTAAAGTAATTGACTGGAAACATACCTTGAATATCTTGCATCGCCTGTAACTCCACCGAACATGGCGGACACACTATTGACATATCTGCGAGGAAGCTTGCCGGATGAAGTTGCGCAACTTGCGGGAATGCATTTGCAACATCTCGAAGAGGGCGAATACAAGAGACTGCTGGAATCTGATGAAGCTCGTATATTGCTCGGCCAGGAAAACGACACAGAACTGTCACATGTCAAACCACAAGACTTCAACAACTGGAACGACTTCGTATTTCACCGACTCGGAGCGTTCTGCGGAGACAGGAGCAGACCAGAAAGACAAGTCATTATCTTTTGCATAGGATATGCTGCACTGCTAGCTTTCGTTCAAGCGAACGTGACTGGGCCACCATTAGAATTCCAGCCTTCCAACCTTGTGTTGCCTCACACTGATGGCTCTGGTCATGATGTTAGGCACAAATTAAGGCAACAACTGTTGTCAAGCCTCACAGTAGATGGCATCGCCCCTTACAAATTGACACCTCACATCGAGCTTCTATGTCTTGCCGATGCGGTGATGACATGTCCAGCAGTGCTGAAAAATGTCAAAGCGGCAAGATGGGCGAAGATCAGAGTCGCTTTTTGGCAGCAGAGACTGTTGTCCGAAGTTTCTTCAACTCTACAAAATGTCATATACGATGACATTGAGCTTCTCTTCCAGGACTTGAAGACGTACAGTGGCGACCGAGCATCGCTTGAAGCAGAATTTCTGCTCGAGCGAGCAACCATACATACACATCATAGCTTGGACAAGTTTGCACGAGCTGACCTTGAACAAGCTAAGAAAGATCGCAAGTTCGAGTTCGCGCTCACTGGCTTGATGGGAAAGCGGACGAAGTTCCAGCAAAAGGACACGAGCCAGCTTCTTGTGCTTGCGAAGAGCCACGCTGATACTGAGTCTGCTACGACCGCCGGTGCCGGCACGAATTCAACGCTCAATGACGCCAACCAGGACAGCACTAGACCCGCCAACCTGGATCTGAACGACGATACTCTCCTTGAGTCTATTTCCTTTACAGAAAAGCCGGCAGAGGCGCCACTTGCCGAGTTCAAGGAGCGCGAAGACCTGCCGGCGTCGTTAAGAGAGCTTGATCCATCAAATCAGCCTCAACTTCAACCACTTGACTCCGTCATATTACTGTCTCTCGCCTCATCCATCAAAAACACATCACCCGAGGATGGTCTGACCCGCGAGGAGACTCTGCCATATGCCACTCGAGTTCTAGAAGGAGGCAGCTCTAACTGGCAAGTCTATACACAGGCGCTACTGGTTAGAAGCAGAATCGAAGGTTACAGGTCGCGGACGATCGAACGCGGGCTGCTTCAACTGCAAACACTGGTCGATCAAGTGATCGCCAATACCGCTGCAGAAGGTTCGTCAGTGAAAGAGGGTGCCGACGCGTCTACTCCCGGAACGACGTCCTTCTTACCGAAAGCCAAGGAGTCAGAAAGTGCACCTGTCACCGAGCGGCTCAGATACATCTTCCAGCTTGCAACACCGACCAGATGGGAGCTTGAGGCAGAGCTGGCGGCTCGTTGGGTACAACTCGGAGGGCTGAGATCTGCTCTGGAGATCTATGAGAGACTCCAGATGTGGGCAGAGGCCGCATTGTGTCACGCAGCGACAGAACGTGAAGACAAAGCTAAGCGCATCGTCAGGCGACAGCTCTTCCATGCCGCCTCGGGAGGTTCAGATGCCCCTGAAAGCGACATTGGTGACGATGAAGAGTGGACCGGACCCGCTCGGAAACCACCACCACTCGATGCACCACGCTTGTACTGCATTCTTGGTGATATTGATCAGTCGATTGGAATGTACGAAAAGGCGTGGGAGGTGTCGAACCAGCGCTACGCACGTGCACAGCGTTCTATCGGACGACACTTCATCCAAGCCGGCAACATGGTCCGCGCTGCAGAAGCCTACAGCAAGAGTCTCAAGGTCAACCAGCTAAATCAACAAAGCTGGTTCGCCCTAGGCTGTGCCCTTCTCGAGCTTGCACAGTTCTCCAAAGCAGTCGAAGCCTTCTCCCGTTGCGTACAACTCGACGAGACAGACGCCGAGTCGTGGTCCAACCTCGCAGCCGCGCTCCTCCACACCGATCCCGAAGATACAGCACATCCTACCGAATCCGTCAAGCTAGACGACGAAGACGAAACAACCACTTCAACAGCAACAACCGCAGAACGCGCCCAGAACATCCGCATCGAAGCCCTCAAAGCCCTCAAACGCGCCGCCTCCTTCAAACACGACTCCTTCCGTATCTGGGAGAACGTCCTCATAGTCGCTGCATCTCTCCGTCCCGAGCCAGACTGGCCTTCAACCCTCTCAGCCCAAAAGCGAATCATCGACCTCCGCGGACCCACTGACGGCGAAAAATGTATCGACATCGAGATCCTCACAAAGCTCGTCAACCACATCATCGCCACGAGCGACACCTACGATCCTTCCCAGCCAGGTCTAGCACGCATGGTCGTCAAATTCATCGACGAAAGTGTAGTGCCTCTGATCACAGCATCCGCGGAGCTTTGGCATCTCGTCGGCAAACTGGCACTGTGGCGTAACAAGCCTTCGACGGCTCTCGATGCAGAGGAGAAGGCTTGGCGAGCTGTGACGAGTCAGCCTGGCTGGGAGAGCGACAGCGAGGCAAAGTGGAATAATGTTGTGGAGGCTACTGTGAGGCTGGCGGATGCGTATGAGAGCTTGGGCCAGAGGGAGAGGACTGAGGGTATGGCTGGCGGCTCTGGGGAGTTAGTGGCCAAGGACTGGAAGTTCAAGGCTAGGACTGCTATTAGGGGTATTATGGGGAAGGGAAAGGATTCTTGGGAGGACGGAGCTGGCTGGGAGAAGCTGAAGGAGAGTATGGAAGGTTTGCGAGGTTGAGTCTGCAGATGCATGTGCACGCATATCGGAAGTTGCTGCAGCATGACGACGTCGTCCGACTGGAGTCTGACCTTTCCCAAGCTGGTAGATGGTTCCCCGGATTTGGGAAGTCACTACATTATGCTCGCTGCCGATCGCTTCCTGCCTGGTCGTCTTGGCCGCCTGGACGTCTTGTGGGGAGTTTCCACCTCCATGGCCAAGCCAATCCACCCCAGCGGCGCAACTCAGTAAGCTCCCCACGCTTCAAAGGCAGGGTCGTCACATGAGCAAAGGTCTGCTTTCGTCGTCGGTTCCTTGCTCGGAGACGCCATGAACTCGAATTGTCTTAGACCCAGGCGGTGACTCCGGGTGTCGCACCTCCAATATCTCCCGCATGAGGTCCACAGCAGGTCTTGTATACGCAGAAGCATAGCTGACCACGTGCAGCTTGCTTACCTCCGTTTTCGGCCTCTGTTTGTAGTACCAATCTCGCGCTGTCAGAGCTGGCTTGCTCTTGATACTGATGCCAGAGTCGGCGGCTGTGGAAGAAGAATTTGATCGTGGTCTTGGTGTGGATTTTTGAATCAATGGCCAGCTTGTTACTTTCCGGAGCTGTGCACGCAGCGATGCAGCGGCAGCAGATTCTTGTTGCGGGTCGGTCGTGGACTGAGTTCGGTGGTGGTTGTGGTTGGTCATGTCGATTCTGATGTTGTCAGGTTCGCTGGTGAGATGTGCAGACGGTATGCAATTGGAAACTATCTTGCAGCCGGCGCTGTCGGTGGTATGTATGGCTTTCCGGACCGAAACAAGTGTCTTGTTGGAATTGAATAATGTTTTAGGGAGTAGTCTGCCGTGAGATCCAGATCTTGGTTCACGAAATTGCAGCCACAATCGTCATGTGTATGGTTTGTGCAGCTGTGTTGCGATGTGCCCTTGAAGTACTTCTCAGCGTCCGCTTTGGAGTGAAGATCGTGAACACCGCTTTCCCGGAATAGCAGTGATCGCATGAGTAGTCCCGCTTGCTCATTTCGCAACACTATGCGCATGACACACGGGCAGCGTCGGACCACATGGCTGTAGTGCAGGGAGTAACGACCCGCCTCCTCTGCAAGTGAGTATCGTGGCCTGCCCTGATGACATATTGCGCGGCTAAGAAACGGTGAAGAGCACAGAGCAGCAATGGAGCTGGGTGGCTTCACAAACGAAATCTTGTGTGACCATGATGGCCTCGTTCCGCATTGTCGGTTCCGGTCACGCAGCATACTGATGTGCGATGTGCGTAAGAGCGCTCAGATCGCGTATGCACATGACTCTCAGGCCGTATGTAGCGCGCACGCACGCCATTGCCATGCTTGATCATGTAATTCTCTTGATCTTGCCGATGGCTTCACCCAGTAGATCGACCATGGATTCTTTCTCGACCTCCTTGCGAGTGCGTTCTTCTTCAACTTGACGGAGTTCTACCTCCAGCTCGCGCATCCTCTTCTCCTGCTCCGCTTCGCTGTTTCCAAGTCCCGGCAGTCTCTCGATGATGTATTCCATAGCCTTTTGCTGCAGGACGAGATCCTTGGCCCGGTCTTCCAGCTCATGCTTGAACTTGTCTGGCGCTTCGGGGACAGGTGTGCTCGCATTGTTGTTGCCGTTCTGTGCTGCAGCTGCGCCACCGCCATTGGTAGCAATCTCGCCGTTGGTGGTTGCGCTCTGCGGTGCCTGGCTCGGCTGCCCCTCGATCTCGCTGTAGGGTGCCTTGTCTTGGATGTATTTGAGATCCGCGTACATCATGGTGAGCATCTGAGTAGCATTAGCTCGTGACCGCCAATGAAAGATGGGAAGAAGTCACCGTGTCCACGCAGTCCTGCAGCTGCGTGAGACTGTCTGTTGGGCCCGACATGTTGAGCTACCGCGATGTTGCGGTCCGGCTGGTCAATTGCGAGGTGACAAGATGGCGTCTCCCTTACTGAGTGCTCAGCCTCGCCATTCATTTAGCGCATCGTGTGGTGTCGTTACATGCCGATGGTGTGAATGAGGCGCGTTCCTGCAGCGGCCCGCGCTCCGCATTGGATCGCGTCTGAGCGGTAGCTACTGTACTGTAGTTCGTGATGGCCGGCCTGTTTCATCTTCTCAATCACTTCGCCCTCGGTGCTGCGTGTTTCACGATAGTTGGGATCGGGGATCGCAGCATGAGCGATCTATGTATATAAAGGCATCTTCTGCTCATGATCCCCGTTCACCCGCTCGCCCGCACATGCATGAGCCTCCTTGGAATACGACCTCTCGATAACGCAGTCACATCCTCACGACAATCTATCACTACTTTGAGTCAATCCATTGGCTATGGCGTGCAGCAGAATCGACACTTTGTCTTGCAATCTCGGGATTTTGTTCGAGCGCGATTCACGCCAGTCACACGACTTCGACCGAGGTTGAGAGCTCCACGACCACAAGAACTTCTGGGTCCAGTGCAAAACGCCAGATCGGAAAGCCTGAGCACGGAGGCGAGGCAAAGCGCCCAGAAGAAAGAGCGTCCCCCGGCAACGACTGAATTGAATGTTTCGAAACATCACTACGATCTTGACTCGTTCGTAAAGTATGCGACCAAGACCGGCTGCAGCGAGAACAGCACATTCTACAAAGGCACATATCACGAATACAACGTAGCCAGAGCGTTGAAAGAGTATGGCTTCTCACTGGACAGAGTCGGCCGGGCGAATGATCTCGGCATAGACCTACTCGGGCAATGGCGTCTGCCCATGGCGCCGCACGAGATCAAGATCGTGGTTCAATGTAAGGCCAGCGAGACGCGACCCGCCTTCGTGCGCGAGTTGGAGGGCGCTTGTCGAGGTGCACCGCTGGGTTGGCGAGGGCGGGACGTCATGGCTCTGCTAGTGTCAGATCGTGAGTGGACTCCGGGCGTTCATGATGCCATAAAACGAAGCGGCATGCCTTTCGGCTTCATGCTCGTGACACGTGGGGGCGTTCTGGAGCAGTTCTGCTGGAACGCGGCTGCAGCAGATGCTTTTCTCACCGGCCTGCAGGCAATACCCGTCTACGGTCAAAAGAGCGAGATGAGGAAGTGGTCCAAGAGGAAGAAGGACTTCATTGCAGCTGGACGCCAAAAGCACGACACGATAGCGCTGCTATGGGATGGTAAGGTCTGGAAACCGTAGGCCCGGGTCAGGACAGGCCCATCTGGAGCTCGATCCTGCTTCCGACTTCGGCTGATTTCGAGGCCGGCTTGGCATTTTCAACAGCACCTGCATTGAGAAGCTGTCCACAGTGTCTTCCCTATGACCCACGGCCCTGGAGCGAAGGAGCTGGTACATAATCGCACTTGAGACCTGCATCAAATACGTAGCACTACGCCCTATAACATGATAATGCATTGGTATGACTGACTCATATGGTGCCGACGGACATTGACATTGACTCATGGGAAGCCACTGATATCTCCCGCGAAGGACACAAATCATCCGCTGCAATACACCATCGTGCTAGCAGACAGAATGGCACCATTGAATGACATAGACGATCCATTCGAGGCCATTGAAACCATTGATCATGTCGAATGTGGAAAAGATGCTGCAAAGCACTTTGGTTTTGCTAAGGACTACATCAACCTCAATCACGGTATGCTGCCGAAACTACTGACCCGCCACGCGATACGTCACGCTCATATCTTCAAGGATCATTCGGTACATATCCCCTCGAGGTCAAAGCCGTCCTACGCCACTTCCAGGATCAACACGAAGCACGTCCAGACTGGTTCATCCGCTACGAATACCCTCGCCTAAACGATGAAGCTCGAGCGGCCATTGCCAAGTACCTTCACGCTCCCGTCGAAGGCGTCGTCTTCGTTCCCAACGCCAGCACTGGCGTCAACACCGTCCTCCGCAACCTCGTCTACCAGCCCGGCGACGTAATCATCTACTTCGCAACAATCTACGGAAGCTGCCACAAAACCATAGAATACATCACCGAGACCACCCCAGCCTCGAGCCGAAAAGTCGAATACACCTACCCCACCTCCGACAAAGATCTCTGCACAAAATTCGAATCCACCATCCACGCCCTCAAAACCCAAGGCAAGAACCCCCGCCTCGCAGTCTTCGACACCATCGTCTCCCTGCCCGGCGTCCGCATGCCCTTCGAAACTCTCACACGTCTCTGCAAATCCCACGGAATCTTAAGTCTGATCGACGCAGCCCACAGCGTAGGGCAGATCCCTCTAGACCTCACAACCCTGGATCCCGACTTCTTCGTCAGCAACTGCCACAAATGGCTTCACGTCCCGCGGGCATGTGCAGTCTTCTACGTCCCAGAGCGGAACCATCACCTCATGCGCTCGAGCTTACCCACGAGTCATGGATTTGTTCCGCTGGATGATGGACGACTCGTGAGTCCGCTGCCTCCGAGTGCGAAGAGTGCTTTTGTGAATAATTTTGAGTTTGTGGGTACGCTGGATAGTTCGCCTTATCTGTGTGTTCCTGCTGCGCTGAGGTGGAGGAGTAAGGTTACTTACCAGGGGTTGACAGGTGAGAAGGCGGTTTACACGTACTGTGAGGCGTTGGCGAGGGAGGGTGGGCGGATGGTTGCGGAGATGTTGGGGACGCGGGTCATGGATAATGGGGAGGGCACGATGACGAAGTGTTCTTTTGCTAATGTTGAGCTGCCGTTGGGGTACGCTGAGATGAGTGGTGGGAACTATGGCACGGCGGTGAAGCTTGCGCAGTATGTTCGATATAGCGCTGATCAAGCCGTTCTTGCAGTGAACATGACTGACGATGACGCGCAGATGGATCTCCAAAGTTCTAGTGCACGAATACAACACTTTCCTCGCGATTCTTATCCACGGCGACAAGTTCTGGGTCAGGCTGAGCGCTCAGATTTATCTGACATTGAAGGACTTCGAATGGAGCGGAAAGACGTTGCAAGCGGTATGTGAGAGGGCAAGGAAGGGGAGAGTGGGATGATGGTGCAAAGTTTAGGTTGTAATAGAGTAGAGTAGGATCATGGTATCGGCAGCGCAGCTGCTACATTATCTTGCGAGAAGGAAGGCGAAGAAAAGCGAAATCATGACGTCCTGGTTAGCGATACTGGTTAAGATCTACTTACTGGTGGTCTTGTAATATCCTCTTTGACGCGGCCTCGCACCCCCTGGGTATCATGCTATCCTTTCCCCAATCTATTCCCCGTTCCCAATTCACCAACACATCAGACCCAATGGTCCAGGTCCCTCACAATCCCAATGACCTCCCTCAATGCAACAAGCTCCTCATCTATATGCTTCCGTAACCACGCACCAACCGCGTGATCCTCCTTCATCAGCCTGTGCATGAGGCCCATTAGAGCTTCAACAGCACCTCTCTCGAAGACACGAGCGAGCACATCGCCGTCAATGTGCAAATCGTTCAGTCTGCTGCGCCCAGAAAACAGTATCACAACTTCTTCTTGTGCATAGTGCAGACCAATCGGCACTGTGCGACCCCTCGTGTCCGTCACCATGTCCACAGTAGGACTGTATGCACATGATGTGTATGAGTGAGGCGACAACTCGGGACACCACTCGACGAGCCTCTGTAACCAAGAAAGCCGCTTCCATATCACACTTTCGATGAGCATGATGCCCATGATGGCTCCATTGGTGCCACATCCTGTAATCCGAGGGAGAGGGACGCCTGTTTTGCTGCAGCGTGGGATACCTCTGGGTGCGTCCCCGCGGTATTGACTCGGATTCGCTGTTGCCAGCCGTATCAACGAGTGTGAAAGTTGAGCTTCGAACATGTATCTCGGAGGCGCGTCGAGGCCATCATCTTCCTGATGCCGGCTGATCGCGAAGAGCTGACCATGTTTCGTGGTAGCCATGGTGAATGTGTCGTAATTGTATGTCTCAAGATATTCCGGCTTGATAGTGTAATGACTCAGGAGACTGTCCGCCCTCGTGGCAACAACTACCGGTGTTAATGCATATTCGCCCTCCTCGTCTGGTTCATCTAGCAGCAAAGACACGATAGAATCCTTCATTGTGCTGACGACAATGAGGCGATTCTCGCCTTGGAACCCTTCGATGGTGACTTTGATGCCCGGACTGGCGAGCTTAAATGGCTTGCTCAGCTGATTCCGTTTCTTCTCCTCGACAGAGAACCTGTACAGGTACACGGTCTCGCCCGCGCAGATGACATAGGTCATCTCATCGTAGAGTGCCATAGCATGTACGTGGTCATCGAACACGAGATTAGGGCCACTTTCGCTGACATCCACGACCTCCCAATTGCGTATCGTAGGTTGCAGGAATGTTATGCGACCTCGACGAGAACCATTTTGGCGTACATAGCTCCCGCCGACAAGGATGAAAGAATATGTCTTCTCATTGCTCTGCTTGAAAGACCACTCTAGTAAGGCAGAGACTCTTTCTCCTGGCTGCATCTGATAGGAAAACGAAGGCTGATCACTCTTGTCGGGAATGAAGTCGATGACAGGCCAGATCTGGCGTCTTTGCTCAGGAGGCGAATGTGGCTTGCTCGAAGGTAACGTGCGCACCTCTGTCTTGACCGAGGAGCATACGATACAGCGCGTCGATTGTGCATAGATGACACGGAATGGTGTTCCGCTCACGGAGATCTGTCGCGGTACAGGACCTGCGGTCTCTGCGAGTTCAGCCATCAGGAGCTCATTTCCCGACACCATTGCTATAGCATCGGCTAAGAAAGGTGTCGCCAGGTTGGCAGCTGTCGGTGCCTGGGCACATGCCACAATTGGGGCTTGCGAAAGTGAAGGCCGAATCTTGTCGACGACCCAGATGTGGTCGATACTCAGGGGACTAGAGCTCTGCTTGTTCCAAGATAGCAGCCATGTGCTCCCGCCACCCATCGCGCATGCTTTCTCCTTGTCTTTGTTCAGTGGAACTAGTTTGACACTACTGCTGCAGACCGGTGTGACATAAGCGTCGCCCAGTGGTGTTTGAAAACCGCTGTCGAGGTCGAATGTCACGATTCTACCATCGCGTAGTCCGCATACAGCGAGCAATGCAATTTGCTCGGTATTATCCTGGTCTGACTGCAAAATCACCACGCTGTCGCACACATTTGAGCTGTCAAGTAATGCAGGGAGTGCTTTGATATGCATCAGGGGTATCTCAAGCCTACTGTTGAAGACGACACAGGCGACCGTGCCATCGTTGACGGCTGTAATGACAATGATGCTGTCAGCTACTAGAACTGCAGTCACGCACAGCGGTTCACACTGAAGCTTGATGGAAAACCGTTCTCGTGTTTCAGAATCATCATCTTGAGAAGGCAGACTGTAGCAGCAGATTCTGAAGTGATCATCGTGGCGTTCTGCAGTGACGAGAGCGGAGACGTCAGCTACTAGAGTAGCTGCAAGAATGCTCGATGGACTATCGAATGTGATGTTGGATGTGTCTTCGAAGTTGGCGTTCAGTGTTGTCGATATGCAAAGCGTCCGATTGGTGGCTTGTACTATTTGGTGGTTGTTGGTCAAACCTGCAAAGATTGTCCGCTCAGTGAGCTCAAAAGCTGTCGCATCCTCGACTTCGTCCAGCTCATCAAAGTCCGCAGAGATACGAAGAAGCCTGGTTGCCGCAGGGCTGGAGAGCATCAGGATGACGGAACCCGAGGCCATATCCGGGAGGCTCCACATGTCAGTGGTGCTGGAAAGTCCTTCAATCTCTAAAAACGCCAACAAGCGGGCCTCAATGCCGCTGCGCAACTCTGTGAGTGCACCATAAGGCTGTCGACCCGATGTGACAAACAGAGTGTCACCCTCGCGGCTGGCTGTTTTGCTTTTGCGGCCGTCAATCGTGACCATGTCTGTCACGGAAGCCCAATTTGGTAGCGTTTCGATGATGTCGGGTTCCATCGTAGCATCACGACTCAGGTCCTCAAGGCGACGAGGACTAGGCCAGTGGCCGATGGAGACAGTTCGTCCGCTGCTCGTATCTCCAGCTACGGCAAGAATATCCGGGTCACCTTCATCACCGAGAGATGCGAAAGCAGTGCCAATATGGCACTTGAGATCGCCTGCCAAGCTGGTCAGGGTGGTTCCACGACTGTCGATGTCCATGAGGTAGACAAGTCCGTCTTCCCTGGCGAGATATATGCTATCCCGATCTCTTCTCGCTGCTTGACTGCGCCGCGGCTTCGCCCAGCTGGCCCAAACGGGCCCCTGCGGCGAGTTGCCGGGATATTTTGGATCTGTCCGCGTCAATGGAACATCTGCGCCGTCGGCCACCCCTGACAGGATGTTCTTCCAACGGACGATTTGGTCGTCTGTGATGAGTAAGAAAGAAGCATCCCGTAGTGGGACAAGCAGACTTGGCACTCGTTGGGCCGAATCCAATGACTGTCCAGGATGAATTTGAGCACGAAAGAGACCAGAAGTAAAGTGCCAGTCGATCCTGACCGCTTTGGTGCGTCGTTGGTCTGTGACTATCAACAGCAAGATGATGTGGTCCATGTCATCTGCGGGAGGAACCAGAAAGTCCATCTGTAAGATGACCCCATCGACTTGTAACGGACGCTGACTGGAGACTGGGCACCAATCTTGTGACTGTGCCTTGATCTCGTGCTGTATTTGCTGCTTTGGCTTCGCTGAATATAACAGGACCTCTCTTTCGTTTGCCGCGGTGGCAAAGGCTCGGGAGAAAGGGTCAACTGCGAGGTATTCGCCTGGTTGGAACAAGGTCCGATCGAATGAGGGCATGGGCACGCTCTGCTGTACGAAAACAGGACATCCACGCGCATCTGTGCGGATGTAGAGGAAGACCAGATCGTTGGAGTCTAGCGTTAGCAACACCGACTGAGGAGGATATGCCGCGCGATTGACCATGTGCTTGGACTCAGCTTCGAGCTTGACCAAGAAGTCTTCAGTTTCGGCATCGTCCTCATTGCTGAACACGGCAGCAGCACGTATATGCGCATCAAAGTCGTTCTTCCTGGCGACGAGCGTTTGGTGTCCATGTTTCCCAACCTGCTTAACCTCGATGAAGTCTTCGCCGATGTATACAACATCATTGCAACGCTTATGCCGTATTTGGGCATGTAAAATCCATTGTATGACAGGACTGCGGATTTGCGTCTTGGTGTACACTGCCAACTTGTCAAGACACGAGGATGTCCAGGCAGGAGACTCCTCGTTGTCGACAAAATCCATGTTCAGAGATCAAGCTGGCTGTCCAGATCCAGTGTGCCAACGCAGCAGTATATAGCTACCTCCTCGCCTCGAGAGCCTGAACCCGACTGTGCTTCGGAACGATCATCACCCAGAGAGCAAGTAGCGGAGAAGGTCCCGGGAGCGGTATTTGTCCAGCACGACTCCATCAGCACTTGGGAACTCTGCAGGCGGCAATGAATGAGCCTCAGGGCGATAGAGTGGTGACCGCAGGCAACGACTGTTCAATGTGATGGCCGTGTGGAGTGTCGATCACGTCTCTGCATGCAATGGTGGCCAAGGAGGTCACAATGGTGAACTACTGCTGTCGTGGACAGTTGGGCACCTGGTCCCGCAACTGCCTTGCATTATTAGCTGCACCATTGAAAATGATCACGTTTTGTGAGGGAAAAGACACTGACAGGGCTCTTTACCATTGGCCAGGCTTCGACGACTGGCTCTGCGCTCACCGGGTTTGCATGTCGAATACGATGCGCAGGTACAGTCGTAGCGCGCCTTGCAGCTTGCAGAACGTCGCTTGCTCGGGTTGGCAGGAGGCGGAAGAATTGACACACACACCTACTTTTGCGTGCGGATGCGAATGTCGTACTCATGCGACCCACCAGGACCACGAGGCGGCGGTGCTTCGCCGCCGTTGTTTCGATGATGGTGTTGTTGCTCCTTCTACAGTCCGGGCTTATGGAAATATGACAGATCAGATCCTGGATGCACGCGCGGCGGCTGCTGAAATAGATGGCATGGATGATCTTAATGCAAGGAAATGTGCACGCCTTTGGAGCCCCCGGCACGACCTTGTAAAAACAAGTAAAATCACTCTAGTATCTTATGAATAATTAATATACAGATAGAGAAGGTGTATCGCATTCTCTACCCTTCCTACGCTTACTATCTATCTAATTTAGTTAATAATAATTCTATTATGTATCTAATATTACGTCTTAAATCTCTTTCTATATAATTAAGCCCTAAATAGCTAGAATAGCTACTATCAAAGGGTCTATTATAGTTTATAGTACGTCTATAGTACTCTTACTAGAGATATCCTAATTTTATCTTTATAGATCTACTATAAGCCTAGAGTAATTATTATCGCGTTATTTTAGGTTATAGGAAGTTAATTAGTTTACTTAATTTAGGCTTATATATTAGTTATTATCAAAAGTAAGTAGTATATTGTATATATCTATCTAAAATTAAAGATTACTATAAATAAAAAGGCTTTACGTAACTAATTAAAGTTATCTATTTCTTAGTAGTAGATATCTTATATTTAATAGACTATAGCCTAATTATACTTAGATTATAACACTCTCCCTTAGCTCTTACGTCTTATAGATAAATAAGCTAGTTTATATACAATTATAAAATTACTAGACTTAGGGCCTTACTCTCTATTTATTACCTAAGTATCTTTATAACGTTAGTACTCGTTTACTATCTTATTATAGCTCTATTATAAGCTATATAGTAGGCTATTAAGTTAGATATTATAAGAGAATATCGTAATCTATAGTACGTCTATAACCTTGTAGTTATAGATAAACTAAATCTTACCTTCTTCTATAGACGCCTTACGCGTTGCTTTATATAGGTATACGCGTTACTTACGGCTTATTAAGCTAGGTATAGCTATATATTATATATAAGAGTTAGCTATAGGCTACTCTTATACTTAAAGTCCTAATGTATATATATATATCCTATAAAGTTAAGTATATTATAGTTAGTATACTATTACTTACTTATCTATCTACTAAGCCATATAATTCTATATAGAACCTTTATATTACGGTCCGTTACGGGTAACGTAGAAGGACCTAGCTAGACGAGTAGTCGAGACGAGCAGTCGAGCGGTCGGCTAGCTAGGTCGTACTCGACCGACTAGCTAACTAACTAGGTCGTGCTTAACTAGCTAGTCGCGCTAAGACATAGCATTATATAGACGACGCTCTTTTATAAGTAGATAGGAGCCTCGTACTTAACTTATTTTAAGTATACACTATATACTATTTAGGACTACTACCTTCTTAACGAGTTAGAGACATTACTATAAAGAACTAAGCCTAGTTAGGATAACGTATAGCGGTTCCTAACACTTTAATTTACTTATTGTATATATAGTACCTAAGAGCGTAAAGATAAGTACGAGTTCTCTAAGGAATACTTATATCTTCTTTATTAAGTTCCCCTTAAAATAAATAGGCTCTTTAAGGCGTAGTTAAACTATATATACTATAGCGGTATCTTACACTATAATATTATTATTAGTAGCTATAGATATAGAAGTAAAGGTAATAGTAGGAGAGTAGTATTATGTCTCGTTCTAGGGCTAGTCTTAAAAGAGAGATAAGTTAAGTTACGTGGCGGTATTCTTTAGAGAGGCTAAAGCGAGCTAAGCGAAGATAAATGATTAGGATAAGAGTGTATTCCAATTAGTGAGATAGTAACATAAGTTAAACGCATCGAAACTATAAGGGATTCTTAGCGTTCCTAAATACTATTACGTCTCGTTCTAGGGCTAGTCTTAAAAGAGAGATAAGTTAAGTTACGTAGCGGTATTCTTTAGAGAGACTAAAGCGAGCTAAGCGAAGATAAATAATTAGGATAAGAGTATATTCTAATTAGTAAGATAGTAATATAAGTTAAACGCATTAAATCTATAAGGGATTCTTAGCATTCCTAAATATAAAGGAGATTCGTAGATCTCGGTAATTAGTCTAATTATTCTAAGTATAAGCAGTCTAATTAGTCTAAGCATAAGTAGTCTAATCGCCCTAAGTCTAAGCGCTTAGGTAGGATAAGTTACGTGCTCGTCTCGTTATTATAATTCTAGGGTCTATAGGAATTATTCCGTAATAAGTAGTCTTCTCTAGTGTAAGGACCGTAAGGCTATAAGGGGATGTCGCAATATATAGCACGCCTACGATTTTCTAATCGTAGATGAACTAAAGCTTACTTTCTTCTATCGACGCTATACGCGTCTCCTAGTGTACGTATACGCGTTACGTGCGGTATGCTAAGCCGGGCATAGCCGCATTATATATAAGGGTTAGCTATAGGCTACCCTTATAACTACCTCTCCTTCTAGGACGAGCTACCCTTAGCTCGCGGCTTTAGGAGGTTTCTATATAAGTAATCTATCTACGTCTCGTAGATTCCGTTACTATACAACCCGCCTACGGGTCTCGTACGTGTCGTTATTATAGTGTAGGTAGGTATAAAGTTATAGTTACCGGGTTAACTAACTCGAGGGTTTAAGAAGCGTACCCTCTTCCTCCTTTTCCTTCTTTTCCCTTATACTACGTTCTCGTAGCGTACTATACCCGTACTACTAGCGATCTACTAGCTCCTTACTAGCGACTATCTAGCGACCCGCTAGTACTACTATAGCTTTAGAGGAAGCTATCTAAGACTAGCTCCGCTAGGAGGCTCTTATAGGGGGCCTATTAGTACTACTAACACTATTACTAGTACTACTAGTATAGATGTCTAGCGCGCTCGGCGTACTAGATACGCTAGCGAAGCGTAAGTTTAGCGTACTAGGGCCGTAGACCCCTAAGTCCTTACTAGCTAGGCGCCTAGGTATAGACATTAAGATATATATACGTTATCTACTATACTTCGTAGCTAGTAAGTATTCGCTACGCTCTTCGCTTACGATACGCTTACTAATAGTATAGTAGACGAGTAGGATACGTGTAATAGTATTACTACCGGCGAGTTACTTAAGAAGCGTAGGCGCTATAGAGACATTAGGCACCCCTACGTTAGTAATACTAGCGTCGCTATCGCGTAGCTAGTAGCTCGCCTACGCGCCGCTCGCGCCTAGCGCGATAAGCTTATCTAGGGGCTTAGTAACCCTATTACTAAATAAGAGTAGGATACTCTAGACTAGTAGTACGAGCTCTACGCCTAGCTAGCCGAGTAGATCTTAGAGGTAAGTACTACGCCTCGCTAGCGCTCCCTACGCTCGCCGTGTACGGCGTACTATCGCTCCCTATATAAATCGGCTAACTTCCTCCTAGGCTAAGAGGTAGTTTAGTGCCTATAAGAATAAGCGTATAGGCGACACCCGCGTACGCTTCGCCGGCGCCTCTACTACTACTACCCCCTCCTCCGCCGCCGCTACTACGTCCGTAGTTCTATAGTAAGAGTAGAATAGGGCCCTTAATAGGCTCTTCGAGCTCGGCCGTACGGTAAGTAATATACGTATCGTATACGTGTCCTATACTAACCGTAGTTATAGTTCCTATAGGCTAGAAACATTAACACTACTACGGCCGATAGGGCCTTCTTACTACTAGCCCTACGGGGCGAGTATAATAAGGAGGATAATAAGGATAATAATAACGAGTAATCGCGCGCTCTACGTATGTTAGCCGCCTACTACGCGCCTATCTTTTATCTACGTAGCGCCGTAGCGCGCCTATAAAAGTTTATTTTTAAAATAAATACTCTTCTCTCTACTCTTCTCTCTCCTTACCTCCCTCTCTAATGTTATTACTATCGGGGGTGTTTACTTAACTAAGTAAGCGAGCCTTTTAGTCCGATAGAAGATACTATAGGTTAGTATCTTATATACTAGTTATAGCTAAGTTTACTATCGGGGGTAGAGGTCCTTATATCTAGCTACCGGAGGGTTAAGGCCTAAATACATAACCTATGCCCTTATTTTAGCGCCTTATACGGCCTTCGTAGGCACCTTATATTCGACTACTATACGCGTAGCCTTCGCGGATCCTTCCGCCGGCTTATACCGTCTTCGCTAACGCCTTATATTCGGCTACTATACGCGTAGTATTTACGAGTCCTTATACTAGCTCCTAGCTATTATACTCTTCTAGCTAGCCCTTCTATCGCACTAGGTACTATACTTTACCCTTATACTTACGCTTTCCTAGTACTGTCTCTACTTTATATTCCCCGTCCTTATTAGCGAGGGCTATAGTACCTCTATCCTTCTCGCTACCCGCGTACGGCTCGAGGAGGGATATATAGAATACATTATAAATTCTTAAGTCGGCTAGTAGTACTAGGCGGTACGCCTACGAACCGATAGCGTCGATAATGCGGTACGGTCTAATAAACTTCGGACCTATCTTCTTCTTCGGTAATACTAACCTTAGGTTCTTCGTAGATAATAAGACTATGTCGCCTACGTAATAGCTCTTAGCCTTATAAGTCTTATTATAGTAGTAAGTCTAATCGGCTACTACGATTTCCTAACGCTTCGTAAGTATAGCGCGTATCTCTCGTATACGGTTAACTAAGTCTACCGCTACTAGTACCTCCCCTTTCCGGATCTCGCCTTTAGATCCTATAGGTGTTAGGGTAATCTTAGGTCTCTAACTATACGCTATCTCGAATAGGCTTATACGTAGCGTAGGGTAGATACTATTATTATATACGAATTTAGTAATAGCTAGCTACTTAGCCTACTCTATCTAGTTCTCGCTATAGTAATAACGAAGGTACTATTCTAAGGTTTAGTTTACTCTCTTAGTCTAGCCGTTAGTCTAAGGGTAGTGTAAGGGGCGGGCCCCTATTTCTTAGCATAGGCTACGCCTATACGTTCGGATTACTTTCCGACACCTTTTCTTCGGACAGCGTGTAACTTCCCCTTTCTTCCATATCGAACTTATTATAAACTTTATAGAACTTTAGTATATACGTCGTTTACCCGTAATAGTCCCCTTCGCTAGGCGCCTACGATAAGTATACGACGCACCTATTATCTCTCCCCTATACGATTTTTATTAGTAGTATAAGCAGTTTACCTAGGCCGCCCTATATTATTATAGTATATACTCTTACTAGTAGCGATCGGGTCCCCTACGGCTCGTAGGCTCCTACTACTATTATCGTCACCTTATCCTATATCTTCTCGTAGGTAGCGGTTACGAGCCTTACTATAGGCTCGTCCTCTCTTAATAGGGATTCCTTCTAGAAAGAGAGCTTACTTTATAGCGTAGGAAGTAAGTTCGACGTCTACTACGCTACGCGTACGTAGTTACTACGTCGCAATAGCGTATCGGCTATATTACTCTTCCCCGACCTATACTCTACTACGAAGTCGAAAGATTATAGAAACGTCGCCTATCGAGCTTACCTCCCGTTTAGCTACTTTACTATTATAAAACCCTATAGGTTTGTATAGTCGACTAGTACCTAAACTGTATATAATATACCTTCGAGGTACGGTCGCTAATGCTTAAATGCCTCTACTACTACTAGTAGCTCTTAGTTATAGGTCTTATAATTGTACTCGGTAGGTATTATCTTACGAGAATAGAAGGTAATTAGATACTACTTAGTCCTAAATAACTAAGAGATAATGCCTATAATCGTAAAACCTAAGGCATCTATTTTAACCCTCGTACGTAACTAAGGATCGAAGTGCCTTAGGATAGGTGCTCCGAGGAACCTAGCTTTTAGCCGTTAGAACGCTTACTCCTCGTAAGTAGACTATATAAGAGGCCCTTACTTCTTACTATTCTTACATCCCTTTAGTAGGTCTATTAATAGCTTCGTAATCCTCGAGTACCCTTCGATAAAGCGCCTATAGAAGTTATAGAATCCTAGGAAGGATTGAACCTTATAAAAACTCGTAGGCGTAGGCTATTCCTCGATTACGGCTACCCTACTCCTATCTATCGATACGCCTACGATACTTACGATAAATCCTAGGAACTCGGCATTCTCCTAGAAGAAGCTATACTTCTTTAGGTTCGTAAATAGGGCGAACTTTCGTAGCCTCTCTAGTACCGCGCGTACGGCTCGTACGTGCTCCTTACGCGTTACGCTATAGATAAGGATGTTATCTAGGTAGACTACGTAAATGTTATCTACTAACCTAGTAAGGGCCTTATTAATGTACCCCTAAAAGGTAGCTAGTACGTTAGTTAACCTAAAAGGCATAACTAAGTACTCTTAGTAACCGTATCGCGTGCGAAACGTAGTCTTCTACTCGTCTCCTCGCTTAATAGGAATACGGTAGTAGGCATCCTATAGGTCGATTATAGTAAAGAGCCTAGCGCCCTATAGCCTATCTAAGGTCTTACTAATTAGGGGCAGTAGGTACCGGTTCTTTACTATAATCTTATTTAGGCCTCTATAATCTATATAGAGCCTAAGAGTACTATTCTTCTTTAGTACGAATAGGATAGGCGCACCTACCTCGCTTACGGATCGCCTAATCTACCCCTTCTCTATTACTTACGTAAGGTACTCCTTTAAGGCCTCTAGCTTAGTTAAGGACTAGTAGTATAGCGGCTTAAAAGGGGGTTTCTTTCCTTTAACGAGATTAATCGTATGCTTAACCCCGTCGGGCATCTTACGCTTCGCCTACTTATTAGGTACGTATATATCTCGGAAGTCTATAAATTCTTTAGGCTACGAGGGGTCCTCTCCTTCGGGTACTACTATAGTAATAACCCGAACACTTATCGTATAAACCTGCTTTAAGCTCTCGAGATCCTTAAGGAACTCGCGTACGTTACGCTACTAAATCGTAGGCGTCTCTACACCGTAGTACTACTAGTTATCCTTATCGGCCTTTACTATCCGATTACAATACCGCTAGGGTCTACCTAAAATAACTAACGGCCTACCTATAGGCGCTATATAGTAGATAGCGTCGCTTACGCGCTCTACTTCTACATCGTTAGCTAGTCGTACGCGAACCGTATAGGCGCCGTAGTAATACCCCTAGTCCTACGCGTACGACTCTAGATTTAGAAGCTTTATACTACTAATAGGCTATATCTAGTATCGGAGTATATACTCGTACGATACTAAGCTTAAATCTATACCGTTATCTAGAAGAAACGTAGCCTCGCGAAAGCCCTTACGCGTCTTAACGGCGCCTCGTAAGTAACGCGCTAGACTCGTATCGACTTATCTTAAGGGGTCTATATAGAAACTCGGACTTAGGAGCGACCCTTACCTAGTCCTCTACCTTTTCCCTATTCGCCCTTCTTAGTTAAAGCCTCGATAGTTTCTAACCTACGAACCGCTTACGCGTTACGGTCTTTCTATAGGTATCTATTCCGGTACTCCGTCTTATAGTAACCCTTCCTACCGTAGCCGTAGTACTCTACTTTCGACTTCTAGCTAGTTAAAGACGAGCTACTGGCGTCTCGCTACTAACTCGTACCCGAGGCGCCCGGTACTTAACTCTACTTCTATTACTTTAGGCGATCGGCCCGCTTATGTACGCCCTTAGCTTTACGCTTACGACGTATATACTACCCGCGGTTATACCCTCCGCTACTACCTCGGCGCTCGGTACTTTCGATACGCGAGGCTAGGACTACTAGGTCTTCTCTAGTCGTAGGGATATTATAGTAGCTAACGATAGCGGACCGTAAGCGAGGCGTAAGCTTCGCTAGTAGGTGCCGTATACGTTACGCTTCTGAGTAGTTACCTAACTAGTTCTCTATAACATCTAGCTTAGTCGCGAATTGTCGCGCTATCTAGTTATCCTTCTATCTCGTAACCTCGTACTCTAACATAACGTTAAGTACGCGATTTATAGGATCGCCGTATACGTCTCGGTAGAACTCCTTAAAGTCCTAGTATATATACCCTATAAGGTTAACGGCGCTATAGTTAGTATACTATCGCTCGCTTACCTCTCCGCTAAGGTATATAACCCTATATAGGACCTTTAATTTATCTATCGCGTATATAGTACCTAAGAGGGCGAAGATAAGTAAGAGCTCCCGAAGGAATACCCTTACCTTCCTTATCGAATCCCCTCTAAAAGGCGTCGGCTCTTTTAGACGCGGTCGCGTCGTATACGCTACGGCCGCGCCTCGTACTATAATATTATCGTTAGTAGTTATAGAGATAGAGGTAGGGGTTATAGTAGGGAGGTAATCTTCTCTCCTCCCTCCTATACGCTCTAGAGGCGGTACGCTTATAGCGCGTAAGATCTCTAGCCGCTCGATCTCCCGCTATATCTCTTACTCTTTAATCTTAGCCCGTAAGGCCTCTCTTCTCGTAACTAAGGCTATACGACGCGCCTACTACTATGCTCTAGGGCTTAGGGGCGGCGTAGGCGACTCGCCGTCGTATACGTCGTAATCGGGCTCTATAGCATATATAGATTATAACGAAGGGAAGCTTTAGAACTATAAGGGCCGTAAGGCTATAAGGAGATGTCGCAATGTATAGTACGCCTACGATCTTCTAATCGTAGATAAACTAAAGCTTACTTTCTTCTATCGACGCTGTACGCGTCTCCTAGTGTACGTATGCGCGTTACGTACGGTATACTAAGCCGGGCATAGCCGTATTATATGTAAGGGTTAGCTATAGGCTACCCTTATATCTAGCTATTCCTTCTATAGACTCTAGAGGCGGCGCGATTGCGGTACGTAAGATCTCTAACTGCTTAATCTTCCCCTATATCTCTTACTCTTTAATTTTAGCCCGTAAGGTCTCTATTTTTATAAATAAGGCCGCGCGACGCGCGACGCGCCTACTACTATACTCTAGGGCTTAGGGGGCCCGTAGGCACTTTACTATTACGCTTAGTTTTAAGCTCTATAATATATATAGATTATAATAGGAGAAGAATTAGAATTATAAAAAAAATATTATAGTATATAGTATGCCTATAACCTATTAGTTATAGATAAACTAATTCTTACCTTCTCTTATAGACGTATTAAGCGTCTCTTTATTTATAGATACGTATTACGTACAGCTTACTAAGCCGGGCGTAACTATATATTATATATAAGAATTAGCTATAGGCTACCTATATAATAGTACTAAGTATAGTATATAATAATTAGATCTCCTTAAAGAATAGATTAACTATTTTTCTACTTTTATAGCTAATTAGTAAGGATCTATATCCTTCTAGATATTTAGAGACTTAGCGTAGAACTCTAACTAATAGTTAAATCAATATTATTAGTTATAACTCTTAAGAATAATAATACCTACTAGTAGTATTAGTAAACTAGACAAACTAGATATATCTATAATAATCTAAATAGGCCTAATAGAAGTTTCTATAGATCTACTAGAGGTATTATTATACTATATAATATCTATCTAAGACTAGAGCTTACTATAAATAAAAGGCTATAGGTAACTAAGTAGAGTTACCTATTTCTTAGCGGCTAATACCTTAGGTTTAAAGCGCTATAGCCTAATTATACTTAGATTATAATACTACTTACTAATAATTATATTAGATTATAGGTTTAAAATAAGAAAGTTAAATCTATTATATTATTAGTCTACTTGAATTATTACTTATATTACTACAATACTAGCGTTCTTTACTTATTTTATTATGGGCTGTGGCGGAGGCGAGACGGTAGTGACTACGCTTTCATGTGACGATGCATGGTGTTGATGAGGCATTTGAGATAAATTATCCGTCGGGGCTTCGACGAATCGTAGTGCTGTTTCCATCACGAGGCTAGCGTACGTAGATCGGGGCCCGAGCATGTGAGGGAGGCAAGGTGTCAACGACCATGGTTTCGGTAGCGATGCTGCATCTCACGTCCCAAGTCATCGTACTCGGCAATCTCTTTTCCATGAGTCCGGCTACTCCCAAACCCATCTCCCACGTCCACGAGCTCGACCTCCATGGATGCAGCTCAACGTGCGGCCTCAGCAGATGATGGTGGCGACGATAGAACGGCCACGTTCAGCAGCGGAGCGGCTCCAAGGTCCACGGCCGATGCATTATCTCCAGCAGAGGGATCTTGGAAGTCACAGCCTCTAACTCAGAAGCAGTCGGCCAAAATTCCGCACATCTTGGCTGCCTGTCGAGTTGGAAATCACGAAGCTTTGAGCGAGCTAGCGGCTTCAGAAGGTGGTCTTATTGCAGACGAAGTGCGACGTACGGCATGTATGTAACCTATTTGGGGACCGACGTATCACCGAAAGATGCTTACCATGCCCCAGGGCCAGTGCTGTTGGGCTGCCGGAACGGTCAGCGGCAGAGTGATGTGCCGTGGAGAACATATGAGCGGCATCGGGACGAAGATCAAGTTCAGCTCGATGTCAACCGGTCCTTCGTATACTATCCCGAGCGTGGGTCTGCCCACCCTCCTTTGTCTTCAGAGCGCTCACACGTATGTCTAGACGAGACCGCAGCACGTCTCGACGCGCGGAAAAGTGAGCTATCAGACGTAATAACAGCCGTCCTACGACAACATCCGCGGCTATGCTACTTCCAAGGATTCCACGATATCGTTCAAGTACTGCTGCTGGTGTTAGGCGTCGACGCTGCCAAGCCCGCAGTCGCGCGGCTCTCTCTGTTACGCATCAGAGATTTCATGCTGCCTACACTGGCGGGTGCCGAGTCGCATCTTCGTCTTCTCCCAGCAATCCTTTATGCTGCAGATGTGGAGCTATGCCAACACCTTGCAGGTGCAACAAGACCTACGCCATTCTTCGCGCTGTCTGCGACATTGACCCTGTACGCGCACGACATCGAAGAATATGGAGACATCGCACGACTTTTCGACTATCTCCTGGCAAGCGAGGCTGCAGTGCCAGTCTACCTCTTCGCGGTCGTAAGTGATGGTGAAGATCTTGTGGCTCAAGCTACATAAGCTAATTTCTAGTCTGCAGATCATCATGTCGCGCAGGGTGGAGCTGCTCGAAATAGACCATGACGAACCTGAAATGCTGCACTCCATCTTGTCGAAGCTGCCGAAGCCCCTGGACCTGGAGAGCCTCATCAGCAGAACACAAGATCTGTTCAAGCGATGTCCGCCTGAGAATTTACCTCGGCGAGCCTGGAGTCACGTAAGCCCACACAGCGTGCTGAAGACAACTCGCAACCCCAATGCTTTGTCCATCCAGACGCTCGAAGACGGTGAAAAGTACTTCGACCAACAGGCTCGCCAGATCCATCGGCAGGATCAAATGAAAGCTTTGCACAGACGCGTCCGAGCGCTTGCACTGCATTACCGGCGCCAAGCTCGCTGGACCGGCGTCGCAGTCCTTGTCGCTGTAATGGCATGGTACTTTGGCCGAATAGGCGGGACGATCAACGGAGTCGGGTGGATCTCCGTGGCCCACACTGTACGGCGCAGAGCTGTGGAGTATCTCTCGTCCTTGCTGACTCGTGTATGGTCGTAGCCGCGGACCCAAGGGGAACACGTGTCGTCTATGCTGTACAGTATCTAGGCAGGGTGCAGTTCAGAGACTTTGGACGACACTCTGGCCTCATCGAGCGACTGTCCTGTCGAAAGGTAGCATCAAGGATACTCTGTGTGGCAGATATGGATTGGGTTGCTAAGTCTGCTGGAAGCTATCGTCACTACGAGATTTCTTCTAATCACTCAATGTGGATCGCATCGACTCATTCTGGCAATGCGCTGCTGCACGATGTGCTGTCCGCTCTCCATCGGCGGGCCTTGTCGTAGGCTGCCCAGGGTACAGGTTAGGCGTCAATCGCATGAGTCCAGATGCGCTCTCGAAGCCATAATCTCGTATGACTAGCGAAGCATTGCGGTCCTCGCCGAAGGCCTCGTGTGGTCTCGTATGGCCCCTATGTACTGGTCGAGCTCGTTCGATATACTGCTACCATGCGACCGATAAAGGGATTTGGTCCATGGCCAGCGTGTCTTCGATTATTCGTGGCAGGCGATTGCTCGTACACCGGGGATTTCTTCTGCGACGACACAGCGCAGGACAGCGATTGCCTGTTCTGCTAAGTGGACGACTCGCGCCAGTAGAAACTGGCCATAATAGGGCGATAAAGAGAAGGGTTTATGTTCTGATGAGTGATCAATCTTGTGATGGGCATCGGTCGTGGATCAAGGAATAGCCGCAACTGATGTCAAGTTCTCCGGCCTTCAATGAACAAAAGCTCGTCAGCCGTGATGCCTTACTACGTGGTGCAACACTGCTTCGTGGACCGTAGCGTCCCACGCCGGTCCGAACGATCTCAAGTCTGCACATGTATACAGCCAGCGCCTTGACACGTCGGAGCATTATATCGTTAGCCTGCTTTTGAAGAGGTTTCGGGATGGCGCTGACGCGCTTCCTTCAATACAACCAGGTGCGGCTATGCTAACGAAATAATCGTTCAATGTGTCAACACGTTGGTCAACTACGAGCAGCGAGGATACAGGTTATTTTCTTGCCTCCGCTTCATAACTTACGAAAGACGCAAGGCCAGAGCACGAATAAGCTGTGTGTCAAGGGAATGCACAGGGATATTGAGCCGCCCAGCTGCGTCAACGTTGAGGCAGCTCACCCCGTAGCACGGTATTTGTTGGGACGATCGAAGCACTACGCGCGGAACGGTTTTACACAGCTTCGTGCTACTTCTTTGCCTTGGGCTTCGGCTTCCCTCCCTTGGGCTTAGATTTATTCTTTGCCTGCTTCTCCCTGCCCTTCTCATCTCTAGCCTTGCCGACCATCGTCGCCTTCTTACTCTTCATCCACTGCGCGCCATCTTTTCGGTCATCCTTGTCTTGCAAGCGCTTCTTCTCTTTGTTGGACAGCTTGCATTTCTTCTTCTCGGCCTTCATCACAGGCTCACCGTTCAACACAACCTTGCCCTTATCTCTTGCGGCTTGCTTGTCCTTTTCGCTTTCGAACCATGTCTTTTTAGGTCTCGACATGATCTCGTCCTCGTATCTCGCGATGTTGTCTGCACGAGTGAGGTCTCGATCAGCTTGTGATAGGGCACGCTCCTCTTTCTCTTCGCGCATCACATCTTCGACATCCTGTTCTAGCGCATCCAGCCGTGCCATCCAAGCGTCTACATCGTGCGCCTCGGTCGTGCGTTGCTTGATGATAGCGCCTTGCGCCTTACCTGTCTTCACAGCTGCTTTGACCACCTTTCGATCAGGCTCAGCGGCCAAAGTGCAGGCACAACCCGATCTGCCGGCTCTTGCCGTTCTTCCGATTCTGTGGAGATAGATCTCGTGCGATTGAGGCGCTTCGTAGTTGATGACTGTGTCGATGCCCTTGATATCGAGACCTCGTGATGCAAGATCGGTAGCAAGTAGATACGACGCCTTTCCTGTTCTAAAGGCTTCAATCGAGTTGATACGCTGCTCCTGTGACATGCTGCCGTGAAGCTCCGCTGCCTTCAGCCCACACAGCGCGAAGATGACACGGACACGATGCGCCTCTTTTTTCTGTCTGAAGAAGATGATTGCTCTGTCGGTGTAGACCTACAAACAAAAGCTCGTTAGCTATACCCGAGAACCGCATCCTAGTGGCTCAGAGAATTGTGCTGGGTTCGGGAAAGGCGTGCGCATCGACACATACCTTCTCACAGAGGTACATGAGGTACCCAAGGCGCTTTTGCTCTCTGCCAGGTCTCAGCCTGATGAATTCCTATCAACAAAAGAATGTCAGCTATATTCGAGAACTACGTGCCAGTCTTTCAGCACTCGTGCTAAGTTCGAGACAAGGCGCGCGCATGCATCAGATAACGATGATTTCAAGTCTTCGGTACGTACCTGTGTCAAACCCGAGACCGTCTGCTTCTGCGCATCGACCATTAGTCGGACTGGTCGCTGCAGACCTGATCGTACCAGGTCATCAACTTTCGTCGTCATAGTGGCGGAGAAGAGCATTGTCTGTCGGGACTTTGGAATCTTTGTCAAGATCTCGTTCAACTCGTCTGCGAATCCTTCTTCAAGCATTCGATCGGCCTCGTCCAGTACCAGAATCTCAATAGTGCTGACGTCGAGCGAGCGATAGTTGCGTTCGAGGTCGATGAATCGTCCAGGAGTTGCGATGACAATATCCGGTCGCATCTTGAGCTCCTTGTCCTGCTCCTTGATGCTCAGACCACCCACAGCCATGGCGACTGTGATATCTGTGAAAGCCGCCAGCTTCTTTGCCACGTTGAAGCATTGCAACGCCAGTTCTCGAGTGGGCATCAGGATAGCCACGCGAGTCGTTGCAGTTCGCTTCGGGCGGAATAAAAGTCTCTCCAGGATAGGTATGAGGAATGCTGCCGTTTTACCAGAACCAGTCACGGCCCCACCGACCAAATCGTTTCCTTCCAGCGCGACAGGCACAGCTTTCATCTGGATTGGTGTTGGCTTTTCGAAGCCGACCGACGCCAGGCCTTTCAGGATAGGCCGTGAGAGGTTCATCGAGTGGAAGGCCGTCGCTGTAGGGCCTGGCTTCTTCGATTCTCCATCAGCAAAGAACGCATTTGCCTTCTCTCTTTCTGCGACATCCTCTCCAGCTTCTGAAGCAGAATACGCTTCTTCGTCGTCGGGATGCGCAACAGGCGGTGCGGTCTCCATTCCATCGTCTTTGGCTCCAAGTCCAGCATCCTCGCTATTGCTCTCGTCCTCATCCTCCTCCATGGTATCGTCGATCGCGGTGTGAAATTCTTCCTCTTCCTCTTCACTTCCATCGTCTCCATCCATGTTCAGATCTTCGTCCCCGCTCTCCTCGTCTTCGGCCTCATCCTCATCTTCACCATTTTGCTCGGTGTTTTGCGTCTCGTGCTTTGGTCGTCTCCGCGCAACAAGAGCTTCTATACTGTCGTAGTTCTCCTGCACGCCATTACCCCATGTATCGAGATCGAGCGCAACTGCACCAGCTTCATTTTCGAATTCGAATTCCGAGTCTAGTTCTGTGTCCTCTTGCTTCTGCTTTTTGACTGGAATCTGAACCTTTGTATTGCATTTTCGCTTGTTCGAGGGCGCTGGGGTCACGACTTCCTCCTCGCCGGACTCCTGTGAGACAACAGTTGTATTAGCTCCTTCAAGACTGACTTCCGGTGCAGCTGGTCTTGTGGAGATGCACGCATGCTACACCTACCTCGTCAGATATGTCACCATCCGATAACGTCCCTATCAGATCATCTACAACCATGGCGACGGACAATGCGAATGTGGTAGTGAGGTTGAGTGGTCCAAATCGACGACAAAATTTGGGATGCACATGGAAAGTATCACGCACGCGAGCCTCTTCCGAGATATAGCCGTAGCTATCCCACATTATGAGCATTTACTGTTGTGAATCAGGTGACCAATGGCTGTGTTAGTCAGGACTTGGCACCCACACACTATATTACACTGTTTCTGTAGCTAGATAGTCTTACACCCTATAGTAATTTATAAGGGTTACTAATCTACCCTATCGTTTTAATCTAGAAGCTTATACTTGTTAAATACCTATTTATAATAGGTTATAAGCCCGGGTACTCCTCTACCTATTTATTCTAAAACCTAAATTATTATCGAAGCTCTATTAAGGATTAGCTTACCTTACTAGTAGACCCGACCCTATATCTATTTTACGGATAACTATCTAATCGATTTAAAAACTACTATAGGACATCGGCACTAATTATTATTACCGTAGTATAGTATCTAAAAGAGCTAGACTAGAAACAGAGTTTAGAAACAATACCTCTAGCAACCTAGTAAGGTCTACTAAGAATAACTAGGTACTTAGAAAAGGCGTGTAGTTTTAGGTATAGAAATCTATACTAATTAGCGTACTACTAGAGAAGGATCGAGTTAGATATATTATCTATAACCTAGACTAGGTTAATCTAAAGCATACTCTAAATAGGATAGCTTATTAACAACCCTAAGATACGGCTAAGAATACCTATTACGTTATAAGTAGTTAGAAGTTATAAAATGGGCTTATAAAGGTGTTTCAAAAGCAGGTCGTAGATTGCATGTGTCTAAGCTAGAATTGAAGGGGCTGCTTATAAAAAGGCTATAGGTAACTAATTAATGTCACCTGATTCTTAGCGGCTACTACCTTAGGTTTAATTAGGCTACAGCGCCGGTGTACGCTTAGATCGTAACACACCCCCTTAGCTCGTGCGGCTTATAGGTAAATGAGCTAATCGTATGTAATCGCGTGTACCCTATCCATTACCTATTACCCTACCTACCCACCTTATAACGTTAGGCTTCGTTACTGCGTGCTTATTAGAGCTCTATTGTAAGCTACATAGTAGGGCGCTAAGTTAGCGTTTTAGGTAAGGCTATTGTCCTAGCCTTACATCCCTATTCACAACCTTACTAAGTCCCTCATACTATAGTTAACCTATATAATAGGTTCTAAACGATGTGAATCTTATCCGGTAGGGTAGCTAAGCTATTCTTATAGTACTGAACGGTAAGGCGTGCTATCTCCCTACATTTTAACGGACATATAAGGTTATAGGTTCGAGTCCTAGGGGTTATTATATCTACTGAATTTATTACTTAGCCTATCGTCCGCTTTAATGTCCGCTCTATTATTCTTAATTAAAATCCTAGGTGTTATAGTACGCTGTTACTTCGGCAAATAGGGTGCCTTACTACTATCTAATAACCGCGTATATGTAACTTCGGTTACGGTCTTAGAGAACTCCGCTTCCTACCTTAGGTAGAGATTACTATTTAGCTACGTCCTAGTAGGAACTCTTTTACCTAATGAAAGGTCTTTATAGCTTATAAAGGCCTTATCTTTTTACTTAGGGTAAGGGTAATCCTAGCGACGGTAGTACTATAGGTACTATACGCCTAGCGGGTAGAGATGCTATCTCTAAGTAAGGTAAGGACGATAATAGAGGTATCGATAATGTTATAACGATCGTTATAATATAGTAACGGAGGTAGTGATAGTAATACTACTAGTAGCGAGGTTAATAGTGTTTCGGCGCCTATAATTAGCTACGCCGTTGTAGGTGCTTATACGCTGTACCACTACTAGTAATAGGGGTATTTCTGGTCCTTTTACTATAGGCTAATAGGAGTCCGAGAAACACCTAGTAATAATAGTACTAGGGTAGCGCCGGTGAATAGTGGACGCTTACTCTAGCGGTAGCGGCGCTAGCGGCGCTAGGCGGTAGTACGGAGCCGGTAGAGGAGACAGTAGTACCGAACATACTATATAGCCTCTACCGGTCTATGTTAGTTAAAGAAAGAGGAAGGGTTTAGAACTAAAGAGGTGTTTTTATATAGTCCTACTACTAGTTCCTTCCTGTTTTAGCATAAAAAGGATAAAAGGGAAGTCGTATCTATCCGAATGTAGAAGGAGAGGCATAATGGAAGTAGCGCTTAGTAGTGGCTAATTACTATGTCGTGCATACTATAATGCGCCGAGAAGAGGAGTCCTATAGTTAAAGCCTAGTGCTAGTAACTGTCGAGAAGAGCTACTAGTATAGTAGGCCTACGTATCTTAAGCGTTATTATTACCTCCTAAGGTGATGCGGCTAGTGTTAGTATCTACAGTAGGCGCTAAGGAGCGTAGATCTACGCCTTCCTTAGCTATATTAAGTAGCTTTACGAAGTACTTATACTTTTATAGTAGTAGTAGCTTAGTAAGCCTATCTATAGGTATGTCGTTAGTATTAAGATACCGAATCTCGATATCTCCTCGTTAGTCTCTCTAGCGGAGCTAATAGTAATAGATGTTAACATAGCGTAGCTTAGTATTAAGCTTTTACCCTTACTAGTTAATAAGTCGAATAGTCTAGGTATTATTATAGTATAGGTATGTGCACTAGTTAAACTCGAGATAGATCTCGGCGAAGATGCGTTCCTACTAGATTAGCTCTAATGCCGCTTATAATAGGCTAAGGAGTTCGGCTTCGGTTAAGGACTTAGTAATAGTAATCTACTTAGAGGCTTTATAATCGACTAGTCCGCTAAATAGTATAAAGATCTATCCGCTAGAGCTAGTCCTATCGACGTTTATACCGTAGGAGGCATCTAATACGCTAAAGAATTCATAGTTCTTACCGAGATGTTTAGGCTAACTATGTAGGCTAGTAATATACTTACTAGCGCTATATATAAGGTAGAGGTTCTTAGTCTCTAGGAGGTAGCGTAAGTACTAATCCGTAAGCTTTAGATGTATGTCCGTTAGCTTAGTTAGGTACTACGAGAGTATAGATAGGGAAAAGGCGATGTCTAGGCGTGTATACGTTACTACGAAGTTTAGAGACCTAATGCGTTATTAGTACGTAAGGATCTTTCTAGCGTCTACGACGTAACCCTCGGGCACCGTCTAGTCGAGGTGTTAATCTACTAGTACATTAGTCTTACGTGCGCTAGTAGATATACTAAACTTAGCGGCGAGCTTCTCTATGTAGTCCTCTTATAAGAGCTATAGTAGTCTCTTTTACTGGTCTCGTATTACCTTAATTCCTAAGAACTAGGTTAGATCTCCGAGCTCGTGTATCTCGTATACGTTAAGAAGCTATTACTTAATGTGTGCCGTATAGGCCTTATTCTTACGATAGTAGAGTATAACTAGGTCGTCTACGTAGAAGAAGAACATAACCTTATCGTTATAATAGATACACTTAGAGTCTAATAGGGGAACTAGGCCTAAAGAGGAGAGCGTTGCAGTAAGGGATTTATGCTAAAGGAGAGGGGATTCCTTAAGTCCGTAGAGAGCCTTAACTAGTTTAAGAGCATAGCTAGATCTATCCGATAGTCGGTCGATTCTAGGAGGTGGTTGTAGGTACATAGTATACGGTAGGTCCGAATTTAGAAAGACATTTATAACATTAAACTGTTTAGCTTCTAGGTCGAAGCTCGCGGCTATAGCACAGTAGAGGCGGAACATACTTACTAGCAGTATAGCGGCGTATATATCTAAGTATGTGCCCTATAGATCGCCTCTTACGCATAGCCGGGCCTTAAAGCTCTTTAGTATGCTATACTCATCTAGCTTATACTTATACACCTACTTTAGCGGTAGTAGTAGCTAAAGTCCCTCCTCTTCTTACTAAGTATTATAATCCTTCTCTTACTAAGTTGCCTATTTAAATATACTAGTAGAGATTGCCTTAGTAAACTCCTTAGCTATAGCTTTACGCTATTATTAGGCGAAGCGGTGCTTTATAGCGGCACGGTAGTTTAGAGGTTCGGGCGGAAGGTTATCGCGGTGCATCGACGTAATAGTATTAATACGGCGTAGAGGAGAAAAGTCGCGTATACGTTCGGATCGAAGGACATCGTAGTACTTACGGCCTAGATAACGAGGTCTCTAGCGGATGCCCGCCATCTAGCTAATAACAACGTTAGTAACTATAATATTATGTAGAGTATAGTAGAAGTAGGCCGTTCTAAGCCTCTTCCTAGTATCGGTAAGGGTGTAGTTAGAATTAGGGGAAAAATTATCTATTTAACTAAGTTCTTCGAAGGGGATTGCTAAAGGAGGAGCGGTAGCGACGTCTAGAGTCGTCGAAGCATCTATGTTCGAAGCATCTATATCTACTATAATCTCCTCACGGTCTTCCTCTATAAGTGTATCTATTAATTGCTACTTAAAGTCGTTAATGTACTGTTAAGACGCGTTACTATTAACCGCGTTGTTTTAATAGCTATTATTATAGTCGGAGTTCTCTATGCTCTTATTAGTCAATAGTTCGACCCCGGATTTAACCTAGTCTTGTAAAAGTGTAGGGGTTGTAGCGTTATTTAATAACGGCTAATTAAGTAGCTAGAAACTGCTATTACCTTTAGGTTAGTTAAATGTTACTAGCGCTCGGTGTTATAGCTAGTATAGTTCATGCCTAAGTAGTAATTGTTAATAGGCGTGTTAACGAGGGTTTTAATAGAGCGGCTACTATTAAGCCTATTCTTCTACCCCCTCGGCCTATGCTATGTCCTACTTATAGTAAGCTACATACAGGTCGTAGTACTGTTTAGGCTCTTTAGCCGGTTCTACTATTACGATGTTCTTAATAGGGGTTAAGTAACTAGCAGTAAGAATTAATAGGTCGTAGAACGTAGTCTTATTAAAGAGGACGTCCTTTACCCGCATAACCCTATCTTTCGATGGGTCCCACACCCTATAGATGTTAGTAGAGTCGTAGCCTACAAGGTATCCGATGAGTGCTCGTTCTTTAAGCTTCTTAGTCTTGCCTAGTTAAGTAGTGCCATAAATGTACACGTAGGCTAGGTAGCCGTACACTACTATATAGCCTACATTTAGTACCCTGCCTATTGCCAATTCGAAGGGAGTCTTCTAGCCTTTTAATTGGATTAGTGACGGCTAGAGAATGTAGACGGTAGCTACTATGCATTTATTCTAGAGCTTTTTAGGTAGGCGAGCATAAATGCGGATTGTACGAGACATCGTAATAATAACGCCGCCCGCTCGTTCTACTAGGTCCTAGTTAGACGCGTAGTTAGTAGTGTTATGCCACTTAATTTAATTGTTATTAATAGTTAAGCGGAAGGCTATACTAATAGCTACTTCATTATCGCTATAGAAGTAAATAAACCTACGCCTAATAAAATTGATAAAGCTAAGTAGGCTATTAAAGCAAGCTAATACTAATAGTTAGTCCCTATTCTTAATAGTGAATTAAAAGTGCCTATAGGTATCTAAATCGTAGAAATGAACTAGGTAACGATAACTATTATATACTAGTGTGAACTTAGCTAAGTCTATAGCTACGTGCCTATAGGGAGTCATTACCCTAATTGGCTTAGTCCTATTAAACACTTTATGTACCTTAGCTAGGCCACATACTCTATAATGTATAGTAAGGGGTGCCTTAGGTACATTAGGGTTAATAACTACCCCCTCAACTCTAAACGGAAGCTAGTTAATGCGTTTAGCGCTAATATGGCCGAAGATTTAGTGCCACTAGCGGCCTAAGAGCTTACGGTGTTTAATGGGGGTCCTACTAGACGTTACTACACCTTTAGTGCCCCCTATACTATTTATTACTGCTATAACGGTACGGTCGCCGTTAGAGTCCTAAATAGGCGGTGTTTAGATAGTATTAACCTTACTAATTGTGCTAATAAAGTGCGCTATACGCTACTTCTTAGTAATCTTTAGTAGGATGCTCCCATTATTGCTCGATAGCTATTTATAGACTATCTCTAACTAAGGCGGTAGTCGTCCTATAGAGAGCGCCTTCACGCGGCGGACGACGTAAGTATCTTCGTTACGACGAAGAGAAACTAAGACTCTCTCTCTCGAAAAATACAAGCCTACTCGACTCGAAACAAGAAAAGACAGGTCGGACGAACCGAACGAACGAGATACGCTCAAAATCTACAAACAAGAACTCCGGAACTGCGAGAAGGGAAAGCGACGTACATAGCGTACACGTCGCTCGAACAACGAAGGCGCTGTCTACCTGTCGTCCCGGCAAACCACGTAAACTGCCGGCTGGAACCAAGAGAGGCGTTTAGGGGCGCAAACCACGTATACTGCACGGCTGGAACCAAGAGAGGCCGAGGGGGGGACGACAGCGAGGCCACTGCGACCGAGGAGCTACACTCGAGACCGGAGAACGCGACTGGATTGAAACAGAGGCAACGGGTGTTTCTTGGGATTTTGCTCGGTGCGTACGGGTACGGCCGGCTTGGCTTTTTAAAAACAAGAACGAGACACGGGCGCAAAACTTGTCTCGCCCGGGGCAAGGCGACAAACCGCAATTCTCGACAAGACACGACTACCGGGTACGCGCGTACTACGCCGCAATATATTCGATTTACGGTTCGAATAGCGAGCGTTGCTCGCATCTTTTAAGGAGTTTTTACGTCCGGGGTACGACGGGGCTTTTCTCCTTCTCTCAAATTTTGGTCTCGTTCTCGAGACCCGTGTTGCATAGTCTTTGACTCAAATAGCACGTTAATGGAATAATCAATCAATAACTAAGGCGGTATAACTACCTTAAAGAAGGGGATTGTACTAGTAGGGCGGTGTAGGTCCATCAATTTCTTATTATTATAATAGACTGAATTAGTACGTCCGTGCTACTAAAGTCTAGCCGTCTCTATACGTAAGTGGGAGATAACGTTTATATAAAAGCCTAGGCAATAGGCTACATCTAATAGGGTGAATGGTATCCCCTCTATCTTTATACGAACCTTGCCTAATACGACAATAGGGAATGTCGTAGTTCCGGCTTAGATTAATAATGTGGTTAGGCGCTCTACAATGAATTCTACGCCCTACTAGTTATAGTGATTAATGACATAGGTGTCCGAGCAGTTATCGTATACCTAGTAATCCCTAAAGTTGAAGCTTAATTAGCTTATCGAGCTCGAAAGGATAGTGAGACTAGTGAAGCCGTACGGTGCGGCCTTACCCTTAGTAATTACCTTATCTCGTTCCTTATCCGTGCGCCTATTACGGTTTAATACGCCTAGTAAGCGTTCACTATTATCGCCTAAGCAGTAATTAATAAAGTGCTTCTAGCACTTCTTCTACTACTTAGAGCGCTAATCCTTTAATAGACGCTTCTTAGGGTTAACTACATCGTATAAATAGAGTGTAAGGGCACCTGCTTAGGTAGTACGAAGTTGTTAGACAAGCTATCTAAGAGGTGCGCGAGGCGCGAGAAGTTAATATACAAGCCGAGGCACGCGGGTCGGCCCGGGCCCGGTCACGTAACTCGCCACGTTCACTCGCTGTGCGGCCATGGGCCGTCACACCACCCCCCCCTTCAAAACGGTCACTCCTGTGCACCGTGTCAAGGGAAGTTTGATGTCCATTTCGCTTGTCGCTTCGGTCACAGTCATCGGTTACCTTTGTTGGTGCCATGCCTGGCGGGTCATCATCTTCATACGAGCCGTTGTCTTCTGCCAGAAGAGCCACAGGCACCTGCGCGATCAATTCGCGTGGCCCTCCTGCGGTTACTGGGTTGGACGTAATCATCGCAGCACTGAGGGTGCCCGCGTCATCAGATGGTGCTTCCTCATTCGCAATCCATCCTAGCGGTGGTGTGAAGCCGGCTGGTCTAGGGGCCGTAGGGTGGTTGTGATGGAAGTCGGCGACAGAGGCGGCTGCTGTTGCAATCATAGTCTCTGCGGGCTCCCAAGTTAGCTCGTTATCACCTACCCACTTCACGCAGTACTTGTAGATTGGGACCTTTCCTCCTGCTGGCGCACGCCCTGGCGGCAGCGACCTGTGCGAGTCCACGACTTTCTCCACGTGCCATTCCTGGTGAGACCCATCTTCGTCCTCCACCTCGATTGGCGGAGGCGGAGGGACGACTTGTCCTGTGACTGGGTCGTAGCCTGGTCGCAAGTAATTGGCGTGGAACCCGTCATACAGGTTGCTCAGTGAGTCTGGCAATGCGACTCGATATGTGTCGTGTGGCAGCACTTCCTTGATCGGGTAAGGACCCGCATACTTGTAGTCCAGTTTCTTAGACGGGCGTGTGGTGTGCCAGTTCTTGGTGCTAATGTGCACCATGTCGCCTAACTTGTATGCTGGTGCTATGGTCCTGCGTCGGTTGGCATACTCCGCTTGTGTATCTTGCGCCATTTGCATGGCGTCTCTGAGTGCCTGCCTGAGTTCATTCATCCGGGCTCCGAATGCAGTCGCCGATTGTGCATCGAGGCGTTGCTTGTGTGGCATGAGTTCCAGCGGCAGCATGACTTCTGCGTCTGAATACCTCGGGTTCTTGCCTAGCGTTGCCATGAATGGGGAGAATCCGGTAGATTCTGACACGTGGTCGTTCGCAGTGAACTCTGCTAGAGGCAGCCAATCCGGCCAGTCGTCCTGGGCATAGTTGGTATACGTGCGCAGGTACTTCTCCATGGCCTTGTTCGTGATCTCGCTTTGCCCATCTGTTTGGGGGTGGTAGCCCGTTGACAGCTTGCGCTTGATGCCTAGTAGCTGGCATAGGCGCTTCCAGAATGCGGAAAGCCATTGGGGTCCTCTGTCTGTAACGATCGACTTAGGCAGCCCATGGCGGCTGAACACGTACTTGAGGTAGATGAACGCAATGTACTCTGCGCTCATGTTGAGCACTGGGATCAGATGCCGCTCCTTACTCAGGCGGTCTGTCACTGTGAGAACGTTTTTGTACTTCTGCCCATCTGCGGTGCAGCGTGCTTCGGGCAGCTCGACTACGAAGTCCATTGCGATGTCGTCCCATGTGTCGAGTGGCACTGGCAACGGTGCTAGCAATCCGTGTTCGGCATCCTGCACTGGGTTCACGTTTGTGCACGTCGTGCATCCTTTGCAGAACTCGCGTATGAAGCGTGTCATGCCTGGCCAGATATAGTGGCGTTTCAATAGGGTGTTGGTCTTAGTCTTTCCTGGGTGACCTGCGGCTGGGGCGTCGTGAAATGCTTTCACTATGCGGGCATACACCGTGTTGCCTTCATCATCTTCAGCTGGTTCTGGGACATACAGGCTGTAGCCACCTTCTCTGTTCTTGACGTAGATCATTCCATCTACTGCCATCGCGTGCTTAGGGTCGATCTTGTGCCTGTGGAGCATCTTCACCTTGTCGCCAGCTGCCAGCTGTTGCAGGGCCTCTTGTGGTTCTTGCTGTTCGTATAGGGATCGGATGTCGCGTTGTAGGTCCTCATCCACAACGCCGGTGGCTTCCGATGCCGCGAGTTGTAGGATTCTGCTGGCTAACAAGTTCGGCATAAACAATTCGGGTCCTAGCAACACGCGATGCTGCTGCGTGTGCCGGGGATCATCCTCGTCCTTGCGTATCGCATCTTGTGAGCGGCGGGTAAGGCTATCGGGCTTGCCTCCCTGCACTCCTGGTCTGTAGATGATCTTGAAGTGGAATTGCGATAGGAATTCTGCCCAGCGTGCTTGGCGCCGGTTGAGTTCCTTCGTGGTCATGAAGTACTCAAGGTTCTTGTGGTCTGAGTAGACGAGCACTGGCTTGCCACTTGGGTCGGCCAGGAAGTTCTCGCAATCGCTGCCCACGCAGTCCTTGTCATCGATGTCACCTGCTGCCAGCTCAGGACGCCATTCTTCGAACGCTTTGACAATAGCGAGCAACTCTTTGTCATAGATGTCGTAGTTGCATTCCTGGGGTGACATCTTCTTAGACAGATATGCCACTGGTCTCAAGATGCCATTATGACGTTGGGAGAGGACCGCTGCGGTGACGAAGTCCGAAGCGTCAGTCTCAAGCACTGTCTCCAGCCCATGCTGGAAGACTGCGAGGATTTCTCCTTCTGCATCGGTGAATGCTTTCTTGAGGCCGTCGAACGCTGCTTGGCACTCTGCCGTCCATTGCCATGGCACGTCTTTCTTGGTGAGGCGGGTAAGCGGCAGTGTTATCTTGCTGTAGTTCTTGATGAATCGTCGATAGAAGCCAGCGAATCCGTTGAATGCAAGCACATCCGTGACATTACGAGGTGTTTCCCATTCTTGCACTGCTCTCACCTTCTCCGGGCACATGGAGATGCCGTCCTTGCCAATAATAAGGCCAAGGTACTTGGTCGATTGGGTGTGGAATTCACACTTCTTGATATCAAGTTGCAGGCCTGCGTCTCTGCAGCGCCCTAGCACCTTCTTCACATGTCCAATGTGCTCTTCAAGCGTGTCGCTAAAGATGAGGATATCATCTAGATAGGCTGATGCAAAGTCATCTAGGAACTCCCGTAGCGTGTCGTTCACATAAGCTTGGAACGTTCCTGGGGCGTTGCATAGGCCGAATGGCATGACTAGACATTCGAACTGCCCATAGCGGGTAGTGAACGCTGTCATCCACTCATGCCCCTTTGCGATGCGGATGCGGTTGAATGCTGCAATCACATCTAGCTTCGTAAACCACTTCTTTCCTGCGATGCGGTTCAAGGTGTCCTGCATCAGGGGAATAGGGTATCTTGACTTGATGGTAAGTGCATTGAGGGCTCTGTAATCAACACATACTCTCAACCCACCTCCTGGCTTCTTGACGATAAGGCACGGAGATGCAGCATCGGCGCGGCCTTCATTCTTGCGGATCTTGCCTTGGGCGATCTGTTCGTCAGTCCAGTGCTTGATGATCTCGTCTTCTTGCTTAGACATGCGGTATGGTCGCTTGAAGGGTGGCACGGCATCGGGTTTCAGCTTGATCTCATGGTCAATCCCAGGCCGGTGTGGCGGAAGCTCTTCTGAAGCCTTCTTCGAGAAGCAATCAGCGAACTCGTGGTATGTTGGCATAAGGTGGTCCTTTGGATCGATCTCTTGGTCGTTGACTTTCATGAACTTGTCCACGTCTGCTTGTGCGTGCATCTTGCAGGAACGGAGTGTTGGGGCTACACGTTCTGATGCTGGTATGAATGCAGCGGCACGCGCGTTCAGCCTTGAGATCGTCTTTTCGTCTGACAGCATCTTACAGTTGCCTCCAGCAACTGTCTTCATGTTGTGCGCCGTCATGGCGCAAGCGGCAAGCGAGTCGCCCGCTCGCTGCTGCTCCACCTTGGGGTCATAGACATACATCAGGTGAACTTGCGCGCCCTTTTGCTTGGCGAGGCGCACGAAGTAGTCTGCATTGACTTCTTTGATGTCGATGTTCTTCTTAGGCTCTTCTGCTTGTTGAGCTGCGGCTTCGGCAGCTGCTGCTACTGCTGCTGCCACAGCGGCCTTTGCTTCCTTTGCTTCGAGTCTCTTAGCAGCCCGGCGAACTTTTCCAGGGCCGCGCGTTGTCATGCGCTTGATGGTGTCTTCGCCGTCAGCCGGCAGTGGCAGACGGGCGTGCTGCCAAGTGACATCTCCTTCGTCATCTTCTTCCACGGTTGCCGAGCGGTACTTGCTAGGAAGCTCCTCGTGGGTCTGGAACGTAAGGACTGGGTTCTGGTCTTGATCATTGACTGACTGCACCCACGTCGCTTCCTTTCCGGACAGGCAGTTGTCCTTGCAGTGTTGAGAATCGAGCGTCATAGTGCCGGACTCATAATGCAGGCCTGGTTGATGCTTGTCGTGCCATGGTCTCCCCAAGACGATGTCGTATTCGAGGTTGGTGAGCCAGGCATTGATCACTTCGGAGTGCCCGTTGATCTCTAGGGTGAGCTCCGTACGGTATTCGATCATTTGCTTTGCAGTGGACATGTCGGCGAGGCCCAGTGCCAATGGGCTGTCCAGCTTCGAGAGTGGCAGGTCATTCTTTCGCGCATATACGATGTCAACGTAGTTTGAATTGGCTCCGTCATCAAGGAATGAGAATGCATATTTTCCATTCGCTGTGCAAGGCACCACTAGGTGTGATCCTATTACAGGGTTGTGCTCTATGTGCACCATTCGTAAGGAATGGGATGATATTCTGAGATCACCTTCCCCAATCCCTTCTGACTTCGGCCTTGACGTTGACGTGTTCGTATCCAGTCCACTGGTTGTTGCGCTCAACGAGTGGACTAGGCTTTTTCCGACTGGGTAGTCGGGCGCGGTGGCATCTGGTAGTTCCAGAGCTCACACTCCTTGTCGGTCAGCTGGTGACCTGGCTTGCGGCACTTCTTGCACAGTCTCTCCTTCATGCAACGCTCAGTCTCAGCGTCGTCAAGAAGAGTGAGGTGCTTGAACTCAGCTGGGCGAGAGTCCCATGGCAGGCGGTCCACCTTGCGGCGATTCTTTGAGCCGCCTCCGCCAGATCCGGCTGGAGTGGTGCCGTTGGGCTTGTCGTCCTTCTTGTCGTCCTTCTTGTCGTCCTTCTTGGCCGTAGACTTCTTCTTCGGGTGAAGAGTCTCGGCGACCTTGAAATCCTCCTCAGCCTTGAACAGGGCATCGACTGCTTCGCTGAGGGTCTTAGGGTTTGCTTGCTGATAGCGGATCAGATAGCGGTAGTTGAGCTTGCGCATGAGGTTGTCCATAGCGTCTTCTCCGGTCATGCGCATCAAGTTGGCATAACGGCGCCACTCGCGGTAGAGTTCGGCGAAGGAGTCCTTGGAGTTGTCCTCTGGCTGCTTCAACACAGCCATGTTGTCGCGAGCGCGGCCGACGGGGTTGCGATCGCCGTACCACTCGATGAGAGACTTCATCATCTTGTTGACTGATGAATACGGGCGCTCGCTTCCGCTCATGATGCCTGCGATGGATGGAACCTTCGGGTTGAGCAGCGCCCAAGCGCCTCCGTCGGTGTAATCCAGTATGAACTTGAGCACGGCATCCTTGTCACGGAACGTGGTGGCGGCGAGCTTGGTCTCCAGTGCGCTGAGCCACTTCTCAAGCGATGGTCCCTTCAGGTCGCCTTCCTTGCTGAGGTCGCCTTGAAACTTATGCTTGGGGCCTTCGACACTTCGGTCCGTCTTCCAAGGACGATCGAGTGACTCGTCGATGTCCAGGATGTTGTTGAAGTTGATCTTGGTGACCTTCTTGGTCTTCTTGGACTTGCGGCGGCGAGCGCGGCGGTCATCGTCTGAGGACTCGTCGCTGCTACTGTTGCTGCTGCTGTCACTGCTATCCGGATCGTATCTCGGCTTCCTGCTCTTGCGCTGCTTGCCAGCCCTGTCCTTCTTGCTAACCTCTTCACCTGACTCATCGGATGAGTCTCCGCCGCTGGACTGCTTGCCAGTCCTGCCTTGGTCCTTCGGCGGTGATGGCTCTCTTCCAGCACGTCGACGAGAGATGGAACGTGAGAGCGAGGAGCGACGATCCTTGCCTCGTGCTTCGGTGCGCCCACGCTGCTCGGCTGCTTCGAGCTCCTTAGCATGCGCGTTGCGAAGGGCTTGGATGTCGCGCTCGTGATCGGCAACGGCTTCTTCGTAGTTGTCCACTTCACGCTCCAGCTCTCCAATGCGAGCCTCTCGCTCCTTGACCCAGACCATTGCTTGCTTGGCATGCTCGTACGCTTTCTGGGAGTCAGTTGGAATGGGCAGGGCCTTAAGTGCATCGAGTTCGATCTTGACGGTGTCCAGGTCCTTGATAACTGTCTCGCGCTCAGCGCTGGCGGTGTCACGATCGGCGGTGACTTTAGCCAGGTGGTCGCGCAGGTCCTTTTGCTGGGCATCGGAGGCCTTCAGTAACTTGTCCAAGTCCGACACCTGCTTCTTCGCATCCCCGAGATCCTTTTGAACCTTGTCGAGTTCCTTCTGAACTTTGTCTCCATATTCTTGGCTCTGGTGACAGCTCGTGTACAACATCTCTGCAAGCTTCGAGACGTTGCGGTATTCCTGTTCGCCGCGGCGGAGGATGAAGTGGATGGCGGGAGGTGCGGAAACGTCGCTGCCGTACAGCTTCTCGAACTTCTCGATATCGAGTTGAGTGAGGGACTTGAGTGTCGCTCGATAGGTCTTCGCGACTTGTTGTGCTTCCTCGGCTCCCTCTTCTGCTTCGTCCGTCGCTGCATCGTCCATGTAGTCCACGGCTACCATAGCCTCCTTGCCTTCTTCCTCGATGATCTCGTCGTCGTGTAGGAAATCGCTGATGTTGAGGTATGGCTGTGGATCAGTGACGGGCTTGCCTAGTTCAATCATCTTCTGATACTGGCGGTCTTGTTCTTGCTCTTGCGTCGCATCGCGACCTTGAGTCTGTGTGTTGAGCACCGACTCGCGTTGCACCACTGGTCGCATTGCCAGCAGCGACTGGCGTCCATTCTAACGCACCATCTCGTTACCTTGGGCGCGATGGGGTGTCGCGCTTGTTGACTTGGGGTGTTGACTTTAACTTGGGCACGTCTTCTCTGCGTGCGTTTGTTGACTTAACTTGAGTGCGTTTGTCGTCGCACTTTTCTTGGAGTCGCACTCGGCCTGTGGACTCAACGCGCTTGTCGCGTTACTTGATCTGCCCTTCGCAGATCCTTCGCAGCTTGTCTGCGGAAAAGAATGGTCTAACAAAGTGTAAGGGCACCTGCTTAGGTAGTACGAAGTTGTTAGACAAGCTATCTAAGAGGTGCGCGAGGCGCGAGAAGTTAATATACAAGCCGAGGCACGCGGGTCGGCCCGGGCCCGGTCACGTAACTCGCCACGTTCACTCGCTGTGCGGCCATGGGCCGTCACACCACCCCCCCCTTCAAAACGGTCACTCCTGTGCACCGTGTCAAGGGAAGTTTGATGTCCATTTCGCTTGTCGCTTCGGTCACAGTCATCGGTTACCTTTGTTGGTGCCATGCCTGGCGGGTCATCATCTTCATACGAGCCGTTGTCTTCTGCCAGAAGAGCCACAGGCACCTGCGCGATCAATTCGCGTGGCCCTCCTGCGGTTACTGGGTTGGACGTAATCATCGCAGCACTGAGGGTGCCCGCGTCATCAGATGGTGCTTCCTCATTCGCAATCCATCCTAGCGGTGGTGTGAAGCCGGCTGGTCTAGGGGCCGTAGGGTGGTTGTGATGGAAGTCGGCGACAGAGGCGGCTGCTGTTGCAATCATAGTCTCTGCGGGCTCCCAAGTTAGCTCGTTATCACCTACCCACTTCACGCAGTACTTGTAGATTGGGACCTTTCCTCCTGCTGGCGCACGCCCTGGCGGCAGCGACCTGTGCGAGTCCACGACTTTCTCCACGTGCCATTCCTGGTGAGACCCATCTTCGTCCTCCACCTCGATTGGCGGAGGCGGAGGGACGACTTGTCCTGTGACTGGGTCGTAGCCTGGTCGCAAGTAATTGGCGTGGAACCCGTCATACAGGTTGCTCAGTGAGTCTGGCAATGCGACTCGATATGTGTCGTGTGGCAGCACTTCCTTGATCGGGTAAGGACCCGCATACTTGTAGTCCAGTTTCTTAGACGGGCGTGTGGTGTGCCAGTTCTTGGTGCTAATGTGCACCATGTCGCCTAACTTGTATGCTGGTGCTATGGTCCTGCGTCGGTTGGCATACTCCGCTTGTGTATCTTGCGCCATTTGCATGGCGTCTCTGAGTGCCTGCCTGAGTTCATTCATCCGGGCTCCGAATGCAGTCGCCGATTGTGCATCGAGGCGTTGCTTGTGTGGCATGAGTTCCAGCGGCAGCATGACTTCTGCGTCTGAATACCTCGGGTTCTTGCCTAGCGTTGCCATGAATGGGGAGAATCCGGTAGATTCTGACACGTGGTCGTTCGCAGTGAACTCTGCTAGAGGCAGCCAATCCGGCCAGTCGTCCTGGGCATAGTTGGTATACGTGCGCAGGTACTTCTCCATGGCCTTGTTCGTGATCTCGCTTTGCCCATCTGTTTAGGGGTGGTAGCCCGTTGACAGCTTGCGCTTGATGCCTAGTAGCTGGCATAGGCGCTTCCAGAATGCGGAAAGCCATTGGGGTCCTCTGTCTGTAACGATCGACTTAGGCAGCCCATGGCGGCTGAACACGTACTTGAGGTAGATGAACGCAATGTACTCTGCGCTCATGTTGAGCACTGGGATCAGATGCCGCTCCTTACTCAGGCGGTCTGTCACTGTGAGAACGTTTTTGTACTTCTGCCCATCTGCGGTGCAGCGTGCTTCGGGCAGCTCGACTACGAAGTCCATTGCGATGTCGTCCCATGTGTCGAGTGGCACTGGCAACGGTGCTAGCAATCCGTGTTCGGCATCCTGCACTGGGTTCACGTTTGTGCACGTCGTGCATCCTTTGCAGAACTCGCGTATGAAGCGTGTCATGCCTGGCCAGATATAGTGGCGTTTCAATAGGGTGTTGGTCTTAGTCTTTCCTGGGTGACCTGCGGCTGGGGCGTCGTGAAATGCTTTCACTATGCGGGCATACACCGTGTTGCCTTCATCATCTTCAGCTGGTTCTGGGACATACAGGCTGTAGCCACCTTCTCTGTTCTTGACGTAGATCATTCCATCTACTGCCATCGCGTGCTTAGGGTCGATCTTGTGCCTGTGGAGCATCTTCACCTTGTCGCCAGCTGCCAGCTGTTGCAGGGCCTCTTGTGGTTCTTGCTGTTCGTATAGGGATCGGATGTCGCGTTGTAGGTCCTCATCCACAACGCCGGTGGCTTCCGATGCCGCGAGTTGTAGGATTCTGCTGGCTAACAAGTTCGGCATAAACAATTCGGGTCCTAGCAACACGCGATGCTGCTGCGTGTGCCGGGGATCATCCTCGTCCTTGCGTATCGCATCTTGTGAGCGGCGGGTAAGGCTATCGGGCTTGCCTCCCTGCACTCCTGGTCTGTAGATGATCTTGAAGTGGAATTGCGATAGGAATTCTGCCCAGCGTGCTTGGCGCCGGTTGAGTTCCTTCGTGGTCATGAAGTACTCAAGGTTCTTGTGGTCTGAGTAGACGAGCACTGGCTTGCCACTTGGGTCGGCCAGGAAGTTCTCGCAATCGCTGCCCACGCAGTCCTTGTCATCGATGTCACCTGCTGCCAGCTCAGGACGCCATTCTTCGAACGCTTTGACAATAGCGAGCAACTCTTTGTCATAGATGTCGTAGTTGCATTCCTGGGGTGACATCTTCTTAGACAGATATGCCACTGGTCTCAAGATGCCATTATGACGTTGGGAGAGGACCGCTGCGGTGACGAAGTCCGAAGCGTCAGTCTCAAGCACTGTCTCCAGCCCATGCTGGAAGACTGCGAGGATTTCTCCTTCTGCATCGGTGAATGCTTTCTTGAGGCCGTCGAACGCTGCTTGGCACTCTGCCGTCCATTGCCATGGCACGTCTTTCTTGGTGAGGCGGGTAAGCGGCAGTGTTATCTTGCTGTAGTTCTTGATGAATCGTCGATAGAAGCCAGCGAATCCGTTGAATGCAAGCACATCCGTGACATTACGAGGTGTTTCCCATTCTTGCACTGCTCTCACCTTCTCCGGGCACATGGAGATGCCGTCCTTGCCAATAATAAGGCCAAGGTACTTGGTCGATTGGGTGTGGAATTCACACTTCTTAATATCAAGTTGCAGGCCTGCGTCTCTGCAGCGCCCTAGCACCTTCTTCACATGTCCAATGTGCTCTTCAAGCGTGTCGCTAAAGATGAGGATATCATCTAGATAGGCTGATGCAAAGTCATCTAGGAACTCCCGTAGCGTGTCGTTCACATAAGCTTGGAACGTTCCTGGGGCGTTGCATAGGCCGAATGGCATGACTAGACATTCGAACTGCCCATAGCGGGTAGTGAACGCTGTCATCCACTCATGCCCCTTTGCGATGCGGATGCGGTTGAATGCTGCAATCACATCTAGCTTCGTAAACCACTTCTTTCCTGCGATGCGGTTCAAGGTGTCCTGCATCAGGGGAATAGGGTATCTTGACTTGATGGTAAGTGCATTGAGGGCTCTGTAATCAACACATACTCTCAACCCACCTCCTGGCTTCTTGACGATAAGGCACGGAGATGCAGCATCGGCGCGGCCTTCATTCTTACGGATCTTGCCTTGGGCGATCTGTTCGTCAGTCCAGTGCTTGATGATCTCGTCTTCTTGCTTAGACATGCGGTATGGTCGCTTGAAGGGTGGCACGGCATCGGGTTTCAGCTTGATCTCATGGTCAATCCCAGGCCGGTGTGGCGGAAGCTCTTCTGAAGCCTTCTTCGAGAAGCAATCAGCGAACTCGTGGTATGTTGGCATAAGGTGGTCCTTTGGATCGATCTCTTGGTCGTTGACTTTCATGAACTTGTCCACGTCTGCTTGTGCGTGCATCTTGCAGGAACGGAGTGTTGGGGCTACACGTTCTGATGCTGGTATGAATGCAGCGGCACGCGCGTTCAGCCTTGAGATCGTCTTTTCGTCTGACAGCATCTTACAGTTGCCTCCAGCAACTGTCTTCATGTTGTGCGCCGTCATGGCGCAAGCGGCAAGCGAGTCGCCCGCTCGCTGCTGCTCCACCTTGGGGTCATAGACATACATCAGGTGAACTTGCGCGCCCTTTTGCTTGGCGAGGCGCACGAAGTAGTCTGCATTGACTTCTTTGATGTCGATGTTCTTCTTAGGCTCTTCTGCTTGTTGAGCTGCGGCTTCGGCAGCTGCTGCTACTGCTGCTGCCACAGCGGCCTTTGCTTCCTTTGCTTCGAGTCTCTTAGCAGCCCGGCGAACTTTTCCAGGGCCGCGCGTTGTCATGCGCTTGATGGTGTCTTCGCCGTCAGCCGGCAGTGGCAGACGGGCGTGCTGCCAAGTGACATCTCCTTCGTCATCTTCTTCCACGGTTGCCGAGCGGTACTTGCTAGGAAGCTCCTCGTGGGTCTGGAACGTAAGGACTGGGTTCTGGTCTTGATCATTGACTGACTGCACCCACGTCGCTTCCTTTCCGGACAGGCAGTTGTCCTTGCAGTGTTGAGAATCGAGCGTCATAGTGCCGGACTCATAATGCAGGCCTGGTTGATGCTTGTCGTGCCATGGTCTCCCGAAGACGATGTCGTATTCGAGGTTGGTGAGCCAGGCATTGATCACTTCGGAGTGCCCGTTGATCTCCAGGGTGAGCTCCGTACGGTATTCGATCATTTGCTTTGCAGTGGACATGTCGGCGAGGCCCAGTGCCAATGGGCTGTCCAGCTTCGAGAGTGGCAGGTCATTCTTTCGCGCATATACGATGTCAACGTAGTTTGAATTGGCTCCGTCATCAAGGAATGAGAATGCATATTTTCCATTCGCTGTGCAAGGCACCACTAGGTGTGATCCTATTACAGGGTTGTGCTCTATGTGCACCATTCGTAAGGAATGGGATGATATTCTGAGATCACCTTCCCCAATCCCTTCTGACTTCGGCCTTGACGTTGACGTGTTCGTATCCAGTCCACTGGTTGTTGCGCTCAACGAGTGGACTAGGCTTTTTCCGACTGGGTAGTCGGGCGCGGTGGCATCTGGTAGTTCCAGAGCTCACACTCCTTGTCGGTCAGCTGGTGACCTGGCTTGCGGCACTTCTTGCACAGTCTCTCCTTCATGCAACGCTCAGTCTCAGCGTCGTCAAGAAGAGTGAGGTGCTTGAACTCAGCTGGGCGAGAGTCCCATGGCAGGCGGTCCACCTTGCGGCGATTCTTTGAGCCGCCTCCGCCAGATCCGGCTGGAGTGGTGCCGTTGGGCTTGTCGTCCTTCTTGTCGTCCTTCTTGTCGTCCTTCTTGGCCGTAGACTTCTTCTTCGGGTGAAGAGTCTCGGCGACCTTGAAATCCTCCTCAGCCTTGAACAGGGCATCGACTGCTTCGCTGAGGGTCTTAGGGTTTGCTTGCTGATAGCGGATCAGATAGCGGTAGTTGAGCTTGCGCATGAGGTTGTCCATAGCGTCTTCTCCGGTCATGCGCATCAAGTTGGCATAACGGCGCCACTCGCGGTAGAGTTCGGCGAAGGAGTCCTTGGAGTTGTCCTCTGGCTGCTTCAACACAGCCATGTTGTCGCGAGCGCGGCCGACGGGGTTGCGATCGCCGTACCACTCGATGAGAGACTTCATCATCTTGTTGACTGATGAATACGGGCGCTCGCTTCCGCTCATGATGCCTGCGATGGATGGAACCTTCGGGTTGAGCAGCGCCCAAGCGCCTCCGTCGGTGTAATCCAGTATGAACTTGAGCACGGCATCCTTGTCACGGAACGTGGTGGCGGCGAGCTTGGTCTCCAGTGCGCTGAGCCACTTCTCAAGCGATGGTCCCTTCAGGTCGCCTTCCTTGCTGAGGTCGCCTTGAAACTTATGCTTGGGGCCTTCGACACTTCGGTCCGTCTTCCAAGGACGATCGAGTGACTCGTCGATGTCCAGGATGTTGTTGAAGTTGATCTTGGTGACCTTCTTGGTCTTCTTGGACTTGCGGCGGCGAGCGCGGCGGTCATCGTCTGAGGACTCGTCGCTGCTACTGTTGCTGCTGCTGTCACTGCTATCCGGATCGTATCTCGGCTTCCTGCTCTTGCGCTGCTTGCCAGCCCTGTCCTTCTTGCTAACCTCTTCACCTGACTCATCGGATGAGTCTCCGCCGCTGGACTGCTTGCCAGTCCTGCCTTGGTCCTTCGGCGGTGATGGCTCTCTTCCAGCACGTCGACGAGAGATGGAACGTGAGAGCGAGGAGCGACGATCCTTGCCTCGTGCTTCGGTGCGCCCACGCTGCTCGGCTGCTTCGAGCTCCTTAGCATGCGCGTTGCGAAGGGCTTGGATGTCGCGCTCGTGATCGGCAACGGCTTCTTCGTAGTTGTCCACTTCACGCTCCAGCTCTCCAATGCGAGCCTCTCGCTCCTTGACCCAGACCATTGCTTGCTTGGCATGCTCGTACGCTTTCTGGGAGTCAGTTGGAATGGGCAGGGCCTTAAGTGCATCGAGTTCGATCTTGACGGTGTCCAGGTCCTTGATAACTGTCTCGCGCTCAGCGCTGGCGGTGTCACGATCGGCGGTGACTTTAGCCAGGTGGTCGCGCAGGTCCTTTTGCTGGGCATCGGAGGCCTTCAGTAACTTGTCCAAGTCCGACACCTGCTTCTTCGCATCCCCGAGATCCTTTTGAACCTTGTCGAGTTCCTTCTGAACTTTGTCTCCATATTCTTGGCTCTGGTGACAGCTCGTGTACAACATCTCTGCAAGCTTCGAGACGTTGCGGTATTCCTGTTCGCCGCGGCGGAGGATGAAGTGGATGGCGGGAGGTGCGGAAACGTCGCTGCCGTACAGCTTCTCGAACTTCTCGATATCGAGTTGAGTGAGGGACTTGAGTGTCGCTCGATAGGTCTTCGCGACTTGTTGTGCTTCCTCGGCTCCCTCTTCTGCTTCGTCCGTCGCTGCATCGTCCATGTAGTCCACGGCTACCATAGCCTCCTTGCCTTCTTCCTCGATGATCTCGTCGTCGTGTAGGAAATCGCTGATGTTGAGGTATGGCTGTGGATCAGTGACGGGCTTGCCTAGTTCAATCATCTTCTGATACTGGCGGTCTTGTTCTTGCTCTTGCGTCGCATCGCGACCTTGAGTCTGTGTGTTGAGCACCGACTCGCGTTGCACCACTGGTCGCATTGCCAGCAGCGACTGGCGTCCATTCTGACGCACCATCTCGTTACCTTGGGCGCGATGGGGTGTCGCGCTTGTTGACTTGGGGTGTTGACTTTAACTTGGGCACGTCTTCTCTGCGTGCGTTTGTTGACTTAACTTGAGTGCGTTTGTCGTCGCACTTTTCTTGGAGTCGCACTCGGCCTGTGGACTCAACGCGCTTGTCGCGTTACTTGATCTGCCCTTCGCAGATCCTTCGCAGCTTGTCTGCGGAAAAGAATGGTCTAACAAAGTGTAAGGGCACCTGCTTAGGTAGTACGAAGTTGTTAGACAAGCTATCTAAGAGGTGCGCGAGGCGCGAGAAGTTAATATACAAGCCGAGGCACGCGGGTCGGCCCGGGCCCGGTCACGTAACTCGCCACGTTCACTCGCTGTGCGGCCATGGGCCGTCACATAGAGGTTCTTATAATAACTCTCCTTAGGCTCGCCGGTAATGTTCTAGTAGCCGCTTAGCCTATCGTTATTATTACTGCTCTTTCCTTTATTTACACCGTTACTACAGTTACGACTCTTATCGCCGCGGCTACGACGACGGTCGTTATTATTATTATCGTTCCTACCGACTGTGCCTACTATAGGCGCTAGTAGTAGAGGCTCGTCCTCTACTAAGGGTTCGCCTATAAAGGTTGCGAAGACTAATCGACCGTTCGTAGTAACTAGGGTAGTGTCGCGTATCTATTCGAGGTATCGCTCGGTAAGCTTACTAAGCGAGAGCTTATTACGCTTCTACTCGTTATATAGTAATACTCTATAGGTAGGAGTTTTCTACTATATCGCAAGTAGGAAGTGTCGTAGTAGGTCTCCGTACTCGGTATAGTTACAATCTAGCATCTTAGTCTATAGCACTAGCTAGTCTAAACACTAGTCGTCGACCCTTCGGGCCTAGCTCTTCTAAAGCCTATTTAGCTCTAGTGTAAGCTATCGCTTACGTAATATGTCGTTTAGTCCGTACTAATTCTTTAGAGCCTAGACCTTACCTCTAAGGGTGCGTTTACTATACATTAGCTCCTAGCCTAGCTCTATAGTAGTCCTAATTAGGTAGGTAACTAATTTAGACCTTACGGACGTAAAGATGTTATACATCCGCTACCTACGGTCGGCGTCTAACTAGCGGAGCTTAATAAGCTCCTTATCTTTAGCCGTAGCGTCTTTAGTAGTATATACTAATTGGATTTGCTCGAACGTTAAGTATACCGGCTCTATTAGCTCGGCGGTAGTATCGTTCGGATCTACATACTTCTAGATGTTTAGAGACTTAGCGTAGAGCTCTAACTAACGGTTAAACTTGTCCCATTAGTTATAACTCTAAAGAACGATAGTAGCGTGCGGTAAAGTACCGGTACTACCGGGTATCTCGGTAGTCGCTATAACGGTATTAATGGGCCTAATGAAAGTTCCTATAGGTCTACTGGGATTACTGCACTACTATGCAATAGTTATTAATAGGATAATGATAGATCCCACTAGTTTTTAATAACGATGCAAAATCTACTCTAGGGCTTCGTTTTATGTAGCGAACGTTAGTAAGCGCCTATCGGGCTCATAACTATTACGTTACAAGTGGTTGGAAGTTATGAAATAGGCTTATAAAGGTGTTTTAAAAGCAGGTCGTAGATTATATGTGTCTAAGCTAGAATTGAAGGGGCTGCTTATAAAAAGGCTACAGGTAACTAATTAATATTACCTAATTCTTAGCGGCTACTGCCTTAGGTTTAATTAGGCTATAGCGCCGGTGCACGCTTAGATCGTGACAATACCTAGAATAAGACTACTACCTAGAATAAAGCTCCTTAGGACATAACTAGTAGTATAGGATATAAAGCTACCTATAAGCGATAGAAGAAAGAGGATATATAATCTTTTAGTATTATTATAGCTAGATTAGACTCTATCCTAAGGCTAAACTTTAGAGATATAGATAAGTTAGCTAAGGAATTATATAATTTAATTAAGGTAATATATAAGCTAGTTATTATAATTAATCTATATAACACTCTAAAGGTAGTATTAACGACTAATAGGTTGTATTAACCTTAGGTTTAGAGGGGGTCCCTTAGGTTCAACTTGCCCTAATTTCATTTAGGTTTAATTAGACATTTAGGTAAGCTAGTAGGACCTAGTATAGCTATTAAGGAATATACTACGTAGCTAAGCATTGTAAGCGTAGCATTAAGGTAACAATTCAATTTATACCTCTCGAGTAGAGGGCATAGGGGTTTAGTGTTAAGGGGATGTCGTAATGTATAGCACGCCTACGACCTACTAGTCGTAGAACTAATTCTTGCCTTTTGTTTAAGACGTATCGCGCGTCGTAAGGTGTACTTATGCGTGTTACGTGCGGCTTAGCAGCCGGTCGCGACCGTATGTTATATGTAAGGCTATATGTAGGGGTTAGCTACTAGGCTGCCCCTTACAATTGCCTCCCCTCCCGTGCGAGCTATCCTTAGCTCGCTAGTTGCTACGTAGAGGCTCCTATGTACTTCTAGAACTATAGTTACTATACGGCCTATATACGGGTTGCGTGCGTGTCGTTATGTAGGTATAGGTAAGTAAGGCTTAGTTACTATACCGACGTAGCTAGTTAGGGGCATAAAACTCTAGCCTAACCTAGCCCTTTCTTAGCACGCTCCCTAGCTTATTACCTTCGCTACACTACTACTACGTACCCGTACCGTACTATTATCGTAAGCGCCTTACTAGCATTATTATTATTATTATTATTATTATGTCTACCGTGCCCTCCTCGCCGCTATTCTCTAGCCGCTCCGCCTCCTCTAGTAGTACTAGTAGCGATAGCACTACTAGCGCCGTAGAAGACGAGCGCCGCTAGGCGGCTCTAGTGCGCGACGCCCCTAGAACGCCTAGTAGTCGCAAGCGACTAGTATTACCCTCGTAGCCACTAACGCCCTCGCTAGCTACTAAGCTCTCGTAGAGAATTAATATATGCATGCGGTGCCTCCCGTACTTCGTTAGGGGTAAGTCTCTACGCGTGTCGCCTACGATTCGTATACTAACCACTTACTAGACGAGGCCGATAACTGTAATAGTGTTACTACCGGCGAGCTCCTAAAGAAGTGTAGCCACTATAGGCGTAGTAAACATAGCTACGTGCCTAACACTAGCTACGCTATCGCCTCGCTAGTAAGCCGCCTACGCGCCGCGCGGTCCTAGCGCGACTTCCTTACGGCTATAATGGGCTAGGCGCCTATAGACCTCTAGTAGTAGGAGCTAGTAGAGCAGATCCGCCTATGTGCCTAGCTAGGTAACGACATTAAGGAGGTAAGTCGCTACTTCGCTCGTGCGAGTCGACTACTACTCTCGGGGGAGGGCTCTAGTACGTCCCCTATACTTCGGCTAACCCTTTCTATAGGCTATTAGGCAGTTTAATACCTATAAGCATAAGCGTGCCGGGGAGACCCGTATGCGTGCCTCCGCCGCCGCCGCTACTACTGCCGCCGCCCCCGCCGCCGAAGCCCTCGCGCTCTAGTAGGAGTAGAACCGCGCCCTTAATAAGCTATTCGAACTCGGCCGCGCCGTAAGTTGTATGTTCCTCGCCTACGTATACCCTACTAACCGTAGTCCTAGTTCCTATAGGCGTAGAACATCGACACTACCGCCGCCGACTAGGCATTCTTGCCTAAGTCACTACGTAACGACAACTAAGGCGCTCGCCTTACACGCTACTCGCGGGCTCCTCGCCTACTACTACTCTACGTAGCCCCTAGTAGGCGCGCTACTCTTTAGCTTTTATTTTGTTTATAGTTAAGAAAGTTTTATTTATGCTCTAGTACTAGTCTTATTTACTGCAAACCACGTATACTGCACGGCTGGAACCAAGAGAGGCCGAGGGGGGGACGACAGCGAGGCCACTGCGACCGAGGAGCTACACTCGAGACCGGAGAACGCGACTGGATTGAAACAGAGGCAACGGGTGTTTCTTGGGATTTTGCTCGGTGCGTACGGGTACGGCCGGCTTGGCTTTTTAAAACAAGAACGAGACACGGGCGCAAAACTTGTCTCGCCCGGGGCAAGGCGACAAACCGCAATTCTCGACAAGACACGACTACCGGGTACGCGCGTACTACGCCGCAATATATTCGATTTACGGTTCGAATAGCGAGCGTTGCTCGCATCTTTTAAGGAGTTTTTACGTCCGGGGTACGACGGGGCTTTTCTCCTTCTCTCAAATTTTGGTCTCGTTCTCGAGACCCGTGTTGCATAGTCTTTAACTCAAATAGCACGTTAATGGAATAATCAATCAATAGTCTTATTTACTTTTCCTTAACGCCTTATAGTCGGCTACTATACAATCCGTATTCGCGAGGCCCTCCGCCGGTTCCTAGCTATTGTACTCCTCTAGCTAGTCCTTCTACTAGACTAGATACTGTAGCTTGCCCTTACGCTTACGCCTATCTAGTACTGCCTCTACCTTATACTCTCCGTCCTTATTAGCTAGAGGGGGTACGGGTCTATCCTTATCGCTACCGATATACGGCTCGAGGAGAGAGACATAGAAGACGTTATAGAGCCTTAAGTCGGCTAGTAGCGCTAGGCGGTACGCCTACGAACCGATAGCGTCCGTAATGCGGTATAGGCCGATAAACTTCGGACCTATCTTCTTCTTTAGCACTGCTAACTTAAGGTTCTTCGTTAATAATAGGACTAAGTTACCTACGCGGTAGGTCTTAGCTTAGTAGGTCTTATTATAGTAGCGAGCCTAGCTTTCTACTATAGCCTTCTATCGCTCCTCGAGTATAGCGCGTAGTTTTCGTATACGACTCGTAGCTGTTACCGCTACTAGTACTTCCCCCCCCTAGGTCTCGTCTCGAGATCTAGTTAGTATAGGGGTAATCTTAGGTCGCTAACCGTACGCTATTTCGAACGGACTTATCCGTAGTGTTAGGTGGATGCTGTTATTAGCTACGAATTTAGTAACTGTAAGCTACTTAGCCCACTTAGTTTAATTGTTACTATAGTAATAACGAAGGTATTGTTCGAGGGTTTAGTTTACCCTCTTAGTTTAGCCGTTAGTCTAAGGGTAAAAGGCCGTAGATAGCTTACGCTTTATACGCGCCTCGAAGTAGAAGTTACTCTAAAACTGACTAGTAAAGACCGGACCTCGGTCGCTTACTATACCTAACGGGACACTATAGTGTCGCACGACTTCGTCTCGTAGGAGCCTCGTAAGCTCTACGGCTGTACAAGTCTTCGTCGTCGGGATGTATAAGCTTATTTTTAAGTAGCGATCGACTATTACTAGGATCGTATTATACACGTAACCGGCTCGCGTACTTAGAGGTAGGTCCGTAATAAAATCTATAGTAATTTCCTACTACGGTCGCTCCGGTCTAGGAAGCGGTTATAGCTCGCCGTAGGGTCGATAGCGCCTCGCCTTCGAACCCTAGTAGGTTCTATAGGCTTAGACGTATTGTTTTACGTCCGTACTAAGTGAGTCCTACTAATAATTACGTCGTAACAGCTCTTTAGTCTTAGTCCTTCTAAAGTAACCCGCGAGGACGTCGTCGTAGTGCATACAAATTAGATGCGACCTAATTGCGTAATCCCTAGGTACTACGATCGCGTCTCCGTAGTATATAAGGTTATCCTTTATATGCTATCCCTTAGCGTCTCTCGCGCTTAGCGCCTACGCTAAGTATGCGATATACTAGTCGTCTTACTACTACGCGATCTTTATTAAGAGTAGGATTAACTTACCCGTCGAGCTATAAGCTTAACCCTATATTACTATAGCGTACACTACTACTAGTAAAGACGGCTTGTCTTAATAGGGAAGGTTACCTCTCCGTACTGCTATCGCCGCGCCTATGTCGCCCTATATCGCCTCGTAGGTAGTAAGTACGCGCTTCACCGTTGGCTCGCTTATCCCTTCTAGAGACTCCTTCTAGAAAGACAGCTTACTTTATAAGGTAGGTAGCAAGTTCGAAGTTTATTACGTTATAGCTACGTAGTTACTACGTCTCGAAGGCGCGTCGGCTAGGTTAGTCTTACCCGGCCAATGCTCTACTATAAAATTAAAAGACTATAGGAACGTAGCCTATCGAGCTTACCGCCTATTTAGCTACTTTACTATTATAAAGCCCTATAGGTTAGCGTAGTCGACTAGTACTCGCACCGCATGCGTAGCGCCCTCTAAGTATAGCCTCTAATGCTTAAAAGCCTTAACTACTATAAGTAGCTCCTAATCGTGCGTCTCGTAGTTACACTTAGCTAGTATTATCTTACGTAAATAGAACGCGATAGGATACTACTTAGTACTAAACAATTAGGATATAATACCTACGATCGCGAAACCTAAGGCATCCGTCTCGACTCGCGTGCGTAGCGTAGGATCGAAGTGCCTAAGTATTAGTGCACCTAAGAATCCGGCCTTAAGCTATCGAAACGCCTACTCTTCGCTTAAGGTCTACGTAAGAGGGCCGTGCTTCTTACCGTCCTTAGATCCCTTTAGCAGGTCCGTTAGGGGCTTGTAGACCCTTAAGTATCCTTCTATAAAACGCCGGTAGAAGTTGTAAAACCTAAGGAAGGACTAGACCTTATAAAAGGTCGTAGGTATAGGCTATTCCTCGATAGCGGCTACCCTACTCCTATCTATCGATACGCCTACGGCGTGTTACGGAACAGTGTTATCGGTGCAAATGGTTGGACAACGGAGCAGGAAACCAGACGAAGCTGCAGACATGGATGCCTGGAGAGTCACGTGACAGAGCGATCAGGACTGATCGGTCCTGATCACTCTTGATCAGTTGATCAGACTCGCTCAGGGCAGAGCAGGACAGATCACGCCAAGACATGGCACTATATAGACGACGCTTCTTTACGAGTAGATAGGAGCCTCGTGCTCAACTCATTTTAAGTATACACTATATACTGTTTGGAACCACTACCTTCATAACTGATTGAGACATCCCTGCAAAGATCCAAGTCCGAGTTGTGATAACGTACAGCGGTTCCTAACAATAGATTGCAACGAAGAGAAGAATTAGAACTGTTAAGGGGATATCGTAATGTATAGCACGCCTACGACCTGCTAGTCGTAGATGAACTAATTCTTGCCTTTTGTTTAAGACGCATCGCGCGTCGTAAGGTGTACTTATGCGTGTTACGTGCGGCTTAGTAGCCGGTCGCGACCGTATGTTACATGTAAGGCCACATGTAGGGGTTAGCTACTAGGCTACCCCTTACATTTAGGGTCCGCTAATCCTCTTATTTTATCTAGCTACTACGCTACTTATCACGTGACCTAATTTCCCGGTCCCGGGACCGGCAAATACCCCTGCTTACGTAAGCACCGCTCTATACTACTACAACTCGGACAGGCCTATATAGGGTAGTTAGTAGACATTATTTTAGTAGTTAATAAGGGGGGTTGTTAAGTGTACACCCGGTAGCGTATTAGTATCTAGTTTATAAGGTTAGAATTACGGTTTAAGGTCTAAGGTTCACGGTTAAGGTTATTACTTAAGGTTAAGGTTTAAGGTTAAGGTTCATAGTTAAGGTCGACTAAGGTCAAAAACACTTAAGGTCTAAGGTATTTAGCAACAATTACGGTTATAAGGTCCTATTAAGTAACAACTAGTATTAGTACATTCTAAAGTAAGTACTACGTAATAATAGATACGGCTACATTACTAGAAAAACTTAGTACCTTTACCGACATAGGTAGAGGCTATAAACAGCCTATAAACCCTACGAAAATAGAAGGGGTCTATAGGGATTCTATCCCTTATAAGGGGATAGAGGAATTAGAGGAAGGGGAAACACCTAAATCTAGTAAAGAAGGGAGAAGCGGAACTAGCGCCGCTAAATTGGGTATAGGTGTAGGAACGAATAGCACAATTAGAATAGATACTATAACTGCCCTCTTTAGACGATTAGTAGTAGCAATAGAAAACGCTAGCCCTCGCTTTCTACCTCTAGGAGGTACTAAGAATCCGTTCTTTAATAGCACTAATGCTACTAAGTTCTAGGAGCGGTTTAGCGACCTAATAGACTAGTATCCGCCTCGGGCATCTATTAAGAAGGATGATTTCTAGGATAGGTTTAAGCGCAATTGCAAAACTACTATCCGGCGCGTAGTTATAAGGCTACCTAGGTAGCTCACTAATAAGGCACGTTTTAGGAGGGCGTTCTTATTAGAGTTCTTAAGGTTTAACGCCTACTCGATATTAGGGAGTCGGGAATATCTTAAGGAGATTATTAGGGCGTAGTAAGGTAAGAGGCCTAAAGAACAAGATGTAAAGGAATTCATCCGCCTGTTTATATCCTTAAGTGACCTAATTGAACCTAAGGATTTAGATAATAGCTCCCGGAGTCGCCTCCTCCTTTAGGGATTACTAGAGGGAGTCGCGAAAGCGGTCTATAAGGCTTGCGGGCTTCACCTAAAGTAACCTAAGAAGTTTAGGGACTTTTAGAGGATCCTCGATAAAGCTACTAGCATCGTAGATAGTAAGGAGGGATAGAAAGCTATATATATAGATTTCCCTCTTACTTTACCTTAGCTATACCGCTTAGTCGTAAAGTAAATGCCGCGCCTTAAGCCTAAGATTAATACGCTTAAGAAGGCTACTTCTAGGACTGTTATTAATAATAACCTTATCTAGAAGGTAGCTAAAATAAGTATACGTGCATACTAGCGCGGTCGCGTCGCGGACGCGGGTACCTTCTACCCGAGCGAGAATTAACGCTCTATGTAACCGGAGAGGCCCGACCTAGACACTAAACTATAGGTTTACGTAATGTAGCGTCCCCTATCGTAGAATCGCGAGTAGTCTAAAGCGATAGATGGCTATTACTACAACTATAGCAGTTCGAAGCACTAGGCTAGTAATTATAGGGCGATAAGGTCCTTAATATCCCGGGGCTACGTACACCTCGCCCCGAACAACTAGTAGTATCTAGGGAAAGAAGGCGATCCGCGTCCTACTAAGTTTAACTTTCGGAGGGACTATAGTAAACCGAAACTACTCTACATGCTCCCTCTACTCGAAGAACATTATAGGCCGATCGAGTTTAATAACTAGTATAAGATTTCTACACTACGTAAGTAATAGATAGGTAGGGACTACACTAGGGTGATAAAGATTACGCCTCCTAATTATTCTAAGCCCCCTCCTAACTTTAGGCATTTAATGGAGTATAGCCCTTAGGACGTACAGTCTAGCTAAACGGAGAAGGCTACTAGTACATATTAGGTCTTATTCGGAGAAAGTGAAGTAGAGTAGGCGGTCGACTTAGGCGAGCTTAACGAGGTATCTACCTATCCTATGTAGTCTAACAAAGTGAAAGGGAAGGTACCCGTAGGCATTCTAAAGAATCCGCACCCGAGGACCCGGTCCTTAGCCTAGGATCTACGAGCCCGAGCTAAGGCTACTAAGAAAGTTCGCCTACAATTAGAACAGGAGATCCGGTAAGCTAAGATTAACTAGTAGGAGGTTAAAATGATTAACGAAGTTAGTACTTAAATAAGCGAAACTCAATTATTAGCTAAATCCGGGGTAACCCTAGGAAGGGGAAATAATGCCTAAGTAAATAGACTAGGGAACGATACTAATAAAAGACTACCTAAGGATATGCCTATTAGTCCCGTAAACGCCCCCTTCGCATAAAGGAAGCGTATGTAGAATGCTAAGACTATAAGGATTAATAACTACGTCCGATAATATAGTTTAGCTAGTAATAGCCCGGTTATAAAGGAAGAGGGTATTATCTACTAGATTAATTAGATACTCTAGATAACGTTTCCTAATGTAAACGCCTAAGATTAGTTTCGATATAGTCGCTAGTTCGAGGCTACCCTCTTCGGTCGCGTTACTAACACCCCCGCTCTTTAGGAGAAGCTCGCTATAGTACGACGTCTTATAGGAAAGGACCCTAAGGTTCGCACTAGATAAGTAGTTACCTATAAAGATGAACCTAAGTATAATAAGGAGGTCTTCCGCGAAGATAGTTAGGCCTAGTATATCGGAGTGTATTTAACTATACTTTACTCTAAGGGTGCGGTCCCTACTACTAAGCTATATAAGGACGTTAAGAAAATCGGGCTCTCTAGTATCCTTAATAACTTTACTATAGTCCCTAGTCCTTAGGTAGTAGCGGAGTTTAGGATAAACAAGAACTAGATTAGGTACCTAATTAATAAGGGTTCCGAGGTAAATATTATCGGCTAGAGGAACGCTTATAGGTTTAGGTTACTAGTAATGTCGAGTGCTTAGCTTACCTTTCGAGGTGCTAGAGGGCGGGCCCAGTTTAAAGGTATTATAGGCAATTTAGATGTTTAGGTATTTAGGGTTTCCTACTAAGTAGACATGTTTATCTCCTCGGATCTAAACTTACTAATAATCCTAGGACGTCCGTAGGCCCGCAAGGTACGGCTTACTGCCCGTAACTGCGATAATAGTTTATAGGAGGGGACTATTACTAGCCGTAAAGGTAAAAGTGTTATGTTTACTACCCTAGTTAGCTCGGATAGGTGTAAGACCCTTTAAGAACTGTTAAAAGCGTCGGGAAATAAAAGGGTAGGTTAAGTTACGGCGCTTAACCTACCGACTTACTAAAGCCAGATTTAATAAAATTAGTAAGGTTCTCGCACTATCTCGGAGGAACCTCGGACTTTAATTTGCCGGTCCCGGGACTAGTAAATAGCTATAGTGAGGAAAACGGATACTACTACGACACGACGCATCTATAGAAAGACACGACGCATCTATAGGAACCCGGTAAGGCTCTAACGCCTAGCAACCATTCAGCTCACTTATTAGGATTACTTAGAACTGCTAGAGTAAAGGAACGAGTTACAGAAATTGGAATAGGCGCATTTAAAGGAGATTCTATTACTAACGTTTATTTAGTTTAAGGGGATTGGCCTTCCGAGATCCTAAGGCAATCTACATTAAATGCTTAGGCACGGAAGTAACAGGTAGGCTAACATATAGCTAACATTAGGATGCCGTAGGTCTTTACGATATATAAGCGTAAGGCGAATAAGAAGAAGCTAGTAGACGCGAGCGTTCACGAACGCCTAGAATCACGAGTTAAGGGAGATATAGAATAGAAGCGTAGGGCACTGTACCTAGAATCTAAGATGCCTAAAGGACAAGGTCCGTTCGATAGGAAGTACTTAACTAAGAAATTCTTAAGTATTAAGCGAGGAAGCCGGATTACTCTAGAACGACTTACCTTAATTAAGGTTAGCATTAAGCTATTACTAATAGAAAGGGCCTTATTTGATGAGATGCTCTACAACCGGGAGGCAGTCCTTACTTAGGATTTTAGTTACATAAGGTAAATTAGGTACGACGTTGTGCCACCTTAGAAGATTAACACGGTCCCTTATAGGCTATAGTAGGCACGTCCTATCCAATTACACCTAAGTCTTAGGGCGATCGTTAAACGTATAATTAGAGCCCGGATTAAGAACAACATCCTAGAATACTTATAAGGGGCATATTCTAATAGCTAGTTCCTAGTCGTAAAGAAGGTTAATGCCTCTAGAAGCGATGTGCTATATCGGTTAATTAACTTAGCTATACTCCTAAATAAGGTTACTATACGCGATACTAACATTCCACCGGACACGGATAGCTTCTTAGAGGATTTTACCGGGTGCCGAGTCGCTTCACTTATGGACCTGTTTTTAGGTTATAATTAGATCACTTTAGATAAGTCCTACCGGGACTTAATAGCCTTCATGACCCCTCTTAGCCTAGTACGCAACACGACTCTACCTTAAGGAGCTACTAATTTAGTTACTCAGTTCGTACGTGCGGTAATAAAGATTCTACTTAATTATATCTCGCATCGAGCGAAGCCGTTTCTCGATAACATCGGTATTAAGGGACTAACTAAGGATTATAGGAATGTAGAAGTAGAGCCTAGGTTAAGGAAATAGGTCGTTAAGCACATTGTTTCCCTAGATCTAGTTCTTACTAACCTGGAAAGAGCTAGTGCGGTAGTTACTAGAGGCAAATCCCAATGATTATACGAGAAGCTTAAGATTGTTAGGTACGTTACTAGCCCGGATAGTCGCTATCCTAACCTAAAGGTTATAGCTAAGATCCTAGATTAGCCTACGCCTACCTATATTAAGGAGGTCCGTACCTATGTAGGGCTATGTATGTACTTCTGGATATAGATTCCCTAGTTTATTATTATCGCTCGACTAATGTATAAGCTACTAAAGAAGGACGCCGAGTTCACCTAGATAGAAAATTAGCAGTTCTTAAAAGAAGAGATTACTAGATACCTTATGTAGGCTCTAGCCTTAGTTACCCTCTACTACTTACCTAGTGCTAGGTCTATCTTTATCTTAGTTAATGCTAGCGGCACTAGATAGGGATGTATCGTTTCTTAAGAATTAATAGACAGTACCCGACGGCGTTACCCGGTGCGGTATAAGAGCGGAATCTAGAACGCGTTAGAATCTAGATATGATACTAGTAAGCGGGAATGCCTTAGGGTCCTTAAGGGGCTTAAGAAGATCTAGAGATATATTACTAGCGTTAATTTTGTCCTTAAGGTTAATACTAAGACACTTATATAGTAGCTTAACTAGCCGGCTTCGGACCTACCGAACTCGGTAATAGCCCGGTAGGTTGCGTAGATTAGGTTATTCACGTTCGAAGTAAAGCACGTTACGGGGACTAGGCATACACTTAATGCTTGTCCTAGCACTTTCTTAGATGATAAGGCCCTAGCTACCTTAGGCACTTACTCGTAGCTTATCTTACTTTCTCGCGCTTAGTAGATTCTTAATACAATTAATCTACTTACATTATCTAGTTATAACGCTCTCGCGCTATACAACTGCGCGCATACCTTTCGATAGACACTATTAATTGTATCCTACTAATTGCGCGTGTTCGCGACACCTCGTTAGTAGATACGACTTAACGCGACTTTAGTAGTAAACATATTAAGTCGCGACCTAGTCGGTAATGCGACGAGTATTCGTAGCGACACCTAGTTAGTGTACTACAGTAGTGGATAGATACTAACACTAACGGTAACATTACTAGACTCGAGACACTACTAGCGTAGTAGTCTATCGCCGGTACTTAGAGCTAGCAACAATCTTAGTAGACCGAGTCGGCTACTCCTCGAAAGACTAAGAAGCCTACATTAACTCGCGGCTTCATTAACATAGTCGGCCGTAATAATAACGGCACCCCTAGTGTTAGTAAGCTCTAAGGTAAAGATAACTATAGTAGATAGGCCGATATACTCGAGTCCGTGCTACGTAGCGAGTCGCTTTAGGGACTTATTAATAACACTAAGTAGAAGCCTATAATACGCACTAACGAGCAGTAGTAGGAACTTAAGGAGCGAATTAAGGCATAGGATGCTAAGAAATACTAGGCCCGCGCACTTATTATTACTAATTGCAGTTAGTCTATTGCCGAGAACTGCAAGGCCTATTAACAACTAAACACCCTATAGGACTATCTTAAGTCGACATACGGTTAAACTAGAAAGTCTAAGGAGTACTCGCTATATCTAGAGTTCGAGTTATATACCTACAGCGGCTCTAACCTAGACAAGTTTTACTAATAATATTAAGCAAAGCTTACTAATCTAAACGGCACTAAATTAGCTATATTAAAGCCCTAGGCCCTATTCCGCTTCCTATACTAGATCTTACTATACTTCCCTACATTCGCGTCGGCAAAACGTAAACAGTTAAGGTAGCTTACTAGTAAGATCGAGGACACTACGACTATTACACTCGACAAGGTAATAAGCGACCTACTTAATAAGGCGACTGCTTAATAGTCTAAGACCGCTAATCTCGTAGTGAAGTAGAATACCCCTAACCCTTTCCCTCTAGCTAACCCTTAATAATAGGGTAATAGTAATAATACTTGTAGCGGCGGTGCACCCCGTAGTACTATACGCGGACGAGGTTGTAGAGGCCGCGGCAATTAGAACAACGGTAGTCGCGGAGGCAGTTAGAATAGTAATAACAACAACTAGTAGTAGAAGCTAATATGCGATAGCTATAGTGTTGTAGGTTATATTAAGACAGTATACTAGAACCTCTACCCTAAGCTTATACTAGCTAGAGTCAAGCCTAAGACTCTAGATAACTAGTAGTAGCGTTAGTAGGTAAATAACACTACTAACAACCTATAGAGGTAGCCGAAGGAGACCGCTCAATTTGCGGCCTACGGTAGTCTCGAGGATCTAATAACTCCTTATAACGGTAACTATCACATGTTTATGGCGGCTATATTTAAGGAGCACATTTAAGATACCTTAGTACTGCTTATAGCGAAGGACCGCACCGATTAGGTTATAGACTCCGGCTACACTTCTTATATAATAAACACGCTTAGTAACATAGTTAGTTATAGACCCTACAATGTCCCTATTAAGATAGGTAAGGGGATTATTACTACTACTACATGCGGTATTATCTAACTAGACCTATTCGAGTTCGGCATTACCTATTTCTTATAGGTACTGTACGTACTAGGCCTAGCAGCTAATCTAATCTTAATAGAGGCGCTTCGCCGTAAGGGTATATACTACCGTAACGACGACTAAATCCTCTTTATAAAGAAGGATAGTAAGCGTACGGTAGCCTATTACTATAGCTATCTTAGACTACTATTCTTAAAGTTAAAGGACTTACCGATAGCCCTTACTTCTTCTAAGGTCGAGCTATCGATAGCTACTATAGGAGACCTATAGCATCGCCGCCTTAGACACATTTATAGCCGTAAGCTAGTATAGCTACATAACGATAAGCGCATTATCATTATCGGCAACGGTAACCTTAGTAAGCACCTACGAGAGTGCATCCCCTACCGTAAGGCTATAGGCTATAAGGTCTATAACCGTATACCTATAGTAAGGCTAACAACCCTATACTACATTATAGTAGTAGATGTGGTTACAGTGCGTAACCTTAGGCTTAGTAAGGAATAGTACTTTACCCTATTCACCTACCTAGCTAGCCTAAAGCGTACTATCTTCTACTTAGCTTAGAAGGATGGCGCTACTTAGTATATCCGTATCGTATACCGCTAGGTGCAGACATAATACAACATAGGTATTGCTATCTTCCGCATAGATAGGGGTAGTAAATATAGCGGCAATGCACTTATCTAGTATTTATAAGATAAAGGCTTCAGTTTATAGATCATAACACCTTACTTATCCGAACAAAACGGCGAAGCGGAGGTAAGTAACTACATTGTTTATACAATGGCTCAAAAGCTGTTATTAGATGCTAGCCTACTAGTCGGCCTATAGCTAGAAGCAGTTACGGCTTTAGTCTATCTTCTTAACCTTACACCGAGCGCAGCCATTAAGGGACTGTTACCTTAGGAGGTTATTAACTCGTAGTAAGGTAAGCCTAAGAAGCTAAGCCTGTTACACCTTAAGGCCTATAGCTGTTATACCTTCGTCTATAACTATAATGTAGGTCGAGGTAAGAAGTTTAACTCACGCTTACTATAAGGTAAGCTAGTTAGCTATAAAAGCCGCACTATCTACCGTATATACGTACCATTAGTACACAAGGTATTTCGAACTAAGGATATCTAGTTTATTAAAGGCGATGACCCTATTATAGTAATAGCTAATAAGCCTAAAACTAATAAAGATCAACTTATCTCGTTTAAAGACATCTTTCCGGTAGAGCGTAATACTAAGCTAGGCCTACGCCGTGTAGGTACTAAGCGAGGTGTGACTCCTAGAGGTGTAAAAAACATTATAGTTATTAATAGGCCTATTAATACACTAGGTGAATAGGCTAATAAGGACTTCTCATAAGGCGTAGTAGACTTATATTAAGATGAGACACTAGACGACCTACTATAAGTATAGCTAGCACTACGTCGATCTTACCGTATACGCTAAGCGCTATAGAAGGTACGAGATCCGGCTAACGGCTATAGAGCACTATATTACTCACTTAAATAGCCTACTAAGTAACTTAAAGACATGCTACATGCGACAGTAATTGCCTTCATAGCCGCGACTAACTAGCTAGATCTAGTAACAGTTATTATACCTAAGAGTTATAAGGCAGTAATAGCTACACCTCAATACGCTAAGTAGCGTGTAGCTAAAGAAGCTAAGTTCATTAGTCTCGAGTAATACGAGACCTAGGTCTATAAGGTTAAGGCCTCACTACTACTAGGCGTACGCGTTCTAAAGGGTAGATGGGTCTACGCTATTAAGCTAGACGCAAACGGCAAGATTAGTCGCTTTAAGGCGCGCTAGGTTATCCGTAGCGACACATAACGTAAAGGCGACTACGACGAGACGTATGTAGTAGTAGTTAAGCTATCTACCCTCCGCATGCTCTACGCGCTAATCGCTTACTATAATCTTAAATGTAAGCAGTACGATATTATAACTGCCTTTCTTAATGCAATCATTATAGGCTAGAAGGTCTATATTAAGATGCTATACGGTTTCGAGTAGAATAATAACGTCTACGAGCTTCGCCGTGTATTATATAGACTAAAGCAATTACCCCTACTTTAGTACTAGGAGCTTAGCAAGTATCTACGCTCACTAAGATTTATCCCTATTATAAGCGACATCTACGTATTTAAGCACGAGGTGTCGGGCTCTATTATTGTTATCTACGTAGATAACCTACTTATTATCGCGAAGACCGGTGTTAAAGCAATCGTAGTAATGCTATAGACTAAATTTAAGATGCGTAAGCTCGGCGACGTGCACTATTACCTAGGTATGCGTATTATACGAGACCGTAAGAACCGTACCCTCCGCATTATTTAAGACGGCTATCTTTAGAAGCTCGCGGAGGAGTACAACATCTTAGGTAAGCCGTCTAAGGTACCGATAAATGTAAAGCACTAGTACCGTAAGGCCCCTATAGATTATAAGGTAGACAATACTCTAAAGGCCCGTTATTAGAAGGCTATAGGTAAATGTCTCTAGGTAGTTATAATAACTAGACCGGACTATAGCTATTAGATATGCTTACTGTACTGCTTTCTCGTAAACCTAACTATAGAACATATGGACGCTTTAGTGCAGGTTATGAAGTATCTCGTAGGTTACAAGTACCGTAGACTATGCTTTAAGGGCGTAGACACCGTACACGATCTTTAGCTAAAGGGGTACGTCGATACCTTATAGGCTAATGATCTCGACGATAGGCGTTCTATAGGAGCCTTCGTCTTTACGATGCTACGCGTACTAACTTCCTAGAAGTTAGGTCGGTAGACTATCGTAACGCTCTCCTTAATAGAGGCTAAGTATGTTTAACTAACGCTTAGAGCGAAGGAAGCTATTAGCATTAGTAACTTACTTAAGGAGGTGGATTATAAGGGACCGCTATTCCCTATTACCTTACATAAAGACAATATGCTAGCGATCGACATTACGAAGCGAAGCAGCGGTGTAGACGGTCGCACTAAACATATCGATACCCGCTATTACTACATCCGTAAGGCCATTACTAAGGGCAAGATCGCGGTTAAGTAGATAGGCACTAACGACTAGGTAGCTAACGGCTTCACGAAGGCACTGGATTAGTTTAAGTACGCCGACTTCGTGTAGTAGCTTAATATAGCGGACTATAAGGCGGCAATTAACAATAATACCGAGCCTAATTAACAGTAGTTATTAGGGCTCTAATTAGACGATACTATTAAGTGCGCTAATCGTCTTATCTTAGTAGACAATAACCGTTGTACTACGGAGTTAGCGCTATCTAATAAGAACGCGCGAAACACCTATCGATTTTAGTAGTGGCTACGTCTACACTACTACTACGCGGTAACTACCGGGCATAACGATATAGGGGTTGGACGAGGAGGATGGCATAGTGTTAGTAAGCGAGCGCATGTACCTTTTAGTGTGTAATACACCTACGGCAACATCTAGAGCCTCGTTATAGGGGTGACTTAATGCTTATCCTAGCACTTTCTTAGATACTAAGGCCCTAGCTACCTTAGGTACTTACTCGTAGCTTATCTTACTTTCTCGCGCTTAGTAGATTCTTAATACAATTAATCTACTCACATTATCTTACACTAGCCTAGATGCCCTGTCTCGTAGGCCCTCTACACCTTAGGAACCTAGGGAAGCTAACGAAGACGAAGTCGACTAGATAATTAATAATAAGCTATTCGGGTACCCAGAGCCGGTCGACACCTATCTAGTTAAAATCTAGAAAACACGACATCTCGGGGACTAATATTCTAAGGGCTCTTAGTAGCTTACTTAGGTTATAGAAACTAGGACCCGGCCTAATAGTATTACCCGTACTAAGTACCGGCGGCTAGTAAAGAAGAGCGTTAACTTCTTTATCCGAGACTAATTACTATTCTTCTAGAAGCGCCGAGGAGTACCCTTATAACTTGTAATTAACGATAATAAGGCTTAGAAGGAGATCGTTATAGAATGCTATAAAAGACACGGTTATCGTAGCGCTAAGGTCGTATATAACCTTATTTCCGATCGGTATTACTAGGACGGGTGCTTTACCGATGTCTCTACGTAGGTTCGAAGTTATACTCCCTATAGGTTTCGCGAAGGTAACTAGCGCGCTAGTAAGCTTCACTTATCGAGCCCTTAGGTTATTAGTAAGAAGTAGTACTCGGACCCCGTCTAGGTACATAAAAATGGATACCTCCTAGTTGCGCGCGAAGCACTTAGTAACTAGATTAAGGCTAGAGTAACAAGGGCACCTCCTAGCTCTAAGACGGTTACTAAGTTTCTATACGAAGATGTCTTCTATAGGTACGGCTACTATGCTAAAATTGTGCTTAATAACGCTACGGTTTATGCGGCTAAGGTTAAGCGGTTACTCGTAGGACTTAGTGTTCAAAGGATCCGAATATTACCGTACTATCCGTAGTCTAATGCTCTAGTCGAGGTTAGGTACCGTCCGATTCTTATAGCGTTAGTAAAGCTTATAAGGAACACTTACTACGGATAGGAGCAATAGGTACCCGCTGTATTATAGGCTAATAGGACCACGACCTGTCGCACTACTAGAATAACGCTAGCTTAGGTCCTATATAGCTATCGCACGATTCTACTAATTAAGGTTAAGTACCCGACGTAGGCGAATTACTAATAGGGATCGGTAAGAACGACTAAGGACCTACTTACTATACGTACGCGTTAACTCTAGGCTCGAGACCTTAGTTTAGAAGAGCTATATACTCGAAGGAAGCGACTAAGGGAACTTAGTAAGGACTACTTTAATTCTTACCGGAATGTTAACTCTATTAGTTTCTAGAAAGGCGACCTTATTATAAGATTCGATAAGCTATATAAGGATAACTTCTTACGTAAGATCGGTTACCGATAGTAAGGTCTATATCGAGTGTCTAGTGTCTCTAGGGAATTTAGTACCTATATTCTTAAGGAACTTAATAGCACGCTAATAAAGGGTGTTTAGGTACGGGAAAACCTTAAGCTAGTTCTAGAGCTTCGCCCGGATAACATAGGAGTACTAAACTTAAATAATAGGACCGATCTCGTAATAGGGGAGGGAGAAGTCGCTAATAGTGAAGATAGTAGTAATTCAAACGAGATCGAGCCTATTGCCGACGAAGACGTACTACCTGTAGGAGTTAACAAAAAGGGATCGTATCCTAAACCGGAATCTAAGAAGCTATAGGTTAGGCCTTATAACCTTTCTATAGCCGAAATTTTACAGTTTAGTAGGATCGAGGCTAAGAACTAATTAGTTAGCAATAGCGTACGGAGTTTACTTCCCTTAGGCATGTATTATATATGCCCTTTAGTTTATTAAGCCGATTCGGTTATCTAGACTTCACTTTATAGGGTGTTCTTACCTTAGTTAGACCTTAGTTAGTAGAGTTACATTTACCGGTCCCGGGACCGGTAAATCGGATTACGTAATAGCGTAGCATGCCTCTACTGAATGCTTACCTAGGTGGTTACTAGCACTAGTTTTCGGTTACATATAGGGTTATCGGACCTTTAGTGTAACCTTAATAGTACTACTCTTACTACTTATAAGACCGGTCTCGGTACTACTACCTTATAACGGTTATAGGGACATACGCTAAGAGGTATACTTAAGCGTAGCTCTCTACCTACTACTTCCTCTCTTTTTCTTTAAACACTAATACTATTACTAGAGCTACTAATACATCTATCTACTACTATACACATTAGACGGTTCTTTAGCCTCTCTATCTTTACGACCTTAACCTTCTTTAAAGCCCCTACCCCGACTATTAAGGGGATGTCGCAATGTATAGCACGCCTACGACCTACTAGTCGTAGATGAACTAATTCTTGCCTTTTGTTTAAGACGCATCGCGCGTCGTAAGGTGTACTTATGCGTGTTACGTGCGGCTTAGTAGCCGGTCGCGACCGTATGTTACATGTAAGGCTATATATAGGGGTTAGCTACTAGGCTGCCCCTTACAATTGCCTCCCCTCCCGTACGAGCTGTCCTTAGCTCGCTAGTTACTACGTAGAGGCTCCTATGTACTTCTAGAACTATAGTTACTATACGGCCTATATACGGGTTACGTACGTATCGTTATGTAGGTATAGGTGAGTAAGGCTTAGTTACTATACCGACGTAGCTAGTTAGGGGCATAAAACTCTAGCCTAACCTAGCCCTTTCTTAGCACGCTCCCTAGCTTATTACCTTCGCTACACCACTACTACGTACCCGCACCGTACTATTATCGTAAGCGCCTTGCTAGTATTATTATTATTATTATGTCTACCGTGCCCTCCCCGCTACCGTTCTCCGGCCGCTCCGCCTCCTCTAGTAGTACTAGTAGCGATAGTACTACTAACACCGTAGAAGACGAGCGCCGCTAGGCGGCTCTAGTACGCGACGCCCCTAGAACGCCTAGTAGTCGTAAGCGACTAGCATTACCCTCGTAGCTACTAACCCCTCGCTAGCTACTAAGCTCTCGTAGAGAATTAACATATACATACGGTACCTCCCGTACTTCGTTAGGGGTAAGTCTCTACGCGCGTTGCCTACGATTTGTATACTAACTACTTACTAGACGAGGCCGATAACTATAATAGTGTTACTACCGGCGAGCTCCTAAAGAAGTGTAGCCGCTATAGGCGTAGTAAACATAGCTACGTGCCTAACACTAGCTACGCTATCGCCTCGCTAGTAAGCCGCCTACGCGCCGCGCGGTCCTAGCGCGACTTCCTTACGGCTATAATAGGCTAGGCGCCTATAGACCTCTAGTAGTAGGAGCTAGTAGAGCAGATCCGCCTATGTGCCTAGCTAGGTAACGATATTAAGGAGGTAAGTCGCTACTTCGCTCGTGCGAGTCGACTACTACTCTCGGGGGAGGGCTCTAGTACGTCCCCTATACTTCGGCTAACCCTTTCTATAGGCTATTAGGCAGTTTAATACCTATAAGCATAAGCGTGCCGGGGAGACCCGTATACGTACCTCCGCCGCCGCCGCTACTACTGCCGCCGCCCCCGCCGCCGAAGCCCTCGCGCTCTAGTAGGAGTAGAACCGCGCCCTTAATGGGCTGTTTGAACTCGGCCGCGCCGTAAGTCGTATGTTCCTCGCCTACGTGTACCCTACTAACCGTAGTCCTAGTTCCTATAGGCGTAGAACATCGATACTACCGCCGCCGACTAGGTATTCTTACCTAAGTTACTACGTAACGATAACTAAGGCGCTCGCCTTATACGCTACTCGCGGGCTCCTCGCCTACTACTACTCTACGTAGCCCCTAGTAGGCGCGCTACTCTTTAGCTTTTGTTTTATTTATAGTTAAGAAAAGTTTTATTTATGCTCTAGTACTAGTCTTATTTGCTTCTCCTTAACGCCTTATAGTCGGCTACTATACGATCCGCATTCGCGAGGCCCTCCGCCGGTTACTAGCTATTATACTCCTCTAGCTAGTCCTTCTACTAGACTAGATACTGTAGCTTGCCCTTACGCTTACGCCTATCTAGTACTGCCTCTACCTTATACTCTCCGTCCTTATTAGCTAGAGGGGGTACGGGTCTATCCTTATCGCTACCGATATACGGCTCGAGGAGAGAGACATAGAAGACGTTATAGAGCCTTAAGTCGGCTAGTAGCGCTAGGCGGTACGCCTACGAACCGATAGCGTCCGTAATGCGGTATAGGCCGATAAACTTCGGACCTATCTTCTTCTTTAGCACTGCTAACTTAAGGTTCTTCGTTAATAATAGGACTAAGTTACCTACGCGGTAGGTCTTAGCTTAGTAGGTCTTATTATAGTAGCGAGCCTAGCTTTCTACTATAGCCTTCTATCGCTCCTCGAGTATAGCGCGTAGTTTTCGTATACGACTCGTAGCTGTTACCGCTACTAGTACTTCCCCCCCCTAGGTCTCGTCTCGAGATCTAGTTAGTATAGGGGTAATCTTAGGTCGCTAACCGTACGCTATTTCGAACGGACTTATCCGTAGTGTTAGGTGGATGCTGTTATTAGCTACGAATTTAGTAACTGTAAGCTACTTAGCCCACTTAGTTTAATTGTTACTATAGTAATAACGAAGGTATTGTTCGAGGGTTTAGTTTACCCTCTTAGTTTAGCCGTTAGTCTAAGGGTAAAAGGCCGTAGATAGCTTACGCTTTATACGCGCCTCGAAGTAGAAGTTACTCTAAAACTGACTAGTAAAGACCGGACCTCGGTCGCTTACTATACCTAACGGGACACTATAGTGTCGCACGACTTCGTCTCGTAGGAGCCTCGTAAGCTCTACGGCTGTACAAGTCTTCGTCGTCGGGATGTATAAGCTTATTTTTAAGTAGCGATCGACTATTACTAGGATCGTATTATACACGTAACCGGCTCGCGTACTTAGAGGTAGGTCCGTAATAAAATCTATAGTAATTTCCTACTACGGTCGCTCCGGTCTAGGAAGCGGTTATAGCTCGCCGTAGGGTCGATAGCGCCTCGCCTTCGAACCCTAGTAGGTTCTATAGGCTTAGACGTATTGTTTCACGTCCGTACTAAGTGAGTCCTACTAATAATTACGTCGTAACAGCTCTTTAGTCTTAGTCCTTCTAAAGTGACCCGCGAGGACGTCGTCGTAGTGCATACGAATTAGATGCGACCTAATTGCGTAATCCCTAGGTACTACGATCGCGTCTCCGTAGTATATAAGGTTATCCTTTATATGCTATCCCTTAGCGTCCCTCGCGCTTAGCGCCTACGCTAAGCATACGATATACTAGTCGTCTTACTACTACGCGATCTTTATTAAGAGTAGGATTAACTTACCCGTCGAGCTATAAGCTTAACCCTATATTACTACAGCGCATACTGCTACTAGTAAAGACGGCTTATCTTAATAGGGAAGGTTACCTCTCCGTACTACTATCGCCGCGCCTATGTCGCCCTATATCGCCTCGTAGGTAGTAAGTACGCGCTTCACCGTCGGCTCACTTATCCCTTTTAGAGACTCCTTCTAGAAAGATAGCTTACTTTATAAGGTAGGTAGCAAGTTCGAAGTTTATTACGTTATAGCTACGTAGTTACTACGTCTCGAAGGCGCGTCGGCTAGGTTAGTCTTACCCGGCCAATGCTCTACTATAAAATTAAAAGACTATAGGAACGTAGCCTATCGAGCTTACCGCGTATTTAGCTACTTTACTATTATAAAGCCCTATAGGTTAGCGTAGTCGACTAGTACTCGCACCGTATACGTAGCGCCCTCTAAGTATAGCCTCTAATGCTTAAAAGCCTTAACTACTGTAAGTAGCTCCTAATCGTGCGTCTCGTAGTTGCACTTAGCTAGTATTATCTTACGTAAATAGAACGCGATAGGATGCTACTTAGCACTAAACAATTAGGATATAATACCTACGATCGCGAAACCTAAGGCATCCGTCTCGACTCGCGTACGTAGCGTAGGATCGAAGTGCCTAAGTATTAGTGTACCTAAGAATCCGGCCTTAAGCTATCGAAACGCCTACTCTTCGCTTAAGGTCTACGTAAGAGGGCCGTGCTTCTTACCGTCCTTAGATCCCTTTAGTAGGTCCGTTAGGGGCTTGTAGACCCTTAAGTATCCTTCTATAAAACGCCGGTAGAAGTTACAAAACCTAAGGAAGGACTAGACCTTATAAAAGGTCGTAGGTGTAGGCTATTCCTCGATAGCGGCTACCCTACTCCTGTCTATCGACACGCCTACGGCGCTTACGACAAACCTAAGGAACTCTATACTCTCCTAGAAGAAGTAACACTTCTTAGGGTTTGCGAATAGGGTAAACTTTCGTAGCCTCTCTAGTACCGCGCGTACGGCTCGTACGTGTGCCTTACGCGTCTCGCTATAGATAAGGATATTATCTAGGTAGACTACGTAAATGTTATTAACTAAGCCGGTTAGCGCCTTATTAATATACCCTTAAAAGGTTACCGGTACGTTAGTTAACCCGAACGGCATTACTAGGTACTCGTAGTATCCGTATCGCGTGCGAAACGTAGTCTTCTACTTATCGCCTCGCTTAATAGGGATACGATAGTAGGCGTCCTTTAAATCGATTATAGTAAAGAACCTAGAACCTAATAGCCTATCTAGCGTCTCGCTAATTAGGGGTAGGGGGTATCGGTTCTTTACTATAATCTCATGTAGGCCTCTATAATTAACATAGAGCCTAAGAGTACTATTCTTCTTTAGCACGAATAGGATAGGCGCATCCGCCTCGCTTACGGACCGCCTAATCCACCCCTTCTCTATTGCTTACGCAAGGTACTCCTTTAAGGCCTCTAACTTAGTTAAGGACTAGTAGTATAGCGGCTTAAAAGGGGGTTTCTTTCCTTTAACGAGATTAATCGTATACTTAACCCCGTCGGGCATCTTACGCTTCGCCTACTCATTAGGTGCGTATACATCTCGGAAGTCTACAAATTCTTTAGGCTACAAGGGGCCCTCTCCTTTAGGTACTACTATAGTAATAGCCCGAACACTTATCGCATAAACCTACTTTAAGCTCTCGAGATCCTTAAGGAACTCGCGTACGTTACGCTACTAAACCGTAGGCGTCTCTACACCGTAGTACTACTAGTTATCCTTATCGGCCTTTACTATCCAATTACGATGCCGCTAGGGTCTACCTAAAATTACTAATGGCCTACCTATAGGCACCGCGTAGTAGATAGCGTTACTTACGCGCTCTACTCCCGCGTTATTAGCGAGTCGTAGCCGAACCGTAAAGGCGCCGTAGTAATACCCTAGGTTATGCGCATACGACTCTAACTTTAGTAGCCTTACCCTATTAATAGGTTACATTTAATGTCGGAGTACATACTTATACGATACTAGGCTAAGATCCGTACAGTTATCTAGGAGAAACGTAGCCTCGCGAAAGCCCTTACGAGTCTCGACTACGCCTCGCAAGTGACGCGCTAGACACGCATCTACTCGCCTTAAGGGGTCGACTTTAGGAAAACTCGGACTTAGGAGCGACCTACTTATAGTCCTCTACCTTTTCCCTAGTCGCTACGATGGATACACATCTACTCGCCTTAAGGGGTCGACTTTAGGAAAACTCAAACTTAGGAGCGACCTACTTCTAGTCCTCTACCTTTTCCCTAGTCGCTGCCCTTCTTAGTTAGAGCCTTCGTAGCGTCTACCCTACGAACCGCTTACGCGTTACGGTCCTTCTATAGGTGCCTATTCGGGCAATCCGTCTTAATATAACCCTTCTTATAGCATCTATAGCACTCCGCTTTAGTCCTATCGAAGGTTATAGACGATCCGCCGGCGTCCCGCTAGTAACTCGTACCCGGGTCGCGCGACGCCTAACTATACTTCTACTACTTTGAGCTACGATCGCTTCGCCCTTAGTCGCCCTTAGTCTCTCGCCTACGGCGACTATACTACCTGCGGTCGTGCCCTCCGCTACTACGCTCCGTGCTTTCAATGCGCGAAGCTAGGATTACTAGTTCCTCTCTAGTTATTAGGATGTTATAAAACTTAACGATTACGGACCGTAGGCTAGGCGTAAGCTTAGCGAGTATATATCGTACGCGTTACGCCTCCGTATAGTCCCCTAACTAATTCTCTATAACATCTAGCTTAGTCGTAAACTGACGCACTATCTAGTTATCCTTCTATTTCACCGCCTTATACTCTAACATTACGTTAAGTACGCGGTTTATAGGATTACCGTATGCGTCTCGATAGAACTCCTTAAAGTCCTAGTATATATACCCTTTAAGGTTAAGGACGCTATAGTTAGCGTGCTATCGCTCACTTACCTCTCCGCTTAGGTACATAACCCTATATAGGACCTTTAACTCGTTTGTCGTATACGTGCCGCCTAAGAGGGTAAAGATAAGAGAGAGCTCCCTTAGGAATACCCGTGCTTTCTTAATCGAGTCCCCTCTAAAAGGCGTAGGTTCTTTAAGACGTAAACGTGTCGTATACAATGCGACCGCGCCTCGAGCTACGATATTATCGTTAGTTACTATAGATAGAGGAGGGGGAGGGGGAGTAGGGGATAGTTCTCCGCCGGATTTGCCCTAAGGGTCCGCCGGCGGTACGCTTACGTCCCGCAAGATCTCTAACTGTTTAATCTCCCTCTATATCTCCTTCTCCTTAACCTCTACCCAAAGGGCATCCCTCCTTACGACTAAGGCTACACGCCTCGCTTATTGCTAGGCCCTAGGGCTTAGGGGAGCCGTAGGCGTAGCGCTGCTGTCGTCGCGTTCGGACTCTATAGCGTGTATAGATTATAACGAAGAGAAGAATTAGAACTGTTAAGGGGATGTCGTAATATATAGCACGCCTACGACCTACTAGTCGTAGATGAACTAATTCTTACCTTTTGTTTAAGACGCATCGCACGTCGTAAGGTGTACTTATACGTGTTACGTGCGGCTTAGTAGCCAGTCGCGACCGTATGTTACATGTAAGGCTATATGTAGGGGTTAGCTACTAGGCTGCCCCTTATACCGATACTAAGCTTTTTAAAGCTTACTAACACTCTAGAGTAGTACTACGAGATAGCTAGCTCTTACGATCTCACTACTAGCGAATCCTAGTTATTATAGCTTTAGCTAGTCTATCGTTACGCCCGGCTAGCTCGAGTATAGCGCTTACTAGTACTATTACTAGGCTTACCCGCCTACCTTAGACCTTGTTCGAGTCCCTTCGCCTACTAGATAACGTTAAGTATGTCCTTACTAACACGAACACGCCGAAGTCCGCCGCTAATATTATGTTCCGAGAGCTTAGTCCTTAGAAGCGGGTTAAGGTATTAAAGGACTTCTATAAGGGCTTCGAGAAGGTGTTCGAAGACTACTCCGTCTAGGTTAACCTGTTTTTCGAGAAAGTTAAGAGCGGTATAGGTAAGAGCTACTAGGATAAATTCCTTAGTAATAAGAAGCTCGATGTCTTGTTTCCTATCGTCGGTAAGATTCGTAAGACCGGTTTAGAGATTCGTAACCGAGAGAAGACTCTTCGAGCTACGCTTACCCGCTACTAGCTATAGTAGATAGATAATAAGATTCTTAATCGACGCGTTATCTCCGAGCTTTATAGTACTAACAGCGGGCGCCGCTAGTTTATAGCCTTTATTAATAAGTACCTAGACTATAGTAGGGCTGTTAGTAGAATTTAGAGGGCATTAATCTAGCGTATAAGGATCGGCCGTAAGGGCATAGATCGTAAGCGAATTCTAGAGCCTAGTAATCTTACCCGGTGCGATAGGGAGGCTAAAGCACGTAGCATTGATCCGTAGTCGGCTAAGAGTAGGGAGATTATTAGAAGACACCGCCTAGCCGTCTATAAGGATAGCCTCCTATACTTTATAGAGGGTACTATTACTAAGAAGTCCACGTCCCTAGAGGACAGCATAGATTAACCTAGACTATCTAGCTAGCAATAGCCTTAGCCACGTTAGCTACTACCGGGTAGTAAAGGTAAAGGACGTATAAAGAGTACTACGCTAACTCTACTAGCCTCTACCTAGCCTATAGTCCTATCGAGAGGCGGTCGTAAGTCGAGTCGACTTAAGTAGCTCCGTATAGGCGAGAGTATAGGTAAGGGCATAACTGCGCCTACTCGATCCTCGCCTAACCGAACGCTAGACGGCGCACCTATACGCGAAGGCAGTCCGCTAGGTACACCGGTTAGTACCCTACGATCCACTCCGGCCCTAACTAAGAATAGTAATCCGATACTTGCTATATTACCTTCGGCTATAATTAGGGATGTATTAGTCTTTAAAGATTAGATCCTATAAGAAGACGAGGCCCTCCGGATTAAGCGCGCTAACTGCACCTATAATGAGCGGTACTATAGCATTAAGTTTAGAAACTTGATTAATGTAGATAGTATTAACTAGCTACCTAAGTACCGGATAGCGGGCCTTAAGATACTCGAATATGCTGTCTCGGACGTTCTTAAGAGGGATAGTAAGGTTAGCGCTATAATGTACGATTAGTATGTTCGAGATTTCTACTATAAGGCCCTCTACTTCGTTACGAATCCCGGTATTACCGCTAATACCCTATGTAAGCGCGCGCTTAAGGTCTAAGACTAGCTCTTTAAAGGCAAGAGTTTTTTAGCTATTAAGGTAAAGAATGGGTCGTGGTTTCGCCCTAATAAGCGTAGTTAGAAGACTATTAACCCGCTTAGCTGCCTCTGCGTTCGAGGCAAAGTCGGTACTACGAGTAGTATCGTTACGCATGCTAACTATAACTAGATCCTCGATAAATTTAGTATCGATAAAGCTAACTAAGCCGATCTTAATAGTACCGGTACCTACATTAATAGCAATAAACTGTACTAGTACAATAACGCTAAACTAGCGCCGCGGGTTAAAATAGTTAGAGAGATAATGAGTCGAGAATTCGACGTATACCGATAGTACCTACGAGAATTGAATAAGGTTAGTAACGGCGGCGTCTACTAGAACATGTAGTATTCTCTAAGCTAATAGATCATACGACAAGACCCCGGGCTATAGCTCTTATAAGTAGCTCTACACCCTTAATACTACACTCGGTTTATCTCCTTCCCTAGGCCTACGATTTTTAGCTTTAATAGGGCTTATTAGGGGGGTAACGCGAATACTATAGTATAGTATGCTAGGGTCGACTTAAACCTCGAAATTGAAAACTACTAGACTAGTAACCGGCTTAACATACTATACTCTCTTAACTTAGAGGGCACTAGTGGGCCGGAGTTTTTACACGGTTTTCATAAGTAAGGGAATGCTAGAGAGTTTATCTAGTAGTGCTAGACTAACGACTACATAGAAGACGGCCAATTTAAGCGTTTCTTCTCGGTTAGGGTCTAGAATTACCTAAGCAAGAATAGCATTAGCTGGTTTAGAGAGGAGCTAAGCGCTAGGTAAATGCGGGTAACTACTATAGGCATTCTAATAAGGTAGGCCGTACATAAGAGGACGCTACGTTAGATTAACCCTTACTTTATCGAGATCCGCGACGATAACTATCTTAAACTCTAGAGAAGCTAGAGCATGCACTAGTTAATAGACCTCTATCGTGACTTTAAGACGCTAAGTAAGAGCGCTATAGGGTTTAAGTATCGACGCCTAGTACCCGGCTATCCTTTTCCTACGGCCGTACACCTTAGTAGCATTAGCCCTCTATCCGATGCCCTAGCGGGTTTAAAGTCTTAGAACGATAACAAAGTCATCCTTAATGCTAGAAGGTAGCTTAATGCTACGGTCCGCCTAGATTCGGAGCTCTTTAATAAGAAGATACATAATTAGCGCGTCCGAGCTGTGAAATTAATAGATAAGCAGCTTAGCTTAGTTACTACTCTCGAGTAGATGTGCTTTATAAGCGAAGGGCGTGATGAGAGCTTCTTCCGTAACTACTATAGGAACTTCACTAGCTAGCTACTTAGGGACGCGTCTAGTGAGACTAGTGTTAGCCACGATAACGAGTAGGTCTAGATAAAGGAGTTATGTAAGAATGAGTGGAACTAAGTAGTTAGTACGGGTTTATAGGCTCCTAGTTTCTAGTTAATTTCCGGCTATAGCTATAGCCTATAGGATTCTAGTTCTAATTCTAGTTCTAATTCTAGTTCTAATTCTAGTTCTAATTCTAGTTCTAATGCTTTGGGTACAGGTGCTTCTAGTCCTTAGATCTTACTTGTTTCTTATAGTTACTTATCTTCCCTTAACTTACCTTCTAGCTACGCGGTAGACTCGTCTTTAGATTTATTAGGTTACTAGTACTAACGCTCACTTGTCTTATAAGTGGCGTTTACGTTATTTGACCATCTAGCCAGCTCGATTAATACTAACATAGCTATCAATTCCCTCGCTAGTTTCGTAGCATACGTTAGTACAGTACGACGGATACGAGTCGCGGTTATTAACGTTATTATTACGGTCTCTATTAGAAGGATCCTTTCGATCTTTATAAACTGTCGCTAGTAGGCCCTAGGACTGCCTAATATCTTATATGTTAAGCTAAATGGTAGGGTGAGCTACTATACTACTATAAGACTACCTTAGCTTATAGCGACTAACTACGCTACCTGTAGTGCCCGGGCTTACTGCTTTAGAACCTAAGGATAGGTTCGTAATAGGGGAGGATATATTAACGACTAATTGGTTGTGTCGACCTTAGGTTTAGTTATGTCGACCTTAGGTTTAGAGGGGGGGTCCCTTAGGTCTAACTTGCTCTAATTTCATTTAGGTTTAATTAGACATTTAGGTGAGCTAGCGGGACCTAGTATAGCTATTTAGATATATACTACGTAGTTAAGCATTGTAAGCGTAGCATTAAGGCAATAATTCAATTTATACCTCTCGAGTAGAGGGTATAGGGGTTTAGGTCCGCTAATCCTCTTATTTTATCTAGCTACTACGCTACTCGTCACGTGACCTGATTTCACGGTCCCGGGACCGGCAAATACCTCTACTTACATAAGCGCCGCTCTATCTACTACCACAACTTAGACAGGCCTATATAGGGTAGTTAGTAGACATTAGTACTTAAATAAGCGAAACTTAATCATTAGCCAAATCTAGGGTAACCCTAGGAAAGGGAAATAATGCCTAAGTAAATAGACTAGGGAACGATACTAATAAAGGACTACCTAAGGATATGCCTATTAGTCCCGTGAACACCCCCTTCGCATAAAGGAAGCGTATATAGAATACTAAGACTATAAGGATTAATAACTACGTCCGATAATATAGTTTAGCTAGTAATAGCCCGATTATAAAGAAAGAGGGTATTATCTACTAGATTAATTAGATCCTCTAGATAACGTTTCCTAATGTGAACGCCTAAGATTAGTTTCGATATAGTTACTAGTTCGAGGCTACCCTCTTCGGTCGCGTTACTAACACCCCCGCTCTTTAGGAGAAGCTCGCTATAGTGCGACGTCTTATAGGAAAGAACCCTAAGGTTCGTACTAGATAAGTAGTTACCTATAAAGATAAACCTAAGTATAATAAGGAGGTCTTCCGCGAAGATAGTTAGGCCTAGTATGTCGGAGTGTATTTAACTATACTTTACTCTAAGGGTGCGGTCCCTACTACTAAGCTATATAAGAACGTTAAGAAAATCGGGCTCTCTAGTATCCTTAATAACTTTACTATAGTCCCTAGTCCTTAGGTAGTAGCGGAGTTTAGGATAAACAAGAACTAGATTAGGTACCTAATTAATAAGGGTTCCGAGGTAAATATTATCGGCTAGAGGAACGCTTATAGGTTTAGGTTACTAGTAATGTCGAGTGCTTAGCTTACCTTTCGAGGTGCTAGAGGGCGGGCCCAGTTTAAAGGTATTATAGGCAATTTAGATGTTTAGGTATTTAGGGTTTCCTACTAAGTAGACATGTTTATCTCCTCGGATCTAAACTTACTAATAATCCTAGGACGTCCGTAGGCCCGCAAGGTACGGCTTACTGCCCGTAACTGCGATAATAGTTTATAGGAGGGGACTATTACTAGCCGTAAAGGTAAAAGTGTTATGTTTACTACCCTAGTTAGCTCGGATAGGTATAAGACCCTTTAAGAACTATTAAAAGCGTCGGGAAATGGAAGGGTAGGTTAAGTTACGGCGCTTAACCTACCGACTTGCTAAAGCCGGATTTAATAAAATTAGTAAGGTTCTCGCACTATCTCGGAGAAACCTCGGACTTTAATTTACCGGTCCCGGGACCGGTAAATAGCTATAGTAAGGAAAACGGATACGACTACGACACGACGTATCTATAGGAACCCGGTAAGGCTCTAACGCCTAGTAACCATTTAGCTCACTTATTAGGATTGCTTAGGACTACTAGAATAAAGGAACGAGTTATAGAAATTGGAATAGGCGCGTTCGAGGGAGATTCTATTACTAACGTTTATTTAGTTTAAGGGGATTAGCCCTCCGAGATCCTAAGGCAATCTACATTAAATGCTTAGGCACGGAAGTAATAAGTAGGCTAACATATAGCTAACATTAGGATGCCGTAGGTCTTTACGATGTATAAGCGTAAAGCGGATAAGAAGAAGCTAGTAGACGCGAGCGTTTACGAGCGCCTAGAATCACGAGTTAAGGGAGATATAGAATAGAAGCGTAGGGCGCTGTACCTAGAGTCTAAGATACCTAAAGGACAAGGTCCGTTTAACGGAAAGTACTTAACTAAGAAATTCTTAAGTATTAAGCGAGGTAGCCGGATTACTCTAGAACGACTTACCTTAATTAAGGTTAGTATTAAGCTATTGCTAATAGAAAGGGCCTTATTCGATAAGATGCTCTATAACCGGGAGGCAGTCCTTGCTTAGGATTTTAGTTACATAAGGTAAATTAGGTACGACGTTATACTACCTTAGAAGATTAACACGGTCCCTTATAGGCTATAGTAGGCACGCCCTATCCGGTTATATCTAAGTCTTAGAGCAATTATTAAACGCATAATTAGAGCCCGGATTAAGAACAACATCCTAGAATACTTATAAGGGGCATATTCTAATAGCTAGTTCCTAGTCGTAAAGAAGGTTAATGCCTCTAGAAGCGATGTGCTATATCGGTTAATTAACTTAGCTATACTCCTAAATAAGGTTACTATACGCGATGCTAACATTCCACCGGACACGGATAGCTTCTTAGAGGATTTTACCGGGTACCGAGTCGCTTTACTTATGGACCTGTTTTTAGGTTATAATTAGATTACTTTAGATAAGTCTATAAGGGTAGCCTATAGCTAACCCTTACATATAATGCGGCTATGCCCGGCTTAGTATACCGCACGTAACGCGCATACGTACACTAGGAGACGCGCATAGCGTCGAAGGAAGAAAGTAAGCTTTAGTTTATCTACGATTAGAAGATCGTAGGCGTACTATATATTACGACATCCCCTTATAGCCTTACGGCCCTTATAGTTCTAAAGCTTCCCTTCGTTATAATCTATATACGCTATAGAGCCCGATCGCGACGTATACGATAGCGAGTCGCCTACGCCGCCCCTAAGCCCTAGAGTATAGTAGTAGGCGCGTCGTATAGCCTTAGTTACGAGAAGAGAGGCCTTACGGGCTAAGATTAAAGAGTAAGAGATATAGCGGGAGATCGAGCGGCTAGAGATCTTACGCGCTATAAGCGTACCGCCTCTAGAGCGTATAGGAGGGAGGAGAGAAGATTACCTCCCTACTATAACCCCTACCTCTGTCTCTATAACTACTAACGATAATATTATAGTACGAGGCGCGGCCGTAGCGTATACGACGCGACCGCGCCTAAAAGAGCCGACGCCTTTTAGAGGGGATTCGATAAGGAAGGTAAGGGTATTCCTTCTGGAGCTCTTACTTATCTTCGCCCTCTTAGGCACTATATACGCGATAGACGAATTAAAGGTCCTATGTAGGGTTATATACCTTAGCGGAGAGGTAAGCGAGCGATAGTATACTAACTATAGCGCCGTTAACCTTATAGGGTATATATACTAGGACTTTAAGGAGTTCTACCGAGACGTATACGGCGATCCTATAAATCGCGTACTTAACGTTATATTAGAGCACGAGGTTACGAAATAGAAGGATAACTAGATAGCGCGGTAATTCGCGACTAAGCTAGATGTTATAGAGGACTAGTTAGGTAACTACTCGGAAGCGTAACGTATACGGCACCTACTAGCGAAGCTTACGCCTCGCTTACGGTCTGCTATCGTTAGCTACTATAATATCCCTACGACTAGAGAAGACCTAGTAGTCCTAGCCTCGCGTATCGAAAGCACCGAGCGCCGAGGTAGTAGCGGAGGGCACGACCGCGGGTAGTATGTACGTCGTAAGCGTAAAGCTAAGGGCGTACATAAGCGGGCCGATTGCCTAAAGTAATAGAAGTAGAGTTAAGTACCGGGCGCCTCGGGTACGAGTTAGTAGCGAGACGCCGGTAGCTCGTCTTTAACTAGCTAGAAGTCGAAAGTAGAGTACTACGGCTACGGTAGGAAGGGTTACTATAAGACGGAGTGCCGGAATAGACACCTATAGAAAGACCGCGACGCGTAAGCGGTTCGTAGGGTAGAAACTATCGAGGCTTTAACTAAGAAGTGTAACGGCCTATAGCCGCACGACGAGTGAACGTAGCGCGTTACGTAACCGGGCCCGGGCCGACCCGCGTGCCTCGGCTTATATATCTACTTCGCGTACCTCGCGCTCCTCTTAGATACCTCGTCTAATAACTTCGTACTACCTAAGTAGGTACCCTTACACTTTATTAGACCTTTCTTTTCCGTAGATAAGCTACGAAGGATCTACGAAGGGTAGATTAAGTCCAATAAACGCGATAAGCGCGTTAAGTCTACCGGTAGTATAACTCTGAGAAAAAAGTACGATAGATAAACGCACTTAAGTTAAGTTAACCCTAAGTTAATAAGTTAATAAGATAGTACGCGGTAACGGCGGCCGCTAGTCATTACTAGCGCTACGACTAGCGGTCTAACGCGAGTCGGTGCTTAACATATAGACTTAAAGTCGCAATACGACGTAAGAATAAGAATAAGAACGCCTTTAGTAAAAGATGATTAACCTCGGTAAACTAGTTACCGAACTATAGGCGTACCTTAACCTAAGCGACTTCCTACACGACGACGAGATTATCGAGGAGGAAGGTAAGGAGGCTATAGTAGCAGTAGACTACACAGACGACGTAGTAATAGATAAAGGTAAAGAGGGGAATAAAGAGGCATAAGTCGCGAAGACCTATCGAGTAACACTTAAGTCGCTAACCTAACTCGACATCGCTACTTTCGAGAAGTTGTACGGTAGCGACGTGTCTACACCTCCCGCAATCTACTTCATCCTACGCCGTAGCGAAGAGGAGTACCGTAATGTCTCTAACCTCGCCGAGCTATTATATAAGAGCTATTACGAGAATTAAGAGTATAGAGAAAGGTTATAGAAGGAGCTTAACGATACGAAGAAGTAAGTAGTAGACCTAGATAAGCTACTTAAGACGTTAAACGCTTAGTAGAACGACCTCCGTAAGGACTTAGCTAAAGTTATAGTAGAACGTAACACTACTATTAATAACCTTAACCCGGTTACTTAAGTACGCGATGCGGCGTCGTTAGAGCGTAACATAGCCGTCGTAGAGCGTAACATAGCCGTTATAGAACGTAACACCGCCGTTACTAAACGCGACTCTACTACCTAAGATCTTAGTACTACTTAGATCGAGCTAGCTACCCTTAAGGTACTACTAGTTCCTATAGACGCCGAGAAGTCCTATATATAGGCGAAGTAAGCTATAATCTAGGTTAAGGAACGCGAAGCCCGCATCGAAGACCTTTAACGCGAAGTAGACAACTACGAGGAGGCCGTCGGAAATTATAAGTATAACCTCTAAGCTCTACGTAACGTACACGCTAAGGAACTAGAGGCCGCTAAATAACGTGGCCGCATAGAGGAGAGAGGTAAGGATCGCCGATCTTTACTATTACGATCCATCTTACGCCGCCGCGTAGGTCGTGAACTATTACCTCCTAAGGACTAGGGTCGAGCCAGAGCTAATAAGTAACTAAGTAGTAGAGACTTATCCGACGAGTTAAGTAACGAGTTTAAGAAGAAGAAGGATAGGGCTAGTAAGTAGCGTAAGAGTAGGAAGCCGAGATACGACCTAGACTCTAGCAATAGTAGTAGTAGCGACGAGTCCTCCGATAACGACCGCCGTACCCGCCGCCGTAAGTCTAAGAAGACTAAGAAGGCTAAGATCGACTTTAACAACATCCTCGACATCGATAAGTCTCTCGACCGCCCGTAGAAGACTAATCGTAGCGTAGATGGACCTAAGCACAAGTTCTAAGGCGACCTTAGTAAGGAGGGCGACTTAAAGGGACCCTTACTCGAGAAGTGGCTAAGTGCCCTAGAGACTAAGATCTCTACTACTACCTTCCGCGATAAGGATGTAGTCCTTAAGTCTATTCTCGACTACACCGACGGTAGTGCCTAGGCACTACTTAATCCGAAAGTCCCGTCTATCGTAGGCATTATAAGCGGAAGCGAGCGCCTATACTTATTAGTTAATAAGATAATGAAGTCCCTAATCGAGTAGTACGGCGACCGTAACCTAGTCGGCCGGGCTCGCGACTACATATTAGTACTAAAGTAACTAGAAGAGAGTTCTAAGGATTCCTTCGCTAAGCTCTACCGCGAGTAGCGCCGCTATGCTAACCTAATGCGCATAACCGGTAAGGATGCTATAGATAACCTAATACGTAAGCTTAACTACCGCTACCTAATCCGCTATTAGTAAGCGAACCCTAAGACCCTTAGCAAAGTAGTCAATGCCCTATTTAAGGCTAAGGAGGATTTTAAGGTCGCTAAGACCCTTTACCTAAAGAAGAAATCTACGGCTAAGAAGGACAATAAGGATAAGTCTAACGATAAGACTAACGGCACGCTACTATCCGGAGGCTTAGGTAGCGGTTTAAAGCGTAAGGTTAACCGTTTACTATAGGACTCCCGCCTATCTAAATTTAAGCACCTTACTCTCCTCGATGATGCCGAGACTAAGCGCTATATAAAGGAGAGACTATGTAAGAAGTGCCGTAAGCTAGGTTATAAGCTAACTAATAAGGAGTGTAAGCTCTAGGCCTACTAGATGCTACCGCGCCCGACCTAGTCGGAAAAAGCATAGTCTACTCGTTAAGCGTAACAACTAGTAGACTAGATACGAACATGTTAATAGGAGATAAGGCTCGAGGAATCGACCTTAGGATATTATCCCATTCCTTACGAATGGTGTATATAGAACACAACCCCGTTATTAGTTCATACCTAGTAGTACTATATAGGGCGAATGGAAAGAATGCATTCTCGTTTCTTAATATCGGAGTAAACTCTACCTACGTTAACATCGTATATACGCGAAAGAATAACTTACTACTTACTAAGTTAGACAGCTCATTAGTACTAGGCTTAGCCAATATGTCTATAGTAAAGGAGCTAATTAAATACCGGACTAAGTTTACCTTAGACATTAACGGCTATACCGAGGAGATTATAGGCTAGCTTACTAACCTTAAATATAACATCGTACTAGGACGCCCTTAGCACGATAAGTACTAGCTAGGACTGCACTACGAGTCCGGTACAATGACCCTAGACTCGGAACACTATAGGGAGTACTACCTCAAACATAAAGGACCGGCTTAGGTTTAGTCTATTAACGACTAGAACTAAGCCCCTATCCTTACACGATAGGCATACGAAGAACTCCCTACTACCTATCGATTAGCGTCGGTAGAAGAGGATAACGAGGGCGACCTCACTTAGTAGTATACTAGGTAGCTACTCCTAGCCGACGGAGAACTAACTATTAAGCGCATAACTTCACGAGGGCCTAGACTCGTGCGTAGAGCCGCGAAGCGACGCGAGGATAAGGAATTAAGAACCCTACGCGAAGTCGAAGAACTTAAGGCTACGATAGCCGCGGCCGCTACGTCGTTACCTAAGTAGGACGAAGTATAGTCGGGGCCCGCCGACATTAAGGAAGTTAATGCCGAATACTTCGTAAGGTTAGCTAAACGAAAGGGTATATAGGTGCATCTAATGTACGTATATAACCCTAAGGTAGAACTATCGCGGGGCGGTAACGTACTCGCTACATGTGCCATAACGGCGTACAATATAAGAATAGTAGTAGGCGGTAACTATAAGATGTTATCCGATAATAAGACGATCTTAAGGCTAGACGTACGCGCCGCTACCTTCGTGCTAGCATTAGAACGCGTAGCCCTAACGCTACGCTTATATAAGATACACGCCGAATTAGATATAGTGAAGTTTATAAAGATTAATAACTAGGAGATCGACCCTAAGGATTACCTAATGCCAACGTATTACGAATACGTAGACTACTTCTTAAAGGAGGCCTCGGAAGAGCTACTACCCTATCGACCCGGCATTAATTATGAAATTAAACTAAAACCTAGAGCTATACCGCCCTTTAAGCGACCGTACCGCATGTCTAAGTAGGAAGATAAAGTCATTAAGCACTAGATAGACGAATAGCTTGCATAGGGTAAGATTCGAAGGAACGAAGGACGCGCTAATGTAGCATTACCGGTACTTATCGTAAAGAAGCCCGGAGGCGGGTTAAGGGTGTACGTAGACTATAGAGTACTTAACGCTCTCACTATTAAGTCGAGATACCCCATCCCGCTAATATAAGACACGTTAAACTACATCGTAGGTAAGAAGTGGTTTACTAAGCTCGACGTAATAGCGGCGTTCAACCGTATCCGTATCGCTAAAGGACACGAATGGATGATAGCGTTCACTACTCGCTATAGTTAGTTCGAGTGCCTCGTTATGCCCTTTAGGCTATGTAACGCCCTAGGAACATTCTAGGCATATGTAAATAACACGTTAAGAGAGTTTCTCGACGACTTTACCTTAGCTTACCTAGACAATATCCTAATATTTAGCGATACCCTCGAAGAGTATATTAGGTATGTAAAGAAAGTGCTTAGACGATGTAGGGACGTAGGCCTATAACTCGACATTAAGAAGTGCGAGTTCCACACCTAGTCGATAAAGTACTTAGGCCTTATAATTAGGAAGGATAGCATCTCTATATGTCTAGAGAAAGTGAGAGCAGTATAGGAGTAGGAAACACCTCGTAACGTAATAGATGTCCTAGCTTTTAACGGATTCGCCGGCTTCTATCGGCGCTTTATTAAGAACTATAGTAAGATAACGCTACCGCTAACACGACTTACGAAAAAGGACGTTCTATAGGAATGGACGCCGGAGTACTAAGCCGCATTCGAAGGATTAAAGAAAGCCTTTACCGATACTAAAGGTAAAGTGCTAGTAGTGTTCTAGCATAGTTTAGAAACTATCCTTAAGACTAACGCTTTAGACTTCGTTACTATAGTAGTGCTATCTGTCACCGTACCGGCGCCCATTCACCTCGATCCGCGCGCACGTGCGTGGGCACCACAAGCGCGCCGCTGACTAAGCCGCTGACTAATCGGCTTGGCGCTCCCTTAAGTATCTCGCGCTCTCCGCGCCTCTCTTAGATAGCTATCTATTCGACTTGTACCTTATCCGACCACGTGCTTGCACCTGCTTGTGACACTTCGAATAGATCATCACCAACGTGTAGAGAGACACGAGAAGCTGCATTCGGGAGATTGCAGAGAAACCGCGACAGCACAAGGTGCTGAGATCAGGTGTTGGACTCGACTGAGTCGCACCTTGAAGTAGGTCATAGCTAACACAGCAGCAATGGCAAGACCCACCGGCACCGGCGCGCCAGGCGCAGGCGCAGAGAACACTGACCGACGCGTCCATCGCGCGTCCCTTAGTAGATCATCCTTCTTCACCCTCCCACCTGATCCGCCGGATCCCAACAGCGCGAACCCAGCCCAGGCGACTCAGACCCAAGGACGAGAAGAGGATATTGTGAACAAGCTCCTCGACGAGAACAACCAGTACCGCAAGCAGCATAAGAAAGTGTTCGACCAACTCCAAGAGATTGAAGAGGAGGAAGCCGAAACAGAACTGAACTTGGCTGATCTGTGCGGGCACGAGTTCATCGAGGATGAGACAGAAGACGAAGGAGCGGGCACGAGTGCAAGCGCACCTGAGAGGAGGGTTACTATCGACAACTTCCAGGAAGCTTTTGACTCACTGAATGGGCTGAACGCCGATAAGTTCAAGAAGACGGTCAACGACCACCCTCAAGCGATCCACAAGATCCTGTGCGACATCGAGTCAGACCATCGCCGCACACACAAACTAAATGCGACACTCGAGATGGCCAACCGCATCAACCTCCGTAAGGCGCAAGATGCAAAGGACCAGATGGACCGACTCGAGGATGCGATTGGTGAGGAACAAGCGGAGAACACCACTCTCAAGGAGGAAATCACCAAGTTGAAGGAGGAGATCGCAAAGCACGATAACACCATCAACGTCGACCCCGATGAACTTATCCAAGCCAAGGCTGATACGGCCAAGGCCACGGAAGCTAAGAAGCTGTACCGCACCCAGTGCAAGGCAGCTGAGGCCAAGCTTGTAGCTGCCGAGGAACGCATTGCTGAGCTCGAGAAGCAAAAGAAGGAACGAGGGCGGTCCAAGGAGAAACAGGACCCACCTCCGCAGAGAACGGAGTCCGAAGAGTCGCTGGAGCGTCGCCAGAATGGCGGCAAGCCAAACAAGCCTCAGAAGTCCGGCAAGCCCACGAAGAACAACGGAGATCCTGATTCGTCTGACTCTTCGGACGACGAGGATGGTGACAAGGACAAGAACCGCAAGAACAGTCGCAAGAGCGGTAGTCGCGAGAGGGCTAGTAAGAAGACGGACTCAGATGGCAACCCCATCTCGGCATACACCACATATGATGCCAACATGACTACCGGCATCAAGTCTTCTACCGAACCGAAGGCCCCTACCAAGTTCGACCCGAAGAGCGACGACATCAAGTTTCAAGAATGGCAGCGTGCTGCTGAAGCTAAGCTGCAAGCATCCAAGTACCGTACAGTAAAGGACTCCCTTCAAAACGTCCAGAGCTGGCTGAAGAACGGCGCTTGGACATATGTCGACTCAAAGATTCCTAGTCTCACCAAGTCCACGGATGGCACAACTACCCAGTATGCCTCCGTTGATGAGATGATGGAGGATCTGGCTAAGCGCTACGGCACCCGCAACGCCCACGCCAACGCCATGACCAAGCTCAACACTCTTCAGCAAGGCGACAAGGAGAAGTTCAGCGACTTCTACCCATCCTTCCGCGAGAACGCCGACATCGTCAATCTGGACAACGGCGCCGAGGAGAAGAAGCTCGAGAAGGACTTCTTACTCCGCAAGCTGAATGCGCGCTACGACAACCGCATTATGAACGAGGATACGGCCAAGATGACTCTCGAACAAGTTGTCTCAGCACTGTACGATTACGAGGACAAGTTTGAAGCCTACGACCTTAAGCACGGCAAGACCAGCAACAAGACCCAAGGTGACAAGAAGAACACCAAGGGTGGCGATGACAAGAAGGATAGCACTTCGAGCGGTGGAGGCAACACGAACACCACTACCAACCCGAATGCTAAGACCAAGTGGGCTGACCGTCCTCAGCAGTATCAGCACATCCAGCCTCTGGATGCGACTCGAGCCCAAGAATGCATCGACCAGAATCGGTGTCTGAAGTGCGAAGAAGAGGGACACCGCCGCGTTGACACAGACCAGTGTCCACTGCGCGATGTTGCCCGCCGTCCTTTCGCACCAGGTTACAACCCAAGCAACAACCGTCGCAATGGTGGTGGCAATGCCAACAACAACGGCGGCGCGGGAAACGCCTAGTCCACTCTGTGAGCGCAACACACAGTGGACCGCACGAGTCACGAGTACAAGAGCATGAACATGAGCAAGGACCTCCTGAGAGAGGCAAGGTTTTGAGCATATCGGCACACTCCCTGCTGGCTGCAAACCACTCTGTAGATGAACACAATCCAGTGATAGCTTCTCATTTGGTTATGCCATGCACAGTGAATGGAAAGATCCCTGCTCAAACCTTTCATGATGATGGTGCTAACTCTACGTACTTCGACATCGACTTTGCGCGCAGAAATAACCTTGATATGATACAACTGCCCAACCCCATGGGGCTGATGTTAGCAGACGGCCAACCTGCTAGTGACCTAATCACTCACAGAACAACGGCACAGATCCAGATCGGCGACCACGTGGAGACAAGGTCTGGTTACTGCGCATCACTGGAATATGATGTAGTCCTCGGCCGACCCTGGCACGACGAGCATCAGCCTGTGTTCCACTATGCGTCAGGAACCATGACTCTGTTCTCAGCCTATTGCCGCGCCAACTGCTTGAGGAGCACTGAACCCGTATGCGTGCAGTCTATCAACGACAAAGGAACCACGCCGGTGTGCATCCTGCAGACCGAAATGCCAGTGCTCGAACCCTCCAGATCCAACTTCGCTAACTACGTACGACCTTACGTAGAGGATGAAGATGAACTCGTCCCAGCTGTGGTTCAGGAGACACACAACACGAAGGCAGCCATGCGGCATGCAGTAGACCTTGAAGAAGAACTGGAAGCATCACACCACGCCCGTAAGCCATTACCTGCTGATGGTCCTGACACTCTGAAGCGTCCGGCTCGACACACCAAGAAGGCGCCGAAGCCTATGCCAGAAGAACCCGAGATCGATATCAAACCCATCACGGCAGAGGCGCTTAGGCGAATGAGTCGCAGGCAAGGCTGTGAAATTCATATGATGTGGATGTTTGATCCGAAAGAAGACCTTGACAAACAAGTCGCTCGCGATCCCCTCTCAGCTTGTGCGCTGAAGGCATTCGGCATGCGAGCTAAGCCCGTAAGAGGAGGCACGGCTGCGATGTTGGTGGACTCCAACACTCAGGAGAACATGGACAGATTGGAGAAGTCCCCGGGTGATTACACCCAGCGACAACTCAATGCATCTGCCGTGTCAGCCGACGACTATCAGCGATTCATGAACGGCAAAGACAAAGACCAAGATCCTACCCCTTTGCTGCCGGTTGAATTCCGAGAAATGGCCAGACTGTTCAGCCGCAAGGAGGCAGACAAGGTGCCACCAAGGAGACCAGGTGTGGACCACGAGATCAAACTGAAGAACGGTCAAACCCCTCCGTTTCGAAGACCATACTCCTTCTCCGCTCGGGAAAACGAGGTCATTAAAAAATGGGTCGATGACCAGCTCGAAAAAGGCTTCATCCAGCGCAGTGTGTCACCAGCAGCAGCACCTGTTCTGATAGTAAAGAAACCAGGCGGAGGACTCCGCGTTTGTGTCGACTATCGTGCACTGAACGCGCTGACCACAAAGAGCAGGTACCCAATCCCTCTCTTTCAGGAAACGCTAGACCGCATTGCAGGCGCGCAATGGTTCACTAAGCTGGATGTCATTGCAGCATTCAACCGTATCCGCATTGCAGCAGGGGATGAATGGAAAACGGCATTCACTACTAGGTATGGGCAGTTCGAATGCGTGGTTATGCCCTTTGGATTATGCAATGCGCCAGGAACATTCCAATCCTTCATTAACGACACTCTGAGGGAGTTCTTGGATGACTTCGTATCATGCTACCTGGATGATGCACTTGTATTCAGCAAAACCAGGGAAGAGCACGTCCAACATGTGCTAAAGGTTCTGAGAAAGCTCGACGCTGCTGGACTGCAGCTCGACATCGACAAGTGCGAGTTCTTCAGACATGAGACCACATATCTTGGCGTGATTATTACGAACGAAGGCATCAAAATGGATCCAGCCAAGATCGAATGCGTGAAGAACTGGCCTACTCCCGCCAACGTTACCGATATTTTGTCGTTCACGGGGTTTGCCAACTTCTATCGGCGGTTCATCAAAGACTTTAGCAAGATCTGTTTGCCCATGACCAAACTCACGCGCAAGAACGTACCATGGGAATGGTCAGAGTCGTGCCAACGAGCATTCGACGCGCTGAAACAGGCATTCATCGACGCCCCTACACTGAAGCACTTCTATCCAGGAAGAGAAACGATTCTCGAAACAGATGCCTCGGATTACGTGACCGCAGCAGTCCTTTCTCAACGAGATGAGAATGGCGTACTTCATCCGATCGCATACATGTCCAAGAAGATGGATCCGCAACAGTGCAATTACGACATCTATGACAAGGAGCTTTTGGCGATCGTACAAGCTTTCGAAGAATGGCGCCCGGAGCTAACCGTCAACGAGTACGGCACTGACGACTACGAGAATCTGCCAGACCCCGACTCTGCAGAGGACAAGCCTACTCTCGTGTATTCTGATCACAAGAACCTTGAATGGTTCATGAGTACGAAACAGCTTAACCGAAGGCAAGCTAGGTGGGCCGAGTTCCTGTCCCAATTCTTCTTCAAGATAGTGTACCGACCAGGCGTACAAGGCACGAAGCCGGACAGTCTCACACGGCGCTCACAGGACCTTCCTGTGCCTGGCGATCTTACTGATCCGCGCAATCAGCAACAACATCAGATATTGCTTGGGCCAGACCGGGTTCTGAATCTGTCCTCCACGAGAGTCCTTAGCGCCTCCGCCAACGACGTCGTGACTCCGCTCACCACCGCCATCCGAGAATTGTATGCGCAGCCAGAAGCAGAGGAGGCCGTCCAACAACTGGAACGCGATGAGCCATGCACGCTGCTACGAAAACATCGTATCGACGACCGTCATGCAGTGCCAGTTGGGGGAATGATATACATCAAGAACATCTATGGCGGATACAGCCTGTTCGTTCCACCAGAGTCAGAAGATGCCCTTGATGAAGGAGAAGTGCCGGTGCGCACTCGCATCGTGCAAGCTTTCCATGACCATGCCGCAGCGGGCCACATGGGAGATGAAAAGACTTACGAACTCGTTGCTCGCAATTATACTTGGCCAGGCATGGCTCGTTTTGTCAAGAAATACGTCCGAGCTTGTCGCACTTGCCACACGAACAAGAGCACCAACATCCAGTACCCTGGACTGTTGAAGCCGTTGCCTGTACCATTCGGCGCATGGGAAGACATTGCTGTCGACTTCGTCGTCAAACTGCCGGAGGGGAAGAGTGCGGTGGATGGACGAACATACGAGAACATCATGACGGTCACATGCCGCCTTACCAAGGAAAGACACATCATTCCTGTCCTCTCGATGACCGCCGAACATTGTGCCTTGGTGTTCTTGAAGTACGTGTTCAGCAGACATGGGCTTCCCAAGTCCATCGTCTCAGATCGCGGCACGCAATGGGTATCGGCCTTTTGGCGAAGGATCTGTGCCCTCCTAGGCATCAACCAGAAGCTCTCATCTTCATATCACCCGGAGACGGACGGCCAGTCGGAGAACACGAACAAGGTGATGGAACAGTACCTCCGCATGTTCGTCAATTACGCTCAGGATGACTGGCCGGATTGGGCCCCGTTGGCCGAGTTTACTGCTAACAACGCCGTATCAGCTACAACAGGGGTATCACCGTTCTACGCCAACACAGGACGTAACCCACGCTTTTCCGAGCTCCACCTCGAGCTCCCAATGCCACTTATGCCACACAGGCAACGACTCGACGCGGAGTCAGCAGACAGGTTCGCAAGAAAGATGCATGACATGCAGGAGTTCCTACGACAGCAAATGGCCCTCGCCCAAGCCGTCCAAGCCGAATACGCAAACCAAAACCGTACACCAGCACCACGATACGTCGAAGGTAACGAGGTATGGGTGAGCACCGAGAACTGGGAGATGGAGAGACCGTCTAGGAAGTTGGACGTGAAGTGGTCAGGTCCGCACGTGATCACGGAGGTGCTGCCGGGGAACACCTATAAAGTGGAGCTGCCGCCCACTATGAATATTGACAACCGCTTCCACTCACACCTTCTAGCACCGGTTCATCCTCCAGTCGAAGGGCAAGTACAACCTGCGCCTCCACCGATACGAATCGTGGACGACGAACAACACGAAACCAACCCAGCCGAGCCCGACTTTTGGGAAGTGGAGGAGGTGTTGGATTGCAAGAAGAGATGGCCGAGAGGAAGAACACCTAGAGGTGGTGTGAAAGAGCCATATTATGAGTACTTGGTGAAGTACGTTGGATACCTAGAACCATCCTATGAAGCTGCGGGCCAGGTCATTGAGACAGCCGCCGCCTCTGTCGCCGACTTTCACCATAACCATCCTCGAGCAACCAGACCACCTGGTTTTCAACCTCCTGCAGACTGGGTTGCCAATGAGGATGCCACGGGCATGCGACTGGCGCGTGACTCAGCACTCAATGCAGCAGCGATGGCTCTGATGCCGGTGGGACCTGGACTCAGGACTTGTGAGAAAGAGAGCGATACGCGTCGCGATGACGATCTTTCTCGACAAACAGACCAAGTAACAGGAGTGGATCTGCTGATTGGCGCGAGTCATGACGACAGTGAAGCTGATGCGCATCAGATCGCAGTGTGTAGCCGCCTGGATGGCGCGAGTCACTACGGCACAGGGTACCTGTGTGAAGAGCTGGGTACACACACCGAGAAAGACACCGTCCGGACAGTAGCTGAGGCTGCTGCGCCGTGTCGCCGCGAAAGTCTGCCTGCGTTACGTAGCGTCATAGATGGTTACGCGGAGGACGAGGAAGTCGACACTGTGACGGATGATGAGTTGATAGACGACGAGAAGTTCGCGAAGGCAATGATGGATACGATGGATAGGAGAGGACAGAGTGCTCCGGAGCGCACTCTCAGAGGGGGGGGTAGTGTCACCGTACCGGCGCCCATTCACCTCGATCCGCGCGCACGTGCGTGGGCACCACAAGCGCGCCGCTGACTAAGCCGCTGACTAATCGGCTTGGCGCTCCCTTAAGTATCTCGCGCTCTCCGCGCCTCTCTTAGATAGCTATCTATTCGACTTGTACCTTATCCGACCACGTGCTTGCACCTGCTTGTGACACTATCCTAACGTTATAATAGGATATTGCGCCTAGTAGCATATCTATCTAAGAAGATGTTACCCTAGGAGTGCAACTACGACATCTACGATAAGGAACTACTAGCTATCGTTAAGGCCTTCGAAGAATAGCGACTAGAGCTCGTAGCCGGCGACATCGACGATAAAGAGTACGTAGGTAGCGACTACGAGAACTTCCTCGCCGATCTAAGCGGTAAGCCGGTACTAGTCTATTCGGATTATAAGAACCTTAAGTACTTTATAACTACTAAGGAACTTAATAGGAGGTAAGCGCGATAGGCGGAGTTCCTATTATAGTTCCACTTTAAAATCATCTACCGACTAGGTATCTAAGGAGGCAAGCCCGATAGTCTTACCCGTAGGTCGTAAGACGCGATACGTAAGGACGAAGACGACCCTCGACACACGTAGTAACACCGCGTACTATTAGGCCCCGAACTATTTATACCGAAACTGTTAGCTAGTAGGATTCTATAGCTCGCGGCATCGGACGTTACTAGCGTCGTAGATAAGGACTTATAGCGTAACATCCGAACCCTATACGAGTAGTAAGAACTATAAGAAGCCTTATAATAGCTTATAGCTAGAGATAAGGTAAAGATGCTTTATCGGCATAAGATCGACCTAAAGCACGTAATAGTAGTAGACGGTATAATCTACGTTAAGAATAGAGAAGGCCGCTATAGCCTATACGCCCTAGAGCTAGCGGAAGATAACGAGGATAATACGGTATATACCCGCATAGTAAAGGCGTTTTACGATGCCCTAGTAGCCGGTTATCTAGGTAAGACTAAGACTAATACCCTATTAAAGCGTTATTATATCTAGCTAGGTATAACCCGCTTTATTCGCGAGTTCTATAAAGGATGCACGACATACACGAATGTAAACCTAGTGTAAGACGCCGAGCATAGACTACTTACCCCCCTACTAGTACTATTCGATACATAGGACGATATCGTAATAGACTTCGTTATAGACCTACTAGAAGGGCATTGTAGCGTAGATAGGTAAAAATATAAGAACATTCTTACCGTTACTAATCGACTTAGTAAGGAACGACACCTAATCCTAGTTTTAAACATAACTGCCGAATACATTACATTTATCTACGTTAAATACGTCTTTAGCCGTCACGGCATTCCGAAGTTAATAGTTACGGACAGGGGACCTTAGTAGCTCTCTATATTCTAGAAGCGACTATACTAACTACTAGGCATTAAGCGTAAGTTATCTATAGGGTATTACCCTTAAACGGACGGTTAAAGCGAGATTACGAATAAGGGTATAGAAAAGTACCTACGCACATACATCTCTTATACGTAGGACGACTAGCCGGACTAGTTGCCACTAGCGGAGTTTATAGCTAATGACTACGTCTCCGAAACTACTAGATTCTCCCCATTTATAGCGACGGTCGGTAAGAACCCGAGGTACTTAGACGTAGAAGTTATGCTACCTCTCGAGCTTATACCTTATAAGTAACGCCTTAACGCTTAAGTAGCTATAGCGTTCGGAGCTAGGATAAACGAGCTACGAGCTTAACTCCGAGACGTAATATAGATAGCGTAAGATACCTAAGCTAACTATGTAAATCGCCAAAGGACAATAGCTCTAGTATATAAGGTCGGCGACATAGTACACATTAGTACTAAGAACTAGCATATAACGAGGCTATCTAAGAAGCTAGACTATAAGTATACTAGCCCTTACCCGATCTTAGAGGTACTGCTACACGACACATACCGAGTCGCGTTACCGGACTTACTAAGTAACCTATATAACGGGTTTTACGCTAACTACTTACAACTAGGCTATAATCCAGTTATAGGGTAAGTCGTCCCTCTACCTCTACTAATCGAGGTTAAAGACGAAGATAGAGACGGATTACACTAGGAATAGCACGTAGAGAAGATCGTAGATAACTATAGGTTACTACCGCTAGGGCGAGCACTAGTAGGAGGAAAGATTCTAATCTACAAGTACTATATGAAATGGGTAGGTAACAATAAGCTAACTTAGGAGCCCGTAGAGACTATAATTGTAACAGTAGCCGCCTCTATCGGCGACTTCTATTATAACTACCCTACGGCCCCTAGACTAGCCGGCTTTATACTACCGCTAGGATAGATTACTAATAAGGAAGCACTATCTAATAACGCGGGCGCCCTTAGCGCTACGATAATTACGTCTAACCTAGTAACTATAGGAGGGCCACGTAAGTACATCCTCTTATAGGGGCCTATAGCGCTTCTATTAGAAGATAACGGCTCGTATGAAGATAATAACCCGCTAGGCATAGCGCTAACGAAGGTAACCGATAACTACGATCGAAGCGATAAGCGAAATAGACATTAGGCTTCCCTTAACACGGTAACTACGACGGTACTATTAACTAAAGTTAATATAGGGCCCCGTAGCTCTTTAGTAACCTAAGTAATAGCTAATGTAACGAGCTCCCTCGCGGAGTTCGCTTACCGTTATAGCTAGCGTAACATATCCTATATAGGCTAAGTTAGCTACCGAGATAGAGCGACGGAAGCGTAAAGCGCGGGCCTAGACGATAATAACGACACGATAGACGATAATGCTAATATAGAGGACGATAAGGCATTTGTACATGCCTATAGTAAGCTAGTAAATGGTACGGTATATAGAAGTAACCGTTTTAAAGGGGGGGGTAGTATAACGGCCTATAGCCGTACGACGAGTAAACGTAGCGCGTTATGTAACCGGGCCCGGGCCGACCCGCGTACCTCGGCTTATATATCTACTTTGCGCACCTCGCGCTCCTCTTAGATACCTCGTCTAATAAGTTCGTACTACCTAAGTAGGTACCCTTATAAGAAGGGCGAATAGGGAAAAGGTAGAGGACTAGGTAAGGGTCGCTCCTAAGTCCGAGTTTCTATATAGACCCCTTAAGGTAAGTCGATGCGAGTCTAGCGCGTTACTTACGAGGCGCCGTCGAGATGCGTAAGGGCTTTCGCGAGGCTACGTTTCTTCTAGATAACGGTATAGATTTAAGCTTAGTGTCGTACGAGTATATACTCCGATACTAGATATAGCCTATTAGTAGTATAAAGCTTCTAAATCTAGAGTCGTATACGTAGGACTAGGGGCATTACTACGGCGTATATACGGTTCGCGTGCAACTAGCTAACGATATAGGAGTAGAGCGCGTAAGCAACGCTATCTACTATGTAGCGCCTATAGGTAGGCCGTTAGTTATTTTAGGTAGACCCTAGCGGTATTATAATCGGATAGTAAAGGCCGATAAGGATAACTAGTAGTACTACGGTATAGAGACGCCTACGATTTAGTAGCGTAACGCACGCGAGTTCCTTAAGGATCTCGAGAGCTTAAAGTAGGTTTATGCGATAAGTGTTCGGGCTATTACTATAGTAGTACCCGAAGGAGAGGGCCCCTCGTTATAAGGGCACCTACTTAGGTAGTACGAAGTTATTAGATAAGCTATCTAAGAGGTGCGCGAGGCGCGAGAAGTTAATATATAAGCCGAGGTACGCGGGTCGGCCCGGGCCCGGTTACGTAACTTACTACGTTTACTCGCTATACGGCTATAGGCCGTTACACTACCCCCCCTTTAAAACGGTCACTCCTGTGTACCGTATTACCTATTACCTTGCTATAGGCGTGTGCGAACGCTATATTATCCTCCAATTTACTATTTATCGCGTCGTCGTCGTCTAGGCCCGCGCTATACGCTTCTACCGCTCTATCTCGGTCGCTAACTTAGCCTATATAGGATATGTTACGCTAGCTACAACGGTAAGCGAACTCCGCGAGAGAGCTCGTTACATTGGCTGTTACTTAGGTTACTAAAGAGCTACGGGGCCCTATATTAACTTACGCTAATAGAACCGTCGTAGTTACCGTACTAAGGGAAGCTTAATGCCCGTTTCGCGTGTTACTCGCACCTTACTAGTTATCGGTTACCTTTGTAGGCGCTATGCCTAGCGGGTTATTATCTTTATACGGGCCGTTACCTTCTACTAGAAGAGCCGTAGGCACCTATACGATTAATTCGCGTAGCCCTCCTACGGTTACTAGGTTAGACGTAATTATCGTAGCGCTAAGGGCGCCCGCGTTATTAGATAGTGCTTCCTCGTTCGTAATCTATCCTAGCGGTAGTATAAAGCCGGCTAGTCTAGGGGCCGTAGGGTAGTTATAATAGAAGTTAGCGATAGAAGCGGCTACTGTTGCAATTATATTCTCTACGGGCTCCTAAGTTAGCTTATTATTACCTACCCATTTCATACAGTACTTATAGATCGGAACTTTTCCTCCGGCTAGAGCACGACCTAGCGGTAGCGATCTGTACGAGTCGACGATCCTCTCTATATGCTATTCTTAGTAGGTCTCGCCTTCGTTATCCTCTACCTTAATTAGTAGTAGCGTAGGGACGACTTATCCTATAACTAGATCGTAGGCTAGCCTTAGATAGTTAGTATAAAATCCGTTATAGAGGTTACTTAGAGAGTCTAGTAATGCGACCTTATAGGTGTCGTGTAGTAGAACTTCCTTAATAGTATATAGTCCTATATACTTATAATCTAGTTTCTTAGATAGTCTTATCGTGTGCTAGTTCTTAGTGCTAATATACACTATGTCTCCGACCTTATATACTAGGGCGATCGTTCTTCGGCGGTTAGCGTACTTAGCTTAGGTGTCTTATGCTATCTATATTGCATTACGGAGTTAAGCGCGAATCTTATTTATCCTAGCCCCAAATGCTATAGCTAATTGTGCATCGAGACGTTACTTATATAGTATTAACTCGAGAGGGAGTATAACTTTAGTATCTAAGTACCTCGGGTTCTTGCCTATTGTTACTATAAATAGAGAGAAGCTAGTAGTTTTAGAAACATAATTATTCGCTATAAATTCTACTAATAGTAACTAGTCCGGCCAATTATCCTATACGTAGTTAATGTACGTCCGTAGGTACTTCTCTATACCCTTATTCGTAATCTCGCCCTAGCCGTCGGTCTAAGGGTAATACCCTATGGAAAGCTTACGCTTAATACCTAACAGTTAGCATAATCGTTTCTAGAATGCGGACAGCTACTAAGGTCCTCTATCGGTTACGATCGACTTAGGCAATCTATAACGGCTAAACACGTACTTAAGGTAAATGAAAGCAATATATTCGGCAGTTATAATTAGTACGGGGATTAGGTGTCGTTCCTTACTTAGACGGTCGGTAATAGTAAGGATGTTCTTATACTTTTACCTATCGATACTATAGTGTCCTTCGGGTAGATCGACTACGAAGTCTATCGTAATATCGTCCTATGTGTCGAGAGGCACTAGTAGTAGTGCTAGTAGTCTATACTTAGCATCTTATACTAGATTTATATTCGTGCATATAGTACATCCTCCATAGAACTTACGGATGAAACGTGTTATACCTAGCTAGATGTAGTAGCGCTTTAATAGGGTGTTAGTCTTAGTCTTACCTAGATAACCCGCGGCTAAGGCGTCGTGAAATACTTTTACGATGCGAGCATACACCGTGTTGTCTTTGTCGTCTTCTACTAGCTCTAGGACATAGAGGCTGTAACTACCTTCTCTATTCTTAACGTAGATTATGCTATCTATAGCTATCGCATACTTAGAGTCGATCTTATACCTATAAAGCATCTTAACCTTATTACTAGCCGCTAGCTATTATAAGGCTTCCTACGGCTCTTACTAGTCGTATAGGACTCGAATGTCGCGCTGTAGGTCGTTGTCCACGACGCTAGTAGCTTCTAATGCCGAAAGCTATAGAACTCGACTTACTAAGAGCTTAGGCATAAATAACTCGGGACCTAAGAGCACACGGTTCTATTACGTGTGTCGCGGGTTATCTTCCCCTTCGCCCTTACGTATTACGTCTTATAACCGGCGGGTAAGACTGTCGGGCTTGCCTCCTTACACGCCTAGTCGATAGATGATTTTAAAGTAGAACTGTAATAAGAACTCTACCTAGCGTGCTTAGCGCCTATTTAGTTCCTTAGTAGTTATGAAATACTCGAGGTTCTTATGATCCGAATAGATAAGTACCGGCTTACCGCTTAGGTCGGCGAGGAAGTTTTCGTAGTCGCTATCTACGTAGTCGATGTCTCTAGCCGCTAGCTCTAGGCGCTATTCTTCGAAGGCCTTAATAATAGCTAAGAGCTCCTTATTATATATGTCGTAGTTGCACTCCTACGGCGACATTTTCTTAGACAGGTAGGCTACTAGACGTAGTACTCCGTTATAGCGCTATAATAGAACCGCTATAGTAACGAAGTCTAATGTATCGGTTTCGAGGATAGTCTCTAGGCCGTGCTAAAACACTACTAACACTTCACCTTCGGCGTCTATAAAGGCCTTCTTTAGTCCTTTAAATGTAGCTTAGCATTCTAGAGTCTATAACTAAGGCACGTCCTTTTTCGTAAGGCGGGTTAACGGTAGTATTATCTTACTATAGTTCTTAATGAACCGCCAATAGAAGCCTACGAATCCATTAAAAGCTAGTACGTCTATTATATTACGGGGAGTCTCCTATTCCTACACTGCTCTTACCTTCTCTAGGCACATAGAGATTCTATCTTTACCGATAATAAGGCCTAGGTATTTAGTTACCTAAGTGTAGAACTTACACTTCTTAATGTCTAGTTACAACCCTACGTCTCTATATCTACTAAGCACTTTCTTAACGTAGGTAACGTACTCTTCGAGCGTGTCGCTAAATATAAGGATGTTATCTAGGTATATAGATACGAAGTCGTCTAGGAACTCTCTTAGGGTGTTATTTACGTAGGCTTAGAATGTCCCTAGGGTATTATATAGTCCGAACGGCATAACTAGACATTCGAACTGCCTATAGCGGGTAGTGAACGCTATTATCTACTTATAGCCCTTCGCGATGCGGATGCGGTTAAATACTACAATTACATCTAGCTTCGTAAACTACCTCTTACCTACGATCCGGTTTAAGGTATCTTACATTAGTAGAATGGGATACCTCGACTTAATAGTAAGAGTATTGAGGGCTCTATAATCCACGTATACTCTTAATCCACCTCCTAGCTTCTTAATAATAAGGCATGGGATATAGCGTCGGCGCGACCTTTATCCTCCTCCGGATCTTACCTTAAGCGATTTGCTTATCTATCTAGTACTTAATGATTTCGTCTTCTTACTTAGACATGCGGTATAGTCGCTTAAAGGGTAGTACAGCGCTAGGCTTCAGTTTAATTTTATAGTCGATGCTAGGCCGATGTAGTAGGAGCTCTTCTAAAGCTTTCTTTAAGAAGCAGTCGATAAACTTATAGTAGGTTAGTATTAGGTAATCCCTAGGGTTTATCTCCTAGTCGTTAATCTTTATAAACTTGTCTACGTCTACTTAGGTATACATCTTATATACTTGTAGGGTTGGTATAACGCGTTCTAATAGCGGCACGAACGTAGCGGCGCGTGCGTCTAGCCGTGAGATAGTCTTCTCGTCTAAAAGCATCTTATAAGTGCCGCTAGCAACCGTCCTTATATTATGCGTAGTTATAGCGTATACGGTAAGCGGATCCGTCGATTATAGAGATTACTCGACATTCGGATCGTAGATGTATATTAAGTGGACTTGCGCTCCCTTTTACTTAGCGAGGCGTATAAAGTATTCTATATTAACTTCCTTAATGTTAGCGGGCTTCGCCTTAAGACCCTCTACTTATTAAGCTACCGCTTCGGCGGTCGCTACTACTATAGTAGCTTTCGCTTCCTTTTCTTTAAGTCTCTTCGCGGCTCGGCGGGCTTTGCCTAGGCCACGAGTAGTTATGCGCTTAATAGTGTCTTCGCTATCGGCGGGTAGCGGTAGGCGGGCGTAGTACTAAGTAATATCGCCTTCTTTATCCTCCTCGACTATTACTAGCCTATAGCTAGTAGCGGGCAGTTCTTTATATATCTAAAGCGTAAGGACAGGGTTCTAATCTTAGTCATTTACTAACTGAAGGCTAGTCTACTATCTACTAGGTAGTACTCCTTATAATAGTCCGAGTCGAGAGTCATTATGCCGGACTTATAGTGTAGTCCCGGCTAGTGCTTATTATGCTAGGGGCGTCCTAGCACAATATCGTACTTAAGGTTAGTAAGCTAGCCTATAATGTCCTCGGTGTGGCCGTTAATATCTAGGGAGAACTTAGTCCGGTATTTAATTAGTTCCTTTACGGTAGACATGTCGGCTAAGCCTAGTACTAACGGGCTATCTAACTTAGTAAGTAGTAGTTTATTCTTTCGCGCATATACGATGTTAACGTATATAGAGTTTGCTCCAATATTAAGAAATGAGAATACATTCTTTTCATTCGCCTTATAAGGTACTACGAGGTGTAAGCCTATAATAGGGTTGTGTTCTACATACACTATTCGTAAGGAATAGGATAATATCTTAAGATTACTCTCTAGAGCCTTATCCCTTATTAACATGTTCGTATCTAGTCCACTAGTTGTTACGCTTAACGAGTAGACTATGCTTTTTTCGACTAGGTAGTCGGGCGCGGTAGCATCTAGTAGGCCTAGAGCTTACACTCCTTATCGGTTAGCTTATAACCTAGCTTACGGCACTTCTTGCACAGTCTCTTCTTTATGTAGCGCTTAGTCTCTACGTCGTCTAAGAGTAGGAGGTTCTTAAACTCGGCTAGGCGAGTGTCCTATAGGAGGCGGTTAACCTTACGACGGTTACTCGAGCCGCTAGAGCCTACTACTAGTAGAGAGCCGTTGGACTTGTCGTCTTTCTTAGCGGTAGACTTCTTCTTACTTAGGTAAAGAGTCTCGGCGACCTTAAAGTTCTCTTCGGCTTTAAATAAGGCGTTAACTGCCTCGTTAAGAGTCTTCGGGTTAGCTTACTAGTAGCGGATAAGGTAGCGGTAGTTCAGCTTGCGTATTAGGTTGTCTATAGCGTGCTTACCCGTTATACGCATTAGGTTAGCGTAACGGCGCTACTTACGATAGAGCTCGGCAAAGGAGTCCTTAGAGTGGTCCTCTAACTGCTTTAGGGTCGCTATGCTATCGCGGGCACGACCGATAGGATTGCGATTACCGTACTACTCGATTAGAGACTTCATTATCTTATTAACTAATAAGTATAGTCTCTTACTACCGCTTATAATGCCGGCGATAGATAGGACCTTCGGGTTAAGTAGTACCTATGCACCGCTATCGGTGTAGTCTAATATAAACTTAAGCATAGCGTCCTTATCGCGGAAAGTAGTTACTAATAACTTAGTCTCTAATGCGCTAATCCACTTCTTAAGAGTAGGTCCCTTTAATTCTCCGTCTTTATTAAGGTCGCCTTAGAACTTATGCTTTAGTCCGTCGACGTTCTTGTCGGTTCTCTAGGGACGATCGAGCGTGTCGACTATATCAGGATATTATTAAAGTCTACCTTAGTAACCTTCTTAGACTTCTTAGACTTACGGCGGCGAGCACGGCGGTCGTCGGAGGAGGACTCGTCGCTACTGCTACTACTATCGCTAGAGTCCGGATTATATCTCGCCTTCCTACTCTTACGCTACTTACTAGCCCTATCCTTTCTACTAAGCTCTTTACCTAACTTATCGGATAAGTCTCTACTACTAGACTACTTACGACCCTTGTCCTTATTCTTGTCCTTAGGAGGCGATAGTTCACGGCCTAAGCGGCGGCGTAAGATGGATCTTAATAGTAAGGATCGGCGGTCCTTACCTCTCTCTTCTATACGGCTACGCTACTCGGCGGCCTCTAACTCCTTAGCATATACATTGCGTAGGGCTTAGAGATTATACTCGTAATTAGTAATAGCTTCTTTATAGTTATCTACTTTACGCTAGAGCTTATCGATGTGGGCTTCGCGTTCCTTAACCTAGATTATAGCTTACTTCGCCTATGTATAGGACTTCTTAGCGTCCGCGGGAACTAGCAATGCCTTAAGTGCGGCTAGCTTAATCTAAGCAGCACTAAGGTCTTAGATAGCTAAGTCGCGTTCGGTAACTATAGTGTTACGCTCTATAACGGCTATGTCGCGTTCTAACGACGCCGTATCGCGTACTTAGGTAACTAGGTTAAGATTGTTAACAGTAGTGTCGCGTTCTACTATAATCTTAGCTAGGTCCTTACGGAGGTCGTTTTACTAAGCGTTTAACGTCTTAAGTAGCTTGTCTAGATTAGCTACCTTATTCTTTACGTCGTTAAGTTGCTTACGCGTAATTCCGAGTTCCGTTTATAACTTATCTCTATAGGCCTAATTCTCGTAATAGCTCTTATATAGCAACTTGGCGAGGTTAGAGACATTACGGTACTCCTCTTCGCCGCGGCGTAGGATGAAGTAGATAGCGGGAGGTACGGACACGTCGCTACCGTACAACTTTTCGAAAGCGGCGATATCGAGTTAGGTAAGCGACTTAAGCGTTGCCCGATAGGTCTTCGCGACTTATGTCTCTTCAATTCCCGCCTCTTTACCTTTATCTATCGCTACGTCGTCGGTGTAGTCCACTACTACTATAGCTTCCTTACCTTCCTCCTCGATGATCTCGTCGTCGTATAGGAAGTCGCTTAGGTTAAGGTATGCTTATAGTTCGGTAACTAGTTTACCGAGGTTAATCATCTTTTACTAGAGGCGTTCTTATTCTTACTCTTACGTCGTATTACGACCTTAAGTCTATATGTTAAGTACCGACTCGCGTTAGACTACTAGTCGTAGCGCTAGTAGCGACTACCGGCCGCCGTTACCGCGTACTATTCTATTACCTTAGGCACGATAGGGTGTCGTGTTTTGTTAACTAGGGACTTGTTAACTTAACTTAAGTACGATAGGTGTCGTGCTTAGTGACTTAACTTAGTACGTTTACTGTCGCACTTTTTTACTTAGAGTCGTACCTAGCCTATAGACTTAACGCGCTTATCGCGTTACTTGATCTACCCTTCGTAGATCCCTCGTAGCTTATCTACGGAAAAGAATAGTCTAACAAAGTGTAAGGGCACCTACTTAGGTAGTACGAAGTTGTTAGACAAGCTATCTAAGAGGTGCGCGAGGCGCGAGAAGTTAATATATAAGCCGAGGCACGCGGGTCGGCCCGGGCCCGGTCACGTGACTTGCTACGTTCACTCGCTATGCGGCTATAGGCCGTCACACTCGTAGCCTAAAGAATTTATAGACTTCCGAGATGTATACGTACCTAATAAGTAGGCGAAGCGTAAGATGCCCGACGGGGTTAAGTATACGATTAATCTCGTTAAAGGAAAGAAACCCCCTTTTAAGCCGCTATACTACTAGTCCTTAACTAAGCTAGAGGCCTTAAAGGAGTACCTTACGTAAGTAATGGAGAAGGGGTAGATTAGGCGATCCGTAAGCGAGGCGGGTGCGTCTATCCTATTCGTGCTAAAGAAGAATAGTACTCTTAGGCTCTATGTAGATTATAGAGACCTAAATGAGATTATAGTAAAGAACCGGTACCTACTGCCCCTAATTAGTAAGACCTTAGATAGGCTATAGGGCGCTAGGCTCTTTACTATAATCGACCTATAGGATGCCTACTACCGTATTCCTATTAAGCGAGGAGACGAGTAGAAGACTACGTTTCGCACGCGATACGGTTACTAAGAGTACTTAGTTATGCCTTTTAGGTTAACTAACGTACTAGCTACCTTTTAGGGGTACATTAATAAGGCCCTTACTAGGTTAGTAGATAACATTTACGTAGTCTACCTAGATAACATCCTTATCTATAGCGTAACGCGTAAGGAGCACGTACGAGTGTTACGGTTCGGATGAAGGACGGTGCAGGACGTGGCATGGGGAGGAAGAATCAGAAGACACGAACCAATCGCTAGGAAGAGAAAGGAACCCCACGTCCGGGTCACGTGCACGACCGCGCGCTTAGTGCATGGTCGAACACGACCGCAGAAGTAGCGTATGGACGTACACGACCACACGACCAGACGACCGGTCGAGTGGACAGACGGACATCTAACACCGGATGGCATACGAACCTCCTTTGTATTTAGGAACGCTAGAAACCCTTATGGTTCTGATGCGTTCAACTCATGTTACTATCTCACTGATTGGAATACAACTCTTATTCCTATCATTTATCTTCGCTCAGCTTGCTTCAGCCTCTCCAAAGAATAATACCGCCACGTGACTTGACTTATCTCTCTTTTGAGACTAGCCCTGGAACGAGACAATAACAACGAGCCGTACGCGTAGTACTAGAGAGGCTACGAAAGTTCGCCCTATTTACGAACCTAAAGAAGTGTAGCTTCTTCTAGGAGAGTACCGAGTTCCTAGGATTTATCGTAAGTGTCGTAGACGTATCGATAGATAGGAGTAGGGTAGCCGTAATTGAGGAATAGCCTACGCCTATAAGTTTTTATAAGGTTTAATCCTTCCTAGGATTCTATAACTTCTATAGGCGCTTTATTGAAGGGTACTCGAGGATTGCGAAGCTATTAATAGACCTACTAAAGGGATATAAGAATAGTAAGAAGTAGGGGCCTCTTATATAGTCCGCTTACAAGGAGTAAGCGTTCTAACGGCTAAAAGCTAGGTTCCTCGGAGCACCTATCCTAAGGCACTTCGATCCTTCGTTACGTACGAGGGTTAAGACGGATACCTTAGGTTTTACGATTATAGGCATTATCTCTTAGCTATTTAGGACTAAGTAGCATCTAATTGCCTTCTATTCTCGTAAGATAATACCTACCGAGTGCAATTATAAGACCTATAACTAAGAGCTACTAGTAGTAGTAGAGGCATTTAAGTATTAGCGACCGTACCTCGAAGGCGCATCGTATACGGTTTAGGTACTAGTCGACTATACGAACCTATAGGGTTTTATAATAGTAAAGTAGCTAAACGGGAGGTAAGCTCGATAGGCGACGTTTCTATAATCTTTCGACTTCGTAGTAGAGCATAGGTCGGGGAAGAGTAACCTAGCCGATACGCTATCGCGACGTAGTAACTACGTACGCGTAGCGTAGTAGACGTCGAACTTACTTCCTACGCTATAAAGTAAGCTATCTTTCTAGAAGGAATCCCTATTAAGAGAGAACGAGCCTATAGTAAGGCGCTTAATGTTGCGGTTGGGCCTTGTCCCTCGTCACGTGGGTGGCCTAGGAAGTGTCGATCCTCGATATGTCTCTAAAGTAGTGTGAACGAGAGTTCACTACAAGGTTGCAACTTAACACAAGAGTGTTGATTTGAGTTGAGCACGAGGCTCCTATCTACTCGTAAAGAAGCGTCGTCTATATAGTGCCATGTCTTGGCGTAACTGATCAGACTGAGCAGACTGATCACTGAGCAGACTGAGCGAACTGATCACTGAGCTGATCAGTCTGAGCGAAGTCGACCTGCTCAGTTTCGGTCCTTCCCGAAGAATGAGTGGCTGTGGGTTCTTCCTGAACCGAACCGTAACACTTAACCGCTACCTACGAGAAGATATAGGATAAGGCGACGATAATAGTAGTAGGAGCCTACGAGCCGTAGGGGACCCAATCGCTACTAGTAAGAGTGTGCGCTATAATAATGTAGGGCGGCCTAGGTAGACTACTTACACTACTAATGAAAATCGTATAGGGGAGAGACGATAGATACGTCGCATACTTATCGTAAGCGCCTAGCGAAGGGGACGCTAAGGACTAGTATATAAAAGACGGGTTAGTCTATCGCGGGAACGCGATTATAGTACCCGAAGACTATGTAGTAAGAGTATAGCTACTCTACATACATTATAACGACCTACTAGTAGGGCACTTTAGTAAGGTAAAGACTAAAGAGCTACTACGACGTTATTACTAGTAGGAATTACTTAGTACGGATGTAAGGGAGTATATAAGAAACTATAGGGCTTGTTAGACCTCGAAGGCGAGGCGCTATCGACCCTACGGCAAGCTATAGCTACTACCTAGGCTAGACGGTCTATAGTAGGAAATTACTATAGATTTTATTACGGACCTACCGCTAAGTAAGCGAGGAGAATGCGTGTATAATGCGATCCTAGTAATCGTCGACTGCTACTCTAAAATAAACTTATACATTCCTACGACTAAGACATATATAGCGGCGGAGCTTACGAGGATCTTATAAGACGAAGTCGTACGGCATTATAGTATGCTAGCGGGTATAGTAAGTGACCGCGGGTTAGTGTTTACGAGTAAGTTCTAGAGTAACTTCTACTTCGAGGCGTAGGTAAAGCGTAAGCTATCTATAGCTTTCTACCCTTAGACTAACGGCTAGACTAAGAGGATAAACTAAACCTTAGAACAGTACCTTCGTTATTACTATAGCGAGAACTAGATAGAGTAGGCTAAGTAGCTAGCTATTGCTAAATTCGTATATAATAATAGCGTCTACCCTACGCTACGTATAAGCCTATTCGAGATAGCGTATAGTTAGAGACCTAAGATTGCCCTAATACCTATAGGATCTCGAGGCGAGATCCGGGAAGGGGAGGTACTAGTAGCGGTAGACTTAGTTAACCGTATACGAGAGATGCGCTCTACGCTTACGAAGCGTTAGGAAATTGTAGTAGCCGATTAGACTCGCTACTATAATAAGACTTATAAGGCTAAGAGCTATCGCGTAGGCGACATAGTCTTATTATCTACGAAGAACCTAAGGTTAGCATTACCGAAGAAGAAGATAGGTCCGAAGTTTATTAGACCGTACCGCATTATCGACGCTATCGGTTCGTAGGCGTACCGCCTAGTACTACTAGCCGACTTAAGAATTTATAATGTATTCTATATATCCCTCCTCGCGCCGTACGCGGGTAGCGAGAAGGATAGAGGTACTATAGCCCTCGCTAATAAGGACGGGGAATATAAAGTAGAGGTAGTACTAGGAAAGCATAAGTATAAGGGTAAAGTGTAGTACCTAGTACGATAGAAGGGCTAGCTAGAAGAGTACGATAGCTAGGAGCTAGTATAAGGACTCGCGAATGCTACGCGTATAGTAGCCGAATATAAGGCGTTAGCGAAGACGGTATAAGCCGGCGAAAGGATCCGCGAAGGCTACGCGTATAGTAGTCGAATATAAGGTGCCTACGAAGGCCGTATAAGGCGCTAAAATAAGGGTATAGGTTATGCATTTAGGCCCTAACCCTCCGGTAGCTAGATATAAGGACCTCTACCCCCGACAGTAAACTTAGCTATAACTAGTATAGAAGACACTAACCTATAGTGTCTTCTATCGGACTAAAAGGCTCGCTTACTTAGTCGAGCGAACGCCCCCGATAGTAATAACATTAGAGAGGGAGGTAAGGAGAGAGAAGAGTAGAGAGAAGAGTATTTATTTTAAAAATAAACTTTTATAGGGCGCGCTACGGCGCTACGTAGATAGGAGATAGGCGCGTAGTAGGCGGCTAATATACGCGGAGCGCGCGATTACTCGTTATTATCCTCCTTATTATCCTCCTTATTATACTCGCCCCGTAGGGCTAGTAGTAAGAAGGCCCTATCGGCCGTAGTAGTATCGATGTTTCTAGCCTATAGGAACTATAACTACGGTTAGTATAGGACACGTATATAATACGTATATTACTTACCGCACGGCCGAGCTCGAAGAGCCTATTAAGGGCCCTATTCTACTCTTACTATAGAACTACGGATGTAGTAGCGGCGGCGGAGGAGGGGGTAGTAGTAGTAGAGGCGCCGGCGAAGCGTACGCGGGTGTCCCCTATACGCTTATTCTTATAGGTAGAGAACTGCCTCTTAGCCTAGGAGGAGGTTAGCCGATTTATATAGGGAGCGATAGTACGCCGTATACGGCGAGCGTAGGGAGCGCTAGCGAGGCGTAGCACTTACCTCTAGGATCTACTCGCCTAGCTAGGCGTAGAGCTTGTACTACTAGTCTAGAGCATCCTACTCTTATTTAGTAATAGGGTTACTAAGCCCCTAGGCGAGCTTATCGCGCTAGGCGCGAGCGGCGCGTAGGCGAGCTACTAGCTACGCGATAGCGACGCTAGTGTTACTAATGTAGGGGTACCTAATGTCTCTATAGCGCCTACACTTCTTAAGTAACTCGCCGGTAGTAATACTATTACACGTATCCTACTCGTCTACTATACTATTAGTAAGCTTATCGTAAGCGAAGAGCGTATTAAATACTTACTAGCTATAAAGTACGGGAGGTACCGTATATATATCTTAATATCTATACCTAGGCGCCTAGCTAGTAAGGACTTAGGGGTCTACGGCCCTAGTACGCTAAACTTACGCTTCGCTAGCGTGTCTAGTACGCTAAGCGCGCTAGACATCTATACTAGTAGTGCTAGTAATAGTGTTAGTAGTACTAATAGGCCCCCTATAAGGGCCTCCTAGCGGAGCTAGTCTTAGATAGCTTCCTCTAAAGCTATAGTAGTACTAGCGGGTCGCTAGATAGTCGCTAGCGAGGAGCTAGTAGATCGCTAGTAGTACGGGTATAGTACGCTACGAGAACGTAGTAAAAGGGAAAAGAAGGAAAAGGAGGGAGAGGGTACGCTTCTTAAACCCTCGAGTTAGTTAACCCGGTAACTATAACTTTACCTACCTATACCCCGATAACGACACGTACGAGACCCGTAGGCGGGTTATATAGTAACGGAATCTACGAGAAGTAGATAGATTACTTATATAGAAACCTCCTAAAGCCGCGAGCTAAGGGTAGCTCGTCCTAGAAGGGGAGGTAGTTATAAGGGTAGCCTATAGCTAACCCTTATATATAATACGGCTATACCCGGCTTAGTATACCGTACGTAACGCGTATACGTACACTAGGAGACGCGTATAGCGTCTATAGAAGAAAGTAAGCTTTAGTTTATCTACGATTAGAAGATCGTAGGCGTACTATATATTACGACATCCCCTTATAGCCTTACGGTCCTTATACTATTATTTATTAGCCTTAAGGGCTAGATTTATTTATAGTATCGTATATCTTACTATGCTTATATAACTAGACTATAGAGAAGCTTACCTTAGAACTGCCTTTTAAGGTAAGATCTAGTTTATTATTATAGACTCTAATTCTAGGGAGCTATAGTATTAAAAGTAAAAGGAAATAGAGAAGTAGATCGCCCTTACTTATAACGGCTATTTTATCCTTTAGTCCTAACTAGATTCTAAGAACCTTACTAAGACCTAATATAAGTACACCCTCTAGACTACTACTTACTACTAGAACTACTAGAGCCTCTAGAACCCCTCTTATAGGAAGTCGAGTTAATTATAGCACCCTCCTAAAAGTCGTTATTAGTACTAAGACGCTATAGGAACTAACGAATTAGGGTAGTAACTTTATCCTAAGAGAGTAAGTTAGAGAATAGGAGGTAGATCTTAAGTAGGACAGTTCTAGAACTATTACTAGGAGCCCTAGGGATGCTTAGGCGCTAGTCTATATCGCTAGGGATAAGCTAGGTAGGTAGTATCTAAAGACTCTATCTAGAGGTACTTATACTAGGAGAATATAGAACTAGAGATAGGAAGCCCTTACGTAGAGGACTACTACGTATAATAGGAGGAGAGCGACTAGCTTATATACTACCCTAGAAGGTAGTACTAGTAGATCGAGTATAACCTATATCTAGCTACTAGTAGATTCTAGATAGACTAGTAGTACTCTACTATAGGGTCCTTAGAGAGAAGAAGCTATACTTATCGTAGTAATTATTAAGAGCGTAGTTAGTATAGTAGCCCTTAAACTATCCTAGAATAGTATAGTAGCTAGTAAAGGGAAGGTTAGATCTCTCCTTATAGCGGTTATATACGCTGCCGAAGTACTAAATAAGATAGTCTATAGTAGAAGCCTATAAGCTAGGAAGGTAGTTCTAACTACTATTAAGGTTTATAGTTATAGTATTAGAGATACGACCTTAAGGATCGACTATTATATAATTAAAGTCCTAGGTAGCCGCGTTAATCTAACCCTAGTTTAGTAGGTTAGTAATACTACCCTTAGTAGTTAGAAGCTTCTTCTTATAGAAGGTAACCTTAAGGGATACTATAGTAAGCTATAAGGTTATATTCCTCTTAGTAATCTTACGCTTACTATCAATAATCTACTTAACTAGCCTAAGTGCCTTAATAAGGATCTTACGCTTAGAGAGCCTACTAGATATAGGTAGGCCCTTTCTACTATTACTAGGAGGACGCTTATTAGGATCGTTACCGTTACTAGAACTAGTTCTACTACTAAAGACATTACTAGTACTACTAAACTAGTTTATAGGAGTCTACTTAATAATATCTTCCCTTAAAATACTATTATATATATAGTATACCTTACTAAAGCTTCTTAAAAAGCTTTAAGAATATACGTATAGTAGTTATTAGTATATATAAGTGTATATAGTAGTCTAGAAGGGGGTAAGAGAGGTATAAAGTAGTATAAAGTAGAGAGAGTTGCTTAGTAAAGAACTAGCTTCTTTTATATATACCTATAAGGTCTATACGTTATTACCTAGCTATAAGAGCCTTCTTAAGCCGAGAGAACCTTCTATTTACTTCTAAAAGCGGAAAGATAAGGCCTAAAGGTGTCTAAAAGTAGGTTTATAAAGATCTCTTATATATATAGATCTAATAAGACCGCTATCCTTAGTATATGCCTACTTATAGCTAATCTAGTATCTAAGGCTAGTAAAGGTGTTCGAGATTAATATAGTAATATAGGTAATATTAAGTTAATTAGACTACCTTTATAGCAGTTAGTCTAAAGGGAGAGTGTTATAAATTATGTAACTAATAGCTATATTAGTTAGGACTTAGCATATACACACTATATTATACTGTTTCTGTAGCTAGATAGTCTTATACCCTATAGCAATTCATAAGGGTTACTAATCTACCCTATCGTTTCAATCTAGAAGCTTGTACTCGTTAAATACCTATTTACAACATTTACTAGCACTCACCGTAGCGACAGCTGGCTGTGCTACCAATCGTCCATCGTGGCTCTTCGACATGCTCGGCGAACAATATATACGATGAGTATAATCATGACCGATCTTCAGCTTCGGAAAATTGTGCTCTCTGGACCATAGCCCACAGAAACATTGGAATGTGCTGGAGATTTGCATACAGATGCGCTCATCGAACAGCCAGAAGCTTTTCTGTCTACATGCCGTTGTTACAGCTCCCACTGTGGTACGACCTACAGCTCTTCTGCTTCAATGTAGCAATGAAGTTGTCAATTAATGCGGCAGCGGCATTCGAGCTCGACACACTTAAGTGATAGAGAAGAAAGAAGGACGACAGGAATGTACTCATTCGGTCTCGTTGCCATTTATCTGCACGTTAATCACAGGCGCGAGTTGCAATCCATAACAGTACAGTAGCCTTGCGAATCGCACTGGCAGAAGGATCATCATGGCGATAGCCCGTTCTGTGTAGGTAGGCAAGATCGTCTGGTAAACACGCCAAGCACAGGGTCATCAAAAGCTTCTCCTCTCTTGATAGAAGCTTAGCAATGATCTTGGTAGTTCTCCTTCCGTGCTGTGAAGGCAGCATGGTTGTGACAAAGAATGATGTCTGGAGGAGAGAAGCCTCGGCAATGTTCTGCTTCTACAAGGACCACGATTTGCTGAAGAAGCAGCGGACGCTAGCGGCAGACATCTATCTCGCACTTTCCTGACTCTCATGCGTTTTCGCGACGACCACTTGCAGCATCTCGCAAGGCCGCCGCACGTCTCAAAGTCCAGCTGCTCTGGTCAGAGACACTCGTATCGATCTGGCAGGGCATGTACTCCTCCCTACGACGCGAGTATCACAGGTATGACAATGCAGTTACCGCAACTGTCTTGAGGAGCCGTCGAAAGAACAGCGAAAAAGGCATAGACAAGGAAGTGGTGAAGAACACCAAGTGGCTTGCAAATATCCTCAATACGTCGATAATGCCGTGAAAAATGCCCGGACCCGGCAATGCTGTCGGCCATCACGGGCGAATGTGCACTACGTACACTCAGCGAACTCACGCAGTGCACAGAGTTGTGTAAGACGTTGGAGGCGAAGCAGATACCCAACGTGGCTGATTTTCTTGTACTGTGTTCGCAAATACACGGCACTCTGCAAGCACTGCGGCCTTGCACGTACCAAGAGATCGAGCATTCTGCGTGTAGCGTAACTCCGACCTCCTCGACCTGTCCACCCACGGTCAGAAAAACGACCGCCTGGGCAGCATGGTGTGCAGAGCGCATGTGCGGCATGCCAGCCTGTCAATAATCCAGCGAACAGTGAAGCTTGGGGAAAGCAACGCGCGCATCGATGGGGTCGATTGCGGTGATGAAGGTGAGTATTGGCGCAATAGTGCAGCGATCAGAAACATAGCTGGATTGTGCCATTGTGATGTCTCCGTCTGGGCGTGTTCAAAGCCGTTTGCTCTTGCGTCCGCCACGCAAGCAGGAGACGGCCGAGCGGAAGCAACAAGAGAGGCAGTACCCTTGAAGCAGTTTTGGGCGACATCTGAAACGTACGCAAATGCAATACTAGCTTGTGACCTTGGTGGTAGATATGTCCGCGATGGATGTTGCGCGGTACTTCTGCCAACTCGCGACCTCTGGTGAGCACCGCGTGGTGACTATCGGAGGATTGACCCTAGCCTGCGTCGTCAATGCTCCACTAGAACATGATTCGCTATCGGAGGATGTCGGTTGAGGCCGGGGGAGATTCAACTTTTCCCATCAACAACTTTAGACGCTTTCTTTATTACTTCACGACTTTGAACACCTTACTGCCTCATTAGTAGCTCAGGACCTCCGTTCTGCAATTTCTCCACTCCCGACCTCCGATCTCTGCACCTCCACGAGTCGCTGCACCGACTGATCCGCCGAGCCTCCGAACGAAACTCCGCAAACCCCCGACTAACACCTGTACAATGAGCGGCACCGCAACAGTCCCACCGACGTCGACAGGCTCGTCGAAGCTCGACAGCATCAAGCAGAATGTTGAAGCTGCCGCTGAGCCAAAGAAGCTGTCTGGCGTCGCCCTCTACTCGCGCTTCGCTTTTGCCGGTGCCGTCTGCTGTTCCGTTACACACGGAGGTCTCACACCAGTCGATGTGTAAGTTCATATCATACAAGAGCCTACAAGCGCGGCGGAGCGCGCTCATAAACGAACGCCAGGCTTCGAAGGCAATGCTCAGCGGTCGATGCCGCGCTGAGGGATACACCATAACATAGCTGACCTAAGCCATTGAATAGCGTCAAGACCCGCATTCAGCTCGACCCAGTCACCTACAACCGTGGTCTCCTTGGCGGTTTCCGTCAGGTCATCCAGAATGAGGGCGCCGGCGCTCTCCTGACCGGTGTCGGCCCAACCTTCGCCGGTTACTTCCTCCAGGGTGCATTCAAGTTCGGTGGTTACGAGTTCTTCAAGCAGCAGTCGATCAACATACTCGGCTACGAGACTGCGTCCAACAACCGCACCGCCGTCTACCTTGGCTCCTCCGCGCTCGCCGAGTTCTTCGCCGACATTGCCCTTTGCCCTCTCGAGGCTACCCGTATCCGCATGGTGTCCGAGCCAACCTTCGCCAACGGCCTTTTCCAGGGATTCGGCAAGATCGCCAGCCAAGAGGGTATCGGTGGTTTCTACTCTGGTTTCGGTCCAATTTTGTTCAAACAGTAAGTAGTACAAGCCTTTGACCTGCTCCGATCGCTAACCATAATCGCCAGGGTCCCATACACTATGGCCAAGTTCGTCGTGTACGAGAAGGTCTCCGAGGCTGCCTACACCCACTTCTTCGACAAGAACAAAACCAGCGCCAGTATGCAAACCGTCATCAACCTCGGTTCCGGTCTCATTGCTGGTTTCGCTGCCGCCATCGTCTCCCAGCCAGCCGACACCATGCTGTCGAAGATCAACAAGACCAAGGGTCTTCCAGGAGAGGGCACCACTAGCCGTCTGATCAAGATTGCCAAGGAGCTTGGTCTTCGTGGCTCGTACAGCGGTATCGGTGCACGTCTTTTCATGGTTGGAACTCTCACTGCCGGTCAATTCGCCATCTACGGTGACATCAAGAAGGCGATTGGTAAGTAATCTAGGGTATACTAGCGCTTTTGGAGATACAGATACTAACAAGGGGCAGGTGCCGTTGGTGGTGTCGAGATTTCCAAGTAAACGGTTGGCGAGGAAGATGATTTGATGCATGCAAAAGGAACGAGGGCGGACAACCTTAGATGACAGCTGTGTATCCCTTGGCTGGGCTGTTTCAGTGATACCCTGGCATTCTAGACGATAGAAGTTCTCAGGTTCTCCTTGGTGTACAGTAGAGCATTTAGGGAGCCGGCGTTCCTGCTTTGAATGCAATGACCTATTACCTTGAACCATCCCACGAATGTAAGATCCACGACCACGCGCAAGACATGGCTCTGCGGATCTTCACATACGATAGTCCAACAACGAATCCTCATGAGCCTGGACACGTATTCATTTCTGGCATGTGCATGTAAATTCAACCTGCCCTTTCGGTCTCTCTCGGCTAGAAATTCGATCTCGGACCGAGAGCTCGCGAACTTGACGCGGTTGGACGCGCTCACCAAGACATGGTCCACAACCACGATTGAACATGACATCCTTCTATGACTCTGACAACGTCCCTGGCAGTGATGATCTGAGCGGATTATACGCCACGTCGACAGCACCGACTGCTTTCTCCGACGACCTCGTTGCGCTACACGCCGTTGAAAGTGAGAACAAACGCGTCCGACCGATTCAACGCATCTGGAAAACGAACGACGTCTTTCGCAGCGATCCCGCGTCCTCTCCCGTTCAGATGGCGACCACAATGCCTTCTTCGCCGCCAATCTCTCCATCGCCTAAGAAGCGTAAGCTCGGAGGCATCTTCACTGCGACACAGCGACCAGCCAAAGCGCAGAGGATATACTATGGCATTGACATTCACCGACTGCTCGAGGATGCCCGGGCGGAGGCGAGCATACCAAAGGCTGCATATCAGGCTCCAACACCACCGGCCGAGCCACCAGCGCTAGTCACCAAGAAGTCATCGTTGCTATGGACCGAGAAGTATCGTGCCAAGAAGTTCACCGATCTCGTGGGAGATGAGAGGACACATCGAGCGGTCATGCATTGGCTCAAAAGATGGGACCAGATTGTCTTTCCTGGCTCTTACCGACTCAAACCAAAAGTCAAGCAGGGCGATGGCGCATTTGAAGAGAAGCCACATCGCAAAATCCTCATGCTGACAGGCCCACCCGGCTTGGGAAAGACTACGCTAGCGCACGTCTGTGCTAAGCAGGCTGGCTACGAAGTGCAGGAGATCAACGCAAGTGATGAAAGGAGCAGCACTGTGGTCAAAGGACGCATAAGAGACATGGTCGGCACCGAAAATGTGAAAGGCGTAGACACCAAGACGGTCGATGGGCAAACACGAAAGGCTGGCAAGCCGGTCTGTGTGGTGGTAGATGAGGTTGACGGGGTTGTTGGCGGCAGCGGTGGAAGCGGTGAAGGAGGCTTCGTGAAGGCATTGATTGATCTCGTCACACTCGACCAGAAGAATTCGAACGCCCTGAGCACGCTGTCACAAGCACCAGCCAGGAAGAAGAAAGGCGACCGATTCCGGCTACTCCGTCCCTTGATTCTAGTATGCAACGACGTATACCATCCATCCCTGAGGCCGCTACGACAGAGCACTCTGGCTGAGATAATCCATGTGCGGAAGGCGCCTATACAGACTATCACGACCCGGCTACAACAAGTCCTGCAGAAAGAGGGCGTACCTTGCGAGAGCGATGGTGTACGCCGACTGTGCGAAGCGACATGGGGTGTGTCGAACCGAAAGGAGGAGCGAAATGGCAATGGAGCAGGTGAAGGAGACATGCGAGGGATCATGGTCGTGGGAGAGTGGGTCGCTGGAAAGTTGCGAAACACTGACGATGGGAACGCTCGACTGACGCGCAAGTGGGTGGAGGAGCACGTTCTCAGCGATCTCCAGCATGGTGGTGGTGCTGCACGAGCTTTAGGGCGAGGCGGGCCCAAGGACATTGTGGAGCGTGTCTTTCAGGAAGGTGCCGGCTTTCCCAAGTCTTCGGCAAGCGTGACACCTCAGCAAAACGCCGATATCACCACGGCCAAAGGCGTTGCAGAGGGTCTTCGAAAAACGGCGACTGAGCGATTGCGAGAGCTGGTGGATACACATGGCGAGTCTGACCGCATCATGACTGACTGCTTCTCCATGTACCCGACACGCAACTTCCAGGATAATGACCTGCTGTCGAAGCCTGACTCTGCGTACGAGTGGCTGAACTTCCACGACCGTCTTTCCAGCGCAGTGTTTAGCAGCAACGAGTGGGAGCTGGCTCCATACCTCAGCTCACCGATTCTGGCATTCCATCACCTCTTTGCCTCGCCCACCAGAGCACAGTATGATATCAAAGCCGGTGACGAGGACGATGAGACAACTATACATCCTTTCGCTGGACCAAGTGCTTCCTGGGCGGCGCATGAAGCTGAAAAGCAGAACGCTGCATATATCCAGACTTTGCAAGCTGCTCTTTCGCTGCCCTTGACACGACTGTACTGCTCAACTGCCGACATAACCACCGAGCTTCAGCCTTACCTTTTCCGCATGTTGTCGCCTAACGTTAACCCGATCGTCGTTGGTGGCAGTGGTAAGGACAAGAGTATCGCGTCTGTTCGCAAGGCTGCAGAGCAGACGCTGGTCAAACGAGCCGTGAATGCCCTGGGCGCGACTGGAGTGCGATTTGATCGTGTCAAAGTGTCTCAAGAAGAGGGCATGTCATTCGGTCCACAGCAATGGATATACCGAATAGAGCCACCTCTCGACACGCTCTGCACGTACGAAACAGGTGGCAAAGGGTTTGGCGACAGCGGTGGCAAGACCCGATATGCTGTTCGCCAAGTTATCGAGCAAGAATGGAAGAGAGAGGAGGCTCGACTCAATGAAGAGAGTCGCCTCGCGAGGTTTGGTGTTGTTGCCAGCGACGCGGTTCCTGCAAAGCGTGGCGGAACAGACGATCTTGAGGCGCCCAAGAAACGCATTGCTCGCGACTTCTTCGGCAGGCCGATCGCAGTTCCTGCTGATGGTGCGGTCGTGTCACATAAGGAGAAGAAGCCAGGCTTGACTGTTTGGGTGACGTACCATGAAGGCTTCTCGAATGCCGTGCGGAAGCCTATCACGCTCAAGGATCTGATGCAAGGCCTGTAAGATGCAGTCGCTTTCTGCAACGAAGCCGCTCCCGTCTCATGCCGTTGTATCACATCGATATAATGACTGGTCGGTCCAGACATAATACTACAGTGTCCAAGCCACTGCAGGCCCCGTTTACATCCACTTTGACCATTCGTGTCCCCAACAGTGCTCTCGTCAGGGTGTCAATCTCGTCAGACTTGATTTAGAAAGTGTTATTCGATTCAGGCTTGCTGCTGGACCGCTATAGCTTGACGCACAGCATCTGCGAGTGAGTCCACTCCGTTCTCCGTGTCGATTAGATGGTTGTCACGCTTCTCGTAGAGCGTGCCCCCCGAAGTTCAAATTCGCCGGAGTGTAAGGGTGCCAGCCTTCGGAAGTCCTTGCGCCCAGGCCTCTTCCTCGAGTTGCTTCAACCGGTCGAGACTGGTATACGCGACATCCCATTTGACACCCAGCTGCCTCTCAAACTCGGCCACGATCTCTTCCGGTGTGGTGGTGAATGAGTTGACATGAATCGCTTTATTCTTCACGGCTTCTGGCTTCAGCAGTGCAGCGATGACAAGCTTCCCGACATCTCGCATGGTAGTGAGGGATATTTGACCCTTGCCATCGCCGAGAAGGACGGCCTTCTTTCGTGCCACATCAAACGTGCCTTCTGCTTCGTCCTCTGGCTTTTTGGCAGCAAGGTACAGTAATCCGTCAGCGTCGCCATAAGGACCGGTCACGACGTATGTGTACTCAAGATTCTTGGCGGTTTTCAGGGCTGCTCGGACCTTCAACTTTTGCTGATGTGGCTTTTCATAGGCAGAACTTTCCCAGTACTCGATGTCCGTGCCGTATTCTGAGGAGGAGAACTTTTAAAAGATTAGCAGAAGGCAGTCGACTCATTCAGGAATTCATACACGCTTTATGTCTGGATGCTTATCAGCGAGCTCGATCAGCTGAATCTATCTGTCGATGACTGGTCGGCCCAAGCAAGATACGACGGTATCGAAGCCATTGTAGGCCTCTTTCACATCACTGTGAGATTTGGTGTCTCCAACGATGATCTCGGCGCCTCTTGCCTTCAGGCTATCGATCTCATCGGATTTGGTCCAGAAAGTGTTGTTGGACGTGAAGACTGCTATCCTGCCGAATTTGTGCTTGTTGTCCAGGATGGCACTGGTGATGTGGTGACCGATCAGGCCAGTGCCGCCGAAGATGAGGATGTTCTTGGTCGTCGCTGCCATCTTGATAGTATATTTGTGCTCACTGAATCGAAAGAAAGACTACGTAGCTGTCTGTATGAGAGGTCAGGTCATGTTACATGCCGGGACTTGACTGTCAGATGTTCCATTCGTTGAAGCACGTTGGAACTCGCCTGGTTGCGACATCAGGATGAAAGTTCTTCCTTGTGCGCACCCCCCCCCCCCACTCCCCCCTTCCCGGGGGCCCCCGCCCCCCACCTCTTCCGAGGTTCCCAGGGTCGAAACGTCTGTGTCTTGGGCATCTCCCACTGACATAAGTCATGTCGCGAACATGGTGATGGAACTGACCTTCGTCAATCAGTATGGCGATAGTGTCCCTAAGCGGCGTCGTCTGGCCAAAGCCTGCGAAAGCTGCAGAGCCAGGAAGGTACGACATCTCCAGCTCAAGCACAGCCGTCAGCTAACAACAATATCGAGAAACGCTGCATACACTTCGCAGGCGCGAATGACAAGGAGAACGGAGAAGACGACGATGATGATGAGGCAGCACCAAACGATACATCCCCTCTGGCCAACGGCATCTCTCACGCGAGGTCAGGTAGTGGTGGCGTACGGAGATTCATCAGTGGCATGAACCCAGCAACCACTTTCCTGCAACGCAACAACCCCACTGTTGGAGAGCCTCGTGTTGAGCCAAACGAGGACATTGGCATCTGGGTCGACAAACGTGAGTGGGACGCTCTGATTCGGCAAAAGAATGAGGCCAGCGAAGAAGCCAACAAAGCTGCTCAGCTCAACAATCAACGACCACATTCTGCAGTTCTGGCGACTCTAATCGACATCTACTTCAAGAAGATACATCCAATCTTCCCAATACTGAACGAAGAGGAGTTCCGGAGAGATCATACAGGAGGCATTATTCCAGAGCCACTGGCTCATGCGATGTGTCTGGTGGCAGCCAAGGACCCTGAAGCTGCACCACATCTCCGTCTGTCGGAGTCGGCCGTGCCTCTCGCACCTCGTGAGTTCTGCAAAAGGTTGCATGCATCTGTAATTGCGGCCATCAGGGTGCCAGTACGATACGAGAAGCTGATGTTGATCCGCATCTTGGCGTTGGCATCTCTGCATGCTGAAGGTCAAGATGGCGCTGAAGAGGCAGCAATGTGTGCCAACCAAGCAATGCACTACACACAGACGCTAGGTTGGCATCTCGGTCAGCAGACTGACGTCGCCTCCGGAGACGACCTTACCACGAAGCGATTGTTCTGGTGTCTCTATAGTCTGGATAGGATCAATAGCTGCATATACGGGCGACCCATCATGATGAGTGACATGGACATCGCCATAGAACCGTTCGAGCCCGGTGAGAGTGGCTTCCCGGCCTTCGAAGTGTGGCTCTTCATCACAAAGCTGATGAACAAGATCATCAGCTTCTACAGACCGGGCAACCCTCCATCTGTCACTGGATGGGAAGATGAGCACTATCCTAGCTTCGAGGAAGCCGTCGATGAGGGTCAAGCCTGGGATCAGCCACAATCTGTCCTAGCAACTCTGCACCTCTTTTACCTTTCCGTGGCTATACTCTCGCATCGATCGAGAGGAGTCAAGTACATGCCACCGTCCGGACCCAGTTATGTTCGCCAAAGCTTGTGCTCCATTGAGCTGCATCGCTTGATGAACTCGCATTTGTTCACACTACTGCATCCATTACCGATTCTCCCGTATGCTATATCATTAGCCCTTTCGGTCTCCTACCAGCACCTACGGCAAGCGCAACTCAACCACCAACAAGAAGATGCACGCGAGGACTTCCGAACTTGCTGCAAAGTCCTACAGAACTTGCGGCGAACATGGTCCTCTGCCGATGTCATCGCAACGATAGCTAAGAAAGTTCTCGACGAAGTCAACAGAGTCTCTGATCTGTCTTCCTTCAGAGTGAGCAGGGTCGGTGGCCGAGCGCGGGACAGTCCTGGCATTTGCACTGCTTCCCTTGCAAGACCTGACACCCTCATCGTGATTAGGCACAGCTCAGTCGGGACGCACATGTCGCCTTTATAATCTATCCGAGACGGGATCTCTCGGCGCCTGATACCTCGCTTGACGACTGTGGCACTCGCAAGCCGCGGCTCGTGTAGGTGTTGGGTCTCTGCCGGTACGTTCGTCGGCGAGACATTTCGCGATCATTATAGGTGTCGCCCAGTCGTGTCTATGCATTTTCTGACAGTAGAATTGCCGTCTAGATCTTGTCCCGGAGGTGGTGACTAATACGATCGACATCATAATAGAACAACACTGTTACCACTATCCTCCTCCTTACTGTCAATCCCCGCAAATCCCAAAGCTAATACACTATGCTAATCAGAAGCCTGCCTAGACTAGGATCCCTATCCCCATCTTTCGTAGTATCGTTTTAGACGAATAGCGTAGTAGGAATACAAGCATCTTAACCATATCTACACCCGTCGACCGCTACTATATTACAGTTCCCAAACCCCTCCTTGTTGAATCCCTTACCCGGATACCTGAAAATGAACTCAGATGCTTATGATGATTAAGTGCTTCTGATGTTTCTTGTCTTCTAGATCCGTGTAATGCTTAGGATGTAGAGTCGAGACTGTAAATCTGTTGAATCCCCTTACCCGAATACCTGAAAATGAACTTAGATGCTTGATCCTTTTCTAACTACGTATCGTAAGGTGGTTATATCTACAACCGTTAAAGATAGGACTGTTTGCTTCCTTTGTTTGCAAGACAGTCTTACTCTTTAAAGACACGTACTTAGGAAGCCGCTTAACATCTGCAACACTTCTAACCTAATAAGCCTACCGCTCCTCGTGCAGTTTGATTGCATAGTACGTCTCCGGCGACGCAGTGCACACAATGTATTTGGGAGTGCTGTTTCTAGCAGAGCAGGGCGGGTCATCCACGTACGCCCTACCTTGAAGTCGTAACGTCTCGGTAAGATCTTCGTACAACCAGATCTGAGCGGAGTCGGTAGCGTTCGATGGAACGTATTTGAAACTGAAGTAATTTTCCGTAGTAGACGTGCCGCAAGAGTAGATTTGGTCGGTTTGGAAGCTGTCTACAGTGCCACCCGTGTCTAGGTCGTGAGGGTAGCACGCGGAGTCGAGGCGACCGCTGATCTCGGTAACATTAAAGAACACGGTACTAATGTTCTGAGCGTCGTATTTGTAAATGGTTAGGCCTTGAATTTCATAGATTCCGTCGTCGTCGCGAGCGATTAGGCCGGCGAGGGCGGTAGTAAAGAGGGCTGCGGCGGCGGCGAGTATAACCTTTATTATAATAGTTGGTTTAGTTGGTTGTTTTGATCAGTAGTAGTGTAGTGCAGGTTTGCTAGTTATGTAATGCTTAATCTTCGAGGGAATAATACCTCTACTTATATTCTGCATTTTATGCCTACTACTTCACTCGCCTCGTGTTTAATGTAGCGATACGTCCTAGGGTTTGCTCGTGTCTCACCCTTCGGTGCAATATAAGATGTTCCGTACGAGGCTATAGCGGTAATTAATTTAGCTATAGTCGTAAAATACTACTCGTATGTCGTAGTATGGCAGCTAGTAATAGCACAGCCCTTCGCAAAAATAGTAAAAACGCGCTCTTTTATACTAAACATTTCGCGCATTGATGGCTATAAATAAGTCGTAGTCGAGCGTCCGACCATCGCGCGCCCTACGAATAGTTAAGTACCACTTATGGACTTTAATGTTAAAGTACGAATCTAGCTCACGGCGGCAGCATGATCATCACGGCGGCAGCAGACGGTGTGTACAGGGCAGATTACGTTTGAGGACGAAGAGATCTATGATGAGACGCACAACAGGCGATAGCTCCCTGTCGTTTTAGCCTGGAGTCCCGAAATCCGTGTCATGAACGGCTTGTCGACTCAATACAACCCGGAGCTTTTTGAAGGCATGGACGATCTCTTTGGTACATATATGGACCCGAACTATCCCGTCAACCTGGACGACTTCTCTTTCGTTAATGATCTGAGTCCGCTGGACTGGAATGCTTTGCCGACGCAGGGTATGACTACTGCTAGACCGTAGCGATGAAGCGACCGATGTTACAATAAGCTCCACACCCAGCATGAAGCCTTCTGGTAAGCTCATGCAAAGTCATATACCCACATGCTCTAACTGTTTGGAAGCACGTCACAAGATGCACATGTCGTACTATATTCGGCAATGAAGCATTGAACGGCTTGCTCTTCGGGACTATGAGTCTCTTTTGTTGTGAATCAGGTGACCAAGGTCTATGTTAGTCAGGACTTAGCACATACACACTATATCACACTGTTTTCTGTAGCCAGATAGTCTCACACCTTGTAGCAATTTATAAGGGTTACTAATCCACCCTATCGTTTCAATCTAGAAGCTTGTACTCGTCAAATACCTATTTACAATAGGTTATAAGCCCGGGTGCTCCTCTACCTATCTAATTTGAAACCTAAATTGTTATCGAAGCTCTATTAAGGATTAGCTTACCTTGCTAGTAGACTCAACCCTACATTTGTTTCACGGACAACTACCTAATCGATTTAAGAACTACTGCAGGAGATCGGCACTAAGCACTAGTACTGTAGTACAGTATCTAAAAGAGCTAGACTAGGTATAGAGTTTAGAAATAACACCTCTAGCAACCTAGTAAGATCCGCTAAGGATAACTAGGTGCTTAGGAAAGGCGTGCAGTTCTAGGCATAGAAATCTATGCTAATTAGCGCACTACTAGAGAAGGATCTAGTTAGATACGTGATCCATGATCTAGACTAGGTTAACCTAAAGTACGCTCTAAATAGGGCAGCTTATAATCAACCCTAAGATGTAACTAAGAATGTCTAAGATAAGACTGCCTAGAATGAAGCCACTTAGCATTACTAGTAGTGTAGGATATAAAGCTACCTATAAGCGATAGAAGAAAGAGGACATACAAGCATATAGCATTATTATAGCTAGATTAGATTCTACCCTAAGGCTAAACTTTAGAGATGTAGACAAGTTAGCTAAGGAATTGTATAATTTAATTAAGGTAACATATAAGCTAGTTATTATAATTGATCTATATAACACTCTAAAGGCAGTTAGGCACATTAAACTAGATGCTGCAAGACCTAATACATTGAAGTACTATAAAGACTTTCAATTATAGGTGAATAATAATAAGACTGCTATAGAGCAATTTATTAGATCTTCCCTAGTTAATAACAAGTTAAGGCTCAAATCCTCTTTTGTCCTCCTAGATAGTATCTATAGATTATACTTTATTAAAGGTCTAAACTATGTCGAATAGCTTAGGACATAGAGACATAACAATCCCCTAGAATTAACTACCCTAGAGAGAATATTTATAACTCTTAGGAAGGAGTAAGTACCTACTACCTACAAGCCTAGCAATAGCTTTGTTAGAGCATTCTTAAGCAAGAATAATAATAAGCAGTGCATACAGTGCTTATATAAGCACACTAACGCGAGCTGCTATAAGTAGCATCTAGAGAAGAATCCTAGGAATAGGTCTAAGAAGGGTAAAGACACCCTAAAGGATAGGGTAAAGAAGGTAAAGGGCAGCAAATCCCCTAGGAAGAGGATTGCTACAGCAATTAATAACTAGTTAGACTTATTATCTAATTAGGAGCATAGCTCTAATAGTAATAGGGACTAGAGATAACTACATAGGAGGTCTAGAGTAGCTATTGCAGTTACATAACTAGTGTACATAGGAAGGACAGTAGCTACCGCATTAAACCTAATATTAATAGACAAAGTCTATAACATAGGTACATCCTTCTATATCTATAATAATCTTATAGACCTTTAGAATGTTAGGCTAAGACTAAGGCCTACATACTTCTTATAGGCCGTTAGGTAAGGATCTCTTACGACTAAAGGAGAATTGAAGTGGGTTATAAAGAACTATCTTAGTTAAGAGACTACCCTCCTCCTTCGCAATATGCTTTACTTACTAGAGTTAGATACGACACTAATCTCTATAGAACTCCTATACAAGAAACATAGAGTTTACCTAGATAGACTATCTAAAATGCTATTCTCGAAGGACAAGCCTATAGGCTTAGTTAAGATAATAAAAAATGTTATTGTCTTTAGGAACCTTAGGGTAAAGAGGGGTTCTAGGAAGGATAAAGACAGATTAGCACTAAAAGGACTTACTACTCTTATATTTACTAAGCTAAGAACTAATATAGTTAGATAGTATTAGAGACTTAGGCATATTAGGAGCACATTACTTAATGCTACAAAAGAAGCAGTTAAGGGCCTAGAAGATGTTAATACTACAGAGTTAGGGCATTGTAAGACTTGCAAGCTTATAAGGTTATAAAGAGTTATTTTAAGAATCCCTAGGAGACCTACACTAGAGGCATTAGATAAAATCTATACTAACCTAGTTAGTCTAATTACTCTACTCTCTTATAATAGTTACGTATACTACCTTATGCTTACGTGTGCTAAAACTAGAATAAGATGGTGCTTACCACTTCTAAAGAAAAGTAATGCTCTAACAGCAATTAAGACTTAGCTTACTATAATGTAGAACTACTATAAGAAGAAACCTAAGATCTAGTTCTTAGATAGTAGTAGGGAATTTAACAACATTGAACTTAGAACATATGCCTAACATAAAGGAATTAGATAGGATTTTGCATTACTATACACACCTAAGTAGAATAGAATTGCTGAAGCTTCGAACAAAGTTATTATTAATAAGGCTAGAGCTATGCTTATAGACTCTAGCTTGCTACAGAACCTCTAGCCCTAGGCTATAGATTTTGTATACTATATTACGAACCGCCTCTTTAACTTAACAACAAAAAAGTACTATAGATTAACTTTAAGAAGGACCTAGGCATTAATGTTGAAGAGATAGACTTAAGGAATGTAAGGAGGTTTGGATGTAAAGCATACAAACATAACGACAATTATACTAAGTCTAAAAAGTTCTCTATAAGGGCGGACATATAGTAGCATATAGGATTCTAGGGTAGTTCATTAACTAACTACCTACTATGGAAGCTATAGTAGGAGAAGGGAAAATAGGTCTATAAGATAACCTATTCCCCCTATATAACTTTTAATAAAGATTTCTTATGGAACTCGCAATACTAAATCCCTATAGCTAAGTAGGTCGCTTAGGGGGGGTAGATAGGGTAGACTGTTAAGAGCTCCTAGCTTACTACTAGTAATGAGTATACTGTCCTAGATAACGAGATCACCTTCCTTAGACACCCCTATAATAACCCTAAGGACCCTTACTATAAAGGTATTTATATGCCTTATAAAGGGCTACACGAGCTAGAAGCAAGTTACTAACCCTATAAACCTTTAAGGGGAGCTATGTAGCTAGAGGGGGAGCTGCAGTAGTATAGTAACTAACCTAAAATATAAAGGGCTTCGTAATAAGACTCCCCTAACTAAGGTTAGTCTTAGGGGGAGTATAGGATAGAAGACTCACGTCTACTATTTAGAGACATATCCCCCTAGCTCTAGGAATAGTCTCCTATAGAGCACACCTAGCTCTAGGAACTATCTCCTATAGAGTACACCTAGCTCTAGGAACAATCCCCTATAGAGCATGAGCCTTAGACTTTATAGTCGTCTAAAGAGCTATACTAAGAAGACCCTAATTAGGCTATAACACTATTCTACCCTGCCCTACACATTAGTAAGAGGAAGAGGGATAGGACTTATAAGCCTATAAAGACTAAATAAGCTAAGGTCTATCCTAAGCTAACTAGGAGAAGTTTAAGATAGAACAGATCCTATTATGATTATAGCAAACTTAAGAAAGTATTCGCTACTATTACGGGTGAACGACGTATATACTAAAGTTCTATAAAGTTTATAATAAGTTCGATATAGAAGAAAGGGGAAGTTATACGCTGTCCGAAGAAAAAGGTGCCGGAAAGCAATCCGAACGTATAGGCGTAGCCTATACTAAGAAACAGGGGCCCGCCCCTTACACTACCCCCCCCCCTTCCTCCTCCGCCGCCCCTAGTTATGGCTCCGCCCTAGAGCCTATTGTCCTAGGTGTTTTTACTAGGCTCGTAATGAGAGGTGCCCGCGCCTCTCTTCCCTATTGTCTAGCCCCGCCGACGCCGAGACAAAGTGCTACTACCTAGGTAAGTATAAGGTTTACTATTATTCACCTAGTGATAATAGCTATTGTTATATATAAACAATAGGAGCCTAGAACATATCTTTAGGTTCTCGTTCTCTTTTTTTTCTTTTTTCTTTTCTTTCTTTTTCTTATTACCTACCGCACGCGTAAGTCGCCCCTCCCCCCCCCTAGCTAAGCGTCTCTAGCCTTAGGGGCATATTCGCGTATCTTATGCCTATCGCTTAGGGAGACGACATTTTCCCTACGGGTTCCGATAGAGACTAATAGCATGCCGTAAACAGATACTACTACTACTACATCTCCTATTAATACTATTAAGTAAGTCCGAATAAATTCCTACGGAGACCGAAACATTCTAACCGGAGCCTAGCATAAAATGTCCTAACGCCGCATCTACTACGTCCCCTACGCCTCTACTAGCGTAGACTACGTCTCCTAGTATATAAGTACCGGTCCTCGTCCTATTCTTATCGGGGTCCGCTAATTATCGTTAGGGCGTAATCGCGCGCGCCTACTAGGCCTACAACACTAATCGTAAGTACTGCGAGGATATATATATACTACGCGGACCCCGAAGGATAATTATCGCTAACCGCGCGTTTTAGGCCGGAGCTCGCCTACGCCGCCTATACTAAGTGGACCCGCGCTACTAACTAGAACCGCGCGTAAGCATCCTCCCTAGCGTCTTTCGCGACTTTTCTACCGGCTTACGGTCTTTTAGCGACGACGCTCGTACTAAGCTCCGCGCCGTCCTTAAAGCCTAGAAGGCTTTAAAGCCCCTCTAGCGTACTAGTATACTCTCCCGGTAAGTTTCTACGGCCCCCGCCTCTTTATACGCGCTTACCGATTCTTTTAGTACGGTCGCCGCTAAGATTATAGGCACTGTAGCTAATGCCTAGCTTACCTTTAGGTAGACGTATATACTACGGGCCCCGTTATAAAACTACCGCTAACCGACCTCTTAGTCCCGGGGGCGCCCTACGCGACCTCTAGCTAGGCTAGCGCCGCGTGCGTTAGGCCTCGGCCTCCACGAACTAGCCTTCGGGTACCCTCGTCTTTCACGCGGGCCGCGACCGGGCTATTATAGCATGTAGCTATCTCGAAAGGGGTCGGGCTCCGCTACTTTTACGGCGGACGCCGCTAAAATAAAACGCTCTTAAACTTACCTAAGCCTTCTTACTTCTCTCTATCTCCTAAAAAGACTCCCTAACCTAAAAGAACGCCTACCCTTTCCTAAACGCCTATGTCTACGCTAAATCCCTAGGAATCCTTACCTTTTCGCCTTCTCCCCCTTCCGTTCGTATCCTATGCCTCCTTCGGTCCGTTATACGTTATCGGGTTACTATACCTCCTCTCGAAGTTATCCGCGGCTACTATGTCCGCGAGGTACCCTAATGGTTCCTATGTAGGCTTATAGTATCCGGTCTATTTTACTAGGACTTCGCGCACTCGGCCTCTACCTCTAACCTTAGTTCTAGCGTAAAGGATCTCTTCCACCTACTACTCTTCGTAAGACTTAATTATAATAGGGTCCGGTTGTTTATTATCGATCTCCTATCTAGGTAAGGGGTCTTAGCTTACAGGTCGTAGTAGGTTAGGATAGAAGACCGGGTAGATCCCGTCGGGGATCCTAGATAAGCGTATAGATAACGGTGAGATTACTTCTACTACCGTATACTTCGCGTGTCTATGGTCGAGGCTCTTCTTTAGTCGTAAAGTGATATAGTTGCGTAGATCTAGCTAAACTTTATCGCCTATACGATAGATTAGTGCGGGCTTCCTATCCCGGTTAGCGTAGTCCTCCTGTTTTTAGGCGGCTTCCGCTATACTCGCCTAATATAGGTCCGTAATCTTTTACATCCTTTCTACGAATAGCGTTGCCCGTTACGCGGCGTCTAACTAAGAGGTCTCTAGATCCGGTTGTAACTAAACAGGTAATAGTACCTCGTATCCGTGTACCGCGAAGAAGGGACTTATTCCTAGCCTAGCGTAATACCGCGCGTTTAGAGCAAGTTGCGCCGTAGGGAGCTAGCGTTTCTAGTTAGACTACTTATAGTTAATGTAGTTACGAAGGTAAGCCTAGACTTCCTAGTTTAACCGTTTCGGGCCTCCGTCGGTTTATAGGTAGTAGGCGGAGCTAAGCCTCTATTTTACACCGGTTAAACGATAGAAGGTACTCTAGAAGGTACTCGTCTAGTTAGTACCCCGGTTACTCGTAATAGCTTAAGGGAGGCCGTAGTATCTCACCTAGTAGTCTAAGAACCTTTTAGCGTAGTCCTCGGCTTTTATAGTAGGCATCGCTTCTAAAACGACGGTCTTGCTTAGTCGATCCTTAATTACCTAGAGGCAAGTGTTCCCTTACGACTCGGGCATGTCCGTTATAAAATCTATCGAGATCTCCTAGAAGAATCGGTCGGGGACCGGTAAGGGTTATAGGAGGCCGTGTTTTTGTTCTCTCTACACCTTATTCCTACCGTAGTGGTTATAGTTCCTTAAGAACTGCCTTACGTACTTAGACTATAGGGGCTAGTAGAAGTTACGTCTTAGTATCGATGCTATAGAGTCCCGGCTAGGGTGGCCGTATACCGGTAAATTGTACACGGATTAGATTAGCTTAGTTCGAAGGGTGTCGTTCTATAGAATCGCTGTGTCCGCCTCCTTATAGTCAGACTCCGTAGAACTAGGAGCTCTAGGCACCTAAATCCTACCGCGGTGGCGAAGATACCCGTTACGGTCGATACTATAGTTACCTACTTATACCTTAAGTTTCACCTCGCTAGGAAGTAATCGCGCTCCTACCTTAATCGCGCGGTATACCGCTTAGAACGTACTATCCTTCTCGATAGTTCTTTCCTAGAGGTCGTTTAGCTCTTAGTCTTAGAAGGGTCCCTATAGTGCGCCCGGTGAATCCGCCTCTTCTGTAGCGGATAGTCCTTCGAACTACGTAGCTAAGATTCGTACTAACGAAACCTTTATAGTCGAGCTAACGTCTACTACCTTCGAGCCCGGCCAATTCTTTACGATGTCCGGTTTAAGAAACCTACGATACCGTAATAACTTGTCGTCCTACCTAAGTGTATCCTACTCCCTTCGAGAAAGGGCGTCTAGCATAATCGCCTCGGTACCCGGCCTATACACTAGTAAAAACTAGAATTTTGTAACTTCCTTAACCTACCGGATCTACCGTTCGGAAAGCTGTCTCTTCGTTATAAAGTATTCTAGGTTCTTATAGTCCGTCTAGATTATAAAGGGCCTATATGTTTTTAACTCGGGAGCCTATTCTTTAAGATAGGATACTACCGCGAGCATCTCCTTATCGTGAATGTCGTAGTTAATCTTAGCCTTGTTAAGCTTCTTCGAGTAGAATCCTACTGGTTTCACGACTCCGTCTTTTTCTTATAGGAGGGCGCCTCTAAGCGTAAAACCGCTATAGTCCGTCTCTAAAAAGGTAGGGAGCTCCGGGTTCTAGTAGGCTAAAACTAGTGCTTTATAGTACTTATCCTTTAGGGACTTAAACGCATTAGCCTAACGATCTCCCTAGGAAAATACCTTGTTCTTACCGGTTAGCGACGTTAAGGGCTCGGCGAGCTTCGAATAGTTTAGAATAAACATCCGGTAGTAGTTCGCGAAGCCTAAGAAACGCCGCACTTCCTTCTAGGTAACCGGTGCCTTCTAGTCCTTTACTACTGCTACCTTCTCGGGGTCGGGTCCTACTCCTATCCCGTCGGCATGTATAATAAACCCGAGGTACTTAACCTTCTTCTATACAAACTTATACTTCCCTAGATCTAGAAAAAGGCCTCCGTCCTAAAGCTTCTAGAGCACGATGCGAATCTTCTAGAAATAGTCCTTTTTTATTCCGTCGGAGTAAATAACGACGTCGTTAGCGTAGGCCGAGGTAAAGTCGTCTAGGTAGTCCCGTAACAAACTATTAATGTACCGCTAGAATGTTATAGGGGCCCCGGATAAACCGAACGGACATACTAGCTACTTCTATAGACCGAATCTAGTTCGAAAAGCCGTCTTATACTCTTCGCCTCGAGCTATCCGAAGGTAGTAGAATACGGTAATAACGTTAACCTTCGTAATCTATCTAGCGCCCGTTAGGTTCCGAATGGTTTCCGGGATTAATAGTAGCGGATAACGGTCCTACTTAGTAATCGAGTTTAATGCTCTATAATCACAGTAGAACCTAAGGCCTCCCCCGGGCTTCCTTACGAACAAGACGGGAGCCGCCGCTTCTAAGGTAGAAGGGCGAATATAACCCTTACGCTATAGTTCCGTTAGTGACTTCCGGAGGACAAGTAGCTCGTCTTTAGATATGTTATAGAGCGGTCCCTAGGGTAATGATTCCGGGCTTCCGTCGGCTTTCGTCCGTATCTCGATCTTATAGTTAAGGTCGCCGCGGTACGGAGCTAGCTTATTAGCTTCCCTAGTAGAAAATAGCGGCAATATATCCTAAAGTTCTAGAGGCAAGCCCTTCTTAAGTTCCTCTCGCGTAGGCGGCTCCTTCTTACTAAGGGCTTTCTTAATATCTTCTACGGTTGCCGCGGCAATCGTAGCGAAACGCTTACCCGATTCGTGTTCTTCGTAGTTACGTCCTTCGGGTACCTATTTCTTTACTAAGCTATAGTAGTACCGGCGCTTTTTAGGCGTAGTCCGGATCTAGTTATGCGCCTTCTACGGGTTCCCTAGGATTATAGGGAAGTCTAGATTAGGCACGACGTAAGCATAAACTACCTAGTAGATCCCGGCAGTTTCTATACGGAAGGCGACTACTCCTTCGATCGAGTTCCGCATCGCCTTCGTAAACCCTATAGCCTTGCGGCTCTCGTTACTAATATACGTGAGACCGAGGCCTTTCGCTAGGTCTCCGTTAATTATAGCGAGTACATGCATCCTTTATTAATAAGGGCAAACGTTCCGTAACTTTCGTTTAGGAGTACGTCGGTATATATAAGATTCCTATTTATAGAACTCTTAACTGCGTTCTACCCCTTTACTAGTGCTTCTTTATCTCCTAGTTCTAGCTTTCGACTAGGAGCTAGTCTTTTCCTATCTCTTCGGGATCCGACTTAAACCCGTCGTCCTCTAGGATCGGCGCGACCGAGGCCGTATTAATCCTAGTGGGATTGACTACTACGGCGTACGGGCATTCCTTTACTCGATGTCCGCTCGCTCTATAGCGGAAGTAGAGCTATTCCTAGCGCCTACGATCCCTCTCCGCGGTGTCTACCTATTTCGCTCTCTACCTCCCTTTATCCTCCTTCCAATCTCTACGACTTCTAGGGCGGCCTCCGCACTACTAACGAAACCATAGGACGAAGTTACAATAGACTTTATTACGAAACTCCTACCGTTAAAGGACTAAGTTACGAAACAACTATACGACATAATACTAGTTATGGTTAACAGACCTACGAAATACGTATACTTCATTCCTACATTAGAGACATACAATGTAGAGCAGCGCGGATACCTCGTACTAGATAGACTTATCCGATACCACGGATTCCCCTAAGCGTTTATAACGGATAGAGACAAGCTATTCACATTAAATTACTAGAAGACGCTTATAGGAACGATCGGAATTAAACACAAGCTATTAATAGCATATTATCCGGAGACAGACGGATAAACCGAAAGGATAAATTAAACGCTAGAACAATACCTACGATACTACATTAATTATGCACAAGACAACTAGGTTTCATTACTACTAATAGCGTAGATCGCACTAAACAACCACAAATCGGAGACAACTTTAACGACGCTATTCTATACGAACTTTAGAAAAGATCCTAACCTATTTAGAACACCTAGATCTTACCTACAAGCCGAAAGAGCAATCGTGACGACGGATACTCTTAAGGAAGTACATAAAGAAACACGTAAGGCGATCGAAGATGTATAACAAAAACTGTCTCGACAACGGTAAGACACGAGAAAAATAGCACCTCTACTAAAAGAGGGGGATAAGGTCTATCTCCTTACAAAAAACTTAAGAATAAGAAGATAGACTAAGAAACTAGATTATGTTAAGGTCGGACCATTTTTTATCGACAAAGTTATAGGGCTAGTTAATTACCGCCTACGACTACCACCCGACGCTAAAATCTACCTAATCTTCCACATTCCTAAGTTAGAACCCGCGGACGCTAAAACACCTTGCTAGGAAAGCTTCTATTTTAAGCTAGAAGTAGAAAACGAATTCGAAGTCGAAAAGATCCTAGATAAAAAAGGTTAGCGATACCTTATTAAGTAGAAAGGATACGACGAATCGGAAAATACCTGGGAACTAGAAAAGAACCTACAAAACTGTTAATAAAGAATCCGAGAATACTATAAGGAGAATAAAGACTTATAAGTCAACCCGCGGGGAGTAGTTCGGGCACCTCCTAGAACTCGTTACCGAGACCCTTAATAGCACCCTATGTACCTAGTAATAAGTTAAGGGCTAGACCCTTATAAGGGATATCCGAAGGAAGTAGAGAAGCCTCTTCTATCTCCTACTCCTCGATCTCCCTTTCCTCGACGGAAATTGCCTCCTCGGTACGACGATCTACTAGATCTATCTACTAACGTAAGCGCTCCTCGCGCGCGCGAGCAATCTTTAGATCCTCGAGAGCCTTCTCGTGAACCCGCATCGCCTCCTCCTAAGCGGACCGAGACTCCTAGATTTTCTAACGGAGACGAGCCTTCTCCTCTACTAACCGCTTAAACTCCGACTAAGTCACTCTTACGTCGTACCTTTAGCCGCGACGAAGACACTTACTACACTTCCCGGAACGAATGTGCACCTTGCACACGCGACTATGCTTTTCACACGTTAAGCATTTCTTAACTATAACTTCTCCCGCGGATTCGACGAACTCGTAAAGACGGCGGCGACGGATAGTACTAGAAGGACGTTAGTGGATAGGCATCGCAAAAGAAAGAAGCTATACGCGAATACATAGAGGATGCCGTTCGTCATAAGTAAGCTTAAGGGACTAAGCTAGGCTAGAAGGGGGATAGTGTTACGGTTTAGTCTAAATAGCGGCCCCAACTAGACACACGTAATACTAACTACTTAGATACACGTAATACTAATCACCTAGACGCACGTGACACTAATCACTCCACGAACTGATTAGTGTAATTAGTATGCTTAGTAGGACTAATTAAGGTGATTATAATAAGCTATAGGCTCTACGCCAAGAATCTCTTTATATTTAGGAACGCTAGAAACCCTTATGGTTCTAATGCGTTCAACTTATGTTACTATCTCACTAATTGGAATATAACTCTTATTCCTATTATTCATCTTCGCTTAGCTTACTTTAGCCTCTCTAAAGAATACCGCTACGTAACTTAACTTATCTCTCCTTTAAGACTAGCCCTAGAACGAGACAATAATAGGTAGTAACTATAGCGGTCGTACTAGAGTCCTTATTATTGTCCTTCTACCTCTTGTAGGCTATTTTAAACTAGTCCGTGTCCTCGAGGTTAGTTATAATCCGTTCGACCTCCTCCGTAAACTCGTAGTAGTCCTCCTTCTTCGGTATAGCCGCCGTGTACATCCGAACGGGGTTCGAGAAGGTATTACGTAAGTACCTAATCTTCGCGTCGTCGCTCTAGTTCTCTCCGCCGGCGCTTAGTAGGAGTCCGTCGAATTTTATCTAGTAATCGTACTAAGGTTAACCGTTCGTATGTTTAATCTTAGTAAGCTACTCTAGGGCCTTAGCGCGCTCGTTACTATTACCGAAGACTTTCTCGAGTTACGTAAAGAAAGTAATAGGGTCCTTCCCTAGTTCGCCGTCTCCCTTATCCTAGAAGTACCGTATCCTAGTACGCTCTCTCGCTAGTAAGGTGTCGTTAATCGCGTCCTAGTAATACTCCTTAGAGAGCGTCGGTTTTAGGGCGGATCGTATCCTAAAAGAGCTCTTTAACCTTAAGAAGTAATCGCGGAATGTCTCTACCTTACCGTCCTAGGAAGGGGGGTTCTAACCTCTAGGACCCGACGGTTCTTCTCCGGTGCGCGGCGAGGGCGCGGCGGCGTTTAGCGTCTATAGTAGCTGTCTTATTAGGTTACTAGTAGTCGTCTTATTATGAACTAGTAGCGAGACTATAGGTGTTAACTAACGTCGAGCGTCTTCCGATTCTTTTAAAGCGGCGCGCGTTGTAATTAACTCGGCTTATATCTCTTCCTATCGCTAGTACAGTTACTAAAGCATAAGTTAGAAGTTTTTATTCGGGGCACTAGTCCCGGGGTTCTCGCTATCCGGCGACGTTATTACGTATCCCGTCTCTTTAATAGTAGATGCCTAGCTAATTAGAATGGATCGAACTTAATGTTACGGGTAAACGACGTATATACTAAAGTTCTATAAAGTTTATAATAAGTTCGATATAGAAGAAAGGGGAAGTTACACGCTGTCCGAAGAAAAAGGTGCCGGAAAGCAATCCGAACGCATAGGCGTAGTGTTAGGTTTAGTATAACCTAATGATATCACAAGTTAAGAAGACAAGCTTAATCGGGTTTATTCTCGGGCCGATAGGAAGTCGAGGGAGAGTAATAAAGCAGTAGCTGTCTTGTCTCGTAAAGACTAAGTAGTAGTAAGGTAGAGGTCAGGTTATAGTGTATTCTAAATAGTAATATTAAACAGTGAGTTAAACGCATTAGAACTATAAGGGTTTCTAGCGTTCCTAAATATAAAGGAGATTCGTAGATCTTGGTAATTAGTCTAATTAGTCTAAGCATAAGCAGTCTAATTAGTCTAAGCATAAGCAGTCTAATCGCTCTAAGTCTAAGCGCTTAGGCAGGATCTAGTTACGTGTATGTCTTATCTAATAATTCTAGGGTCTAGCGGGAATTATTCCGTAATACTATCCCCTTCTTAGCCTAGCTTCGTCCCGAAGCTTCTTAAACCGTTATCATTTCTTATAGTAGTAGTTAACTATGTCTTCTTCCTCCTACAAACGCCGTTATCGACTTACTCTAGATACTGAAATTTCCGGTATCAAAATAGCTCTATATACGAATTGTTAGAAGTCTCGATCCTCGGGCGTAGTAGTAAAGTGTATCGTAGGTTCCCGGTCTAGGAAGTGTTCGGCCTACATTCGAAAAGGCTATAAGGATTGCGATATGCGTCTTTCTCGTCCGGAGTAGGAACGTCTTCGCGATTCGCGCAATAAGCTTAAGCTAGAACTTAAGAGAATTAAAGAGGAGGAGGTGCGGCTAAAGACGCGTAAGATCCGTCTTCGGAAACAGCTACGATTAGCTAAGCGTCGTACCGACAATGCCGTTGCTAAGGAGTTAGAGGAGCTCGAGGAGGAAGAGGCGCGCAAGGAGCTAGCGTCTCTTAAGCGGGCGTCGGGGGTAGAGGCGTCGCCTTCGCTAGTCTCCTTCTCGGATATCCTAGAGATGCCCGTAAATAACTAGGCGGCGCTTTCCGGAGCGGAGCCTTGGGGCGAGTCCCTAGGGGTAGAGACTTATTAGGGTACTTATTTATAAGTTGTGTCCCTATTCTTATTAACCGGCTAGGTAGCTTAATAGTAGAGCGTAAGCTGTCTACACTCTTAAGGTCGTAGGTTCGATTCCTACTCTAGTCGTCCGTCTACTTAAAAGTTACTATGTCTTATAGTATAGTTACTTTAAGTAGACGCCGTTTTAATACTCCCGAATCTTCTACTAATAGTTTCGTAGGTTTTCTTTTAGTTCCTAGGTATTTTCTAATTCGTCGTATCCCTTCTATTTAATAAGATATCGCTAACCCTTCTTATCTAGGATTTTTTCGACTTTAAATTCGTTTTCTACTTCCGGCTCGAAATGGAAGCTCTCTTAGCAAGGTGTTCTAGCGTCTGCGGGTTCCAGCTTAGAGATATAGAAGACTAGGTGGATTTTTGCGTTAGGTAGTAGTCGTAGGCGGTAGTTAACTAGTCCTATAACTTTGTCGATAAAAAATGGTCCGACCTTAACGTAATCTAGTTTCTTAGTCTATCTTCTTGTTCTTAAGTTTTTTATAAGGAGATAGACCTTATCCCCCTCTTTTAGTAGAGGTGCTATTTTTCTCGTGTCTTACCGTTGTCAAGACAGTTTTTGTTATATATCTTCGATCGCCTTACGTGTTTCTTTATGCACTTCTTTAAGAGTATCCGTCGTTACGATTGCTCTTTCGGCTTGTAGGTAGGATCTAGGTGTTCTAAATAGGTTAGGATCTTTACTAAAGTTCGTATAGAATGGTGTCGTTAAAGTTGTCTCTAATTTGTAGTTATTTAGTACAATCTACGCTATTAGCAGTAATAAAACCTAGTTATCTTATGCGTAATTAATATAGTGTCGTAGGTATTGTTCTAGCGTTTAATTCATCCTCTCGGTTTGTCCGTCTGTTTCTAGATGATATACTGTTAACAGCTTATATTTGATTCCGATCGTTCCTATAAGCGTTTTCTAGTAGTTTAATATGAATAGCTTGTCTCTATCCGTTATAAACGCTTAAGGGAATCTATAGTATCGGATAAGTCTATCTAGTACGAGGTATCCGAGCTACTCTACATCGTATGTTTCTAATGTAGGAAAGAAGTGTGCGTATTTCGTAAGTCTATTAACTATAACTAGTATTATGTCGTATAGTTGTTTCGTAACTTAGTCCTTTAACGGTAGGAGTTTCGTAATAAAGTCTATTGTAACTTCGTCCTATGGTTTCGTTAGTAGTGTCCTAAACTGTAGGTAACCGTATTTCGCATATCTTGCAGCCTTGTTTCGTTAGCAGTGTACGTATTGTTTAATGTAGCGTAGTACTTTAAGTCTTATCTATAGGAATGAGAAGCTACGTTATATTAGGTCTATTGTCTTCGAAGTTCTAGGGTGTCCGTAAGTTAGTCCGTCGTAATGTTGCCGTATATACTCTTCTTCTCGATCCTTCGGTACTTAGTATTTTCCTTACGATATAGGGAATTGCTCGTCCTTATCGCCTAATATCCGTACGATGTTGTTAAATTCTCTCGTGTTAGCACTAAGACTTCCGTCGGGGTTCGTTTTAAGTATCTTATGTTATACTAGTTCTTTTCCTTCTATATAGTCGCTTCTTCGGCTTAGCGCGTCTACGCGGCTATTCTCTCTTCCTAGAGTATACTTAATTTCGAACTTATACTACCCTAGCAGCTCCGACTAGCGGGCTTGCCTTCGGGTAAGTTCTTTCGTCGTCGTGAAGTACGTAAGATTCTTATAGTTAGAAAGAATCGTTAACTTCAGTAGGCCCTCGATATATACTCTCTAATGTTGTATAGCAGTAACAATGGCTAGAAGCTCTTTATTATAGATGTCGTAGTTCTGTTCCGCTATGGTCATTTTCCGGGAGTAATAGGCTACTAGGTGTCTCTACCTATCGTATGTCTATGTTAGACACGCGCCTATTGCTATATTAGACGTATCGGTCTCGATGTAGACTTCCTTACTACTATCGAATAGTCGAAGCGTAGGGGCTAAAGCGTATTATTCCTTAAGATTCTTAAACGCTTTAATCTATTCCTTTCCCTATTTCTAGGTAACGTCTTTTCTCGTAAGCATCGTTATTAGTGCTGCTATCTTTACGTAGTCCTTAATAAATTTCCGGTTATAGTTCGCTAGTCTAAGGAATGATTGTACGTCCTTAACTGTTTTCGGTTCTAGCTATTCTCTAATTAACTATGTCTTCGTAGGGTCGATCGTTATCCCTATAGTGCTAATAATGAAGCCTAAGAATTTAACTTCTTTCTTATAGAATTCGCATTTCTTGGGTACTGTCTTAAATCCTAAACGCGTAAGTCGTTCGAATACATCCTAGACTTATCTTATATAATTCTAAAGGGATCCTTTCGTATAGACTAATATGTCGTCTATGTAAGCGATAACGTATACATCGAGTAGGTGTCTAAGTGTCTCGTTAACAAGGTCCTAATAGGATGCCGGTGCGTTAGTTAATCCTATTAGCATAACTAAGAATTCGTAAAGTCCGTATCTTGTCCTAAAAGCGGTTTTCTATTCTTCTCCTTCCGCTATTCGTATAGCGTAGAAGGTATCTCGTAGGTTAATCTTCGTGTACTAGTCCAATCCGGTTAATCTATCTTATGCTTCTTCGATGTTAGGTAGCGGGTATCGGTTCTTAATTATGATCTCGTTTAACTTCCTATAGTCTTATACGAGTCGTAACTTCCCGTTTGCTTTTAGAACGAACATGCATAGAGTTCCTATACTTAAGGTAGATCTTCTTATCTATCCTTTAGCTAGCTTCTCCTTTAGCTATTCTCGTAGGGTCTGTAGCTCTTTCTTAGACATTTAATATAGGGGTCCCTATAGAGGCTCTTTCCCTAGCTAAATGTTAATCTTATGATCCTATAGGCGGTGCTTAGGTAAGGCGGTTTTACCTCTCTCCTCTTTAAAGAGTCGCGACTACTTGCGATACTCCTTAGGAATACTTAACTCTAAGATGTAAGTATTCTTCGATAGTGCGTTACTTCTATTACTTCTAGTAACTTCGTAACCCGGCGGCCCTACGCTAGTGTCTATCCCGGTCGAAGGTGGTTCTTTTGTCCTTCTAGTTGGCGTAAGCTATATCTCGTTTAGCTGTTTCCTTACCTTATCTACTAGCGAACGCTACCGCTACGTAGGCTAAATGTCGATAACGCAATTACATTCCCTAAATGTAAGTACTCCTCTTCTCTAGTCGATTACTAGATTATGCTTTCTTAACTAAGGTATACCTAGTACGATGTTATAACTAGCTATATTAGTAATATCTAAGATAATCTCCTCGTAGTACCGTTAGATAGCAAGTAGTAGCGGTATCGTCTCGCGCTCTATACTAGGTAAGGATAATCCGTCTACCGCGATTAATTTATAACCCTCTTTCTTCTTATAGGTAGCGATCCTATGTCTTATAACAAATGATTCGGAGGTAAAGTTCCCGCTCGCTCCGGAATCTATTATAGCATCTGTCTTGTGCCCGTTAACGATAATCTTAGTTCGAAACACTATTGTCGTTAGTAATGCTTAAGCCTTCTCTATATCGCATAACTCTCTTCGGTCGCTTATTCCTAGGGAGTTAATCCTTTTCCCTGTTCGTATATAGAACGTCGTGCTTCGTGTCTCGAGGCCTCCGCTTAAACCTATCGCGAGCCTTTCTATGTCTATATCTATATTTAGTAACGTTCCTAGATCTTCTACGTTCCTAAGTAGAGTGCGCGTACGTACTACACTATGTTTCGCAATTCATTTAATATAAATGTTCCTAACGGTATAAGGTATCCGGTACCTATTATTCGGCTTCCTATCGGTAGTCGTTCTATAATAGCGGTTGCTAGATTCTCGGTTATTTCTATAAGTAGGTATCCCTAGGCTATGCCTCGTAGGGTGTCGAGTGTCTTATTAAACTTAATAGAGTATAGCATTCTTCGTCCGCCTATCTTAGGTAGGAATTCTTCGTGCCTTCTTTGTAGGTGTACGATTATGTCGTATAATTTCTTAGGTGTATTAATCGTAAAGGTTAGTTGTTTATTGTCGTCGTTAGTGTCGCTCTCTTCTCCTTCGGAGGAATCTTCTTCGCTTAATTCTTCCGGATCCTAGTCTTCCTCGATAGTATCTAGCCCGGTAGTTTCTTAACTTTCTTTCTATAGTTCCGGTAACTACGATCCGTTCTATCCTAGGTCTTGGTTTTCCTTATCGCTTCTATTATCGTTAAAGTAGGATTCGTTGATGTCTACTTCTCGGAGCGTAGCGTTTTGCCTATACGTCGCTTCTAGGGTTCCTCTTAGTTACTAAGGCTAATACCCTGCGCCTAACTTCGCGGCGTAGTAAACTTAACACGAGTCTTAGTAATAGAATCGCTAATGAAGGCTTCTATAACTATTTCGAGATTCGGATTCGATCTTGTAGTCGACTCTTCGTGCTATTATGTTAAACTATCGTAGTTAGTTCTTCGTATTAAATGGAATAACTACTATTTGCTACCTATAGTATCCTCCTTATCCTTCTAAGGGGTCTAGGAGAGGCGTCGTGCTTCTATTACTAGCTCTCTCCCCTACTCTCCGAGTATAGTCGGTATCTCCTCGAGATCTAACGCTACTCTTAGATTTACTAGTTCGGGGTTGTATTATGTTAAACTGTTCGCGGCGCACTATATTCTTACCGCGACAGTCCCTTACTAGGTAGCTAGGTTTACTATATCCGTAGCAAGTTCGTGTTTCTTTCGAACTCCGGGATGCTCTGTTCCCGTTACTGTTCCTAATCTTACGACCTTTCTCGGTAACGTCGAGCTCTATTAGCTATAGTCCGTAGTATAGTTTATCCCTAGGCTTATTATTGTAGTTGTCGTAGAAGCTTCTATTGCGGTTATCGTAGCCTAGTGTGTATCTAGCTTTTCCGGATACCTTAGAGTCGTATCGTCGTTCTATAGCTCTCTCGTAGAGCTTGTCGTTAAGATCGATCGTAACTCTAACGAGGTCGCCTAAGCTATCGATCTTCCGACCGTCCCTTATTAACTCGTCCTTAACATGCTCCTTTAGTCCTCTTCGGTATATAACTTAAAGTGCTTTATCGTCCTAATCGGTGAGTTACGCGTATTCCTAGAATTTAGTAGCATATTCGGCAGTAGATGTCTTCTAGGTTAAATGCTAAATAACACGAACGGTAGTAGCGATCTTATTAGAGACACTAAAGACGCTCTTTATAGTATACTTAAGATAGTTGTATAACCTAAAGATTCCGTCGGTATTGTCTTCTCCGTTGCTGTCTAGGTATTTCCTAAGGAATAGTTTAACCTAATGCTATACTCGTCCTCTTAAGAAGGTAGTAGTAAAGACAGGCTTAAGGTTCTTAGGCATAGAGTTAAACAAGAAGTACATATCTATCTAAGAGACCTAAGTGTCGAACTTGTCTCGGTCGCTATAGTAGTATTCTAGCTTACTAACCTTAAGGGTATCGTTACCTATATAAGTAGCTAAGGCATTAATAGCATCGTTCGCGGTCTAAGGTCGTCGGGCTCTACTTACTTTACTAGGGGCGGGTGTTTCCCGTTTACTCTATCGGTCTCCTATCATAGAGGGCGTTTAAAGCTATTAGGTTTAGTATAACCTAATAATATTATAAGTTAAGAAGACAAGCTCAATCGGGTTTGTTCTCGGGCCGATAGGAAGTCGAGGGAAAGTAATAAAGCAGTAGCTGTCTTGTCTCGTAAAGACTAAGCAGTAGTAAGGTAGAGGTTAGGTTATAGTGTATTCTAAACAGTAATATTAAATAGTAAGTTAAACGCATTAGAACCATAAGGGTTTCTAGCGTTCCTAAATATAAAGGAGATTCGTAGATCTTGGTAATTAGTCTAATTAGTCTAAGCATAAGCAGTCTAATTAGTCTAAGCATAAGCAGTCTAATCGCTCTAAGTCTAAGCGCTTAGGTAGGATCTAGTTACGTGTATGTCTTATCTAATGATTCTAGGGTCCAGTCTAAGCATAAGCAGTCTAATCGCTCTAAGTCTAAGCGCTTAGGTAGGATCTAGTTACGTATATGTCTTGTCCAATAATTCTAGGGTCTAGCGGGAATCATTCCGTAATATATACCTACTTACACACCCTAACAACTACTACACACCTATTCTTAGAGCTTTTTAAGAAGCTTTTAGCAAGGTATACTATATATATAATAGTGTTTTAAGGGTATTACTAACTTATAAGTAGCATTATAGTAGATGTTGTTAAGTAGACTACTATAAACTAGTTTAGTAGTACTAGTAATGTCTTTAGTAGTGGATCTAGCTCTAGTAACGATCAAGATCCTAATAAGCGTCCTCCTAGTAATAGTAGAAAGGGTCTACCTACATCTAGTAGAATCTCTAAGCGTAAGACCCTTATTAAGGCACTTAGACTAGTTAAGTAGATCATCGAGAGTAGGCGTAAGATCACTAAGAAGAATATAACCTTATAGCTTACTATAGCATCCCTTAAGGTTGCCTTCTATAAGAAGAAGCTTCTAACCACTAAGGGTAGTATTACTAATCTGCCGAACTAGGGTTAGATTAACGCGGCTGCCTAGGATTTTGATTATATAATAGTCGACCCTTAAGGTCGTATTTCTAACACTATTACTATAAACCTTAATAGTAGTTAGAACTACCTTCCTGCCTTATAGGCTTCCGCTATAGACTATCTTATTTAGCACTTCGGTAGCGCCTATAACCGCTATAAGGAGAGATCTAACCTTCCCTTTTCTAGCTACTACACTATTCTAGGATGATTTAAGGGCTACTATACTAACTACGCTCTTAACAATTATTACGACAAGTGTAGCTTCTTCTCTCTACGGACCCTATAGTAGAGTACCGCTAGTCTATCTAGAACCTACTAGTAGCCTAGTGCAGGTTATACTCGCTCCGCTAGTGCTACATTCTAGGGTAGTGCATAGTATAGTCGATCTCCTCCTATTATACGTAGTAGTCCTCTACGTAAGGGCTTCCTATCTCTAGCTCTATACTCTCCTAGCATAAGTACCTCTAGATATAGTCTTTAGATGCTACCTACCTAGCTTATTCCTAGCGATATAGACTAGCGCCTAAGCATCCCTAGGGCTCCTAGTAATAGTTCTAGAACTGTCCTCCTAGAGCTTCGCCTCCTATTCTCTAACTCCCTCTCTTAGGATAAGGTTACTACCTTAATTCGTTAGTTCCTATAGCGCTTAGGCACTAATAATAACTTTTAGGAGGGTGCTATATTAAACTCGACTTCCTATAAGAGGGATTCTAGAGGCTCTAGTAGTAAGTAGTAGTCTAGATAGTGTACTTACATTAGGTCTTAGTGATTTAGTTAGGGCTAAAGGATAAAATAGCCGTTATAAGTAAGGGCGGTCTACTTCTCTATTTCCTTTTGTTTTAATACTATAGCTCCTATAAATTAGAGTCCATAATAATGAACTAGATCTTACCTTAAAAGGCGGTTCTAAAGCAGGTCTCTCTATAGTCTAGTTGTATAAGCATAGCAAGATATGCGATACCCTAAATGAATCTAGCCCTTAAGGCTAATAAAAACTTTCCTCTACTGTCTCTAAATAAATGAGATATGGCTTTATAAATACTTATGAATAAATAAAGGTCTTGCTATATACAAATGAAAGTGTGGTTAGTCTCTAGAAGCCTCCCTTAGAGAATGTAGTTTAGTGACTTTAGCTTTATAAGCTAATCTATAAGCTGCTATATAGTAGGGATATACTTAACTACAATTAAGCCTTCTTTATGAACATGTCTATAAAAGTAGTTCCTTAGTCTAACATGCTTAGTTCTTCTATAGTTAGTGTAATCTCTAACTAGCTTAATAGTAGACTAGTTGTCTATAAAGATCTTAAAGGCTTAAGCTTTGTAGTTAGTTATTTTCTAGGTTTTATAGAGTAGATTTCTTAACTACATTACTTCCCTGCAGCATTTAGTCAAGGCTACATACTCTACTTTAGTGCTTAATAGCACTATCTCCTTCTATAGGTTGGATTTCTAGATAATAGAACTTCTAGCCATTTTAACTAGGAGTCCTAAGGTAGATCTGCCTATTGGATCTCTAGAGAAATTAGAGTCTATATAGATCTCTAGCTTTAGGGATTGTGTTTTTCTAAAGATTAGGCACTTATCAATTGTTCTAGCAATGTATCTCTAAACATGCTTTACTGTAGAAATATGTTCTACTAAAGGATTAGCTAAGAATTTAGCTAAGTGGTTTGTTACATAGGAGATATCTAGCCTAGTCTAGTTAGCTAGGTACTAGAGTTCCCTAATTAATGTGTTAAATAGATTATAATCCTATATGTTGCATTGCTCTTTATGAGCTTTATATAGGCGGTTAAGGGGATACTTGACACTTTTAGCTGAGTCTAGGCTATGTTTCTAAAGTTTCTCTAAAGCATAGTGCTTTTAGGAGATATAGAGATCTCCATTCTTTTCACTCTTTAGTTATATACCTAGGAAAAGGTTAGTATTAACAGTTTTAATGGAGTACTTCTTCTTTAGTCTAGCAATAAACTTATTAATCTTCTAATTACTATCGCTAAAGATCTAAAAGTCATCTACATATAGGAGAACTAAAAGATTCTCCCCCTAAAAAAGACATGTATTAGAATTAAGTCTCTTTAGGCCTAATTCTTCTAGAGCATCCTTAGCATTATAGTACTAGAGGTTTGTAGCTTGTTTCAATCTATATAGTCCCTTCTTAATTTCTAGGACTTTGTTAGATGGATCTTTCTTAATAAGTTCTACCCCTTCTAGTGGTTTAATGTACAAAGGTCTGTTAATGTTAGGGTTCATAAATGCTGTTTTAACATTAATCTGTCTCCTCTTCTAGCTAAGAACTGTGCATAGGGCTAGGAGAATCCTACTCGTTAGTAGCCTTAGGGTTAGAGTAAAGGTTTTAACATAGTCTATCCCTTGCTTTTAAGTAAACCCCTTTACTACCTATCTAGCTCTACGCTTCTTAATGGACCTATTAGGAAGATACTTATAGTACAGGACCTATTTTCCTATAAGCAGTTTCCTACCCTTAGGGACTTTCTATAATGGGATCTATACAACACATTCTATGTCTTCTAAGGAGTTAAATTCCTTTCTAATTGCCCTAATCTATTTAGCTCTATTAGGTCTATTTAATGCTTTAGTTAGGGTAGTAGGATCTGTAAGCTTCCCCTTCTTTATATTATCTATAGCTATTGTAGCGAATACTTTCTTAAGTTTGCTGTAATCATGATAGGATCTGTTCTGTCTTAAACTTCTCCTAGTTAGCTTAGGATAGACCTTGGCTTGTTTAGTCTTTATAGGCTTATAAGTCCTATCCCTCTTCCTCTTACTAATGTGTAGGGCAGGGTAGAATGGTGTTATAGCCTAATTAGGGTCTTCTTAGTGTAGCTCTTTAGACTATGAAGTCTAAGGCTTATGCTCTATAGGGGATTGTTCCTAGAGCTAGGTATGCTCTATAGGAGATTGTTCCTAGAGCTAGGTATGCTCTATAGGAGACTGTTCCTAGAGCTAGGGGGATGTGTCTCTAAATAGTGGACGTAAGTCTTCTATCCTATACTCCCCCTAAGACTAACCTTAGTTAGGGGAGTCTTGTTACGAAGCCCTTTATGTTTTAGGTTAGTTACTATGCTACTGCAGCTCCCCCTCTAGCTACATAGCTCCCCTTAAAGTTCATAGGGTTAGTAACTCGCTTCTAGCTCGTATAGCCCTTTATAAGGCATATAAATACCTTTATGGTAAGGGTCCTTAGGGTTATTATAGGGATGTCTAAGGAAGGTGATCTCGTTATCTAGGATAGTATGCTTATTACTAGTAGTAAGCTAGGAGCTCTTAACAGTCTACCCTGTCTACTCCCCCTAAGCGACCTACTTAGCTATAGGGATTTAGTATTGCGAGTTCTATAAGAAATCTTTATTAAAAGTTATATAGGGGGAATAGGTTATCTTATAGACCCATTTTCCCTTCTCCTACTATAGCTTCCACAGTAGGTAGTTAGTTAATGAACTACCCTAGAATCCTATATGCTACTATATGTCCGCCCTTGTAGAGAACTTTTTAGACTTAGTGTAATTGTCGTTATGTTTATATGCTTTATATCTAAACCTCCTTACATTCCTTAAGTCTATCTCTTTAACATTAATGCCTAGGTCCTTCTTAAAGTTAATCTATAGTACATTTTTTATTGTTAAGTTAAAGAGGCGGTTCGTGATATAGTATACAAAATCCATGGCCTAGGGCTAGAGGTTCTATAGTAAGCTAGAGTCTATAAGCATAGCTCTAGCCTTGTTAATAATAACTTTGTTCGAAGGTTTAGCAATTCCATTCTACTTAGGTGTGTATAGCGATGCAAAATCCTATCTAATTCCTTTATGTTAGGCATATGTTCTAAGTTCAATGTTGTTAAATTCCCTACTACTATCTAAGAACTAGATCTTAGGTTTCTTCTTATAGTAGTTCTATATTATAGTAAGCTAAGTCTTAATTGCTATTAGAGCATCACTTTTCTTTAGAAGTAGTAAGCACTATCTTATCCTAGTTTTAGCACACGTAAGCATAAGGCAGTATACGTAACTATTATAAGAGAGTGGAGTGATTAGACTAACTAGGTTAGCATAGATTTCATCTAATACCTCTAGTGTAGGTCTCCTAGGGATTCTTAAAACAACTCTTTATAACCTTGTAAGCTTACAAGTCTTACAATGCCCTAACTCTGCAGTATTAACATCTTCTAGGCCCTTAACTGCTTCTTTTATAGTATTAAGTAATGTACTCCTAATATACCTAAGCCTTTAATGCTATCTAACTGTATTAGTTCTTAGCTTAGTAAATGTAAGAGCAGTAAGTCCTTTTAGTGCTAATCTGTCTTTATCCTTCCTAGAACCCCTCTTTACCCTAAGGTTCCTAAAGACAATGACATTTTTCATTATCTTAACTAAGCCTATAGGCTTGTCCTTCGAGAACAGCATTTTAGATAGTCTATCTAGGTAAACTCTATATTTCTTATATAGGAGTTCTATAGAGATTAGTGTCGTATCTAACTCTAGTGAGTAAAGCACATTACGAAGGAGGAGGGTAGTCTCTTAACTAAGATAGTTCTTTGTAACCTACTCTAATTCTCCTTTAGTCGTAAGAGATCCTTACCTAACGGCCTATAAGAAGCATGTAGGCCTTAGTCTTAGCCTAACATTCTAAAGGTCTATAAGATTATTATAGATATAGAAGGATGTGCCTATGTTATAGACTTTGTCTATTAACATTAGGTTTGATGCGGCAGCTGCTGTCTGTTACGGTTTAGTTCGCAGAGAGGGGACAACCAATCATCCAGGCAGCAAGGCAAGGATCAGAACACGTGACCAAGGGATCTGAGGGATCTGTGGGATCTGTCGAACAGATCCGCAGAGCAGGACAGATCTCGCGAGACCACGCCAAGACATGGCACTATATAGACGACGCTCTTTTGCAAGTAGATAGGAGCTTCGTGCTCAACTCATTTCAAGTATACACCATATACTGTTTGGGACCACTACCTTCTCAACGAGTCAGAGACATCACTGCAAAGATCCAAGCCCAGTTGGGATAACGTACAGCGGTTCCTAACAACTTTGAGCACCACCACCAGGGCCCTTTGCATATGTCTGGGAGAGACGCTACCCGGAGTCCGTCACGACAACAGCCACAGTCAACTGGCATCACGGAACGAATGAGCGAAATGTCGATTACAGGAAGCAGCAAGAACAACAACACTCCTATGGGTATGCTGAACCCATTGGACCACCACCGTGCACCTAAGGTGTCTACGCCGGAGACGTTCGACGGGACCAAGGACAAACTGGAGGCTTTTCAACTGCAGGTTCAGTTGTACCTTCACTTCAACGCACACCAGTTTCAAGGCGAGGCCAGCAAGGTCTTGTACGCCGCATCCTTCCTACGAGGAAAAGCAGCTAGAGGATTCCGACCATACCTCAAGGACTGGCTACACAACCAGGGCGAGGGAGAAACACCGAAAACGGAAACTCGAAAAATTTTCCACGACTACGACGAGTTTGAGACGAAACTCGATGATCTATACGGGATACCAAATGAGGAGGTATACGCCGACCGACATATCCGACAACTTCGACAGACTACTTCTGTAGCGCTGTACGCCTCAGAATTCCAAGGATATGCCGCCGACCTGGAATGGAACGACGCAGCTTTGCGATCGCAGTTCTACCTCGGGCTGAAAGACAACGTCAAAGCCGAACTATCCCGAAACGCCAGCGTCGTTACGCTAGGGGCGATGATCAAGGCAGCAAAGGAGATCGACGAAAGGCTCCAGGAGTTGAGGTACGACCGACACGTACAGCCTGGATACCAGAGACCCGCCGCGGGCGGAAGAGGGGGCTTCAAGGCCAGAAGTCAGGACCCTAATGGTTACGGAGACCCAATGGAATTGGACGTAACGGAACGTAGGACAGGAAGGGGGCTGAAGAGCAAAGGTTCCACCTGCTACGTATGTGGCGAGCAAGGCCATTTTGCAAAGAACTGCAAGAAAAAGAACATGGTTAGCCGCGAGTTCAACGCAATGATTCGCGAAGAGAATACATGCCAGGAATGCGAGAACTTCTTCTCGAAATCTGCCTAGCAGAAACAACCTGAGGACAGCAAGGCATCAAACAGCGGCTTCTTGATTTGATGGCCTAGGACACAGAAGTCAACACTACGAACGGCAAAACGGGATAGACAGGGGACGAACGACGAGTTTCCCACTGGATTAGACACCGGAACATCCAGGAAGTTCCAGAACTCGGAGTTTGCGTTTCCCTCCCAGTTACTCCAGGTAAAGGGACTGAGCATGGGACCGTCGGAAGGGTCTGGAGCGAGGAGAAGGCCGGCTCGCTCGAGGGCGCGCTCTTCTTCCTCCTCCTCCTCCATTTCACGCTCCTCGAGAGAGCGACCTTCCTCGACCTTTCGGTCCACGGCATCCAGTTGCTTGCGAAGACGCATCTCTTTCGCATGCGCTTCCATCTCCTTCTCGAAAGCGGCAGCACGCAGGCGGCCGGCTTCCGCGAGCGCTTCCTTCGCTCGGTCAAGGTCCGAGAGCAGCTTCCTTCGTTGGTCACCAAGCTTCTTCCACTCAACCTCAGTCACTTTGGCGTCGCAGCTGCGACAGTTACTTAGGTGGCAGTGGGAGCACTTGCCCGACGAGATGTGTACGCGACACAAGAGACCCTTCTCCTTGCAGCGAGAACAGGGACGCATGGTTTCTTCGCCGAGACGGTGGATTCGATTTGCACGTCGTTTTCGTTTCTTGGTGGGGACGGCGTCAGACGCTGGAATGTTGACGGGGAAAAGAGACGACATCTCTGGTCTGAAAGAGAGGTGGGGAGGACTTTCCTTTGTAAGCTTCGGGGCGAAGCTAAGGCTAAAAGGGGGATGGTGTTACGGTTTAGTTCGCAGAGAGGGGACAACCAATCATCCAGGCAGCAAGGCAAGGATCAGAACACGTGACCAAGGGATCTGAGGGATCTGTGGGATCTGTCGAACAGATCCGCAGAGCAGGACAGATCTCGCGAGACCACGCCAAGACATGGCACTATATAGACGACGCTCTTTTGCAAGTAGATAGGAGCTTCGTGCTCAACTCATTTCAAGTATACACCATATACTGTTTGGGACCACTACCTTCTCAACGAGTCAGAGACATCACTGCAAAGATCCAAGCCCAGTTGGGATAACGTACAGCGGTTCCTAACACTGTCCTTCCTATATATACTAGTTATGTAACTGCAATAGCTACTCTAGACCTCCTATATAGTTATCTCTAGTCCCTATTACTATTAGAGCTGTACTCCTAATTAGATAATAAGTCTAATTAGTCATTAATTGCTATAGTAATCCTCTTCCTAGGGGATTTACTACCCTTCACCTTCTTTACCCTATCCTTTAGGGTGTCTTTACCCTTCTTAGACCTATTCCTAGGATTCTTCTCTAGATGCTACTTATAGCAGTTCGCGTTAGTGTGCTTATGTAAGTACTATATACACTGCTTATTATTATTCTTGCTTAAGAATGCTCTAACAAAGCCATTACTAGGCTTATAGGTAGTAGGTACTTACTCCTTACTAAGAGTTGTAACCATTCTCTCTAGGGTACTTAATTCTAGGGGATTGTTATGTCTCTATGTCCTTAGCTATTCGATATAGTTTAGACCTTTAATAAAGTACAATCTATAGATGCTATCTAGGAGGACAAAAGAGGATTTAAGCCTTAACTTGTTATTAACTAGGGAAGATCTAATGAATTGCTCTATAGTAGTCTTATTGTTATTCACCTATAATTGAAAGTCTTTATAGTACTTTAATGTATTAGGTCTTGTAGCATCTAGTTTAATGTGCCTAACTGCCTTTAGAGTGTTATACAGATTAATTGTAATAACTAGCTTATATGTTGCCTTAATTAAATTATACAATTCCTTAGCTAACTTGTCTACATCTCTAAAGTTTAGCCTTAGGGTAGAATCTAATCTAGCTATAATAATGCTATATGCTTGTATGTCCTCTTTCTTCTATCGCTTGTAGGCAGCTTTGTATCCTGTACTACTAGTAATGTCCTAAGGTGCTTTATTCTAGGTAGTCTTATCTTAGACATTCTTAGTTGTATCTTAGGGTTGATTATAAGCTACCCTATTTAGAGCGTACTTTAGGTTAACCTAGTCTAGATTATAGATCACGTATCTAACTAGATCCTTCTCTAGCAGTGCGCTAATTAGCATAGATTTCTATACCTAGAACTGCACGCCTTTCCTAAGTACCTAATTGTCCTTAGCGGATCTTACTAGGTTGCTAGAGGTGTTGTTTCTAAACTCTATACCTAGTCTAGCTCTTTTAGATGCTATACTATAGTACTAGTGCTTAGTGCCGATCTCCTATAGTAGTTCTTAAATCGATTAGGTAGTTGTCCGTGAAACAAATGTAGGGTTAAGTCTACTAGTAAGGTAAGCTAATCCTTAATAGAGCTTCGATAACGATTTAGGTTTTAAATTAGATAGGCAGAGGAGCACTCGGGCTTATAACCTGTTATAAATAGGTATTTAACGAGTACAAGCTTCTAGATTGAAACGATAGGGTGGATTAGAAACCCTTATGAATTGCCACAAGGTGTGAGACTATCTAGCTATAGAAAATAGTGTAATATAGTATGTATGTGCCAAGTCCTGACTAACATAGACCTTGGTCACCTGATTCACAACAGAAAGTTGAAGGCAGCCGTTACCTTAGTAAACTTAGACTCGCCGTAGGAATTGGCTTTGGCTTCGCCTAGCGCACGCGCTAGGCTCGCTTAAGCTCGCTTCAGCTCCGTTAAGCACGGTTCTGCACCGTTCAGCCAATTAGAGGGCTAGGAGTGCCAATTCGCGCGGCGAGTCTAAGACCAAATAGGGCTGTTTTAGTGCATACGAATTTAGCCCTATATACAAATAAGCACTATTACATTCGAAGGCATACATCTCTATTACCACGTTGCTCTACCGCCTTAATAACTACTGCATTCGACAGCGCACGCTCGGCGCTTTCAATTGAATCAACAATGGCGTCTACTGCCTATTAGAACGTCCTACAATCACCGTCCGCGCGACACTACTCCTTATTACACGCATTCGAAGACGTAGAGTTAGAAGGATCATCCGAGGGCTACTCCGACGTCGACATTAACCCTCTAGATAGCGATGAAGAGGAGGATTATATCGGATTCCCTCTAAGTATGCTAGCACGCCCGCGCCTACGCCCGACGTCGACACAAACACAGGCAGCACGCGGACCGACTAGACCAACGAGGAGGTACACACGACGGCAGGACGATGGTATACCGGCGTAGGAGAAGTTACAGTCTATCGTGAACCTCTTACGCAGCTATAACTAGAGCCTTCATAAATTCCTATAGGCCTAGGTAGGCGTAGCGCCTAGCACCTCGAGCTATAGCGCATCGCTCAAGTCAAGGTACTACAGTACTACGGAGTTACGTCGGAAAGCATTGCGTCGTTCGATTGAACTAGTATACGACACGATAGGCAATTGCGCGCTATACAATGGACTTAATGGGTGTGTATTCGACTTGTTTCGGGTCTCAACGCGCTAACTCGCTATAGTACAGGGCTTTTGCTATAGGCAAATCTTGCTTATTTACCCTCGCGCATCGAACAAAAGTGGTTGTGGAGGTGTGGCGTGCTCTACTCGGCCGGTGGACGATATTCGATCGAGGTAGGCGATGTTGGATTTTGCATTCGAGGATGTACTTCGTATATAACGCGCTGCCGTATAATCTCGATGTTGATGCCCTCGTAATCTCTGCTATCGGCGCTCTTATTTGAATCTGCAGGAGCTCGTTCGGAGGTAGTAGTGAGTTACTATCGCGTCGTGAAATCTAGTAGTGAGGCTGTATTGAAATGAGGTACACCAAAACACGCCCCATTCGATCTCAGACGCTTCGCCAAGGCTCGCTGGGGCAGAATCACCCGATTGGCTGAACGGTGCTAAACCGTGCTAAACGGAGCTAAAGGGTGCCGAGCCGAGGAGAAGCGTCTGAGCTTGCTGAGGTAAGGCAGCCGAGCAAGCTCTTAAGGGACAAGATCAGCGACGCCGCTTTTACCTATCGCGAGATTCTCGAGCTCTGAAGTGGTCAGCGCGATATAACCGGACGATGCTTTGCATTTCCGGTCTTCTACGAAACTACAGCCAACGCACTCCTCACCTGGAAGTTCTGCTCATTATCAATATGCCACGGCGGCGGACTAACAAAACTAAGCTCAACCCCCCGCCGGAAAATCATAACATGACTACTCCCCCCATAATGAAACATTCCAATCTCATCCCCCTTTTCCATCCTCGCCCCTTCCTTCACCGTGAACTCGCAGCTACTCACCTCCGCCATACCAATAAACACAATCGCCATCATCCCGATCCTTGGATTATCCGCTTGAATGTAGATAATCCCTCTCGTAGCCACCGCTGAGATGTAAGGTTGCGATTCATTGGGAGCTGCTGGATCTGGCATGCTAGCGTTCGGCGCGAGGCCCGTGTCGAGGTTCGAGCTGTAGTATGTTCCGGCCACGTGCTCGATCTGGAGGACGCGGCCGCTGACGGGGGCATGCCAGCGATGGTAGGACAGGGCGCTAAGGTAGGCTTGGTAGACTGTGCCGTTGACGAAGGTGGGTGCGAGGGGTGAAAAGTTGAGCATGTTGGTGAGGGAGTAGGGTTGTCCTTTTAGGTGGAAATTGTCGAAAAGTTGGACGCCAGATTGGACTTGCAGTGGTGCGGACTCGCACGCATTGGTGATGACTGCTGCTGGGTTTGGGAATCGATGGTCGAGAGGTCCGTTGTCTGGTGCTTCGATGGGTCGGATGCCGTCGCGGAATTGGCGGACGAAGTAGTCGTCCCAGGAGGTGTAGCCTAGATAGGGAGCTGAGGCGTTGGGGTACTGGAAAAGTTGTTCGAAGGTATAATTGGTTTTGCCATCGTTACCGGCTTGGGCTATGACTTCTTTGCCGTCTCTTGACAGCCAGCCGCTCAGGCATGGTTGGGAGGCTGGGCTGCGGAGGAACTTGGCCCAGGCATACAGAACCTTTTGGAGTGCTGTATTGACGATGGGAGAAAGAAAGAACTGGTTGCCTGAGAGTGTGCCAATTGGCCAATCGAGAATGGCGTTTATGGGAAAGCCGACCAGTCCCATTGCAGTGGTTGGCTGGTGTCTGTCAAAGAAGGGAGGTCCTTCTTGCATGATGTGATTTAGCACAACAAGCATCTCATCGAAGCTACGCAGGGTAGGAGCTCCCGTTGGATCCATGTTGTATGGGCCATGACGAGGCAGTTCCTCAAACATGGCATTAGCCAGTATGGCCAGATCTGAGTGGTTATAGACGACGTCTCGGAAGTCTTGCAACACCGGGTTGATCGATTGTGGCGGATCCCTCAGCACCATCTCCCTCTGATAAGCTAGCCAGCGCCGTACGTCACTCCTATCTCTTGACTTCCATTCATCGCTGGACGACTGAACTCGTCGTACTGGGTCTGTAACAAGTCCTTTACCCTCTACAGCCTCCGGACGGGGGGGTCTTGCCACTAAAGCAGCGTTCCATATTGCGGACAGCAGTAACAACACAGCCCGGATGTGATACATGGTCAGTCCCTTCGCAGCACACCCAAGGATCAACGCCACGAAACCAGAAGAGTTGGAGATTTCGACATTCTGATACTTTATGAGTTGGAAAGACTTCCATGAGTCTGTCTGCGTCCAACGGCACTTACGCGTCGATCATCAATTGAGCGACTCGGAAACATCGAAATTACGAACCGTTAAGTGATTTTGTGTTTAGATTTTTGGGTCATCACGTCACTTTGTGGTGCTGTGGAGAATCCGCCCTGCATACACTTCGAAATGGCGCGAAGTGTGCTTCACTGTTTCATCATTGGCTGGCTACCACATTGAGTAACATGTCGCGTGAGAAGAAAGTCGCGCAGAAGATTCTTTCTCCGGATCCTTTGACTCCCGAAGTTACGACGCTGCTCGTGGGCTTCATGAGATTGCACCGAGATCCCAATAAGGCGATGGGATCAGTAGCTTCGTCGTGGCAAGATCACCGTGAAAAGAACCGCCAGCAGGGACATGGACAATCGAAAGAGGTAGTTCCCGACACCTGAATTGAACGGTCGACGATTGGAAGCCGTGAAGTGAAAAGGCGGTGTGGCGCACAAGGAGAGAGGACTTTGGTCGAGCTGGCACACGACATCAAGTAGGCCGGAAACAGGAGTCTTCTGGTCTGTAGGGCGTGTTTGAGTGTGGCCGTCGTCAAGGATGAGCTTTCTTCTGCCATTTCCTTGCTCCGCCACACTATGTTAGCACACCCGCGGCATCATTCCTCTCAAGGGAAAGGATGCTGATGTTCATAGACTGCTTGAAAGACAATGTCGTCCTTATTAGTGCTGGTCGAGGTATTGATATGATCCGTTACGGCATCCAGTTCGTTGCTACTCACCTGAAGCAAGGAACCGACTGTCCTGTCCGGTCCAAGTGAAGACAAGAATGTGTTCAGCGAAACGAAAGTCTAGCAGTCAGTCGCAGGAAAAACTCTGGGAACGTGGGCAAGGACCGCCGTGTGAGGGCATCGAGCACCCGATCTCGATACTCCCGGGTCGGTTTGCATCAGGCAAGAGCTGTCCTCTACAGGAAGGTGCATGATTGCAGAGCGCGATGCGGTAATCTTCCTGCGTACACGTCACATGGATAACAAGGAGACTTCTCTGTGTTCCGCACCCAGTTCCAGTCACTTGTAACAAAGTATGGTGTAATCCGAGTCTGGAGTGATCCTCGAAAGGATTGATGGCATAAGATATGCTCCATCGAATGGTCATCTCCTCGAAGTCTCGGAGCGAGCTTCAAAGATCCACGTGCTCGAGTCGAACAAATGGTTGTTGTCGACTGCCCGTGCGAGGCCTCATGCGTCGTCCTGGCGTAATCGTGCTAGCCACGATTTATGGACTTCGCTTCCTCCACAATTAAGAGCTCTGTCCATAGTGGCGGCACCTGGACGGCCTGAAACGCCTCAAAAAGCGGAAGGGGTTTGATGCACACAAGGAAGTCCATGTTGGATGCCGGGTGCGGAGAGCGTGTCCTCGAAGTATGATGCAACGTCAAGCACTCGTCTGACCTCGAGTACGTACGCTGCTGTCGTCTGCCGGCAGACATCGAATATCTTGCGGACTCTCAAGTCGACGGCTTTTCGAGCTGACGCTACTGCTGTACATCATGGGACACAGCAGGGGTTTGGCGTATATTTAAAGTGCGTGCAGGGTAGCTCTAGGAGCATAGCTAACGCCGCAAAAGAAATGTGGCCACTAGGAATGGCGCAATGATATCGTACCCTCGAGTCAGGCACTTTATCCGCGAGCAAGGCAGGTCAGCTTGCCTTCACCGCGACGCTCGCGAGGGCAATGCACTCATGCAGAAGGCTCGGGTGGTTGCAATCAGCGAGGCGTGCGGACTGCAGATTAATGGTGGCAAGAGGAGAGTCGTCCATTGCTAGTTTCATGTGAGATAGTTTCCGCTCTGCATGGCTTGGCAGAAATAATACTCGAAGTGTTGCATCGGCAATGTCGGAGGTGATTTAAGTTGAGGAGACGTCTTGATGTTTCGTTGCGGAGTGAATACACGGCAAAGCTTTTGAGCTTGCCCGCGTGGCGCTGGAAAGTGGTTATGATGGCATAGCGGACGCGGAGGGTTTCGTGAGGACCATGGGCGTTTCAAGACCGCCAGCGTGCTGCTCTCAATCGTGATTTCTTAATGATGATGTTTGTCTGTTTGGTTCAGTTTTGATGGCGAGAGCTACGTGGTAGGTGGGTGAATGCCATGAAGGGAGTCGTCTAACCTGAGATGAGCTTCCTGGCAACAAGGCACGAAACCCGATCTCGACTTCGCCGGCTCGAAACAACCAACTCAAGATCGAGCACCTCATCCACGAGAAGTGGATCGATCTGCGTATCCTCAATGCTTCCGTACGCCTCATTTCGAAGACGAGAAGAGCATAGTCCATATAACTGCTTGATCATGCGAATCAAGACGAGCTGCCGCATAACATCTGCTTACCTGCTAGATAGTAACAGGCGCGAGGGCCCGGCAGAAGGCGCAATTGGCATTGGGTGGAGCAGGATGCCGTCTTTGCCTCCCTGCAATAGACGCGCCGCGCGCTGGTGGCTGCTGCAATTCGTCCGCAGCTGCTGCGGGTTGCGTGGAGGACTCGGCGGGCCACAGTAGAGTGAGCGGAAGCTAGCCAGAAGACGAGACGAGACCGACCGAAGTGGGTACAGGACGAGGTTGTGCATGAAGCTAGCTGGCTGGAGGCAGTGGAGGGCCGGGAGGAACATACAGTAGAATCAGCTGCTGTTTGCATGTGCATGTATGTATGCGTCCTGCAGCGAGCGATCACAGCATTAACACATTAGAAAAACAAGGCGTCGGCGGCAGCGAGAACGTGGCTCGCAAGAGGATGATGATGATGATGATGATGATGATGATGTAATCTGTTTGAGCTCTGGGGGACGTGTGCTTGTGGGCGTTGACACAACGCTCTTCGGTACGGTATGTCCAGGAGGTCGCCTGAGGAGGAGTCTCCACAGATATGTACATAGTTGTGTAGCTGTGCTGAGGAGGCATATTTTTACCAGAGATTGAGATCGGGGCTCCACTGCTGCAAAAGCTTCTTTCCCCAGTGCATGTGTGTGTGTGCTGCAGCCAACGCGAGGGGGTGGGCACCAGCGGGCTCTACGGCATGATACATGGGTTCGAATACGACTGCAGTGCAATGGAGCAGAGAGTATTGTATGTCGACTCGTGCGGCAACTTCACGTCGAGGCGACTGTTTAGATGACAGGGCGAGGCGAGAAAAGACGCGCAGGTCAGAAGTGTTGGGCATGCTGTCCGCTGCGGCATGGAAGATGACAAACACGAGGCGTTGACGGTAGATATGTTAGTTAGTAGAGTGATGTTCTATCCGAGAAGCGTGAGAAGATTGCACCGAAAGCATGATGATGATACTGTACTGTACAGTATCCGCACCGCAATAGAATACAGTAGTCTTGTCTCCTCGTGTGCGGGCGAGCCCGGCCATCATTTCTGCGGCAGGGGCTTGTGCGGACTAGGAATAGCGGCTGATCGCTCGTTTTGGTGGATGGACTGCTGGCAGGGCAGACGGGGCGAGGAGAGAGAGAGAGAGAGAGAGAGAGGGAGCAGAAGGTGCTGCTGCTGCATCCATCTCTCGACCATCACATCACACCGAGACTCTCTCTCTCTCTCTCTCTCTCACACACACACACACCTCACTGCTCTTGTTTCTTATTATTGTCGTGCTTGTCATCCTATCCGGCGCTTCTTGTAGCCAACAAGGCTGGTGGTTTGCCTACAACACAGCTTTGTGGGGCCGTTAGAGCGTGCCGTACCTGTCGCTTTCGCTTGCATTCCGCATCAACATCTCAGGAGGAAATACGGCGCTGCCTCCTTCGACTTCGACCTTTCCACCTCCGCCGACACGAACGCTGAACAGCCACATCATCGACGACGACGACGACCCGCACGCCATCACTTCACTCGAACATACATATATCGCGCGTGGCAGTCACACCAATTGCCGCTGCCGCTGATGTCGCTCTGAGGCCGCCAGCGCTCCGGCAGGACGCCCTTTCCTCCACGCCTGTGGCTCCCACACCCACACCCACACCCACTGCCCATCTCACTTCACAAGGTACGTGTCGAGCGCGCCTACTCCCGCATCACGCTGTGCACACACCACCAGAGCATATACGCACCCTTTGCACCCACACCCCACAAGAACATACGCACACACATACACAACCGGCGGCGAGGAGTGCCTGTGCCGGTCTCACCGCCGCTCCGCCCTGCAACGAGCACGCTTCTGCTACATGTCTTGAACAGCTCCACATCTGCCTTGCCATCAGTCAGGGGCCTTATCCACCACCACCACCACCAGCTGCAACATCACGTCCCGCCCGCTGCCTGCCGTCTACACTCTTTTCGTCGGCATCGCTGCACCCTCCACCAGCACCCGCGTACCATTGATCGCTCCCGACACCGATACTGACTGCTGGCCGGCTCAGACCATAAAGTAGATCCATTCTCGCCAAACTTTATTCGCACATACATTACTCTTCGCCATTGCATTCCCACGCACGCCTGCCACGACGCCTGATCCGATGGCTGAGGTACTGCCGCCTCCTATGACACCGACCAGCACCATCTCCATGTTGCACTCCCGACCCTCATCCTCCGACGCGTTCAGCGGCTCATCACAACAATATCCGCAGGCACCTCGCATGGCGCAGTCCTCGAGGAGCATGTATAATGCATCAAATACTGGCTACAGAGGCACATCGGCCGCGCCCGTGCAGCCATATGCGTTTCAGTCAACGCCCAATCTGCGGCAGGACAATACCCGGAGCCCCTCGGCTCCATCAACATCACATGGCGCCATCGGAAGCGGTAGGCATACACACACGCAGTCGGCCTCTGCGTCCTCGACCACTTCGTCAGATGCATCTTCCCAACCGTCGGCCAAAGACGACTCGGTCATGGGCTCGCGTAACGGCTCCCTCATCAACCTCTCCTCGAGTGTTCCGGATCTGTCGTTGACCACGTTTGACCAAGTAGCGAAACCCTCACCAGATCGATATCGCCGTCCAGCGCAGAAGCGAACCGAGTCGACCCAATCGGGCAATGTCACTCCCAAGGCGTCCTCGCCTCAACTTGGCAGTTCCGTGCAGCCGTCTGGCTCGGGGATGGCAAGTGTGAGCCATCTGGTACAGCAGCATCCATCCGCGGCGGATGACATGGAGCTGGGCAAGTCTACCGAGTCCGGTCTCGCGAAGAGATACCGTCGTCGAAGCGTGAACAACTTTGATGCCTCGGCTTTGCAAGTCGCAGATCCTAGTGCTCGGCCTTCAGCTGGACATGGCACCGCTTCCTCAACTCCGAGCACCATTCGACCAGTGTCTTTCCACTCGAGATCTGGGAGCGACGACAGTCAGTCTTCGCAACGAAAGAGTGGCAAGGAGAATGCGAAGCCTGCATCCCTAGGACAAGCGGAGCAGAAGGCTGTCAACGTACCTGCGCGGGGATCATCAGAAGCCGGCAAACGCTTGAAGTCACCTTCACCGCTTTCGAAGCAGACTGTAGAGGACAATGATCCAACGCCGGTTGGGTCGCCAGTCAAGCAAAAGACCTACGCTGCAGCAGCTCAATCTGCCATGCAGACTCCGTCAGCTGCAGCAGCACAACTCGCTGCCGTGTCTGACAAGGACCTTAATAAAGGCATGAAGTCTCGATTACGGCGTGCTTTCTCCTTTGGCAGTGCACAAGAGCTTCGCCGGGCAACGGAGAACAGTGCTGCAAGAGCCAATTTCGGTCCTGCTGCCACTTCTCTGCAGACTTCACATGCTCAGAACGCGCAGGCGCAACATCAACATCAGATCGATGATGAGCTTGATGCTGAACAGCTTGAAATTGCTCGCCGGCAGGAGGCAGCTGGAATTGGTGCAGGCATCTACTCCGGTCAAGGTGGCTTCACTGGCTCGACGGACAACCTCTCGATCTCTTCTACTGCCTCATCAGCGTCCATGATGTTGCGCAAGATGGGTCGTGGTGCGAAAAAGAGTGCTAGAAGCATCAAGGGTCTGTTCCGGCCTAAATCAGTCATTGGCGTACCAGCAGCCGATGCTCCAATTTCGGCCACGAATGCCGCCGTGCAGCCGAGTGTAGGCTCGGTCTCAATGGTCAATGTGGAAGCAGAGAGACAAAAGGTCAATGTCAACGAACACCCGGGGGCCAATCCACACGGTATCACCGGCTTCCCGAAACTGGAACGAAACTCAATCGACGCGGCTAACGGTGTGATGCACATATCGCGCGGATCCGCTGATGGATCAGACTCACTATCGCGCCGAAGCATTGTTGGGAGTGATAAGGACCGAGCTGAGGTCCTCGCGGCTGTGAAGAAGGGCATACTGAAGCGATCTGGAACTGGATCTCCAAGCGCCTCGCCGGTGATCAGACCTGCCGACAGCCTACAAGCCGTGACAATCACGACTGAGAGCCCGGCATCGAGCATGCCCAGCACACCCAGAGATGGGCAAAGCCGGAGTGAGTCGATGAGGAATGCTCCCGTCAGCGGAGATTACTTTGCTCCAAGGCTGACGAGAAGTGTGGCCAACACGCCCAATGGCAGTGCTCGCTCAATAAGCTTCAGCCCTCGAATTCAGTTCCACGACGCTTGGTCCAGCTCCGAGTATGACCGTCGTGGCGAGATTGCAACATGCAATCGCTTGACGCCCATGCTCGCACAGCAGATCAAGGAGGAACTGAACACCTTCAAGATGGTATGTCAACATTCAGTCGATGACGTTTGTGACTGCCTTGCTAACACAAGTTTTAGGAGATGGAAGTCCATGAAATGAGCAAGCCTCACACGCACTTCTTCTGATGAACTCACCACCACCACTGGAGTACCGACGACACAAGACGACGAGGCGGCGCAGAAGACAGCCACGATCCTGCAATCAGCACTTCTCTTTGATGACTTGACAGCTGCAGGATATCTTCTAATTGCCGATGGGCAAGAATGGGGCAGGGCATAATTGGGAGGTCCAAGGAATGAGAGTGTGCAGAACCAAACGGCGTCACCAAACGGGAAACTTTTTCTTGGGATGGGTCTTCTACTGTGATTTTGATTATAGTCTCGTCTGGATTAGCGATTGCATCTTGCACAAGCAAGGATGGATGGCACATATGGCATGGCTATTGTGTGGTGAACCAAGCATTCTCTCTCTGTGTGTTGTCCAAAGTCTCCATCCATGTGTGCATAAGGGAATGAACCACGAGCTCTTTCAGGACTGCACTTTCGATCCATTGGTGCAACCGAGCTTCTTGCCATCCACTTCCTGCAGTCCGCACGCGTGAGTGGCGTTCGAAAACCGGGAGATGCAACCTCCATTTTGGGGAGCCGTACGTATCCCCTCGCTTCATTACGACAGTACGGTGCGTTTCTTGTTGTGTTCCCTACTTCGACAGCAGTCGGTACCACTACAAGTACCGTCAGCATATCTCTGGTTGCTCCGCCCAAATTCTCACGCCCGTTGACAATCCCCTGTTTCAGCCCGGGACTAGGGAGATCTTCGTCTTCATGATCGTCGGTTTCAAAGTCCTTTCAACTTCTGGCAGTGTCATGTGACCGTGTACACACTTTGTGGAGTCTAGCGTCATGGGTACGGTAGTTAGATCGAAGCTAGATTCAGATGTCGTCGAAGAGGTGGCGACGTCGGTTGGTGTAACGTAACGTAACGTAACGTAACGTAACGGTGCGGTACCTGCTAAACGGTGGCTACTGCGTTGTTGCCACCACACTGGCACTGCACAACCCATCATGATCCTCGGCTCGATGGTCGGCTTCTGCTGCTGTACATAGGAGTGCATGAGACCACCGTCTCGAAATTATTTGCTTAAAGCAGCGGTGGTATTATAAGATCAACACCTCCCGTATTTCCTGGATCTGCAGATTGGAAGGAGCCATGGCGGCGGTGCTGCTGGTTTGGGGCGCTGTGACGATTCGGGAGAGGGTGGAGAAGAGGGCGGAGGAGAAGAGGTTGAGGAAGGAGCGGGATGCCGTGAGGTATAAGCACAAGAGAGATGATACGGTACCTGAGAAGAAGAGCACGCGCCGACGGCGAGGGATCAAGAACTTCTTGCGGCCGACGCTTGCGTAGTATGTTGTTCCCCTGGGAGACTTCGTGCAGTTATCGAACTGTGCGTGTGGTCCTCGCTACGGCTGATGTCTTGGAAGAATGCCACTCACCGCTTGAGATCTTCTGGAGAAGCGGTCTGTTGCGCGACAGCGCAGGACTTGCAACGAAAGACAACGAGAGAAGACGATATAATGTTGACGAAAGAATGACTTACAACGACCTATGATGAATGGATCAGACTAGGCAGCATTGCACTTACATATCATCCAGTACCCACCGCCCAATGTCAACGTACCATTCCCATCTCCCGATCATCTCCATCAACTGCATCCGTCATAATTCGGAAGAAGCGGCTCATACTCTGGGCAGCATCTCTCGCTAGCCTTTGCAAAGAGCGCTCGATGTGCTGGCCTTCCAGTCGCCACTGGCAGCCGCGCCCCAGCTCATCTCGATACCACAGGCGCGACTTCATACCAGGATCCCATCATCTCCTTCTCACGTCAAACAGCACATCTCTCACAGTCTCGCAATGGACGTACCCCATAGGGGCCCGGCATTCGGCGGAGCAGCCAATCTCTGCCACTCGCCTTGCAACATCTGCTCAGACTACATATGTACTTACTAGCCTTCCCAAGCAGTCGGAACATCATCAGACATTCACTCGAGTCGGCCCGGCTCAGACGTGCTGGATCCGTGCCGATGAGATTGATTATTGCTGGATGCGAGCATCGGGCTGGCGATGGCAGTCACCGGAGATCGGCGAGGACGCAGTGCTATAGTCTCGCCTCGTGATGCGCGAGGGTGTCAATCCTTCGATGGTGGTGATATGCAGTTTCAACCTGACGTCGGGATATGAAGGATACGATGGCGTGCCCCAAAGCGCTGTGCCGCGCTCCTGTATATCCAGCATGTCGTTCCGTCCGCTGCCGAATGCCCTGCCCTGCCCTGCCCTGCCCTGCCCTGCCCTGCCCTGCCCTGCCCTGCCCTGCCCTGTTGTTCGATCAACACTGATGGCCGAAAGAATCGAAAAAGTTTCGGGGCACATTCTTGCCCCGGTCGAGATGACATAAAAGGAATTTCCGCAATGCCAGCGTGGAGAGCCCGGGATGACATTATCGATGAGAAAGAAGCTTGACATCCATCTCATAGGGGAGATTTCTCATGGAAATGTGACAGAGACACTTTCCCTCACATCATGAGGGCGACAACCCAAGCCGCCAGCCAGATGGCACGGCAACTGCGACGGCAGAAGCAACAGCCTTCCCTTCCTTCCTCCACTGCTTCGGTGCCAGCTTGGGTCGAAACTCAATCCAAGTCTGCCACCCGCTTTCAGGCTTCCCGGTGGCTGCGCGGAGAAAGCTCATCGTCAGCATCGGGCGCAGTCGGCGGCCAGCCTTGCATATGGGCAGGACGGGAGGTGATTCTGCACAGAGCACAGAAAAAATCTGAGCCGTTGTCGATCACGCGACCACTCAAGGAGTCAGCACCGGGTGTTGTGATCACGCTGGTGCTGGTCAAAGGAGCTCTGGGTTCCAGTGGCTTCCCATTCTGGCGGGTCGGTAACCAAGCCTGGTCGGTCACTCGTGTCCTTCTTGGGTGCTTTTCTAAGCAATGGTGAACATAGCGACAGCCACGTAGCCAGCTGGCTCAGCGCGGCAGAGACAGGAAAGCAATCGGGCCATTCACATGTATCGAATTCGTGTACAGATCAGTCGTATTATTTACATCGAGTCGCATCGCCAGCACAACCATAAGCCAATGAGGTCATTAATTCAACGACCGGGTATCATCTTCGAGCCAGCGGAGATGCCGGGTAATAGTACATGCCTTTTGATATCATCCTCCACAGACACATTCCTTGTGCTTTCCCGTCACACAGCACATCAATGCGATTAGTCGTCCCTTCATGCAGGCCATGATTTGCACATAAGAATGCCGCGCTGGCAGGTGAGTCCAAGAGTCGTTGTTGTTGTAGACATGATGAGCAGTTCCAGGTGAGGAAGTGGCTCGACCGTGCGATCAGCGAGACCCTCAGCCTCGCCGGAGTCGGGGTATACGAGTCGTTCACTTCCCCGGTGGACGCGACCTTTGCAAACGGTTTCCTCCTGGACGCGACGTATTGGTGGTGTTCTCGCCAAGTACAGAGCGAGATGGACATCACAACCGTCGTAGATCATCGTCCTCTGGCAGCACCTGAAGCTGAAGATTCTGCGCCAGCTTCTGCGTTCGATGCAGTCTCGGGATCTAGCTGAGAGAGGCATCGCAATAGCACTGGGCGAAAGAGTCAGCATTTGAAAATCACGAGGGTGGAAGAGGCGGAGCTTACAATCCATGATCTCTTCTTCCGCGACACCCATTTGGTAGTCCACGAGACCATGCTTCTCCACACTGTCGCAGAGCCTCACAAGCTCCCGTGAAAGAGTCTCCAGATTCTGGGAGTGCATGATTGACTGCGGTGGGGCGGGGGCTGGATGGCCGCTGCTGCGCATTGATTCTTGAGCCATGTCGTATTGCGTTTGTAAAGTCGTGAGCCAAGCTCTGTTGAATTCATCCCACAATCGTATCCGTTCGTCGTGTAGGTTGTCGTCGTCTCTAGTCAGTCCTATACCTGCAAATTAGTAAGTCGGGGGCAAATCGTTTGATACTGTCTGAACTTACCCAGCGCCTCTGCGTTACCCAGTAGATAGTGCGAGACCTCGAGCAGGACGGAGCCTAATTCGTGCAACTGTCCCTCTCTGGCCTTTGAGAAGATTGTGCGTATTTGCGCCTGATAGTTGTTGTACGCTTGATCTATTGATTGGCTTGACTGCTGTGCGTACTGCGCTGTGTAAGCTGGGTACGCGCTCGAAGCCGTTGAGTCGATCATGGCACTAGCGTATGTCTGCGATGCCGTTGGACCAGCCTGAGCATATGCACCAGACTGATATTGAGAAGGCAGGGTTGATGCCGTGAGGTCGGGCATTGTCGCACTGGTGGGAACTGTTCCTGCTCCAAGGTAGTATTGAGCGGGCTGCGGTGCGCCGAATTGAGACGCCAGTGTCTCGGACGCGGTGCCAGACCGTTGCGTGTAGCGTTGAACCGGGTCATAAGGCGATTGTGTCGCCTGCTGTGGCTGCTGCGCCAGGCCGTACATGACGTTCGAGGGATACTGCTGATATTGCTGCGTGTCCTGCTGTCGCGAGACGTCTGGACTTTGCAGTTCTGTCCCGTATTGAATCGATTGACCAGACGCGAACGCGCCTGCGGTGAGCGCAGAATACGCATGCTGCGCGTCACCTCCGGCTCTTCCACTTGATGGCACAGTGCTCGGTGAGTGTCCCATGTACGAAGACTGTCGGAAGCGCTCCACGGACCCGGGTGTCGTATATTGGCTGGTCGGCTGTTGCGCGCTGCCATGCTGCTGCTGCGGCTGTTGCTGCGCAGCGTATGGATTCTGCGCGTACTGTCGTCTTGATGGATCATTGTAGTCCATCACAGGATTGGAGCTGAGAGGAGAGCGCTCCCAGTGGAGGCCTTTCCGCGACGCCAAAGGCGAGAAAGGCGGTGATGCATAGACAGTCGCCAGGTTGACGGTTGGGACTGATCACGCGCTGGATGGCAGAAGGCTACTGAGTCTCGAACCAAAGCTGATGCGTGCTCCTAATAGGATGGCCTCCAGTCGGGCGAAGAAGCAGTGAGTTAACGCGTGAATGTGCGCTGGAGCGATGCGTCAATGGTTGTTTTGGACGAGCAAGAAAAAAGTTGCAAGATTGTGGTGGCCTTGAGTTAATGGCTGTTCGCGGTGATGCCCAAGTTGCCTAGGTTGGTCGTCTGTGGCAGGTTTTGCTGTCATCCAGAGGCTTGTGGCGGAGCGTGTACGCCAGAAAACGTTACCCGGTCAGGTTCGAAGGCTGCTGAGATTGGCAAAGGGAATCAGAAAAGCGAGTGACTTGGACGGCGGTCTTCTTGAACGAGGGACGAAACAAGACATCTGTTGTAGCGAAATTTGCAAGGCCAGAGGAACGACAGTGCGCGGTGAACAAGAGCCTACGCTGCCAGTCGGGTAGCCGAATGTAGTTGGATATCGGGAGAGTCTGTGTGCGCAGACCCGGTCGAGGTGGGGTCCTGAACTCGGGCTCGAATCAGTGGAATAAAAGGCTGCAACCTCGGAGCAGTGCCGGGCCCGGATGGTATTGGAATTGGAAACGCAAGGCGTGAAAGTATAAGGGCAGGCGGGGTGACACACCCTGGCTCACTTGACTTCAGCAGAAGGCGAATGGGAAAGTGAGGCTCGAGTCGAAAGGCAGGGCGCGGGCGAAACCAGTTGCTGATATGCGCGCTCGTCATGCTGCCGATGAGGTGTGACGGCTAGCCATGTCAGTTGTCGGCCGTTGGCAGGTGTCGAAGAAAGGGAGCTGCAGTGCTATATCTGGTGGCAGACGGGCAGTAGCGCGGGAGGGAGGGGGGTCGTCGTTCGTGTGCTGGGTCCGTGAGCGATATCACACGAGGTGAGGTGCGGTTGGCAAAGTGGGTGGACGCTACCGTACCCTCTCTGCGTGCGTGAGATTGCCGAAAGCCGTTTGTAACAGCCCAACCTGCATCAAGAATCGCTGTTCAGGGATCATAACGCAAGAGAGGCGTCAAGCTAGAGCACCGCCGCAATCAAGGATTTCTGATGCGATGTGCGATGCAGGCCGCGCTCTAGTGTACCATCGACGTCCGCTGGTCATGGCCGACGACGCTGTTTGATGGCCGGGCAGGCGCCGTAGGGCACCGCTTTCCAGGTCAGCTCAGCACCGCCGCACTCGATGCTTGTGCTTGTTACAGCAGCGCGTGCTGCAGGCTCATCATCAGGCGACGGTAAGAACGGGGCCTCTCCAGGTGGCAGGAGGTGTTTGAGATGGTCCCCGGTATCGAAGTGGGAAGGCTCAATCGCGATTAAGGTTTTTCTAGCCGGACGGGCACACCGGACGAAGCCGCGACCTCGACAGACAGGTCTTCCTCTGGCCCAACAACCATCGTGGCATCGTCCTTGCTGCGATGACCTGGTACAGCATGCGTGACCCGGTAGCTGTGACAACTGCCACCAGCGCGTTCGCATGTCGAGCGGCTGCATGACGAAAGTCAGAGCGCTGCCGTCATGCATGCACCGAGTTTGTTGATATCCACTGGTCTAGCTTCGCCCGTGACGACGGGGCCCTTGTACCTGCAGCAAATGCAGTACCGTTGCTGTGCTTGACTCGATTCGACATCCATGCTTCACTCTTCCTGACTGGCCGGTCATCACCAGCCCGCGCATCGATCTGCGGTCACGGGGGAGCATGATGGAGCACGGGTTGATCGAGAAGCGCAATCGAAACTGCAACAACAAAGTGCTGTCTGAGGCCGACCCATCGCCATCACGCTGCACCATATTTCCGCCTCACGTGGCCATCCTCGGGATGAAACCGTCGTCTATGCAGCAGAGGCTACACGCTTGTGTCACCACAGACTGGAGTCTCTTGGCTGTTCGATGATCAGACAAACCCACCTCACACGTCTCGTAGCGTCGCATTCTCGCTGTCCCACCAACAGAGTGACGCCGCGGAACGTGAAGAGATACGACCCGCAAACTTCGACAACAACCATTTCGCATCGCCAGCGATCGGACGAGCTCGGCTGCCGGCATTTGATTTGATGCAGGGATCGCTGGGCAGGACTGCATAAGTCGGGCATTATTCAGGCATCACTCCGAGCTAGAGAGGCGTGGCCACAAGTGGATTCCTTGCAGCCTCCATGGCCACAGTGTAGCCTCCTAAAGCAGTATCTGTAGCCACACAACTTGTTGACGTCAAAACGGCCTAGGCCGTCAGGGCCTGGTCTAACGTCTTTGTCAGGCACCTAGGCAGCAATTATCCCTGCCAAAGCTGCGACTACACTATCAGCCATGTGTTCACAATGTGGCCACTGTCGTGCGGTGAGTGGCTGCCACGAACGGGCATCTCTACTCCGAGCAAATCCACAGTGCTTGGAGATGAAGCGCGCGCGGACTGCTTGTTCTTACGACGATAGCGGATACTGAAACAATTCGCTGTAGAGGATCGCTTCCAGAAGCCCGGTTAGGAGACGAGCCAACAGCCAGGATGTGCTGCCCGACTTCTCTTTAGAACCTTAGATCTTGTTCTGATATTGCACTAGTACCTTTTGATATTACCATGTCAAGACAATCGCTGTCTTCAAACAGACCGCCATATCATAAAACGTTTTGCAACGAATCCAAGCCTCGTTGAGCCGGCGTGAAGCATACTTTCAGGCCGCCCTATAAAACACGTGCTATAGATCGCATGTCGACAGTGTGGATCATCCTTGGAGGCCAATGCTACTGTATCAAGATTACTCGTGGGCCAGGCGGTGAAGTCAGAACAAGCCTGCCACTCATCTTGTTTATGAGGCTGATTTTCTACTTCTACTCAAAAAAGGTTCAAGGTCATCCCATGACCTCCCCATTGACTACGCCGACCGATCGCCGTCCCAGAGCCGCTCGCTTTTGTTACCTCTCATCTCCTTGAGGGGTTGGGTATCATGTCACGCGACAAACAACTGTTGAAATGTTGAAACGCCGGTTTCAGCCCAAGACAAGCACGACTTTGTTCTTACTTGGACGGAGTATAGGCTTTCTTAGGGAACGGGTATCTGCGAACGGTTAGTGGCAGGTCTCGTGTCGTTGCATCGCGATGCAATGAGCGTTACGTACGATGGTCCCAGCTCGCGCAAGCTCAGAGCAGCAAGCCACTGTCCCTTGTCTACGCAGGTCTCGATGTTGTCACCCTGAACCACACCAGCGAAGAAACCACCAGCGAAGGCATCACCAGCGCCCGTGGTGTCCACAATCTCGTCCTTGTCGATCTTGTGGACGGGGAACGACTTAGGCTCACCCTCGCCCTGGACAGCGACAATGGTAGGGTCAGTGCCTTGCGTAATGATTGCAACACGCTTGCGCTGCTTGTTCTCTTTGGGCAAGTTTGCGAGATGCTTGGCAATTGTTGGAATGTCGTGGGTCTTAAGGTCGTGCGAGTCCGCGTAGGCTTGCGCCTCCGTCTCGTTGCCGATAACGTAATCCCAGTAAGGAGCGGTTTGGTCGAGCGGGTCCTTGAAGAACTGCGGGATGAACGGCGCAGACAACGAGAAGATGAATGGCTTGGACGATCATCAGCATGTCAACATCCTAGAGTCCCTTAGTTCTATACAACAACGACTGACCTTGTTCGTCTTGGCGGCTTCTTCGGCTAACTTCAGGACAGCCGGTACGCAGACTGTCAAGTGGTAGCCACCTACGAAGTATGCCTTGGCCTTTTCTGCGACGCTCCAGTTCTCGTTCAAGTGTTCGATCTTGTAGCAGTTGGCCGCAGCAAGGTCTGTGCACATGCTCCTGTTGTGTCCTGTAATGATCACACCGCAACGACCGGTAGGTTCCTTCTCATCGACATGGTATCGGACGGCAAGCCCAGCTTGCTTGTTTGCATCTTGAAGGATGTCGGCGTACTTGTCCTTTCCGACGGCACCGAAGAAGACCACCGAGTCGGCGGGGAGGAGGTACTATGGGCATTAGGTCGTTAGCCGCTATTACTTGGCCGAGGTTGCATGTGTCATCGCCCTTTGGAGGTAAGGCAAGCACGCATACGAGATACGCATGACCATAGCAAAGTATGAAAGTTTCCGCCTGGTTCTACGGCGACGAAGGACGGCATGTGAAATTGCTCAGGACAAGCATACCTGGGCGCCTCTGGCAGTGTTCTGAGCCGCACCACCCGCGAGCAGCTTTGCATCCCGGTTCTGGATGAGCTCGTCGTACAGAGTCTTGTGAGACTCCTCAGCGAGGATGGCGTCGTTTGCCTTCAGGCCATATTGCTTCAGAAGTGCCTCATCTCTGTTAATATTGTCAGCATTGAACCCCTACTCGTGAAATGTTTGCTGGCAGCCAACGTGTATCGTCGATACTGACCCTTGACCTTGAATGTCGAGAAGAGGATTTTCCAAGCAAAGGACCTGGTATGTATGATCGGCAGACATCTTGTAGAGAAATCAATGAGGTCTTCTGTGGTTTGAAGGAAAGTGATGTTGGGTGTTGAGATTTTTCCACAATGAACATCCCACCAGACCTTCGAGCTCCTGCCCCGCATCGTCGTCGTCATGGTCCATGCCGTTCAACAATCCGGCCTCCGAGATCGTCAGCTTCGTGGTCGAGTGCATCTGCACCATATCATGCCGTGCACCACACCTGCAGAATCGACCGCGCCACTCAAGAGGCGTTACTATCTCGTGTAGATAGAGCTCATTCAAATCATTACCGCGGCTAAGAGAGTACAGTTTTCTATCGTGGCCTCGAGTGATTGCAGGAGAGAGCCACATGGACACGGCATCGTTTTGCATCGTGAGATGGACAACGATTGCTCCTGTTTGAGGTACCTTCGCAGCGCGAACGCCAGCTTTCCGTGCCCGGATGCAATGAGGTTGGTTTGAGACTGCGAAGGAGAGTTGATGAGGACATCACCCTCGATGGTCATTATACATTGCAACAGCTCGGTGTTGATGTACTGATGCTGCGCTATGATACAGTATGAGTACATGCCATGAAGCACCACGCTTTCAGTCTCGCATACGCCATCGCTGATATCAGCCAGAGGTCTATCTCTATTCGTCCCCGTTCTCGCCATCGCCGCCGATGCAGCAATCCCAATGCTTCCAAGCCAATGCATTATGCATAAAGCTATTGTCGTGATCATACCATCGTAACTCATGCTCCTGCCGCTCCGTATTGCATCGCAAGTGTGCTACACATGCATGCGCGCAAAGCTGCTCAAGGTAACATTAGCACTCTTGCTGTCAGTCATATCTTCTGCTTCTTGGTACTTCTCCGTAGAATCTTTGCGAAGGTCTTGTCTTGATACGGTGCCCTCTTCCTCCGCCGGCATGTACTCCCAGCACATGAACTGCCAGTTCAGTTCTTTGCGCCAGCACATTCCGTACCCAAGGCTGACCGGTCCGGACTCGTTGCTAACCATCTCGGCAGTCAGGCCTCCGGTCTTTGGCATACGTTGCTTGAAGATCACTCGTCCGACACGACTGTGTACCAAGGCCATTGAGCACATTATGCAAGGCTCGTGGGTGAGGAAGATCTCGAGCTTGAGGCAGAGGTAACCATCAGGTCTCATGTTATCTTCAACGAAGTGCTCCTTCTCGAGTGGTGTGAGTGGCAGGTCGGAGAAGAAGGCGTCGCGAGCTTCGAGGTCATGTTCGAGGCCACCTTTGGCGAAGTTGCCTTCGGCTTTGGCGGCGGCCTTGGTGACTGGCTGAGAGGCGCAGCGTAGACGCTTTCGTCCCACCATGCCAACCGCACGCATGATGGCGTGACCCATCGGGCTTCCGTGACAGCCAGTATCTTCGTTGGCGACCGCGTTCGCTTGCGGCTTGTAGCGGGCATCACCAGCAAGAGCGATGATCTGGGTCTGTCCTTCGACGCGCTCGATGATGCAGCATCCCGCGCCAGTACCAATGCCGCGGCGGCGGTTGTCGTCACCCACTTTCTCAGCAAGAGCTAGCGCCTCGTCGATACCGATGTTGTCGTCTTGCGGATTCTGCAGCTCCTCCTCGGCCTTCTCAATGCTGGCAGGGTGTGCTCCGAATGGGTTGGTCTTTCGGTAGAAGGTTGGCCAGTATTCTTGAGACCACTTCTCGGCCTGCTCGACGCTGGTGGGTGCCAGCAGCGGGACGGTGATCTCCTTGATCTCGAGTGGGTAGGCCCAAGACTCGGCGTTGGAAGCAAAAGGGGTGTGTTCAGACAGGAGGTCGTGCAACGTCTTTAGGTCGACAATCCTAGTTGGGCAAACAAGAAGATGGAGCGTAGAGGGCCTGCTGGCCACGTTGCGTGACTTGCCGGGATTTGAGTATTCCCACACGTTGCTGCCGGCTGCTTGCATGACGGTGGCGGGTGTGTTCTCCCATGCGCGCGAAACGGCATACAGCTCCTTGACCTTGTCGCGCTCGCCGAGGACATGCTCTGGTAGGTATCTAGGCTTGGCGAAGCGGCGGAGGTGCTGCAGGTCGACGGTATCTTGGCCATCGACGTTCTCCTTGATGACTCTGTAGCGCGGTCAGCAGGCACACACGTGCAAGACGCAAGCCAAGTTGCATACCTCAGGATGCCTTCGGCGTGCTTGCTAGGCAGTTCGACGGTCCAGACGCGGATGGTCTCATTTCCAAGGCGGCACTCCTCCTTCGTCTTGAGGTGCACCATGCGCCGCTTGGGCTCTGGGTGGTTGTCGAGCAGCGAGTCTCTGCGTGTGGCGGCCATGGCCATGATGGCGTGGTGGAAGATGTTGGTGTTGCGGAAGATGAAGTGGGAGGCATGCTGAAAGAAAGTCGCTACGCGAGCGAGGGGCATCAACAAACCGTTCAGGAAGCTGCGCATCGCTTCCATGGCGACGCCGCCGCTTCATTCACGAGGCAGTTGCGCTTCGTGCTTGCTACATTTTTCGCGAAAGAACCCTGTAACTTTGCAGCAGCAATTCTGCAGGGAAAGCGCTCCATCCCTGTCGCCTCCCTGACTCAGCGTTTGTGGGGTAGTTACTGTAGTTCTAGGGCAGGCGCGTCTCCCCGTCGCGTCATGTTGGTGAAGATCCCATGTTGAAGATACAGCAGTCAGTCAGTTATGGGGGTTTCGATGCTGCCGGGCGAGCTGTTGCTGTCGCTGTCGGAGCAATGGCCGTGTCGGGACCTTCAGCTGAGGCAATTGGCAGCATTGCTCCCTGTATGTCTTGTATCACGACGAAGTTCCATCACGAGCTAATATGACCAGCCAACACTGCCCAGTCCATCATCACTTGTCGTCTATGGGCCGCGCGCGACTGGCAAGAGCAGCAGCATCAAGTCCTATCTGGAAGTGAGCAAGGTCCAGCATGCCATCATACGGTGTCAGGAATGCATTACTGGGCGACACCTGTTGGAGAAGACAGTGGAAGTGGTGCATGATGCCTTGCAAGACCAGGATGTGAATGGGACCGAAAAGGCATTCAGCGGTCGATGTGAAAACCTGAGTGCCCTCACAGTCCATCTACAGAAACTGTTGGAGGAGCATGAGAAGTTTGTGCTGGTCTTCGATGGCGTGGACAAGCAGCGTGAAGCACCACCTACACTCCTCCCAGCTCTGGCACGTTTGGGAGAGGTAGTACCTCAGTTGACTGTTGTACTCGTTGGCCGATATCCGCCGTCTCGATTCCTTCATCAACCCGGCGTACCTCACATACACTTCGCACCTTACAGCCGTGCTCAGGCAGTACACATTGTCGCACGCAAGCCACAGGACATCTTCATCGACGCCCCTCCTGATGACATGGATTACGACGACGAGACGCACGAGGAAGATAAGGCGTGGCTGTGGCCGAGATTCTGTGCCGCAGTATGGGATGCTCTAGCTCAGAACGCAGCACGAGACCTGGTGGCTTACCGCGAGGCTTGCCACAAGCTCTGGAAGCTCTTCGTGGCTCCTGTCATCAAGGGTGATTTCGGCACACGAGACTTTAGCAGGCTACTCGTGGCACAGCGAAGACTCTTCCAGGACGAAAGTGTGCTACTCGATTCGCTCATCGCAAAGCCAGAAGGAGTTCCGGCTGTGCCGACAAGCAAGACGCACGAGCTGCCATACTACGCGAAGTGGACGCTGATATCGGCGTACCTGGCATCCTTCAACCCAGCTAGGACGGACGCCTTGTATTTCATGAAATCCACAGAAAGGAAGCGCAGGAAGAAGGGTGGAGGCACAGCTCGATCGGGTGGCAGACCAAGCCAGACGAGAAAGATCCCGCGACATTTGCTTGCTGCTTCAGCCTTCACCTTGGACCGCTTGCTGGCAATTCTTCATGCGATCTTGCCGGACGAGCTGAGAACCAACATTGACATATATCAACAGATCGCCACAATGTCGAGCCTGAGATTGCTAGTTCGGGCAGGTGGCGTTGGCAGTAGCGATCCTCTTGAGCCGGGCGGCAAGTGGCGTGTCGGTCCAATGATAACGTGGGAGCATGTTCAGAGCATAGCAAGAGGACTCGACTTCAATCTTATAGACTATGTCGCGGAGTAAGGAAGCGACCACAACGAAGGAAAGACAAGGCATACTAGTGTCCCTTGAGTTACACATCTGCTCTTGAATCAGCCTCACGAGACCTCACGCTACAACTTACGTGCCTCATTGTCTCATGGCTAAATGACGCCACCCGGTACTTCGATGTGGCAGTTGGATTAAGGTCTAAATACGCAGGAAGTGCTGCACACTGGCCCGGCAGCATTTACGAGCGCCTGAACCCAAGTGGAGCTGAGATACGACTAGTGCTAAGTGAATATTGAGGCCGGACGGAAATGGTGTCGAACAGGAGGACATATGGAAGTCACTTGCTTGCGTTTCGACACGCCACGGCAGTACAGACAATCTCGTACTGCTGGGGCAATGGTCGGCCGCTCGGTAGAGTTGAGCTGAACGGTCACGCGGTCCAGATACCACGGGCTGGGCAAGATGAGGCTGAAGTCTAAGCAACGTACGCTATGGATCGACTCGGTCTGCATCAACTAGTCAGATAGACATGAAAAGAGCTCGCAAGTGGCATCCCATGCAGCGACTGGAAATTTGTTCTGCCTGGGCACAGACCGCCGGAAGCGAGCTTGAAGAACACTTCTGGGACTTGGAGTTGTCCTCCAAAAGATCGCAAATGCAGGACAACAGCTCACCGAGGGGGCAATGACGCGTGGTTGAACGGACCGGAATTGATCGCCGGATGACTAGGACAACACGAATCTCGTGTCGATAATGAACATCGAAAGGTTGAAGCGTCTGTACACTTTGCCATGGTCTGCGTGAGAGTGCCAAATGCGATGCACGAGCAGACACTGACCGTACAGCAGACGCTTGTGGGTCGTCCAGGGAGCTTTACTTGCTCGATCAAACCAATGTCATTAGGGCGATGTCACATTCCCGCTGGAGAAACGCCTTGAAAGTAGCCAGCCTGTACTGGCGCACATCCAGAGATCCCGAGAACTCCAAGGAAGTCTTCGACAGGGTCGCCTTCGACGCATGCAAAGTGGCTGACTCCTGAGATGATGTGGTTCTTCACGAGACCTGGGTACCGCGACCGACTAGACAAAGGCGTCAGTACATTCAGTTGGCATATCATACACCGGCTGGTGACAACGTTGAAAGCCTCCGACAAACGAGATCGCGTATATGCATTGTCTGGCCTGGTTCGGAGATATGCCGCGATCGAAGACGAGACGATTCTTGATCTCAGTTCACCTGACTACGGCAGGACCACGGAGATCGTTCGTAGAGATGCCACGAGAGCAGCGATCATGACCCAGGACGACTGGATCCTGTCTCGAGTTCACCACAAACATGAAGCGGACATTATATCCGAGAAATGCCTGTCATGCACCACCATGTAAAACAGAGATCATCACATCTTCGAGGCCGATACTCATGCCAGTCATCGCCCAAATGCCAAACACGCCACCAAATTGACCTGGGCCTCTCCAACCGAGACGAAACCGCCCTCTGCATAAAATTCCTCGTCGTCGACTCAGTCCAACGCACCTGGTCAGACCTGCAATCGCAAGACCGCGAACGTGAAAACCCTCATCTCCTCAGGCGAACGCCTCCACCGCATTGTAGCAGAAATCCGCTCCATACCGCCGTGGAACTCCACGCGCACCAGTGCTCCAAAAGGGAGCCAGGCTCCAGCGGGGGTGCTTACCTGCGGCACTTGGCTCACAGGGCTCTTCCCCTACGATGACCCGAAGCAAGCCACGAGAGCGCTGGGCTCACTGATGCGCATCTTGCATCACAATCCGTGCACGAATTTGCGGGAGGAGCAGTGGGATGAATAACGGCGCTTGCATCGACGGATTTATGATGTGATTCATGTTGAGTCGGCAGATCGGACTAAATTACATGGATATCTTGGGTCAGGTCCTGCGCTCACACAAAGGGGTAGATTTTATTTTTGTTATATCGAAGGAGGTTTTCATCCATATATATATACCCAAGGCCGGAGAAGGATCACTACCTGCTCGTTGGTGCTGCTGATTTCTGTGAGCTTATGGATGGCGAGGTGTTCAACCACCGGCGTCGAGTCGGAGTGGACTACAATACGTTGAATCCTCCCAACAACAATCCTTCATGCACCATCGACCTTCTTCTCGAAGATGAACAGAGCTTCATCCTTACCAGCAAAGCTAGGTAACGGAATTTGCAGCACTTCCTCCCACGCTGGCATCTCCCTCGCCACCCAGTCCGCAATCGTCTCCTTCGCGAAGGCCGTAAAGCCGTTGACATTCTGCGTCCCAGCCGCAATGATCGTCGTTCCAGCTAGAGCATGTCGTCAGCAAAATCGCCCATCTCATCTTTCTGGATTCCACTTACCATAAGCCCTCAACATCTTACTCGTAAACTCCTGCCCCACGACGGGATACACCAGCAACAACACGTCCTCCCTCCCACCCGCATTCTGCCTCAACCACTTCTCCCCGTCCATCTCCACGGTATCTCCCACCCACATAGTCCTCCACTCACTCTGCCCATTATCAACCGGCAGCACTTTCACCGCTTTCTTCGCATTCCTCTCGAATCTCCTGAGCATATACGTCCAATACCCATTCCCACTCCCCAGATCCAGCACCCTCCTCCCTCTCGCTGCTTGCTGGATGTACGACAGCGCCTCGTAGCTGGGACACACACATCCAAAGTGATGGTACAGAATCGGGAGCACGGCATGGCTGATTTTCACATCTTTCGTCCTGGCCTCGGGACCTCCCCATTCCAAGTTCTGGTTCGACCAGGCCCAGACGTCGAGGTACGGGTTGGTGTGTGTTTTGGACTTGGTCACGACTAGTTTCTTGCTTTCGTCGGGTGGAGCGTAGAGGGAGAGGAGATGTCTCGCTACGTCGAGACGGACGGAGGTTTTCTTCGCGTTGGACTCGAGGGCTTTGAGGGCTTTGGTGGTGTTGGTCGTGGGACGGAAGAGTTCGGTGTATGCGGCTATGTCGCTGGCAGTTGGGGCGGGCCTCTGGGAGGGATCTTAGGACTTCTGTACGGGAGATGAGACTGTAGGGTCGTCTGATGGATTGGTGAGGGGGACCCACGGCTTGACCTTCGGTATCTCTGTACCAAGCGTGTAGACCATTTTGACCGCCGAATTCGATGTACGTCTGCGCTTGGAGGAGGGTGACTTCGGCGGTAGCTTTGTATGGGTAGTCATCTCGGAGACTGAGGCCGAAGGCTTTGATGATGAATTTGCGGAAGTCGTTTTGGTAGAGGAATTGTTGTGCTTCTTCTTTGCTCCAGCTTTCGAAGAAGCTGTCCGGGTCGAAGCTTGAGGAGCCCTCGGTTTGGGCTTTCTTGGGTATCGAAGGCATGTTGGTGAGAGCAAGAAAGAGAGCTTTGGAGTAGTGAAAGATGACGCTGATCGCCGCTTATCGATAAGCTCGACGAGTGTACTTACAGTAGAGCCTCGGAAGATGGATTGTTGAGATGCTAAGCAGTGTGGAAGAACTTACATGCTCTTAAGACTCTACACTCTCAGCCGCGGCTCTAATCCTCGAATAGCTTATAGTCGAAACCCATCTTATCTCAAGTGCGAAGACGAACGTAGACGCTCTGTCCGCTACCTTGACAAAAAATTGACATCAGCAAGAAACGCTACATCCGCAAGCATAGTTCCACTGTAAGATTGAGCATATCGCCGCCGTCCCGTCACTTTCCCTAAGCACACTACCTCAACCCTACCTGACATAATCAGCCTCAGCAAAGTGCCTTTTCGACGTCCCTAGCTAGCGTCAAATCCGCAACACCCAATCGTCATGTAGTCTTGAACTTCATTCTGTTGTAACTGCCAAAAACGCCGACCATGATTTCATTAACATGCCGTTTATCCTAGATTGTCTCTTTGATCTAGTCCTCAATATCCTCCTCTACCATCTGCCTCTTATCACTCACCGAATACGCCGCCACCAGTCTCCTCAACCTCCCCTCTCTCCCACCAGCCGTCTCGTTTCACGCGCCATTCTCTTGCGGCGGCTTGACCGGCTCGACGTTCCAGATCATCTCGGCGTACTCGTCGATGCATCTGTGAGTCGTATGTCAGTAGTCGTCTTCGTCTACAATTGTCGCACATGCACACACCTGTCACTGCTGAAGAATCCCATCCTAGCGACAGACGTGATGGTCTTGGTGAGCCACTCTTCCTGGTTCTTGTACGCCTCATCTATCAACTTCTGCGTATCGACATAGCTCTTAAAGTCGTCGGACACGAGATAGTAGTCTCCGTGGTCGACAATGCTGTTCACGAGCGAAGAGAACTGACCAGCATCGCCGAAAGTGCCCTTCTTGATGGTATCGAAGACGCGCTCAAGCATTGGGTCTAGCTGGAAATCGCCGTACATGTGCGAGTGTCGGAGGTCCTCGACGTCTTCGGCAAGGTTGCCGAAGAGGAAGATGTTGTCCTCGCCGACTTCGCGGGTGATTTCGATGTTGGCACCGTCGCAGGTGCCGATGATGAGACCGCCGTTGAGCACGAACTTCATGTTCGAGGTACCGGAGGCCTCAGTCCCGGCTGTTGAAATGTGCTCCGAGATGTCACTGCCCGGGACGATAATCTCTGCCTTGCTGACGTTGTAATCCTCAATGAAGACAACCTTGAGCAGGTCGCCGATATCCTTGTCGTTGTTGACCACAGCACCGACCTGGTTGATCAGGTGGATGACAGTCTTGGCCATCCAGTAACCAGGAGCTGCCTTTCCACCGAAGATGCTGACGCGAGGCTGGACCTTTTTGCGGTCCTCAGCCGACATGTCCTTCAGCTCGAGGTATTTGTGTATCACACCAAAGATGTTCAACTGCTGTCTCTTGTACTCGTGCATACGCTTGACCTGAATGTCGAACAAGCTGGATGGGTTGACGGTAACGCCGTGCATCTCTTTGATCAGCTTGGCCAAGCGGACCTTGTTCGCGTACTTGATCTCTTGAAACTCCTTGCGGAACTCCTTATCGTCGACGAAGTTCTCGATCTTGTGGAGCTGGGTGAGGTCGCGAAGGAAGTCGTAGCCGCCAAGCTTGCTGGCGATGAGTTCGGAAAGACGTGGGTTGGCTTGGTGGAGCCATCTTCGTGGAGTGATACCGTTCGTAACATTGGTGAACTTGTCTGGGCCGTAGATTTTGACGAAGTCCTTGAAGATGGTCGTTTTGATCAGGTCGGAGTGCAGCTCAGCAACACCGTTGACCTTGTGGCTACCAATGACAGCCAAGTACGCCATACGGACCATCTTTGGCTGAGACTCTTCGATGATTGAGACGCGGCCAAGTATCTCACGCTCCTTCGGAAAGTTGCGCTCGACGTACTGCAGGAAGTTCAAGTTGATATCGTAAATGATCTGAAGATGTCGTGGAAGTAGATGCTGGATAAGTGGAACAGACCACTTCTCCAGAGCCTCAGGAAGCACAGTGTGGTTAGTGTATCCGAAAGTCTTCTGCACAATCGACCAAGCCTCGTCCCACTCGAGACCTTCCAGATCGATCAGAATTCGCTGAAGCTCGGGAATAGCCAGAGTCGGGTGAGTGTCGTTAAGCTGGATAGCGACCTGGTTGGGGAACTCGCTCCACGCCTTCTTTGACTTCTTGAATCGGCGGACAATGTCAAAGAGCGAAGCAGCACACCAGAAGTACTGCTGCTTGAGACGAAGCTCCTTACCACGCTCCAGACTGTCGTTGGGGTACAGCACCGATGAGATAGTCTCTGCGCGCTGTTGATCCGCAACGGACGCCTCGTACTCCCCAGAGTTGAACTTGGTGAAGTCAAACTCGCCGTGGGAAGCCTTGCTAGACCACAGACGAAGGTTGTTGGTTGTCTTTGTGCCATATCCTGGAATGGGAGCATCGTATGCAACAGCAGTGACGATCTCGCCATTCTCCCAGACGCTGACCTGCTTGCCAGTCTTGTCGTCTGTGTACTTCCTGACGTTTCCGTAGAACTGGACATCTACTGTCACGTCGTGACGTGGAAACTCCCACGGGTTGAAGTCGAGCCAGTAATCTGGAACCTCAACCTGGTAGCCATCAACAATCTCTTGCTTGAAGATACCATATCGGTAGCGGAGGGCGTAACCCCAGGCTGGGTAGTTGAGCGTCGCGAGGGAGTCGAGGAAGCAGGCAGCCAGACGACCAAGACCACCGTTGCCAAGAGCGGCATCACGTTCTTGGGTGATGATGTCCTCCATGCGAAAGCCAAGATCCTTGAGGCCTTCGACTGCAACATCCTTCATGCCGGTGTTCAGCATGGCATTGTCGAGTGCTCGGCCCATCAAGAACTCCAGGGAGAGGTAGTAGACACGCTTTGGGTCGGCGGACGTCTGATTCTGCTGTGTCTTGTTCCATTCGATAACCAGGCGGTCACGGAACGCCAAGGCGGTTCCAGCGTATGCTGCTGCTTCATCGCAGTTGAACAGCGACCTAGCAAGAGTGGTCTCGATGTGTCGGACAACTTCGGCGTCAAACTCGTCCTTGTCCTTGAACTCACGTGCGGACTGCCATCGTTAGCCCTGAACCAGATGCAGTATGTCGAGACTACTGACGTATTTCCTCCATCTATGATCAATCGTCAGCTCCCAGCATGTCTTATCTGCGGCCTCGCTTCCCACTTACGCTTCCCTCTGTCCCTCAGGAATGCTCGCTTCAATGCTCTTGATCTCTTGTGGTGCAAAGCCCGTGACAGTTCTCTTGTGCTGTCCGACGAGAAGTGTTAGCCCACGGCTCACATTCCAGAATCCCAGGACCCAAGTCTGGGCACTGCTCGCCACCTGTCTCCGTCGACACCGTCCCTCACTCAAAACATACCTTTGGCCTCGAAATGCCAGCAGGCCCCACAGGACCCTGAAAATCAGTAATAGGCGCCGACGTACTCGGCCTCCTCTGTCTCGCCTGACGATCCTCGGTGGTACCAGCAGTTGAAGCCATCTTCCTTGTGTTTCTGGCGACGTGATGAAGAAGAAACAAGCGTCTCTGGAGGTTTTCCAAGAGGATGATGAAGAAAGCTGGAGGAAGCTCGACCAGCAAAGTTTCACCGGTCCCAATGGATCGATGGTCTGCAGCGGCATTCAACGTCGACGCGTTTCACTTGTTCGGTTGCTCGCATGTGACGGCAATAGCGGGGTAGCTCCGAGCTCAAAGGCGGTGACCTGCCGATGGAGAGTAATGTCAAACGACAACCGCGGAGCAAGCACGCAAGCGCCTCAACGTTCTCTTAGTTTAGAGCGGAAGGCGTCGTCGTGGTTTCTACCTCGAACGGGCCGACCATGCGCAGCCAACTTCCAAGTAGTTAAACTCTACTTACCATCCCAAGCGGCAGGACCGGGGTGAGCTCCTGCCGTCTGTGCTAGAACTACTACTGCAGGGCGCGTCCGCTATTGTGCATCCGTGTATACCAAGAGATCACGACACTTATGCCTTTCGTGCTCTTCTGCACCATTCTGGCCAGACAGTCTCACCGACAGAGACGGTGGTTCAGTCGGCTTGGCATGATACCCGCACCATCATCTGCGAACGTCACAGTGAGACCCGTGCGTGACAATTGATGTCGCCGATTAGAGGAATACCTACGACACGACACAAGCAACGCTGTTTCCAAATCTTCAACAGTGCGCACGTTTCATCTCATAATGCGCTGCTGCCCGCTCCGAACGCAACCCAGGAAACAATCATCAGAAAGCTCTCCAGCTCATCGCTTCAACGCCGTCTGCAAGTTCTGTCCAAGGTACTCAACCACCTTGTGGCTAACGGCGCCTTGGTTGTACAGGTGCTGCGCGAGTCCCTTAACCACAGCAATCTGCTCCTCGGGGCTCAAGCCGGTGATGGCAGTCTCTATCACGCTGCCGACACTGGCTTTGTGCAGAGCGATGAATGACTGGTAGTACATGTAGGCGAAAAAGCCCATGACGAACTGACAGTCCATGCGATCCGTCATGCCGCCATGGCCCGGGATCGAGTCGCCAAAGTCCTTGATGTTAAAGGTGCGCTTCAAGCCGGACGCGAAGAAACCTCCAAATGGTGCGATGAGAGACGCGAATGTTGCGAATACCATGATGTGGAACTGCATAGGCGCCACGGTGATGGTCGTTGGCAGGAAGTCCCAGCCGTGAGGGATAAATGGAATGTTATACGTCTTGGCGGTGAAGACCGGGTTAACCTCACACTCGAGGCCAGTGAATATGTTTGCACCAAGATCATTGACCGGGCAGATGAAGTATTTTGAGCGCATCAAGAGGTTGGCGAAGAAGAATCCCAGGATGATGGTGCAGATCCAGGCGCCCACGAAGCCTGAGAGCATGTCAGCATTGTAAGCTCGCCCCTACTACTATGTGCACGTACCTTCGACAGTCTTTTTTGGAGAGATCTTGATCAGTTGCGTCCTGCCAAATGTGATACCACAAATGTATGCGAAAATGTCGTTAATGATGACCAAGCTGATGGGCAGGAAGAACCAGATCATGCCTTCAAAGATGTTGTTCATGATGAAGTGAGCCTGCACCACAATCAAGTAGAGTGCCATGTGTGTCCATGCGTACTGCGTAAACTGAAACTTGTAGTGGCCTTTCTGGAGGGAGCCAACGAAGAAGACGAAGCCTGAATCATCACCGATCAGCGCTGAGGTCAAATCCTGGTGTTCTTCAACATACCAATGATATAAAGCATGAAGCTGATGAACCTGTGATGTGTTGCAAATGGCAGCAGAACACGATCAATCAGCACGATATGCTTGAAGTAGTATATCACGCTCTCTCCGTAGAGGAAGTACATGGTCGTGCCAAGGAAGTACCAGTTGAGCGTCTTGGTGAATCGTAACGATCTCGCTCGACTGGGCACATTTTGTATCGAAATGACCTCCTTGAACGATATGATCTGGACTGCGGTAGCCAGAATGATGATGTAGATGTGGCCAGCGAACATGGATGCGAAGAAGACGCCTATCATGACGAAGGTCCATATCGATCTGGTGACGAACGTCTGGAACTTCTTCTGGCCCTCTGTGAGCTCCTTCTCTGTCGGCTGCGCGTGGTCAGTATCTGATCCTTTTCACATCCAGCTGACATTGCGATACCTTCTCGTCCTCATTTTCTGTTGCCCAGCCGCTCTGCGTGGTGTCGGTTCTATCGGCTATCGACCGTTCGTTGCTGAGCTGTTTCCCGAGGGCACCGTTCCGCGTCGGACTCTTCGCTCCATTGTGTCTGCTCGGGCTCCGCTCATCGTTGGGCGATTCGTAGTTGAAGTCTGACATGCTACTCTTGCTCAATCTTCGCTCGCGATGGTTGAACTTGACGTCCTTCTTAGGCTTCGTCATGGTCCGACAAAGGCCAGAACGATCACGTGCAGCTTCGGTAGAGGATCAGTAGGTGTGTCGCGAGCTTGACCAAGTGACAGGCTGCCTGTTCCGTCTATGCAGTGTTTGCTGGCGGCCTGTTGCGTAGAGCTCTCCTTTCGCGCACGCCGGGGGATGCACTTATGCGGTACGTTCAGTCCAACACTGCCGGTTTGATCCAATGCTCATGTCGCGTATGCCGTGGTGTCGAGGTTGCGAAGAGCGTGAAAGCGTTCCGTCGCGTTGGTAGGCAGGCAGAAGGGAAACCCGCTGCGACAGACTTTCACTGTGACGACAACATGCAGCACGGAGCACTGCCCGGGCCTTCACGTGAAAATGAAATTCCGCACCCGTTGGTTCGAACTTTATGTTACTTCTGGCGCGTGTCGGCAACGACGCGTTCCATGCTCCGACGTGCACAACAGACTACCAACGCAATATTGCTGTCGGTATAGAGCGGATTCGGTGTGTGGTGCGGTGTTAGGAAATGGAGTGCCAGGCGAGCAGGGATGGCATCCGACGACGACTTCTTCTCCGACGATGACCTAGACCATATCCCCACCAACACCCTCGACCAACTCGAGCAACAGGCTGTCCTGACCTCAACGCAGAAGTCATTCGCAAATGTAGTCAGACAGCCGCCCGTGCCGTTGCGAAAGCAGGCACACAATGCTGCGAGTCTGAACAGGGCGGGAGGCAGTGGCAGTGGCCTCAACCGGAACCTGCCATGGCGACCACCGCAACCCAGTCGACCTCTCACGCAGAACTATGCGCATATCGTCAACAATGCCCCTCTGGCCAGCGCACCCGAGCCACCTTCGTCCGACTATGGACTCGACGATGAGGATGTGATCAATCCTGACGAGCCGTCGATGGTCATCCACCCTGCTTCACGACCAACCAATGTCTCGGGACCGAGCTATCAGAACCGTCAGCCGTCTCGGCCAGTCCCGAAGAAAGATGTTGACCTCGAAGCGGAGGCTGCCTTTGCTGCAGCGGACGCCGAGCTGGGAAGTCAACCCTTCTCTAGATGGCCTCGAGCAGCAGTGCAGTCGTCATCCAATGGCGGATCCATGGACGTCTCTGCGATGCTGGCCAGGATACAGGAGCTTGAGGCTGAGCAGGAACGGTTGCGACGTGCGGAAGAGGCTGCTCGAAATGAGGCTCTTGCCAAGCAGGGCGAGATCGCTATCGTGCGCAGCAATCAGGAGAAAGAGAAGAAGCAGTTCGAGGCAAGACTGTCGGTCATGCAAAAGCTACACGCCGATGAGTCTGCGAGGCAAAAGGCTGAGATCGACGCCAGTCGGAAAGAGCGTGAGAAGATGGAGACAGACAACCGCTTTCTGCAGCACGATTTAGCCCAGGAAGCTGAGCGTGCGAAGAGATCAGCCGGAACGAGAAGAGCGCCTACCCAGCGAGATACGCCTCGAAAGAACAAGAGGACAGGTCTTGGCGACGGATTTGACGACACTGAGCTGCAGCCCAGTCCAAGCAAGAGTCGAGACAAAGGAGCCGACCACACTCCAAAGGTTGGTGCGAAGCGAAAGAGGCCTGCCAACGATAGCCCTGTTGCTGCTCTATCTTTCACCCAACCACAGTCCGTTCTGCGCAAGGACAGCACCGAGCAGACTACTGCCTCATCGTGTGGCCCACCACTTGTCGAGACGGTCGTGGTGCATGATGATGCCAAGTACAAGTACATCCATCAGATCATAAATCACACGCCACGAGAAGACCACGAGAGGACAGTGCAAGCACTCATCAAGTATGCATTCCCTTCGAATCCAGACAAAACGCTCGCAACGATCTTCCACGACGATCTTTCACAACCTGGTGACGACGACCACCTTCCTCTCAAACTTGCCAGGATTTGCCTCCGGCTGTGGGCTGGTTGCTTGGAGGATAGCTACTTCTCACCGTTCTACTTGATTCTGGACATGCTCTTCTTTTCATTATACGGCGAACTGTCTCCGATCAAGGCCAAGCTCGTGGAAGAGGTAGTCCCGCTCTGCTGTCGAACTATCGACTACATTGCCAGGCCTGCTGCTCGTGCACTCAAAGGTCAGGTTTGGACGAAGGAGGAAAGTCAACGTCACGACTTGTGGGTCAAGCAACTGGATGTGGACAGCGTGCTGGAGTTGCTGGACAACCTTTGCGGAGCAGCTTCTCTGTCATTTGAACGGAACGAGGTGTTCTGGAAGACCATCGACTTCCAATTCGTGTTGCAAACCCTGGGCAAAGCCCAACCGATGAGCCACAACGTTACCATGCTACGTATGCTGACCACATCAGCAAGGTTGACCACCTTCGGTGCTATCATGGGCGATGCAGAGGCACAACCGCAGCAGGAGAGGCAGATGATAGAGCGATTGACTGTTCTGCTATTCGAAAAGTTCAAGGTACGTTGGCATGATCTTCACGGAGGGATTATCGCTGACAATAATAGCCACCCAAGGATGAGCCGCCGTACACGGAGACTGAGACTATCAATGTGCATATCGAAGTACTCGCGGTGTTTCGAGCTATGTGTTTGACAGATCATGGCACGCTCCTCCTATCGCAACATCGGAGCGCGACCGGCAGATTGATACGCTTCCTCGATGCACAGGTGTCGCGTCTGTATTCTCAGCGACCTTCTCTTGGTATGCCCCACCCAGGGGGGACGCCACACGATCTTACGGTACAGCTTGTCAACAAGACGACTCGACTTCTCTACCACATCATCCATGCGTTCGAGGACCCTACAGTCCTTATACAAAAGATACGGGTAGTGCATGGCGGGTACCACAAGTTCCTCGTCAGCCTTACCCGGATTGCGTTTAGTGAACAGCTTGTGTATGAGGCTGGCATTGAAGATGAAGTCTGCGAGGCGGCCCACGATATCCTAGATGCCATACTTGGTCCCGAGGATGGCGAAGCAGTACAGAAAGCGATGGAGACGCCACGAGTAAGTCATCTCCAGTAGGATATGGCAAAGAATGTTGCCGATGTTAACGGACGTGCTAACGATGCTGTAGGGTAGTAAAGGGTCCACAACCGAGAGAGCCACTACTGATGGAGACGATACCACGATGAGTGAACCCGGCTGAGACAGCACATGGTGGACGGATCTCTAGTCCGACAAGATACTACTACTGGAGTCAGACGGGCGGCAGCACCAACAGCTATGTCCTCGAGCTCGACCGAGACGTCACGACCGAAGCCGGATCCCAAGCGCGGGGCCCTGACACTGCCCCACGTGAACGCGGTACGCGGCTATCTTCACTGCATCACCATCGGCTGTCGTTTCGACTCGCTGCCAAGATGATACAAAGCGTTCTGACCAACGCGACAACCCCATCAGCACGAGTGAGACGATGGCAGACCTGCCACAGAACATCGGCTGGATAGGCTTAGGCCTCATGGGCTATTCAATGGCAACGAACTTGATCAAGAAGATGGACAAAGACACACAGTTCTATGTCTACGATGTCATACAGGAGAGCATCGACAAGCTCGTGAAGGAAGGGGGTGATACAGTACATGCTTGCCAAAGCAGTAGAGAAGTGGCAGACAAGTCCGTATGCACGCTCAGCAACTCCAGCTACAGACCATGATCTACCACGCTCGAAGTTTCTGTCTTGTATACTGACAACCAGACTCACAGGATTTGATACTCTCCATGGTCCCCGAAGGCTCCCACGTTCGCAGCGTCTATCTGAACGAAGCCAACGGCGTCCTCACATCAAATACGCTGTCACAAGACAAGAAGATACTCATCGACTGCTCCACAATCGACACCGCAACCTCCCTCGCCGTCGGCTCCGCCTGCCACTCCCAATACCCTTCTGCCTCCTTCTACGACGCCCCCGTTTCCGGCGGCGTTAAAGGCGCCGAGAACGCTACCTTGACTTTCATGCTCGGCGCCGCCGAATCCGACCCACACAAGAGCTTGCTCGAGAAGATGTTATATCTGATGGGCGGCAACGTTTTCTTCTGCGGCGGTCCCAGTCTGGGCCTGGTAGCGAAGCTATGCAACAACTACACATCAGGAATGATCGCCATCGCCGTATCAGAATCGCTCAACATCGGCATCAAGAGCGGTATGGACCCGCGAATTCTCGCGAATATCTATCACACCAGCACAGCACAGAATGCTATCTGCGACGATTGGTGTCCTGCTCCGCATGTCTATCCTGACGCCCTGTCGAGTAAGGGGTATAAGGGAGGGTTCAAGGTGGGGCTTATGAAGAAGGATATTAGTCTGGCTGTTGATACGGCGGAAAGGGTTGGGGCCAAGTTGGCGCTGGGGAGGGAAGGGTTGGCGGTTTATGAGGGTGCGGCGAAGGATGAGAGGTGTAGAGACTTGGATAGTAGGGTTGTGTATCGATACCTGGGTGGGGAGGAGAAGTGGAAGGGCAAGGGAGAGTTTGCGGAGGAGGTGAGGATGAAGAGGGATGAAACGAGGGGGTTGATGAGGAGGGGGAGGGAGATGGGGAAGGAGGGCAAGTGAGGGATGGAGCGGACAGCACTGTGTACAGTCTGCGCTAGGTCTTTGGTTTGGAGAAAACCGTTGCAAGTGAAACCTTGAAGTAAATAGGCTTCTATGAAAAGCCTAGATGAGCTATGTATGCTTCATCAGATTCGCCCACCAACTGGAGACGCTATGCCACTGAAGCGACGAATGATTTTATTTCCCGCTTTCTTCCCCCTCTTATTCTTCTTCCCAGTCCTCTTCGAAATCCAACCTGCTTCGGCAGAACATACCAAGTCACAACTTCTGCTTGCTTGAAGGGCCCGAAGTCTTCTCAACCTTCGCCACCGCCTCCTCTGCCCTTCCTCTGATGATACGCCTCAGCCTCAGCCCCAAACTCCCTTGTCGACATATGGCGCTCTGCAATCGCCTCGAAGGACCAGGATCCGTTCGTTCACATGCAAGCTCCAAGCGCGCTAGCGCTAGCGCGTCTCAAACGCTCATGCATAGCCGTGCCCGCAACAAACGCTCCCCGATTTGACGTCAGATCCTCAAGTTCAGATGTTCAAGCGATTCATCAACAAAGCGAGTCGCAAAATTCACAACAAACACGCCCTCGAACACACGATCTCACAAAAACACAACAATCTCATCCAAAATGCCCCACCCGAGGCTCTCCCTACTCGCTCTTCTAGCAACCGTCTTCTGTGGTCTCTACGCCCTGTTCAGGAAGTGACAAACCCAGCGATATCTTCCGGCGACTCCGAGACAAGATGGTCTACGTACCATGGCAAGACCTAGGCATCTGCAAATTCTGGGCCATGCACAAGACGACATGCGACTTTGTTGACACTTGCAAATGGGCGCATCCACCCGAGGAAGAAGTCAAGCGGGTTTGGGATCATTATGCTGGACTCGAGTCTGCAGCACAAGGCACCGCTGTTCCGCCGCGACTTCCTCCACCTCCGCCGCCGCCCATCGACGGTCCTCAATGCTGGCCGAAGCCGCCACCTGCTGTTCTACCGCACGATCTGCCACCGCGTCCGCTACCAACGGTTCCTCGAGAGAACCTGCCACCGCGCCCGGCGCCGATGATGCATCCTGACCGCATGCAGCTGAACCAAATGGATGGCGCGAATGACAAGTTGCCGCCGAGGCCACGACTCCCACCGGCGCCACCGTATCGAAGAGAGTCGAGTATCGAGGTGCAGCCGAGTCGGTATGGGACAATGCGGATGGACGGCGCGCAAGCTCAACTGCCGCCGAGATCCAGTCCGCCACTGATGTTGCGCGAGAACTCGAGTCGCTCTCTCGAGCAGCACGACCAGATGGATCACCGCAGACCACCTTCCGGTGGCGAAGCCACTCACTGGAACGCTGAAAGACCAACCTTCCACCCCGACGGCTTTTCAGGCTCTGGAGGAGGACTCCACCAGCATCAACAGTGGGCGGAAGAAGATGCCTACTGGCATCCCCACGACGACCCAAACCGTTACGAGGAACGCGAGGAATATGCTCGACGCCAACAGGCACAGGCAGAGTACGGCTTCGATCCGCACCGGTCGCGAAATCCTTTCGTCAATGGTGCGCGGGTGTACAAGTTTGTCTGGGGTGACCCGCTATGTGTGAGATGTGGTATGATGGGACATCTACCTCGTCAGTGCAAGGAGGAAGAATTGAGTAAGATGGAGCAGGACTTCTTGTACAGGATCGTGAGAGAGGAGAAGGCTAGGAGCGAGGCAGACCGGCAGATAAGGCAGCCTAGCGCCGGTACTGGTCCACACGGAGCGGGTGTCAGAAGACCATCGGCGCCTGAGGAGAGAGAAGGCACGGACGTGTCGGTGTCTGATGCGCCGCCGTCGCCGAGGATTGGTGGGAAAGGTACGTATTGGGGAGTGGCAGGCGTCCTGGCCTAATCGTCAGAAGCACCGCGTCGACGCTGCATGGTCATGTGTGCTGTCGTCAAGACCAGCACTTTATTGGCTCTCGACTGTAGCTAACACGGTGTTGTTTAGCAGGACCACGCCGAGCATATGGCCCTCGGTCGGAGGAGTATTGGAAGCAATTCAAGGCCAAGCAGCAAGAAGACCGCCAAGACCGCCAAGACCGCCACGCTTCACCTCAGATGGACACACCAACGCCAGCAGGCACAGCGAAGCCACGTGATGAAGATGAACGTCTGAAGCAAGTGGAAGCAGCGGGGAATCCTCGGCCTCGGCCTCCCGATTTCGTGGAGCTTGAATCCGAACGCGACTTCCCGACGCCGGCGAATGCAGTAGAACTAGCAGCACACACTCCGACGCCATCGGTAGAGGCATTCGTGCCATTGCCCTTCGGCTCGAAAGCGGCGCCAACGATGGGCGCCACCAAGCGAATGTCCAACGGCGAGGCCAAAGTCACGGGACCGCATCCGTCGACGATTCGAGTGAGCGCGCCGTACATTACGCAGAGTGCCGTCGAGAAGAGGTTGCAGCCGGCGGGGCTGGATGCGCAGGAGAGGAGCCTTCAAGAGGCGAGGGAGGATAGTGTCAGGCTGCAGGGCGTCACGTGGTTGGTATGTATACGACGAGTGTACGCAAGAGCATAAGGAGCTGTTGCGGAGACGAGAGACATGACATGTAAGGCTGGGCTAACACGGCGACGTGTAGGACCAAGTGCGCCGAGCACTGCAGCTACCTGTCAAGACCTTCACAACCGCGTGTGTCTACTACCACAAATTCCGGCTGGCACACCACACATTGGACTATGCTTGGGCCGATGCTGCAGCCGCCAGTCTCTTGACCAGCTGCAAGAACGAGGATACACTCAAGAAGAGCAGAGACATCCTTGCGGCCGCCTACAACCTCAAGCAGACCTCCGGGCACGAGCAGGTGGGAGCCGACGATGCGATATTCGAGGGTCCCAGCAGAGTCGTCATCGGACTCGAGAGGTTGGTGTTGGAGAGTGGCGGATTCGACTTCAGGAGCCGGTCGCCGCATCACACCCTAGTCAAGGTCAGCAAGAGCTTGCCGCATAGCGAGGACCTGAGGGGCACATCACAGCTGGCATGGACCATTCTGACCGATTTGCATCGCACATTCGCAGTGCTGAAGCAGACCGGTGCCACGCTTGCCTTGGCTAGTCTGGAGCTGGCGGCGCACTTCATCGCCACCACATCCGACAACAACACCTGCACCGTACGAGACGACCTGCAGATGCTCAACCTCGACAAGTGGCACACCACTCGCGAAGAGGTCATGGAGACGTTGCTCGACGCGCTCGACCTGTACACTCACCACACGACTTCGACCATCCTGGGAAACAAGTATTCCCTTGATGACTTCCTTCGCATTCGTCTTGCCCTGAACAAGGAATGCTCCGAGTCAAGCTTGCCTCGATTTACGGTCGTCCAGCCTCCACCGTCCCCGGACAACGTCAACGGGACCACCAGTACCACTCTCCGCGTCAGCAATGGACACCCGACGCCTGTCTCGCCTCCGCAAGACGGCACACAGGCATCACAGCAAACAAATGCCAACACACCCAATCTACCACCCACTCCAGAAGGCGGAGGGACTCTGCGCTTCATGCTCGATCCAGCTAGAGCGACCGACGAGAGGACGCAAGTCAATCGCTACTATACCGAAGAGTGGGAAGAGTACGAGGAGGAGATTGAAGTGCCCATGCCACGAGCTCGCTCACGATCCCGCGACAGAGACCGTCGTCGAGATGCTCTTCCGGATCGACCGGAGCGAGATCGTGCAAGCGGACGACCACCACGAGATTATGATGACCGACGAGGCACGCGAGATAGTCCGCGAGCACCTATAGTCGATAGAGCCATTGAGCGTGACCGCGAGCGCACGAGAACGAGTGACCGTGATAGAGATCGCGATAGGAGGTACGATGATCGGAGAGATTCTAGGCGATATGACGATCGGAGAGACCGGGATGGATACCGTGATAGGCGGGAGTACGACGACCGGAGACGTGATAGAAGATGATTGTGTTGTGCTCCCTTGACAGAACCCCTCATTTCTGTGGTATGGAATGGTGGTATGGAAGGGTGCCGCTGCAGACTTTTGCACAGCAAAAGCTGTTAGCAACCCACCCATAGTAAGCAAGGACAAAGAAAAAAAAGTCAACCCATTCCCCACCATTACATCTCGTCCTCACTCTCACTATCCTCTGCAGGTAACTCCTCGACCTCGAAATCCGGATCACGGACTCCCTCCGGTGGCTCGCACATTGCCTGTGTCACCATCAACTTCTTGTACTGCCGCTTCAGGACCACTCCTAGAAAAATTCAACGTCAGTCCTGCTCCGATTGCGGAACGGTACACCCTCTACCCTGCCACAACTCTCCCAATCCTTCGCAAGACTCTGTACCTCGCGGTTCGGGGCCCTCGACATAAACTCACCAGCATACGTATCCCCTCCCTTCTCCGCCACGACCCTCGCCACGAGGTCCCACTTCTGCGCCTCGAAGGACTCTTCCACTTCGCGCTTGGCGGAGAGCAGCAGGGCGTTGTCTTCTTCGCGGATCACGGTGAAGTTGGATTTGAGTCTGTGCGCGCAAGAAAAGAAAGAAACGCGTCAGCGGCTTTTCACATCGGAATGGGGAATGGAAAACGGTACGTCGGTCCTTCGCTGGAGCTCCTCAGTCGAAGGCGTTGGGTTTGGGTCACAGCTCGGAACATACCTAGCATATCGATTCGGCAGCGTGCTGGTGGCGGTACTCTCCCCCGTCATTTCCTTCCACTCTTTCCGGATCGGATTCCACTCGGAGCCCTCGTCGCGCTTGCGGATCAACATTTGATCGGGCTCGCTGCACTCCTCGAAGGATCGGGGAATCGCGCGCGACGCCATGGTTTTCTTGCCGGTCTTGCGCTTCTTGACTTGGGACTTTTTGGCGGAGGGGGCGGAGGTTCCTTTGCGCTTCTTCGGGACGGGAGTGGGGTGGGGTGGTGCGGCGGGGGCAGAGGATGAGTGCACGTAGTCGCTTTTGACGTTGGCCGGGGTCTTGGTGAAGGCGGGCTCGACGGCGGAGGGGAAGATCATCATGCTGTTGCCGTCGAAGGGGGAGTCGTGGGTGGTGCTGGCGTGGTTGGAGAGGGTGATGTCGTCCATTGCGGTGTCGTTCATTGTGGTGGGTGATGGAGGTGGTGGTAGATGATGGTGTTGGTATTGTGTGGTGTTTCGAGGTTGGATGTTGAGCTGGGGTGGTGTGTTGCGCTGTTTGTGGTTGTCTTCAAGTGGTGCTCAGTCGAAGTTGAGGCACGAGGAGGCGGCTCTCAAGTACGTTGCGACTTGCGCAAGGCCGCTGGAAGCCGCGGATCACATGTGAATCCAATCGTCACTTTTAGCGCGGAAGCGGAATATCCCGTGTAGAAACTTCACTTCTGATCTTCATTGTTCCACGAGTAATCACGACTCCAATAACACTTGAGCGTGCTCATTTGTTCGTCCTGAGCTTGGACACCACTACTATATATACTCAGCAACACCCGACCTTGGACATCAACCAGATTCTGCCACCCATCGCCAGACTCTTCACCAGCTCCGAGGCTACTTCCGATCTTCTATACCGGTATCCAGCAAGTCACGCTTCTCAACACTCAAACGCTCCACAGATCACCATGGCCGAACTCGATCAGCTCGTCGTCCCGGACTGGATGAAGGATACCCCAGCACCCGCGCCACCCAAGCACCATGTCGAAAGGCATCACAGGCCAAGGTTGAGCACAGGGAGGAGCCGAACGAAACGAAGCCGAACGCAGAAGAGTCAGAGGGGCAAGAGTCGAACGAAGAAGAAACCAGCGAGGAACAGTCGAGCGAAGAAGAATCCAGCGACGAAGCCTCAGAGGATGAAGAAGATCTGCCAAAGGTCCAAGTTGCTGCCGACGACGACTCAAAGGTGCAGAAAGATGCCGCTGCGAAGGGAAACTCAAGGACTAGGGAATTAGAAGAAACTGACAGCCTCGAGCGTGCACAGCAGGAAGAGGCAGAAGCCGAGTTCCAGGACGTGATAGTGCCGTTGAACAGGCCGAAAATCTATCAAGTCGCGCCGCCTTTGAAGGCTGACATCCCAACCCATTCCGAGAACAACGACCAAAGTGCTGCGTTCGAGGTGGTCAAGGCTCGAAAGTGGAAGAGCAAGCCAAAGGATCCAAATGCTCCGGTCCCCAGCAAGAAGGAGCGAGACGACATCGGCGAGAGAGTTCTGGTGATCAAAGGTCGACCACCAGTGATCAAGGGCATCCCTGAGACCACTCCCGCCGTCGCCAGCAAGTCAACAGTCGAGTCTGAGGCCACCGGCGATCCGGGAAAATCAGAAATGCCGCTACCACTCCCACCACCAATCACGAACTTGCCAAAGCCCAAAGCGAGCAAGAAGGCCACGAAGCTGGAACGAACCGAGCCTACCGAGGATTACGTCCGACCCACCAGCAAGGTCGCCAACAAGTTCTCGAAGCCGGCAGCAGTCAAGGACAAGACCAACCTAGAAACCACCACTCCGTCAAATGCCGCTGCTACCCTCGAAAAGCTCAAGTCAGAGCAAGAAGCCCTCATCCGCAAGAAGCGAACCAAGGCCGCAGCCGTCTCAGGTTAGGTCCCCCCCCCCCCCCCCCCCAATTCCCATCTCTTCGACCACAAACTAACATCTCCCAGCTCCGCTCAAGCGCGCCCTCAAACAGAAGCGCCGCCACGAACGCGCCGAACAACTCCGTCACGCAGCAGAAAAGCGAGCCGTCTACGAACTCGCCAACCCCCAGCCAGCTGCTCCAGTCGGAGATGAACCTGCCGCACCAGCACCCGAGCCACCTACTACCACCCACACGCGCCTCCAAAAGGCCTTCGAAGCGGCAAAGAAGGGTGAAGTCCGACCGGCGATCGACATGGTCGCCACGCCCAAGGTCCGTCAGTACCTGCCGAAGAATGCGCAGGAGGACAGTGCTCTGCGCTGGAAGCTGACAAAGTGGGCGTTTTGGGCGTTTGTGGCACTCATATTCTATGTGTTGCATCTGGCATAGGAGAATCAGGTTGAAGAGACCAAGGTCTAGAACGGGACGATATATCGGCTATGGTTGAGCCTTTCTGTGGTTGCACCTGCGACGAAGACCGGATTCCAGCCGCTGATGGGGTGAAAGACGTTGATGTATTTGGGTTGTGTTCTGGGATTACGTGTTGTTGGATGAGACTGCGCTGTGCAGCAATACGTTAAGCGGTAGTATTAATGAGGAAAGGGAGAAGAAAGTCTTGAACCCGTTCATGCTTTTGGCTATCTATCTCTCATCAGACAACCAACAGCAAATCGGAAAACAAATGAAAGTCATGCTCATATCCCCTCCATTCCTTGATCCTTGTCATTTCATAACAAGTGGCACAAGACCACTTCTGTCTAGCGGTGTATCATCCGGCGCGCAGCGAAACTGAAACATCAGCTGCAGTAGACGCCCGCAAATGCTCGACACCTTTTGGTGAATCTCCCCACCAACAGCAGTCACATCGGTATGCTGTTTACAACTTGTCGTAGTAGTTCTCGTAGCCTGGAACATCGGGCTTGAGACCCTTGCGCTTGCGCATATCCTCGACGATCTTTCCTGGCTGCGACTCCTTGTTGAGGACGGAGCCACCAGGGAGGATCTGCCAGTGGTCGAACACTGACTGTGGGAAAGCCTGGCCGGATGTGTTGGAGCGGAGATCTGCGTTGAAACCGAAGGACTCGTTGACCGGGAGGTAGGCCTTGACGTTGAAGAGTGGGGTACCTGGACGCTGTGTCTCCTCGAAGACGTGACCTCTTCGGCGGGTGAGCACACCGTAGATACCACCCATGGCCTGCTCTGGAACCTGGATCTCGACCAAGAAGACTGGCTCGAGAAGACCTGGGTCGGCCAAGAGAGTGGCGGCGTAGAGCACACGACGGGTGGTTGGGATGATCTGACCACCACCACGGTGAATGGCGTCGGTGTGAAGAGTGACATCCATGATGTTGAAGCGCACGTTTCGCATTGGCTCCTCGGCGACTGGGCCTTCCTTGGTGGCCCACTGGAAACCAGAGACGACGGAATCCTTGATTTCGTTGAGGTACTGGACGGCCTTGGTCTGGTCGACGAGCAAGTTGGCGCCGTTGGTGTCTGGACCGAAACACCAGATCTTACGTGCATCAGTGACATCCCAACCGTGATCGTCGGCAAGGATACGGGCGCGGGCCTTGAAATCGTCACGGGGACTGATCTTGCCGGACTCGATGTCCTTGGCAACCTCCTCGGCGAGAGGAGTGGCGACAACGTAGATACGGTTGTGCTTGTTTGGCGACTTGGAGAGAGCAGTCATGCTCGAGTCAGCGGCGACAGTCTCACGGTACTGGACGACTGGGTCGGAGACACGGAGTGGCACACCAGCGTGGTCCTCCTCAAGATCCTTCAAGCAAATCTCGAGATGCAGCTCACCGGCACCAGCAACGACGTGCTCACCAGACTCGGAGATGTAGGTAAGGACGCAAGGATCCGACTTTGACAGACGCTTGAGACCTTCGACAAGCTTTGGAAGATCGTTGGCGTTCTTGACCTCGACGGATCGCTGGACGACAGGAGACACGGAAAACTTCATGACCTTCAGGTTGTGCGAAGTCTCGGAGGTGGTTAGGGTACCAGACTTGAGTAAGAACTGGTCGATACCGACAAGACCAAGAATGTTACCGGCTGGCACATCCTCAATTGGGTCAGTGTAGCGACCCATCATGAGAATGGTACGCTGAATGGCCTTGATGAACAAGTCCTCCTTCTTGCCTGGGACGTAGTTTGGCCCCTGGATGCGGACCTTGAGACCAGAGCGGGCAGTACCAGAGAAGACACGGCCGAAAGCGTAGAATCGACCTTTATCGGAGGTCGGCACCATCTTGGAGACGTAAAGCATGAGGGGTCCCTTGGGGTCGCAGTCACGGATACCAATGGCAGACTCATCGTCTGGTGGACCCTCGTAAAGAGTCTCCATACGGTACTTCTGGGCGGTCGCTGGAGATGGAAGGTGAAGAATCATCATCTCCATGAGGGCGTCAGCGGCTGGCAAGAACTTGCGCATGACAACCTTGAGGAGCTGCTTGCCCTCGAGGTCCTTCTCGTCATTGGCGAGCTTGACCTCAAGCTTCTCGAGAAGAGTTGGTATCTGGTCCTTCTTGAAGTTCATAATGTTGTCGAAAATGCGGAAGATTGGGTCCAAACAGAACTGATTGAAGGCACGCTCGAGGTCCTTGCCCTCGTGCGTGCCGACCTTGGTCCACTTTTTGGTCTTTGGGTTGAAGTAAGAGTCACCCTACTGCTGTCAGTTTCGCTCAGATGTGTATGCTTCAATCGTTACTCACCCAGAGGCGCTCCATCATCTTGACTTTGTCGACACCGAACTTCTTGGAGTAACGGGTGGCGAACTGGCGGACGGTGAAAGCCCAGCCGTGGAGACCGGAACCGAAAGCGATCGTACCCTTGTCTGGGTAGACCTGGCAGTCACCAAGAGCCTTGTCGTAGTAGGTCGAGATGACCACGTTGACGGACTCGATGACACGGGAGAAGTTCTGGAACAGATCCTCCTTGCTGAGCTGGAGCTCGAGAAGAGCGCGGTCGACCTTGTTGATGATGACAACTGGGCGAATACGCTCACCAAGAGCCTGACGGAGCACGGTCTCGGTCTGCACGCACACACCTTCGATGGTGTCGACGACGACGAGAGCACCATCAGTGACACGGAGAGCAGCGGTGACTTCCGATGAGAAATCAACGTGACCTGGCGAGTCAATCAAGTTGATCAAAAAGTGGTTGTCCTCGGTAGCGTCAACCTTGGGAAGGTCCTTCAGGTCCTCGTCATCGCTGAGCTGACCGTACAGAGAGATGGCGGTCGACTTGATGGTGACACCACGCTCTTGTTCATCTGCTCTGGTATCCGTGAATCGCGCGCTTCCGGCGTTCTTGGCTGAGATGATACCAGCGCGCTGGACGAGCGAGTCGGTAAGGGTGGACTTCCCGTGGTCGACGTGGGCAATGACGGACATGTTACGGATGTTCTTGGGCCTGTCCATGAGCTGGCGGATCTCCTCCACGCTGTATGTGTGTCAGCCATTGCTACTGGCGTCTGCTATCTCCTCTTGTCTCCATGTCGACTCACGTGAAGTTGACCATCTTGAATCAGACGTGGGAGTGCTCCCTGGCACTCGGTGCGGTCTTGCGTAAAGGGTTCTGTTTTGAGGTCTCAATGTACCCCGCAAGCGCTCGCTGGCACTTGTCCTCGATTTTTTTGTCTGCCTGTGATAACGTCTTAGTGGGTGGTCACAGTGATTGTGGCGGCGATTGGGGCGGTGTTGTACCTGTAAGGGCGTGTGTGGGTGGTGAAGGAGAGAAGCAAGAGCGAGCGGTGTCTGCAAGAGTTGCAGGTGTGTTGCCAAATTCTGCGCTTAGTGGGCGATTCGCCCCGCCTGATCCCTATTAAGATGGCGCGCGCGCTCGGGCTACAGAAGTTCCCCCACCTCACGGATTACTGCACGAAACACCGCATTACAGTACATATGAACTCTAGATGGTTATCCCCACAGCTAGCTCCGCTATCTGTTTCTCGCTGTACCGCTGTCAAGCGAGTCTCATCTCGAGCATCAAGCACGTGCAGAGCTCATCCGCTCAACCGCTGCTGACGTTCGGCGAAACGATGATCCGCCTTGCGACCAGCATTTTGCACGACGATGACTGTCCGAGGACTCCAAAGCAGAAGACTACCGCTAATGCTGGTATAAAATGATAATCACCTTCTGAGGGCTCAGCATGCTGTACAAGATACATTCGCTGTTCCATTCGTTCTGTTGTGCGAAAAGCTGCGCAACGTCCATGAATCCCATGCATCTACAATATCCCAACGCCTCGCTGTAAACGCTTCAAAACACAATTGCTTCTCCCCTGCTCCCAACTTCGTACACTCGTCAACTCGACCCCAAAATCTTCCCATAAGCCTCCTCAACCTCCTTACAAACCTCCAAAAGACTCACAATCAAAATCTGATGCGTAACATTCGGCAACCGATCTCTGTGCAATCCAATCCACTCCAACGGCGGCGTAGCCTCTCCCATATCCCTCAACTGCGGCGTCTCAATAATCGGAGGCTCCAGTGCGCGATATTCATACCGTGATTGAGGTAGATTGATCTCGGCTGTGATTTTCTCTTGCTGCTTATAAGCTTCTCCTTCCTTATCGTCCGAAGAAGTGGCGGACGCGGGGGAAGACTTGAGTGGCGAAGAAGATTGAGGTTGATCAGGATCAGGCCCTGCCCGGATCTTGACAGCGGACTCAGGGAGAGACTTTCGATCTAGACGGGAGGCGAGAGCTTTGGACCCGGACATCCACATTCCCTTGATGAAGTCTATGCGTGACAGATTCCAGCCCACGTCAATCTTCCCGTCAAATAGCGATTTGAAGATGTAGTCGACCTCGTTCGAATATGGCGTCTGCCAGGACTGCATTGAAGCCACGACTTTTGGAACACGCAAGATCGTACCACCTTTGGCGTTCAGAGCGCTATTAATGACTTCGTCGACGGTAACTTCGAGAGCCTTGGGTACAGCGGTGATGCGCCTGACTGAAGAAAGGCCGACTTGGAGTTGTCCGAGCGTCATGCCGAGACCGCTAGTGACTCTGCCTCCTTCCAGTCCAGCAGCAAAACGAGCTTGTATGTTGTTTGCTTCAAGCTTAAGCATCTGGCTGTCGAAGAACGTGCTTGGGTATACGCCAAAGCAGATCGCGCCGATCGTGCCCACGACATCTGTATGGAGGCGGATCGGACTGTCCTTGCTCTTCTTCTCGAGTACTGGGGAGTGCGGTATAGTCGGCCCGAATCTTGTGGGCACAATCGTGCTCTCGCGCCGGACGTGCTTCTCGATATCACGCAGTGCTTGCACATACGCAGCCTGCTTCTCCTGTATCAGGCGGTCAAAAGCTTGGTACAGCCCAACAGCTTGCGCTGCACTCGTCGATGTGCAGAATACATAAGCCTTCTCGCAGTCGAGTACAGCGACAAGCCTATCAGACTCTCCGTGTGCATCTCGCACGTTGTACATGAGGAAGTCCAAGCCCTCGATATCACCGAACGCGAAAGCTTGGTAGTCGAATGCAGCTTTAGCCAAGAGCTTGTCAAAGCCAATCGAAGCTTGAATTAGTGGCGTCTTCTGCATTGTCGCTTCACTGTTCTCCTCTGGCCATCTGATGGAGGTCCTGATGCCAAGCTTGCCAAGTTGAATGAAACCACTCATCCTGCCGGTGCTGTTAACTGCCATCTCGTCCAGACCAATGCAGAGATTCTGCTCCCAGTTGGATGTCTTCGCTTGCGACGCCCACAGATTGGTTATGAAGAATGAAGACTTGCCGATACTCTGGCCCAGGTCAACATCGACAGAGAGCTTGGCAATAGACACTGTAGCGTTCCATGGGAATGCAGCAGCCGCAGCTACTGTCTGATACTTTTGAACAAGGAACTCATCGGTCCGTGAAGCGGCGGGTGTTGCAGAAGGGGGTCCTCCTGCTGCAGCAGCAGCATTTCTGATTTCAGGTGGCAGCCAGATCTCTCGAAACAGCAGCAAATCCTGGAATTGCTTTCCATTGATAACAATGCGCGTAGGCTTGACATTCAGAATCGCTGAAATACCACCTTGCCCACTCAGATGCTTATTGTTCATGGCGGAGAGCACAATAGACGCCATGTCGTAACTGAAAGTCGGCTCTCTCGAGTAGACATGCTTAACCTGAGCTTTCAGCCCAGTCAGCACTGCAGACGTCGCGAAGAAGTGACCATGCTCATCAGAGTCGATGGTGTTCATGGTCACGTAGAAGTCTTCAAGCGACGCCTTTGCATCAACCCGCGCTATAGGCTGACAGCTTAGGCCGAACTCTTGCTTCGCGATACGAAAGCCCAGGTCCACCTTCGTTTTGCCAAAGATTTTAGCTGGTGTGACGTCGATGATGGAGTCGTCGCCCGTGTCGAAGAACTTTTGTGCAGGTTTGGCTACTTCAGGTACTGGTAACTGCTTGATCGGCGCACTGGCTGGCTTTTGATCCCGTACCAGCTCCTTGACGCTGTTCGAGACCTCCAGAACCAGAGGCACCACATTCGGTAGTAGCAAATTCGACGACGCATCAATCAAAAGTTCGGCGTTCACGGTAGGTTGCTGTATCAGGGAGTTGTACTCGAGCTTGAAGGCAATGCCAGGTGCTGTTAATGTGGTGTGTAGCAGCTCGCCATCGCCGGCGAATTGTCCATAGCGGCCATGCTGAGCTCTGTACTTCTGCTGTGAGGCCGCTGCGACCGTCGACAATATACGATCCTTCGGTGTAGCGCCTTGCATGTAGACTTGCGCACCAGCGAAGTCTGCCTCTACGAGCAGCGAGCCCAGGTGCTTCTTGTCGAACATGGCTGTGGAAGATCTAGGAGCTCCCGAGGAAGTTGGCGTGCTCTTCCACGTAGCGGTGCCCTTTTTGGCGTCGTCAATGGCCATCTCGATTGACTTCTGCAGGGCATTGACAGGAAGCACGAATTTCGACTCGAGACGTAGATCCAAGGGCTTTCCGGTTGCCCTGATCGCGGCGTGACGCTTCTTGTCTACCTTCCAGTAGCCTACGCTGAAGGCTATCTCAGGTAAGAGACCAGAGTTGAGTGAGCGTCCCTGCTTGATGTCTTTCTTCTTCGCCAGTTGCAGCATCATGTTCTTGATGGTCAGACGCGCCTCGTTGCCAGATCGAGTCGTGAACTGTATGCTCTCGATCGAGAAGACAAGGTCATCGACTCTGGCGCGCTTGTTAGCGGCGAAGGAAGGATCAACAAGCCAACAAGCTTGGATATCAGTCAATTCGATCGTAGTCTTGATGGCGAGCAGATCTCCTGGCGAAAATGGTAGCTCCTGGTCTTCAGTCCATTCATCATTACCGCTGATCTTCTGAACCACAGTCTGCCGTCTTTCGTCACGCATGCGCCGGAGATACTCCACTTCTTTGGACAAATCTAGATGCTTGATGCGATCTTGAAGGTGATTGATAACATCGATGATTGTTAAAGCGGTTTCTGGATATGCATTGACCTCGAGCCCATGGCTATTGACCTTGAGCGATCGCGTCACCGCGCCCTGCTCGCCCGCGAGGTTTCTGAAGTGCAAGCTCACCGTCAAAGTAGCATTGCCACAAGGACGAAGCTTCCCACGATTTTTGATCTTCAGGCTTGCACCAATGTCTTGTATGTGCATGCGCACCTCTGGGATGATCTGCTTCGGCATAGCCTTGTTTGATGCCGTGGCGTGAAGAGGGCCGATGCCAAACTCAACTTCTGCTGTTGAGTTCCCTGCGACTCTCGGCGTACTGGCAGAGACACGGATGCCAAGAAGAGCTAATCTTGTATCGAACACAATCTGCTGCTTCTTCGGATCTTCAAGCTGCTGTGCTGTCGCTCCCTCAGGGAAGATCTCAGCGATGTGTGCCTTGATGCCATCGACGCCGAGCTTCACGGTAGACGCGATATCCTGCACCTCCGGTCTGTTGACAACGCCAATGAGTCCTTGGATTGCTCCTGCATCAACTTGGACTTTCTCAATGGTGGTCGCCACAGATATGGCAGTCTCTTCGTGGCCTAGCGCCAAGCCGACATGACCATTTATTGGAGGCACATCAAGCAGCCCTTGAGTATGCGTATTATCTCCAGACGAATTAAGTAAGGCATGCTCTAGACTACCAACGTCGAAGTCAATGCTGAAAATCTTCTCTTTGGACAGGCTGGGTGCCACCCTAATACTTGCGGCAGTGCCTTTGAGCTGGTAGCTGAGCGTAGAGAGTAATGACACCTCCATCTCCAAATTACCAGCAAGCACTGCAACGTGCAGCTTGGGTGCCTGCTCAGACGATGTGCTCGGACGTGTGACGGAGACTTGTTTGCTTGGCATCATGGACGGCGTCCTTGTTCGCTTGTTGGCCTGGACGATCTCAGCTAGTCGCTGACACTTCGCCACTTCCTCTGTGATGATTGTGTCTACGAGATGCAGGATGCCAGGCACTTGCTCAGTAATGGCAATTTGAAGGTCGTCATATGAAATCGCCAAGGTGACCGTCGCTGGCGTCTCGATACCAGCTGCTGGTGTCAAATGATCAACGTATATGCTCGGCGAGGTGATCAGCGTTTGCCAGACTCGTGAATCCGCGGCATGTAGCTCCGTGACAGCTCGGTCGACGTTCATGATTGCGTTCTCGCATTGCCCAAGCTCGTCGCTGGCTTGAGTCGTGCCAATGAACGACAATTTGAGGCCATCTGCTCTGGATACGTGGCGCAGACTGGCGCTGCGCACTGCTATAGAGCCAGTGCCCATCGTAACAACTGCGTGGATATCGTGTCTCAATAGTCCTTCTTCCAGCTTCTGGGATGTGGGAGTATGTCCGTGACTTTCGAGATGACCTTTGACCTCCTCGATCTTATCCGCGAGCGAGATGACGTCCTCGGCAATGTAGAAGAGTCCCCAGTCGAGTGCCAAGGCAATCGTATTGGTGTGCATCTGCACCGTCGTCTTGGTCCGCTTGTTCTCGTCCACCAGCATGAGACCTTCTGGCCTGCTTGGCGGAGAGTTCTCCAGCCCGAGAGACGTCTCTTCCAGAGTGATGTTGCTATTGCCCTTCGCATGTTCGATCGCCACCCGCAAAGATTCGGACCTGAACGTAATCGTTGTCTCTTTCTGCTCAGTCGTCTTTAGCTGAGTAATCTCGTCACCGTGGAGCTTCTGGAAAGCCACAGTCTGATTGACATACGGCACATCCCAGTTGCGAGATTGCGTCCAACTTTCGAGTACGTGCGGAGGAGTATCGGCTGGGATACTGAGTTTTGCGTCCATGACATTGGCTTCGAGATCCTTCTTTATGTCCGCAGGCAAATGCATGAGTATGTAGCGGAATCGAGCGAGGATCTTCCACGAATCTGTGTTCCGTAGATGAGTGGGCACGACTCGAAGCACGTACAGTAGGCGGCCCATGAACGGTGGGTCGCCAACCTGGTCGCCATTGTAAGTCACCATATACGACATAGTTTGCAGCCTCCGAGCGTTGCTGGCAAATATGTCCTCGAAGCGGGTCTGTGTATCCTTCACGATCGGTATCAGCTTTAGTGCTAACTGTGTAAGATATTTCGCTTTCGAGCCAGTGACGGCAACACTCGTATCGCGAAAAGACAGGTGGAAAGCATTTGAGCGGGTCATCGACAGCCATACGAGGACATCGTCTACGCTCAGTCTCACAGCCGGAGGACTATCAGGATCTGGATCCAGCTTGTCGTTGAGCTGTAGCTCCAGGCCCTCCAACAAGCCGTGCATTGACAGGAACTGCAGAGGTGCGGCATCACGCTGTGGCTGATTGCGGATCCTGACAGCGTTCTCAAGACTAGTCAGAGTCAGGTCGGCCTGATCTTCGATGTGCTCGTGTGGCTCATCCAGGACAACAACTCGCAATTGCGCAGATGTCACAGAGGCTTGAATCTCAACGATATTGCTCTTGGCCAGTTTCGCAGCATTCTGTGCCTGTATCGTACCTAGCACGTCCATTTGAAAAGCGTCCATGACTTCTTCTGGCATCTTCGGCATGACCTTCTTGACGAGCTTCGAAGCTGTGATTGCCACGTGTGGTTCAACGTAGGCTCGTATGCCGGGTGAGATCTTGATCATGACGGTGGTGTGCGCCGCTCCGGTATCGATGTCAGGGTCTGTGATCATCTCCGAGGTGGACGATGTCTCCGAGCCGGCTTCGCTGGCAATGCTTCCGAGGAACTTGGGTACATTTGTTTCATCTGGTCTGACCATCTCGAGGGGAAAGTATGGCTCAGAATACGGGCTCGAGAACGCCATGGTCGACACGGGCAACCCGAACCTAGCGCGCTCACGACCTGTCGGCAGGATCTGTCGTCCCTGGCCAACTCCATAGTCTTCCGAGCTCGGTCTGCTGGATGCGAGACTGTGAAAGGAGGACGATGCTCCGCTGATGTCGGTGGTTTCTGTACCTCTAGTGAGTAGAACAGGCCTCGGCTTCGTGTCCGCGACAGGTCGACCGCTCTTGATTGATGCCGACAGCGAAGATGATGACGATTTAGAGAGTAGCTTTCTGCGACTGCGGTAGCTCCGTGACGATTTCAACGACGCCGGCCGGCTGGTATTCCCGGTTTTGGTAACAGGCTTGGGTGGAAATGGATACGGCATTGCAGGAAGCTCAAAGTTGAGCTCATCTTCCGGTCTCACTTCTGAGTCTATGTCCGATCGGATCAGGAATGGGAACCTATTGGTTCGCTGATCGTGTAGCTTGAAGTGCTTCTGCTGCTTTTTCGTCTCAAGCATGAAGTGTGCGCTTCTGCCAACCACATCTAGCGAAATACTGGTCTGCAAGAAAGCGTAGGTTCTCACGGTGTCCTTGCGGTTACGTCGGCTGCGATGTCGTGATGCACTACGTCCATCAACGCACGCCATTGTCAAAAGTGGCACTATCACGTTCACCCTTTGGGAGAAGCTTTCCCTGGCCCAGTCAGCGACATCGACCTTGACAGGTTCCAAATCCAGCAGTAGAGCGTCCTTGCCGACGTGCATCCAGAGCCGGACGATTTCAGTCTTAACCTGCACAAAGCTGGCATCCAGTACCACTGCTGGCGATACGACTGGCAAAGCGTTCTCTGCATCGTCGATCGTGAATGTGAGAGCTCTCCCAGCAAGCGCAAGGTCGCGAACGAAGCGGCTTGACATTTCACCTGTGATCTTGCCTATGTCGATGTCCCATTGGCTCACATAGGCATCTTCGTTCGGAGGCAGGCCGAAAGAGCGGTGGCCATTAAGCTCGACGTGTGAGCAATAAAATTGTGTGCCCGAGTCTGTGTCAAGCGGTGCGTCATCCTCATCTTTGGGCGAGGATCCTGTCAAGAGACTAACTGGCGACAGCTGCAGGCCCATGTCCAGATAGTAGCTAACAATGCGCAGATCCAAGTCGGCGCGTGGTAGCTCTGCGCGAACGAACTCCTTGCAAGAGTACAAGTTTGTGGGTAGCATCACCGTCGCCTCCTCTGCTACTATGCAAAGCACAACGTCTAGCTCGTTGATGGAGGTAGGCTTCGGAAAGCTTGCAGTCTTCGCATTGGCCTCTTGTAAGTCGTCGCTCGCTCCTTGAAATTCTTCCAGTGTCTTGAAGTGCATGTAGTCGCCAAAATAGTTCTCCTTGACCATGACCAGCTGCCTCACGAAGAAGCCAAAGGCTTTCAGGGTGAGCCCAGTACCGACCATATCCATGCGCAGGACGTCGACATTGCCAACTTGTACCTCCTGGTTGCTGTTGAAGGACCCGTTTAGAGTCAACTTCGGCAACGTAGCCATCACCTTGTCTTCCACAAAGGCGTGGAAAGTGCTCTTGGGTGGACTGATCATTCTCATCTTCATATCGGACGCCAGTACATCAAATGAAATCTGATTACGTTTCGGTCGGTAGTTCTCCATTGGTATGCCCAGCACAGCATGGAGTTTTCCTTCCAGTGTGAGAAAGTCATTGCGGTCGAAGTCCGCGGGGTCGTTTATTATATTAGCATCATTAACGTTAAGGTACATGCAGAAGCCATTAAAAGTCATGTCAAGGTCGTATTTGTAAGGGACGAAGGTGTAGAAGTCCGAGGGCGCTCCAGAGGCCCAGTCGTTGACAATATCGATTATTAGGAAGAGGTGGTCGCGAAGAATGAAGAGCTCGAGGTCGTTGATCACGATGTTGAACGGCCATTTCCGTAAGGAGTTCCAAGGACAGGGCTGGGAGATGTCAGCATCCAGCGTTACAGGACCGGATCGCCAAAGCAGGCCGTGGTTCACGCTGCTCGACATCTCGACACCCTTCACATCCAGATCAAGAGTGTTGCGATAGCCGGTAGCGCGTGGGTACATGTCCATGTTAAAGTTCACCACGGAGTCCTTCTTCAAGGTGACGTCGAGCCAACCATACGGGCGAGCGTCGACTGCAGCAGTGCCCTGCTTTGCCTTTCCGCGCTTGCGATTCCTATGCTTCTTCCAGTACTTGTCATCTTCCTTGGCAGTCACGTTGTGCTGGTTCGGATCACTGGGATTTGCTTTGTCTGCTCGTCCTTTCCACTTGGCATCTTTGGACGCCTCGCGAGTAGGCACACGTAGAACGACATCGTCCTCCACGGTCACTTGGATATGGAAAACAGTATAGACGCGGAGTTCGCCTGGCTTGAGCGGCTTCGCCGGAGTCGCATCAACATATGTAGCTGGGACGAAAATTGGTTGAAGGTTGACGCGTTGCCTGTCAGCCCAGGGTCCATACACCACAACACCGCCATACACACCGAGTTCCATGCCATATGCAGGTGGCGCGGCACCATTGATGTCGTCTTCGTACATGGGGTCTTGTAGATTGTCGCCGTCAGTGAGAGTGTCGGGTACTGGGCCAGGCATATCCCAGAAGAACCGCATGGTGACTTTGGGCACATTGGCGAGCTCAGATGCTTTAGCATATTCGATAGGGGACCACTCGTCATGTTCATTTACTTCGCCATTGTCCAGATAACGCATGAGCCCGTGCCACTGTTGCTGGCCAGGTAGTTGATCGAGAGGGGCGTGTGTTGTTCCTGCAACGGACTTTGATTTGATCGAAGCCGTCCGCAAAGAGTCACTGGCACTTCGGGATCTCTGAAATGCTCTTCGAAAACGAGAAAGTAAGCCGAGCATCTTGGAGCAGGTGTCACGAATGGGTCGACTTGGCTGAGGCTCTTCCAGCTCCATCTCATGCAGCACGCGCTGCGCTTGGTCCAGCTGTTGTTCCTTGTAGTCTCTATTTGGCTTCATCTGAACGACGACATTCTCGAGCGAAAAGTTCATCAAGATCCGCCAAATGTCGAGAGGACCAGCGTGCCCAGCATCGAAAGTACCTCCACCTCTCTCGGCCTTGGCCACAATGATGTTCTTGGTGCTTTCATTGCCCAAAGCTGCTGCCGCTTTCTTACATTCTACCTTGATTGGAAACATTCGCAACAACGACGGGATCTTTGCTTTCTCAGCACCCGGTGCGTTTGTACTGGCGGTGGTGTTGTAAGTGGTCGTCCGTGTCGGCTCTCGGCCGTGTTGCGTGCTTTCGAAGCTTTCTGCGGTATCAGGTCTCGGACTCGCCTCGCTATCAGCAGCATCTTTCGAGGCTTGCTTCGCCTCGCCCGTTGTCGCCTCGACCACAGCATCGTAGACTGGACTACGGTTGTAGATGAATGCTTCCAGTCCAGCTATCTTGACCGATATTCGACATGGCAGCTCCTTCTTCGGCTTTGTGGTGGCCCTCTCTTCTTTGCCAACACTGCGAGATCTTGCCCCGGACCCCTCCTTGCCGTCGCTCTTCCCATCGCCGGTGGATGTGCTGGAGCTTCGCGCTCTGCCCATGGATGTTGCGTCTTCATCTTGAAAGACCTCGGCCTCTTTGACTGCCCTCAACCAATATCGCCACGTGATGTGCCCTTCGTAGACGTGTAGCGTGACATTGTGTGCGTGATAACGAATCTTCTTGAAGAAGATGCGACCTCCCAGCGGACTGATCTGTAAGGCCGATATATCGACCCATGCTTTGTAGTAGCGGAAGACGTACAGCCGGATGACATAGGAGACAACGGTGGCCAACAGGCGATTGAAGTAGAAGAGGAAGAACAGCGCCAATATGCCAACGACGAGCACTTCAATCTCGAAGACCCAGTTGAACTCGTACTCGGCGTTCAGAGAGTGAGCCTGCAAGCTCGTCATGGTCGTATCGCGCGTTTTGAGTCAGGCGTATGGGCATCATGGCGGTCGTGCGGCTGTCCACATCGTCTGTGGTGGTGGTGGTGGTGGTGGTGGTAGTACTGTAAAGATGCCCGGTGCACTTCCAATGTTGCCCGTGTGCAACGGTGAAGTGAATGGATCTTAGTAGTTCGCGGCGTGGGAGGTGCACCCTCAGGACAGTGGCCTAGGCTTACAAAACCGGCAAATACCCGCATTCAAAATTCGCAATCCTCAATCCTCATTATTATAGACTCGCTATTTGTCTGACAGCACACTCGCTACATTGCTTTATACAATGCCACGTCCAGCGATCGATCTAGAGCCCTTTCGCATCGATATCGAGCTATGGACTGCCGCTGAATTTACATAGGCAGCTATTCGAGACAACCTCTTTAATCTCTACGGTGTTCGAATTAGCGAACGGACCCTCCGCTAGCGACTCGTAGAGTGGCGAGGGACTTACGAGGATAATCAGGCTTATAATCAGGCTCGCTAGGCCGAGCTACGCTAGCGAGTCGAGGAACTATTCTAGAAATATAGCCTCGACGATAGCGAGTCTTATACTATCCTCCGCCTCGATAGATTCGACCTTACCCTTCGCTAGTATTAAGAGCTACGAAGAGGTATTGGATTAAAGCGTAGTCTTAGTAAAGAACAAGCTCTAGCTATAGAGCCTAAGATATAGCGAGTCATTTAGGAAGTTATAAGTAGTAGCTATTAGCAAGACTAGGGCTATCGTAAGCTAGTAAGAGAGCTGCGTAAGAGTCATTATATTATTAGACGGTAGGATAGACTCGGTGTCTATAGACTCGTAGACTAGACTCGCTAACTTTATTAGCGACCGTATTAGGACACTCGCTCGTGCGATTAACCCTGTCCCTGTCACCGTACCGGCGCCCATTCACCTCGATCCGCGCGCACGTGCGTGGGCACCACAAGCGCGCCGCTGACTAAGCCGCTGACTAATTGGCTTGGCGCTCCCTTAAGTATCTCGCGCTCTCCGCGCCTCTCTTAGATAGCTATCTATTCGACTTGTACCTTATCCGACCACGTGCTTGCACCTGCTTGTGACACTTCGAATAGATCATCACCAACGTGTAGAGAGACACGAGAAGCTGCATTCGGGAGATTGCAGAGAAACCGCGACAGCACAAGGTGCTGAGATCAGGTGTTGGACTCGACTGAGTCGCACCTTGAAGTAGGTCATAGCTAACACAGCAGCAATGGCAAGACCCACCGGCACCGGCGCGCCAGGCGCAGGCGCAGAGAACACTGACCGACGCGTCCATCGCGCGTCCCTTAGTAGATCATCCTTCTTCACCCTCCCACCTGATCCGCCGGATCCCAACAGCGCGAACCCAGCCCAGGCGACTCAGACCCAAGGACGAGAAGAGGATATTGTGAACAAGCTCCTCGACGAGAACAACCAGTACCGCAAGCAGCATAAGAAAGTGTTCGACCAACTCCAAGAGATTGAAGAGGAGGAAGCCGAAACAGAACTGAACTTGGCTGATCTGTGCGGGCACGAGTTCATCGAGGATGAGACAGAAGACGAAGGAGCGGGCACGAGTGCAAGCGCACCTGAGAGGAGGGTTACTATCGACAACTTCCAGGAAGCTTTTGACTCACTGAATGGGCTGAACGCCGATAAGTTCAAGAAGACGGTCAACGACCACCCTCAAGCGATCCACAAGATCCTGTGCGACATCGAGTCAGACCATCGCCGCACACACAAACTAAATGCGACACTCGAGATGGCCAACCGCATCAACCTCCGTAAGGCGCAAGATGCAAAGGACCAGATGGACCGACTCGAGGATGCGATTGGTGAGGAACAAGCGGAGAACACCACTCTCAAGGAGGAAATCACCAAGTTGAAGGAGGAGATCGCAAAGCACGATAACACCATCAACGTCGACCCCGATGAACTTATCCAAGCCAAGGCTGATACGGCCAAGGCCACGGAAGCTAAGAAGCTGTACCGCACCCAGTGCAAGGCAGCTGAGGCCAAGCTTGTAGCTGCCGAGGAACGCATTGCTGAGCTCGAGAAGCAAAAGAAGGAACGAGGGCGGTCCAAGGAGAAACAGGACCCACCTCCGCAGAGAACGGAGTCCGAAGAGTCGCTGGAGCGTCGCCAGAATGGCGGCAAGCCAAACAAGCCTCAGAAGTCCGGCAAGCCCACGAAGAACAACGGAGATCCTGATTCGTCTAACTCTTCGGACGACGAGGATGGTGACAAGGACAAGAACCGCAAGAACAGTCGCAAGAGCGGTAGTCGCGAGAGGGCTAGTAAGAAGACGGACTCAGATGGCAACCCCATCTCGGCATACACCACATATGATGCCAACATGACTACCGGCATCAAGTCTTCTACCGAACCGAAGGCCCCTACCAAGTTCGACCCGAAGAGCGACGACATCAAGTTTCAAGAATGGCAGCGTGCTGCTGAAGCTAAGCTGCAAGCATCCAAGTACCGTACAGTAAAGGACTCCCTTCAAAACGTCCAGAGCTGGCTGAAGAACGGCGCTTGGACATATGTCGACTCAAAGATTCCTAGTCTCACCAAGTCCACGGATGGCACAACTACCCAGTATGCCTCCGTTGATGAGATGATGGAGGATCTGGCTAAGCGCTACGGCACCCGCAACGCCCACGCCAACGCCATGACCAAGCTCAACACTCTTCAGCAAGGCGACAAGGAGAAGTTCAGCGACTTCTACCCATCCTTCCGCGAGAACGCCGACATCGTCAATCTGGACAACGGCGCCGAGGAGAAGAAGCTCGAGAAGGACTTCTTACTCCGCAAGCTGAATGCGCGCTACGACAACCGCATTATGAACGAGGATACGGCCAAGATGACTCTCGAACAAGTTGTCTCAGCACTGTACGATTACGAGGACAAGTTTGAAGCCTACGACCTTAAGCACGGCAAGACCAGCAACAAGACCCAAGGTGACAAGAAGAACACCAAGGGTGGCGATGACAAGAAGGATAGCACTTCGAGCGGTGGAGGCAACACGAACACCACTACCAACCCGAATGCTAAGACCAAGTGGGCTGACCGTCCTCAGCAGTATCAGCACATCCAGCCTCTGGATGCGACTCGAGCCCAAGAATGCATCGACCAGAATCGGTGTCTGAAGTGCGAAGAAGAGGGACACCGCCGCGTTGACACAGACCAGTGTCCACTGCGCGATGTTGCCCGCCGTCCTTTCGCACCAGGTTACAACCCAAGCAACAACCGTCGCAATGGTGGTGGCAATGCCAACAACAACGGCGGCGCGGGAAACGCCTAGTCCACTCTGTGAGCGCAACACACAGTGGACCGCACGAGTCACGAGTACAAGAGCATGAACATGAGCAAGGACCTCCTGAGAGAGGCAAGGTTTTGAGCATATCGGCACACTCCCTGCTGGCTGCAAACCACTCTGTAGATGAACACAATCCAGTGATAGCTTCTCATTTGGTTATGCCATGCACAGTGAATGGAAAGATCCCTGCTCAAACCTTTCATGATGATGGTGCTAACTCTACGTACTTCGACATCGACTTTGCGCGCAGAAATAACCTTGATATGATACAACTGCCCAACCCCATGGGGCTGATGTTAGCAGACGGCCAACCTGCTAGTGACCTAATCACTCACAGAACAACGGCACAGATCCAGATCGGCGACCACGTGGAGACAAGGTCTGGTTACTGCGCATCACTGGAATATGATGTAGTCCTCGGCCGACCCTGGCACGACGAGCATCAGCCTGTGTTCCACTATGCGTCAGGAACCATGACTCTGTTCTCAGCCTATTGCCGCGCCAACTGCTTGAGGAGCACTGAACCCGTATGCGTGCAGTCTATCAACGACAAAGGAACCACGCCGGTGTGCATCCTGCAGACCGAAATGCCAGTGCTCGAACCCTCCAGATCCAACTTCGCTAACTACGTACGACCTTACGTAGAGGATGAAGATGAACCCGTCCCAGCTGTGGTTCAGGAGACACACAACACGAAGGCAGCCATGCGGCATGCAGTAGACCTTGAAGAAGAACTGGAAGCATCACACCACGCCCGTAAGCCATTACCTGCTGATGGTCCTGACACTCTGAAGCGTCCGGCTCGACACACCAAGAAGGCGCCGAAGCCTATGCCAGAAGAACCCGAGATCGATATCAAACCCATCACGGCAGAGGCGCTTAGGCGAATGAGTCGCAGGCAAGGCTGTGAAATTCATATGATGTGGATGTTTGATCCGAAAGAAGACCTTGACAAACAAGTCGCTCGCGATCCCCTCTCAGCTTGTGCGCTGAAGGCATTCGGCATGCGAGCTAAGCCCGTAAGAGGAGGCACGGCTGCGATGTTGGTGGACTCCAACACTCAGGAGAACATGGACAGATTGGAGAAGTCCCCGGGTGATTACACCCAGCGACAACTCAATGCATCTGCCGTGTCAGCCGACGACTATCAGCGATTCATGAACGGCAAAGACAAAGACCAAGATCCTACCCCTTTGCTGCCGGTTGAATTCCGAGAAATGGCCAGACTGTTCAGCCGCAAGGAGGCAGACAAGGTGCCACCAAGGAGACCAGGTGTGGACCACGAGATCAAACTGAAGAACGGTCAAACCCCTCCGTTTCGAAGACCATACTCCTTCTCCGCTCGGGAAAACGAGGTCATTAAAAAATGGGTCGATGACCAGCTCGAAAAAGGCTTCATCCAGCGCAGTGTGTCACCAGCAGCAGCACCTGTTCTGATAGTAAAGAAACCAGGCGGAGGACTCCGCGTTTGTGTCGACTATCGTGCACTGAACGCGCTGACCACAAAGAGCAGGTACCCAATCCCTCTCTTTCAGGAAACGCTAGACCGCATTGCAGGCGCGCAATGGTTCACTAAGCTAGATGTCATTGCAGCATTCAACCGTATCCGCATTGCAGCAGGGGATGAATGGAAAACGGCATTCACTACTAGGTATGGGCAGTTCGAATGCGTGGTTATGCCCTTTGGATTATGCAATGCGCCAGGAACATTCCAATCCTTCATTAACGACACTCTGAGGGAGTTCTTGGATGACTTCGTATCATGCTACCTGGATGATGCACTTGTATTCAGCAAAACCAGGGAAGAGCACGTCCAACATGTGCTAAAGGTTCTGAGAAAGCTCGACGCTGCTGGACTGCAGCTCGACATCGACAAGTGCGAGTTCTTCAGACATGAGACCACATATCTTGGCGTGATTATTACGAACGAAGGCATCAAAATGGATCCAGCCAAGATCGAATGCGTGAAGAACTGGCCTACTCCCGCCAACGTTACCGATATTTTGTCGTTCACGGGGTTTGCCAACTTCTATCGGCGGTTCATCAAAGACTTTAGCAAGATCTGTTTGCCCATGACCAAACTCACGCGCAAGAACGTACCATGGGAATGGTCAGAGTCGTGCCAACGAGCATTCGACGCGCTGAAACAGGCATTCATCGACGCCCCTACACTGAAGCACTTCTATCCAGGAAGAGAAACGATTCTCGAAACAGATGCCTCGGATTACGTGACCGCAGCAGTCCTTTCTCAACGAGATGAGAATGGCGTACTTCATCCGATCGCATACATGTCCAAGAAGATGGATCCGCAACAGTGCAATTACGACATCTATGACAAGGAGCTTTTGGCGATCGTACAAGCTTTCGAAGAATGGCGCCCGGAGCTAACCGTCAACGAGTACGGCACTGACGACTACGAGAATCTGCCAGACCCCGACTCTGCAGAGGACAAGCCTACTCTCGTGTATTCTGATCACAAGAACCTTGAATGGTTCATGAGTACGAAACAGCTTAACCGAAGGCAAGCTAGGTGGGCCGAGTTCCTGTCCCAATTCTTCTTCAAGATAGTGTACCGACCAGGCGTACAAGGCACGAAGCCGGACAGTCTCACACGGCGCTCACAGGACCTTCCTGTGCCTGGCGATCTTACTGATCCGCGCAATCAGCAACAACATCAGATATTGCTTGGGCCAGACCGGGTTCTGAATCTGTCCTCCACGAGAGTCCTTAGCGCCTCCGCCAACGACGTCGTGACTCCGCTCACCACCGCCATCCGAGAATTGTATGCGCAGCCAGAAGCAGAGGAGGCCGTCCAACAACTGGAACGCGATGAGCCATGCACGCTGCTACGAAAACATCGTATCGACGACCGTCATGCAGTGCCAGTTGGGGGAATGATATACATCAAGAACATCTATGGCGGATACAGCCTGTTCGTTCCACCAGAGTCAGAAGATGCCCTTGATGAAGGAGAAGTGCCGGTGCGCACTCGCATCGTGCAAGCTTTCCATGACCATGCCGCAGCGGGCCACATGGGAGATGAAAAGACTTACGAACTCGTTGCTCGCAATTATACTTGGCCAGGCATGGCTCGTTTTGTCAAGAAATACGTCCGAGCTTGTCGCACTTGCCACACGAACAAGAGCACCAACATCCAGTACCCTGGACTGTTGAAGCCGTTGCCTGTACCATTCGGCGCATGGGAAGACATTGCTGTCGACTTCGTCGTCAAACTGCCGGAGGGGAAGAGTGCGGTGGATGGACGAACATACGAGAACATCATGACGGTCACATGCCGCCTTACCAAGGAAAGACACATCATTCCTGTCCTCTCGATGACCGCCGAACATTGTGCCTTGGTGTTCTTGAAGTACGTGTTCAGCAGACATGGGCTTCCCAAGTCCATCGTCTCAGATCGCGGCACGCAATGGGTATCGGCCTTTTGGCGAAGGATCTGTGCCCTCCTAGGCATCAACCAGAAGCTCTCATCTTCATATCACCCGGAGACGGACGGCCAGTCGGAGAACACGAACAAGGTGATGGAACAGTACCTCCGCATGTTCGTCAATTACGCTCAGGATGACTGGCCGGATTGGGCCCCGTTGGCCGAGTTTACTGCTAACAACGCCGTATCAGCTACAACAGGGGTATCACCGTTCTACGCCAACACAGGACGTAACCCACGCTTTTCCGAGCTCCACCTCGAGCTCCCAATGCCACTTATGCCACACAGGCAACGACTCGACGCGGAGTCAGCAGACAGGTTCGCAAGAAAGATGCATGACATGCAGGAGTTCCTACGACAGCAAATGGCCCTCGCCCAAGCCGTCCAAGCCGAATACGCAAACCAAAACCGTACACCAGCACCACGATACGTCGAAGGTAACGAGGTATGGGTGAGCACCGAGAACTGGGAGATGGAGAGACCGTCTAGGAAGTTGGACGTGAAGTGGTCAGGTCCGCACGTGATCACGGAGGTGCTGCCGGGGAACACCTATAAAGTGGAGCTGCCGCCCACTATGAATATTGACAACCGCTTCCACTCACACCTTCTAGCACCGGTTCATCCTCCAGTCGAAGGGCAAGTACAACCTGCGCCTCCACCGATACGAATCGTGGACGACGAACAACACGAAACCAACCCAGCCGAGCCCGACTTTTGGGAAGTGGAGGAGGTGTTGGATTGCAAGAAGAGATGGCCGAGAGGAAGAACACCTAGAGGTGGTGTGAAAGAGCCATATTATGAGTACTTGGTGAAGTACGTTGGATACCTAGAACCATCCTATGAAGCTGCGGGCCAGGTCATTGAGACAGCCGCCGCCTCTGTCGCCGACTTTCACCATAACCATCCTCGAGCAACCAGACCACCTGGTTTTCAACCTCCTGCAGACTGGGTTGCCAATGAGGATGCCACGGGCATGCGACTGGCGCGTGACTCAGCACTCAATGCAGCAGCGATGGCTCTGATGCCGGTGGGACCTGGACTCAGGACTTGTGAGAAAGAGAGCGATACGCGTCGCGATGACGATCTTTCTCGACAAACAGACCAAGTAACAGGAGTGGATCTGCTGATTGGCGCGAGTCATGACGACAGTGAAGCTGATGCGCATCAGATCGCAGTGTGTAGCCGCCTAGATGGCGCGAGTCACTACGGCACAGGGTACCTGTGTGAAGAGCTGGGTACACACACCGAGAAAGACACCGTCCGGACAGTAGCTGAGGCTGCTGCGCCGTGTCGCCGCGAAAGTCTGCCTGCGTTACGTAGCGTCATAGATGGTTACGCGGAGGACGAGGAAGTCGACACTGTGACGGATGATGAGTTGATAGACGACGAGAAGTTCGCGAAGGCAATGATGGATACGATGGATAGGAGAGGACAGAGTGCTCCGGAGCGCACTCTCAGAGGGGGGGGTAGTGTCACCGTACCGGCGCCCATTCACCTCGATCCGCGCGCACGTGCGTGGGCACCACAAGCGCGCCGCTGACTAAGCCGCTGACTAATTGGCTTGGCGCTCCCTTAAGTATCTCGCGCTCTCCGCGCCTCTCTTAGATAGCTATCTATTCGACTTGTACCTTATCCGACCACGTGCTTGCACCTGCTTGTGACAGTCCCTTTTATCTCTCGTAATCCTATAATGCGAGACCCTATAACACCGCGGCATACGAGGCTAAAAGTAGAAGGTCCTAACGACGTCTAGTTAATCGATGCCTTTCTAAAATACGAGCGCTTTAAGATATAGATCTACGCTTATATTAACGTCTACTCTCGGCGGGTTATCTAGTACTACATAGGGCCTATAGCGAAGACGAAGTTCTCTATATTTGCTTAATACGTTAGAGTAATACATTACGGTAGTAGGGTGCTAAATTGCGTACGATCTAATTAGGGCGTTAAGACGCCTATACTAGCCGATACCTATCTACGAGTCCGAGAGCGACTCGCTAGTAATCTACTTACGTTTGATAAGGCCTTCTAGTATACCTTAAGCAAGGGCAATTAAACTATCGAACACTAGTAGGGCGAGGGTACTAAGGCTACATTTAATCGCTAGAGAGACCTCTTTAATTAGTATATTACAATAGGACTCTTTAAGGAAGCATTAGCCGTAGATAGGATAGCATTCGCTACTATCTATATTCTAATCCTTCGAAGTGTTATATTATCGTTCGTTAACGAGTAGAACCGCTATCGTATCCGTCGTTATAACCTAGAATCGTATATAAACGGTATACCGGATATCCTATATAACTACCTAGAGTTAAAAGGAGCACGACTATATAGGCATCTACTTAACCCTAAGGACGAGGAGCTTCGCTAGTAGAAGGAGCGAGTCGATTAGTACGGTACGTTAATCCGGGGTGTCTATAGTAGCGAGTCTAGCGCTACTGTAGCTACGAGTCCTAGCTTAGCTAAGGGAGGACTCGCTATAGCTTAAGTACGGACTCGCTATAGCTTAAGTGCGGACTCGCTATAGCTTAAGTGCGGACTCGCTATAGCTTAAGTGCGGACTCGCTATAGCTTAAGTGCGGACTCGCTACTACTTCTACTTAACCGAGTCTATAAATCCTATAGCTAATACCTTATAGACCTTACTATATACTTACCGCCTCTAACGCTAGAGTAGGTTAATGAGAAGCTTACTGCTACTAGCTATCTATTAACACTAGACGGTAGCGAGGCCGGCCCTAGCCTAGGCCCTAAGAAATTGCATGTCTACGCCTATTAGTATCTACGAAACGAGACTACGCAATATCTCCGAGGTAGAGGGGGACTCGCTAAGTATATACCGCCTACTCGCCTTAACGGATTAGAGCTAACGGAACGAATAATAGACTTGTTCGCTTAAGCCGGTAAGCTATTATAGGTTATATAGTAACGAGTCTACGTCCTACGTCCTTTTTCCTACGAGTCTTTTCCTACGAGTCTTTTCCTACTACTTCTAACATTATGTTAGCTCTAACTTAGGACGATCTTTATATACACAAGTTAGTAAAGACTTCTCTAGTTTATAGCGAGGTCTACGGCTATCTACTAAGGTGTAGTAAATGTAGTATACCTAACCTAGCCTTTATCGAGCCTAGCGAGTCCGTAACGAGTCCGCCTTTACCCTTATCGCCGATTCCTAGTACCGAGACCCCTTCGAAACCGAACGGCACTACTGGATACGGTCTTTATACATTACTCGTAGCGAGTAGCTATAGTTGGACTAATGAGGTACTCGCTCGTAATAAGTAGACTTATGTTCGCTAGCTTAGTAATGCTAGAATTGACCCGTTATCGAGCGCTACTTAGGGCCTACGGACTAGTGTTATTAAGGCTCGTAGCATAAGTGTTCCTATCTCGTTAGTCTAGGGCAAAGCCGAAAAGCTATCTTAACCGCCTAGGGGACCTAGCCTAATAATATCCGTTAAGCTATATAAGGTGCCGTTTACTATTAAACGTAAGGGGGACCTTAAGACATAGGAGTATTAGCCGCATAAGCTCCTTACCGCGTAGTAAATTACCGGACGATAGACTTGCTACGAGTCGTCTTTAGCTAAAGTAGTAGATACGATAACCTAGCTTTATAACCTCGTCTTTTAAGAAGGCGCGGATAAGCTAGGCCTATAGCTTTGTTATTGTCTCGTTCCAGGGCTAGTCTCAAAAGAGAGATAAGTCAAGTCACGTGGCGGTATTATTCTTTGGAGAGGCTGAAGCAAGCTGAGCGAAGATGAATGATAGGAATAAGAGTTGTATTCCAATCAGTGAGATAGTAACATGAGTTGAACGCATCAGAACCATAAGGGTTTCTAGCGTTCCTAAATACAAAGGAGGTTCGTATGCCATCCGGTGTTAGATGTCCGTCTGTCCACTCGACCGGTCGTCTGGTCGTGTGGTCGTGTACGTCCATACGCTACTTCTGCGGTCGTGTTCGACCATGCACTAAGCGCGCGGTCGTGCACGTGACCCGGACGTGGGGTCCCTTTCTCTTCCTAGCGATTGGTTCGTGTCTTCTGATTCTTCCTCCCCATGCCCGCGCTACTCAAGCAGCTGGTAGGGGAACACCCGCCCCCAGCGAAGCAGGAAGCATCCGCCGTGCGCCACCACAACAGACTACCACCACGAAGGACGATGAGTCTGATGACGATGACGAGCCTACCCCAAGGAAGAACGACGTTAAGGCTGCTAAGCCAGACCTCTTCCACGGAGACAGAGCCAAGTTCGACGACTGGATCAATCAGATGGATATGTACCTCATGTTCAACCCAGTCGATGCCGATAAAAGGACTATCTTCGCCATCACGTACCTTCGCGGAAGTGCGCAGAACTGGATCAAACCTTACCTTAAGGAATACCTTGAAGGTATGGGACGATTAGACCCCACTGGAATGTTCAGGAGCTACACCCTTTTCAAAGAGAAGATGAAGTCAATCTTTGGAACCTCGAACGAAGTCCAACAGGCCATACGAATTATTCAACACCTAAAGCAGAAGACGTCTACTTCAGAGTATGCCGCCAAATTCGAAGAATACGGACAAATCACCGGATGGGACCAGACGGCGTTAATGACTATGTTCCGACGTGGACTCAAAGACTCCGTCAAGGACGAGTTAATGAGACACGGGGGACGGATCACCAACCTCGAAGAGCTAATGAAGGCGTCGATCAACATCGATGACCAGCTCTGGGAACGACACCAGGAGAAGAAATACGACTCCAAAGTAGGAGGAATAGCAGGATATGCTCCGGACCGCAGACCCTTAGGAGGATACGTTGCGAAGGGAGAATTCTCACGACAAAGCCAACCCTACTATGGACCACAGCCAATGGAACTGGACGTTACCCAACGAGGACGGAGGATCGTTAAGAGTAGGGGCCACGGAAAGCCCTTCAAAGGAAAAGGAAAACTCACATGTTATGCCTGTGGCAAGGAAGGCCACATGGCGCGGGATTGCCGCGGTAAAAATATGGTGCGCCGCGAGCAGTTCAATATGATGCAACCCCGAACTAGTAAATCTGAGAGCAGCGTTGGATCTCGGGGAGATACCGACTATACTCGGAGAGTGGAGGAGAGAGCTAGCAACAGAAGCACGACGCCTCTCCTGGACCCCTCAGAAGGACGAGGAGGATACCATGGGCAGCAAATGGTGGTCATTCCATTTGATGCGAAGAACCAACCACGACAGTTCAACATGATGACACGAAGAGTCGACTACGAGACCGAATCCGAGTCTCGAAATGGTCATGGAAGCCTTCATTGGCGATTCTGTTACCAAGACTCGTGTCAAATCCACTACGCCGCGAAGTCAGGCGCAGGGTATTGGCCTCAGCAACCACGAGGAACCCTGGGAGCGACGCATAGGCAAGACGCCACGCTCAGAGAAGTGGACATCGATGAATCCTACTTCAACGAAGATGGAAGCGATAAAGAAAATCAGGACCCAGGATGGAACGGATCATGGTCACCAGAACCACAGGAAGAAAGTCAAGAAACCACCGGGCTAGATACCATCGAGGAAGAACAGGATCCGGAAGAATCAAGCGAAGAAGATTCCTCCGAAGGAGAAGAGAGCGACACTGACGACGACAACGAACAACTTACCTTCACGGTAGATGCACCCAAGAGACTATACGACATGATCATCTACCTACAAAGAAGGCACGAGGAATTCCTACCTAAGATAGGTGGACGAAGGAGGCTACATTCCATTGAGTTTGACAAGACACTCGACACCCTACGAGGCATGGCCTGGGGATACCCACTCATGGAAACAACCGAGAATCTAGCAACCACCGTTACAGAACGACCACCGATAGGAAGCCGAATAACAGGAACCGGATATCTCACACCGTCAGGAACATTCGTATCGAATGAATTACGCAACATAGTGCAACACGCACGCGCACTCTACTCAGAAACGCAGAAGATCCAGGAACGCAACAGACTACAAGTGTGGACACAGGGCAACGGGCTACAGGTTCTAGCCGAAGCCTCTAGGCACGAAGCACAGCGAACCACATACCATTCGGGAAAAGGATCAGCTCCCCAGGAATGAGCGACCGGAGGGAGTTATGCAATACTCAGGCTCACGCATCGACATCAAACACAGTTTTCCAGACACAAGCGATCGTCAACGGACACAAGACCAGTGTCATGATCGACTCAGGAGCAGCGGGGAATTTTATCTCTGAGTCTTTCACAAGAAGAAACGGGTTAGCTACCCTGAAGAAGAAATGGGGTTACGAGTTGATCGCGGTAAACGGATCATCGTTACCTAGCGTGGAATGGGAGACGACACCATTGCCACTGGCTATCCAACAGCACCACGAGAATATTACCTTGGATGTCACTGATATGGCCAGTCATGACATAGTATTAGGTATGCCTTGGTTGAGAAAGCACAATCCAGTAATCGACTGGAGAAGAGGAGTACTCACATTTAGGGAATGCGATTGCGTTGTCGACATTCAGCCTGCGCAGTGGCAGCGTTCACTGGCAGATGAGGCAAGGAAACAGCTAAACGAGATACAGCTTGCGCCGAACAGAAGGACAGAAGAACCACCTTCGACCGGGACAGACACTGGCGTGGGGCCGCCGGGTCACGAAGTCACTGGAAGTGATGGAAGTAACGCACCATCGAAGAATACTAACATCTCAGAGTTGAGTATTCCCAAGGAGTATCGCAAGTGGTCGCGACTCTTTGAAGAGGAGAGAGGAAAAACCGCCTTACCTAAGCACCGCCCATGGGATCATAAGATCAACATTCAGCCAGGGAAAGAGCCTCCATGGGGACCCCTATATCAAATGTCTGAGAAAGAGCTACAGACCCTACGAGAATGGCTGAAGGAGAAGCTAGCCAAAGGATGGATAAGAAGATCCACCTCAAGTGCAGGAACTCCATGCATGTTCGTTCCAAAAGCAAACGGGAAGTTACGACTCGTACAAGACTACAGGAAGTTAAACGAGATCACGATCAAGAACCGATACCCGCTACCCAACATCGAAGAAGCACAAGACAGATTAACCGGATCAGACTGGTACACGAAGATTGACCTACGAGATGCCTTCTACGCTATACGAATGGCGGAAGGAGAAGAATGGAAGACCGCTTTCAGGACAAGATACGGACTTTACGAATTCTTGGTTATGCCAATGGGATTGACCAACGCACCCGCATCCTGCCAGGACCTTGTTAACGAAACACTTAGAGACCTACTCGACGTATGCGTTATCGCCTACATGGACGACATACTAGTCTACACAAAAGGATCCCTACAGGAACACATAAAACAAGTCCAGGACGTCTTCGAACGACTCACGCAATCAGGATTTAAGACGGCACCCGAGAAATGCGAATTCCATAAGAAAGAAGTCAAATTCTTAGGCTTCATCATCAGCACTACAGGGATAACGATCGACCCTGCGAAGACACAGTCAATTAGAGAGTGGCCAGAACCAAAAACAGTCAAGGACGTACAATCATTCCTTGGACTAGCGAACTACAACCGGAAATTCATCAAGGATTACGCAAAAATAGCAGCACCAATGACGATGCTTACAAGAAAGGACGTCACTTGGAAATGGGGAAAGGAACAGATTGAAGCATTTAAGAAACTCAAGGAACAATGCGCTTCAGCCCCTACGCTTCGACTATTCGATGGTAGCAAGGAAGTCCACATCGAGACCGATGCGTCTGATATGGCAATAGGCGCATGTCTAACACAGACACACGATGGGCAGAGACACCCAGTAGCCTATTACTCCCGGAAAATGACCACAGCGGAACAGAACTACGACATCCATGATAAAGAGCTTCTAGCCATTGTTGCTGCTATGCAACATTGGAGAGTATATGTCGAGGGCCCACCGAAGTTAACGATTCTTTCTGACCACAAGAATCTTACGTACTTTACGACGACGAAAGAACTTACTCGAAGGCAAGCCCGCTGGTCGGAGCTGCTGGGACAGTATAAGTTCGGAATTAAATATACTCCAGGACGAGAGAATGGCCGCGCCGACGCGCTGAGCCGAAGAAGCGACTACATGGAAGGAAAAGAACCAGTGCAACATAAGATATTAAAGACAAACCCCGACGGAAGTCTTAGTGCCAACACAAGAGAATTCAATAACATCGTACGGATACTAGGCGACAGGGACGAACAATTCCCTATATCGCAAGGAAAATACCAAGTACCTAAGGATCGAGAAGAAGAATGCATACGACAACATCACGACGGACCAAATTACGGACACCCCGGAACTTCAAAAACAATGGACCTAATACAACGCAGTTTCTCATTCCCACAGATGAGACTTAAGGTGTCACGCTATATTAAACAATGCGTACACTGCCAACGAAACAAGACTGCGAGACATGCAAAATACGGTCACCTACAGTTCAGGACACCACCGACAAAACCATGGGACGAAGTCACAATGGACTTTATTACGAAACTCCCACCGTCAAAGGATCAAGTTACGAAACAACCATACGACATGATACTAGTCATGGTTGATAGACTTACGAAATACGCACACTTCATTCCTGCATCGGAAACGTACAATGCAGAGCAGCTCGGATACCTTGTACTGGACAGACTTATCCGATACCACGGATTCCCCCAAGTATTTATAACGGACAGAGACAAGCTATTCACATCAAACTACTGGAAGACGCTTATGGGAACGATCGGAATTAAACACAAGCTGTCAACAGCATATCATCCGGAGACAGACGGACAAACCGAAAGGATGAATCAAACGCTGGAACAATACCTACGACACTACATCAACTATGCACAAGACAACTGGGTTTCATTACTGCCAATGGCGCAGATTGCACTGAACAACCACAAATCGGAGACAACTTCAACGACGCCATTTTATGCGAACTTTGGTAAAGATCCTAACCTATTTGGAACACCTGGATCCCATCCACAAGCCGAGAGAGCAATCGTGACGACGGATACTCTTAAGGAAGTGCACAAAGAAACACGCAAGGCGATCGAAGATGCACAACGAAAACTGTCTCAACAACGGCAGGACACGAGAAAAATGGCACCTCTGCTAAAAGAGGGGGATAAGGTCTATCTCCTCACAAAAAACTTGAGAACAAGAAGACAGACCAAGAAACTGGATCACGTCAAGGTCGGACCATTTTTAATCGACAAAGTCGTAGGACCAGTTAACTATCGACTACGACTACCACCTGACGCAAAAATCCACCCAGTCTTCCATATCTCCAAGTTGGAACCCGCAGACGCCGAAACACCCTGCCAGGAGAGCTTCCATTTCGAACCGGAAGCAGAAAACGAATTCGAAGTCGAAAGAATCCTAGATAAGAAAGGTCAGCGATACCTTGTCAAATGGAAAGGATACGACGAATCAGAAAATACCTGGGAACCAAAACAAAACCTACGAAACTGTCAGCAAAAGATCCAGGAATACTACAAGACCAAAAAACGGCCAGCCTACTAGTCACCGATTGGCGACCAGTCGGCTGGAAGCAGCCAGAGTAGGAATCGAACCTACGACCTCAAGAGTGTAGACAGCTTGCGCTCTACCACTAAGCTACATGACCAGGTTTAATAAGGGAAACGGAGAACTTACACGAACATATCTCCTATGAGAAACCAAACACCTATCCACCAGAAGGACCAGCGCTCGAAGAAGCTGCTGCGGCGTCCTCAAGGGTCGGATATGACCAGAGGGCATCATCCGGAATCATCGAAAGGTCCTCCCAGGAAGGAATCGACATCTGGAAAACCCCCTCTAGCTCTTCGGGGCTACCTTCAGGAACGAGAAGACAGGACGAAGGCGCGGAAAAGGCATCGACACCCACGCTCGGCAAACTGCGAAGATCCTCGAAATCCTTCGCTATCGCCTTTTCCTCCCTGTCCTCAGCAACGCGCAGTTGTTTCCTAAGACGATGCACCTTTGACATCGCCTCTGTCACCTTCTCTTCAGCCTCATCAAGCTCTCGCTTCAGCTTTCGACGCTGGTTGCGAAGCCGCTCCCACTCAGTCCACGTGACAGTCACGTCACATTTGACACCCTTGCGAACGCACTCCGAACAGCACCCAAAGCGCACATCCACCACACAACGAGGACTCTTCTTTCCTTCAGGCACTCTGGCCTTTCGACAACCAGAACATGGGGATGGCATCTCGCGGCCCTCGGCTTCGATGCCTAGTGCTTGACGTTCGCGGCGCTCCTGACGTGTTAGCCGCTCGCCGCTCATGGTAAAAGATGGGAACTCACAGGAGAAGAAAGAAAACTCGAGGACGAGTTTCAGCAGGAAGGGGGATGGTGTTACGGTTCGGATGAAGGACGGTGCAGGACGTGGCATGGGGAGGAAGAATCAGAAGACACGAACCAATCGCTAGGAAGAGAAAGGGACCCCACGTCCGGGTCACGTGCACGACCGCGCGCTTAGTGCATGGTCGAACACGACCGCAGAAGTAGCGTATGGACGTACACGACCACACGACCAGACGACCGGTCGAGTGGACAGACGGACATCTAACACCGGATGGCATACGAACCTCCTTTGTATTTAGGAACGCTAGAAACCCTTATGGTTCTGATGCGTTCAACTCATGTTACTATCTCACTGATTGGAATACAACTCTTATTCCTATCATTCATCTTCGCTCAGCTTGCTTCAGCCTCTCCAAAGAATAATACCGCCACGTGACTTGACTTATCTCTCTTTTGAGACTAGCCCTGGAACGAGACAATAACAGGTAAGCGCGGATTAGGTGTACTATCGCTGTCGCTGTCGCTGTCGCTATCGTTATCGTTGTTCTAAGGCTAATATCGCTAAGTGAGTCGTCTATAGTTAGATTTGTATATGTCGATAAGTGTAGAGTCGAAGTGTAGAGTCGAAGAAATAGTAACAGCAGTAGAAGTTGATATACCCGCCGCCATAATGTGACAATAGCAAGTGAGGTAAGCTCCTCAATACTTACTGTCTGCTATTATTGAGGAGCCCAACTTACCTACGCAGTAGGAGGAAGCGACAATACCGCCGCGACTCGCTACGATTGTAGGCGACAATGGCGAGTCGCAGCAGTATTGTTGTGCGACAATAGCGAGTCGCAGCAGTTGGCGAGTCGCAGCAGTATTGTTAATGGTTGTTGAGGAAGAGCGAGTGCAGCGAGTGAGGATTTCGAATACGCGTATTTGCCGGTTTTGTAAGCCTAGGCCACCGCCTCAGGCTCCCGTCATGGTTTCTCCGAGATTAGAACTAGAACTAGAACTAGTCTAGCAGTGGAGCTTGCATGAGGTAGGAGACCTGGGAAACACACTCACACATCCACACACACACACACCTCTCCAATATCATCGCATCACACCATGATCGCATAGCAGAGATGTTGTTCGAAGAAGCAGACTCGGAGCTGCTGAAGACGTGGATCATTGAGAAAGGGCTGAAGGACGTGTCTGATGCCGACTCGGATGTGCTGGCAGAGTATGTGCTTGCGCTGGTCAAGACAGACGATCCGGAGCCTGTCGCAAAGGCGAACTGCGTCGAGAATTTGCGCGACTTTCTAGGCGAACGATCCGAGGCCCTCGTCGACGATGTCTTCAACGCGATAGCGACACGGGCTTTCGATCCCTCAGCGCCACAGCGATCCGCACCAGCACCGACACTGAATCAACCACGTAAGAGAGGATACAAAGACGGGCACCAAGACGAGCAGCAGACTGCCTACCAGAATTTCGACCGACCCGCGAAGCAGGCGAGACGAGGCGGCAGAGGCGGGCGACAGCAATATGGCGGTGCTCCAGCATGGCAACAACAGTCGCAACAGCAGACCTTCCCGCAAATGCCTCCACTTCCACCCGGGGTGCCGCAGTTCGACATGAACGACCCGCTCGGCTCACTGATGGCCATGTCGCAAGCCATGGGTCTGCCCGTGCCAGCCAGGTCAGCCTTCACTCGTCTGGGACAGAACGGCAACGGCAACGGCAACGGCAACGGCTTCGGTGCAGCATCAGGGAAACGCTGCAGAGACTACGACAACAAGGGCTACTGCTCCCGCGGCGCGCAATGTCCTTACGAACACGGCGATAATGCGCTCGTTGTTCCTGGGCATGAAGAGTACGATCCTGTCTTGTCCAACGTGCAGCCGACGCGAACGGGCGTGGTTGACACTTCGCTTGGCGGACGAGGACGTGCTGGACACCGAGGCAGAGGTCGCGGAGGCAACCATCGCGGTGCCGCCAATCGTGCTGACTTCTCCCACCAAGGCCCGATTCGCGATCGATCGATGAGCACCATCGTGGTCGAACAGATACCCGAGGACAAGTTCGACGAGCAGACTGTCCGTGACTTCTTCAACAAATACGGCACTATCGAACAAGTGACACTACAGCCCTACAAGCGCCTGGCTATAGTCCGCTACTCCGATCACAACGCCGCGCAAGCAGCATATGACAGTCCCAAGTGTGTATTCGACAACAGATTCGTAAAGGTGTACTGGTACAAGCCGGACAGCTTGCCGAGATCACCCCGCGGGCATACTGCGCCTTCCGCTACGACGAGGAACGGAGGAGATGCGGATATGCAAGAAGAGGAGCCGCAGATCGATCTTGAAGAGCTCACGAAGAAACAAGAGGAGGCCCAGCGACGGCATGAAGAGCGGAGGAAGCAACGAGAGGAAGCAGAACAGCAGAGAAACGATCTTGCGGCAAAGCAGAAAGCAGACGAGAAAGAGAAGAAGATGCTGGCTGAGATGCTGGCTAAGAAGACGAAGAAAGCACCACAGAGGGAAGCGAACGGCACAAGCGCGCCTGGCGACATGAACGAGGCCGAGAAATTGCTCGCGAAACTTGAAGCCGAAGCGAAGGGACTCGGCATTGACCCCGAGGCGGCCTACAACGAGTCTCCTAGCGCCCCTTACCCATACCGCGGCCGAGGTGGCTTTCGAGGTCGGTATAGAGGACGAGGATGGTCCAATCCGGGCTTTCGAGGCGGCTGGCACGGCAAGAGAGGCGGCGCTGTCAAGCGACTAGATAATCGGCCGAAATCCGTTCTGGTGGTCTTCAGAGATGGCACGTTCGAGGAACACGAGGAAGCTCTGCGTCAATGGATCCTGTTCAATGGGTCGGGAACCCACGACTTGAGCAGGCATCCTAGTCGGTCCGATGCGGTCGTTGTTACATGCACCGAGCGCTACATTGCCGAGAACTTCATGGCCATGGCTTCAATGGCCGACTTTCAGCTTGCTGGTAAGGTAGACTTGTCGTGGTACAAGCCGGAGGCCACAAAGAGCACACAACCTGAGGAGATCGAGGTCGATGCTACAGCTAGTAGTGACGACGTGCCTGTCGCGGAGGAGCGCGTTGACATGAGGGATGATTTTGACATTGCCGATGACGATAGATTCTAAGCGCCGGAGCTGTGGACACCACTCCATGAGTCCAAGAACAATACCATCGCGCCGCACAACGGCATACCGCCTAGAGGAAAACCGGATGTGATCTTCGACTATTTTGCTGCAGCGAGGTAGCTCCGCGGGCGCAGCCACTCTTGGCTTTCGACATCGCGAGCCTTTCAGCCACTTCCGACCAAATGACTTCCAAGACATGCATGAGACCATTCAAGCTCTGAGATGGCTGTACAACAGATCAGCTAAGGCACGAAGGATCCTCTTGTACAACTGAACAGGTATGTTATATAGAACCACGAGAGGGAAGATCAAAAGGTTGGTGACCTCTCCCATCGTTTCTTTGATCCTCATCGTCTCGCCACGTCACCTCATCGTACACTTTGCATCGAATTCATCGCAGCAAGACAACGTTCGTCCACGAATATGTCACAACTAAACTCTGCCTTAACCGCCAACGCGCACAAGAACAGACAGCTCCTCTCCGAACTCGCAGCAACCGATTACGCCTCTCCGTCTCTGAAGCAAAACATGGACTTCATCAATGATCTGAAACGCCAAATCGCCAGCACAGACAAAGAGCTCACGCACCTCCACGCTATTACTGAAGATGAGCGAAAGGTATGTTCAGTCTCTAACACCCCAAAGACCAAGCCACCCCGCCACGACAGAGCCCAAAGTGACCTCGACACCCTCTACAACTCCATGTTCTCAGGCCCGACCCCTGACGTCCCCGGCGAGGATCAACTCGAAGAAGCCGTGAAGCAAAACCGTGCCCATTTCCATCAAGTTCAGACGCAAATTAGTCACGATAAACAAGCGCTCAATGCGCTGATGTGTGCGGAGACGAGTCTGGTCGCGGCGCATCAGAACATTCAGAGTGCGTTGAGTCATTCGAAGCGGGATATGTATGGTGGTGGTGGGTTTGTTGACATGATGGAGCGAGATGCGCTCGCTTCTGCACAGAATAATGTCCATGGTGCGATTCGGCATTTGGAAGAGGCACGGAGGAGGCAGCCGCAGATCTAACCCCTTGCTGACATTAACATCGATATGGGACACTTTTTCAGCGACGTCATGTTCGATAATATCTTCACAGACATGGTTCGTATTAAATTTCGAAAATCACTAACTCGAGCATTGCTCATGCTTTTCTGCTTTGTAGGCACAACACGAGAGGATCCAGAGGAGTGAGATGGAGATGAGGAATGCCTTGCAGCAGTTGAAAGTGCAGATGGGGGAGCAGCAGGGAAGACTGAGGGCTAAAGAGGCGGAGTTGAGACAGGCTGGAAGCAGTTTGGAGGAGGCGAGGAAGGAGTTGCAGAGGATTCGGGCGGAGGCTTTTGGGAGGGTTGCTGCTGTTGGTGGCGGTGTGGTGAATGAAGCGCCGCCTGCGTATAGCTGAAGTGACATCTAAGAATGAGATGTATGGTCGCGACTCGATCAATCTGAGCAGCTTGCGGAAGTAGTTGGTAGCTGGTATGGGATGTCAAACCATTCACTTGACTTATGGATCCACGCACGTGCTGAAGCACGGATGAATAACACATATTCACCACCCGTCCCATACTCATCACAACCTTTTCGACTAACGCGCTATACCTCACAACACGCAGAACACGTCGGAGCTTCACAATGGCATCAACGCCGTCACCATGGCAAAACAACAGCCGACCAACACTCCCACCAACACCCATCCACCACCACCAACCTCCAACCTCGACAAGCTCACAAATTCCCTCTCAAACCTCAGCATCATCCCGTCCAAGACCTCCAATATCGCCAGCATCAGCAATACCATCTCCACCCTCACCATCACCAGTGACGCACCAAGACACGATGTCTACATCATCCTGAACGAAGTCAACCCAACTTCACTACGCTCCGTGGAAAATGTCATCGACCTCTCTGCACTCTTGGAGAACCTGTACGACCAACAACTGGGCTTGGACAGAGGGGAGGAACTGCAGCTGGACGTGGTGCGCGATTTTATGGCGGCGGGGAAGTGCTGGGTCATTCTTGCATGAGCAGAGACGTGCGCTAGTTAGTAGCGAGGGGGATCGAGAGCTTTTGGGGATTTGGAAGGAGTTGATGAGAGTTTTGATTGGATGGGATGAAGTAGAGAGGGGTGGTGAGAGGTGAGAGATGATGCTACAGGACATCGGTTGGGGGAGTAAGGCCGAGAGGTGACCTGGTGGCGAGTGTGTGGAATTGAGATTTTGCCGGTATGATGCACTTGGCGGTCTTGTACACGTAAGTGACTGAGGGAATGGATTGATGTGAATCTTATGGGCTACGGCACAACCACATAGCACATTCAGCTACTCCCCAGGGGACATGTCTTTCTCTTTCCTTGTGAACACATGCTTTCGACAGCTACCAAGCGTTGCTCCATCCCCGCCAGTCACACAAAGCCAACCATGTTTCTTCAACAGCCCTCTGCCAACCAGATCAGCCATCCTCCCAAACACTATCCCCACTTCGACAGCCTTGCCGGTGCACTTGTCGACCTCGGTATCACGCCGACCGAAATCGAAAGTCTCGAGGAGGCCTTCTCCAACGAACTCTTCAACCAGACCAACAGAGTCTACAACGCGATGAGTCAAGTTGACCCTACTTCTCTCAGCTCCGTCGAGAGTGCTATCACGATCTACGAGGCCGTGAGCGTTGTCATGAACGATCTTCTAGATTTGGATAAAGAAGATCCCCAGCTGGACGTGGTGCGCGATTCGTTGGCGGCGACGAAGCGTCGTGTAATCCTGTGGGAGATGAGGAGGACTTTGGTGACGGGGGATAGACGGCTATGTTCGATCGGGAGGGATGAGTGAAAAGTGTGATTATAGGTGAGATGTGTCTTTCTGTCAAGTAGTGATGGTCAAGAGATGCTGCTGCGGAGTCCATCGGTTCGCAGAGCTCGATCACGGGGTGCTATACTTAGCCCTTCGAGAATGTTTGCTACTCGGTGGCACCGGGTCGAGGACGCTAATTGATGACGGCTGGTGACAGGTTACACTATGACCTGACGCAGTGGGTCACATGAACATCATGATGTTTTCTCTCGTACCGCCTTAGCAGCATTTGCGCGGTAGCTGAGCGTTCTGTATGTCTGTGAGGTTCTCTGACATTCCATTCATCTTCCCACATACTTTGCTTCTTCTGCCCAAAGCGATATCGATGGACTTTCTCGATCTGGATGAGCGAGCCTCGACCATGATGCCATATCACCAAAGAGGCATCTCTCCAGGGATGACAGACATGGCAGGTAGCCTGGGCACCCGACGGCCCTGGCTTGAGCGAAGACCTAGCGAACTGGAGTCTGCTCTGATATCAGTCCGGTAAGTCTCCGCATTTCATCACCCCTTTCATACTTCTAAAACTCACGGCTGCACCAGCGAAGACGCCCTGGCGAGCGTCCTTCCATCGTTCGCCCCGCTCGCCAGCCTCTACGAATCCAACACCTACGCCCTGATCGATCAACTAATCCAAGAGTCACCCGAGCTGCCGCCGCTCACAACCTGGAACCCACTTGACCCCATCGAGATCCGTGAGGTCTACGAGTGGATCCTCCGCGCCACGTCCCGTTGCTCATATGGCGAGGTAGACATGCTTCTGACCGAGGAACTCTTCCGTGAGCTCGACCGATCGTTCCTGGAAGATGCGGGTTCCGTCAGCCCTCGTGGGATTAGTATTGGCGGCCGATGCTTGTATCTTCGGAGCCAGAGGCTTTTCAGGACCTTGGCGGAAATCTCGCACCATACGAGGAGTGTGAGGATTGGACATGTCCTGGCGAGTTTCTTCTTGCAAAGAGGTGCAGAAATCGCGAGTGCGGATAGTTCGGATGCGTTGGGACAGTGGTGTTTTGCTGTGCTGCGTGCATCGATGAGAGAGGATGATAAGATCGAATGTCTTCGACAAGTCCTGCACGTGAGGTCAGATTTACCAAGGAGACTATTAGGCCGCGGACACAAAGCGGAAGAAGTCAGCGCTGTGTTGCAGCGTATCTTGGGGTACTCCTCGTCGTTATCGCCTATGGGACGGCAAGGACTGGCTTCGTCCGCGTCAAGACTGAGGACATCGAATCGGCCGCTGGACATTGACATTGATCTCTCGCTGCATATTGGCAGTGGGAGAAATATCCCGACTGTACGTGAGACGTTGAACCCTCTGGATGATGGGATTCGAGTCAGAGGCATGGATGCGGTTGATGTGGAACGGGATCTCGCAAGAGATGGAAGGCGAATGCTGAATCTCACCCTTGGTCGTCGATGTGGCGATCGCAACGACAGACTTGGTGGTATTGATCGATTAGGTGGGGTGGACAGACTGGAAGGAGTTGGCAGACTCGACGGTATCGGTGGGGGCAGGATATGATCGAATCGGTGCGACGGGCATACCAGAATCGGCACTTCATCGTGTGCGTTTCGCCGAAGATCGAATTAGAAGTGGTGTTGGGAGCGACTACGTCTCCAACATCTAGAGACTTCAGCGTAATCAGTGTTCATGTGAGCGTCTTTGATAGCGATAGAAGTACGTGACAGGTCTTCATTGTAAACTGCAACAAGAGCAGAATCTATACTGCTCAATAGTTTGTTGATGATGGGATGACTGAGATGTCGAACGACTCTGCTTACTCACCCCCATAGCATCGGCCAAAACACACGCCGCGCCTCCGACATCCGTTTCACATTCCTCCCCGCACCACGCTCTCGACCACACCACCATCCATACCGCGTCACAAACCTACATTGCTTGGACACTTTCGACTCATCACACTCAACGACACAACTCACCTATAACTAGATGGACAGCCAATCATAATGTCCATCGCATCGGCCGAACAAGATCAGCTCACCTACTTTCGCCACTAGTTTCTGTTCGCCACTCCTCCTTTCAGGCACCTACAAGCCTACGTACGCTCGCCGCAGCCTATCAGAATGCTCTCGCCCTACTTTGCATGCACACGCGGCATCCTTACGCCTGCTTTGAGCTTCTATGGCATTCATCTTGCTTCGGTGTAATTCTAAGCCTCTGCTTTCGGAGCTTCGTACGGGATGGAAGGATGGTACGAATCCGCAACGTTGTCGTGGCTGCCTAGCCACAGTGTACCCATCGTCGATGAAGCTCCCTCTGTAGGGTTGCAAGGTAGGGCACATTCATGTATAAAGGCTGTGGCTGAAGCTGCGTGAGGTCCGGTCTTCTTTCTTTCATCATCGTTCACATGCCCAACTACATCATCCCCAACAACAGAACAACATTAACCATGCCTGGCTCAGTACGTTACTTCAATCAGACAGCTCCCTTCTGGGACTTCGTCGCGGATATGGAAGGTCGCAGCAATAACCGCGAAACCTTCGACAACGAAGAAGAACAACCACAGCACCCAGCCGCACCGTGGACGGAAGGATGGGCTGGCTTCCCATGGGGACCACTTCCACACCGCGGTCGTCGTCATGGACCACCGCATCATCATCATCATCATCATCATGGACCACCTCCACCACCAGGCGGCCCACCACCAGCTGAAGGCGAGCCTGAGACAGAGGCTGGTCCATCTGAACCCAGAGGTCCCCCACCAACATTCTCCGATAACGAAGACGGCGCACCCGAGGACCGTAGCTCCCATCACGGTCGCCACGGCCATGGTCCGCGTCATGGGCCTGGTGGTATGGGAGCACGAGGAGGCCGCGGCGGCTGCGGCAGGCGAGGAGGCTGGGGAGGTCGTGGCCACGGCCACTTCCATCCGTACGCCATGGGCGGAGCAGGTCCCTTCAGCGGCCTAGCGGAGCTTTTTGCATCTCAACTATTCGGTGACGACGACAAGAACGACAATAAAGACACCCAAGACTTCAAGCCTGAAGTCGATGTCTTCGACACGACCGAGGCTTTCGTTGTGCACATCAGTCTTCCAGGTGCGAAGAAGGAAGATGTTGGAGTAAATTGGGATGCGGAAAAGAGTGAGCTTAGCGTGGCTGGTGTGATCTATCGCCCTGGCGACGAGAAGTTGCTCAAGACCTTGGCTCTGGATGAGAGGAAGGTCGGTGTCTTTGAGAGGAAGGTGCGATTGGGGAGTCGCGCGAACCCAGCGCAGGTGGATGTTGAGGGGATTACGGCGAAGTTAGAGGATGGAATTCTGAGGGTTGAGGTGCCGAAGATGGAAGAGGGCTTTGTGGAGGTCAAGAAGGTGGACATCGAGTAAAGTGTGGACGAAGATGAATGAATTGATAAGATGGGATATCAAGAGGAGGAATGGGTAATGAGTAGAATAGCCAAGAGAAGAAAAAGACAAAAAGATCTGCTTACGCTTGAACATACACTATTTCAATACTGTCCATGTTGTCGTGATTTCCTCAAAGTGTGCATTATTGCCAATTGTCGATGTGTGGTCGTGACCAAGGCCGTGTGCCTTTGCCTGTGGCGAGTCAAGTCGACAAACCCGAGCATGCACGGCTAGTTCTTCATCTTTCGTACACAGGTCTCCACCAGCAGTGGCTCGTGCATTGCCCGCATGTGAGTTTCTGAAGCCTGTGCTTTTTGTTAAGCAAACCGCTCAGCTGTGTCGTTAGCTGAGGCTGCACACATATTGTGGAGACAGTGTGGAACCACAATTCCTTCGCGTTCTCGATCTCGTATCTTATATTATCCCAAGCGCTGTGGGGGCAACATCAATCCATTGCAATGCTCAACCGACGAGACCCGATCAATGCAGGAACTATCGTGTTACCCAAGCAGGAAGGTCCCGGAATGTATCCATAGCGGCTGAAGAGTTTTCAGTCGTACCAGCGCACTCAGCTGTCGCCAAGTCATTACACAGAGGGTCGAGCGGTCTCGAAGCGGCGGTTGGTACGGGGACACCACGGAGGAATTCAACGCCGACAAAGAACCTGGACGGTCAGTGGTATGTTGTCGGTCGTGGCCCAGGGCGTCGCAAGGTATAAAAGAGCTCTACTCGCCAGGCTGTCTGGATCATTCTCATCACAATAGCAAAGTCCCTACCATCAGTACAGCATATCTTCCCTCAACAGCTCCAGGAAACCCAAGCAACATCTCCCAACATGAAGACCACTGCGATGATGACCGCCGTCGTTGGCATCCTCTCTTTCGGCGTCCAGAACGTGGCGGCAGGCTGCTACGGAGGCGAGAACTGGCCAAACCAGGAGGAAGCTCGCAGCTTCGTCCAGAACGCCTGCTACAAAAACGGTGGGATGTTCACGGGCTGGTACGCTGCCCGACAGACCAAGTCCATGTGCCCACGAGCTTCGTCGAACAATATGGGTCTCCTTTTCGAGGTCCAGAACTTGAACGCCAACACGGGATTCGATCTCGGCGACGATGATTGCTACAATCGCCTGACCAATGAGATATTCGGTTGTGGTCAGGGTGGCGAGTCTACAGTCTCTGGATGGCGTTTTCGGTGAGTCTTTGAACTCTTTAAGTGCTTTGAGATCTTGCTGATGCTGCAGGTAGAGCCGATCCAGGGGCTTGCTAGATCTTCGGGTTAATGTGATGGTTGGATGGACGGCGTCGTAGCATGGAGTCTGTGCAAGATTAGTATGGTCAGATGGAAGGGAGTAGCACTTGCGTATGGGAACAGAACAAATACCAGCCTTGGCAATGAACACCATTACCTGATGCAAAGCTTGCTGCAGAACGCGTTATATTCCGGAGCACGAGATCTGATGATGGCCTGCGCTTTACGACAGAAGCCATATTGGCAAGCGTGGCTAGCAGTCCCAACATATGTCCGAGTGGCGTTCAAAGGTGAGACCAGTTCCACGCCTTACACGCCTTGTCTCGGGTCATGCTGCAAATTGTGGCGTTCAGTACCATAGCTAGGAGGTATGTTGGTATGTTCAGTGGCCAACTACTTCTGCAAAATCCTCAGCCACAGCATCGATGATGGAGACGGCCCATCATCTGCTGATCGAGCCTGATAGTGAATTCAAAGGTGCAGAACCTATCGCAGCCGACCCGGTCCTTGCAGTAGGCAATCAATGCATGAGGCGCACTAGCTCATCCGATGACTTGCAGCGCGTCTGCGACGAAGAGATGACCAAGCGGTCGTTCGAGTGGTGTGTTCCCACGCAGCTGAGAAGGTCAGCAATATGACACACTCACGGCTGATGCTAGGCAGATATCAATGACGATTGTTGTTGTGTCTGTGTGAAGGTTGGGATGATCGACAACTTGGACGTCGGGCGGGAAGATCCCTGCGTGGCGCCACGGCTTTAGTTCTAGCTGGAGCCTGCGGATCAATCCATGTTTATCCTTGGCAGCATTGTTTGTTGGTAGTTCGATCTTCCGAGACACGCTGTAGCCCAACCACCAAGAACTTTCTGTGTACGGACTCGAGACGGTCGTGACACGCAGCGAACTCCACGATCTTGTACTGTACCACGCACGCTGGTCGACTGCTCGTGCATCTCGAAGCTCGACCGCCGCGGACCGAAAGCAATATCCATGTCCGTCCGGAATCGCATAGCAACCGAACATCACCGCAGCTGAGAGCGGACCACGACGACATTCCGACGCGCATCTTCGCGAAAGCAATGCTGGCGGCATCACGGCGGCATACGCTGCATCATAGCACCAAAGCCCGACATACGAAGAACAGTTGCATAGCTGTATTTGTATAGTAGCCTGAGGGACAAGACGGCAGAGTCTCGGGAGAGGTTAGTATAAGCTCTGCTCTCCACGTAATGCGCCCAAAGATCGCCCACTTCAGCATATGAACGACTCTGTTTGTTTACCGCTACTCATGAAATGCCATGTTCGATGTGACGTCAGCCGGCGCGCAAGGTGCCGTTGGATCAGTATCTGACTTGCTTCTCAGCTTACCAGCACCCATGCCCTCACCAAAGTCGAAGAAGACGCCCGATAAACAGGTCGATCTCGGAGCGAAGCTAGCAAAGAAGAGGTCGCAAGACTTCAAGGATAAGATACAGGGATGGAACCAGGCGGGCGGAGGCATTGTTCATCAGCAAAGTGAAGTGGTCGTCATCGAAGAGCGCGAGCCGGAACCTCCGAAGTCAGGCAAGAAGAGCAAGCCCAAGGACGATGGCGTACAGATCGTAGTCGAGACAGATTCCACTGTCGCAGGTGCAGAAGTGTTGGTGGAGGAGACTAGGGACGTAACGCCAAACACCCCAAAGACTCCAGGAACGGCGGGCAAGACCACACAGAAGACGGCAGGCTCCAAGAAGACAGTCAGAGATGTGGATGTCATTCGAGGTGCGTGGGTGCGGCGGAAGAGCAAGCCTCAGCTCCCCGAGGCTCCTGCAGACGTCAAGCATGTGGGCGCGCCAAAGAAGCGTGTCGTCAGTGACGGTCACTGGCGTCGCGACAAGGTACCCAAGAAAGGAGACGTCTCTGCTGAGGAGGAAGAGGAGCAAAATCTGACGCCCAAGCCAATCATAATTCGAAAGAGTCATGTTAGTGTTGGTTTGCGAGTTCCTCCATCACACCAGGACTTTGCCGAGTCGGATCCAGAACCGGAACCCGTACTGAGAAGGCCATTGAGGCAGTCGCGATCGAGGTCAAGATCGAGGTCGCGAGAGGGTCGCCTTGCGACGCCAGACTACGAAACATCGGGCACGAAAGTCTACATCAAGCGGCGCAGGAGGCCAAGGCCTATTGCTACCTCCGAGAGCAGCTTCACCGCGCCATCATCAGTCGACAAGCCGAGTACTGCCACAGATATTACCACACCGAGCTCTTCGCCACCGAACAAGATGAACCGACCAGTCTCTGAGCCACGTCTACGCAAGAGCAAGAGTGGTGAAGATGCACCGCGACCAAAATCGGCCCATCAGTCAGCTCGCGATGCAGATGGTAGAAGAACTACCAGCGCAAGCAAGCGCGACAGTCCAGCTGACAGAGATACGCCAAGACGAAAGCCTTCGACTACGGCTGAAGCATTTGCAAGGAGGATCACAGAACCGTTGAGGAAAGCCACGCCTCCAGCGGCCGCTGTGATAGCACCTAAAGTCCATGGCAATCGAATTGAAGGCTGGTTGAACAACATGCCAGATCCTTTCACTGAATCCAGGCAATCTTCACTTACTCCAGAACCATTAGAGATCTCGAAGAAGAAGTCAAGGCGGCGCTTATCTTCTGAAGCCGGAGACTCTGCGAAGGAGGAAGCCCGCGGGAGTAGCGAGCGAAGAAGAGTCTCTCGGCAGGAGACCGCCTCGCGTGACACGAGCGGAAGACACTCCCAAGCTCCCGAGGACGACTTCATCTCGCCATCAAGTACACCTACACTGAAACGTCGTGGCGCTCGGCGTAAGTCTCTCTCGCCAGTCAAATGTCGAAGCAGTCGCGAATTCACGCCCACAGAGGGCGATGCTATCATGAGTGGTGGGCTTCCTGCAGCCTCCGCGAGTACATCAAGGACAACATCTGCAGCCACTCACAACGATCGCTACCGAATCCCAAGCGGTGCTAGACCATTGTCCACGATCCTATCTGTCGATACTGCTGCACCTCCCCGTAGAGGTCCATCGAAGCGCCATCGCCACGCGTACTCGGACGATGCAACATCGATAGCGAATGGAAGCACACTGTCCAGGGCTAGTGATGGTGACAGTCCGCAGAGGAAGAGCTCAGGTCTCAAACGAAGGACCACGAAGCATGACGATCTCATGTCGGTACTGTCCATGTCCAGGGATGACTCCCATCCCATAAAGCCTGCAAGAAGTGTCCGCGCAAGCCGAAGAGTTAGACCCACAGCCAAATCTGCTACGGTTGCGGATCTGATGAACGAACTGTCTGTCGATGAACTGAAATACCAGCGGGAATTGCGAACATTGGTCGAAGGTGTTATTCCAGTGCTCCTCCAACATGCTCTCTCTAGCGACGATCCTGCACCACGGTCTCGCGTGTTCAGTCGGCCTGCAAACGATACCACACCTATCGTGAACATGGGTGTTGCGCTTGAGAGACTCAAGAATACCCACAAGTGGATACCGATGCATGAGCCTGCGGAACTCCTGACATGGGCAGATGGTGCTTCGAAAGTGTATGCTGACTACCTCAGAGTCTGGCGTATGGGCTTTAAAGACATTGTTGTGAACTTGGCGCCCGCTGAAAGAGACGGCAAGAAAGATGGTGCTCCTGCCTGGGACGATGGTCTGCCCCGAGATGAGAATGGCGATCTCGTAGATGCCGCTGGAGAGCGCGTTGACGTCGCGCACTTATTGAAGCGACCTTTGGTCCGCATCAAGTATCTGGCGAAGATCTTGGCCGGCATCAGTCAGCTCCAACCATCGGCCAGTGCCGAGGATATGACAGCCAAGTACCAAAACCTCACACTGGACGCGAAGAGGAGAGTCAACGAGGAGCAGGCACGACTTGAGGACGAATCTGCCGCCAGCATTGATCCCACTCGTGCTCGGGACCCGCGCAGTCTAGCGCCAATCACTGGAGTGAGCATAGACCCGACGAGATCAGTCAGAGCGAGAGACTATTTCGACATGGACTTGGTGCATTCAAGTGGCCAGCAGCTCGGCTGTAAGATCGAAATCGTTTACAGAGACGATGCGCCGGATCGCGGAAAGGCCGGAGACCTGCTGTTCTGCGAGGTCTCCACATCTGGCAGATGGCTGCTCTTCCCACCAATACCGCATTCTCTTGTGTCTGCTCGTCAAGGTGATCGGCCAAGCGAGCTAGTGGTCATGATCCGCGGATTCTTGTCCAATGCGCGACAGTGGCGGGAAGTCCTGTCGCTGCGCACCGAAGACAATGCAACTGCTGCCGACTGGCTGCAGATGCTTGGCTCATCTCCAATGCCACCAAGATTGACCAGAAGGTCAAGCTACAACATGTTCAAGGAAGTTCGCCTGCCTACAGCAGACAAGAGGGAAGCGCCAATTCCCGAGTCAGCTGAAATGCCCGACAAATCCAAGGAACCATCTCCACGTGAGATCGAGGTGCCCATTGGAGAACGAGCCAAAGCGGCATCCAAAATCTGGGATGGCAGCGAAGTCAATAGTGTATGCGAGGACGATACGCCTACAAGAATACGACGGGCCAAGGCAAAGAGATATCATAGCACTATTGCTACCTCAGCCTCAGATGGCGTTCACCTCAGCGGCAAGGATGATGCCGATCAGCCTGCTTATTATTACGAAAGACCACATGCGCCCGAACAGGCGGCCAGACGCCCACTGTCTTGCTACTCCAGATCAAACTCAGAGTGGACGACATCGTCAATCACTACCGGGTCTGATGGCTACAGTGTGTGGCTACCACCATCAGATCGCGATAGGTACTCTGATGAGGAAAGCGTGGACGACGAGTCTGATCTCTCCCGGAAGCCAAGCAAACGTCCAAGTATGCACCGCAGAACATCGTCTGTGCCTTCTATGGATCTGCCTTCAATACCGAAGCTGCGCAAGACGAGCGAGTCGCGCCCGCCTCGAGCAGAAAGTCCTTCCTCGGATCGTGATGGCCTTCCTTCACAACAAAGAGCAGCAGCGGAGCGAGGTGCAGAGCCCTCGTCAGCACCAGCCAAACTGCAGAAGCGACGACTGTCCACGTCTGGACCTTCTCGAGCCACAGAGCCGGACAAGCCTCCACCTCCACCTCCACATCGCCCATTGTCATTCGGGTTGAAGTCGATGTCCTTCACTCCCGCATTCTTAAAGAAGAATCGTCGACCATCATCACCGCTGAAGCATGAATACGAGCCATCTACAGCATCCGACTCGCTCTCTGACAGTGACTATTCTGATTATGACGACGACGATTCTGTAACTTCAAAGTCCACAGTCGAAGAAGGAGGCACTATCGACGAAGCTGTTTCGACCGTTGGCGATCTCAAAGCGTTTCACGACTACAACACCAGAGGTATGGGTAAACGAACGTCTCCTCCGCCTGACTCGGTGCCGACTCTCCCTGGAACAAGTTTGGCGCCTTCGGAATCTGCTTCACAGGCTCCCTACAGGACTGTCCCTCCGACAGCTGCTGAACCCGCCAAGACTGTCGCCTCGATCTTCGCGTGGGCGGAACACGGGTCTTGGGACAGCCTACATCCTGAGGAGTGTCAGATATTTATCACGCCTGGTCTTATTGAAGCATTTGACTTGACGCAAGCCAACTCTGTATCTTTGGGCCCCAATGGCGGGAACTCAACTCCATCATCAAGGGGCATCAAGCCACTGGTCGCGCTTGAACTCACACCACTGGTGCCGCTCCGACGAGGAACTGCGGTTGATGTCTCTATTCGTTCGCCACCGACCTCAAACTCTCTCCTGAGGACGGGAGCCAACGTGATGTTCCGGTCCAGAAGCTCAGAAGAATGCGAGAAGCTGTACGGGCTGCTCAACCGAGCTCGCATTAACAATCCGACATACATCGCGCTGCAAAACGCGAGAGGACCGCAGAATCGAAGCAATTGGTCCGAGGTCATGGATCGCAGAAACAACCTGCGCACGACAGGCAAATCTTGGTGGAGCCTTGGATCAAAGAAGAGTAGCTCTTACCGCTCGAACGGGAGCCGACCTTTGTCGATTGCTGCCACAGAGTCCTCAGTCGGGACAATGAACAGTGCTTTCTCGGCTCTCCGTCGCTTTAGTGGAAGCAGCAGAATCTTCAACATCGCCAAGAGTACCATTACCTCCCGTGAAGGCACTCGAAGCACTCAAAGCGAGTCGCTCTCCTCCGGTACTGCTACGCCAGTCGTGCCCATTGATCCGAGCCTCGGCACGCCCGTTGGCATCACGAATGCGAAGATACGACTATACGTGAGGGAGACTGCAGGAAAGTGGCGTGATCTAGGATCTGCACGCCTGGCTGTCATGCTGCCTCCTCAACCGGATCCATCCAGACCTGCCGGTCCGAAGACAACAGGCTTGGAGAAACGGATCCTTGTCTATGGTAAGAGCAAAGGCGAGGTCCTTCTGGATGTCACTCTGGGCGAGACTGCGTTCGAGCGTATTGCCCGTACCGGCATCGCTGTCAGTGTCTACGAAGAGTCGGACCAAGTCGCTGCGGTGGGTGGCGTGGTAATGGCAAAGACGACTGTTTATATGATACAGATGAAATCGGTGAGTCTGACACTGCGGCCCCCTGATAAGCAAGATATACTAATCACATCATAGGAGCGCGACGCTGCATACACCTTTGGCCTGGTTGGCAAGCTTCGCTACTAATATCGCTTGTACAAAAGGATGCGTTGCTCTTGGCGGCACATGAACTCTTCGTTGAGATTAGCATGGCGTTTTGGTATTCCTTTGACTGATCTCGATGCATTGACCGCGATAGATTGGGATCGTGGCATTGAGCTCACACGACGAGCATAGAAACGATTCTTTTTTGTTGTAACGATACACCCACATACCTCCTCGACTAATGATACTACGTGATGCTTCAGCAGCCTTTGCTGTTCCTTTGTTGGCGACGACCTGAGCCTCTTCAGAACACACGTTTGATGACACGGGCGATACGAGAAGTAAGGAGTGCATGGGTCAAGTCGCGAACCATAAAATCTTAGGAAGGTTCTAGGTCCGAGAGTGAAGGAGATCGTACGGTCGATCGAATGCCAACCGCGTTAACCAAGTCCGGAAGGTCCGCAGTTGAGCCGGCGAAGGGTCTAGGCACGGCCACCCCGTCAACCCGTGACGATTTGACTACTGCCTCATCGCTGGTGACAAATTCCTAGCCGCCGAGCGCTTCGTCTCATCACAAAAACAGACGTCTTTGCTCAAAACAGGCTGTCGCGTAGCTGAACAGCTATGACGCTAGTATTGTACCAATTCATCCGAGGTGGCGGCGTCGCGCTATCCCTAGGTGACCGCCACAATGGCCGGTCTGTTCCGCGTTAAGTCGTCGTCGAATACCTTACCCAGAGAACCAGAGCGGCAAAGAACTGTATCAACAGCTCTCTGCGATGCTTGAGAAGGATATACACTTCGAGCGCTTATGCGTCGCTGCGCTCGGGACTCGATGTATGTAGCCTCGCATGTTTAACTCAGGCACAGACTCATGCCTCCAGAAGCGGAGATCCTGCAGTCATCTACGTGCGGCTCGATTTCCGGCTAAGGAGCGACGTCTGGGTCATGATCCAGGCTATAAGGCCAGTATTGGCCCCTGGATCTCCATATAGCGTGTGCGAATGATCTTAGTATCCATGATTGTTCACCTGCCGTGCATTATTGCCCGTAGCTAGGGCCACCGGCTGAAGTAGCTGCGCCTCTCTCGATGCAACCTGCTACTATGACGCGCATCTCTAAGAGGACGGCAGTACGTCTAGGTTCGACAGGCTGGGAAGCGATAAGCACAGCACATCGATCATCAAGGCGTCATGGCAGAACACCTTTATGCAGGCTGCATATTGCCAGATCCAAACACCCATATCAGGCTCCTACGCATGGATGCCGGGCAAGAGGATGTTGTTGTCAGGTGTACCATGTCAGTCCATTCACTGGCTGATGCACCTACACTCAACGGTATTTCGTACATCTGGGGCCCGAAGGGATGTTCAGCGCAAATCCTGGTCGATGACGAGGTCATGTTTTGTCACGGCGAAATTGCCAATACGCTCTCTGGCAAGCTCGACTCGAAAGCTCAGCATCTTCCAGCACTATGACATAACTTACAGTATTATGGGACTTGTTGGGTTCCCCATCAAGCCGGTCTACAAACAACCAAGACGAACTCGCCACGACAGTCAGCATGTTACCTCCTACTTTCGGGGACTTGTACACGCTAGGATACCTCCTGGCCCATATGGATATGCGGGGGGAAACTTTTCATGCTCGCCTGCATGACCCCGTCTACTCACTCTTTGTAGACGAATGGGAGCTCTCCAGTAAGTGGTTGTTGTCGACACTATGATGATAGGAGAACTACCTAGTCGCTTCATTTGAATGAATACATATTGGGGGAGAAGCTCGACCACCGAATGATGGCTGCTTGAGGCAGGTCAAAACAGGTCCTCAGATCTCCGCCTTCGGGTGTAACGAAGCACGTACGGACGATGTGGTAGAGTCCCCTGGAGACTTCTAGCGGACCCACTTCCGACTATGCTTGGTGCTCAGAAGGGAAGCTACGGATCGAGTAGTCGTTATTGACCCAGGCAACGTTTGTGAAAGGGTACAAACTACCATCGACCAGGTACCTACATTTGGGCCAGATCGGCCGCGACGGTACTATTGACTACGAGGGAAGCAATTCCACGAATGATGGCTGCCGATCACGACGACCATCTCATTCATCACCCTTTTTCAATCGATGAGCTCGCAGCGCGGACTTTCAAGACACTGTGGGGGCTGCATGGACTAGAGAAGAGTATCATCCAGTTCATGGCACACCACGCTTGACGAGCCATACAGCCTGGGAAGAATCGGCAGATCATCAGAGTTTGTACGTCATTTGCAGGTCCGCCGCCGAAGAAGAACAAGGTTGATACGAAGAACGGTATCAGGACTGCGAATTTCCCGCCGTACGCCTCACTCAGCGGAGCCCAGAGCAAAGGTCCAAACCGGAAGTCAATCAGCAGTAGGGAGAAGTCGAAACCTCCGTCCCAATCGAGAAGCGGTCTGCGACCGCGGCGAGAGCAGGAGAAGACAAACTACTCGCAAGAGTCGCACACATGGCTGTGAATCCATAAAGAAGAGTCGTGATGGCTATCTTTTTGAAGGTCCAGTTCATTGGTCTGTATGGATCCTCCTTACTCTCGAAGTCAACAATCACATCCGCAGCAGTCTTCTCGTGCGTCAAAGGATACGTAAGGTGCGGTCTTGGAGCTCGAGACCTGACAGCAGATAGCATCGTGGAGGCCGTTGTCGTGGCTCATTCGAGACGTTGGGATGGCGCTCGGTACAAGCTGCTGCCGTGTGTGCTGAATCTTCGTATGGTTCGGGCGTGGGGTAGGCCTCCCACGTGCCGTTCGGAGAATGCGCTTGAGGTGGCGGAGTGGGATTCATCAGTCTCACGATGGGGCTTGTCGCCCGTCGGGTGAATTGTTGTGGTGGCGTTGAGGCGATTCTTCTTCCTCCAACTTATGCGAGCCATGGCCATCTCGCTCAAGATCTGGCTCCCGCTCGGGTCCTGACCGATAGTCCATGGTGATATACTCTGACCAGTCGTGTAGACAGACAGTTCAGCCTTGGTAGTCAATTGCCTTTGATAGCTTGTTGTCGATCAATGCTTTGAGTTCATATATTTGATTCGTGTCAGTCACTTCAAGGTATGCTGAACTGTGCAATCGAGACTCTATACCACTCCCCCATTGCCCAGACGGCAGCGACACAACACCATTAATCTCCTCCATCGTAGCACCGCGCAAAAACGTTCAGACCATAACAATGACGTCTCCCTCAAGTTAAATGGTGCCGAAGTAGGCCAAGGACATCCGTGCTAGATCCGTTCGTCCGGCACCTGCAAGCCGGAGAACCTCCAGGGAACCAAATGAAGGCATTTTTAAGCTCGGGAGTACAGCGACTGTCCGCAGCGGAGTAACATTCGCCTCTAGCGGCTACTACCAAAGACGGCGGCTGATTCGCTGCGAGGCTGGGTCTTGCTGAGATAACCGCTGCCGCAAGACGCTGTGATGTGCCGAACGAGACCGAAGGCGAAGATTGCGATGAATGTACGAACGCGAACAGCGACATTCCGCGATATCGTCCACCGTACATTAGACTGCTCCATGAGGCATGTGTCCCAGTATCGTAATGATCGCGAGCCCTCAGCAAGATCCAGTAGCACGTGGTGATCGCTATGGTATACACCATCGACTGACTGTACGTGCTTCACGACCATCCGCTTGTGAAGGCGAATATCGCGCATCGGTATGTTGCGAAGCGTACGAAGAGGTCTTCCAGCGACTAACGGCCGATGCTGCTTTCTGGCGGCCGATGCTGCTCTGTTGCAAACTCGCGTCGAGTCTTGATGCAGACCGGATCCGAGTCTCCATCGCTGATGTCACCCTTGTCCGGTTGAGTATGACATTGATGCTCTCCATGCTCATATTGAAGACAGACGCTGCCATAAACGTCGGCCAAAAGAAGCAAGGTGGGTATATCGACGGTCTGCTACCTATCTTTTTCCTCAAGGAGACACTGTCAGTCAAGTACACTAGCAAAATAGTAAGAACACACTCTGGTATCACAGATAGAAGCAGCAACAGCAGCACATCTCCCGATCCTCCATTAGTAAAGTTTGGCATTCCCTGCAATGGATGTGACCCTACCGGAGAATCACATCAATAATAAAGCTGTTGGCGGATCGATGGCCGGCTCCAGTCTTGATGAGGGTAGATGCAGTGGTGATGTAGATTAGTGACATTAGAGCTCCTCTCAAAAGGCCATCAACCACGGTCCAACCTCATCAGATGCGACCAGTACCGCAGTGAGGGCTTGACGCTGGGAAGCGCTTGCCACTTTGCCTCTGCCCGCACCTGCTCCAGCAATGTATTTTCAACCCAACCCTGAAAGCACACATGAACACCACGCTCAATGATCAATCTTAAAAGCCGATTTAGCCGCGGAGCGAGAAGCCTCCCTTCTTGCGGCCCTTCTCCTCGACTGGTCGTCCGCTTTCAATTCGTGCCTTCTTCTCTTCGAGCTCTTGTCGTTGTCTGTCGAGTTGCTCTTTCATTTCGCGGTGCCGGGCGTAGAGTTCTTCTTCGCTCTGCTTGAGCTTGCTCTCCTTCTCTTGCACCTTCTGCTGGAAGACCATCTTCATCTCCAGCTCCATCTTGGCGAGCTTCTGCTCGTGCAATGATCGCTCCTCTTCTTGCTTGACAGCTGGGTTGACCTCTTTGAACACGCTTGGATCTTGTGCGACGCCCATCGATGTGAGCTTGTCGGATCGGTAGTTCTCGTAGAGGAAGTTGTTGGTGTGCTCCTTGAGCTCCTCCATGTGTGTCCTGATAAGCATCTGCCTGAGCTTGACGAAGTCGCAGTGCTCTTCGTTGTCGACCTCGATGACACCCCATGGATAGCGGCGGCCACGGACCTTGCGGCCTTCTGGCGTTTGAACCTCAGCGTTGGCACCAACGACTGCGAATGGCACCTTCGACATGATCTCGTTGTTCTCCGCAATGGTCTCCTCGTCATCGAGCTCGTAACGTGGGCCCTCGAAGATCTGGATGTTGTGGTGGTGGATATCGGCAAGTATCTAGAGAGAATCAGTGCCTGCACCAACACAACAGTGGACGGGCCTCGACTTACACGCTGCTTGAATGAAGCGATCTCGTCGTCAGTAAGGGTGTCGGCCTTGGCAATGACAGGAATCAAGTTGACCTTGGTGTGCAGTCTACGCATCACCTCGACATCCAATGGCTTCAAAGAATGACCGGTAGGCTGAATGAAGTAGACACAGGCGTGTACGCGGTTGTCCACAATGTTCATGCGGTTGATCTTGTTCTCGGAGTCCAGATAGGTGTCGAAACGCTGCTCGATGTTCTCCACGATGGGTCTCCACGAATCGTCGTTATTGACAAAGTCACCAAAGCCCGGTGTGTCGACCACAGTCAAGCGAAGGCGAACGCCGTTCTCCTCGATATCTGCAGAGATGGACTGGATGCTGACCGTCTTTGGTGCAAAGTCCAGGGATGGCTGCTTGCGCTCCTTTGGTGGGTAGAGGGAGGTGTTGAATAGGGTATTCACTAGAGTCGACTTTCCAAGGCCAGATTCACCTGTACAGATACGTTAGTGCACCTTCTACATTGGGTCGTCTCGTGGTTGTCTCGTGGGTGTGTGCTCACCAACGACCATAACGTTGAAGTTGAAGCCTTTCCGCACACTCTTACGATGCCATTGGTTGGGCAGATTTGCAAAACCAACGTATCCGGTAAGCTTTCTGCGCACAATGTTCCTCATGTCTGTCGCTGCCTGCGCTGCCGCCTTAGGGTCTTTCGAGGTCACGGTCTGAGGAGTCTGTTGTCCGCTGGTGCCCATGCTGTTGCTCGTCGCTACCAGTGGCGATGAAGGCTTGCCGTTAGGAAGGGCTTGGTTCGGGGCTGGCGAGGCTCGGTTTGACGGCGCAGTGGCCGTGCCATTGGGAGAGGCTGTGAATTTGGAGTCAGTCGACGTCCGTACCACTTTCACCGAATACGGCGGACTCGAGATGATGCGGCCAACGGTAGCTGTGCCCGTTCCGAGCGGTATAGGCGTGCTGGCTGTGGTGCTGGCGGCAATTGTGCTGGAGCCAGCGCTGCTCGACTTGGAGGAGACGGACATGTTGCTGAGCAGTCTGTTCGCGCTCGCACGTGATGGTTGGGGATGCCGCTGGCAGTCGGGCGCTAGAGTGCGTCGTCGTTGATGTGGTGTCGAGGGGAGAGGGATGAAGTGGAAAAGCTTACCCATGGCGAGTGCGGTCGAGGTGTTTGTTGGGATTCGCAACGTGGTGTGACTTCTTGAATGATCTATAGCAAGAGCACATGCGTCAGCCGGTGATTCCGGAGGCACTCGTGACAGCCAATGACACAGCAGGCGCGAGCGGTGGTGGTGGTGGTGGTGGTGATGTGGCAGGGCTGTACAGTGAAATTCTGCTCAGCAACTCAATGTGCCGCGTGTCATTCCACCTCCCACTTCGCGCCTACGTGGCTATTCCGGGCGTCGTGAACGATGATTGGTGATAGTGCCTGAGCTCGATGGGAGACGTACTATTGATGGTATCCGGTCACTGAGACTTTGCGCGATGTGGTAGGATGTGTCGTCGCTGCCGCGCGAGATGGTAGGGGAGCAGGACGCTGGCAGTTGCAACTTGCAAGTTAAGGGGATTCTTGCAGGGGTCGCACTTTCGCCGAACGCTTGGACCCAATTCTCTCCACAAGCCTCAAACCTTGAATTAACGTCTTCCCGTGACCTCGAGCCGTTTCGCAGATCCTCTGTCTTTAGGCCACGAACAGTACATTCTACGTGGGACTGTTGTCTCTGATGGTCGTACAACAATCATCTGACACTCGAGGTACACGTGTGGCAGCAGTACTTGCATTGCCTAGCGAGGAAGTGGCCCGGCATAAGCGGCATGCCGATGCACCTACTACGACCCATTGGGAAACTACGAGGGGGAGATGACTCGATCACAGCCTGCATTGGATACGTGCGGCTTGTATGCGGAAAAGCATTTGTTGAACCGCTTGCAGTGACTCCAGGTATTGCATGACATTATGAGAAGCTTTGTGTCTCACATTTGGTCGGGCAATGCCTGCAGACATGTGCGAGTCCATGAAACGCCCCATGCCAAGCTTCTCGAGCGGTAAACTGTTGGTTCGTGCAACCGGGGTAGCGACTAACTTTCTGTACTATAGGTATGTCGTGCATCCGCTCGCATCCTGCGAGGCGATGGGCATGATCATGACCATTTCTCCTTCTCAACCTCATCCTCCAAGACTCTCAGGCTGTCGCCGCTGCTCTTGTCACTGCCTGTGGCGGGAGGCCCCACGTCCAGTCTCCTGACTATGACCTCCTCGCTTATTCCGGTCATCTTGACGGCGATGTGAGGTAAAGACGGGAGCCTGCTACGGAGTAGACTGTCTGTCGGCCACTCTGTTCTGCTGGTCTGACTTCTCTTGGATATCCTGCTCACATGGTCCTCCGGTCTGCCTAGCAAGCTCATGGACACACTTCTGATCATGCGATTACTGACCGCACGTAGAGTACGTTTGCCTGGCTCCTCGGGCTTCTAGCCCAGGCCTGCAAGTATCTGACTTAGCTGACCCTTGTCATACTTGACATATTTGCCCTTGCCTTTGTCGACGTCATGATATCGCTCCCAGAACCGGGCATACAGTGGATCAATGAACTTCTGCACTTCTCTGCCAAGGAGACCGCGTACTTCAGGTTCCATACGTAGTGTCTTGTGCTTCGCAACGAGTTCGTCGAATGCTGTGTTGAAGTTCTTGAACTTCTCCTTGATGCTGTCCTTGTCTTTACTGGACAATGACTTCAGAATAGCAGCAGAGTCGACAGCTGCGCCAGTGGAGGGCGGCCGTGCTGACTGCTTGGAAGTGTACTGCATATCCAAGAGGAAATGGCTGACATCGTTCTTCCAGGAGTCAAGGTAAAGGTTTGTCGCCTTCTTCCTCCAGCTGTCGATCTTCGACTGAGCACTTCCCACTATGGTTCGCAGGTCAGACTCTCTGATCATTCGCTCAATCACAGCCATGTTGTTCGCCAGAAAGACACCTCGCAAGCTTTTCGTTTTCTGCAACTGCTTAGCTTTAGTCTCAAGACTGCCAAGAAGTGCTTCGATGCTGTCGGTGGCGTAGTGCGAGAAGAGTTTTTTGCCATCCGCACCAACGTCGAAGGACTTCAGTGTAGGAACAGAAGCACTTGATGTAGCATCAGCTGGCCGCTGCCAACCACCGTCACCAAGACTTCGCATGATACTGCTGAGTGGCACCAGGTAAACGGTCATGACTTGCAGACGTGCCATTACATCGGTGGTTATCGGAAGCGGACCACCGTCGTTGGGCAATTGCAGCATCTGTCCAACTTTGCTTTTGATATCGTTCAGGAGCGTCGACAAAGAGGACTTGGCAGTCTCGCGGATCGGTTTGAGTGCGTTCGACATGGCCTCTTTCAGCTCCCCAGTCCTGTTTTCGATCTCCAAGTACATGCTGGAAACGACGTCGATGATCTCGTAAGCGAGGTAACAGTCAGTGATGACATGATTCCTGATGTGCGCGTCTAAATCTCGTAAGGTGTTGGTGAAAGCCCGTAATGATTCGCGGCAGGTCGCTTCGAACACAGCACCCCACTCTTCGCGCTGGAAGACCGGACATATGCTGTCGTACTCTGCAATGTACATGCCCTGTATGCCTTGAGCATAGGTACCAATCGCGCAGCTTCCTGGCTTGTATATAGCATCTGCGGAGACCTTTCGAGCTGTGTTTGCGCACGAGATTGCCAGGTTCTGGAGAGACAAGGTCAGGTATTGACCCCTTTCATGAGCGTAGACCTTCGCAGACGGTGATAGGTCGCCAGCTGGTGCCACTTGCGACATGTAGTTGGCAATGTTGGTGTGGATCGTCCGCAGTTGAGCAGACTTGCTTGATGCGATCCGTGGAAACTCTTGCCCTTGCGTGATCTGCTTTAATGGTTCTATAGGCTGTGAATCCTTTCGCAACATGTCCCGAAAGACGCTTTCGAGATTGCCTGTGCCGACTGCAAGAAGACTACTGAGCTCCGAGATGGCAGTTTGATTCGACCTCAAATTGGAGGCCTTGAGCTCGCGCAATGCTTGATTTGTCCGATCTATGCTCGCGATGTATTCTGACAGACCGACACGGTCAGGCCTACTTCTCAATATCCGCTCCTCCTTGGTACGCATATCCAGTGGCTGCTTCACTTTCTCTATGGCGCTGAGGATGCGGTCGATGTTGGTGTTCTGTGTCTGCAGGCGCTGGGTGTTGCCATAGATAGGTCCAATCGCATCTTGCACAGTACGGCCCGTTTCGTTCAGGCGTGTCATCGAGCCTTGGATCTTCTTCGATACTGACTTCATCTTGTCGAGGCTCGCATACAGCACTTCCACCTCCGCCGACTCTTCCGCATACTGAGCATGGCGTTGCGCGACCATTTTGTGGTCTTCGTTGGCGACGCAGCGAAATCACATGCTCTTGGCTTCGCGACTATGACGACCAGTGCAGGCCCGGTCGAGCGTGGTTGCAGAGCTCTGTAAAGAATGGGATCTGTTGCTATGCAAGCAAGTCGTGTGTGCTGGAGCTCTGCGCGAGCCTAGTGGCCAGTGTCAAAGCTTCGCTTGCTGCCGGAAAGTGGGCCGAAATTCAATGGTACGGGATGATCGTTCCACTTGAGTAATGAGAGATATCTGCACAGCCTTACCCCCTCAATTCACCTCAAATGAGCTATCTAGAGCACATTAATCGACCGAGTAGTGCCTGGATGCAAGTCGATTTCTCATTGTCTATTCCAAAAGAGGTAAGTGCTGCTTAGTCAGGATGGCGGCACGCTAAAACGCTCGGATGATGCCTGTTCCTAGTTTTCAAGGATTGCCATGCAAGAATCGGAGTCAAGTCCAACACTTCGTCCCAGATTTGTCCTTCGTTGAACTCCTCTCCTTGCAGTTCGATTCTGCGCGTCCTATGTATTGAACCTATTGAGAACCATCTTACCGATGTTGATAGCCAGACCGTCTTCGTCGACGCGACCTGCGGCCAAACATGTCGCGTACCTTCAGGCACTTACAAAGTGCTACCATCAGGCAATTGGTGGTCGCCTTTGGTGGTGGCTCCTCAGTGGTCGTTGGTTATCGATTATGGGTGCATCGCAGGCCCATTCTGCTGGACAGCGGCCACGATGCTTCAGGCTGGGCCACGCAGCCAACAGTAAATTCAAACAGTCTCACCCAACAATTAAGAAAGTCGTCCAGGATCCAGGCCGGAGACGTCGATCAACGTGAAGGTGAAGAAGCGACGGAGCAGGCTCCTCCATCTCAAACCAAAGGACATGATGCAGACAATGCCGCTGGCGAGGCATCAGCATGGAAACTAGCGACCTCGAACGTTTTCCAGGTCTGCAGTTCCATCTCGGGGTTCGATATGTCCTCTATTGGCGCTAGACTGACCAGCCTTGTTGTTCCAAAGTGGCTGCAGACGCTGCCGACTGTCTTAACCAAGCTCCAAAACGAGCTCTCCATGGCGCCGTGGTCACTCAGCTGGGAGATATGGCAGGAAGCGCATGACCCTCAGATCAACCCGGAGATCCTGTGGGAGGCTAAAGTGAGAGTCTCCGAAGATCTCTGCCCCGAAGAAAAGGATTTCTTACGAAAGCGCAAAGTCAATACAGCAAAAGCGCTGGCTCGTTATCTGAATGTGCCTGAGAAAGACGTGCACCCGGACGACGTTCCTACGATAGCCATCTGTGGATCTGGTGGAGGACTTCGGGCACTCGTGGCGGGCACATCTTCTTACCTTTCCGCGCATGAGTCCGGCTTATTTGATTGTGTCGCGTACACTGCAGGTGTCAGCGGGAGTTGTTGGCTTCAGACACTGTACTACTCTTCCATCGGCAAACTCAGTCACCAAAACATGATCAACCATTTGAAGCAACGAATTGGTGTGCATATTGCATATCCGCCAGCAGCACTGGACTTGCTCAGTCAGGCACCAACGAATAAATTCCTGCTCAGCGGTTTTGTCGAGAAGCTGAAAGGCGTTCCTGATGCCGACTTCGGTATCGTTGACGTCTACGGACTACTCCTTGCTGCCCGGCTGATGGTACCAAAGGGTGAACTAAGAGTCAGCGATTACGACCTGAAGATCTCCAATCAACGATATTACACCGATGACGGAGCTCAGCCGCTGCCTATATATACAGCTGTGCGCCACGAAATACCAGATCCGCCCAATGATATGTCTGATGTATCCAAAGATTCCCGCTTCACGACTAAACACCACGATTGGTTCCAATGGTTTGAGTGGACGCCATACGAATTCTTCTGCGAGGAGCTCGCCGCAGGCATCCCCACATGGGCAATGGGCCGCAGATTCTTCGAAGGGCAAAACGTAATGCGTGAGAACGGCATGGCCCTTCCTGAGCTGCGGGTCCCGCTGATGCTGGGCATCTGGGGAAGTGCTTTCTGCGCTACCCTATCGCATTATTATCGAGAGATCAAACCGCTAGTCAGAGCTGCTGGCCTGGCAGCTCTGGACACGACTCTATCGCAGAAGGATCAAGAACTGGTTAAGGTGCACCCAATCGACCCAGCGGTCATACCGAACTTCGTACTCGGTATGTGCGATCGATTGCCCGGGACTGTACCAGAGACCGTGCACGATGCTCCAATCCTTCAGCTGATGGACGCAGGCATGTCAAACAACCTGCCCATCTACCCACTGCTAAGACCGGGCCGCAATGTCGATGTCGTGATTGCTTTCGATGCTTCGGCGGACGTCAAGACTGACAACTGGATCAAGGTCGTTGACGGATATGTACGACAACAAGGTATCCGAGGCTGGCCAATGGGAGCTGGATGGCCACCTTCTGGTGAGTCCACTGAAGAGATCACTCAGGACATGGAGCTCGGCGAAGCAGCGTCCATCGCACATGCGTCCGAGACAGTGGACGAGATTACTGGTCGTCAGGCTGGCAGCATGGAAGAGCTGGGTCATTGCACAGTGTGGGTAGGCACGAAAAAGCCAAGCGAAGAGTTCATGGATGAGCCGCCAACACGAAGGCTCAAGCACGATGTGTCTGATGATCATCATCTGACGAATCCCGAAGCTGGTGTCGCGCTAATCTACTTTCCCTTCTTGAAGAACGACAAAGTTCCCGGTGTGGATCCGACAAAGTCGGACTTCATGTCGACCTGGAACTTTGTGTATACAGCGGAGGAGATTGACAAAGTCGTCAGTCTTGCTCGAGCCAATTTCGACGAAGGCAAAGAGCAAACCAGGAGGACTATTCGAGCAGTCTGGCAGAGAAAGAAGGCAGCACGTCTGCGCAGAGAAAAGGAAGACCGCGATATGCGACGTTTGATCAGAGTACGTGCTGGCCATGCTGCGTCCCGACGAAATGCCGATATAGGTCAAGGTGATCAGTTCGGTGGCGTGTGAGCCGTTAGCCCAGCGCTGCACATGTTACCAGAGGAGAAGATTGCATACAAGATACCCAGGATAGCGACAGTCACAATACAATAGACATTTGCATCGAGCCCGTGCTGTATGCACGCATCGCACGTGTAATTCACGACACAGCGAAGACTCTGTGCTGGCGCTGCAGCCACCGCGCCATCTTCGAAGCATATATCGCTTACTCCACTCACATCCGACAAGCACTGCGAGCAGGACACGCCTTTCGTCTGTCAAATTTCCGCTATTCCATGCGTCGACAGTCTTATCTGTTGCAGAAACAGATAACCTGTCCGTTCACAGTCGCACACAGAGAGTGCTCTGGCCGGATCTACGTGTTTGCAAGCGAAGGCGCGCCAGAACAAAGTTTGAAAGCAGAGACAGAAGAACAGCCAGAAGAAACAACTTGGAACTCTGGCTCCTTGAAGCGCTTCCGTACGTAAAGCTTTTGACAATACCCCCCGTGCCTGCCTTTTGCCCGACTAATCGTAACGGAGATGGCTTGAACTTGGCGCCCTCTTCCCAAGTCCTCGTCTGTCTTGCAGGCAGCTGCGTCATCCTCGCCGTATCGAACGACAGACCTCAAGGCGACCAGACATGGAAGCAGATGTAAAAGGATGGCTTGACGAAGGGCCGATGGCCTAGGCAGATCCCTCCTTCGGTCATCGTTTCGGTTCTCAACAGTGTTGCTGGTCTTGCTTCCTCACTTGCGATTGCCAACGGTGTTGCGATCGCCTGGTGGCGTAAGTTGTTGAAAGGATCGACAATTCAAAATTTGCACAAGTCGTGCAGCTTCAGCTCGAGTGTTAAGTCTGCCGCTCTTGCGAGTAAAGGCTTCAACGTCATTGCGTTGGCGGCTTCGGTGGCAAAGTAAGTTATGGTGCGACGTGGAAACTTTACCAGTCTGCTAAAGTGCAACGGCGCAGGCTTACCATCATGGATGGCATCCTTATGCAATCTGCCCCCATTACCGATATCGTAGGCGAGAAGCCGGGCACGAAAGTCGCCATCCAATCATGGGCAAATACGTTCTTCCCCGTTGCTGCAATATCTACGTCCGTTGGCGGCATTAACGCCAACGTTTTGGACTTTGTGATGGACCATGTGGGAGCAGAGCCCACGGGTTCTGCCAACGTCGGCTTCAAGGGTCGCGACAATGCCACATGCATCACCACAATACAAGCTGCTGGTTTCGAGTTTGATTGCGGAGAGCCAGCACAGTCAGCTCATAATTTGTCGCAGGTCCTAAGTGTAAGTCACCAATTGTTCCGGCAGAGGCATTGAACTACACTAACTTTCATTCAGCCCGCGGTTACAGCCGACGGCTCAGTCATTCCCAAAACCGAGACAATCTTCGATATCTCTTTCTCGACTCTTCATGATTACAACCAGGCCGATGGACTCCAAACAGACGGTCCAGCCATCGCCATGTACGTCTTGTATATGCAAGCCAAGGATATTGGTGACATGACCGTTCCCTTGACCTACGGAGGATGCCCAGGAACGCTTTACAACCAGACTTGCACCTTGCAACCTGCGGTCATTGACTACTCAATGGTCCTTCACAACTAAGGAGCAGAGCGCCCCTCGCAACAAGTCACGCTCGGGACCAAGGACTCAACGCAGGGAAATGTCTTGGCCTTAAACTCTGGTTCAAAACAGCAAAGCGGCTTCAAAGTAAATCGCACGGTTGTACTGGACCCAGAGTATCACCCTGACCAGCCGCAGCGCCTTGGAGGCCTCAGCCAAGTGTTTAACACCTACCTCGGAGCCCACATCAATGGTAGCTACGATGGTATTACTGCTTTCTCAACAACCAAGACCGGAAACACCCTGCCCTACATTCCGGATAACCCAACAGACCCGCGAAAGTGCGGTGTTGTCTTCAACGACCCCAATGCAGCCTGAAACCTCGAAGCGCAGCACACCTACACTTCCTTTCCAGCGACCATTTACACCGAGAGCATCCACTTCAAGGCTCGCTGGATCTACATGATCGGTGCCACAATCTCTACCGTGCTATGTGTCCTTTGCGTGCTATCGAAGTATTGGGGTTACTGGCAACCGGGCCGTAACGTCAGCCTTGGGCCGTTCGAGATCGCACATGCCTTCCGCTCGCCGATGACTGCACAGGCCGGCAACAAGCCGATTGATCAGGTCATGGAGACGGTCGGACATCAGAAAGTACAATATGGACACATCGTCTCTCGCGATTCTCGGGGATTCTTTGGCGTCGCTGAGCCCGAACTGTGGCGGGTATGGCCAGGAGTGCCAAGCAGGACTTTAGAGAGGAGGTCCTGAGCCGAGGCGCTACACAGTAAATGCCGATGTGTTCATGTAGGATGGCATGATATGAGTGATGGTAAAGACGACATTGATGATGTTCAACGATGCAAAATATCATGGCGTGGTCTTCCTAATGTCATCGCAGAAAGACCCTACCTGATGTCCCCAAGCCTCTTCCCGCTCGATGCCAGTACCTAGACTGCAGACAGGCGAAATATGGTTCTGTCCTCTCATAAAGTCGACAGCCAAAGCCATCCTACTTCGAACACCACCAATTCTCATCCATTCCTCAACAAAATCATCCCTAGGCTTCGTGATTTCATCCTCCGGATCCAGCTCTCCATTCAGAACAAAGACCCGCAACTTTGAGTCCAGAATGTCCAAACGTCCACCTTCCCTTGCCGCTCGCAAAAGTCCCAAAGGACATTTCCCTTGATGATCTCCAGCAAAATACGTCCCCAAGACCTCGGCCCGATTCGGCAATGCCTGATGATAGTGAAACGGTACAGACAACAACACCGCCCCTCGCAATCTCACATTCCCATCCTCTCGGAGCACCTTTCCCCGTGTTCCCAGGAACTCAGAATACAGCAAAAAAGTCGACAAGTGCACACCACCCGCGGAATTTCCCATCATGAAGAGATCAATCGGTTCATCGCCAAACGTCGCAGCGTTCTTAACGACCCACTCCACCGCGAGCGAGACATCTTCACCACCGGAGGGGAACTTGGCATCGTGCTGGTTGACGAGACGATAGTCTGGGACCACGACATCGTAGCCGTAGCTCTGCGAGAAAAAGTAGGCGGTGTTGGCGTGGCAGAGATCCTGGGCGTAGCCGGGGAGCGTTTTGTCGAAGGTGACGAAGCCGCCTCTGGCACGAACGGAAAGGCGTTAGCTATTTTCTCTGACTACCATGTGGTGGTGGCTTCGCAGATGGAGATTTGCAGCACAAGCCCCTCTCTGCTCTCATCACTCACCCATAGGTGTATATCAGAACTGCTCTTCGGGCGTTAACTATCCTTGGATTGGGGCAGTGGTATACGTCAAGCTGCTGCCGGTCGTGAGGGCCATACTGGTAGGTCTCCTTCTTGAGAGATCGAATGTTGTTCGCATTCTGGATCAAGAGAGGCTCATAGGTCTTGAGTGTTGGGCCGATGCACTCTCTGATGGCTGTTCCGAACGCTGGGAGTTTGTCCATGGTTGTGGTTCAGATGAGATTGGCATGAGAGATGTGGAGAGGTGTGAAGAGGTGTGAAATCATGATGATGATGGAGAGGTGAATGTATATCTGTAGAATCCGGTGACTTTGACAACGTTGTCGACACGGCTTGCTTCGCCACCAACTCTGCCATCGAGTCCGACTTCTCGGATGATGTGGTCGGCAATGTTGCAGAGAGGAAGCAGCGCTCAAGAGCCGGGCACGGGAGAGAAGAAGGCCCGAGCACCGAAATGACCGAAATGACATCCTCGTTATTATCAACAACACATTTTACCAACATCACAAGTACTTCGGATCTATCTACTCGAATCGACTTCGCTGAATGCCCTACAGCTATACGGCCATCGTTTGTGTGCCGCCTTTACGAGTATCCTGCGGCCATGGCAGCCTCGTCACCGCCGTGCTGGCACAATGCGCAAGGGAAGGATCCCCTCACTGCTCGAAGCATCCGCATGCGATACTTGTTCGAGTAGACTTCAAGCAGCATAGAGCCGCAACGAGAGAAGAAAGATGCGAAACCCTCCGAGCAAGACCCGTCTCCTTCTACCCACCCATCCCCGTCCCATGCCCAATCTCAAAGCCTGCGTCACCCGCTTCGGCTCCCTCGCCTTCTTGCCCTTCTTCTCCACCATCCCCATCGCCGTCACCAGGACCTCATCACAATCCGCCGTCCCCAGCCCGCCTCTCTCAAAAAGCCAACACCCCATCCTCCGACTTCGCCACAGCCCCTCCCGCATCATCCTTCAACACCCCACTCGCACCTTCGTCTTTCATCCTCCACTTCCATCTCTGCGTTGGATAGGGTTGTTGAGGGTGAATGTCATTGTTGTTGACAGCAGGCTGGAGACCTGCTAGGCAATCGAGTTTTTCGCCGAGTTTTCTGAACATTTTTTGGATGGTGATGCTTCGGGCTGAACTCCATGCAAGGAAACGTGTTTCGTGGAGGAGCAATACTTTCTATGCTATGTGGCTGCAACGTACAGGTACGTAGAAGGGCGTTGAAGTCATGGAGATCACCCCAATGTCTACGCACTCTTATGCAGGAGTACGAGTGCGAATCGACCCCCTATTTCGATCGTGCACGGGAACAGCTTTGATTCAGGCACTTGATGGGACTATTTCGATCAAAACTTGCGCAGATGGAAGTCATGTAACGAAGTATCTCTAGCCCCTCCCCCAAAAGTGTGCACAGCTGAGATCCTTGGCGAGTACAAAAGCTAAACGTTTGATGCCGATGTCGCCCCAAGTCGATGCTTACTGCGCCATCTGAAAGTTCGCAGTGAAAGGCACAGGCCGGTTGCACATTGCTCTCCATTCACAGCCTGAGGTGTGCGGTGATGTTGCTTGACAAAATTGGTTGGCGCCGACCGCATCGTCTTCTTTGCTTCCACGCACGAACCTTTGGCGAGCCAAAGCGATGCTTGGAGTCTAGCAGAAGGTGCAAAGCATAGAGCGCGTGCTACATCCCCCATGTGAATGATAACCAGCCCATCCAAACAGTCAAGGTGGCCATCGATTTTGATAGTAGTACTCCATCAACACCTACACAACCCCATTTCCCCGTCCCCAATAGACCTCCCCAGATCTTATCCTTCTGCCCAAATCTACACCTCCTTCCCCTCTCACTTCCCCCCAACCCACTCAAAAAACTTCCACGTCGGCGTACCTTTCAGCTCCTGCAACGCCACCAAAACTTCCTCCCACCCACAATGCGCAAAATCATCCACAGTATCGAAAACATCCCGCATGACCAGTCTGAGTAACGTCTCTCTCGCGTCGCTCCCATAGCTTCCTCCCCGAGGCACGGGCAGACTTTGATCCTCATGATAAGCCTTCGCCCACGCGGTCAAGTTGTCCCAGGAGGGGTGGGAGAATTCTTCGACGATGAAGAGGGTGATAGTCGCGTTGTTTGCGAGGTTGTAGGATGCATGGTGCCAGAAGAGTTGAAGGGGGCGCGAGTCGAAATTTGGGACCTGGATTGTGAAGTCGCGGTTGAAGTAGTAGATGCCCAGGGCTTCGTGGCGGATTTGTTGGTTGAGTTGGAGGAGAGATGGTTGTTTGGCATCGTCTATTGTAGATATCTCGCTGGATTCGGAGGGGAGAACGTAGTTGTAGATGATATTGCGGAGCTCGGGTGGGAGGGCGGATGGGAAGAAGAGTGTTTGGCATGGGATGGTCTTGTCGGGTGCAATCCAGGGCATGGTGGTTCTGGTGATCCAAGGCTCTAATGATGATCGCGTGTGAGGCTCGCGGTCGGGAGTGCATACAGGTATACTAAGGAGTCGTGGAGCTAAGCTTGAGGATTAGCAAAATTCAATACTCTGCAGAGGCAGATTGAGGACTTTCTCAATGACAAATGCTTCATCGTCGAAACATTTGGCGAATCGAATGCCTGCTGCTTGGGATTTCTGGTGGCAGCCACAGCCGCACCCAATACTGTGCAATCCTCTTGCGTTAAAATTATGCTGTACATCATCTATCGTCTTCTCAAATACCAATTGAACCCCAGACCCATAGTCTCTGCTGAAAACGGCGTAGGCACTTCTGCCAGGCCCGGCCTCGCCACTGGATGTCGTAGGTAGACTGCGGAACATATATTTTGGTTGACCTCCAAGTATCGAGGAATGAATGCAAAGGCGCTCATAAAGTCTCGAGGTTGCCAAGGCGTTGCGTATGGTTTGGAGACGTCCACTGGATTTGCTCGCGCCCTTTCCAGCGCTGCGTGTAATATCTCGGCATCTTTTCGTGCTCGATATGCGTCCGTCTTCGTTCCGTCCTGCATTTGCGGGTTGAACGAAGCCCGTTCTTCCGACGAGGCCTCCGCCTTTGATGCTTTTTGTGCTGCATCTTGTGGCACTTTTGTCAAAATCTCGGCGAGAGCAGTCTCGAAACCTTCTACCGTCTCTTGCAATTCTGATTCGTCCTTGCCGCGGATCTTAGCGAACGCGGTCTTCACTGCTTTTGTGAAGCCACGCAGCTCCTGCTGTCTCCTGCCTGATAGATCTCGTTTCGAATCGTCCAGAATGATTTTCGCGCGCTTCATGAGCTGCTTCAGCACCTTGCTGGCGTCAACCTTCGCGTCTGTGCCTGCTCCGGCATCCGCTGATTCCGCTTCAAGCGTTGCAGCGCTGGCTTCGTTGGCATCTTCGGCTGGCCCTTCAATCGCGCCTACCGCCCGATCTTCCTCTTCCTTCTCCTTTGCTTCCCGTCTTGCCTCACGCCTCTCCCAGGCCCTTCTCACGTCTTGATTGCTGCGCGGGCTGCTTGCTTCGATCTTTCTCGCACCAGTCGCGAATAGGACTCTGTCCGGTTCGACTTGAAACATGTCGCCAGGGTTAAGTAGGTACCCGGGATATTTCATCTTCTTTCCATTCACTTTCACGGAGCCGTGGATCACGAACTGCCGCGCTTGCCTTGTACTTGATGCGAACAAGGCTCTGAAGATGGCAGTGTCCAGTCTCCTTTCTAGTGGATGGAAGGTCATGTGCATGTATGGTGTTTTGTCTGGTCCTCTCTGTTGTATCCGCCTTTCTCGCGGAGTCGCTGGTTCTGGCCCCTTATCCGCGCCACTACCACGACCTGTCGACATCTCACTTCCATCGTTTGCCGCCAGATATCGGTGGTCCATGGGTACGACGGCGGGCAAGCGGCGATCGAACATGCGTGTCCATGTTCCTTCGCGAACATCAGGGTTGTGGTATGATCGTAGCATGGACTTGGCGAGCCATTTCTGCTGAAAGAAGGTCTTTTGTGCTGCGGGAGGTGTCGAGACTCGGGAGAGGTTGTAGAGATTCCACTTGGACCAATCCTGCCGGAGTTTCTATCGCACTACTTAGCATGTCTTCGCAGATGAACGACTGCGCATACATACGGGCCGTTTGAGCGCGTGCAAGCGCTTTGTGCGAGGCATTGCTGCCAATGGAAGATGGAAAGTCGATCTCGTGCTTCAAGTGTGCTATTGTACGAATGCACAGGATCCGCGGAAGTGCCAAGGCAGGTCTATCAGTATCAGGCACACATGCATAGCCGTAAGCGGAATATCGGGCGAAGCGGCCGATCTCATGGAACGAGCAGAGGCTGGGCGACTGTATACCGTGTGACTGCTGATGCTTGGCGTCGTCGTTCGTCTCATCGCCGCTTGATTCACCATCTTGTCTCCCATAAGTCGATAGCGTGCCGTGTCCATGAGCTGCTCTCGCGACTCTTATGCCATATGGGGGATAGTCGGAGCCTGTGCGAATATCTCATCATGCCCATCGATCGCATGCTCCCACTTGGACCCCACTAGCTCTCCAAAATTTCATGTGAGCTTTGCGACCAGCCATCTCTTATCCTCACCTGGACTCTTCTTAGATTGCTCACAATAGTAATACTCAGATACTTGACTCACTGTGAATATCACCTTCTGTGCTATCAAACACTCAACTCCGACCAAATCTGCAACAAAACATCCACCACCAACCATGGCCGACCCAGTCGCCGAGCCCCAGACCGCTACCACCGAGAAGCCAACTGAAGCTGCTGCTCCCACCAACGGGAGCACCGAAAAGTCTGCCGATGCACCCACCAATGGCGCAGAAGTGAGCGACAAGAAAGAGAACGACACCAAGCGCGGTGCAGACGAGGACGACTTCGAGCGACATGACAACGCCAAGAGCGACCGACCACGTCGTGACCGAGACGATCGCAAAGCTGACCGACGCAATGGCGATCGCAAAGGTGGCCGTGGTGGACGAGGTCGTGGCGGAGGTCGTGGCCGTGGACGCGGCGACTTCAACCGCTTCAATCGCAAAGACAACATCCGTACCAAGTACGAGCGCCAGGAAGAGTCAAGCGATGCTACAGAGATTCGTCGTCAGGTCGAGTTCTATTTCTCCGATTCCAACCTGCCGATCGACAAGTTCTTGCTCGAGGAGACTGGTGGGCCCGAGAACAAGTGGTTCCCACTCAAGACGATTCACAACTTCAAGCGTATGCGTCACTTTCAGCCGTTTAGTGTTGTGGTGGAGGCGGTGAAGGGCTCGGATCTTCTCGAGGTCAATGACAAGGACGAGGTATGCGCGCCATGCTTCGAGATGCGCGAAGGCGTCTAAGATGCCAGTACGCCTCTCTCAAGCTCAAAATTAACCTCTGCAAATAGGTCAGGCGTAAGGAGCCTCTCGATTCCAAGTTCACCCTCGACGTTAGGGCCAACGGCGAGTTGCTCACTTCCGACAGCATGAAGCGCAGCATTTACGCAAAGGGCTTCGGAGAAGAGACTGGCAGCACTGGATTCGACATTGAGGAGTGAGTGTCGAATCTCTTGTCGAAAAGCGCTTCGTGCTGACCATCGCTCCAGATTCTTCAACCCATACGGCGCCAATGCCGTGCGCCTGCGCCGCTCCGAAGACGGCACCTTCAAAGGGTCAGTCTTTGTCGAATTTGCTAGCGAAGACGATGCCCAGCAATTCCTTGACATGGAGGAGAAGCCGAAGTACAAGGACAATGAGCTCGAGGTGATGTCAAAGAAGGCCTACGTGGATATGAAGTCCGAAGCTATCCTCGACGGACGCGTGAAGCCAAAGAGCCCAATGCGCAGCTCATACCGCTCTCAGGGCGACCGTCGTGGAGGACGTGGTGGTGGCAGGGCCCGTGGTCGCCGCGGGAGCTTCGACTATGGCAACAACAAGCGAAAGCGTGACGGCGGAGACGATGACGTGGAAGACAAGGACGACTGGCGCTCGCGTCGCGATAAATTCCAGAAGCATGACCGCTCTGTGAGCCGCTCACGGTCTCGCTCCCGCAGCCCATACCGTGCTGAGAAGAAGGAGACCGAGGAGACCAAGACCGAGGACAAAAAGGAGAGCGCGCCAGAAGAGACCGCTCCCGAGAAGCCAGCGGCTGCCGAGCCAGCCGAGGTCAAGGCTGATGCATAGGATCAGTGACTGGACTTGGGAAAATATGGGCGTACGGCGTTTTCGGAGCGCGGCGTTACGAGCGATCAACGGCTTGGGAGGCAATTTTACATCCTCGAACGAAATCCTTGTACCATACTGGTCTGGTAGCACGCATCATGATCACGCAGAAAGCGGAACGCGTCAGGTGAGATGCGATACGTACAGTCAAATACGATTCTATACACTTGAATCAATTGTGCCGTACTCAAGACCTCAAAGCGATAGCGATATGCCCTCCTCAACCCTTCGAATCTCTCTGCCAGCGCTGGCTTTCTCACCCTGCTTAACGAAATCCCTCATCCCGACGCCGTCCAGCTTTCTTCACCTTCACCACCGTTCCACCTGCAGTCTTGACTTCAATCTCTGTCTGCCCGCCCCGATCATCCGTCGGATCGTCCTCACACATAGCCGAAAGCCTCTTATTACCCCGTCTGCGTCTCAGCGGACAGTCGTCACATCGACGTGGAAATCTCGTCTTCTCATCAACACCCAGCTCGTCGTGACTCGGCTTGCTCCACCTGTACGATCCTTCCGCCACATCCGGCAGCTCGTCGTGAGAGCGATGGGACCATGTGGATTGTTCCGGCACAGCTCTATGCTCCTGGGACAAATCCCACTTTGCGAAATTGTTGTAGTCGTGTCGGTGATCGTACAGGAAAGCTCTACTGCGCTTGCCTGCTTTCTGGATGTGCGCGATGGTATACGGATCCAGGTAGGTTGTTGAGAGTTGAAGCGGATGTGATTCCTCGTATGTCCCTGGGAGGTACGCATATTGTGGTTTCCCGGCGGAGTCTCGTAGGTAAGGATCTTCCTCTTCAATTCCGGGTTGGGAGAAGAGGGAGTCGTCGCGGTAGATAGGTTCGAGGTCGTAGCTGAAAGTTCTGGCTGGTCGGGTTTGCGTCGGCAGCAGGCGGGGATGGGTCGAGTGGTAGTTGTTGCTGGGCTGGCGGTGGCGGCGGACCTGGGCTTGGAAGCGAGGAGCGGACGGTTGCGGTGGCGCCGAGTAAAAGTCCGGAGCTGAGTCCTGTGAGGATAAGGTCCGGGTGTTGGTGTGGTTCATGTAGGTGGCAGACAGGTACGAGTTGCTGCCGATTGTTGGGGAGGATCTGTGCCGTGGTGGACGTGGTGCGTGAGGATATCCGCGAGTTTCTCGTGCAACGGTGGCGATGGCGTGGGCGTCCATTTCCTCGATCTCGCTTGGTGTGATGCGCATGCGGTCGTCTTCCATGGTGTATAGGCGATGGTTTTGTGGAGCTGCACGTGTGCGGGAGCGTTCTCTGTCTATGGTGCTAGAGCGATCGCTGGTGGTCTGCACGTGTGGTGGCCTGTATGCGACACGTCGGGATGGTATTCTGGCTTCGCCAGATTTTATTCTCGGACTGCGCGCATAGTCGTCGCGTGTAGCAGTGTTGTAGAATGGTGGTCGGCTTCTATGTCGTGAGATGACGTTGGGAAGGTACTCTGAGATGTCTCGGGAGTTGTGCGGCATCTTGTTGCTTGCAGTGTTTGCCTCTGCTATTGCCTCTCTTATGGTGGTCTTTGTAAGAATGCACCTGATGGTGTTTCCTCTTTTTTTTACCGGCACTTGAACGCGAACCCTTGTAGAGATGAATGAAAGCGCAGACCATTCACTTGATGGTAACACCTTTCAATTCGCCTGTTCTCCCTCCACAATGTTCATTGACATCTTGCATCCTTACATCGACCGTATCCGTTGAGCCTCTCAAGTACACCATACAGGTCTTACTCGATGCTCCTACGTGTCTCCATCATCGATACATCCCATACATCATCGTCTGAGATGGTTATAGTCGGCAGTAATAACTCACTGTGACCATCGGAGCATGCGGTAGTCCTCTTCCTACCCACTCGTAGTCCGTCACGCCAGTCATCTTGGACTTTGCAGGGCGAGCTTCATGCGCTTTCTCGTCGCCGACAGGGCTTCCAGCTTCTCCACCAAAGCGATAGAGGACATGGTATGCTTCCGATGTAGCCTCGACCTGAACTCCTTCTTGCCATCGTAGGTACATCCGGCACTCATCCATCCTTCGAATCTTCTGGTAGCTTGTTATGCTGCTGCGACTGCTGCTCCTTCAATGCAGCGATCTTATCGTCAAGTACTGCAATTTCAACATCCACTTTGAGCATCTTCTCCTTCAACATCTCCGCGTACTCTTCATTCGTCAAAACCTTAAATGGCGTCCAACTTTTCTCAGACATGCGCTTCCAAAAGTTCTCCTTCGGCACGACCTCCTTTGGTGCTGTCCATCGGTTGTAGATTGATTGCCCTGCTGCACCGAAAATCGAAAACATGATGGCGCCTGGTAGCACGTTGGCCCTTCCTCTAGCGATGAACCCCACGCCTCCACCTGACACAGCTCCAGCTATCGTGCTGGCGATTGTTAAGTCTCTGCTGACCGGTGGCACCCCGTTGACTGTCCATGCCTGAACGATGCCGGTGCGGGTGACTGAGAAAATGGTGCCTATGGCAAATGTTTGCAATGCAGAAATGCCACCTGACAAGCCCGGTGGTAATCCACGAACGATACCAGCAGCACTACCGAATAGAAAGCCTGCGCCGCCTGTTTGACCGCATCAGCATATGTTTGCTTGCAGTGGCAAGCCATGTCACGCTGGGAAGTCTTGGCGAGGACGGCGATCAAGTAAGCGTCAAGTAGTGAGCAGAATGTGTCCAGACTAAACGATGGTCGTGGATATGCGCCGACAGACTTGACTCGCTCCTCCGGCTTTCAGCTTGCTCTTTCACATGTTGCGGGAATTTGCGACGAAAAGGGGAAAGCACAATGCACTCACCACATGCTGCGCCCACCTTCAACGCTGGCTCCATGGCAGCAGACAGCGGATCACGAGTGACGGCTGATGAGCGATGACTCTTCCGGTCTTCCATCGTTGGCCAACAACAGAGGATGCAAAGGTGAATCAGAGGGCGGAGAGCGAGTCCTCAGGTCGCCATTTGAAAATGTGCCGCTTGACCCGAAGCGTCTGAAGTCGCCGAGACAAGAAGAAGACGCCCACGAATATCTCCGCATCGTGACATTTCTTTCGCGACCTCAACCACCACGAGTGCCACCCCAGCACTCGAAACATATTCCAACACCCGTCACCACCACACGTACAGAGGGCAGCACCGAGCTTCCTCGCACCTACCAGGAACCGCGCAGTCTCGTCGCGTGGTTCGCACACGACCGCAATCATGGGTACGAAGGCCTCAGTCTGTGCGCGGCACGTTGCATGAACTCTTTGCTGCGGCACAGACGATGTAGAGTATATATAGCGAGATATGGAGGCTGACGTATGCTGTATAGCGCCCAAAAAGAAGGGAGAGAAGATGGCCTTGGGCGACTTCCTCGGCAACCAATGTACGCGCACCCATATCCAGCTCGCGCCGAACCTCGAAACCCACATGCGTTTGCATGGCCCGATGTCCAGCAAATGGGAGACATGCTGACAGTGACATACAGCTCTCGGATCATGGGCAGACGAAATGGACTCGGTGCCGGTCCCATCGGCACCATCGGGATACGGCGGTGCACGCGAGCGCCGCGACGACGGACCAGGCGAGCGGCGCGGGTTCAATCAGCCAGACTGGGGCAGCGCACGCGCAGATGCACGCGGTCCACCGAGCGGAATGGACGGTGGAATGGGTGATCGAGGAGCCAGCTACGGTAAGAGTGTCGTTGACACGGCGGACGAAGAAAGTATTCTGATCTTGTGTTCCAGACCGACCACGATACGATCGCGAAGCAGTTCCCTTCCCGACAAAGCCTCCGTACACCGCACATCTCGGCAACCTCGACTACAATGTCACCTCTGTCGATATTGAAGGATTCCTCGAAGGCTGTTCAGTCACTACTGTACGCATCATGGAGGACAAGATCGATCGCAAGCCAAAGGGTTTCGGATACGTCGAGTTCGGTTCTCCGGAGGGTCTAAGGAAGGCTCTCGACAAGAGCGAGTCCAGCTTCATGGGCCGCAACATCAAGATCAGCGTTGCCGATCCACGTACGTGCACTCGACCGCTGCAAGACGTGGCACGTGTACTGACAATCATCTAGCAAAGAATGCAGGCGGCGAATCGACCCGCGACTTTTCCGACTGGAGTCGCAGAGGCCCATTGCCAGATCTTCCATCCCAAGGACGCCAGCCCTCGAACCGTGGCTTCAACCGAGGAGGTGCATTTGACGATGCCAGGTCCGATGCCGGGAGCGAGCGAGCCGGATCAGGCCGCAGACCGGGTTTCTTCGAGGACGATGGCAAGGTCCGCGACTTGGGCAACTGGGAACGCAAGGGCCCACTTTCGCCTGTGCCAGGTCAGCCAGGTGGTCGTGACGGTGGTCGACTTCGGGAACCAGGTCCACCAGGGGACAGGAGACCGAGCGCTGCTTGGGGCGAAGGTCGATCGGATGCTGGCTCACGGCCACCACGACGAGAGTTCGAGCCACGCCCAGAGCGAGCACCAACTGCGGCCGAGCAGGACAGCCAATGGCGCACGAAGATGAAGCCTGATGTTTCTCCCGTGCCTACTCCAGATGTATCGTCGCCCGCATCACCAGCACAAGAGGCGCCAAAGGAGCGCCCAAGGCTGAACCTTACAAAGCGAACTGTCTCCACTGCCGAGCCAGGCTCCACAACAGCACCTTCCGCTGACTCCAAGGCCTCGCCGTTCGGCGCTGCACGACCCATTGACACCGCTACCCGAGAGCGCGAAATTGAGGAGAAGCGTCAAATTGCGATTCGACAAAAGGAGGAGTCGGACAAAAAGGCCGCTGAAGAGAAGAAGGAGAAGGACGCAGCCGCACGTGCGGCTCGTGCTGAGCGCGCAGACCGTGGCCAAGCCGAGGGTGAGAAGGTCACATCACCAACAGGCGAGCGCCCACCACGCATCGACCGTCGCCCATCGCGCCAACAGCAGCAGAATGGCGGTGGTGCATGGCGCAAGGATCCGCCAAAGGAGAACGGCGAAGGTGCACCACAGGCCAAGCCTAGCTTCAACGTCCTCCAGAATGACGGCGCGGACGAAGCTGGCGACCTGGACACACCTGATGCCGATGCCAACGGCACCATTATCGGTGACAAGGAGACGAAGCCACAAGAGCCTGTCGTCGCCGCCAATGGCTCTAAAGACACACAAGGCACGGCTGAGGCACTCGAGGACGATGGCTGGAGTACTGTTCCAGCCAAGACCAAGAACAACCGTCGTGCGGGTGGACGTGCCCTGGCCTCCTAGTATGGGCCAGCACGGAAGCATCCACTTCGCGAGTGTGCATTTTGACGACGACACGCAGCGATTCATGTATCGACCTCGAACTAGAACCTACTGCCCATCCACACACCTGGACCCCTGGCTACGCGACGACACTTCTACACCTGGACGCGCTGTATAGCATACTTCTTTTTCAACACTACCTCGGGTAGTCTCGTCTCCGTCTGTTTCGTGCGAAGTAAAGTAATGGCGTACCTGGCGTATAGGAAGATGGATGGCATGATGATTGCTGAAAGACGAAAAGGCGCGGTCCGAACAGTAGGATGGCATTGATTATGACGATTGATGCGTTGTTGCGAAGCATATCAACGACGAACTCCTGTTTTCTCTCGGATTGGCAGTGTAGGCAGAGGATGCTATGTGAGAAGACTCCCTCATTGTTCAAAATCTGACCATACCTGTTGTCATTGCGCACTGTCCTGTGTGATTACCGACGATAAGATAACCTTTTCTACAGCCTATAAACGTGCAGCACTCAGTCGAAGTCTCATTGTCATATTCAATGGTCCAAGTATGCGGACCTAAAGAGCGATAGAACTCATTACAACTTCCGAATCCTAACATACTCTCGATCAGTGCAAGATCTCTCCAACTGCTGGAGGTCCGCCGTTGAGCACAACATCCTTGCCGCCAATCTCCGCGGAGCGGATAGTAAGCCCGGCAATGCTCTTCGCCGTCATAACCCATCATCTTGGTTGTTGGGCTCTTTGTCGAAGCTTTGGATCACTTTGCCAGGGCGGTAGTAGTCCTGGTCCTTGAAGTGTTGGAGTTGGAAGTCCGGATCTTGGCGTTGGTGGGTGGGGAGGGTTGAAGGAGTTGGTTTCGAAGTCTTGAGTGAGGGGTTTGAGATGGCGGAGAGGAGCATTTTGTTGGGGTTGACGTTAAGATATGTGAATTGGAACGGCTGATGATGGTGTTGAGGCGTGGAAGTGGTCATCAAGTCTGGATGGAGGAAGCGTGCTTTATAGGGTGGTGCTTAGATACCTATCTGCTTCCAATTGGTTAATTGCGTGGCTGGACATGACTGAAGATGGTTGGAGCATATGGTATAGGATTGAGTCTGCCTGGGAAAGCCGCTGAGGCATTTGGTGCAGGTGTATGCCATCTAACGATGAGCGTCATTTCCAGGTCCCCGACAATGTGGAAGCGGTCTTGATTCGAATCGTTGCTTGTCAACACGACAAGCGCAGTGTGTTGAAGTCGAGAGTGCTTGCGTAGATTTCAAAAGTAGAGTGTCTGCAGGATCAGCAAGTCAGAGCCTGCTCCAAGCAGAATAACAGAGTCTCGCTTGCTCATTCATCTGAGTTGTTCTGAGATCTGAGTCTGCACTCGGCAGTGACACATTCTTGACAATAATGCCGATACCGTGAGACATCCTCTGTAGCTTGGATGAGTTGCCGTTCAACTACTTACGCTACTGTAGAAGGTCAGAACCAGGTTCGGACAAGAACGCCAAGCGGAGCTTTTCGTGTCAGTAGCCAGAGCTTACATCGGATCAGTTGTTCCCTTGGTGTACATGAAAGCGTCTACCGTGAGACCACTGTGTCGCGGATGGCATGTCATAGACAGTAGCGTTTGATTGATACCACCAAGCGACCGAACACAAATCGCCGTCCACCAACCCCGATGCACCTTCCAACGAGGTTTCGCCCACATATTTCTCGCAACCAGCACGTCCCCTACAAGCCAGTAGGTCGATTGGACAACAGGCGATATGGAAGCGACAAACGACTGTCGGTCCGACTGCAAAGGTCCCTGATGTCCTTGGCTAATGTTGAGGGCAGTAGATGGTCACATTTGATGTCCTTGGCTAATGTTGAGGGCAGTAGATGGTCACATTTGATGTCCTTTACAACTTCGCCAGATTGCTAGTGTCTGTAGCCAGCAGGGTAACAAGGCCAGTATGACCTTCAGACAGGCACGTGCAGTACCATCGCCGCGACATAGCAGTGGTGAGTTGTGTCATGAAGATCTGATGAGTCGACGTATACCGCCCTACAGCACGACCATTACTCTTCGTGTTTAGTTACAGCCCGGAGTCCCATCAGGACAGAAGTGCACTTCGGCGCAGATTGGAATCACTGGAAACTGTCGCTTGATCAGCTCGTCTGCCTCGTTGCGCTTCTCTTCGATCTCTCTGCGTTCTTGCTTGTTGGGATGACCGAGCTCCGTCCCAGGCTAGCAAATGTCAGGCGTGCTTATAGGACAGTGGACTCCGACTCATGAGTGCAGTGGGATGGGCATAAGCTGCGCTGGCTGAAAGGCCTAGCATGATGGCTGCGATGGACTTGAATTGCATTGTCGACGAGCCGTGTGGTTGCTGTTCGAGCGTAGTAGACCCAAACTCGATGATTCTGATGCTTTTTACCAGCGATCTTGCTGTTGCGCTTTATATGTCGTCTCTTCTAACGAAACATTGACGCTCACTATTGCCGATGGACATGACATATCCTCAATATGAGAAGGTTCGTACTCGATTTCTCGTATCCTCAGACGAACTGTGTGACGCGAGATTGATAAAAGCAGTGCATTTCCAAGGACCCTGTGAGTTGAGCGCCGTCTTTGGTTGGCGGCCTCGCACTTCGCGACGTTCGGGTATGCACATTCAGTCATCTGCTCCATAAGCTGTCTACGAGCATCTGATGACGAGTATGCGCGCGCTGCGTTCGGCCATGCAATTGGGATATCGTCGGGCTGGGACAGGCCATCATTTGACTCCCTCGCGATGAGGACACATGTGCTATTGCTCGCAGCTATCGGGGTTACTGGTAGCTCCTGAGATCGCATTAGTATTCGCCGCTACTGTCCCGTGTCACGAATTCCGGATGTGGTACTCCTGCAGCACACAAGACATGGTGCTGCCGATGGAGGCCAGCGGGTCCACACACGACGAGACGGCTCCATATCTCCAGCCTGCAGAATGTCTGGCGTGGGCCTTGTGTAGAGTTACGAAGGCCTGTATTCGCACCTGGACCCTTGTGATGGGAGTCCAGTTTCGAGAAAATACACGTGCTGGGCTGTAATGTGTAAGATTGATAGTTCGTGCTGAGTCAAGCGTGTTTGACAGTTGCATCATCAACAGTCGCCAACATGCAAATCCCCTCGCTCGATGCCATGTAGCTCAATCGTCCGTGGAAAACATTGGCAGTGATTGGCTATGCCTTGGATTTGTGGCCTTCGAATGTCTTCGTCTGAGATTTGTCTCCTCTATGGTCGACTACAGCTGCTGCTTCGATGCCGCCGCCTCTTCTCGTCCGTGGTACTCGTCGGCTTCGTACCTCTTTCCCCTGAAGCCCCAAATACCCCAATTGCCACAGCTAACATCGCCTGGATCGAGGTCGTTGAGATCCCATCTCAAACTCCTGAACCTGTTCTCGCCAGGCTGTAGTATCAGGTCCATCTCACCACCAGCCTGCTTCTTGACCCAGTTGATATCTCTCTCCATGTCGTATTCTGTATAGCCAGTACATATGATTGGAACCTTGGTCTCTAGTAGTTGCGGTAGTGTCTGCTCCCATTCGTGCGAGCTTGCCGGGTGTCCAAGACCAGGATGAAATAGTACAAAGCAGTCAAAGTAGGGATCGTAAGGGTAGAAGTGTTGCGCTTCATGAAGGGTGTGATAGTATTCGACGTAGGTCGAGATTTTCATCTGGCCACCTAGTCGGTCCTCAACGATAGCTCCATAAGGGTTCGATGGTGTTCGTTCTGGGAGTGGGAATTCTGAGTCGCGATTCGTCATCGACTCTGGTCCAATGAAAATCAAGTGGAACGTGGCTCGTGGAAAGAGGTAAGACAGCTGAATCCAGACTTCGCGCGGTAAGCTGGACTCCGCACGCGCGCCGAGGATGAAGAGCCGAACGGGTGGTGCATTGGGACGCAAGCCTTTGATGTCGACACCTGCACCTGATCGAGGCGGGTGGAGGGTGTATCGTAGGGCTTATAGGTGTCAGCGCAGGTCCTCTAGCCATTGTATCAAGTTCACTCACCACTCAGTGACCTCAGTCCCTCTGGCAGCAACCTCTGCTGCAGGTTGTAGGGACTGAGCTCATGTAACACACTCCCGATCGTGATGGGATAGGTTAGCAGCCGTGTGACCTGCCGCATACTCCTCTCATCATTGACAGCCTGAAACTCTCTGCTGAACAGCAGTGTATCCCAATTCGTCATGTTCACCTGTGCCTCTTCTATGTTCGCCGGCGGGTAATCGAATTCCTGGAAGAACCTCCCACTGTGCAGATCGTGATCATCCTCGTTGATCTCCCGTAGCAAATCGCATATTTCCAGATGGCTCTCGTAGTCACTCACAAAATGCTCTTCACTACATGACACCGGAATACCACAGTCTGGGCACTCGTACCGTACATGTGCTGGCGGCCGTGTCCCAGTCTTTCTCGCTTCCAGATCGTGCGGCGCCACAGGCGCTCTTGTCGCCTGGTGTTCAGGGTGTGGGCAGTATGCATTCTGTCTCATAAACGCAGCTCGTTTCCGGATCTCGGGCGAAGGCGAATTCGTGAAGGAGTGGAAGAGGTTGTTCGCTTGCAGCAGTACTCGATTCGGCTCGCTTGGCTGCTGCGCTGTTCTTGAGGGTAAAGACGGTGCTTCTCGGTTGCCATTTTGCGCCGACTCAACGACAGACGCTGCTTGTTGTTTGCGAGACTGATGTATGCTTCGAGCATTGCTGGGCTGGCTCTTTGCCCAAGATGTGAAGGCGCGTCGTGCTATGCTGGAAGCAGATCTGCAAGGCGCATTCGTCGCGGCTAGTCGCAGACAACGAGTACAAATCGATTTCGACGCCATGGGATGCAATGCGAGCCACGGGTAATGCTTCACTTCATCGAGTCGTCAACCACGACCTCGCTACTGTTGCCGAATGGGGATGCGACGGTGGCCTAGGCTTACAAAACCGGCAATTACGCTTATTCGAAATCCTTACTCGCTGCACTCGCTCTTCCTCAACAATAGCATTAACAATAGCACAACAATAGCAATACTGCTGCGACTCGCCATTGTCGCCTATAATCGTAGCGAGTCGCGGCGGTGGCCTATTCCTCCTACTACGTAGGTAAGTTAGGCTCCTTAATAGTAGATAGTAAGTATTAAGGAGCTTACCTTACTTACTATTGTTTTATTATAGCGGCGGGTATATTAACTTCTACTACTATTACTATTTCTTTAACTCTATACTTATCGATATATATAAATCTAACTATAGACGACTTACTTAGCGATATTAGCCTTAGAACAATAATAACGATAGCGATAGCGATAGCGATAGTATACCTAATCCGCGCTTACCCTTATAAACGCGGTTATTACTATAGCTTACGATAGCGTAAGTGCGATTCCGACTCGTTAGGTATACGTAGGTAGACTAATAAACCTATAGTATATACCGACGCCCTCGTACCGCCGATACCGACGATTTCTACTACGTAAGCGAGTCGATATAGGCATAATAGCTAGGAGACTCGTAGAAGATAGACAAGGGTAGTATAAAGGTTACGAAGAATAATTTACGTAAGTTCGACTAGGCTAGCCGTATTATAGAGACTAAAGAGGGTATATATCTTATAGTAGACTTGCTATACTATATATACTAACTCGTATTAATAGGTAAGCTAGCTTAGATAGACTACGATACGTATAAGAGAGCTAGGATACGCTATATAGTCTTTACTACTAATGCCGATAAGACTTACGCGTATTATAAGTATTACGTAAAGGCTTACTATAACTCTCGTAAGTTAGTTAAGGAGCCTAGCGAGTCTAGCGAGTCTAGTAATAGTTTATTTAAGGCTTTTAAGGGTGTTTTAACTACTTCTAGCGAGGATAGCGAGGTTAGTAAGGCTAGCAAGTCTAGTACTCGCCCTACTAATAATATATCGACTCGCTTAGCCGCGGCGGAGGATCGTATTTAGCAATTAGAGGGTACTATTAGCCGCTTTATTAAATTTATTAGCCGTTATAAGGGCCGTAAGGCTATAAGGGGATGTCGTAATATATAGCACGCCTACGATCTTCTAATCGTAGATAAACTAAAGCTTGCTTTCTTCTATCGACACTATACGCGTCTCCTAGTATACGTATGCGCGTTACGTGCGGCATACTAAGCCGGGTATAGCCGCATTATATGTAAGGGTTAGCTATAGGCTACCCTTATAACTACCTCCCCTTCTAGGACGAGCTACCCTTAGCTCGCGGCTTTAGGAGGTTTCTATATAAGTAATCTATCTACTTCTCGTAGATTCCGTTACTATGCGACCCGCCTACGGGTCTCGTACGTGTCGTTATTGTATTATAGGTAGGTATAAAGTTATAGTTACCGGGTTAACTAACTCGAGGGTTTAAGAAGCGTACCCTCTCCCTTCTTTTCCTTCTTTTCCCTTATACTACGTTCTCGTAGCGTACTATACCCGTACTACTAGCGATCTACTAGCTCCTCGCTAGCGACTATCTAGCGACCCGCTAGTACTACTATAGCTTTAGAGGAAGCTATCTAAGACTAGCTCCGCTAGGAGGCCCTTATAGGGGGCCTATTAGTACTTTTAACACTATTACTAGTACTACTAGTATAGATGTCTAGCGCGCTCGGCGTACTAGACACGCTAGCGAAGCGTAAGTTTAGCGTACTAGGGCCGTAGATCCCTAAGTCCTTACTAGCTAGGCGCCTAGGTATAGACATTAAGATATATATACGTTACCTCCCGTACTTTATAGCTAGTAAGTATTCGCTACGCTCTTCGCTTACGATACGCTTACTAATAGTATAGTAGACGAGTAGGATACGTATAATAGTATTACTACCGGCGAGTTACTTAAGAAGTGTAGGCGCTATAGAGACATTAGGCACCCCTACGTTAGTAATACTAGCGTCGCTATCGCGTAGCTAGTAGCTCGCCTACGCGCCGCTCGCGCCTAGCGCGATAAGCTTATCTAGGGGCTTAGTAACCCTATTACTAAATAAGAGTAGGATGCTCTAGACTAGTAGTACGAGCTCTACGCCTAGCTAGGCGAGTAGATCCTAGAGGTAAGTGCTACGCCTCGCTAGCGCTCCCTACGCTCGCCGTATACGGCGTACTATCGCTCCCTATATAAATCGGCTAACCTCCTCCTAGGCTAAGAGGCAGTTCTCTACCTATAAGAATAAGCGTATAGGCGATACCCGCGTACGCTTCGCCGGCGCCTCTACTACTACTAACCCCTCCTCCGCCGCCGCTACTACGTCCGTAGTTCTATAGTAAGAGTAGAATAGGGCCCTTAATAGGCTCTTCGAGCTCGGCCGTACTATAAGTAACATACGTGTTGCATACGTGTCCTATACTAACCGTAGTTATAGTTCCTATAGGCTAGAAACATCGATACTACTACGGCCGATAGGGCCTTCTTACTACTAGCCCTACGGGGCGAGTATAATAAGGAGGATAATAAGGATAATAATAACGAGTAATCGCGCGCTCCGCGTATATTAGCCGCCTACTACGCGCCTATCTTCTATCTACGCAGCGCCGTAGTGCGCCTATAAAAGTTTATTTTTAAAATAAATACTCTTCTCTCTACTCTTCTCTCTCCTTACCTCCCTCTCTAATATTATTACTATCGGGGGTGTTTACTCGACTAAGTAAGCGAGCCTTTTAGTCCGATAGAAGATACTATAGGTTAGTATCTTCTATGCTAGTTATAGCTAAGTTTACTATTGGGGTAGAAGTCCTTATATCTAGCTACCGGAGGGTTAAGGCCTAAATATATAACCTATGCCCTTGTTTTAGCGCCTTATACTACCTTCGTAGGTACCTTATATTCGGCTACTATACGCGTAGCCTTCGCGGATCCTTCCGCCGGCTTATACCGTCTTCGCTAACGCCTTATATTCGGCTACTATACGTGTAGCATTCGCGAGTCCTTATACTAGCTCCTAGCTATCGTACTCTTCTAGCTAGCCCTTCTATCGCACTAGGTACTATACTTTACCCTTATACTTACGCTTTCCTAGTACTGCCTCTACTTTATATTCCCCGTCCTTATTAGCGAGGGCTATAGTGCCTCTATCCTTCTCGCTACCCGCGTACGGCTCGAGGAGGGATATATAGAATACATTATAAACTCTTAAGTCGGCTAGTAGTACTAGGCGGTACGCCTATAAACCGATAGCGTCGATAATACGGTACGGTCTAATAAACTTCGGACCTATCTTCTTCTTTGGTAATACTAACCTTAGGTTCTTCGTAGATAATAAGACTATATTGCCTACGCGATAGCTCTTAGCCTTATAAGTCTTATTATAGTAGCGAGTCTAATCGGCTACTACGATTTCCTCACGCTTCGTAAGCGTAGCGCGCATCTCTCGTATACGGTTAACTAAGTCTACCGCTACTAGTACCTCCCCTTCCCGGATCTCGCCTTAAGATCCTATAGGTGTTAGGGTAATCTTAGGTCTCTAACTATGCGCTATCTCGAATAGGCTTATATATAGCGTAGGGTAGACGCTATTATTATATACGAATTTAGTAACAGCTAGCTACTTAGCCTACTCTATCTAGTTCTCGCTATAGTAATAACGATTCTAAGGTTTAGCTTACCCTCTTAGTCTAGCCGTTAGTCTAAGGGTAGAAAGCTATAGACAGCTTACGCTTTACCTACGCCTCGAAGTAGAAGTTACTCTAGAACTTACTCGTAAACACTAACCTACGGTTACTTACTATACCCGCTAGCATACTATAATGCCGTACGACTTCGTCTCGTAAGATCCTCGTAAGCTCCGCCGCTATATATGTCTTAGTCGTAGGAATGTATAAGTTTATTTTAGAGTAGCGGTCGACGATTACTAGGATTGCATTATATACGTATTCTCCTCGCTTACTTAGCGGTAGGTCCGTAATAAAATCTATAGTAATTTCCTACTATAGACCGTCTAGCCTAGGTAGTAGCTATAGCTCGCCGTAGGGTTGATAGCGCCTCGCCTTCGAGGTCTAATAAGCCCTATAGTTTCTAATATACTCCCTTACTTCCTTACTAAGTGATTCCTACTAGTAATAACGTCGTAGTAGCTCTTTAGTCTTTACCTTACTAAAGTGCACTACTAGTAGGTCGTTATAATATATGTAGAGTAGCTATGCTCTTACTATATAGTCTTCGGGTACTATAATTGCGTTCCCGCGATAGACTAACCCGTCTTTTATATACTAGTCCTTAGCGTCCCCTTCGCTAGGCGCCTACGATAAGTATACGACGTACCTATTGTCTCTCCCCTATACGATTTTTATTAGTAGTGTAAGTAGTTTACCTAGGCCGCCCTATATTATTATAGCGTATACTCTTACTAGTAGCAATCGGGTCCCCTACGGCTCGTAGGCTCCTACTACTATTATCGTCGCCTTATCCTATATCTTCTCGTAGGTAGCGGTTACGAGCCTTACTATAGGCTCGTCCTCTCTTAATAGGGATTCCTTCTAGAAAGATAGCTTACTTTATAGCGTAGGAAGTAAGTTCGACGTCTACTACGCTACGCGTACGTAGTTACTACGTCGCGATAGCGTATCGGCTAGGTTACTCTTTCCCGACCTATACTCTACTACAAAGTCGAAAGATTATAGAAACGTCACCTATCGAGCTTACCTCCCGTTTAGCTACTTTACTATTATAAAACCCTATAGGTTTATATAGTCGACTAGTACCTAAACCGTATATAATGCGCCTTTAAGGTACGGTCGCTAATGCTTAAATACCTCTACTACTACTAGTAGCTCTTAGTTATAGGTCTTATAATTGTACTCGGTAGGTATTATCTTACGAGAATAGAAGGCAATTAGATGCTACTTAGTCCTAAATAACTAAGAGATAATGCCTATAATCGTAAAATCTAAGGTATCCGTTTTAACCCTCGTACGTAACGAAGGATCGAAGTGCCTTAGGATAGGTGCTCCGAGGAACCTAGCTTTTAGCCGTTAGAACGCTTACTCCTCGTAAGCGGACTATATAAGAGGCCCTTGCTTCTTACTATTCTTACATCCCTTTAGTAGGTCTATTAATAGCTTCGTAATCCTCGAGTACCCTTCGATAAAGCGCCTATAGAAGTTATAGAATCCTAGGAAGGATTAAACCTTATAAAAACTCGTAGGCGTAGGCTATTCCTCGATTACGGCTACCCTACTCCTATCTATCGATACGCCTACGACACTTACGATAAATCCTAGGAACTCGGTATTCTCCTAGAAGAAGCTATACTTCTTTAGGTTCGTAAATAGGGCGAACTTTCGTAGCCTCTCTAGTACCGCGCGTACGGCTCGTACGTGCTCCTTACGCGTTACGCTATAGATAAGGATGTTATCTAGGTAGACTACGTAGATGTTATCTACTAACCTAGTAAGGGCCTTGTTAATGTACCCCTAAAAGGTAGCTAGTACGTTAGTTAACCTAAAAGGCATAACTAAGTACTCGTAGTAACCGTATCGCGTACGAAACGTAGTCTTCTACTCGTCTCCTCGCTTAATAGGAATACGGTAGTAGGCATCCTATAGGTCGATTATAGTAAAGAGCCTAGCGCTCTATAGCCTATTTAAGGTCTTACTAATTAGGGGTAGTAGGTACCGGTTCTTTACTATAATCTTATTTAGGCCTCTATAATTCACATAGAGCCTAAGAGTACTATTCTTCTTTAGCACGAATAGGATAGGCGCACCCGCCTCGCTTACGGATCGCCTAATCTACCCCTTTTCCATTACTTACGTAAGGTACTCCTTTAAGGCCTCTAGCTTAGTTAAGGACTAGTAGTATAGCAACTTAAAAGGGGGTTTCTTTCCTTTAACGAGATTAATCGTATACTTAACCCCGTCGGGCATCTTACGCTTTGCCTACTTATTAGGTACGTATATATCTCGGAAGTCTATAAATTCTTTAGGCTACGAGGGGCCCTCTCCTTTGGGTACTACTATAGTAATAGCCCGAACACTTATTGTATAAACCTACTTTAAGCTCTCGAGATCCTTAAGGAACTCGCGTACGTTACTATTACGGAATAATTCCTATGGACCCTAGAATTATAATAATAAGGCAAACACGTGACTTATCCTACCTAAGCGCTTAGACTTAGAGCGATTAGACTACTTATACTTAGACTAATTAGACTACTTATACTTAGAATAATTAGACTAATTACCAAGATCTACGAATCTTCTTTATATTTAGGAACGCGGAGAACCCCCTATAGCTTCGAAGCGTTTAACTTACTGTTTAATATTACTATTTAGAATACACTATAACCTAACCTCTACCTTACTGCTACTTAGTCTTTATAAGACAAGACAGCTACTACTTTATTACTCTCCCTCGACTTTCTATCGGCCCGAGAATAAACCCGATTAAGCTTATCTTCTTAACTTGTAATATTATTAGGTTATACTAAACCTAATAGCTTTAAACGCCCTCTACGATAGGAGACCGATAGAGTAAACGGGGAACACCCGCCCCTAGTAAAGCAAGTAGAGCCTAACGACCTTAGACCGCGAACGATGCTATTAATGCCTTAGCTACTTATATAGGTAACGACACCCTTAAGGTTAGTAAGCTAGAATACTACTATAGCGACCGAGACAAGTTCGATACTTAGGTCTCTTAGATAGACATGTACTTCTTATTTAACTCTATACCTAAGAACCTTAAGCCTATCTTTACTACTACCTTTTTAAGAGGACGAGTATAACATTAGGTTAAACTATTCCTTAGGAAATACCTAGATAGTAACGGAGAAGACAATACCGACGGAATCTTTAGGTTATACATGTCACGATTCAAGCGTGTACCGGCGCTGTAGCCTAATTAAACCTAAGGTAGCAGCCGCTAAGAATTAGGTAACATTAATTAGTTACCTACAGCCTTTTCATAAGTAGCCCCTTCAATTCTAGCTTAGACACATGTAATCTACTATCTGCTTTTAAAACACCTTTATAAGCCCATTTCATAACTTCTAACTACTTGTAACGTAATAGTTATGAGCCCGACAGGCGCTTACTAACGTTCGCTATATAAAACGAAGCCCTAGAGCAGATTTTGCATCGTTATTAAAAACTAGTAGGATCTATTATTATTCTATTAACAACCATTGCACAGCAGTGCAGTGACCCTAGTAGACCTATAGGAACTTTCATTAGGCTTATTAACACCGTTATAGCGACTACCGAGACACCCGGTAGTACCGGTACTTTGCCGCACGCTACTATCGTTCTTAAGAGTCATAACTAATGGGATAAGTTTAACCGTTAGTTAGAGCTCTACGCTAAGTCTCTAAACATCTAGAAGTATGTAGATCCGAACGATACTACTGCCGAGCTAATAGAGCCGGTGTTCTTAACGTTCGAATAGATCTAATTAGTATACACTACTAAAGACGCTACGGCGGTAGATAAAGAGCTTATTAAGCTCCGTTAGTCGGACGCTAAGCGTAGGTAGCGGATGTATAACATCTTTACCGCAGTAAGGTCTAAACTAGTTACCTACCTAATCCGTACTACTACGGAGCTAGGCTAAGAGCTTATACATGGGAAACGCACTCTTAGAGGCAAGTACTAGGCTCTAAAGACATAGTATGGACTAGACGACATGCTACGTAAGCGACAACTCACACTAGAGCTAAATAGGCTTTAGAAGAGCTAAGCCCGAAGGATTAACGACTAGTATTTAGACTAGCTAGTGTTATAGACTAAGATGCTAGATTGTAACTACGCTAAGTACGGAGACCTAGTACGACACTTCTTACTCGCAATATAGTAGAAGTAAGCTCCTACCTATAGAGCATTACTATATAACGAGTAGAAGCGTAATAAGCTCTCTCTTAGTAAATTACTAAGCGATACCTCGAATAGATACGCGATACTACCCTAGTTACTAATAGCGGTCGATTAGTCTTTATAACCTTCGTAGGCGAGCTATTAGCCGAACACGATCCTCTAGAAGTCCTACCGACCCTAGCACCTATAGTAGGCACAGGGGGTAGGAACAATAATAATACGCGTAGCCGTAGCCGCGGCGACAAGAGCCGTGACCGTAGTAACAAGGACAACAAGAGTAGTAATAAGCTAAGCGGCTACTAGAACATTACCGGCGAGCCTAAGGATAACTGCTATAAGAACCTCTATTTATGTAATGTAGTTAACCCTAAGAAGCGTCTATTAAAGGATTAGCGCTCGGAGTAGTAGAAGAAGTACTAGAAGCACTTTATTAACTACTGCTTAGGCGATAATAGTAAACGCTTACTAGGTGTTCTAAACCGCAATGGCCGCACGGATAAGGAACGAGATAAAGCAATTACTAAGAGTAAAATAGCACCGCACGGCTTTACTAGCCTTACTGTTCTTTTAAGCTTAATTAGTACACTAAGTATTAACTTTAGGGATTGCTAGGTCTATAACAACTGTTTAGACACCTATGTGATTAACTATTATAACTAGTAAGGGGTAGAGTTCATTACTAAACGCCTAACTACCTTAGAGATCTAGGCTAGAATAATAACCTTTCCAATTGCCGCATTAGGGCGTGTTTACATGAAAATACAGGAGTATTTATTTACATTGCTAGATGTTGCCTACTACCTAGGCTTTTATATAAATGTCATTTCCTATACCCGCATAGAAACAACCGGACTCTAGTAGTATGGCCGCACTAATTTAGTCTACTATAACGACTCTAAATTGATAGACCTCCACCGCCCTACTAGCACAATCCCGTTCTTTAAGGTAGTTACACCACCTTAGTTAGAGATGGTGTACAAATAGCTATTAAGTAATAGGTATATCCTACCGAAGATTACTAAGAAGCACCGCATAGTACACTTCATTAGCACGATTGGCAAGGGTAATACTATCTAAACACCGCCTATTTAGGACTCTAACGGCGACCGTACCGTTTTGGTAGTAATGAATAGCACTAGGGGCACTAAAGGTATAGCTACATCTAGTAGGACCCCCATTAAACACCGTAAACTCTTAGGCCGCTAGTAGCATTAAATCTTTAGCTATATTAGCGCTAAACGCATTAAGTAGCTTCCGTTTAGAGTTAAGGGGGTAATTATTAATAATAGTCCTAAAGCACCCCTTACTGCACACTACAGAGCATATAGTCTTACTAAAGCCTATAAAGTAACTAATAGGGTGCAACCTATTAGAACGATGACACCCTACGGGCATATAGCTATGGATTTAGCCGAATTTATACTAGCCTATAATAGTAACCGCTACATGGTCCATTTCTACGATCTAGATACCTATAGTTACTTTCAATTCACCGTTAGGAATAGGGATTAGCAATTAGTGCTTACCTGCTTTAACAGCCTATTAAGCTTTATTAATTTCATTAGCCGAAGGTTTATGTGCTTCTATAGCGATAATGAACTAGCTATTAGAAAGAGGTTTAGATCTACTATTAATAGCAATTAAATTAAATAGCACAATACTGCTAATTACAGTGTAAACTAGGACCTAGTAGAACGAGCGGGCGGCGTTATTATTACGATGTCACGTACAATCCGCATCTACGCTCGCCTACCTAAGAAGCTCTAGAACGAATGCACCGCAGTAGCCTACTATATCCTCTAGTGATCACTAATCCAGTTAAAAGGATAGAAGACTCCGTTCGAATTAGTAACTAGTCGTACACTAAATGTAGGCTATATAGTAGTCTACGGCTACCTAGCCTACGTATTCATCTATAGACCGGACTAACTAGGTAAGACTAAGAAACTCCGAGAACGCGCCCTTATCGGCTATCTTATAGGCTATAACTCTACTAACATCTACCGGGTGTAGGACCTATCGAAAGATAGGGTTATGCGGGTAAAGGACGTCCTCTTTAATAAGACCACGTTCTACGACCCATTAATTCTTACTACTAGTTACTTAACCCCTATTAAGAACATCGCGACGGTAGAATAGGCTAAAGAGCCTAAACAGTACTACGACCTATATGTAGCTTACTATAAGCACGATACAGTATAGGCCGAGGGGGTGGAAGAATAGGCCTAATAGTAGCCGCTCTATTAAAACCCTCGTTAATACTATTAAAACGCCCATTAACTCCTCCTTAGGTAAGAACTACACTAGCTAGAGCACCGCTCCTTAGTAGTATTCAACCACCTAGAAAGTAGTAGCAGTTTCAAGCTACCTAATTAGCCATTAACAAATAACGCTATAACCCCTACACTTTCACGAGACTAGGTCGAATCCGGGGTCGAACTAGCGACTAATGAGAGCATAGAGAACTCTAACTATAATAACAACGCGGTAAATAACAGTAACGCGTCTAAATAATAGTACATTAATACACTATAATAGCAGTTAATAGATACCCTTATAGAGGAAGATCGTAAGGAGCTTATAGTAGATACTTTGACGACTTTAAATGTCGCTACCGCTCCGCCTACAATCCCCTTCGAAGAACTTAGCTAAATAGATGACTTTTCCGCTAATACTAATTACGCCCTTACCGGATCCGGCAAGAGACTTAGAACGGCCTACTTCTACTATGCTCTACATAATATCATGGTTACTAACGTTATTATTAGCTAGATAGCGGGCATCCGCTAGAGACCTCGTTATCTAGGCCGTAAGTACTACGATGTCCTTCGATCCGAACGCATACGCGACTTCTCTCCTCTACGCCGTGTTAACACCATTACGTCGATGCACCGCGATAACCTTCCGCCTGAACCTCTAAACTACCGTACCGCTATAAAGCACCGCTTCGCCTAATAATGGCGTAAAGCTATAGCTAAGGAGTTTACTAAGGCAATCTCTACTAGCACATTTAAATAGGTAACTTAGTAAGAGAAGGATTATAATGCTTAGTAAGAAGAGGAGGGACTTTAGCTACTACTACCGCTAAAGTGGGTGTACAAGTATAAGCTAGATAAGTATAGTATACTAAAGAGCTTTAAGGCCCGGCTATGCGTAAGAGGCGATCTATAGGGCATACACTTAGATACATACGCCGCTACACTACTAGTAAGTATGTTCCGCCTCTACTATACTATAGCCGCGAGCTTCGACCTAGAAGCTAAATAGTTTAATGTTGTAAATGCCTTTCTAAATTCGGACCTACCGTACACTATGTACCTATAACTACCTCCTAGAATCGAACGTAATGGTTATGCTCTTAAACTAGTTAAGGCCCTCTACGGACTTAAGGAATCCCCTCTCCTTTAGTATAACTGTCTTACTATAACGCTTGCCTCCCTAGGCCTAGTTCCCCTATTAGACTCTAAATGCATCTACTATGACGATAAGGTTATATTCTTCTTCTACGTGGACGACCTAGTTATACTCTACTATCGCAAGAACAAGGCCTATGCTATATACATTAAGTATCGGCTTCTTAACGTATACGAGATGCACGAGCTCGGAGACCTAACCTAGTTCTTAGGGATTAAGGTAACACGAGACCGGTAAAAGAGGCTACTATAGCTCTTATAAGAGGACTATATTAAGAAGCTCGCCGCTAAGTTTAGCATATCTACTAGCGCACGTAAGATAACAGTACTAGTAGATCAACATCTCGACTAGATAGTGCCTAAGGGCTATGTTATAGATGCTATAAAGATCCTTACGTACTAATAGCGCATTAGGTCTCTAAACTTCGTAGTAACATACACACGCCTAGACATCGCCTTCTCCTTATTAATGCTCTCGTAGTACCTAACTAAGCTAACGGATACGTATCTAAAGCTTACGGATTAGTGCCTACGCTACCTCCTAGAGACTAAGAACCTCTACCTTATGTATAGCGCTAGTAAGTATATTACTAGCCTACATAGTTAACCTAAACATCTCGGTAAGAACTATAAGTTCTTCGGCGCATTAGATGCCTCCTACGGTATAAATGTCGATAGGACTAGCTCTAGCGGATGGATCTTTATACTATTCGGCGGACTAGTCGATTATAAAGCCTCTAAGTAGATTACTGTTACTAAGTCCTTAACCGAAGCCGAACTCCTTAGCCTATTATAAGCGGCATTAGAGCTAATCTAGTAGGAACGTATCTTCGCCGAGATCTATCTCGAGTTTAACTAGTGCACATACCTATACTGTAATAACACCTAGACCATTCGACTTGTTAACTAGTAAGGGTAAAAGCTTAACACTAAGCTACGCTATGTTAACATCCATTACTATTAGCTCCGCTAGAGAGACTAACGAGGAGATATCGAGATTCGGTATCTTAATACTAACGACATGCCTATAGATAGGCTTACTAAGCTACTACTACTACTATAAAAGCATAAGCACTTCGTAAAGCTACTTAACATAGCTAAGGAAGGCGTAGATCTACGCTCCTTAGCGCCTACTGTAGATGCTAATACTAGCCGCATCACCTTAGGGGGTAATAATAACGCTTAAGATGCGTAGGCCTACTACACTAGTAGCTCTTCTCGATAGTTACTAGTACTAGGCTTTAACTATAGGACTCCTCTTCTCGGCGCATTATAGCATGCACGACATAGTAATTAGCTACTACTAAGCGCTACTTCTATTATACCTCTCCTTCCGTATTCGGATGGATGCGACTTCCCTTTTATCCTTTTTATACTAAAACAGGAAGGAACTAGTAGTAGGACTGCATAAAAACACCTCTTTAGTTCTAAACCCTTCCTCTTTCTTTAACTAACATGGACCGGTAGAGGCTATATAGTATGTTCGGTACTACTGTCTCCTCTACCGGCTCCGTACTACCGCCTAGCGCCGCTAGCGCCGCTACTGCTAGAGTAAGCGTCCACCATTTACCGGCGCTGCCCTAGTACTATTATTACTAGGTGTTTCTCGGACTCCTATTGGCCCATAGTAAAAGGACCGGAAACACCCCTATTACTAGTAGCGGTATAGCGTATAAGTACCTATAACGGCGTAGCTAATTATAGGCGCCGAAACACTATTAACCTCGCTACTAGTAGCATTACTATTACTACCTCCGTTACTATATTACAACGATCGTCATGACATTATCGATGCCTCTATTATCGTCCTTACCTTACTTAGAGATAGCATCTCTACCCGCTAGGCGTATAGTACCTATAGCACTACCGTCGCTAGGATTACCCTTACCCTAAGTAAAAAGATAAGGCCTTTATAAGCTATGAAGACCTTTCATTAGGTAAAAGAGTTCCTACTAGGACGTAGCTAAATGGTAATCTCTACCTAAGGTAGGAAGCGGAGTTCTCTAAGACCGTGACCGAAGTTACATGTGCGCGGTTATTAGATAGTAGTAAGGCACCCTAATTGCCGAAGTAATAGCGTACTATAATACCTAGGATTTTGATTAAGAATAATAGAGCGGACATTGAAGCGGAAGATAGGCTAAGCAATAAATTCAGTAGATATAATAACCCCTAGGACTCGAACCTATAACCTTACATGTCCGTTAAAATATAGGGAGATAGTACGCCTTACCGTTTAGTACTATAAGAATAGCTTAGCCACCCTACCGGACAAGATTCACATCGTTCAGAACCTATTATATAGGTTAACTATAGTGTAAGGAACTCGGTAAGATTGTGAATAGGGATGTAAGGCTAGGACAATAGCCTTACCTAAAACGCTAACTTAGCGCCCTACTATGTAGCTCATAATGGAGCTCCAATAAGTACGTAGTAACGAAGCCTAACGTTATGAGGTAGGTGGGTGGGGTGATAGGTAATGGATAGGGTACACGCGGTTACATGCGATTAGCTTATTCACCTACAAGCCGTACGAGCTAAGGGGGTGTGTCACGATCTAAGCGTATACCGGCGCTATAGCCTAATTAAACCTAAGGTAGTAGCCGCTAAGAATTAGGTAACATTAATTAGTCACCTATAGCCTTTTTACAAGCAGCCCCTTTAATTCTAGCTTAGACACATATAATCTACTATCTGCTTTTAAAACACCTTTATAAGCCCATTTCATAACTTCTAACCACTTGTAACGTAATAATACAACTATCTTAAGTATACTATAAAGAGCGTCTTTAGTGTCTCTAATAAGATTACTACTACCGTTCGTGTTATTTAGCATTTAACCTAGAAGACATCTACTACTAAATATGCTACTAAATTCTAGGAATACGCGCAACTTACCGATTAGGACGACGAAGCACTTTAAGTTATATACCGGAGAGGACTAAAGGAGTATGTTAAGGACGAGTTAATAAGGGACGGTCGGAAGATCGATAGCTTAGGCGACCTCGTTAGAGTTACGATTAATCTTAACGATAAGCTCTACGAGAGAGCTATAGAACGACGATACGACTCTAAGGTATCCGGAAGGGCTAGATATACACTAGGCTATAATAACCGTAATAGAGGCTTCTACGACAACTATAATAATAAGCCTAGAGATAAACCGTACTACGGACTATAGCTAATAGAACTCGACGTTACCGAGAAGGGTCGTAAGATTAGGAATAGTAACGGGAATAGAGTATCCCGGAGTTCGAAAGAAACACGAACTTACTACGGATATAGTAAACCTAGCTACCTAGTAAGGGACTGCCGCGGTAAGAATATAATGCGCCGTAAACAGTTTAATATAATATAACCCCGAACTAGTAAATCTAAGAGTAGCGTTAGATCTTAAGGAGATACCGACTATACTCGGAGAGTAGGGGAGAGAGCTAGTAATAGAAGTACGACGCCTCTCCTAGACCCCTTAGAAGAACGAGGAGGATACTATAGGTAGTAAATAGTAGTTATTCTATTTAATGCGAAGAACTGACTACGATAGTTTAACATAATAATACGAAGAGTCAACTACGAGATCGAATCCGAGTCTCGAAATAGTTATAGAAGCCTTTATTAGCGATTCTGTTACTAAGACTCGTGTTAAGTTTACTACGCCGCGAAGTTAGGCGTAGGGTATTAGCCTTAATAACCGAGAGGAACCCTAGGAGCGACGTATAGGCAAAATGCTACGCTCCGAGAAGTAGACATCGACGAATCCTACTTTAATAACGATAAAAGCGATAAAGAAAACTAAGACCTAGGATAGAACGGATTATAGTTACCGGAACTATAGGAAGAAAGTTAAGAAACTACCGGGCTAGATACTATCGAAGAAGATTAGGATCCGGAAGAATTAAGCGAAGAAGATTCCTCCAAAGGAGAAGAGAGCGACACTAACGACGATAATAAATAACTAACCTTTACAATTAATGCACCTAAGAAATTATATAACATAATCGTACACCTATAAAGAAGGCACGAGGAATTCCTACCTAAGATAGGCGGACGAAGGATGCTACACCCTATTAAGTTTAATAAGACACTCGACACCCTACGAGGCATAGCCTAGGGATACCTACTTATAGAAATAACCGAGAATCTAGCAACCGCTATTATAGAACGACTACCGATAGGGAGCCGAATAATAGGAACCGGATATCTTATACCGTTAGGAACATTTATATCGAATAAATTACGTAACGTAGTATAACACGTACGCGTACTCTACTTAGAAACGTAGAAGATCTAGGAACGTTACTAAATATAGGTATAGATATAGAAAGACTCGCGCTAGGTTTAAGTAGAGGCCTCGAGACACGAAGTACGACGTTCTATATACGAATAGGGAAAAGGATTAACTCCCTAGGAATAAGCGACTAAAGGGAGTTATATAATATAGAAAAGGCTTAAGCATTACTAACGACAATAGTGTTTTAAACTAAAATTATCGTTAACGGGTATAAGATAGATACTATAATAGATTCCGGAGTAAGCGGGAACTTTACCTCCGAATTATTTATTATAAGACATAGGATCGCTACCTATAAGAAGAAAGAGGGTTATAAGTTAATCGCGGTAGACGGATTATCCTTACCTAGTATAGAACGCGAGATGATACCGCTACTACTTACTATCTAACGGTACTACGAGGAGATTATCTTAGATATTACTAACATAGCTAGTTATAACATCGTACTAGGTATGCCTTAGTTAAGAAAGTACAATCTAGTAATCGACTAGAGAAGAGGAGTACTTATATTTAGGGAATGCGACTATATTATCGATATTTAGCCTACGTAGCGGTAGCATTCGCTAGTAGATAAGGTAAAGAGATAGCTAAATAGGATATAGCTTACGCCGAATAGAAGGATAGAAGAACTACCTTCGACCGGGATAGACACTAGCGTAGGGCCGCCGGGTTACGAAGTTACTAGTAGTAATAGAAGTAACGCACTATCGAAGGATACTAATATCTTAGAGTTAAGTATTCCTAAGGAGTATCGCAAGTAGTCGCGACTCTTTAAAGAGGAAAGAGGTAAGGATGCCTTACCTAAGTACTAACTATAGGATTATAAGATAAACATTTAGCTAGGGAAAGAGCCTCTATAGGGACCCCTATATTAAATGTCTAAGAAAGAGCTATAGACCCTACGAGAATAGCTAAAGGAGAAGCTAGCTAAAGGATAGATAAGAAGATCTACCTTAAGTATAGGAACTCTATACATGTTCGTTCTAAAAGCAAATAGGAAGTTACGACTTGTATAAGACTATAGGAAGTTAAACGAGATTACGATTAAGAACCAATACCCGCTACCTAACATCGAAGAAGCATAAGATAGATTAACCGGATTAGACTAGTATACGAAGATTAACCTACGAGATGCCTTCTACGCTATACAGATAGTAGAAGGAGAAGAATAGAAAACCGCTTTTAGAATAAGATACGGACTTTACGAATTCTTAGTTATACTAATAGGATTAACTAACGTACCCGCATCCTATTAGGACCTTGTTAACGAAACACTTAGAGACCTACTCGACGTATGCGTTATCGCTTATATAGACGACATATTAGTCTATACGAAAGGATCCCTTTAGAATTACATAAAGTAAGTCTAGGACGTATTTAAACGACTTACGCGTTTAGGATTCAAGACAGTACCCGAGAAATACGAATTCTATAAGAAGGAAGTTAAATTCTTAGGCTTTATTATTAGTACTATAGGGATAACGGTCGACCCTACGAAGATATACTTAATTAGAGAATAGCTAGAACTAAAAACAGTTAAGGACGTACAATTATTCCTTAGACTAGCGAACTATAACCGGAAATTTATTAAGGACTACGTAAAGACAATAGTACTAATAACGATACTTATAAGAAAAGACATTACCTAGAAATAGGGAAAGGAACAAATTAAAGCGTTTAAGAAACTTAAGGAATAATGCGCTTTAGCCCCTACGCTTTGACTATTTGATAGTAGTAAGGAAGTCTACATCGAGACTAATGCGTCTAATATAGTAATAGGCGCGTGTCTAATATAGACATACGATAGGTAGAGACACCTAGTTGCCTATTAATGTCTACTAACCACCCTATATAGGCCTGTCCGAGTTGTGGTAGTATAGAGCGGTGCTTACGTAAGCAGGGGTATTTGCCGGTCCCGGGACCGGGAAATTAGGTCACGTAACGAGTAGCGTAGTAGCTAGATAAAACAAGAGGATTAGCGGACCCTAAACCCCTATGCCCTCTACTCGAGAGGTATAAATTAAATTGTTACCTTAATGCTACGCTTATAATGCTTAGCTACGTAGTATATATCTTAACAGCTATACTAGGTCCTACTAGCTTACCTAAATGTCTAATTAAACCTAAATGAAATTAGGGCAAGTTAGACCTAAGGGACCCCCCTCTAAACCTAAGGTTAACATAACCTATTAGTCGTTAATATATCCTCCCCTATTACGAACCTATCCTTAGGTTCTAAAGCAGTAAGCCCGGGTAACATAGGTAGCGTAGTTAGTCACTATAAGCTAAGGTGGTCTTATAGTAGTATAGTAGCTTACCCTACTATTTAGCTTAACATATAAGATGTTAGGTAATCCTAGGGCCTACTAGCGACAGTTTATGAAGATTAAAAGGATCCTTCTAATAGAGACCGTAATAATGACGTTAATAACCGCGACTCGCATCCGTCGCACTATACTAACGTATACTACGAAACTAGCGAGGGAATGGACAGCTATGTTAGTATTAATCGAGCGGACTAGATAGTCGAATAACGTAAACGCTATTTATAAGATAAGTAAGCGTTAGTACTAGTAACCTAATAAATCTAAAGACGAGTCTACCGCGTAACTAGAAAGTGAGTTAAGGGAAGATAAGTAACTATAAGAAATAAGTAAGATCTAAGGACTAGAAGCACCTATACCCGAAGCATTAGAACTAGAATTAGAACTAGAATTAGAACTAGAATCCTATAGGCTATAGCTATAGCCGGAAATTAACTAGAAACTAGGAGCCTATAAACCCGCACTAACTACTTAGTTCCACTCATTCTTACATAACTCCTTTATCTAGACCTACTCGTTATCGTGGCTAACACTAGTCTTACTAGACGCGTCCCTAAGTAGCTAGCTAGTAAAGTTCCTATAGTAGTTACGGAAGAAGCTCTTATTACGCCCTTCGCTTATAAAGCACATCTACTCGAGAGTAGTAACTAAGCTAAGCTACTTATCTATTAATTTTACAGCTCGGACGCGCTAATTATATATCTTCTTATAGAAGAGCTCCGAGTCTAGGCGGACCGTAGCATTAAGCTACCTTCTAGTATTAAGGATGACTTCGTTGTCGTTCTAAGACTTTAAACCCGCTAGGGTATCGGACAGAGGGCTAATGCTACTAAGGTATACGACCGTAGGAAAAGAATAGCCGGGTACTAGGCGTCGATACTTAAACCCTATAGCGCTCTTACTTAGCGTCTTAAAGTTATAATAGAGGTCTATTACCTAGTATATACTCTAGCTTCTCTAGAGTTTAAGATAGTTATCGTCGCGGATCTCGATAAAGTAAGGGTTAATCTAACGTAGCGTCTTCTTATATACGGCCTACCTTATTAGAACGCCTATAGTAGTTACCCGCATTTACCTAGCACTTAGGTCCTCTCTAAACTAGCTAATGCTATTCTTACTTAGGTAATTCTAGACCCTAACCGAGAAGAAACGCTTAAATCGGCCGTCTTCTATACAGTCGTTAATCCGGTACTACTAGATAAACTCTCTAGCATTCCCTTACTCATAAAAACCGTGTAAAAACTCCGGCCTACTAGTACCCTCTAAGTTAAGAGAGTATAGTATGTTAAGCCGGTTACTAGTCTAGTAGTTTTCAATTTCGAGGTTTAAGTCGACCCTAGTATGCTATACTATAGTGTTCGCGTCACCCCCCTAATAAGCCCTATTAAAGCTAAAAATCGTAGGCCTAGGGAAGGAGATAAACCGAGTGCAGTATTAAGGGTATAGCGCCACTTATAAGAGCTATAGCCCGGGGTCTTGTCGTATAATCTATTAGCTTAGAGAATACTACATGTTCTAGTAGACGCCGCCGTTACTAACCTTATTTAATTCTCGTAGGTACTATCGGTATACGTCGAATTCTCGACTCATTATCTCTCTAACTGTTTTAACCCGCGGCGCTAGTTTAGCGTTATTATACTAGTATAGTATGTTCCTATTAATGTAGGTACCGGTGCTATTAAGATCGGCTTAGTCGGCTTCATTAATGCTAAATTTGTCGAGGATCTAGTTATAGTTAGTATACGTAACGATACTACTCGTAGTGCCAACTTTACCTCAAATACGGAGGTAGCTAAGCGGGTTAATAGTCTTCTAACTACGCTTATTAGGGCGAAACCACGACCTATTCTTCACCTTAATAGCTGAAAAACTCTTGCCTTTAAAGAGCTAGTCTTAGACTATAAGCGCGCGCTTATATAGGGTATTAGCGGTAATACCGGGATTCGTAACGAAGTAGAGGGCCTTATAGTAGAAATCTCGAACATGCTAATTGCATATTATAGCGCTAACCTTACTATCCCTCTTAAGAACCTCCGAGACAGCATATTCGAGTATCTTAAGGCCCGCCATCCGGTACTTAGGTAGCTAGTTAATGCTATCTACATTAATCGAGTTTCTAAACTTAATACTATAGTACCGCTCATTATAGGTATAGTTAGCGCGCTTAATCCGGAGGGCCTCGTCTTCTTATAGGATCTAATCCTTAAAGACTAATATATCCCTAATTATAGCTAAAGGTAACATAGTAAGTATCGGATTGCTATTTTTAGTTAAGGCCGGAGTAGATCGTAGGGTACTAACCGGTGTACCTAGCGGACTGCCTTCGCGTATAGGTGCGCCGTCTAGCGTTCGGTTAGGCGAGGATTAAGTAGGCGTAGTTATGCCCTTACCTATACTCTCGCCTATACGGAGCTACTTAAGTCGACTCGACTTACGACCGCCTCTCGATAGGACTATAGGCTAGGTAGAGGCTGTTACGATCTAAGCGTGCACCGGCGCTGTAGCCTAATCAAACCTAAGGTAGTAGCCGCTAAGAATTAGGTGACATTAATTAGTTACCTATAGCCTTTTTATAAGCAGCCCCTTCAATTCTAGCTTAGACACATGTAATCTACTATCTACTTTTAAGACACCTTTATAAGCCCATTTTATGACTTCTAACCACTTGTAACGTGATAGTTATGAGCCCGACAGGCGCTTACTAACGTTCGCTGTATAAAAGAAGCCCTAGAAAGTAGGTTTTGCATCGTTATTAGCTAGTCATTAAAGCACTACTACAAACTACTATAGAGACCCTAGGGGACCTACCACTGCGTTCATTGGGCCTATTAACACCGTTATGGCGACTTCCGAGACATCCGGTAGTACCGGTATCCTACCGTAAGCTACTATCGTTCTTAAGAGTCCTAACTAATGGGACAAGTTTAATAGGCAAATAGAGCTCTACGTAGAGTCTCTAAACATCTAGAAGTATGTAGATCCGACCGGCACCGCCTAGGAGCCTATCGAGCCTATGTATATAAGCATAGACGAGATCTACGATATATACTATTTAGCATAGGAAGGCAATAAGGCTATAGATCGTAAGTTCCTTAAACTTAAGCAGTCTAATGCCGACCGTAAGTAACGGTAGTACGACCTATTCGCTACCGCTAGGTCCAAGTTAGTTACATACCTAATTCGGACCACTACCGATCTTAGGCACGAGCTTATGTACGGTAAGAAGACCCTTAGAGACAAGTACAAGGCTCTATAGGGCTAGTATAGTCTAGACGATATGCTGCGTAAGCGGTAGCTTACCCTTAAGCTATCTAGGCTTTAAAAGAGCTAAGCACGGAGGATCGACGACTAGTGCTTAGACTAGCTTATCTTATAGACTAAGATAGCTAGGTATAGGCACGCCGAGTACGACGATCTTAGTAGGCATCTACTACTTACTATTTAGTAGAAAGCACTAGCATTTAGTACTACTCTATATAATGAGTAGAGACGCGATAGCGAAAGCCTACTATTATTAAAGCTTACTAAGCGATACCTCAAATAGATCCGCGACACTATACTAGTTATAAGCAACGGTCGATTAGTCTTTATAACCTTCGTAGGCGAGCTATTAGCCGAACACGATCCTCTAGAAGTCCTACCGACCCTAGTACCTATAGTAGGCATAGGGGGTAGGAATAATAACAATAATAACACGCGTAGCCGTAGCCGCGGCGACAAGAGCCGTAACCGTAGTAATAAGGACAATAAGAGCAGTAATAAGCTAAGCGGCTACTAGAACATTACCGGCGAGCCTAAGGACAATTGCTATCCGTCGCTAGGTAAATGCGATGTAATTAACCCTAAGATCCGCCTATTACTAGATTAACGTATAGAGTAGTAGAAGAAGCACTGGATTAACTTTATTAACTACTATATAGGCGACGATAGTAAGCGTCTCTTAAAGGTGCTTAATCGCTATAGTATAGATAAAGAACGCGACAAGGCCATTGCTAAGGGTAAAACAACACTAAATGGCTTCACTAGCCTTACTGTCCTTTTAAGCTTAATAAGCTAATTAAGCTTCAACTTTAGGGATTGTTAGGTATACGATAACTGCTCGGACACCTACGTTATTAATCACTATAATTAGTAGGGCGTAGAGTTCATTACTAAGCGCCTAACTACCGCCTACATCTAGGCTGGAACTACCACGTTCCCTATTACAGCAATAGGGCGTGTTTACATAAAGATACAGGGGTATTCATTCAACTTCATAGATGTTACCTACTGCCTAGGCTTTTATGTGAACGTTATCTCTTATTCTCGTATAGAAGTAGCCGGACTCTAGTAGTATGGCTGCACTAATTCGGTATACTATAATGACACTAAATTAATAGATCTACACCGCCCGACTAGTACAATCCCCTTCTTTAAGGTAGTTACACCGCCTTAATTAGAGATAGTCTACTAATAGCTATTAAGTACCGATAGGAGCATCCTACTAAAGATTACTAAGAAACACCGCATAGCGCACTTTATTAGTACAATTAGTAAGGGTGATACTATGCAAACACCGCCTATTTAGGGCTCTAACGGCGACCGTACCGTTTTAGTAGTAATAAACAGCATAGGGGGTACTAAAGGCGCTACTACATCTAGTAGAAGCCCCATTAAACACCGTAAGCTCTCCGGGCGCTAGTAGCATCAAATATTTAGCTATATTAGTATAGAACGTATTAACTAGTTACCCTATCGGGTTAAGGGGGTGATTATTAAACCTAATAGTCCTAAGGCACCCCTTACTATACATTGTAGAGTATGTAGTCTTACTAAGGTACACAAGGTTACTAATCGGGTGGCGCCTATTCGGGTAATGACTCCCTATAGCTACATAGCTATAGACCTAGCTAAGTTCACACCCGCCTATAACGGAGACCGGTACATGGTCCACTTCTACGATCTGGATACCTATAGTTACTTTTAGTTTACCGTTAAGAACCGAGACTAGCAATTAGTCCTTGCCTACTTTAATAGTCTATTAAGCTTTATTAACTTTATTAGCCGTAGATTCGTGTGCTTCTATAGCGATAACGAACTAGCTATTCGAAAGAGGTTCCGCTCTACTATTAACAGTAATTAAATTAAATAGTACAATACTACTAATTACGCGGTAAACTAGGACCTAGTAGAACGAGCGGGCGGTATTATTATCACGATGTCCCGCACGATCCGGATCCACGTACGATTACCTAAGAAGCTCTAGAACGAGTGCACCGCAGTAGCCTACTACATCCTCTAGAGGTCACTAATCCAATTAAAAGGATGGAAAACGCCGTTCGAATTGGCGACTGGCCGTACACTAAATGTAGGCTATATAGTAGTCTATAGATGCCTTGCCTACGTATTTATTTATGGACCTGACTAACTAGGCAAGACTAAGAAGCTCCGAGAGCGCGCCCTTATCGGCTACCTTGTAGGCTACGACTCTACTAACATTTATAGGGTGTGGTACCTATCGAAAGATAGGGTTATGCGGGTAAAGGACGTCCTCTTTAATGAGACCACGTTCTACGACCTATTAATTCTTACTACTAGTTACTTAACCCCTATTAAGAACATCGCGACGGTAGAACCGGCTAAAGAGCCTAAACAGTACTACGACCTATATGTGGCTTACTATAAGCACGACATAGCATAGGCCGAGGGGGTGGAAGAACAGGCCTAATAGTAGCCGCTCTATTAAAACCCTCGTTAATACTATTAAAACGCCTATTAACTCCTCCTTAGGCAAGAACCACACTAGCTAGAGCACCGCTTCTTAGTAGCATTTAATCACCTAGAAAGTGGTAGCAGTTTCGAGCTACCTAATTAGCTATTAATAAATGACGCTATAACCCCTACACTTTTACGAGACTAGGTTAAATCCGGGGTCGAACTAGCGACTAATAAGAGCATAGAGAACTCTAACTACAATAATAACGCGGTAAATAACAGTAACGCGTCTAAATAACAGTATATTAACACACTATAATGCAGTTAATAGATACCCTTATAGAGGAAGATCATAAGGAGATTATGGTAGAAGTAGATGCTTCGACGACTTTAGACGTCGCTACCGCTCCTCCCCCCTTAGCAATCCCCTTTAAAGAACTTAGCTAAATAGATAACTTTTCCGCTAATACTAATTACGCCCTTACCGGATCCGGCAAGAGACTTAGAACGGCCTACTTCTACTATGCTCTACATAATATCATGGTTGCTAACGTTGTTATTAGCTAGATAGCGGGCATCCGCTAGAGACCTCGTTATCTAGGCCGTAAGTACTACGATGTCCTTCGATCCGAACGCATACGCGACTTCTCTCCTCTACGCCGTGTTAACACTATCACGTCGATGCACCGCGATAACCTTCCGCCTGAACCTCTAAACTACCGTGCCGCTAGAAAGCACCGCTTCGCCTAATAATAGCGTAAAGCTATAGCTAAGGAGTTTACTAAGGTAATCTCTACTAGTACATTCAAATAGGTAACTTAGTAAGAGAAGGATCATAATGCTTAGTAAGAAGAGGAGGGACTTTAGCTACTACTACCGCTAAAGTAGGTGTACAAGTATAAGCTAGATAAGTATAGCATACTAAAGAGCTTTAAGGCCCGGCTATACGTAAGAGGAGATCTATAGGGCATACACTTAGATACATACGCCGCTACACTACTAGTAAGCATGTTCCGCCTCTACTGTGCTATAGCCGCGAGCTTCGACCTAGAAGCTAAACAGTTTAATGTTATAAATGCCTTTCTAAATTCGGACCTACCGTACACTATGTACCTACAACTACCTCCTAGAATCGACCGACCATCGGATGGATCTAGCTATGCTCTTAAACTGATTAAGGCTCTCTACGGACTTAGGGAATCCCCTCTCCTTTAGTATAACTCCCTTACTGCAACGCTCTCCTCTTTAGGCCTAGTTCCCCTATTAGACTCTAAGTACATCTATTATAACGATAAGGTTATGTTCTTCTTCTACGTGGACGACCTAGTTATGCTCTACTATCGTAAGAATAAGGCCTATGCGGCACACATTAAGTAATAGCTTCTTAACGCATACGAGATGCACGAGCTTAGAGATCTAACCTAGTTCTTAGGAATTAAGGTAACACGAGACCGGTAAAAGAGACTACTATAGCTCTCATAAGAGGACTACATAGAGAAGCTCGCCGCTAAGTTTAGTATATCTACTAGCGTACGTAAAACTAATGTGCTAGTAGATCAACACCTCGACTAGACGGTGCCCGAGGGTTACGTCGTAGACGCTATAAAGATCCTTACGTACTAATAGCGCATTAGGTCTCTAAACTTCGTAGTAATATACACACGCCTAGACATCGCCTTCTCCTTGTTAATGCTCTCGTAGTACCTAACTAAGTTAACGGACATATATCTAAAGCTTACGGATTAGTGCTTACGCTACCTCCTAGAGACTAAGAACCTCTACCTTGTGTATAGCGCTAGTAAGTATATTACTGGCCTATATAGTTAGCCTAAACATCTCGGTAAGAACTATAAATTCTTTAGCGCATTAGATGCCTCCTACGGCATAAACGTCGATAGGACTAGCTCTAGCGGATAGATCTTTATACTGTTTAGCGGACTAGTCGATTATAAAGCCTCTAAGTAGATTACTGTTACTAAGTCCTTAACCGAAGCCGAACTCCTTGGCCTATTATAAGCGGCATTAGAGCTAATCTAGTAGGAACGTATCTTTGCCGAGATCCATCTCGAGTTTAACTAGTGCACACACCTATACTATAATAACACCTAGACTATTCGACTTGTTAACTAGTAAGGGCAAAAGCTTAACACTAAGCTACGCTATGTTAACATCCATTACTATTAGCTCCGCTAGAGAGACTAACGAGGAGATATCGAGATTCGGTATCTTAATACTAACGACATGCCTATAGATAGGCTTACTAAGCTACTACTACTATAAAAGCATAAGCACTTCGTAAAGCTGCTTAACATAGCTAAGGAAGGCGTAGATCTACGCTCCTTAGCGCCTACTGTAGATACTAACACTAGCCGTATTACCTTAGGAGGTAATGATAACGCTTAAGATGCGTAGGCCTACTACACTAGTGGCTCTTCTCGGCGCATTACAGTATGCACGACATAGTGATTAGCCACCACTAAGCGCGACTTCCCTTTTATCCTTTTTATGCTAAAATAGGAAGGAACTAGTAGTAGGACTGCATAAAAACACCTCTTTAGTTCTAAACCCTTCCTTTTTCTTTAACTAACATAGACCAGTAGAGGCTGTATAGTATGTTCGGTACTACTATCTCCTCTACCGGCTCCGTACTACCGCCTAGCGCCGCTAGCGCCGCTACCGCTAGAGTAAGCGTCCACCATTCACCGGCGCTGCCCTAGTACTATCATTACTAGGTGTTTCTCGGACTCCTATTGGCCTATAGCAAAAGGACCGGAAACACCCCTATTACTAGTAGCGGTGTAGCGTATAAGCACCTATAACGGCGTAGCTAATTATAGGCGCCGAAACACTATTAACCTCGCTACTAGTAGCATTACTATTACTACCTCCGTTTAACGAACGCTATGACATTATCGTTAATCCCTCTATTATCGTCCTCACCTTACTTAGAGATAACATCTCCACCCGTAGCACCTGTAGCACTACCGTCGATAGGATGATCCTTACCCTAAGTAGAAAGATAAGGCCTTTATAAGCTATAAAGACCTTTTATTAGGCAAAAGAGTTCCTACCAGGACGTAGCTAAATGGTAATCTCTACCTAAGGTAGGAAGCGGAGTTCTCTAAGACCGTGACCGAAGTTATATATGCGTGGTTATTAGATAGTAGTAAGGCACCCTAATTGCCGAAGCAATAGCGTACTATAACACCTAGGATTTTGATTAAGAATAATGGAGCGGACATTAAAGCGGACGATAGGCTAAGCAATAAATTCAGTAGATATAATAACCCCTAGGACTCGAACCTACAACCTTACATGTCCGTTGAAATGTAGGGAGATAGTACGTCTTACCGTTTAGTACTATAAGAATAGCTTAGCTACCCTACCGGACAAGATTTATATCGTTCAGAACCTATTATATAGGTTAACTATAGTGTAAGGGACTTGGTAAGATTGTGAATAGGGATGTAAGGCTAGGACAATAGCCTTACCTAAAACGCTAACTTAGCGCCCTACTATGTAGCTCATAATGGAGCTCCAATAAGTACGTAGTAACGAAGCCTAACGTTATGAGGTAGGTGGGTGGGGTGATAGGTAATGGATAGGGTGCACGCGATTACATGCGATTAGCTTATTCACCTATAAGCCGCATGAGCTAAGGGGGTGTGTCACGATCTAAGCGTGTACCGGCGCTATAGCCTAATTAAACCTAAGGTAGCAGCCGCCAAGAATTAGGTGACATTAATTAGTCACCTATAGCCTTTTTATAAGTAGCCCCTTCAATTCTAGCTTAGACACATGTAATCTACTATCTACTTTTAAGACACCTTTATAAGCCTATTTTATAACTTCTAACCACTTATAACGTAATAGAGGCTAGTAGAGTTAGCGTAGTACTCTTTACACGTCCTTTACCTTTACTACCCGGTAGTACCTAACGTAGCTAAGGCTATTGCTAGCTAGATAGTCTAGGTTAATCTATGCTATCCTCCGGGGACGCGGACTTCTTAGTAATAGTACCCTCTATAAAGTATAGAAGGCTATCCTTATAAACGGCTAGGCGGTGTCTTCTAATAATCTCCCTACTCTTAGCCGACTACGGATTAATAGTACGTGCTTTAGCCTCCCTATCGCACCGGGTAAGATTACTAGGCTCTAGAATTCGCTTACGATCTATGCCCTTACGGCCGATCCTTATACGCTAGATTAATGCCCTCTAAATTCTACTAATAGCCCTACTATAGTCTAGGTACTTGTTAATAAAGGCCGTGAACTAGCGGCGCCCGCTATTAGTACTATAAAGCTCGGAGATAACGCGTCGATTAAGAATCTTATTGTCTATCTACTATAGCTAGTAGCGGGTAAGCGTAGCTCGAAGAGTCTTCTCTCGGTTACGAATCTCTAAACCGGTCTTACGAATCTTACCGACGATAGGAAACAAGACATTAAGCTTCTTATTACTAAGGAATTTATCCTAGTAGCTCTTACCTATACCGCTCTTAACTTCCTCGAAAAATAGGTTAACCTAGACGGAGTAGTCTTCGAACACCTTCTCGAAGCCCTTATAGAAGTCCTTTAATACCTTAACCCGCTTCTAAGGACTAAGCTCTCGGAACATAATATTAGCGGCGGACTTCGGCGTGTTCGTGTTAGTAAGGATATGCTTAACGTTATCCGGTAGGCGAAGGGACTCGAACAAGGTCTAAGGTAGGCGGGTAAGCCTAGTAATAGTGCTAGTAAGCGCTATGCTCGAGCTAGCCGGGCGTTACGATTAACTAGCCAAAGCTATAATAACTAGGATTCGCTAGTAGTAAGATCGAAAGAGCTAGCTATCTCGTAGTACTACTCTAGAGTATTAGTAAGCTTTAAAAGCTTAGTGTCGGGGTAGGGGCTTTAAAGAAGGCTAAGGTCGTAAAGAGAGAGAGGCTAAAGAACCGTCTAATGTATATAGTAGTAGTAGATAGATGTGTTAGTAGCTCTAGTAATAGTGTTAGTATTTAAAGAAAAGGAGAGTAAGTAGTAGGTAGAGAGCTACGCTTAAGTATGCCTCTTAGCGTATGTCCCTATAACCGTTATAAGGTAGTAGCGCCGAGACCGGTCTTATAAGTAGTAAGAGTAGTACTATTAAGGTTATACTAAAGGTCCGATAACCCTACATATAACCGAAAACCAGTGCTGGTAACTACCTAGGTAAGCATTCGGTAGGGGCATGCTACGCTATTACGTAATCCGATTTACCGGTCCCGGGACCGGTAAATATAACTCTACTAACTAAGGTCTAACTAAGGTAAGAATACCCTATAAAGTGAAGTCTAGATAACCGAATCGGCTTAATAAACTAAAGGGCATATACAACACATGCCTAAGGGAAGTAAACTCCGTACGCTATTACTAACTAATTAGTTCTTAGCCTCGATCCTACTAAACTGTAAAATTTCGGCTATAGAAAGGTTATAAGGCCTAACCTATAGCTTCTTAGATTCCGGTTTAGGATACGATCCCCTTTCGTTAACTCCTATAGGTAGCACGTCTTCGTCGGCGATAGGCTCGATCTCGTTCGAATTACTACTATCTTCGCTATTAGCGACGCTATTAGCGACTTCTCCCTCCCCTATTACGAGATCGATCCTATTATCTAGGCCTAGTACTCTTATGTTATCCGGGCGAAGCTCTAGAACTAGCTTAAGGTTTTCTCGTACCTAAACACCCTTTATTAGCGTGCTATTAAGTTCCTTAAGAATATAGGTACTAAACTCCCTAGAGACACTAGATACCCGATATAGACCTTACTATCGGTAACCGATCTTACGTAAGAAGTTATCCTTATATAGCTTATCGAATCTTATAATAAGGTCGCTATTCTAGAAACTAATAGAGTTAACATTCTAGTAAGAATTAAAGTAGTCCTTACTAAGTTCTCTTAGTTGCTTCCTTCGAGTATATAGCTCTTCTAAACTAAGGTCTCGAGCCTAGAGTTAACGCGCACGTATAGTAAGTAGGTCCTTAGTCGTTCTTACCGATCCCTATTAGTAATTCGCCTACGTCGGGTACTTAACCTTAATTAGTAGAATCGTGCGATAGCTATATAGGACCTAAGCTAGCGTTATTCTAGTAGTACGACAGGTCGTGGTCCTATTAGCCTATAATATAGCGGGTACCTATTATTCTTATCCGCGGTATGTGTTCCTTATAAGCTTTACTAACGCTATAAGAATCGGACGGTGTCTAGCCTCGACCGGAGCATTAGACTACGGATAGTACGGTAATATTCGGATCCTTCGAACACTAAGCCCTACAAGTAACCGCTTGACCTTAGCCGCATAAACCGTAGCGTTATTAAGCACAATTTCAGCATAGTAGCCGTACCTATAGAAGACATCTTCGTATAGAAACTTAGTAACCGTCTTAGAGCTAGGAGGTGCCCTCGTTACTCTAGCCTCGATCTAGTTACTAAGTGCTTTGCGCGTAACTAGGAGGTATCTATTTTTATGCACCTAGACGGGGTCCGAGTACTACTTCTCACTAATGACCTAAGGGCTTGATGAGTAAAGCTTACTAGCGCGCTAGTTACCTTCGCGAAACCTATAGGGAGTATAACTTCGAACCTACGTAGAGACATCGGCGAAGCACCCGTCCTAGTAATACCGATCGGAAATAAGGTTATATACGACCTTAGCGCTACGGTAACCGTGTCTCTTATAGTACTCTATAACGATCTCCTTCTAAGCCTTATTATCGTTAATTACAAGTTGTAACGGTGCCGGCGCTTCTAGAAGAACAGTAATTGGTCCCGGATAAAGAAATTGACGCTCTTCTTTACTAGCCGCCGGTACTTAGTACGGGTAACACTATCGGGCCGGGTCCTAGTTTCTATAACCTAAGTAAGCTACTAAGAGCCCTTAGAGTATCGGTCCCCGAGATGTTGTGTTTTCTAGATTTTAACTAGATAGATATCGACCGGCTCCGGGTACCCGAACAGCTTATTATTAATTATCCGGTCGACTTCGTCTTCGTTAGCTTCCCTAGGTTCCTAAGGTGTAGAGGGCCTACGAGATAGGGCATCTAGGCTAGTATGTCTAGTCCCCGTAATGTGCTTTACCTCGAACGTGAATAACCTAATCTATACGACCTACCGGGCTATTGCCGAGTTCGGCAGGTCCGAAGCCGGCCGGTTAAGCTACTATACAAGTGTCTTAGTATTAACCTTAAGGATAAAATTAACGCTAGTAATATATCTCTAGATCTTCTTAAGCCCCTTAAGAACCCTAAGGCATTCCCGCTTACTAGTATTATATCTAGATTCTAACGCGTTCTAGATTCCGCTCTTATACCGTACCGGGTAACGCCGTCGGGTACTATCTATTAATTCTTAAGAAACGATACATCCCTATCTAGTGCCGCTAGCATTAACTAAGACAAAGATAGACCTAGCACTAGGTAAGTAGTAGAGGGTAACTAAGGCTAGAGCCCACATAAGATATCTAGTAACCTCTTCTTTTTAGAACTGCTTATTTTCTATCTAGGTAAACTCGGCGTCCTTCTTTAGTAGCTTATACATTAGTCGAGCGATAATAACGAACTAGGGAATCTATATCCGGAAGTACATACATAGCCCTACATAGGTACGGACCTCCTTAATATAGGTAGGCGTAGGCTAATCTAGGATCTTAGCTATAACCTTTAAGTTAGGATAGCGACCATCCGGGCTAGTAACGTACCTAACAATCTTAAGCTTTTCGTATAACTATTAGGATTTGCCTCTAGTAACTACCGTACTAGCTCTTTCTAGGTTAGTAAGAACTAGATCTAGGGAAACGATATGCTTAACGACCTATTTCCTTAACCTAGGCTCTACTTCGGCATTCCTATAGTCCTTAGTTAGTCCCTTAATACCGATGTTATCGAGAAACGGCTTCGCTCGATGCGAGATATAATTAAGCAGAATCTTTATTACCGCACGCACGAACTAAGCAACTAAATTAGTAGCTCCTTAAGGTAGAGTCGTGTTACGTACTAGGCTAAGAGGGGTTATAAAGGCTATTAAGTCCCGGTAGGACTTATCTAAAGTAATCTAATTATAACCTAAAAATAGGTCTATAAGTGAAGCGACTCGGCACCCGGTAAAATCCTCTAAGAAGCTATCCGTGTCCGGTGGAATGTTAGTATCGCGTATAGTAACCTTATTTAGGAGTATAGCTAAGTTAATTAACCGATATAGTACATCGCTTCTAGAGGTATTAGTCGTCCTATAGAGAGCGCCTTCACGCGGCGGACGACGTAAGTATCTTCGTTACGACGAAGAGAAACTAAGACTCTCTCTCTCGAAAAATACAAGCCTACTCGACTCGAAACAAGAAAAGACAGGTCGGACGAACCGAACGAACGAGATACGCTCAAAATCTACAAACAAGAACTCCGGAACTGCGAGAAGGGAAAGCGACGTACATAGCGTACACGTCGCTCGAACAACGAAGGCGCTGTCTACCTGTCGTCCCGGCAAACCACGTAAACTGCCGGCTGGAACCAAGAGAGGCGTTTAGGGGCGCAAACCACGTATACTGCACGGCTGGAACCAAGAGAGGCCGAGGGGGGGACGACAGCGAGGCCACTGCGACCGAGGAGCTACACTCGAGACCGGAGAACGCGACTGGATTGAAACAGAGGCAACGGGTGTTTCTTGGGATTTTGCTCGGTGCGTACGGGTACGGCCGGCTTGGCTTTTTAAAACAAGAACGAGACACGGGCGCAAAACTTGTCTCGCCCGGGGCAAGGCGACAAACCGCAATTCTCGACAAGACACGACTACCGGGTACGCGCGTACTACGCCGCAATATATTCGATTTACGGTTCGAATAGCGAGCGTTGCTCGCATCTTTTAAGGAGTTTTTACGTCCGGGGTACGACGGGGCTTTTCTCCTTCTCTCAAATTTTGGTCTCGTTCTCGAGACCCGTGTTGCATAGTCTTTGACTCAAATAGCACGTTAATGGAATAATCAATCAATCAATCTAGAGGTATTAACCTTCTTTACGACTAGGAACTAGCTATTAGAATATGCCCCTTATAAGTATTCTAGGATGTTATTCTTAATCCGGGCTCTAATTATACGTTTAACAATTGCCCTAAGACTTAGGTGTAACCGGATAGGGCGTACCTACTATAGCCTATAAGGGACCGTGTTAATCTTCTAAGGTAGTATAACGTCGTGCCTAATTTGCCTTATGTAACTAAAATCCTAAGTAAGGACTGCCTCCCGGTTATAGAGCATCTTATCGAATAAGGCCCTTTCTATTAGCAATAGCTTAATACTAACCTTAATTAAGGTAAGTCGTTCTAGAGTAATCCGGCTACCTCGCTTAATACTTAAGAATTTCTTAGTTAAGTACTTCCTATCGAACGGACCTTGTCCTTTAGGCATCTTAGATTCTAGGTATAGTGCCCTACGCTTCTATTCTATATCTCCCTTAACTCGTGATTCTAGGCGTTCGTAAACGCTCGCGTCTACTAGCTTCTTCTTATCCGCCTTACGCTTATATATCGTAAAGACCTACGGTATCCTAATGTTAGCTATATGTTAGCCTACTTATTACTTCCGTACCTAAGCATTTAATATAGATTGCCTTAAGATCTCGGAGGGCTAATCCCCTTAAACTAAATAAACGTTAGTAATTAAATCTCCCTCGAACGCGCCTATTCCAATTTCTACAACTCGTTCCTTTATTCTAGCAGTCCTAAGCAATCCTAATAAGTGAGCTAAATGGTTACTAGGCGTTAGAGCCTTGCCGGGTTCCTATAGATACGTCGTGTCGTAGTCGTACCCGTTTTCCTTACTATAGCTATTTACCGGTCCCGGGACCGGTAAATTAAAGTCCGAGGTTTCTCCGAGATAGTGCGAGAACCTTACTAATTTTATTAAACCCGGCTTTAGCAAATCGGTAGGTTAAGCGCCGTAACTTAACCTACCCTTCTATTTTCCGACGCTTTTATTAGTTCCTAAAGGGTCTTATACCTATCCGAGCTAACTAGGTAGTAAACATAACACTTTTACCTTTACGGCTAGTAATAGTCCCCTCCTATAAACTATTATCGTAGTTACGGGCAGTAAGCCGCACCTTACGAGCCTACGGACGTCCTAGGACTGTTAGTAAGTTTAGATCCGAGGAGATAAACATGTCTACCTAGTAGTAAACCCTAAATACCTAAACATCTAAATTGCCTACAACATCTTTAAACTAGGCCCGCCCTCTAGCACCTCGAAAGGTAAGCTAAGTACTCGCCATTACTAGTAACCTAAACCTATAAGCATTCCTCTAGCCGATAATATTTACCTCGGAACTCTTATTAATTAGGCACCTAATCTAATTCTTATTTATCCTAAACTCCGCTACTACCTAAGGACTAGGGACTATAGTAAAGTTATTAAGGACACTAGAGAGCCCGATTTTCTTAACGTCCTTATATAGCTTAGTAGTAGGGACCGTACCTTTAGAGTAAAGTATAGTTAAATATACTCCGATATACTAGGCCTAACTATTATCGCGGAAGACCTCCTTATTATACTTAGGTTTATCTTTATAGGTAACTACTTATCTAGTGCGAACCTTAGGGTCCTTTTCTATAAGGCGTCGTACTATAGCGAGCTTCTCCTAAAGAGCGGGGGTGTTAGTAACGCGACCGAAGAGGGTAGCCTCGAACTAGCGACTATATCGAAACTAATCCTAGGCATTTATATTAGGAAACGTCGTCTAGAGGATCTAATTAATCTAGTAGATAATACCCTCTTACTTTATAACCGGGCTATTACTAGCTAAATGTTAGGAACCGCTATACGTTATCCTAACCGGGCTTGGATCTTTATAGAGATGTCTCGAACGTTAAGAAGGTAGTGGTCCTAAACAGTATATAGTGTATACTTAAAATGAGTTGAGCACGAGGCTCCTATCTATACTCGTAAAGAAGCGTCGTCTATATAGTGCTATGTCTTAGCATAACTAATTAGTCGGATTAGTTGATCTGTCCTACTCTCTCTACTCTATTACAGAGCACGCAGATTAGAGAGAGCACTCTACATATCGGATCCTTCTACTAGTGTATAGGCATCGATTAGTTAGGCATCGATTAGTTAGCTAGAGCTTCTCCGCGATTAGTCAGCTAGAGCTTCTCCGGATTGATCCGTAACACCATCCCCCCTTTAGCCTAGCTTCGTCCCGAAGCTCTTATATAATGAATGTGTCCCTAATTTATGTTTCGTTAACGATGTCGTCCTCTCGTAAACCATCATCTAAGATTAGCTCATCCGTCCGTCGAACCCGCCTTACTAATAAGATCGAGTCACTTAGGGTCGTTATAGTCCAAAAATGCAGTCGCTACGTCGTAAAGGATATCGCCTACCGCGTGTATATCTTATCTAGAAAGTGTAGTGCTTATATTCGTTTAAACTACAAGGGTTGCAACATTATTATGTCGGAAGGCGACTAGTCCCGCCTACGAAAACAGCGCGCCGCTCTAGAGGAGAAAATATCGTTGCATCTACGCAGAATGCGCGAGTTGCGGGCGATACTCTAGCGCCTCTAAGAGGAAGAAGCTACCGCGTAGGAAAAGAAGTCCCGCCTTTAGAAGGAGATAGATCTACTCGAGAGCCGTAAGGCCGAGGCGTTATCCGTCGAGAAGTCCCTTCTCGAGGAGCAAGAGTCGGTAGAGCCTAGTCGTGCTCCCGCATTACCGGTTCCTATCCTTCTTTAGTCGTCCCTCGAGGAAGTGCCGGATACCTTCTAGTCTAATCTCTGTTTCGATCTAGAAGCCGTATCGTAAGTTGTTGTCCCGTAGCCTATTCCGTGTCGTCGTATTAACTTCTGTATCCTAGGTTATTAAATTAAGAAGCCGCTATTTAATGCCTTTGTCGTTAGGTCGTTTCTACTAGGCAGATTTCGAGAGAAAGCTCTCGCATTCCTAGTATATATTCTCTTCGCGAATTATTACGTTAAACTCGCGGCTAACTATGTTCTTTTTCTTATAGTTCCTTACATAATGGCCTTACTCGCTATATACGTAGTAGGTGGAACCTTTGCTCTTTAGCCCCCTTCCTATCCTACGTTCCGTTACGTCCAATTCCATTAGGTCTCCGTAACTATTAGGGTCCTAACTTCTAGCCTTAAAGTCCCCTCTTCCGCCCGCGGCGGGTCTCTAGTATCTAGGCTATACGTGTCGGTCGTACCTTAACTCCTAGAGCCTTTCGTCAATCTCCTTTACTGCCTTAATTATCGCCCCTAGCGTAACAACGCTAGCGTTTCGGGATAGTTCGGCTTTAACGTTGTCCTTTAGCCCGAGGTAGAACTGTAATCGTAAAGCTGCGTCGTTCCATTCTAGGTCGGCGGTATATCCTTAGAATTCTAAGGCGTATAGCGCTATAGAAGTGATCTATCGAAGTTGTCGGATATGTCGGTCGGCGTATACCTCCTTATTCGGTATCCCGTATAGATTATCGAGTTTCGTCTTAAACTCGTCGTAGTCGTAGAAAATTTTTCGAGTTTCCATCTTAGGTGTTTCTCCCTTACCCTAGTTATGTAGCTAGTCCTTAAGGTATGATCGGAATCCTCTAGCTACTTTTCCTCGTAGGAAGGATACGGCGTACAAGACCTTGCTAGCCTCGCCTTAAAACTAGTGTGCGTTGAAGTGAAGGTATAACTGAACCTATAGTTAAAAAGCCTCCAGTTTATCCTTAGTCCCGTCGAACGTCTCCGGCGTAGACACCTTAGGTGTACGGTAGTAGTCCAATGGGTTCAGCATGCCTATAGGAGTGTTGTTCTTGCTGCTTCCTATAATCGACATTTTGCTTATTCGTTCCGTAATGCTAGTTAACTGTAGCTGTTGTCGTAACGGACTCCGGGTAGCGTCTCTCCTAGACATATGTAAAGGGCCCTAGTAGTAGTGCTTAAAGTTGTTAGGAACCGCTATACGTTATCCTAACCGGGCTTAGATCTTTGTAGAGATGTCTCGAACGTTAAGAAGGTAGTGGTCCTAAATAGTATATAGTGTATACTTAAAATGAGTTGAGCACGAGGCTCCTATCTATACTCGTAAAGAAGCGTCGTCTATATAGTGCTATGTCTTAGCATAACTAATTAGTCGGATCAGTTAATCTATCCTACTCTCTCTACTCTGTTATAGAGCACGTAGATTAGAGAGAGCACTCTACATATCGGATCCTTCCACTAGTGTGTAGGCATCGATTAGTTAGGCATCGATTGGTTAGCTAGAGCTTCTCCGCGATTAGTTAGCTAGAGCTTCTCCGGATCGATCCGTAACACTAAACTATATTATCGGACGTAGTTATTAATCCTTATAGTCTTAGCATTCTATATACGCTTCCTTTATGCGAAGGGGGCGTTTACGGGACTAATAGGCATATCCTTAGGCAGTCCTTTACTAGCATCGTTCCCTAGTTTATTTACTTAGGCATTATTTCCCCTTCCTAGGGTTACCCCGGATTTAGCTAATAATTGAGTTCCGCTTATTTAAGCACTAGCTTTATTAATTATTTTAACCTCCTACTAGTTAATCTTAGCTTACCGGATCTCCTATTCTAATTAAAGGCGAACTTTCTTAGTAGCCTTAGCTCGGGCTCGTAGATCCTAGGCTAAGGACCGGGTCCTTAGGTGCGGATTCTTTAGAATGCCTACGGGTGCCTTCCCTTTCACTTTGTTAGACTATATAGGATAGGTAGATACCTCGCTAAGCTCGCCTAAGTTGATCGCCTACTCCGCTTCACTTTCTCTAAATAAGACCTAATATGTCCTAGTAGCCTTCTCCGTTTAGCTAGACCGTACGTCCTAAGGGCTATACTCTATTAAATGCCTAAAATTAGGAGGGGGCTTAGAATAATTAGGAGGCGTAACCTTAGTTACCCTAGTATAGTCCCTACCTATCTATTACTTACCTAGTACGGGAATCTTATACTAGTTATTAAACTCGATCGGCCTATAATATTCTTCGAGTAGAGAGAGCATATAGAGTAGTTTCGGTTTACTATAGTCCCTCCGAAAGTTAAACTTAGTAGGACGCGGATCGCCTTCTTTCCCTAGATACTACTAGTTATTCGGGGCGAGGTATACGTAGCCCCGAGATATTAAGGACCTTATCGCCCTATAATTGCTAGCCTAGTGCTTCGAACTACTATAGTTGTAGCAATAACTATCTATCGCTTTAGACTATTCGCAATTCTACGATAGGGGACGCTACATTACGTAAACCTATAGTTTAGTATCTAGGTTGTGCCTCTCCGGTTATATAGAGCGTTAATTCTCGCTCGGGTAGAAGGCACCTACGTCCGCGACGCGACCGCGCTAGTATATACGTATACTTATTTTAGCTACCTTCTAGATTAGGTTATTATTAATAACAGTCCTAGAGGTAGCCTTCTTAAGCGTGTTAATCTTAGGCTTAAGGCGCGGTATTTACTTTACGACTAAGCGGTATAGCTAAGGTAAAGTAAGAGGGAAATCTATATATATAGCTTTCTATCCCTCCTTACTATCTACGATACTAGTAGCTTTATCGAGGATCCTCTAAAAGTCCCTAAACTTCTTAGGTTGCTTTAGGTAAAGCCCGCAAGCCTTATAGACCGCTTTCGCGACTACCTCTAGTAATCCCTAAAGGAGGAGGCGACTCCGGGAGCTATTATCCAAATCCTTAGGTTTAATTAGGTTACTTGTTAAGATGTAGCATCTCAAGGGGAGCTAACAGTTAGGTTGTGATCTAATAGCCTAAGGTATCTACGATAACTTAGCTTATCGGAAGACACCTTCTCTCCCCTTTAGCTTAGATAGACATCTAATACAATTAACGCATTGGTTCCTAATATATTGCTGTATGCCCTGTAGCTATTAGCCAGTTAAAGATTAATCTCTTACTCTACTCCGCTGCTAACTACGTATCCTATAAGGTCTTAACTTAACAGGTTATAAGCCCGGGTTTGTATAGAAGTAAGAGTAACCTATATTAGTACAGGTTACTTGTATCCCTTGCTATTATAGCAGAAAACATCTAGGAAGCAGAAGTCTACCCTATCTATCCTATTAAGGAGCTTAGTTTAATACTAAGTAATAGGTAATCTAGAAAAGGACTCTATACGGCTTAATATAAGCCAATACCTTAAAGACACTCTATAGGTAGAACTGTATCGAGATACTATTAAGAAGGACTTCAAGTAAGTTATTTAGAACTCTACTAGGAGAGACAGACCTGTATCCTAGCTCCGAGACTACACCGCTCTTTCTTTACCCTACTAAGTAGGCCTTAGTATTAACACCTACGAACCTTACTATTCTACACTAAAAGCCTTAGTAGGACCTAAGCTACGACTTTGAAGCATATACACCTTGTTTTATTACATTTAATTCATTATAGATTTATACTAAGAGAAAGGAGAAGAGAAGGGAACTAAAATCCCAATTCTTAGGAGAGATAACTAGAAGAGATAGTTTAACCTTTAGAGATATAAGATAGAGAGCCAGTTAGCATTCTTTACAATTGATAACCTGTTAGAAGTGTTATTTAACAACATTAAGGGCAAGAACCTAAAACTCTAGGAAGAGACTAAGATTAAAGAGATTCTTAATGCACTAATATAGACAAAACAAAATGCAGCTTGCTACTTTAGTATCCTAAGTAGGATTATAGAAGAAGATGAATTTAAGCTTAAGGGCTCTTGCGAATCTAGAAAAGCTACTAAGATATAGGTGTATCTCTAGAATAAGTATAGCTAGGTGTTACTAACCTATATATATAAGCTTACAAAACAGTTTGGGAACTTTAAGATAAGTGAAGAGTTCACTATTAGATCTGCATAGGCACACCTAGTGTCTCTTAGAAGGAGGATTGCTAATATTAACCTAGAGGGCTAGTACTATAGGAAAGCTAATATAAGAATAACCTAGCTTTTAAGCTTACTGCTACCTAACTACTATATAGCTAGGGATACTATTATAGCTTAGCTAAAGATAGATTATAAAAGGACCTTAAAGATCCTTAAGGCTTAAGAGGCTAGATTAAATCCCTCTAAGGCTAAGTATAGTATAGTAGCTACCTAGGTTAGGCCCTTAGGTTAGGTAAGATTACTTTCCTGCCTTCTCTATAAGAAGAACTATCTTATTAAGGACTACCCTAGTCTCTCTAAGGCAAAGAAGGTCCTTAAATCTCATTCCTAAGCACTATCCTCCTAGAATGCAATACATGTTAAGAAGAGAAGATCTCTACTACTATCTTTAAGAAGAACACTAAGAGAGAAGTCCTCTATAGAGGAACTTAAGAAAATAGTAAAGAAACTTAGCTCTAACATACTGTTACTCTAGAAGAACTAGGCCTAGTCTCCTTCCTCTAAAACAAGGAAGACTAGGAAAGGTTTCTCTACCTAAGAGCTACCTAACTTATACAACTCATCCTAGAAGACAATGTCTAATAATAATGAGTATAATAAAGTGGCTTACTTAACTATAGAAGTCTAAGGCAAGTTCCCCTTATTAGAGTAGTTACTTAATTCTTGTGCTTTATTCTATATAACTAACTAGAACTGCCTCTTTAGATCTATAACTCCCTTAATAAAGAAGAAATGGATCAAAGTAGGAGGTAGGCATTTGTTAGCCACTTATATTAGGACTATAGAGATAAGTAGGAGATCTAGTAGGAAAGTTGTTTTAGAAGATGTTCTACTTATACCTAAGCTAGGGGTAAACCTAGTTTCTTAGAACTAGTTTAGTAAGCAGTTTAGTGTCTAACCTCCTTTATTTTCTCTTATATCCCCCTCTAGCTAAACTGTTGTCTAGACAAGGCTTCTTAGGGGGGTTCTATTTATTAATGAGATTTCTCCTCTACTATAAGAAAGGGCATATTACTTATTATGTGCACTACTAATAGAGAATGCCTTTATAACTACTAAATTAGAGACTAACCTAAAACAGTAGGAGCTTTAGCATAGAAGATTTGCACACTTTAGGAAGAACTTGCTCTAGAATCTTCACAAGGTAATAGACTTAAAAGAACCTATTCCTATTCCTAGGGATAGCTTCCACTAGTATAGAGTGTGTTTAATAGTAAAGATGAAGAAGTACAAAGGCAAAGTTACTAAGAGAAGACCTAAAAGACTTGCCCTTATATCTATTAATATATATAGTCTACTACTAACATTAGGGCTAGGGTTCAAATACTAGCTTAAGATTATTAATAACTTCTCCAGAAAAACGTGGACCTATCCTCTTAAGAAAAGAGAAGATGCTCTAGTTGCTCTCTAGAACTAGAAGATTAAGGTAGAGAGGAAATCATTAGTATAGTTAAAAGCAGTTAGGCTTAATAATGTAAGGGAACTTATTGCATTAGTTAAGTAGTAGGAGAAGGATTTAGGAATTAGGCTAGAGTATACTAAGGCATACAACTCGCTCTAAAATGGACTAGTTAAAAGGTTAATACAAACCTTAGAAGACTCTATAAGGGCAATGCTTAAAGAGGCTAAGATGCTAATTGAATTCTAGCCTAAAGTACTAGAAGCCTAAACCTACATAAGGAACAAACTATTAAATAGTCTAGACTATAATAGGTTCAAGGTTTCACTAGATAAAGCCTTTAATAGTATTAAGCCAACTATTAACCATTTAAAGGTTTAGGGATACAAAGCTATTATCTACATAGATACAAGATCCTAGCCTTAATGGGCAAGAAGTAATAAACTAATAAACAGAGGCAAAGAAGTAGTGTTTATTAGATACGTTAAAAACACAGCTAAGGCCTAGCTCTTTTAGGAACTAGACATAAAAGCTGTGAAACAACACACATATGTAGACTTCTTTAAGGACTAACCTAGAGGTAATATAGATCTCAATGTTACAAAATTAAATCTATTAAGCAATGCACTAGCTAGGAGACCCTTAGGGAGGCTAAGGAAGGACATATCCTTAGAGCAACCTGTTTACCATTTAATTATTCAGTAGAGCAGCCTAGTAATAGCCCAGCTAAGAAAGCTGTTTATGTAACTTCCCCAGCCTCTAAAGAATATAGGGGAATTTCAGAAAATCGATAAGCCAATTAAGATAAGCTTACTAGATCTCTAGGAAAAGAATGTTACTAGGACATAAGTAACTACTCTTAGATCATCCCTTAGTAAGAGGAGGGCTAACTATAATGTTAAGAGCTATAAATAGAAATAGAAAGCCCTAAGATCTATAGTCCCTATACCTAAACTAGCTACTAAAGTAGGAGAAGTAATAGACCTCTTAGAGAACCTTGCTACTTACTACTAAGCTTTCTTTATAGCTATGCAATTAGTAGATAATTTAGTACTATAGGATAGTGAATTCCTAGAAGAAGTTAAGGAGATAGCCTTTATAGCAACTATAGAAGTCATTGTATACAAGCAAGAGATTCCAATTCTAAAGTCCTATAAGGATGCTATAAATAATAAGAAATAGGGACACCTTTAGAAGGAAGCAATCTAGAAGGAGCTAGATGCTCTATAGAGTAACAACACCTAGGAAAATGCTATTCTACTAAAAGGAGCAAACTTAGTTACGTTAAGATAGGTCTTTAATGTTAAAAGAAGCATTAGTAGAGCCATTAAAAAGTTCAAGGCTAGGCTAGTTATAAGGGGCTTTTTATAGAAGTTTAGTATTAACTTTATAGAGACATTTGCGCCTACAGTTAGATAGGACACCCTTAGGGTGTTTATAGCTATTGTGTATAAGAAGGATCTCTATCTTTACTAAGTGGATGTAAACAATGCGTTTATAGAAAGTACCCTCTATAAAGACATCTTTATATTACTACTACTAGGAGTTAAGCTTCCACTAAACATAGTGTTTAAGATCCTTAAAAGCTTATATAGACTTAAGCAAGCAGCTAGAGATTGGAATTAACTCTATGTGTTAAAGCTTAGAGAGATTAGATTTACATAGTTAGAGGTAGATCTATGCCTACTCATTTATAAGGAAAAAGAGATTATGATTCTTACATATGTAGATAACATTCTAATTGCTGCACTAAAGTTAATAGATGTTCTCTAGTTTAAAAGAGAACTTAGTAAAGTCTTTAAGATTAAAGATCTTAGTGAACCTAAAAAGATCCTTAGCATAAGAGTTACAAGGGACAGGAGGAGAGGAATCCTAAAACTTAACTAGGGACACTTTATTAGGGACAACCTTATTAAGATAGGGATAATGTAAGGGGCGGGCCCCTATTTCTTAGTATAGGCTACGCCTATGCGTTCGGATTACTTTCCAACACCTTTTCTTCGGACAGCGTATAACTTCCCCTTTCTTCTATATCGAACTTATTATAAACTTTATAGAACTTTAGTGTATACGTCGTTTACCCGTGACATTAAGTTCGATCTATTCGAATTAGCTAGGTACCTACTATTAAAGAGACGGGATACGTAATAACGTCGCCGGGTAGCGAGAACCCCGGGACTAGTACCCCGAATAAAAACTTCTAACTTATGCTATAGTAACTGTACTAGCAATAGGAAGAGATGTAAGCCGAGTTAATTGTAACGCGCGCCGCTTTAAAAGAATCGGAAGACGCTCGACGTTAGTTAACACCTATAGTCTCGCTACTAGTTTATAACGAGACGACTACTAGTGACCTAATGAGACAGCTACTATAGACGCTAAACGCCGCCGCGCCCTCGCCGCGCACCGGAGAAGAACCGTCGGGTCCTAGAGGTTAGAACCCCCCTTCCTAGGACGGTAAGGTAGAGACATTCCGCGATTACTTCTTAAGGCTAAAGAGCTCTTTTAGGGTGCGATCCGCCCTAAAACCGACGCTCTCTAAGGAGTATTACTAGGACGCGATTAACGACACCTTACTAGCGAGAGAGCGTACTAGGATGCGGCACTTCTAGGACAAGGGAGACGGCGAACTTAGGAAGGACCCCGTTGCTTTCTTTACGTAACTCGAGAAAGTCTTTAGTAATAGTAACGAGCGCGCTAAGGCCCTAGAGTAGCTCACTAAGATTAAATATGCGAACGGTTAACCTTAGTACGATTACTAGATAAAATTCGACGGACTCCTACTAAGCGCCGGCGGAGAGAACTAGAGCGACGACGCGAAGATTAGTTACTTACGTAACACCTTCTCGAACCCCGTTCGGATGTACACGGCGGCTATGCTAAAGAAGGAGGACTACTACGAGTTTACGGGGGAGGTCGAACGGATTATAACTAACCTCGAGGACACGGACCAGTTTAAAATAGCCTATAAGAGGTAGAAGGACAACAATAAGGACTCTAGTACGACCGCTATAGTTACTACCCGTTCTTTTACGAGAGCGGCTAGTAGCTAGGTTAATGCCGATAGTAATACTATTATAGCACTAACCCGGATAAGCGGAGGCCGCTCTAGAAGTCGTAGAGATCGGAAGGAGGACAAAGGGAGGTAGAGAGTAAAATAGGTAGATACCGCGGAGAGGGATCGTAGGCGCTAAGAATAGCTCTATTTCCGCTATAGAGCGAGCGGACATCGAGTAAAGGAATGCCCGTACGCCGTAGTAGTTAATCCTACTAGGATTAATGCGGCCTCGGTCGCGCCGATTCTAGAGGACGACGGATTTAAGTCGGGTCCCGAAGAGATAGGAAAAGACTAGCTCCTAGTCGAAAGCTAGAACTAGGAGATAAAGAAGCACTAGTAAAGGGGTAGAACGTAGTTAAGAGTTCTATAAATAGGAATCTTATATATACCGACGTACTCCTAAACGAAAGTTACGGAACGTTTACCCTTATCGATAAAGGATGCATATACTACGCTATAATTAACGGAGACCTAGCGAAAGGCCTCGGTCTCACGTATGTTAGTAACGAGAGCCGTAAGGCTATAGGGTTTACGAAGGCGATGCGGAACTCGATCGAAGGAGTAGTCGCCTTCCGTATAGAAACTGCCGGGATCTACTAGGTAGTTTATGCTTACGTCGTGCCTAATCTAGACTTTCCTATAATTCTAGGGAACCCGTAGAAGGCGTATAACTAGATCCGGACTACGCCTAGAAAGCGCCGGTACTACTATAGCTTAGTAAAGAAATAGGTACCCGAAGGACGCAACTACTAAGAACACGAATCGGGTAAGCGTTTCGCTACGATTACCGCGGTAACCGTAGAAGATATTAAGAAAGCCCTTAGTAAGAAGGAGCCGCCTACGCGAGAGGAACTTAAGAAGGGCTTGCCTCTAGAACTTTAGGATATATTACCGCTGTTTTCTACTAGGGAAGCTAATAAACTAGCTCCGTACCGCGGCGACCTTAACTATAAGATCGAGATACGGACGAAAGCCGACGGAAGCCCGGAACCATTACCCTAGGGACCGCTCTATAGCATGTCTAAAGACGAGCTACTTATCCTCCGGAAGTTACTAACGGAACTGTAGCGTAAGGGTTATATTCGCCCTTCTACCTTAGAAGCGGCGGCTCCCGTCTTGTTCGTAAGGAAGTCCGGGGGAGGACTTAGGTTCTACTATAATTATAGAGCATTGAACTCGATCACTAAGTAGGACCGTTATCCGCTACTATTAATCCCGGAAACCATTCGGAATTTAACGGGCGCTAGATAGATTACGAAGGTTAACGTTATTACCGCATTCTACTACCTTCGGATAGCTCGAGGCGAAGAGTATAAGACGGCTTTTCGAACTAGATTCGGTCTTTAGGAGTGGCTAGTATGTCCGTTCGGTTTATCCGGGGCCCCTATAACATTCTAGCGGTACATTAACAGTTTGTTACGGGACTACCTAGACGACTTTGCCTCGGCCTACGCTAACGACGTCGTTATTTACTCCGACGGAACAAAAAAGGACTATTTCAAGAAGGTTCGTATCATACTCTAGAAGCTTTAGGACGGAGGCCTTTTCCTAGATCTAGGGAAGTATAAGTTCGTATAGAAGAAGGTTAAGTACCTCGGGTTTATTATACACGCCGACGGGATAGGAGTAGGACCCGACCCCGAGAAGGTAGCAGCAGTAAAGGACTAGAAGGCACTAGTTACCTAGAAGGAAGTGCGGCGTTTCTTAGGCTTGGCGAACTACTACCGGATGTTTATTCTAAACTATTCGAAGCTCGCCGAGCCCTTAACGTCGCTAACCGGTAAGAATAAGGTATTTTCCTAGGGAGATCGTTAGGCTAATGCGTTTAAGTCCCTAAAGGATAAGTACTATAAAGTACTAGTTTTAGCCTACTAGAACCTGGAGCTCCCTACCTTTTTAGAGACGGACTATAGCGGCTTTACGCTTAGAGGCGCCCTCCTATAAGAAAAGGACGGAGTCGTAAAACTAGTAGGATTCTACTCGAAGAAGCTTAATAAGGCTAAGATTAACTACGACATTTACGATAAGGAGATACTTGCGGTAGTGTCCTATCTTAAGGAATAGGCTCCCGAGTTAAAAACATGTAGGCCCTTTATAATCTAGACGGACTATAAGAACCTAGAATACTTTATAATGAAGAGACAGCTTTCCGAACGGCAGATCCGGTAGGTTAAGGAAGTTGCAAAATTCCAGTTTTTACTAGTGTATAGGCCGGGCACCGAGGCGATTGTACCGGACGCCCTTTCTCGAAGGGAGTAGGACACACTTAGGTAGGACGATAAGTTATTACGGTATCGTAGGTTTCTTAAACCGGACATCGTGAAGAATTAGCCGGGCTCGAGGGTAGTAGACGTTAGCTCGACTATAAAGGTTTCGTTAGTACAAATCTTAGCTACGTAGTTCGAAGGACTATCCGCTATAGAAGAGGCGGATTTACCGGGCGCACTATAGGGACCCTTCTAAGACTAGGAGCTAAACGACCTCTAGGAAAGAACTATTGAGAAGGATAGCACGTTCTAAGCGGTACACCGCGCGATTAAGGTAGGAGCGCGTTCACTTCCTAGCGAGGTAAAACTCAAGGTGTAAGTAGGTAACTGTAGCATCGACCGTAACGGGTATCTTCGCTACCGCGGTAGGATTTAGGTGCCTAGAGCTCCTAGTTCTACGGAGTCCGACTATAAGGAGGCGGATACAGCGATTCTATAGAACGACACCCTTCGAACTAAGCTAATCCAATCCGTACACGATTCACCGGTATACGGCTACCCTAGCCGGGACTCTATAGCATCGATACTAAGTCGTAACTTCTACTAGCCCCTATAGTCTAAGCACGTAAGGCAGTTCTTAAGGAACTATAACTACTACGGTAGGAATAAGGTGTAGAGAGAATAAAAACACGGCCTCCTACAACCCTTACCGGTCCCCGACCGATTCTTCTAGGAGATCTCGATAGATTTTATAACGGACATGCCCGAGTCGTAAGGGAACACTTACCTCTAGGTAATTAAGGATCGACTAAGCAAGACCGTCGTTTTAGAAGCGATGCCTACTATAAAAGCCGAGGACTACGCTAAAAGGTTCTTAGACTACTAGGTAAGATACTACGGCCTCCCTTAAGCTATTACAAGTAACCGGGATACTAACTGGACGAGTACCTTCTAGAGAACCTTCTATCGTTTAACCGGTGTAAAATAGAGGCTTAGCTCCGCCTACTACCCATAAACCGACGGAGGCCCGGAACGGTTAAACTAGGAAGTCTAGGCTTACCTTCGTAACTACATTAACTATAAGCAGTCCGACTAGAAACGCTAGCTCCCTACGGCGCAACTTGCTCTAAACGCGCGGTATTACGCTAGGCTAGAAATAAGCCCCTTCTTCGCGGTATACGGATACGAGGTACCATTACCTATTTAGTTATAACCGGATCTAGAGACCTCTTAGTTAGACGCCGCGCAACGGGCAACGCTATTCGTAGAAAGGATGCAAAAGATTACGGACCTATATTAGGCGAGCATAGCGGAAGCCGCCTAAAAATAGGAGGACTACGCTAACCGGGATAGGAAGCCCGCACTAATCTATCGTATAGGCGATAAAGTTTAGCTAGATCTACGTAACTATATCACTATACGACTAAAGAAGAGCCTCGACTATAGACACGCGAAGTATACGGTAGTAGAAGTGATCTTACCGTTATCTATACGCTTATCTAGGATCCCCGACGGGATCTACCTAGTCTTCTATCCTAACTTACTACGACCTGTAAGCTAAGACCCCTTACCTAGATAGGAGATCGATGATAAATAGCCGGACCCTATTATAATTGAGTCTCACGAAGAGTGGTAGGTAGAAGAGATCCTTTACGCTAGAACTAAGGTTAGAGGTAGAGGCCGAGTACGCGAAGTTCTAGTAAAATGGACCGGATACTATAAGTCTACATAGGAACTATTAGGGTACCTCGCGGACACAGTAGCCGCGGATAACTTCGAGAGGAGATATAGTAACCTAATAACGCATAACGGACCGAAGGAGGCATAGGATACGAATAGAAGGGGGAGAAAGCAAAAAGGTAAGGATTACTAGGGATTTAGCGTAGATATAGGCGTTTAGGAAAAGGTAGGCGTTCTTTTAGGTTAGGGAGTCTTTTTAGGAGATAGAGAGAAGTGAGAAGGTATAGGTAAGTTTAAGAGCGTTTCATTTTAGCGGCGTCTACCGTAAAAGTAGCGGAGTCCGATCCCTTTCGAGATAACTACATACTATAATAGCCCGGTCGCGGCCCGCGCGAAAGACGAGGGTGCCCGGAGGCTAGTTAGTAGAGGCTAAGGCCTAACGCACGCGGCGCTAGCCTAGCTAGAGGTCGCGTAGGGCGCCCCCGGGACTAAGAGGTCGGTTAGCGATAGTTTTATAACGGGGCCCGTAGTACATACGTCTACCTAAAGGTAAGCTAAGCATTAGCTATAGTGCCTATAACCTTAGCGGCGACCGTACTAAAAGAATCGGTAAGCGCGTATAAAGAGGCGGAGGCCGTAGAAACTTACCGGGAGAGCATACTAGTACGCTAGAGAGGCTTTAAAGCCTTCTAGGCTTTAAGGACGGCGCGGAGCTTAGTACGGGCGTCGTCGCTAAAAGACCGTTAGCCGGTAGAAAAGTAGCGGAGGACGCTAGGGAGAATGCTTACGCGCGGTTCTAGTTAGTAGCGCGGGTCCACTTAGTATAGGCGGCGTAGGCGAGCTCCGGCCTAAAACGCGCGGTTAGCGATAATTTTCCTTCGCGGTCCGCGCGGTATATATATGTCCTTGCAATACTTACGATTAGTGTTATAGGCCTAGTAGGCGCGCGCGGTTACGCCCTAACGATAATTAGCGGACCCCGATAAGAATGGGACGAGGACCGGTACTTATATACTAGGAGACGTAGTCTACGCTAGTAGAGGCGTAGGGGACGTAGTAGATGCGGCGTTAGGACATTTTATACTAGGCTCCGGTTAGAATGTTTCGGTCTCCGTAGGAATTTATTCGGACTCACTTAATAGTATTAATAGGAGATATAGTAGTAGTAGTTTCTATTTATGGTATGCTATTAGTATCTATCGGAACCCGTAGGGAAAATGTCGTCTCCCTAAGCGATAGGCATAAGATGCGCGAATATGCCCCTAAGGCTAGAGACGCTTAGCTAGGGGGAGGAGGAGGGGCGACTTACGCGTACGGTAGGTAATAAGGAAAAGAAAGAAAAGAAAAAAGAGAACGAGAACCTAAAGATATATTCTAGGCTCCTATTATTTACATGTAACAATAGCTATTATCACTTAATGGACAATAGTAAACCTTACACTTACCTAGGTAATAATACTTCATCTCGACGTCGGCGGGGCTAGACAATAAGGAAGAGAAGCTCGGGCACTTCCTATTACGAGCCTAACGAGAACACCTAGGATAATGGGCTCTAGGGCGGAGCTATGACTAGGGGCGGCGGAGGAGGAAGAAGGGGGGGTAGTGTAAGGGGCGGGCCCCTGTTTCTTTGCATAGGCTACGCCTGTGCGTTCGGATTGCTTTCCGACACCTTTTCTTTGGACAGCGTGTAACTTCCCCTTTCTTCTATATCGAACTTATTATAAACTTCATAGAACTTTAGTGTATACGTCGTTTACCCGTAACAGATAAACTATAAGAAGGTAGTACCTACATACTTACCTATAGACAGCTATAAGGCTCTTAAACCTTTAAGCTACATAGATAAGAGGTGTAATAAGGCAGAGTACTAGAGTATTAATGGTACATAGATATAGCTAGTAACAATTATAAGGCTAGACATTGCTTTTACCCTAGGAAGGATAAGCTCATTTATAAGTGACCTATCCACCTACTACATAAAGGCTTTAAAGAAGATTATAAGATATCTAAGGTTATATCCTAATCTTAGCCTTGTCTTCTCTAGGCATAGAGAAGGATGCCTAGTTAGATACTGTAACTCTAATTATGTAATAGATAAAGTAGATAGAGTCTCTATCCTTAGGTATGTCTTCTTCCTCTATAGGGCACTAGTCTCCTAGATAAGTAAGAAGCAAAAGTCTATAGCAACATCTATAATAGAAGCTAAATACATAGCTATAAATGTATATGTAAAGCAATTGTTAAGTTAAGACCTTATAGGATACGTAGTTAGTAGCGGAGTAGAGTAAGAGATTAATCTTTAACTAGCTAATAGCTATAGGGTATGTAGCAATATATTAGGAACTAATGTGTTAATTGTGTTAGATGTCTATCTAAGCTAAAAGGGAGAGAAGGTGTCTTCCGATAAGCTAAGTTATCGTAGATGCCTTAGGCTATTAGATTATAACCTAACTGTTAGCTCCCCTTAAGATGCTACATCTTAATACTCCTACTTATCTCACATAGGAGGTCATAGTCTACTCTTCTCCTATTAGTAGTATTTAGACCTCTATAACAGGTTAAGCTAGCTTACAAACCTCTAGAAGTGTAGACTAGTCTTTAGCTTTATAAACCTATCTATAACCATCTTAGATGTTAGGGTGTACTTAACAGTAATAAGCCTTCTCTACTAAAGTTTCCCAACAGTATTGTAGGCAATGTCAATATACTTTAACTTATTATAAACATGTGCATCCCTTACTAGGGTAAGGGCAGCTTAGTTGTTACCTCTTAATTAGACTAGTCTTAAGCTTAATATAGTCTCCTAGTTTTCAGTAATCCTTAGTTAATAGGAACAGTCTCCTACTAACTCTAGATAGTCTATCTCCCTTAGCAGTGAAGCTAGGAATTGGGATTGCTTTATACATGCATTTATAGCTATGTATTTAGCTTCTATTATAGATGTTGCTATAGACTTTTGCTTCTTGCTTATCTAGGAGACTAGTGCCCTATAGAGGAAGAAGACATACCTAAGGATAGAAACTCTATCTACTTTGTCTATTGTATAATTAGAGTTATAGTATCTAACTAGGCATCCTTCTCTACGCCTAGAGAAGATAAGGCTAAGATTAGGATATAACCTTAGATATCTTATAATCTTCTTTAAAGCCTTTATGTAGTAGGTGGATAGGTTACTTATAAATAAGCTTATCCTTCCTAGGGTAAAAGCAATGTCTAGCCTTATAATTGTTACTAGCTATATCTATGTACTATTAATACTCTAGTACTCTACCTTGTTACACCTCTTATCTATGTGGCTTAAAGGTTTAAGAGCCTTATAGCTGTCTATAGGTGAGTGTGTAGGTGCTACCTTCTTATAGTTTATCCCTATCTTAATAAGGTTATCCCTAATAAAGTGTCCCTAGTTAAGTTTTAGGATTCCTCTCCTCCTGTCCCTTATAACTCTTATGCTAAGGATCTTTTTAGGTTTACTAAGATCTTTGATCTTAAAGACTTTACTAAGTTCTCTTTTAAACTAGAGAACATCTATCAACTTTAGTGCAGCAATTAGAATTTCATCCACATATGTAAGAATTATAATCTCTTTTTCCTTATAAATAAGTAGGCATAGATCTACCTCTAACTATATAAATCCAATCTCTCTAAGCTTTAACACATAGAGTTGATTCTAATCTCTAGCTGCTTGCTTAAGTCTATATAAGCTTTTAAGGATCTTAAACACTATGTTTAGTAGAAGCTTAACTCCTAGTAGTAGTAATATAAAGATGTCTTTATAGAGGGTGCTTTCTATAAACGCATTGTTTACATCCACTTAGTAAAGATAGAGATCCTTCTTGCACACAATAGCTATAAATACCCTAAGGGTGTCCTATCTAACTATAGGCGCAAATGTCTCTATAAAGTTAACACTAAACTTCTATAAAAAGCCCCTTATAACTAGCCTAGCCTTGAACTTTTTAATGGCTCTACTAATGCTTCTTTTAACATTAAAGACCTATCTTAACGTAACTAAGTTTACTCCTTTTAGTAGAATAGCATTCTCCTAGGTGTTGTTACTCTATAGAGCATCTAGCTCCTTCTAGATTGCTTCCTTCTAAAGGTGTCCCTATTTCTTATTATTTATAGCATCCTTATAGGACTTTAGAATTAGGATCTCTTACTTGTATGTAATAACTTCTATAGTTGCTATAAAGGCTATCTCCTCAACTTCTTCTAGGAATTCACTATCCTATAGTACTGAATTATCTACTAATTGCATAGCTATAAAGAAAGCTTAGTAGTAAGTAGTAAGGTTCTCTAAGAGGTCTATTGCTTCTCCTGCTTTAGTAGCTAGTTTAGGTATAGGGACCATGGATCTTAGGGCTTTCTATTTCTATTTATAGCCCTTAACATTATAGTTAGCCCTCCTCTTACTAAGGGATAATCTAAGAGTAGTCACTTGTGTCCTAGTGACATTCTTTTCCTAGAGATCTAGTAAGCTTATCTCAATTAGCTTATCCATTTTCTGAAATTCCCCTATATTCTTTAGAGGCTAGGGAAGTTGCATAAACAGCTTTCTTAGCTAGGCTGTTACTGGGCTGCTCTACTAAATGATTAAATAGTAAATAGGTTGCTCTAAGGATATGTCCTTCCTTAGCCTCCCTAAGGGTCTCCTAGCTAGTGCATTACTTAATAGATTCAACTTTGTAACATTAAGATCTATATTACCTCTAGGTTAGTCCTTAAAGAAGTCTACATGTATGTGTTGTTTTACAGCTTTTATGTCTAGTTCCTAAAAGAGCTAGGCCTTAGCTGTGTTTTTAACGTATCTAATAAACACTACTTCTTTGCCTCTGTTTATTAGTTTATTACTTCTTGCCCATTAAGGCTAGGATCTTATGTCTATATAGACAATAGCTTTGTATCCCTAAACCTTTAAATGGTTAATAGTTAGCTTAATACTATTAAAGGCTTTATCTAGTGAAACCTTGAACCTATTATAGTCTAGACTATTTAGTAGTTTGTTCCTTATGTAGGTTTAGGCTTCTAGTGCTTTAGGCTAGAATTTAATTAGCATCTTAGCCTCTTTAAGCATTGCCCTTATAGAGTCTTCTAAGGTTTATATTAACCTTTTAACTAGTCTATTTTAGAGCGAGTTGTATGCCTTAGTATGCTCTAGCCCAATTCCCAAATCCTTCTCCTACTACTTAACTAATGTAATAAGTTCCCTTACATTGTTAAGCCTAACTGCTTTTAACTATACTAATGATTTCCTCTCTACCTTAATCTTCTAGTTCTAGAGAGCAACTAGAGCATCTTCTCTTTTCTTAAGAGGACAGGTCTACTTTTTTCTAGAGAAGTTGTTAATAATCTTAAGCTAGTATTTAAACCCTAGCCTTAATATTAGTAGTAGACTATATATATTAATAGATATAAGGGCAAGTCTTTTAGGTCTTCTCTTAGTAACTTTGCCTTTGTACTTCTTTATCTTTGCTATTAAACACACTCTACACTAGTAGAAGCTATCCCTAGGAATAGGAATAGGTTCTTTTAAGTCTATTACCTTATGAAGATTCTAGAGCAAGTTCTTCCTAAAGTGTACAAATCTTCTATGCTAAAGCTCCTACTGTTTTAGGTTAGTCTCTAATTTAGCAGTTATAAAGGCATTCTCCATTAGTAGTGTACATAATAAGTAATATACCCTTTCTTATAGTAGAGGAGAAATCTTATTAATGAATAGAACCCCCCTAAGAAGCCTTGTCTAGACAACAGTTTAGCTAGAGGGGGATATAAGAGAAAATAAAGGAGGTTAGACACTAAACTGCTTACTAAACTGGTTCTAAGAAACTAGGTTTACCCCTAGCTTAGGTATAAGTGTTAGGAACCGCTGTACGTTATCCCAACTGGGCTTGGATCTTTGCAGTGATGTCTCTGACTCGTTGAGAAGGTAGTGGTTCCAAACAGTATATGGTGTATACTTGAAATGAGTTGAGCACGAGGCTCCTATCTACTTGCAAAAGAGCGTCGTCTATATAGTGCCGTGTCTTGGCGTGATCTTTCCTGCTCTCTCTGCTCTCTCTGCTCTCTCGAGAGAGCACCCGAGAGCACTGAGAGCACTCTGCATATCGGGTGCATCCGCTGGTCTGCTGGCATCGATTGGTTGGCTACGGGCTTCCCCAGACCGATCCGTAACAATAAGCAGAACATCTTCTAAAACAACTTTCCTACTAGATCTCCTACTTATCTCTATAGTCCTAATATAAGTGGCTAATAAATGCCCACCTCCTACTTTAATCTATTTCTTCTTTATTAAGGGAGTTATGGATCTAAAGAGGCAGTTCTAGTTAGTTATATAGGATGAAGCATAAGAATTAAGTAACTACTCTAATAAGAGGAACTTGCCTTAGACTTCTATAGTTAAGTAAGCCACTTTATTATACTTATTATTATTAGACATTGTCTTCTAGGATAAGTTGCATAAGTTAGGTAGCTCTTAGGTAGAGAAACCTTTCCTAGTCTTCCTTGTTTTAGAGGAAGGAGACTAGGCCTAGTTCTTCTAGAGTAATAGCATGTTAGAGCTAAGTTTCTTTACTATTTTCTTAAGTTCCTCTATAGAGGACTTCTCTCTTAGTGTTCTTCTTAAAGATAGTAGTAGAGATCTTCTCTTCTTAATATATGTTACATTCTAGGAGGATAGTGCTTAGGAATGAGATCTAAGGACCTTCTTTGCCTTAGAGAGACTAGGGCAGTCCTTAATAAGATGGTCCTTCTTATAGAGAAGGTAGGAAAGTGATCTTACCTAACCTAAGGGCCTAACCTAGGTAGCTACTATACTATACTTAGCCTTAGAGGGATTCAATCTGGCCTCTTGAGCCTTAAGGATCTTTAAGGTCCTTTTATAATCCATCTTTGGCTGAGCTATAATAGTATCCCTAGCTATATAGTAGTTAGGTAGTAGTGAGCTTAAAAGCTAGGTTATTCTTATATTAGCTTTCCTATAGTGCTAGCCCTCTAGGTTAACATTAGCAATCCTCCTTCTAAGAGATACTAGGTGTGCCTATACAGATCTAATAGTAAACTCTTTACTTATCTCAAAGTTTACAAACTGTTTTGTGAGCTTATGTGTATAGGTTAGTAACACCTAGCTATACTTGTTCTAGAGATGCACCTATATCTTAGCAGCTTTTCTAGATTCGTAAGAGCCCTTAAGCTCAAATTTATCTTCTTCTATAATCCTACTTAGGATACTAAAGTTATAAGCTGCATTTTGTTTTGTCTATATTAGTGTATTAAGGATCTCTTTAATCTTAGTCTCTTCCTAGAGTCTTAGGTTCTTGCCCTTAATGTTGTTAAATGACACTTCTAACAGGTTATTAATTGTAAAGAATGCTAACTGGCTCTCTATCTTGTATCTTTAAAGGTTAAACCATCTCTTCTAGTTGTCTCTCCTAAGAATTGGGATTTTATTCCCCTTCTCTTCTCCTTTCTCTTAGTGTGAATCTATAATGAATTGAATGTAATGAAACAAGGTGTATATGCTTTAAAGTGGCTTAGGTCCTGCTGAGGCTTTTAGTGTAGAATAGTAGTTATAGATACTAAGGCCTGCTTAGTAGGGTGAAGAAAGAGCGGTATGGTCTCGGAGCTAGGACATAGGTCTGTCTCTCCTAGTAGAGTTCCAAATAACTTACTTAAAGTCCTTCTTAATAGTATCTCGATGCAGTTCTACCTATAGAGTGTCTTTAAGGTATTGGCTTATAGTAAGCCGTATAGAGTCCTTTTCTAGATTACCTATTACTTAGTATTAAACTAAGCTCCCTAATAGGACAGATAGGGTAGACTTCTGCTTCCTAGATGTTTTCTGCTATGATAGCAAGGGATACAAGTAACCTGTACTAATATAGGTTGCTCTTACTCCTATATAAACCCGGGCTTATAACCTGTTAAGTTAAGACCTAATAGGATACGTAGTTAGTAGCGGAGTGGAGTAAGAGATCAATCTTCAACTGGCTAATAGCCACAGGGCATGCAGCAATATATTAGGAACTAATGTGTTAATTATGTTAGATGTCTATCTAAGCTAAAGGGGAGAGAAGGTGTCTTCCGACAAGCTAAGTCATCGTAGATGCCTTAGGCTATTAGATCATAACCTAACTGTTAGCTCCCCTTAAGATGCCACATCTTAACATATACTTCGTTTTCGTCGTCGGTGTTACTCTCTTCTTCTTTGGATAAGTCCTCGCTTAACTCCTCCGGTACGTAATCTTCTTCGATAGTATCTAGCTCGTTCGTTTATTATTCTAGTGCTAGTAACTAGCGTCCGTCCCATTCTAGATCCTAGTTTTCTTTATTGTCGTTATCAAAGTAAGATTCGTCTATGTCCACTTCTTAGAGCTTGTTTTATCCGTGCTAAGCTCCTAGGGTTCCTGCCGGTTATCGTAGCTAGTACCCTACGCCTAACTTAGTATCGTAGTAGGTTTAACACGAGTCCTAGTAATAGAATCGCTAGTAAAGGCTTCCGTGACCGTGTCGAGATTCCTTCTTAACTTCATAGTTAACTCCTCGTGCTATTATACTAAACAATCTAATAGTCTTTAATTGTTAGTTATTCGGTAGTGGTGTATATTGTCGAACATAGTATCCTCCTCGTCCTTATAAGGGGTCTAGGAGAGGCGTCGTAACCCGGTTACTATCCTTCTCCTCTACTCTCTAGGTATAGTTAAATTGTCGGGGTCTAACGCTACTCCTAGATTTGCCTACCTTTAGTTGCATTATATTGAACTGCTTGCGGCGCACTATATTTTTACCGCGGTAATCTCGCGCTATGTAGCCTTCCTTACTATAGGCATAGTATGTGAGTTTTCCTTTTCCTTTAAAGGGCTTTCCGTAGCCCCTACTCTTATCGATCCTCCGTCCTCGTTAGGTAACGTCTAGTTCCATTAGCTGTGGTCTATAGTAGGGTTAGCTTTATCGTAAGAATTCTCCCTTCGTAACGTATCCTCCTAAGGGTCTACGATCCGGAGCGTATCCTACTATTCCTCCTACTTTAGAGTCGTATTTCTTCTCCTAGTGTCGTTCCTAGAGCTAGTCATCGATGTTGATCGACGCCTTTATTAGCTCTTCGAGGTTAGTAATCCGTCCCCCGTATCTTATTAACTCGTCCTTAACGGAGTCCTTAAGTCTACGTCGGAACATAGTTATTAACGCCGTCTAGTCCTATCTAGTAATTTGTCCGTATTCTTTGAATTTAGCGGTATACTCCAAAGTAGACGTCTTCTACTTTAGGTGTTAAATGATTCGTATAGCCTATTAGACTTCGTTCGAGGTTCTAAAGATTAACTTTATCTTTTCTTTAAAAAGAGTGTAGCTCCTAAACATTCTAGTAGGGTCTAATCGTCCTATACCTTTAAGGTATTCCTTAAGGTAAGGTTTAATCCAGTTCTACGCACTTCCGCGAAGGTACGTAATAGCGAAGATAGTTCTTTTATTAGTATCAACTAGGTTAAACATAAGATACATATCTATCTAATTAATCTAGTCGTCGAACTTAGCTCTATCTCTATAGAAGAGGTCTAGCTTAGTAGCCTTAACGTCGTTCCTCCTTAGAGTAGGCTCGTTATCGTTATTAGACTTATCGTCCTTCGTAGTAGTCTATTATAGTAGCGCACGGCGGATGCTTCCTACTTCGCTAGGGGCGGGTGTTCCCCTACTAGCTACTTAAGTAGCGCTCATCCTAAGGGCGTTTAAAGTATTATTATCTCGTTCTAGGGCTAGTCTTAAAGGAGAGATAAGTCAAGTTACGTAGCGGTATTCTTTAGAGAGGCTAAAGTAAGCTAAGCGAAGATAAATAATAGGAATAAGAGTTATATTCTAATTAGTAAGATAGTAACATAAGTTAAACGCATTAGAACTATAAGGGTTTCTAGCGTTCCTAAATATAAAGGAGATTCGTAGATCTCGGTGATTAGTCTAATTAGTCTAAGTATAAGCAGTCTAATTAGTCTAAGCATAAGCAGTCTAATCGCTCCAAGTCTAAGCGCTTAGGTAGGATAAGTCACGTGTTCGTCTTATCGTTATGATTCTAGGGTCCCTAGGAATCATTCCGTAACACTACGACAATCGTAATAGGGACTATAATAGGTTTAATAATAACAAGCCTAGCTATAAGCTATACTATAGACTATAGCCTATAGAACTCGACGTTACTAAGAAAGGTCGTAAGATCGGAAGTAAAAACAGGGGTAAGAAAGGGCCTAAGAGTTCGAAAGGAAGCTTTACTTACTATAATTGTAGTAAGGAAGGCTACATAGTAAGGGACTGCTACGGTAAGAAAAATATAGTGCGCCGTAAGCAGTTTAATATAATGTAACGAGGAACTAGTAAACTTAAGAGCAGCGTCGGACTATTAGGAGATACCGACTATACTCGAGGAGTAGAGGAGAGAGTTAGTAACGGAGGCAACATACCTCTCCTAGACCCCTTATAAGGACGAGGAGGATACTACGGGTAACTAATAGAAGCTATACTATTTAGGTTATAGAACCGGCTACAACAGTTTAAAAGAACATGCTAATTTATCACGATCTAGATAAAAGACACCTCGGGAAGTTACCGGACGACCGAAAATGTAGAAATTAAGACGGTCGAACAAACGAAACGAGAAATCCTAGAGAAGCTAGAATAAGACCTCTCGGACATCGAGACAAACGAGATACTTGCGAATAATCCCTAGGAACGCCTCTCGTTATTGCGAGACCAACTTTAAAAGGTAACTAAAGGGGTTAGTAAATTATTTGACACGGGCGATATGAGATCCAGAGAGTGTAGGAGTCAAGTCGTGAATAATACAATCTACGAAGAGTCTAAGAACGAGAGAGAAGAGAGAAGCAAGGTCGATCTCGTGCCAAGCCGCGCTAACCCGATCCGGAAGGTCCGCGGTTAAGCCGGCGAAGGGTCCAAGGTCAAGGCCACCCCGTGACAGTACCCCCCCTCCAAAATGGCCACGAGCGCCTGCGACGTGCGTAAAAAGAAAATCAAACAGTATGTAACCAATGCGACAGCGGCCTCGTCTGGCGTGTAAGGGATGTGTAGCATGGTCGGCTCGAGCGGTGCGTGTAGATACCGCGGACCGGTGCTTCAGTGTGTTACCGCGGACCGGTGCTTCAGTGTGCGTGCTTCAGTAAGGCCGTGCTGTAACAGCGAGAGGCTACAGTCGGTGCTTACACACGCATTGAAGGCCGTGTCCGAGCAGTTCATCACTTCGGCGAGACAGCTGTATCTCCTCGCGTGCGCGCTGAACGGCGGAGGACCGGCGTTTCTGTGGTCGGTGTCGGTGCGGAGACAGGTGGTTGTCCAGCATCTGCCATGTGCGCGGGTAATGCGGTTGACCCAACTTTCTCGTTCGGTATCCATAGCGCTGGCGGCTTCCATCCGGGCGGCGGGCCATCAGCATCAGGGTTGTTGTGGTGAAAGTCTGCGATCAAGTCATCGGGTCCGCCGATGTTGACTTTGTAGACCTCTGAGGTGTGGGCGCCGCCGACCCATCGGTATGTGTAGCGAACCTCCTTGTGCGCCCTGCCTGTCCACTTGCTCTTAATCACCTCCTCCACCTCGTGACGTTGCTGACCTTCGGCGTCGATAACTGGCGGTGGCTCGGTATCGTGTTGGTTGGGAAACGGGTTCGAGTCGGCGATGCGCAAGAGGCTGGTGTGGAAGACGTTGTGTATCTTCATAGTGGCTGGCAGGGTAAGTCGGTATGCGTCGTTGCCTAGTACCTTCTCGACTGGCCAAGGGCCGTTGTTCTTGTGGTCGAGTTTCTTGCTTGGTCGGCGAGTCAGTATGTTGCGCGTGTCGAGCCAAACCTTGTCGCCGACGCGATAGCGCGGTGCTGCTTGTCGAGAAGTGAGCGCGCTGTCGTCATATCGAGCCTGCGCCCAACGCATTTGAGTCGCACAGTAGTCATGAAGTTGCTCAAGTTTGGCGGCGAAGTCATCGGCAGCTTGCTGGTCAATGCGCTGTGCGGTAGGTCCAGAATGCTTGGCGAGCTCCGATGGCGGTGTGAAAGTCATGCGCGGATGGCGGCCCAGAGTTGCGAAGAACGGTGACACACCTGTAGTGTCAGACCGTACGTTGTTGGCGGCGAACTCGGCCATAGGAAGCAACTGGACCCAGTCGTCCTGCGCGTAGTTGACGAATGCGCGGAGATACATTTCCATAATCCTGTTGGTGCTTTCACTCTGCCCATCTGTTTGCGGGTGGAAAGCAGTAGACAGTCGCTGGTCGACGCGCATCAGTAGCAACAGGCGTTTCCAGAATGCGCTGACCCACTGGGACCCGCGATCGCTGTAAACGACGTCGAAAAGTCCCTGGTCCTTGATAATGTAACGCAGGCAGACATCTGCCGCTGTTTCGGCGGTCAAGTCCTTAACTGCGATGTAGTGTTTGCGTTTGGTGAGTCGCTCCGTGACTGTCAGGATGTTGGTGAAGGTGACGCCCTCGGCTGATGTGCTAGCTGGCAGCTCAACCACATAGTCCATCGTGACTTCGCGGTATGCTCCTTGTGGTACTGGCAGCTGCCGCAAACCTCCTGAATATGCTCGAGTGAAAGCGCGTATGCGGGTGCAGACGTGACATGCATCTGTGTACCTGCGAACATCCTTGAACATCCCCGGCCACCAGTACTCGCGGGCGATCAGTTCATACGTCTTCTCGCGGCCTGGATGACCGGTGAGGAGAGTGTTGTGGTGCTGGCGCATGACTTCGCCTCGCAAGTCCTCAGAATCCGGTACATACACCTTGTCGCGCACGAAGATCGTGTCATGTTCGATGCGGCAATCGGTGATAGATACGCGTGCGTCCTTCAGCTTGGGCAGATCCTTCTTGATTGCTTCGCGAATGTCACAAGCGAGCTCGTCTTTGGCGTACGCAAGCTGGATCTGTTCCTCAATGGAAGGATCGCCTGGAGTGGCGCCGTCTAGGACTTCCAGTGCAGCTATGGCGAGCTCGTACTGACGCTTGGCTGTTGCTGCTGGATCGGGTACCTCGAGACAAGCGACCTGCGGCAGTGTCGCACGCACCTCGTCGCTGAGATTGTCCTCCTTGAGCAGAACTTGGCGGCGGTTGCGCAGATCATCGGACTTGTCCTGGTCCTGGGATCGTCGTGTAAGGCAGTCGGCCTTCACGTTGTCTTTGCCAGGTCTGTACGTGATCTTGAAGTTGAAAGCAGACAGGAACTCCGCCCACCGGGCTTGACGTCTGTTAAGCTGCTTGGTAGTCATAAAGTACTCCAAGCCGCGGTGGTCGGATAGCACCTTGATTGGTGTAGCTGGATCGCAAGACATAAGCTCGGGCCGCCATTCCTCGAATGCGTGCACGATTGCCATAAGTTCCTTGTCGTAGATCTCGTAATTGCATTCCGCTGGAATCATCTTTGTAGAGTAGAAAGCAACTGGTTTGAGTGCCCAGCCGTCGTCTGGATCTGGCTGGGACAGGACTCCAGCTGTAACCGTGTCAGAGGCGTCGCATTCGACAGTGCTTGGGAGGTCCGGATCGAAATGCTTAAGTACTGGTGCCTTGGTAAAAGCCAGCTTCAGAGCATCGAAAGCCTCCTGGCACTCTGCAGTCCAGCGCCAGACCGGACGGTGCTTTGGGTCCTTGCTGTTGGCGCCACGGGTCAAGCATGTAAGGGCGAATGCTATAGTAGCGAATTCGGCGATGAATCTGCGATAGAAGTTGCACAACCCTAGGAATGCTAGGACGTCAGTAACATTGCGTGGAGTCGCCCACTCTTGGATCGCTTGAACTTTCTTGGGATCCATCTTCAGCCCGGTCGCCGTGATGATGATCCCTAAGAACTTGACTTCGGTCTGGAAGAAACGGCACTTCAGTATGTCGCAGGGCAGGCGGGCTTCGATAAGCTTGTCAAGGACCTTGTTGACGTGCTCGACGTGGAGCTTGCGAAGCGCGTCGAAACCTCCCTGCTCCGGCGGCTCTGTGTACACGATAGTGTCGTCCAAATACGCCGTGCAGAAATCATCGAGATAGTCGTGCAGTGCGGAATTGATGTAGGCTTGGAAAGCCGCTGGTGCGTTACATAGCCCAAAAGGCACGACCAAGTACTCGTATGTTCCATAGCGCGTAGTGAAAGCAGTCTTCCATTCGTCACCGGCTTTGATACGGAGCTGGTTGAATGCCGCAATGATATCGAGGATAGTGAACATCTTGGCCTTGGACAGGCGCGCTAGAGTTTCACGTATCTGAGGTATGGGATACCTGTTCTTGATGGTGATCTCGTTGATGGCTCGGTAGTCCACGCACACCCGGAGTCCACCACCAGGCTTCTTAACAATGAGAAGCGGTGATGCGACCCGTGATGTCGATGGACGAACGTAGCCGATGGACGCGAGATCCGTGATGTGCTTTTTGGTCACAATCAGCTCATCTCGTCCTGCCGGCCGGGGCTTAACGAAAGGCAGCTTAGCACCAGGGATGAAATCGATCGCAAGGTCCCCCTCCCTGTGTGGCGGAAGTGACTTCGCAAGCTCGGGGTTGAATGCCTGGACGCGCTGGTGGAAATCAGGTGGCAAGAGCTGCTTAGCGTCGACCTCCTCTTTGCCCTTCATGTAGCGCTCCAGGTCATCTGGGTTCATGGCGCAGATGTGCAATCCGACGTCGTCGAGCACTGCTGCTGTGTCAGACGTGTCATCGTAGTCCCAGACGAGGTATGCTTCTTGGCCCTCGTCCACTGCAGACTGCGCTTCTCCCACAGTTATGATGTTGATGTCTGGAAGGTCTTCGAGAGGGCCTTCCACCACCGGCTCAGAGGCGAAACGCGGTGTGCCAGGTTTGGGATCGGACTTGGTCTCGCAGCGAGCGGAGATCCCGCTGTCGAAGGTAAGCGTGCGCGTGACGAAGTCGATGTGTGGAAGGTTGGACTCAAACCATGGCATGCCGAGGATGAGGTCGTATTGCCCGAGATCAGCGACCCAGGCATTGAAGCTGTCGTGCTGGCCGTTGAAGTCGATGTCTGGAATGCTGGCAATCTGTGTGATCAGTCCCGCAGTGCTGCCCTTCGAGCCAGTATATGGCAGCGCTTCTGGCAGGCGCTTGCGCTGTAGATTTAGTTTCGCAAACCTCTCATGGACAAAGAGAGAGGTACAACCTGTGTCGAGCATACAGCGTACGAGCTGCCCTCCGACCATGCCGCAAAGCACGACATGCTTCGATATGGGTGGGAGGCTCATGTGCGGTGAAACCGAGAGAGAACAAACCGTTGGCAGGTCAGCAGTTAGGGCGATAGGTTGCCGTCGTCCGCCCAGCTGCACTGTTGAAGCGGCGACTTTTTCCTCAACACCAGGCACGTCGAGAGTGCTGTTGTTCGGACGACGCGAGGCCTTCTTGTATGGTGCATACGGGCATGTTGGAAGGGTCTTGCGGCATCCCTCCTTCTTGCAAGCAAAGCACTTAGTGCGGTCGTCGAACTCCTTCTGGGTAATGGGCCGGAACGATGAGAGACCGCCATCCTTGGCCTTGTCCCAATCATAGCCGTTCTTGAGTGCATCATTGGCTTTCTGGAGAGGTGACTTGTCGTTGCCGTCGCCACCAGTTCCGCCATGGCGACGACCTCCGCCGCTACTGCCGCCTGCCTTATCGTGAAGGAAGTCAGCCTCGATCATGTGGAGCTTGTCCTTCATAGCCATGATATCCTTGAAACGCTCGCCACGGATGCAGTCGCGGTAAGCCTTGCTGAGCTTTGCCCGCATCTGCTCGGGCAAATCATCTGGGTCATCCTTGTCGTGTGAGATGTATGGCAGATATGACACGAACTTGGCCCAGAACTTGCTGAAAACCTCGCCGTCACCCTGCTTGAGGTACTGATACTCTGCACGCTTCGTGGTGCGCGTATGCTTATCGCCGCAGGCCTCGTCGAGCACCTCGAAGACGTGATCCGCCGTAGCCAGTGTGGACTCGATAGGTTCGAGGACACTGTAGGCGAATCCAGTGGTGCAGTTGATGACAGTAGCTTTCAAGTCTTCGTCGCTGAAGCCCTTGCAACCCATACGTAGGTAGTACTTCATCTTCTGCTTCCACTCGAGGTAAGGCTTCTGTTCCTTGCCTGCCTCGCCGGAGAATGCATCCGGCGCCTTGATGCCGCTGGCGCGTGCTTCGGAGCCGGAACAGGTCGGCCGAGCATCATCATCGTCGTCGATGAGTTCTTGAGCATGTGAGCTGCGCTTCCGACCGAGTATAGCGCTGATACCGGAACCTGCTGGGGAGACGCCTCGTGGCCGCGGCTTCGGCATTGGTGTACCACCAGCTGATCCGGCCGCCTTGCGCAGCGGGACCTTCGTGGTGTGGGTGGTGTACCGACGTCTGAGATTGGCTTCCGACTCGACGTCGGAATCGTCGCCGTCGGTATCCTGGAGGTACTTGCCTAGTCGTGCAAGTGTTGCATCCTCCTTCTCACTGTCGTCAGCTTCTGTTTCCTTTGCCTCCATGGCCTTGAGACGCTGCTCTAGGTCTTGCTTGTCCTGTCGAAGGGCCGCCAGCTCAGTCTTGTACGCGGCGAACTTGTCGATGGCTTCTTCTATCATCTTTGTTGAAGTCTTTTCCTTCTTTTCCAAGCGCGTGATCACCTTCTCTTGCTGGGTGATAGTCTTGTCCTGTTGGGCGATAGTATCTTCGTGCTGCTCGATGAGCGCATCGTGTTCCTCAACGGCCTCCTCGCTTCTGGCGATAATCAGGTTGACGTTGTCGAGTACGTCTAGGAAGCGTTTGGCACCGGCATCCGGGTGTTCCTCATTGCCCTGGTTGACGACCAGCTTGAGGTCCTTCGCGTTGCCGAACTTGAAGTTGTTGACCTTGTACCGGGCCTGTAGCAGTCTGTGACCTTCGGCATTCTTGTAGGTGGTAATGTCGCGTGGCACTGCCCAGCCGAGGTCGCAGTGCTCTGTCTGTCTAGCCACGGTTCCCTCGTCCTTGTTGTACGTGAGGCGGTCCGTGGAGTTCCTCTGCGCATACTCTTCGCGCTGCTCCTCTGTCAGAGGGTACTTCTTCGCTGGCTTCGGAGCCGGTGCTGCCGATGCTGATTCTGACTGTCGGCCAATCGTCTCTTGCGTGTCGGCGACGACAGTTCCCTTCTGCTTGAGCGGGCGCCCTGGCGTCGGCTCGTCGAGATTGAAGTTGCCTGTTACTTTCGGTGTAACTGCGTCGTCAGCACTGTCGAGTTGGCGCCGAAGTCGCGTGGTGGGTGGCATAGAGGATCGCTCTCGTGGTGATCGGTCTCTTGGTAAGTCGGGTCGCTCCTCGTCCTCGCCTCGAGACTGTCGTCGGCCTCGCTGCGGAGGAGGAGGGTTTGGAACTGCTTGTTCGCCTTCCATGATGGTGGGATGTTGACAATCGCTACCACTCGGGTCTGGTGCTAGAGCGCGTTGCTCGAGCTGACAATGCGCTGTTAGTTTGAGCGCGCTGTACGGATCCTTGCGGACGCGTGCAGCTTATGAGCGGTAGATTGTAATGACACGGGCGATATGAGATCCAGAGAGTGTAGGAGTCAAGTCGTGAATAATACAATCTACGAAGAGTCTAAGAACGAGAGAGAAGAGAGAAGCAAGGTCGATCTCGTGCCAAGCCGCGCTAACCCGATCCGGAAGGTCCGCGGTTAAGCCGGCGAAGGGTCCAAGGTCAAGGCCACCCCGTGACATTATTACTAGTAACGAAAAACAAAGTACTAGAACACTTCCTCTAGATTACCTACGGGGAACTCGCCTCTAGATGTATATATACTATAGTACAACTCGATAAGCTTAAAGAATTCTACTAATAGGGAAAACGAGAACTTAGCATAATAGTAAGAAGAGTCGACTACGAGATCGAACGAGATGCTCGAAATAGTTACGGAGCCCTTTATTAGCGTTTCTAGTACTAAGACTCGTGCTAAACCTACTACTCCGCTAAGGAAGGCGTAGGGTATTTCCTATAGTAACTACGAGGAACCCTAGGAGCGGCTTATAGGTAGGATACTACGCTCCGAGAAGTAGATATCGACGAATCCTACTTCGATAACGATAGAAGCAATAAAGAGAACTAGGACCTAGAATAGAATAGATCGTAGTTACCGGAACCATAGGAAGAAAGTTAAGAAACTACCAGGCTAGATACTATCGAAGAGAACTAGGATCTAGAAGAATTAAGCGAAGAGGATTCCTCTAAAGGAGAAGAGAGCGACACTAACGACGATAACGAACGACTAACCTTTACGATCGATGCACCTAAGAAACTATATAACATAATCGTATACCTATAGAGAAGGCACGAAGAATTCCTACCTAAAATAGGCGGACGACGAATGCTACACTCTATTAAGTTCGATAAAACACTCGACACCCTACGAGGCATAGCCTAGGGTTACCTACTTATAGAGACGACCGAAAACCTAGTAACCGCTATTTTAGAACGACTACCGATAGGAAGCCGAATAGTAGATACCGGATATCTTACACCGTTAGGAACATTTATATCGAATAAATTGCGTAACGTAGTATAACACGCACGCGTACTCTACTTAGAAACGTAGAAGATCTAGGAACGTTACCGAAGACAGGTGTAGACATAGAAAGGCTCGCGCTAGGTTTAAGCGGAGGCCTCGAGACACAAAGTACGACGTTTTATATACGAATAGGGAAAAGGATCGACTCCTTAGGAATAAGCGACTAAAAGGAGTTATATAACACATAATAAGCTTAAGCATCGATAGTAGTCTTCCGAACATAAGTAATCGTTAACGGTTATAGGACTAGGGTTATAATTAACTCCGGAGCGAGCGGGAATTTTGCCTCCGAAGCATTTATTAGGACTAAAGGGATCGCAACCTAATACAAGAACGAAGGGTATAAATTAATCGCGGTAGACGGATTATCCTTACCTAGCGTAGAACGAGAGACGATACCGTTACTACTAGTAATCTAACGGTACTACGAGGAAATTGTCTTAGATGTTACGAACATAGCTAGTTATAAGATCGTACTAGGCATACCTTAGTTAAGAAAGCACAATCTAGCTATTGACTAGAGAAGAGGAGTACTTATATTCGAGTAATGCGATTGCGTTATCGACATTAATCCTACGTAGCGGTAGCGTTCGCTAGTAGATAAGGTAAAGAGATAGCTTAATCGAATAGAGCTTACGCCGACTAGAAGGATAGAAGAACTACCTTCGACCGGGATAGATACTAGCGTAGGGCCGCCGGGTTACGAAGTTACTAGAGCTAATAGACTTAACGCACTATTAAAGGATACTAACATTTCGGAGTTAACTATCCCTAAGGAGTACCTTAAATGGAGGAGGCTCTTTTCTTTAAAGAGGGAAAGGGCGAAGACGCCTTACCTAGTATTAACGACTAATTGGTTATGTTAACCTTAGGTTTGGTTATGTCGACCTTAGGTTTAGAGGGGGGGTTCCTTAGGTCCAACTTGCCCCTATTTCATTTAGGTTTAATTGGACATTTAGGTGAGCTAGCGGGACTAGTATAGCTATTAAGATATATACTACGCAGTTAAGCATTGTAAGCGTAGCATTAAGGTAACAATTTAATTTATACCTCTCGAGTAGAGGGTATAGGGGTTTAGGTCCGCTAATCCTCTTATTTTATCCGGCTACTACGCTACTCGTCACGTGACCTAATTTCCCGGTCCCGGGACCGGCAAATACCTCTGCTTACATAAGCGCCGCTCTACACTACTACAACTTAGATAGGCCTACATAGGGTAGTTAGTAGACATTACTAGATACTAACTATAGGACCTTAAGATAAACATTTAGCTAGGGAAAGAGCCCCTATAAGGACCCCTATATTAAATGTCCAAAAAAGAGCTAACAACCCTACGAGAATAGCTAAAGGAGAACCTAGTAAAAGGACGAATACGGAAGTCGACCTTAAGCGTAGCATCTCTATATATGTTTATTCTAAAAGTAAACGGGAAACTACGACTCGTATAAGACTACCGGAAGTTAAACGAGATTACTATTAAGAACTGATATCTACTACTAAACATCGAAGAAGTATAGAATAGATTAACTAGATTAGACTAGTATATAAAGATCGATCTATAGGACGCCTTCTATACTATCCGTATAGCGGAAGGAGAAGAATGGAAAACCGTATTTAGGACTCGATACGGACTATACGAGTTCTTAGTTATACCTTTTAGATTAACTAATACACTAGCCGCATTCTAAGACCTAATTAACGAGATACTAAGAGACTTACTAGACGTATGTGTTATTACCTATGTCAATAATATCCTTATCTATACGAAAGGGACACTCTAATAACACATACGACAGGTCTAGGACGTACTCGAGCGACTATCTAAAACAGGTTTCCGGACGGCACCGAAGAAATACGAATTCTATAAGAAAGAAGTTAAGTTCTTAGGATTTATTATTAGTACGACTAGAATCTAGATTAACCTAGCTAAGACATAGTCTATTAGAGAATAGCTAGAGCTAACATGCGTTAAGGACGTACAATTATTCCTTAGCCTAGCTAACTACAACCGGAAATTTATTAAGGACTATTCGAAGACATCGATACCTATAACGATACTTACGAAGAAGGATGTTAGATAGACATAGGGTAGCACACAACGACAAGCATTCGAACGACTAAAGAAATAATGCGCCTTAGTACTAACGCTTCGATTATTTAACGGTACGAAGGAAGTCTAAATCGAAACGGATGTATCGGATATAGCTATAGGAGTATGCCTTACGTAGGAGCATAATAGGAAACGACACCTAGTAGCCTACTACTTAAGGAAACTATTACCCGCGGAATAAAACTACGATATCTATAATAAGGAACTTCTCGCTATTGTCGCTACAATGTAGCACTAGAGAATATATGCGGAAGGAGCACCTAAGCTAACGATTCTTTCTAATTATAAGAATCTCACTTACTTCACTACGACTAAATAGCTAACGAGAAGACAGTACCGCTAGTCGGAACTACTTAGTTAGTATAAGTTCGAAATCCGCTATACACCCGGTAAAGACAATAGTAGGGCCGACGTACTAAGCCGAAGAAGCAACTACATAGAAGGAAAAGAAATAGTGCAGTAACAAGTACTTAAGGCAAATCCTAATAGAAGCCTTAGTACTAATATAAAGGAGTTCAATAACATAGTGCGTGTCCTTTAGGACATAGAGGAACAATTCCTAATAGTATAGAGGAAATACTAAGTACCGAAGGACCGAGAAGAAGAGTGTATACGACAACATTACGACGGACTAACTTACGGGCACCCCGGAACATCTAAGATAGTAGAACTTATTTAGAGGAGCTTCGCATTCCCGTAGTTACGATAGAAAGTACTACGATACATTAAACGATGCGAACATTGTTAGAAAAACAAGGCCGTAAGACACGTAAAATACGGCGAGATACAATTCCGGACGCCGCTAATAAGCCTATAGGAAGAGGTTACGATAGACTTTATTACTAAGTTACTAACATCTTAGGACTAAACCATAAGATAGTAATATAACATAATATTAGTTATAGTAGACCGACTTACAAAATACGCACACTTCATTCCTACATCTAAAACGTACAATGTAGAGTAACTCGGACACCTCGTACTCGATCGACTCGTACGATACTATAGATTCCTAAGGGTCTTTATTATAGATAGAGACAAGTTATTTATATCTAACTACTAGAAAACCTTAGTTTCCACGATCGGAATTAAGCATAAGCTGTCTACTGCCTACCATCCATAAACTAATAGGTAAATAGAAAGAATAAATTAAACCCTAGAACAATATCTACGATACTATATTAACTATGCATAGGACAATTGGGTTACACTCCTACCTATAGTACAGTTAGTACTGAATAACTACAAGTCCAAAACAACGGGCGAAACACCTTTCTTCGTAAACTACGGAAAATATCCGAACCTATTTAGCGAAGAAGGATTATATCTATAAGCTAAAAGGGCAATCGTAACTATAGAGGCAATAAAAACCATCTACGGCAACTTAACACAAAGGGTTAAGAGCAACTAAGATAAGATTGCGACACTATATAATAAGAAACGACAAATGGCACCTTAGCTTAAGAAGGGGGATAAGGTCTATCTCCTTATAAAGAACCTTAAAATAAGAAGAAAGACTAAAAAACTAGACTAGGTAAAAGTCGGACTATTTCTCGTTAAAGAAGCACGAGGACCCGTTAACTACCGACTACGGCTACTAAAGGACGCAAAGATTAACCTAGTGTTCCACGTATCGCTATTAGAACCTGCGTACGCCGAAACACCCTACTAGGAAAGCTTCTATTTCGAGCTAGAAGTAGAAAACGAATTCGAAGTCGAGAAAATCCTAGATAAGAAAGGTTAGCGATACCTTATTAAGTAGAAAGGATACGACGAATTAGAAAATACCTAGGAGCTAAAATAAAACCTATAAAACTGTTAGTAAAGAATCCGACAATACTAAAAATAGGTCCGCTAATATAACCGACGACAAGCGACCTATTAGCGGACGAGCGACTAGGGTAGGAATTAAACCTACGACCTTAGGAGTATAGACAGCTTACGCTCTACTACTAAGCTACCTAGCCGATTAATAAGAATAGGGACACAACTTACGGGTAAATACCCTAACGAGTCTCTACCCCTAGGGACTCGCCCTAAGGCTCCGCTCCGGAGAGCGCCGCCTAGTCGTTTACGGGCTATCTAGTAGAACTGGAAGAAATAGAGAAATCGACCGCGTTATTAACAAAGTCGATCGAGGACTATATAGTAGGAGAAAGGCTAATAGTCGTATCGGTAGTAGGACAATCGACGTCCTTAATCTCTCTAGAAGCCTCTATTTCGGCCTCTAGACACTGCGCCTTCTTACGCGCGCGCTCCTCCGCTTAGCGAAGTATTGCCTTGTCCCGTATTAACCGTGCTAAGATCTCCGTAAGCTCTTCCTTATCCTTTTCGACCTTTTTCCGGTACTCCTTACGGGTCTTATTAAGAGACTCCTAGGATAGGTTTATATACTTACGCCCGCGACGAATATACTCCGAACACCGAAGCCGAAAGTTGCCTTCTATAGCGACGTAGGATAAACCGTTAAAGAAGCAATAGTTATACGCGAGATCTACTAGACGACCGTGTTCGTTAATTTCCTTAGTAAGCCGGAGACGGTTTTTAGAAGAAGAAGAAGACATCGTTATAGGCTACGAAGAGGGGACATTATATTATCTTATATAAGCTTCGGGACGAAGCTAGGCTAGAAGGGGGATAGTGTTACGGTCCGGATTAAGCTACGACGGCACGCCTAACTATTAGCTACAGAAATCACGTACGCCGCACGAGATCACTCGCTTACTAGCGACTTAGTAATTCGAGATCACTCGCTTACTAGCGACTTAGTGATTCGAGATCACTCGCTTACTAGCGATTAAGTAATTAAGACTAAGACTAGCGATGTCTCCTTTATATTTAGGAACGCTAAAAACCCTTATGGTTTAGAGCCGTTTAACTTACTGTTTAATCTTACTGTTTAGAATATAACTATACCTAACCGCTGCCTCGCTACTGCTTTATACTGCTCTCCCTCTTGCTCCTACTCGACGAGAACAAATCTCGATCGAACGAAGGTTATCTAACTTATTAGTTAACTTAGTAAGATCATAGGTTTAACTAAACCTAACACGAATAAGTCTATTATTCGTTCCGTCGGCTCTAATCCGTTAAGGCGAGTAGGCGGTATATACTTAGCGAGTTCCCCTCTATCTTAGAGATACTACGTAGTCTCGTTTCGTAGATACTAATAGGCGTAGATATATAATTTCTCAGGGCCTAGGCTAGGACCGGTCTTACTACCGTCTAGCGTTAATAGATAGCTAGTAGTAGTAAGCTTCTTATTAACCTACTCTAGCGTTAGAGGCGGTAAGTATATAGTAAGGTCTATAAGGTATTAGCTATAGGATTTATAGACTCGGTTAAGTAGTAGTAGTAGCGAGTCTATAATTAAGCTATAGCGAGTCCTCCCTTAGCTAAGCTAGGACTCGTAGCTATAGTAGCGCTAGACTCGCTATAGCTTAAGTACGGACTCGCTACTATAGATACTCCGGATTAACGTACCGTACTAATCGACTCGCTCCTTCTACTAGCGAAGCTCCTCGTCCTTAGGGTTAAGTAGATACCTATATAGTTGTACTCCTTTTAACTCTAGGTAGTTATATAGGATATCCGGTATACCGTTTATATACAATTCTAGGTTATAACGACGGATACGATAGCGGTTCTACTCGTTAACGAACGATAATATAATACTTCGAAGGATTAGAATATAGATAGTAGCGAATACTATCCTATCTACGGCTAGTGCTTCCTTAAAGAGTCCTATTATAATATACTAATTAAAGAGGCCTCTCTAGCAATTAAATATAGCCTTAGTACCCTCGCCCTACTAGTGTTTAATAGTTTAATTACTCTTACTTAAGGTATACTAGAAGGCCTTATTAAACGTATTTGGATTACTAGCGAGTCGCTCTTAGACTCGTAGATAAGCATCGGCTAGTATAGGCATCTTAACGCCCTAATTAGATTATACGCAATTTAGTATCCTACTACCGTAATATATTACTATAATATATTAAGTAAATATAGAGAACTTTATCTTTACTATAGGCCCTATATAGTACTAGATAACCCGCCGAGAGTAGACGTTAATATAAGCGTAGATCTATATCTTAAAGCGCTCGTATTTTAGAAAGGTATTAATTAACTAGACGTCGTTAGGACCTTCTACTTTTAGCCTCGTATACCGCGGTATTATAGGGTCTCGTATTATAGGATTACGAGAGATAAAAGGAATAGGGTTAATCGTACGAGCGAGTGTCCTAATACAGTCGCTAATAAAGTTAGCGAGTCTAGTCTACGAGTCTATAGATACCGAGTCTATCCTACCGTCTAATAATATAATAACTCTTACGTAGCTCTCTTACTAGCTTACGATAGCCCTAGTCTTACTAATAGCTACTACTTATAACTTCCTAAAGGACTTGCTATATCTTAGGTTCTATAGCTAGAGCTTATTCTTTACTAAGACTACGCTTTAATCTAATACCTCTTCGTAGCTCTTAATACTAGCGAAGGGTAAGGTCGAATCTATCGAGGCGGAGGATAGTATAAGACTCGCTATCGTCGAGGCTATATTTCTAGAATAGTTCCTCGACTCGCTAGTATAGCTTAGGCTAGCGAGCCTAATTATAAGCCTAATTATCCTAGCGAGTCCCTCGCTACTCGACGAGTTGCTAGCAGAGGGTCCGTTCGCTAATTTAAATACCGTAGAGATTAAAGAGGTTGTCTCGAATAGCTACCTATATAAATCTAGTAGTAGTCTATAGCTCGATATCGATACGAAAGGGCTCTAGATCGATCGCTAGACGTAGTATTATATATAGCAAGTATGCTAACAGACAAATAGCGGGTATATAAGACAAATAGCGAGTCTATAATAACAAGGATAGAGGATTGCGAATTTTGAATGCGGGTATTTGCCGGTTTTGTAAGCCTAGGCTACTGCCATGCGAGCCAGGCCCTGCGCATCATGCCCTATCCTGGGCACTCCGACCTCATGCCCTCTTCCACACGGACTACCTACACACACTCCACCTGCGCTGTCTTAGACAAAGCTCAATCCTGAAGCGGCGCCATAGAACAAGAAGACAATGTGTGTAGATTGATGTATTGAGAATCTACCAAGCGCGAGAAAGCAAGATAAGCTACGAGTAAGTGCCTAAGGCAGCTAGGGCCTTGGCATCCAAGAAAGTGCTGGGACAAGCATCAAGTCAAGACATTCTATGGGAAGGCCATATGACTATCTGTCGGCGTCCGGCTCGATCAGCCATGCTCCATGGATGCAGCGCAATTGCACATTGTACGCATAGCACCTTGGTTTTCTCTCGAGATGCCGTGCGATAATCCGTCTCACGATTGATGCACTATGTCGCTTTGTACCATAGGTAAGGCATTAGTCGTTGCCTATTTCACACGAACATGGGCTCACGAAAGCGCCTTTTGCCAACACTGCGTACCTTAGACGGTATGGCAGTGAAGTATGACTGAGAGCCAGGGCACTTGTCTCAGGTTGCATGCGATTACGTTGAATTTCAGACTCGTAGTCCACTGATCGAGGAGCGTAGTCAGGCAAACAGGCCCGCGCTTCCCGAGGAGGTGCTAGTTCATACCTAACATAGCACGAAGGCGGATCGCGTCCATATATCGTACCGATGGTAGTGTCAGAATCACTCTTTGCACACCAATCTCCACGAGATCTTCAGAAATCATGGCGTCTGGAATCCACTCACGTCGAATCACAGTACGGGCTAACGAGCGGAGCAACACTCACGGATCCCTGCCGCATGGCTCCTGGCAGAGATGTGAGCAAGACTCTCCAAGCGCGACCTAGGCGTGCCTTTCTCGGACCTTATGTGACTGCAATATGTCCGGATATCATGAGCGAAGACGAGCTGGACTTGACGGACCAAGCCAAACACGACGCCACGTCGTTGCTTGATTTGCCTGCTAAAGGCGATGTGACGAGCGTACCGTTGACGTTGGTCTTCTGCAAACGTGCAGCCATTGCACATCAGCTCACCAATTGCTTCACTGAGTTCATGTTCTCTGGAGCGATGGCCGCGGCAGGAGAGCGCGATCAAAAGTTCCAAGATTACCACGCTGCCGGCACACCACTCCAAAGGCTCCATGGACTTCCCGTCACTGTCATTGACTCGTTCCACGTCTGAGGCTGGGACTCATCGGTTGGCATCACTGCACTATGCAATTAGCCTCAACAACAAGACAGCGCCATGGTCGATATACTCCTTATAAAATCAACAGGAGCCATCATCATCGCCAAGACGACCGTTCCTCAAACTCCTTATCTTCGGGAGGACATGCAAACCCTGGACCTGGCGATGAAGGAGTAGGGCTGGTCATGGGGACTGGGTTCACCTTGAATGCCTGCATTCTCGACGACGTCATCGGCCTCAGGGCCTCAGGCTATGGATGGCAGGCATGTTATGCACAAAGGAGTAATGGGTACTACCATGCTCGGACCAGCCGCTGTCGCGCGACCCTTGTGTCGATCGATTTAGGACGTGGGGCACGCTTAGCGGACCACTACAGTCCTGGACAAAGTTCATACAATCCCTGTCAGCTTGCTATACCGGAGCAGGAACTCCAAGCGAGGAATCTGCTACTCGAAAGGATATCAGCACACCGACCGGGACTCTAAGAACTCTGCACTGGACTGTATATAGATGCGCCGCTATGGGTCCCGGCACCGCATCCTGCTGTCCCATTTGATGAGTGCACGGACATGACGTTTACTGAGCTGTTTAACATCATAGCCTGGCCAGCCATTGCTTTTGCGATTGGTGATGTGGTTATGCTGCACAAGGTGACTTGGACGTCGCTCATGCAGTCGATGGGGCTTCTTCGTTGAGTGCTGGAGATAAGCGAGTTCAGGAGCTGTACGTCAAGGACCCTAGTCGATCTGAAGGCCTGCCGCTAAGCATCCAACTTGTTGGCTGGAGAGGATTGGACGAAGAGCTGGTAGGTATTGCAAAGGTCGTCCACGAGGTCATACTCTCTGGTGTCGAGTAGCAGCGCAACCCTGATGATGCATGGAACTCGTCTCTGTTCTTCTTAGACTTTGGGGCTTTCCATTCTCCAGTTTAGGCAAACTCAGACACAGCGACGAATTAAGGCATTACAACTCCCTTCGATGTCGACCATTGATACGTCGACAGAGCCTCCAGGGCGCAAATACAAAATTCCGACCTATTTGAAGCGTTTCTTGCTGGGATCAGCCGTGAAGTGTCCCTGTCGTGCTAATAAGAGCCCTAGGTGTACTGAACCCAAGAAAATATTATGCTTTTCAAAGTTTAGTCAAATGATTTCTGTTTGAAATGGACATAGAGGAAACGAGTCTCGCACTTGAATATCTGACAATCAACTACACCGCAAGCCAATTCACTTCACAATCGATTACTACCGCACCAGACACCATGAACTGGACCAACACTCACGCCCTAACACTACTGGTGACGGCGCTCTTTGCTGGCCGAGTCCTGGCTTTTATTAAGGTTGTTCCTGCTGATGATCCTAATAATAATCCTTCTTCTGGTGACCCGGATCCTTTTCATAAGAAAAAAAGTTGCTGCAAAACGTTTTATTGCAATCCTTATTTCGGACTGTGCAAGCAAGATGTATGTAATAGGCGATTCCGCTGAGATGGTGCCTATGCTCGCATTGGATAGCTAACGAGTAACGTAGTGTGGTCCCGAATATTGCGATGGTGGCGTGGGATACGAGGAAGTTTCTGGAGCCTAAGGAATGCTGGGACCGGGGACGATATGTGCAGGACACTCATTTTTGGTGGTTATGGCTGGCTTGAGCCGTTACCGTTGGCGTTCACGGTTCGCAAAAACTCCACAGTGGCCTGTAAACATGCTTTTTTAAAGCTCAGTCAGCTACTGTTAGTTGGGAATGGATAGAAAAGGAGACGAGTCTCGCACTGGGAGATTGAACACTTAACTCCACCGCAAGCCAATTCACTACAAGCCAACTCACTTTATAGTCAATTGCTACTATGCCAGCCACTATGAACTGGATCAAAACTTACGCCCTAACACTACTAGTGGCGGCGCTCTTTGCTGGCTCAGTCCTGGCTGATAATCCCTTCGTTTGCTGCGATAAATGCGCGTCGGATGATGTGGGTTGCTTGACGTGAGTATTTATTCCGTGATTCCGCTCAATTGGTCCCAATGCTCGCATCGGATTCGGATAGCTAACGAGTAACGCAATGTGATCGCACTTGCTAAGAGTGGCGCGGGATGCGAGGAAGTTCCTGAAGGCTGAGGAATGCTTGGGCCAGGGACGATATGTGTCGTTGTCATTGTCATTCGAGCAGGAGGGGACGATATGTGTAGGACATTCAATTTTGGCAGCCAGGGCTGGCTTGAGCCGTTGTCGTTGTCGTTCGAGCAGGAGGGGACGATTCGTCTAGGACATTCATCTTTAGTCGTTATAGCTGGCTTAAGCCGTTGTTGTTGTCGTTCGCGCAGGAGGCCGCAAACATCGGTCGTGGTTGTGTCGTCGTGGAAGGAAAGCATGAGTCGTCACTAGGCTCACGGCGGTGGCCTAGGCTTACAAAACCGGCAAATACGCGTATTCGAAATCCTTACTCGCTGCACTCGCTCTTCCTTAACAACCACTAACAATACTGCTGCGACTCGCTAACTGCTGCGACTCGCTATTGTCGCACAACAATACTGCTGCGACTCGCTATTGTCGCCTATAATCGTAGCGAGTCGCGGCGGTATTATCCTCCTACTGCGTAGGTGAGTTGGGCTCCTTAATAATAGCAGACAGTAAGTATTAAGGAGCTTACCTCACTTGCTATTGTTACATTATAGCGGCGGGTATATCAACTTCTACTGCTGTTACTATTTCTTCGACTCTACACTTATCGACATGTACAAATCTAACTATAGACGACTCACTTAGCGATATTAGCCTTAGAACAACGATAACGACAGCAACAGCGACAGCGACAGTACACCCAATCCGCGCTTACCCTTATAAACGCGGTTATCACTATAGCTTACGATAGCGTAAGTGCGATTCCGACTCGTTAGGCGCACGTAGGTAGACTAATGTTTAAACCTATAGTGTATACCGCCGCCCTCGTACCGCCGATACCGACGATTTCTACTACGTAAGCGAGTCGACATAGGCATAATAGCTAGGAGACTCGTAGAAGATAGATAAGGGCAGTATAAAGGTTACGAAGAATAATTTACGCAAGTTCGACTAGGCTAGCCGTATTATAGAGACTAAAGAGGGTATGTGTCTTATAGTAGACTCGCTATACTATATATACTAACTCGTATTAATAGGTGAGCCGGCTTAGACGGACTGCGATGCGTGTAAGAGAGCTAGTGTATACTATATAGTCTTTACTACTAATGCCGATAAGACTTACGCGTATTATAAGCGTTACGCGAAGGCTCGCTACAACTCTCGTAAGTTAGTTAAGGAGCCTAGCGAGTCTAACGAGTCTAGCAATGGTTTATTTAAGGCTATCGAGGGTGTTTTAACTACTTCTAGCGAGGCTAGCGAGGTTAGTAAGGCTAGCGAGGTTAGTAAGGCTAGCGAGGTTAGTGAGGCTAGCGAGTCTAGTACTCGCCCTACTAATAATACATCGACTCGCTTAGCTACGGCGGAGGATCGTATTTAGCAATTGGAGGGTACTGTTAGCCGCTTAATTGAATTTATTAGCGGTCTACTAGGTAGCGAGTTAGTCGCTAAATTTTGCTCTTAGTAATAATATAATATTAAGTAGTCTACCTCCTGTCTATGTGCTACGAGTCTATACTTCCCTCTACTTTTTCGGTCTTAGCTGCCTCGTAGATAGCTCGATAACAAGCCTATTTCTCGGTGCCTTTATACGCTAGTTGTCGTTAGGTAGACTCTAAAGTAATAGCTACGAGTCTAGCTACGAGTCTAGCTACGAGTCTAGCTATATAATTGTCGAAGCACTAGTTGCTACTATAGACTCGCTTAAGGCACTAGTTGCTACTATAGTCTCGCTTAAGGACTCCTTCTTAATCTCTCTAATTTGACTCGTAGCTAGACTCGTACGCTCTTCCTTTACCTTCTTAACTGATGCTTCGCTAGCTAACGTACTTACTAGCTTATTACCTAAACCTTTCCCTATAAACACTAAATTCTACTATCGAGAGGGGGCTCTAAACCCCGTTAACTATAGAGACGAAGACGAAGAGGATTAAGGGCTGCTAGCTATAAGATTAATATACTCTAGAGACTCGGCGATTAGAGTTATAGCATGTCGATACGGTAAGCTACGACTCGCTAGACGCTTCTCGCTCTAGCTTACTACACTCGCTAAACGAGAAGTAGCCTAACTCGCTATAGTAGCCTAGCGAGTAATGCCCTAATCCGCTAGACGTACTATAGCACTCGCTACTGTACTCGCTCGCTAGTCCTTAAGCTTACGCTCGCGTCGGTGGTCTACGTCCTTTATAAGTTCGCTAAGACTAGCTAAGGACTCGTTACTACTCGAGTCCTCTACTACTCCTCGTCTATATAGATTATTTAAGGCTCCGCGACCTTAGTTAACCTAATACGTAACGTTAACTAGTACTTCTCGCCTATCCTTCGCGTTCTAGATACCCTTAGTATACGGTATTAACATGTCCTCGAGATCTCGCTCTCGTAGGCTTAATTTGCTTAGAAGAATAGGTGCATTATCTTTAGCAGCCTTTACGAAGAGGAAGGGCGGTGTAGTATAAGGACGTGTAAGCTATAGGCCTAGCTCATCCGCGCCTTCTTAAAAGACGAGGTTATAAAGCTAGGTTGTCGTATCTACTACTTTAGCTAAAGACGACTCGTAGCGAGTCTATCGTCCGGTAATTTGCTACGCGGTAAGGAGCTTATACGGCTAATACTCCTATGTCTTAAGGTCCCCCTTACGTTTAATAGTAAACGGCACCTTATATAGCTTAACGGATATTATTAGGCTAGGTCCCCTAGGCGGTTAAGATGGCTTTTCGGCTTTGCCCTAGACTAACGAGATAGGAACACTTATGCTACGAGCCTTAACAACACTAGTCCGTGGGCCCTAAGTAGCGCTCGATAACGGGTTAATTCTAGCATTGCTAAGCTATCGAACATAAGTCTACTTATTACGAGCGAGTACCTCATTAGCCCGACTATAGCCACTCGCTACGAGTAATGTATAAAGACCGTATCTAGTAGTGCCGTTCGGTTTCGAAGGGTCTCGGTGCTAGGAATCGGCGATAAGGGTAAAGGCGGACTCGTTACGGACTCGCTAGGCTCGATAAAGGCTAGGTTAGGTATACTACATTTGCTACACCTTAGTAGATAGCCGTAGACCTCGCTATAAACTAGAGAAGTCTTTACTAACTTGTACATACAAAGATCGTCCTAAGTTAGAGCTAACATAATGTTAGAAGTGGTAGGAAAAGACTCGTAGGAAAAAGGACGTAGGACGTAGACTCGTTGCTATATAACCTATAATAGCTCACCGGCTTAAGCGAACAAGTCTATTGTTCGTTCCGTTAGCTCCAATCCGTTAAGGCGAGTAGGCGGTATGTACTTAGCGAGTCCCCCTCTACCTCGGAGATATTACGTAGTCTCGTTTCGTAGATACTAATAGGCGTGGACATGCAATTTCTTAGGGCCTAGGCTAGGGCCGGCCTCGCTACCGTCTAGTGTTAATAGATAGCTAGTAGTAGTAAGCTTCTTATTAACCTACTCTAGCGTTAGAGGCGGTAAGTATGTAGTAAGGTCTATAAGGTATTAGCTATAGGATTTATAGACTCGGTTAAGTAGAAGTAGTAGCGAGTCCGCACTTAAGCTGTAGCGAGTCCGCACTTAAGCTACAGCGAGTCCGCACTTAAGCTATAGCGAGTCCTCCCTTAGCTAAGCTAGGACTCGTAGCTATAGTAGCGCTAGACTCGCTACTATAGACACCCCGGATTAACGTACCGTACTAATCGACTCGCTCCTTCTACTAGCGAAGCTCCTCGTCCTTAGGGTTAAGTAGATGCCTATATAGTCGTGCTCCTTTTAACTCTAGGTAGTTATATAGGATATCCGGTATACCGTTTATGTACAATTCTAGGTTATAACGACGGATACGATAGCGGTTCCACTCGTTAACGAACGATAATATAACACTTCGAAGGATTAGAATATAGATAGTAGCGAATGCTATCCTATCTACGGCTAATGCTTCCTTAAAGAGTCCTATTGTAATATACTAATTAAAGAGGTCTCTCTAGCGATTAAATGTAGCCTTAGCACCCTCGCCCTACTAGTGTTCGATAGTTTAATTGCCCTTACTTAAGGTGTACTAGAAGGCCTTATCGAACGTAAGTAGATTGCTAGCGAGTCGCTCTCGGACTCGTAGATAGGCATCGGCTAGTATAGGCGTCTTAACGCCCTAATTAGATCGTACGCGATTTAGTACCCTACTACCGTAATGTATTACTCTAACGTATTAAGCAAATATAGAGAACTTCGTCTTCGCTATAGGCCCTATATAGTACTAGATAACCCGCCGAGAGTAGACGTTAATATAAGCGTAGATCTGTATCTTAAAGCGCTCGTATTTTAGAAAGGCATCGATTAACTAGACGTCGTTAGGACCTTCTGCTTTTAGCCTCGCATGCCGCGGTGTTATAGGGTCTCGCATTATAGGATTGCGAGAGATAAAAGGGACAGGGTTAATCGCACGAGCGAGTGTCCTAATACGGTCGCTAATAAAGTTAGCGAGTCTAGTCTACGAGTCTATAGACACCGAGTCTATCCTACCGTCTAATAATATAATAACTCTTACGTAGCTCTCTTACTAGCTTACGATAGCCCTAGTCTTACTAATAGCTACTGCTTATAACTTCCTAAAGGACTCGCTGTATCTTAGGCTCTATAGCTAGAGCTTGTTCTTTACTAAGACTACGCTTTAATCTAATACCTCTTCGTAGCTCTTAATACTAGCGAAGGGTAAGGTCAAATCTATCGAGGCGGAGGATAGTATAAGACTCGCTATCGTCGAGGCTATATTTCTAGAATAGTTCCTCAACTCGCTAGCGTAGCTCGGCCTAGCGAGCCTAATTATAAGCCTAATTATCCTCGCGAGTCCCTCGCCACTCTACGAGTCGCTAGCGGAGGGTCCGTTCGCTAATTCGAACACCGTAGAGATTAAAGAGGTTGTCTCGAATAGCTGCCTATATAAATTCAGCGGCAGTCCATAGCTCGATATCGATGCGAAAGGGCTCTAGATCGATCGCTAGACGTAGCATTGTATAAAGCAATGTAGCGAGTGTGCTGTTAGACAAATAGCGAGTCTATAAGACAAATAGCGAGTCTATAATAATAAGGATTGAGGATTGCGAATTTTGAATGCGGGTATTTGCCGGTTTTGTAAGCCTAGGCCACTGTCTCACGGCTCATTTTTGGCGCCAAGTAGTCATCCGATCGCGAAAGTATGCAAGCCAAGTTATTCTTGCGCATACGCGTCTGCTTCGTGCACCATCTACGGCCGCCATGGCCAACGTACAACAAACACAAGCCTTCTACGGCCTGACGCTCGAACAAGCCTCAGCACCGACGGCCGCGATCCTCTGCAACGCGATTCCAGGACTGAAGACGGCGGACCAGCAAATCTTCGAAGCTCGAGGCCAGCACATTTCGCTGCACCGCATCACGGAAAATGCAGATCGCACTGAGCGCAAAGTAACGACGGTCCTCGATCAGGATGTCTTTGGCATCGTACGTGGCGTGACAGCCTTCCGCATTCCGGGCACGTCGACAGATCAACTTATCGTCTCTTCAGACTCCGGCCGAGTGGTCGTCATAACCTACGATGCCGAGAAGAAGCGCTTCAACAGAGTCCATCTCGAGACATACGGCAAGTCGGGTGTCAGACGGACGATCCCGGGACAGTACCTCGCCAGCGACACGCGAGGACGATGCATCATGTTGGCGAGCGCCGAGAAGAATAAGGTGGTGTACATGATGAACCGCAATGCAGATGGCACAATCCAGATCAGCAGTCCGCATGAGGCCAACCAGTGGGGCAGTCTGTGTTTTGCGGTGTGTGCGCTGGATACGGGTTGGGAGCCGCCCGTCTTCGCAGCGCTGGAGGTCGACTACACAGAGGCGGAAAGCGATCCTACAGGCGCCATGTACGAGAGGAGGGAGAAGCAGCTGGTATACTACACCGTCGATCTCGGTCTCAACCACGTCGTGAAGAGCTGGAGCGATATGGTGGACTACACGGCGAACATGATCTTTGGTGTGCCGGGTGGGCAGGATGGACCGTCTGGAGTGCTAGTGTGCGCTGAAGATCGCATCTATTACAGGCATGACAAGCACGCTTCGTTGAGCATACCGATCCCGCGAAGGAAAGGAGCTACCGAGGATCCGAACAGGAAGAGGATCATCGTTGCTGGCTGCCTACATCTAGCGAAGACGCGGCATGAGTTCTTCTTCTTGCTGCAGACAGAGGATGGCGATGTCTTTAAGCTCAGCATGACTATGGAGGAAGATGCTCAAGGTCGGACAACGGCAAACCCTGAGCGCATCATTTTGAAGTACTACGATACCTTCCCCGTGGCAAGGCAGATGCTGCTGCACAAGAAAGGCTACCTATACATCGCCACAGAGAACGGCAACAGCCAGCTCTTCCACATCGACGACCTGGCAGACGATCTCGAATTCGAACCACACAACACGTTTACATCCGACGATCTCTCGCCTGAACCAGGAGAAAGCTACGAACCACTCTACTTCCAACCTCGCGAGCTGACCATGACCCACCTGGCTGTCGACATTCCTGGACTACACCCTCTTTTGAAGACGAAAGTGGATAATCTCACGAATGAGGATGCGCCACAAATCTATGCCATTCAAGGAACAGGCAACAAGAGTCAGTTCAAGACCATCAGGCATGGTCTCGACGTCGAAGTGCTCATCAACAACAGCATGGGCAACGTGCCGTACGACAACATCTGGACTTTCAAACACCGATCGAGCGACGAGCACCACAAGTATCTTCTTTTGAGCAGTAGCTATGGTGATCTCACCATTGCTTGCTCGATCGGAGACTCTGTCGAACAAATTGAGAGCTCGCCTTTCCTGGAGAACCGCGCTACCGTACACGCGCAGCAGATGGGTGACGCTACTCTTGTACAGGTACATGCACGCGGTATTCGAAGTATACTCGAGTCAGGCGCACACAACGAGTGGCAGTCGCCCGCACACCGTACTGTAGTTGTAGCATCGGCGAACGAGCGGCAACTCCTGCTGGCTTTGAGCTCTGCAGAGCTGGCTTTCTTCTTCATGGGTGACGACGGCATCTTGAATCAGCTTGAAGAGATGCCGGAGATGAGTGGCAAGATCACAGCACTTTCCGTGGGTCAAACGCCAAGAGGACGACAGCAGGCGAAATATGCTGTTGTTGGATGTGATGACTGCACTATTCGTGTTTTGAGTATCGAGCTCGACTCGCCGCTAGAGCCACGCAGCGTGCAAGCTCTGTCTGCGATACCGACCTCGCTCGAAGTTGTCGAAATGCTGGATCCTGCGTCAAATACCACTGTTAACGTCGTTCACATCGGTCTGCAGTCAGGCTTGTACCTGCGAGCCATTATCGACGAAACAACGGGTGAGCTGGGCGACGTACGGACGAAGTTCCTCGGCACTCTACCACCACGCCTCTGCCCTGTCGAGGTCAATGACCAAGACTGCATCCTCGCCTGCTCAAGTCGTCCTTGGCTAGGCTTCAATCACCCACAGAACAACCTTTACACCGTCACGCCTCTCATCACAGAACCTATCAACGCCGCCCGATCATTTATCAGCCCGGATCTGAGCGGCCTTTGCGCCATCCAGGGATCATCACTTCTCATCTTCACCGTTCCGTCAATAGAAGGACGTTTATCACAAAGCACGATCGACCTCAACTACACGCCACGAGCAATGACTCGCAATCCGTGGTATCCGATATGGTACGTCGCTGAAAGCGATGGCAATGTACTATCCAAGGCGACTCGAGATCAGCTACGAGGCAGGTCAATAGACGAAGACGAGGAGGCAAAAGCGCTTGAGAAGCATCTCGGTCTACCTCGCGGTGCGCAACACTGGGCCTCGTGTATACAGGTTGTTGATCCAGTGACCAAGAATGCTGTGGTGTCGACAGTCGAGCTGGATGAGAACGAGGCAGCACTTTGCTGTACCTGCGTGGCGTTCGAGTCGAGGGACTGGGAGGTCTTCTTGGCCGTCGGCACCGGTCAGCACATGCAGCCCGGAACGGGCGTGCAGGCTGTTGGATATGTGCACATTTACAAATTGGTCCAAGATGGCACAAGACTGGAATTCGTCCACAAGACCAAGTTCGACCAACCAGTGTACACCCTGCTAGCCTTCAATGGTCGCCTCGCCCTGGGTATTGGAAACGAACTCTTCATCTACGACATGGGCATCAAAGCCATGCTTCGGAAAGCCCGTGGCACTGCAACACCGAACCAAATCGTCAGCCTCGAAGCCCAAGGCAACCGCATCATATGCGGCGACGTCAGCGAAGGCATCACCTATGTCGTCTACAAGCCCAAATTCAACCGCATGATCCCATTCGTCGACGACGTCGTCCAGCGGTGGACCACCTGCACCACCATGGTCGACTACGAAACCGCAGCCGGAGGCGACAAATTCGGTAACCTCTGGGTCGTCCGCTGTCCCGAACAACCCAGCCAAGAAGCCGACGAAGAAGGTGCCGGCGGCTTCATCATGAACGAGCGCAGCTACCTCAACGGCGCACCCTACCGTCTCGATCTCCGCGCCCACTACTTCTGCCAAGATATTCCCACCAGCATGCAGCGCACCTCCCTCGTCGCTGGAGGACAAGAGGTCCTCTTCTGGTCTGGTCTACAAGGTACCCTCGGCATGCTGGTCCCCTTCGTCACCCGCGAGGATGTGGAATTCTTCACGCAGCTGGAACAGCAGATGCGTGCTGAGGACCCTCCGCTTGCGGGACGCGATCATCTGATGTATCGATCGTACTATGTGCCCGTTAAAGGTGTCATTGATGGTGATCTCTGCGAGCGGTTTATGCACCTGAGCTATGATAGTAAGCAGAAGATTGCGGCGGAGGTGGATAGGGGTGTTAAGGAGATTGAGAAGAAGGTTCAGGAGATGAGGACGAGAGTCGCGTTTTAGGCTGCTCGAGTCCTAGTGGGTAGAATATGTGAAGGCGAAGCGGAACTTGTATACTGTAGTAGTAGTAATAGCACAAAAGCGTCCTAAGTGGAATGATAAACGATGATACCTGGAAACGGTTGCGCGTGTGTACTGCAATGCTTGGTCAGCGTGGTACTCTGAGTGGAGGTAGGTATGGCATATCGGTGTCCTGTACGTCACGCCGTCGTTTTGAACTCTGGCATTCTTTCGTGCGAATGGACAGCCCGTGAGACCAGAAGAATCTGCTCGCCTCTAACGAATGTCCTTGCCCGAGACGGTCTAATGCATCGCAATACAATACCTCGCAAGACAACTCCGCTTCCATGGCATATGCCATGATGCATGCGGCGCAAGTGCGAGGGATGTCACCGTCTAGCCAGGGACAATCGGTCTGCTTTTTTTTTTGCTACTTGTCGCTCTTCTAATCCGGCATCCGATGTATGGAGTATTTTGCCGCTGATCCAGAGCACCGCGCCATGAAGTCTTGGTCAATTGGAGTGTGCACTGTATTCTCATTGTGGTGTTGTTCGCCCTTCACCACATTCCAGCTCGAAATGATCACTGAGGAATGTACAGGCTCATGTGTACCTCGTTCTTCTATGTGTAGGACCAGCCTACGTACAAGTCTCGACGCTTCGCACCAAGGTTTCAACGACTGTTCCTCCGACGTGTTGTCCTATCGACGCTTTGGGTAAATGAAAGATGCTTTCCCTGCGGCCGCCTTCGGTACTATAGATATGAGCAATCCTCTGCGTTCAATAGAGCCCACCATGCAGCGCGATGCCGCAGCCGTCGTTCCACATCCATGCCATAAGCGGGAGGCCAAGAGAAGAGGCGGACACTATTCGTGTCAGTCTTCCGTCAATGTACTTGCGAGTCAATATACTTGCCAGGGGCATTCTCACAAATGAAACCCAACTGCTTGACAGATCATGATGTAGGTACGTCGCGCGGTCCAGGACGGCTAGGGGGTTGGGCGGTACCCTTCGGCTCCATTTTGGAGGTGTCGGGCGATGTCGTTGGTTTTGAAGGTTTATTCGAGGTCGGTAAGAATGTTCGTCTTGATCGGGTGAGTTCTTGCGGTCTTTGAGAAGTGTCTTGTTGGGCTGCGTGAAGTTGTTGTTGTAGTGGTTGTTGACACTTGACTCAGTGGCTTGAGGGAGGACAGAGGCTTGCTTGATATACTCTCTATCTTGTTGCTGCGGACGTAAGACACTATGCTAGGATCAGATCGCCTCATAGTCGCCCTTCGCTGATCAATGAGCGCGGCGAAGAGATCCGAAGCAATGCCACAACAAGGCGGATCGATGTTGAGCCCAATCGCGGTTGCTGAGGTCTCGATTGACTAGTCACGCCGGCCATAGACTGAAAGAGACGACTCATAACATGTCAGCAGTGTAGGCCGCCGGCCCAATCGCGAAGTGCTAAGGGGAGCAGAGAACTGCTCGGTGGCAAATTGCGCTTCGCTGTCCTTCGCGCCCCTAGATGACCGCTAGTATGAGGGAGCTGCGACCGGCGGACTGCTCGGTAGGATTGGCTTCGGAAAGCCCGTCGACTCAGCGTGGAAAGCAGGCAGAACAATGAGAAAGCTGATCAAAGATGGTTGATGAACTGGATCTTGCTAGGCGTATTGGAGCTTCGCAGCCTCCTCTGTCATCCGCTGACGCCGCTGCTGGGACTCATCATCGAACATTGTACGCTGGGCATGACCTTAAGGAGGCTGAGCAGTAGAATAGATGCCCTCATCTCAATCGGACTGGTCTTAAGCAGACTTCGGAGTGATCGAGGAGCAGCATGAACCTCTACGTATACAGGCGATCTTGACAGGGGCCCGGTTGCACTGCCTAGTCGTCGCCCGACTTCGTACCCAGTAAGCACGTGGAAATATGTCAGGTCAAGGTGATGTGGAGCCTGTGACTGTGATCTTCTGGAAGGTACATACGACTCACTCGGCGGCAAGTTTGTCATGCAGGTACATCTCTAGCGGAACGTAGTAGGTCTGAAGGGCGTTGTGGTGCACGCCGTGAAGGAGGTTCCAGCACAGATAGCTGTGTAAGGCAATAGGGACGCCCGACTGGACCGTCGCCCTGTACGTATATCAAACCAGTCACGGGGCGTTCAGAGTAATGATGCGGCCTATGGCGTCAATGTGTTGCGGTTTCGTTCTGAACAGAGATCTGACATCGGAGATCCAGGGCAGCCTCCGAAAGGTGGCTGTGGGACAAAAGAACAATGCAGGTTGGAACGCCTTCCTGCCCTTGGGCGACCGATGGCATTGCTGCATGTCCAGTCATGGCTTTAAGAGCTGATCCGAAGCTCAAGGCAGAGAGAGAGAGTAGCTCCATAGCAGTAAACGTCATGGCTATGCGAAGTCAGCATACGTCTCTCGAACAGCAGAAGCATCGCATAGAAGATACAGGCATGGGAGATGACTGTTGAGATCACAATCTCTCAGCCCCCTTCGTTGCCTTGTTTTGCTTCACCGGTCCTCTTATCCCCGCAGGTCTGCCTGATTCAAGACTGGATAGCCACAGCGTGACGGAAGTACTGTACACACCGGAGACGCCGTCTATGGGTCCCCAAGTTATCCGGGATCATGCTTCAAGAACTAGTTTTGATGAGTGCGAGGGTGAAGGCGAGGAAAGGCAGGTTGAAGATGATGTGGAAAGGACGAAGCGATGCAGCTCGAGCCGGCCCCACACTTGCCTTTAAGGTTTAGCTCATCCCGGAGACGCGTCCGTTTAACTCCGTTATGCGTGCATGAGATGAGACGGAAGGTGCGGCCGAGCAAATCAATACAAGTACTACACTACTACATTCACATGCCTGATGTGCACCACTAGTCAACTCCATTCGGTTTGCTCTTCTTCTCCTCGAATTCCTTGCGGAAGATCGCTTCCATCTCTCGCCTCACAGCCACGGCTTGGTTGTCTTCGCTGTACTCGACATCTTGCCAGCTGAGGCCTTGGCCTTGCTTGACATCGTTCTTGAGCGTGATGCCGTGAGCCAACCCGACAGGTAGACCTCCGATCTTCATAGAACTCTCAGCTGGCAGGAGCTTGCCATAAACCATGAACCCTCCCTCTCCATCCAGTTTCTCACCAGCCTTCAGATCCCGCTTAGCAGTGGCAACGACGTCTCCAGCCCAGGTCCTTGTCTGTCCGGTGGGTTCGCCACGACACATGATGGTTGCTACCGAGACTCCTAGCTCCAGACCAATCAGGTGGTATGGCTTATACTGCACCGCGTACCTTCCTGTGCTGTCCGTCTGAAGGCCATATTGAGCAAAGCACTCCCTCTGGTACTCGCCTGGTGCTTCGATGATTACATATACACCCCATCGTAGATCGTCGAATGTGGGCCGACCGTCAACTTCGAGGCAAGACACAACTTCGACTGTGCCCTTCTTTTCCAACAGGCCGCCATCCTCCTTAGGCCGCAGTGTCCGAGGAAGGTCGTGCTTTCCACACGGTGGGAAGAGGAGACCATCAGATGGAGGTGTCAGGTCACATCCATTTGCCACAGCCGCCATCTCCAACGCTGACTTTGTGCCGTCCAGGAAAGAATTGAACATTTGCGGGTTGAAGTCACCAGTCGCCAACTGTTCTTTCGTAAAGCCATAGTAGTCCCATACCGTGTCTGGAGTTGACCAATGATACGCAGGAAGATGCTTTGTGCCTTTGCCAGCGCAGACTACATCGAATCCTGCGGTCCTCGCCCAGTCGACAAGCTCAGCGATCAAGGCTGGCTGATCTCCGTACGCCATGGAATATATTATGCCGGCCTCTCTAGCTTTTCGAGTAAGCAGTGGCCCGGCAAGCACATCGGCTTCGACGTTGATCATAACGATGTGCTTCTTGTGCTCACAACATAACAGCGCATGTCGAATACCTGCTGATGGACTACCAGTGACTTCCAACACCACGTCGATGCCCGGCGTCGCGATCATTGCTGCTGAGTCCTGAGTAATGGCAACTTTTCCAGCCTTGATACCCTCCTCAATGGGCATTGCACCGGCTGCATCGTATCGATCCTCGGGATAACCAGTTCGCTTGAGAGCTGCTTTGGCTCGATCGGCTGATAAGTCCGCAATGGCTGCTAGCCGCATGCCAGGTGTGCGGTGCGACTGAGATATACTGCTTACGATCAGCTGCATTCTGCTCTCGACCAAAGGCCAAACATGTACTCACAACATGGACCCGAACTTGCCCGCTCCAATCAAACCGACCTGGATAGGCCTGCCTGCTGCCTCGCGCTCAGCGAGCTTCGTTGAAAGGCTTGTCATAATTGCTGAGTTACTCCTAGATGCTACGCTCGAAACAATTGATGGCGAGAAAGAAATAATCGAGAAGTGTTTGCGAAACAACAACCACTTTGCAACCAACTTCGCCCTCCAGTGATCTATATCCAGTACCCCGCAAGCGAACTCGGAGCCTCGACACGAGGTGCTTGTCGATCCACAGTTGCGGCAGACCTTCTACATGAAGAAGCCTTGCTTTGAGAAGGGAAATTCTTTCCTTCGGCGACCTGACTGAAACTACCCAGGGGAACATCAACCATTTCCAGATCTTAGAAGCATCTTCCCAATCGGAATATGTCGCAGAGAAAGGGCGTATTAAACTGTATCAGAATGCTGTTCATCATGTGGCTCGCATGAGGAAGGAACCGTGAACGATCATCGTCAGGACCTTCGAGCTGATTAGGTCTCCATTCCGCTTCTTGAGGACCAGCACAAGGCCGTGGAGCGTGAGGGCGACTGCGATTGCGCACGAGAAGCTTGACCAGGTCCAGACCTTCTGTCACTCTCATCAGCCCCGATGCCCTGAGGGCGTTGATGACTTGACACAGATCAGTTGATGTGGTTCTGCTCGGACGACTTCACCTTGTATTTCGCCAAGCCGGAGCCGGGGCCAGAACCCCACCAGTTCCTGTGTGACGTGCTGTCGCCACTTCAACCAAGCATCACGCATTTACATGCATTCTGGCTCTGTTTCATGGTAGAATCACGTCCAGATCGATATATTAGCTAATAGGTAAGACGTGCTGCTACACGCTTCAGGTATTTCCACAACACCAAATGCGAAAGACGAATATATCTGGTCTTCGAAACACAGTCAGTCGACGAGACACCACCCAATCCGAAGAACAGCGGACATATAGAGCCCAAAGAACATGACAACTACATCTCAACCACGACTTCCAAGCGAGACCTCCCACCAAACTCTCCACAGCACAACACCCTCCCGAGCCGCCTCAATAGCAGCAACCGACACCACCTCAACCCTCACAGCCATCGAAGACGGCGCAGATGGGGCTGGCAACACCACGCCCCGCGCCCTCTCTTTAGCTCCTACTCTCGTCGAGACGCGCACAAGATACCGCGGCTTCGCCTCCGAAGCTGCCTACCAAGCAGCTTTGCATGAGTGGGCAGAATCGAGACGATACATTCAGCAGGACGATACGGCGGTGATAGGGTTCTATGGCGAGACAACGCTGGAGGAGTTAGCGGCTAGGCCGAGGGTGGAATTTGGGTTTAGTCGGAAGTGGAGGGAGAGGAAGGAGAGGAAGATGCTCAGGCAGCAGGGGAAGGGGGAGGAGAAGCCGGGACAGCAGCAGCAGGGGAGGAGGGGGACTGTGGCGTGATGGGATTGGAGTGGGAGGATCAGTAGTGTTGTTGACGTGTGAGGAAGCGAAATACCTGTTGACAAGGGGGATTGTTGCGTAAAGCAGAACCCGGTCGTCTTTGAGTGCTGTCCGGAGTACAGCCCGCGGCTTGCTTCGATTGTGAGGATCCTAGGAACTGGGAGAGCTCGATGATAATTGAGGAGTGGTCTTGCTGTGCGTCGGCATTACAGCCGTCACCTTCGAAGGTGAGAGTCTTAGTGCAGATACAACAAAGTCGTCGGTCCAGTTGAGTATCGACATGGTTTGATCCAAGCTCGTCGGCAATCTCCGCATGTGATCGCGCCTTCCCGCAAAAAGAAAACGCTTGCAATTGTGGAGGTGCGTCATTTACAGCATTCACCCGAGGGCACGCAGCACCGTGTACTGTACGCACGTGTCAGTTGATTGTCGGGGCGGCGCGTGCGAAACTATTCTTAGATGGACGGAGAAGATGACAACAACAATCGTGGCCTTTCATCCAACCTTCGATAAGCGCCTGTGTGTGTGTTGACGTGTAGAAGGCTGAAACGTGCAAGACGGCCCCTTGTCCAACTGGACGAGCAGATCGCCATCGTATCGCGCCCGACTTGAGCAGGCCAAGACCACGTTCATCCATTCACCAGCGGCGGCAAGAAGCGACAACAGCAGGTTTGCACGTCGCAGCCACACGTTTCTCCTTCTTCACTGCATTGCCACCCCGACTTCCTATTAAATATTGCTATGTTGTTGTTTGCATCAGCCAAATGATCCTACGGTAGCACCACAGACTGCTAGCAGCATTTCGCCTCTAGCTTCCACTTCGGCCGTAATACTCCCGACTCTGGTGCAGTTCGCGCAGGTGCGCCCGGGCTGTCATGGATCCGCCAGCACCCACGCAGTCATGCGAGTCGGGTATCTTTGGCCTCATCAATTGCGGTGCTGGCGCAGCGGCGAGCAATGAGGGGCAGACGGTGGGCGCGCTGGTCGCCGCAATCGCCGGTTCCTTCGTGTCTTTGGGCGTGCAGCTGCTCATCTTCCTGCTGTTGAGACTTCGGCTGTCGCGCATATACCGACCAAAATCATATCTCGTGCCCGAGCGCGAACGAGTGCAGCACCCGCCTGGAGGTATCATCGGATGGCTCTACCCGCTCTTCACCACCACCAATCTCACCCTAATACAAAAGTGCGGCCTCGATGCGTACTTCTTCCTCCGCTTCTTGCGCATGCTGCTGAAGCTCTTCTTTCCCGCTGCGCTCATCATCATACCCATTCTCCTGCCCATCAACAAGACTGCGGGAGCCGAGGATGTCCATGGACTGGACTTGTACTCCATCTCCAATATTGGATCGAAGTATGCGAGCCGTTTATGGGCACACACAATCTTGGCGGTCATGTTCGTTGCATGGTTCTTCTATGTTGTGTTCAAGGAACTGAGGGGATACATCCGTGTACGACAAGCCTTCCTCACCAGCCCGCAGCACCGCATTCGAGCATCTGCCACCACCGTGCTTGTTACTGGCATACCACGCAAATGGTTGACCCTCGAAGCGCTCTCCGGCCTCTACGATGTGTTCCCCGGCGGCATTCGAAACATTTGGATAAACCGCAACTTCGACGAGTTGGCCGACAAGGTCTCGCAGCGTGACAAATGGGCTAAGAACCTGGAAGACGCAGAGACAGTCCTTATCAAGAAGTGCCGGAAGAAGCACGAAGAAGCCGAGAAGAAGAGGGCAAAGGCAGAAGGTCGCAAGGCCAAGACAAAAGACGAAAAGAAACAGGACAAAGCCAATGAGGATGCGGCTGCAGAGCAAATGGCCCACGGCGAGGGTGTCAGTGCTGGAGGAGAGAATCAAAACCAACTGCCACAAGGAGTGCAGGACATTCTAGAGGAGGAAGAACGACAGCATGACAAGATGGAGGAACAGCGAAACAGGAACCCCTTCGGTGGTGTGGGGCAGGGCCTCGACGGCGTGGGACAAGGCTTCCAGAGATTCGGCAAAGGTATAGGACAGTTTGGCACCAAAATCGTCGGAGGCGTCGATTCTGAGTTGCACAAAGCTGGTCAGGGCTTTGACCGCACAACGAATACTCTCAATGAGGGTGGACTCGGCGGTGGCTTCGCCTTGGACGATTCCCTCTATCGGGTGCCTACAGCAGGCGATGGTCATTCGTCCCCGCGCCCTAGTACAGCGCGCAGTCCACCAGCCAATGCGAGTCCAAGGCTTCAAGGTGGAAGTCAGATTGACACCCTCCCGAGAGCAACCCGTCATCCTCTTGCCGGCCAGAAAGCATCGCCAAACATTGATGATACGCTCCGGTTACCAAATATCCAGACTACTCGCGCGAGTGCAGAGTCGAGGCCGAGGGAGCCTCTCCATATCGAAGAGCCGCCTGCTCATACAGCAAAGCGGAAACCATGGGATCTGTTCAAGAACAACGATCGATCCTTGGTCCTGCCATCACCTCAACCGCACGTACAAGAAGAAGACGAGTTTCCCCTGTATGATTCGTCGAGCGGCGAGAAAGAGGCGAAGCGGAGGACGGAAAAGGACATGTCTGACAGCAAAGTGACTGAGAAACTCAACTTCTGGAAGAAGAGTGACAAAGAGGGTGACAACAAAGAGCCCGAGTACCCGCAATCATTTGATAAAGACTGGGATGAAGATCAAGACGAAGAACCATACTGGAGGCGGTATATGGAGCCCAAGGACCGCGAGACGATCCGACTGCCACTCTTCTCTGCTACCTGGTGGCCCGCACTTCCACTGGTGGGAAAGAAAGTGGACCGTATCTATGAATGCCGACGCCAGCTGGCTCGACTCAACGCCGAGATCGAGGCTGATCAGAACAACGTCGCAAAGTACCCATACATGAACTCTGCGTTCATCCAGTTCAACCATCAAGTCGCCGCACATATGTGCTGTCAGTCGCTCAGTCACCACGTCCCTCAGCAAATGGCGCCTCGTCTGGTTGAGATCAGTCCCGACGATGTGCTTTGGGACAATATGGCAATCAAGTGGTGGGAGCGATATGTCAGAACCGTGGTCGTATTGATCATCGCCGCAGGATTGATTGTCTTCTACGCCGTTCCAGTCGCCTTCACGTCTTTGCTCAATCACATCACAACACTGGCACAGGTAGTACCCTGGCTTCGATGGCTTACGCGAGCGCCAAAATGGGTGCAAAGTATCATCCAAGGTCTTCTCCCACCTGCACTCCTTGCACTCATCCTGCTACTGGTTCCGATCATTTTCCGACTCTTGGTTAAGCAGCAAGGAGTGGCTACTGGAAATGCGAAAGAGCTCGGTGTGCAGCAATGGTACTTTGCTTTCTTGTTCATACAAGTGTTCTTGGTTGTCACCATCTCCGGAGGTCTGACGAACTTCTTCTCCGAAGCGGCCAGTAACCCGGGAAGTATCGTAAATCAACTGGCCTCGAATTTGCCCAAAGCATCGACCTACTTCTTTTCCTACCTGACGGTCCAGGCACTGTCCAACTCTGCTAGTGCTCTGCTGCAAGTCGGATCTTTGTTCATGTGGTTCATCATGGCCCCTATCACGGACTCGACAGCACGCGCAAAGTGGAAACGACAAACCAATCTGAATAAGGTGCAGTGGGGCACGTTCTTCCCTCCGTTCACCAATTTCGCTGCCATCGGACTGGTCTACTCTATCATCTCGCCGCTGATCCTGGTCTTCATGATCTTCATCTTCGGCCTTTTCTGGATAGTGCAAAGATACAACGTCCTTTTCGTGTACCGCTTCCGTCACGACACCGGCGGTCTCCTATTTCCAGTGGCGATCAACCAGCTTTTCACAGGACTATATTTCCTTGAGCTTTGCTTGATCGGACTGTACTTCGCTATCAGTGGCCAGGCCTACCCTCAAGCAATCATCATGATCATTGTCCTGATCGCGACTATTTACTATCAAGTTTTGTTAAATATGGCATTCAGTCCGCTCTTCCAATATCTGCCCATCACTCTGGAAGACGAAGCTGTTATCCGAGATGAAGAGTTTGCACGAGCTCAAGCCAGCAAGTGGGCGTCTCTCAACCAGGGTGACGGAGCCGATGAGGATCCGCGCGACATCCAAGATGTACTCGAGGAGCAAGAGCAACGTGAGCACGATGCTGATCACGCCGCCGAAGATGCAGAGAAGCGGGATATTGAGCAGCGTAGGCGCAGTAATACTCTCCACTCTGCACACTCGCCAGATGCACGAAGACAAGGCTCCACGCCACGCACGGGTCAAGGCGCCTGGCACGAACGGAAGCATACAAGCAAGCCACTGTGGGCTACTGAGAAGTGGAAGAAGGTCGCTCCAGAAGCGGTCGGCGCCCTTCGCTTCTTAGCTGATGGCACCCGTGCTGGCAAGCAGGAAACCGACCCAGAAGCTCAACACACCGTTGGAGATGTTCTCTTCTCCGGCTACGCTGATGAACTGGAAGATCTCTCCCCAGACGAGCGCGACGTTCTGGTAAGGTATGCGTTCCAGCATAGCGCCCTTCGCGCCAGACGTCCTGTCGTCTGGATACCTCGCGACACCCTCGGAGTTAGCGACGACGAGATCAAGAGAGCGAAGAAGATGAGCACCGTTATCGTCGAGAACGAGAATGGTGGGAAGGAAGAGAAGACGAACATCTGGATGAGCAACGAAGGCACAGCACTGGATGGCAAAGGTAGAGTGGTCTTCAGAAAAAGTCCACCTGATTTCAGCAACATCGACCTCATTGCATTGTGATTTCGGATTGCTTTTAAGCGAGCATTTTCAGCGATTGGGCATGTACACCTCCAGGCATTGCATCATTGGGCGTTTTGATACCCGAATACATTTCGACAGTAGTATCGACTTGGTAGGACAGAGCAGTCTATACACACGAGAACAGCGATGCATTTCCTACGTATCATCTCCCTGTTCAGAGCAGACAACCGCGTCGCCATGCACCCCGCGATGCGCGATGCGCGACGTGTACAGCCGTCTTGCCGCCAGATGCTTCAAGCCTCGCAATGAACGGCACCAAGTGCACGCGATCAGATCATCAATGGCGCGCGCCGTTGTCCTGGAGCGGTAAGTATAAACCATCGCCAGCACCTCACCTCACGCGACATCTTTTTCCCCATCGTATCCCACACAATATCATCCTCCAAACCTCGACAGATCTTCTCGAGAACCGCCAACATGAAGTACACCCAAACCATTCCACCACTGGCGCTCGGCTTAATCGCCAGTGCCAGCGCACAAGAGAGCTCGTCGACTCTCCTGATTCCGGGTCCAATGGAGCAGAGCGTCACTGCTATTTCTGGCACGCGGACTGAAGTAAGACTGCCATCTGCTCCCTCCCTTGAGCGCTCGTACCATACTTACCACCCCTTCGCAGCCATGACCTCATCAGCATCCGACTCGTCTTCTCCCACGTCAAGCGCCGGCCAGGCCTCTCTTGCTTCGAGCGTTATTGTGAATGCGGGCAACCCGGGTGGCGATACGACGGCTAGTGCGACTTCGTCGGGGACTAGCGCTGGCGACCCAGGTAATGGGAGTCGGATGGGTTTTGGTGCCGCGCAGAATTCTGGTAATGATGGTGCTGTGGGGGCGCGGCACGTGGTTCTTTTGGGGATGGGGTTAGGTGCTGCGGTGTTTGTGTGAAGTGCGAGGTTAGGCATGAGGGAGAATTTGAGAGGGAGTGGAGGATGGAGGTTGAGGAAATTTCATCACAGGAGAAAGCAGGAATATTGCTTGAATTGTGCATATGCATGCAGGAAACGAACAGAAGTAACAACAGAAAGAAGATTTTCATCATGTATTCATACAGCTCGTCCATGCAACCCTGTTCGCCTCGACGACACAATCGCGAACGCCACGCCACGCCACGCCACGCCACGCCACGCAATACCACCCAGCTCCTCCTTCCTCAATGTCCATTAACCAACGTCTTATCCGCATCACTCTCCTGCCCACCCGACTGACTCTGGCTCCTACTCGCATCCTGACTCACAGTCTTTCCCTCCCCCCAATCGAGCAAATTCTCCTCATCCTCCTCCAGCTGCTGATCATCCTCCATCTTCATCCCTTCACTCTCCGCCTCCTCCGCAATCGGCTTGACACTCTCCCTCCTCACATCCGGCACATTCTCCGGATCGAAACGCCACTTCTGCACCGTCAAGATAATGTCCACGGCCAGCTGTCCATTCTTCCTCAAGGCCTTCTCCCAATGCTGCGGCACGCCTTGGCCCGTCACGAGCATGCGGGCCACGCACTGGACGAGCAACTGCCGCATCGGACTCTCGACGTCGGTGTTGGCGTAGATGTACTGCACCCGTCGTAGACTCGGCCATGTATCGCTCTCCAAGTAATAAAGCCTCACGGCATCCAGGACCTCGAGTATGAGCCGGCGAATCTCCCACTTCTCGGCCATCAGGTACATATCCAGCAAGGGGCTGAGATCTTTCTCTTCCTTGGGGGGCGGGACGCGTTCAGAGTAGAGCCAACCGACGAAGAGGCGGAAGGGCTCGTCTTCGTCGTCGGGGAGGCCGTAGACGGAGTTTTTGGAGCCGTGGCTTTTGCTCGGTCGGAAGATGTTGCGGAAGAATTGGGAGCGGTAGCAGAGGAGCTTTTCGTGCAGGGTCCAGTGCGTGTTGTTGGGGCCGACGTAAATGTCGACCATGTCGCGGGAGAGGAGCCTAAGAGAATGGTCAGTCTGGGGTGGGATGGGAGGTGTGGTGGCGAATGGTACTCGTTGAGCGGCCTTTCTTTCTCGGTGGTGGCCATGATTGTTGCAGGAATGAGAGGGGACTGTTTCTGTTGTGAAATGAGAGGCTATGCGATCCAAAACCTCGGCGCTATAGTCAATGCGATGGAAGAGAGCACGACGGTGGTGTGCCACGCGGCAAGTCAAGAAGAAACGTGTGCGAATGACTTGCAGCACTACTTAACAGGAATCCTACGCGACTGTACCGTGGTGGCCGTGGCCCACGAAATGTGGCTGTCGGCAAGAGGCTGGCGTGGTCGTGTCACTGTCAATCCTGTTTGAGCCGTGATGTACGTCACATTTGGTGCGGAATCCAGGTGTGGCTTGGTCATGATATGCAGTGGATATGCTGGCATCCATAAGAGTGACCTGGATCCCAGCGGCTGAAGGATGTGGCCTTGCCAAAGCCACAGCGTAAAACAAGTGGATATACCAGACCCGCCCAATGACTTCACGGCAGCGCCATGCAACCACTTCCACGGTTTGGAAGGCGCACTAATGTGGTTGGTGCAACTGGGATCAAGCTGTGTTCGGATAACAATTGACGACGCACGAAGATCACAACATTCTTCGATGAAATCGTGATTGCGGTCGATGGAAATCAGATGGATTTCACTAGACGGCCCCGAATTGCTTTTCGAGTGTTGGAACCACTGAAAGAAGCGTCGTGGAAATATTTTCTCTTCGGGAAATTGTGAAAGTGCAGGATCACTTCACGCCTCCGCGAGCCAATTTCTCATCCTTAGGCCCTATTGGACCTTCTGCGCTCGGTTGAGTGACAAGCTGTTCAGTCGCGCTCGCAAATGGGTTCCGATGCAGTTCCTGTAATGCCTTCTTCTCGATAGCAAGTCCGTTCCCAGCAGCTCTGCTCTCTTTCAGTGTCTCCCAGCTGACTCCCTTGCCAGGGGCAGGATCCTAAGATGCCTTCTTCTGCGCGTCGAGAAGGTCCTGGTTCAAGAAGTCCGTGTCGACACCGCCGCCTCCGTGGATGGCGCGGTGGTGAGCACTAAGCTTGGGCATGACCTCGTTGAGCAGCTCACTGGTGGCCAGGAGCAGCTTGCGCATGGCGGCTTCAGGTGTCGTGCTAGTGCCGCCTTCGATAACCGGGGTGATGCCGACCATTACAGCTGCGGTATAGGTAGAGCCGTCGCCGGAGACGACCATGTCCAGGTCGCCACTTGCTGGGTATGTTGGAGCGACTGGAGTGGTGCTGGATTCCTGACTTGGGAGGCGAGTGCTTGACGCTGTCAAGTTAGGCGGTCAGCTGAAATTCGACTGCGCATGCTCGTCTCGCCGTTGCGGAACGCGCAATGTAGTCTGCGTTGCTGTCGTCGCCAATGCCCGCCCGCCCACGCGCCGCCGCCAAGTACGTACCTGCCGCAGTGTTTGAGATGGTGGATGGATGGATCATCATCTTCGCGTTCGCTTCGCCGCTGTCAGAACGAGAACGGTGCCAAATGGGTCGGACTGTCCTTACCAAAGATCTGCTCACGGAGGCCGCGCATCTCGGTAGACATGGTGATGATGGTAGGGCTTTCTGCTGTTGACACGTAGGGTAGGCGTGTGGGGGGTGCGGAAGTGATAGCGGCCGCGCTGCCTCCGATCGTGATGGTGAATTGGTGATATCGGAGGCTGGAGGTGCGATGTGCAGATGAGTCAAGTCAGATGCGCAGTGAAGTGGAAGCCGAGCCACGTTGTTTATGAATTGTGTTTGCTGCAGGTGTCCAAACAACAACACCGTTTGGCAGGCGCATCCTCACATGCGTTTGAGATTGCATCATTGACAGCCAGCAGCTCTCACGCCTTCGGCTCGGCGCCTTTGCCACTCGATTCATTCACTTGATGCGATGTCTGCGATGCCGGATACGAGTCATCCGAGCGCTCCTCAATGCCTGGCTGCTTCCCATCTGCGCCCGCACGTGCATTCTTCTCCTTCGCCTTTGCTTCCTCCAGTTCGCGGTACTTCCGTCGAGACTTCTTCGCCGCACTCGCCTTCTTCTTGCTGGCCTTCTCTGCTTTCAGTGCCGTGCGGCTCTGAGGTCCCTTCTCCAGCTCTTCGAGTCTCTCTCCAAGAATCCGTCGTGCATTCCTGCGATTCTGCTCACGGCTCCGAGTCTCTTGGCTCTTCACCACTATCCCTGTCGGCAAGTGCTTCAATTGTACAGCCGATGATGTCTTGTTTATCTTTTGTCCGCCCGGCCCACTGCCTTTGAGAAATGACTCGGTGAGATCGGACTCAGGTATCACGATTCTGGGAGGTAACGGCTTTTTGTCAAGGAGTGCGCATCTCGCAGAGAAGGGACGGAGGTGTTCATTGCGTATTGCTCGCACCGCAAACTGGCCAAGACGGCCCAATAAGTGCATCACGGCCGGCGTGCACCATAGCAGAGAGCTGGAAGTCCACGAGCTTGCAAGGGACAAGGAACATCGGAAATCTTGACCACATTTGGGCGTGTCATTTTCGCGCTTCCAATGCTCGCGCTGCGCGTCAGGCAATCCTCACCGTCTCTACTTCTCACATCAACATCAGCCTTCGCCATGACTGCCGTCTGGCAAGGCAGTCTAGCATTAAGGGATGATGCGAGTCTTGCAGGTAGGTCGACCAGCTCCAACTGCACACAGCTGCCTCTGACATTTCCCAGATTTGTCCCTATCCGCATCCAAAGACCGGCAAGCCCCATGTATGGCGCCTGGAACCAAGTTGCAGTTCTTGTCCGTCGTCAGGACATCTCAGGTACCGTTGTATATGAGCGTTGGCAAGCCGTATTTCGTCACCTCTTCGAGCGCTGCGACTGAGCAATGGTTCTCTACCATTCTCCTAGGTCGGCATGGCGACGGCTCTTCGGATTGGTGGCGTAGTGCTGCCACAGACTCATCCTTGGGCATACTGGTGGCTGTAAAGAGTGCAGTGACTGACGTCGCGGGTCCGAGGATTACTGAGCTGCTGTTTTATGCTGCTAGAGAGCCTTCAAAGGCTGGCGGGTCATCAAGTCCGCTCGACTCCCCATGCGGAAATCAGGTCGCCGCTGGAGACATGATTCGACTTTATGCGCTGCCTTTGTCTTCGGCTCTATTCGATCGAGCTGGACGCAGTGAGCCTACTCCTCCACCGACACCACACCACAGCTCCGATGACGTGGATGCGGTCTTTTTGCCTCATGCTGAACAGCAAGTTTCAATCGCTGCAGAGACTGTCAACAGACCGCCTGTACGGAAGAGGAAAAGCGTCAACGAGACACTCGATGAAGCAGCAGAGCGTCGCCGCAAAGCTAGACGTAAAGGTGGCGAAGGTGTCGCTGCTGCGGCTGCTACCAAAACGGAGTCTACGCTACAAGACCTGAAGCATCGACGTTCCGTCAGCAACGCTCAAGTGCCGTTGCAGAACCGGCCATTGTCAAGGTCATCAAGTGTTACGTCAGCCAGGCCTGTCACTGGGCGGGAGCCATCGGGCGCGGCAGCGACCAAAGCATCGGCTTTATCACAGGTCCAAAGTGCATCCGCTGCTGGCCCCCTTGAGAAGGCCACGACCGAGAGCAAAAACAAAGATCTCGTGTCGAAGATTGTAATGGCTGGTATGCGCTTGCACGGGCTCCACCAGAGCAAGCATCGAAGACCAAGAGCCAACTCAACAGTCGCATCTCCTGCGATTGATGCCAGCTTCGAAGATATGGATGCCCAGAGGCAGAACGATGAAGACTTCAAGCTGATATATCACCAAGTCTACAAAGGGACATGCTTCGCCTTCAGGATGCACATGACTGCTGTGTCACTTCACACCCGTACAGATGCCATCCGAGACACAGTTGACAGACTTTTGGCAATCTTCTGCACGGATCCGCTGACTACCACATTGCCAGAGACGGCGGACGAGTACACGCCTGGAGGCAGGAAGTTATTCGGGTCGTCTGCGTTGCTCGAGTCAAAGTACGACCATCCGTTCGTGCAGGCTGCTGCGGCAGATAGTACCAGCAAGACAAACACGCCATGTTCCGGAAAGCTGAAAGATGACGTGAGAGGCCTTAGCTGACGCAAACTGCCAACTCGCTTCACGATCAGCAACGCTAAGGACTTCTACGATGACGGGTTTCAATCAGTTAAAAATGCCAATCCGACTTCCAAATGTGCTACACCAACATCGAAAGACCGCCATGCGCAAAGCTGCCACTGATTTCGTACAGCAAGACACCCTCGAGCAGTGAAGCGAATGTGGCTTGTTGATACGGTACCGGCAGAGGTATTTTCAACGCCTCGTCAAGCATCTTCTCGACTCTACGATTGTTCTTGGAGTCCTTTAGCATGAGCTGAATGCCAACGAACTCCACTTCTGCACGATGACCGCAGTAAGGTAGAGTCCTTCTTCGGGCTGACCATACAGTCGTCGACGCCGTACACCAACAATGCACAGTGTGTCTCGGGTCGACATACGAAAGGCCGGACAAAGTACGGAATCTGGGATGCTGCGAGACTTCTAGCCATGGCAGTGGTTTGCACGGTCCCCTCATGTTCATCATGCGAGCGCCTAGTGCATCGCTGTTTTGTACGATCAAACTGTCTCAACAACGCATTTCCTGACGTCTTCCCTTTTCCTAAAGGATAGTAAAGGCTGTCTACATCTATTGTTTGACATACCATTGCTTACGCCACCGACATCCTTTCAACCATGGGATTGTTGTTGCGTGCTCTGGCTGTTCGTCTTGCTGCAGCAGTATTCGTTTCAGCGCCGGAGGTAAGTTCAGACAGTTCCTAGGCGTTGGAAGGTGGAATCAGTTCAACAAGCGATGAAGCTTGCGATGCGATCGTACTAACAGCTTGCCCCTTCGGGTCATGTTGGACCTAATAACGACACTGCCTCGACCAAAACGTTGATGGAAGATGAGATCACAATTCACACCGTTGAGGTTGGCCGCGTGGCTCGTGAGCACGAGTTCTACCCGAACTCGATCAACGCGGATCCTGGCGACAAGGTCATGTTCAGATTCTACACAGGCAATCACTCGGTCATCGAGGCGCTATATCAATGGCCATGTATTCCAAGAGGTACTTGTAGCGATGCCGAGGCACGCCCTATGTGATCCTGGTAGAGCGCCGCGTTTCGCGCACGCCACATCGCACTGCAAGAGCTCAATGCTTCGATGTTGAAATCCTCTCCCAACTACCTTGAAGGCTAATACCTTTTATACTCATCGGTGCTATTGCTGGACTAGCGATCGTCGGCGCGCTGCTGTTCTACTTTGGCCGAAACCGAGGGCAGCTCAAGGCGCTTCAGGGAACATTGACCCGTGGCGGAGCCCCACCGCCCCAGACTCATGCACCACCACCTGAGATGACAGTCGAAGGTGTGACCTACGTACCAGCTACAGATCCTCGGGCGTCAGTGGCTCAACAAAGCTTTTTTGCACCCGTATCAGCACTCTCCACCAGATTCAAGGCCGATATCACCGGAGACGATGTCACCGCATAGGCACAGCATCCATATTCCTTCGAATTATGTACTGTAGAGTCCGCAGATGAGTGCACAGAACAGGTATGCACTACCGCTACATCTGACGCTGAGCAAAGCTTGAAGCAGCCCTGCCACATCTTTCGCACACAGCCGTGATCTATGCAAGTCATGCCTGAGCTTTGCTGACTTCCCGGGTGCAGATACTCCGATCCACCTGATCTCGGCTACCAGGCTCCGACTCACCATGAGCTGCACGCTCAGCCTTCGATACCACAGCACGATCATATAGAGGGAAGTCTTTTTTATCTTTAATAGTCAGTTGGGACTGGCAAGGTCTACTGCCCCCGAAGCCACCTCACTAGTTGTTTTCCAAAATGTATCGATCTGCTCGCACACACTCTGGAAGAAAGACCTGGATTGCACTACATGCTCTTGTTGCACAAGACGAAGGCAGTCATGTGTATGACATCTGACAAGTAGCTTCGGCATTCGGTGCTTGAGTGAGCTATCAATCGCACGCACATGTCCCTCCTCGTGTATTCAAAAACACATCTTCAGACTTCATACTTTCTCGACTGCGCCGTCAAACCAATACATGACTACCGTACAGGAGACGCTTGTGTCGCAAACATCTGAATTCACCCATAATACCACCGTTACCCTGCCAGGAATCGCCTGCCATGGCGCAGCTATCAATATGGCTCATCATCCTCTACATGATTTCGGCAGCATGCCCGTGGAGCGCTCCAGGCGACGTGAAAGATGGATCCGTCGCATTCCAAGACTTGCATAACCTGTGGCATGGCTACAGAAGACCGCCGGTCTTACCTCGTCTTGAAGTCAGAAGCATGGCTCTTCACGGTAACAAGCACATGAAGCGGTGGTATGGCGTAAAGCAGCTTGGCGCAGCATCTGGACAAAGTGCGTCGAATGTGCAGCCTTGGCCGGTCACCTGCACCAACCCAGAGATCATACAAACACTGAAGTACTGCTTCGTCGACGAGCGCTCACACAAGAACCTCGAGAAGATCTTAGCTCAAGGCATTGCCAAATGGGCGCATGCCATGACTGTGTCTTCCCTCCGAATCGACCTCGCATCAAGTGCTGGCGGTGATCCATCAAGATACTGCAGTCAGCTCGGTGAGGCGGATTTGGACACCCTCGCCATCGAAGACGTCACGCGAGATGGCGACGCTGACTGGAACAACGGCAAGTCTGCCGCGAGCACGAGAGCTGGTAATGTGGAAGATAAGTCCCGTCGCTGCGCCACAGAGACTACTACCGGCTACTCTTACATCGACTCGAATAGTGGCGAGATGGGTGGAAACCATCGCCACACTCTCAACTTCTGCATGCGCGACCCAGACAACCCGCCAGCTGAAGGAAGCGAGGAGTGGCATGAGGCTGTTAGAGGCATGACGCATGAACTTGGTCAGTCGTATGAACCTTTCCCGCTGCTGCCTTTTCCCTCCTTTACTTACTAGATGCTAGGCCACGCTATCGGTCTCCAACATGAACATCAACGTCCCGACCGTGATGAATACCTCTGGATCCGGTGGAAGAACTTCGAAGGCTACAGCGAAATGCTCGCAGCCGTCGAAACCGACGAGCAAGGTCTCTTCGAAAACCCCTACGACTCTGACGAGTCTGGACACGACGACTTCGAACCTTACAGCGACAAGTTCAAGGAATATCACGCGTAACTTCCTCCCACTGCCCCATCTCATCCACCATTCTGATGATTTTTGCCTCCTAGCCACTCCGAAGAACACGCAGCAGCCGCCTACTTCCCCATCGCCCTCGACTACATTGAAGGCGACCACTTCACCTACGAGCCCAAGAAATCCGAATTCTCGTCCTACAAATTCAGCTCCAAATTCGACTACGATAGCATCATGATCTATTCCAGTACGATGGCGACGCCGCAGGGGAGCAGGAAGTACTCTATTACGAGGAAGACGGGAAATGGGTTGGAGCCGGTGTGGATGGGTGGGAGTAGCAACAAGGCGGAGGCTGCGCCGAGCGCGGGGGATATTGCGAGGGTTGCGATGCTTTATGATAATCATAGTCCGGAGTGTGAGGCGGCGAAGGATGGTGAGAATTGGGGACAGAGGGGTGGGTTGAAGGTGAGGATTAGGGATGTGGTGGTTGAGGTGCCGCCTGTGAGGGTTGGGAAGAGGGATGAGCTTTGATGGGATATGAGAGAAAGAGAGTTGTGGAAGGGGGTGTGCTTGATTGATCGGATCATGGGTTCTGACTTCTCGGTGCCTGGACCTCATGCTCTCATCATCAATGACTCCTTAGCGACAACACTTCAGCATTAAAAGCGTGTACAAGTAATGCGGCTCCATTCGAGGAGCTGCTTTTCTATCAAAGACACAAAACACCGTACACATCCACGAGGCTGGCCTCAACCTCTCCCACCCATGCTTCCCTCTCAATTCTCACACATACTCGAATACCCACTATCACTCCCCCCAACCTCTCTCTCCTCCTCACCCTTGAGCTCCGGCACAGCCTCCTCAAGATCATCCACCCACATCTCCACAAACTTCCCGCACACCTTACATCCTACAATGTCCCTCTTCTCAGCGAAATCTCCCCCAACGCGCTCCTGAGCCTGCACCGCACACCCCCTTACACCCCCGTGTCCCTTCAATCTCAAACACGCATCCCCACAGCCCACCCCCTTTCCCCTAACTGTCTTAAACACCAGCATTGATCGTTTAGCAATGCCATCCCGACGTGTCAGTCGTAGTCTGCAGGATTTGTCAATGTATGACGATGCAGTGTTTTTGGTTCGGGAGATTCGGATCCTGATGGGGTAGCGGGGGGAGTTGGGCGGGCTGAAGATTCGTTCCCATTGGAGAGGTCCGTGTTGGGCCACGTAGCCGAGGGCTTGGAGGAGGGTGTAGGGCATTTGGTTTTTTTTTTCGGAGGGGTAGTGGGTCGTGGGCGAGGATTGGTCGTTGGGTGAGAGGATGAGTTGGTCGATGGGTTGAGGGAGATGATGGGAGGGAAAGTGCGAGGATGGAGTGGACTACGACCTGCGCTGGAGTGGAGGTAGACGAGTTGGGAAATGGATAGAGGAGGATGGGCTGTGATTGCTACATTTTGGGGGTTGAGTGATGTCTTGCTTTGAGCACGATGGTGGAAGTTGGGGACCTGTGGGAGACAATGAGAGTGTGCATCGTACGCTTTGTTCTGATGGTTCATGCTGGGGTGAGACAAAGGCAGTCGTCTTTGTGAAAGCACAGGTGTATTGCTGAGTCTTGGTACATTATGGTTCTACACCCAATGATGAATGGGATGGTAACTCGATCTTCAAGACAAGACCGTGCCAATGCTGATGGAGTTCTTGGTGTGAACCTTTGAGTAGGAAGATCATGTCATGCCCGCTTCGGGGCAACATCCACTCTTCGTCCGCTGTGGTTCCAGGGTTGGATAGACTGAAGCGTAGTTGATGTATTTCGGATTACCTGGATCCTCCTCTTCAGTGACCTCCATTCTCGATAAGTGAAGCTCGGTCGCTGGCCGCTGGGCTATTGAGATGCCCTGGCCTTAGCGGACAACAAGCCGAATGGTGTTCTCGTCCTGAATATCGTACTCCCCGAGCATCATCTCGCCCATTAGCTCCTTGCCAGCAAACACCAACCGCTGGCGGCTGGTATGAATACCTGTGTTCTCCTGCAACTCGAGCTTGGCATCTACGATGGTGTCTTGCTCGTCGACCTCGTTAGTCCAAGTGTGGCCACCGCAGTGCCTGACGCTAACCTTCATGATGTCGCCATAGCCTGTGCTGGACTCGTCTTCGTCATCGTCGTCATCCTCTGACATGATCTCTTCTTCGTGATCATCATCGTCGCTGTACAGCACGCTTGGCGTTGGACATGATCGTGAGGTAGCAACGTAAAAGGGACTCGATGGCGTTCAGGACAGGGAAGGATGTCGTTGCCGTCAATACCCGTTGTTGCAATCGAGTCTTGGCATAACAACGGGTGAGAGAACACTTTCTATCATATAGTGACAGTGTTTTTAGCAGATCAGGAGCATGAGTGAGAAGCATCGTCGGGAAGCCCAGAATGGTAAGACGGCTACCAGCACACAGCATGGACGTAACTGGAAGTTTAGGTTGTTATCGTTGTTTGTCCTCTAACCATATTCGGACTTGATTGAACAGGGATTCACGCGACGCGACCGCGTTCTCCGTTCGCGCCTGCCAGTTCTGTTTCCTCATCCAACCTTCACCACCCGTCTGCAATCTGCAGCAACAACACCTCACTATACTGCTTGACAGCGAACACCACGCCAATCCGAGAGAAGACATATCTCCATCCGTTGTTGAGCCATTTCCTGTAGTCCGCCGCCATCATGGACGGCATCCAGCTTCAGGATGAGGCAGTAAGGGATCGCATTCGCGCTGCTGAAGAGTTCCTGGACCCGCGTAAGAACCAAAGACGGTACGCAGTGTGCGCCTACTAACGGTGCGTAGATGATCCCCGCGCGCGCAGCTACCAGGCCGAGATTCTGCTTATGCTCAAACGCGGCCTCAGACGCCTTACCGTGAGCATTGACGAGATCCGGTCACACAGCAAAGAAATCGCAGATGGGCTCCTCAATCAGCCCTTCGAATACTCGCAGGCGTTTGACAGAGCGCTGTTCAACATCGTCCAAACCCTCCGTAACCGCGCTACACAATCAGTGGACGAAGAGCCAATGTACTATTGCGCGTACATTGGCAGCTTCGGAGAGTATGCCTGTAATCCGCGAACACTAAGCTCGCACTACCTGAACCACATGGTGAGCTTGGAGGGAATCGTTACGAAATGCTCTCTCGTCAGGCCGAAGGTCGTCAAGAGTGTGCACTGGAACGAGAAGAAGCGCACATTTCACTTCAGAGAATACCGCGATCAGACCATGACTGCAAACGGCGCAGCAAGCACAAGTGTATACCCGACAGAAGATGGTGAAGGCAACCCACTCGTGACCGAATACGGGTACTGCACATACAGGGACCACCAGACAGTCTCGATACAAGAAATGCCTGAAAGAGCGCCTGCCGGACAGTTGCCAAGAGGTGTCGATGTAATCATGGACGATGATATGGTCGATCGTGTCAAGCCAGGAGACAGAATTCAGTTGGTCGGGATCTACCGATCTCTCGGAAACAGAAACGCTGGTGTTGGTAGTTCAACCTTCAAGACCATCATTCTTGCGAATAATGTGATTCTGCTATCGAGCAAGTCAGGAGGAGGAATCGCGCAGGCCGCGATCACGGATACAGACATTCGAAACATCAACAAGGTCTCGAAGCAGAGGAGAGTGTTCGACTTGCTTTCGCAATCACTTGCACCCAGCATCTACGGACACGACTACATCAAGAAGGCGATTCTCCTAATGCTTCTCGGTGGTATGGAGAAGAACTTGGACAACGGCACACATCTTCGTGGTGACATCAATATCCTCATGGTCGGAGACCCTTCCACTGCAAAGTCACAGCTTCTGCGATTCGTGCTCAACACAGCTCCTCTGGCCATTGCAACAACTGGACGTGGCTCATCTGGTGTTGGTCTTACAGCTGCCGTCACTTCTGACAAAGAGACTGGTGAGCGACGACTAGAAGCCGGTGCTATGGTCCTCGGAGATCGAGGCGTGGTGTGTATCGATGAGTTTGACAAGATGTCTGACGTCGATCGTGTCGCCATCCACGAAGTCATGGAACAGCAGACGGTGACAATCGCCAAAGCCGGCATCCACACCTCATTGAACGCACGCTGCTCTGTCATTGCTGCAGCAAACCCCATATATGGCCAGTACGACACACACAAGGACCCCCACAAGAACATTGCCCTGCCAGACTCGCTCCTCTCGCGTTTCGATTTGCTGTTCGTGGTCACAGACGATATCGAGGATGTGCGAGATCGTCAAGTCTCGGAACACGTCCTGCGGATGCACAGATACCGCCAGCCGGGAACAGAAGAAGGTGCGCCAGTCCGCGAACAACAAAGCCAGACTCTAGGCGTCGGCACCGAAGAGGAAGGCGATGCAAATAAGCCTAGCGAGGTTTATGAGAAATTCAACACTATGCTGCACGCTGGTGTGACGGTGACAGTCGGTCGTGGCTCACAACGACGAGTGGAAGTGCTCAGCATTCCATTCATCAAGAAGTACATCCAATACGCCAAGCAGCGTATCAAGCCGATCTTGACCAAGGGCGCAGCAGATCACATTGTTAATGCGTACAGTGCTCTACGGAACGATGAGATGGAAGGCAACCAGCGCAAGACCAGTCCAATGACTGCACGTACACTCGAGACTTTGATCCGTCTGGCCTCGGCACATGCAAAATCAAGATTGTCTCAGAGGGTTGAAGAGAAGGACGCTGAAGTCGCTGAAGGTATTCTCCGCTTTGCGCTTTTCAAGGAAGTGGTTGAAGATGAGAAGCGGAGGCGAAAGAGGGCGAGGAGAAGCCCCGACCCAGAAGCCATGGACACCAGCGACGAGGACAGCAGTGACGACGATAATGGCGGTGATGGTGCATACAGAGGCAACACTGGACGTCGAACAAACAGGACACCTGCCAGAAGCACAAGAGGAGCAAATGGTAGCGGCAACGCGAATGGCGGCGCCGAAGACGATGACGAAGACCTCTACAACTCCACTCCCATCCGACGCGGGACACAGCGAACTACACAGACCAACGGCGCCAACAACTCCTCACAACCTGGGGGTAGCCAAGTCAGCATGGCGTCTTCAAAGCCCGCGTCTCAGCTTCTGCAAGACGACTCGCAACAGCAAGGGTCAGAGGAGCAAGAGCAGGAAGAGCAGGAAGACGCAGCATCTGCGCCCATCTCAGCGCCAAGATTGCATGCTTTTCAGACTGCACTGGGTCAGCTTATTGATGGACCGCTCTTCGCAAACGATGCTGCTGATATTGAGCCGCTTGTCGCAGCAGTCAATGCTAGACTTCCACGAGGTGGAACACACTTCGAAGAGGACGAGGCCATCAAGGCTCTCGAAGAGCTCACTGAGCGCAACAAGGTTATGTTGAGTGGTGGTATTGTGTACAAGATTTGAGCGGATTGTACGGATGTGCCGGTGCCTGAGTAGTGCAGACTGTCAGTGGATGGAGGTGATGGAAGAATGGTGGCGTGATGCTCAGGACATCGTTCTCCGCGGTGTCATGTGACTACGCGTCTGCCAGGTTCTGACGCAGGCCAACGTCACTGCGCTTCTTTGAGAGATGGCGCCGTTCACATGGGTAGAACGTGGCAAGCGCCGCGAGGGTGAAGATAATTCTAGATGCAGACCATGTACAGTCCCTTGCTTCTCGATTGCATGCACCACTAACAATACATCGTGTCTTCTACCAGTTTAAGCGGCACACAGTGCTCCCGTCTGCAGATCGGAGGCAAACAGACTTCATGATCCCGGCATGAAGGTATGAAAGCCACCTCCCCAACAACGACGTCGTCTGGACCCGAAGCATCGTCCAAGGAGCAGATACTAGGCGTCGATGATGAGATATGGGACTCATCCAAGCTTGGTCCTGCCCAGGCGTGGTCCTCGACTCTGAAGGCATTTGCGCAAACCATCTCAGCTATCAGCTATCCCGCGGCTTTACTATGGGGCGCCGATCTTCTGTTATTGCACAACAAAGCCTGGAATGAAGCAGGAGTCTTTCGCAACCAAGGTCAATCGCAACGACAGCATTTCTCTGCGGATCTCATCAAGACTATAGAAGAGGTCGCCGGAGATGGCATCTCGAAGGAGTTCCCAAGTGCCAAGCTGCTCAACCAGGAAGCAGCAAAAGGCAGCCAGTATGGGTCGAGAGTGTCCTTGACGTCGCTGTCTGTGTCAAACACCGAGTCGTGCATTTTGATGCAAATCTTGCCCAAGTTCGACCCGCAGCAGTCAATGCCAAGGAGCTTAGAAGCTGGGGATGTCGAGGGCTCAGCGACAGACCACAAGGCCATGGAAGATGTCCCGCTGAACGAGCATCCTTTCTTTAAACGGTTTGCCGAAATGCTGCCATCAGGCCTGGCCATACTGGACCAGGAAGCGCAGGCGATCTTTGTGAATCAGCACTTCTACGAATTGACAACGACGACCACTGGTGACGATAAGTTTACATCCTGGCCGCAGTCGATACATGATGATGACTACGATCGCGTGATGAGCGCATATCGCGAGGCTTTCAACAACAAGACCGAACTTCGCACAGAGTTTAGAGCTCGAGGAGAGCCCCACCCATGGCGACTGCTGCTCCTGACACCTCTCGGAAGTGACAATCTGCGACATGTCAGTGGTGATAGTTCTGGCGGCTTCATTTGCAGCATTGTCGATATCAGCTCTGAGAAGCTAGCTGAACTCAACGAGAGAAAAGCTGCGAAGCAGGCTCGGGAGAGGAAGGAGCAGCAAGAGAGATTTATTGATATGATCTCTCACGAGATTCGCAATCCCTTGTCGGCAGTTCTACATTCCGCCGAAGACATAAGTGAAGCGATCGAGTCCAAGAAGAATGGAGATCAGATCGATGTCGAAATGGTCCGGGAAGCCGTCGAGACGATCAATCTGTGCGTCACACACCAAAAGAACATCGTGGATGATGTCTTGTCCTTCTCGAAACTGGACGCCTCCTTGCTCTCGCTGGTCCCACGACCTGCACAGCCAAGCAAGCAGCTTGCCAACACACTGAAGATGTTCCAGCATGAGTTTCGAAAAGAGAAGCTTCAATTCAAATTCGAAGTCGATGAGACATACCACAAGGTGGATGTTTCATGGGTGTTGGCAGATGTAGCGAGAATCTCCCAAGTGCTGATCAATCTGATCACGAGTGGGTGTCAAACAGTCGGTTGAGGTCAGCGCTGTTGCTAACGCTGGCTTGCAGATGCGATTAAGTTCACCCACAATGTGAAGCGGGAAAAGCACATTCAGTAAGTCATTCCTAGGAGCAGAAGGAATTGTCTGTCAGAGATTGCGCTCGGAATCTCCGGCCCGGTAGTAGTTGCTGAGACATAGCCACGTCGTGCTTGACTATAGCTAACGCCCTTCTGTTCAGGTGCTCAGTAGGCGCAAGTATTGAGCGGCCGCACAGCTATCCACCGGACGTGGTGTTCTATCAAAGGTACGTACCACCGTAGACGCCAGATGCTTGCAGGCTCTGCTTCACAACCTAGAACCACAACCCAGGACCCTCGCCGAAGATTTCCGGTCACAACTAACACATCCTTCTTTCAAGCGACAATATTGCTCATCGAATGGATGCTACAAACTCAAAAGATTGGGGCAACGGGCAGGCCTTGTACGTCATGGTCGCAGTCCGAGACACAGGGATAGGCATCTCACAGGAAGGCCAAAAGCGACTCTTCGAGCGATTCCAACAAGCTACTCCGAAAACTGAAGAAGTTTACGGAGGGTCCGGTTTGGGTCTGAACATCAGCCGGAAGATCTGCCATCTTCACGGAGGAGAAATAGGTGCCAGCTCACGTGAAGGACAAGGCTCCACGTTCGGTTTCTTCTTCAAGGTCAGGCGTACGGACCAGCATCCGGATGCCGAACAGGAAGATGAAGTGGAAAGACGAGAGGAACAGCAGCTGCGTGGCAAGATTCGGGCGCTCGGAAAGCAGAATCTCGACCACCTAGACACTGCGGAGCCCTTTGAATACAGCCAAGCGGATTCGCAGGAGCCCTCCTACACTGAAGAGAGCCAATCTCAGTGGTCTGAACGATCCGATATGAAGGATAAGCAAACCAACGATAGCGCACCACCAGGCGAAGGAGACGTCAGTATCAATCACGATAATGCGACACCAAAGCGTCCGGGCGCTCAACGAATGGTCTCTTCAGATGTCAATGTGGTCAACTCCGATGCGGAAGACCCTAGCCGCCCGGTCTCAAGTCTCAACCGGGAGCCTAGTAAGCGAGCGCATGTCTTGTTGGTAGAGGACAAGTGTGTATTGTTTGGTATCAGGTTTGAGCGGCCACTGACACATTTCACAGCATCGTGAACCAGAAGATTATCTTTCGCAAGTTGGAGACAAAGGGCTTCAATATCACCACTGCGAACAACGGGCAAGAGGCAGTCGAGGCAGTAAAAGCTGCACCCAAACTCAGCACAGGAGACAAGAAAGCGTTCGATATCGTGCTGATGGATCAGGAGGTAAGATTATCCGGTGGTAAGACTACGGTTTTTTGCAGCTGACAATCTAAAGATGCCAATAATGGATGGCAACGCCGCCACGAAGGCGATTCGGATGCTTGAATCTCAAGGAGAACTCGAAGTAAGTCTCTTCCGCGCAATTGCAGAGAGCGCGACTAATTAGCACAGCGCGTTCCGATTCTTGGGGTTACAGCCAATGCGCGAGGCGCTCAGCAGGATGAGATGTTGGAGAGCGGTATGGACGATGTAATTTCGAAGCCGTACAAGATCGACGAGCTAGTAAGTGTTTTGATGAGACTGACTTCGCGGCGATCTTGAGCCTTACGTATGCATTCCGCAGGTTGCGAAAATGAACAAAGTTGCGATGAAGACGGAAGGGAGGCAACTTTCTCAGTCATGACAGCGTCTCGATGCATAGCGAAGGTGAGGGTTGTGGAGTCGCTCATTCATGGGCGGAGTATGAAGAGGCGGGCGTTTGAGTAGAGAGGGTCGGTATGGAGCGATGATACCCATCATGCAGAAAAATAGCACTGGTATGAGGAGGAGCATTGAAAGTACTGCAAGCTCTATCGCCCCGAAGGTGTGCTAACGAGCGAAGATGATGTGATTGCGGGTCCCGGCAGCTGCTTCAGCGTGACACAACAATCATGGCGCCTACGCACCGATCCCACAACAGGCGAGATCAGCAGCATTTGGATATTGACAGGGCCGCACAACAAAAAGGTATCCACGCTTGCTCAACCTAGGGAGTTCAACACGTCTTGCGCCATTCTCTGTGAACTCCACAATGCTCGCTATCCTCAGCAGCATTCACTCCTCATCGTTCTCAATGGCGAACCTCGTTTTCTTCGTGCCTGATGTGGAAGTGCCATCACAGTGCCGTATGGCGACCGGCAAAGATAATACTCTACCAGCCGTGACGGCTATCCAGGATGATACCGCAGAGGAAAGACAGAGTCACAGACTCCACTACGCCCAACGCGGCAACGCAATCAGCAAAGACGATAGCAGCGAAATCCAGGGCTTCGATGCCGACCGCATGCGACATCGCACTCTGCTCTCAGCTCAGGAGGAGAAGAGGCTACTACGGAGAATCGACTAGCGTATTATGCCGCTCTGCTCCGTCATGTTCCTCCTCAAAAACCTCGACTCTGATAATATTTCCAATGCGAGGATCATGAACAAAGGCACGCCGCGAAATATCATGACGGAATTGGCGATGACGGCGGATGAGGATACGTTGTTGACGGCGTGGTATTATGTATGTTGTCCTAGCGTCACGAAGGGGCGGATGTTGACAAACAGCTCTACAGATTTCCTACATTATCTTCGAGGCGCCTTCGAATTTGTTGCTCAAGAGGATGAAGCCTTTAGTGTGGCAGTCGCGGATCCTGTTCACGTGGGGTGCTGTGCTATGTTGCCATGTCGCTTGCACCAGCAGGAATGGGATCTATGCGGCCAGATTCTTTCTGGGACTGGCTGAGGCTGGGATGTTCCCGGGAGTCATTTTGCAGATGACTTATTGATATCGGCCGGATGAGATGTCTGTGCGGCTACTTTACTTTTGTGAGTGATGATGCATGCACCTGGCGGTGTGTGGTAGAGATGCTGACTGGAAGGAGACATTCTGGGCAACCTTTCAGGTGTCTTTGGTGTCATATTCGCGTACGCGTTTGATATCGCTTCGGGCGGAGCTGGGCTGTCGGGGTGGCAGCTGTTGTCTCTTTTCGAGGGTCTGGTGACGGTTGTCTTCGCGGTGGTCGTGTACCTCTGCCTGCCCGACTGTGAGTCTTCGCACGAGGTACTGGCCCAGACCGCACACTAACCCTCTAAAAGTTCCTGACACCGCTCGATGGCTCTCGGACAAAGAGCGAGCCTTCGTGGAAGCCCATCTGCCGCAGAATGCTCCACAAGCCGACGAGCTCAACTTTCGCTTTAGTGAGATTGCGGAAGCGCTCAAGGATAAACGTCTGTGGCTGTTTACTATGATCTGGGCGACGCAGACTGTCGGAACGCATGGCACCCGCTTCTATCAGAGTACTGTCATCGCGAACCTGGGCTTTTCGTGAGTATTGAGAACAAGTACCCTCTAGGCGGAGACATATTCCTCGCTGACACTACCACAGCACGATCGCCCAAGCACAACTCCTCAAGCTCCCGATCTCCATCCTCGCCATCATCCTGATAGGCATCTCCGGCTACTTCGCAGATTCCGGCCGCTTCCCACGACCTCTATACCCTCTGACGTTTCTATCCATCATCCTCGCCTGCTACGGCGTGCTTTATGCCTACCCCAGCAACGGCGCTGTCTACGCCGCCACAATGATCGCTAACGCCTGTGCCTCTGCATGATACCGTTGATGTGGCCGTGGCGTGTCCAGACCACTGCTCGCGCCACTGGATCAGCTTTCTCAATAGGTTTCGTCAATTGATACGGACGGATCGGCGGTGCGATTGGACCACAGATCTTTAGGAGCAAGTATGCGCCGAGGTATCAGCAGGCTTTTGGGGTGGTGATGGGGATCGTGGCGGGATGGATTTTGTTGACGCTAGGCGCCTGATGGGTCAGGAGGCGGACTGAAAGAGAGACCAGGAGGTTGAAACTCGCAAGGGTGAGGGCGCAGAAGCAGGGCTTGGCGGTTCTGGATGATGTGGTTGATGAGGATTTGGAGAGGGATCAAAGGACGTAGTGGGGTGCATAGTTCACAGCAATGTTGTGCTTAAGGGATAAAAGGACTTTGGGAGTCGATGAGGTTGGAACTCGCTTCTCTTCTTCGATCTACTTGCCTAGGCAAGCTAAGGTCGTCACGTTTCTCCCTTTTTGATAGCACTAAAGTCTCAGTCTCAGGCGCGGCTCGGCGAGCGATACCAGTACTGCTCACACATCATAAGACATGCTATGATCGTCTTGCCCATCCCTAGACCGGGAGGTCACTACACCGAAGTGAGGTGCTTGCAGGATCAGAAGATGCAGGCATTGACGTCACTACGTAAATTCTCAAGTAGAACGGTGCGATTCATTAAATATAAGTGGTCGAGGAAATGCCGCAAATTGCCACCCGGAAGTCATGCCGAGAAAACATGTGAAAGGCGCCACCACAGGCTGAATGCACCTCACCTTCACTGACACGATTCAGCACACATATCATTACTTGGAGAGAATTATGGTAATCACTCGCTCTTCCTTAACACGTGGCAGGGGGCGAGCATGCTTATTTTGCTGGATCAGATTGATGCCAGCCTCCCTGGCGCGAGTACTTGTCGTTGTCCTGCCTCGACCAAGACGCCCCTCCACTGCAACGCGAGCAACATGCTTGCGTCTTGAAGTGAAAGAGAGTGCACGGCCAACCTATGTGCGCAAAGTGGCAACTGCCTTGCCTCTACGATACCACGCAATGATCGTCCGTGATTAAGCGGACTGCAACAAGGATTATCTGCGAGTTCGTCGCTAGCGCACCTGAGAATGTCGACGACACACATCAATTTCAGCACGCCGATGCCGACCCAATCCGACAGGAAGAAGGAGCACACGCAGCAAGCGCAAACCACTTTCGAAGCCGACTCGGGACTTGTGGTCAAGTCCAAACTCAGAAGGGACACGTCCGATGCCAAATCCATCTCCGCAGCAGCAAACAATCTTCTCTACGTGAACAGACTCAGTAATATAGCCTAGTTACTAGGCTCCTGTACACTGGACGAAACTTTGTCTTTCCTGACCCGAGAATTTGTCTGGCATTCTTACACGATCACAGAGAACCCAAGGACCGACTTTGCAGATGGAAATATAGCTCACACGATGGACTAGACCAGGCGTATGGAGGCGGCTATTCAACGTCATAGTGCATGAACGCTCAAAGCCCCCTGGGGGTTACTCGAGTTATACACTTCCTCCCGTGTCTGGCCCGACGCATCACGGCGCGTAGGGCCTGAAAGCAATTCTTGACTGGCGAGGGTGGCGATACAGCGACGACGACGACGACAATGAGTCGTCTTCTGACGTCAAGAAGACTTTCTTGCAGCATGTCAGCTGTTTGCCTGGCAGTGGAGCCGTGAAAGGCAGCAGCGGTACTGCAGAACGAAAGATCAAATTTGCGCTGAAAATTCTAGGGTCGGCAGAATCTAGCGAGAGGAAGTAGGGCTAGAGCTGCTGCTCTGGAGCAGGATGGGTGGACGTTCAGACCTTGCGCGGCTGATCGAGGAGTGCTGTAACGAGAAGTGGATGACGGACATCTGTTACTGGAGGAGATACATAGGTGATGCTTGAAACTCCCCAAGGGCAGTAATCAAGCAGCCAGATTGACGGGAGAACTATGTTGTGAGCTACCGAGGAAAAAGTACGGTGTTTGGAGAGTGGATGAAACGTACTGCACATGTAGAAGATGAGGCAAAGATGCCATTACCAGTGGAACTCGATGCGAAGTATTAGTGCATAAAAATCATCCGCGGGTCCAAATGTTCTCAACATTGATGCAGACCTTGGCCCATCGTCCACGTCACTCATATCTCTTTCACTGAAACTCTGATGCGTTGGACGAGGGGTCTGTAGGTCTAGTGTCCCGCAACATAGCTTCGTACTTCTCCCGCCCGCTCAAGCCACGGAGTGCACGCATGGCCGGTGGCATGGCAAGCCATCGGAGCTTGACAATACATACTGCCGTACCCATAATATCTCGTTCGTGGACCTCAGCTTTGATCGTAAAGTGTAGGTCCCGAACTTGGAGCTCCAATTCACCTGTCCCTCGACTCATCCGTGATGGGACACAGTGCTTCCAATCGGTCGAAACGGCAGGTGTATCATGTGTATCTTCTGGTCGTTCAAGGTTGTGCCTCAACTTGAGACTGTAGCATTGGCGTTCTTCGTGGCACCCACCCCTTGGCTCGAAGCGATACACGATGGACAGCCACGAGTTGCGTTGGCCATCATGCCAGGTCACACGTCCTACTGGCACGGTCCCGTGCTCTCCTTCTCTCCGTTGCATGACGTTTGTATCTATATTCCAGTTCTGCGACGGCCAGCTTCCACGAAGGAGAGGTGGTCGCGGAAGTTGATGTTAGGCTGGAACCAGAGGGACCCGATACGAGAGACGTAGGTGCTCACGGGAGGTGCTGCTTTGTCAAGTTCCTTGTGATCTGCTGCGATCACAAGAGTCCGCGTGACTGCGTTCTTTCTTAATTCATTGGAAAGTGTTCGCGGTCGGTCCGATCGTATGAGCCATGCCATCATGGGGTCATCTCGCTTGGTCCCGATACCACGCTTCTCTTCTGGTCTGACCTTCATTTCAATTCCTATATGGCCACCGATGTCGTTTCATACCTGCAATTGAGCACTGCGTATGTTCGTACGGGAAAGTCGTCGATCGAGACGATGGGTAGGCGAATGCGAATGCCGGTCTGTTGGCTCTCGTAGGGCCGGACTTGCGAGCTCGGTAAAGCCATAATTCGAGACAAATCACGAAAAGCGTAGGGCCTCGGGCTCCACGCAGAATCTTCCGCGGCCTCGTCTCCCAGTAGGGTCGATTGGTCGGTAGTAGTCTCAACGATGGTTTCCTGCAGCCTGGCAAACGCTCTATCAACCCCACAGTACAGTAGGGCAGTGTTCACGTTGAAAAATCCGAGCAGGGAGTAGGCTTTGTCCTCGGGTCGCGTCGGTTTCCGTTCTGCAGCCCAAGACAACCGCTTTGCTAGGCTCATTTGCTTCAAGATAGGGGGAAGATGTCCCGGCTGGGTCAGTCTCTTTCCGATCGAGAACGACCCCTTCGATACCTGTGATATGCACTAAATCGTTCAAAAGACTTGATCTGTCACCGATTGGTCGCCACAGCTGATCGAAAAACCATACTTCTCGAGGCGCGATTAGCTCTTGCAGTGTCCATCCTCGGGTAAACCACTTGCAGCGTGCCACACGGGCTCGGGTTTCGCGCGCGAAGCTGAGAGTGACGATTCGCAAGTCTAATGATCTGTCGCTTGTGGTGATAGCATCGCCTGCGCAGACAAAATCGGACAGGTATACGAAACAAACCGCGGACAGATGATACCATGAGAACATGCTATTGATCGCCTTGGATAGTTCGGCGCTGCTGCTTTTATCAATTCAGCAGGTGTCGACCCAAACATAACGCAATTTGCGTCGAATTGCTTCTTCCCAGGTAAAGGCAATCTTCCGAAAGTCCTTCTCCTCATGTGCTGCAGCCGGATTCTGAATGCCGATGAAACTTACTTCTCTGCTTCCCAAGTGTGTGACAGTATTGCGTATGAGTCCGAAAGCCCACTAGAAGTAAGCACTGCAATCAGTCTCTGCGTCTCCCGTGCGAAGGAGACAGAGGTCTTTGTATACTGACTTTTCGTCCTTGATTCACCGGTGGGCGGCCCAGTGAACCATGTCAGCTTTCAAGTTGCCGCGTCGAGGAACCACATCGACGATCGTGCTGCACACAAAGCTAGTAAGGAGTCGTACTTCTTCGGATGCTCTTTCGAGGTGGGCGCGGTGGCATCGTCGAGTCGTGTAAGCTAGTGCGGAGCTTTGTGTCGTGTAACACAACTCCATGCCTGCCAAGACTCGGCTCATGGGTTTCGCAGCAGTAAGCTACATATATCTTTGAGCCGTAGCTCGAGATGCCGACCAGTCGGCAACATCCAGAGTGTCGAGTTCCAGTGGTCAGTTCGAAGCTCGAGCTGCGAGTCATATCGCATAGGCACGCGCCTTATACCGCTTGCCATCCGTGAAGACATGCCATTATCGGACACTCGTCCCAATTAGAGGCCCAGGCTCTCGCCCGTGCACACACCGCATTGCACGACCTCGCCGGATCGGACTTTGGATGAAGGCGTGGCCCGATAACAGAGGCTGAACCCGATCTGGACCCTCCCGCGGATGGCAGGTACCTGCAACTGCCACTCTGCACAGCTGGTCGGCACATTTTTTCTTTATCGTGGTCGTGGTCATGTCAAATGGCGCGCCGTCTCAAACTTGTCACTCTGGACTCTTGCGCGAATACGGTACACTCGAGCCCAGGTCTTGATCTAATAAGTATTGTTTCAGTGCTGTCACTGACGTAGCTGGTATGGTCTGGAAGCAGGTACCTGTTCGCGGATTGGCCTCTCCCGGAAATCATTATGCCTTACCACAGTTTTGTCCCATATTTCAGATGATAATAAATGCTTCAAGCGTTGAATTGGTCGTATACAGTCGTCAGAACACGGCATCCCCGCGGGCAATATGCATATATCACCTTCGCCATAAAACTCCAGTCTCCGTCCCCATTCGTTAGCTCATAGCCCACGCTACAAGATGGCAACAAGAATCAAGAACACAACGCTGAATGTTCGCAGAGTTGGGTATCTTCCCGAGCACCAATGCCGACAAGTCAGTCATAACAATGCATCATGTAACATGTGTCTGTCCTGATTTCATGGTTGGCTCCCAAGCATGCCGGCAGAGCTATACTGCACCGTCCCACTGTCGCCACTGCTATCGCTCTCACTCCGTGCAAAAGTGACCCGCCGAGGCGTGTCCAGGACGATCTTCTGAGGTGACGCTTGGCTGGAGGCTGTCGTTGCGCTTCGGGGTATTTGAGACATGTGTGGCGATCCCAGCTGGAATAATGCTTGCAGTGCATCGCGTTCGGCTTCAGCTGTTTGGAGCTCCGTTCGAATCGTGGGCGGTCGTCGAGCTGTGGCAGTATTGATAGGCGTTCGTGGTGGCGACATGGCACTGTTCTGATTTCGGAAGTGACTTGTCGCCTGCGATGGATAGTGGCTTGAGCTCGAGGTTGGCCTGATATCAGGAGCGGGCTGCAAGCGTGGAGCAGGACCTAGCGAAGGCGTGTGGTGCTGTGCTTGTTGCAGCATACCCGAGTAGTGTCCAGAATGCCGCTTGCTCGGTGGCGCTCCGGCCACGTTGAGGCCATGACGGTTGTGGTAGTTGTCGTGTACCGTCAGGCGAGATGTGCCATTGCTGAGGCCACTGGTGCCAGGACGTTGGTCAAGATGGGACATGTTGTGGCGGTTGGCTCGTGCTTTGTACGCGGTCAATTGCTCGACTTCATGCAGTTGCTTATGCTCCCATCCATTCTGCACTTTCGCCATAGCGTACCCGAGGCGCGTCCTCAACGTTGCGGCCAGTTCCCCTGCTCTGCTTGCCGACGAAGAGATGGATGCGCGACGCGACGCGCGCTCGGGAAAGGTTGCTGCGTATGGCGTGTTGGGGAGACTCGGCGCGTTCTTGACATGGCCGCTTGCAGTTCGCTTTGCGCCATTCGTCAAGGCCGGGGATGTTATGCTCAGAGGACTCGCCAAGGCATTCTCGCCGTTCAAGTGCGCTGTGTGCAATGGGTTCTCCGGCGTCCTCTGCCGTTGCATGGCCGCCTTCAGTGACGTAGGCGGTGCATGTCGCGCAGCGCTGGTGGACTCGGCCGACGACGGCGGCGAGGTGTTGTCGGTGTAGCTCGTGAGCTGCGACGAATTGCTGTCGCTGGCCTGCAGGCGAGGCAATATGCTGCTGGCCGCGCTGTGCACGCTCAACATGCTCTCTTGCGAGGCCGGCGCGGATAACGGTTGGTGCAGGTGGTCGGGTGCTTGCACTGAACGCGTCGCTTTCGATGGTCGGTCGGGTTGAGGCGTTCGCACATGCGATGTCGTTTGTGAAAGAGGCATGTTGGTGTAGTTGGAGGCCGTCATCGTCTCCATGCTGGATTCACGAAGACGCGGCTTATGTGTGCCGCGCTCGTGCGTGTAGTGGTGCAGTAGTGCTGGACAGAACTAGCGCTCGTGACGCGACAGTGGCTGGAAAGCACTTGCGAATTAGGCTACTGTAGGCTCGGGAATCGTTTGTTCAATACGCGTCTCTTGCTGCTGCTGCACCGTCTGCCGACAATCAACTCCACGTGACCATATGGATATCGCAGACGGGCCACACAGTACAGCGCGTGTGTTGACAATCATGAGTCGGAGTGTTGAGGGCGCTTGCAGAACAACGACCCTCTTTCACGCTCGTGCCAACGCGAACAATACGCCAACGCTCGTGCGCAGAATAAATAAATTGACCCCACCGGCGTCATCCTTACCTTCAGGGCCTCGGCTCTTGGCGGCGTCGAGTGATCGCCCCGTTTGTTGTGTCAAGGCGACTGAGTCCTATGTACAGTAGTTGCTTCGCGTCATGTATGGACCGTACTATGGCTTGGCATCGTTGTAGTCATGTCGCCTCGCTCAGACCGGGTTGCTGCACAGAGCAACGGTCTGATCAGGAGCAACAAGCATGAAAAGCATTTGCGTGATGCCACAAGTATGACAACGCTCGTGTAACAACAAAGGCCCACCCACTCACAACATCAAAACTCGACCTTTCGCCACGGACAACACTCCGTTCCATGATCATACGATAGCACCACGAATCAGTGCCGACTATGCTCAGCCTGAGAGCTGTAGCACGGCACAATGGCATTGGTAGACAGTCATGGAAGCTCGCACGAGCAGGCACGCGACACCTCCAGACCAAGACCGTGACTGACGCCGACATCTCCAGATATGCAGCAAAGCCACTGTATCCTCTGACATTGGCAGATCTGTGCAAGCATGGCAGGCCCCCTTTGTCAGAGCAGGCGCTGCTCAATAGTGCCAACTTCACCCTGGGCATCCTGCCTTCACGCTTAGCACACCGCATTCAGAGCCTACGAGCCCTGCCGTACATCGTCGTCGCCAACCCGAACGTCGGCAAGATCCACAACAACTATGTGCACTCGCTGTCGACGCTCCTTCCCTTCGCCGAGCGGAAGATCGAGAGCCTGCAAGAGGAGATCAACTTCACAGAGGTCATGGCGGACTTGGTCCAGACCCACAACAACACCATAGCAATCCTGGCGAGAGGCTTCCTGGAGGCGAGGAAATACATCACCAAAGACGACATCACGCGGTTTTTGGACGAACACCTCCGAGCACGAATCGGTACACGACTCATCGCTGAGCAGCACATTGCCCTACACTTCAGCAGCCAGCCACATCGCGAGCTGTCAGAACATGCCGACCACGCTCCTCCCTCCTACATCGGTGTCATCGACACAGCTCTTCGCCCAGCAGACATCATCCGCAACTGCGAGCAAACTGTTGGCGAGATTTGCGAGCTGAAGTACGGCGTCCGTCCCACGGTCGTGCTGACAGGCAGCCCTGAATCGTCTATTGCCCACATCCCGATGCATATCGAGTACATCCTCACGGAACTGCTCAAGAATAGCTTCCGTGCTACGATTGAAGCCGGGATGGAGAAAGAGCCGATAGAGATCACAATCGCTCCAGCTCCAGCAGCGGAGGACTCTCATTCGAGGCACTCCACATTGCAGAAGCAGCGGAAACACAGCGAGAAGGAAGGTGCGCCTGTAGGAGTAATCAGCAATTACGACCAGGGCAGCGTAGACCATGCCTCAGGCTCAAACGGGCCTGAATATGCGGCTTCTTCAAACATCAGACCATTGGACAAGCAGAGTCCCGGTGTCACGATCAGGATACGGGATCGTGGTGGAGGCATCAGTCCTGAGAACTACTCTAAGCTGTGGGAGTACGGCTTCACGACTTTCAACGAGGATGAGATACTGGACAAGGTCAGTGGTGGGAACAGAGGTGTTGACGCGTTGGACGCGATCAGTGGAGGTGTAGCAGCTGGCAGCAGTCTGGCTGGTCTTGGGTATGGCCTGCCACTGGGCAGAGCATACGCTGAGTACTTTGGGGGAGGCATCGCCGTGCAGAGCATGTGGGGCTGGGGAACGGATGTATATCTCAGCCTCAGAGGCGTGGGCAAGATCGTGGAGTGAAGCAAAAGGAAATCATATGACGAGCCTGTCAAAATGGCGCACTGACACGAGTGTGAGCGGACCGTCCACGGCTGAGCTACCAGCATCAAGGAACAACAGAGAAGCTACGAGCTATGCCAGCGCAGATGTCAAAAAGTAATGCCAAGCACGAGCCCTACCAGCCTCGATCTGATAGCCTTCTGAGAACTCACTTCGCCGTTCGCCACTGGCCGAGACCCGGGAGCTGGTTTATCTCAGATGTGCTAACCAATTGAATTAAGAACCCTGTTGGCTGCGTGGATCAAGCCATATAGCCCACCGAGTTGGATGGTAAGCAGGTGTTTGTGGGGATCACTTAGGTTGAGCGGATGGAGGCAGAGGCGGCGGAGGATGCATGAAGTTGCTGCAACGAGAAGCGTATAAGGACGAAGAGGATTTCTCGGCAGAATGATGGTAAGGAATCTGGTTGCCACCTTCGGATTCTTGAGAAGAGTGAAGGACTGCTCACGAGATTTCATATTCTACTCTCCAAAGTCGAAACCTATTTGAGTGGTGCAGAATGTGCCGAAGCCGGACACAAGGGGAGAGACGACCTTGAGCTTCCGGGGGCAATTGTCGCACAAGTCCACCATCACAGGCAAAAAGAAAAACATTTCGAAATTTATGAAGGACTTCTACCCGAGTCGAACGGATCGCCGAGTCTCGACCTGCATCCTCGGGAAACCTCGGACAAGCCCGTGTCGGTTAGCAAAAAGGATTCTCATGATGAGTGACTTCTATCCGAATCGACCGGATCGTCTTCTGGACTCCTGGGCTACCCCAACCGTCGGCGGAAGTAGCCCTGGAGACAGAGACCAGATGCATTGACCAACTATGCTAAGAAGTCGATTGTAGTTGAGCCATAGCGGCGAACTTTGTTGGATGAGAGGGTGGGTTCGAAGGTGTATATACATCTTGGCTTGGCGTGAAAGGGGGAGAGGGAAGAGGAGGTTGAGGCTGTGTGCAGTGTTGCCTACTGCGTTCACTTCGAGAAGTGGCGGGGCATTTGTCTGGCGCTAGTAGACGGCCAATTCTGCCTTCGCGCTTCCTGCTTGTAGTCCCCGGGTGGCTGTAGCTGCGATGACAATCTACGAAATATAGAGCAACATCCTCAATTGACTTGCATGAGCAATCAGGACGAGAATTGCCAACCGATGGTGTTGCGTGATACGTGTAGAGACCTTCTACCCTGTTCATCCTCTTGCGACCACGATGGTGATACACAGTCAGGCAGGCGATGGCATGCTATGAGATTTGACTAGATGCCACTTGGCTCGGTTATAAAGTATGCATCACATGCGGACTTGGTCAGCCCATCTTCAGCAGCTTGCCTTCTCCCTTTCGCACTCGTACATAGTAATCTCAATACATCAATTATGCTTCATGTACTTGAGCATGCAACAGAACAACACGCGGCCACAACTTCGTCATATGACATGCATCAGCACCCAGAATGCAGCGGAAAGCAATTCAGGGCGACGATTTTGATAGCGTTCGAGGCCGCAATGATTGTAAATGACGGCAGCACCGTTGATCAGTCGTGAAAGATCGACCGCGCAATCTACTCTTTCCACACCAGCACCCCACGCTCATAAAGTCCCGTCACAAAACCAGTCTTTCTCGCCACATCTCTCGCAGCGGTCGACGAAGTTCCGTATTCATCGCCGACGTATAGATTCTTCACTCCGGTCTCCGCAGTCCACTCAGCGACCCAACTCAAGCGATTCAGCTGACACTTTTCAGCATCTGCCTCGGCTCCTTGGCAGAACCTATTGTTCTTCGAAACCTTCTCCAGACTGGGTGAATGCGGATGACCAGCTATGAGCAACTTGCCATTGCCGTCTGTGCTGATGTTGTCTGGGACAAAGGACAGCGGAACCTTCTTCGACAGCAGCAGACTCGGGACCGTGCCGCCGACAAATGAAGCATCCATGAACGAATAGATATAAATCGAGGCAGTCGTGGAGCTTGCAACGGCCAGAGTGCTGGAGTCGATGAATGTGATGCCGTTGGCGAATGGGACTCTGGCTAATGTTGTGATCTGTGGAGCACTTCCTTCGACGAGTTTGACGTGTGCTATGCTACCACCAGGAAGTCCGGCGTAGGTTTCGAACTTTGCCAAGGGGAGGTTGTCTCTGGCTTTGAAGTAGTGGTCGTTTGTGACGAGGATATCTGTGGCACTGATGGCTGCGATGGAGTTGGGGGTTGCTAGCTTCTCGTGTTCGAGTGTGTTGATCAGCACGGCCGTAGCTGACTCAACACTTAACTTGTACAGCTCGACTTTGGATCCGGAGTGAGCATGGTTCGCCACGAAGAGAGTCTGGCTTTCAGCATGATATTCGATGCCAAGTGGATGGAAGTTGTGCTTCTCAGCTTCGGACCGCTGCAAGGCTAGCTTCTGTGGTGGTGTCTGAGGTTCATCCGCATACTTGTACAGGTAGAGTCCGGTAGATGGTGGAGGTACGTGGTTGACGAAAGTGCCCATCACCGTGTTCCATCTATGGGTCGTTAGGACCAATCTTGAATGGCATTCAATGTATACACGCACTCATCTCGGCCCGGATCACAGCTCAACAAGGCCCATCCGGCCTGGTCGTTCAAATAGACGTCCTCGCAGTTTCGAACGACATCTTGAAAGCGAACCTCCCATCGACCCAACTGATTCACCTTCTCAAGTCTCTCGGGAGCATTGTAGTAGAAGGTGCTCAGTAGAGGTGAGCGGTAGTATAGGAAAGTGGACACCAGTAATACCACCTTTATCGGTCAGCGAGGTGCTACCCTCTCCCAACGAAGATGACCTACCGGGCCAGTCACAAAGGTTCCGAACCCCATATGGAGCGGTCTATGAGTTCCAGACTGCGAGTGAGCCTGGTAAAGCTGCGTTGAAATCGTCGATTATGAATGTTTGGTGAAGATGATGGCTGCTGACAGAGGTGAGGTCGAGGTCGTTCGAAGCTTCGGCAAGCTTTGAACCTTCCAAAGTGTTTGTTTGCCTGAGGTCTGATGGCACCTCTCTTTCATCGCAACTTGGTGTCCATATTCACAAATACCATCAGCAGCATAGCAAGACTCCAGTATCGAGCAGACCTGCTATACGATCCACGCAGATTACGCCTCGTCGCAAAATTCACGTTGCCTCTCACGGCGGCACTCTTGCTCCTGCCGATCGAATGCGCACCACGTTTCCCCACTGCTCCGCTCCGCGTTGCACTGCGCAATGGCACCGAGGCGTGGCTTGTGTCAAAGAGCTATGTCAGCAGCCCTCATTCATGGCGTCTCCGGCATGGCCGCCACCTTGCCCATCTGCAGCCGTCACGTCAAGCAGGAACCCTTTCAGCCAATAGCCTGAAAAGCATTGGGTGTTTGAATTAGCTGCTCTTATTGGCAGTGAGCCCGATTCCTGGGCACTTCCTCCTCGACAGGGTTATAACAGACTATCAAAGATCTGCTGGATACCTAGAGGGACCTGGGTAGAAATGGCATGCAGAGGCATTCAAGTGGTGTGTTCTGACTGCTGCATCTAGAACGAGGCGCTCCTGTAGGCCCTCCACATCTGCGCCGCATGTAGGAGGAGCAGTAGCTTCAAAAGCTGATCCCATCGGTGGTTCATGACAGATTCCGCTCGCATCAATAAGGTGCGGGAAGAATTGGGGTGGACAGACGTCGTTGCGCATCTTGCCCACGACGACGTACCTTCCCTAAAAGCTAGCATGGTTTGGAGCTGATCATGACACGAAGCGACCCAAGGAATGCCTGACATCTCATGCAAATATGCCAGGCTTAGATGAGACTTCAGATCACACTCAGGCACAGCTGGAACTTCCTGCATCAACCAAGATGCAGTTCTGCCACGCGCGTAAGCCTGCGGGAAGATATTATCGAAGACCAGCAACAGGCGGCAGCGCTTAAAATGGCCCATTCGCTACTGTTGCGATTCGGTTTCGTCGGATTTGCTGGAGACTCAGAAACCCTGGGTGTGCGATTCATGTCAGTGATAATCACAAGTTCGTTGATACATGGAGCCTTAAGAAGGTCGATAGCGCAGTGATTTGTTGACAGTGCGATGACCTCTCTTGTGTCGAGTGCCCACGCACACAACGGCGAACATGCAAGGACGAGGAAAATCAGCTCCAGGATTACCTCACCATACCACCACCCACGTGGGCTGCGCACAATGTGAAAGGAAGCAAGATAAGACTGGCCTATAGAAGATGTCGTATTCAAGACTAACTACTTCTGCAAGTTACAAGAGCGTGTCACCCTCTGAGGATATCACGCCAAGAGTGGTCCGAGCTTTTCAGCCTTGCAGGGTGTCACCCACGTAACGTCACACGCTGCCTCTCTATGCGCCATCGTCCACGGTAGCTGGACTTGTCACGTTAAGTGTGTCAGCGGAGAACTACCGATCACTATTGGAGTGATTTGAGCGAGTAGTCTCGCCGCGGTGTCCATCGAACGCGTTCCAAGCAGCGGCGAGAGGTTAAAGTCGTTGCATCATCCAATCATCTAAACCGGGAACATGGCTCGTCGTCTCCTCAGCCATGGCATCCCAACATCGTAAGGTGATATGGTCCGACGCTTCAAGCCAAGGAACAAAGCTAGGCCTGCAGGAATATTGGTAAAGAGGATCGAGCTGGACGAAAGAAGTAATCCTGTGGGCGCAGAAGTCGGCAGTCTCCGTATAGCCACTGGCGTTCAAACAACATTCACCTACATCCTGCATCAGACACCGGGAAGCCTTCCATCCGAGCACGCGGCAGCCCAACTATCCGTCTCGAAAAAGTCGTACTAACTTCATGCAGACAGCTCATGATTGAGCAAACTCTGGAGCTTCCCAACTAGGCAACGAGCCGAGTGTACATGGCTGTCAGAGGTCGAAAGCTTCAGAACAAGCTTGTTACCCGACCAATCGTGTTTGCAGCTGTAACATGGCTCGCAGCAAGCGAGCCAGTCCGCACAAGGACTGCCCACCTAGCCCCTCTTTGAGCTGTATGCCAAAGAGTATGCTTAACTCTAATACCCGTGTAACGCTGCGATCGATCCAGGCCTGCGTGGAAGCGACGCCCAAAATGATGCAAGGCGTTGCTGATGTTGTTGTTGGGGCGGCAAGGGACGAGGTGAAATGTGGTATATAGAGTGAGGTGCGCCGGCATTCGGGTTGAGGCACTTCTTTCCCGCCAGCTAACTTCTATCTTTCGACCACTTGTTCAGACATCATGCGCTACACATACACCACCGCATTCGCAGCCTTGGCTGCTGCTGCTCCAGTCATCGACAAGCGACAGTCGGCCATCAACGACGGTGTCATCCTCAACTACGCGTTGACCCTCGAGCACTTGGAGAATGCGTTCTACATGGAGGGACTCTCGAAGTTCAGCGAGGCAGATTTCACGGCAGCTGGTGTCAACCCAGGCTTCTACAACAACCTGAAGCAGATCAGCTCCGACGAGCAGACAAACGTCAGCTTCCTGACAACAGCACTCAGTGGCGCCGGTGTCGTCCCAGTCGAGGCATGCACGTACAACTTCGGTGCCACGGACGCAGCGACCTTCCTCGCCATCGCCAACGTCCTTGAGGGCGTTGGTGTAAGCGCATACCTGGGAGCTGCTCAGTTCATCATGAACAAGGACTACCTCACGCCGCCGGCTCCATCCTGACGGTTGAGTCTCGCCACTCCGCATATCTGCGTGAGAACCAGTCGCCAAAGCAGTCTCCATTCCCTTCTCCCTTCGATATCCCACTCGACTTCAACGAGGTCTTCAGCTTGGCATCTGCGTTCATCACCGGATGCCCACAAGGAAAGCAGGGCTCCCTAGGTCTCCCGGTCAAGGCATTCCCAGCCCTCACCGTCACCCCAGCTGGCGTGGCCCGACCAGGCGATCAGCTCACCGTTGTCGCCGCCGACGGCGCCCCAGCTTCCACCAACGCCTGGTTCATCACCTCCTCCGGCGCCATCGCTGCCCCAATCTCGGGCCAGACCGTCACCGTCCCAGCTGAGGCACCAAAGGGTCAATCTTACCTCGTCCTCACCAAGAACGGCGAGAAGCCAACTGACGACAACATCGCCGCTGGCCCAGCTGTCGTCCAGATCGCCGACAACGCTGATGGTCAGTCCCCACCAAGCAACTCTCCACCATCCGGCGGCAGCGGTGGCTCTTCGCCACCGGCGGCGGCCAACCCATATGGGACCTACAGCAACTACGGAACATACGACAACGTGGCCAGCTACGGCAAGTACAACTAATACAGCATTTCCACGTGCTGTGGTGAGATGAGAGAAAGCGACATGATTACAACGACTGTACATAAAATGATAATGCAGCATGAATGTGAAAGTGAAAGCAGAAGAGGATGAAAGAGAATAAGATACGTTTTCGTAATAATCAAATCAATTGATGGCACACCACCATTCTTGAGACTTTCTTCTTCTTCTTCTGTCACGTCCCTTTCGTGTCTTTCCTCCAATGCACAGTAGCAGTACCTGTCCTGTGACTCTAGATTGACGACGGCAACATCACAATCCGCATATGCCAAGCATCATTGTTGTGCGGATTTCGCGTTATCCTCGATCGAGCTCGCGCAGCCTCAGAGTCGGCAATGTCATCTGCTATGGCCACCACCTGGCGCAAAACAACAGGCCGCCGTAAGGTTTCATCATTCCACGAGGAATTGCAGGTACAACGTGATGAGCCAATCTGTATGCCTTCTGCATTAATTATGTCAAGAATGTACTGGCAATCTCGTTCACGCCGATTGAGGAATCCCAGAACTTTCCAGCGGAATGCATCTACACCCGGTTGCTGGTGTGAACATCTCCCCATCAACCAGCAGCGGTGGTAGGGGAGACGGGGCTCAACATCCTCTCGTCGATCTGTACCGTGTACACTGTGCTCATTTCACCATCTATTAAGCACGTATACGTGCCACAAACCTGTACCGAAAAAACCCCCCACCCCCCACCCCCCACCCCCCTAATTCTCTACAAAATCGCCGCCCCGAAAAGCATACTAACAAACATCACGGCACCACACACCAACGGCGCCACGTCCGAGCCAGCTAAATGCACAGCACCCGAGGCGCTCGTAGAAGTACTTTTACTGCTCGAGCCCGTCGAAGACGCAACCCCACTCCCATACGTCGCCGATACGGCCCCAGCCCCCGCCGCAGCAGTCGCCGAGCTTCCGCCCTCAGCTTCCTGCGATCCCTCGCCGGTCAGGCCAGGTCCCGTGCCCGCACCGTCCTTCAGGTACTTCTCCGCGCCAGTGGGCATGGCTGGCAGCGCACTGCCGGTGAAAGGCTTGGTATCCCATTTGTCGCTCTGGTCGGGGCACTCTTGGATTTTGCCGTCGGTCGAGTAACCTCCGCCATCGGACGGGTTTGAGGCTTTGGAGAGGGCGTTCTTCAGGTCGTCGAATTGCGAGTCGACGGATGTGACGCTGCTGCCGGAGATGGTGACGATTCCGTACCCGTTGCCTTCGGCCGAGTACTCGTAGACGAGACCGCCCGAGAAGACTTTCGTCATTTCCTCTTTGTAGAGCTCGGTGGTCTCGTCGAAGGTCCGGGTGTTGGTGATGCAGCCGTACTCGGACAGGAAGAGGGGAATGCTGTAGTTGCTGTACATCTCCACCAGGCTGCTCCAGCCGGACGTCGTGAAGGAGGATGGGTCGCACCATTCGTAGTTGTTGATGGCGTAGAAGTCGGAGATGGTGGCGTTCTCGCCGCAGTCCATGTATCGGGCCATCAGGTATTGATTCTCAGAGACATCGGCGGCTGAGTAGCCCACAGGGATCGAGCGATAGCCACGCTCGCCGATGTATTGCTTCATGTCGCGGGTGACGGCTTTGACGTAGGGCGCGGCGGCGGTGGAGTTGGACTCGTTGATCACTTCGTTGCCGCTGAAGAAGAGGAGGGTGTTGGTATAGCCGGCGAATGCGTCGATTGTGGCGAAGACGGATTGGAGATATGTTGGGTTATATGAGACTCCCGGGGAGTTACGGTTGAGCGAGTACTTTGGTGTGTTGACGTCCAGGGCAAGATAGATGCCAGCTTTGGCGAGGGCATGCATGCACTCATCGTGGTTGGCGCTGTTGTCGACAGTGTACACACGGATAGTGTTTAGACCGAGCTGCTGGAAGTACGGAATATCGCGGGAGCATGTGTTGTAGTCTGCCAGAGGATCGGTAACATCTGACGACCCTCCTGGCTGATAGTCGACCCCTCGAATGTAGAACCGGTCGTCGCCTACGAAGAAGGCATTGCCCTTTGTGGTGACTGTTGGCAGCGTTGTTGAGCCTGTTCCCGACGCGCTGGCGTCTGATGTCTTGGTAGCACGAGCCTCGATGTTGGCCGGTCCAGCAGCAGCGAAAGAGGCGGCGCCGAAGGCGAGCGCCAGAGTGCGGACGGCGTACATTGCGGCCCTCCCCTTTCTAACCCTTTCTAAGTATGTGGATTTCGTTTGTGAGAATAGACAACGTCCTTTAATCGGGAAAAGTTCTAGCAAGTCTTGGAATATGATGGAGGGAGCGAGTGGAATTCGTATAAGAAACGAGCGGAAGGTCAGAAGAACAGCAAAAGAAGAGGGCGAGCAAGGCGCAGAGGGCTGGAAGTGCTTCTAAAAAGTACGCAACTCCCAGACGCTAGCATACCAAGGCTGGTCATTGGCGAAGCACTACAAGCCATTGTCTCAATCGGCTGACGCGGCTTGGCGTCTAATACGCGGCCGGATCATCAGGTGGAGATGCAGCTACATGGCCGCGGACTCTTTGAATATGCTACAGTAGCATATGATGAGAAAGTCGGCATTCATGACCTTTCGGCCATCGTACAGGACACTTCTACCAGCATTAGTGAGCCCCTTGGCTGTACACAGCCACCGCATGTCCCGGGGAGGGTCCGGAGGGAGATGAAGAATTGCGCAGGAGGTGGAGACATCATGTCGTCAATCGCTGGTGGCTCTTCGGAGGATTAATTATCGAGATGCTGCCGAGAGTTCTGCCGTTCGGAGTCAGGCGCAAGGCGAGGCTCACACTCCGTCGCATTTGGTCGACCAGAAACATCTCGCATCACGTTCACGCTGGCCAAGTGTCCATGGTACGTCCGTTGCCAAGCATCGCATTCGTTACTACCTTCGTTGACGCGCCAAAACACCAAACGCCCTCGCACCACGTAATGGTTCGCAAAGTGGTATCATCTCAAGCAGTGCTTCACCAAGCGCCATCCATCAATGCATCGCATACCAGTAGGAGAAAAGCCCGATCACCTGATCCCAACAGCACCACGCTGGCCATGCGTTGTGTTGTGTCTCAAGATCTCAGCCAATCTTGTTAGGGCCAGAACAGGTCTCGGACGCCTCGTTCTTGCGCATGCTTGTCTAGTCGCTCTTGCGCATGCTTATCTAGACGCCCTCCGCGATATTGAACTTCGGATCAGCCTTGTTATGGTGATTCGTGGCGCCTCTGCCTCTTCGGCCCATAGACATGACTGCCAACGCAGTAGTTAACGCGAACAGGACCCTACAACACCTCAGTCAGCGACCGTCCCAGCCATCGCAGTCCAGCGCGTATACATACCACAAGAAAGCTCCAAACACCGTCGCAGCCTTGGCAGCTCCGCACACGGAGCCAAAGCAGACGCGATCACTCAAGAACACCGCAGCCGCAATAAAGCCCGCGAACCAGAAGATCATCGTCAAGGCCTCGGCCGCCGTAAATATGGTAGGGTGGTGCGCGCCGCTCTCGGAGAAGCGCCATGGCACGAGGATCAGGTAGAGTAATGCGAGGATGGTCCAGACGGAGCAGAAGAGGAGAAAGTTCATGGAGTGGGGCGAGTAGGCGTGCCAGTAGCCTGACCACCAGTCGACGACTAGACCATGGGCGTTAGCGCGCGTCGCGATAGCAGTGTGTCAAGCAATGCTGGTGGGCGTACCGTATGCTGTCAATCCGAGGACAATAATCGCAAGAACGGCTTGCGCGATGCGAAGCCCGAGGACAACGGGCCTGCTTTCCCAGATCGCCATGGCCGACGGTTCTCTCGTGGAGTATGCACTGGTATGTTGCGAGGTGAGGAAGCTCGAGAGGGAGTTTTCAGCAGGGAGCACCTCTCAGTGATTCAGTAGTCTCTCGTAAAGTAGTAGTAGTAGTAGTATCTTCCGGCCCCAAGAGGCTGGCAAGAAATGAAAGAATAGATAGGTAGGTCAATTGTGGTATGCGGGGCGGGGTGGGATTGGAGCAGCAACAGTTGGAATGTGCGACTTTCAATATAGAAAATGGAGTATGTAATAACAGGGAAGAAGCTGCAACACATGTGTGAATGCTGTCGCGAGTCGCAATCGCGCCAACAGGTCCTTTATGATTTGCCATTCTTAACCCTTCTTTGTCGCAAATACTTATGACGTGAACCTCATGCCCAGTGGCTGCTGTACGGTGACTTGTCGCGCGACGTACTACTTACTGCTTGTGGAGCCTGCAGGCTTGTTGTGCTGTAGTTCTATGGGCGGAAGTGGGAAAACAAGCACATCTGCAACGCCACAGTTCTGAAACGCCGGTCGACGGTTACTGTAGGAAAGACGTGCGATATATCAATCGTATCATATATGCGAAGAACTACAGTAGTTACCCCTACCATCGCCTTGCCCACATTTGTGGCGATCGGTTTGTCCTGTGCTCTGACAATAACGAGACTGCGATCGATCGTATTGACGAGATTCCAGCACTCGCGACCATCACGGTGATGCACATTCCGCGACGAACGACAACGAACGACAACCATGTGCGATATTCACGTCACGGCCCACGTCATCCTGGACCTTGAACCTGCTGTGCTCCCGATGAAGAAAGCTGCTTTCGCCTGGGCGGAGCTCGCGATTCGACCATCGCCACAGATGTACTGTAGATTCTATGTGCACGCGTGCCACCCAACCACCGCAGCGCCAGCAGCTTCAGCGTCAAAACGCCACCACCTTGGCTTGCCACGTGCCAGTATGCATACTGTAGATCCGCGGAGAAGAATCGTCAGACCACTGCTACAGTACTGTATGTACATTGGACAAAACAAGTTGCATATTCGCATCATTCCGGTGACCTGGAATGTCCACCCGAAGGTACAGTACCACCACAATCCTGGAATGTTTGCTTGCTTGCTCATGCATGACGTGGTATGGTATATTCCTCAAATGGTGCTTCGAGAGCATCTCTACATGCTTGTTATGTGCACATTCTCAACAGCAGCAAGATTCTGTACAACGAAGCCAAAAGCGCCAATGCTATGCTTCGCTCGGTTTCCGTGCAGCAAGCCAGCACGGAAATTCCTCTCTTCACGCTTCTCCAAACCTCTCAATCTTTATTCTACAACCTCGCCTTCGGCTTACTCTCAGCCTCGATCTCCGCATACATCTCATCAATCAACTGTCGATACTTCTTCGCAGTCTGCGGGCGCTTGAGTTTCAACCTGTAACAATCGTGTCAGCACAATTACTACTCAGCCATCGCCATACTTATACTCCTCAACTTACGTCGGAGTGAGCAACTCATTCTCAATACTGAAAGGCTCCAGCATCAACCTCACAGCGCGCACATTCTCATAGCTGTTAAACCTCGCCTTCTTGCCCACCTTGGCCAGTTCCCTGACAACCGCCTTCTGGACCTTGACCTCTTTCGCCGCAGCCTCGATAGCTTTGAGGTCCGTGGGATCAACTTTCTTACCGATGACCTTCTCAAGGAAACCAGCGAAGATATCCGGCTGCACACCGAAGATTGCGACAAGATTGGCTTGCGAGCTGTCCCCGTGGACGTAGCCCTGGGCGAGGTATGGGAGGTTTCCAAGGTATACGTTCTCAATCCGTTCGGGGGAGATGTACTCTCCCTGGGCCAGCTTGAGGACATTCTTGACCCGATCCACGATCCTGAAGCGGCCAAGCTCGTCCACGGTGCAGATGTCGCCGGTGCGGAACCATCCGTCCTCGGTGAAGGCTTTCTTCGTCTCGGCATCGTTCTTGTAGTACTCTTTGAACACCGTCGGGCCTCGGACAAGGAGCTCACCGCGAGGATGTGGCTGGTCGCTGGAAAGATACTCCATCTCCGGCACATCCATCAAGCAGAGCTCAGTGGTTGGCGCAACGGCACCGCAGTTACCGGCGCTGAAGTCGCCTTCCAGCTGGGCAAGAGCAATGGCGTAGGTCTCGGTCAGACCGTAACCCTGGTAGAAGTTGTTGGCGAAGACGATTCGGAGGAACTGCTGTAGGCTTGGGTCAATTGGCGCGGAGCCTGAAATCATCGTCTTTGCGCGATCGAGACCGAGAGCACCCGCAACTTTCTTCGCCCAGATGCGGTCGTACAGAAAGTGTCGGTTCGTCGCCTTGTCAGCTGGCGCTTTGGTCAAGTTCGCCATTTTGGTATCCACGATTCTCCTTGACATCGCACCTCTTAGACCAGGGGCCTCAACAGTCTGCGTCTTAATCGCGCCGCCAAATCGGTTGAATAGTCTGGGGACGGAGGTGAAAGCGGTAGGCCGCAGGAGCTTGAAGTCGTTGACGAGCTCGAGGATGTTGCCGTGGAAGTAGCCGATTGCGCAGCCTGCCCAGAGGGAGGAGTGCTCTGTGACACGCTGAAAGATGTGGGCAAGTGGAAGGTAAGAGCAAATGACATCGTTCTTCGTTTGGCGACAAATGCAGAGCGAGGCTGAAGCGGCTGCTACTGCGTTGTAGTGAGTCAGGATCACACCCTTGGGGTTGCCCGTCGTTCCAGAAGTGTAGTTGATCGTGACAGTGTCTTCCGGCCTTGGTGGATGGTACGGTCGTGGAGAAGATTCGCCGATCGCCTCAACAGCGCGCATCTCGTGGATCGTTACACCATGCTGCGCAGCAAGCGAGTTGAGAAGATCCTTCTTCGACGTTCCTGGAAGCTCGCCATCGATAGCTATTGGGTCCAACGAAACGATAATCTTCAACGAAGGGCATCTCGGCGCAAGCTTGAGCAGTGCCGGAATGTGCGAGACCGAGCAGCAGACAGACGTCAACTGCGCATGGTTGATGATGTACTCCACCGCTTCAGGCCCAAGCGTATCGTAGAGGGACACGCTGTACAGCGATTGCGACTGGCAGGCCAAGTCGGTAATCTGCCACTCAGGTCGATTCTGACACCAGATTCCAACACCGTATTGTCTGCCGTGCACTCCCACTTGCTCGTGCACCGCTACCAGACCCACGCCAAAGTTCGCCCTCCTCTTCTGAATCTGGCTATAAGTCTCCCAGACATAGTTGCCCCAGGTCTTCGTCTTTGGGTCATAAGGCCTGTGGCCTAAACATCTGTTGTTCGGGACTCTGTTCGCCGACTGCTCGAAGAACTCGTGGGCGGTGGTGATGGATGGGTCTAGAGAGTATAGCACAGCATCCTTTTGCCTCCAGTGTCGGTAAACTGGGCTGCGACCTTCCTTCTGGCTACCGGGCACGGAGATGGAATACGGTGCGCCTGTTGGAGGAGGAGGAACCATCTTCTTCGCCTCGTCGAGCGCCAACATGCTCATCGTGATGTATCGTTTGGAGCTGTTCTGGCCGGATGCCGATCTAGATATGCCCCACTCTCCCACAGCTGGAGGGCCGTACAAGATGCTGTGAGCAAGCGGTCAGATGGTAACGATAGGTGGTGAGTGTGCTTGCGTGTAGATAGGTCAGATGGAATCAATCTCCCTCGCGGCCGCGTCCACTGTAGCCGAAACAAACTTACGTCCGCTTGGGTGCGGTCGTACCTGTGTAGCTGTAGGGATGGATTATGCTGTACAGAACTCGCCGATCTAAGGAAAGGTGATGGAACGGGACAGACTAGATGCAGGAAGGAAGTAAGTACAAGAGAATATCACTTGACCTATACGATGCTGCCAAGTGAAGAGAGAGCAGCAGGCCGGAGTGGCTGTCAGCTCTTGCAGATACGATGTTTGGTAGTGACGGGGAAATTTACGACTTCTGGGACAAGGCCGAGGCACATGGGGCTTTCAAGCGTCGGTGATGAAGCTAGATTTAGCCAGATTTAGCCACGCCAAATGCACGACTGCCTCACAATCAAATCACCACCGTCTCAAGTCAGTCCCTCTCCCTAGCCATGGGAGAAGCGTGCGCATGCGACCAGCCTCAGCGATGACGGTCACCGTACAAACTTCATCGTCTTCACATGTCAGAACGAGACGTAACGACCCAATTGCCGACGTGCCGAGGTAGAATTCTGTCTTGCGCCCGTGAAGCACGGCACGGTCGCACGTCAAGCACGCACCCAGTAAACTTAGTTGGGGTGTATCGAATATTGACCTCCATTACCTAGGCAATAGACAGATTTCATGATGCTGTGCTCCACATGCGACCGTGCTTCAAGCGCACCATACTTCCTACTGTAGTGGATTCACATGGCCCATCGTGACACAACGCGATGGGGATGGTTTACATGTTGCGCCACGCCAAATTTCTTTATCCGCGGTGATGAGCTTTCGTCTCTCGCTTTGTACATTGTCAACGCGAAAAGACAGGCGACAGCCACGAAGCAAAAGAATACCCGACGACTGACGACAGGGGGACGCCGTCATCTTCGACGTCACAACCAGACGGGCGGTATGTTGCGCCATCTAAGGAGTGGGAATGATGCAGTCATTTAATGAGAAAATATTCGATTGGTGAGTTTTAATAGCTGGGTATCTGCATTTTCGTCCTCAACAAGCATTGGGTATCGGCCTAGTTAATCGCAGTCCATGTTTACCCCCCCCCCATCAACCCATCTAAACCACAGGCTTGGTTGGAGCGTCTGCGCTGCCGGTGTTGTCGCCGTTGGATGGAGTACCCTCAGCTTGTGGCTTCGTAGCAGCGTTCTTGAAAGATTGCTCGAAGTCGGCGATTATATCGTCGATGTGCTCAGTTCCGACAGAGATACGGATGAGGTCCTAGGGAATTGTCAGCACCGACGAAATTACAGCGTAACAGCGCCCTTTCTTACCCCGGTGACACCACTGCTGACCTTTTCATCATCAGTCAGCTGCTCGTGGGTAGTGGTCCAAGGGTGGATAGCAAGAGTCTTCGAGTCACCGACGTTCGCAAGGTTGGAGATCAGCTTGAAGCCGTCCACAACCTGGCTACCAGCCGCGCCACCACCCTTCACACCAAAAGAGAGGACACCACCAAAACCTCTTGGAAGGTACTTCTTCGCGAGCTCGTGACTCTTGTGGCTCGGGAGACCTGGGTAGCTGACCCATGAGACGTGCTCGCTCTTCTCGAGCCACTGTGCAAGCCGAAGGGCATTTGATGCGTGACGCTCGCACCGCAAGCTCAGAGTCTCGACACCGAGGAGGAGCTGCTGCGCAGCAAATGGGTTGAGAGCGGCACCATAGTCACGGAGAATCTCGACACGCAGGCGGATGATGAATGTAATGGCGCCGAAGGTGTCCCAGAACTTGAGGCCGTGGTAACCATCTGAAGGCTCAGACATCTGTGGGAATCGCTTTCGTGCCTCTGGGGTGCCCCAGTCGAACTTGCCCGAGTCAACGACGATTCCGCCAATGGTTGTGCCGTGGCCACCAATCCACTTGGTTGCGCTGTGCACGACGATATCCGCACCGTGGTCGATTGGGCGGATAAAGTAGCCTCCAGCACCGAAAGTGTTATCCACCACGACCGGGACACCAGCGTCATGCGCAACCTTGACAATAGCCTCGAGATCTGGGACATTGTACTTTGGGTTGCCAATCGACTCGACGTACACAGCCTTGGTCTTCTCATCGATGAGCTTCTTGAACTCCGCAGGGTCGTCGCCGTGCACGAACCGGGTTGTTACGCCGAGGCGTGGCAGGGCAACTTTGAACTGATTGTAGGTGCCTCCGTAAAGGTTCGAGGTCGAGACGATGTTGTCTCCAGCATGCGCGAGTGCCGCAATGGTCATGAACTGAGCAGCTTGGCCAGATGCAGCAGCGACTGCGGCAACACCACCTTCGAGGGCTGCAATTCGCTTTTCGAAGACGTCGACGGTTGGGTTCATGATGCGAGAGTAGATGTTGCCGAACTCCTTGAGGCCAAAGAGCCTCGCGCCGTGGGCCGAGTCATTGAATGTGTACGAGGTGGTGGCATAGATTGGGACTGCTCGTGACTTGGTCGCTGGGTCGGGTTCCTGGCCTGTTTAGAAAGAATCGTCAGAAACGCTTGCAACGTCCCTAAGAAACCATCGCTGCTCACCAGCGTGAAGCTGCAGTGTCTCGAACCTCGGGGTAACTTGATCACCCATGTTGTCGTTTTCTTCAATTCAACCCTCTAAGTACTCTTAAGAATTGGCCGTGAACACTGCATGCATCTGTTCAGTATAAATCATGGGAATGAGTCTACACGGGCGTCAATAGATGTAGAAAAGGGCGTTGTTCTTTGAGAGATGATGCAGTTTTAGTCGTTCTGGCACAATTTCTTTGTCTTTGAGCCCCGCCTGTGCATGTGTGCAGTGGAGTCTGCAACCTGGAGAAAGCTCCCCACCTTAGGTGAGCACGCCATTATTTAGCTTACTGCACTAGCCGCATTGGACATATTCGTCCTCGAACGACACCCTCATACAAGGATGGACAAAAGACTTGCCCATGTTTGAATACCCTCCAAGTTCCAACTCGGTATGCTCCTGCGCGAGCGTTCGCTCGTGCAGCTGTCCCTCTGCAGATCGCTCGGTAGACAGATTCGCGAGCTGTCTACAATCAGCCGACCGTACGTCTCACCAATGTCGATTCACGCTTCCGGTGATGTCGTTAGCAAGAGATTGCTTGTTTGCCACTTGGGGGCTGTTTGCCGCAGTTGCCGAGCCAGGTGCTGCGAAACGGGGTTCTTAACCGGCAGGTATGTGCTGGGAAAAGGACCGTGCATGAAGCCGTCCCTTGGACAGTGGTGGAGTGTCCGAGTCGGCGCTTGCCTACTCCAACGTGCATACTATGTACCAAGCCGACGCGAATGCTTCATCCGACTTCCTTGGTTGACGCAGTACCCGGCCTTGAGGCAGGCAAGAGCACATCGCCTGGCGACTCGGCAATATGGACCTTCACGGTTCGGCGATCATTGATGACATGTACCACCTGTCCAGCAGACTCGTAATGTGTCTGGCAGGACCCGGAGACGGCCACGTCCTCCGAATTCGCAACCGGATCTGCAGAATCTTGTTGCACTTCTACCATAGGCAGCGAACACACTCCGACCCGTAGTGGAATGAGTATTATCTTGAAGGAATGCTCCGCACCGTCAGAAGGAACGAAGTGGCTGCGGCGCTTGCCCCCTATTATCCACGTGGCAGGCTCTGCCCCAATGTCGCAGACGAATGCCGTCTGGGCTCCCTCTTCACCTTCGAGTGTGAATGTAGGCACGCTTGGGAATATGTTCTTCGCGCTCCACTGGTTTGTGTTCTTGATGCGAACTATAGCTTCGATGGGCTGCCCCAGGACAAGAATAGGCGGTCCGGAGGTCTGTGTGTCGACCGAAAGACCGAGAGAAGTGGTGAAGACCATGTCGACGTTAGGGACGTCGACTGAGATGGTGATAGACTGAGTATCGGAGTCCGCAACCTCGTCAGTGCAGATGTGAATCGTTTCCCTGCTACTGTGCCAACGCTCGAGCCACAGTGTCAGCGGTTGTCGCACAGTCTCTGGTAGAGTATTCAAAATCTCTTCCCAGCCGATGGCTTCGAAGGAGGGCACCTCCGCCTCTCCTATCAAAGCAAACATCTCCAGGTCGACAGCTTTGATGAAGCTTCTCAGGCGCTGCGAGAGTATAGGCTCGAGTAGACGAATGTATCTTCCGAACTGACTTCGCGCCAAGTCATCCACGAAACACTTTCTGACATGACTGAGGAGGAGCTCATCCATAGGATGGTAGCGTACTGTCAAAGCAAGCGCAGCATCTCTCTTTAGCATGTTGCTGGTGCTCGTCTCCTTTCGAGTGATCTTGTAGATGAGGTTTAGAGACTGTGACCGAAATACTGTCAGTGGCACAGCGAGAGCAGGCGGCGCCTCCACGGCGAAAACATCAGAATCTTCGAGTTTCGCTTCCAAGACCGAGAAAGGCGTTGGTGTCGTGGTACGGACCGTGAAATTGGAAAGCAAGGAGTCAAGATGGAAGAGATCGTTGGCATCAACATCAAGAGGCAGCTCGTTGAGGAATGACTCCGACTTCAAGAAGGTAAAGGTTCCCTTTGCAGTGTGGTAATCAATCTGCAGGCGCAAAGCAACATCCCGGTTGGCGTGCTCGACGGTATAAGGTATTCTGATCGCGGCTGCCGAATTGGCGCCCATCGAGCCGAGAGTAAGCTGGCCAGGGGTCGAAGTCCCTGCAGTCGACAGCTCAATATCTTCCGTGACCGCATCAGCCAGATGTATCCTGAGGCCCGCGGAGGTCGGTCTTAGCTTGACGTGCAGGCTGTCGATATCATTTTCCCCAGAGTTGAGATAGATCTCAAAATGTCGAGGCTTGTCGATGCAAACTTTCTTGGCACGTCGTACGTCAGCGGTGAAAGCTCGAGGCGATGGATATAGAAGCACGAAAGGTGGTGCTCTTTCATGTTCCCTAATGGTGACCGTTGGCGGCTTGGCTTCTGTGAATCCGAGGGCCGTGGGCTGTGGTGGAGGCCGCAGCTCTTCGACGAAGCAGAGCTTTTTAGTACGGAACACGATCTTGTCGACCAGGTAAGGACCGTGTGTGACCACATTGGCGACAAGCTCAAGCTGATTCCTGCCAGGTTTGAGGGTGATTGCGCCACGACTGCAAAGTGTAACCTCGTGAGCCGGGTCTTCGTGATGCACCAAACGAGCTGTTACCTGGTCAATCTCGCACTCATGACCCATCACATGTCGTACGTCGAAGTTCAGAATGAACGCGTCGCTATCGGCCAGGTGGAAAACCTGTGTATCGAGCTTAGTGTCGTTGAAGAAGGTTTTGAGTGGAGAAACGACGGCTTGCTGCAGCTCTTCAGTTGCAGCGGCGAGATCGGTGAAGAGGTCAGAGAGTTCGAGGGATACTTCTTCAGTAGCTCGCGGACGCAACGGAGCTTCTTCTCTATCGCGTCGGACCACCTTTGCAAGAATCCTAAGACCATGGTTTACATAGTCTTCGGCTCGCTGCAAGCTCTTGAGACACTTGCAGTAAGCCTTCAGGGCCTCGACCTCGGAGATATTCCAGCCGTCGGTAGCCATCAGGGGTATGATATGCTGGAAATATGCCGCAGCTTGTTCATAGTGTTCTTGCTGGCATTTTAGCATCGCAATATCGCCTAAGAGTGATTCTGCGGGCTTGCCAAGCGTAGCAGCGTAGTAGTGGCGAATAGCGCAGCTTGTCAGGCGCTCGTACGCATTTTCAAAGCTGGCTTTGTCGTCCAATGCAGTTCTCAGGGAAGGACTTAGGGCGTATGCAGCACGATCGGCACTACCTTCCAACGATAAATCCGCTTTTCGGTCCTCACTTTCCAAGCTTACAGTCTGCGTGCTGCTTGTATAGGCTGTCTTGGCGCTTGCCCACCCAGCGTACCAGCCATGTCGTTTTGCCAATTTTTCGAGCATCTTACGACGCATGACAATGAGCTCTGCACGGTAGGTGGCAAGTTCCGCTTGGCCAGGTAATGCGGTTTGCTTCCCAGCTTCAACTCCTGTGCTGGTCGGTGATCTGGTTCTGCTGGCATCATCGGTTCCTAACGTTGGTAGACGTTGCGTTTCCTCTGGCTTCAGCTTGCTCGTTGGAAGGCTAGATGTCCTTTGAGGATGAACGTTGGCGCCCAAGCCCATCGTCAATGTTGGACGCTGGGTTGTGCCATTCGGCTGATCCATTGTTTGTGTCGTGGTAATCGCTTCCAGCGCTGGCGCAGCAGTCTCGTGGAGCACGAGTCCAGCAACGGCCCATGTCCAGGAGCAGACAATGCTTTCTGTTTCTCCTCGAAGGTCGGAATTACTTTCATGTTCAGCTCTGCAGAGCAGGTCAGCATTGTTCCAAGTCCAGCTGCATTATCAACACACAAACCTAGCTAAGAGGTCCTGCCTCAGGGTTCTAGCCGCATTGTGTACGAAGTTTGACGCCCGCCAGCAGACCTCTGAAGTAAGGACAAGGTCCTCTCCGCCCTCTTTGTTCGCCGAAGCATCGAGCTGTATTCGTATCGCGCGCGCGTTGGCCAGTCGTAGGATTAGGGCCTTTTGCCGCGAAAACAAATAGCACATAAAGTCAAACACGGAAATATTGCTACGGACGATCCTCTCCCTGTAGTCTTTGCTGAAGAGCGATGCTGTATCTCGTTTGTCGTTCGTTATATCGTCATGCGTTCCGTTCGTCGCGTTGCCAGCTGTGCCCACAATTCGCTCCTTGATATCGTCCGTGTAAGCTGCGAAGCTAGTTGCCGTCCCTTGCGTCTGGCCAGCAGCAATGTCTCGCAGCACGAACTCCAAGCCAAGAGACAGTTCATCGTAGATCGCCAAAGCATCTTCAACCAAGCCTGTGCTTTCCAAAGCTTTCGCCAATCCTTCCTTATGAATGAAGAAGGTGCAAAAGTTCCATCCGGGCATCGAGCGACGCGCCTCTTGCTCAGCAATGTCGGCTTCATACTGAAGCACGCGCCGATTAAAAGGTCCAAGAATTAGGCTCTTCAATTTGGCAGTCCAGTCATTCCACGTTTTCTGTTGCTCGTCCGCGGTCTCTTCATGTGTCTCTGCCACAGCTGGAGTGGGCAGCAAATCTGCAGGTGCTCGATCCTTAGGAATTCGTATCTGTGCAACGCGATCCAAGCCTGTCTTAGCAGAATCGTTGAAGTCGGCTCGGAGCCTATCGAAGACTGTCCGCGTGCTCTTGCCAATTGTCAACTTAGCGCCTGGTTTCCGCTCCTTGAGCTCGTCTGGATCTCTTGTGCCTTCTCTCCATCTCGGTTCACTCGCAGCGACAGTGTCTGGCACTACCACGTGCAAGAGCATCCACTCAAATGCATCGTGGTCTGTCTTCCCCACGGGCTGCGCATGCTCGCGTAGCCAGTCGCGTATCTGCTTCCGGGCTGAGTTCTTATAGTCTTCTTTATCGTCACATCGGAACACGTAGACTTTCAGATACGGGCTCGTCCTGAAGCCTGGAATCTGGTGCTTCCTCTCCTTCTTGCGCGAATCGTCCCCACGCACGATATCGAAGCTGTTTGGGGCAATGGAATCGTTTTGCGAGGTCGTCGGGCGGAGGGCAGCCTGCGTCTCTTTAGATGGGACAAAGTCAACATGGAGGGACCTGATCTGCCTCAGAGGCCTGTTCTCCGATTGCCAATTGAGATTGCGGAGCGGGAGCCGGGCAAGAATGTCTTTTGATACAAGCCCGAATACGCCGCTTGGATCATGGTACTCCACTGTTTCGTGTACTTAGCGATCGATATTGTAACTTGATTTGTTCCTGGACAACAGTACCCTCGACCTTGGACGATGAGTCCATATCCACGCCGAATACACTGCCTGCTCTTTCTCCTCATGGCGCTGACGATAGAATGACTGCGACTACTCAGAGTACGCTACGACCATGTGTGCGGAGACATAACGAGCAGTGTAAGTGTCTAAGTATATGCCAATGACCTCCAACGTCGGTCGTCTATCGAATGACCGGACCTGAGGCCGATGCGCTGGGCGCCAATCAACTCCCTCAACTTCGCGACAACACAGGAATTCTTGCTCACGATCCAGCACAACGTAACACCGCCAACATGCAGCCAACACTCGGAAGACTGTCGAACTATGGAATGACGAGGGACGGCGTGAGTCGGGACTCTGTGCTAGGAGCGTGCATGGCTAACATCTTCCGTGCCCGTGTAGGTATCAGGTCAGCACCCATGGCGCCAGCCTCAGACAGTCAAGGCCTACAAGAGTCCTTATGGCCCTCAATACAAGACTACCCTCAACTTCTACGGAGTAAATGCTCAGGCATTAAGTCGCGCGTATGTGAACGACCTCAGCGCAGCCAACGATGCGGCCATGGACTTTGCACAACTCCAACGCTAACACAACTCCAGCGGACTCCTTGCAGGCGCCTTTGGAGTTTCCGCGGGTGTTTTTGCCCTCTTCTTTCTCGACGGTGTACCGAGGGTGCAGAAGGTATGATTTCCCGCGACTAATCCCGAAACTTTCGGTCGTCTACTGACAACTTGGTCTAGGACATTATCCAGAAGATCCCATTCGTCGGAAAGTTCTTTATCAATGAGGTACGTCAAGGCTAGAAGGCGTCGTCCGTCGTGGACATGCTTGCGCTTTACTTCGTGTTCAGCTCTCGAGGTTCAGGCATTGGGATGTGGTGTTCCCAGTACAGTTACTGATCTTCTGTTCTTCCGCCAGATACCCCCAGAGGACAATCCTTTCTAGACGAGCCATGGAATCAGACCGAGGGTGCTGGGGCGATTGTAAATAAGAGCGTAGACCGTGTACTTGATAGAACGGACAATGAAGTCTAATGCGCATACCAATGAACAACGATTAAGAGCACGACGGTAGGCCCGTGATACATCGTCTGGAAAGCGCATTGCACGATACACAATTCATGGCACAACGGGAATCAGGACAAAGAGGTCGACTTGAAGAAGCATGGCTCTAAAGATGTGGTATCTATACATTGGACCTGGCTACACTCGATCAACATCTGCGGATGTTTGACTACACCCTCTGGACTCCCGGCACCCGAATATCGATGCGCTGCCACTTTTTCGCATTCCCAACGGGCGACTGCCGCACAGTCTCCAGCACATCTCTCGCGCGAACTCCCCAAGGCCGCACAATCTGCACCATACATACCCGTGTGTCCGAGCCCAGCCAACCGCACGCCATGAATCTTCGCGACCTGGTGTAGTATACAGTCGCCTCCGCAAATCTGCAAGGTGGCTGCGTAAGGTACATGTCCAGCCAGGACTCCTCCGACCCAGGCTCCTCTCGGAATTGCTGTGTCCGCGTACGGATGATGTTGCCTTGTGATGGAAAAAGCGGGTTGAAGTGCACCATACTGGAAGTCGAGGCCTGTGAGCCGGCTAGAGAAGGGGCCTCTGAGGATGCGCTACTTTCGTGGATGGATGCCACTGGAGTTTTGTTGTCACAGACGAAGCGGCAGAGCTCACGGTCGGCCACTTTGTCCGCTGGAACGAATTCGAGGAATATCTGGCGCCGAAGTTGAGGTGAGGACTGGGTTACGTCGCGCCAGTGTCTGGAGACCCTTTGGTCTAGTAGGAGGTCTTGCATTGGAAGATAGTGGAGAATGCTTTCGAGCAGTTCGGCAGGTAGGTCCTGGATTTGGGCCATGGTGTCGCTGTCTAGGGTCGTGTGCTCCTGATGGCGGCTTTGGGTCGAATGCGCAGCGCTTCTGTAAATGTCGGTTTCCGAGCGCAGTGTTCTGCTGATGACAACAACGCTCGCTACCTCGGCGCGCCGTTGCTGACTTGATGATGCACGCTGACCGGATAGATGCGGCTATGGGCAAATCGCAATATACTTGAGGCATATTTCCTACAACTCTAACAGCTTATCTGCGCGCAAATTGCGCACTGTCCTGCCTGTATCTGTACTACCTGCCGCGGTGGTGCCGAGTATCGCCAAGGCTCGCCGAGGAGGCTGCCGCGGCTGCCCAGCAGACTACATAGAGAGAGTGCCACATGGCGATATGGCGTATGGCGGGCAGTGGCTACGACTGCCCACCGCTTGGCTTTGCCTTTGCCATACACAGATAGACTTGGGAAGTAGGAAGCGTCGTTGGTAGGAACTTTGTTCGCGTTCTGCAGGGGGGCGGGGTGTTCTCTGAGCCCCACGGCAACGGCATGACGACGTGGGGTTGTGTTGTGGCAGCTCACAGTCATGACATTTTGTTTCAGGAATACTGTACACAGAGCTTGAGACAGTAACTCCGCTAAATAGCCCACTCTTCGATCATGTTCAAGAAGAAGCCTGCCATCAAGCCGCTGGCGCCTCTGCGATCATCGGACCGCAGAAAACTAGCCGATCAGATCATTAGCGACTTCCAGCTTGACCTCGATGTAGCAACACAAGATGAGCAAATTCCTGCCCAGAAAGCCGAAGCGACAGCGGCACGAACGAGTTTGCGGAACTCATTGCTCCCGGACAACCTCCAGTCGGCGCGATTTACGACCACCCATGGGCCTGAACTGAAGACAGCCAATGGAACAGTCTACGTTGGCAGTCAGGACGGCGAAGAGGCGCGAATACTATGGTTTCAGGTCGACGGAAGGATGTATCCCACAGTATACACACTGTGGAGAAACCCAGATATTGTGCCGCTACTGCACACACCTAGTATTGTGGTGAAGAAGCTACAAGGAGGAGCGGACCTGATGACTCCTGGACTGGCTGGTGGACCACCATTCCCGCCGAATGCGAAGAAGGGAGCTATTGTCGCCGTGGCGAGTACAGACAATCCATCGGTACCTGTTGCTGTCGGAGTGTGTAAGATTGATATTAGTGCGCTGGAGAAAGTACAGGGAGCAAAAGGACATGCAGTGGAGAACATGCACTGGGCTGGAGACGAGCTGTGGAGCTATAGCGCAGGTAGCAGACCAGGGCAGGAGCCTCCAGCAGAAATTGATGGATGGGTCAGGGTACTCGAGGCAAGGGGTCTGACGGAAAAGGTACAAGAGATGTCACTGGAGGCTGGTGAGGAAGAGGGAGGCGTGTCGCTCGAGAACGGGAACGTGGAAGGTCATGCGGCCAATGGGCACGATGAGAAAACAACGGCAGACACGGAGGACACAACACCGCTCACGCAGAACGAGATTGATGACGCATTTCGCAGAGCTTTCCTCTACGGCGTCCACCACCACAAGACGACGAATCCGACGCAGAAGAATCATGGCTTGGAGTTTCCGCTCACACAGTCTTTCACTATGTCGCATTTGGTTCAACCATTCCTCCCAGCTTTCACACCAGACCAGAGTCAGCAGCTGCAGATCAAGAAGACCTCTTGGAAGAATATCAAAAAGTTTGTGAAGAGCTTGGATAAGGAGAAAATCATCAAGACGAAGGACAAGGATGGCAATGAGGCTGTGATTCTGGATATCGATTTCGACGATGCAGCCATTACCGACTTCAAGCCATATCGCTTGCCGAAGAAGGAGACTGTGGGTGGTACCTCGCAAGGAAGAGGTGAGCTGGCCACGGACAAGATGGACATTGGAGATGATTCTGTCGGCCAGAAGCTTCAGGTGATATCATACTTCAGGCCGACGGCTAAGCTGCAACCAGTCTTCGATTCTGGATCGCCGAACAAGACCCTCTTCACGCCACCGGAGGTCCGCGAGCTGGTCACTGATTACATTGAGCAACAACAGCTAGTGCAGGAGAATAACAAGCGACTAGTTAAGCTCGATCCGACACTTGCTAACTCGGTCTTCGACGGTTCCGGGTCACTGGACCAGGAGGTACTGGCCAAGGGCACGGTACCTCGAGACGCCCTAATAGATCGCATCCTCCACAATATGGCCAAGTCCTACGCCATTGCTCGACATGGGACAGACCCAGGAAGCATAAAAGCGAAGAGTGGGGTGCCGCCCAAGATTCATATCACCCTCGAAACTAGGAGCGGAAATAAGACTGTCACCAAGGTATCTGGACTGGAAGCATACTATATCAATCCTCGACCCCTGGCAGATGAGCTTCGTAAGACATGTGCCGGTTCGACAAGTGTTGAGGCGCTTGCCGGTGCCGCGAAGAAGACTGAGAAGCCTGTCATGGAGGTTCTGGTCCAAGGACCGCAGAAGGATGCCATTGTGAAAGCGCTGGAGAAGAGGGGCGTTGATAAGAAGTGGATCGAATTTCTGGATAAGACGAAGGGGAAGAAGCGATGAGCGTACTGTGACCAACTTTAGGCGTGCATCGTTGTTGAATAGCCGCAGCGTCTCGTGAGCATATCGAACCCACGACATTGATATGCTCGAACCAGCCATCTACAACGGCTCGAAAGCACGTCGAAGTGGAGCTTGCATGTGCTGTCGATGCAGAGAAGACAGAAGGACAATCAACCATCACCCACCCGCCCCTTTCTGCGCAGAACGCCCCCGTCTGCTGTCGCAATGCCCCGAGTCGTCACCATCAACATCGGTGCTGCGCGAGTACAGTACACGTTTCCCAGGAGCCAAACCTTATGTCCCGAGACCAGGATGTCAATGCCAGAGACAGTACTTCCCGGCACATTGGTCGGAGAAGCTTATGGCCGTGATACCCAGCTCAAGACACAGTGGGCATCCGCGAATATGCAGGACAGATGTCGTTCGTTCGCCAACACAGTATATAAGACGCTGTGACATGCCTGCTGTGCTCACCTACCGTGATCTACTTGTGCTTGTCAGGATGCGACCACTTGGCATGTGGCGGTTTACATGGTGTTGCGAGCCATTGTAGCATTGTGCTCCACGTTCCAGACTCTGCACCTGCATAGGCGAGAACAGCTACATATCGTGGCTGAGGCTCGTGATGTGGTACAACAGCTCCCCGCTTCCAGCTCTTCCAATGTCATTACGATTAATAGAACCGCTTTCGATTGTTGCTGATGTTTTCGGCACTCTTCTAGCCGCTGTTCGATTAGTAAAAAGTCTAAACGAGCTTGAACCCAGCATAAAAGATGCCGGGACCGATACCACTGCAGCCGTGTCGTGGGAAGAGTTCAGGCGGCACCCCAGAGACTCCAAATGATGACCATCGAGCACATCACGGCGACGCTGACCGGATGTATAACGGCTCGCTCCGAGCTGGACGTGGCTTTGAAGTGGTCGCATGTTGAGAAAGGTCCTAAAGCATGGAACCGTGCAAAGTGGAGCCCCAAGAAAGATCGTGTGAATCTTTTAACGCGGCGTCTCCAGAACCATAAGGCTACGTTCACAATGATGCTCAACACACTACAGTGGTGGGTAGTCGCCCTGTGAGCGCTTGGCCCATACACCTGGGCTCTGTACAGTAATGAAGTGAAGCGCAATATCAGACAGAAAAAAGTCTAAGCAACGGGCTAAGGAACAACGTAAAGGGCTCTCTTCATGGTGGGAGGACCGTTGGCAGCGACCAGTAACTCTCGAGTCTCTGGGGGTCCCAAAGGCAGCCGATAGCCGTGGCATCTTCGGTGTGCCCCTGGATGCGAGTGTTACATACGCCATTTTTGTTATCTCTCGAACCAATGACGAGGGCTCGTCTTACATTTATGGAGACGTACCCATAATACAAGCACAATGTGGTATTTTCCCTTAAAGAAAGAGGTAGGTGCGTCTAGCCCATGGAGGATCTCCATAATTCATCTGATTTGTGATAGGAACGGAAGTTCCGAGTATCTTTCTGAGGGGAGGATCGATCAGGCGCATTGAGGGACTCGAAGTGGCTTTTGATTCACCACCAAAGTATAGTAAAGCATTTGTTTGGACTGGGCATACAATACATGACTGCGCCAGCATCCTTCTATGATACTATCGTGAGCTGCCAAAGCCCATTATACTCGTGAGCCTTTACGAAGCTTTTCGTACGCCGTTCTGTGCCTATCGTAAGGATCCGACTATACCCGATCCCAAGGTCGAGCGATCGGTATGTATCGAAGAATGGCGTGCATCGAAAAGTGGCCCAGATGAGGGACGAGACACCCGTTGCTCGAGGCGCCCTACTCTACCCCCACGTCTTTCTCCTGGGCGATGCCACGAAGTCCTAGGCAACCCTTCCATCAGCATCAAAGCCGCAATCCAAACCTATTAAATACTTGTCGCCAAGCTGCATCTACTCTCGAGACAGGGCCTCCTCTACCTCCTGGACTTCTTAAGAGTCTTCATCAGTCGATGGGAGCTCAAATTGATGACATACACGAAGATGGTCACCGTCTACCAGCCCGCCATTCTAAGTCACCCATACCACCAGATATCCGCCGTCGATCTGAGAGAAGCTCGGGAGATCCTGATATCCTTGCTACTGATGCAGGACGGAGTTCTTGGAGTCAAACAGTGCTTGGAGCCACAGTTCACGGGAGCCAAGACTAAAGGTATGCATGAAACTACGTGCTCGATCGATGGTACTGACTCTATACACAGATGTTGCTTCTCCGCCTTCGCTGAGACGTGCCCATAGTGCACCCGTAAGCCAAAGCAGAAGAACGCAGACCAGCACTCTGGTCAGAAGTAAAGCTGTATCGAGTCGACGGATTACAGGCGACAGCGGCAAGAGTGCGGCTCGTCCAAAATCAGCGTTTCGATGACTTCTTCGCAGCTACGTTTCGTCGACGTGAGATACAGGTCCTGCAGGGCCTTCCTGTCGAGACACTTGGCGTTATATTTGTCGTGAGTGAGTTTTGGTTCGTCATATAAGATGAGGAACAAAGTCTACTCCTTTCTCGGATACTGGAAGCTAGGATGCGATAATTTCTTCGTCGTACTCAGCAGCAAAGGACCGCGAATGTTGTTCATCACCGAGCGCTTCGCCTCACTATCAAAGCCAACACTATTGCACGATCACGCTGGCGTACAGCTGTCTAGCAGAGGGTGAGGTAGATCACAAGAGTTACAGCGGATCGTCTTTCATCCGTCAACGCCATCGGGCCACAAAGGCCGAGAAAAGAGCCTTACACAGCTCTTCCCAGCTAAGCTCGTTACCAGACTTCACCATTTCACCTGCTAGCCCATCGAGCAAGAATTAGGTCGTCCTAGGGAAACGCCGAGCTACCACAAGATAGACTTCAACCGTGCTGTACGTGTGTCTCCAACCTCAGACATCAAACTTGCGAAGAGTACGAGCGGCGTCAGCCTCGAGCTGCTCCTCCACCTTGCGCTTGTTGTGACTATCTGGAACTGGTCATCTGTATCACCATCGAGCCACTCCCGGGCATCCTCCTCGGCGGTACCGTCGAGCTGATTGGTGTAGTTGAGGGCGAAAGCAACCTTCATGATCTTCAGAACACCGTAGCAGAGAGCCGCGACGTCGCCGGAAGCGACATGATGGTCGGAAGATTCCTTGGTGAAGGTGTCGAGAAAGTAAACAATTGCGCCGCGCTCGGTCTCCATGTCGTCGAGCTTGCTGCCACTGGCCAGACTTACGAGCAGCCCGATCTCGTCCAGGAAGGCAATGGTGATGTACTCTTCTGCTTGACGGTGAAAGGGCGCGCAGTGGGATGCGGCGGCCACCAGAAGCTGGCGCGTGTGATGTCGATGTGCACTTTGACACCGATTTGACTCGGAGCACCCTCGTAGGTGGTGGACCGGGTGGCGGCGTCATCCTCATGGTATTGTCGTAGAGTTGAGCAAGCAGATCTTGCTGGTGGTGAGATCTCGTGGTAGTCGACGTGAGGCATCTAAGCACTGGTCATATTCTGTCACCAAGAGCAACTGCATTGAGTGAACTCATTTACGTGGTGGATCGAGGGGGTTTTGAGGACGGCGGGGAAGAAGGGTTTGTGGTCAGAACCAACGAAAAACACCTATGATTAGGTGGTCAAAAGCTCGCCTTGACAGTTCCAAAACTCCCCATTCCGTGGCCTCCGCATGTTGGAACGGTAGATTGCGACTATGGCCTGAGCTTGATCAACCAGAAGACTCTGTTGTGCGAACAGATCTCCCGCTTTATCAACAATGAGACTGAAATGGGCCTTGACTACGCCATTAATGCTCGCAGTCGAGATGACCCAAACATACGATACTGGAACTATCACCCACAGATCTACCTCGACATCATCGGCGCGAAGGATCTCTTGCTGGATATGACGACTCAGAAGACGCTCGAGATCAAGCTCTATGACAAAAGCAAGGCGACTTCGACAAATGCCAGGCGTGCATTCCGCATTGAGGAGATTCTGGTCCATGATCGGCCAAAAGACTATCGAGCACCACGACCTGACGATAAGGCATGGAGTCTATGGAGTTACAGGTGTGCCGGTATTGCAGATCCGCCGTGATACGAGTACGTCTGGAGCTTGAAGTTCGATGAGTATGGTCGTATTGGCTGCTTGAGCCGACAGCTGGTAACGAAGTGGACTGCGATGATGTGGTAAGGGTCCTCGTTGTGGTATATGCTGCCCTAGCCGGCGTGGGTACTGGTTTCGATTGCTGCCGTGGGTGGCATAGTACGGCGCTGGGTCAAGATGAGGAGGGCGGCGGCTGAGAATGGGAAGCTTCCCTTGTGGACGAAGCGGAGCAAGGCCTGAAATTGCGGCTTCCCGACACCATCCCAAAAGCCTGCTCACTGCGAGGCTCCATGTGCCGCGACTTCAGCTTCATCCATGATTCACACGCCACTTCTTTCGCGAGCAGCGAGACTCACAGAAAACTGATATAACCTGTCCAAGGATGTGGTGTCTTCATCGCACTATCAACTCAACGACGTATCACTGCCTTCATAGCACCAGTGACGCCGCTATTGCACAAGCAGCCTCGAAGCATATACCAGAACCCAAACCGACAACATCATGAATCCAGGACCAATGGTTGAGCAACAGCAACTAGCTACAGAGTGTTCATACGGCGGCACCACAGTGTTCGGGATCCAAGAGTTATTGGAGGAACTCCTGAAGCATTTACCGCCAGGAGCAATACTCCGACTCCAGAGGGTTTGCAAGAACTGGTACTACACCATGAAAACTGCGCACTTCAAAAGATTGCTATTCCTGCTCCCAGTTGCCACCACTGAGGTCTGGGACATCGACAGGAGAGCTGCGCATGGACGCACTCATGGCGATCGAGGGCAAGTCGTGCTCGGGAGAAGAGTTGGCATACCCGTGTCGCCGCCTAGCAAGCTCCCCGTGCCGTGCAAAAGATACAGCTCGAGAGCCCTGGGACGATCACGAGAATCAACGGAGACTGTGCGGGTCCCGATCCACTTCAACCCGCTCATCTTCGACCAAAGGCCAGAGGACAAGGCGGACGATATCGATGAGCGAGCCTCGCGTCATGCGTGTGCCGAGGTCTCTCTGTATGATTGGGGTCTTAGGTATGTGCTCAACCAGATCCGAATATATCTCGAGCGTTACTAACATCGTGTGTTGCAGAGACGAAGAGCCTCGTCCATGGCATGACATGTTACTCACGCAGCCAGCATGTCGCGTTGTGCGGGTACAAGTCTTGGGTAATCACCAGGGGCTCAGCGGAGGACACTCAGCACTGACCGATGATTTCCTGTTCTCAGAACCAGAGGGAGTGCGTCTCGGACAAGTCGTGGCAGCCATGAAGAAGCGATTCTCATACATCGAGCGTGGCAAGGTCTCCGTCGACTACATCACGATCTTCGTACCCGCGGCGATCGAGGTCATGGAAGGCGACGAGCAGGAGATCGAGCGGCGCACCAAGTTTCACGAGGAGGACATGCGTATCCGGCAGTCTCTAGTCGCTCCCTGGGCTCCGAGCATTGAGTGAGCGGTCCTGTCCACTCAATCTCCCAGTCTCAAAGTCAGCACAAGGAGGGTGACATAAGCAGCTATGCTGAGACTAGTCAGCACAACGACGACATTGCCGCTAGTCTTGAAGCTACAATTCATTTAGCGATCCGAAAATCTTGAGAAGCGCATGTGCTTCATACCGTTTCCTGCTGGTCCCATCGTCGCCTATCTCCGTGAAGAATTGCCTATTGGACTGCATTCGCCGAAAGGCGCTTACTCCAAGTACACCAGCGCCATAGACGGCAAACAGCGCGCCTATGCTATAGAACTCGCTGGTGAAGATCTTGAGCACGACCAGTGCGAAGCTGAACTGGCTCAGGCTTGTCCGGATATACGCTCCCTCAAAGGTTCGTTGTGCTGCACGGATCTCAACCAGTTCCTGAGGTGTGAGGATGACGGATCTTGCCCGGTGGAGTCGCAGGTGGTAGCGATTCTGGGCGTGACGCGTCTGTTCGCGATTAGGAGGATACATAGGACAATAATAATAAAGTGCTCTTTGGGAAGACTGGGGAAGGGGCAGGTGAGGTGCAGCTCGAGGGTGGCAGGGATATACCCGCTGATCTGGGGGCACCGTACCAAGGATGATCTGATCTGAGAGAGAGGGTTGCGATACACACCTCGAACATGGTCGCTTAGCTTGTTCTCCGCACACCGATCTACCCGCGATGGTGGGCAGCTGGGCAGGTGGGCAGGTGGGCGGCGGTGATGAAGGCGTGGAGGTGCGGGTGCAGTGCTGGCTGTCAAGATTGGCGAGGTGGTGGTGGGTGGGTTCCGACGCGCTAGAGCAGAAAGAGCTACCCAACCACACAACGATTCTTGCCAAACGCCCTGCGCCTGTACCCTCCCCTACACCCGCCGGGATGTGTGGCAGAGCGGAGATGGATGGAAAAAGCCGTGGCGGTGGGCTGCGGGTAGTGGTCATCTCCCACCTGCGCCAGCATCAGGGCGAGCTGCTCTTTCCACACTGTTCTGTTCTGTAGCCACCTCCTCACTCCCTCTCACTCCCTCTCACTCCCTCTCACTCCCTCTCACTCCCTCTCACTCCCTCTCACTCCCTCTCACTCCCTCTCACTCCCTCCCACCCTCCCTCACTCCCTCCCTCCCTTCACCTCTACGCTGCATCGACTCCGCCGGCCTGCTCGCAGGCTACAAGCAGTCTGGCAAGCATTCACATCAGCTCTACCTTCACGTGTCAGATCACCTTTAGCTCCTCCCAAATGTCCGGTTAGGAGCTCTATCAGGCTCGCACCACTATTCTGCCTCAGCAATTTCGCATTCATCCAGCGCACTCCCGGAGTATCTCCATCGGACATGGTACTAATGGCAGACAACATGAGCTCCAATGGCTTCACCGCCGTCAACCCGACACCTTCCTCCTCAGTAGCACCCGCACCCGCACCCGCACCTTCACCTTCTACCGCGGGCACCAAGAGGAAACGCGATCCCAAAGCTGCCCTCAAGTTCTACGCGGTTCGTGTCGGCAAGGCACCAGGCATCTACCATTCCTGGGCTGAATGTCTCGACCAAGTCCGTGGCTTCCCGAAGGCCATGTTCAAGTCCTTCACCTCCCTTACCGACGCCGAGAACTTCCTCAACAATATGGGTAGTAGCTCCGAAGCGAAGGTGACCAAGTACTATGGCGTGCAGCGAGGCCGTAACCCAGGCGTCTACACAAGCTGGCAAGACGTGCTAAATCAGATCAGAGGCTGGAAGGGACCTAAGCACAGGGGCTTCAAGACGAGGACAGAGGCGGAGCAATATGTCGCAGAGGGTCGGAGACCAGCATGTGATGCGGATGTGGCTGTGGGTAGCATCGAGCCTGCAGAGCCACCTGCTAAGAAGGCCAAGAGCAAGTCGAAGACGGGCGGTCTCGAGGATGAGAGTAGCCCTCCACTGTTCTTCGAGCAGGGAGAGTACGAGCCAGGCGAAGCACCTTTGGGTGAAGATGCAGAAGACGGCTTCGACGCTTCGATCACCCTTGACCACACCACCGGCGGAGCACGCTACAAGACACGAGAAGAGCGGGAGCGAGTCACATACCAGGTCACTCGTCCGGTCAAAGATGCGCCCATACGAATCTACACCGATGGAAGCTCACTCGGCAACGGCAAGCTGAGCGCATGGGGTGGTGTGGGTGTCTACTTCGGCCCAGGTGATAGACGGAACATAAGCGAACCACTCTCAGGCACCAAGCAAACCAACAACCGCGCCGAGCTCACAGCCATCGTCCGAGCTCTCGAAGTCGCACCCAAGGACAGGAGAATTGTCATTGTCAGTGACAGCAAATACGCCATCGACTGCGTGACGGACTGGTTCGTCAATTGGCAGCGCAACGACTGGGTCAACTCGGCACGCAAGCCGGTAGAGAACAAAGACCTCGTGCAGAAGATCCTCGACATGCTGGAGGAGCGGTTCCGACTGAACGAGCATCGCATGGAGGACGGGAGTCCTGTCGATCCGGCGGACAAGCGAGCTCACTGGGACCGTGGTCCGGGAGGTGTGAGGTTCGAGTGGGTCAAGGGTCACGAAAAGGACGCGGGCAATACTGCCGCGGACCAGCTGGCCGTCGATGGTGCTCGCAGCGCTCAAGAATTGGGCCAGGACACGAGCTTCCACGACTAGAGCTCATTGGTAGCCACGGTAGGTTAGCACGCTCGATTTTGAGGAGCAAACGTCAGAAGGTCACCGAGACGCAACCTCAGTGCCTTAAGGGGCTGACAGCTTGCGCCAAAACCCTGATGGCTGCAAAACCATACTACGCGCTTGACCCTTTGTCAGCGAAGATTGAGCCACGACGCCATGACAAGTACCGCAGTACTGTTCGAACGTCGTTAGAATAATGCACAATCCACTTGCGGTTCAACGAAAGTGAGCCTAACAATTCATGGGTCATGGAATGATACAGTACATCACCTTCCTCGCTCAGCTACAGCACTACTTGCTCCCCAGTACCTGATCCGCAGCATTCTGCACGGCATTATGGAACTCTGAACCGCTGGACTGCTTCGTTGCTTCAGATTGTCCGCTGATTGAATCCGCACCGGATGCTGCTCCGGCGTTGAAAGCCCCGTTGGAACTCGCTGATGTTGACGAGGACGACTGGTTGGACGCGCCGAACTGTGGAAGATCGATGTTAGTGATCAATTCGACGTCGGTTAGTGTTGGACTAATGTACACGAGCGGCGTCAGTCTTCGCGTCTTCGTAGATTCCGTCTGTGAGGTCTTGGTTCTTCAAGGCTCTGCGAGTATTCTGTCAGTCTCGGCGATGCCATTTGATTTAGTCGTGTGGGACTTACGCAGAAGCGCCTCGATCCATGGCACTTTCCTCTGCCATTGTCACAATTTCTCGGCTTGATATAGGTCAAGGACCAGAATGCGCAAAGCTACAAAGGACAACGAGCACAATGTATAAGTTATCACCTGTATCGTCACATTCACGTCTTGGAGGCGCGAGGATGTCACAAAGTGGGTCCCATCCCCGTGTGAGCTCCACGTTTGAATAGCACGATCCACGTCATGTTCCGCACACGAGCCGGGTGTCAGCACATCTTCCCAGCTGCCTCCGCGAGATGTGATTGTGAGGGGTAGGCGTGTAAGCCGTCTCAAATGTCGAAAGGAGCCTGCACCTATTGGAATGCATGACGTGATGGAAGGCAGGGGCCGGTATGACCCTCGAGAAGCCGGGTGACACGACGGAAGTCGTTGTGATGTGGCCACGGCAGTGGTACCGAGCCGGTATGCTAAGTATGCTATATGATACATTCGTTAGATTGTTCGTGATATCCCGTGAGGGCGTTGATCGTCTTGGTGCAATGTATCCATTGTCCTGCAGCCATTATGGTCCATACTTTAGAACATGTTCCCTTCGTCGTAGAACGAGCTATCACCTTTGCTGGGTCCTCGAGATGTAGAAGGTCGATGTGCTGGCGGCGAAAGCGGTGGGTTCCTCCTCGCCGGTTCCAGATGATTTGATCTCGCCTGTGAGTCTGGCCTCATCCCTGAATGCGGTCTCATCTGTTTTGCAGTCTTCAACCAGTCTTCTGAGCCCATTCTGCGACGATCATTCCGGTTAAGGTCTTTCCGTATGCTATCACGCTTGGGCGGCGGTTGAGTCATCTGGTTGACGATGTGAGGGACAGGCCGCGAGATTGGCTGGTCCCGGACACTAGGTTGACGTGCAACGTCGGGTCTCTTACCACTCATCGTACGACTCTTCTCTCGGCGTAGTCGCTTGCTCTTCGACCTGAGCAGTTGAGTGGTGCTGCCTTTCGTGCTTGTGCTTGGAACTGCACTGCCTGGAGTGCCGGTCTCGGCCATTGGGCTAGTCATCGCGCTTCGTCCAGAGACATCTCCTGGAGATATGCCCATCTTACTCATCACTCGGGCGTTGTTGAACACTGGCGTGAGGCTGAAGTAGCTTCTGATACTTCCCCTTTCGAGGTCCTCCATTTCGTGGTGGGTGCGTTGCCGGACTGGCTCCCAGTCTCCAAACAGAGCATCCGAGCCTCGACTCTTGTGCATTGTGTCTAAAGCATTTCTGGCTCTGCTCCCGAAACTCATGCTTCTCGCAGTAGTGTTGTTGGTTTTATCCATCAACGACCGGAATAAGGGACGCAATGTTGCTGCTGCCGCTGCCGATATGCCGAGGCCGCACTCAATGATAGACAGTATGCAAATGTCTAGAGCAGTATTGAAGAAGTTCGGCCCCGCTTGCAGGCCGTGAATGTAGGGTATTCTGACGATCGAGACAATACTGCCACCACAGGCCAAGCAGAGGATGAGGCCAGCGCTAAGCTTCGTAGCTAGAGGCATGGATGCCTTCACAAGGGTGAAGATGGGGAGAATGGCGAAGACCCAGTCGGTAATGGCATTGATCGCCGAACCCGTCACTTGTATTTTGTAAGTCGTGTCATGAGGCATGCACACCCCCTTGATCTCGTTCTCGAGGTACTGTGATGGATCCCCGCAATTCAAGATGGCCACGAAAAAGAGGACAGTACCATAAAGGGTATTGATGTAGATTGTCGCATGGACGGCATAGCGCTGCCAGGCTCTGATGACAAGGCGCAGGTAGAAGATGCCCATAGAGATCTTAAAGAAGACCATAGTTCCGACGTATAGTGCGAAACTCGAAACCACCATCTGTGTATCCGTTAGTCTCGCAATAAAGCAACGGGCGAGAGGTCATTGTACGTCGACAAGACTAGCAAGAGCCGGAAGATCCAGTTCGTTGGGCTTGTGACCACCACCCACAGTCTCAATCAGGACGACGACTGTACAGTATCCCGTAAAGCTGATCTGAGTATCAAATTAGCTTCTGTCAAGAGTAGAGCACGAAATGCTGACCGCTGCCACGAGAAGAAGAGCATCATCCCAGCCGAAACTTCGAACCATTGCGACTCGAACCCATAGACGCAGGCTCATCGTGATCCAAGCACTAAGGACGAAGATTGCAACAGTAGCAAAAACGCCATTGCGGGCGGTGGTGCTCTCAGGAGCATTGAAGTAAGCCATGCTGCTCGCATGCTAGTCGAATTGCGCGCCAGTTGATCATCGAAATGAATAGAGAAAGCGAGACATAGTTTTGGTGTTTGTTAAGGTCCAGAACGAGAAGAATTTGGAGCTCTTTAGGACTATGGCAAATGGTTCGATGCTATTACTGCCCCGTGGGAAAGTATGCGCCTGCAGAGTCAAAGTATCGTAGCTTCCGTTCCGACGCATAGGAAAGCCATGTCTGCATGCACCACGAAGTCTATACCCGTCAAGGGAACTTCGGCTGAGGTCCACCGAATATCCAATGCTGAACTTGGTCTTAACATCAGGTTGCATACCTCATTCGCAGCAAGCAACCCATGCAATCCATGGTCAACGGCCATTAATTGGGTAACCAGAACTCTATGCTGACAGCGAAGCGGAAGACGAGAACCGGTTGGCGAGTCAGGTGTGGTTGTCTCTAACATCCGCATGCGTAAGGTACACACCCGCAGGCGTTTGATCCAAACATAGCCAGCCGCACAGCCTGCCGATCCAGATTCATCTGCCGAGATCGGCGTCGCATCTTTGATCAAGCCCATGGATCGTGCATACCAGTAGTGTTACGTCCGAGACCAAGGCTGATAGCAGAAGTGGCAACACGGCCGCTTGTGACAATCCAGAACATCTCATTGTCAGCAGAATTATTTGCCCATTGTATGTCCATCGTATGTTGAGGAGAGTTGAGCCTTCGCATTGGAAGCCGTCAGTTCTCGGATACCAAGGCAGTTCCTGCAGTGGTCCAATTCCAGGTCGTGCAGTGCATCTTGTGGTGCACATATAGCCATGCCACCGGTCCCGAATGATATAAAGAGTCTCTTATAGACTCAAGGCGATCGTCATGTCGGGCCTCCTATTACGCCACACGCTCTGCTGCGAGACCTGAAAGTTCGTGGCGGTATATGGGGCGAAGTGGCTCGTTGCACGCCTATAAAGCAATCAATAGCATGACTTACTCCCCGATAATACCTCGACTACGAAGGCTGTGGCGTCGAAACATGCCACACGAGTCGCAGGCTCGGAGGTTACGATGGGATAAGGTTGAAGTTGAAGTGAACATAGCGTGCGAGAGAAAGACAGGAACATCCCTGCTCATCACGAGTACGACACGCTATCGGGACCCAAGGGCCGAACACGCGCGCCTTGCCCTTCACAGACCTTAATGCACGCTTTTATTGACTTCAGCGACCAGGTTGTTATCACCTCGACGTTGGATGCGACAACACGATGAATCATGCCGATGTCAACACGGCGCCAAGCACAGCGTGCAGAACGCGACAACGCGACAGTCGTTGAAGTCGCAGACCTTGACCACAGCAGTGAAGAGCTTCCTTCTGGCGTGATCAACGAGGCCGCCGAGTCCGAAGAGATCGAAGTCGAAGGGGATGAAGAGGAGGTGCAAGGTGAGTAGCCATCATTCCTGCAAGATCCCCACATCCAGTTTCTGACAATCCTGCTGCAGAAGTCGAAGTAAACGATACTCCCTTCCCGCCACCAGGTCTGAAAGAAATATCATCCCTCGCCTCATGGACAGTCAGCACCGCGAAGCCTGGCAATGGCGTAGCGGCACTAAGGTCGCCAGACACGAATCATTTCTGGCAGTCTGATGGCCCGCAGCCACATCTTCTCAGCATCCACTTCTTCAAACTGGTCTCAATCGTGCATATCAGAATCTACCTGGACTTTGCCGCGGACGAATCATATACGCCCACCAAGATTCAATTCTTAGGCATGTACACATGCTTCCCGTGATTGATGGCGGCATGACTAACACCTCCATCCCCAACAGCCGGCATGGGAATCCACGACATCCAAGAGTTCGCCGAAATGTCCTTCGAACAACCAACCGGCTGGATCGACGTCGACTTCTCCAATGTAGGCCCCATCGAAGATGCCGACTCCTCCGACGAGAACGGGAATCCTCTAAAAGGAATCGACTGGTCCAGACGCCCCATCCTCCGCGCCTTCCTGGTCCAAATGCGAATTCTCGAGAACCACCAGAACGGCAAAGACACCCATCTCCGCGCCGTGCAACTCTTCGCGCGAGATGAAACGCAGCAGACACGGCCAGCGGCACCGCTCCCGGGGCTCACGACTGACACGGCACGGCAGACGACGTCCGGGAAGCGCTTGCCGATCTTGCAGCCGAAACATAAGGTGCAGAGGGAGGCGAATAACATTAAACTTGCTTCGTGGATGATGGATCCTGATATGAGGTGATTCACGATCGTCTCATTCGCAATGAATGGCGGACATTGCTGTGATGGGACTCGCTAGCATATTACGTATCGTTACCATACCCTATGTATGGATGTAACACGCAAAGCGCGCGGCACAATCCTGTAATGGATGTACCAGCCTACTGATCCACGCTCCTGGGTATCTAGAACTCGCTGAAGAATAAGCAACTAGCCAACGAAATGCTCATAATGAAGTAGCCAAGCATTGCACGAAGCTGAGCTCCCTAGGCAGCATCATCGTCCACGTACTTCAAGTCAACCACCCAGGACCCACCAAATGCCACAGCTTCATCGCTCTTAAGCGCGATGTTGATGCCAATATCAGCGAGACTAATATCCCACCTCTCACCACCCTCACACGCCTTCAAAAGACCTTGCATCGGGGCACCCAAAGCCAGAACCTTGTCAGGCCGGATGGCAAGTGGTTCACCCTCCACGATAGTCGAGTGGCCGTCGATGCCAGACACGCCCGTGGGACATGCGAGTGACAGCACAGGCGCGCGGCTCCTGTTAGCCCAGTCGATCATTTCTCTAGTCTCCTTCTGCGCGCTCGAGCTGTGCGCAGCATTGGTGGTGAGCAGCGAATCGTAGGGCGATCCGGCGAGCAATGCGTCGATGATGACAGCCGGCGGCCCTGAAAGATTCTTGATGTGAGCAGACGCCTTACGCCATAGCCCACGCTTGATTTTGGCACCACCTCTGGCCATTCTGCGAAGCATCGCGATCTGGGCCTTAGCTTGCGGGTCCTGTGTGTCTGCGTTCTCATACAGACTCTCTGCGGCGATGATCTTGACGTTCCTGCCTAGGAGTTGTCGTGCGGCCGCCATGGCAATCGCGCCGAGTTCGTGATTGCCTGCGAGAACTACCACTGTCGTGGGCTCCATTTGGTTGGTGAGGGTCGTGCTGGCAGTCATGCTTCCTCGCAGAGTATTGGTCCGCGATGGCCGCCGGACACCTCCATGCAATTCCGACAGCTGCAGAGCTGACTCTGCCACTGAGCGAGCAGCGTTTTCGGTGATCGCATCATACGAAAGACCATACGTTGACACGGTAGCAGTTTCGAGGGCTTCAAGAGCTTTGGGCAGGAGGGTCGGACATGCCGCACCTGAAGGCTGTATTGCGAAAAATGGCGCATCCTGAAGCCCAGGTACGGCCGATCTTGTTTTGGATACTGCTGACAACGGCGTATTTGCACGCTCGTCTGGTCGTGGTGATGAAGCTGCCAAGGACGTAGCTTTGGCTCTGTTTGTGAGAGACGTGGCTGATCGATTGGAGTTCCTACAAGACGTCAGACGTACTCGCGACATGTGGGGATAGTCGTAGAAGGACGTGCAAGCGGTGAATTGCCATATTGCACGAAGAGAAACATACCTGTCCAAAGACATAGAAGCCGTCAATGGATGCGGCTTCACGTGCGTAACCTCGACCTGGCCGCTGTTCTGACGAGTGGGCTTCGTCTTAAAGACGTTCCGCGAGACCGAATGCTTCGAGGACGATCGTTCGTTGGCCAGCTGAAATTCTGTGTCTGCATCGCTGGAGCTTTCCAGCTCGTTACTATTGTTTACCGATTGCACCTTGGGAGACAGAACATTCTCAGTTGCATGTAGATTCTTGCCGCCGTAAGTTCCTGGTCGATGTACCCTGTTATGGCTGACGAGACCATCCTCGTCGGCAGTCGTATCACCTTGTCTGATCTCGTCAAAGATCTGCTTCTTGTCGAACTTTCTAAGCTCGCCTTCGAAGTCGAAATCGCCCATGTCCTCGATGCCGGTCGTGTCTCCTAGACCATCCATCTCTTCCTTCTGTCGCCGTCTGCTCTTCTTGGGTACAGCCGGATCCGAAGGACTTGCAGTAGCCTGAGTCTGCTGCAGGAGTGGTGTACTACGCCATCCTTTGCCTCGCTTCACAGCTCCGCTCATGTCATTTCCATTCCTCGAAACCTCGGAATTCATGACGGGCGGAGGATCGGCGGCCTCGCCAGGGGTTGCAGCCTGCTTCTTCGACTTCTGCCCACGCCTGATCTTCTTTTTGCCGTTGAGCTCAGGCTGTGATGCGTCTTGTGGTGTGCCTACGGGTAACATGTTCTCTACTGGCTTGCTGGCGATGGATACTGCAGGTGGTTGAGGAGAAGCTCGAGTCGAGGACTGCTTTCTGCCTGCAGCTGCTAGCTTTTGTGCAACATTTGCTTTGCTGATGTCCCCAATGAAAGGTGAGCCTGGACTGGGAAGGTTCTGGGCAGCTCTTGCGAGCATGGACTTGACGGGAGTGTGCAGGTCATCCGACCTCGACCCGGCTCTTGTCTGGACTGGCGACGCATTGCCGTAGCTGAGGATCGCAGGGTCGACGAATGCTGCGGACGGTCGGGTTGGTGTAGGTAGTCTCGCCGGAAGCTCCGTAGGCGGCGGTGCTTGTCGCCCAACCCCGTTGACCTCGGCCATCACTCGCTGGATGGGCGTCGGCGCCGAGTGTTGGATGTACGGTTGTCGCTGTGGTGGTGGTGGTTGCATGGCTGGAGACGCGAACTCTGGTTGGGGAAATGAAGGGGTTGGGTGGTTCGGTGGGTACGGAAGTGAGGGTGATTGAAATGGTAGGTGTGCTGGCGGAGGATTCGGTGCTGAAGAAGACTTAGTATGCTCTCTTGTGAGGATCCATCCTCAGTCCATTCACTTGCTTGGAGAAGAGACTCACCGGGAACTGCTTCGGGCTGGACGACTTGAAGGTCGCTGATGGCCGAGGCTTGAACATTCCAATGCTCCAAGCTCGTGCCCGAGGCAGGAAAGACGACATGATGCAGCGTCAAGTGGCTGTTGGGGACAATCTCATGCACCACTCCGTACACGATGTTGTTCGAGGGCTGCTGAAGCTTGACGCAGACCGTCAGCCCCACGGGAAACGCCATGTTGGCGGCGTCGCTCTCGGAGAAAATAGCGATGGACTTTGCTACCATATGCTGTCTGTCTGTTTAGTGGATAGAGGCAATGTATGTCTGTCAGTCGATGTCTCAACGCCCCGAAGCCAAATTTATCTCGAAGCTTTGCTCTCCGCCTACCAAGCATGTCCTTGCCGCGAGCTGTACGACCTCCACCTTATTCTCCGAATACGAGACAACATCCGGCAATATATGCTCGCCGCAAAGTGTCCCTCGAGTCGACTTTCGGTATGAATCATCACGATAGCTGGGAATCTGCATTCTCTGTACATATTATCATGGACATTACCATTTCGTTCACGCATTGCTACCCAAAATCAAGCTAATATGGCACCCACAAACAAAGTCACCGACCTCTTCCGCGTCGACGGCCTCGTGGCTGTCATTACTGGCGGCGGCAGCGGTCTTGGTCTCTACGCTGCGCGAGCTCTCGATGCCAACGGAGCCAAGGCCGTCTACATCGTAGGACGACGGGAGGAAACTCTCCAAGAAGCCGCCAAGACCGGGGTAAATGGCACCATCAAATACATCGTCGGCGACGTGACAGACAAAGCCTCTCTGGAAAAAGTGGCCGACCAGATCAACCAAGAACAGGGCTTCATCAATCTCCTCTTCGCCAACTCCGGTGTCTCTGGTCCGAATCATGGCAGTATTGCCTTCCCAGAGGATGGCAGCAAGCCAAGCATCAAGCAGTTCTCCAAAGCCCTGCTGGAGTTTGATGCCGAGCAGTACACTCAAGTCCAGCACGTCAACAACACCGGAGTCTTCTTAACGGCCATGACGTTCCTCGAACTCCTGGATGCTGGGAACAAGAAGCGTAACGTACCTCAAGACTCCCAAATTCTGGTCACGTCCTCCATAGCAGGCTTCTCTCGGCAGTTGGCACACAGCTTTGCATATTCAAGCTCGAAGGCTGCCGTGACACACCTTGTGAAGATGCTGGCTACTTGTTTTGCTCAGCTGGGTTTCAAGATCAGAGCCAACGTCATCGCCCCAGGTCTTTATCCCTCGGAGATGACAGAGGGCAGTGTGAGCAAGCTTGACAAGTTTGGCGGCATCGAAGGCCATCAAGCGTTCGAAGACGCGCACATTATGCCCAAGAAACAATCACCAGCAGAAAGGACCGGTAGCGAGGAGGACTTTGCTGCTACTGTGCTCTTCTACGCCAGCAGGGCGGGTGCTTACTTGAATGGAGAAGTCGGGATTACGGTATGTAGCATCGACGCCTGACATGAATCGACACTAATATGCACATAGGACGGAGGTCGACTAGCACAGATGCCGGCAACATATTAGTGTTGTACGTGCACTGGCTTGTCCGCGAGCATCCGTGCATAGGAACGCCTTGCGCGGACCTGTCGAGTTCGACTCTACTGTGCGCACCATCAAGCCTCAGCAACACCATAGTCACTGGAAAACTTTCAAAGTGGTAATGAGGTCGCTGCTTGAGTTGAAGCGCACGTTACGTGTTTACTGCCCGTCTCACAAAGCCTTCTTAGTAAAACTTTTCATATGTCATCTCGAGTCCGTCATTATCAGATTTTGACAAAGACACATGTGCCTTCCTCGCTGCTCGCGACTCGCGACTCGGCTTAAGTATACGTGGCCGCGGCCGCGGTAACAACAGGCGCGATGCATTCACTCGGCAGCAGGCATTTTTCGAAAGGCTACTTCTAGCGGCAGCTTCTACCAGCACTGGCTGTTATAATCAACAACAACGCTAGCTCAGCTGCGATACCACCACCTCAAGCATCTGCCGGATCTGCCCCGACACTACTACCACGAGCAATCCTTCCAGGTTATCAAAGGCCAGCAAACAGCCTGGAGGCTTATATTAGGGCGACAGATCCGCACCAAAGAAGAAAAAATGCAATCGCACATTGTTTTAACTTTAATACAGTCTATACCTTCGCGCCGAGCTTGCTAGCAACTGTGCTTCTCCAGTGGTAACTAGGCTGCGTATAGACGCCTCGGACACCACGAACAGAGAGCAGGCATTTGGTAGCTATGGCGCTATCTCTTACACCTCTCCTGGCACTTCCCGCATTCCTGTTCAAGAAGATCTTGAGATTTCTGAAAACACTGGCCAACTGCATCTGGAAACGTCGAGAGTGGCTGAATTACGAGGAAGTTCACCTCATGTGGATCTGTGCCTGGTCCGTGATCAACACTATCGTCTTTGCAGCGCCACGCAACATGAGCTTCATAGACGCCCTCGTGTTTGGTGTCAGCACGGCCACGGTGACGAGCTTGAACCCGGCCAATATGTCGACCCTCAAGCTAGGACAACAGCTCTGGACTTGCATTGCCATCCGTGCTACTTCCACCATTGGCATTGCGCTACTCACCCACTTGAAGCGGTGGCGCGACTTGCGCAAGTACCCAAAAGAGTACGAGGAGTGCAAGAAGAATCTACAGAGCGAGAGCAGAAGTGGCAGCGCTACCCCGGGTGATATTCCTGAGGTCCCGGCAGGCGATTCGGCTTCGCAGGCTCCTTCAGCTCATGGCCTTCAGAACGATGTCGTTGGAGAGTCATCAAGCGCCATTCCTCTTACGCCTGTCGCGGCATCCCAACCAGGCTCTCAACAGCAGCACACTCCACCATCTCTACCAACCAACCTCCCAACTTTTCGCGAATCAAGATACCTCAAGAAGCGCATCGAGGCGAAAGAGTTCGGCGAGGAAGGTCAAGTCGCCAGACACGGCCAATTAGAAGGTCTCAACGCGCTCGGGCGCCTTTACGTCCTGCTGCTGGAGTACCGCTCGCAAATTTGGATGCTTATCGCAACCACAGCTTACGTTGTGATGGTCGAGCTGGTTGGAATCATCGTCTACATCTGCCTCGTCCGCCATTTCAAACCTTCTGAAGCGCTGGACAACGGTACGAATACAACCTGGGTAGCAGCATACCACTCTGCGTCCGCCACTTTCAACTTCGGGCTGGTTCTAGTCGATGCCGGAATGGTTACTTTCAGACGTAGCATCCCCTGGCTAATCATCTCTACCTTCCAACGGCTGGCTGGGAACATGATGTTAGGCCCCTTCTTGCGCTGGATGACTCGATTGTGTTAGTACTGCACTCGAGCACTCCAGCCTTCGGTCTGGATCCGCAACCTCTTGCTCAAACTTGGCGTTTCCGAGACGCGCCTTCAACGCTGGCACGAAAATGTCATCGAAGCAGAAGAAACTCTACACTTCGTGCTCGGATGGCCGCGACGTGTCTCGACCATTCTCTTCCCTGCTCAGGAGACTTGGTACCTCACCGGCATAGTCGGGATCATGATCTCTATCGATACCCTCTGCATCATGCTCTACCGCGACGGCAACCAGGATTTCGCCGCATTACCATTCGCCCCCCAAGTCATAGCGAGCATCAACCAAGCCGTCTCGGTGCGGAATGCAGGATTCGCGGTTTTACCTCTCGATATGTTCGTCTATCGCCCGGCCTTCTTCATCCTCCAGCTCGCCATGATGTTCATCCAGCAGTATCCCGTCATCGTCATCATGCGCAACACGAACCTCTACCTGGAGCGCTCGGTAGGGATTTCCAAGGAGGACATCACCTACACGGACTTGATGATGCGGAAGGATGCCCATCCCAGCGTTACGCGGCGGCTGGCGAGGCGTCTCGGGCGCGAGGAAGGATACGTCTTTCTGCGGGAGCAGCTGAGGCACTCGGTTACGCATGACATTTGGCTGCTCTTCTGCGCTACGCTCCTGCCCTGCATTCTGGAGACGTACCTACGCAAGGATGAGCTTCGCCCCGTCGCCATGATTGAATGCTTGAAGATTGCCACCGAGGTCATCTCGGGGTATGGCAATGTTGGTCTGTCTTGGGGTCTGGTAGGAACTGCTGCGAGGTAAGTCATTTGCGCATCGTTACAGCCGGCCGTGTACTAGCAGCTCGCAGTCTATGCTGTGGCTGGTATCCCTTGAGTAAAGTGATCCTGTGCTGTGTCATGATTAAGGGCAAGCAGAGAGGATTGCCAGTCGCGCTCGATCATGCGCAGCCCAGTGCTGTGGGAGACGCTATATCATCGGCTGAGGGCCGGCTCGAAGAGGCTGAAGCAGTGGAGAGGGAGAGACGGCAGTCGCACGCTGATGCGATCAATGCAGAGGCAGAAGGAGAGAATGCTTGATAGCGCATCTTACACAGTACGACCTCGGAGCTCCACATAGTGCAATGACCCGAAGATGACTTGGCGATGGCCGATTGATATGCTTGAAGAAAGTTTCGTCGCTTTTCGTCATCAGCTACATATACTCAGAAGCTGTGTCCCCTGTCGTAGCAATCCGTAGCTGCATCCCGTGAGCATACCAGCACCCTCTCGCACTGTCTCCGTCTATGCACCCAGTCGTGCCGCGTGAACGCTTGAACGCATGTGTAAGCTCGAAACCCACTTCAACGCCTCTGTTGTCTCGCGGACCGGATCCGTTCACGATACGCGTCCCATCCCTGCTTCCGATACTCCAGAGCCGCAGCTTTAGGATCTGCAGCTGCAACAATGCCGCGTCCCACAATGATAACATCAGAACCTGCTTCGCCGATCACCTTCTGTGGCGTGTTATACTGTTGCCCCAGACCATCACCGCCGGCCTGAAGCTGCACGCCTGGCGTCATGGTGATGAAGTTGTCCTCTGGCTTCTCGTTCATGCACTTTTGCGCGATGAAGCCCATGACGAAGTCCTGGTTTTCGCGCGCGTGCTTCAAGCATGCTGCTGTGTACTCTGGTGTGAAGAAGTTGTTGGCGGATGACATTTGGGCGAGGATGAGGAGAGATCGGTAATATGGTGGTGGGCCTAGAGCTTTCAGAGCTTCTGGATCGTCGTGATCACCGTCGTCTGAGGCCCCTCTCGAGATCGATGGCCGTGACCCTAATGCTTGACTGAGTGCCTCGCTCTTCATACTGATGGTTGTGCTGATAGATACCACCGACTGCTTCCTGATGTTGTTATCGTAACCGCCACTTTCTTCGTCTTCGCTCTCCTCTTCACTGCTCTCTTCCTCATCGTCATTTTGTGTGCCATGTGCTGCTGATGGTGCCGGAGAGGCCGATATTTCTGTAGAGACCGAGGTGTTGTATGCCGCGAACGCTTTCTGCGCCGCCTGTGATAGTGCTGTGATTACTGCCGGGCCCGGGAAGATGTGGCAGTTGACAATAGGTGCCCTAAAGAAGACGATGCTGTCAGCCAATGCACGACGCGCTGCTTCGACGTTTTGGGCACCGCAAAGCCACGAGTCCATTGTCGCCGCTCGCAAGCTATGGCGTGTTCTTCATATGACTGCTGCGCTTCTGCACGATTCACTTACCATCTCACGATCTGCAATGGCCCGCCGACATACTGCTGCTGCACAGTATTGCCGATATCTCCAAACTTCCTATCCTCGAAGACCACAAAGAACTTACGCCTTGCCACCTCATTCAATCCCCTGATCGTTCTTTCCCCGAAATCGGTGACAATGTCGGCATGCGTTTTCAGGACGCATATATGGTCTCCCACCTCCTCTGCAATCTTGAGGAGCTCACTGGTAGTTGTAACGTCTGCAGAGACGCATAGATTGGTCCGTTTGGTATGGATTAGCTGTAGAAGGTAGTGAGCTACAGGTGTGAGGTTTCCCTGCTCAGATCGCTCGCCGTAGGATTGAGAGAGGGTGATATGGCGGGCCATGTTGATCTTGTTCGCGGGGTCCAGTTGCTGATGGCTCAGACTGTGCGCTTCTGCTTGAGAGAGAGAGAGGGAGAGAGAGAGAGGGAGGGAGAGGGAGGGAGGGGGTCTGTACAGCACGACGCGCTACAAACGAATGTGACGCAGTCGGGATAGGTCCGCGCGTATGATTTGAAAACGGGAGCTGCAGAACAGAGCGAGAGCAGAGAGCTGCACAAGCTTTAAGAGTCTATCATACCGCGTCAATTCGCTAGGCGCAGCAGCAATAATTCCAACATCCATCTAGCACCAAGAAATTTACCCGCAAACTACGTTAGGGACTCCACAAACTATCGAACCTCTCTAATTACAGTAGACGACGCCTCCGACTAACCTCCCCAAATCGACGCACCAGGACATGTATGTAACAATCACAATCTTGTGGGACGCGACAGCAATGCAATTCTGATATGAAATCTCGCCGCTGTCCCAGAACCGCCCGCCCGCAAGAATTCAGCATGGATCTTCCTCCCACGTCCATGGGATCAGCGTCGGGCCGCGACATCTATTGTGCGCCAATACAGCTGATTCGATGCATGTCTCGCTTACCCTGGTCTGGACGGCGTTTCCGACTCGCCAGTAGCGTGCCGAGACAATGGCGCGATGTTGTGCAGCGATACTTGTACATGCCCTCCTGTTTTCGTCTAAGGGCAGCTCACGTTCTGACTAAGCAATCAATTGCCATCAAATATCCCACGAGATCCTCCCTCCCTCCCTTCGGGGGTTTGCTTCGGCTACAGGAAATATAGATGCTATCAGCCCTCGCCGGCGGGCAAGCGCATTTTGGTGTGCTAGAGGGCTAATCACATTTTGAACGATGACTAAGATCGGAGCTGCCCCGAGGCGAAATCCTGAGCTGCCCATAGACTTTACGGAGACTTCAGGCAAGGAGGCGCAGGAATACTGTACAATTGTATTGTTCGTTCGACGAATGGAAGAGTTGTACATCTCCTCCATTCACTTCGCAGTACTTGCCTCTCCTTGCTTAGAGGCCAGCACTTTGACTTCAAAGGGTCCAGTCAACTCCCTGTGCAAATCAATTTTAAGCCGACGGTATACGAATGCAGCCACGAAGCTTTCAAGATCTTCATGCACACCAGAGATCTGTACAACGTTCCAGCGCAGCGGACAGGTGCCGCGGAAATCGACCCGAAAGCGAGGGCACCAAAGGCATTACAATTACAGTCTTACAAGAAGACATATTCCTAAGGCATGTGACATGTCGTCAACGCCACAAACGCCTTCATAAATTTTTGCGATAGAAAAGGCCATAATGCATCACCTCGTTGACCTGTAGTAGATCCTTCACGTCGTGGAACCGCCTGCCTTGGCGACGGATTTTCGAGTCTGTGCCACCTCTGCTGCAGAGAGCGGAGCCGCTCCGTACCTGTTTCGGGAGTTAGTCGAAGCGATGGGATGAATGATTAGGTGGGTGGAACGAACCATGCAATGACTGCCATTCCGAGGAACGCTGCGATGCAGCTGAAGACGAGCGCGACGATGCCCTTGGTCGTAAAGCCTGAAGGCAGTGGCGCTATGCTCAATGCCTGTCCTTCAAGGTTCAGAGGATCGGCGGTGTTTCCGGCAGCATTGCCGGCGGTTGGGGTGGCCGCGGCTGCGCAGACATCGTAGTGCTGTTGGGGCACGGTGATGTTCTTCTGGATCTCCAGTGGCGCTTCGACCATGGTGGCGACCAAACCGCTGACCAGGTGCCATTCTGCGGAGAGTTAGCGTTGCTTCTAAGACAGAACTCGTCGACTCACCTAGATGACAATGGAAAAGCCAAATACCAGGGTTGTCTGCTCTGAAGCGAATGACAAAGTTGCCGTTCGGTCTGACCCATACGGTGTCTCTTCGCATCGGCTTCTGTGGGAAATCGGTATGGTTGTTGACATCATAATCGCCCCACTCATCGGGACTGCGGTAGACGACCTGAAAGTTGTGGCCGTGGAGATGGAATTGATGTTTGCCTGTATCGTGGTTGTTCAGAACAATCTCGATGATTTGGTTGTGCTCCAGAATGAAGGAATTAGTATCGCGACCATACACTGTCGCATTGTCCGCGAAGGTGCCGGTCGAGAGTGCGGAGTATAGCGTGGGTACCTTTGGTCTCACATATGTGATATCGTTGAACCAAGCGTAGTTGGCACCATCGCCAAGGTTGTTCATGGACAGGTTGAGAATGAAAGAGTAGTCAACGTGATCGAAGACCTCGAGACCATCTTGTGGTACCAGCTCGACGTCGTCATATTGCGCATCCCAGCTGTCGAGGAGAGCGGGCTCGGGGAAAGGCTTCTGATCGTCGTAGATAAGCCAGCCAGTGACATTGTATTGCAGATCAGGCGAGAAAGAATCGAACATATCAGTGTCCATGCTGCCGACCATCGCGAAATTTGTCGACGTATCGTTCTTGGCCGTGACGATGAAGCCGTATCGCTGTGCTGCAGTAATGTATATCATCTCAGCTTCAGCGGGCTCGGTGAAAACACCGTCAACTTCGATGATGGTGAGGTTGTGCCCCTCGATCCAGAAATACTGGCTGGCGAATGCAGCTACGTTCGTCATGCGGAAGAAGTATCTCATGCCTGGCTCGACTGCGAGCTTGAAGTTCTGTGTTTCGTTCATCAAGGCGGAATTTGGTACAGGCTCAGCACCTGTCGGGTTCTCGACACTGATGAATTTCTTGATAAGGCCGGGCATCTCGTCGTGGTACCAGTCCGACAAAGTGATTGAGAGCTCTTTATCGTACATGTCGAAATAGGGACTATCTGGATCGTAGACCACGAATTGACCTCGAAGACCATCTGGGTACTGGCCGCGGCTATGCGAGTGGTACCAGTAAGTGCCTGGTTGATCGACCTGACATGATTTTAGTATGCTATCATCCGCCTCAAAGGGGCGGCGGCTTACAGTGAAGTTGTACGTAAAGGTGGAACCGGAAGGCACGTCACATTGCGTGACGCCGACCGGTCCATCCATCTCGTTTGTGCCATTCTGGAAGAGTCCGTGGAAGTGCAGACTCGTGCTTTGATTTCCGAGCTAGGTAGCAAAGGTCAGCGACATTAATGCGACATCCTAGGAGCTGCACACACCTGATTGTTCAAGTTGATGACCACATTATCACCTTTGGTGAAGTTGAGCACAGGTATCGGCCATTGTCCATTGACACCAATGACGGGCCTGTCCTTCTGACCATCTGGATTGCGGTTCACCCAGGTGATATTGAAGTAGTGTGTGACAGTCGCGGCAGTAGCGAGACTTGCCAGCGCGGCAATGACTGCTGCTTGTCGAACCATTTTGCTGGTGCTGTGCCGTACGGCCAGCGCGTCGACCGCAGCGTATGTGAATGAACAATGAAACAAATCTGATAAGATCGTCCTCGTGTCTTCAATCAGAATGCGAAAGAGATTGATTAGATGCGATCTGTGGACGAGCCTGCCGCCAAGAGAGCCCGAACTCGTACTCGTGAGAGGGCGCGCCGACCACCGGAGGACAGTGCCAAGTCAGCGTAGCAGAATGATCTGATAAGCGCCACATTAGATGTGTCTGGCCCGGGCTGCTGTACAATTGTAGACGTGGAGCCTTGGAGGTGTGTAGCATCAGCACCAGAACGGTCCAAGCAAGCGAGGCCTTCTGACCCTTGCACGAGCACTGCCGATCGGTCCGTACAGGCCGCCACGTGGGAGGGTCGATGCCAAGCGTGTGTGACTGGCCTTGTCGTTGCTTTGCTCTGGACTAAAATTTCTTGTGTCGGCGTTTGAAGGGACAGTCTCACCTGACAAACTTCGGGGAAAGTCGTGTCTTGACGACAATGCGAAGTGCCGAGCTCCTCGGTCGTCGCACCGTCGCCTGCTCGCAACAGTCGCCGCAGATCGTGGAACGCAAACGAGCAGGTGAGGTGAGTACCGCGCTTGCCGTTGTCGTGAAAAAGTTTATCTTATCAGATGCTGGTCTGGATTGCGCCTCTTCTTGGACGCAGCCAATTGAGAACCAGGTGGCGCCAATTATACTGTACTGTACATATCAAGCTATTTGACAGCGCCTTAAGCTTTCGCTACATAGTAGGTTCACCAGGATCGGTAGAGCACCCTGCAACACCTTCCAAGTGCGAGGGCGCGCGGATCGAGCGAATTGTACCCCCAAGAAAGACAAGATTGGAGACGTATGTACTTACCCGCGGAAGTGTCATAAGAAATAGGTAAAGCAGTCGAAGAAAGCACGAGCACAGCACTGCAGCACACGGCAGCACTACGGCGTCAGATCGCGTGAAGTCAGACCGCCAATCGCTTCATGCCACCCTCACTTTCACTACCGACTCGAGTACTGTACCGTTCATTGCAGCCGGAATCGCGCGGATTGTGCGACAGCTCCAAGGGCCCTTCCGCTAGCAGCTGCGACTCGAAGAGGTAGTGGACCGTGCCGGCAGCCGGAGAACTTCTGATAATCTGATCTTATCTTGATCATCTCGGCACAACAATAGTGCAGCATCAGACAGTCGACACGGCTCATATCACTGCTCGAGCAGTGACAACACTGCAGTCATGGGGAACAATGTCTTCGCCGTTCCAGGTATGCGACTTCCTTTCTGACCTTACGAGGTGAGGTATCGCGGCTGACTTTGAGATCGCAGTCTTTTTCATCGTGTTTCGAGAATGTCTCGAGTGCACAATCATCATATCGATCCTGCTAGCATTCCTCAAGCAGTCTATCGGCAGTCCCGATAGCGACCGAACAGTGTACAAGAGACTGCTCAAACAGATTTGGGTGGGCATCGCCTCAGGTCTGTTTATTTGTGTGGCAATCGGAGGCGGATTCATCGGTGCTTACTATGGCCTCAAAAAGGACATCTTCGGAAGTTCTGAGGACGTCTGGGAGGGTGTCTTCGGCCTGATCGCAGCCATCATCATCACCATTATGGGCATCGGTCTGCTGCGCGTCTCCAAGCTCCAGGACAAGTGGAGAGTCAAGATCGCCCAAGCACTTGAGAAACATCACTCAGGCCATGGCCTTGGCATGAGTTCACGCTTCAAGATCTGGTGCCAGAAGTACGCCATGTTCTTGTTGCCCTTCATCACGGTCCTGCGTGAAGGTTTGGAGGCCGTGGTCTTCATTGGTGGAGTTGGTCTAAGCTTGCCAGCTTCATCATTCCCGCTAGCCGTGGTCTGTGGCCTGCTGGCAGGGTGCGCGATCGGGTACCTCATCTATCGGTAAGTCGTCTTTGCACGTGCAGATCGTCCCAAGCTGACCGAGTGACAGTGGTGGCGATACCGCCAAATTGCAGATCTTCTTGATCATCTCCACATGTTTTCTGTATCTCGTCGCTGCTGGTCTCTTTTCCAAGGCCGTGTGGAGTTTCGAGATGCAGATATGGAGCAAGCTTACCGGCGGTGACGCAGCCGAGACTGGTTCAGGTCCAGGCTCCTACGACATCCGCAAGAGCGTGTGGCACGTTAACTGCTGCAACCCTGAGATCAACGGCGGTGGAGGCTGGGGAGTCTTCAATTCTCTCTTCGGCTGGACCAATTCTGCGACTTACGGCTCCGTCCTTGCGTACAACTTGTACTGGCTTGCTGTGATGGTTGCTTTCGGAGCCCTGGGTTTTTACGAAGTGAGTAAGCTCAAGTACAATAGCCATAGTGCGAAATCTGAGACACACTCAGAGCGCTTATGGCTTCTGCCCATTCATTTGAGACACCCAGGCTAATCTACCTTACCTTTAGAAGAGGGGCCACCTTCCGTTCATGGAGCGCAAGACCTCGCGCAGCGATAGCGAGGCCATGGACAGTGACGAGATGAGCCAGGATCGTGTCGAAGATGAGAAGACAGCGGCCAGTCACAGTGTTGCAGTTAAGCACTCCAACGATGTGCCTGCTGAAGGTGCTCCAGAGGCAACATCTCAAGAACCTGGCGTATTGAGGGTCGATTGACGAGGTGTAATTGTAACTTCAAGTAGAGAACCAGCCAGATTGACATCTTCGCCGCTGTCTTCTGGTTTCGGGTCATAGATATGGGAGGTCCCTATTGGTCCTCGAGAATAGGAAGCGGGTCCTGCCATGCGCTGTTTTGCAGTGTAAGTCGATATCGTCGTCGTACAATCATCAACGGCCCAGTCATCCGTATCGTCGAGATGTTTTGGCCATATCCCTGAGCGAGGACCGGTGTGCCTTATACATAGGGCGAGGCATATTATCTTTACAGCCGAGCTCGCCACGAGAGATGGTAGCAAAGCCGGCACCAGAGCGCCAAGATGGCAAGACTCCTGGGACTCCCTCGTCTCCAGTGGACAGTCATGATGGCGGTCAACATGATGGTATAGTAGACATCTCGACTGAAGGCGATTTGGTTCTGTGCATCCAACACGAAGGAGCCACCTCCACCAAGACGTTCCGTTTTCGAGTCCGCTCATCGGTACTCCGACAGCGTGCGCGATACTTCGCAGGACTTTTGAATGGCCGTTTCGGAGAGGCTGAGCGGATATCCAAAGAACTCGGCGAGCTGCAAAAGCGGTATAAGTCATCAACAGACGCGCCGTCGAATGAACTCCCCTCCATCACGATCAGCGATGTAGGACGCATATCTTCTGTGAAATCGATTGAGCCGTTGTGTACCGACTTCTTCGCCATCTTACACGGCAAAGACACACAGGGCCTACCACCGGTCGCGAACCTGGCGAACCTGGCAATCGTCGCGGATCGTTTCGATGCCCTCGAGGTCGTTGCAGCATACGTGCGGCGGAAGAGATTCATTCGCGCGATCGATGGCAAGATGACACCGAAGACGGAGAGCGCTCTGTCGGAAGAGAAGGTCAGGCAGCGCGTCTTGGTAGGAGCTCTCTTGGACCACAGCGCATGGCTTGAGAAATACAGCATGCGCATGATCTACAAAGGCTGGCTAGGTAAAGACGTTGAAGAAGCGGCCGCAATGTGGTGGAGTCTGCCTCTCCGACTGGAAGATGAGATATCAGTCCGGCGAGACTACATTCTGGAGACTCTCCAGTCACTTCAAGGGCACTTTGTAGGATTGTACACTTCACGGGAGCGCCAATGCAAACTGGGATATGACTCGTCAGCGCAGTGCGACTCGTTCCAGCTAGGCGAGATGATACGCTTCCTATCGCGCATCGGGACGCTACAGGTACAAGGCCTTGTCTTTGACAGCGCCGAACCACCGTTGCCATTCGCCGGTGATCTCCAAACCCTGATCGACTCCCTGAGGCAGGTGCCTGAATATCAGATCGACAGAAACCATTCGCACTGCGGCATCAGGACCAGGCTGATACCTCTGCTAGACCTGATTGCGGACAGCCTACAGCATGTCGGTATCTGCTACGAATGCTGGGCTCAGGCTCGCGACGACTACTCGTGGATGGAGACAAAGCGGCCACTACTATGGAAGAGAGAAACACATCAGCTCCGCGGTCGAGGCCACAAAGAGTTGCACGCCGCAGTCAGGGAACTGTTGACAGCGTCTGAGAGGCAGTGGAGTTCTTAGACCTTTGGTCCACGGTATGCAATCATAGAAGCGATCCATGTTGCTCTGGAGCTTGCGGCCGGCTTTGGCGTCCTTGACTACGCCCAAGACTCCAAGAGGGCTCTTGAATACTTCTGTTCACTTCGCCTGGAAGTGCTGTGCCATACCTTGTGGTGAGTATCACGATACGGCCTTTGTGGTAGGCTTAGCATGGAGCTAGGCTGTGCACATGATCTGTGGGGTCGCTTACGCTATGGGTCTGCAAGCGTGCTGCGCCTCATTCCAGCGGGCTGTGTGAACCACGCCTCGGGGGCACTGCCAAGCAGTGCAACCTTAGTCTGACCGTGTTGGACTCAGTAGCGGGCCTTATGGTATTGTCTTCGAGCCTGTGTGCGGTGAAGTTGAGGCTGTCTATTGCATATGCGCCGGTCGCATGGTCAGATTGAGGGGAGACAAAGCTGACCAGAGTGTATAAGAGACCCACGATTGTACGAATGTTTCTCCTTCGTCGAGGCCAAGTACAAGCTATCATGATCGGTCCTTCCCGTGGCAAATAATCACAAGCTTGTGTGCCGACATCCCCAGGGACCCGCGTGCGAGACAAACAGCAAGATCCCATGGCTGACATTCTTTCTTCGTTCACCGCGTCGCCATCACCTCTTCACCTGACACATCGGCGCACAAACTCTTCACTACATCAAAAATCCAGCATGTTTTCCTCACTGAAGCACAAGCTCAGCCGCAAGAATACCAATGGCATCGCAAGAACAGGCAGCATGAAGGACGACTCGAACTCGAACTCACATCCGCAGCAGAATATAGCTCCTGCGACACGACGGCCTGCCCCAGTGGCACGCAATCCTCCTAATCACGGGGATGCGCCTCCGGCCTACTCCCCAGCTCCAAAAGCCGCGCCCATACCCTCAGTGACAGTATCGGCACCAGCCAACCAAGGTGCCGATGATCCATACGCGTTCCTCACCAGCTTCGATACCATCTTCTTGATTGATGACTCGGGCTCAATGGCCGGCGGCAGGTGGCGCGAAACTGGGGAGGCACTCGAGACCATCACCCCAATCTGCACGGCCCACGACGCCGACGGTATCGACATCTTCTTCCTCAACCACAAGGACTCGCACTATCATCACAACGTCACCAGCTCGATCACAGTCCGTGAAATCTTCCAAACTGTTCGACCAGGTGGCGGCACTCCGACCGGCCAACGTCTGAACGCCATCCTCAAACCATACCTGCGTCGCCTGGCAGCAAATCCTGACGGCACGAAGCCCATCAATATCATCTGCATCACGGACGGCGAGCCAAGCGATGATGTAGAAAGCCCTCTAATCGCGGCTGCGAAGAAGCTCGATAAGCTCGACGCTCCAGCTTGGCAGATTGGAATTCAATTCTTCCAGGTTGGACGTGATGAGGAGGCGAAGAAGCATCTCAAGCAGCTTGACGATGAACTTGCGGAGATCTCAGGCGACGACGACCTGAGGGACATTGTGGACACGGTGCCTTTTACTGGCGCTGAGGGAACGCACCTAACTGGCGATGGTATCCTCAAAGTCGTGCTGGGTGCCGTGAACCGGCGTCTGGATCGCAAGAAGAGTAAGGACCTTCACAGGTAATGGATAGATTGGATTTGGTACGGCGTTGGGGGCGCATGGTAGATACCCTGGCTTCGGTGGCGCTGGACAAGGGCGCAAGTTATAGAAAGGCCATCACGGCATCAAGACAGACATACGTGGGCTTTTCTGGGATGGTGGTAGAACATCGTGCTGGAAAAGCTCCCTCTATGATGAGAATTGATTACTGCAGAACCCACCTCTCACTCTTGCAGCGCCGTTTTGCGGTCTTCCTCTCGTCACCTCGATAAAATATTTCATCCGCCAGGCCATTACACAATCACATGCAATCCCCTCTTGCCACCTTCACAGCAGATGTATTCACTGCGCTGGCCGTTTTCTTTCGCGAGAGCTCTAGAACCTCACTACTTTTACTCTCAGCGCCAGCATCACCTACAATCAACCACACAACTCAACACTCGACCGCCAACATACGCAGCTAAAACTCGCACAAACGCTCGTCGCACTATACCTCTTCAAATGCTTGTTCGAAGGCGCCTCGGTCTGCGTCCACCGACCAAGCGGTACATGCTGGTGTCTCAGCTTCACGTCCACCAGCGCGAACGCCACTTCAGATACTGTCGGGATGTGAAGATGAAGGCATGCTCTTGAGCTGATGCCGGGAGCGCGGGCTGGGGAAGCGTGGAAAATGAACGGTGCGTGGTGAATGACAATGTTCAAGCAAGGAGGATCACGTTGAGTTTGGACGGTACAGGAGATGATAGATATCTCGACGAGGAAAGCTGGCGAGGCTGATCAGCGACCATCGTAGCCGCAGGGCCGCCAGTGAGCTCATTAAAGGGAGCTGTGACGAGATCAGCAAGGAGGTCGTGAAGCAGAATTGATGAGTCTTCATGCCGTTTTGGTCAACAGCTTGCAACGATTCATACAAAGATGGCCATCGTCAAGGGTGTGTAACTCTTAATATCTGTACTTTCGACTAACAAAAAGTGGGTATCATAATGCCTCCCAAAATCATCCCAAAGTCCCAAGGCCACTTCATCATCGCAGACCCATGACCTCTGGACCAGAAATTGTCAAGATAGCTTGCCGTAGCTCAAGTCGTCAAATCATCAAAGAGAGACTCGTTCATGTCGTACTCATTATCAAGCTCCTCCACAATCTCGACTCTCTTCCGCTTCCTGGGCTTGAGGATCAGATACTGAGGCATGATTACCACTCTGGTGCGGCCAACTGCGTTTGCCTTCAGGCGGCACAACTCCTCACCCGCCACGTTGTACATGAAGCGGCCTGGGGTTGAGCCTCCATACTCGAAATTCGCAAGGGCAGAAGCTTTGAACTTGTCCCACATGGTCATGTCGTTGTCTTGCGGTCTGAGCCACTCGATCACGCTGGCAGAATCGGTCCTGCTTGGGGATATGGCGTTGTACGCCTGGCGACATCTTGACATGGTGACGTCCCAGTTGTCTTTCCTCTTCGTCCCTCTGCGAAAGAGCTCTCGTACGGAACCCAGCTTGTCTTTGAGTGCATTAAGCTCCGCACGAATGATATGGTTACGTTCCTCCAATTTCAATGTCGCACGATAGAAATGTACGAGATGGAGATCCAGTGGAGTTGCATGCTCTTTCACGACCATGAACGCCTTGTCTTTGGTGTCGGTGACAATAGGCATGATAACATCGAAGAGGATTGTATCGATGATGCGAGGCGGTACCTTATATTTGACCATACTAGAGGCCTTTTCGCCATCTTCCTCATCGTAACTCGTGAATGATCTGTAAGTGGGAGTCCTCAGATTCTGCGGGATCTTCTCTCGAAGCTTGAAGCTATCCCATGCTGACTTATCAAAGCGATAGCCTTGTTTGTCCGCGTCAACAAGATAATCGTGCAGAGTGATCAGTCTTTGTGACCTCTGAGATCCGATATCATTATCGTGGTAGACCAGCTTTTCCCACTCCAAAGTGACAGTGCCCAAAAGATTCTGTGACATCCTGGAGGCAGCGCAAGCCACGAGCCAATTTGCAAGCGCTGATTCTGTGGGAAAGTTGCCAACCGTCTCACCGAGTGTCGTGGTATCTTTAGTGATTCCTAGCTGCTCTGGCGTTGGGATATCAGTGTGCCAAGGAGCTGGCTCATTCAAGAACGGTCCGACCAGTGATGGCTCCCAACATAGCCAGAACGTGTCTCCATCGTAGTCTCCACCTTGTAGCTTACCAGCAAGTGGGCGCATACCCTGCGAGGGAAAGACCACCACATCGCGTAGATGTGCGAGCTCTGGCTTGTACAGCGCCCGCAACTTTTGCATGTCGGATCCTGCCATCGAAGGGTTGCGAGAACATAGCACATTCATGCCATGGAGATGCATCCAGGATATTCCGGCTTTGTAGTCTCTGAACGGCGAGGAGAACCCAATGTGGATCTCTCCAGGCTGAAGACATCCTAACGGGTCCGAGATCCCGATGACTGTCGTTGACCTCGGAACATGGATCTTGAAGTTTTTACGCTTTAGCATCAAGTAGTTTCCGACCATTTCGATCACTAGTTCTGCAAGATAGGCATCCTCCTTGGGATGAAAGCCAGACTCCAGCATCTGAATGATTTGTTCCCCTCGTGTCCACGGGAACCCTGCAACTGTCGTTATACCGTTCTCTCGACTGCAAATCTCATAGTATTCATTCTGCTGCGCCATCCATTCACGTAGCTGTAGTGGAGTTTCCAATGACACCAAGAGGTCATCCATCTCGACTTGAACTTGCGGACCAACAAAGTCATAAATGGCCAAAGCGGGTACCTTACGGTCCTCTAACAGCGGCATGAATCCAACGTGTAAGATCGAAGGCCTGCAAGGACCACTTGCCTTCACGACATTCATCGTCAACAGCTCCTTGCCGAACTCTTGCACCCTGTCAATCGGGTAGCGTACTTTGATCTGGCTGTTTGCAATCCTGATATGCTTGCCCGGCGGCTTGTCGAGTGTTCTTGCAGTGTCCTGATCCGCAGATATGTACCAGATGCCTTTTGCCCCGAATATGCGACCTTGTATGACCGATGGGACTTCTGGCAGGCCCAGTGTCTGGGCAATCTGCGCCATGGCCCAAGAAGATATTTCACTGCATCCGTCGCTCATGACGATGCGTCTGCGTGGGTTGAACTCTTCCTTGAATTTGTGGGCTAACTGGGGATCTTCGAATCGACGATCGTCCGGTACGTTGGTCGAGAGTATGTCTTCTACATCATAGTCCACATCAGTAAGATCGAAGGCCAAGGTCGGGTAGGTGCGTGACGCGGAAAGATCGAGTCTTGCATATGCCTTGCATGCTGGCTGACGAGCGTTCTCCCGGAAAGGAAGTGCCCAGTTGAGGGCATCTTTAAGATTGCAGTCAGGAAGAGCCAAATCGCCGCCGACTGCGAAGAAGAACAATGTCGACATTCCAGCCTTAATCGAATCGGGATCAGAAGACTTTCTCCTCTTCTTCGGCTGCACGAGGAAGAACTGCCATCGTCGGCCAAGGAGCGGCTGGGGAGACCTCAACATCTGCAAGAACTCTGACTGGATTTGATACCCTTGTCCTTTGAGTGATTCGTCTTCAGGGTTATACAGCGGAGGTAAAGCTACCTGCAGGAGCCTCGACTCGCCGAATTTTCTCTGCATTACGTTAGTGATGTCTTTGCGAAGAGGCTGGAGTTCTAGATCAAAAACATTTGGCCCTTCCGGGACCCATTTGAGCTTCGCGCTGAACGTCCTGCCCCTAGGATCTGTGTTGTCTGCATCACGGAAGCTACGTTCGAAGCAGAAACCTTTCTCCTGCTCCAGCTCCGTAGCAAGTTCGTACAAGCTTGCCATACTGTGTGGGAAAGACCATCGTCGTTTGAGGTCTTCTGCTGCTATCTCTCTGGTCTGCAGGAGGCGATGTGCTTCCCACCTTGTACTGAATGCCAGCTTATGGAAGCATTCGGGAATTTCCAGCTGCGTTAAGCCGTGCTTAGTGATGTCGGCGACACGCCAATGTGCTTTGCGATGGTCCCTCGGCTTGGGCGGTGGTTCTTCGATTTCTACTTCTGACTTTACACGGTGGCCATCAGCGTCTCCCATCTCTACGTCTTCCCCATGCTCGGTAGGAGGCATCAAAGTTGCAGTGCCTGAAGTACCTATGGTCTCACTGAAGCTCGTGGGTTGGACGATCCCCTTCTGAATTTGTCTCTGATGATTGGACCATGTGTAGTCGTATTTCCGGCATATGGTTTCGGCTGCGCTCTGGTCTATGTCAGAGTAAACCGTGGACTGAGACTCCCGCGCAGCAAAGTAGTCCTTCAAGGTCCCAGAGATAGCTGTTTGTGCTAGTTCTTGTGATGATTCCGCACTTTCCATCAATGCCTGCAGTTCCGCAGCTCCAGTAGATCCCAGGGAAGACAGATAATTGGACTCTATGTTCAGAGGCTGGAAGTCTCCACTAAACGACGTTGCAGCCGTGTCTAGTGTTTCAAAATGTGATTCATTGGACTGGAACGAGCTCTTCGCGAATGAGGTGTCGGCGAAGGAAGTGCTCGCCGCTGTTGAGGCAAATGAGGTCACTGCATTGGCAAGAGGAGGAGGCGGCTTGATGGGACTTGAGGCCGCCTTGCTACGCGACTTGATGCTTGGTTTTGAAACGGCAAAGTGCTGCTTCATGGTCCTCGCCACTGGCGTAGGTGGTGATGGGCCACTGTAAGGTTGTGTCGAGTCTGGCTCCTTCGAGGTCTCGGGAATCTTCCGAGGAGGGGCACACATCCTCTTCGCGGCATCCGTCGGACCTTTGAGGATGTCGCGCAGCAGCTCCAGTCTTGTTGATCGTAGTTGTACGTGGAGTGTTGGGAAGGTCTGAAAGAATGTGCTGATAGCAGACTCCAGGGCAGCTTGGTCTTTCCACCAGAGTAAGTGATACTGCTTGAAGACGTAGGTGCCCAGGTCGTCAGCAGACTCTTCTGGTGAAGCATTTGCAGGTGGAGACTTCGCTGGCGAGGACGTCTCATTGTATGGAATCTTGATAGCAGCTTTGCGACAAAGGTCCTCCAGGTCCTCCTTCAGATGTTTGGGATTGGCATTGCGAGGGACGGGTGCCGGAGGTTTCATAGCAGTGGACCTGCGCTTCCTCGCCATCGTACTGACTCCGCGCGAGGATGCAGTGGTGGTCTATATGTATTCGGTGGTAAGCTCAGGAGCCGTTGGCAACAGCGTCAATGGCTGCTCGCGTATAAACAACTCAATGAGTTCGAAGCTAGAGCATTGGGCCGTCTGCAGAGGGTCGGAACGTTGGCGGAAAGAGCCGCGCGGTGAGCCGCGCGGACCTTAGACGCGTCGGCTGAGAAAGTCACACATCCTAATCGCCATCGTGACACGACGCACGTGTAAAGTGGTCTCACGTGATGCCAGGCGAAAGTAGACGAACATGATCATGGAATTTGTTAGCAGGGATTGCCACACATTGGCTGATATGGAGTACAGTGATCAAATGATCATGCGAAGCCGGACAGGTGGAAGTTGGGCGCCCATGTGTCAGCTCGGCGTCATGCTACCGGTAAAGTGCAGCAGCGTGCGGGAGTCAGCATAGTGAGCCAGCCTGCCATTGTACATGGATTAAAGATGGACCGCTTGTGTCAGTAGGACCGGTTGTTCTCAAACGTTGTCGACACAACGTGCCATGTTAGCGTGGGGAGCAAACGACCGAATGGAGGAATAGCAGATGGGCGCCGTAAATCATGTCTAGCATTACCTTCACCTAATGATGCCGAAATACCATCGGTGGATAAGAACGACCAGTTCTCCCTGCGGTGGGTATGCAAATCTTCGTCATTTTTCGCCTTATTCTCCCTTCGTACGCTGGACTTCGCTCAAACCTTCGTCTCGGTGAGACCGTGCTTCCAGACTGTGACGTATGGGGTGACACCATCCTCGCGGTAGTTGAGAAGGATGACCCTGCAAGTCAGTCAGTATGAATACCCACGTCGACGAGATTGCCGCACTACTCACATTCCGTCTGGGTCCATGGTCTCGCCGATGAGGAACTCGTAATCCTTGAAGTTGGCGATGATCTTCTTGGCGTATGCCGCAGCACCCTTCTCGAACTCGGCGATCGTCTCGTCGCTTGCACCGTTGGACTGCATTGCTGTCTTGACCTTCTTCATGTACTGCTTGAGATGGCCGACGTAGCCCTTCTTGTCGAAGTTGGTCTCATTGAGACGGAAAGAGTGGACAACGTCAATGACCTGCTGTGCCTGATCGTCGGCCTCGTCGCCATCACCGCCCTCTGCAGAAGCATTTGCGCCGATGTTGATCTCACCAACGCCGACGGTGATCTTCTTGCAGTCGGCCTCGTAGACGACGCCGTCGACTTCCTTGAGGTCGTAGGAGTCGGAGATGATCTCGTCACCGGTGATCACGTCCTGTGCATATGCTGTCAGTCGACGACCAAGAAATGAATGCCCCGCTACAACAACATTGCGGTGTAGCGTGCTCTGGCAGGATACCGGTACGTACCTTGAAGATAATCATATTTGTATTTGCGGGTTGAGAGGTGTGAGAAGTTGTGGATAGCGTGTGTTGGTGGTCTCGAGCGGTCAAGGAGCGACAGTGCGGTGGTTGGTATATGTACTGGAAGCAGATTGAGGACAATGGAGGAAAATGGTGGGGTTCAGAAAAGCGAGCAGAGGACACGGCTAATCCGATGGTGGCCACATGTGGCTCACGTAGAGCTCTGCGGATCGGCATGTGGATCTTGCTGTGGCTCGAGCAGCCAGATCTTCATGAAATAAGGGTCCGTGGCCGCCAAGGCCACGCGGAATATCGGGTTGAAACCGTTTCTTCAAGTCGAGAATTTCTCCTGACCAGCAGCTCCAGTCAACATCACAAGCTCGCCGCTGACATTGAGGTATGTCGCGACTCTCAGAAGACGTGCCCTTCAGGTAGCCGAGGTCTGCGCTCATTGCTCACCGCAATGACACCGCTGCACCTCTGTCGACCGAGCATGAAGAACCCTTGACGGTGGTCCGCACCGGAGGGCACTCTTTGCGCTCAGCATGGCTCTTGAAGGCTGACAACCACACCCGCAGACACCTCAGACCGCAATCGCGCATTGAGAATCTCACGACATCGCCAACATGGTCAAGACTTCCGTCCTCAACGATGCGCTCAACGCCATCAACAACGCCGAGAAGACCGGCAAGCGCCAGGTCCTCATCCGACCAAGCTCCAAGGTCATCGTCAAGTTCCTCCAGGTCATGCAGCGTCACGGTAAGCTCGTCCGCGGAACAAGCGCCACACCTTTCAGCGCAAGAGGAGGATCGCCATCGAGCGGTGACACCGGGCTGATAACTAGGCAATGGTCTCACAATGTTCCACGACCAACGCCCTTTAAGTGCTCGGGAGATTGAGATAATTTGGCGAGAATCTTACATGTGTTCGGATTTATCGGCTGAAGAGGCACTTTTAATTTCTCGCGACAACTGCTGACACAGTTTGCTGCAGGCTACATTGGCGAGTTCGAGGAGGTCGATGACCACCGCAACGGCAAGATCGTCATTCAGTTGAACGGCCGGTACGTCGCAGCGATATCCCACCATGTTACTGCATCGCCTAACACCTTTGCAGCCTCAACAAGACCGGCGTCATCAGCCCACGCTACAACGTCCAGCTCAACGACCTCGAGAAGTGGGTCGTCAAGCTCCTTCCATCGCGTCAATTCGGCTACATCGTTCTCACCACCTCTGCTGGCATTATGGACCACGAGGAGGCCAGGAGAAAGCACGTCGCCGGCAAGGTTATCGGTTTCTTCTACTAAATGGATTGAGCTGGAGGCTTTGTTGGCCTGCGGATGGTAGCATGAGATCAGCGCGGCGTAAGCGGCTTCAGCTGCCTGGAATTGGAAGTCTTCATCGCTACATTGTGCCTTTCAAATTTCTGTACGTGCCTGCCTGTGCTGCCTAACTAACGGCAATTTTGGCCAAGGCAGGTTTCGTCTAGCTGAATATGCAACACTGAGCTACAAGTTCTCTGCCACCTGCCAGACATCTCATCACACCAAAATTTGTGCGTGCTTCCAGTATTGCGCTGAGAGCCGCTGTCAGCACGCCTTTGCGACGACAACGACCACCATGTCCACCCACCAAACTCCTACTTCTACCGGCCTGGCCACCATGCGAAGCAGAGAATCGTCACGGCGCTGCCGTCAACATGCCACCGGGTTTGGTTGGAAGCACATCACCTGCCAGTGAGCCACTTTCAGCCGACATTCTGGCTCCAGTGGGACGAGCGCTGGCCAAACTGGACGCATCACCCTCGAGAGCGCAAGAACAAGTACAACCTTCGCTATAGCCGGGAGAGTCTCTACATCAGCGAGACCGATCGTTTCAAGAATTTCATCAAATCTTAGACACCAGACAACAGAGACGCTCTCCAAACCATACACATTCTCGTGCAGCTCTTCTGGGTCGAGCAGATCGACGAGCTTTTCTTCAGTCTGCCAGTGGCGGCATGCCCGGGGTTCCACACGTGAAAGTGACTATACACCATATTGACTGGTGGAACTAGGAGTTTGACCAGAGTTTGGACATCTCTCCTTACAGGGTTGATTCACTACTGGCTCAGCCTTGGTTCATGGACTCAGTGAAGACGCTCGAGCTGGAGATAGAGACGCTGCGTGGCAAGGTCCCACAGATGTCGACGGGTACCGGGGTACGTGGTTGGGCCATATCTGGGCATGGAGAAGCTGGAGTATCGCCTGCACAGCTGGGTGTTGAAGCGCCATGGCGCTCAGCAGTAGCCGCTGCATAGTCTCACGGCTGCGCACAGGGAGCTGTGCAGTGCGTTTCGAAATGACAGACCGCACAGACATGCTGCGCCAGCCTACACCCTTGCCTCCTTCTTCTCCTCCCACCACTGAACCACAACCCTCCGACCCGGTCCCAGTACGAATCTCTCCACAGTCGGCTCCTCATCCAAACCATCATCCTTCTCCACAGGCGACTCGACGCGACCGGCCACCTTCTCACTCTCCTCCTGCTGCATTTCCCTCTTCTCCCTCTCTCGCCAAATCTCGGCCCTCAACCTCCCCTTCAGCTCCGCCAAAACTCTTAACCTCACCCCATTATCCAAACTCTTCTGCGCCACGAGCCTCTTCCTCACCGGATCGCCCTATAACCCTCATATCAGCCAAAAATCCCCCATCACCTCATCACAAGCTGCACGACCTTACCTCGCCCCTCTCAAAAGCCATACTATCCCCCCTCCTCTCCTCCACTTCAAACTCCTTCCACGTCTTGCCACTCGCGAACGCGCGCTTAGCTCTACTGACGAAAGTATTCGCGATAGCGTAGAGGAATGCCGTTGGGGAGTCGTAGTAAGCGGGGTTACCGGCGAAGGCGTACCAGGCGTCTACGCTGTGGTCTGGGTCGGGTTTGGATCGATGTAATCGAGAAGATGTGGGGTCCGAAGAGGGAACGTGAGAGAGGGAAGTCGAAGTAAGTGGATTTGGATTGGTGGAAGTGGTAGGGGGCGCGGGCCATGGTTCGGGGTGGCGAGTTGGTGGACGAGTTGAGGGTCAGGATGGTTTAGACGCTAGATTATGCGCTGAGGTTTTGGTTCGTGTGCTCGTTTCTCTCTTATCCGTGAGTATGTGTGGCGTTGCGGCGCGTCGCAGAGCAAAGATGTTTTGAAGGAAAGTGAATGGCCTGCTGTTCTTCCTACGCCCAAACACTGCTTTCTCGCTTCTCGGATAAGGATTTCTGGAGCTGTTCTGAACATCTCATCGTTCGTTGTTTTGTGTGATGCTGCCATGTGCGAAGCTAGTCGAGTAGCTGCGTTGCTTAGTTTAAGCTTGCTCACATGCGAAGTCTAAACTTCACCTTTAGGCGATATCCACGCACCTGATGTTTAGATGGTCTTTGCGTGGGATATCGGATGGCGTAAGAAGGACTTCGCCCTCGCAGTTCCAGGCAAACGATAATCTTTATAGCGTCCAACCCTCTGCCTTATCATGATTGGCATAACATCACCCCATCATCTCCATCTTCCCTCTTCTCTCTTCCCTCTTCCATCACCTCACCTCCGCCCATCCCCCTTCGATGCTTAGTCTATGCACACCACAAATCGCCGCCCATCCCACCACACCCACACCCATCAAACTCCGTAAACGTCTTGCAAGCCACCGGTCTAGCAAACTCAAAGACATCCCCCTGGATGGTCGAGCACTACAAAGAATCTGTTTATCAGCATAAATCCCTTCGACATCGACATTCTGTGCTTATCTCACACAGTACGTATGTAAGTCATTCGCCTCGCAGTCTCCAGCACGATTTGAGCCGTGATTGCACCAGAGGCTGTATTCGGGGATTTGCCTCGCCACCATTGCCGTTGAGTAAATGGAGAGAAAGGCGAGGAGGAGGAGGAGGAGGAGGAGGAGGAGGAGGAGGAGGAGGAGGAGGAGGAGGAGGAGGAGGAGGAGGAGGAGGAGGAGGAGGAGGTGGTGGTGGTGGTGGTGGTGGTGGGAGAGCATGGTTGTGATGATTATGGTGGCTTTGATGATTTGGATGTTAGGAGGGTGGTCGATGTAGCAGATGTTGCAGATGTTGTACTCGGTCGGTATCTTGTGATTTCGGTGTGCTGTGAGACGGCGAGCGTCAACACTTCGGGATGATGAATCCGAATTGCTTGGACGATTTGGGTACATGGAACTGGGCAATCCCGAATTCTTGGTCTGCGCACTGGTGAATCTGTATTTGCTTCATTAGGGGAATGCGCGGCCGCGAGTGGTAGATCCACTCGTACATAGGGTAACACGTTCCTCTTGATCGCCAGCTGATGATCGCTCTTCTCTCATCAAAATTGCTGAGGAGATTAGGTAAGACGTAGCTCAGTTGGCAGATTATCAAACACTTTCTAGATCCAGCCAAGTCGCGGTAGCCTGTTTCTAGCCTTTGCGCCCACCTCGTCGTTTCGCGTCTCATTGGGATTGCATCGATTGTGAAGATGTCTCACGGCCGTCGCAACGAAACTGCTTCTTTCAGATATGATGATTCTTCGGCTCGTATCGGTTTTCGTCGATGAAGCTGCACGAAGCACTTGCCGTACTTCAAACACTACTCTCAACGCCCAGGCGCCTCGCTAAAACCATATCAAATGCTTAGGTTCCACGCCTCATGATCCAGACCGTTCAAATCCACAGGCCCTTCACCGCAACCATCTCAACACAAAGTAACAAAACACGATAAACAGCACCACCCCACCCCAGAAGATAAACTTATCCTGCTTCGCCCTCCGATTTACCATCTTGATCGTATCGCCACTAATTCCCAGCGTCGCGCCGATATCATAAAGCTTCCTCTGCGTTCCTTTCAGCATCTCCCGCTGATCTCCCAAATTCGCCAGCACATCTCTCCCTCGCTCCAGATACTCATCCAAAACCTGATTTGAAGAGCTGAAGAAGTTGTTCTCTCTCAGCGCGTGGCTTTCTCTCGCTTGATCTGCCCCTAGGCCGTAAGGCGACTGGTATGACGAATATGAGTTGGGACCATTCTGGCCAGGCTGGAAGTTGGGATTCGTGGTGCGGAAGAGAGGATTGACGTTGTGGCCCGTGCCGCTTCTTGAGCTTATGGCAGCATCTGCGTAAGGGTTCTCGGGTGTCTGAGTTGCGTGAGGTCGTCGTTCGAAGAGGTCGTTGCGGTTTTGTGCTACTTGGGCTTGTTCGCGTTCGTGCTTGAGTTCGGCGAATCTGGAGCGGAATTCGAGCAGTTCGGAGCGGAAGTTGGTAATGCGGTCTTTGCCCTTTGCGGCTTTCTCGGGGACGAGGTCGTCGTTGACGCTGCGCTGGTAGTCGTCGAGGGTGCGGGAGAAGGAGGTTATGGATGTGGTGATTTGACCCTGTAGCGCTGTTGTGTTCGGGGAAGAACCGCTAGCGAGCGTGTCGAGGTCGGCGCGGATGGCTTTGGACTGACGCAAGGCGGAGTTGTAGAGGGCCGACATGGTCGTTGTCGTGGAGTTGTGTTATCGTATTCGAGGTTTTCATGTCGTAGATACGTGTTCAAGCGACATATCAATATTCACATGAAAGACACGTTGCTCGCGTACCCTTACCCCATACCCCGGGTCAGCAGTCAGCACGGCCCTGATGTCATCGCAGGGCTCAATGCACACCACCTGGTCGACAAGCGCGTCTGCTGATATTGGCAGATCTTCGTACGCATCCAATAACAACAAAAAGAACCGATGTATATCTGCCTCACGGGTATGCTGGCGAGATGAACAATATGACAGACTGCTGAAACGTGCTTTCCACTTGGTTGCTACAACGAAACATTCGACCAATCGACCACTACCATGGACCTCCTCCGCCAAATCGTCGCGTCGCCACGAGCACGACATCCTGAGGCGGGATTGGACTTGTGCTATGTCACAGACAACATCGTCGCGACATCGGGACCCTCCGGAACATATCCACAACTCGCCTACCGCAACCCTTTGAAAGATCTCGTCAAGTTCTTAGACAACAACCATGGAGAGGAGTGGGCAATATGGGAATTCCGCGCAGAAGGCACAGGCTACCCGGATGAAGAGGTATACGGCAGGGTGCGGCATTACCCTTGGCCTGACCATCATCCACCGCCCTTCCACCTTGTGCCTCTGATTATGGGCAGTATGAGGAGCTGGCTCAAAGGCAAAGATGCGGCAGGCAAGAAGAGACTCGCTGTTGTGCATTGCAAAGCCGGCAAGGGAAGGAGTGGGACCGTCAGCTGTTCATATTTGATCAGCGAGGAGGGATGGACACCCGAAGATGCCATGAAACGCTTCACAGAACGACGAATGAGGCCTGGCTTTGGCAATGGCATCAGTATACCCAGTCAGCTGCGGTGGGTCGGCTATGTTGACAGGTGGACCAAAGGCGGCAAGATTTACATTGAAAGGCAGGTGGAAATACTGGAGCTGCATGTCTGGGGACTGAGGAATGGCTGCAAGATCGGGGTTGAGGGGTACGTCGACGAAGGCAAAGTCATCAAGACATTTCACACATTTCAGAGGAGTGAGCGAGAGATCGTGAGAGGCGAGATCAAGAAGGAGAACGGCTTTGCAGATGTCGCATTGGAGGCAATGGGCAAGAAGAAGAGTATGGAGAAAGACGTTGCTGGAGAACAGATCAAGGCGGCCGCGAACGCGCAGAAAGAAGCAGACGAAGACGATAGCGATGGCATGGTGGATGGTGGAGGAGATGTCGTCTTTAGGCCTTCGAGTCGTGTCGTCCTGCCAACAAGCGACGTCAACATCGACTTCGAACGGCGAAATAAGTCCAAGTATGGTGGTTTCACCATGGTCACATCCGTGGCGCACGTCTGGTTCAACGCCTTCTTCGAAGGCAAGGGACCAGAAAAGAACGGCGAACCCGACGAATCAGGCGTCTTCGAAATCGAATTCGATGCAATGGACGGCATCAAGGGTAGCAGCCGCAAAGGCACGAAATGTTTCGACAAAATGTCCGTGGTGTGGAAAGTGTTAGAGACCGAACAAAAGCCGAGTGTGGCAATTTCAGAACCTGACGACGGGGCGGACATCCCACAAGCACGACCAGCAGTCTGGAAGGGGGGCGATCAGAAGTCAGAGGATACAGAGAAGACGCTGGGACTCAGAACTGCTACGACAGAGAGTGCGAGTGTTAGCCGAGCGAGTAGCATGCGCGAGGACAAGGACAGTCCGGTGGACAGTTCGAAGGACGAGCGCGATACTGTTCGCGCAACTGGTCCGGATGGGAAGGATCTAAACGGCACGGCGCAGAGCCCGAAAGATGGTTCAGGATTGGAGCAGGAGCAAAGCGTTCCGGAGACTGCGCCTGTGGTGGAGCAGCTGAAGTCAGAGGGAAGCATTTCGCAGCCTGGAGTGCCTGTCGTTGGCATGACCGATACTGCTCATGGACACATAGCAACATCATCGACGTCAGGTTTATCAAGTGGCAAAGCTGAAGACAAGCTCAAGGATGCCAAGGAGCATGCCAGTGGGAGCGTGGGGATGTTGAAGAAGGATCATAGTACTTCATGAAAGCACAGAGCCATTGTGGACGCCGAAGCGATTCATAGAAGGAGCAAACGGTTCGATGCGTATATGCGTCTTCCGCTCCTGGTAGTATTGGTATATACATGCCACTCATGGCGCAAGTCAGAGAAGCACTCGACCTTCTCCTTTGAGTGAATCATCGCCCTGTAAGCATTCATCTCGCACCTCGTCCCCACCCAGGTCAAGGCTTTCCAGAACGTTACGTTGGTCATGCATCAGTTCGACTCCAACGTGCACTTTGAGAAGATGCTGCAGAAGAAGCTCTCGGGTCTGAAGTCTTTGGTGGTCTTTACCTTATCCCACGCTCGCAACGGGACGCTCGTTACTGGAGTGGCGGCACAGCGGTATGCGCGCAGTGGGAACTTTCGGCAAGTGGTTATGAGAGATATGCTCAGACTGCAAAGGCTACCGGCAGAGGATTTGAAGGTCGCTGAGTATGATGCTCTAGGCCAGTTCGTGTATCACGGAGAGTCTAAAGCTTGATTGCCCAAGGGAGGACTGGACTATGAGATGCTGCAGGAGTTTGAGAAGGAGGCTGAGGAGGGGTTTGAGGAAAATATGGTGAGGATGAGGTATGATAAGGCTTGTCGAGGAGATGGAGAGTAATGGAAAGCTACGTCGATGATGCTTGGGAATGGCGCTCGTTTCTGGCTACGGGGTTGATTGTTTGGACATGCGATGATCCATTGATTGGAGGCTGCCACTTGTTGCCTAGCCACAAGAACCAATTGTCTGAGCAGGTTGAAGGCCTGCAGCGGGAGCACCAGGAGATGGATGAGGATGAATGGTAAGGATGTTGAAGATGCGCTAATGGTGTTGGCGAAGAAAGCTAGACAGAAGAGACTTGACGGGGTGAAGAGCTTGTGCAGCATTACGGAAGCTTGCACATGAGATGACCGAGTTCGATCCCGCTATGGCCTTAGGTGACAAAGATGAAGCTGGTTTGCTTACCTTTCTCGCTCGGTCCGATGTCTCATATGATCAAGCAAGTGAGTAGACCCTTTCGCACTGTGTGTGCCACTCGCAAGTCCTGTCAGTAGTGTCCCTAGCCTCAATCTCCAATCTTGATGACCTTCTCGGTCTTGACGAGTTTGCTCGCCCCTAGACGCCGCCGCTTGTCCTGGAGCCGCTGCTCTAGCTCAGCTTTCTTGCGTTCCAGCTGGACCTCACGCAGCTCCAGGTTGACTGCCTTCAGCTCTGCCTCGATGTCCTGTCCATCTTCCTGTTGCACCTGATCGGCGTGTGGGCTAGGGAAAGCGGTCCTGGCGTATTCCATCTTGACTTCGACCAGGTCGTTGTCGTCATCGATGGTGAGGTCTAGATCGACACGCTGCTTCTTGGTTTCGCGCCCTTCCACTGTGGCTTCTGCCGAGCGCTTACGCTCTAGAACAGTGGAGGCTTCTCGGGTCTGGAGAGTCTCCTCGACGGCTTGAAGTCGTACTGTATGGGCTTCGGAGGCTCGCAGGATCTCTTGCTGCCAGGTCTCGCCGTATTTTGTCTCGCCGACAGCTTCCTGGCCTCCTTTGGCCTGTGCGTGAGCCTCCCACACCACGATTCCGGCCCTGCGTTGAGCTGCTGCTGCCACGTCTTCGGTTGACCGCTTACGAGCGCTATTTGTAACTCCCAGTGAGGTACCCTCGGAGTTTTGCTCCTCCGCTGGGTTGGCCGGACTGACCGACTGTACAGATTCTGCAATGCTGTTCTGATCAGTCATTTCAGCATCTTTGGCAGCCGCTGCTGCGTCGATTGCCACAGATAGCGCGCCATGCTCAGTGTCATCTTCGTCCTTTCTCTCCGCGTTGTCACGATACCACTTCTTCACGAAGTCTGACCTTTTAGATCGCGCAACTTTCAGCTTTTTGCAAGCCCGACAAACAGGCGTGATGGGCAACGGCTTGTCGTCGTCGACAGTCTCTGGACCTTTATTAGCAGCATCGACCATTTCACGGACGTCGGCTTCTGAGTGCTGGACGAGCCCAGTCGTGGTTGTGCGGTCGATTCCGTCTTGGTGTGGCTGGTTGGTCCAGCATTCTTGTGCTTCTCATCGCCACAGTCGCAGAACTGAGGTTTGGGCTTATTTCTCGGTGTCTTGGACACAGCTGTCTCCCGCGGAAATTGGAATCGTAGCAACTGACAAACTTCTGTCCCTGCTTTCACTCGCCTCAATGGTAGCTTGAACCCGCGAAATGGGTGTCAACTTTCATTCTGTCGCAAGCTTATACTCTTCACGATTGCATACGAAATCTGCATCTGATCTGAGAGCGACGGGGGCGATGCCCGTCCCCATCAAGAATGCTAGAGCTAGGATCGATATAAGCGCTATCTCTCAGGACATAAGACTTAGAACATACCCGGAGAACGATACTGGAATTCGAAAAGAAGAGGCTTGCCATTACGACCACCAAGCGGTTTCGGTACAGTACCCAGAATGGGTTCGAGTGAGTCCTCGAATCGCTCCATTCTGATCGGCATGTCAGCACGTTGACGAGGCCTGATTGGCCATACGTACTTCTTTCGAGCTGCTCCAGTCAAGCCTTGAGACTTTTTGAACTGTGGCACCAAGCGCTGGAGTACCACTACAATCGAGCCCTCGATCGGGCCATCATGCATAGGCAGTGGTTCAACATGATCGAATCGACCGGCGAGAGCTGTGTGGAACGTCAGCTTAGCAGCCGATCTGCGCGAACTAAGCCCATACCCTCCCTTGCCATGATCATGGAGAACCGTCTGGTCATGACACCATTTTCCGAGTTTACAGACCCATCGCGCAGTTTCTTCGGAATGTAGTCGGTTCCTGTGAGGACGTGCTGATGGTACACCACGGAGCGCTGCATGAGAGTCCCGAGGGGCTGTCGCAGCTTATCGCCTGTGAATGCCTCGACCGAGAGCGCCGACGCGCTATACATCTTGAACCCGGGTCCTAGTCTTATCACAATGTCGAAATCGCCTTCTCTTGCACGAACCGTACAACGGCTGTCGCGATCACTATCGATAAAGGGCAAGATCGGATCGATTACAGGAAACTCAGTGAATTTTAATTCCTTGTTCTCCTCGGCAGCAGGCTTGAGATAGACCTCAGTGCCATCCTGGTGGTACATTATCGGCTTTAAGGGGTGGCTCAAGGACCAGTGCGGTTGCTATCTTGGTGGTGGCGTGTTGTATGAGAGGCGCAGCTCGATTCTCGGTGCTGATGGTGGTATTGGTGGCGAATTCCCCCCTGTGTGCGGGTCGCAGTGATGTGTGTTGTATGCAGAGCTCCGTTGAGAGATTCTGAAGCGCTTTTAGGATACAGCTGTCCACAACCCTGCACTGAATTTGGTATGAAGAAGCATGTGAGGCACAAGTGAAGAGCGATGATGAATCACAAGACTGTGAGCAAGAGCGTCGTCTGCATGACTTACTATTTCGGCGCATACCTTTTACCCTCGGACTCATGAGTCGAGGTATCCTGCAAAGCGCTAGACCTTCACAAAGTCGCGGCTTTCTTCGCAAGGTGACCGGATGAAGGCATCTCCGAACGAATATACTTCGATGCGATATCACCTCGAAGCGCTCTTCCGCAACTGAGCACTATGCCACCAATCGTTTTCTTCCTAGCTCTTATGTAGCCCGCCAAACGTATTTTGCCTCTACAGGCAACACTTCGACCTCCATCGCCAGATGCCGTGCGAAGCCAATGAATATAGTACCCAAGTAGAGCAGGGCGGCCTCAAGGGCCATCCCAAGCATATCGTACCTTCACATGTTTCACGAGGTGGGACCCTTCGTGCCTTTCAAGACTGTGTTGATTTGCGCGATCTGCTTGGGAAGACCAGAGCGTTCTCTCGACCGCAAGCCTTGCAACTGGGCGAGCCATTGACGGCTCGTCATCTTGCGAGACTCGTGGTCCTCTGGGTTGTTGTAAATAGGTATTTGACGAGTACAAGCTTCCAGATTGAAACGATAGGGTGGATCAGTAACCCTCATGAATTGCCACAAGGTGTGAGACTATCTGGCTACAGAAAACAGTGTGATATAGTGTGTGTGTGCCAAGTCCTGACTAACATGGACCTTGGTCACCTGATTCACAACATGGGTCACCCTCTGCTTCTATGTATAAATTCTGTTAAAGGAGGTGGAGCCAGATGAAGTTTCCAATCCGCCGCGATCGAGGATGGCGAGGCTCGCAGATGTACACGAAAAGGGATGAGCACTCATAGCACTATGGAAACAGTACTCTTCATGGCGTAGTATGGTACGTACATACCAATGAAAGGTCAAGGCTTATCTGCAGATCCTCCAGGTGGCATGAGCTGGACAACATACTCCAGAGTCATCATCACGAGCAGACAGCATTACGATCACCGATTCTCTTGACGCAGGACACACTGGACACATCATTGGAAGAGCACTCATGTTCATTCTGTACACATCCCAAATCCTCCGGTAGTCTATGGCGATGCCATGCCTACAATCTCGACTGTCCACCGTTAGGGCCATAAGATACCCGGTGCAAAACACCTTTCGCCCCTATCCTTACTCCGCTCTCTCCTCTCTCCCCTTCATCTCGTACATCTTAATCATCTCATAAACTCCCCTTCATCTCGTACATCTCAATCATCTCATCAACCTCCTCATCCTTTACTCTCCTCCAAAACGCCCTCCTCATCCCCATCTCCTCCTCAACCTCCTCCACAATCCTCCGAACTCTCTGTCGGTGTTGCTTCACAACCTTCCGACAGAGGTCATACCTCATCATCTGGAACCACTCGGTAACATCATCGCGGCAGAGCGGGCATCTATGGCCGTCTTCACTCTTCTCCAGCCAAGCGATGATGCACTTCTGACAGAAGCGGTGGCGACCACTGCATGGAAGCTTGAACGCATGCTGTATGGTCTCTTGGCAAATGGTGCAATGGTTGGTGTCATCGTTGCTGGTGCCATAGCATTGAGTGTGAAGTTCTTCACGCTCGGTGACGTTTTGAATCCAGCGGCGGACCGTGTAGAATTGCATGAGGTCGAAGTGCTCTTGGAGCAGGGCAATGCGTGAGATGATGAGCTCGTTGCGCTTTGAGAGCTGAGCGGACTTGGCTGCGGCTTTGGCTTGGCTTGCTTGTTGCGTTGCTGTGGCCTGTGAGGTTGGGGTGCGCTTTGGGGCGGCTTGTAGCGGCATGTTGGTGCTTGACTTTGGCATGGCTACGATACACTTGGTGTATGTATGTGGTGTGTGATGTGTGTTTTGGTTTGTGGTTTTGGTTGGTTGCAGTCGACTGAGGTCGTCTGAAGTTGGCTTGAAGCCTTGGTTTGATTGTGGTTTTTGGTAGTTGACCGAAGTCGTCTGAAGCTAGCTGTGGCTTTGATATGCGGTGCAATGTGCAAGTTGGTTTGATTTGGTTTGGTTTGGTTGCTTTGCAGTGCATAGAAGTGTGATGTACTTGGGAAGGAGAAGAAAAGCGAGGGGAAAGGTTTTATCCTTCGAGGTCTTGCCATGGGGACAGGCAGTCCTCAAGGGAGGCATAGAGTCATGGAGTCCTCAGAGGTGAAGACGGTTGTTCTTCAGGGGAGTGAGGTCGCATATGATTGACTGGATGTTTGTGCCATCACGTGGGCTATGCTTTTCCTTGGCGCAGCCTTAAACTGTGCTCCATGAACCGTAGCATCGGATCAGGCTGCACAGCTATAACTTCAGACAACCACAATCGTGACTGAAGTAACGATATCCAGTCTCACGATCTCGAATGGATCTTGACTGCTGTGATAGGAACACAGCGCCGGAGCTATGGGTCGTCAAGTCGAAGAGCGCTGCCGAAATCTTGTAGTGCAACAGTCAGGCCGATGAACAACAGCCTCGACTCCATATCGCAACCAACCATGATTGATCCGACTACTGCAACAGTCTTGAATCCCAGAACGCCGATATATACATCGCTCAATGCGACGTCAATCTGTGAGAGACGAACACTAAAAGACCAGCAAAAGTCAAGGTAGAATCATCACGCCGAGCTCACTAAAACAACCTACCAGTAGAAATTATCGAGATATCGGTGTAGCTGATCATATTATCCCCAGTCCTCAGACGACCCTCCAATATAATGGTCCTGTTCTTTCGCACATTCCTCACAAAATCATCAAGAATCCACATCTCCAAGACCCAGAAGTGTGAAGAGCAATATCAGCATCACATCACCATCAGCATCAGCAGACTCCACACAACAAACATCAATCAACGCCAGACCTTACACCGGTTGCCAACCATCAAAAACCATGTCCGTCCCAGCAACCATGATGGGACCCCTCTTCGCCTTCGGCTCTTTGCCTCGCGCCGACGTTCAAGACTGGTCCCGGTCAACCTCCTACTCCCAGACAGCAGAGAAAGCTCGCATGGCCCGCACACTCAATGCCCGAAACGCAGCCTCAGCCCTTGCCGCACAACGCAAAGCCGCCCTCAAAGCCGCGAAAATCACCCACCGCAACGCCATCGTCGCAACCAAGATGCCCGCACTCTGGTCCGACCTCCAACTCAAGGCCGCGACCAGAATTTCCGACCACTTGAAGAAACTCCGGTGCCGCGACCTCATGGAGCTTGCAGCTAGAGATATGTGCCTGACGATGGACTCGCCGCACGAGCTGGAGGTTTGCGATCTTTGTCAGGAGGAGATGGCAAGGCCTAGGGGACTTCCTTGCGGCCATGAGTTCTGTGAGAGGTGTGTTATTGCTGAGATTGAGGGGGCCGGGGAGAAAGTCGCGAGATGTCCGACTTGTGAGGAGGAGGTGCAGGAGTGGTATGTGGAGCTTAAGGCGAAGGTTTGTAGAAAGGAGGTGAAGGAGTTTCATGGGAGGGTTCGGAAGGCTATGAAGGAGGCTGAGAGGGAGGTGGGCGTTACGAGGAAGTGGTGGGAGAGGGGGCCGAGGATGGAGGAGGTTGGAATTGTGGTTGAGGAGTTTTTGGATTCGATGTGAGTTTGGAGAGGATGTTTTGCTATGTTGGACGCGGAGTCAGTATTGCGGCGGAAGTTGTGAGGATCTCGGGTGAGGGTGGCGAAGTGATGTGAAGGCAAAGTCTATAGACAGTCAATCGACAAGCGCGTTATACGTACCAAGCCGTTCTGGCTCATTGGCTCCACCTTGCGAGGTGCGTTGTTGTTTCCACCGTCTCCCACTGCTCCGCGCCATATACTGTGAAACCAGTTCAACCGTCGTTGCAAGCTAAAATCAAAGGAAATCAATGTCTTTCACCCAATTTGTCCGATTTCATCGAAGCCTCTACTTCTTCTCCTGCTCCTTCTGCTTCTCTGCGGCCTGCTTGAGCACGACCGAAAGGTCTCTACCTTGACAGTCTTTCTTGCGCAATCCAGTAGTCATCACATACGCCTCGACCGCATCCTCGTCGTCTGTAGTGCTGGACGTCAGTGTGTTCGTTCCCAGACTTCCGTCTTCAGTAGTCTCACCAGCTTGGACGGCGCGTCGTACATCAGACCTAGCTAGATGAGCGTTCCATCGCCACTGATCCATGCTCACATACTTCCACAACGCCAGCACTGCTTTGTCTGTATCGCTCAAAGTCGCTCCCGGCTGAATGCTGGCGTGTAGGTCTTGGAACCGAGTCGGAGGGTAACGCCACTCCCCGTTCGAGTCAGTGGAGCCAAGGGAGCTCGGGGAGTCTGGGTAGTCCTCAAAGTCTTCCGCTACTGGAGCGGCGTGTCGCTTGGGTGTGCAGACAGGCGATGGTATTGGATCGAGCTCTTCGTCGGAACAGGCGTGCATGGACTGCATAAGACCAGGCTGAGTGAGGGTGCCGGTAGATTGCGGTGGACTGTCAAATGCGTGGGCGTGCATCGACTTCACGAGGCCCGGCTGCTCGACGCGCAGATGGTCGTAGGCGCCATCGAGCTGCGGTATCTGGATGATGACAGCAGAGTCTCGGCGGCTGGCCTTCGAGTCTTCGTGTCTGTTGGGCAGGCCGCCTGTGCACTCGCCGTTCCACAGCATCTCGAAGCAGTGCACACAGAAGCAGGTGTCCTCCCCCATGCAAAGGTAGTAGGTGTTAGCCTCCAATGCTTTGTCGCATCCCGGTCGTCTGCACACAACGCTCTCACCTTCTGCGACGAAGGTGGTACGGTGGAGCAGAAGCGGATTGCCATGGTGGATGTATTCACTGGCAAGACAGAATTGTTCTTTCGAGCGAGCTAGTCTGTCGGGTTCAGCCCAGGCCTCTTCCAGCTTCTTGATTTTGTCTAGCGCTCGTCTGTCAATGTGATCAGGATCATCATTGATGAGCGTTCCAGAATACGTAGCGCCGGGCTAGAGTAACGTGAAGTCAGCCAAATCGTGTCTATCCGTAGGAATATCGAGAGTTACCTGATGGCTGATGTGGTACACGCGGCCATCCTCCTTGTCGACTTGCCAGTCTTCAGCTAGGCGCAGAGAGGTCGTCCTGTCCTCAAGGAGCTCCTCATCCACCTCGATCTCGTTCATGTCGACGTCCAAATCTGGAATGGCGCGTCCGTAGTTCGTGTGGAAGATGATCGTGTTCGTGGGTGTTTTCGGATATGGCACTGGTTGTGGGGTCTCACCGTTGAGGAGACGCAGCGCACTACGCGCCGCGAGTTCTGCGGGCGAGTTGCCATTGATGGCAGTCCAGGCAGGGCGAGCCGGCGGTGGTTCTTTGACTAAGTTCTGCGGGTTGATGAAGCTTTGGATCGATCTCGGTGTTGGCAGCTGCCGCAGAGCCTTTGTGGGAGTCACTGACGGGATGGAGTCAAGCGGATCGGTTGAGAGAGCGCCGGGTACAGCAAGGGTGGACCTCATAGATGACTCCACTTGGTGGAAGTGCGATGGATGCCAGGGCGGCATTGTGGTGGCGTCGGCGATGTTTGCGTGCGGCGAACAAAGATCATATCTCCTATCCGAAGGAACGGACGGCGCCATGGCGTTTATGTGAGCTGCCAGCGCTTCAAGCAGAGAGGGAAGCGCGCACCTTTTACGAGATGTTCTGAGGTGGGTTGTGGTGGTGGTGGTGGTGGCGATGAACAGTTGTTGGCGGTTGGCGGGCGCTCGGAGAAGTCGATCGAAGAGTCAACACGCAAGTCCAGCTCCTCGGAATGGACGCATTCTGACTGAGCATTCTGTACATCACCTCAAGCGACATACAATCATCCTCATGCTGCTATGCAACCTAAACCCGGCAACAAGGCCGAGTCGCGCAACTAAATATCAATCTATCCGTGGTCGACACTGACTGGTAGGGTCTGCCTATGTAGGACGGCAAGAAAGTCAGTACCCAGAGGGCAAAGTCTACAAAGTGGTAGATGGCCGAGGCTGTCGTTACAGTCCTTAAGTCCGATTCATTGGCAGTATACCTCGGATCTGCGAGTTTGCAGTATATTCTTGGCCTCAAGGTCTGCGAAGTGGCTCTCTTCGAAAGCTGAGTGTAGCGGAGAGACGTAAAAGATGAAGTGACAAGGATTGCCGGTGCCAAGATTTCTCGCGCAGCAGGCGCGTCCCGCTGCGTCTCGGCCCCGTCGTGGCAACTTCGCGTGTTTTCCTCCACGGAGAATCAATGATTGAATGGCCAGCGTCCACTAATGTATTGGGCGCTTCCATCTGTTTGGCGACGATTCTGGGACTCTGCTGGATGATCATAGTACGACGTGCGGGTCAGGCTGCGTCGCGACTGCCCGTTCCTCGATCCATTACAAGGGTGCACGTTCCCGCCTTCGCGACCGCGAAAACACAACAATTCCACTCTCTCGCAGCGACCCGACCGGAGTACACGATATCGACAATGCTCCGCGGCGCACTCGACAAGCACGATCGAAAGCATGAGCAGCGTCTGTCCCAGTCGAGCTTCGGGTCGAGTCAACCACAGCAAAAGCCGGCATCTCAGGCAGCAAACCCGGGATATCGCAACCCACTGAAGCCGACCTCCGCATCCACGCTCAATGGACTGAAGGGATATGGCGTGCCAAGGACAGGCGGTATCAAGAGAACAGCAAGTGGTTTGGCCAAGTCGCTAGACGCCGCTTTCGAGGATGACACAGGCAGTCAGTACCGACCGATCACGATCAGCGGGAAGTCACCAAGCAAGAGCAGTGTCCCGCAGGTCACGCCGACAGACTTTTATGATGAGAACGATTTCGACAGCGACATTGAGCTGGATATCGAGGACCCTTTGCCGCAGACTACCATAAGCTATCCGAAGATGCCAGCACCGCCCACGACGCGTGCAAAGGTCAATGATGCACCGATCAGCTATCCCACCCTGCCGAAGCCACAACCTGGACCTATTTCGAGCCAAAATCTCAGCCGAGCGCCGGCTTCGCAGCAAGCACCGGATAGTAGTGCTCCGTTGCCTTGGTCTTCGTCGCCCGTCGAACACTTCAGCTCTGCAATACCGCAGGCCGGTCTGCAGCACTTCGCTTTTGACCCGCGGAAGTCGAATATACCGAATCCACAAGATGCCGCGCAGCCAAAGCCTGCCAAGAGGACGACCTTGCCATGTCTCGAGGAGGATGTAGAAGAGTCAACACAGACGAAGCCAATCCCTGTCCCCTGCCCGAGCATGAGGTCAAGGAACGGCATCACAAGCACGTTTACACCAGCTCCGAAGGACAAGAAAGACAAGTCACACTTTCCCTGGAACACTACCGCAAGTGCTATCAAGGATCAACAGAAGAAACATCGCGAGGAAGCGAGAGCGATGAAGAAGGTTGCTGGAACAGAAGACTCCCTGCGTACCGCGAAGAGCACGCAGAAGCGGCCTGCTCGTGTCTTCTTGTCTGCCGAACAACAGCATGTGTTGGAGCTGGTCATCGAGAAGAAGAAAAGTGTCTTCTTCACAGGTTCAGCCGGTACCGGAAAGTCCGTTCTCATGCGGGAAATCATCGCATCACTACGTAACAAGTACAAGAAGGAGCCAGATCGAGTCGCCGTCACAGCTTCAACTGGTCTTGCTGCTTGCAACGTTGGTGGTGTCACCCTACACAGCTTTGCAGGCATTGGCCTGGGCAAGGAAGATGTCCCCGCACTTGTGCGAAAGATTAGGAGGAATCAGAAGGCGAAGCATCGATGGATGCGGACGAAGGTACTGGTCGTCGATGAGGTCTCGATGGTGGACGGCGAGATGTTCGACAAGCTCGAGTCCATTGCGCGACAGATCAGGAATAACGCTCGGCCATTTGGTGGTATCCAGCTCGTTATCACCGGCGACTTCTTTCAGCTGCCGCCAGTGCCCGAAGCAAATCGTGCTGCCAAGTTTGCTTTTGACGCTGCTACCTGGCCAACGACCATTGAATACACGATCGGTCTGCACCATGTCTTCCGTCAGAAGGATCCTGGTAAGTCATCCCAAGAAACGTCATCTTCGAGCACTGTGCTAACCGTGTGATAGTCTTCGCTGGCATGTTGAACGAGATGCGAGAAGGTCGCCTGACTCAGTCCTCCATCAACGCATTCCGAAACCTATCTCGAGATCTCAAGTTCGAAGACATGCTCGACGCGACCGAGCTCTTCCCCACGCGAAACGAAGTCGAGAGAGCAAATCAGGAGCGACTGGTCAATCTCCAAGGCCAGATTTTCCCCTTTCCAGCCCGCGATGGTGGCTCAATTACAGACAAGGCTCAGCGCGACAAACTTCTTGCCAACTGCATGGCACCCGAGATGATCACCCTCAAGAAGGGTGCTCAGGTCATGCTGATCAAGAATATCGATGAGACTTTAGTCAACGGCTCTATAGGTCGTGTCATCGGTTTCATGGACGAACGACAATTTGACAGCTACAACGCTAACGAAGGTGCCTTTTTGCAGTCACCTGGAGGCACGGTCCTTGGCAGTGGCGACAATGATGCACCCGATCGTCCTGGCATCATGCAAGGCATTACCACCTCACGGAAGTGGCCGCTGGTACGCTTCGCTATCGCGGACGGTACATGGCGAGATCTGCTCTGTGAGCCAGAGACTTGGAAAGTCGAGCTGCCAAACGGTGAAGTGCAGGCATCTCGTGCGCAAATCCCTCTTATCCTGGCATGGGCGCTCTCCATCCACAAAGCTCAAGGACAAACTCTGGATCGTGTCAAGGTCGATCTTGGCAAAGTCTTCGAGAAAGGACAAGCGTACGTTGCGCTCAGTCGTGCAACTAGTATGGCTGGCTTGCAGGTGCTTCGCTTCGACCCAAGAAAGGTCAATGCACATGAGAGAGTCAGAGCTTTCTACACCAAGCTTGCCCGTGTCGAGCTTGTGGAGAAGAACAAGGAGAGGATGGAAAAGATTAACAAGCCGAGCACGACTGGTGCCGTGGAGTACGAGAAGAATTTCGTCGAGGGCGACTTTGCTTGGGATGAGTAATGCCAGAGGCGCATCAAGCCATGGCTGTGCATGTCGAAGCGATTTTGGAAGCGCAGTGTACGTATCTGTAGTAAAGATGATAGACTACGTCGTCTGCATATCAGTCCTTGCAGACTATTCACTCTGAAGGAAAATCTACGCTCGCCCTCGATTGCGTACTGCCTCGACTTACTACGCTCCCTCCAGCACGAACTCTCTCTTGTGATCCTTCCTACTATATACGTAGAAATTCTTCATCACATGCAAAATTCTCACAGTCTGCATTGCAATTACCGTCGCCGTCGCTATCGCCACCACAATTCCCCCCAATCGCTCCAACCCCCAATAACCAACGGATGCTCCGCCTCCAATTCCTCGTCCACAACAGATTCTTACTCCTCCACGCCGTCCGCGCCGTCCACGCCCTCGCCCCGTTCACAATCGGGCCTCCCCGCCACAATCTCATCATGTCCACTAACATAAGCCACTGGCGCCTTCTGCTTGTCCTCGAAACCCCCCTTCCCGTTCGTGCCACGATTCAATACGGAAGCCAAGTACTCGGCTTTCTGCACTGCGACTTCGGCGGTGGTGGGGAGGAAGGATTTCTTGATGTCGGCCGCGTCGCCTAAGGCGTAGATGTCGGGGAGGGGGGGGGTCTCGTTTTCATCATACTCGCCTGAGGGGCGTAGGACGTGGAGGTGTTGGTTCGTTAGGATGCGGTGGAGCTTGTCGGTTTTGCAGAGGTCTAGATGGTCGACGAGGGGGCATTGTTTTATTGCCCGCGGTCCAGAGGAGCATGCCGCAGCGTATACGGCCTTCGGCTTTGGGTATGATGCTGTCTGCTTCGATTGTTTTGAGCTTGGAGTCGGGCTTGACTGTCACGCTGCGTTTCGAGAAGGGAGAGATGGCGTGTTGGCGGAGGGCATGCCGCATGTTCGAAGGCTCCCAGGATGAACAGGGCGGCGTCGTGGATTGTTATGGTCATTTTGCCAGCAAGGTGGGGGTAGAGTTTCGACAGGTCATCGTTGAAGAGGTCGGACATTTCTGCTGACATCTTGACGCCGGTGGGGCCGCCGCCTACGACGATATTGTGGAGGAGGTCGCGTTGCTTTTGATCGGAGGTGTCGGGGAGGGAGGCGAGGTCTAGCAGCTGCCTGTCGTCCGGGTAGACGTGGTTCGTGACGCCGTTCTCCTGCGTTAGCATTGTGAACAGTAGCTGCTGGATTGCGGTGGGAACAGCATTAGTAGAAGATGAGCAGAAGGTAAGATATACTTGCACCGTGTTGATATCTCCCACCTCGGCGGGCCGCGAGAGGCGCTTTTATAATGGCACTGCTCTTCCTGGCAGTGCAGAGGAGAAGGCTGGCGAATGACGCATTGTTTCTTGAGACTCGTCCTGGAAGCGCGGATGGAGGAAGAGTAAGATCTTATCACTGTGTTATCGCAGTGGGCCAGCTTCCAGTCGGCAGTCCGTCATCCGTGCATATCACCCTGATGTCCATAACCTGAGACAGACTTCACTCCTACTTTACCATTGCTTCTTTCATACCCGATCTCTCCTACCTCCTGCCACACCTCCCACACCTCCCACACCTCCCACACCTATCAACTACCTACCAAGATGTCTTCAACAGGCATTGCCCAAGAACCAGCCTCCCTGCTCTCAATCCCCTGCGAACTCCGCAATGCCATCTACACCTACATCTTCGAGCCCGACTTCACCGATACAATCAACAGCATCCCCGCCAAGCCCGACGAACTCGCAGTCGCCCTCCAACTCCAAGACCCAGCCCGCTACGTAGCAGCATACCGCTCCACTCATCGCGCGTGTCAGCAGCTGCGAGTGCTGCAGACCTGTAGACAGATATACAACGAAGCGCATCTCCTAGCGCTTTCCTCTACCCCATGTAAGAGAGGCCCCTACCAAGCCCCAAACGATAGCTATAGACTCCGCAGACCTGTAGCCTGTAGCACTGAGACGTTCCCTCGGGACACACACACTAACAGCCCCATCACAGTCCTCGTAGACGGCGACTTCGCCTACCCCGACGTCTTCGACCTGAGGAGCAGGAGTCTGAGCAAGGAGAAGATCGCAGCGATCCGACACATTACCATCTCGGCACGAACGAGCAAACTCCGCGCCATGAACGAAGCCTGGTGCGGCCTACCCTTCGGCCACCCCAGCCTCCGTCTAGAAACTCTCACAATCGTCCCCAACCGCGCAGAATGCCACATCCGCTCCATGGGCGAGATCGCCGACCTCTCCCAGTCACACACGTTGGCCTACAGTCTCTCTGAAACAATGAAGTCGCTCCGGAACGTCAATACTTTGGTCGTGCGGAATGATGGATGCTTCAATGAGGTCGTTTGGAGGCTGTTTTATAGAAGTTTTGTGTATAGGCTTTGGAGGTGGGGAGGCGCCATCTGTGGGATCCGCTTTGAGTCGGGAGAAACGCAGCTGGGGGGTAGCGGAGAGAGCCGGAATCAATGGTTCAAGGTGTATACTGCAGACGATGAGGTGAGAGGGGTGGAGTGTGGGGTGGAGGTTTGTAGATTGGTGGGGCAGACGGGGGAGGTGCCGGATGTGAATCCTGCGGGAGTTGGGCCTTAGTCGTGGGGAGAGAGGAGAAGAGGAGAAGGAGAGTGATGTCGACGGTGTAGTGATGTCGATGATTGTAGTGATGTCGATGGTGTAGTGATGTCGATGGTGCAGGGAGGCTGAATGTACATATCATATGACCACCCTTGAGACGTGGCATTGAAGAACCAGACCCGGACCTGCTTTTTGTTCCTTTTGCTGCGCTGGATCTTCTTGACCTGGGGCAGGCATTGCGCTACGGTCATTTCCCGTCCACATCCAAAACTCATTGGAAAGTAATTCAACAGCGGTTTTCGGCATGATATACAGTGGTGCGGACACGTATGCCAACAGCGCTTCGACCCCATCATAATCAGACGCTTCCGAGCGTTGAAAAGAGCCTGTGTGAGCAAGCCGGGTTGGAACATCTTCAAGAATTTCCCACCTCTCAATGCCAAAAAGATGAGCTAGCAAGACATTTCTCATGACGCATGTGATACTTTTTGCCAGCCACCAAAGTGCTACTGTAAACGATCACGTCTATCGCACTTCCCTTCTACGCCGATACGGCCGTCCGAGTCTTGACATGCATCTTCCCGCAACGCTAACGCCCGACGCCTCGCTTGACCTGTCAAACACCTAGTCATTGGCATGGACGACACCCTCATCGCTTTCGCTCTCATCCTCATCGCCGGACACTTCCATGTTCTCGCGCTCCTTCTTGTCCATGAGAGCCTGCAGCTCTGCGTCGTCGTTCTCGGTGACGGCCTTGGGTGCCATCTTGATCGTGCAGCTTCCCCCTGCGCTGCGAATGCTGGCGTCGATCTCCTTGATGGCTTCCGTCAACACTTCGATGCCGTTGTTCTTGTCGATTGTTTGGCTGGTCAGAACGTAGAGTGGTGGGGACACCAGCTTGACTTTGACTTGGGTATCTGGGGTGTTCTTCTCCTCTGCTTTGCGTAGCGCGGTCTTGACAGCGTCGATGCCCTCGTACCCGAAGCAAGTAACTTCCACATCGGCGCGGACCTTTGTGGGCTGTGGTGTGAGCCGCTTACCGATGTAGCTCTGCAGCTCGTCCTTGATGACGGCAGACTTGAACGTGACTTCGGTCCACACATCCGGGTTCGTGATACTGAGCTTGAACGCATCGACAGCATGACCGTACTTCTTGTTAAGAGGCCAGCCAATGTCCTGGTACAGCTCCTCAATGGGCGTATTGGTCTTCTCCGCGACGTGTCTCATGATGCTGTGCACCATCTTGCTCTTGTTGTACCGCTCCTCACACTTGACGATGTCCTCGGGCGAGACTCGCCGCTTCGACAAGTCGATGTAGCCCTTTTCCTTGTCGACACGCAACACCACCACGACCTCGTTGCGGCCGACTCGGATGAGCTTTTGGATGGATCGGATGCGTCTTCGTGAGAGTTCGGAGAGCAGGATCATGCCGTCGATGTTGTCGTATTCGAGGAGCTTGACGTATGCGCCCATTTCGGCGATTTGCTTGACGTTGACCATGACGAAGGAGTCGATTTCGGGGTATTTCTCCTCGTAGAAGCGGCAGTTGGTGAGCGACATGGTGGGTGGTTGTTATGCGGATGTCCTGAAACGGGTAGTGTGGCTTCGTTGCCTGGGTATGTGATGTAGTGTAGTTGTATCGTAGTCGTGTGCTTCAATGATTGTCCAGTCGTACTTCCAGAATGACTCTTTTTGTGGCGCGGGGCACATGTGGCGTTTTGAGCTGTTGCCCGTGCACGATTTTCATCACGCCGCCCAATTGTCCACACATCTACCATACAGTCCGCAATCGGCACGCCGTCATGATGGATCACGACGCCTTTCGATGGTCAGACTCGGTCAATCACAGATCAAACCACACTGAGGCAATCACGCCTCAAGATAACTTCCACAAGTTCTTCGTGCATCCGGGATCACCACTATCGTCTGCTGTATACTGGCATACTGCCTACTTAGCTGCCGTATGCAGCGCTGATGGAATACCAAGAGCGCCCTATCTGCAGACCGAAACATGTGAACGAGGCGACAGATCTGCCACGATATCAAGGCTGTAACAATGGTGGCAGTCTGCACCTTGCAAAGCACGCACTTGGACGACGGCAACTCATCATATATGGCCGTGTCATATACCTGGATTGAGGAAGAATACCACTGGTATGGTCGGCCTTTGGCGCGTTGGACCAATGTTTCGATCAACGGCAGAACTGTACCAATCGCTGGCAGAGTGGCACTGATCTTGAGTCTGCTGCTCCGAAGAGGAGTACGAACAGTCTGGATTGACACGATATGCATCAATCAACTCGATCACGTCGAAAGAGGTCATCAGGTGTCCCACATGGGCAGGATTTATAGCTCTGCCAGATCTATGGGTATCTTCCTCGGCAAACCATCGTACTTCACCGATTTAGCTCTTGCGTATGACTACAACAGACAGCGGCAAGACATCCAAGACGTCGAGCGAGGCTTCGTCGAGATCCTGCTGCACCGATACTTCCGCCGATCGTGGATTTCGCAAGAGGTCGCCAACGCGAAGATGATATGTGTGCACTGCGGCAATCATGAGCTGACTTTTCCAGCTTGCGGGGAGCTGTTCCGAACGTTGAGCGAATGGGAGTTTAGCGGCGTCGATGAAAGAGTCGTCGCGAGCCAACATGCAATCAAGGCTATCGACAGCTTCTCTTGTGGATATCGTCCAGATGTCATCGAAGTGCTGGAAGCGACGAACGACTCAGAGTGTGGCGATCCTCGAGATATATTGTACGCGAAGTTGGCTCTGGCCCGCAATCCTGGCATTGTTGGAGTGCCGGATTATACCGTCGATGCAAGTACTGTCTTCACTCGCTTTGCGATCAGACACATGAAAGCCTCGAACTCTCTTGATGTTCTCAATCATACCCAGGGCACCAGCAGAAATCCAGACTTACCGAGCTGGGTGCCCGACTGGCGTTCAGGTCGGCATGTGCGTGACCTGGACGAAGATCTCGACGAAGGCTCGCTGGTCGAGGATGGCTTCCACCCATATCTTCAAGATCTCGAAGAACACCTCTTACAACCACGATCGATCATCGTCTTGGAGCAAGGAGATGGTCCTCAACGCCAGACCACAGAAGAATTCGGCGAGGTGACGGCCGCTTTTGAAGAGACCAGCATTGTCCGTGTCAGCGAGCGAGAACTGATCGTACCGGGAATTATACTAAAGCGAATGTGCTCATCATTCCACGTCTGGGACGACAACGACGGACGTTTGAGATCTTTCAAGGCTTCCGAGGAAGATCCTGCGCTTGCAGGTGCGTACCTTTGCCAACTCGACGGCTATCCTCATTTCGCGATCCTTCAGGAATGTGAGGACTTCTACAAGCTGGTCAATCTAGGCGAGACGATCGTCTTTACTGATTGGGCGATGTTCGAGACGCAGAAGTGTTCTGCTGGATGGATTGACATGAAGACGAGAACTACCTTTCGCATACGCTGACGGTTGTGGTAGATTCTAGCAGATGTTGCTCTGAAGTCCATTTTCTTGAACACTGTTGGTCTTTGCTGCAGTGCGATTCGTTCGCTGGTCGAAGGCGCTAGCGCAAGTACCGATTTGGACTCTATTGAGTAGTTGTAACGCGATTTCTCCACGCACTTCATCGAAATCCAGAAAACACTGCATATCCTGGAGTAATCCGGGATGCGAGAGCAATGAGTTTTCTGGTCAAGACACATCATCACGTCGCAGTCATGTTGAAGATAGAATGTGTCGCGCGTCACAACGTGCTCCACCGCTACATTCCAGCTCAGACGCAAGGTAAATACGGAACGCCTCCTTGTGTTGACGCTGCGAAGAAACCCAGAAGTATGTTCTTATTCGACGACTTCCCGTCTCTACACACAAAGCCCTGTCCGACAAGACTTAGCTTGCGGCTGCATGGCTGTTTCTTGGGAGGATGTTCCGTGTTGTCTGCCGTGTCGCGGCATTGTTCATGATTTTGTTCAAATTGATCGATGCGCAGGCTCAGACGATCACGACTCTCACGCTCAGCGCCGCGACGACCTATGCGCCTACAAATGTCTTCACCATACCGGCCGGATCGTGCTCACTCGGTGGCACGGGCGTGCCAGGACCGAGCCCGACTGCCATAGTCGGTGGTGTCTACAACGATGTCAATGGTATGGACAAGAAGCTTTTGACAGAGGCAAAGTCGCTGGACTGAACATGATACAGGCAATTACTGGGAAGTGCAGTGCGGCTACGATTGGACAGATAATACGCTGGTAATGTATCCAGAAATCAATGGTGCAAGTGGTGTCGGGACCAACGCCCAGGGCATGTTCGCTTGCTTCCAAGGGTGTGCCAAGCGAGCTGGCTGCATCGGGTTCGTTTACTATGGAAGTACCACTGGCCCTAGGTCTGGATCGGGTCTCTGTTTGTAAGACAATTTCGACTATCGATGCTATGAGACCGGGCTAAACGTTCGCAGTTTCCGATTGCAGGGCGGTGCCAACAATGGAACTCTATACTACCCACCGAATCAATGTCGCCCTGGCAGTACAGGGTGCACATCTGGGAATAATAACTACAACTATGCCGCTGCATATTTGCTGCAGTCTAGCCCAACTTTGCTCTGTCCTTACTATAATGGTGTCATCTACAGCGATTCGAACAATATCCAGTGGCAGGTGTACTGTGGGTACCAGGCTGGAGCCTATCCGATATCAACGACAGTCGTCGAACGTAGGTATATTGAAGTAGCAGGGGGCCTCTGACTGACTCCTCGACAGACTTGCCTGCGTGCGTCAGTCGATGTGCTACCATGACTACCCCAGGGACGAGTTGTCTGGGCGTTGGTTACACATACAGAGCGACTGCAGAACCATCACTAGCCGCACCGGGGACTCCAGGTTCCTGCAGCTTCATCATGGGCCAAGGTAGACCAGTCGGACAAGGGACTGTGCCATACAATTACGTTCGACGATACAACGCAGCATCCCCTGGACCAGGTCCGACCAGTGGCGCAGGCTTCCCGAGCACGACTGGCGTCATCTGCCCCAGCTTCAATGGCCAAACATACTATGACAGCACCAATGTGCCCTACGACATCACATGTCAAGGAACAGGCCTCGGCAACGATGTCTTCGTACCCACCAGGCAAACACCGGACTTCGACAGCTGCATGATGTGGTGCAGTAATTTCGGAGATGCATGTGGTGGTGTCGTATGGGACAGTAATGGTGGCTACTGTTACGGTAAGTCGGCAGGAACTATTTATGCGGCCACAATTACAACAACTCTTCAATTCGCACGCAAGAATGTCGCCCTGCTTGCGAGCATGACCACAGCCGCTGCGACTCCGCCACCTGTCCTGGCGACGACCACAACTGGAACGACCACTACTACGACGACGCCCTCTCCGCCCACAACGACCACAATGACGACCTCCTTGCCCAATCAAGTCACGTGAGTCTTGGCAATATCAACCTTGCGTGCGAGCATCGCTGACTGGACCTGTTAGCTACACCACTGTCTCTGTTTCAGTGTCGTTGTCTGTGCAAACTGTAACGTGAGTATGCCCATGTCGAGCGAGTACCCTGCTAGGAGGCGGTCATCCTCGCAACGAATGGCTGGAGCTCCGAGCTGCGCCTCTTATGGCAGACTGCTACTTCATGCTTTGCACCATCGCACTTCCTCTTTGTCCTTCGTTTCAGAGATATTTTGAATGATCTCTGACTGTTTTCAGCTTTACCTCAATCTTCACGACTTCGTTTGGAATCACCACAACGGCTATCTCAACTCGAGAAATCACATACACATCTTCATTGACTGTGACGAGCTTGGTACCAACTACAGCGACGGCCACTGCTACTGCTACTGCTACAACCACGCCACCGGCCGTCACGACGACCGCTACAACTCTTTCTTCATACCCAGTAACTCAGACATTGGTCACGACATCGTGAGCGCACCCAAAAGGCGTTACAGGTATCGCTCGCCTCGACGGCTAGACTGACTTTCTACCCGTAGGATCTCTTCTTACCCGGTGACCTTCACCTCTCTATCGATCATTGATCGGACCATCACCTTTACGTCTTTGTCCATCTCGATCTCGTCCTTTCCGGTCATTTATACGACAATTTCTTCGTACGGAGTGACTACAACGCAGCCAACAACAGTGATTACGACAAGCTTGAGTCTCAGCAGCTATGGAGTGACTACGACGCAACCCACGACAATCGGTAGGCATCGATACCCTTGGCTCTCTTTCACGCGCGCGTGAAGTCGCTGACTCTCAAGTGGCTCATCCTGCTAACCAACCACTCCACAGTCTCAACCTATTTGAGCAGCTACGGGGTCACGACAACAGCAATTAGCTCCCAAGTCTCGACATTTGTCACCAGCATTCCCTATACTTTGACTTCCACGACAGTCCTTGTCAGCACTCAAGTCACCACCTATGTAACCTCGCTGGTCTCCACAGCACCTCCTACAACGATTGTGTCGACATTTCTGAGCAGCTATCCCTACACAACTTTGCTTGTGTCCACCGCTCAAGTCACGGTCCCTACGACGATATACAGCACAATTCTGAGCAGTTACCCGTACACCACAGCCCTGGTCAGCACACGGGACGTCACATCAACCTTACCAGCCTCTACGGTGACCACGCTGTCGAGTTATGGAGTCACCGCGACATCAATTTCAATTTCGAGTTATCCTTTCACTGTGCTCTCGAGCTACGCAGTGACGACGACAGCTGTTCAAACGAGCACGCAGCTTTCTATACAGGTCACGACTGCACAAGGTGAGTCCTCTTCCGTGCCCCAGGCAGATTGGACGCAAGGCATGAAGTTGATCGTCGGCTCGTGCCGCCTTGGCATGGCTTCGCCCATGATCAACCGACATCACATGCTCGCTGCCATGTGCTCAATAGGCTGACACGATTGCAGGAAGCACAATCACGCAGACTGAAACAAGCCTGATAGTAAGCACAGCGTTATCAAGCTACTACATCGTGAGTGTCTGGTCTATTGGTGCGCCAGCCACTACTGACCCTTCTCCTAGACTACCACGTCCATAAGCGAGCGACCAACGACTATTGTCTCGACCTACATAAGCAGCGTGACCGCGACTGTGGTCAGCACACAGCCTGCCAGTACCATCGTCACGACTGCGCCCACGGTATGTGGAGCCAAGTGCGCCCATCCGGCGTAATGACTGTCGCTGACCTTTCCTCCCAGACTATCGTCTCCACTTCATTAATTGTCTCCACCAGCATCGCTCCAGCAGTCACGTATACAACTACGCAGAGCGGCACGACGGTCCTGTCTATTCAGCCGGCATCAACGCAGCTCATCACGACGACTCTAATCAGCACACAGCCTGCAAGCACTATCGTCACCACTCAACCCACGGTATGTCAAGCTGACGCGCTCCTGCGCCGTTTGAGTACTGTGCATTCTCGCTGACGTACTCTTGCAGACCATCGTCTCTACTTCCTTGATCGTGTCCACCAGCATCGCGCCAGCGGTCACGTACACAACAACGCAGAGCGGCGCGACCATATTGTCCATTCAACCTGCCTCGACGCAGTTCGTGACAAGTACGCTGATCAGCACTGCACCTGCAAGCACCATCACCCAGACAACGGAGCGGGTTTCCACGAGCTTGGTCGTGTCTACCAGCATTGCGCCAGCAGTCACTTTTACCACAACGCAAGCCGGTACCACAGTTCTGTCTGTACAGCCTGCATCAACTGAGAGGATCACAAATACGCTGATTAGCACCGCAGCCGCAAGTACAATAACGCAGACTACCGAGCGGATATCCACAAGTTTGGTCGTGTCTACCACCATCGGCCCAGCAGTCACATTCACCACTACGCGGGACGGTACTACGGTTCTGTCCGTCCAACCTGCGTCAACGCAATTCATTACGAGCACTTTGATTAGTACCGCGCCTGCAAGCACTATCACTCAAACCAGCGACCGCGTATCTACAGAGTATATCGTGTCAACCAGTATTGCCCCTGCAGCCACTTATACGACGACGGCGAGCGGGACCACGGTCATCTCAGTGCAGCCGGCATCAACACGATTCATCACTTCCACTGAAGTCAGTACCTTGATTAGCACCGCTCCGGGGACGACCATAGTCTCGACAGCAATTTCCACAGCTCCAGCGAGCACGATCGTATCCACGCAGCTCGTTGTATCGACTAGCATCGCACCAGCAATCACATACACGACGACGGGCAGCGGAACCACAGTTTACTCTGTACTGCCCGCATCGACCCGGCTCATAACTAGCACGGAATTCAGTGCCTTGATTACTACCGCTCCCGCAAGCACGATCGTGTCCACGCAGCTCGTCATATCGACTAGTGTAGCTCCTGCTGTAACCTACACTAGTCTCATTAGCCTTCCAGAAGGTACGTCAATCAAAGAACCAGGCGACAAGTGGTAGCGCAGGCCGCGGCGACGCCTATGATATGTTCGCTCCAAGAGGCTATCCGCCACTTCCACATCTGCTCAGCGACTCCCACGCGCTTTTCGAATATAGCTGACCCTCTTATGCTCATAGGTACGACGACTGTCCTCTCCATACAGCCTGCATCGACTCGCTTCATCACGAACACCGAGACTATGACAGCACCTGGCTCTACAGTCATATCAACTCAAACGAGCTTGATCGTTTCGACTAGTGTGGCTCCTGCTGTGACCTACACCAGTCTAGTTTCTCTCCCACAAGGGACCACGACTGTCTTGTCAGTGCAGCCCGGAACAACGCAATTCATCACGAGCACTCAAATCACTACTGCACCCGGGAGCACTATTGTATCGACTCTAGAACGCACGGCTACCACGACGACGATAAGTTCCAGGCCAGCTGACACTAGCGTGTCAATCTTGGTGTCAACAGTGATATCATCGGCTCCGCCGTTCACTTTGACGACTTCCGTGCCCTACACTGTGCTCTCCAGGTACGTAATAAGCAGGAAAAGTCTTCAGCAATGCCCAAGACCGCGATAGATCATCAGAGGGGTGCGCTGCCTGATGCACTCCATTGTCTGCTGAGCACCAACCGCCAAGCATTTCCGAACGCTGTCCAAGCAATGCTGACTGCTCATCTTCAGTTATCCCATCACCACCACTGTCGTCTCCTTGCAAGATGTCACTTATACGACATCGTTCGTCCAGACCTCGATTATCGTGACTACAGCCTCAGGTATGCTCTCGTCGAATTCGAAGCTGCATTCGGGGCCGGCTGACACTCCATAGGAAGCACGATTACACAAATCACAACATCTATCATCTTCAGTGATGTCGTCACCACACGAGGAATCACACATACTACCAGTTACGTAGAGGTAGGGCAGCATGACTTATGCAGAACCGTGAGCAGAAGCTGATCATATGACAGACCACAACGGCCGTCAGCCTACAGCAGACGACAGTCGTGAGCTTCTTACCAGCCAGCACAATCGTTTCGACAATACCGGGACCTACTCAGACCGTGAGCGGCCCGACGACAACCGTGCCCACCACAGTATCCGGTCCTACTGAAACAGCAACGACGACTTCGGCACAGTACGGCAAGACTTGCTACCTCCTCGAGGGGACAGTATCTTGCCTGACTGATGAGGTGAGCTCAACCTCTCCGGCGGAAACCTCTGGGACGGTAAGCTCACAAACAACTAGGAGCTCGCTGAGCTCAACTACCCTCCCGGTACTTTCCAGCGCCTCTGATGGGAGTACTTCGAGTTTGGCATCATCGATCATGATCAGCTCTGAGAGCTTGACTTCAACTGTCGTCGGCAGCCCTTCTGGCCAGTCTTTGACTACGACCTCTTCCGGCATGGACCAGACAACGTTGTCCAATACGCCATCAAGTATATCGGCGACCGCATCACCTGAGCCGGCCAGCAGTCCTTCATCTCCGCCCCTTGCGAACTCTACATCTTCAAGCTCAAGCTTAAGCATAACTTCACCTTCGGTACCTACGGGAAGTTCGTCTTATTTAGCAGCAAGCAGCAGCACAGGAGGCTCACCTTTATCCTCGCCGACCGCAGAGACTACCTCGTCCTCAATCCTATTTCCCAGCTCTACAGATCTCCTCCCTGGTTCTGCGCCGAGCAGCAGTACTACGACACCAGGACCCCTTCCGTCCTCGGTGGCGACTTCGAGCTCTGCAGATCTTGCACCGTCCCCGCCACCATACTTGACGACATCTCCAACATCTCCAAGCTCGATGTCAACTCTCCAGTCTGTCATGTCAACGTCTCCCATGCCACCCAGCTCGACATTGATCATACAGCCTGCCACCTCGACCACAAGTCGACCCAGATCCACTCCATATTTCTCATACACCTACCCACCAAGTTCCGTGGTTTTCTACTTCACTCGAAGCTCCCGGGTACCTGTCACTGCCACAGCTATCGGTACCGACGGCGCAACATTATCCGGCGAGGTTCCCGCGCCCAGTTACTCGCCCTTGGCTCCCTGTCCTCCGACTATCGGGGATATCTGCAAGGATCCGAGCCAGGCAGGTCTGGGCCAAGCTACTTGTGTCAATGAGAACGGCGAAGCTTACTCTATCAATTGCGGAGTCATCTATGTGGGAGAGGAGATCCCCGAAGATCAGATCGTGTATCCGCCTTACGGCACTGAGATGGCGAGGAGATTGTTATGAGGACACATATAGAGGGGACGATGTGGATTCAGTGTGGATACACTTCGTAGACGGAGAACTTTGAATCCACGCTTGATGGAGTTGAGAGATGGGAACGCATAGGACCTCAAGCAACGTGTCAGTGAGGACGACATCTGAGGCTTACGCATGTGATGCACCAGCCCAGCGCTAGACCAACTTCTTTCCAAGTGTAGCACCACTGCTTGCCAGCCTTGTATATGCTGTACTTCCTGAGCATGGTGATGTTTAAGACCTCTTAATCTACACAAGTATGACTGCCGATCCTGAAAAGTAGGCGGTTATAGAAGGCTAGTTAGTGCTGTCATCAAGCAATCAAGTTACTTGACTGACGTAAAATGCGATACTTGCTTGGATGAATGACTAGTTACTTGCTTGACTAATATTAAGGGCCTATACTTGACTAACTTAACTTGCTTGACTAGGTTAAATATAAGATTTTTACACTATTTAATAAATGTTCGAAGGCCTAGCGGTGCCCTCGCAGGTAGATCGTTTTCTTTATATCTTATATCTTCTACGATTAAGTACGAGATAGTATATATAATCGTGGATAATATAGGAGGTATAGATCCGTTGCTGTCTATACGTATTATCTAATTTCTCGGGGTCACGGGCTATAAGGTCACGGGCTATAAGGTCACGGGACTGTAGGGTCACGGGATTATGGGATTACGGGGTCACGGGGTCATGGGGTCACGTGGTCACATGGTCACGTGGTCACGACGTCACGGCGTCACGGGGTCACGGGGTCACGGGGTCATAGGGTCATACCCCTTATACGTACTTGTTTACTTGCTTGACTTAACTGACAATGTCGCATGTTACTTGCTTGGGTGTTTTACTACCTTGCTTGTATGACTTGAAGGGACAATTTGTCAAGCAAGCAGTCAAAACAGATCAAGTTTGATTGCTTGATGCCACCACTGACCTGGCTACTTGGAATGCTGCAAACCGCCCGCTGCTCGGGTCTTGCCCGCCTTGAACCACTGCTCGTCCTCCACGTTAGTCTTGCTTTAGAAGTAGTGAGTGGTAGGTTCAGTGTACTCTGGAAACAAAAGGGCGCTTGAGGGTCAAGATGGAAATGGATTTCGCATTTGGGATGATCGATACGCAGGGTTGCTGCTGCGATTTCAGCGGTGCTGCGGGCTTATGCGCATCGATGATGCGGTGCAGGAGCTCCAGTGGTCGTGGAAGTCGTGGGTAAGCTGTGGTCTGGACGGTAGTTGGCATTGTCCAACAGCCATATATTGGTTGCGCTGTATGTTGTTGGGCCCCAACCTGGAGGGCACGTGCAGGGTTGTATGATACAGTTAGGGGTGTGTTCGAGATGTGAGTACTCACTCCATGCTTGCGCCAACCCTCTGGTCTTTTTCCATCACATCGACCAGGCCGAAGACGAGCGCTTTTTCGCGCGCATTGTCGAGAGTCTTGCGCGTACATTCCTTGGCATCGCGGTTGCAACCGCAGTCTCACATCTATGCCTAATTAGGAAGATGCAATACTGCTTAGCCTATCTTTTCACCTGGGGCGGCGTCAATTGTTGGCAATTACTGCCTTACCGCATTCTTTAATGCCCCTGAAAGATTAGTCAAGACGCGTCCCTTCGGCTCGGGGTGATACTGTATAAGAGAAAGGTATGTAACAACACCTTCAAGATGGACACAAAGGAACCGAAAGGGGAATAGCGCAGGAACGGGGGGGCTGCACAGACTATGTCGGGGTTTGCGGGGGAAAATCACCAAGGAAGATGGAGAAACGCTGGAAGCAAAATAAGAAGCAGACCCCCCGACGATGGATGCTTGATGATGCTCGCAATCATACTGCCGTACTAGCTGTGACATTGCACATTGCGTGGGAATCGCACAGGCTTGCCGTGTAGCAGAAGGTGCGTCTGTTGCATAAAAGTGGTTGTTGACATGTAGTGGTTGTCGATGTGGAGGTCATCACTCGGCAAGAAATTGCGTGATGCAGTGAATCCGATTGGCTGGCGTGTTGGACCCTTAAGAAAAATGGTACGATGGGTTGTCGCAAGGGTAATTTATAAAATTGTGATGAGCGGCTTTTCCCCCGCCCAACCCCCCACCACTTGCTGTCCTTGCAGCATCCCCTTCGCCGACACGAAACTCCTCTGGGTGACGACTGCCGTTTAGGTCAATCCGTTCAGGCAATTACACGATACCGACCGAGTAGACGACCAGGAGGAGGAATCGTGAAGCGGACAGGGCAGCTCCCGGCAGTTGAAAGCTTGGGCAGCGCCATTGGAGGCGAAGATTCCCAGGAAAGGAAACAACACCTGCTGCCGCGACTCGCGTGCCACCATGGCCTCCATATTGGAAGCTGGCAATGCCACTTCCACCCCATTACCGGACACCATACACGCGACAATAGAATCCGTGCAGTCCGGCTTTCTCAGCAGAGCATTCGAGAATGGATCTCCGCTGAGCTATTTCAGCGTCTTCCTCACGCTATTCGCTGCCGCCATCATATACGATCAGTGTATGTACACCCAGACGCGCGGAACATCATCATTCACATCTAACACGTCCCACAGTATCATACCGATCCAACAAGGGCCCTCTTGCAGGCGAGCCATGGAAGATCCCCTTCGTCGGCCCCTTCCTCGAGAGCGTAAACCCCAAATTCGAAGCCTACCACCGAAAATGGCTCTCTGGTCCTCTGTCCTGCGTCTCCGTCTTCCACAAGTTCGTCGTCATCGCAGCGACCCGCGACATGGCCCGCAAGGTCTTCAACAGCCCCATGTACGTCAAGCCATGTGTGGTTGATGTGGCCCACAAACTTCTCCGCCCTGACAACTGGGTCTTCCTGGACGGCAAGGAGCATGTCGAGTATCGCAAAGGTCTCAACGGCCTCTTCACCCGCAACGCACTCGAGACATACCTTCCAGGCCAGCAAGAGGTGTACGCAGAATACTTCGAGGATTGGCTCCGCGAGAGCGAGGCAGCAGGGGGCAACCCGAAGCCATGGGTCTACAACATCCGCGAGTTGATCACGGCCGTTTCTTGCCGCACGTTCGTTGGACACTACATGTCTCGCGAACAGGTCAAGAAGATCGCCGAGGACTACTACTACATCACAGCCGCTCTCGAACTCGTCAACTTTCCAATCATCATCCCTTTCACCAAGACCTGGTACGGCAAGAAGGCAGCAGATCAAGTATTGGACGTCTTCTCGAACTGCGCGGCCAAGTCAAGAGTCAGGATGAGGCAAAAGGGAGTCGAGCCAGAGTGTATCATGGACCGTTGGATTTTGCAGATGATCGAATCCGACAGATACCGCGAGCGCGTCGCAAAGGGTGAGAAGGTGCCAGATGAGGAGAAGCCGGCGATGCTGCTCAGGAACTTCTCCGACATCGAGATCAGCATGACTGTCTTCACATTCTTGTTTGCTTCGCAGGATGCTACTTCGAGCGCTGCATCATGGCTGCTGCAGATCGTTGCCGACAACCCAGAGATTATGCGCAAGGTGCGAGAGGAGGGTGACAGATTACGTCCAGACCACCATCAGCATGTTGCTCTGGACGTGCTTGAAAAGATGGTATATCTTTCGTGAAGCGACCAGACTCTGCATCTGCTAACTTGACACCAGGAGTATACCCGTGCAGTCGTCAAAGAGACCCTCCGCTACCGCCCACCAGTGCTCATGGTTCCATACCTCGTCAAGAAAGACTTCCCGATCCCTGAGACCAACTACGTCGTCAAGAAAGGCACAATGATCGTCCCATCAACATGGCTCTCCCTGCACGACCCCGAAGCATACGAGAACCCGGACAACTTCGTTCCCGAGCGATGGACCACTGGCAACGCAGAAGAGCAAGGCAAGAACTGGCTGGTGTTCGGCACCGGCCCACACTACTGCTTGGGACAGACATACGCAACATCGAACCTCATGCTGCTGTTGCACAAGATGAGCGCGCAGTACGATTGGAAGCACAAAGTCACGGATAAGAGTGAGGAGATCAAGGTGTTTGCGACAATCTTTCCGATGGATGATCTGCAGTTGACTTTCTCGCGAAGAGCAGGGCATTCGTAAGCGTGCATTCTTGGGATGTTTTCCCGGCTTGGAGTTGACAGAGATTACATGTGCCTGGAAGCGCGCTTGACAGTGCGTGCGACTGGGGCTTAGATATCGGCAGCATGCATAGCGGCGTAGCTAGATTGCGAGTAATGAGGAAAGTAATTCTTGAAACCACCTTTGGCATATGACGCAGACAGAGAACAATCCTAGTGTCGTTCCCGGCACTGGCACTGTCGGCAGGTTCCAGGACGTTGCATTCATCTCGACTGGAGAATATTTCGCTCGAAATTGGTGCCGCGTAGCCGGTCTACAAGGAGCCTGATGATTGCTCGAGACGCAGATGCAGCGGTTTGCTTTTCGCAGCCGTCTGGAGGAGAATCTCGCCGATATGTTCACCTGGCACTGCACTACCCGGCAAGCTTCAAGGCAGGTGCCTCTTGAACCCAATATTTCGAGAGTAGCAGTCCGATACCGTGTGGCCAAGCAACGCATTCTGGCGACGCTCTCGTCAGAAAGATCTCGGTGGAATGAGACGGTTCTGTTATCGCAGCGCGCAATGGACTTCCTTCGGAAGTTGTGCTAAAGCTTGGAAACACACCGCGGTGCAGGATTTGATGAAATGGGACAAGCAGCGTCGTAGGCTTTCAAGAGAGCTTGTGATGCTGTCTGGATGCAGTGGTCAGGTCCTTGGTGGCGGGCGCGCGAACAGCTGCACGACGTCGAAGTCGGAAGAATGCACACTTTGCCCTTTGGCAAATGCAGTATCACGGCAAGTGCGATCTGCTCTGGATCGACTCCGTCTGTATTGATCAGGGCGATACAGAAGAACGAAATGGTCAAGTCCGAATCATGAAAGACATCTATTCTATGGCCAACCGAAAACCGCCGCGAACCACGCAGCGCTCGAAAATATCATTCAAAGCTTTGGAACCGACGCCGCTGGTGTGAAAGTGTGTCTGATGAACATAGTACCATCCGACCGTCAACCAAGCGCCTGGCTCAGCTTACCAGCAGACGCTACTGTTGGCGATATCATCATGGGCTTCAGACTCAGCTCCACGCAAGGCGAGGGCTATGGACGGGACTTCCACATTTTGTGCAGAGAGCATCCACCAGTTCCAGGTCGGTATGCATTGATCGGTTGGGTCGACGTCTTAACGATGGTGTTCGGGGACGAGTTCTTCGTGCAGTACTTGGAACATTCGCAACCTGGTAAAGGCCTGTGGCTACACCATCAGGACTTTCTCGCTTTGCAGGTTTTCGACCATTCCATGCAGCGGAGCGCGTGTATGCCTATCACCACTCCCGAGACAATGTCTTTCGTCTACGATTTGTAGTATCGTTGCTGACAGGGCCCTGACGCAGACGAGATGGGCCCAGCAAACGTCAAGTAAGATTGCGCCGGCATGGGTCGCTGGATACAATACTTGAGACTGCGAATTGTAACTGATTGACATGACCAGCTTCGAAGACTCCTCCCTAACCGCATATAGATGGACCGGCGTATGAGGTCCGATAAGTGCTGCGATTGTCTTACTTATCTAAAATAGCCAACGAGACTCTCATCTTTAAGATTATTATAGACTCTAATACTCCCGGTACTGCGCACTATGTTCATATCGAGGAAGCGGCGCCCTTTGAGCAGATGTTAGAATCTTGAGCATCACGCTCCATGTACACGGCGGGGATCATGGCCTGGCGATGTGAAAGGCACTTGGCTTAGCTGAAGGATGCTATTCCTAGCTGAACCCGAAACCCTGGACGGCAAGCATGGCACGACCTTCTTTTGCGCGGATTGCATCTGGGGTTGGCTACGTTCTTACGAATCCGGCTTGTGAGTGCGATACATCGGACCTGGGTGCTGATAATGTGGCTGCGACATATGGAAAAGAAATTCAAACGTCGAAGGGTCCCATGAGGTTGCGACCGACTTATCGTCTCCGGAGAGAAGCAGGAGTTCCAGGTCTGAAGATGGATCCGGCTGAGCCAGAAATTGCTTCGTACTGAGGATGTACGGCCTGATGAAAGCCTTCTGTAACCCGAGCTGTTTTGTAGATTTGTGGTTCATTGTTGACGTACCGCAGATCTTGGCCCTGGTGGAAAGAGTGCTGTGCTGCGACAATGGCATAATTATTAAGCCCTTCTTGCACGCCGCGTCCATCTCTATCGCGAGCTCCATGAGTGAATCGCGGCTCATTCACGTGTCAGCCCGAGCGCACGGACCCTACGTAGTTCTCGTCCCCACTTCTACCACCTGTTTGCTTAAGCAAGCAGTCTCAATAACGTCTACACACTCTGATAAATCAGTAGTAGCCACGAGGTCGCGACTTCATCCTGACATCGACATGAGTTCTTCAATATGAAGTCGAAACATACAAAAACTTCCGCGAGGGATGGCCAAGACTCGCACGTGCCAGTCAACAACTTCAACTTGCAAGAGCTGACCAGGTATGGCGACACGCAGAACAACACATCTACGCATACGTACAGTGAGCCGCCTCAACAGAACAACCCTTCTTCGGTCATAATGCCCATGGCAGACGGGACGTCTTTGTTGCGTGTGATGGAGGGTGAGATCCAGCGACTCCGCAAATATCAGGCTACCGCGGGCGCGCACGATGCCTTGAAGAGTGAAATAGAACTCACGCAGGGCACAAGTGATCCACTGTCAGCTAGTCATGAGCGGGGCGGCGAGGACCAGGCTGCTAATGCTCTGGCCAGCCAAAACAATCACGAGATCAAACGTGTCGATGACTCGGCTACCCCGGAAGGAGATGGCAGAAATCAGTACAATTTCTCTGGCAAGTGCAAGAAAGAGGCGGAATCGGTGCCCAGTTCTGGTTTCGCAAAAGCTGAAGCCGCGGCCTACTGGGTTGAACGTCCTTTCGACATCGGTACTGCGACACCGGATCGTCCCTTTCTACTCAAGCCGAGAGAGAAGAATTTCGAGTCGACTGGCACTCTTACCGCCGTCGCCAGAGCCCCTTCGAAAACCAGCGTTGACCCAAGAGTCAAGCTGACCTTGCGACTGTTTAAGGTCCCAGACCGCCACAACCAAGAGTTCAGCTCGGACAGGCACATCTCGCTGAACACAAGCATCAAAGTTCTCCAGCTGCATCTCCAAGAAGAATGTCTTCTGATAGCAGAGGAGCATCGACTTCGCCTGGCACTCCTAGCGCAAGCACATCAATGCTTCCACTTCCGAGCTTGTCCAGAGCTCACGGTCGACTCGTCCCGCAACTTCTACATTACCAATGACGATCAGAGCGAGTGTCGCTTCGAGCGAGTCAGAGACCTGTATCATATCCATCAGATCGAAGGTGCTGCACGGGACGGTGTTCCATTGTCGCTGAGGTTTCTCGTCGAGATGGGAGAGTCTTACCAGCCAGTTGAAGGCTACGGAGGGCCTATAACCACATACAGCGACTTCCGTCCTGAGATTGGGCTTTGGAGCTCGAGGTGGGAGCAGGAAGAGCAGGACGTGAAAATTGGTCTCATGACTTCAGCAGTCTACAACGTCCCCGAACGGAATCACATCGAGATTTACAAAAATCTCACGGGTACCTCAGGCTCGGACGTGCTAGGTACTGACGAACAGAAGGAGAAGTTTGACAGCATCATCAGCCAAATCCCAGAGCGTGAGTCCAAGCTCAGGCAGCCTCTCATGACCTTCCACCGCTACGATCCCACCTCGACTCTCAACCCAAGCTCACCACCAACTGCGATCTACCTCGCCATCCGCTTCTTCTCCCACCTCAACAGCGTCGGATTGACAGGTTTCGACCCTCCAGCCGCGGTACTTTTGAAGATCCCAGCAGACCGCACCGCCGACAAAACGAAGCGTGCACTCATACAGGAATTGCAACTCTACTGCAGCGGTCAAACTCTTCCGCAGCCGAGAGCGTCATACAAATCCGCGTTCAGGGAGCTTCTGAGAGATAATGTCAGGGTGAAGTGGAACTTGCAGGTGTGGTGTATGCCGCAAGGAGGGCAGAGGAAGAGGATGCATATTTGCAGGAAGAAGGAACTTTTCACGGACTTTTTGGTGGAGGGCGGTGGAGATGGGCTGTATGTTGAGGCGCATTTTGTGCCGAGTGAGGACATGGTCAAGCAGATGTTTGGAGTGAAGGTTGAAATTTAGAAGCATGATGTTGAGGAGGAGGAGGAGGGCAAGACGGATGTATAAATGAAGGTGGGATTCATAGGGGGAAGGCAGGTGAGGAGAAAGAGAAGGTTGGCGGAGATTTGAGGTTTCGTGAAAATTTTGGGAATGTATCTTCGTGACACTCTATGCTCACGGACTTGGCAGTACTCGCTCTTGGTGAATAACGTGGCTCTGTCGGATCAGGGAGTATTTCAACGTAGTCTTCGGCTCGAAGACGTGGAGCAGGATTCAAGTGGAAATGTCATCTGTCCTGGGTAATGACACTGCAAAGATGAATCCGTGACGCAACTTGACTGCAATTGGCAATTGGAGGATGGGGACCAGGGTGGGACTGCCAGGCGTCGCGATCCGGATCAACGTGGAAAAGTGAAATGTTGGTGGCATTGTGCATCCGTGTTGCGCCAGCTCATACACTAATCTTTCCCACCCAAAGATCTTCTCCGTACAGCGTATCTTCATCTAAAGGCTCCTGATGTCATCATTCTGAAATCAGAAACGCACAACCATGCTGGCATCCACCGAGATGGGGCGTTAACGCTCGTCATTCTTCAACAGCCACTCTTCCGCATGCTCGCAGCCTTGCCGAGTCACATATGTCTTCCATGCAAGCCGCTGAGCCGGACGAGGATCCTAGCGACGGCGATTCACCACACGAAAGCACGCACATACCGTAGGTCAACGGCTCCAGTCTCGACGCTATTTATGCAAAGTCGAGCAAGCAATACGCCCCATAAGCCCGACAAGCCTCCAGATCTTCCTGTGCCGAAATGGGCAACCAGATCGGATGGCTAACGGCACTTCGCCGCTCAATCGCATCCACAACGAATTCCTTCGCGCAGAAGGGGCTCGCGAACCTGTTGAGGAAGCCGCTCTAGACGAAATCGCGGGCGAAGTAGCATTAGAGCTTGGTCCGAGCGGAGACGTCATGCGTGACTTTTACGAATAGCCTGGTCCACCTGAGTCTTCTGGGAAACCAGGCTTCAGCCGTAGATTACCACTCAACTATGGTACGGCTTCTGCGACGGGGATCAGGCGCAGAATGGGCAGTTTCGCTCGACGACAGACTTGGCAGGCAGCGAGCTTCTGGCGAGTATGGATCTTTACCTCCCTCTCTCTCTCCTGAGGCGAAGACAGTCGCTCAAAGCATAAAGGCGATCAACAAGGCACCCAATGATGAAATTTCGGAACTTGACGCAGGCAACGGGTCCACAGACCGAAACAGAGGTGGACCCCTTTTTGAGAATGGTGCTGGCAATAAATTGAAGATCGAGCTTTGGGACGTGCCCCAGCACACAAGTGAAGTTGGACTGGTTTTCTCCCGCAAGGACAGTTTTAAAGTTGTGCGGTATTTCAGGGCTTGGCAGAAGATCTATATAGACGATCATGGGCTGCCGGCTCGCGCTCCCACGATTGCTACGTAGAGCTGAGGTGTGTATTTTGGTGAGAGGTTTCCTCGAGTCGTTACGTGCATCGTAGGAGCTCCGTGGAGCATGTGAATGCAGCGAGCTGGCAGCACGCCTAGAAGGCAGGCTTGATTAGAAGGCGATGAGCTATGACTGGAATTAGGAAGTCGGTGCTACTGACAGGCATGATTCGGTGCCATAACAAAGGGAGTACTGAGGGATGCATCATGCTCAAGTGCTTCGCCAGCCGCTGAGTTTCAACGAAGCACAGCGCTCTAGAACTTCGACTAAGGCATCCCATAGCCTGGTTAGGAATCTTGACAATAGTGAGTGGGTTTCCTCCCATGATATCACAACAGCACTGCGATCGCCTGCGGCACCTCCCTGCTATCACAACGGCTCGAACTCAGGACAGTGACGTTCTGGTCTTCACGGCGGTTATCTTGCAGCGCTCGGACTTTCGGAATGTGTATGTCAAAAGAGACATGCAGGATTAGTGGCGAACTCTAACTCTCAAGGGTCGGTCTGTTCAGTACAACGGAGCTCAATGAAGCAATACAGACTGGCTAACGTCTCACCATACCTATTACGCTGGAATGGACCTGGATTGCGTTGAGCCAGACAAGCGCTCTGCGGGACCTCTATCAACCATCTATACGGTTCTGCTGCCCTAATTAATATTTCCCCGGTCCAAGTGGACGATGGAATCCCGAACCGGTGAATTACTCCCATAGGGACAATTATGTCATTTATTACTCCCATAGGGACAATTATGTAAGAATTACTCCTATAGGGACTTATAGGGATGCCAAATTACTGCTATAGGGACATATTATAGCAATCTTCATTTTTGCACCTATAACATAGTTAACTATTATTTCTATAGATACTAAATATACTATAGTATAACGATGTTGCTCCGAATGTCGGCTCTCGACTATGTGTCCGTATTATATATCTTAGACAAGCCCTATCTTATTATGTCGTTCTTGCTCTCCGAGCTACTCTTTACCTACTCGTAACTTATATAAGCTACGAGCTACGAGTCGTTAGGATTAAAACGTACTACTGTTATTGAATATGCTCGTGTAAGCTAGTAGAGCATATTAAATAACAGTAGTACACAAAGAAGTCGTAAAGAGCGACTGCTATAATGTGTCCCTATAGCAGTAATTTGGCATCCCTATAAGTCCCTATAGGAGTAATTTTTGCATAATAATCCCTATAGCAGTAATTTCTGATATAATTGTCCCTACGGGAGTAATTCACCGTATTATAAGCCCATCCAAATACCTACCGGTGATGCGGCTGTACTCAACATTTCAATCCCCCCAAAAGGCCCCTGCACTGTCTCCTTCCATGAACACGGCGATCAAGCAAAGGTGGAAGTCGATCAGCGCATGTCTGTCTGCATTATACGGTCGAGGTGATGGACTTCCGAAGCTTACTTTCCAACCGTATATGCCGTGGGCTGCCGATTCATCAAGTAACTCAGGCACGTCGTTGCAGCTTTCGGTTCGCCTAGTCAACCAGATGCAGTCTGTTGGGCTCGCTCGGTCGTGTCTCTCCACCGTCGCAACTTCACATCGACCTGGTCTCCTGCGGGGTGACTGCGACGAAGATCAAGAAGTCCGTAATGTATGCACTTGACCAGAGGGAGCGAGCCATCGACCAGGGCAAGCCAATAGACGACTTGAGCAGAGTCCGCCGACTTTTCGACCATGGAGCCAGCAACAGGTGGATCATCGAGCCCTGGATTTTGCCACGAGGTCGTGGGGGGAGAACTTTTCATATGTTTGAAGGCACGTCGCTGAAGGACTTTTGCAAGAGTACCTGGCGTGGGCATGGTCTGTATGTGGAGGCTCACTTTGTTACTGGTCGTAGTTCATGTCGACGAGCAGGCCGTACTGTCTGCACAGAAGAAGATCGATAATGGAAAAGGACGTGCCACTGTTATTGATCCGTCGAATTGCTCCTACAGGGTGCATTATGTCAAGAATGACTCCTACAGGGTAATTTTAGCAACAGTTGCTCCTATAGTAGGATCTGCAGTAGCAATATTACTGCTACAGGGTGGACATTGAATTCAATTTAGTAGGTAGGTAGATAGGTAGTGCAGGTGCAAAAAGTAAATTCTTGCACCTACACTATAGTTAGCACGGTCTCTATAGATAGTAAACATTTACAGTATAATGTATGTTGCTCCGAAGGTCAGCTCCTAGTGCTTAACCTTTGTTTTGTCGGCATTAATAGCTTAGACATATAGTTGTGTCTTCCTAGCAGATTAGTTTAGATATAATGCGCCGGCGTCCGTAAGGACTCTAAGAACAAGTGCGCTTAGTGCCGTAAGCAGGGCAGGAAGTGCGAGTAGGGGGTAGAGGGTTGTTTAGTTAGGCGTTAGGCGTCTGTCTATACTGTCGATAGCTATGTAAACGAAGACTTCTTAGCCGCGTATCGTGTCTTAACAGACTCTCCTTTTACTTACCTACTCCCCTTGCATTTAACCTGCTCTACTTATTGTTAACCTACTCTTGTAGGATACCTACGACTCGTAGCGCTGTTAACGAGGATTACACTATAGGAGGAATATGTCACTATATAGGAGCAATATTGTTACATAAAACACCCTGTAAAAGTAACTTTTTACATAATAGCCCTATAAGGGTGTTTCTTGACATAATGCACCCTCTCGGAGTAGTTCGCCGGTTATCGATCTGTCGGGCGGAGGAGACCACACAAGCATTGTTGCTCATGAGTCTGCTAGCAAGGCACACTTTACTGTCGAAGACTCCCGAAAAGTCCTGAGCAACGCAAACCCCATACTGGAAACCAATCAGCGAATTCCGACGCCAGAAGACATCGATGAGCTCAGTCGTGCCATGGCGGCAGTGACTGAGAGTGAGCAGACAGGTAAGACAGACGACCCAGCTCTTCTAGGAACACAGCGTCTTTACGCGGAGCTTCTCAAGCATGCTCACGTAGATACTGGAGCGCAGCTAGAAGATTCGTTTCGGCATATCTGCCCGGAAGCTGAGAGTAGCGCCGATGCTGAGCGACGAGGTCACAAGGCAGATGAGCGGAGACCTGAGGATGTGCTTGATGAAGCATTGGATCACGAGGTGGAGGAGACGATGTGATCGGACTACATGAATGAATATCTAGAGGAGAAGGACTGGGAGAATGATGAGGATGATGGAGAAGTGGATGGCGAAGGCAATGAGGAGTAGCGTAATGTGGCAAGGCGCCCACGTACATGACAACGGCCATTGTAAAAGCATGAAGATCCTGTATTGACGGTACAAATGTATCTGCCTTGTTTCTAGAACCTCAACTTCTGTACGAAGGGCTACTTACTCGTTGCTTGAGGCCGCAGCTGAACGCCAAGAGTTTGCGTGGCAAGCTCGACAGGCACTGAGATGCCGAAACATCCAGCAAAAACATTGCGATATCTTTTTACGAATGCAAGTGTTATCTCGCGATAGTTCTCTTCCAATATAGCCCGGACCATTGCGTTTTCTTCTGAACCATCCCAAATGTCGACCGTGTCGTCACGCAATGCGGACCCCCCAACCGATGCAATCTTGGAGATAGATACTCACGACCTCGACAACGACGTACAAGAAGAGATGCAGCCTCGACAACAACGTACTAGAGGCGATGCAAGACGCTAACCAGACTATTCCCTTGGACGCCTCGATCGAGGGGCTAGCTTTCATTCTAGAGGACTTCTGCCGTCGCTGGGCTGAGAACATCAAGCTGAACGACCTGAACCGTCTTGCCAATCATGTCGATGGCAGACAAGGCTTCTATGTACAAGCCTGCCCGAACTTCGATAGAATGACTATGAGGGTTAAGCTCGTTCATGAAGACAGATACGGACCCTCACGATTTTCGTTCTTGAAGGACTTGCTTTACTCCGACGAGTTAGAGTAGGCTTAAGCTACAAGAGTCTCCCGGCAGCGTCAGCTACTGTTGCAGTATCGGCGTACACCTTTGCTGCGGGATGAGACTGCCGCCTACGACTATCCTTCCGACTTCAGCGATAGTCCCAAGCTATCTGCTCAGATTGCTGAGTACGAGATCCAAAGTGGCAATGTTTCACGCCGTGCTTTGTGTAAAATTGTCGACGAAGGAAACCTCTGGGATGACAGAGTCAATATTACGGAGAACCATCTTCTGAAGATGGATCTCGAGGACCCAGAGCGTGACGCAGCGGTGAACGAGGGTCTGTACGAGGAGCGCTACAAGGCTTTGCGCGACATTGAGCACGCCGGTCACCTGGGCGAGACGAACGACATTAGCCAGCCCTGTATGACTTATAACAGCTTCACGCCTAACATGAGCATGACTCGCGAGCCGCAAGCCGGTACCACATACCTGGCATTTCGTGCAATCAACCACCTGCACAGTCTCGGATTTGGTAATGTTCTGCACCCTCACAACTTGCTCACCAAGATGGGCTCACCGGAGCTTGGTACAACTGACAGAGTCAGAGTCGCTGATCGGAAAACCATGGTGCGATATGCGTTGTCACAAGCGCCCACTGGCCCAGAAGATGTTATAGCTAGAATTCTGACGCTCGAGACTCAACAGCTGTGGACCATTCAAAGATGGGTTGTACCTCAGGTCCCTCCTGCGGCGAAAAAGCTCTACTTGTGCTACAATACGCACGATTGGAACGATTGCGTGGATCCTGATTGGGCGAAGGGTGGTCCGACATGGCTGTATGTAGAGGCACATCTTGTGCCACGGAAGAAGAAGGACGGCGGGACTGGCGCTTGAGCTCCGTATTACTCCTCCCACACCGGATCAGCGTCCTTCGAACGTATGCTCAATCTTGCAGGTCGATTCGAAGGCAGAAGCGCGTGGACAGGACGACTCAGGCTGCTGACATACGCAAGGCGCAATATCAAAATGCAACTCATCTCGGCCATCAGATCAAAGTACTGAACGAGAAGGCGTACGCATTGAAGCATAAGGCGCACACGGGTATGTGTGCAGCAGCGCGACGAGAGGTGCACCGTGTTTGCCGCAGAGTTCCACGATGAAGCACATCCGCCTACGCCATGATCTTGCGATTCTCACCACGATAGCGTTGTCTCATGCAGCACTCGATCCATATCTCTTCTGCGCTCCTCATAGCTGCGATGCAGATCTGCATGTTTTGCTGCTCGGCTCTCATGAAACAAGCCACAACACCGACCTTGACCTTTTCTCAAGGCTTATTTTTCCACTTCGCCAGTGTCAATCTCGGACCATATATGCTTCGATGCATATTCACGGGGCTCACCCACGAGCGTCGATCATGCTCTCTCGTCCATCCACTGCTTTACAGCCGAGCCCGTTTTTCTTGCAAACTGACCGTTGTACGTGTGAAGTCGAAACACAACGCCACTTCCCTGCGACATGGTCGCTACACTCGGCGCGTGCAGGCGACTCGATGTCCTGAACTAGCGCAGCTCTGCACCCGCGGCGTTAGGTGTTCGAAAAGCACAGTTTAAGAGGAGCTGTTGTGAATCAGGTGACCAAGGTCTATGTTAGTCAGGACTTGGCACACACACACTATATTACACTGTTTTCTGTAGCCAGATAGTCTCACACCTTATAGCAATTCATGAGGGTTACTAATCCACCCTATCGTTTCAATCTAGAAGCTTGTACTCGTCAAATACCTATTTACAACAGGTTATAAGCCCGGGTGCTCCTCTGCCTATCTAATTTAAAACCTGAATCGTCATCGAAGCTCTATCAAGGATTAGCTTACCTTGCTAGTAGACTTAACCCTACATTTGTTTTACGGACAACTACCTAATCGATTTAAGAACTACTATAGGAGATCGGCACTAAGCACTGTTACTGTAGTATAGCATCTAAAAGAGCTAGACTAGGTATAGAGTTTAGAAACAATACCTCTAGCAACCTAGTAAGATCCGCTAAGGACAACTAGGTGCTTAGGAAAGGCGTGCAGTTCTAGGCATAGAAATCTATGCTAATTAGCGCACTACTAGAGAAGGATCTAGTTAGATACGTAATCTATAATCTAGACTAGGTTGACCTAAAGTACGCTCTAAACAGGGTAGCTTATAATCAACCCTAAGATGCAACTAAGAATGTCTAAGATAAGACTGCCTAGAATAAAGCCCCTTAGGACATTACTAGTAGTGTAGGATATAAAGCTGCCTACAAGCGATAGAAAAAAGAGGACATACAAGCATATAGTATTATTATAGCTAGATTAGATTCTACCCTAAGGCCAAACTTTAGAGATATAGACAAGTTAGCTAAGGAATTGTATAATTTGATTAAGGCAATATATAAGCTAGTTATTACAATTAATCTATATAACACTCTAAAGGCAGTTAGGCACATTAAACTAGATGCTGCAAGACCTAATATATTAAAGTACTATAAAGACTTTCAAGCATAGGTAAATAACAATAAGACTACTATAGAGCAATTTATTAGATCTTCCCTAGTCAATAACAAGTCAAGGCTCAAATCCTCTTTTGTCCTCCTAGATAGCATCTACAGATTATACTTTATTAAAGGTCTAAACCATATCGAATAGCTTAGGACATAGAGACACAACAATCCCCTAGAATTAACTACCCTAGAGAGAATGTTTATAACTCTTAGGAAGGAGTAAGTACCTACTACCTACAAGCCTAGCAATAGCTTTATTAGAGCATTCTTAAGCAAGAATAATAATAAGTAGTGCATACAGTGCTTACATAAGCACACTAACGCGAACTGCTATAAGCAGCATCTAGAGAAGAACCCTAGGAATAGGTCTAAGAAGGGCAAAGACACCCTAAAGGACAGGGTAAAGAAGGTAAAGGGTAGCAAATCCCCTAGGAAGAGGATTGCTACAGCAATTAATAACTAGTTAGACTTATTATCTAATTAGGAGCACAGCTCTAACAGTAATAGGGACTAGAGATAACTACATAGGAGGTCTAGAGTAGCTATTGCAGTTACATAACTAGTGTACATAGGAAGGACAGCAGCTGCCGCATTAAACCTAATATTAATAGACAAAGTCTATAATATAGGCACATCCTTCTATATCTACAATAATCTTACAGACCTTTAGAATGGTAGGCTAAGACTAAGGCCTATATGCTTCTTATAGGCCGTTAGGTAAGGATCTCTTATAACTAAAGGAGAATTAGAGTAGGTTATAAAGAACCATCTTAGCTAAGAGACCACCCTCCTCCTTCGCAATGTGCTTTACTTACTAGAGTCAGATGCGACACTAATCTCTATAGAACTCCTATATAAGAAACATAGAGTTTACCTAGACAGACCATCTAAAATGCTATTCTAGAAGGACAAGCCTATAGGCTTAGTTAAGATAATGAAAAATGTTATTGTCTTTAGGAACCTTAGGGTAAAGAGGGGTTCTAGGAAGGATAAAGACAGATCAGTACTAAAAGGACTTACTACTCTTGCATTTACTAAGCTAAGAACTAACATAGTTAGATAGCATTAAAGGCTTAGGCATATTAGGAGCACATTACTTAATGCTACAAAAGAAGCAGTTAAGGGCCTAGAAGATGTTAATACTATAGAGTTAGGGCATTGTAAGACTTGCAAGCTTATAAGGTTATAAAGAGTTGTTTTAAGAATCCCTAGGAGACCTACACTAGAGGCATTAGATGAAATCTATACTAACCTAGTTAGTCTAATCACTCTACTCTCTTATAATAGTTACGCATATTGCCTTATGCTTACGTGTGCCAAAACTAGGATAAGGTAGTGCTTACCACTTCTAAAGAAAAGTGCTACTCTAACAGCAATTAAGACTTAGCTTACTATAATATAGAACTACTATAAGAAGAAACCTAAGATCTAGTTCTTAGATAGTAGTAGGGAATTCAACAACATTAAACTTAGAACATATGCCTAACATAAAGAAATTAGATAGGATTTTGCATTACTATATACACCTAAGTAGAATAGAATTGCTAAAGCTTCGAACAAAGTTATTATTAATAAGGCTAGAGCTATGCTTATAGACTCTAGCTTACTACAGAACCTCTAGCCCTAGGCTATAGATTTTACATGCTATATTACGAACCGCCTCTTTAACTTAATAACAAAAAATGTACTATAGATTAACTTTAAGAAGGACCTAGGCATTAATATTGAAGAGATAGACTTAAGGAATGTAAGAAGGTTTAGATATAAAGTATACAAACATAACGACAATTATACTAAGTCTAAAAAGTTCTCTATAAGGGCGGACATATAGTAGCATATAGGATTCTAGGGTAGTTTATTAACTAACTACCTACTATAGAAGCCATAGTAGGAGAAAGGAAAATAGGTCTATAAGACGACCTATTCCCCCTATATAAATTTTAATGAAGACTTCTTGTAGAACTCGCAATACTAAATCCCTATAGGCAAGTAGGTCGCTTAGGGGGAGCAGATAGGGCAGACTGTTAAGAGCTCCTAGCTTACTGCTAGTAATAAGCATGCTGTCCTAGATAACGAGATTACCTTCCTTAGACATCCCTATAATAACCCTAAGGACCCTTACTATAAAGGTATTTACATGCCTTATAAAGGGCTACACGAGCTAGAAGCGAGTTACTAACCCTATAAACCTTTAAGGGGAGCTATACAGCTAGAGGGGGAGCTGCTACAGCATAGTAACTAACCTAAAACATAAAGGGCTTCGTAACAAGACTCCCCTAACTAAGGTTAGTCTTAGGGGGAGCATAGGATAGAAGATTTACGTCTACTATTTAGAGACACATCCCCCTAGCTCTAGGAACAGTCTCCTATAGAGTATACCTAGCTCTAGGAACAATCTCCTATAGAGCACACCTAGCTCTAGGAACAATCCCCGATAGAGCATAAGCCTTAGACTTCATAGTCTAAAGAGCTACACTAAGAAGACACAGCCCCAGCTATACAAGAAGACCCTAATTAGGCTATAACACTATTCTACCCTACCCTACACATTGGCAAGAGGAAGAGAGATAGGACTTATAAGCCTATAAAGACCAAATAAGCTAAGGTCTATCCTAAGCTAACTAGGAGAAGTTTAAGATAGAACAGATCCTATTATAATTATAGCAAACTTAAGAAAGTATTCGCTGCAATAGCTATAGATAATATAAAGAAGGGGAAGCTAGTAGATCCTACTACCCTAACTAAAGCATTAAACAGACCTAATAGAGCTAAATAGATTAGGGCAATTAGAAAGGAATTCAACTCCTTAGAAGACATAGAATATGTTATATAGATCCCATTATAGAAAGTCCCTAAGGGTAGGAAACTGCTTATAGGAAAATAGGTCCTACACTACAAGTATCTTCCTAATAGGTCTATTAAGAAGCGTAGAGCTAGATAGGTAGTAAAGGGGTTTATGTTACGGTTCTGATCTGGGGCTGAAGGAAGCTAACCAATCAGACCTCCACAATTGGTGGGCGCTTCCGCCCGAGAAGTGCTCTCTCACCCGCAGGAATAAAACCAAGGAACCGAGAGAGCAACTGAAGTGATCTCCTTGATCTCGTTGATCTCGGTGATCTCGAGAGAGCATGGAGAGCATGGAGAGCACGGAGAGCAAACGCTCTATCTCCTTTGTATTTAGGAACGCTAGAAACCCTTATGGTTCTGATGCGTTCAACTCATGTTACTATCTCACTGATTGGAATACAACTCTTATTCCTATCATTCATCTTCGCTCAGCTTGCTTCAGCCTCTCCAAAGAATAATACCGCCACGTGACTTGACTTATCTCTCTTTTGAGACTAGCCCTGGAACGAGACAATAACACTTTGAACGCCCTCAGGATGAGCGCTACTCAAGCAGCTGGTAGGGGAACACCCGCCCCCAGCGAAGCAGGAAGCATCCGCCGTGCGCCACCACAACAGACTACCACCACGAAGGACGATGAGTCTGATGACGATGACGAGTCTACTCCAAGGAAGAACGACGTTAAGGCCGCCAAGCCAGACCTCTTCCATGGAGACAGAGCCAAGTTCGACGACTGGATCAATCAGATGGATATGTATCTCATGTTCAACCCAGTCGATGCTAATAAGAGGACTATCTTCGCCATCACGTACCTTCGCGGAAGTGCGCAGAACTGGATCAAACCTTACCTTAAGGAATACCTTGAAGGTATGGGACGATTAGACCCCACTGGAATGTTCAGGAGCTACACCCTTTTCAAAGAGAAGATGAAATCAATCTTTGGAACCTCGAACGAAGTCCAACAGGCCATACGAATCATTCAACACCTGAAGCAGAAGACGTCTACTTCAGAGTATGCAGCCAAATTCGAAGAATACGGACAAATTACCGGATGGGACCAGACGGCGTTGATGACTATGTTCCGACGTGGACTCAAAGACTCCGTTAAGGACGAGTTGATGAGACACGGGGGACGGATCACCAACCTCGAAGAGCTAATGAAGGCGTCGATCAATATCGATGACCAGCTCTGGGAACGACACCAGGAGAAGAAATACGACTCCAAAGTAGGAGGAATAGCAGGATACGCTCCGGATCGCAGACCCTTAGGAGGATACGTTGCGAAGGGAGAATTCTCACGACAAAGCCAACCCTACTATGGACCACAGCCAATGGAACTGGACGTTACCCAACGAGGACGGAGGATCGTTAAGAGTAGGGGCCACGGAAAGCCCTTCAAAGGAAAAGGAAAACTCACATGTTATGCCTGTGGCAAGGAAGGCCACATGGCGCGAGATTGCCGCGGTAAAAATATGGTGCGCCGCGAGCAGTTCAATATGATGCAACCCCGAACTAGTAAATCTGAGAGCAGCGTTGGATCTCGAGGAGATACCGACTATACTCGGAGAGTGGAGGAGAGAGCTAGCAACAGAAACACGACGCCTCTCCTGGACCCCTCAGAAGGACGAGGAGGATACCATGGGCAGCAAATGGTGGTCATTCCATTTGATGCGAAGAACCAACCACGACAGTTCAACATGATGACACGAAGAGTCGACTACGAGACCGAATCCGAGTCTCGAAATGGTCATGGAAGCCTTCATTGGCGATTCTGTTACCAAGACTCGTGTCAAATCCACTACGCCGCGAAATCAGGCGCAGGGTATTGGCCTCAGCAACCACGAGGAACCCTAGGAGCGACGCATAGGCAAAACGCCACGCTCAGAGAAGTGGACATCGATGAATCCTACTTCAACGAAGATGGAAGCGATAAAGAAAATCAGGACCCAGGATGGAACGGATCATGGTCACCAGAACCACAGGAAGAAAGTCAAGAAACCACCGGGCTAGATACCATCGAGGAAGAACAGGATCCGGAAGAATCCAGCGAAGAAGATTCCTCCGAAGGAGAAGAGAGCGACACTGACGGCGACAACGAACAACTTACCTTCACGGTAGATGCACCTAAAAAACTGTACGACATGATCATCTACCTACAAAGAAGGCACGAGGAATTCCTACCTAAGATAGGTGGACGAAGGAGGCTACATTCCATTGAGTTTGACAAGACACTCGACACCCTACGAGGCATGGCCTGGGGATACCCACTCATGGAAACAACCGAGAATCTAGCAACCACCGTTACAGAACGACCACCGATAGGAAGCCGAATAACAGGAACCGGATATCTTACACCGTCAGGAACATTTATATCGAATGAATTACGCAACATAGTGCAGCACGCACGCGCACTCTACTCAGAAACGCAGAAGATCCAGGAACGCAACAGACTACAAGTGTGGACACAGGGCAACGAGCTACAGGTTCTAGCCGAAGCCTCTAGGCACGAAGCACAGCGAACCACATACCATTCGGGAAAAGGATCAGCTCCCCAGGAATGAGCGACCGGAGGGAGTTATGCAATATTCAGGCTCACGCATCGACATCAAACACAGTTTTCCAGACACAAGCAATCGTTAACGGACACAAGACTAGTGTCATGATCGACTCAGGAGCAGCGGGGAATTTTATCTCCGAGTCTTTCACAAGAAGAAACGGGTTAGCTACCCTAAAGAAGAAATGGGGTTACGAGTTGATCGCGGTAAACGGATCATCGTTACCTAGCGTGGAATGGGAGACGATACCATTGCCACTGGCTATCCAACAGCACCACGAGAATATTACCTTGGATGTCACTGATATGGCCAGTCATGACATAGTATTAGGTATGCCTTGGTTGAGAAAGCACAATCCAGTAATCGACTGGAGAAGAGGAGTACTCACATTTAGGGAATGCGATTGCGTTGTCGACATTCAGCCTGCGCAGTGGCAGCGTTCACTGGCAGATGAGGCAAGGAAACAGCTAAACGAGATACAGCTTGCGCCGAATAGAAGGACAGAAGAACCACCTTCGACCGGGACAGACACTGGCGTGGGGCCGCCGGGTCACGAAGTCACTGGAAGTGATGGAAGTAACGCACCATCGAAGAATACTAACATCTCAGAGTTGAGTATTCCCAAGGAGTATCGCAAGTGGTCGCGACTCTTTGAAGAGGAAAGAGGCAAAACCGCCTTACCTAAGCACCGCCCATGGGATCACAAGATCAACATTCAGCCAGGGAAAGAGCCTCCATGGGGACCCCTATATCAAATGTCTGAGAAAGAGCTACAGACCCTACGAGAATGGCTGAAGGAGAAGCTAGCCAAAGGATGGATAAGAAGATCCACCTCAAGTGCAGGAACTCCATGCATGTTCGTTCCAAAAGCAAACGGGAAGTTACGACTCGTACAAGACTACAGGAAGTTAAACGAGATCACGATCAAGAACCGATACCCGCTACCTAACATCGAAGAAGCACAAGACAGATTAACCGGATCAGACTGGTACACGAAGATTGACCTACGAGATGCCTTCTACGCTATACGGATGGCAGAAGGAGAAGAATGGAAAACCGCTTTCAGAACAAGATACGGACTTTACGAATTCTTGGTTATGCCAATGGGATTGACCAACGCACCCGCATCCTGCCAGGACCTTGTTAACGAAACACTTAGAGACCTACTCGACGTATGCGTTATCGCCTACATGGACGACATACTAGTCTACACGAAAGGATCCCTACAGGAACACATAAGACAAGTCCAGGACGTCTTCGAACGACTCACGCAATCAGGATTCAAGACGGCACCCGAGAAATGCGAATTCCATAAGAAAGAAGTTAAATTCCTAGGCTTTATCATTAGCACTACAGGAATAACGATCGACCCTGCGAAGACACAGTCAATTAGAGAATGGCCAGAACCGAAAACAGTCAAGGACGTACAATCATTCCTTGGACTAGCGAACTACAACCGGAAATTCATTAAGGACTACTCAAAGACAGCAGCACCAATGACGATGCTTACAAGAAAGGACGTCACTTGGAAATGGGGAAAAGAACAGATTGAAGCATTCAAGAAACTCAAGGAACAATGCGCTTCAGCCCCTACGCTTCGATTATTCGATGGTAGCAAGGAAGTCCACATCGAGACCGATGCGTCTGATATGGCAATAGGCGCGTGTCTAACGCAGACACGATGGGCAGAGACACCCAGTAGCCTATTACTCCCGGAAAATGACCACAGCGGAACAGAACTACGACATCCATGATAAAGAGCTTCTAGCCATTGTTGCTGCCATGCAACATTGGAGAGTATATGTCGAGGGCCCACCGAAGTTAACGATTCTTTCTGACCACAAGAATCTTACGTACTTCACAACGACGAAAGAACTTACCCGAAGGCAAGCCCGCTGGTCGGAGCTGCTGGGACAGTATAAGTTCGAAATTAAATATACTCCAGGACGAGAGAATGGCCGCGCCGACGCGCTGAGCCGAAGAAGCGACTACATGGAAGGAAAAGAACCAGTGCAACACAAGATATTAAAGACGAACCCCGACGGAAGTCTTAGTGCCAACATAAGAGAATTTAACAACATCGTACGGATATTAGGCGACAGGGACGAACAATTCCCTATATCGCAAGGGAAATACCAAGTACCAAAGGATCGAGAAGAAGAATGTATACGACAACATCACGACGGACCAACTTATGGACACCCTGGAACTTCAAAAACAATGGACCTAATACAACGCAGTTTCTCCTTTCCACAGATGAGACTTAAGGTGTCACGCTATATTAAACAATGCGTACACTGCCAACGAAACAAGGCTGCGAGACACGCGAAATACGGTCACCTACAGTTCAGGACACCACCGACGAAACCATGGGACGAAGTCACAATGGACTTTATTACAAAACTCCCACCGTCAAGAGATCAAGTTACGAAACAACCATACGACATGATATTGGTCATGGTTGATAGACTTACGAAATACGCACACTTCATTCCTGCATCGGAAACGTACAATGCAGAGCAGCTCGGATACCTCGTACTAGACAGACTTATCCGATACCACGGATTCCCTCAAGCGTTTATAACGGACAGAGACAAGCTATTCACATCAAACTATTGGAAGACGCTTATGGGAACGATCGGAATTAAACACAAGCTGTCAACAGCATATCATCCGGAAACAGACGGACAAACCGAAAGGATGAATCAAACGCTGGAACAATACCTACGACACTACATCAACTACGCACAAGACAATTGGGTTTCATTACTGCCAATGGCGCAGATTGCACTGAACAACCACAAATCGGAGACAACTTCAACGACGCCATTTTATGCGAACTTTGGTAAAGATCCTAACCTATTCGGAACACCTGGATCCCATCCACAGGCCGAGAGAGCAATCGTGACGACGGATACTCTTAAGGAAGTGCACAAAGAAACACGCAGGGCGATCGAAGATGCACAACGAAAACTGTCTCAACAACGGCAGGACACGAGAAAAATGGCACCTCTGCTAAAAGAGGGGGATAAGGTCTATCTCCTTACAAAAAACTTGAGAACAAGAAGACAGACCAAGAAACTAGATCACGTCAAAGTCGGACCATTTTTAATCGACAAAGTCGTAGGACCAGTTAACTATCGACTACGACTACCACCTGACGCAAAAATCCACCCAGTCTTCCATATCTCTAAGCTGGAACCCGCAGACGCCAGAACACCTTGCCAAGAGAGCTTCCATTTCGAGCCGGAAGCAGAAAACGAATTTGAAGTCGAAAAAATCCTAGATAAAAAGGGTCAGCGATACCTTATCAAATGGAAGGGATACGACGAATCAGAAAATACCTGGGAACCAAAAGAAAACCTACGAAACTGTCAGCAGAAGATTCGGGAGTATCAAAACGGACGACTGGAGTAGGAATCGAACCCACGACCTCAAGAGTGTAGACAGCTTGCGCTCTACCACTGAGCTACCCAGCCGATTGATAAGAACAGGGACACAACTTACAAATAAATACCCTTACGAAGGAGACGGCTGAGCCACCGACGGCACCGTCTCGCCAGAAGGAGAAAGCCAGAAGTCGTCCGGAAGACCTTCGACAGCACTCCAGGTCCAAGGAGACAAGGACAGATTGGGAGCACTAGGATCCGCGTCTGCTACAGCGTACTCCTGCGCCCCTGGATCCTCGTCTAGCAACAACCGATCTTCCAACGAACGACCCTCCGCAACCTTCTGATCAACCGCATCCAATTGCTTACGAAGGCGCATTTCCTTTGCATGCGCTTCCATTAAGGCATCCTACCTTTCACCAAGAATCCTCTTCGCGGTATCCAGTTCCTGCAACAATTTCTTCCGCTGAAGCGATAAGCGCTTCCACTCGCCCTCGGTTACCCTCGCATTGCAACTCTTCAGATTCCGCTGCCAGCACTCGGAACAGCGACCAGATGAGATGTGCACCTTGCACACACGGCCCTCCTTTTGACAAGAATCACACGGACGCATCGCGGTATCACCGTCACGAAAGATCTGCTGGGCTTTCTTCTTGCGGCGAGCGGTAGATTTGGATTGGGAGGAAAAAGACATCGTTGCGAGACACGAAAAGGAAGTACAAACATGACTTATGAAGCTCTGGGACAGAGCTAGGCTAAAAGGGGGATGGTGTTACGGTTCTGATCTGGGGCTGAAGGAAGCTAACCAATCAGACCTCCACAATTGGTGGGCGCTTCCGCCCGAGAAGTGCTCTCTCACCCGCAGGAATAAAACCAAGGAACCGAGAGAGCAACTGAAGTGATCTCCTTGATCTCGTTGATCTCGGTGATCTCGAGAGAGCATGGAGAGCATGGAGAGCACGGAGAGCAAACGCTCTATCTCCTTTGTATTTAGGAACGCTAGAAACCCTTATGGTTCTGATGCGTTCAACTCATGTTACTATCTCACTGATTGGAATACAACTCTTATTCCTATCATTCATCTTCGCTCAGCTTGCTTCAGCCTCTCCAAAGAATAATACCGCCACGTGACTTGACTTATCTCTCTTTTGAGACTAGCCCTGGAACGAGACAATAACAGTTTACTTAAAAGCAAGGGACAGACTATATTAAAACCTTTACTCCAACCCTAAGGCTACTAACAAGTAGGATTCTCCTAGCCCTATGCATAGTCCTTAGCTAGAAGAGGAGACAGATTAATGTTAAAACAGCATTTATGAACCCTAACATTAATAGACCTTTGTACATTAAACTACTAGAAGGGGTAGAACTTATTAAGAAAGATCTATCTAACAAAGTCCTAGAAATCAAGAAGGGACTATATAGATTGAAATAAGCTACAAACCTCTAGTACTATAATGCTAAGGAAGCTCTAGAAGAATTAGGCCTAAAGAGACTTAATTCTAATATATGTCTTTTTTAGGGGGAGAATCTTTTAGTTCTCCTATATATAGATGACTTTTAGATCTTTAGCGACAGTAATTAGAAGATTGACAAGTTTATTGCTAGACTAAAGAAGAAGTACTCTATTAAAACTATTAATACTAATCTTTTCCTAGGCATATAACTAAAGAGTAAAAAGAATAGAGATCTCTATGTCTCCTAAAAGCACTATGCTTTAGAGAAACTTTAGAAACATAGCCTAGACTTAGCTAAAAGTGTTAAGTATCCCCTTAACCGCCTATATAAAGCTCATAAAGAGCAATGCAACATATAGGATTACAATCTATTCAACACATTAATTAGGGAACTCTAGTACCTAGCTAACTAGACTAGGCTAGATATCTCCTATACAACAAACCACCTAGCTAAATTCTTAGCTAATCCTTTAGTAGAACATATTGCTGCAGTAAAGCATGTTTAGAGATACATTGCTAGAACAATTAACAAGTGCCTAATCTTTAGAAAAACACAATCCCTAAAGCTAGAGATCTATATAGACTCTAATTTCTCTAGAGATCTAACAGGTAGATCAACCTTAGGACTCCTAGTCAAAATAGCTAGAAGTCCTGTTATCTAGAAATCCAACCTACAGAAGGAGATAGTGCTGTTAAGCACTAAAGCAGAGTATATAGCTTTAACTAAATGCTATAGGGAAGTAATATAGTTAAGAAATCTACTCTATAAAACCTAGAAAATAACTAACTACAAAGCTTAAGCCTTCAAGATCTTTATAGACAACTAGTCTACTATTAAGCTAGTTAGAGATCACACTAACTATAGAAGAACTAAGCATATTAGACTAAGGAACCATTTTTGTAGACATATTTATAAAGAAGGCTTGATTGTAGTTAAGTATATCCCTACTGCATAGCAGCTTGTAGATTGGCTTACAAAGCTAAAGTCACTAAACTACATTCTCTAAGGGAGGCTTCTAGAGACTAACTACACTTTCATTTATACATAGCAAGACCTTCATTTGTTCATAAGTATTTATAAAGCAATATCTCATTTGTTTAGAGACAGTAGAGGAAAGTTTTTATTTATTAGCTTTAAGGGCTAGATTTATTTAGGGTATTATATATCTTACTATGCTTATGTAACTAGACTATAGAGAGGCCTAGTTTAGAACCGCCTTTCAAGGCAAGATCTAGTTCATTATTATAGACTCTAATTCAGGGGAGCCATAGTAACAAAATAAAAGGAAACAGAGAAGTAGACCGCCCTTACTTATAACGGCTATTTTATCCTTCAGCCCTAACTAAATTACTAAGACCTAATATAAGTACACTATCTAGACTACTACTTGCTACCAAAACCACTAGAGCCTCTAGAACCCCTCTTATAGGAACTCGAGTTTAATATAGCACCCTCCTAAAAGTCGTTATTAGTGCCTAAGCGCTGCAGGAACTAACGAATCAAGGTAGTAACCTTATCCTAAGAGAGGGAGTTAGAGAATGGGAGGCGAAGCTCTAGGAGGACAGTTCTAGAACTATTACTAGGAGCCCTAGGGATGCTTAGGCGCCAATCTACATCGCTAGGAATAAGCTAGGTAGGTAGCATCTAAAGACTATATCTAGAGGTACTTATGCTAGGAGAGTATAGAACTAGAGATAGGAAGCCCTTACGTAGAGGACTGCTACGCATAATAGGAGGAGATCGACTATACTATGCACTACCCTAGAATACAGCACTAGCGGAGCGAGTATAACCTGCACTAGGCTGCTAGTAGGTTCTAGATAGACTAGCGGCACTCTACTATAGGGTCCGTAGAGAGAAGAAGCTACACTTATCGTAATAATTGTTAAGAGCGCAGTTAGTACAGCAGCCCTTAAACTATCCTAGAATAGTATAGCAGCTAGAAAAGGGAAGGTTAGATCTCTCCTTACAGCGGTTGTAGGCGCTACCGAAGTGCTAAATAAGATAGTCTATAGCGGAAGCCTATAAGGCAGGAAGGTAGTTCTAACTACTATTAAGGTTTATGGTAATAGTGTTAGAAATACGACCTTAAGGGTTGACTGTTATATAATCAAAATCCTAGGCAGCCGCGTTAATCCAACCCTAGTTCGGCAGATTAGTAATACTACCCTTAGTAGTTAGAAGCTTCTTCTTATAGAAGGCAACCTTAAGGGATGCTATAGCAAGCTGCAAGGTTATATTCTTCTTAGTGATCTTGCGCTTGCTCTCGATGATCTGCTTAACTAGTCTAAGTGCCTTAATAAGGGTCTTACGCTTAGAGATCCTACTAGATGCAGGTAGACCCTTTCTACTATTACTAGGAGGACGCTTGTTGGGATCTTAATCGTTACTAGAGCTAGATCCACCACTAAAGACATTGCTAGTACTACTAAACTAGTTTATAGGAGTCCACTTAACAACATCTGCCATAATACTACTTACAAGTTAGTAACACCCTTAAAACACTATTACATATGCAGCATACCTTACTAAAAGCTTCTTAAAAAGCTTTGAGAATGTGTATGTAGTGGTTGTTAGGGTGTGTGAGTGTGTGGTAGTCTAAAAAAGCGGAAAGATAAGGCCTAAGTATGTCTAAGAGTGGGTCTCTTGCACATGCAAATCTAACAAGATCACTGTCCTTAGCATGTGCTTGCTTATGGCAGAAACCTGGTATCTAGAACTAGTGAAGGTGTTCGAGACTAATACAGCAACATAGGTAATATCAAGTTGATCAGACTGTCTTTATAGTAGTCAGTCTAAAGGGGGAGTGTTGTGAATCAGGTGACCAAGGTCTATGTTAGTCAGGACTTAGCACACACATACTATATCACACTGTTTTCTGTAGCCAGATAGTCTCACACCTTGTGGCAATTCATGAGGGTTACTAATCCACCCTATCGTTTCAATCTGGAAGCTTGTACTCGTCAAATACCTATTTACAACAGGAGCGACCCGGAAGCTACCATCATTTCTAAGGCCACCCCTCAAGTTGGTGCCTACCAAGTCCTGGTAATATTCTCTTCATATTTTCTTTCCATTCATTTACCGCTGACTACAGGCGAGGTCAAGATTGGATCAAGGGCTTCGCTTCAAGCGCAAGATAAAGAGGCACTATCGACCCAGCATGCGGCTCTACGCCGTCCTCGCAGTGGTCGGTGTTGCAATCGCTGTGCAACTTGATGTTCAGCTATGCAACGGCAAAGCCGAACTTTGCCACAGGAGATATTCCAATGTCTCTTTGATAGGAACACACAACGCGCCTTTCGTTGGAGAGGTTACCGACCCAAGAGTGAACCAGGAAAAGACCGTAATGGAGCAATTGGACGCTGGCATACGCTTCCTCACTGGTCAAGTCCACAAGTTATCCTCCGAGGTCGACATCTCCTTGGAACCGTTCGAAGAACTCCAGATGTGCCATACAAGCTGTGCTCTGTGGAATGCCGGCAAGCTCGTAGATTATCTCTCCACTATCAAGGTATGGGTCGACGCGCACCCGGATGAGGTTGTGACCCTACTCCTCGGCAACGGCGACTACGACAAGGTCACTACATTTGAAGCCGCATTCGATCAGAGTGGCATACAAGATCTTGCTTTCGTACCTGCAACGACGCCGCAAAAGATTCCAATGGACGGATGGCCGACCTACGCAGAAATGATTGCATCTGGAAAGAGGGTCGTGGTTTTTATGGACTACAAAGCAGATGAAACCCAGGTGCCCTACATCCTCGGTAAGAAGATTTCTGCTCCAATAAGAGTGTGGGCATGAATTTGACTTGAGCTAGATGAATTCACCTACTACTTCGAAACGCCATTTGATCCGATAGATCTTAAGCAATGCAATCTTGATCGACCCGGCGATGGATCAGCAGAGGGCAGAATGTATATTGTCAATCATAATCTCAATAAAGGCAAGGATATCAAGCTGCCAGATTGGGAAGCTGATTACCGTGTCAATGCCGCGACTAGCGAGGATAGCATTGGACAGTGGCCTAGGCTTACAAAACCGGCAAATACCCGCATTCAAAATTCGCAATCCTCAATCCTTATTATTATAGACTCGCTATTTGTCTTATAGACTCGCTATTTGTCTAACAGCACACTCGCTACATTGCTTTATACAATGCTACGTCTAGCGATCGATCTAGAGCCCTTTCGCATCGATATCGAGCTATGGACTGCCGCTGAATTTATATAGGCAGCTATTCGAGACAACCTCTTTAATCTCTACGGTGTTCGAATTGGCGAACGGACCCTCCGCTAGCGACTCGTAGAGTGGCGAGGGACTCGCGAGGATAATTAGGCTTATAATTAGGCTCGCTAGGCCGAGCTACGCTAGCAAGTCGAGGAACTATTCTAGAAATATAGCCTCGACGATAGCGAGTCTTATACTATCCTCCGCCTCGATAGATTTGACCTTACCCCTCGCTAGTATTAAGAGCTACGAAGAGGTATTAGATTAAAGCGTAGTCTTAGTAAAGAACAAGCTCTAGCTATAGAGCCTAAGATACAGCGAGTCCTTTAGGAAGTTATAAGCAGTAGCTATTAGTAAGACTAGGGCTATCGTAAGCTAGTAAGAGAGCTACGTAAGAGTTATTATATTATTAGACGGTAGGATAGACTCGGTGTCTATAGACTCGTAGACTAGACTCGCTAACTTTATTAGCGACCGTATTAGGACACTCGCTCGTGCGATTAACCCTGTCCCTTTTATCTCTCGCAATCCTATAATGCGAGACCCTATAACACCGCGGCATGCGAGGCTAAAAGCAGAAGGTCCTAACGACGTCTAGTTAATCGATGCCTTTCTAAAATACGAGCGCTTTAAGATATAGATCTACGCTTATATTAACGTCTACTCTCGGCGGGTTATCTAGTACTATATAGGGCCTATAGCGAAGACGAAGTTCTCTATATTTACTTAATACGTTAGAGTAATACATTACGGTAGTAGGGTACTAAATCGCGTACGATCTAATTAGGGCGTTAAGACGCCTATGCTAGCCGATGCCTATCTACGAGTCCGAGAGCGACTCGCTAGTAATCTACTTACGTTTAATAAGGCCTTCTAGTACACCTTAAGTAAGGGCAATTAAACTATCGAACACTAGTAGGGCGAGGGTACTAAGGCTACATTTAATCGCTAGAGAGACCTCTTTAATCAGTATATTATAATAGGACTCTTTAAGGAAGCATTAGCCGTAGATAGGATAGCATTCGCTACTATCTATATTCCAATCCTTCGAAGTGTTATATTATCGTTCGTTAACGAGTGGAACCGCTATCGTATCCGTCGTTATAACCTAGAATCGCATATAAACGGCATACCGGATATCCTATATAACTACCTAGAGTTAAAAGGAGCACGACTATATAGGCATCTACTTAACCCTAAGGACGAGGAGCTTCGCTAGTGGAAGGAGCGAGTCAATTAGTACGGTACGTTAATCCGGGGTGTCTATAGTAGCGAGTCTAGCGCTACTGTAGCTACGAGTCCTAGCTTAGCTAAGGGAGGACTCGCTATAGCTTAAGTGCGGACTCGCTACTACTTCTACTTAACCGAGTCTACAAATCCTGTAGCTAATACCTTGTAGACCTTACTATATACTTACCGCCTCTAACGCTAGAGTAGGTTAATAAGAAGCTTACTACTACTAGCTATCTATTAACACTAGACGGTAGCGAGGCCGGCCCTAGCCTAGGCCCTAAGAAATTGCATGTCTACGCCTATTAGTATCTACGAAACGAGACTACGTAATATCTCCGAGGTAGAGGGGGACTCGCTAAGTACACACCGCCTACTCGCCTTAACGGATTGAAGCTAACGAAACGAACAATAGACTTGTTCGCTTAAGCCGGTAAGCTATTATAGGTTATATAGTAACGAGTCTACGTCCTACGTCCTTTTTCCTACGAGTCTTTTCCTACTACTTCTAACATTATGTTAGCTCTAACTTAGGACGATCTTTACATGCATAAGTTAGTAAAGACTTCTCTAGTTTATAGCGAGGTCTACGGCTATCTACTAAGGTGTAGTAAATGTAGTATACCTAACCTAGCCTTTGTCGAGCCTAGCGAGTCCGTAACGAGTCCGTCTTTACCCTTATTGCCGATTCCTAGTACCGAGACCCCTTCGAAACCGAACGGCACTACTGGATACGGTCTTTATATATTACTCGTAGCGAGTAGCTATAGTCGGGCTAATAAGGTACTCGCTCGTAATAAGTAGACTTATGTTCGCTAGCTTAGTAATGCTAGAATTGACCCGTTATCGAGCGCTACTTAGGGCCTACGGACTAGTATTATTAAGGCTCGTAGCATAAGTGTTCCTATCTCGTTAGTCTAGGGTAAAGCCGAAAAGCTATCTTAACCGCCTAGGGGACCTAGCCTAATAATATCCGTTAAGCTATATAAGGTACCGTTTACTATTAAACGTAAGGGGGACCTTAAGACATAGGAGTATTAGCCGCATAAGCTCCTTAGCGCGTAGCAAATTACCGGACGATAGACTCGCTACGAGTCGTCTTTAGCTAAAGTAGTAGATACGATAACCTAGCTTTATAACCTCGTCTTTTAAGAAGGCGCGGATAAGCTAGGCCTATAGCTTATACGTCCTTATACTACACCGCCCTTCCTCTTCGTAAAGGCTACTAAAGATAATGCACCTATTCTTCTAAGTAAATTAAGCCTACGAGAGCGAGATCTCGAGGACATGTTAATACCGTATACTAAGGGTATCTAGAACGCGAAGGATAGGCGAGAAGTACTAGTTAACGTTACGTATTAGGTTAACTAAGGTCGCGGAGCCTTAAACAATCTATATAGACGAGGAGTAGTAGAGGACTCGAGTAGTAACGAGTCCTTAGCTAGTCTTAGCGAACTTATAAAGGACGTAGACCGCCGACGCGAGCGTAAGCTTAAGGACTAGCGAGCGAGTATAGTAGCGAGTGCTATAGTACGTCTAGCGGATTAGGGCATTACTCGCTAGGCTACTATAGCGAGTTAGGCTACTTCTCGTTTAGCGAGTATAGTAAGCTAGAGCGAGAAGCGTCTAGCGAGTCGTAGCTTACCGTATCGACATGCTATAACTCTAATCGCCGAGTCTCTAGAGTGTATTAATCTTATAGCTAGTAGCCCTTAATCCTCTTCGTCTTCGTCTCCGTAGCTAACGGGGTTTAGAGCCCCCTCTTAATAGCAGAATTTAGTGTTTATAGGGAAAGGTTTAGGCAATAAGCTAGCAAGTACGTTAGCTAGCGAAGCATCGGTTAAGAAGGTAAAGGAAGAGCGAACGAGTCTAGCTACGAGTTAAATTAGAGAGATTAAGAAGGAGTCCTTAAGCGAGACTATAGTAGTAACTAGTACCTTAAGCGAGTCTATAGTAGCAACCAGGGCTTCGATAAGTACATAGCTAGACTCGTAGCTAGACTCGTAGCTAGACTCGTAGCTAGACTCGTAGCTAGACTCGTAGCTAGACTCGTAGCTATTACTTTAGAGTCTACCTAACGACAACTAGCGTATAAAGGCACCGAAAAATAGGCTTATTATCGAGCTATCTACGAGGCAGCTAAGACCGAAAAAGTAGAGGGAAGTATAGACTCGTAGCACATAGATAGGAGGTAGACTGCTTAATATTATATTATTACTAAGAGCAAAATTTAGCGACTAACTCGCTACCTAGTAGACCGCTAATAAATTCAATTAAGCGGCTAATAGTACCCTCTAATTACTAAATACGATCCTCCGCCGCGGCTAAGCGAGTCGATGTATTATTAGTAGGGCGAGTACTAGACTCGCTAGCCTTACTAACCTTGCTAGCCTCGCTAGAAGTAGTTAAAACACCCTCGATAGCCTTAAATAAACCATTGCTAGACTCGTTAGACTCGCTAGGCTCCTTAACTAACTTGCGAGAGTTGTAGCGAGCCTTCGCGTAACGCTTACAATACGCGCAAGTCTTATCGGCATTAGTAGTAAAGACTATATAGCGTACACTAGCTCTCTTACACGCATCGCAGTCCGTCTAAGCCGGCTCACCTATTAATACGAGTTAGTATATATAGTATAGCGAGTCTACTGTAAGACATATACCCTCTTTAGTCTCTATAATACGGCTAGCCTAGTCGAACTTACGTAAATTATTCTTCGTAACCTTTATACTACCCTTATCTATCTTCTACGAGTCTCCTAGCTATTATACCTATGTCGACTCGCTTACGTAGTAGAAATCGTCGGTATCGGCGGTACGAGGGCGGCGGTATGCACTATAGGTTTAAACATTAGTCTACCTACGTACGCCTAATAAGTCGGAATCGCACTTACGCTATCGTAAGCTATAGTAATAACCGCGTTTATAAGGGTGAGCGCGGATTAGGTGTACTGTCGCTATCGCTGTCGCTATCGCTGTCGTTATCGTTATTCTAAGGCCAATATCGCTAAGTGAGTCGTCTATAGTTAGATTTGTATATGTCGATAAGTGTAGAGTCGAAGAAATAGTAACAGCAGTAGAAGTTGATATACCCGCCGCTATAATGTAACAATAGTAAGTGAGGTGAGCTCCTTAATACTTACTGTCTACTATTATTAAGGAGCCCAACTCACCTACGTAGTAGGAGGAAGCGACAATATGTTACGGTTCGGTCCAAACGGCAGCCCCGACCAGACACACGAAACACTGATCACTTGGAAGCACGTGACACTGATCACTTCACGGACTGATCAGTGTGATCAGTATGCTCAGTGGGACTGATCAAGGTGATCATACTGAGCCATAGGCTCTACGCCGCGAATCTCCTTTGTATTTAGGAACGCTAGAAACCCTTATGGTTCTGATGCGTTCAACTCATGTTACTATCTCACTGATTGGAATACAACTCTTATTCCTATCATTTATCTTCGCTCAGCTTGCTTCAGCCTCTCCAAAGAATAATACCGCCACGTGACTTGACTTATCTCTCTTTGAGACTAGCCCTGGAACGAGACAATAACACAATACCGCCGCGACTCGCTACGATTGTAGGCGACAATGGCGAGTCGTAGCAGTATTGTTGTGCGATAATAGCGAGTCGCAGCAGTTAGCGAGTCGTAGTAGTATTGTTGATGGTTGTTGAGGAAGAGCGAGTGCAGCGAGTGAGGATTTCGAATACGCGTATTTGCCGGTTTTGTAAGCCTAGGCCACCGCCTTGGGGGGGGGGCTTCAATCTACCGAACTGGACATAAGATATGTACGTACAGTACAGTATTTGGTACAATATCGATGTTTCCCCCTAGCCATCATTCTTACTGAACATGCCATCACCCATCATCCAAGTCGTGTACGCAGCTGACGTGTGGTTGCAGGAGGCGCTGCCGCGTTGCTCTTGGTCTGATGGTGCAGACATGGATGATGAGCGACGAAGGTTCATCGGCAGCATGGATACCGCCTGGTCTGAAGTGTGTAACAGTATCTTCACACAGTCTCAACCTCGGCCACGCTCCTCCACTTCTTCTTCACAACCACATCGTGTTGCGCGGATTCGCGTACTGGAAGCAGAGAGCATTGGGCCCACGGCCTCGCATTCTTAGCTTCACCGCCCCATAGGCCCCATGGACGTCCAGCAGTCTCCCACCAAGCTGGAAGAAGATATCCCGGACACCAAACCGGAAGACCCGCCAGTGGAACAAGATCGACTGGCACCGATACAGGACATCGACTATGCCCTCAAGGGTGCTTTCTCGCACTACTGCCAGAAGTTCAACATGTACGCTGAAATCCTGGGAACCAAAGCTCGAAGCCGCCGGCCGTGGGACGTTGGCCACCGAGTACAGCAATTCAGGCGAGAAGTCGATGACTGCGTTCATGCATTGGAAGAAAAAGTCCTTCAGTTCACAGCTGAGATAGATGAGTTCGCTGCAGACGTTACGGCAGCTGCTGACCCGCAGTGGTATCGGAACGTGGCGGATTTTACAAGTGCGCTACCTCAACTCTTCTACCATCTCATTGTACTAACTTCACTTTCAGGCTACAGTTGCCGCGACTTGGAAAACGCTCTCCATGACCCCCTCGGCCCCAAACACCGCCTAGAATTCAGTCCGGACGGCACGGTGGTGGGCGGCAGCTACATTCAGCCTCCCAAGTCCAGTGCCTCATCAGACCAAACACCAAGGATCAACACGCTCTCAGTCCAGGACCCCGCAGACTTCGCCACCCATCTTCGCAAAACGCTTCCCCTTATCTGGAAACCCGAATCCCGCCCCGTGGGCGAAACAGTTGCCGACTTCAAAACGAAAATCAACTGCCTTTTCGACAAACTCACCGAGAACGGACGGTGGGACGTGAATGTCCACGCCTGGGCGTGGGCAAAATACCAATATGGCCAACCTGGCACAGGTCTCCAAGCCATCTCCGAGGCGGCGGACTGGCAGATGATTCAAGGTCTTCTGCACGGTCGGGCGGTCTCGCTCGAGTACTGGGATTTTGCGACTCTGTATCGCTACCTGTGGAGCGATTACCTCAGGTGCGACACGGCTGCAGGACGCAGAGCTCGAGGGGATATCGTAAGGAGTTTCTATGTCAAGGCGAGGGCTGAGATTCGGAACATGACGAATTTGGCGCTGACCGGTGCGAGACCTGAGTTGCCGCCGGAGCTGGCGGAGAGGATTATCGAGTGGACTATGGTTGCTGAGGGCCTTCCACTGTCAGCACCGGAGGATTGAGTTGCCCCGTTCTGAGTCGCTAGTATGTCAAGCCTCAGAGCTGGAGGATATTCGAAAATTTCACGCGGAATCTACAGATCGGACATCGCAGGATCTCGCCGCCACTCCTCCCCATCAACCTCATTGACACTGTCACTCCACCTTGCACTCAACGCTCCACTCTCCATCCACAGCAGGAGTGAGGCCCTCGAACAATTCCTCCTATGGAACCATCTCTCCTTCCACTCTCTCCACAACGCCATCTCCCTCCATCCCCGCCCTTCCACCGCCATCCATACTACTCTTCGGCATCTCCACCTCACCAACCTTCCCATGCTCCTTAAAACTCACCAGATGCGCCTCAACATAAAGCCTCCTATCCCCGCCCTTCAGCCTCTCCGGATCGAGAAACCTCTTGATACTCCCCCTCTCAAATTTACACAACTGTCCCGACCCTGACCAAAACCCACCGGTGAGATTAGCCGCGAGCCTTCTGCTCTGCGGCAAGACCCACCAGCGGATACTCCACTTCTCCTCCACATACGGATCCTTCTCGCACAGCTCCGCAGAGGCCTCATGATCCAACAACGCCTCCCGCAATGCACGATCCATAGCTTTCAGCATCCCCTTCGCCGGACCGGCCAGAGTCATCAACACGTTCGCCGGGAGCGGGACACGCCCAAGCGAGAGAGTGTGAAGATGATTCACCAGTCGGACCGCAAGGTAAATAGGTCCAGAGTCCACACTCGCCGCTGCTGACGCGCGCCCAGCACCGTCCTCGTGAAACGTCATCGATCGGACGGGGACCGGCGCACTGCCACTCGTGAACATTTCTGCGACCGAGGCGTAATCCTTCACGGCGAGCGCGGCACGGATCCCCGGCAACAGGGCTCTCCTGCTCTCGTGGTCCTGCAGCACTGCAGCGAAGTTGAAGTCCCGCTGCCATACTCCGAGGGAGCTCATGCTCAGACCGTGAACATGGCGTTCCGGCGCCCAGAGACAGGGGAGATGTTCGAGAGGGGTGGTATCGATGTCGTCGATTTTGACGAAGAGGCCTTCTGTCATGGGCTCGTGGTCGTGCGGGGCGACATTGTCGTCTGCGAGGTTGCGGCATCCGATTTTGGTGTAGGTTCCTGAACGTGGTGGTGGTGTGGGGTGGGGTTTGGCGTTGGGGTGTTCGTGGAGAAGTGAGACGTCGACGGCGATTGGGACTTTGAGGGGACTGCGGGGGTTTTCTGCGTTGGTGAGTTCGAGGGTTGTGAAGAGGTCGCGGAGCTTGGAGATGCGGCTGGGGCCGGAGAGGGTTGGGTTCGCGTAGAGGTCTCGCTCGTCGTGGAACTTGATTGAGGCTTTCATGTGGACGCCTTTTCCTTCCGCTTTGAGGTCTGGGCAGATGGGGGGTCAGTGGTGCGCGTCTTGCAATGCATGCTCCAAGCAGAGTGATATTGTCCGCGCCATCGCTCCATGTATGATACGTACCGAGCATGAAGCGGTTGTTGAGTCTTCTCGTGCTCCTACATTGCTCATCAAAGAATATAGGTAGTGCCTGCATGGGAATGTCCAGTGGATATATCACTTCCTGCGTTTCCCAGTGCTGGCCACGCTCTTTCATATCGTCTGACATGTAACAGCTGAACACGAGGATTGCTTCTTCGCGGGGACCGTTGCCACTGATGCGTGGAGAATCGCTTTCGTTGCCTTCAACAGCCATGTCGTGATCGAGAGTGCCAGCGGATAAGGTATGCGACGATGCGGGACTAGCGATGCCGGAGTCAGGCTGCATAACGATATTTCCCGGTATAAAGAGTGTATCAGAAACGCTGTCAGTTGTGTAAATACAAGCTACGCTGATGCCTGGTTGATCCAAGGGTTCGTTATGGGATTTCTCTCCGCCGAAGCAGAACCACTTCTTTACTGTCTCCTCCTCGAACATGGCGTCGAGGCTTCCTGTAGTCATTTGGAGATCATCAGAAAGCGCAGAGGGGACATGAAGTAGGTGCGACTGAGGAGAGTCCTACAGGGGCTGTGCATATCGTGGACAAAGGCTGTGTCTTAAACCGGGTGTGACAAACAATGTCATACGCTGTAGCATATCCGTTGCTGCTAAGCAGATGTAATGCCATTTAGCGTATTCTGTGCCGTGAACACATCGCCACGGTTGAATCTATCGACAAGCACCACGCTTGGCGTTCTTCCCCACTTGGACGTACAGAGGCTTGATTGTGCGCCAATGGCGGTGGCCTAGGCTTACAAAACCGGCAAATACGCGTATTCGAAATCCTCACTCGCTGCACTCGCTCTTCCTCAACAACCATCAACAATACTACTGCGACTCGCCAACTGCTGCGACTCGCTATTGTCGCACAACAATACTGCTGCGACTCGCTATTGTCGCCTATAATCGTAGCGAGTCGCGGCGGTATTGTCCTCCTACTGCGCAGGTGAGTTGGGCTCCTCAATAATAGTAGACAGTAAGTATTAAGGAGCTCACCTTACTTGCTATTGTCACATTATAGCGGCGGGTATATTAACTTCTACTACTGTTACTATTTCTTCGACTCTACACTTATCGACATATATAAATCTAACTATAGACGACTTACTTAGCGATATTGGCCTTAGAATAACGATAACGACAGCGATAGCGACAGCGATAGCGACAGCGACAGTACACCTAATCCGCGCTTACCCTTACAAACGCGGTTATTACTATAGCTTACGATAGCGTAAGTGCGATTCCGACTTATTAGGCGTACGTAGGTAGACTAATGTTTAAACCTATAGTGCATACCGCCGCCCTCGTACCGCCGATACCGACGATTTCTACTACGTAAGCGAGTCGACATAGGTATAATAGCTAGGAGACTCGTAGAAGATAGATAAGGGTAGTATAAAGGTTACGAAGAATAATTTACGTAAGTTCGACTAGGCTAGCCGTATTATAGAGACTAAAGAGGGTATATGTCTTACAGTAGACTCGCTATACTATATATACTAACTCGTATTAATAGGTGAGCCGGCTTAGACGGACTGCGATGCGTGTAAGAGAGCTAGTGTACGCTATATAGTCTTTACTACTAATGCCGATAAGACTTGCGCGTATTGTAAGCGTTACGCGAAGGCTCGCTACAACTCTCGCAAGTTAGTTAAGGAGCCTAGCGAGTCTAACGAGTCTAGCAATGGTTTATTTAAGGCTATCGAGGGTGTTTTAACTACTTCTAGCGAGGCTAGCAAGGTTAGTAAGGCTAGCGAGTCTAGTACTCGCCCTACTAATAATACATCGACTCGCTTAGCCGCGGCGGAGGATCGTATTTAGTAATTAGAGGGTACTATTAGCCGCTTAATTGAATTTATTAGCGGTCTACTAGGTAGCGAGTTAGTCGCTAAATTTTGCTCTTAGTAATAATATAATATTAAGCAGTCTACCTCCTATCTATGTGCTACGAGTCTATACTTCCCTCTACTTTTTCGGTCTTAGCTGCCTCGTAGATAGCTCGATAATAAGCCTATTTTTCGGTGCCTTTATACGCTAGTTGTCGTTAGGTAGACTCTAAAGTAATAGCTACGAGTCTAGCTACGAGTCTAGCTACGAGTCTAGCTACGAGTCTAGCTACGAGTCTAGCTACGAGTCTAGCTATGTACTTATCGAAGCCCTGGTTGCTACTATAGACTCGCTTAAGGTACTAGTTACTACTATAGTCTCGCTTAAGGACTCCTTCTTAATCTCTCTAATTTAACTCGTAGCTAGACTCGTTCGCTCTTCCTTTACCTTCTTAACCGATGCTTCGCTAGCTAACGTACTTGCTAGCTTATTGCCTAAACCTTTCCCTATAAACACTAAATTCTGCTATTAAGAGGGGGCTCTAAACCCCGTTAGCTACGGAGACGAAGACGAAGAGGATTAAGGGCTACTAGCTATAAGATTAATACACTCTAGAGACTCGGCGATTAGAGTTATAGCATGTCGATACGGTAAGCTACGACTCGCTAGACGCTTCTCGCTCTAGCTTACTATACTCGCTAAACGAGAAGTAGCCTAACTCGCTATAGTAGCCTAGCGAGTAATGCCCTAATCCGCTAGACGTACTATAGCACTCGCTACTATACTCGCTCGCTAGTCCTTAAGCTTACGCTCGCGTCGGCGGTCTACGTCCTTTATAAGTTCGCTAAGACTAGCTAAGGACTCGTTACTACTCGAGTCCTCTACTACTCCTCGTCTATATAGATTGTTTAAGGCTCCGCGACCTTAGTTAACCTAATACGTAACGTTAACTAGTACTTCTCGCCTATCCTTCGCGTTCTAGATACCCTTAGTATACGGTATTAACATGTCCTCGAGATCTCGCTCTCGTAGGCTTAATTTACTTAGAAGAATAGGTGCATTATCTTTAGTAGCCTTTACGAAGAGGAAGGGCGGTGTAGTATAAGGACGTATAAGCTATAGGCCTAGCTTATCCGCGCCTTCTTAAAAGACGAGGTTATAAAGCTAGGTTATCGTATCTACTACTTTAGCTAAAGACGACTCGTAGCGAGTCTATCGTCCGGTAATTTGCTACGCGCTAAGGAGCTTATGCGGCTAATACTCCTATGTCTTAAGGTCCCCCTTACGTTTAATAGTAAACGGTACCTTATATAGCTTAACGGATATTATTAGGCTAGGTCCCCTAGGCGGTTAAGATAGCTTTTCGGCTTTACCCTAGACTAACGAGATAGGAACACTTATGCTACGAGCCTTAATAATACTAGTCCGTAGGCCCTAAGTAGCGCTCGATAACGGGTCAATTCTAGCATTACTAAGCTAGCGAACATAAGTCTACTTATTACGAGCGAGTACCTTATTAGCCCGACTATAGCTACTCGCTACGAGTAATATATAAAGACCGTATCCAGTAGTGCCGTTCGGTTTCGAAGGGGTCTCGGTACTAGGAATCGGCAATAAGGGTAAAGACGGACTCGTTACGGACTCGCTAGGCTCGACAAAGGCTAGGTTAGGTATACTACATTTACTACACCTTAGTAGATAGCCGTAGACCTCGCTATAAACTAGAGAAGTCTTTACTAACTTATGCATGTAAAGATCGTCCTAAGTTAGAGCTAACATAATGTTAGAAGTAGTAGGAAAAGACTCGTAGGAAAAAGGACGTAGGACGTAGACTCGTTACTATATAACCTATAATAGCTTACCGGCTTAAGCGAACAAGTCTATTGTTCGTTTCGTTAGCTTCAATCCGTTAAGGCGAGTAGGCGGTGTGTACTTAGCGAGTCCCCCTCTACCTCGGAGATATTACGTAGTCTCGTTTCGTAGATACTAATAGGCGTAGACATGCAATTTCTTAGGGCCTAGGCTAGGGCCGGCCTCGCTACCGTCTAGTGTTAATAGATAGCTAGTAGTAGTAAGCTTCTTATTAACCTACTCTAGCGTTAGAGGCGGTAAGTATATAGTAAGGTCTATAAGGTATTAGCTATAGGATTTATAGACTCGGTTAAGTAGAAGCAGTATGTTATTGTCTTGTTCTAGGGCTAGTCTTAAAGGAGAGATAAGTTAAGTCACGTAGCGGTATTCTTTAGAGAGGCTAAAGTAAGCTAAGCGAAGATGAATAATAGGAATAAGAGTTATATTCCAATTAGTAAGATAGTAACATAAGTTAAACGCGTTAGAACTATAAGGGTTTCTAGCGTTCCTAAATATAAAGGAGGCTCGTATACTATCCGGTGTTAGGCGTCCGTCTATCCACTCGACCGGTCGCCTAGTCGTGTAGTCGTGTACGTCTATACGCTACTTCTACGGTCGTGTTCGACTATGCACTAAGCGCGCGGTCGTGCATGTAACCCGGACGTAGGGTCCCTTTCTCTTTCTAGCGATTAGTTCTTATCTTCTAATTCTTCCTCCCTATACTACGTCCTATACCGTTCTTTATCCGAACCGTAATACTATCCCCCTTCCTACTAAAACTCGTCCTCGAGTTTTCTTTTCTTCTCCTATAAGTTCCTATCTTTCACTATAAGCGGCGAGTAGCTAACACGTTAGGAGCGCCGCGAACGTTAAGTACTAGGTATCGAAGCCGAGGGCCGCGAGATGCTATCCCTATGTTCTAGTTACCGAAAGGCTAGAGTGCCTAAAGGAAAGAAGAGTCCTCGTTATATAGTAGATGTACGCTTTAGGTGTTATTCGGAGTGCGTTCGTAAGGGTGTTAAGTATAACGTAACTATTACGTAGACTAAGTAGGAGCGGCTTCGTAACTAGCGTCGAAAGCTAAAGCGAGAGCTTAATAAGGCTAAAGAGAAGGTAACAGAGGCGATGTTAAAGGTGCATCGTCTTAGGAAACAGCTACGCGTTACTAAGGATAGGGAGGAAAAGGCGATAGCGAAGGATTTTGAGGATCTTCGTAGTTTACCGAGCGTAGGTATCGATGCCCTTTCCGCGCCTTTATCCTATCTTCTCGTTCCTAAAGGTAGCTCCGAAGAGCTAGAGGGGGTTTTCTAGATGTCGATTCCTTCCTAGGAGGACCTTTCGATAATTCCGGATAATGCCCTCTAGTTATATCCGACCCTTAAGGAAGCCGTAGTAGCTTCTTCGAGCGCTAGCTCTTCTAGTAGATAAGTGTTAGTTTCTCGTAGGAGATATATTTATAGAAGTTCTCCGTTTCCCTTATTAAACCTAGTTATGTAGCTTAGTAGTAGAGCGTAAGCTGTCTATACTCTTAAGGTCGTAGGTTCGATTCCTATCTAGCTACTTCCGGCCGACTAGTCGCTAATCGGTAACTTAGTAGGCTAGCCGTTTTTTAGTCTTGTAGTATTCCTAGATTTTTTGCTAATAGTTTCGTAGGTTTTGTTTTAGTTCCTAGGTATTTTCTAATTTGTCGTATCCTTTCCACTTAATAAGGTATCGCTAACCTTTCTTATCTAGGATTTTTTTAACTTTAAATTCGTTTTCTGCTTCCGGCTCGAAATAGAAGCTTTCCTAGTAGGGTGTTTCGGTGTCTACGGGTTCTAACTTAGAGACATGGAAGACTAGGTGGATTTTTGCGTCTAGTAGTAGTCGTAGGCGGTAGTTAACTAGTCCTATAACTTTATCGATAAAAATGGTCCGACCTTAACGTAATCTAGTTTCTTAGTCTATCTTCTTATTCTTAAGTTTTTTATAAGGAGATAGACCTTATCCCCCTCTTTTAGTAGAGGTGCCATTTTTCTCGTGTCCTACCGTTATCGAGACAGTTTTTATTATGCATCTTCGATCGCCTTACGTGTTTCTTTATGCACTTCCTTAAGAGTATCCGTCGTTACGATTGCTCTTTCGGCTTATAGGTGAGATCTAGGTGTTCTAAATAGATTAGGATCTTTACTAAAGTTCGCATAAAATGGTGTCGTTAAAGTTGTCTCCGATTTATAGTTGTTTAGTGCAATCTACGCTATTAGCAGTAATGAAACCTAGTTGTCTTATGCATAATTAATGTAGTGTCGTAGGTATTGTTCTAGCGTTTAATTTATCCTTTCGGTTTGTCCGTCTATTTCCGGATGATATACTATTAATAGCTTATGTTTAATTCCGATCGTTCCTATAAGCGTCTTCTAGTAATTTAATGTAAATAGCTTATCTCTATCCGTTATAAACGCTTAAGGGAATCCGTAGTATCGGATAAGTCTATCTAGTACGAGGTATCCGAGCTACTCTACATTATACGTTTCCGATACAGGAATGAAGTGTACGTATTTCGTAAGTCTATTAACTATAACTAGTATTATGTTGTATAGTTATTTCGTAACTTAGTCTTTTAACGGTAGGAGTTTCGTAATAAAGTCTATTATGACTTCGTCCTATAGTTTCATCGGTAGTGTCCTAAACTGTAGGTAACCATATTTTACATGTCTCGCAGCCTTGTTTCGTTAGTAGTATACGCATTGTCTAATGTAGCGTAACACCTTAAGTCTCATCTATAGGAATGAGAAACTGCGTTATATTAGGTCCATTGTCTTTAAAGTTACGGGGTGTCTATAAGTTAGTCCGTCGTAATGTTGTCGTATACATTCTTCTTCTCAATCCTTTAGTACCTAGTATTTTCCTTACGATATAGGGAATTGTTCGTCCCTATCGCCTAATATCCGTACGATGTTATTAAATTCTCTTATGTTAGTACTAAGACTTCCGTCGAGGTTTGTCTTTAATATTTTGTATTACACTAGTTCTTTTCCTTCTATATAGTCGCTTCTTCGGCTTAGCGCGTCGGCGCGGCTATTCTCTCGTCCTAGAGTATATTTAATTTCGAACTTATACTATCCTAGCAGCTCCGACTAGCGGGCTTGCCTTCGGGTAAGTTCTTTCGTCGTCGTAAAGTACGTAAGATTCTTATAGTTAGAAAGAATCGTTAACTTCGGTAGGCCCTCGATATATACTCTCTAATGTTGCATAGTAGCAACAATAGCTAGAAGCTCTTTATTATAGATGTCGTAGTTCTATTCCGCTATAGTCATTTTCCGGGAGTAATAGGCTACTAGGTGTCTCTACCCGTCGTGTATCTATATTAGACACGCGCCTATTGCTATATTAGACGCATCGGTCTTAATGTAGATCTCCTTACTACTATCGAATAGTCGAAGCGTAGGGGCTGAAGCGCATTGTTCTTTAAGTTTCTTAAATGCTTTAATCTATTCTTTTCCCTATTTCTAGGTAACGTCTTTTCTCGTAAGCATCGTTATTAGTACTACTATCTTTACGTAGTCCTTAATGAATTTCCGGTTGTAGTTTGCTAGTCCAAGGAATGATTGTACGTCCTTAACTATTTTTGGTTCTAGCTATTCTCTAATTAACTATGTCTTCGTAGGGTCGATCGTTATCCCTATAGTACTAATAATAAAGCCTAAGAATTTAACTTCTTTCTTATAGAATTCGCATTTCTCGGGTACCGTCTTGAATCCTAATTACGTGAGTCGTTCGAAGACGTCCTAGACTTGTTTTATGTGCTCCTATAGGGATCCTTTCGTGTAGGCTAGTATGTCGTCTATGTAGGCGATAACGCATACGTCGAGTAGGTCTCTAAGTGTTTCGTTAATAAGGTCCTAGTAGGATGCGGGTACGTTAGTTAATCCTATTAGTATAACTAAGAATTCGTAGAGTCCGTATCTTGTTCTAAAGGCGGTTTTCTATTCTTCTCCTTCTACTATCCGTATAGCGTAGAAGGCATCTCGTAGATTAATCTTCGTATACTAGTCTAATCCGGTTAATCTATCTTATGCTTCTTCGATGTTAGGTAGCGGGTATCGGTTCTTAATCGTAATCTCGTTTAACTTCCTATAGTCTTATACGAGTCGTAACTTCCCGTTTACTTTTAGAACGAACATACATAGAGTTCCTACACTCGAGGTGGATCTTCTTATCTATCCTTTAGCTAGCTTCTCCTTTAGCTATTCTCGTAGGGTCTATAGCTCTTTCTTAGACATTTGATATAGGGGTCCCTATAGAGGCTCTTTCCCTAGCTAAATGTTAATCTTATGATCCTATAGGCGGTGCTTAGGTAAGGCGGTTTTGCCTCTCTCCTCTTTAAAGAGTCGCGACCACTTGCGATACTCCTTAGGAATACTTAACTCTAAGATGTTAGTATTCTTCGATAGTACGTTACTTCTATTACTTCTAGTAACTTCGTAACCCGGCGGCCCTACGCTAGTGTCTATCCCGGTCGAAGGTAGTTCTTCTATCCTTCTATACGGCGTAAGCTATATCTCGTTTAGCTGTTTCCTTACCTTATCTACTAGTGAACGCTACTACTACGTAGGCTAAATGTCGATAACGCAATCGCATTCCCTAAATGTAAGTACTCCTCTTCTCTAGTCGATTACTAGATTATGCTTTCTTAACTAAGGCATACCTAATACTATATTATAACTAGCTATATTAGTAACATCTAAGGTAATATTCTCGTAGTACTATTAGATAGCTAGTAGCAATAGTATCGTCTCCTATTCTACGCTAGGTAACGATAATCCGTTTACCGCGATTAACTCGTAACCCTATTTCTTCTTTAGGGTAGCTAACCCGTTTCTTCTTACGAAAGACTCGGAGATAAAATTCCCCGCTACTCCTAAGTCGATTATAACACTAGTCTTATGTCCGTTAACGATTACTTATGTCTAGAAAACTATGTTTAATGTCGATGCGTAAGCCTAAGTATTGCATAACTCCCTTTAGTCGCTTATTCCTAGGGAGCAAATCCTTTTCCTAAATGGTATGTAGTTTGCTATACTTCGTACCTAGAGGCTTCGGCTAGAACCTATAGCCCGTTACCCTATGTCTACACTTGTAGTCTATTGCGTTCCTAGATCTTCTACGTTTCTAAGTAGAGTACGCGTGCGTATTGCACTATGTTACGTAATTTATTCGATATAAATGTTCCTAACGGTATAAGATATCCGGTTCCTATTATTCGGCTTCCTATCGGTAGTCGTTCTATAACGGCGGTTACTAGATTCTCGGTTATTTCTATAAGTGGGTATCCCTAGGCTATGCCTCGTAGGGTGTTGAGTGTCTTATTAAACTTAATAAAGTGTAGCCTCCTTCGTCCGCCTATCTTAGGTAGGAATTCCTCGTGTCTTCTTTATAGGTAGATAATTATGTCGTATAGTTTCTTAGGTGCATCTACCGTAAAGGTAAGTTGTTCGTTATCGTTGTTAGTGTCGCTCTCTTCTCCTTCGGAGGAATCTTCTTCGCTTAATTCTTCCGGATCCTATTCTTCCTTAATAGTATTTAGCCCGGTAGTTTCTTAACTTTCTTCCTATGGTTCTAGTAACTATAATCCGTTCTATCCTAGGTCCTGATTTTCTTTGTCGCTTCTATCTTCGTTAATGTAAGGGCAGCCTATAGCTAACCCTTATATATAATGCGGCTATGCCCGGCTTAGTATGCCGCACGTAACGCGTATACGTACATAAGGAGACGCGCACAGCGTCTATAGAAGAAAGTAAGCTTTAGTTCATCTACGATTAGAAGATCGTGGGCGTACTATACATTGCAACATCCCCTTATAGTCTTACGGCCCTTATAGTTAAAGTAGGATTTATCGATGTCTACTTCTCGGAGCGTAGCGTTTTGCCTATACGTCGCTCCTAGGGTTCCTCGTAGTTACTAAGGCTAATACCCTACGCCTAACTTCGCGGCGTAGTAAACTCAACACGAGTCTTAGTAATAGAATCGCTAATAAAGGCTTCTATAACCATTTCGAGACTCGGATTCGATCTCGTAGTCGACTCTTCGTATTATTATGTTAAACTGTCGTAGTTGGTTCTTCGCATTAAATAGAATAACTACTATTTACTACCTATAGTATCCTCCTCGTCCTTCTAAGGGGTCTAGGAGAGGCATCGTGCTTCTATTACTAGCTCTCTCCCCTACTCTCCGAGTATAGTCGGTATCTCCTCGAGATCTAACGCTACTCTTAGATTTACTAGTTCGGGGTTGCATTATATTAAATTACTCGCGGCGCACTATATTTTTACCGCGGCAATCCCGCGCTATATAGCCTTCCTTACTATAGGCATAGTATGTAAGTTTTCCTTTTCCTTTAAAGGGCTTTCCGTAGCCCCTACTCTTATCGATCTTCCGTCCTCGTTAGGTAACGTCCAGTTCTATTAGCTATAGTCTATAGTAGGGCTAGCTTTGTCGTGAGAATTCTCCCTTCGTAACGTATTCTCCTAAAGGTCTACGGTCCGGAGCATATCCTACTATTCCTCCTACTTTAGAGTCGTATCTCTTCTCCTAGTGTCGTTCCTAGAGCTAGTTATCGATGTTAATCGACGCCTTTATTAGCTCTTCGAGGTTAGTAATCCGTCCCCCGTATCTTATTAACTCGTCCTTAACGGAGTCCTTAAGTCTACGTCGGAACATAGTTATTAACGCCGTCTAGTCCTATCTAGTAATTTGTCCGTATTCTTTGAATTTAGCGGTATACTCCAAAGTAGACGTCTTCTACTTTAGGTGTTAAATGATTCGTATAGCCTATTAGACTTCGTTCGAGGTTCTAAAGATTAACTTTATCTTTTCTTTAAAAAGGGTGTAGCTCCTAAACATTCTAGTAGGGTCTAATCGTCCTATACCTTTAAGGTATTCCTTAAGGTAAGGTTTAATCCAGTTCTACGCACTTCCGCGAAGGTACGTAATAGCGAAGATAGTTCTTTTATTAGTATCGACTAGGTTAAACATAAGATACATATCTATCTAATTAATCTAGTCGTCGAACTTAGCTCTATCTCTATAGAAGAGGTCTAGCTTAGTAGCCTTAACGTCGTTCCTCCTTAGAGTAGGCTCGTTATCGTTATTAGACTTATCGTCCTTCGTAGTAGTCTATTATAGTAGCGCACGGCGGATGCTTCCTACTTCGCTAGGGGCGGGTGTTCCCCTACTAGCTACTTAAGTAGCGCTCATCCTAAGGGCGTTTAAAGTATTATTATCTCGTTCTAGGGCTAGTCTTAAAGGAGAGATAAGTCAAGTTACGTAGCGGTATTCTTTAGAGAGGCTAAAGTAAGCTAAGCGAAGATAAATAATAGGAATAAGAGTTATATTCTAATTAGTAAGATAGTAACATAAGTTAAACGCGTTAGAACTATAAGGGTTTCTAGCGTTCCTAAATATAAAGGAGGCTCGTATACTATCCGGTGTTAGGCGTCCGTCTATCTACTCGACCGGTCGCCTAGTCGTGTAGTCGTGTACGTCTATACGCTACTTCTACGGTCGTGTTCGACTATACACTAAGCGCGCGGTCGTGCACGTAACCCGGACGTAGGGTCCCTTTCTCTTTCTAGCAATTAGTTCTTATCTTCTAATTCTTCCTCCCTATACTACGTCCTATACCGTCCTTTATCCGAACCGTAACATAGTAGCGAGTCCGCACTTAAGCTATAGCGAGTCCGCACTTAAGCTATAGCGAGTCCTCCCTTAGCTAAGCTAGGACTCGTAGCTATAGTAGCGCTAGACTCGCTACTATAGACACCCCGTATTAACGTACCGTACTAATCGACTCGCTCCTTCTACTAGCGAAGCTCCTCGTCCTTAGGGTTAAGTAGATGCCTATATAGTCGTGCTCCTTTTAACTCTAGGTAGTTATATAGGATATCCGGTATGCCGTTTATATACGATTCTAGGTTATAACGACGGAGACGATAGCGGTTCTACTCGTTAACGAACGATGATATAACACTTCGAAGGATTAGAATATAGATAGTAGCGAATGCTATCCTATCTACGGCTAATACTTCCTTAAAGAGTCCTATTATAATATACTAATTAAAGAGGTCTCTCTAGCAATTAAATGTAGCTATAAGGGGCAGCCTAGTAGCTAACCCCTACATATAGCCTTACGTGTAACATGCGGTCGCGACCGGCTGCTAAGCCGCACGTAACACGTATAAGTACACCTTACGACGCGCGATACGTCTTAAACAAAAGGTAAGAATTAGTTCATCTACGACTAGTAGGTCGTAGGCGTGCTATACATTACGACATCCCTTTAATAGTTCTAATTCTTCTCTTCGTTGTAATCTATACACGCTATAGAGTCCGAACGCGACGACAGCAGCGCTACGCCTACGGCTCCCCTAAGCCCTAGGGCTTAGTAACAAGCGAGGCGTGTAGCCTTAGTCGTAAGGAGGGATGCCCTTCGGGTAGAGGTTAAGGAGAAGGAGATATAGAGGGAGATTGAACAGTTAGAGATCTTACGGGACGTAAGCGTACCGCCGGCGGACCCTTAGGGCGAATCCGGCGGAGAACTATCCCCTACTCCCCCTCCCCCTCCTCCATTTGTAGTAACTAACGATAATATCGTAGCTCGAGGCGCGGTCGCATCGCATACGACACGTTTACGTCTTAAAGAACCTACGCCTTTTAGAGGGGACTCGATTAAGAAAGCACGGGTATTCCTAAGGGAGCTCTCTCTTATCTTTACCCTCTTAGGCGGCACGTATACGACGAACGAGTTAAAGGTCCTATATAGGGTTATGTACCTAAGCGGAGAGGCAAGTAAGCGATAGCACGCTAACTATAGCGTCCTTAACCTTAAAGGGTATACATACTAGGACTTTAAGGAGTTCTGTCGAGACGTATACGGTAATCCTATAAACCGCGTGCTTAACGTAATATTAGAGTATAAGGCGGTAAAATAGAAGGATAACTAGACAGTACGTTAGTTTACGACTAAGCTAGATGTTATAGAGGATCAGTTAGGGGACTATACGGAGGCGTAACGCGTGCGACATATGCTCGCTAAGCTTACGCCTAGCCTACGGTCCGTAATCGTTAAGTTTCATAACATCCTAATAACTAGAGAGGAACTAGTAATCCTAGCTTCGCGTATTAAAAGCACGGAGCGTAGTAGCGGAGGGCACGACCGCGGGCAGCATAGTCGCCGTAGGCGAGAGACTAAGGGCAACTAAGGGCGAAGCGATCGTGGCTCGAAGTAGTAGAAGTATAGTTAGGCGTCGCGCGACCCGGGTGCAAGTTGCTAGCGGGACGCCGGCGGATCGTCTATAACCTTCGATAGGACTAAAGCGGAGTGCTATAGATGCTATAAGAAGGGTTACATTAAGACGGATTGCCCGAATAGGTACCTATGGAAGGACCGTAGCGCGTAAGCGGTTCGTAGGGTAGACGCTACGAAGGCTCTAACTAAGAAGGGCAGCGACGAGGGAAAAGGCAGAGGACTAGAATGTTACGGATCGATCCGGAGAAGCTCCAGCCAACCAATCGATGCCTACACACTAGTGGAAGGATCCGATATGCAGAGTGCTCTCTCCGATCTGCGTGCTCTGTAACAGAGCAGAGAGAGCAGGACAGATCAACTGATCCGACTGATCAGTCACGCCAAGACATGGCACTATATAGACGACGCTTCTTTACGAGTATAGATAGGAGCCTCGTGCTCAACTCATTTTAAGTATACACCATATACTGTTTGGAACCACTACCTTCATAACTGATTGAGACATCCCTGCAAAGATCCAAGCCCGAGTTGTGATAACGTACAGCGGTTCCTAACATAGAAGTAGGTCGCTCCTAAGTCCGAGTTTTCCTAAAGTCGACCCCTTAAGGCGAGTAGATATGTGTCTATCGTAGCGACTAGGGAAAAGGTAGAGGACTATAAGTAGGTTGCTCCTAAGTCCGAGTTTTCCTAAAGTCGACCCCTTAAGGCGAGTAGATGCGTGTCTAGCGCGTCACTTACGAGGCGTAGTCGAGACTCGTAAGGGCTTTCGCGAGGCTACGTTTCTCCTAGATAACTATGCGGATCTTAGCCTAGTATCGTATAAGTATGTACTCCGATATTAAATATAACCTATTAATAGGGTAAGGCTACCGAAGTTAGAGTCGTATACGTATAACCTAGGGTATTGCTACGGCGCCTTTACGGTTCGGCTGCGACTCGCTAATAACGCGGGAGTAGAGCGCGTAAGTAACGCTATCTACTACGCGGTACCTATAGGTAGGCTATTAGTAATTTTAGGTAGACCCTAGCGGCATCGTAATCGGATAGTAAAGGCCGATAAGGATAACTAGTAGTACTACGGTGTAGAGACGCCTACGGTTTAGTAGCGTAACGCACGCGAGTTCCTTAAGGATCTCGAGAGCTTAAAGTAGGTTTATACGATAAGTGTTCGGGCTATTACTATAGCAGTACCTAAAGGAGAGGGCCCCTCGTAGCCTAAAGAATTTGTAGACTTCCGAGATGTATACGCACCTAATAAGTAGGCGAAGCGTAAGATGCCTGACGGGGTTAAGTATACGATTGATCTCGTTAAAGGAAAGAAACCCCCTTTTAAGCCGCTATACTACCAGTCCTTAACTAAGTTAGAGGCCTTAAAGGGGTACCTTGCGTAAGCAATGGAGAAGGGGTAGATTAGGCGGTCCGTAAGCAAGGCGGGTGCGCCTATTCTATTCGTGCTAAAGAAGAATAGCACTCTTAGGCTCTATGTTGATTATAGAGACCTAAATGAGATTATAGTGAAGAACCGATACCCCCTGCCCCTAATTAGCGAGACGCTAGATAGGCTATTAGGTTCTAGGTTCTTTACTATAATCGATTTAAAGGACGCCTACTATCGTATCCCTATTAAGCGAGGCGATAAGTAGAAGACTACGTTTCGTACGCGATACGGATACTACGAGTACTTAGTAATGCCGTTCGGGTTAACTAACGCACCGGCAACCTTTTAAGGGTATATTAATAAGGCGCTAACCGGCTTAGTTAATGACATTTACGTAGTCTACCTAGATAATATCCTCATCTACAGCGAGACGCGTAAGGCACACGTGCGAGCCGTACGCGCGGTACTAGAGAGGCTACGAAAGTTTACCCTGTTCGCAAACCCTAAGAAGTGTTACTTCTTCTAGGAGAGTGTAGAGTTCCTTAGGTTTGTCGTAAGCGCCGTAGGCGTGTCGATAGATAGGAGTAGGGTAGCCGCTATCGAGGAATAGCCTATACCTACGACCTTTTATAAGGTCTAGTCCTTCCTTAGGTTTTGTAACTTCTACCGGCGTTTTATAGAAGGATACTTAAGGGTCTACAAGCCCCTAACGGACCTACTAAAGGGATCTAAGGACGGCAAGAAGCACGGCCCTCTTACGTAGACCTTAAGCGAAGAGTAGGCGTTTCGATAGCTTAAGGCCGGATTCTTAGGTGTACTAATACTTAGGCACTTCGATCCTACGCTACGTACGCGAGTCGAGACGGATGCCTTAGGTTTCGCGATCGTAGGTATTATATCCTAATTGTTTAGTGCTAAGTAGTATCCTATCGCGTTCTATTCACGTAAGATAATACTAGCTAAGTGTAACTACGAGACGCACGATTAGGAGCTACTTACAGTAGTTAAGGCTTTTAAGCATTAGAGACTATACTTAGAGGGCGCTACGTATACGGTACGAGTGCTAGTCGACTACGCTAACCTATAGGGCTTTATAATAGTAAAGTAGCTAAATAGGCGGCAAGCTCGATAGGCTACGTTCCTATAGTCTTTTAATTTTATAGTAGAGCATCGGCCGGGTAAGACTAACCTAGCCGACGCGCCTTCGAGACGTAGTAACTACGTAGCTATAACGTAATAAACTTCGAACTTACTGCCTACCTTGTAAAGTAAGCTATCTTTCTAGAAGGAGTCTCTAGAAGGGATAAGCGAGCCGACGGTAAAGCGCATACTTACTACCTACGAGGCGATGTAGGGCGACATAGGCGCGGCGATAGCAGTACGGAGAGGTGACCTTCCCTATTAAGACAAGCCGTCTTTAATAGTAGCAGTATGCGCTGTAGTAATATAGGGTTAAGCTTATAGCTCGACGGGTAAGTTGATCCTACTCTTAATAAAGATCGCGTAGTAGTAAGACGACTAGTGTATCGTATACTTAGCGTAGGCGCTAAGCGCGAGGGACGCTAAGGGATAGTATATAAAGGAAAACCTTATATACTACGGAGACGCGATCGTAGTACCTAGGGATTACGCAATTAGGTCGCATCTAATTCGTATGCACTACGACGACGTCCTCGCGGGTTACTTTAGAAGGACTAAGACTAAAGAGCTGTTGCGACGTAATTATTAGTAGGACTCACTTAGCACGGACGTAAAACAATACGTCTAAGCCTATAGAACCTACTAGGGTTCGAAGGCGAGGCGCTATCGACCCTACGGCGAGCTATAACCGCTTCCTAGACCGGAGCGACCGTAGTAGGAAATCACTATGGATTTTATTACGGACCTACCTCTAAGTACGCGAGCCGGTTGCGTGTATAATGCGATCCTAGTAATAGTCGATCGCTACTCAAAAATGAGCTTATACATCCCGACGACGAAGACTTACATAGCCGTAGAGCTTACGAGGCTCCTACGAGACGAAGTCGTGCGATACTATAGTGTCCCGTTAGGTATAGTAAGCGACCGAGGTCCGGTCTTTACTAGTCAGTTTTAGAGTAACTTCTACTTCGAGGCGCGTGTAAAGCGTAAGCTATCCACGGCCTTTTACCCTTAGACTAACGGCTAAACTAAGAGGGTAAACTAAACCCTCGAACAATACCTTCGTTATTACTATAGTAACAATTAAACTAAGTAGGCTAAGTAGCTTATAGTTACTAAATTCGCAGCTAATAACAGCATCTACCTAACACTACGGATAAGTCCGTTCGAAATAGCGTACGGTTAGCGACCTAAGATTGCCCCTATACTAACTAGATCTCGAGACGAGACCTAGGGGGGGATGTACTAGTAGCGGTAACAGCTACGAGTCGCATACGAAAACTACGCGCTACACTCGAGGAGCGATAGAAGGCTATAGTAGAAAGCTAGGCTCGCTACTATAATAAGACCTACTAAGCTAAGACCTACCGCGTAGGTAACTTAGTCCTATTATTAACGAAGAACCTTAAGTTAGCAGTGCTAAAGAAGAAGATAGGTCCGAAGTTTATCGGCCTATACCGCATTACGGACGCTATCGGTTCGTAGGCGTACCGCCTAGCGCTACTAGCCGACTTAAGGCTCTATAACGTCTTCTATGTCTCTCTCCTCGAGCCGTATATCGGTAGCGATAAGGATGGACCCGTACCCCCTCTAGCTAATAAGGACGGAGAGTATAAGGTAGAGGCAGTGCTAGATAGGCGTAAGCGTAAGGGTAAGCTATAGTATCTAGTCTAGTAGAAGGACTAGCTAGAGGAGTATAATAGCTAGGAACCGGCGGAGGGCCTCGCGAATACGGATCGCATAGTAGCCGACTATAAGGCGTTAAGGAGAAGCAAATAAGACTAGTACTAGAGCATAAACAAAACTTTTCTTAACTATAAACAAAACAAAAGCTAAAGAGTAGCGCGCCTACTAGGGGCTACGTAGAGTAGTAGTAGGCGAGGAGCCCGCGAGCAGCGTGTGAGGCGAGCGCCTTAGTTGTCGTTACGTAGTAACTTAGGTAAGAATACCTAGTCGGCGGCGGTAGTATCGATGTTCTACGCCTATAGGAACTAGGACTACGGTTAGTAGGGTACACGTAGGCGAGGAACATGCGACTTACGGCGCGGCCGAGTTTGAATAGCCCATTAAGGGCGCGGTTCTACTCCTACTAGAGCGCGAGGGCTTCGGCGGCGGGGGCGGCGGTAGTAGTAGCGGCGGCGGCGGAGGCACGCATACGGGTCTCCCCGGCACGCTTATGCTTATAGGCATTAAACTGCCTAATAGCCTATAGGAAGGGTTAGCCGAAGCATAGGGGACGCACTAGAGCCCTCCCCCGCGAGTAGTAGTCGACTCGTACGAGCGAAGTAGCGACTTACCTCCTTAATGTCGTTACCTAGCTAGGCACATAGGCGGATCTACTCTACTAGCTCCTACTGCTAGAGGTCTATAGGCGCCTAGCTTATTATAGCCGTAAGGAAGTCGCGCTAGGACCGCGCGGCGCGTAGGCGGCTTACTAGCGAGGCGATAGCGTAGCTAGTGTTAGGCACGTAGCTATGTTTACTACGCCTACAGCGGCTACACTTCTTTAGGAGCTCGCCGGTAGTGACACTATTACAGTTATCGGCCTCGTCTAGTAAGTAGTTAGTATACGAATCGTAGGCAACGCGCGTAGAGACTTACCCCTAACAAAGTACGGGAGGTACCGCATGCACATGTTAATTCTCTACGAGAGCTTAGTAGCTAGCGAGGGCGTTAGTAGCTACGAGGGTAATACTAGTCGCTTACGACTACTAGGCGTTCTAGGGGCGTCGCGTACTAGAGCCGCCTAGCGGCGCTCGTCTTCTACGACGCTAGTAGTACTATCGCTACTAGTGCTACTAGAGGAGGCGGAGCGGCTAGAGAATAGCGGCGAGGAGGGCACGGTAGACATAATAATAATAATGATACTAGCGAGGCGCTTACGATAATAGTACGGTGCGGGTACGTAGTAGTGGTATAGCGAAGGTAATAAGCTAGGGAGCGTACTAAGAAAGGGCTAGGTTAGGCTAGAGTTTTATGCCCCTAACTAGCTACGTCGGCATAGTAACTAAGCCTTACTTACCTACACCTACATAACGACACGCACGTAACCCGTATATAGGCCGTATAGCAACTATAGTTCTAGAAGTACATAGGAGCCTCTACGTAGCAACTAGCGAGCTAAGGATAGCTCGCACGGGAGGGGAGGCAATTGTAAGGGGCAGCCTAGTAGCTAACCCCTACATGTAGCCTTACGTGTAACATACGGTCGCGACCGGCTACTAAGCCGCACGTAACACGCATAAGTACACCTTGCGACGCGCGATGCGTCTTAAATAAAAGGTAAGAATTAGTTCATCTACGACTAGTAGGTCGTAGGCGTGCTATACATTGCGACATCCCTTTAATAGTAGCCTTAGTACCCTCGCCCTACTAGTGTTCGATAGTTTAATTGCCCTTACTTAAGGTGTACTAGAAGGCCTTATCGAACGTAAGTAGATTACTAGTAAGTCGCTCTCGGACTCGTAGATAGGCATCGGCTAGTATAGGCGTCTTAACGCCCTAATTAGATCGTACGCGATTTAGTACCCTACTACCGTAATGTATTACTCTAACGTATTAAGTAAATATAGAGAACTTCGTCTTCGCTATAGGCTCTATATAGTACTAGATAACCCGCCGAGAGTAGACGTTAATACAAGCGTAGATCTATATCTTAAAGCGCTCGTATTTTAGAAAGGTATCGATTAACTAGACGTCGTTAGGACCTTCTACTTTTAGCCTCGTATACCGCGGTATTATAGGGTCTCGTATTAAAGAATTACGAGAGACAAAAGAGACAGGGTTAATCGCACGAGCGAGTGTCCTAATACGGTCGCTAATAAAGTTAGCGAGTCTAGTCTACGAGTCTATAGACACCGAGTCTATCCTACCGTCTAATAATATAATAACTCTTACGTAGCTCTCTTACTAGCTTACGATAGCCCTAGTCTTAGTAATAGCTACTGCTTATAACTTCCTAAAGGACTCGCTGTATCTTAGGCTCTATAGCTAGAGCTTATTCTTTACTAAGACTACGCTTTAATCTAATACCTCTTCGTAGCTCTTAATACTAGCGAAGGGTAAGGTCGAATCTATCGAGGCGGAGGATAGTATAAGACTTGCTATCGTCGAGGCTATATTTCTAGAATAGTTCCTCAACTCGCTAGCGTAGCTCGGCCTAGCGAGCCTAATTATAAGCCTAATTATCCTCGCGAGTCCCTCGCTACTCTACGAGTCGCTAGCGGAGGGTCCGTTCGCTAATTCGAATACCGTAGAGATTAAAGAGGTTGTCTCGAATAGCTGCCTATATAAATTCAGCGGTAGTCTATAGCTCGATATCGATACGAAAGGGCTCTAGATCGATCGCTAGACATGGCATTGTATAAAGCAATGTAGCGAGTGTGCTGTTAGACAAATAGCGAGTCTATAAGACAAATAGCGAGTCTATAATAATGAGGATTGAGGATTGCGAATTTTGAATGCGGGTATTTGCCGGTTTTGTAAGCCTAGGCCACTGTCCCAAGCCCCTGTTGCAGATCAGACAAACGCCGATCCCCTGCCGCTTCCGGACCGAGCGACCTTGGCAACAACATTCGCGGAAGGAGCTTTGGACAGCAGCATCGCAGCTTCTTCTTCTCCTTCTCCTTCTCCTTCTCCTTTCACACGAGGACGATGCTGTTCTTGGACTCTCCGTATGGGAATGGCGGAGGAGCATAGCATACACCTTGCATGTCTACAATAGCATGCCTCACCCTCCTCCCACCCATCATGCGGGCCCAATGACGCAGCTCCGACCACCACCACCACCACGCGACTCTCTCGAACTCGCCAGTCTCGCCAGCTCCAACGAACATGGCCGCAACTCGACCGAATCATCAGCCTCGGGCGTCCCCTCGTCGCGAAAGCTCTCCTTCGAGGATCCAGCGCCCTACTCCGCCGCCAGCACCCGACCAGCACGAGGCGGCAGATCCTACTCGGTCAGCAGCGCGTTCGACTTCAACAGCTCTTTGTTCCCCCTGTCAGCCTCGGGACCCGGCTACACCAGTCTAGGAACGCCGAGCGACCCCCACCTCGACCTTGGAGCGCAGGGCTTGGAGAGGAACAAGAGCTTGACATATCTCAATGGCTTGTCGCTGGTGGTGGGCTTGATCATCGGGAGTGGCATTTTCTCCTCGCCCGCGAGTGTCAATAGCAACGCCGGCTCGCCGGGCGCCGCGTTGGTCGTGTGGGTGATATCGGGCGTGCTGGCTTGGACGGGTGCTGCGAGTTATGCGGAGCTGGGGGGCGCCATTCCGCTCAATGGCGGCGCGCAGGTTTACTTGAGCAAGATCTTTGGCGAGTGGGCAGGGTTTTTGTTCACATGGTCTGCCGTCACGGTGTTGAAGCCTGGCTCTGCGGCAATCATCGCCATCATATTTGGGGAGTACCTGGTGCGAGCCATCATTGGTGCGGATGCGGCAGACGCAAGTTCTTGGATCAATAAGGGCGTGGCAGTGCTAGGACTGCTGGTGGTGACGGCGATCAACTGTGTCTCGACGAGGCTTGGGACGAGAAGTGCAGACTTCTTTATGTTCTTCAAGTTCGCAGCACTCCTCGCAGTCACGATAGCGGGCATCATCGTCGCCATCACCGGGTTGGCATACCACAAAGAAGCCCTATCAGACCACTGGAAGACCACATCCTGGTTTGAAGGCACGTCCATGTCCTCGTCGAAGTGGGCCGTCGCCCTATATGCCGGACTCTGGGCCTATGATGGCTGGGACAACACCAACTACGTCGTCGGCGAAATGAAGAATCCCTCCCGCGACCTCCCAAAGGTCATCCACACGGCCCTTCCCGTCGTCGTCATATCCTACATTCTGGCGAACCTAGCCTACATCTTCGTCCTCACACCCACCATCATCAACTCCTCCAACACTGTAGCAGTCGCCTTTAGCAGCACAGTTCTCGGACCTCTAGGCTCCCTCCTTCTGGCCCTTGCAGTATCAGCATCCTGCTTCGGCTCCCTCAACGCCACCACTTTCACAGCCGGTCGCCTCGTCTACAGTGCCGGCAAGGAAGGTTACATTCCCGAAGTCTTCGGCGCCATCGGATTCTCGGACTCCTCACAGCGCATGCGCCTGCCTCGGCGAAGTGCACAAGCAAAGAAAATGACCAGCTTCTTCGCAGATGAGCAAGGTTTCTTCTACACGCCTATCTACGCCATGGCTCTGAATGCGGTTCTTACCATGATATACATCATCATTGGCGATTTTACGACTCTTACGACATTTTACGGCGTGGCGTCGTATCTGTTCTACTTCGCCGCCGTAGTAGGTCTCATTGTGCTGAGAGTCAAAGAGCCGGAGTTGGAGAGACCGTATCGGTGTTGGATTGTTACCCCGGTCATCTTTTGCTGTGTCAGTCTGTTCTTGCTCAGCAGAGCGGTTTTTGCGAAGCCGCTGCAGGCATTAGTGGTTGTTGCATTTATTGCTGTCGGGTTCCCGCTTTATTGGTGGCGGGTTGGGAGTATGAGGAAGAATGGGAGGAGAGCGGAGGAAGCAGAGGGATGGTGGAAGTTTTGGAAGCGGTGGGGAAGGAAGTAGAGAGTCGGTAGAGGATTCATAAATTTGTTCTTGCTGGTTTAGGTTCTTTCCAACCACGACCCAACTATCTCAATAACGACTTCTTGAGGTACCCCAGACCCGCGATCATCACCTGGCAGACTTAGGTCCCAACGCAGATTATCACCCTGTCGTTTTCACCCGCTCTTCCTTCAACAAGACCTGGATACTTTTGTCCATCCGTCCTCCATCCCTTCCCACCCTCCGCCACCGCCAAGTTCGGACGCGGCTCATACCTCCTCCCCTCAGCCAGCATCCTCTCCTCATTATACCTCCACGCCTGCCACGCCTCCCACGACTCCCACACTGCCGTCGGCTTTCGTCTGCACCAAAAAAAATAAAATAAAAACAATGGGCAAATTGTCACGTGAAAAATCCGCTTTGCCTCATTGCTCGCGAACGTGGACCTCTATAATGCGGTGCTTCTAGCGTTTCCTCCATGATTTCTCCGTCGACGAGGCGGTCTCTACGTGGGGGTTTGGGTGCTGTGGCCCGGATTGTCGGGGTGAGGGCTTCGAGGGGGATGGTGGAGATTCTGATGGGATTGATTGGTGGATTTGGCGGTGGAAGAAGTCGACGGTGGTGTGGGGATTGAGGAAGATGGGGATGGAGGTGGAGGTGGAGGTTGTGCCGTTGGCGGAGAATTTTAGGGTTATGAGGAGGAGTTTCTTTGATGTTGTTATAGGTGGGGGAGGTGTGGTGCTGGTGGTGTTTTTGAAGGATGGTGGGACTGGGTTTTCGGACTGAGGATACTGGTTGGGGTCTTCTGAGAGTGATTGTGGTCTCTGGAAGTAGGGGCCTTGGAGAAGTTTCATGGTGATGGCTTCGGGGTGCGTTTTGTCTCGCTGCCTGAGGGGAGAGAAAAGTGGTGCCCGGGAATTCTTCCAAGCGATTTTTATATCCTGAGCGAGAACTGGTTGACCCACCAGCTCCGATAATGGCCTCTGGCTCCGAAGATGACACGTTCCTTCCCCAGGACTAAGACTTCTTCGGATTTTTCGGGGATCGGCCGCGATACAGTTCGATGAATGTTTCGATGACTTTGGCTGGGACCGTCGAGCTTCCTCTCTTAGCTTTCCGCACTCATCCATGATGCTCGCGGTACACTTCCACGAAAAGCAAAAGCTCGGCATCTGAGCCTTCAGGCTGCGGCTGTGAAGACCGATCCAGCATGAGGGTCCTTGCTTCGGGCCAGAAAAGGTCATCGACCAGGCGTGACGAGCTCCTTTCATCATTCTCCCTCAACCATGCCATGTGCCATGGGTCTTGGTCCGATCCGAGCCAGTACGCAGCGGTGGAGAGGACATGGGATTTCAGCTGCCGCTTATATGTAATTCGCTGTGTCAATCTGATATGGACACGGGCGGTCCTTTCTGATCGGTCGTCTCTCATGCGCAGTTGGATTAGGACTTGATCTGGGCGGCGCTCTAGGCAAAAGGGCTGAGATCGACCCCTTACGGCTTCCTCGTAAGATGGTGGTGGCGACGATGAGCTGAATCTTGATGTGTTCTCGTACGATGGCGGTGTATCCGGCCGAGCACTGGTGGTGGTGTGTGAGAATTTGCGGTTTCTAGTGGTGAACAAGCATGTCCAAAGGAAGTCTGTCATGATCCTCGTCGTTAGCAGTTGGTAGTAAATCAAGGCAGGTGGCTAATGAGGTCAAGAAGAAGGACACGCTTTGAGGGCTTTTACCTTCAGCTGACCACATCTATATAGTCATCGTGCTGATCTCGCCCGCCTGGATGTTTCACATACTGACCAGCCAAGACCAGCGTTGTGATGAGCTCGACGCGTCAAAATATTATGCCAAGAGCGAGGATTTAGCTGATTGGAATAACACTACCGCGAAGTCGCTCAGAGGCAAATGGTTGATGCGGTAAAGAGAAAGATACATCTTCACAACTTTTAGCTTCTGCCGACTACGTCTGGTGATAACCTCGGTTCCGGTCGCTGGATGTTTTCACACATCGCCAACCCTCTTCTTCCCTCGGCGACATTTCTAGCGCCTTCATCACGTTCTAAGTACTCCCTAGCATCACCTGTTCCACATACATCCTTGGCGGTGGCAAATACCGTCCAACAGCAAGCAGCCTGGCCTCGTTATACTGATGCGAGCGGATAAACCTCTCCACTTCATGCTCAGCCACTGGCTTTCGATATCCCCACCAGCCCTGCGAGATCCCAACCAACAACGAAGGCTCTCGATCCTCCAGCCAAGCCGCCCTAAAGCGCGGCCAAGATTCTTGGTCAATCACCAGCATCAACTCCTCCGCACTGGTCGTGTCCCATAGATCCCAAGTGAAAGTGTCATCGCCACTTGCAAGGCCGGTCTCCAGGATGCGCTGCTTGACCTTGGATTGCAGGGTCAAAAAGGTGGTTTCTGGCCGGATGTGAAGGTATGATTTAACCCAATGAGCTTCGTCACCATCGCTTAATCTGAAGTGGAGGGTGATCTTCTTCTCGAGTGCCGACGAGGATGAAGCGGGGTTGTGAAAAGAGCGGAGGGCGTTGGAGTATGGAGGGGGCGGATCAGGTTTGAAGACTTTGCTGGTATGTACTGAAGGAACGGTCCTTTTGAAGAACGAGCTGAAGGTCAGAGACATGGTGGCTTTGTGAGTGCGATGCCTGATGTCCTGCTCCTTGGGATGGAAAACTTTTCACGTTTGAAGACGAATGTTGAGTGGGAACTGCGGAGATTGGAGTCATGCTTTACGAATGTGTGCACGCTGGTTCGCTGCATGTTTCGACACCGACTCCATGGCACTGACTCCGCATTTTATGGATGCTCTGTTGTGGGGGATCGTCAGTTGCAGCTGCCGGGAGCAACGAGGCGTTCACTTCACTTCGACATGCATATTGGTCTAGGCTGCGTAGAGTACTCTGAGCAGGTTACCATCGGTGTCGCGTTCGAGCGCACGGCCCCTCTTTTGTCATGAGCCCTCGGAATGGCAAGGATCTCAAGGAGCGTGCCTGATCTGTGATGATCGTGTTCAAAGAACTACAACGATTGGGAGCTGCCGTCAATGGTATTTGGTGAGAAAGATTCTGGCTCACTGACAGGTGGGAACCCGATTGCATGCTGCTGGGCCATAAGCGAACCTATGTTAAATTTGCAGACTGCGTATTTTCGAGTTTTTGGTTGGCATGCGAAAGACTGCCTTAGCCACGGAGGCAACTTGATAAGAGGCGATACTCAGGATGGCGAAAATGATGCACGAAATGGTTTGCGGTATCACAAGGAGGAAAAGGAAGGCAGTGAGGTATAGGTACAGCCCCAAGCAATAATCATACAACCCCTGTCCTTCCACTGACCCCTATCAGGAAGGATGATCCATTGCTTGGCGTAGCTTACTACCTAGTGTGGTCTCCATTGTTGTTGAATACTGCCTAGAAGACGTTGGAATAGCGTAAAATGTTAGGGTTGTAAGATTATTGCCTGGCGGTAGTAGGAAAGTGGGGTGCTCGGACCCCGAGCCACGCTAGTATTGATTTAATCCGATCTCCTCAGGGTCTGCTCGTCTCAAGTGAGTCCTTCGAGACGCGTGCGAAGATGCTTCTAGCATCCCACATTAACAACAACATTACCCATCATTCCTCACCAACTCCTACGCTTCGTGTACCGTCTAATGTCGGACTGTATTGCAATTGCCACACCACACACCAAATTCTCGATGTCGCCCGCGCTTATGCCCTATCTGAGTCCTGTTGACGGACTGTCAATAATGTCGCCTCAAAAAAGACTACATCGCGCCGTACGACGGGACGCAGGAATCGTCGATCATGGGCCCACTTTTGAATCATTCTCTGGGAAGGCGGTGGATCGTCTACAACGCTGTACATCGCCCCGACGGATGTTTATGACCGACCGGTTCTTAACGGCCGCCAAGCGTGTGGCGTGATGAACCACCCGGTCTCCGAGCTCCCAGACGTGCCAGGCCATTGTCGACCATCTACCACAGGAGCTTTGCTACCGCATGTACTGCTTTGAAGACACTGGACTGAGTGCAATCCGTCGTGTCGTCTCTGATACCATGTTGACAGCAGTCCGGACCTCGACTTCGGAAATTTCGCCACAACAGATGATGTTCCTCTACCATACAAATGGGTCTTTCGACATTGCGATGGCAACTCAACGGTCACTCTGACTCCTTCACAACAACACTCAGCCATGTCACTGCCTCGAGAGCGTTTGCAGAACGCGCGGCCAAGGACGCTTCCAGCCTCTGAGAAGTGACTATGTGCACCGGATTGCAGCATCATGCGTGGCGGATGTCCGGATCTCAGTGGCACCAATTTCCGAGAAGTTGGGTTTCTATGGCAAAGGCTTCCACAGCCTTGCAATCGACATTCTTCCCCGAGGGCCACCTGAGCAGATACCGTTGCTACGAGGCTTAGCTGTCTCTTCCAACCTTTATCTACTCTTGCGCTGTAATGGATACCAGCAACCACGCACTGCCGCGTTCTCGACCGTTCGAGGCCGGTGTATACGAGATACGCAGGTCGCGAAGACAACACGGCAATGGTTGGGCTTATTTTCGACTTGCCCTCTTATTTGACCGCGTTGGTGGAACAAACATTCTTCACCCAACATCCCCGCTACCCTGCAAGATTTGCAGGCTTGCCTTACACACTTTCTGCCACAGTTCCTGCCACGCAAATCTAGAAATCTCGAGCTGGAGATAGCATAGCTTATAAGCTGTATCGATACACTGTCAGTATAACCAACTTGCTGCACTTCAAGACGTTCGCTGACCATGCAACTCAAAACCGCATTGTTCACATTATGTCTACTGCGGCTTTCTCCTCTAGTATCATCTGTCCCTGTCATGTTGACTGAGGGTGCTACCAAATCAGAGATCTGGGTCCGCAAGGAGAATACACTCAACGCTACAGTTTTCCCAGGAGATTTGACGACTATCGATGGCGCTGTAGTACAGTTGAATGGCGACGTTGACTCTGACAACAGTACTGATGCCGTCTCCGGTTCTGAAGGCCAACTTTCAGAGGACGTATCCTCCAACACGCCTTCGATACCTGACACTTACCCAATACAGACTAATCGAAGAATTTTATCTGCATTGAGGTATCTGAGCCCGATGAACAATGCAACGACCATCAGCAGCAATGGCACTTATGGTGTCGAGGCCGTCGCCGGTGCTGCAGATGGAAAACTACAGCTCAAGTTCGTCAACAAGTGGCACACCGACAACCTCAAGATCACCATCTCTGGTCTTGATCCCAAAGGTGCGCTCATTATGCTAGGTCAGAATGGACAGTGGATCTACCCAACCACATCTTCAGCAACGCCACAACCCGTGAACGCCAACATCGCAATACCGCTAGGCAAGAACCAGACGCTACCAATCACTCTCCCCGGCTTCATCTCCAGCTCGCGAATCTGGATATCCGAGGGTCCCATGAAATTCTACGTCGTGGCAACCCCGAACGGTCCTGGACTCGTTGAGCCTGCAGCCGTCAATCCCAACGACTCGAACTCGCAGATCAACTATGGCTTCGGCGAGATTTCCTGGGGCAAAGATTATGGGTTGTACGCAGATATTACTGCCGTTGATTTCGTCGGCCTCCCATTAGGCATCGAGCTGGTCGATGCCGCCGACAAGAAGCAGACAGTGTTGGGAACACCAGCGAACGCAGCTATGGCACTCTGCGAGCAACTCAAGGCACAAAAGAAGGTCGATGGTCGCGCTTGGGACCAGCTCTGCGCCTACAAAGCCAACGGCGAACTGGTCCGTGTTCTTGCACCTGCTCTCCTGCAATCGCAAACGCCCAATGCTTTCGGTACTTACTTCTCTAAATACGTCGACGACGTCTGGAGCTACTATAGGACGCACGACCTGATCATCAACACTCAGACGGACACTGGGAATGTCACATGCCGCACTTCTGGCAACACCCTCAACTGTGCCGGCGACAACCGCGGCTATGTAAAGCCCAACAACCTCGACATCTTTGGCTGTAACACTGGTCCCTTCGCGATCAAGTCCGGAGACAACGGCGTACACCTTGCCGTCGTACCGAGACTCTGCGCAGCGTTCAATCGAGCTTCGCTCCTTATCCCAGGTGGCAACGTTCAGCCGGGGCTTTCACCGAAGAAGTACTACATCGCCGACAATACGAGGGCCCTCAATTCCAGGCCGATGAACCACTATAGCAGGCTTGTACATGCTATGGAAGTGGATCAGAGGGGCTATGCTTTCTCGTATGATGATGTGTCGGCGAGTAATGAGGAGGATCAGTCTGGGTTAGTGTTCAGTCCTACTCCAAAGTTGTTGACGTTTATTGTTGGTGGGTCGGGATAGGTGAATGTTGCATGTGCATAGGGACGGCGTTGGGAATAGATGGTTGCATACTGGGTTGGGATCTGCTGATGATATATCACGACGTGGCGCCACGAGATTTGTGAAGACGACGATTTAATGGTTGATGGAGACTAGAATGCGACATGATACGGTGAATTACTTCCATAGGGACGATTCTGTCGTTTATTACTCCAATAGGGACTTATTGTAACAAAGTACTCCCGTAGGGACTTATAGGGATGCCAGATTACTGCTATAGGGACACATTATTGCAAGTCGTATACCCTTATTATGACGGTGAATTACTCCTATAGGGACAATTATGTCCTTTATTACTCCTATAGGGATAATTATGCAAAAATTACTCCTATAGAGACTTATAGGGATGCTAAATTACTGCTATAGGGACATATTATAGCAGTCGCTCTTTATACGACTTCTTTATATACTACTATTATTAAATATACTCTACTAGCTTATACGAGCATATTGAATAACAGTAGTACGTTTTAATCCTAACGACTCGTAGCTCGTAGCTTACATAAGTTACGAGTAGGTAAAGAGTAGCTCGGGGAGCAAGGACAACATAATAAGCAAGATAGGGCTTGTCTAAGACATATAATGCGGACATATAGTCGAGAGCCGACATTCGGAGTAACATCGTTATACTATAGTATGTCTAGCCTCTATAGAAACAATAGTTCACTATATATCTTTTTACACCCTATAACATTGCTATAATGTGTCCCTATAGCAGTAATTTAGCATCCCTATAAGTCCCTATAGGAGTAATTTTTGCATAATTGTTCCTATAGGAGTAATAAAGGACATAATTGTCCCTATAGGAGTAATTCACCGCTTATTATAACGACCGCGCTTGCATTCTGCACTATATAGACGCCTAATATAGACTTGCATTACACTAACGGACCCCATCTTATTATATCTTGTACTTAAAAGTAAATAGGTTATAGTAAATAGATTTTAGGTCTGTACCCGTGTACAAGCTAGGTATGCAGCGGTCTAAGGTATATAGCGGTCTTTCTTCAACCTTCGTAGACACAATTGAGACACACACATAAACTATGCATTAAGTCTTGTTTCTTAAGTTTCATTATCTATAGCAACAATAGCTACCTATGTTGTAGGTGCAAATTTTTCACTTTCTACACCTTTGTTTATAGGTACCGCTATAAGACTAAAAGGCTGCCATTATGTGTCCCTATAGCAGCAATTTAGCATCCCTATAAGTCCCTACGGGAGTAATTCTTGAAAATGAGTCCCTGTAGGAGTAATTAACGACATAATTGTTCCTATGGGAGTAATTTACCGCGAAATGATATGTGTGATTGGCTTCTTCCCGAGGCATTTACATGGTGGACTGGGTATCATCGTGCTCGAATTTGGCATGACGCGCTGCTTCCATCATGATAAGGCAATGACTATCAGTAAAAATCCCACTCTTGCTGCAGCGCGGCATCTGTCCGCAGCAGTATCACCACGAAGCGCTAGGAGCGCGTCCCGGACTTGCCCTTTCCGAGGACCTGAGCAACGACAATCGTCCAAAGCCTCCTCTAACACCTAGGAACGTTCGCTTAGAGCGGTATTGCCACGCGTTTCCAACTCAAAAGCGCTTCCTGAACACACATCATCTCACTAGTTCCAGACTTTCACCACCACTCCAACTACCCTGCCCAATCCTAGAATATCGATCACGCCCTGATATCATCATCGCCAGAATCTATTCTCCTCTATCCGCCCCGATGCCACGGCTTAGGAATCTCCTTCGTCCTATCACGTCCACCCTGATCCCACTCATGAGTCTGCGCCTCCGCTGGCTCTCCTCCAATATTGTTATTCGGGCCTGTGGCAATTCTCGCAACATCGCGGACGGTATAGGTGTGCAGAGTATTGTTGGCGTTAGCCCACTCCATCACCTGGGTGAAGATTCCGCGGTCTTCGCCTTGTGGCCAGTTGACGACGCCGTTGGATACGTCAGAGAGGGAGGGTGGGTTGTTGTTGAGGGGTTCGCCTAGAGGTTTGAGATGTTAGTGGGAAGATCTTGAGAGGGATGGCGATGGCGATGGCAATGGGACGAGAGTACCGTGCGGTGGGTTCCAACCCGTGGTGTCGTAGTTGGCGTTCGCGGCGGTGAATTCTTGGAGAGCTGCGTGGTCTTTGTAGGATCGATACTTGAAATCGTTGACCTTTAATTTTTTCGTTGCCGGCGACTTTGATCTGTTGAAGAGGAGGATGTCAGCGCATGTGATACACAGCGAAGAGAAGAGAATGTGCATGTGCTCGACTGCCGTAGCATACGCTATCGTCCATGGAGGTACTCACCTGCTTACGAAGAGCGGTGTTCCGCTTCCTCAGGTCCTCCTTGGTGAGGGCATCACGCGTAAATACTTGTACTGTGGAGATATCTCCTATTTTCCAGCCATTGCGAAGGAGGCGGAAGAGGGCATCAGGCCACTGCATCAGGTTGGGGAACCAGGTCAGGATCTCGACAGCGCCCATCACCATGCGTGGTGGCTCGGAGAGGAAGGATACGGCGCTTGCGATCGCATCATTATAGCCTGTGTATGGGCCTCGGGACCCTTTGCCCGTGTTGGGCTTACCCTCCTCATGATCGGTGTCCTCGTCGCCCCCATCCATTGCATCTAGCAGCGCGTTGACGGCGGCGGCATCGGTTGGACCGTTGGCAGGTTCGGCCATATCGTTGGCGTGTGGGAGGAGGGCTATACTCGAGGCGCTGTGGATGTATTCAGGTGGTGTTCGTGTGATGTGAATTTCAGGAGAAGTGGCAAATCCCAAATGACCATACAGCTTTGGCTGGATCTTTTTATTCCCACCTAAGAGTCTCAGCATATCCTCCCAGAGGATCTTCCGAGCAACTTTTCCTTCCACAGCGATTACCATCAACAGCGACAGCTCGACCATTACGAGGCAGCAATGCGAAGACGAATGGCCGCCTGGCCCTTGCCGCCTAGTGAGTGAATCACGAGCCGATCGCCACATCTTCGATATGCTTATACACCACACCTCCTTGGGCTTATTCACCTCTTCGCCTGCCAGACTATATTCGACATGATCATGACTTACTTATAATACCAGCGACACAATCAGGAAAGTCCATATCGCAGCGCAGTCTCAACACAGCCCATCGACCGCTTCCCGACGGTGCTTTCTAATATGCGTCTATGAGAACAGCGTATCAGACAAATACCAGCATTGACGCGAGCCGGACGCCCTACTCCGAGCCGGGGCGACAGAAGTCACAACATCTTCTTCTCGTCACACCCAGAACACGAAATAGAAATTCCCCCTTCGTAAGCACCGCCATCACCACACAGACCTACCCTCACCAAGAGCAACAACCTTGATACTACAAGAGCGGCAAGGGCCAAAAATTGCTCGCCGATAGCTTGAACCGAGCCAAGGACCGATACAAGCGCATACAAGGTTGCACGAAACTTTCGAGGCAGGCACTTGGGGAAAGAAAAGAGCGGGCAGAAAGGGGACAGGCTTTGTCTAGAATTTTGAAAGAGCATAAAGGATACGGAGACGATGGCAAGAGGTTCAATGGGGCTTTGTTTGAGGAACCCGCAGCTGGAGTCCTGGCTTTTACAGCTAGGCTGAATTATGGTAGAAAGTATGTGGCAATAAGCGCAGAGGAGAAAGCCACGGACAACCACACGTTCTTTGCAAAAGCGCCGAGTCGTATCGCTACCCACATTGAGGCCGGTTGTACGCCCTGCCCACCGATTAAACAAATCAGAGAGTCCATAATCCCGAAGTTCCCAGACCTCAACATCTCGCTCCCGTAACCGTGTAGCTGGCCGTGCCTGATCATCAAAGGGCTCCCTGCCCGACGCGAGATCTGAACGCTCGAAAGGAAAAACAAGCAGCAGTCGTAGTAGTTCGTCCTGCCTGGTCAATCTTCTGACCAGCAACAAGCTGAATCATGTATGTAGACGCCATTCGCAGGCTCTCGCAGTCCAGCAAAGCAGCGATAGTCGTCTTCGTATGCAACTTCATGGGCGCGGGATACCCTGGGTATTGACAAATCCATCCTGATCCCAAGTAAGAGTATTCGCACCAGCGTCTGGCACGAAGTTGTTCCCAGGCATATTCACGATATTCATCAGACTCAGAGTGTCGTAGTTCGTCAGCTGATTGTTCGCAATCGCCCACAGGATGCATTTCGTGAGCACGCCTCTGTGTCCCGGCGGTGGGTGCTGCGTGACGCCATTGGCAAGATCGTAGAGACTGGCTCGAGCCTGGTTGAGCTGAATGCTTGCCGGTGGAGCTGCTGGTGTAGCCATCCTGTTCACGTGGTAGAGATGCTCGATCTGGCCGCCTTGTGGGACGTGGGCCATGGTGTACGGTTGGAGATCTGGATGCGAGCGTGGTGCGTTTTTGTAGCTGGTGAGGGTGAAAGATACGTCGTTGAACTTACGCTCTCCTGCAGTCTTGACGGCCTTGCGGAGGGCATTGTAGCGGCGTGTGAATTCAGCTTTGTCGAGGTTCCCACGGGCGTGGAGCTGGCGGACGGCGCATTCTGGTAGGGAGAAGTCGTTGCGGACCAGGCGGAAAAGGAGTTCTGGCCACATTGCGGTGTGCTTTGGGAAGTAGGTGAGGAGCTCTAAAGAGCTGATGGCGATGTCATGTGGTAGGTCGAACCGCTCGCTGGCGGCCGTGCTGATGCCTTCATTGTAGGCGCGCGTCCCCCTACTGGCAGGCTTCTTGCTCCTCGAATCGTCGGGCTCCTCATCGCTGCCCTCACCCTCCTCGTCTTCGCCGAGGGGGCGCTTCGACGATTGCCCCTTCTTTTGGGCATACTCACCCGCCCACTTCTTGCGGCGGGCAGCAGCATCCTCTTTTGTGAGGACCCGGTCCTCACCAGCGGGAGCCGGAGCAGTGGATGCCATGCTGGCGGTTTTGCGCGTCGTGCTATTGTCTGATACGAGGTCTATGATGGTGCTGTGCTGCTAAACAAGGCTTTGTAGAAGGCGACTTCCAATGCTGTGGTGAAGGTGGTGGTGGCGCGGGAGTTGTGTTCGTGGCAAAGTTGAGCTTATGCACGACCGGGAGATGTGCGGCTATATGTGTCAATATGCATGTGCAGTAGCAATCACCTCGCAAATGAAAATCTATGGAGTGCCGCAACAACTCTCATTCAAGCTACCTTGGACTCAGAAAGCCTCGTGCCATCTTCAGCGCCCTCCTGACTACTCCACTCAGGCGTAATCCTGTGACCGTTGGCGTCGTGCAGGCGATCCCATTCCTTGACCTCAGAGACAGGCACCTTCCTCAGCACATGCGTCTGCGCACCATCATCCAGCTCAATAAGCTCCTGCCTGAGCTTGTACCCCTTGACCTTCGGCAAAACGTAGATATAGATGATGTAGTACACGCCGCATATGATCAAGATGGCGATGCCCACGACAACATACGTCGCATACCAGAAGCTGACATCTCCACCATCTGCACCATCATCTGGAGGGTACCAAGGCATGATAATCAGGTAGAGCTGCACAGCGATGTTGAAGATCAGGACCACATGCCACACCTTGAAGGAAGGGTCCGGCAGACCGAGTCGCTTGCGATTATATCGCAGGACGTAGATGCCCACACCCATCGCCAAGGCAAAGCAACTACTTGGGTATACTTGCAGATCCGTAATGAAGTTGAATGCGTCGCCCGTCGGGACTGCCAGGATGATGACAATCGTCAGAGCCCACTTGATGAAGTAAGGGCCCGCTGGTGTTCCAAAAGGCTTAGTGGAGGCCCAAAATCTCGGCCAAGGAAGGACACCTTGGCGGCCACATTCGCGAATCATTCGGGAGCTTCCAAGAAGGACTGCGATGAGATTGCCGAAAGAGCTGAGAGCGATCAAGAAGTTCAAGCCGCGGACTGAACCGTGGTCGCCGAAGACTTTGGTGAAGAGGAGGCTGGCGGCGATTTCTTTGCCTTCGAGGATTTCTTCTTTCGGGACTGTGATGGATATTAGTGGGAGTCCGGTCGAGACATCAGTTGCCTCTGCTGGGAATGCTCTCCGAAGAGGATGATGCTTACTAGCTGCAAAGAAAGCAACATTGCAGAGCTCATACAGTATCGCAACCAGAAGTAGGGCTCCAAAACCGTTGTTACGAATGCTCTTCACGGGATTCTGTATTCATGTTAGCTTTCCATCATTCAAGTAGTACCTCGTCGTCAACCATACCTTAACCTCATTCACCACATTGAACGCATTCTCATACCCAGCATAAGCGAAAATGATTTTATACATCGCATTGGTCACCCCATACCCAGTCACCGTGCCATCAAACGCATTGTCGAAATTCCGCTTCGGATGCTTTACAGCAGTATGCCCACCCAGTACCACCAGACCCAGGATCGAGATGAAGAGCAAGGTAATCATCTTCACGAGTCCGATCAGATTGGACAAGATGTAACTCGTCCTTGTATGGAACAGTACAAACGCCACAGCAAGAGTATAGCATCCGACGGCCAGACCTTTCTGAGCCCATTGCGAGGCCGTGTAGTCTCCTATGGCATACAGGTACTTGGCCATGACGATGGCGTTACTCGAGCTGAAAGACAGGATGACAGATTGAATCGCGAAGGTGGTCGGAAAGAACCATTTGGGGCGTGGGTACGCTTGCTCGAGGTAGGCGACTTCCGACCCGGAGCGTGAAGGGAAGTACGCGGCATATTCCAAGTAGACACTGAGGGACGCGATGGAAGTGAAGAAGCCAATGGCCCAGAAGATTAAGCTCAATCCGACGGAGCCCGTCCCTGCCAGAATGGCGGATGCTGATTGAGGTCAGTATGTTGTATCACGGTGGGGTCGTTTGACTCACGAGTTGAGAAGATTCCAGTTCCTACCATTTTACTCAGGTTGAGGAAAATGATAGTGACTGGTCCGACAGCATATCCCAGTGGTGATTGCGTCTCGACTGGTGCACCACTTGCTTCTTGGTAGGCGACGTCATCCGTATTACCGCCTTTGTCGCCAACATACTTGAGGTCGCCATCAGAGACTTGCACCTCGCCATGCGATGTCACAGAGGCTCCTCTTGGGTTATCTAGCTCGTCCGGCTGGCCAGATCCATATTTGAAGCCAATGCGATGAAGCAGCGACGACATCTTGAGGCCGAGACGGATACTTCGCACGCGGTCGCCAGACAGCTTGATGACAGCTGAAGTCTGACGCTATAGTCCTGACTTTAAGTTCTACGCGTCTTTGGAACGGCCGGAACACAGGCAATGTTGCTGAGAACTGCCCAGGATCTAAACAGATGACACAATCGCACGCCATGCAGTGCCACGCTTCACCCGGAGCCAACGGCTCGTGCTTCGGTGCGCTTACCTCCCTGCGCCAGGGTCGTGGTATGGCCACGCGAGAAGCTCGTGCGATCGTTGCAAAGATAACAGCGTTACGCAACCAAGGTGGAGCTATGGTCGCCACACTTCGGCTCAATGCTTGGTTTTGAGGATAGTGGCTTTGCACCGCTTTGCTCGCACCATTGTTGGCGGGAAAACGCAACGCTTCTCACTCAAAATGTGCACTGCTTTTGCGAACTATCGGCACATGTACTTTGATTGGAAGTTCCCGATAGGTGTACCACGATCTTGCAGTGTCCCGAGTTGTACAATCGCCAATCCAGTAGAATGGGCGATTGCTTCGAAGCTAGGGATTACCTGAAGTACAAGGAACCCCCAGGCTGACGTCTCGAGCAGCGTGGTAATTTCTCCGATGAATGTCAGACTACTCCAATGTCTTCCTGCCTACCTCAATTCTGAGAAAGGATTTACTTCAATACACGGCAAGCGTTGGGTCGGGATATCGCTGTCATGCAGGTGTTTCGCTGTAACCCCTACGAAGCTGTAGTTGCTTTACCAGCCGACTGACTTCTGATGCGAGGCTCCAGCGGGAATACACTGTTTTCAGGCTTGACGTTGGCATAGACGCCATCCCATCTCGACTGGAGTGCTTCTGGCGTGGCCCAAGCATTTTCTGGGTCTCGAAGCCATAGACGGATCAGATGTCGTCTGATATGAATGTCAGCTCTGCATCGTTGATACCAAGAACGAAATACGTACTGTTTCTCCGGTGTGTCGGTGAACGCAAGGCGAGCATGGAAGATGCTCAGATTGTTGACATATTGCACATCGCCTTGCTTGAAGTCGAGTGTGACGGCATGTTTCTCTGCAAGGAAGTGCAGTGCATCGAGAGCTTCGGCTTGAGCTTCAGTGATCGCTGGGATGTCTGACGATCTTGGTAATCCCCAGTATCCAGTGAAAGTCCTGCGTGCATACTGAATGATCATGCGCTCAGGCGCTGATGCTGTTCCCGGCGAATAGTGCAGCAGAGGGCGAAGGGTGAACTTCTGGCCGGTGCCGCTGAAGCTGTAGAGTATGTTAACGAGGCGCGATCCTGTCAAAACATGCGCTCACTCACTTCTCCGAAGCCCACGGCTCTGCCAGAGTCCGAATCAAATCCGGCCTCGTCCTTGCGAGCTCGTTATAAACAGTCCACGATGAAGAGAGCTTGGACTCTCCCCCAACAGCTGCCTCCGACAGGCAGTGGAGCGCGATTACATCGCCCACATCAGTATGAAACACCTGCTTCTCAGTCGTATACGCTGGAGCACCGATCTTGCTGGCGTCCACGATCTTAGACATGTCCTTGATATGGTTGAGAACGACATCCGCCGGCTTGCCTTCAAACTGATGATCTTGCCGGCCTCGAATAGGAGCAACGTGAGCAGAGACACCTGCATAGATGATGACGTTGTCCTCAGTAGAGTGTTTGGCTACTGGCAGACCTCGCAAGACCTTGAAGCCTCTTCGATTGTGTAGCTCGTCCGAGATGTCCCGCAGAGCTGCATGGAGCTTGGGCAGTGGGAAGGTCTCCTGATCAATGAAGCCCAGTGGCTTTTGCAAGGCTGGATGCCGTGATCAGTATATCTACGAATGTCACTGCGCGGGGCTGGCGAACATTTAAAGTGCTGCAAGGCATCCTCTATCTCTCGAATTTCTGCCTCGTTCAGCTTATACGTCCAGTCGTACTTTTCCGCAATCGTGCTGCCATCCCACACGAGGTCTGAGGTGAGCTCAGACGGAAAGCCGTCGGGTAAAGTGGTTTCCAGCTGCTCAGCTTGCTGTCTTCGTTGTACTCTGGCCAAGTACTTGTCGAGGTCAGGAGCATAGCCGATGTCTGGCTGGCCGATTGGGCCAGGTCTCAACACTTCAACGCTACCCATTTTGGATGATGATTTAATATTAGGTGGTAGTAACTACTACTACGATGGGCTTGATCACTTGGAGGCATTTGCCTTTGCCGCCGCCGACCATGATGATATCATATATGATGATGATATACAACTATGTAGCCTGACGTGCTCGAGGCCGAGTCTGGCGTCAGCAAAGAGCTGTGCCGGCAGATGAGATGGCGTGCTCCGTGCGTTGTCCCAAAGGGGAAGCTGCCGACAGAACTTGATCAGGTTTGTCTTCTGTCTTCCTTCTTCCTTCATCGACACTGTACACACGAAAGAAGGCGCCATCACATGTCGCTGGGGCTTCTATACGACTATGCACGTCCTGATCTGCTCATCAATGAATATCGATAGCGGCATGGCGCCGTCGCCCGACATTCTACGCTCCTTGTCGCCCACTGACACCTCTTAGAACTTACGAAGCCCTGCCATCTTCCTCCATAGGTTACGACACCAACTTGCACTCGACACTTCTCATGGTGCGCACAACTCTAGCCAGAGTCCGTCGAATGGACGCTTCTCCCGGACCCAGTCCTCTGCGCGGTTATCAAATCCGCCATCCCGCCGCCTTCTTGGCATCAGTTTTCTGGCACTTTGCACTACGTGCCTCCGCATCGTCTTGACCAGACAGTTACGATCGACATAAATGACGACGAACAGAAGCAATTTTGATCAGAGCATCTGCAATTATATAGAGGCTGCTAAGCAATTTGCTTTGTTCCGACACAACGTCCTTGTTAGGGGAAAAGTCTAGGAATTTGCAGTGAAGCACAATGTAATTGTGCGGGAGTAAGTAGACGGAAGATAAAGCTATGTGTTTAGGGGCTAAACTCAAACATAGCGTCAGCAATGAGCCTAATGTGTACTGCAGGCATAGCACCATATGCACTCGCCTCTGTCATGAGCCAGTGATGGCCATTAGCAAATCACAGCCAGATGAGGCCATAGGAGCCATCAGTGTGCGCAGAACATCAATCGAGGAGAGCAAAGAACAACGTCAGTAGCCTTGCAAAGTGCTCAGAACAGGTAGGCAAAGGATAGGTCGTAATCTCTACTTCAGCATTGCGCCTCGACAGTGTCAGCCTCCCATCTCTTTAGGTCGGTTAGAATGTACCTTCCCTCATATACATCTCCTTATCTTAAGGGCGGAATAAGAGCTTTATCTATGTAGTAGAGCGTTATACTATAGAAAAGCGTTCTTACTCGCTCTATGTTAACTGCCTTTAAGCTAAATCTAAGATTGAATTTCCCCCTTTGTAGAGCACTACTTCCTGGCGCCCTTCTTCTTTGCGGCCTCCTTGACCTTAATTCTCACAGAGCGTCGAGTACTCGGCTCAGTCTGCTCGATAGCTTCACTCGTCCCCGTCATCAAAACATCGTCCAATAGGCTGGACGACATAGACGAGACGGTGGTGCCGGTAGTGACGATAGTCGAACGGCGGCTCTGGCCACGGAGGTTGATAGTAGAGGCGGTTGTGCTCGACTCCGTATTCGTTAGTGCAGCAGATAGTGAACTCGCGCTAGTTGGAGCAGATATAAGGGGCTTAGAAGCCGCGGCGGCAGCCTCTTCCTGTACCAACCTTGTGCGGTGAGCCAGACGTTCCTCTTTCCACGCCTTGCGGTAGTCACCGTCGTACGCCACGCCCGCGAGCCTCGCACGTTCCTTTAGAGCTTGAGTAAGACGCTCGGTAAAGGTGTTACCCCTCTTGCCCATAGTTTTGCCGCACTCATTGTTGGGGAACCCCAGCGCTGCAAGGATAACCAGCCCACCAGAGAACTCCTCGCACGGGATGTCGCCGTCACAAACTTCCTCGAGCACTTTGTGTGCGGTCTTGTACTGCACTGCCTGTCGCGCGCCTGAGCGAGGCATCTTCGCAGGCTGGTAGAACGGTGCGCCGCCTCTGTGACCCCTAAACCACCATCCCGCCTTCTTCGCCTTGATCACATTGGCAGACTTGGCCGCGCGAGTGCGTGCGGCTGGCGGAGCTGTGGCGTTCGGCATCGAATTATCTAGCTGGGGTGGCATAGGGGAGGAATCGAAAGGCGGCAGGGCATCCTGAAGTGGTCCGCCCAAGCTCTCAGATGCGTCGTTCTGCGGTAACATGGATGAGAAGTCGAAACCTGGAAACGAGCCTTGTGGCGATAGGCCAAAAGCATCACCCATGCCTGTCGGTGACATTTTCTCGAATTCGTTCATGTCCTCTGGCAGCTGAAGCATGGAACCCAAACTTGACTCTAGATAGCGTAAGCGGTAGGGCTTCCACGATTCCGGGCCGTCAGTTCGAAACGTTCGATGAAGAAAGACCGTAGAGGCCGGGTTGTCTGCTGCCGAGAACAGTTCGACCTGAACCGGCTCGCCAAGACGCTCAGTAGTGATGAGCAGGCGGTAGCCACCATGCAGATGCTTGTGCGTCCGAGTCGATGACTTGCAGACTCGAAAAGCATAGCTAGCGTGAAAGTGACTAGTGCGCCTGCCTTGAAACGTGGGCCTGCCGGCATCTGGAGGCAGTGGCTCGTTGATCTTGGCGACTTCTTCGATGGATGCACCACCATGTATCAACGCATCAGTATCAAGCGCGTCATCCATCGTGCGCCACAGTTGGTCGAGTGGCAAGACCGTGCCTAATTCCACCATGCTCTCCAGGGAGATGGTCAGAGCGTTAGGGACAGTCGAATCGGCGTTGCTCGCGACCATCAGTTTGTCTTGAGTGATAGTACTCTGTAGCAAGGAGATCGCCTCTTGACTGCCCATGATCTGGATCTGCTCACTGTCGTTTCCAAACAGACCGCGCAGGGACATCGACATGGACTTTGGCTTCCGTGTGCGTCGTGGTCGCTGAGGGCCTTTGCTGCTTGCCGATTGCATATTTTCATCTGGCGGTGCGACAAGTTGCGAGAAGTGATTCGAGTAAGCGTCGACGCCTGGGGTTGTGCTATGGTCTTAATCCTGAACGAGACGTGTCTTGGTGCGGAATTTACTGGCTGAAATGCTCTCATCGTGGCGCACTGCAATAGGTCCCAGGCCATATATGTTGGCACCGCCATCTGGCACTTGGTGTGTTGGGTCTTCACCATACCAGTTTGACTGAGGATTTGTTGTTTGGGCCGCATATAGATCTGGCGAGTATGCTTGTGCAACAGTGGATTGCGGTTGTGTGTTCCAGTCTCGGTGTCGACGTCACTAGCGGGAAAGGATCGTCGGATGAAAACGGCACGCCGTTCCTAAACTCGCTGCCAGAGACATACGAGCTCGCAGCTGCTGTCGATAGTACTGATGAATATTCGACGCGATGACCTAGCTGTGGCGCCTTGACCGGGCTGCCCACTGCCGACATTTGTGCGCTCTGTCCGGGAGTGCGGTTTGTGTAGATTGTCTTGTGTGGGCGAGGAAAGGAGGAAGGGGGATAATAGTGGTACGGGATCCAGCCGTCGGTAGGCAGCTCGAACTTGCGTGGATCTGAGCTGTACCAGTGCGTAGGTGTAGGAGATTGGGCACCAGCGCGTGATGGTGGTTGGTTCGGCGTAGTGGTATTCGCACAGAGTGGCGTGAGTATGGTGACCTGAGCTACTTCCTGGTATCCTTGGGCGATCAAGAAGTCGGCAAATGCATCAGAATTCATCTTGACTGGTGGAAGCCGCTGTTGTGTTTGACCTTGCGTACTGTAGCTGTTGTGTCGCTCGTTGTAGCCCGGTGGGGGCACAGCGCTGTCGTCTTGAGGGTCTGTCCCGTAGCTTGCGCCGCTGTAGTCGTCTTCCATCGCGGTGTCATATTGGTGCTGCGCCATCTGGCTAACAGTGGCTCGATGGGGGATGGAGTTGGTGGTATGTGAAGGAACGCCCGCGTGAGATGGGATGGGGCTACTGACCTTAGTAGTCAGTGACGCAGGAATGTGCTGATAGGCAGATAGATGGTCTTACGGTCACGCTGAGTGGGCGGAGAGAGAATCCTGGTTCAGAAGGTTACGATTATGGAGTCGCTAGTATTTGCCGTCCAAGTGGATTGTGCTGCTGGCAGTCAGGAACGTTGTTAAAACCGACTGTGCATCAACAAGTCACGCGTGGCGGATCTTTAAAACTGTCCAGGAGAGGCAACTCTGCTAGCGTGGCTGTCGCGTAGAGATCGCGGAGCCTTACATGAATCCAAAAGCCGAATATAGAGTTCCTGGGGAAACAAAGAAACCCGGACGACACCATTGGCTCTCTTACAATGCATTGTCCTTAGCCTCTCGCGTCAAAAGCATGAGGCAGGCAGGGAGCAGCCGCCAACGTCGCTCATAAACGGGGAGGCTGGGCCATGCGGCTACATCGCTGCCAGCAGGTAGGTGGAGGTGACTCGGAGGGTATATACTGTTCGAGCATAGGCAGGTGAAGGAAGAGGAATTAGGAGTGTGTCCTTGTTAGTATGGGCTGTCAGCAATATATCACTATACGACTCAGTTTGCAGCGGGCCGTTCATCGCTTACTGACTTACAAAGGGCTTATTGACGCATTTCGCTACGAGGCTCACTGGACCATCAACGACAGCCGCCATATCGACCACAAGCACCAGCTCAACGGAAACGCAACGACAGCGGAAGGTCGGAGAAGTTGATGACTTGTAAAGAGCATGGTTCTGTGCACCTACTGAATGCAACATAGGTCTGAGCATATTCGAAAACGTTCTCGTACAAGGCCCAGGGCTCGCTAGCGGCGACCATCGTATGGGCGCATGTACAGATATTAAGAGGTGGCAGCAGGTACACAACATGCAAGATGAGGCACTCGCTCCAGGGCCGCGCAGGACAACCGCAGTCGTCGATATGTTGCTTTCGGCATAGACCAAGAGGCAAGCATGTTCAAATCGAGGCGCAGTACTAGCTTCAGGGTTAGCAGGGTATTGTCAACCGTCAGTTCACCCAGTCGACAGATGCCACAACAGGTGAACCTGGCCGTACCGACTTACCACATATACCTTCACTCCTTCCCGAAGGCAAACCTCTTCCAATTCCTCCCAAGCTGACGTACTCCATCTTCCAAACTCCACCTCTTGACTTGGCAAATCTTTCTAACGATCTCCTCCAAGTGCTGATCCATGCGATCTCCCGCAGTATGCAAGTCACTCTCGATCAGGATCCTGTCGTCCGGAATAGCCTTGACGGCAGCCTCGACCTTACCGTTCCCGTCTTCAGCCCAGGAGTTGATGGTAGTACTGAAGCTGAAGAAGACCTTGCATGGGACTGAGGGTGCGATATACTGCTTCACAGTCTCTGCTGGACCTGAGAAGGAGTGCAGGCATATTCTCGGTGGATATGGCTTTGGTCCGGATTCGTCCTCCCCAGGCTCAGCATTGGCAGCAACCTTCCGTCTTTCTTTCTTGGAGGATCGCTCATGACCTTTCCAGGTTTGGGCCACGGTATCATGCACAATGCCATGGGCTTGGACACTATGGACCGAACAGGCACGCTGCATTTCTCCCGCGAGGGCCAGTTGCGCCAAAAGAACTTTCTTCTGGTGAGCCATGTCGACTCTGGATGGACTAAGTCTTCTTCCTTCTCGGCCTCCGGGTGTAAGGCCATCGTCTCGCTGCTCGGTCTGCTCGGGAAGCCATGCTTCAGGTATGCGAAAGGACTTGTCCAACCCGACTTCCCCGATTAAAGCCAATGGATATTTCTCCAAATAATTCCGAGTCTGCCCTATGAACTCTCCGAAAGGTCGCGGATCCGGCAGACTCTGTAAAAAGGTATCATGTTCCGGCTTGGGTGTCAGAGCAGCCCGATAATGCTTCGCTTTTTGCTCCGCATCAAGAGTCGTAGCTCCTTCGTACTCCGCTTCGTCAAACATTTGATGCGAGAACCATGGATGCCATCCGAAAGCTGGGATAATCTTGTGCGAGGCGCTAGCGCCACCAGCGTTCACCTCAGTATTGGTCTCATTTCGCGGTGAATGACCTCCGTACCTTGTGGCATCGACCTACCTCCAATTCGCCGCTGGATCGTTGACCTCGCTCTCTGTCAGACCCATTTCATCTGCGGCTTTGGCTACGAGCTCTTGGTCTTGTGCCCGAGTAGCCATGACCGTGAGCACTTTTGCCCGCATGGTCGGGATTGACTGTAGGCTGGAAAGGGTGTCGGTAGGGTGGCAATGGGCATCAAAGACACCTAGGTGCCATGGCAGAGGCGCCTCGTGAGGATTGTCGCCCATATTGGCGATGCAGGTGTTGAGGCAATGATGGAATCCACCTGTGGGACGGACAGCATGATTCAGGAAGTGAGGTCGAAATAGTGTTCACCCGCCAAGACCTCCACCCGAGGGTGACTCCGCTCTTGAACCGCACTTGCCCGTGGACGACTCCACCTCGCCTGACATGTCATGAATCGACACCTCTTTCCTGCTCGGACAGCCCCATCTCATGGCTCCCAGCATGTATGGCCGAATTCTCCCCTCCACAACAAGCAGCCATCGAACGACGCATCTCAATCACGATGCCGCCCCGCCTCCCTGATGTCGGCGACAGTATCGTTGAGTACATTATCGGCCTTACAATCCTCGCAGGCTTTGTATTCCTTTCGGTACCCGTCATCATCGTATCAACAACAATTACGATACTGACGCTCTGGCTCGGTTGCGTATACGCCTGTTGTCAAATTTGTATATCGTTCGGCAAGCAATTCTACCTGGCAGTTCGCCACAACGTCTGGGCTCCACGAGCCTGGCCACCTTCGAATAAGATCGAACGCCGCCGGTCTACTGGCCATCACGACAGGCGTCTATTGATATCGGCGACATCTCAACGAAAGATCATGACACCTCGAAGTCGCCGCCAATCACATAGCAGAATAGACAGTGTCACAGGAACAACGACGCCCACACCTGGATGCGAAACATTAAGCCGGGACGGTACTATCGCCAGCTTTGCTTCCAACCTGGACCGTGACTTTGGCGACATGGGTGGATGGGCAGGACCGCACGAGGATAACGAGGCACTTTACATGGCGAGGCATAATCAAGCGTTTGCAGGACCAGTAGCTGCGTACACGAAGTCCCCGGCTCAACAGACTCCAACACGAAGCCGCAGTGGTAGCCAGGATGTGTCGCCGATAATGTCTAGGAGCTCGTCTCGTGCACCCATCACTTCTGAGTACTCAGGCTTTCAGGATGAGATGCGACCTCGGAGCATGAGCAACAGCCAAGCACCGGTTCGACAGGTCAACACACCCTACGGTCCTCAGACGCCAAGTCGAGAAGGCACTTTTAACTTCGGGGGTGATGGCTCTGTAACGTTCAGCGCAGGTGGCAGTATCACTTCGACGTTTCACGAAAGTCGAAGCCAGATTTCTCTGGGCGATCGGCAGCCTCGATCTCGCAGGTCATCAATTCACAGGCGGAGCGCAAATCTTAGTACGACAAGCCTGGGCAGTGTGCCAGAGGGAAGACTGGCAGGTGACCAAGCAACACCAATTGGCAGTCCGCCCACTGATGAAGACGGTTTGAGAGCTTTGAGAAATATTATGACATCTGAAAGTGTGCGCTAATGAAACATAGATAGATTTTAATGACGACGATTGAATAGCAGCGCCGCGAGAATTCAGATACCGGTCGTACAGCATACCAAATTACCACAGCGACTTTTCATGCACATCGGTTGTCAAGACATGCACTCCGACGATCCTCAGCACATCCTGCATATTATTCTGGATCTCATTGGCCCTTCATCTTGCATTCAAATGTCTGACCAGTCTTCGACGAGTCCACCTCCCTCACTGTCGACTGCACCTCTGACCGAAGACCCAAACTTCGTCAGCTGACCATCGGGTTCCCCCTCTTCAGTCTGACCCGGATTCTTTCTCTCCGAGGTCATTCCGACCGTCGCGCAGATCTCATCCAGCGCTTCGATGTGGTTGACTCTTTCTGTTTGGAGTCTGGCTCAATACCGTGGCCCGGGGGTCGTACTTCGACCTCGCGGCATTTGGTACACGGAGTCTTCTCGTGTAACTCCATAACGGTCTCTACGCTGACCCGCACGGTCTTTATCACCCTGGATCGATAGCCTTTGGAACACTTCGCTATGGTCATCCTCGGGCGGATCCTCGCACATCACAGTCTCCCAGGTTTCCCACCTCCTCCTGAATAGGTTCGCTGACTTTGGCCTGGACTTTTCTTTGATTCCCCAGCCCAACTTGAAACGTTCGTCCGGGTCAACGTAACCTTTTGGCTCGTCCTTTGTCGATTCTCCCGTCTCATAGTTGATGAAGACAATTCTCCGCTTCTACTTTTCACAACTCGCCAGCCGCTACCTGCGCGCCACGCGTTCGGGTCCTCGGACCTGCTGCGCATCTCTCTTGGGAGCTCTTGGACCTTTTCTGGTGCTGAGCCATGGCTTGAAGCGAGATTTCGAGGTTGAGCATCCCTGGCTCGGCAACCTCCTTCGCCAATGGGTCATATTGCACCGTGGGGTGGGTATTGCCGTGAGATCAGGGAGTTGTTAGAGTGATTGACGGGCCTTCGTTCTCGATAAGTCCGAAGATCAGACGGAGCTGATGCGGATGTCAGTAGAGCGAATATAAAGGAAAGGAGCGAAGGCGCTTACTGTCTTGGTCTTCCACGTGCGAGGGACGTACCTCTCGCCTTCAGAATCGCTAGAGCCTGGGTCGGAGTGGTTGGCTTGGCCGTGCATGTCGAAGGACAACATGGCTACCAACATGGCCGCCGTCGATTTGCTGAACAAGGAACTTGTGTCTTCTATGGCAGTGGTGAAAGACAAAGAGAGCGTGCTTTGATCGCCGACAAGACGGACCATAACAGTCGGACAATGCAGAAGTTGTGTCGAGACTCGAAAAGAGTAAGAGATTTTCACATGTGATCTGGGAAGTGAGCGCTACGTCACCGGTGTTGAATCCGACACAAGTGGAAACCTTTTCACACACAGGTTCTGGTCTCGAGGATGGGAGGTGACTGCTTCGTGTCTGCTTCGCGTTACTGACACACCAAGCCGCTTGACTTTACACCTATCACTGTCCCACGCCAGCGTCTAGGCAAGACCTTGACCCGCCACGACAGCTGAGCAGCGAGACCTCCGACGGACTCGGATCAACACATACGACTATTTCCATGGGAAACGGCACGCATCTCTCGTAAATCATCTTCCGTTAACCAGATCCCAGCCACCGCAGCAGCATACAGCACCATGGCTTCCAATAATACGATCGCACATCATTCGCCCGGGCTCATCAACTTCCTGATTTGATCTGCCCAATTCCTCGTTGTCGTCTGGGCTAAGCATCAAGGAGCCTTTCGGAATTCCTCAGAGTTCGAAGATTCTGACTCGGACGACGAATACGACAGTGTATGCAATGACATCAATTCTAGCCAGGCCGCCATCAACATCATATCTTCGGACTCAGAAGCGACCCCGATCTAGCTCGCTGGACTTTCGCGCAAAGTCGTACAACTGATGACAATGGTCGACCACGTCCTGGCTTGGTGCCGCCGCCGGTGTTGAGTGGAGGACGCTTGAGGTTTAAGAATATTCACCTGGGACGAGGGGACGTGGCTGGACTGAGTTATGGGAGGACTGGGGTGTGTCCGAGGACGCCGAGGTTGATGGTTTTGGATGGCAGGGAGGATGGACTAGAGGGGATGGAGGATTTTAGCTTGTGAAAGAAGGCCTGTAAAGGTGGGAGGAGGAAGCGTAGGCATCAATGCTTTTCTGGCCGGCACCGCAAATAAGCTATGCGAACTTAGCTATGTGAAATACGGATCGAGGAACCGCTGTGAATGATAGCTGCTAGCTGGGATGCCCAGGCCGGAGTGCTTCAGCCATAGGTCTAAGTAATAACATTCAAATGCGGCCCCTCTCCTTATGCCAGTCACCCTTCAAGAGGGACTGCGGATACGCTGTGAGCGCTCTGTCCCTACCCATATGCATTTTCGGAGAGCTTGCTGATGTAGTCTTTGTAGGGGAACTGGGGCAAACGCACACATCTGCTGTTAAGACGCAGCACTTAGCCTCCATGACATGCGCGCCAAGATTGTCTTATGTGACACTTATAGCACGCCTCAACAGTATATCACATTGGCGATGCTCAAAGCAGTCGATCTTCGCGTCAGTGGACAATGGATGGTGGCGTCACGTCACTTGGTGTGGGTATGGCTGTTCTGAACAAGGCCATTGTGGCGCGGACCAATGATCAGCTAAACTCTTCTCTGCGGTACCCCGGCACACCGGACCAACTTCTCTGCTAGTGTTCCTCTGAGAACGCTACCTCCAGACTCATGCTTCTTCCTGCAGCCTTAGCCACCCGCGCTAGCAAGCTTGACTCTCTCGTGAGATCTCAGAGATCATCGACCAGCCACCCGACTGCTCCATCGCGAACTTGTCTCATGGCGCCATTTCTCTCCCACTACCACCACCAGCTCGCAAATTACAACAGGCAAACATAATTGACGACAGAACCACGCTGATTCCCGGGTCCTGCCGCTCCTCTTCTGAATCTCCTCTTTGACCTAGCGCCCGCAGTTGTAAGCTACAGACCGATCCAAATACATTCGAGATGATGATACTAATTCCCCAGGCAGGCCCCACACAACATTCATGTACGTCTTCCACCCAGTCGCCCTTCTGAACGACTACTTTGAGCCTCCTCCTGTTCGTCATGCAGCCTAACGACTTCGGCGAATTCCAGGGCACTGAGCAGCTTGTTGATCTGGCCGATGGGGAGAAGATGTATGATTCTGAGTCGACTTTCGCCCCGAAATTCAGCTTCGATCTCACCGACACGAGCCAGAACGGGGTCGACTTATCCCCTGAAGGCAGAAACTAGTCTCAGCAGTCACACGACCACCTCACTAAACGCGGTAGTATGCTCCACGACTTCATCAGCCGATCTCCTCCCCGGAACCCGCTGTCAATATCGCCTCCAATTCTGTCATCACACGTTGCGGATTACCCCATGGTCCTACCCAGTAGCTGAGTACACGCGCTCGCACTCAGACACCGTCAGCGCCGATGGCTGAGCTTCTGGTGGATGATCGAAGCCGTGAACTCACAAGCACCGTACGCGTCCTCGACAATCACTCGGCACCACCAGCCTAGTGTACAATGCTGGGGCGCCGGTCATATCGCTGACGGGCTTGCAAGATCCAGGCGTCGGAGCAAATGCTACGGCGACTTGTGCCTTGTCAGGAAATGACCCTTCCGGCTTCAGCGCACTAACAGCTCTTGGTGTCGATCCGGACAGCCTTACTTGGCACAACACGAGACTGCCTTATCCAATGCTGTGTCCCCCACGTTTAAAGGGCATACAGTGAAGGGCCAGCACGTCAACTTTGCCTTCGGCATCTGCAAGACTTTGAGTGCAGCGTACGGCGTCGGCGTGCAGCTTTTGGTCACAATGGAGCTGATCACACCAGAGCTCAGTCCGCACCCCATTGGCGTAAAAGTCTTTTCCCCGTCCGAGCCCCCGAGATTTACTCTCGGCTTGCATCGTACTGTCGCATGCGAAGAAGACGGCACCCATCACTAGGCGTTGAGGCCGCATGTCAGCCAGAATACCCATGCTCTCCTCGTCAGTGAGCACACGACCACGCGCTCGTCCATTTTGTCGCGCCTGCTTACAAAAACACCAATATCAACCAGTGGCGACTTCACATTCTCAGCTAATATCTTGGGCCCACCTCTGATGCCGGCGATGCCAGGGATGCCGCCAGCCTCGACTATTCGCTACAGCGCTCGCTCTAGTTCCTGTCACAGGAGCACCTCCAAGCGGCAGTTCGAATTTCTCGCAGCCATCTGCGGATGGCTCTGCAGTACCGCTCATCCCAGCACCCCCGGGGCCTGCTCCAATCCTGGCTGCTGCCCGTGCTTTGTGAGCCGGTGCTATCGCCACCTTGTCGGCCTGTGCTATCACGAAAGCTGCTCTGGCCATGCAAGCTGGTCGGACTACGGCTGCGGTTCCTGGTCGACTATCAAAGCCAGCAGAACCTCTTGGGGGTGTGATATTCTGGAGATGGATGAGTAAGACGGAAACCTACAGCTGGCAGTCTGCTAAAATGAATCACAACGTCAACACACTCATTTCCAAAGTCGATATCAGGGTCTTGAAGAATCTGATCGAGCTTGATGACATCGACGAGCGTGATGTCTCCGATGAGATCGTCCTGTCGCTCTCAATGAGGGGCTCAGCAACAACGAGTTGGGAGAAATCTTTGATCAGCCGGGCAACGCCTTGTAAAATGCTCGCATCAAGAAGGCGTTAGATGCCCGAGCCGACGCTACAAACACAACGCCCGCTGTGGTATTCGAGGCACACTAGCGGACTCGCATGCACAAGACACCTGAACGTCTGCGGAGATCGAACAACCTTCCTAAGGGACATCTACCGCACCCCATCTACCAAAATTTCGGAGAGTATAGCGACAATGCCGAACTGGCGGCTCAGGCCGCTGCCCATGCTGCAGCTGAAGTGACTGCAGGTTCTGACTTGAACGGTAGTTCGGTGACCTACAATAAAGGTAACAACAAAAGTACAATCGTACAGCCTGCGACTCCACGACAACATAACCACCAATTCGCAACACCAGAGCGGAAGCATCAACGTATCTCCACCTCATACCTCAAACACCACTTCTGGCGCAAAGCGCAAGCGCTCTGCTCGCGATAAGGGTGGTACTCAAACAGCACACACGCCATCAAACGTGCGCCGCTCCACGCCCAACAAAAGTCAGGTGGCTACGGCTCCCACCGATGATGAAGATGAAGGGGAGGAGTAAAGGCTGGACCGCAAAGACATAAGCAGATGCTACACTGCAGGGTGATGCTAAGATAAGGAGATGAAGGAAGGCATGAAGGAGAGACGGCGATGCAAGACACAATCGCCAAGTTACAAGACATGTATGGGTTCTTTTTGAGCGAGAGGTTCTGACATTGTATGCAGCATGAAAATAGAAAAGCCCTAGAGACCTTCTGGTCTACGGTAATCAATTGAAGGACATGTCGACACACTGCAAGGTTGAAAATAGCAAATTATCCTCTGCGCAACCTTTTCCTTTCTCTATCGTCTGGATAGACATCAACTATCACTGTATATCTAGTATCTCCTGCTTCCAGCCAACCTTCCGTATATTTGATCAAATACTCAATTGCAAATTGTGGCCCTGTCTTTCCAAGCAGACGTACGCTATAGCTAAAGACTGTGCTCACACTGTACAGCTGTGTATATTACTCCTTTATATGATCTTCCACGCGCCACAGAGTTTCTATATATCCTACATCCTAGCTTTGTTAAAATCTGATCTCTTTCCCTCTAGTAGTAAAGCGTCGATTTGGGAAATGGCCGCTGACATCTTTAGCAGGTTGTGTCTCTGTCCGAACAGCGCTAGTAAGATAGCATTGCGACTCATTCCAACGGCTGTCGCTTTGATCTACTACACTCCACTGCGCGATTCCTGTTCGAGCCTTAGTATTGTCGATCTACACTCACTCACTCACAGCAACATGCTTTTCAAATCGGTTTTGAAGAGTGTCGACCATCCTTCTTCCTTCCACGACGATGTCAGCAGCGCCACCGACTGATATCGAGCTCAACATCACTGCCAGCCGCTCCCTTCATTATCGTGCTGCCATTATGAACATCTTGATACTGTGAGACACCAATTCCAGCACGAGTTGTGGATGATACTGATTGTACGGGTAGACTCGATTCTGCGATATATCCACGCTATCCTGTGCGGTAATTTACGCCACCAGTCAGCGACGTCTGACAACATGGCTCCCCGCGATGAGATGCATCTGGGGCACAGCCCAGGCCTCGGTGATTTCGAGGTCTGCAAGCCCACGACCAATGAGAAAAACAGGCTCTGGTTCGACTTCGAGCGCGCAGCGCTGGAGGGAGACTCCTTCTCGGCTGCAATCAACTTCAGCTATCACTCTAACATAACCGATCGGCAGAACGATGCAGGCTTACCCAATGAAAGCTTCAGACCTTACGCCAACCTGGAGCCGCCGCCATCAATGCAGGCGATGCCGCTCGCACCACTGTTCCAGCAACTGCAACTTACTTCCGGCCAGATGAGCGAGCTGGGGCTTGCTCCTTCTGTTACCTTGAATGGCGGCTCGATGAATGCCGCCTCGTCGTATACCATACCCGTCCCGACATCATCTTCAGAGATCAAGCCACAGTCAAGACTATCATGATTTCAGCCTGGCAGGCTTGAGTACTCGTCCCGGTCAAGAAGGGTCACAATCGTCCTTTCAACTCTTTGACGCACAAGCAGACTTAGCAGAGTACCCGAACCTTCTCCCTGCCATAGCTGAGGAATCCTCGGTTCTCCCTCTTCGGTATCCTAAGCGCCCAGGAAAGCCTAAGAGTCTGTCGCCATGGCATTATGCGCGGCACGAGCAGCTACGGCGCAGAAGACAGCCACACCTGACGGCGCCAGCATCCGGCGTGAGGGAGATCTCATTGGCCAGCCCATAATACGCCAGTCGCGCAAGGTGATGCCTCTCAAAATGGCGCTACTCAGATCATTGGACAAGGCCAGGAAGAGACCGAAGAGATGATGCCGACCAAGTCCCAACTTCACAGCACAGGCTCTGCAACTGGGCCAGAGCACCAGCAGGCACCGCCAAGTAGCTTGGGTACACTTTACTGGCCTCAGCCCTCTCCCGCTCAGCCTCTCTAAGCGGGACCAGGTCGCCCGTACAATCCATCGCAAGATCTCACCTCGAATACCGGTCACCCCTACCTCCGTATCGACGGCGCTTCTCGACCCTGCGCTTCCAGGGACACCATGACTCAGCCCTATACGATTCCGATTAGCAGTCATGCCTTTTTCGACTCTGAAGCTTGCGGACAGCAATACTTCAATCCTCGATCGCATGTTCATCAGCACACCGTCCAGCCACTCTTCGATAGTCGGAACCCAAATCTCGTCGGCGAAACCCGCTATGCTCTCAGGTCTGGCGACTCGCATGTACCGAATGCACCTCTGGTCGGCGGTAATCAGAGCCTGACCGGGTTCTCCTGCCAAGAAGCAACGACCCGATGAGCGCGCATCGAAGACGAAAACTCCGCGCGCTGGCGTATCGCGGAAGAATAGCGATGGCAAAGTGCTCGAGTCTGCTGCCACGTTCAATCATACCTCGGCGGTTCCGAGAAAGTACGCCGGCAAAGACCTGTGGCAAGAAATTTTACCGCGGCGAAATAACCCGAGCCTGTCTTACAGAGAACATGCTAACGAAGTTCTTTGGCGTAAAAAGTCCCTCTGACATGATTGACCAAGAGTCATCGCTCCAGTCATGATCTTAGTGCCGAACACTGGATCTCTGGTGAACTGAGCTGGCTCCACCGGGAACTTTGGTGCTCGCTTCTCGCTGGCAACACCAGGACTGTTTCCCCGTCGGCTCTTGTTCCACGATACATATCCCAGGATGATCGCGACGATAATGATAAACCCAACAAGGCTCACAGGCACAGCGACCTTGACCTTATCATTGCTGGAGCTGGAGTCGGTTCCGGTCTCGTGATTGTCACCTAATCGCTGGCCTGAGCGGGCACCACACCAGTCTTAGATGACTACATTGGCTCCTATCCTAAGGCTTAAGACGAAGTTGTTGTACTCGTGACGCCGGTGGGACTGCCTTGTAGAGCGCCCATCACGAAATCAGCTACGGAAACGGGTGTGATTTCGGCGAATTACCCCGAAGGAGTGCATTATGTCGTTGATTACCACAAAATGGGTAGGCTTGAGACCTTGGGCTCGACGCTCCTGGGGTGTAGTCGACGCACGACGTCCATTATGCATTGCAAGAGCCGTCGGTAACAACTTCCCCGCGGATCAGATACAGAAGCACTGCGAACCGGGTATCATCCAGGTGAACAAGTAATATCTGATGCTGTTGTATTGTCGGCATCCCCTTCGATCGATATCTTCGCAACTGTAGCATTCACTCGTGTCGCCTCTTTCGCAGCCCACTGTCACCTCTGAGGGAGTCTACCTGTTCTGCCGCTTTGTCATGGCGATTAAGCCCGGCGTCATTAGATCGCTTTGGAGCCTTTGGGACGAACCTGTCGGTTAACGTGAATGTGAATACAGCCCTACATGCTCTTGTTTGATCAAGACAGAATCTTGCATCGATTAGAAGTTGACAAAAAGCGACAGGAAAGGTGACCCTTACAAGGTTGTAGGATGAGGGGACGTGCCGCTGCGGCGTGGATCATCACAGGCCAGCGCAGCCACGAAGTCATTTATGCAGCCTGTCCCTCATCCAGAGCGCTTTGAGCGATCGCATCTCTTTGCTTATTGCTTTATGAGTATTGCTCGAAACTCTTCGATGAGGAATATTCCCGACACCGCTACATAAATATATTTGTTTATAGTCAATGCTTGGTGGGACCGCAACATGACAAGCCATAACTTTATCTTATGTACAAGGACATATTGTCACATTGTTCATATGGTCTTCTAACGACCCAATATTCGGACGGAGAGTGTCTCCTTCCGCATTAGCCATGTACTTTAAGATGCCCGCTACAGAACAGACCCCAGGCCCTCAATGCTGCGATGTTCATTGCTTTGGTGATGAGATCCAGAAGACAGAGCCATCATATTCGTGGTTTCTGCCGGGCTAGATCACAAATATCTCGAAGCGATTCTTCCGAAATTTGGCGAGCGACTGGCGATGACTGTGAGACCTTCTGCACAAAGCTGACCTTTGTTCTAGTAACTATGTTCAACATGCTCTTTCATGCACAGCGTCGACTGTTCGCAGTGAATGGGAGGCAGATAAGAATTAGTGTTTCTATTCCTGATTGCTGGAACAATCGCCCGACCAAAGGCCATCCTGAGACCAAAGATGGTCGGGCATGATTAAGTATGCGGGCTTAGCAAGCTAATAAGTCTGTATCTATACCATCATCGCAGATCGTACTCCCCGTAGCCTGCATTCTTCATCAAGGTGTCGGTGCAGCCTCGCCTTTCAAAGTCTTGATCCTGACTTTCACTCACTTCATCTCCAGAAGCACGGACCATCAGCGTGCCCGCCAAGGTAATGTGTTCCCGCGACCGAACTGGCCGCTCTCCACAACGCACAACTCGCGACACAGCTTCTTATAAAGCCAAAGCAACAAAACGACCAATAGAGATACACGACACTGGCATTATCGACAGTCCAAATAGCAGCAGTACCATTGACAGAACCACCAACAGCAACTGTAGCCGCACCATGTCCTCACCAGAGAGAACCACCAAAAAATGGGCCCTCGAACACCAGGATGAAGAGAATTCCCACCACAGTGGTAGAGGCGTATACTACAAAGGCCTTCCCACACTTGACAAGAACATCAAGACCGCTGTGTACGGTCCTGGCGCTGCTCAATGGTATGTCGCAGATCGTGCGGGCGATCGGTTGATCTTGCTGACACTCCTTGCAGGCGCCTTGATGCCAAAGCATACCAGCAGTCCCAGGCTACAACATCAAGCGCTGCTCCCAGCACACGCCCATCTGGGAGACCACCTCGAGCCGCTCTCGGCGCGCAGCAGCCACCGACCTCGTCGCCAGCAGCAAAACCTTCACGGTCCCGAGCCGCTCGCAATGGGTCCACTGCCGAGGAAGACTCGAGTCCAACGTCTGCTGAGCGACAGCTGAAGCGTCTTACGCCATCCTCTCCTAGTCCAGACAGCGATGTCGAGGACGAGACAGGCCGCTTCAGAGCGCTCGATGGCAATCGTCCAACGAAGGACTCCTCGCCAGAGCTTCGATCCCTCCCGGGATCTCCCGAAATGCCAGAGGACCTCGCAGCACGCCTGGTTGGCACCGCCGCTGACCCATCGCTCCTGGCTCTGACCAATACCGACCCAGTCGACGATGCCACTGGAGTGCGAGGCCGAGGCCGCTCAGGCCGCATTCGCAAACTCGAAGCAGCTCGCGCAGCTGAAGAAGCGGCAAACCTAGTGTCCCGACGACTCGCACCTCTGAAGAAGCGTGCACTCCGCCCACGAGGCCCGACCCTATCCCCCGGTCCACCCCAGCGCTACAACGACAATCTCCGCCCCTATCGGAGCGACAAGCACACAATGATGGTGCAGCAGTTCCGCGACACATTGTATCCCCGCGCGAACACCAGCGGAGGTCAACTGATCTCCAGCGATGCTGACTATGCCGCACCAATGCGTCATCAACCTCTTGTTGCGCGACAGGCAAGAGTCAGCCCACCGCCTCCAGGATACACCGGGCCAGTCGCTGGAGGATCGACTCATATTGCGCTTCCGGGAGGTAACCCAGACCCTGTCATCAACGCGGCGCAGGTGAGGATGGCGGTGTCTATGAATGCTTGGCTCGAGAAGGAGGAGGCTCGGCAAGGCGAAGAGGAAGGAGATTCCACGCTGTTGAATAGCGATGGAGAAGCTGATGAGGCAGCCAGGAGCGCCGAAGCTGACGAGCAGCAGAGTGGCGGAGTTGACATGAGCGGTGGCCAAGAGGGCGAGGAGATAATGATCCCTGACAGCCAGGAGACGGAGGCTGACGAGGAGATCGAAACTGATGAGACAGTGGGCGCTCTCGCCGCTCGAGATTTTCCTCAGCAGCACTTCAAGCGCAGCAGCACCGGCAAAGGTCTGCTTGCCGACTTCTAGGATGGGAGCGGGCGGGATTTGGTCTGACCCGCGGTCAGTCTGTAAATTAGCAGAAAGTGTTAGCGTTACGAATCGATTGGGTTCGATACAGGATCGATGCGTTCCACGGGCCTTTCCTCATTTGTTTCACCTCCAACCGGTGAGATCGTTCTTGACTCCTGATTCTTTTGCGAGGGAGATCAAGTGTTATTCTTGGCTTCCTGAAAAGCTTGGAAAATCTGCGGCCGGAGGATAAGTTGCACTATTCGTGTGCTGTACAATAGAGTAGCTCTCCTGTCGCAGATTCTGCCACCGTCAGGAAAGCTTCTCAGTCGGATATACGATAGTACGATGGCAACATCTTGGGAAGGGGGCTGGTTTTACTACTGTCTCATGTGTCGCTCTATCTCAGCAGCTGGGCTCATGCGTGTCCTCACATGATCCAGAGGTTATGATACAGAAAACGCCTCTTCCATGCTGATCAAACAAGAGAGGTATGTACAAGGGGTGGTCTATGCTTCACGTCGAACCTACTGCAAATTCTTGATGACTGCATCGGCGTATTCGTGCGTCTTGGCTTTGCCGCCGAGATCACCTGTGAGTGCCTGAGAGTGTGTTAGCGGAAGTCCGATGTACATCGATGTGACTTTTACAGACCTTTCCTTGTTCAAGCGTCTTGAAAATGGCTGACTGAATGTTGTTCGCCTCTCGTGTCAGACCCATATGTTGCAGCATCATAATTGAGGACAAGAGCAGCGCAGTCGGGTTAGCGAGACCCTTGCCGGCGATATCAGGTGCAGATCCGTGCACCGCTTCGAAGATGGAGCACTCGTCACCAATGTTGCCGGAGGGGGTCAGGCCAAGACCACCGATGAGACCGGCGCACATATCCGAAAGAATGTCTCCGTATAAGTTGGGCATGACCAGGACCTTGTCGTTGTATGGTACAGGGTCGGTGACGACCTTCAAGCAGGTGTTGTCCAGCATCTCGGCATCGAACTCAATGTCTGGGTACTCCTTGGAGATGTCGCGGGCGAGGTTCAGGAAGAGACCGTCGGACATCTTCATGATAGTGGCCTTGTGTACAACACGGACCTTCTTCCTGCCAATGTCTTGGGCGTGTTGAAATGCGTATCGCAGCACACGCTCGGATGCCTCCTTTGTGATAAGCTTGATCGATTGCACAACACCATCCACCACGACGTGCTCGATGCCGGAGTACTCGCCCTCGGTGTTCTCGCGGATGAGGACGGTGTCGACGTTATCGTATGGGGTCTTGTAGCCTGCGATGCTCTTGCACGGTCGGACGTTGGCGAAGAGGTTGAATGTCCTTCGGAGGGTAAGGTTGAGGGAGACGTGACCTTTGCCGATGGGTGTTGCGAGAGGGCCCTTGAGCGCGACCAAGTTGCGGCTGATGCTATCGATTGCGCTGTCGGGGATGACCGTCTTGCCGTCCTTGAGCTGTGGAGTGACGTCGACGGGCTCCCACTTGATGGGCACGTTTGCGGCGCTGTAGATGTCCTTGACGGATTGCGCAATCTCTGGACCGATGCCGTCGCCCTCAATCAGCGAAACGGTGTACTTGCCCTGTGGTGGTGTGATATGTCAGGATCTGCTCTTTCTTGGTATGGGTCGGTCTCTTGTCGTTGATTGCACGTACATCGCTGCCCTTCTGGCCCTTGAACTGGGCGACCTTGTCGTCCACTGGCGTCGCGTAGCCTCGTGCCTGGTACTGTGTGCGGGCAATCAGCTTCCTGCCGTCGGTATCCCCTACAATGGCTGGCGGGCTTACTTGCACGAATGCGGGCCGCCGGATCTGGTGGAGGCATTGCCGCGCTGTTGGAGCGGCCCTCAAGCCACGGGCCAGCATCTTAGTGGATCGCGAGATGATCAATCGAAGGAAGGGAAGTCGCCGGCGACACTATCGAACGGTGTGAGGAGGTGAATGGGGTAGGGGTGGTGGTGGAATAACTTTCTGTCGCGCGGAAGATGTCGCTCGTAAAAGCAACGCGGAAAGGTTCTCGTCGAGCTCTCTTCCGACCGCGGCTAGCCTAGCGCGCGGTCATTTGCCAGCCGGTACAGAAGGCGGCAGTGTCACATGAAAGGACAGTAGGTGCAGCAGGGACCGAGCATCAATGTTGATATGATGTTCTGACGTGTTTCTCCGAATCTGCAGGACGCTGCATGCCGCACCAGCACCCGTCACTGACACCACCACCGACACCACCACCACCACCACCACCACCACCACCATCATGCCCATCACTGCCGAACAAGAACGCGAGCTTCTGAATCGCTACAAGCTCACGACCCTCTACCCGAACGAATGGCCGCACCAGCAGGACAACGACGACGACGATGATGAATCTTCCGATGAAGAAGACAGCAAAGTCAGCAGACGCGGGTCGAAATACTCGAAAATCGACCGTCATGCCAGTTTGAAGAGCAGCATCACGAGTCGCAGCGCGCCCAGCAGCGATGTGGGCGTGCAAAAGGACGAACCAGATGCGCTGGGCATGGCTCCGAGTGTCGCCAACGAGCTTCGGAGGAGGGGACTGCCGGTGGAGGACAATCTCGCGTTGAGAAACAAGTTCATGCTGAGCTCCACGAGCTTCAGTCCGGCGTTGTATCTGTCGCAGGTGCACCAGAATGCCACTACTGAGGTACGTCGTATGATTCACAAGCGCCGAGAGGTACCTCGGACAGGCGTGTAGCTCTGGAGATGATGCACAGCATGAAGCGCCTCATTGAAACTAATACATTTTTTCATGTAGGAGCTGCTACGAGGCTTGGACTTTTTGAGCAAGAGCATTGAGCAAAAGAGCGCCAGCTTGAAGGTGCTGGTAGAGAGCAATTTTGAGCGTTTCGTGCGAGCAAAGGCCACCATCGATACCGTCTACACCGAAATGCGTACCCAAGGTGTCGAGCCTACTCGGCTGTCGCACATCCCGCAATCAGCGACCACGACCATGCGCCCACATTCACGCCAAACGAGCAAGACCCATAGCCACTTTCGCAACACAAGCGGACCCTTCGGCGTACAAGCAAAAGCAATGCCAACGGACAAGAGAAAGAACGCTCTCACCAAAGAGTCCGAATACGGCGTGCAAGGCATCAAAGCGCCGCTCCAGGAACTCGCAATCAAAGCAGAAGAAGTCTGGGGTCCTGCCCTTGGAGGTCGCGAGAAGGAACAGACCCTCCAGGCTGTCCAGGTGGCTCTCGACCAACATCGCGAAGTCTTCACGCTCAGCGGCACAGTCCACGAGGCGATCAAGAAGAACGACTACGATGGCGTGGTAAACGGATACAAAAGAGCAAAGTCGCATGCGGAGAAGGCGCGGAGGATTGCGGATATTGCCCAAGAGAATAGAATGGAGCTGGGCGATCAGGATTCGCATCAGATCATTGTCACTGCGAGGATGTGGTACGATGTGAATGCGCAGGTAAGTCATTGAAAGGCGCGCGCGTCGCTCCACACCACACATGGCGCACGTGGCTGAGCTACCGCCCCGTTCGTCTCGATGATGACTGACGCCTTTGTGTTTGTAGGTCGATCAGTTCAAGCAGGAAGTCTGGCGACGATTGAAGACTTCTCATGGCAAGCAACCGGCTGCTGTGGCGGAGGAGTCTGATAAGGAGCTGCATATGGAGCTGCTGTCGACGCTGCTTCAGCTTGAGGTTGATGAGAACCCCATCTGGTACGTACACAAGGTGGCGAGGCACGCGCTGCTCTCTACGCTCAGCATCTGCCGCCGAGGCAGTGTCGGTCGCTATTTGAGTATAGCTGACATACTTTTGCTTGTAGGGTCTGGATCAATAGTCACTACCTCTACCTCAAGGACCGCATCGCTCGGTTATTCGAGAGGAGTAGGATTGAAATCGAGATACTGCGGCGGAGACTGGCAGCGAACCCATATTCGAGCAGTGCCACGTTGGCCAAGCACTTGCGCACCGCTTCGAGCGCTTCCAGCTCCTTGCGACTCACCAGGGACTCGGGCAGAGACCTGGATCAACCTCCTGTCATCGTGTTCTGGGAGAAGGTGCACGCCTGCCTGGTCTCTCTCCTGTCGCCTGAATCAGGCGTCTTGTCGGAAGTGCTGGAGTGGTACAACACTGCCCAAGACTTCATCGACAACAAGGCGCAGAAGTCGTTTCCGACTGCTGTTTTCGCATCCGGCTTCACGCATCTCTCGCTGGAATCAGAACATGTCGAGGCAATACGTTCCGCTGCCGTGGAACTAGTTGGCCTTCTCTGCGAGAACGTCAATTCATTCTTTCAGGATGCGCCAGTAGAAGATATCAGCGACCTATATTCGCCTATACCACCAACCCCGATCTCGCCAGATACGAAAACTCCGTTGACACCAGGTGGCAAGCGTAGCTTCACTTTCGATTCGAATAATATGCCGCCACCTAGTCCAAAGAGAGGTACGTAATTGCAAGCAGTGTCCCAGTCGACGATAATCTGCTTGAGATACGCATTTCACGACGCGCTTCGTCTGTCGTGTACAGCTAACCTGTTTCTAGGCGAAGCATATGAGAAATTCGCTTTCTGGCCACCAGGCGCGAATTCACTCTCTGGTGCCCACTATCTTGCCCGTTACTTGGCACAAGTTGGTACTGCCATGGGCGAAATGGCGGGCATGGCTGTGATCAAACAGTCGAATGAGGCCGAGAAGCTAAAAGCTCTCGTCATCAATGTCCGAGAACGCCTCATCACCGCAATCTGCTCAAGCTGGAGCACCGATTCAGAGAAGTGCAGAGTACTAGAGAGCTGGACACGAAGCCAAGACCGTCGCGATCTTACTCTAATGCCCACATACTTCGAAGCCTGGGAGGAGCAAGTTCTCAGCAATGTGCAGAAGATTGCATACGTTTCCAACGCTGTTGTCGCTAAGAGCGGATCAGGTGCTGTGGATGTGATCGCGCCGCCTTCTGCGAAATTGCTGCAGGTGGTACGGGGCTGCTTCACGACTAGTCTCTATAAGAGCTTGAATGGTATGATTGAGAATGCTGAGAAACTCGAGAGTGATAGAAATGGTATTGGTGAGGATGTTGATCCGGATGGCGTTACCGTGCCTCGGAAGCGAGAGGTTGAACTCGAGGGACCCGGTGCGATTGGTACTGAGGCTGTTGATGCGTCGAACAGAGTCAGTCAAGCAGTCCCGGGTTATGTGGCGATGCTGACATTTAGAAGAACGTGCGTATGCTTATGACGCTGTCGAACCTGAACCACCTTCGAAGCGAAGTCATCCCTCAGGTACGTTTGGAAAGTCCGAGGCAGCAAACAGTACCTTGGACGTTGATGGTATGGTGGAGAGAGGCACTGCATGCAGCGCTTGGCTCCGCCATTCTCACCATTTTCAAGCTACTCAATAGAATCTCTGGCATAGCTAACACCTATCGCAGCTGATCTCACACTTCGAGTCCGCCTTCTCGGTCAAGCTCACAGAGGAGTCCATGACGATTCGCGACGTACTCGCCCAGATCGATGCCCGCCTGTTTCAATCTTACGTCGAGCCGACCATACAAGTCCTTCAGCGGACCATCGCCGCCGGCATCGCTTCGCCTACGTGGGAGCCATCTACGCCAAGGCCTATAAACGCCCGGCCGTATGTCTATGATGTACTTATCAGTCTGGTATTGGTGCATGCGGAGGTTACGAGTACCACCACATCCACTTTGACCAGCCAGGTTCTTTCCTACCTACTGGAACACTGCTCAATGGCATTGATTGAAGCTTTCAAGCGGAGAAGCCATTACTCACTTCCTGCATTGATGCAGGCTACGTTGGATGTCGAGTTCATGGCGCAGACTCTCAACAATTATACCACGGACAAGGCTGGTGAGGTCCAGAGCCAGATCTACTTGGCGCTGGATGAGCGCACGGATAATGATGCGCGTGCTAAGCTGCAGGGTGAATTGCCGGAAATGAGAGGTACGTTGCATGACCATCGCGCGCGACGCTCCCCGCACAACGCGAGCGGCAGAGGCACTGACACGCTCGTATAGGCATTCTCAAGAAGCTGCGCGAAAGTACAAAGGGCGAGTTCGGCTGTTTCCGGCGAGAACGCAGAGGCAGACGAGACGCAGGCAGTCGTGAGGGTGCGGCAAAGGGTTAGAGACCTGAAATTGTCCACATCGTTGAAATCGAGCGCAGAGAATGCTACCACGACTCAGACATGGGTAGCACGGAGGATTGTGTTGATGTCGTGAGTGCACTTCTAGACGATGAAGACCAGCCATCACTGATTCTTGGACCCCCATTGCTACCGAACCCCACTTTTCGACAGCTTACTACGGAGCCGAGTGGCAATACCACTGAATACGTCGGACCTGGACTTCGGGGTGGCGGAGACGATGGGCAGGACGAGGAACCCCAGCAAGATTACAGTGGCGATAGCAACAGCGAGGACGAACGAGGTAACAACACCCGTTACGATGCAGAGGCCCAGAATGCTCTCGACGTTCCTTCTCCTCCAACAACTCCCACGCCAATCTACAGCGCAACCGATCCGAACCCTTCAATAGACTATGAAACAGCCAACACACCCGCGAACAGATGGATCATGGGCCTCAACGAGAGAAACTACCCAACCTTGATGCCACAATCTCAAGCGGAATCTTCTGTTATGGCCGCGAGACGAGCCCGGGAACAGCAACAGCGGCAACAACAGCAGCATCAGTCTAGACTTATTCCGACCAGCAGGAGGAGGGGCAGTGATACTGGTAGACCACATATAGAGCTTGACAGTATGAACCGCCCGGCCGTGGTTCCGGGGTATGTGCCGAGAGCAGCTCAAACGGAGTCTTCGGCGACGAGCGCGGGAGGCGGAGAGCAGCAGCACAGTCGATCTAAGGATGATGGGGAGCGTGAGCAGTTGCCTACGTATGCTGAGGCAAAGCAGGACGTCGATGCGGATTATGCTATTCATTCGAGGGGGAATGTGAGCGGGAGGAGCAAGGAGGGTAAAGGCAAGAGTAAGAAGAAAACGTGTGTCATGTCGTGAGGGGCGTCTTGAATGTGGGCATAGTCTAGTTGGTGGTATGGTCTATCGTTATTTCGTGGAGAGTCGAGAACTTTGAGGAAGGGCGCACATGTCTCGTTGTGTCTCGGTATTTTTCGACCCTACTGTAGTCACTCTCCAACTATCTACATCAACATTAGCGCGGGTATGACTGTCCCAAGAGCCTGCTGGACCTCCGCCGTGACCTTAATCTCTCGAGCCGTGCCCTTTTGCTCGCACGTGGGCGGGCCCTTGAAACGGCATCAATGTACACCGAACCAAGCCTGAACAAAAGCCATACAGATTGATAGCACTGCCGAGGCGGGTATACTCGTCTTCCCTAAAGGGTCGAAGGGGGTCTTTCCCCGAAACGGGTTTCTAGCTAGGTGCGGCTGAAGAAGAGGAGAATTAAGTGATGAGAAACTATTTCTCCAAATTATACTCCAGAGCGCTATGCTACATTGATAAAAGAAGTCCATGGTGCAAGGTATCTCCGCCGCGGCATGGCTATGCTATGCACACACACAGTAGGTTTCTTTCTCTCCAAAATTCACAGCTTGGATCTTGAGCTGGAGTCTAGAGCCTGAAGGAAGAGTGATTTGCGATGGCGGAGGCCTTGGCGTGTCAGATTTCTCCTGCCTGGGGGGGAGTGAAGAAGAAGGCAGGAATGGTGGTGAGGAGGTGGGTCATCTTCTTTTCAGGCCTTGCGATTGGGTTGAGTCTCATACTTGTGCACCGAGCTTGATGCACGCCCGGTGCTTGTATATAAGAGGCACGGAGTGAGTTCTGGGCAAGTCAGGTAGAGAGGGGATGCTAAGAGTCGTTCTGTAGCCTTGGTGTTTTTTTTGCCTTTAGCTTTTGCTTGGGTTGGAAAAGTAGGGAGGATCTGGTGGCGGTGGTGTGAGTCTTGCTGGCGGATTTTAACCCCCTGGTAGTGAGACTGTATAGCCGAGTGGTAAGTAGTAAGCACATTTTCGTATTTGAGTACGGCGACTTGTGTTCTGAAGATGAAGGAGGTCTGGAACCTGCCGGGTTTAAGTTTGGGTGCTTGTGTCAGTGTTGTTTCCATTTCTAGAGAAGCAAGTAGACGCTCCGAGCTTTGTGGAAATGTAACATTCTGGGAAAAACGATGTGAAGCTTTCCGAACCATTTCATTGTGGGTTTGGCGTGTCTCTATTCCGCGCACCCGCCGTCATTTCAGATAACTGCAAGTCTATCGTGCTTGCTGGCTGCTTCGTAGAGCTACCTGTCTTCAATGTGCATCTGCATCGAACCCGCCCGCTCGGCCTACTCGTTTTATAGACGCGTGGTCCGTCTGCCGCGGCAATGGTGTATATGCGGCGCATGCGTAACAGCCGCGATCACCTTGTATCTTCATGCAATCCCTTCTCCTATCCCACATCCTCTGCTCTTCATCTTCAACCACCTCGCCCTCTCCCCCGTCCCGGTCCTCCCCTTCCCCGACCCCTTCCTCTCTCCATATGCGCTCCTCCTCTGCCGCCTCTCCCTCCTCTGTTGTCTCCCTGCCCGCCTCTCTGCTCTTGTTGAGCCTTTACTACATCCACCACCTCATCCGGCACCCGCAGATACTTTATATTGTTCCCGCGCACGTAGCATTCTGGTAGGCGGTGAAATTTCTCTCCGTCAGGAGAGGTCTGGACGACTTCTTTGAGGGTGATGTTCATGTAGGTGTCGCACGAGACTAAGTGGCCGTTGAGGGTTTCGCCGGTTTTGAGTTCGACGAGCATTGGGTGGCCTTGTGCTGCTGTGAGGAGGCCGAGGGGGAGCTGGAGGCCCGGATCAGTGGGAGGTTCGGTGGAAGGAAGCTGGACGGTTGAGGGTCGGGGTGTGATAAGTAGGGCATGTGGGTGCGGGCTTAAGTGCTTACCATTGTGATTGATGTTGCGCGGTGGTGAGCGCTATTGGTATGGGGTGTAGTACAGGTGCGCTATCGGCTCATGCTGGTGTTGTGATGTTGTGTATGTGCAAGCCGAGTTTTAATTAATGTTTGAGTTGCCGTCTTGCGACGTGAGGTAACTCAGACCCTGCAGCGAGCTGCCTAAGACGGTAAGGACGAGATCTATGGTCTGAGTGCTCCAGACTCTCCATGTCTCTCTTCTGAAATCGACAGATATTGATATCCATCTCACAGCCAACAATACCGCAGTGCTATCTGTCAAAATCAAATAACGTGTGGTATGACGTCATGACATCTATCAAGATAATCCAGGCAGTTTTGCACACCAAATCGATGTCTGTTTCGTCCTAACGCAGCCACACGTGGGTGTATTCTTGGAGTTCCGATGGCTGTCGCCGGCTTACACGCCAGTTGATTCGTGACCATTGGTGACTACATCATTGTCGCCGTCCGTCTCACTTTCAACGGCGGGGTCTTCAACGCCGTTTGGAGCAAGTTCACCAGGGTGTTCCGGGCGGGCATGTGGTGCAGAGCCTCCATGGTGAGAGCTAGGTTGCGGCGAGGAAGAGTGGTGCTTCGGGGGCTTTTGTATACTGACTGCTCTTCCCCCTGTTCAGACTTGTATCTTGCATTCATGTTCGATTTCGAGTGTCATAGCCATCTACTGGCTAGCAGACAAGTAGCTGACGCAGCATTCGGTTTCCGGTCTCATTCCAGCAACGTGTGTTGCTCGTTGGTCGAGTCCCGTTCCCCTCACACCTCACACCTTCTTCTCGCGCACGATCAAGCAACGGGCCTGACTTGGCATATCGAAGACAGTAACGACGTCGACGAGAACTGTACTGACATGTAAAGCCGAAGATCTGCCGTTTGATGGCCCGAAAAGCTACAACAACGCGCCGAACTACATTTAGTCTCCTCATCAAAGGTGGAGACAGAGTGACAATGGCTGGGGCGCCTGTTTATAAAGTCGCGGGTACAGCGCACAAGAATTCTCCCGCCTCCGTGAAGCACTCTCTGAGGCCATGCGTGCTCAACTGACGGGAGCAGCACTCCTGCTGTCCTGCACTGGATACTGCGTGTCGACACCTCACAAACCCTACCCAAGATCGGACCAGAATGTATCTCTGGCTCCAGACGCCTCCCGCTGGCCGAGCGGCATACATCTAGGCGTCGACTACTATCCCTCACAATGGCCCGAATGGATGTGGGAATCCGACATATCTCGCATGCGGGACAGCAACATCTCCCTCGTCCGCGTCAACGAGTTCGACTGGAGTGCCTTGGAGCCCAAGGAAGGCCAATACAACTTCACACTCCTGGATAAGACGCTCGATCTCTTCCAAAAGTACGGCATCAAGGCGATTGTGGGCACGCCCACAGCAGCGCCGCCGAATTGGCTTACGGAGAAGTACCAGGTAAATTATGTAGATCGCACGAATGCGACTCTGCTTTTTGGGTCGAGGAGACATTACAGTCTTTCTTCGTTTGACTATCGCGAGCAGAGTCGGAGGATTACGCAGAAGTTGGCAGAAAGGTACGGGAGTCATGAGGCTGTGGCTGGGTGGCAGCTTGATAAGTAAGTGGCCTTATCACTGACATGACTTCGGGCACACTGTTGATCAGGGAATAGCGAGTTCGGCTGCCACGATACAGTACGAAGCTACGACAAAGATGCCAAAACGCGCTTCCGCTGGTGGTTGAAGGAGAAATACACCACTATCGAGAATATGAACGATGCTCAGGGTCGGGTCTTTTGGTCGTCTCAATATGAGTCTTTCGATGTGGTAGAACCGCCGTTTCTTGAAGTGTACACGAACAACGAGGCACACACGCTGGATTGGTATACTTTCAGTTCGGATATGGTGGCGGAGTTCGCGAAAGAGCAGGTGGTCATTCTGAGAAAGTATGCGCCACATCATTTCGTCACGACGAATCTCATGGTGCTGTTCACGGTGGGTGTCGCTGTGTTCACCAAAAGCTTCGAGCTGACCGTCTCTGTTAGGACTTTGACCATTACAAGTTCGCGCGCGACACAGGCATCGACATCGCGACCTTTGACCAATACGCTCTTGCTGGCACCAGTGCAGTCCCACTGTCTGACCAAGAGATGTCCGATTACCTACGCACGGGTGTCCCCGACCTGCAAGCATTGAACCATGCTATGTACCGTGGCATTTCAGGCGCCGCGTACAATAAGAATCACGGACCCTTCGGCGTCATGGAAATGCAACCAGGAGTGCTTAACTGGAATCAGTACCGCGTCTCTCCACAGGAAGGTATGGTGCGTCTCTGGACTCACGAAACCTTTGCTGCTTCGGGAGACTTGGTCAACTACTTCCGCTGGCGGCAAGTGCCCTATGCGCAAGAACAGACGCTTTCTGGACTGTTCACCGCCGACAATGTTGAGGACGAAGGTTATGTTGAGTCTCAAAACTTCGCCGATAAGGACCTTTCACAGCTCCGCTTCGCAGGCATTGCAGAGACTGAAGGTCAAGCGGACGTCGCTCTCGTCTTCGACTATACCTCCCATTGGATCTGGGCCATTGAACCCTACAGCGGCTCCTGGTCCGTCAAAGAGGCTAGCTACACAGATGCAGTCCTGGCATACACCGATCTCGTGTACTCCTTCTTCTCTGCTGCGCGCCGCCTCGGCCTCAGCATCGATGTCATCTCACCCGAGCAGAGTCTCGAAGGCTACAAGCTGGTCATTGTTCCATCCCTTCCCATCATTCCAGATGCTTTCGACAAAGCTTTGTCGAACTTTACTGGATCCGTCATCTTAGGTCCCAGCACAGGCAGCAGAACTCCCAACTTCTCTTACCCGCCAGGCCTTACTCCCTCCGAAGGTGCGCTGAGGTCTCGCCTGCCAATGCGAGTAAGCCGCATCGAGACACCACCCACCTACGCAAACAGCGGCGTGTCGTATGCCGGCACCACCTATAACATCTCCGCTCGCGAGGAGTGGATTGCATGCGCTAGAGACAACAGCACTAGCAATGCTACAGTTCAGTACACCTCCCCACACCGTCCGGGCAAACCTGCGGCGTGCGCGAAAGACGGCCTGCACTATCTTGCTTTCAACCCGCCAGTCGACATGCTCGTATCATATCTCGGCGACGTGGCTGCTGAAGCTGGGATCCAAGATCTCACTGGTCGGGTGGCTAGTAAGGAGAATGATCTTGGTGCTACATTGAGGTTCTTGAGGAGAGGTGATTTGCTTTGGGCGATCAACTATGGCTCAAAGGCACAGAGTCCGCCGGTAGTTGATGGAGAGTTGATCATTGGCGACAACGCCGATGAAGTCCCGGCGGCTGGCGTGTTGGTATGGAAGCTCAATGGAGGGAGGCGGGGCGGCTTGACGTCGAGCTTGACTCGTGTTTGTAGAGCATACTAATGGCACGAGTCAATATGGCACAAGAACGGTAAGGCGATACCAAGGTAGTGAAGTTTCAATCCTTGCGGGATACTGATCAGGTTGCCATGATGGGGTGTGTTCTCGCCGAAATGAGTTCCATACCAGAGGTACTAGTGCGGTGTGTTGTCGCGCCCCAGTGAGTGCGGGTGCTGGGATTCGACCTTCGGTGACCGGATGTGATATGTATATCATATGTATGCCACACTTCACCACCACGACTTCCATCGTCTCACGCGTTGTGACTCTGTGCAACTCCCAAGCGAGTATGTTCTGCTCTATCCCGATGTCTTCTGCGTCGCTGCTTTTACGATCCGTACATCGACCACCGAAGCTATCCTCCTCTCTCAGCAACATGCCACTTGGACAGGGCACTGGACCGCGAAACGCGCTCTGGGCTGGAACAGATCTCTGCTCAGTATCGGTCATGACGATCCTGCTCACGGCGTGGAGTCGTCTTCGTAGAGAAGAGCCTTGATCGTTCTTCGGCACCCTATGTCAAAGCCCTTCGACGTAGGCAGCCTGGAGATCCCTCGACCCTTTGGACATTACGAAATTTGGGCAATCCTGTTCTGCAGGCCAGCAGTCCTTCCCAAGGCTTACCAGAATCTGGACCGACACTCCCTGTCATCCAGCTTTGAAATCCAGATATCTTGCTGGGAAAAGCTCACCCACACTGCCTCTTCAATAATCCGGCATTCCACTCATCATATCACTCGCTCCAACACCTTTAACATACCTCCACCGTCTCCCCGTGCTCTCATACCTCCACCGCGTGACTACATGCTGCACGGTACTGATCCCAAAACTCACCATCTGCGCTTTGACCAACATCTCCACTTCCTCTTCCCCAGCTGGATCCGCAGGAGAGCCCGCGAGTCTCAGAGGCCGCACATCTTCACTTCCCTCCACCTTACACCAAAACTCGGGATCGGCGTTCAGAACACTTCTCATTCTGGCGTTATGCTCGAGCAACGGCACGGAGAACTCGGGTAAGTGTTCGTCCTGCTGGAACCGAAAGTCTGGATGGAAGATTTCCCAGATGAAAGAATCGTTGCCGAGGTCTCGGGTATTGATCGCTGTGGCGAGGAGGCGGGTGAGGTGGGAGATGTGCGCGGCAATCTCCTTCATCGTGCAACATTTGAGACTGCGGTCGGGTTCGTCGGGGAGCTCAATGGGCCCACCTGAGGGTAGAGTGCCCGGTAAGGAGTCGACACAGGTGTTGAGTTTGTGGTTATTCGAGGTCATGGTGGTCGTTGTGGGAGCTGTACTCATGCTCACGCTCGCTGTCTCCGGCGTTAGGGGCCCTGGCGGCGTGGACAAGAAGATTTTGGTCAGGGATGAGCGGCATTTATATGCTATTCGCTTGCAGATACCATCTTTCTTGGGACTCATCGCGAGGGACAATTGAGGGCATTGCTATGGTAATGACCGTGCTGATCGAACGACGGTCGAGTCTTGGGAGCGAATATACTGATGCGATAGGTTGGAGCAGTGTCTCCTCGGGCTTGTGGTGATGCCCTAGTCTCCGCGTGGGGCCTAAACCGATGATGAACCTATTCTACCTTGAACGTGGCTGATGCTGGTTAATGCCAGTTCGGTAAGGCAACCGAAGGTCTGTGCTCGTGAGAAGGCGAGCAGGAAGACCGCCACCATCTGGCAGGTCATTGCGACACTGAGGATGGTGGCGGGACGGTGCTAACATATTCCAGGTGCGGCGTTGAGTGATCGAGTTGAGATCAAGGTCGCCTTTATGACATTGACGTTGATAGTCAGTCTCAGCGGTAACAGGTAATCAAATAAAAGTCCCGTTACAAAATCACTGCTAAAGAGCGGCATTGATTGTCCGGCTGCAGACAAGAGAAGCATTTACTACCATTCTTCCGACTTCCACGCAGCAGCCGATTGACGACCATCTTCGACCAGCCGCGGGCTTGCGCCAAACATCGCGACGGTCTTCAAACGCCTATGGAATCGCAAGTATGTCATCATCAATCGGATGCATGGACCCGAACATGTCCTTACGGCGATGATTCGTCGCGTTGTCAGAGTCTCCAGCTTCGACATCCGGCAGTGCCGTAAGCAACGACTGTGGGCCCGGAAACGAATCCACATTTATGATAGGGTCAAGACACTGTTCTCGCTCGCCAGATGCTCCATCATCCAAGGCTTGGACGATGTCGATAGCTTCGAATACTCAAGCAATGGAGGCACGGTATGGGATTGGGACGCGGTTGAGATCCTCCTCAAGCTGTACCATCGCGCGCAGTTCTTGAAGCAAGATATGGGGAAAACTGTCTCACAGACCACACAGCTGCCTGCAATCTGGATCCACTTGTCTCGGGTTGCATCCGTAGCACTGGAGACTTGGTAGATCAGTCATCATACAAAGACTTTGAGGCGACTGAATCGACTCACTCCTCCGTTCTGAGGGCATCTGCTACAGCCGCAGTCACTAAACGCGTTTGCGAATTCTGCGAACAGGAACAGTAATGTAGTCACAGTGGCAAAGGCCGAGCATCGTAGAATTTGCATCCCGGTGTGGGAAAAGGACGAAGAATGCTGCCTGATGGTGAGTGTCTCGTTACTTTAATGCTCCGATGCGTAGTGTAAGTCTTGGTCAATGATATCCTCGAGGTGATCGGACTTCGAGGCCGAGTAGCAAGCCTTGGTCCCGAAAGAGATACCGAGGCATCATCCCTAGGTCTCAGCCATTTGCGGTTATTCGACATGATGATTTGGTCCATCGTCTCGGTCTTGATTGCGGCAATCTTCAGACATCCACAGCGCTCGGCGTCCAGCAGCTCTGGAGGCCAAGACATCCTTATTCTTGGATCATAATCCGAGCAACTCCACAAGCTGGGACGGGATGTTCACGATGACAGAGTCGTCCGACATTCTGACATTGGAGACACGCTCGACGATATCTTCGACTTCGGCTCTGATAGATGGTGCTATAGAGTAAAATGACACCCGATGCTGCTTCAAATCGAATTCGACGGTACCTCGGTGGGCCAGCATACGAAAGCAGTGTACGATGGTGACGTTTTCGAATTTGGCATGAATGGTTGCATTTCCAGAAGCTGATGACAGCCAGCCTTTCTACTTCGTTTTTCGTGCGGCAATAGTGAGCAGCAAGCATGAGGCGATCGAAGTGATAGAAGAGTGGCAGTGTCTCCGGACGAAGCTGCTGCGAGATTAAGGTGATGGCAGGTTGTGTGGCCTTCTTTGCTGCTTCTGTCGAGTGATTTCGGACGGTATGTGACTGGAACTGTGATAGCAGCCGCCGACTTGTGGGGAGAATCGTCGTAGAAAATGTACTCCCAGTGATCTTACGCAACTCAGCTGGTAGCTCTAACAGCTTGGGCCGATACGCAGCTAGGGCATTCCTCGCGCGTCCGTGATCGGACGCGGGCAAAGAGGTCAGGCTCGTGATGCTGTCGCTCGACACATCTCAGAACAGACAACTGGGAGTTTTGCGAGAGTGTGTTGATCGTCGTGTGAGGGAACGTACTGCTCTTGGATGCTGGAGGTATGGTGTCCTTCGGTTGCTGTTGCTGCATGTTTGTTCAACTGGGTGGAGTGTCTCAAAATGTCTTGGAGATCGTCGCTTGGAGGGGTCATTGTGAGATGGACACCTCTGGTGTCCCTGTCGACAGACGGATACCTATTGGCTCAGGACACCATCCGGGCGGCTGCAGCAGTTCGGATAACGTTAGTGGTTTGTGGTCAGTCACTCTCATCATATTTGACAATCGGCCCATTCAATCCGTGTTGCTGTACATGATGGTGATGACCTCGAAGCGTAGCTGGAAGTCTGTATAGCCGTGCAGTCTTCTGTTTGCCATGCTTTCGCATAGCACTAAACGAGACTTGCTCAAGGGCCTAGTCATGACTCTGATCAACCCCCGGAGGATTTCAGGAACGTGATGATCCGTCGTTGCCGATTCCAACTTCGCATTTGCGGCTTGTAGCTCGGTTTCAGCTTCTCTCAGCGTGGTCAAGGGGGTGCCAAGCAGGGGGTGAAGCCAGCTCTCCCTGTTCAGAACCTCAAATTTCTGGAGGTCGATCAGCATTGCAGTAGATCGGTGTGGTCGCTCGAAGTATTGGATGGAGGCATATCGCACATGCTTGCGTATTGTCGGATTTGCCGTTACGGCGTCAAGCCAGTGCTCGACCTGATGGCGACCTTCCCTGTATCGTAACACTAAGACGACTGTGTTGTGCTGGTAGATGATGGATAAGCACTCTCGTCGGGTCAAACTGCTGACTTGGGTCAACGGCGGATGGTATGCTCGCGGTCGGCCCTGCCACGGTACGGATGAGGGGAGTCCAATGGTGACGGGACTGTCGTCGGCCAGGGCATGTTCGAAGATGAGGAGTCTAAGTTCTTTGGGCAGGCACAACAACGCCGAGGAATCCATGCTGAGGACATGTCAAGCCAAGTATGGTGATGAGAAGGAGACACATCACATTGTCTTGTTGTATTGACGATGATGTGTGCGGCGCGTAAGAGATGACATGGCCGGCATTCGCCGACGCTGGCCCGATCCGTAGACGCTGGCCCGATCCGTAGGCTAAGCCCTTTCTGCACGCCAAGCCACCTCCACCACCGTTCCTTCCTCTTCACAAATTCTGGTCGCTGCGCACTTCGTCGGCACGCATCGCCAGGACATCAGCATCCAAGTCGACCGTCACCATGTCTCTCGTATCAGGCGAGAAGTCGAACTTTCAGTTCATCCTGCGTCTGCTCAACACCAACGTGCGTATCACTCCGAACGACATGCGACAGCGACATGCCAATGCGCACGAGATCACGGTTAGCATATACTGACAGCTGATTGCAGGTCGATGGCAAGCAAAAGGTCATGTACGCGCTGACCAAGATCTCTGGTGTCGGTCGCCGTTACTCCAATTTGGTCTGCAAGAAGGCCGATGTCGACCTCAACAAGCGGTACACTTCGCCACAGACACCACCAATGCGGTATGCCCACTAACACATTTCCCAGCGCCGGCGAGCTTACCTCCGAAGAACTCGAGCGCATCGTCACCATCATTCAGAACCCAACCCAGTACAAGATCCCAACCTGGTTCCTCAACAGACAGCGCGACATTGTCACCGGCAAGGACGAGCAGGTCTTGGCCAACGGCGTCTACTCCAAGCTCCGTGACGACCTCGAGCGCCTGAAGAAGATCCGCGCCCACCGTGGTCTTCGTCACTACTGGGGCCTCCGTGTCCGTGGTCAGCACTCCAAGACCACTGGTCGTCGTGGTAGGACCGTCGGTGTCAGCAAGAAGAAGGGTTAGTGGTGTGCGCAAAACCTCATGGTTGTTACGAGCGTGGGATCTGGCGTCTACATGGACAGGTGGAATACAGCATACCGCTTCGACTGCTTTGAGGGGCTGGCTGGTCATGGGTTCGCAAACATAGTCATGCCCACAATCAACGAAAGTTGTGCATCCACAGGATGCCATACGCTGGGCATTGCGCCTGTAAGCTTCTTCTCGAGATGAGAACGCACGAGATGCATTGCATCTGGGTTGCCATGATACCGCATGCCGGCCGAAACTGTGTTTGCATAGTTCGTATGCCGCGCGCGAGGTGAATGTTGCCATAGTTCTGGATATCGTCTGCTCCACTCGTGATCGGCTGTTCATGATTCCGCAATGAAAGCGATCCTTATACTTGGTACTCGACATCGTTCTGAATTGCGACCGCGAAGGCGAAAATATGGACAAGTGCATGCACCTACGACTCTATGCGAAATTCGAAGCCACTGTCTCAAGCCGTCATCGACAAAACCAGTGCATGAAATTTCGATAACGACATCCTGTCTCTGTGCTCTCTTTCGAATCGAGCCATACGTTGATTGCTCACGCATTTGACAGTTGCCTATCGATACCTGAAGCAACATGCCTCACCACTATCGCGAGAAGCTGAGTTGACTGCAGCTCGCCATGCGTGTGGCAACTACGGTGACCGGCTCAGGTTTTCGTCTTCACAGATCATCATCCACGACGAAAGTACAGACTACTATTGGAGCCTTCCACCAATCTTTCGGGACCTCGTCTTCTCGAGGACCTATCGATCTGAAGCCGACATTCCAGGAACTCCCCCGAGTGCGACGTGATCCGCACCGGCTGGAGGAGGAGACTTGGCGTACAGCTGGGATATGGAGGAAATGGCTCGCGCTGAGGCCTACCACCAAGTCCACACCACGTGTCAGTGTTTGGGGCCGAGGTGACTTTGACCCTGGGGGAGTGACCAATAGCGCTTGTAATGTGGCTCTCAAATACACCACAGACACGGCGATCACACTTGGGAAGTTGGTCGACATCGCTCATGAGCTTGCAGATTCTAGCGAGGATGAACAGGTGTCGATTTTGAGTTTGCGATCGATGAGGAGAGAGTTGCAAAGCCTTGGCTGAAGGGGTGGAGTGGGTGGTCTGACGCCTTCGAACAGGACAGAAGGCTTCTAGAGTACCATAGGGCGATGGAGTTAGCCGGCAACGTGAAGCAGCTGTGGAAGGGTGATGGCTTGAAGTAGTGCGCAAGGAGGTCAAGCTCACTTTCCGAACATTCACTTGCTTAGTCACTCCTCGCGAGTAAGACTGCTGAATTACTTCCATCAGGACAATTATGTCAGAAATTTCTGCTATAGGTACTTATAGGGATGCCAAATCACTGCTATAGTGACACATTATAGCAGCCTTTAGCTTTGTAGTAGTACCTATATATAAAGGTACAAAAGGATAGGTAGGTAGTCATAGGTGCAAAAAGTTAAGTTTTGCACCTATAACGTAGTTAGCTATTATTGCTATAGATATTGAACTTAGAAATAAGATATCAGAAGATAGAGTCCGGTAGTGTAAGGCAGGTCTATATTAGTTGTCTACATAGTGTAGGATGCTAGCTGAATCGTCCTTCCCTAGGAGATAAATATGTTAAGATTGCTTAACTTGCTTAGTTAGATATATTAGCATATACTATGTACGATAGTAGTGCGATTATAACCCTAGGAAAGAGGCTGCTATAATGTGTCCCTATAGCAGTAATTTGGCATCCCTGTAAGTTCATAAATTTTTGAAAATAAGTCCCTATGGCAGTAATTTCTGACATAATTGTCCCCATGGGGATAATTCATCGCGAGTAAAACTCCCCGACGTCACTTTCAATCTTCAAAACGCACATCCGACTCTTACAGTCTTCAAAAGCCCACAATACCAAACAGCTCACCCTCGGACACAGCACATGGCGCCAAATACCGACTGCAAAACTACCGTCCACCTCGCGTCATGGCTCGTGCTCGTGCTCAGCTTAAGGCAGCGGAAGATCGATACGACACGACACGGTCATTTGGCTACACTGCCAGAACTGGGTCTAAAGGGATGTACAGCTCTTTTCCGACTGACTGAACAAGTGGCGGAACTCAGGAGGCTGGAGATCCTAGCTGCTACTACTATCCACTACGAAGTACATTCAGCGTGCCCAAGCGCGTGACAACGGACACTGGAGCCCGCAAGGTGTGAAGAACCAGCTTACGGGCTTCTAGGAGGTGGATCTTTCGTATCATTCGGATATTGCGGATTACCACTCATGCTCAGGAATCTGGTAGATATAGCATATGAAGTGCAGGACTTGGACTAGGACCTTGTAACAGTCAACCTCGACGTGGTAGTCAATGAGGATGGCGCTGTTAAGCTCCACCGCGGATGCGATATGAGCCTCTTTGACTCGAAGGAGGACGACGCCGTTGATGGCAAGGTCCCGATCGAGTCCTTAGATCATCATGAGGCTATGGAAGTAGCGTGGATGATCAAGCGGGTGTGGAAGTGACAGTGCGCAACTAGGGGCTGATATCAACATGCAAGCAAGTTGGGGAGGTAGTGATCCTGCACTGCAATTGAGACGTACATGATACTGCGAAACATATCTTAAGCAATGGTCGTAGATATAGAGCGAATACTCGGGCATACATCCGTCGATAACATCCTTCAGTCTTGATGTTGTCAGTCTCCTCTATTACTGTATTTTTCCGCAGCAGTACCTGCGATTCCGTTATGTATGTCTACACCGCCAAGTACCGTGTGCAATCACCAGTCATATCTTTCCTGCCCACAACAGGAACCTATGCGCCAAGAATAAATTGAAAACATCCAAGATGATCAACGGGAAACAGTCGTACCAAGGCAAACCCCTGAGAATCTGATACGTCGTCCCTGCAATGACCGCACCAATCACACTCATCATCCAACACCATGCCATGATTCTCATGTTCCGGTACTTATTATTCTTGTGCGCCTTTGTGTCTCCGGATGGGACCCAAGCCAGGGCTCTCCCAAACAGTCGATCCTTGATGGCCGTAAGATATGCGTACGACTGGATGACCATGACGAACTGGACGTTGAACCCATAGCGAGCCTTGCTCCAGCAGCGGATTGCGATGATGGAGTACAGAATCGAAGGCCCCGCGAAAGCCAGGTTGTAGTATCGAACGTACTGCGGTCGACACCAGAGCATCAGGATTCCTGGCAGGGGATTCATGAAGATGCTAAGCGAGATGGCCGAGTAGTACATCATACCGCTGAGATAACAAATCTTCTGGATGGGATTCAGCTTACTACGCCAGAAGTCCATGTTCGTCAGCAGAGTCGTAGATCCCTTTGCAATGTCAGCAGTTTTCGTCCATCTCACATTCCAAAGCTGTTACGACTGACCATACACCACCTCATCTGCTGACTGAAGAACGCCCTCGGAGTATCCGGACAAATCCCACATGCCAAGCACAACGGCAAATACCTTACTTTCCAACCTCGATTCACGGCGTAAAAGCCAGTGTGAACGTCTTCCGAGAACCCTATCTCAGCCGTGCCACCTACTTCTTCGAGGGCTGCGCGGCGGTAGACAGCGTTCGACCCGACGCAGATGGAGGCACCGAACCGATTGCGATTGACTTGAACGACACGGTAGAAGAGCTCTTGGACTGCACCGGCGCCTTGTTCTACCCAGGATTGGTTGGTGGAGGTACGGAAGAATTGGGGCGTTTGAACGATGGCTGTGTCGGATTTGGCGAGGTGGATAGGGATGATTTCGGACAGGAAGTCGGGGCGAGGGCAGAAGTCCTGTAGTGCGGTCAGTGTTCTACTTTCGTCAATGCTACATGGGAAAAGGGTTTGGCGAGTGCTCACAGCATCGAAGATTGCGAAGAAATCACCCTCAGTCCCAGCAAACGCCCACCGCAGATTACCAGCCTTCTTGAGCCGCGGGCGGTCTTCTCGACAGATGTAATTGTAGCCATAGGTCTCTGCCATAGATTTGACAGCATCGGTTCCTCCATCATCAAGGACGAAGAATTTGAGCTTCGAGGCAGGGTATTGTAACTGCTGGACGCACTTGTACGTATTCTCGAGGACTTCGATCGGCTCTTTGCAGCAGGGCAGATAGATGTCGACGGTCGGGCAGGTGAGCGGATCGATTGGATTCTCAGCGAGGATCTTGTGGTGCTTGCCGATGTCGTAGTCTTTGCCGCAGATGGAGACCGTGTAGGATATCAGGAGATAGATCTGGAGGAGGAAGACAACGGCACCAAACCTGGTGGAGGCAATGTTAGCATGACCAGAACGAGTCTAGGGGTGAACGTACCAGTAGAAGGCACTGAACGAAATGACGAAAAGCCACATTCCAACACTCAGTGACAGGAAAGAGAAGACACCAAAGGTGTACAGCCCGAGTCGGTTCGTCTTGAGATATAGCGTCTTCTCAAAATCAGTCGGACCGGATGGCAGGATCAAGGGCGGTGCTTCTGAGGGACAGTATGTTGCAACGAAAGACTCTTTTGCTTGTGACCATAGACTGCCCTTCGATTCTTGGCTGCTTGAGCTCGGAACGTCTGCTTCCTCGCTCTCAGGTCTCCGGTTCTTCTGAAGTTTCCTTCGCTTTGCTTTAGTCTCCGTGCTCACTGGTAGGCCATCGGCGCCGATTATTTCGATGTCGTCTTCTTGAAGATTGCGTTGGTGGTGGCCAGGTCGAAATGGCGCCAGTGCCTGTGGTAGCTCAAGCCGACGCTCAGGAGTAGCAGTATGGAAGCAATCGGCCGATGTAGTGCTGTCTGGAACGCCACCAAACGACGAACGTCTAGCTTCTCGTGGTCCTGGTGTGATGGCTGCCTGTAGTATTGACAGGCTTGCTGATCTCGGGCGAGAAGGGCGCCCGACGTGAGCGGCAGTCTGCTCGTTGGCATGGGGCCGCGAAACCGCAGGCTGCTCATCCTGTGAATACACGGACGAAGCTGATGTGGTCTGGATGATACATTGTGCCGAAAATGATCTCGGCTCCTCTTCAGCTATCGCGGCTGGAACCTGTAACGCTGAAGTATTGACTTCGCCGGCCGCTAAAGGACTGGGAGACCTCAGCCGCACTGAGCCAGAAAGTGCTTTGCCAGTATGTGTAGTCGGAAAGTAGGTTGTCAGCGTTGACAAGTTAGACGGTGTACGTGGTATGCTTTCGCCTGCAGGTGTCGACACTCCAGAGCCAGTCAACGTTGGCGGGCTGGATACATCATTCTCTTCGTCGCTGCCGGTACCACTGCTGCTGACATAGCTATCATGCTGTCGATGCTCGGCCAGGAAGCGCTCTGATTGCCTTTGTAAGTCTTGCAATTGAGCTGCCAAAAGTTCGAGGTCGACATCTGACTGAGGTTGTTTGTGTCGCTCCGCCGGCTTGTCAAAATCAGTAACACTGACTTGCAGATTGGCGATCTGCTGAGTTGTGAACGGCATCCTGTCAAGCGAGACGACTGTGCCCAGGAGCAGAAGCACGTCTCTGCTTCTCTTAAATGGCTAGACATCAAATCTTGAACAAAGGTCGAGGCGTCATCCGACATGGACGGCTATTGGCAACATGACCGCCACAGGCGTTTTGGCAATCCGGTCTGGATGTTGATCGCATATTCCAATGTCCGTAAGACCCATGCTGCAGGAACGCTGTTCAGTACCGGGCCTCCAGCCGTCGTCGAAGATGGGCCCTGCGTATATCGTCCAAACACTGCTGCTGAAGAATCATGCCCGGCCGTATCCATCTGCACGGGCGAGGAGATCCGTCGGCAGTGCGACTCCCAACATGAGGAATCCATTCACCAGAAGCACTTACTGCGAGAGTTTCAGCACAACATAAGCCATTTCAGGAACAGCGATCAACGCAGTACGAAGTTCGGGTCGCAAGATGCAGATGAGATGCAGTACGAACATTGTTCCTGCACGAGGTCAGTACCCGGGACTGTGGAACACTTATCTGCTGTGTGATCATGACCACACTGGGTCACTGCATTCCACCACTATCAATCTTGATTGGCCTCATATTGGCGGCTTGAAGAACGAACCAAAATTCACCGACAGACAAAGCGCGCGGGTGTGGGCGTGAGTGACAGGCAACAAATTAATCTGTCAAGCCACTGATTAATAACATCCGCCGACAGGCCGAACGCAAGCAAATCCAACGACAGGTCCAGAGTGTCGAGTTTCGTCATCACTCGAACAGACTGTCACTGCATCATGTGTCCAGTAAGTCGATTCAACACGAGCCCAAGCCGTGGTTCGGTCGCTGCAGTGCACCACATCCTCCCGATTCGCATACACGAGTCCCTGGGCTTGGGCACGAGACCCAAGTGGATCACCCTTCACTACTGCCTCTTGACACAAGTGCAGTCTGGCCAGACATAAATGTTCTCGCTGAGGAGATTGCCGGTGTCTGAATATAAGTAGTACTGTGCGGCATGGTGGCCACTTCTGCTCCAAGCGCTTCCAGCATCAAAGATTAGTGCAAGTTCACCCTGGCAATCATGAGCAGCTCAACCTCAACCAGTATGACCAAGTCGCCCATAATTCTTCCCAGGATATCAAGTCAAAGTTCTCTGAACATTGCAGATGATGGACGGCGAGAAGCGCCACCAGATACTTCAACAGTACGACAGATAGTGTTTGTCGGAGCAGGCTCTGTTGGTGAGCTTGATAGGTCCTGTCTTCACAGTTGATGCTGATAACGTTCAGGATGACCCGACAGCAGCGGTCATAGGAGATACATGTCCTCATATGACGGTCACAGTTGTCGACGAGAGCGAGGCAAGGATCCATCACTGGGGAACGGCAATGAAAGACTTTCTCAACCCTGCGCGGTCCCAATAGGATCCTCGAACACAGCTGCCGGCTTGGAAGCGGCAGCAACACTCGCCGATGTCTGTGCTTGCTGGGCGCCAAGAGATCCGATACTGACCATAGATGCGTGATCTCGGAGTTGGCGAAGCTAGTAGTGAGTGAGTGCTATGCTTCCTCTCAGAGTCAGTAGCATCGTAGTATCAGCACAATATGCGAGAAGGCCGGAGCCAGCATCGACAAAATGTAGCCAAAGCGATCGGGCTTGAACCTCATCTGGGACCTCGATTCCTCCAAGCTGGCCTCGGACTCGGAGGGTCCTGCTTCAAGAATGCCATTCTCAGTTTGCCGTACCTAGCAGATGCACGGCAGCTTCCTGAGGTCGCGAAATGCTGGCGATCGGTCATCAAGCTAGACCACTCGCAATGTTGGCGATTCGTTGAGTCCGTGGCCAGGAAGCTCAATGGCAACCTGCGAGGCAAGAAGGTGGCAATTATCGGCTATGCACTCAAGAAGGACACATTAGATACTCCAGAGTCGCAAGCTTCGGAGGCCATTGGCATGTTGGTGCCAGAATGTCCCTTGGAGATCGCCATGTATGATCCGCAATGCGACAGGAAGCACGTAGAATCCGAGCTGTCGAATCTCCTCGCTTCCGGCACATCGTTATCAATACTGAAGCCAGAAGGGCCAGTTCCAGTCTGCGACAGCCCATATGATGCGTGCATCAGCGCTACAGCAGTGCTCATATTGACGGAATGCGACCATTCCAGATAGCCCGCGAACTGCCGAAGCTCCACGGTATACCAGGACATCAAAACTCCGGATATCAGTCCGACTCCATGAAGCATGATCTGCCAACACTGTAGAGGCTTCAAGCTCAAGGTGACCTTGGCATGTTGCGCGAACCCGAAGTCCAGTTCATGCCGGAGCCTGGATGCCCAAGCGAATGCAAGGACTGCATTGCTGGAGGCAACAGCACTTGACACGACAATGAGCCTATCGACTGGCCGACGATAGCACGACTCATGCATGATGAAGAACTACGTATTCGACGCACGTGGCGTTGTCGATCAAGAGAAGCTGCAGCGCGAGCTCGTGTCCAGAGTTGAGAGCATCGGTAAACCGAGCTCTTATGCAGCTCTGCGGTAGTTGCAGGTACGGTATTCTGCAGTTGAGGGGCGTGAATAAGGTTCCGAGTTGCGCTGTGTAATCTGTACCTGCACTGATAGAGTCGCCGTGACACAAGGTAATGGTTCGGCTGATGCGGGATATGCTTCGAATAGATTGGGTTCCCGTGCTCTGCTGTATCGAAGCCGTACTCTAGTCCTTTGTCTTCGTGTCGAAGGCACTGAATTCTGCTGCATGGTCTCCCGATCCCTGGTATGCACCGCGATGATGTTGCTATTTGCTCTAGTCAGTTTCTGCTTTTGCAGTGCTCGGCAAGTAGCTGGGTCAGAGGATGAGCATGAGCTTTGCGATGGGTAAGCTCGACATCTGTCCTCCACTCACGGCGATGTGCATGTTCAGGCAAGGCTAACTCGTAGCACAGATATCAGAGCTATACCACTTGGCCATACATCGGTGAGGATCGACGATGTCCAGAGCGATGGTCCTGTTTGTCCCAGGCTGACACAAAGTGATAGTCAACAACAATGCCTGGAACGCGGACGACTCAGGCGCAATTTGCACTTACGCCTGCGGAACTTGTCCTCGAGGCGCTGTCTCTCTGTACTCGCTGTGGAGCTGGACCTCATCTCCACCAGCGGTACATGCGTATCCAAACGTAGAGCTCAGGTCCGATCAACTGCCACTTCGCCTCGGTGCTCTGCTGTCGCTGCACGTGTCCGCATCCTGGGCGTTTGGTCCATCCACATTTTCCGATGAAGCACGAGATCCGAATTCCCCCGAAGACATTGAGTACATCCAATCCAACAACATTCAGGCGAACGTGGTCCTTGATGTCTTCGCCGATGAGGATGCTGAAAGGTCGAGGACTCCAAGTGAGCAGCAATATGAGTTCATGGTCTGGGTCGGCCAATTCGGAACCGCAGCGCAGCCTGTGGGTAATCGTGAACCTCGAGATCCGCCAGTCGTGGCCAGGTTAGATAGCGTGGATTTGTAAGTTTCTTGGATACATAGCACTCTGCGGCTATTTGCTGATACCCGCCGAAGCACTGTGTGGAACGGAACAAACTCCAACGGACAGCATGTCTACTCGTGGATCGCTAACGAGACTCTGACCGATTTCAACATGGACGTCGCACCCCTGCTCGGCTTCCTGGCGCACGAAGAAGGCGTGAGCGAAGATGTGTATCTGGGAACAATCCAGTTCGGGCATGAGACGTTCTTGGCAAGTAGACAGATGAATTTCTCCATCTCTTCGTACGCGGCGGAGGTTCGGGATATTCGGACGGAGCCAAACAGCACTTCGGGACCGACAGCTTCACTTCCAGTGGCGACAAAAGTCAGTGCTGCTTCCAGAAGTACAGAGCGCGTGGTGGGCATCTTTTGGTTTTGTGTCGGCCTGTTGGTGCTTGGAGGCTAGAGTCTCGCAGTTTGTGACGTGAATCCAAATTGCATCGAGTGCACTCGAAAGCTTTCGAGAGTACCGCAGCGCGGATTTCGAGTGGTGCCTTCGACCTCACATGTTTTCACATAATGACGTCGCCGTCAGATGCTGACCAGAGACTGTGCCGTCAATTCATCACTTTTCGTTCACCCTGCTTCAGGACGGCCTTCCATTTTCGATATAACAACCTCAACCGCTTGAATGCCAATACCTTTTACAAGCACGCTTTCGCCAGGGACCACCACCATATCCAGTCGCCGACGCAATGACCACCAGAATGGACGGCTCTACCACCAAAGGAGCAAACATCCGAGTCGCGAACACTTACGAGCTGGTCGATATCATACTCATCCAGCTTCATGATGTCGCACCGGCGAGTGTCATCAAGTTACAAGCCATCAGTAAGACATTCCAGCATGTATAACTTGAAGTGAATAGGTTATAGGTCCGTGCCCGTGCACAAGCCAGTTATATAGCGGCCTTTCCTCCACCTTCGTAGACAATACAATCAAGACACATGCATCACACATTATGTGTATATGCACGATCTCAATAACCTCAGCAGCTCAGATTGCCATTTCCCACCGTTACCTGGGAGTAGACGAATTTCCAGCCATTGCCACGCATCTTCTCGCGGTCCCGGATCTTGTCGATAGAGAGGAAGCTGGCAGTACGATCTCCAAGTGGGCATGGACCCAGTGGAATTGAGATCCGGGCAATGGCGCAAAGGTGGTTGCTGGCAATCATGGCCGGTGTGCCGGCCATCGACTACTGAGATGACAGCAGAAGTGACTGGCGTTGGAAAGTGGAACCCGGGAGGCATTACAATAGGTTTCTACAGAGATGTCAAATTAAGCCTCCATTGCACGAAGGGAGTCACCTTGGGCGATCTCGTAGATGCTTCGTGCGAGCTGAAGGACCTGGATGGCATCATGGGAGTCGACCTAAGAGTTGAGTTTGGTATCGGTGTGACGGGAAGGGTCGGCCACTGAACAGAACAGGTGGGTTGCCAAAGGCAAAGAGGCGATGGACTTCCCAAAGGCGATGGCTTGTGCGTGGCAGGTCAAGAAGCTGTGGGATGGCTTTGATGATGAGGGTATCCGGAAGGAGGATTAGTGCACCTCGCGACGGAGTGAATCGTTGGGGGTTCTCTGCTATGGTGGTGATGGTTTTGAGCTCCTCGAGGTTCATCTGCGCTGCATGGCCTCGTCCGGTATTGAAGGAGAGCACGGTCCAAGATCTGGAGTGTAGACACCACACCAGTGAGGACCGGAGAAAAGCCTGCAGCGCCTTATGGCCTTGCCCCGCGGTATGGTAGACTCGATGTCTGAGCTGAGTCTCGGCGCCGGTTCAAGGTTATGGTCACCAGATCCACGAAATGTGACCTTGGATTCGACATCAGGCCGGACTTCACTTTGGGAGCCTTGTGCTCGGTTGAACGTGGGCTCGGCCCGACGCCTAGTCGTCTAGTTACTCTTTTAGTTCGCGGGCAAGACCCACACGGGCATACGCGACATGTCAAGCTTCGACCAATTAGAGCGCGCCGCGGGACCGCAAAGCTCGAGCATGACGCACGAGCAGTGCATAACACAGTGCATAACACAGTGCATAACATGGTTATTCTTGGAAATTTTTGTGCAAACTCACTATTGAGCTGAAACGATGGCTTCCTCTTCCCGTGCTCGGCGTCATCGAACTCGCATCGGCAGCCGGCAAACCTTGAAAAGCTCTCTCGTGTTGCAGTACAGTACAACCTTGGAACTGCCTTGCGATCAGACCAACAACAAAATCTCGCTTAAACGATAATGTTGTAGGTGGCCTCAGCCGCCTGCTGAAATTTTCTCTCCACCTTTTGTTCCTACCACCGCGCATCTCGCACACCATCATGCCGGATTTCGCCTCATTAGACTACTGGGACAACAGATTCGAAAAGGACAGCAAGCCTTTCGACTGGCTTGTGCCTGCTACAGTCCTACGAGATGTCACACAGGATATGATCGAGGCAGAAGCTTTGCAGAAAGCAGAAATCTTACATATTGGAGCCGGTACTTCAGACTGCTTCGTGTTACGAGAATTGGTCTTCAATCCTGAGCAAATTCACAACGTCGACTACTCAGATCCAGCCGTTGCAATCGGACAGACCCGAGAGCGTGAGTTACTAATCAAGGAGGAGGAAAAGGGCCGAGATCCGGACCTTTGGGAGTACAACGACAACAAGCATGACAGTGTAGGGCAGACTGATCTCCCAAAGAGCATGCGCTGGTCATGCATGGACCTGCTCAACCTAAGAACCACAATCGATCTTCATAGGTCACAGTTGCAGGCCGGAAAACTTTACGACATTGTCCTCGACAAGAGCACCTCCGACAGCATTGGATGCGGAGCTGATCAGCACTTGGTTCTGCCCTATCCGCTAAGTATCAATGGCTGGACCCGCCGTCTCCAAGGCTCAGCCACAACACAGCCAGCAGATGTCCATCCATTGCATATTCTGGCAGTACACCTAGCAGCTTTGACTACCCCACGCACTGGACGATGGATTGCGATCTCCTACTCTGAAGATCGTTTTCCATTTCTACCACCATTCCCACCGACGGCAGGTAATGGACTTCTGCACGATGATGTGATCAAGGCTGGCTTCCCTCATCCGCATCAGCTGTGGCGCTTAGAGACGAAGCAAAGGATCGAGCTCGAGGAGAAAGAAGAGACTCTTGCCGAGAGGAAAAAGAGGCTCAGTTTGGGCTACGTGCATCGTCCGCAGGTCAGTCACTGGCTGTACGTCCTCAAGCGGACGGATGCTCTGGTAAATGCTTGAGCTCGTAATGACGCTACGGATCCCACCGTGACCTATATCAATTGAGCAGAGCACCTACTTTTGACCGATCTTCCTCTCCGAAAGACCAAACGACACACGAACGTTCCATCGCATGCCCGGACTCGCCAACGGATCAGTTCGCCACATCATTGATGCAGAGCACAGTGCGAGTACCATCTGGGTCTGTCTCTGATCTGATATGATCACAGTATGCAAATGCGTGTTACGACACCAGACGACTCGATCAGATTGCCAAACCCTCTACGCACAGACCATACAAGTGAGCCACTTGCAGTATCCCGCTAAGCGCCGGTCGCGAGCTTGGCTGTCAGCGGCAGATGCTTCACTATGAAAGCAGCTGCGGTTCGCGACACTCTACAGAGCGCGAGAACGGAAGCTGTATGTGGACGTTTGAAACGCCCAGCGTTACCAACCACGCGGCACGCCAGCATGTCCCAAAGCTGCGGCACAGCACTGCAGTGATATATCCAGCTATGAGCAGCTTTATGCTCTACCGCTTAGTGTTTCTGCCATATACTTCTGGCTTTTGTTAAGGCTTCTCACCTTCCCACTCCAGACTCATGCCAAGCGAGAGAGCACGAGTGGCGACTACTGACCATGGAGATTCTCTGTTCCCCGATCACCTCACTGCCTTCGAGGCCCATCCATCGTTGCACACATCATCGGACTGATGGTGAAATGGAAGACCGAATGCTGCCGCTAGTGGTGCCCTCTCCCTCCATGTACGTGTCAGTCCAGCTGCTGTCTTGCACAACGCTGATTACTCGCAAGTTTGGCTACATGTTTCGCCACTACTATCCAGCCTCTGGCAATGGTGGCCGATACCACACCTAGATCCAAACGTGACCACACGTCGACAGTCGAGTCATAAGACCGAGGCCTGAAACATACCGCAAGTACCGAATTCAGTCCAGCGCCAGGCAAGCCTTTTACCATACTCAGTACACGGGAAGCTCTTCTGCGCAGCTATGGCAGAGGCGTCACATATCTGCATGAAGTATTCTGGGGCACAGCATATCTGGCTACCATGGAACTCGTCCGCCATGCCACGTCGACCGCCTTCGGCAACAGCTTCGCGGCACATGCTGTTGCTCATATGCTTGTCTCAGTGGTTCTCATCCCGATCAGGTGGCAGTGGACACGAACGATCGTTCAGCACCCCACTGCCTCGAATGTACGCATCGACCAATCAAAATGGAAATTTCAAGCCCTCCTCCTGCCAACCCTACTATACGCAATAGTCATATCATTGGTCTCAAATCTACCGGCCATGCACTATGAGCGCTTCTGGGCTGTTCCAGATTCGATCATCATGTTTGACGACGACAGCAGCTGAACCGAACCACTTCGTGGTCTCATTCTGGTCCTGGCCTTCTTTAAGCAAGCCGGGTTAATCTTGCCACTCTGGCCCGCCTCGAAATGGCACTGCTACCTTCAGACTTACCTACTATGATCGATATCCCTCGATTCGAACCAGCAGAGGTCGCTGAATGTCGAACACTGTTCGATGACTTCATCGCACCTTACGTATGGACTGTGAGCGTGCCAGAGCTGAGGCCTCCGGACCGGGGACATTTCCATCTATGCGAAGGTCTTCTTGCCGCTTGCTCATATCTGGTGTGGCTGTACTAGCATAGAGTTGTTGCATTAGGGTAGCGCAACATGGCCATCTCCTGTCATCCAGACAATGAATGCTGTATTGTACTGGCTGCTTCTATACATTGTTCTTGCTTTGCCAGCGTCGATCACCCTGGTACACCTCAAGGTAGCGCTACTACCTTCGGACTCGGCGACTGTCGCGTACACTGGCCACTATGTGGGAGTGGAACCTCTTCGGCATCAGAAAATGTCCGACCAGTACTTTCCACCATTTGACTGGGCTTGCTGCTACACACTGAGCTGTTGAAGGTTGTTCCCACATTGCTCGAGGCTCACGCCAACGTCGTGGTACCACTGGTCTCCTTGTCAGGCCGAGCCCTGTGTACGTAGAATGAGCCGAACGATAGGGCGACGCAGAGCGAAGCGTAAGACAGGAGATTGAGCTGGGAACGCCAATTTCGTGGACATTATGCGCCAGCGCGTAAGTGTACCATGTGACTTGGTGCCTTGGCTGCGAACAGCATTCTACCTTGCAGTCAGCGAATCGTCTGCCCTCTAACTATCTCGAAGCTTGAACCAGTGGCAGGAAGCTTCAAAGAATCAGTACATGTCGAGAAGGATCGTAACCATCAAGCACTCATCCTTTCGGAAAGCCGGAAGGATCCGCGAACTGTCCGCTGGAACATCGGTCTTACTGAGGATCGTCTATGTTGCTCGTGCAAAGTATGGGCATTCATGGCGCATAACCACGGTCTGAACCAAAGTGTTGCCTCAAACACACAGCAAAAGTGCTCACATGAAGCATTAGCTCATCCATATCACCGAGACTCCACCGCACCCTAGTTCTAGCGGCAAACGACAAGGCGGCGACATATCGAAAATCAAAGCGCAAGACTACAGGCCAGTTCGAAACTCGACTAACACCGCTTCAAACCCAAAGAACCTCACCGATCTCAGCATGCGACGACATCTAGCAACACCACACGGCCCCAACATCAGTCCCCAGCCCGGAGCGCTCTGGGCAATGCCAGTACCACATCTCGTCACAAGCGAAGCGCTCCGCCACGCCTTGTCCCTCGTCCTGGGTCCACGGCCACGACACGCCCACCAGCTCGCTCGTCTCCCCCTCCTTACCCTCCGTCCGCTGGCGCTCGCTGGACTGGCCATATCGTGCTTCATCCCGCGCACCCGCGCGATCAAGGCCCCAAAAACACCAGGGCGCGAATCTCCCGAGCGCTTCTCGCACCGACTTTAGCCCGAATCCTGCGTGTACACGCCACTATAGTACTGTATACACTTCTCTCCTCTGGGCCACATTTTCTTTAGCAATCTCCGCGTCCGGCGTGGACTTCGAACTTGTACCATCAGCGTGCAGCAATTTGTCCGTATGGTGTGTAATCTGGGCTGGTAGATATGCGGCCATGGGGACGCTGTTTTCGTGTTGACTTGGATGGAAGTAGCATTGATACCGCCAGATGCTGCGACGAGTGTTTGAATTCAGCGATATAAATGGGAGGGAGGGAGGGAGGGAGGGAGGGAGGGGACGAGGTGAAGATGTATGACAGGGATGTTGCTCCGTGGCGGTTGGGCGTTATGGAAGTGCCAGGATTGGAGGGTCGCGGCAAGGCTGTTGGAGTTGTGTGCTAAGGTGTTTCTGCCATTGGCGATTGCTGTGCTGAGTGGTCCTTCGTCGACATGAGGGCGTGGCATGAGGGCCGCGAATGTCCTGTGATTGGTTGGAATTTCAGAACCATTATGTAGACTCTTCCCTGCATACTTGCTGCATGGGAGCGCAGGAACAACAGCTCGTCTAGCTGGCTCGTCCAGATATCGAGCCGAACAGCGCCTGTGAATAGCTTAGGCAATCTCTGCTTTGCGTTCTGGAACGATGCATGACTGCCGCCGCGTTCACCCTGATCCTCAACCTCAGACACAAGCTCACTTCCCACGTCCTTTAGCTCTGCCTCTCGCTCGCGCAACTGCCTTCCCTCGCGTCGGCTTCGTCGAACGACCTCGCCGAGGACCTGGTGTACTTGCCTGGCTCTCGGCCTCATCGGGACTCTGCTCCTCCTCTTCCTCCGCATCTTCTGCTTCATCCTCCGCAGCACTCTTCTCGGCCTCTTCCTCATTCTCCTCCTCGTCCGGGTCCTTAACACTTTCAGTCATCCTGTTAGACCTTCTCGGTTGTTTCACGGCAGCTGCGCCTCTGCCTTTTCCCTTCTTGCCGCGCTTCGATTGTGGTGTTGCCGCGGCTTCGCTCCGCTCGATGCTGAAGGTTGGTGTGAAACGCACAGGCGGTTCTTCTGCCATGTTGACTTCCGGAATCTCCAGCTCGCTATCTTCGTTGTCTTCGGCGAAGCGCGCTTTCCACATCATTTTCTCGAAGTCGTGCTCGGGTGGTAGTGCAAAGTCTTCGGAGTCGATCTTGTTGGCTGCTAAGCTGTATGTGTCAGCGTCGTCGTTGGACTCTGTCTCGAGTTTTTCGTCTTGTTCGGGAGGCGTGGCGAGCGGGGACAGTTGCCGTGCATCTTCGCGCGCATCGAGGGCGGGCAGATCGTAGAGTGCATTCAGCTTGGCCCAGATGCCGGCAGGTTTGGTATGTTGGCTTCGCGGGTCGATGTAGTTGTTCTCGAGCAGCCATGAGTGCAATGCCATGAGGCGAAAGTGTTTGTGTATGCCTTCAGTCTGGTCAGTCATCAGCGGATGTATGCCATGTCTGACGATTCCTGCGCACCGGTCGGCTTCCATCGCATCAGACCCTTGAACAGCGCAATCTCCTCCTCATCGGTCCATGCATTGTTCAATACCGGCCCATCGCCTTTGCCTGGCGATGCGATGCTCGGTGTCTGCTGCGGTGCATCGGCATCTGGTGAGGTTGCTTGCGACACTCGCGCTTTCTTCCGCGGTGGCATGTCTGGCAGGTCGTCGTCGTCGTCGTCGGCGGATCCGCGATTCGGGGTGTGGGCGTCAGATCTGGCCTTGAGACGAGCGACCATCTAAGCTGTGCGGATGGTATGGGATGCTGTGTCACATGAAATCCCGACATCGCGCGGCAGGAGCGTGACGTGACGCGTGGGAAGTGTGGGTGACGGCCAATCACTACTGATGGAAGAGTGGGGATCGCCAAACAGGTTTCGCATGTATTGTACCTGAAAGGAGTCGCAGAAACACACACTCCTTCTTCACCTGTGATAGATCACCTTCCCGTCGACATTACTTGGAGAACGATTCGCGCCATAAGATACCGACCAGCAACTCCAATCGTCGTCGTGCGGCTTGGCAAAGCTCACGCCACGATGGTCAACGTGATCAGCAGGTAGGTAGGTATGCGAGCTCAGCCCGAGGGGTCAATGCTGGCAGCAGACATGATGGATGTTGGTTTTGACGAGCAGTAGGATCTTCGGCTCCGGCGACAACGACCGCCGCGGTCTGCACGACGAACTCTCTCACCTACTACCCCGACACCGCGAAGACAACGTAGTATCTGCCATCCCCGCCAAGGACGTCACCCTCACCGCGCTGCGAATCAAATACCAACTCGAACAAGTCATTCCCTGCGAACTGCCCGAAGCTCGTATCACAGCACCACACAGCGATGTCATCACACCCGCCGTCATCAAGACCACCAAGTCTGCCGGCAAAGTTTCTGGCTCCGGCGAAGATCATGGCGCCTGTATCATCTACTGCCTGCTCATCGTCAAGTCTTGGTTCAGGAAGCAGTCACGTTTAGAACTATGGGATGCCGACCTGCATGATCTGCGTGCCACCGCTTGCGAGGTCTTGGCTAAGCACATCATCGAGGAAGAAGAGGACACCGCCTACCTCATGCAGGAAGTCCTGCTGAAGCGCTACAGCATCGTCGTCGACGGCGAAGACACTAAGCCTGCCAACGCCATCGAGAAGGCCGTCGACCTCCACGCCGTGAGAGTGATAGGCAGCTCAGGGTATCAGAAGTGTGTCAGCTACCTATGGAGAGGCTGGCTGGTGCAAGACGACGAGGACCCAAGCCGCTTCGTCGACTACAAGCTCAAGACGTCGACCAACTACTGGGACCACTTCGAACCAGATCGGATGCGTGTGCCACAGTATCAGAATGCCCTGCAAGTCATCCTTAGCTTGATCTTCCTCGGTCTCTATACTGGCGCCATCAATACCATTAATCCTGGCGGCGAGTTGGACGTCGTCGAAGGCATGCTTTACGTCTTCACCCTCGGCCTTATCTGCGACGAGGCAACCAAGTTCTTCAAGATCGGCCGCTACTACTTTGGCTTCTGGAACATCTTCAACTCGACCCTGTATGGCTTACTGGCCGTGTCCTTCGTCCTCCGTGTCATCGCGCTGGCGCATCCATGGCAATCCGACACCCGCTTCTACTACAACACCCAGAGCTACAACTTCCTCGCCTTCAGCGCGCCCATGTTCTGGATGCGCTTGCTACTCTACCTGGACGGCTTCCGCTTCTTCGGCGCCATGTTGGTCGTGCTCAAAGTCATGATGAAAGAGTCCATCATCTTCTTCGCACTGTTGATCATCGTCCTCATTGGCTTCTTCCAAGGTTTCATAGGAATGGACCAAGTCGACGAGAACATCGATGCGACACAATTCATCACGAAAGCCATGCTGAACGCGATTATGGGCAGTCCGGAATTCGACAATTGGGAGAACTTTCAACCACCCTTCGGACTGATCCTCTACTACATCTACAACTTCGTTATCATCGTCATCTTGCTGAATGTGCTGATTGCGCTCTACAACTCGGCGTACGAGGACATCTACGAGAATGCCATCGACGAGTACTTGGCGCTGTTCGCGCAAAAGACGCTGCAATTTGTTCGCGCTCCGGACGAGAACGTCTTCATCGCGCCTTTCAACCTGATCGAGATCTTCTTCCTGATCCTGCCATTCGAGTGGTGGCTCCCAAGGCACCGGTACGAGCAGCTGAACGACTTGGTCATGGGCGTGATATACAGTCCACTGCTGTGCGTCACCGCATTACTCGAGACGCGAACAGCCCGCAAGGTCAAATTCAACCGCTCGCGGCTCGAGTCGGATGATGATACGATCGAAGAGTGGGAACAGCTGGAGGGCGAGCTCGATGTTGAAGGCAGCGGGTGGAGCAAGAGGGTGGAAGACACGAGTCCGAACGTCGTTACCGATGCGACTTTACTGGAAGTCAGAGAACTGAGGGCACAAATGAAGGAGCTGAAGGAGATGCTCAGAGAACTGACATCTGGGCCTGAACAGAGCCAGAGCAGAATCGTAGACAGTACGTACGGCGAGGCGGACATTGGGCACTGAAAGATGGTTCAGGTGTTATGTTGCTGCTTGTATAGTTCTAGCGGGGCGTTGGGGATCTGATATAAGCTGTACCTGAGAATGATATTGTATCCGTCTCCAGCCCTTTCAGAGGCAATTCAACTAAGCAAACGCGAATGCTCGTATCTGAAGCCCTCATGGACAAACTCCTAGGAAGACCAATCCGCTGTCAAACAACGATAAAATCTGGCACAGTCGAGCTTTACAGACAGCGCACTCGAGAAACCTCATGTTCTGCACGAACGCCTGGAGAAAGAACCACCCCATTCCCGGTGAAGGCGGGACTCAAACTCGCGTCCCATCTCAGAAACTTCATGCTCTTTCACTAGCAGCTATTCGAACTATTCCCGGCAGTCATCCTTAGACCCCTCACTATCTTGAAGTGTCTGAAGGCCGGTCGTGCCGAGAGCATCTCTTCCACGGGACCACTCCTCAGCGGGAACGAGAGGCTCTATGTGCTTAAGATACCTTGACAGCGTTGGAGATGGTGGAGGAGGAGGAGGAGGAGGAAAGTGTTGAACGCTGGACTTTCGCGCGCTTCCATTGAGGGCTGCATCGGGCAGAGTCATGGTATGAGGGTGCGACGAACCGCACTTGTGGGACATGCGGAATTATGTGGACGCGTGTGTTGCAGGGCAGATCGATGCGGCAGCTCAGGCTTGCTCGGTGCTCTGCGCTCCTGCCGGAGTGCCGGAGTGGGAGGATCAGGAGTAATGGATTTTGAATATCGTTTGCAGTTGCAGTCATGCGTCCATTCGTCCAGGTCGTTGATAGCAGACACGATGAGTTGGACATTAGCTGGACCATCTGCTGGTAACGTGGCACAGGGGCGACGACTCCAAAATTGGGGTTCCGGAATCTTGCGTTGTTAAGGCCTGCCAACTGCCTTCCAGAGTCGAGCTCCTCTGGACGCAGCGCTGGAACTCGCCCGCTCTCGACATGACTATAATGTCCATCCACTGCACACATCTACGAGTCAGATCAAACACGACTTGCCAACCTAGAGATCAGGCTGATCTTGTTACAACCGGGCAAGAGCGATGACCCATTCATCTGCGACATGACAACCACATCAGTGAAGCCCGTAGGAACTCTTTATGGAGCTTTGTCATATGTACGGGGCGTTTCCAAGGAGATGCAGCACATCAATCTCTGTGGCACACCATTCAAGGTTACCAGGAATCTGTACCAAGCTCTACGGGAGCTACGCTCACAGGACGTGCCACGCGTCTTGTGGAGTGATGCACTGTGTATCAATCAGGACGACCTGGCTGAGCGCAGCGAGCAGGTCCAGAGAAGGGACTTGATTTATGGCACAGCGACTATTGGGTTGGCTCACCTTGGGCCGACCCGGCAGTGACGAGACAATTGCTGCCGTGTCTATTTTCGAACACTCTCCTGTGAGAGATCCCATCTGACGATAGTGGCTTGCCCAGACTGACTGCCAACATTGTTGTTGGGAAAGATCACGATGAGTTGTGCCGAACCAAACGACTTGCGACGGCGAACGACGTCTGTAAGGAACGGTCTTGGAGTCCCATATCGGAATATACTGATAAACGTGCTTGGCAGGGCCATTGTGCAATCTGCATGGTGGGCCCGCGTCTGGACGCTGCAGGAAGCTTGCTTGGGTCCGGGACTGGTGCTCATGCTTGGACCCATGAAGATCGCTTGCAAAAGTCTAGATGCATTCCTGGACCGCATGACGTATCAGCAAGATTGCAAGTGCTGCTCGGACCTGGCCAAAGAGATAGCTGTTCACGAAGTTCGCTGTCATTTCCAACAATCACAACACTTCCACTGCACCCAACATGGTTCGACAAGGAGCCTGCGTGACCTTCTGCAAACAGCAGCATGTTGAGCCATCCGCCGACACAACAATGCATACTGCAGAGCATCAGGCCTGGCTGGCTCAGGCTGAAGCTGCTTCCCTGCGCACTCGCAGGCCCTTTGGCCGCGCTGCCCTGCTCACGATGCTACACGTGGGAGCGCGGCAGTGCTCCCACCCGAGAGACAAGATCTTCGGCTTTGCTCCTCTTGGCTCCTTTCCCGTGCGAAGTCCATTACAGTTGATCGAGTGACCGTGTCTATGCCGAATTCGCTTTCGGGTTCATCAACTTCTATGGCACAGTAGACATACTCGGCGCGATTTCTGCCGAAGTGGCACCAAGAGAAGCTCTCAGTCGGGTCCCTCGAATGGATTTAGAGCGATCCGTGGACCGTACGGACGGTGTCCGGGGAGACGAGCAGCATCCTCTGATAGCTGAAGCTCTACAGCGTCTGTGAGCAGCGTAGTCATAACTCGATTTTAGCCGCCGCACTGTCGCTGTTCGCCGATTTGCTGTAATCTGGGTTTTGCTAAGATTAACGATCGAAACGGGAACAGGTTTGTTCCTCCGCTGTTGACAGACGCGGTATAACGGGAACCGTGCCGGATCAGACCAAGACAAGGGTGTATCCAGTCGTTGTCGGGCAAGAATGCACGTACGATACCGAGTAACCCGCTAGCGTTATTCGAATAGGTTACACTAGCGTACTTTTGCTCGTCATCGTCGTCGTCGTTACGGCGGAGGTTCTCGAGGGGGCGGAACTGTCGCTATCGCCGAGTATATACATACTGGGGACACCCCCGTAGACCCCTCGTTTACTTACCGGCGGTCTCCTTTACGCCGTAGTCGTCGAGATATTAGAGATTCTAGAGTATTAAGTCGTAGAATTCTCAGTCGATAGATGGTAAGGCCCTTACTAGCGCGTAATAAGGCACGACAATACTACACGATGAATGCAGGATATATTGCAAAAGTGGTTCGAAAATCGTGCACGGCCTTGTCTAACAGCTACAGTACTGCATACTTTGACCAAGCAGGGTCTGGGCCTACAGTACTGTATGAGCTTACTGGGAGCGTCCCTGCTCGGCCACCGGATACATGAAAAGTTGCTAAATGCGAAGATATTATTATCGAACAGGGTTACAGTACATTGGCATAGGCTCTATGCACACCAGGCCCGGTGCGAGGTGGTCAAATTCCGTGCGTTCTCAGCGAAACGCGTTGAACACGAGGAGACCATGCATCAAGGTTATCGGTTTATTGCAGATGCGTATGTTGATGAATATCATGAAGGATATAAGCAGACTCGACATTACGGAGAACAGCGACCACTTGAGACGTTTTGTGTTTGGTTTGATGCTGGGGTTGACTTTTGGAGTAAAAGTTCTCGGATATTGCTACACTATTGCTTCGGTACTCACGGTCCATATCGCACGGCTTGTTCCTCGACTCTGGGACTACCGCTGAGCGAGGTGAGGAAAGTGCTGGGAGGGTTGTGGGAAGCGAAGCGGGTTTGTGCTTCGAGTTCGGTGGGCAAGTAAGTGGTGTTCGATGCAGTCGGGGTTTGAAGGATTTGCAGATTTTGGGAGGGGAGCTGTCAGTGGCGGGGAGTTTGTAGATTGTCAAGGTGTAACAGCCTTGGCAGTTGACGTTTTCGTATGAGGTAGTTGTAGACGTGGTGGGTGGCTTGCTGTTGCTTAGGTAAGGATGGCAATCCGAGGCTTGCATTGTTAATATTTTCCTCTTTCAAAGAACAACAACTCAGTAAGGATCGGTATGTGCCTGTGCAAGGCATCGTATAGTATTATGAGCCATTCTGATGCTGCAGCTGTATACACATTTTGACTGTTACTCTCTCATCGTCGCGTTCCCACTTCCATACTCGTACAAACTCGTAATCTTCGTGCCGCCATTCGGTAACTTCGCCCTCAAGATCGCACCAGGATGTACTCGCGAATCAACGCCAAAGTTCCAATCCGGCTGGTATGGCAGCTGGTTAATGTTCATATAGATGTAGCCATCAGCGCCGACACTGGCACCGTCCGGCCATATGATCCGTGGATCGCGGACGAAACCATGCGTAAGACCATCGTTCGGGTCGTAGTAGTAGACAGCGTTATGTTCAGGCATAAGTTGGTAAATCAACCCATTACTATCGCCTTCGAAGCCATTGCCGTCGCCGCCTCGTTGGCCGTGGTATGACACGTTCGCGACAGCTCGGACTTCTGCCAACGGGTCTGAGTCGTCAACGCGGAGGTTCGCCGTTGGTATAGACCAGAGATCCTTTGTGGACAGTGGACTGTAGTACATTCTTTCACCACCTGGACTGAGCTGAATGCCGTCGAGTCCTTCTAGCTGCCATTGCACGGGCATGCCGCTCATGCGGAGGTAGAACGGATGGCCTTGGTATGAAGGGACGTCGTTCCTGCCACGCAATACAGATCTGTCCTGATTCAACCTTCTCCAACTCTTGCCCGATCCCAGATCGACTATGATGAAGCCCGGACGACCTTCGTTCGAGCTATCTACGAGGTAGGCGATACCTTCGCCGGTCGTGCCAGACAGCTGTGGATTGAAGTCGAATCGCAGGTCGTTGAGGTAGCTGTCGGGGTAGTGGACGTTCGCAGCGAAGGTGTAGGTCTTGTAGATAGTGTCGTTGGCCAAGCTGATCGCAACCAGCTTGGGACCGCCTGGCTGCCCATAAGGCATCGATGGCTCTTTCTGTGCATTGTGGACAGTCGGTCGACCGGTATCAAGCACCCAAAGCGTCTCGGGGCGTGAGGCTGTCTCGGAGGTGATGTAGACGGCTTGTACACTGATGAACGCTGATTCATTGTTCGAGCCGAATGGGATGCCGCCCAAGGTCGTACTGAGCTGGCTTGGTGGAAGGTTGAGTTCTGCCGATGGGTACGGCTTCTCAGCTGTCTTGTTGACGATGACGCCAAGGGTGTACTCGTAGTCGCCGCGAGTATACGTTGCGAAGAGACGGCCGTCGGATGCAACTGCTATGCCAATCGGCCATTGGTCGTAGTAGTAGTGCACTTCCTCCACCGGTGGCCCGTACGTTCCGTTGTCGACACGAAGGATGGTCTGCGCGTGGTTCTGGTACGTGACCTGCGCAAGTGCGCTTCCTGCAGCAAGCAGTGCTGTGAGAGCTGATAACAACATCCCGCCTACTTCGTCTATGAGTAGTATTCAACGACCTACATTGTGGCTCATACTTTATACGACTTGCTCGAGTCTTCGTCATCTCTGCGGCGCCAACAGATGTGCCTTGCATATTGCGTCGGCAAGACGGCACACATGTCGATCATACAAGATCGAGATTATTGTCTCAAGGGAAGGTTTGCGGTGAACACCAACGCGTCCCTGGTAGAAAGCTTCCTTGACGACAAATATATACTCTCTGGTTTTTCTTCTTCTTCTTCTGTTCTTCTGCTCTTCTTTTCTTCTTTTCTTCTTCATCATCACCATCGCCACGCCGACAGCGGCATCCCCGACAGCGCCTCGTACAATGCAGCCTCGAAGACGCCGTTCCCACGCGCTGCTCTGCCAGATCGAGCAACGATGTAGGATGAAGCAACACGACCTCGACAGACCCAAAGAACCACACATGGAGCAGATGTCGCAGGCAATTAGACGGTACCAATGTTGTAAAAGTGTCACAGAGAAGAGTCTTCTCCTGTCGATATCGGACGCAAAGAATTTGTTCCAGATCTCCTGCTGGGATGATCAGCCGGAGGTGAGCGAAGCAGCGTCTTCTATCTGCATATTTCAGAAGAATGCGACACCATTTCGTCCATTACACAATTCAATCTGTTACGACACGAGAAGCGTGTATCGATACAGGTACTAACTATCCTTGAGAGATCTTCGGACTTGACGGTAGCACAACTGCCGACCACACTGCACCTCGAACGACGGCGTTCCCCAGTGACTGCGGGCACCACTACGTATCGGACACAACCCCAAGATCTCTATGAACTACGGTACAGTACTAATCAATTTTAATGAATACGAGCAGGCCCGGCTTTTTCGGAACACACTGCCCTAACCCTCCCCTCACCACCCTCTCTAACCCGAATCCTCTAATCGAGCCAGTCATTATACGTAGTCAACGCAATTGCGCAGCCTCGAATGCTCTGAGTAGCTCAAAGATTAACCAAAGCTGAACTTTAGCTCAGAGTCAGGTTCCAGATTCCAGACTTTGACGGATCCAGCGCATAAGAGGATGCTGTCCGAGGATGGTTCCCCGAGGCACTGGGGCAGGTGATTGATGAAGTGAGATAGCATTTTGATCTCGAGCCTCCCGGCATGAAACATGGATACTTCAACCGAAATAGCTGACAGGCATGTCCACGTTTCTTGGGCAGCTGGCAGTACAGTAATCGACGGCAAATGCGCTCCAGATTCGACTGACAATTGCCGGATGTCTACCGCCTCCGCAACCGACAACCAGCGTCCGCACTTAGCAAGGATCCTTACTCGCCCCTCTCACAAGCTTCTCCAGTCAAACCCTAGCAAGCGATGCTTGGCTATTCTGGCGCGTTGCTGAAAGCGGAGACATCGCTGCCGTCGTCCTCGTGGCCAACCGAGCTAACGTATCCTTGGGCACATCCTAAGCGGTAGAAACGTGGCAGATGTCGTGCGTGTGTAGTACGCAGGTAAGCGAGCGACGTATATAGGGTGCATTTCTTGCTGGTGCACTTTCTCCTGACCTGTCGTCTGATTCTTTTCACACATTTGAGAGGACAGTCTGGGCACAGCACAAGATGTCGGAAAAGCCTTCGACTGAACAGATCGATGGTGTGGAGTCGAAGGCAGACTTGAGCTATGGCGAGGTTTCGTGGACGCAAGAAGAGGAGACTCGAGTTCGCAGAAAACTGGATCTCCAACTCGTGCCTACGGTGACGGTGCTTTACCTGATGTACGGTGGAAGAGCACGATACCGAGTTGGGCGCCACTGACAGCAATGTCCATAGGTGCTTCATCGATCGAGCCAACATCGGAAACGCACGCATCCAAGGCATGTCCAAAGACCTCCATCTAGTGGGACACCGCTTCAACTGGGCACTCTCTGTCTTTTACATCATCTATTTCCTCGTCGAAATACCCAGCAACGTCCTCTTGAAGAAGGTCGGGGCACGCTTCTACATCCCTTCGCTCATCGTTGGCTTCGGGTTCGTCAGCATGTGCACATCTTTCGTCCACAACTTCGACGAGCTCTGCGTCGCCAGGGCATTCCTAGGACTCTTTGAGGGAGGAACCATGCCCGGTATTGCATTCTTCTTGTCAGCCTTTTACAAGCGTGAGGAGCTTTACTTCCGTGTTGGAATTTATGTCAGTGCGGCTTCCATGGCCGGTGCTTTTGGAGGTCTGCTAGCTACTGTACTGGCTCGTATCCCGGAATGGGGTATTTCTTCTATGCGGATCCATACATGGAGGAATATCTTCTTCTTTGAGGGTATTCTCACCATGATCTTCGGCCTCATCGCTCCCCTGATCCTCCCTCAGAGCCCGGAAACCTCCACCTGGCTCAACGACCGCGAAAAGTTCATCGCCGCTGAACGCATCCGCATCGAACACCGCTCCGAGGCCAATCAGCAAGTCAAGCCTCAGCACATCAAGCGCGCCCTTTGCAATGTCAACAACTACATCTGCGCCGCCGGTTTCCTCTGCGTAAACATCACAGTCCAGGGCCTGTCACTCTTCATGCCCACCATCCTCGAAGACCTAGGCTGGACCGCAACAAAAACACAGCTCTACTCCGTGCCTGTGTACGTGAGTGCATCGATTGTTGCGATTGCTGTCTCATTCATCAGTGATAAGACCAAGCAAAGAGGGATGTACCTTGGCGCTTTCACAGTGTTCGGCATCACTGGCTTTGCACTTCTGCGCTGGACTACGGATTCTTGGGTGAAGTACGGCGCCGTGTATCTGTGCGCTATCGGCGCGTTCCCGGGCGGTCCAGGATTCCTGAGCTGGGGGATTAATAACGCCGCTGGCCCAGCCGTGCGGGCAATATCGAGTGCATGGATCGTCACAATAGGCACTTTCGGAGGTATCATCGCCACATGGTCCTATTTATCTTCTGATGCGCCTGACTACCACATCGGCCATACCATCAACTTGACGGCACAAATGATTGTGCTGCTGCTGAGTGTTTGCGGAATCTCGCATTGTATTTGGGAGAATAGGGTGAGGGCGAGGGGAGGGAGGGACAACCGCTTGCAGGGACTTAGTGAGGAGCAAATCGCGGATTTAGGTTATAGGTATGGTCGAGAACGGACAATTGTTGTTGAGGCCTCGACTGACATGTTTGCAGACATCCTGATTTCCGGTACATTTCGTAGCCGAAGGTGTACTCTGACGAACTTGATGATAGCAATGGGAAACGTGTCTCAGCGATTCACGTTCAAGGATGGCATCATGAGAAACCAATCATGTCCGTCTTTTTGCTTACGGTCTTCATATCGATCCTATGCTTACAGCCTCTGATGTGCCACCATGCTTTCGTATTGCCAAGAAGTCGTTCTTGTCGAAGTATTGCTTAGCAGGCTACCAACGATCTGGCGCGAGAGGTATAGCATGACTTACTGGCAATACGAAAGCGTGGTGGCACACGTTAGTACTTAGGATCAAGAGCAACGCCATTGGCAGGAGTGGGCTGCTTAACGGAGATGATGTGGCGTCGGCCAGATTGCTTGGCGTTAAGTCGAAAGGGACGCTACTCTTCACGTCCGACAGTCTTGCTGCACTGGACAAGTTGACTGCAGACACATTTCCATTGCAACCATGCTGAGTTAGGTCTCATCAACATCTTCGAGGCTGGACACAATTCTGATCCTGTCTTCTTCCATGAATCACTGTTGTACTGTTGTATGCATGTGCTCTTTCCTGCCAATGCTTCGAGAGCTCAAAGTGTAATGGCACACTAACATGCTAGACATAGCGCTTAGGCTGAAAGTGGGTGAGCACCAAACGCTACCGGCAACTCCTTGATCGATATCAGCAAGTCAAGACGTCAAGCTTCGACCAAAACGTCCAGGCTGCTGTAGTCTGCACATGGCAAAACGTGCTCGACTGCTCGAGGCAGATCATATACCAAAGGATCCCCTCGCCTTGCAGCAATCGTACAGCATCCTTTGCCGAACGCTCGTGTACACGTTGACGCAATGCAGTCTTCCACACTCTTCCAGGCTCTAGGTCTAGGAACGATTACGATCTTCGGCTGCAATGCTGCAGTCGTTGAACGTGGTGCGCCTCGAGCTTACTGTCCACGGTCTAACCCTGTTGTCAGCAGTCTGAAAGGCTCGGCAGCAGCAACTTCGTTCTGCGGATGGTACCATCCTGCTCCTAAACAGACGAACACCATCTACAGAACGATCGATTCTCCGCAGGTGTCGACCGTGCTCGTAACAACAAACAAGGGCACAGCTTTCGTTACGCTCCCTGCGATTACAAAGACGGGCGTAGCGCCTGCTACAATCATCACCTCATCAACCACAATGGTGACGTCCACGAGTTTAGTCGGCGCGACAATTGTGCAAACATCGACCTATACCGTTCACGGCTACTACGGATGTGGCGTACTTGTACTTTAGGCTTCAGTGTTATTTGTATAATAGTGAAGCGGCTACGATGTGGGATACTGGGGTGGTCAATGTCGATAATGTGTCGATTGTTGGGAGTCAAGGTGTTTGTCCGGCGGATGGTGGAGACAGTCAGTGAAAAAGTTTGGGCAGAGTCTTCAACGGACTATTTCTGCATACAACAGCCTTTGGGATTGGTTGTCGACCGCAGCACCGGGAGTATCGAAGGCATTTTGCGGTGACCTGGATCTCTTCAAGCCTCCTCTTCGCCGAGCCATTGAGCTAATTCGCGCGCTAGTGGCCGGCGCTCATCGTTACTTGGCCTGAGATTTACTAGCGCCGAGCAAGGATCAACATACAGTAGACACGCGCATCGCAGGAAGCTCCGTCTCGCTTGACAGCGAGGTCAAGTTTCTTGATCAGTAATTATATAGATGCCCTGCTTGCGTCTGATATGTACTCGTTCTCATCATAGCCACTGATGCAAGAGATGTTGTCATCTCCCGCGAATCATGCCGTGACGACAGACAAGCTTGACACCTCTCATGGAGAGTATGCTGGCAGGACTCTAGGTTGTCCAAATGAAGGCGACTCAGCTGCGGAGGCTCTCACAGCCTAAGGCACTAGCATGCGAGCTTGACATTCATCTGGTGTAGCAGGCCCGGCCGGAACACTTCGAGGCTGGGGTTGTTGCTTTGCTAAAGTGCTGGAGAAAGAAGCTTTGAGGCACTCTTATGTAAAAACTCTACCTCCTCGAATACTGTCAAAGTGTCTAGCCTGAAAAATCGTAGTAGCCACGACGAGTCGATAGCATTGCAAGTTGGTCACGAGGTAGCGTCCAGCATGGGCGTCATCAATATAAAGCTGTTGACTGGGACATTGCAGGGCAGCGGCGTGAGCTGTAGTGATGAAGGGCGCCAGAAATGACTAGACTCCATAGCAAGGGTATGCTACTACAGAGCAGTAAACCTTGAGCCATAAAAGCAATCGGCTGGCCAGTGCAAGTAGCTTATTGCTTAGCTCTTTCCCAGTCCTTAGAGCTTTACCTCACCCTCGAAGCCCTCAACATGCATGAAGTTCGCCCGCAACGCAGTGATACTCGTCTCGCCCTCCTTGACCGCCCACCCGTCCGATCCAGGCCCATGCTTCTGCACGCTCTCGTACACATCGGTGAACCGCGGTGCCCACTTGAAATGCCTGTGTCGCCATTTTCCCTTCTGCGAAGCACCCTGGCCCTCCTCACCACCAGCTTCCTGCCGACTCTCCTGCCGTCTCAACTCAGCTTCTTCCGACTCTGGGTCATCTACACTACTCCCTTGCGGCAATTCCTGGAAACAAGCGCCATGCTGCCACTGATTCTGCAGCATACTCGTCCACGAGACGCGGGACTTGAGCACCCCTGCCTTGACAGGGACATTCACACTATAAAGCTGTGACGCCTCCCAGCTAGCGTTCTTCGCAAGGTACTCGCAAACTCTCACACCTTGCTGACAACTCTCCGCCACCACATCGGGATCATTCTTATTATCCTGTGGATGGTTCTCATTAGCTGCGTCGCTATGGGGAAGCCAATTGTCCTTGCAACTTACGAAGAACGCAAATGATAAAGCAATGGCGCGGTGACCGCAGACGCTGGCTTCGAGAGCTGCGCCGAGGGTGCCGGAGGAGAGGGCGAAGACGGCGGTGGTGTTGCGGCCGTAATTGGGGCCGGAGATGACGAGGTCGATGGGGCCGCGGTCTTCGAAGAAGTGGGAGATGCCCAGCTGAGAGCAGCCAGCGGGCGTGGAGTTGCAGAGGACCCATGGGTAGCGGCCATCGTCGCCGACGGAGGTTGAAGAAGAGTGCTTCTCCGGGGCGGTTTTGGGTGGCCAGTAGAAGGAAGTCTGCACGTCTTGGCCGACCATGTGGGCTTTGCCGATCCAGGAGCGTTGGCTGTCGGGGATGATGACGGAGACAGTGTGGCCCGCTTTCTCTAAAGCATTGACGAAAGGGAGGATATAGGGAGAGGAGGTGGAGGAGGGAGGTCCGTCATCGTTGGTGACCTGCAGCACTCATTAGTAACGATATATACGATCAAAGTATGTTTGGGCAGTACAAGAATGTGCATGTTGTCGATGACGAGGTGTTGTCAGTATTGAGTGTCCAATGAACTGTCGATGAGACAATGTTATTTCCGAGAATGCAACGATCCTTGAAGTGGTGGCTGTAACAGGGAAAAACTTCTCAATACAATGAGATTGTCGTCAAAGATATATGTCTACAAAATCGATCATGCCCGTAGTCACACAATCCCGACCTCGGACCGAGATCCCGCCTCGCCTCACAGTCAGCTCGCCGTCCCTGGTGCCCTAGAAGTGGTAGTATCTCAATATTCACATTCGAGGTGTCGACATTCGAGGTGTCTACAATCCACGTAACGAGGTGTCTACAATCCACGTATCGAGGTGTCCACATTCGAGGTCTCTACATTCGAGGTATCTATAATCGACATTCGACAAGCCGTGAACATACTAGGAGCCGCCAAAACTGGCTAATATTAGCTGCTCCTAGTATGTTCACGGTATAGTCATCCACATTATGTAACTAGATAGGACCTCGAATCTTAGCAATAACAATAACCTCTTTACACGCCTATCCCTCTTTACACGACTATTACCGTTTACGAGCACCCGCACAGTAGTAGCGACCTACGAGAACACGAACATAATACATCGCTACTATGCCTATCGTCGCTAGCGTCCGCGGAAAGCTACCTATTAACCTCGAGCCATTTCGCGAAGAAATCGCTAACCTACTCCCCTACCGTACCTATTGCGATATTGTCCTACATCTACGCTACAATCGCGGCGCCTATATTACCCTACCTACCCTAAAGCGTAGACTCGAGCAATAGGACATAAGCAAACTAAACATACGTACTAAGTTCGATAAATGGTAGGAAGCGCGACTACGTAGAAAGATCGAATATAACTTCTAGAGGTACTCTACGCTTAGTAATAGGACTATAGTAAGGATGCTATATTAGGATAGCTATACGGTAACGCTTAGGTAATACCGTCGTCTACGTAAGTTAATAGGCCTACTACGACGTATACTACTAGAGAATAAGGAGGAAATTGAAGCTACTATACGCGACACCCTTAAGGTAGTAATGTCGTCCGGTGTAACATATAATAGTAGGTATCGTACTATTACGAACTACCTTCGTAGGAACAATCGATTTATTAGTAGGTACGTTATCTCTCTCGCTATGCCTATCACCCCCTATAAACATATAAGGAGTAGGTAACCTTCGCGGCTCCTCGTATGTTTAGTATACTACGCACCGCCTCGCGTAACACACGCGTTATTCTACGCGCGTCCTTACGAGTCGTATCGCTAAAGCCTATAGTAGAGCCTATAGTAGAGCCTTATTCGTAGCGTAGTAACCGGCCGTTATTATTAGAGTTCTCTCTATTCTTATTAGCCTACGGCGAAGAGTATAGGAACACCGTTACTATACCTACTAGAACGTCTATTACGCGTATAAAAGCGTAGGCTAATAAGAGCGCGAGAAATACCGCTAACTTCGTGCAATTATATACTACTAGGACGACTTACTTACGGTACGATACACCGTACCCTAGACTTCTAAGGAGCACGATACGTCCGCCCCTATACTTTCGAGGAGCACGATATACCGCACCCTAGACTTTTAAGGAGCACGATACACCGCACCCTATACTTCTAAGGAGTACGATACGCTCGTCCTAGACTTTTGAGGAGTACGATACGGCACGGTAAACATTCTAGGAGTACGACACCGTAAACATTCTAGGAGTACGATACCGTAAACATTCTAGGAGTACGACACCGTAAACATTTAAGGAGTACGATACTACTACCGTAAACTTTTAAGGAGCACGACACCGTAAACATTCTAGGAGTACGATACCGTAAACATTTAAGGAGTACGATACTACTACCGTAAACTTTTAAGGAGTACGACACCGTAAACATTCTAGGAGTACGACACCGTAAACATTTAAGGAGCACGATACTACTACCGTGAACTTTTAAGAAGCACGATACCGTAAACATTTAAGAAGCACGATATACTACTATAAACTTTTAAGGAGTAGAGCCGTCCGTATCGTAGCTATTAGCGCCCCGGCATCGTAGATACTACGGTCTAAACGAGTGCATCTAAGCGCCTACCTCTAGATACCGTAGGGCACGGCATACGTAAATATACTAGAAGTAGCTAAAATCGGCCGATTTTAGCTACTCCTAGTATGTTTACGTATAATTTAGAGAACTCGCTAACATTCCTATCTTATAGGGACCGCATCTACCGCATTGCCCGCGAGATTAACGCTACGCTATTTCGCGCCCGTAAGCTAAGGGAACTAAGATTCTAACCCGCCTATAGTCGCCTAGTAGCTATAAGCTCGAATAATGTCTAGTCGATCGACGCCTATTATAAGCTTAAGCTATTCTTTAGCATCTAGATCTACGTCTATATCGATGTGTTCTTACGAATAATTATCTAGGCCTATATTAGTAACCTAGCTAAGATAAAGTTCTCTACGTTCTCGTAGTACCTTAAGGAGATAACTAAGAGAGGCTTTTAGCTAAGAGTCGTACGGTCTAATAAGGGTGTTAAGATAACGATACTTACGAACGCCTACCTCGAATTGCGGGAACTATTCGAAGGGTAACCTCTTAACTTCTCCTAGTGCTTCTAGTACACTATAAGTAAAGGGAATAACACCGTCGAGTACTAGAATAGCGAAGTCGCGAAGGGTACGTTAAACCGAATTATAAGTTCGAGTATAGCTAACGCCGTTCTATTTAGGTGCGCTTAACACGTGGCGCGATGTATTCGGTAAGATTAAGGATAAAGGCTAGTACGACCTAGATTGTAAGGCTAATCGTGTAGCCTTCCTTATAGTATACATACCTATTATCCGTGCGACTGTTACTAATTTTATCGAATACTAGAACATATACTACGTACGGTACTAGGCTAACGCGGAGTCGCATTATTTAGGGATACTAGAGCTACTATATCGTTACCCTAAGCTATTTGGCGGAGCCCGCGATATAGGTAGCCTAATCGATACTAACTATCTATAGATTTAGTACTAGTAGAACTATACGCGGCAATTCGACCTTAAAGCCTACTTACCGCCGGTAACACTATTATAGTGTTAGAATGCCCTCGAGATGCTTAACTTTCCCCGCGAGCTAGATAGAACTAAGCGCGGTAACGACCCTACGAATAGATCTGTCCGTATATACTTCCTCGTATATCGTAAGCTACGTCGGGCAATAGCTACGTTCCTATTAGGTAGTAGAGAGCTCGCTAAGTTTAAGCGGCTAAGAGATAGCGAGGAGCTACAACTATCCGACCGCCTAAAATCTATGTTTACCGCTACTAACGAGCCGCTATAGACGACTAATATAGTCGTTATCTATATCGCTACATCGCTACGCTAGTTAAGGGTTGTTACTAGCGTGCCGAACAAACCCTAATCGTAATAGAGCTACATCGCACTTTTAAATTAAACACCTTATCTTTATCGTTAACTATCTCTAGTTATCCGCATCGATCTCATCCGCATCGATCCTATCTACCGACGTTAAACATGCCTCAATTCTATACTAACGATGAATATAGGTTTAAAGTAGGCGATAAGTTCTACGCCGTGTACGGTAGCGAGAGGCTAGCTCCGGGCGACTCTATATTAAACCCTATAACGGACGACAACGCCGTAGCTTAAAGCAATCCGCTAGCGAGCAGTGCACCGACAAGGACTGCATTAGCGACCGTATTAGGTAGTAGCCGAGCTAGGGCGTACGCTAGCCTAGAGGACGTTTTTTATAACTTAGGTAGGGCCGAGAAAGAGAAGAAGAAACAGTATAAAAGCTAGGAAAGGCTAATCCCTAATGCTATGTTCGATCCGATACATCCTAATACTCCGCAGCCTATAAAGAGGTACCTTCATTCGGATAATAAGGACGATATACTTAAAGCCGGGTTATAATATATATCTCGTACGAAGGGTAAGGGTAAGGGTAAGTAGACCGTACGACCGGCGATACGATTTAACTACACCTTATTTACGGTTTCTATCTTATCGAATGAAGGCTCTCGCTTCCTAACTTATAGCGAGCCCTTTAAATAGGTGTATAGCATATCTAAGAGTTCTAAGATGTCTTTATACCGATGTTCCGCTAGTAGCCCGAGCTCGATAGGCCTAAGTAGCTATTTAAATATCTCATTAAAGAGGAGTACGATATATAAGAGATAATAGATAAGCTACACTACGCCTACTATCTTGCCTAGAGTATTAATAGCCGTAGCAACTAGCCCGTACGTCTAAGGCCGTCGTTACTTAAGTCTAGCGAGATAGACTCGCTTAGCTATACATTCGATTATCCTCGAAGCGGCGTCTAGTGTCTAAAGCTTATCGTTATCCTTATCCGGGAGGTTTACGAGGTCTTCGATAATAATAGCCTCGGTAAGGATGCGACTAAGAAGAAGATAAACGAGAGGAGTGCTACACCGGATAGTATTAGCGGCATACGTAACATGCGTAACTACGCCGCCGAAGCCGAGGATAGCTTATTTATGTAGTAGGACGAGGACTTATAATCCGATAATAATTATCCTATATAGTTAATGTAGCATTAACCTACGGAACTAGTCGAACCGGCGCTATCATCACCTAGGAACTTTAGGGCTCCGCCCCTACTACCGTAGAAACAAGAGACTATAGCCCGAGAAGTAGTATCCTAAGAGGTAGTAGATTATAAGGCTACTTTTCCTATTAGTGACTTTATCGACGACGCTACCTTTAAGGCATATATACGGGTAGATAGACTCGAGTTATTACTCTATACAACGCCTCGTAATAGAGAGAGTAGCGCTATAGCGGCGAATACTATAAAGAAGGTTATATAGAAACTACTTAGGCCCCTTAAGTAGGATAATACTACTACATCTAGATCTGGAACTGCATCTATATCTACATCTACATCTACTAAGAAACGGCCTACGAGCTAAGAGCTAGAGAGGTCGTTATCTATTGATAGTAGCAGTTCGTCTAGCCTAGCTAGTCTAGCTCCTATACTCCCGTAGGCGTAGCTACGCCTACTGTTAAGGGATGTCGTAATGTATAGCACGCCCACGACCTCTAGTCGTAGATGAACTAATTCTTGCCTTTTATTTAAGACGCATTACGCGTCGCAAGGTGTACGCATACGTGTTACGTGCGGCTTAGCAGCCGGTCGCGACCGTATGTTATATGTAAGGCTACATATAAGGGTTAGCTACTAGGCTACCCCTTACAATTGCCTCCTCTCCCGTGCGAGCTGTCCTCAGCTCGCTAGTTGCTACGTAGAGGCTCCTACGTACTTCTAGAACTATAGTTGCTATACGGCCTACATACGGGTTGCGTGCGTATCGTTATGTAGGTATAGGTAAGTGAGGCTTAGTTACTATGCCGACGCAGCTAGTTAGGGGCATAAAACTCTAGCCTAACCCAGCCCTTTCTTAGCACGCTCCCTAGCTTATTACCTTCGCTACACTACTACTACGCACCCGTACCGCACCCGTACCGTAAGCGCCTCGCTAGCATTATTATCATCATCATCATATCGGACGGGCCCTCCTCGCCGCCATTCTCTAGCCGCTCCGCCTCCTCTAGTAGCACTAGTAGCGACAGCACTACTAGCCCCTTAGAAGATAAGCGCCGCTAGGCGGCTCTAGTGCGTAACGCACCTAGAACGCCTAGTAGTCGCAAGCGACTAGCATCTCCCTCGCAGCTACTAACGCCCTCGCCCGCTACTAAGCTCTCGTAGCGGATCAATATGTACATACGGTGCCTCCTATACTTCGTTAGGGGTAAGTCTCCACGCGCGCCGCCTACGATTCGCATACTAACTACTCTACGTGGCCCCTAGTGGGCGCGCTACTCTTTAGCTTTTATTTTGTTTATAGTTAAGAAAAGTTTTATTTATGCTCTAGTACTAGTCTTATTTACTTCTCCTTAACGCCTTATAGTCGGCTACTATACGATCCGCATTCGCGAGGCCCTCCGCCGGTTCCTAGCTATTATACTCCTCTAGCTAGTCCTTCTACTAGACTAGATACTGTAGCTTGCCCTTACGCTTACGCCTATCTAGTACTACCTCTACCTTATACTCTCCGTCCTTATTAGCTAGAGGGGGTACGGGTCCATCCTTATCGCTACCGATATACGGCTCGAGGAGAGAGATATAGAAGACGTTATAGAGCCTTAAGTCGGCTAGTAGCGCTAGGCGGTACGCCTACGAACCGACAGCGTCCGTAATGCGGTATAGGCCGATAAACTTCGGACCTATCTTCTTCTTTAGTACTGCTAACTTAAGGTTCTTTGTTAACAATAGGACTAAGTCACCTACGCGGTAGGTCTTAGCTTAGTAGGTCTTGTTATAGTAGCGAGCCTAGCTTTTGTTACGGTCCGGTACGATCGTGCACGTGGAAGAACTTCATTCGTTGGGAATAGGGACACGCGCTGCCAATGAGCGGGCGCTCTTGTGTGACTCAGAGCAGAGCGCTCTTAGTGCTCTACCGAGAGAGCAGGACAGACCGCGCCAAGACATGGCACTATATAGACGACGCTCTTTTGCAAGTAGATAGGAGCTTCGTGCTCAACTCATTTTAAGTATACACCATATACTGTTTGGATTCACTACCTTCACAACGAGAGAGACATCACTGCAAAGATCCAAGCCCATGTTGTGATAACGTTACAGCGGATCCTAACAGCTTTCTACTATAGCCTTCTATCGCTTGTCGAGTATAGCGCGTAGTTTTCGTATGCGACTCGTAGCTGTTACCGCTACTAGTACTTTCCCCCCCTAGGTCTCGTCTCGAGATCTAGTTAGTGTAGGGGCAATCTTAGGTCGCTAACCGTGCGCTATTTCGAACGGACTTATCCGTAGTGTTAGGTGGATGCTATTATTAGCTACGAATTTAGCAACTGTAAGCTACTTAGCCTACTTAGTTTAATTGTTACTACAGTAATAACGAAGGTATTATTCGAGGGTTTAGTTTACCCTCTTAGTGTAAGGGCGCGCGTACCATAGGGTCCGAATGAGATAGTTGTTGTTCTACGAAGCTACGAAAGAGGAGCGCGAGGCGCGGCGGATAGATAAAGCAACGCCAAGCCGCGCTAACCCGATGCGGAAGGTCCGAGGTTCCGCCGGGACGACGCATCGTCAGTGAAGGGTCGCGGGCTGCCCGTGACAGTGCCCCCCTCTCAAAACTCGTCTCAGTCCTCTGAGCGTTCAGTCCATTAACTCGCCTATCCATCGTCTTGTGCGGCCACTTATCACCCTTGCCTGTCGAACTCCATAATCGTGCAAACGTCCAATCGTCTTCAAGGTCGTCCTCCATCTCTGTCACTACTGCTGCGGCTTGCGCATCAGACTCTGTTTGCTCATACTGCTGGCACGCCCAGGGCCTAAGCCCCTCTTCGGCGAACGCTCGCGTCTGATCCTTTTGACCAAGGTTGGGTATCAATGCAGGCTCTGCAGGGTTCGCTAGAACATCGGTACAACTGTCTGTTCTGTCGTAGAGCTGAGGGCGGCGGCTTGCACCGTGATCCTCAGTTGGGACGACGGACTTTCCTGTAACCTGATCATCGTAGCGGTGCGTAGTGAACATGCGCTGACCAGATTCTATCAGAGGCAAGGCTCGGCTAGGCTTATTTGTGGCGGTGTCTCTGTCGACCCTGATCGTGTTAAGTCCGAGCACCTCATTGACTGGAGACCAGTCAGATGGCGTTGCGAAGCCCTGAGGCGTGGGCAAATCCGGCCGGCTGTGGTGAAAGTCCGCAAGAGCGGCGGCTGCCCTCACAAACAGGTCCTCTGCAGGTTGCCAAGTCTCTCCGGCCTCCATATCCTGATAGCCAGTCCATCGCACCTTGTACCAAGTGTCCACCTTGCGCTTCTTTCCCTTCTTCACTTTGCCTGCGCGCTTCCGCGTGTACATGTCCAAGATCTTGTCCACCTCATATTCTGGTGCCGGGGCTGTGACTGTGACATCGGCGACTGCGTCAGCTGCAGTTGTGTCGGGTTCGATGGCCACTGGCGGCGGCGGTGCCAGGTGCTGTCCCTCGAGCGGTGGGAGATCGGGGTTGTCGGCTCGCTGTAACAGGGAGGTGTGGAAGCAATTATCGAGTCCGCTCAATGCATCCGACAGGTTCAGCTTGTATGACAGCCTAGCGGGCATCACCTCCGTGATCTGGTACGGTCCTGCATATCTGCGGTCCAGCTTCTTGGATGGTCGAGTGGTGCGAATGTTCTTCGTGCTTAGATACACCCAGTCGCCAACCTTGTAGTCTGGTGGGATGCTTCGGTGCCTGTTTGCTGCTTCGGCTTGCAGCGCCTGTGACATCCTCATGTTCTCTTGAAGATTGCGATGTAGCTCACAGATGCGTTTGGCGAAGGCTTCGGCTGACTTGCTGTCGAGTCGCTGAAGGGTTGTCATGTGTCGGTCCTTGCCTGCTTGCAAATCGATACGCTCGGTGAACTCTGGGTTATATCCAACATTGGCGTAGAACGGTGACACTCCAGTGGTCTCCGACACTCGGTTGTTAATAGCGAACTGCGCTAAGCACAGCCAGTCGGCCCAGTCGCTCTGTGCCTCATTCGTGAAGGTGCGTAAGTACTGTTCCATCTCTTGGTTAGTGCGTTCTGATTGCCCATCCGTTTCAGGGTGGTAGGAGGAACTCAGCTTCCTGCTGATGCGCAGCATCTTGCATAGGCGCTTCCAGAAAGTGGCGATGAACTGCTTTCCGCGATCAGACGTGATGGTTTCTGGGAGGCCATGCCGGGTGAACACGTGCTTTAAGAAAAGTCGCGCCGCGTTCTGCGCTGTCATCGCGCCGATGGGTATCAGTTCCACTTCCTTAGTGAGTCTGTCGGTGACTGTCATAACATTGGTGTAAGTCATGCCGTCGAGTTCGCTTGGTGGCAGGTCAACCACAAAGTCAACTGCGATGTGTTGCCAAGGTCGTTCTGGCACCGAAAGTGGGTGCAGTAATCCAGGTGGCTGGGTATGCACAGATTTCGTCGTGCGGCACCTGCGGCAATTCGCGTTGTATCTGCGCACAGATCTAGCCAAACCAGGCCAGTAGAATTCACGTGCAACGAGCTCGTAGGTGCGGGCTCTGCCTGGGTGACCGGCCGCTGGGGTGTCATGGTTCATCTTGACTATCCGAGTGCGGAGCTTCTGGTCCTCTGGCACCCATAGACTCCAGTCATTATACTGGTTACGGACGTACAGCAGGTCCCCTTCGACCTTGCAGTGTACTGGATGCACCTTCGCTTTCTGAAGGAGTGCTGGGGTCTCGCCCTTCTGCAGGGCTCTGATAGCTGACTTCAGGTCTGCATCCGCGGCATAAGCCATTGTCATTCTGTACTCGAGTTCGGCTTCCTGTTCCGTCTCGGATGCTGTCTGCGTCTGCGTGGACGGTATGAATTCGGTGGCCTCCGGGTTCAGGGCTTCCTCAATTGGTGCGGTAGGTGTGTTCTCAACAGGTGCAACATCCTCAGCCGCATCTTCGACAGTTGCGCGCATCGAGTCGATCTTAAGAAATCGCTCAGGCGGCAGCAACGTCTGATGCTGATGCTGATTTCGCGGATCGTCCACCCCCTGCGGAAGGTCCTGGCTGCGTCTCGTGAGGCTGTCAGGCTTTGTGCCTTGGACACCTGGTCGATAGACAATACGGAAGTTGAACTGGGACAGGAATTCGGCCCAACGTGCCTGGCGCCGATTCAGCTGCTTAGTGGTCATAAAGTACTCCAAGTTCTTGTGATCCGTGAACACCTTCACGGGTTCGATGGTGTCATCATCCGCCTCGCAGGCCAACTCCGGGCGCCATTCCTCGAAGGCCTTAATAATCGCTAGAAGCTCCTTGTCATAAATCTCATAGTTGCATTCCTGCGGGCTCAGCTTCTTTGAATAGAATGCTACAGGGTGAAGCACGCCTTCCTCGTCGTACTGAGAAAGCACTCCGGCGTTCACGAAATCTGATGAGTCCGTTTCGACTACTGTTTGCCTACCGGGCACATAGTGTGCGAGCATACCGGCTTTGCTGAATGCTGCCTTCAGAGCGTCAAATGCTGCTTGGCATGCTGGTGTCCAGTCAACCCTGCGATTCTTGTGATTACTAGGTCCATTTGACTTGGTCAATTCGGTCAGCGGCGCTGCGAGGCGTGAGAAGGCCTCGATGAACCGTCTGTAAAAGTTGGCGAATCCGAGGAACGCCTGCACATCCTTGAGGTTGGAAGGTGCTTCCCATGACTGGATACATTCAAGCTTCTCTGGGTCCATTTCGATGCCATCTGGGGTGATAATAAGTCCCAGGTACTTAACTCGCTGCTGGTGGAACTCGCACTTGTCGATGTCGACCGTCAGTCCGGCATCCCTCAATTTTGCTAGTACCTTGCGCACATGTTCGATGTGCTCCTCCAGTGTGTCGCTAAAAATTAAAACGTCGTCCAGGTACGCGGAGACGAAGTCATCCAGGTGTTCTTGTAACACGCTGTTAATGTATGACTGAAACGACGCAGGGCCATTGCATAGGCCGAATGGTAACACAAGACATTCGTACACCCCATATCGTGTAGCGAATGCTGTAAGCCATTCGTGCCCTTCTGCAATGCGAAGCTTGTTGAAGGCTGCGACGATGTCCAGCTTCGTGAAGTACCTCTTGCCGTGCATGCGGTTCAGTGTCTCTTGGATTAGCGGTATAGGGTACCTGTTCTTGATAGTGATCGCATTGAGTCCTCGGTAGTCGATGCACACGCGCAGTCCACCGCCTGGCTTTCTGACTACCAGTACTGGTGCCGGCGATTGGCTCGTCTTCTGTCCTGCTGGCCGGACTTTGCCTTGTTGCTCCTGTTCGGTGACCCACTTCTTGACTGCTTCATTCTCCTGAGGCGCCAGTCCGTAGGGCTTACGGTATGGCGGTTCTTGGGGCCCATCAGGCTTGATGTGAATTTCGTGGTCGATTCCAGGTCTGTGAGGAGGAAGTCCTTCATGGTCTTTCGCTGAGAATGCATCTACGAGATCATGGTATTCTGGTGGGAGCTTCTCCTTCGGGTTATGGTTGAACTCCTTGTTCAGGAACTGATCCAAGTCATCAGCTGCCATTGCGCTCAGCTTGATCTCACCATCGCCTTCTTCGTCCTCTTTGCCGGTAGATAGTATGTAGAAACATTCAGCGCCAGGTCGGTGCGCGTACATCTCGAAGGCGCGCTGCGTGACGCCTATACACTCGACTTCCTCATCATCGTCGTACAGGCCCATCGAGGATAGGTTCAGTTCTGCTTCTGCCCCTCCTGCCGTGAAGCTGCGATCATCGGTGAAGGGCTCTGGTCCATATTTCATTGCTTCCTTACGTTGTCGGTGTCGATGGTTCAGGGACTGGACTGTTGTCGATGTCTTGTTCTTAAGACAGTGACCAAAGCAGTAGTCTGATCTGAGTGCCACTTCACCGGTCTCCCAGAAGATGTTTGGGTTGTGCGTGCTCAGCCACGGCAGGCCCAGGACGATGTCGTATTCGAGGTCGGTTATGTAGCATAGCATTTGCTCGTGATGACCGTCGATATCAACATCGACGAGGGCTACGTGCGTGATGCGACGTGCAGCAGCCTTACCATCCCCAAGGGTCAGGTTCTTGTTGCGCACAAGGGGTATCAAGGGTATTCTGTGTTTGCGTGTGAACTTCCAGTCGAGAAAGAGAGAGGTGGAAGCAGAGTCTACAAGGCCTCGTGCCTTCCCATGCTGTATCATTACTGGGAGTACTATGTGAGGGTGTACATCTGGTTGCTGCGGCTCCAATGCGCAGGCCGATATCTTCAGCTCCTCACCATAGTCTGTATCCGTGTCTTGCTCTTGCACTCTGTGTCTCTCAATCTCATGCTCTTTCTGTCCTTGGTTGTTCGGTTGACCACTGTCTGCCACGCTTAGGCAGTGGCCTCGCCATTTCCCTGCCCGGCGGCCAGGGAACTGAGGTTGGTGTTGCCTCCGTTGTTGTTACGCGGGCGCGGTGGGCGATAGTCGCCGTCGTAGCCATACATCGGGCACTCGGTATTGCTGGATAAGTGGGGTCCGGTGCGGCATCGGTAGCACTTGCCCTGCTTCTTCAATTCCTCGCGACCCTCATAGTTGAGCGGTGGGAGGTCCCGAAGGTGAGCTGGCAAGTCTTCCTTCTTCTTGGTGCCTACGTACTGTGGTGGGCGCTGAACGACGGCGCCGGCAGCACCAGCGGCTGCAGCTGCAGCTGTGTTGCCCTGGTTCTGGTTGCCGTTGCCGTTGCCGTTCTGGTTGCCTCCTCCATTGCCGCGTGGGCGGTTGTTGTTCTCTTGAGGGTACAGCTGCTCGGTCTCGTAGAACTGCTCGTCCAGTGCAGTGCACTCTTCGATCACGTCCTGCATGCTGTTCAGACGTCGGTCCACCTCGCGGTCTCCGAAGGTCTTGATGTAGTAGCGCTTGTTGAGGCGTGTGCGGAACAGCATCAACTCGGTCTCGTCACTCCAGTCAACCCATGCCCTCAGCTTGGAATAGCGTGCGAAGAATGGGACGAAGTTCTCCTTCTGAGCCTGTTTGCAGGTAGTGATGTCCACTGCAGCCTTGGTGGCCTCGTTGCGGACGCCGTACTGTCGAGTCATCCAGTCCAACAGTTCTTCGCCAGTCATGAACTCGTTGAAAGCCTGGTGCCCGGGGATGGGGATGCGAGGCTTCACAGTCTTCTGCACCTCACCGTCCGTCCATCCATACAGGAAGCGTAGGGCGTCCTGTTCAGTGCGGAACGTCGCGACTGTCAACTTCAGCAGGATGCTTGTGTACCAGCTGTCATAAGTCGGGTCGTCATCGTTCTTGAACTTCTTTGGGTCAGGCACACCCTTGCCGATCTTCATGCTGCGGTCGAGGGTGGGGTCGATGTTGATGAGACGCTCCGGCAGGTCCACGAGAGGTGTCTGCTGCGTGCGGTTGCTGCGACCACCGCCGGACCGCTGCGTGCCTTGTGTGCCTTGGCGCTCATCACGACGTGGTCGGTCATGGTCACGACCACGGCGATCCCTGTCCTTGTCTCCATTGCCATCGTCATCATCGTCTCCTCCGCCACCTCCTCCTGCTGCCGCCTCACGGTACCGACGCTGGAGCACCTCGAGTGAGGTCTCGCGGGGTGGTGGTGATCGTGGGCGTGAGCGTGGGCGCGAGCGCGAACGACGTCCTCGTGCCTGGTCCTCTGCTGCTTGCAGACGGACCTTCAGGTCATCAACCTCAGCTTGTAATGCCTGGCTCTTCTTCTTCTCCGAGTCGGTGATATCGGCGAACTGCTGACATAGCTCGTTCGCATCCTTGTACTTCTTCTCGACAGCCTTGAGTTTGAGGGTGTCGGCGTTCTTATTCTTAAGGTCCTGGGCCATCTTCGCGAGGGCGGTCTGTTCGGTCTTGAGCATCCCGTGGATGCGATCGTACTCGGCATACAGCGTACGGTACTGCTTGTTCTGAAGTGCATTGGCGCGTTGCATCACATCGAGTTGTTGGCTAGATATGATGGCAGTGTTGAATCCTCGTAGCACGAAATCGTGGACGGTCTTCGGGTGTTCCTTGGTCAGTGTGGCCAGGTCTTCGGCGGTGATGTTCTGGAAGTCGGCGGCAGCGATGTGTTCGGCTTCGTCGTGTGAAATGAAGACTGGTGTGTCCTCCTCTTCTCCCACCCTGGGCTCGAAGAGTTCTGTGAAATCAAGCTCACCGTTCTGCTCCCTGTCTTGTGCTTTGTTCCATGCCTTGTCCAGCTCTTGCTGAAGCGCGACACCGGTGTCAACTGTGACTCGCCGAGTGTCGTCTCCTTGTGTCTGACTGTCGAAACTGGAGAGGTCGGGGAAAAGAGAGGTGCGCTTGCCTTGTGTCTGTGACTGCTGGGAAGTCATGTTGTTTCCTTCAACGCGGCCTGTTGCTGAGGCCTTTGGTGCGTTGGTTTCCTTGGGCATCTGTTGCTTAGTGCCTTACCGTGTTCCGTGTTCTGAATCCGTTTGCCTCTGTTGCGATGTTGCGAGTCGCGAGTTCTGTATCTACGCCGTGCGCGGTTCTGTGAGTCTGTTCCTGTTGTTACGCGTCCCTTACCTGGATCCGCGATCTGGGTAGGGAGGTAGAACAAACTGTAAGGGCGCGCGTACCATAGGGTCCGAATGAGATAGTTGTTGTTCTACGAAGCTACGAAAGAGGAGCGCGAGGCGCGGCGGATAGATAAAGCAACGCCAAGCCGCGCTAACCCGATGCGGAAGGTCCGAGGTTCCGCCGGGACGACGCATCGTCAGTGAAGGGTCGCGGGCTGCCCGTGACACTTAGTTTAGCCGTTAGTCTAAGGGTAAAAGGCCGTAGATAGCTTACGCTTTACACGCGCCTCGAAGTAGAAGTTACTCTAAAACTGACTAGTGAAGACCGGACCTCGGTCGCTTACTATGCCTAACGGGACACTATAGTATCGTACGACTTCGTCTCGTAGGAGCCTCGTAAGCTTTACGGCTATATAAGTCTTCGTCGTCGGGATGTACAAGCTTATTTTTAAGTAGCGATCGACTATTACTAGGATCGCATTATACACGTAACCGGCTCGCGTGCTTAGAGGTAGGTCCGTAATAAAATCCATAGTGATTTCCTACTACGGTCGCTCCGGTCTAGGAAGCGATTACAGCTCGCCGTAGGGTCGATAGCGCCTCGCCTTCGAACCCTAGTAGGTTCTATAGGCTTAGACGTATTGTTTCACGTCCGTGCTAAGTGAGTCCTACTAATAATTACGTCGCAACAGCTCTTTAGTCTTAGTCCTTCTAAAGTAACCCGCGAGGACGTCGTCGTAGTGTATACGAATTAGATGCGACCTAATTACGTAATTCCTAGGTACTACGATCGCGTCTCCGTAGTATATAAGGTTATCCTTTATATGCTATCCCTTAGCGTCCCTCGCGCTTAGCGCCTACGCTAAGCATACGATATACTAGTCGTCTTACTACTACGCGATCTTTATTAAGAGTAGGATTAACTTACCCGTCGAGCTATAAGCTTAACCCTATATTACTGTAGCGTACACTACTACTAGTAACGACGGCTTATCTTAATAGGGAAGGTCACCTCTCCGTACTGCTATTGCCGCGCCTATGTCGCCCTACATCGCCTCGTAGGTAGTAAGTACGCGCTTTACCGTCGGCTCGCTTGTCCCTTCTAGAGACTCCTTCTAGAAAGATAGCTTACTTTATAAGGTAGGTAGTAAGTTCGAAGTTTATTACGTTATAGCTACGTAGTTACTACGTCTCGAAGGCGCGTCGGCTAGGTTAGTCTTACCCGGCCGATGCTCTACTATAAAATTAAAAGACTATAGGAACGTAGCCTATCGAGCTTGCCGCCTATTTAGCTACTTTACTGTTATAAAGCCCTATAGGTTAGTGTAGTCGACTAGTACTCGTACCGTATACGTAGCGCCCTCTAAGTATAGCCTCTAATGCTTAAAAGCCTTAACTACTATAAGTAGCTCCTAATCGTGCGTCTCGTAGTTACACTTAGCTAGTATTATCTTACGTAAATAGAACGCGATAGGATGCTACTTAGTACTAAACAATTAGGATATAATACCTACGATCGCGAAACCTAAGGCATCCGTCTCGACTCGCGTGCGTAGCGTAGGATCGAAGTGCCTAAGTATTAGTGCACCTAAGAATCCGGCCTTAAGCTATCGAAACGCCTACTCTTTGCTTAAGGTCTACGTAAGAGGGCCGTACTTCTTACCGTCCTTAGATCCCTTTAGTAGGTCCGTTAGGGGCTTATAGACCCTTAAGTATCCTTCTATAAAACGCCCGTAGAAGTTACAAAACCTAAGGAAGGACTAGACCTTATAAAAGGTCGTAGGTGTAGGCCATTCCTCGATAGCGGCTACCCTACTCCTATCTATCGACACGCCTACGGCGCTTACGACAAACCTAAGGAACTCTATACTCTCCTAGAAGAAGTAACACTTCTTAGAGTTTACGAATAGGGCAAACTTTCGTAGCCTCTCTAGTACCGCGCGTACGGCTCGCACGTATGCCTTACGCGTCTCGCTATAGATAAGGATATCATCTAGGTAGACTACGTAAATGTTATTAACTAAGCCGGTTAGCGCCTTATTAATATACCCTTAAAAGGTTACCGGTACGTTAGTTAACCTAAACGGCATTACTAGGTACTCGTAGTATCTATATCGCGTACGAAACGTAGTCTTCTACTTATCGCCTCGCTTAATAGAGATACGATAGTAGGCGTCCTTTAAATCGATTATAGTGAAGAACCTAGAACCTAATAGCCTATCTAGCGTCTCGCTAATTAGGGGTAGGGGGTATCGGTTCTTTACTATAATCTCATTTAGGCCTCTATAATTAACATAGAGCCTAAGAGTGCTATTCTTCTTTAGCACGAATAGGATAGGCGCACCCGCCTCGCTTACGGACCGCCTAATCCACCCCTTCTCTATTACTTACGTAAGGTACTCCTTTAAGGCCTCTAACTTAGTTAAGGACTAGTAGTACAGCGGCTTAAAAGGGGGTTTCTTTCCTTTAACGAGATTAATCGCATACTTAACCCCGTCGGGCATCTTACGCTTCGCCTACTTATTAGGTACGTATACATCTCGGAAGTCTACAAATTCTTTAGGCTACGAGGGGCCCTCTCCTTTAGGTACTGCTATAGTAATAGCCCGAACACTTATCGTATAAACCTACTTTAAGCTCTCGAGATCCTTAAGGAACTCGCGTACGTTACGCTACTAAACCGTAGGCGTCTCTACACCGTAGTACTACTAGTTATCCTTATCGGCCTTCACTATCCGATTACGATGCCGCTAGGGTCTACCTAAAATTACTAATAGCCTACCTATAGGCACCGCGTAGTAGATAGCGTTACTTACGCGCTCTACTCCCGCGTTATTAGCGAGTCGTAGCCGAACCGTAAAGGCGCCGTAGCAATACCCTAGGTTATGCGTATACGACTCTAACTTCGGTAGCCTTGCCCTATTAATAGGTTACATTTAATGTCGGAGTACATACTTATACGACACTAGGCTAAGATCCGTACAGTTATCTAGGAGAAACGTAGCCTCGCGAAAGCCCTTACGAGTCTCGACTACGCCTCGCAAGTAACGCGCTAGACACGCATCTACTCGCCTTAAGGGGTCGACTTTAGGAAAACTCGGACTTAGGAGCGACCTACTTCTAGTCCTCTACCTTTTCCCTAGTCGCTATGATAGACACATATCTACTCGCCTTAAGGGGTCGACTTTAGGAAAACTCGGACTTAGGAGCGACCTACTTCTAGTCCTCTACCTTTTCCCTAGTTGCTACCCTTCTTAGTTAGAGCCTTCGTAGCGTCTACCCTACGAACCGCTTACGCGTTACGGTCCTTCCATAGGTGCCTATTCGGGCAATCCGTCTTAATGTAACCCTTCTTATAGCATCTATAGTACTCCGCTTTAGTCCTATCGAAGGTTATAGACGATCCGCCGGCTGTTACGGAACAGTGTTGTCGGTGCAAATGGTTGGACAACGGAGCAGGAAACCAGACGAAGCTGCAGACATGGATGCCTCGGGAGTCACGTGACAGAGCGATCAGGACTGATCGGTCCTGATCACTCTTAATCAGTTGATCAGACTCGCTCAGGGCAGAGCAGGACAGATCACGCCAAGACATGGCACTATATAGACGACGCTTCTTTACGAGTAGATAGGAGCCTCGTGCTCAACTCATTTTAAGTATACACCATATACTGTTTGGAACCACTACCTTCATAACTGATTGAGACATCCCTGCAAAGATCCAAGCCCGAGTTGTGATAACGTACAGCGGTTCCTAACACCGGCGTCCCGCTAGTAACTCGTACCCGGGTCGCGCGACGCCTAACTATACTTCTACTACTTCGAGCTACGATCGCTTCGCCCTTAGTCGCCCTTAGTCTCTCGCCTACGGCGACTATACTGCCCGCGGTCGTACCCTCCGCTACTACGCTCCGTGCTTTTAATGCGCGAAGCTAGGATTACTAGTTCCTCTCTAGTTGTTAGGATGTTATAAAACTTAACGATTACGGACCGTAGGCTAGGCGTAAGCTTAGCGAGTATATGTCGTACGCGTTACGCCTCCGTATAGTCCCCTAACTAATCCTCTATAATATCTAGCTTAGTCGTAAACTAACGCACTGTCTAGTTATCCTTCTATTTTACCGCCTTATACTCTAACATTACGTTAAGTACGCGGTTTATAGGATTACCGTATACGTCTCGATAGAACTTCTTAAAGTCCTAGTATATATACCCTTTAAGGTTAAGGACGCTATAGTTAGCGTACTATCGCTTACTTGCCTCTCCGCTTAGGTACATAACCCTATATAGGACCTTTAACTCGTTCGTCGTATACGTGCCGCCTAAGAGGGTAAAAATAAGAGAGAGCTCCCTTAGGAATACCCGTGCTTTCTTAATCGAGTCCCCTCTAAAAGGCGTAGGTTCTTTAAGACGTAAACATGTCGTATATAATGCGACCGCGCCTCGAGCTACGATATTATCGTTAGTTACTATAGATAAAGGAGGGGGAGGGGGAGTAGGGGATAGTTCTCCGCCGGATTCGCCCTAAGGGTCCGCCGGCGGCACGCTTACGTCCCGTAAGATCTCTAACTGTTTAATCTCCCTCTATATCTCCTTCTCCTTAACCTCTACCCGAAGGGCATCCCTCCTTACGACTAAGGCTACACGCCTCGCTGATTACTAGGCCCTAGGGCTTAGGGGAGCCGTAGGCGTAGCGCTACTGTCGTCGCGTTCGGACTCTATAGCGTGTATAGATTGTAACGAAGAGAAGAATTAGAACTGTTAAGGGATGTCGTAATATATAGCACGCCTACGACCTCTAGTCGTAGATAAACTAATTCTTGCCTTTTGTTTAAGACGCATTACGCGTCGCAAGGTGTACGTATGCGTGTTACGTGCGGCTTAGTAGCCGGTCGCGACCGTATGTTACATATAAGGCTACATATAAGGGTTAGCTACTAGGCTGCCCCTTATACCTACGCGTATATAGCGACTCCGATCTAGATGCCGAGTGCCTAATATGTGCTAATAGCTAGAATGATAGCTAAGTTGTCCGGTATCGAACTATATACCGCTATTATATGTACCTAAAGTGTATATCTAGACTAGTCGCGATATACACGAAACCTTTATGTCCCTACTATTAAGGAGATCTAGTACTAGACTATAGAGATCCGTTCCTACTATCGGCCTCGTAGTGTCACGGGCAGCCCGCGACCCTTCACTGACGATGCGTCGTCCCGGGTGAACCTCGGACCTTCTGCATCGGGACTAGCGGCTTGGCGTTAGCTTAAGTACCCGCCGCGCCTCGCGCTCCTCTTTCATAGCTTCGTAGAACAACAACTATCTCATTCGGACCCTTTGGTACGCGCGCCCTTACAGTTTGTTCTACCACCCTACCCAGATCACGGATCTAGGTAAGGGACGCGTAACACTCAGAACAGACAACAGAACGCGCACGGCGCAATAGCAGAGTCGCGCCCAGTCGCACTCGACACAGAACACGGCAAGGCGCAAAGGCGCAGATGCCTAGAGAAACTAACGCAGCAAAGACCTCGACAGGTCGCGTTGACACCGACAACATGTCCCAGGACACACAGGCACAGAACGGCATGCCGCCACCGGCAAAGCCACTAGGCAAGCGTACACGCACCTCTCTTTTCCCCGATCTTTCCTCTTTCCCTCAGAGTCAGACTCAAGGAGACGACACCCGGCGAGTCACAGTAGACACCGGTGCCGCGCTTCAGCAAGAGTTGGACGAGGCTTACGAAGAGGCATCGGACAGCGAGGCAAAGGGAAAGGTTGACTTCACAGATCTCTTCGAACCGAAAGTCCTCCAAGAGGAGGGCCAAGAACATACGGTCTTCACATCGCTCGACGTACCCGAACACATCGCCGCTGCCGACTTCACAGATGTCGAGCTAGACGACCTCGTCGAGTTGGTCAAGGACCACCCGAAGACCCTCTATGACTTCATCCTACGTGGATTCAACACAGCAGTGATGAAGGGTAAGCAGCTCAGTGTACTCGAGCGCGCGAACGCACATCAGAATAGCCAGTACCGCACCCTGTACGCCGAATACGACCGCATTCATGGAATGCTGCAGACCGAGAAGGCCGCTTTGAGCAAGATGGCCCGAGACCTCAAGGACAAGAACGCCGACTCTACTAAGGCGCAGGAGCTTCGGAAGAAGTATGATGCTGCGAACGACCTATGCAAGAAGTTCGCCGACATCACGAATCAAGAGAAGAAGAGGGCTCGAACAGCCGAGAACAAGAACAAGACACTACAAGACGAGATCACCCAGTTGAAGACTCGCCTGCAGGCAGCAGAGGACAACAACAATGCCCGCTGCTCACGCTCTCGAGGCCGCACCCATTCGCGACCACGCTCACACCGCTCCCAATCACGCCCTGTCCTACGTGAGACTTCCCTTGAAGCTCTCCAGCGTCAGTATCGTGAGGCAGTGGGCGGCGGCGGCGGTGGAGGTGGGGACGATGGCGATGATGACGACGACTCGGGTGACAAGGACAATGACCAAGGACGCAACAACCGACCACTGCCGCGTCGCAACGAGCGTCAAGAATCACACCGCACTGCTAGAGGCCGCAGCAACCGCACACAGACACCACTGGTCGACCTGCCAGAGCGCCTCCTCAACATCGACGACTTGCTGGATCGCAATATGAAGATCGGCAAGGGCGTGCCAGACCCACGCAAGTTCAAGAACGACGAAGAGCCCACCTACGACAGTTGGTACACCAGTATCCTACTAAAACTGACAGTGGCGACCTTTCGCACCGAGCAGGATGGCCTGCGCTTCTTGTATGGCTGGACTGATGGAGAAGTTCAGAAGACCATTAAGCCGCGCATTCCCATCCCCGGACATCTGGCCTACAACGAGTTCAAGACTGGCGAAGAACTGTTGGACTGGATGACTCGACAGTATGGCGCTCGTAATGAGGCCACCAAGGCTGCAGTGGACATTACGAGCTGCAAGCAGCAACAGAAGGAGACGTTTGTCGCATTCCACGCCCGCTACTCGAAGCTGCGAGCGTGGATGGACTGGAGCGATGAGACGGAGCTTATGTTGTTTCGAACCCGTCTAAATCGCAAGTACTATGTCAAGACCTTCGGCGACCGTGAAGTGGATCGCCGCCTACACAGCATGCTGGACGTCATCGAGGAGTGCACCGCATTGGACGAGAGCTTCTACGAGACTGAGCAGCTGTACCCTCAAGAGAGCCGTCCACGTGGCAATGGAGGCAACCAGAACCCCGGCAACCAGACCCAGGGCGACACTGCTGCTGCCGCCGCTGCTGGGGCTGCTGGCGCTGTCGTGCAGCGTCCACCACAGTACGCCGGCACCAAGAAGAAGGAAGACTTGCCAGCCTACCTTCAGAACCTTACACCGCTCAACCGTGAGGGCCGTGAGGAACTGAAGAAACAGGGCAAGTGCTTCCGCTGCCGCACTGGACTGCACGTGTCAAGCAACACCGAGTGCCCCATGTACGGCTACGACGGCGATTACCGCCCACCGCGTCCACGCAAGGACCCGAACCTCAGCTCCCTCGGCGCTGAGGGAAATGGCGAGACCGCTGCCTAAGCGTGGCAGACAGTGGTCAACCGAACATCCAAGGACAGAAAGAGCATGAGATTGAGAGACACAGAGTGCAAGAGATGGACTATGAGGAGGGGGAACTGAAGATATCAGCCTGCGCGCTAGAGCCGCAGCAGCCAGATGTACACCCTCACATAGTCCTGCCAGTAAGGATACAACATGAAAAGGCAAGAGGCCTTGTAGACTCTGCTTCCACCTCTCTCTTTCTGGATTGGAAGTTCACACGCAAACATATAATACCCTTATCCCCTCTGGTAAAAAGCAAGAACCTGACCCTGGGCAATGGCAAGTCTAGCGGCCGACGTATCACCCATGCAGCCCTGGTTGATGTCGACATCAAGGGTCACCGCGAGCAGATGCTATGTTACGTCACCGACCTTGAATACGACGTCGTCCTTGGCCTGCCATGGTTGAGTGCTCACAACCCCGACATCTTCTGGGAGACCGGCGAAGTGGCTTTCAGATCGGACTACTGCTTTGGTCACTGTCTTCATAACAAGACGTCGACAACCGTACAGTCACTGAACCACCAACACCGTGCTCGCAAGGACACAACGAAATACGGACCGGAGCCCTTCACTAGTGAGTCAGGGGGATTCACAGCAGGAGGGGCAGAATTGAACGTGTCATCCATGGACCTGGATGATGACGGAGAGGTTGAGTGCATTGAAGTCACGCAACGAGCCTGGGAGATGTACGCGCACCGGCCTGGGGCCAAGTGCTTCTACGTCCTGCCCACGGGTGAGGAGTGTGACGAGAATGGCAACCTAAAGCTGAGCGCAATGGCAGCTGATGACCTGGATCAGTTTCTGAACAAGGAGTTCAACCATAACCCGAAGGAAAAGCTGCCACCAGAATATCATCATCTGGCAGACACCTTCTCGGCAAAGGACCATGATGTGCTGCCACCGCACAGACCCGGCATCGACCATGAGATTCACATCAAGCCAGATGGCCCGCAGGAGCCGCCATATCGCAAACCCTATGGTCTCGCTCCGCAAGAAAACGAGGCCGTCAAGAAATGGATCACTGAGCAAGAAGGACCTGGCAAGATCAGACCAGCAGGGCAGAAGACAAGTCAATCCCCAGCACCTGTGCTTGTGGTGCGCAAGCCAGGCGGAGGACTGCGAGTGTGCATCGACTACCGCGGGTTGAATGCAATCACTATCAAGAACAGATACCCGATACCGTTGATTCAGGAGACGCTAAACCGCATGCACGGCAAGAAGTACTTCACGAAGCTGGATATCGTCGCAGCCTTCAACAAGCTTCGCATTGCAGAAGGGCACGAATGGCTTACAGCATTCGCTACACGGTATGGCGTGTACGAATGCCTCGTGCTGCCATTTGGCCTTTGCAATGGTCCCGCATCTTTTCAGTCTTACATCAACAAGGTGCTGCAAGAACATCTAGACGACTTTGTGTCAGCCTACCTCGACGATGTGCTAATCTTTAGCGATACGCTCGAAGAGCACATCGAGCACGTGAAGAAGGTGCTCACGAAGCTGCGCGACGCTGGGCTTACAGTGGACATTGACAAGTGTGAATTCCACCAGCAGCGGGTGAAGTACCTTGGCCTAATCATCACGCCTGAGGGCATTGAGATGGACCTAGAGAAGCTCGAGTGCATTCAGACCTGGGAAGCGCCTTCCAACCTGAAGGACGTACAAGCTTTCTTGGGATTCGCCAACTTTTATAGGAGATTCATCGAGGCATTCTCGAGGTTGGCGGCACCGCTGACAGATCTGACCAAATCAAATGGGCCAAGTAACCACAAGAACCGCAAGGTCAACTGGACACCAGAGTGTCAGCGGGCATTTGATGCACTAAAGGCGGCATTTAGCAAAGCTGGGATGCTTGCGCACTACGTGCCAGGGCGACAGACGGTTGTCGAAACGGACTCCTCCGACTTCGTCAACGCAGGCGTGTTGTCGCAATACGATGAGAACGGAGTACTGCATCCTGTCGCGTTCTACTCGAAGAAGCTAAGCCCGCAAGAGTGCAATTACGAAATCTATGACAAGGAGCTTTTGGCAATCATTAAGGCTTTTGAGGAATGGCGGCCAGAGCTGGCCTGTGAGGGTGACGATGACACTATTGAACCAGTCAAGGTGTTCACTGATCACAAGAACCTCGAGTACTTCATGACCACGAAGCAGCTAAACAGGCGCCAAGCGCGCTGGGCTGAATTCCTGTCACAGTTCAACTTTCGAATCATATATCGACCAGGTGTCCAGGGAACGAAACCTGACAGCCTCACGAGACGCAGCCAGGACCTTCCGCAGGGGGTGGACGATCCGCGTAATCAGCATCAGCACCAGACGTTGCTGCCGCCTGAGCGATTCCTTAAGATCGACTCGATGCGCGCAACTATAGAGGACGTAGCTGAGGAGACTACACCACTGAACCTAGAAGCCACAGAGTTCACACGAACAGCAGCCACTGCTGCCGAGCCGCAGGCGGAGTCGGTCCAGGACGCAATACGAGAAGCCGAACTCGAATACCGCATGACAACAGCCTATGCCGTGGATACAGAGTTGAATGCAGCAATCAAGACACTGCAGAAGGGGGATGCCATCCCTACACTGCTTCAGAAGGCTAAGGTGCACCCAGTGCACTGCAAAGTAGAAGGTGATCTACTGTACGTACGCAATCAGTATGGTGGATGGAGCCTGTGGGTGCCGGATGATCGAACACTGCGCACTCGCATTATCCGAATGAACCATGACCCGCCAGCCGCAGGACACCCAGGCAGAGCACGCACCTACGAGCTCGTGGCACGTGAATTCTACTGGCCTGGCTTGGCACGGTCAGTGCGCAGGTACACCGGCAATTGCCGGCCTTGTCGCACGACGAAATCTCTGCACACCCAGCCACCGGGTTTGCTGCACCCACTTTCGGTACCAGAAAGACCATGGCAACACATCGCAGTAGACTTCGTAGTCGACCTGCCACCGAGCGAACTCGACGGCATGACCTACACTAACATCATGACTGTCACAGACAGGCTCACGAAGGAAGTGGAACTGATACCTATTGGCGCTATGACAGCGCAGAACGCTGCAAGGTTGTTCCTCAAGCACGTCTTTTGCCGACACGGCTTCCCTGACACTATCACTTCAGATCGCGGCAAGCAGTTCATAGCCACCTTCTGGAAACGCCTGTGCAAGATGCTCCGCACAGAGAGGAAGCTGAGTTCTTCCTATCACCCCCAGACCGATGGGCAGTCAGAACGTACTAACCAGGCAATGGAGCAGTACCTACGAGCCTTCATCAATGAGTCGCAGAGTGACTGGGCAGAATGGCTCCCCCTGGCCCAATTTGCAATGAACAACCACGTGTCAGAGACTACGGGTGTGTCACCATTCTACGCCAACCTAGGCTACAACCCCGAGTTCACCGAGCGCATTGATCTGCAAGCCGGTAAAGACCGTAACCTCACGACTATCCAGCGACTCGACAGCAAATCAGCTGAGGCGTTCGCCCGACGGATCTGTGAGCTGCATCGCAACCTTCAAGAGAACATGCGAATGTCACAAGCACTTCAAGCGGAAGCAGCAAACAGGCACCGCAGCATCTCGCCAGACTACAAGGTTGGCGACTGGGTGTATCTGAGCACGAAGAACATCCGCACGACACGACCGTCGAAGAAGCTCGACCGCAAGTACGCCGGCCCATACCAGATCACGGAGGTTATGCCGGCGAAGCTATCATATAAGCTGAACCTGTCTGATGCCCTTGCAGGACTAGACAATTGCTTTCACACGTCACTACTTCAGCGCGCTGACAGCCCCGATCTCCTACCGCTCGAGGGACAACGGCTGGCGCCACCCCCAGCCATCACGATTGAACCAGACACGAGAGAAGCCGAAGCTGCAGCAGACGTTACCGCACCAACACTCGAATACGAGGTGGACAAGATCTTAGACATGTACACCCGCAAGAGGGCTGGCAAGGTGAAGAAAGGAAAGAAGCGCAACGTGGACACTTGGTACAAGGTGCGCTGGACAGGATATCAGGATATGGAAGATGGAGAAACCTGGCAACCAGCTGAGGACTTGCTTGTGAAAGCAGCCGCCGCTCTTGCAGACTTTCACCATAACCGGCCGGAGTTATCCACACCTGCAGGCTTTGCAGCTCCATCCGACTGGTCCCCACCAGACAATGAGGTGCTCGGACTCAACACGATCAGGGTCAAGCAAGACACCGTCACGATTGAGCCAGCCGGAGCCTTGCCTCTGATGGAATCGGGTCAGCGCATGTTCACCACGCACCGCTGCACTGACCAGGTTACGAGACAGCCCGTCGTCACAACTGAGGTCACCGGCGCCAGCCGTCCTCAGCTCTGCGATAGCACAGGCAGTTGTACCGATGCTTTAGTAAGACCTGCAGAGCCTGCAATGATACCCAACCTTAGTCACAAGGATCAGACGCGAGTGTCCGCCGAAGACAGACTTAGGTCTAGGTCGGGCCAGCTAGCCAAGCAATGCGAGTCTAAAGCAGACACCGCAGCGAAAGAGATGTGCGACGCGGAGATTGCAGTGAAGGAGATGGACGACGATCTGGAGGATGACTGGACGTTTGCACGGTTATGGAGCTCGACAGGCAAAGGTGACAAGTGGCCACACAAGACGGAGCAAGTGAATAAACGAATGAAGGAGCGACACGCTCAGAGGACTGAGGCGACTTTTGAGAGGGGGGGTACTGTCACGGGCAGCCCGCGACCCTTCACTGACGATGCGTCGTCCCGGGTGAACCTCGGACCTTCTGCATCGGGACTAGCGGCTTGGCGTTAGCTTAAGTACCCGCCGCGCCTCGCGCTCCTCTTTCATAGCTTCGTAGAACAACAACTATCTCATTCGGACCCTTTGGTACGCGCGCCCTTACACGTAGCTAGGTAAAGGAGTTATAAGTAACATTAGAGCATCGTAGTAGGAAGTATCGTAGTAGGACGTTACATCGTAGTAGGATGTTGCATCGTAGTAGGATGTTATATCGTAGTAGGATATTATATCGTAGTAGGATGTTATATCGTAGTAGGATATTACATCTTAGGCGATGCCGTTAGAGTAGGAGGCCGTAGCGGACCTAGAAGACGAGTTGTTTCGTAACTTCACGGTATTCGACGACCTATTAGATAATACTACCTTACGGCCGTAGTTAGAGTCGGTTTAAGGCTCTTAGTAAGACCCTCTACCGTAAGATAATATGCTATAGTAACATATATAGTAATAGGAGATCTAGCGGTAAGAGACCTAGTAGCTATAGCTATAGTAAGAGCCTATCGTATCGTAAGCAGTTATGTAGCGGCAGTAGGAGTCTACCGAGGATAATACGAACTTATAACTAACACGACGCCTAGCTAGTGCTTCGAGGGCTAATTAGATAGTTACTATAGGCGCTACATTAAGCTCGCTAAGGAGACTAAGATAACGTAGTAATAACCGCAAGACTAAGGGCTCTAAGAACTATAACGGTAGTAGGGGGTAGGCGAGTAGCGTGTTCTATGTACTTTTAAGGAGCTAATATAGCGACGTTACTAATACGATAGTGTTAGTCGAATAATAGAGGCGTTTCTATAGCCTCGCAAGCTTCTTATTTCTCTATAGAGCGGTAAACATACTAGGAGCACGCTATTTACACGTTTTAGACGTGCTCCTTATATGTTTACGGCTCCCTAGAAAATAAGGACTTCTCTCGATCTCGAATATACCTATATCTTACGGCTCTCGCTATATAAGCTAGTCTAATTTCCCTTATACAGTCGTGAATATATAAGGAGTACCTTAAGGATGTAGCTTAAGGATGTAGCTTAAGGATATAGCTTAAGGATGTAGCTATAAATATATAAGGAGTAGCTTAACTAGTAGTCGTAAATATATAAGGAGCACCTTAAGGACGTAGCTATAAACATATAAGGAGTAATAGTAGCTATTCGATAGCACCTACCTTATAATATATTGTACTTTATTGCTTACTCGCTTACTCGCCGGTGCGCTTTATAGCGAGCTGTTTCCTAATCACTTTACGGTAAACATATAAGGAGCACGTTAGATTACCTATCTAACGTGCTCCTTATATGTTTATATTATAGATACCGGGTTACCTATTATAGTTACGTACCTACCTTATCGATAGTACGAGCCGCGCTCTAGGAGCTATTTCTTTACACCTACTACTTCGACACCTCGATACTTCGACACTTCGACACGGACTTAATAGCCTACTTACACGGCTCCTAGTATATTTATATTACTAATCTTAAGCAATAGCTTAAGAAACAGTATTACCGACTAGTACTTCGGCGTTTCTTAGCATTTATAGCTTACTACCTATCTATTTATCGCTACCCTACCTTCTATACACTCCGGACACTCGATACAGCAATAGCGCACGCTCGTTACATGCCCGGGATCACATAAGTTCACTATCGTAGCGTGTTTCGACGGCCTTAGGACATAATCTCTCGAAGACCTACTTATTAAAGAGCGCTAAGCCTAGTAATAATAGCAGGTGAATTGTTGGACAATAGCTAGATAACATAACTTCACACATCGTAGACAATACGATAGGCACAAGTCGGGTATAATAGAGGCGAGAGATTAACCTTCGAGTAGTCTTCCTCTTTTACTTTCTCTTTCTTTCCTACTAACTTATTACACATACCCTCTTACAACTATCCGTAACATTACTATAAGTATAAGAACTATACTAACGACATAATAAGTAACGATGCCTCGCTTCTTTACGCCGGGCTCGGCTAGACCGAGCCCTCCCTTCCTCTTCTCCCTCCTCGAGTATGTCTTTAGTCTTTAGTCTTTAGTCTTTAGTCTTTAGTCTTCGGTCTTTAGTCTTCGGTCTATAGCTCTTAAGCTATACTTAAGAGTAGGCTGCTTGTTAAGATTAAGTAAGGCTAATAGTTTTATAGTAGCGACTTCTTCTACTACAATAGCTCGCTATAAGTTCTAATTCCGGCCTTATTATTTACCGTAGTATACTAATATGTCTTTAGCGACTTCGCCCGTACCGTCCGCGCCCGCGCTAGGGCTCGCGCGACCGCACTATTAAGACGCTCCGCTACCTTTACCCGTGCCCGTAAGTAGCTCGCCTCTAAGGTCGCTCGTAAGTCTACTAGTAGTAAGGCCCTACGTAAGTAACTCGCCTCTAAGGCCGCTCGTAAGTCTACTAGTAATAAGGCCCTACGTAAGAAGCGCGCCTCTAAGGCTACTCGCAAGTCCGTACTATTACCTACCGCGCCTACCTAGTAGTAGTAATAGTAGTAAGATGCCGCTCCGGCTTTCGAGCTATAAGGTAACGGCCTAATTATATACGTCTTTAGTCTTCTATTCTTAAGTTAAGCTCGACTTAAGCTCTCGACTTAAGCTCTCGACTCGCGAAGAATGTATACTAACATTATACTCTAGCTAAGACGACGACAACTTCGGCGGCGGCGGCGGCGATACTAGCGGCTTCTAGGTAGATAGCGACACTAGCGGCTTCTAGGTAGATAACTTTAGTAGCGGCGAGGACTTATAAGTCTTATGTCGCTAAGCTTTTGATAAGTATTAAGTAGTCCTTAAGCGAGTGCTAACTATATATACGTAGTAACACTAACTATAACGAGGGCGCTACCGGCCTATCTTCTATGTTAGGATCCGCTGTGACGTTATCACAACATGGGCTTGGATCTTTGCAGTGATGTCTCTCTCGTTGTGAAGGTAGTGGTTCCAAACAGTATATGGTGTATACTTAAAATGAGTTGAGCACGAGGCTCCTATCTACTTGCAAAAGAGCGTCGTCTATATAGTGCCGTGTCTTGGCGTGATCTTTCCTGCTCTCTCTGCTCTCTCTGCTCTCTCTGCTCTCTCGAGAGAGCACCCGAGAGCACTGAGAGCACTCTGCATATCGGGTGCATCCGCTGGTCTGCTGGCATCGATTGGTTGGCTACGGGCTTCCCCAGACCGATCCGTAACACCATCCCCCTTCTAGCCTAGCTTCGTCCCGAAGCTTACAAGATGTCATTCCTTTCCAACTTTGTCATCCAACGATGTCTTCTTCTTCCCTTTCCCTTCCCGTCACCAAAACCAGTACGCATCGTCGCAAGAAGCTTGCCAAGTTCATTCGAGAGAACGGGATTACTATGGTCAAGTCGTGCTCTTTCTGCACTCGTGAGAAAAAGGTGTGCCGTGTCCACATCAAATCGGGCCGCTGTTCGGAGTGCAACGAACACAACATCAAGGGTTGTGACGTGCGAGTCACTCCTGCTGAGTGGAAGTCCCTTCAGTCCGTACGGGACAAGCTCACCCGTGAGCTTGAAGCGGTCCGTCATGATCTCGTTCGCAAGAGTGAAGAGATCGCGGCAGCCTATGCGAAGGAGGCGCGTCTTCGTCGTCAGCTTGAGCTGCACGAAAAGCGCGAGGGCGAGGCGATCGCTGTCGAGGAGGCGAGCATCCAAGTGTTAGAACAAGGGGAGCTCGAGGCCGCTCCGCCTTCCATCCCGGAAGACTGGTGGTTTCCTGCCTCCGATCCTTCGGTCTTCGACCCTAGCTTGTCCTTGGATGGGAATCTCCTCCTTCCTGAATCCTTCTCGGAGTTGGTCTCGTCGTAAGTTCGTCCTTTATCTGTTTTCCGTGTCGTAGTGTTGACTTCTGTGTCCTAGGTCATCAAATCAAGAAGCCGCTGTTTGATGCCTTTATCGTCAGGTCGTTTCTGCTAGGCAGATTTCGAGAGAAAGCTCTCGCATTCCTGGTATGCATTCTCTTCGCGAATCATTGCGTTGAACTCGCGGCTAACTATGTTCTTTTTCTTGCAGTTCCTTGCATAATGGCCTTGCTCGCCACATACGTAGCAGGTGGAACCTTTGCTCTTCAGCCCCCTTCCTGTCCTACGTTCCGTTACGTCCAATTCCATTGGGTCTCCGTAACCATTAGGGTCCTGACTTCTGGCCTTGAAGCCCCCTCTTCCGCCCGCGGCGGGTCTCTGGTATCCAGGCTGTATGTGTCGGTCGCACCTCAACTCCTGGAGTCTTTCGTCGATCTCCTTTGCTGCCTTGATCATCGCCCCTAGCGTAACGACGCTGGCGTTTCGGGATAGTTCGGCTTTGACGTTGTCTTTCAGCCCGAGGTAGAACTGCGATCGCAAAGCTGCGTCGTTCCATTCCAGGTCGGCGGCATATCCTTGGAATTCTGAGGCGTACAGCGCTACAGAAGTAGTCTGTCGAAGTTGTCGGATATGTCGGTCGGCGTATACCTCCTCATTTGGTATCCCGTATAGATCATCGAGTTTCGTCTCAAACTCGTCGTAGTCGTGGAAAATTTTTCGAGTTTCCGTTTTCGGTGTTTCTCCCTCGCCCTGGTTGTGTAGCCAGTCCTTGAGGTATGGTCGGAATCCTCTAGCTGCCTTTCCTCGTAGGAAGGATGCGGCGTACAAGACTTTAGAAGCCTCGCCTTGAAACTGGTGTGCGTTGAAGTGAAGGTACAACTGAACCTGCAGTTGAAAAGCCTCCAGTTTGTCCTTGGTCCCGTCGAACGTCTCCGGCGTAGACACCTTAGGTGCACGGTGGTGGTCCAATGGGTTCAGCATACCCATAGGAGTGTTGTTGTTCTTGCTGCTTCCTGTAATCGACATTTCGCTCATTCGTTCCGTGATGCCAGTTGACTGTGGCTGTTGTCGTGACGGACTCCGGGTAGCGTCTCTCCCAGACATATGCAAAGGGCCCTGGTGGTGGTGCTCAAAGTTGTTAGGATCCGCTGTGACGTTATCACAACATGGGCTTGGATCTTTGCAGTGATGTCTCTCTCGTTGTGAAGGTAGTGGTTCCAAACAGTATATGGTGTATACTTAAAATGAGTTGAGCACGAGGCTCCTATCTACTTGCAAAAGAGCGTCGTCTATATAGTGCCGTGTCTTGGCGTGATCTTTCCTGCTCTCTCTGCTCTCTCTGCTCTCTCGAGAGAGCACCCGAGAGCACTGAGAGCACTCTGCATATCGGGTGCATCCGCTGGTCTGCTGGCATCGATTGGTTGGCTACGGGCTTCCCCAGACCGATCCGTAACATTCTACTCCTACGTAAGTCTTACTCTTAGTAAGCTTAGCTTATAATCTTAACTCCGCATCGATCTTAAGAACTTATCGCTAATATATTACTATAGCACTACTAATACTAACACTAGTAGTAGTAGTAGTAACACGACTACGCCCTCTACCGGCGGTAGAAACACTACCGGTACGGTACCTAAGATTACTATACGTCGCCGCGGCGACCGTTTTATAAATGTCGGCGCTAACAATAGCATCCCTAGTCGCCCTAAGGGCAAGCCTAGTAAGTATCGCCGGCTAAATACTAGCACGCCTATGTCTATGTCGGACGAGGTACGTCTTTCTATTTATGCGAGCTAATATAGCATCTTAACTCTTAGCTTCTTAAGACCTAAGGTATTAATGTCTTCTTAACTCTTAACTTGTAATGCTACTTAAGGTTAATAGCTAACGTATTTATAGCTATAGGAGAGGGAGATTAGTCGCTTAAGGGGTACTAGCTCGGGTCTAGTGTTAAGTAACCTCGCGAGGTAGGCCTTAGCCGGTAAGGTTTAAGATACCGACGCCGGTAAGCTGCGCTTACTACTATGCCGTCTCTATAAGGGTACGCCTTACGAGGTAGTATGTCGTATTACTATAGGTAGTGTCGGTCCGTGTGCTCGCTACCGTCGTTTCGGGTATACTAGTAGGTATATTTAGATTATAGGTACTAGGTTGTTTTTTCTACTATATCGTCTTAAGTGTATTATAACGATAATACTACCTACGCTATACGGCTCTCTACTTAATCGTTCTCATCTTAGTCTTAATCTTATATATCTATGTTCTATCTTCGATAAGATCTACTTAAGACATTAGGGCTGCTCCTTAAATATTTACGGTGTCGTGCTCCTTAAAAGTTTAGTATCGATATATTAGAGCTACTCCTTAAAATTTTACCGTCTAATATATTCGAGCTACCTAAGAATAGCGGCAGTGCTCCTAAAAAGTTCATAAGTGTATAAACATATAAGGAATAGCGAGGACTAGCAGCTCCTTATATATTTACGGTTAATAAGCAGCTCCGTAGAAGTTTACGGTTAATAACTTAAGTAGCTCCTTATATATTTACGGTTAACAACTTAAGTAGCTCGTTATATATTTACGGTTAACAACTTAAGTAGCTCCTTATATATTTACGGTTACTAACTTAAGTAGCTCCTTAGAAGTTTACGGTTAAGTTTACGGTTAATAACTTAAGTAGCTCCTTATATGTTTACGGTTAATAACTTAAGCAGCTCCTTATAAGTTTACGGTTAATAAGTAGCTCCTTAGAAGTTTACGGTTAATAAGTAGCTCCTTAGAAATCCACGATTAACAACCTAAGCTACTCCTTAGAAGTTCACGATGCTATAAACATACTAGGAGCAGCTAATTTTAGCTAATTTTAGCGGCTCCTAGTATGTTTACGGTATATCGAATCTCGAATGTCGAATTTCGAATGTCGAATATAGAGAGCTCGATTATAGATACCTCGACACGTAGATTCTAGACACCTCGTTACGTGGATTATAGACACGGCGGTAGCCTAGGCTTATAAAACCGGTAAATACGCGTATTCGAAATCCTTACTCGCTGCACTCGCTCTTCCTTAACAACTATTAACAATACTACTACAACTCGCTAACTGCTACGACTCGCTATTATCGCATAACAATACTGCTACGACTCGCTATTGTCGCCTACAATCGTAGCGAGTCGCGGCGGTATTGTCCTCCTACTACGTAGGTGAGTTAGGCTCCTTAATAATAGTAGACAGTAAGTATTAAGGAGCTCACCTTACTTGCTATTGTCACATTATAGCGGCGGGTATATCAACTTCTACTACTGTTACTATTTCTTCGACTCTACACTTATCGATATGTATAAATCTAACTATAGACGACTCACTTAGCGATATTAGCCTTAGAATAACGATAACGACAGCGATAGCGATAGCGATAGTACACCTAATCCGCGCTCACCCTTATAAACGCGGTTATTACTATAGCTTACGATAGCGTAAGTGCGATTCCGACTCGTTAGGCGCACGTAGGTAGACTAATGTTTAATCCTATAGTGCATACCGCCGCCCTCGTACCGCCGATACCGACGATTTCTACTACGTAAGCGAGTTGACATAGGCATAATAGCTAGGAGACTCGTAGAAGATAGACAAGGGTAGTATAAAGGTTACGAAGAATAATTTACGTAAGTTCGACTAGGCTAGCCGTATTATAGAGACTAAAGAGGGTATATGTCTTACAGTAGACTCGCTATACTATATATACTAACTCGTATTAATAGGTAAGCCGGCTTATACGGACTACGATGCGTATAAGAGAGCTAGTGTATGCTATATAGTCTTTACTACTAATACCGATAAGACTTACGCGTATTATAAGCGTTACGCGAAGGCTCGCTATAACTCTCGTAAGTTAGTTAAGGAGCCTAGCGAGTCTAACGAGTCTAGCAATGGTTTATTTAAGGCTATCGAGGGTGTTTTAACTACTTCTAGCGAGGCTAGCGAGGTTAGTAAGGCTAGCGAGGTTAGTGAGGCTAGCGAGTCTAGTACTCGCCCTACTAATAATACATCGACTTGCTTAGCCGCGGCGGAGGATCGTATTTAGCAATTAGAGGGTACTATTAGCCGCTTAATTGAATTTATTAGCGGTCTACTAGGTAGCGAGTTAGTCGCTAAATTTTGCTCTTAGTAATAATATAATATTAAGTAGTCTACCTCCTATCTATGTACTACGAGTCTATACTTCCCTCTACTTTTTCGGTCTTAGCTGCCTCGTAGATAGCTCAATAACAAGCCTATTTCTCGGTGCCTTTACACGCTAGTTGTCGTTAGGTAGACTCTAAAGTAATAGCTACGAGTCTAGCTACAAGTCTAGCTATGTAATTGTCGAAGCACTAGTTACTACTATAGACTCGCTTAAGGCACTAGTTGCTACTATAGTCTCGCTTAAGGACTCCTTCTTAATCTCTCTAATTTAACTCGTAGCTAGACTCGTACGCTCTTCCTTTACCTTCTTAACCGATGCTTCGCTAGCTAACGTACTTACTAGCTTATTGCCTAAACCTTTCCCTATAAACACTAAATTCTACCATCGAGAGGGGGCTCTAAACCCCGTTAGCTACGGAGACGAAGACGAAGAGGATTAAGGGCTGCTAGCTGTAAGATTAATATACTCTAGAGACTCGGCGATTAGAGTTATAGCATGTCGATACGGTAAGCTACGACTCGCTAGACGCTTCTCGCTCTAGCTTACTACACTCGCTAAACGAGAAGTAGCCTAACTCGCTATAGTAGCCTAGCGAGTAATGCCCTAATCCGCTAGACGTACTATAGCACTCGCTACTGTACTCGCTCGCTAGTCCTTAAGCTTACGCTCGCGTCGGCGGTCTACGTCCTTTATAAGTTCGCTAAGACTAGCTAAGGACTCGTTACTACTCGAGTCCTCTACTACTCCTCGTCTATATAGATTATTTAAGGCTCCGCGACCTTAGTTAACCTAATACGTAACGTTAACTAGTACTTCTCGCCTATCCTTTGCGTTCTAGACACCCTTAGTGTACGGTATTAACATGTCCTCGAGATCTCGCTCTCGTAGGCTTAATTTGCTTAGAAGAATAGGTGCATTATCTTTAGTAGCCTTTACGAAGAGGAAGGGCGGTGTAGCATAAGGACGTGTAAGCTATAGGCCTAGCTTATCCGCGCCTTCTTAAAAGACGAGGTTATAAAGCTAGGTTATCGTATCTACTACTTTAGCTAAAGACGACTCGTAGCGAGTCTATCGTCCGGTAATTTACTACGCGGTAAGGAGCTTATGCGGCTAATACTCCTATGTCTTAAGGTCCCCCTTACGTTTAATAGTAAACGGCACCTTATATAGCTTAACGGATATTATTAGGCTAGGTCCCCTAGGCGGTTAAGATAGCTTTTCGGCTTTGCCCTAGACTAACGAGATAGAAACACTTGTGCTACGAGCCTTAATAACACTAGTCCGTAGGCCCTAAGTAGCGCTCGACAACGGGTCAATTCTAGCATTACTAAGCTAGCAAACATAAGTCTACTTATTACGAGCGAGTACCTCATTAGCCCGACTATAGCTACTCGCTACGAGTGATGTATAAAGACCGTATCCAGTAGTGCCGTTCGGTTTCGAAGGGGTCTCGGTACTAGGAATCGGCGATAAGGGCAAAGGCGGACTCGTTACGGACTCGCTAGGCTCGATAAAGGCTAGGTTAGGTATACTACATTTACTATACCTTAGTAGATGGCCGTAGACCTCGCTATGAACTAGAGAAGTCTTTACTAACTTATGCATATAAAGATCGTCCTAAGTTAGAGCTAACATAATGTTAGAAGTGGTAGGAAAAGACTCGTAGGAAAAAGGACGTAGGACGTAGACTCGTTACTATATAACCTATAATGGCTTACCGGCTTAAGCGAACAAGTCTATTGTTCGTTCCGTTAGCTCTAATCCGTTAAGGCGAGTAGGCGGTGTGTACTTAGCGAGTCCCTCTCTACCTCGGAGATATTACGTAGTCTCGTTTCGTAGATACTAATAGGCGTGGACATGCAATTTCTTAGGGCCTAGGCTAGGGCCGGCCTCGCTACCGTCTAGTATTAATAGATAGCTAGTAGTAGTAAGCTTCTTATTAACCTACTCTAGCGTTAGAGGCGGTAAGTATATAGTAAGGTCTACAAGGTATTAGCTACAGGATTTGTAGACTCGGTTAAGTAGAAGTAGTAGCGAGTCCGCACTTAAGCTATAGCGAGTCCTCCCTTAGCTAAGCTAGGACTCGTAGCTATAGTAGCGCTAGACTCGCTACTATAGACACCCCGGATTAACGTACCGTACTAATCGACTCGCTCCTTCTACTAGCGAAGCTCCTCGTCCTTAGGGTTAAGTAGATGCCTATATAGTCGTGCTCCTTTTAACTCTAGGTAGTTATATATTGATTGATTATTCCATTAACGTGCTATTTGAGTCAAAGACTATGCAACACGGGTCTCGAGAACGAGACCAAAATTTGAGAGAAGGAGAAAAGCCCCGTCGTACCCCGGACGTAAAAACTCCTTAAAAGATGCGAGCAACGCTCGCTATTCGAACCGTAAATCGAATATATTGCGGCGTAGTACGCGCGTACCCGGTAGTCGTGTCTTGTCGAGAATTGCGGTTTGTCGCCTTGCCCCGGGCGAGACAAGTTTTGCGCCCGTGTCTCGTTCTTGTTTTAAAAAGCCAAGCCGGCCGTACCCGTACGCACCGAGCAAAATCCCAAGAAACACCCGTTGCCTCTGTTTCAATCCAGTCGCGTTCTCCGGTCTCGAGTGTAGCTCCTCGGTCGCAGTGGCCTCGCTGTCGTCCCCCCTCGGCCTCTCTTGGTTCCAGCCGTGCAGTATACGTGGTTTGCGCCCCTAAACGCCTCTCTTGGTTCCAGCCGGCAGTTTACGTGGTTTGCCGGGACGACAGGTAGACAGCGCCTTCGTTGTTCGAGCGACGTGTACGCTATGTACGTCGCTTTCCCTTCTCGCAGTTCCGGAGTTCTTGTTTGTAGATTTTGAGCGTATCTCGTTCGTTCGGTTCGTCCGACCTGTCTTTTCTTGTTTCGAGTCGAGTAGGCTTGTATTTTTCGAGAGAGAGAGTCTTAGTTTCTCTTCGTCGTAACGAAGATACTTACGTCGTCCGCCGCGTGAAGGCGCTCTCTATAGGACGACTAGGTAGTTATATAGGATATCCGGTATACCGTTTACATGCGATTCTAGGTTATAACGATAGATACGATAGCGGTTCCACTCGTTAACGAACGATAATATAACACTTCGAAGGATTGGAATATAGATAGTAGCGAATGCTATCCTATCTACGGCTAATGCTTCCTTAAAGAGTCCTATTGTAATATACTAATTAAAGAGGTCTCTCTAGCGATTAAATATAGCCTTAGTACCCTCGCCTTACTAGTGTTCGATAGTTTAATTGCCCTTACTTAAGGTGTACTAGAAGGCCTTATCGAACGTAAGTAGATTACTAGCGAGTCGCTCTCGGACTCGTAGATAGGCATCGGCTAGTATAGGCGTCTTAACGCCCTAATTAGATCGTACGCGATTTAGTACCCTACTACCGTAATGTATTACTCTAATGTATTAAGTAAATATAGAGAACTTCGTCTTCGCTATAGGCCCTATGTAGTACTAGATAACCCGCCGAGAGTAGACGTTAATATAAGCGTAGATCTATATCTTAAAGCGCTTATATTTTAGAAAGGCATCGATTAACTAGACGTCGTTAGGACCTTCTACTTTTAGCCTCGTATGCCGCGGTGTTATAGGGTCTCGCATTATAGGATTGCGAGAGATAAAAGGAACAGGGTTAATCGCACGAGCGAGTGTCCTAATACGGTCGCTAATAAAGTTAGCGAGTCTAGTCTACGAGTCTATAGACACCGAGTCTATCCTACCGTCTAATAATATAATAACTCTTACGTAGCTCTCTTACTAGCTTACGATAGCCCTAGTCTTACTAATAGCTACTACTTATAACTTCCTAAAGGACTCGCTGTATCTTAGGCTCTATAGCTAGAGCTTGTTCTTTACTAAGACTACGCTTTAATCTAATACCTCTTCGTAGCTCTTAATACTAGCGAAGGGTAAGGTCGAATCTATCGAGGCGGAGGATAGCATAAGACTCGCTATCGTCGAGGCTATATTTCTAGAATAGTTCCTCGACTCGCTAGCGTAGCTCGGCCTAGCGAGCCTAATTATGAGCCTAATTATCCTCGCGAGTCCCTCGCCACTCTACGAGTCGCTAGCGGAGGGTCCGTTCGCTAATTCGAACACCGTAGAGATTAAAGAGGTTGTCTCGAATAGCTGCCTATGTAAATTCAGCGGCAGTCTATAGCTCGATATCGATGCGAAAGGGCTCTAGATCGATCGCTAGACGTGGCATTGTATAAAGCAATGTAGCGAGTGTGCTGTTAGACAAATAGCGAGTCTATAAGACAAATAACGAGTCTATAATAATGAGGATTGAGGATTGCGAATTTTGAATGCGGGTATTTGCCGGTTTTGTACGCCTAGGCCACTGTCACACCTCGGATGTCGACACCTCGAATGTGAATATTGAGATACCTACACCTCCAGGCTTCCGCCCCGTCACATAGAGCAGTATATACGCAATCCATTTCTTCCATATCAGACCCTCGCTCTGCGTTCTCTCATATCTCATGTGTCAAGTCTTCCAAGTCACGTCAACATGTTCATCTTTCGGCATGGTGGACGATATGCTGCATCGACCGGGCGCTCCGTTGCCACGAAACGATACGCGTCGAAGATTTCGATACCTTTCGCGCCGCCCCCCTTTCCAGTGATTGAGTCCTGTCCGAGTCCAACGTGTGGCTGTAGAGATGCACCAGCAGGACTGGATATCGAACGCGAACAGAACATCAACGGATCTGTGGCCACGTACGCCGAGCAGATTCTGATCAGTACGGGGCGTGACGACTGGAAGAGCAAGATAGAAGATGACGAGGAGGCAGTCTTGGTCAGACAGCTGAAGAAGTATCTGACAAGAGGCGGCAAATATGCTGATGTGCGTAGGAGATGCATGTCTACTTGTATCATAGAAACTGATAAGTATACGGTAGCCATATTACAATGTCATGATCACGAATTCTTCCTTTCGTCCATCCACAAAAGCTTCACCACCTGACGGCAGTAGAGCGCTTGCGTCCGATACAGCAGCGTCACCATCTCCTAGAGTAGCATCTACAGACACCGCGCCCTCGGCCTCCGCATACCTCCTGCCCAGCTTTCGGTACATCCCCACCATACCCACCGACGACACCTCCATCGAATCCTTCATCAAAGCCTTCATCCTCCCCGAGAAGCTCCACGACTCCTACTCATCTCTCCCTCCTGAGCAACGAGCCAACCTCCTCCGACAACCACAACACCAACACCATTTCAAATCCCTCCCCGTAAACGACGTCCTAGTCCTCGTTTGCGGCCACGGCAACCGAGACGAACGATGCGGAAAGCTAAGCCGCGTCCTCATACCCGAATTCGAAGAGAAGCTTCGGGCACAGAACATCGCCCTCGGAGATGTCCCGGGGACGGGCCAAGAGGATGGCATGACGGCGAAGGTTGCGTCGATTTCACATATTGGTGGGCATAAGTGGGCTGGCAATGTGATTATATATATCCCGCCGAAGTATGAGGGCCATGCGCTGGCTGGGAAGGGGATCTGGTTCGGAAGAGTCGGACCGGAGCATGTTGAGGGGATTGTGAGGGAGACGGTTGTGGGGGGCAAAGTTATTAGGGAGTTGTTTAGGGGTGGGGTTGCGAGGGGTGGGGAGGTGTTGAGGCTCTGAGGTGGCGAAACGGTGTTCTTCAGCTTCCTGGCGCTGGTTGATCTGGTGGAGACGTCCGCGATCATCGTGACCTCCGTACACATCATCTCGGGCTCACCTTCCGTCAAGGGCTGAAACCTCTCAAATCCGGCGTCGTCATAATCAAGTTGACAGAGGCAATCGGGAACCGCAGCTCGATCAGTAAGAACTCGTCGTTTCCTGCCGTTTGTTACAATCAGGCTCAAGCGTACTCTTTCCGTGTGGCGGACCTGTTCCCGGCAACGACTCTACAAGACAAGCCGCTTCATAGTGATGAACTCCCATAGTAGTTTGCTGGACGGCAGGCAATAGATCAAAGCAGTAAGCTCACGATGCACCGAGCGCTGGGTCAAAGTTATCTGCTTTACTGAGGTCGTTCCAACTGACATTCGCGTTCTGGCGGCCCATTCCTTCTTCACATCACTCTGCCCTGCCGAACCGACGATTGTTTCTGTACATCAAGCACTCTAGGCGCAGTGATATCACACTCGTTCCCAACATGGACGCCAACCAGGATTGGCAGCTCGTCACGCTAATCGGCGATGGCCTACTTACCGTGGAGTTCAAGGTGATAAAAGCCAAAACAGCTTACGATCAAGCTCTGGCCCAGCGAATCATGCTAGAATCTTCGGAAGCTATTCTCAACGAGAATGCTCATGTATGTCTCCCTCCTCTCCTCCAGGACCAGCATCTTATTGACTAACACTAGGAAGCAAAGCTAAGCAAGCAACTTAGCGAAGTCGCCCTCCAAGAAGCGCAGCTGAAAAGCGGCGAGGATTTGGAGATCGATGAGGCCAGCGAAGACCTATACAGCATCACCTCAAGGAAGACTTTGTCCAGGTGTGCTTCAAGTCCAACGAGAGGGGAAGAATGTCGGCCAAGTTGTCGAGAGACACCTCACTCCTCAATACGCTTGAAATATTCGGAGAGATGATGCAGAGGAAGTCGGAGCACTATTGCCTGCTGTATGGGCCGATACGTAAGAGAGCGTAAGTCCAGCCGGAAGTCTGTCAGCAATGATCATGACTGATAGTTATAGCTTAATGTGCAACATGACAATTACTGCCACATCGTTCCGGCTTCGACTACTGCTACTCTGTCAAATGCCAAGCCCTCGAAGGGGGCATCGGTCGCCAGCGAAGCTCCATACTAACAGTCAGAGCACGTCGAGGAGGACTCCACTTCCCATCACAACATCAGCGGTACGGACGCATCCGCGGACTGTGAGACCGGGTTCTTCGCTGCTCCCTGTTTCCTGGTGTAGAGACCGTCGAACCACGAACAGCTTCGAGGCAAAAGTTCGGCAGCGGACTCACGATGAACGACGATGGCTCCACACGGGAGATGATCGAAGCTGAGCGTGGACGTCTCTTGGAATCATTGGGTCTTTCATGCAGAGAGCTCCTGAGTGAGCTCCCCGAGCCAAATGTCTTGCTTGGGGAAAGACGTGGATACCTCGCAAATTTGTGAGAGTTGTGGAGACATTGGAGAATATTTGCAAGTCGTTCCCGACGATGGGACTATTTGGGAGGAGGAGAGGACTCAGAGGAGGATGATATGGCGAATTCGAGGCTTAGGTGCGGCGACATCCCGAGTATTTTCTGAGGCGATTGGTGAAAGGCGGCCGTTTATGGGAGACCGTTCGCGATGCACGAGAAGGTGTGTAGTCTAGGGGTGCTCTTTTCGGCGGGAGTCTGCGGTCATGGAAATGCTTTGGCCAGCATACATCGTTAGCTCCACTCCGCTTTCTCCGGTGTAGAATGGATCTGCATACACGAAGGAGAGAAACAATCTCGCGAGACAGGGGAAGTTCAGAGGCTGTATCTGCCTTGATGAGGAAGGAAGTGAAATTTCGCATTCCTCATTCATTCCTTACCGACACGCCATGTTCTTGCTTGCTGACCACCCTCGGTATGCTACAGTAGCAAACTTTGCCTCTGCGCCTTTACTCAGTAATGATCCCTCCGCAGGTCTCTATACTGGCGTGGAGAATTGGGAAGCGATATTGCTCAAGTCTACCAAGTAGCCCTACTTTGCCATATCCCCCGCCGCTCCGTCGCTTCTAGTGATCACCGACTGCGCTTTGTCCTTGATTGCTCTCGCCCTGATCTGTTCTTCTTCTAGTGTAGTTACTGCTAAAGGCTGGCTTCGATGATGTTCTGCTGGCTGGTCTGTTGAGGAGAAGGGTCAAAGTCTGGTCCAACGACTCCGACCATGGCCGCTGCGATGTCCACGAGCTTCTTCCACTCAATCTTCACGAAATCGAACGGTACCAGAGCTTCGGGAATAGACTGACCCAGATATGGCTGTCCCTCCCCGTCCTTGGACAGCCCGTGGAAGTTTCGGCCTTTGAGTTCCACCTGGTTGCAGCTGATTTGCTCCAACTCGCAGCTGGTGATCTCGATATCCTCCAGGTGGGTGTTGAAGAGCTTGATGGAGCTCAGATCGGTATCGGTGATGTGGACGTTTCGCAGGATGCAGCCCTCGATCTCAACGTTGTAGCAGACGCCACCTGCGATCACGACGCCGGAGGTGAAGCTGCCCTTGATGCTCACGTCGATCGGATCGATGTCGATGTACACGATATCTTCTCCGCCGTTGGTGTTGCTGCCATTGATAAGCTTATCCTTGCGGCGGGCAGGCTTGATAGCCGGCTCAGCGACCTTGGTCGGCTCTTCATCGCCACCGGTAAGCAGGTCGTCGTGACGCTGATCGCTTCCCAACGTCAGTTATGTAACATACTTGCAATATGAATACTCACTCGTCTGCAGCTCTTCCTTTGCCCTTGTCAAGCTTGTTGACGGTCTCTGACACGGCATCCTGGACCACGGGGCTGCTTGCTGAGATATCGGTCGCGGCAACGGCGGCTGGCACATCAGATGATGACGAGGAGGTGGCCATCTCCTGCGGTACTGATTTAGCAGCTGCTCGTGCTGCTCGTGCTGCTGGGTGGTCCACATAACGCGGAGTTGCAGACTCCAGTGGCGGCGGTGGTGGTGAAGGATGATCGATAATGCCTGATTGGGAACAGATGCATGGTGTCTCCGGGCAGGTGCAGACCAACAGCTGCTTCTTGAGCACGATGATGACCAGTCGCTCTTTACGACTTCTTTATATACTACTATTATTTAATATACTCTACTAGCTTATACGAGTATATTAAATAACAGTAGTACGTTTTAATCCTAACGACTCGTAGCTCGTAGCTTATATAGATTGCGAGTAGGTAAAGAGTAGCTCGGGGAGCAAGGACGATATAATAAGTAAGATAGGGCTTATCTAAGATATATAATACGGATATATAGTCGAGAGCCGATATTCGGAGCAATATCTTTATACTATAGTGTATTTAGCATCTACAGAAACAATAGTTAACTCTATTATAGGTGCAAAAAATTCACTTTTTGAACCTATAGCTAATATACCTATCTTTTTGTACCCTATAATATGCCCTAAGTTAAAGGCTAAAGATTGCTATAATGTGTCCCTATAGCAGTAATTTGGCATCCCTATAAGTCCCTATAGGAGTAATTTTTGTATAATGATCCCTATAGCAGTAATTTCTAACATAATTGTCCCTATAGGAGTAATTCACCGGTCGTTGATTCAACCCCAGCAGGAGTCAACATGAGCATATGCAAAGTGTACAACCGTTTTGCCATTGTATGGCCTTTAAGTCTTCTTTTTGAATTTGCCATCGTCCCAGTAGCCGCGCTCGTCCAGCGCTACAGGTCGCTGCCGTCAAAGTCATGGACTACGCACCGGTCCAATGCGGTGACGCATTTGTGAGTACCCATCACCAACTAGAGTGGTCAATAGTATTCGATGTTGGCTCTAACGTGTCTCTCGAGAGTCTGCGCTTCGATGCTCACCACTCTCCACCTCCATGCCATAGCTGTATCTGCGTTCGTCTAGCTCTTCGTCTACAGGCACTCACTTTTACCTCTATGAGCTACCATCCTACCCACGGCCCCATAGATCTCCAATGATCAAACAGCAGGATCGATAGCCAATGTGCCTCTGCTGGGCCAACAGAAGCCATTTTGTAGGGCCGCCCAAGACGTCAGTGCAGATTTGTCAATTTCGGAAGTGTTTGTGCTTCACCCACTCCTCTACCGTCTTTGATCCGCAGTCTTTTGCCAACAAGGGCTGTGTGAAAGCTGCAGTATCTACGGTCCGCGGTGCCACCCCTGCAGTATAGGATATGACTCCTTGCATGAATCCCAAGTTCCAAGCGGAAACTTGCATTCCTTGACTCACACCTTACCTTCATATACATCTACCTCATACAACATAGCACCTTCCCAGCTCCCGTAGCTCAACGGCAGAGCGTGCGATTGCAGCTCGCAAGGTTACTTGTTCGAATCAGGTCGGAAGTTTCTATTTTCGTCCCTTTTCATGTCCGTCGCGAAGTTCCTGCAAGCACAATCATTTTCCAGGCTGTTAGTGATGCTCGGCCGCACGTAGAACTGTCGATACTGCTTCGAAGGCTTGAGCAGAAAATAAGTTTAGTCATCTATCGTCAGAGATCCTCATCGATCGTGACCGTGCATCATTCAAATTCCTCGTCCCAAACCCACAGGCATACATATCCCCACGCCACTACATAATCAACCTCCACAAGCGATCCAAACAGCATTCACAGCGGTAACGGCCATTGATGTAATCATTCGAGAAGAAGTATCCAAGGCCATTACCATCGTAATCTTCAGCAGCTTCTTCGCCGCGCGGGATGAGGGCCAGGGAGGCGGCGGGTCTGAAAGGGAATTGTGTTTTTAGGTTGAGACGGTGTAGTATGGAAGAAGGGGGAACGCGTACGTCTGACCAGCTTCGGCGCGGGCTACGATGGCTGCGGCGTTCTAGGGAGATGTGGATGTTGGTCAGGGTGTCGGAGTGTGGTGGCGTGGTGAGTGACGTACGTCCTCAGTCAGGACTGGGAGGGCTGCCACGCCAGTGATGCCGATGGAAGCAAGTGCGAAAATGGGGAGGAGGTTGAACTTCAGGATGGCTGTCAGTGTAGAGCGTCAGCGTCCTGTAGAAGTTGATGCTGTTTGTTCATGTAGCGTCTATATGAAGGGACGAATACTTGCTGAGCTGCTTGATGGTCCAGACATTGATCATGAGAAGGCGGCAGAGTTACACATCTCGCTCACACCACACAGGCCAAGTTTGCCGCGAAGGACTTTTTTCGTCGACGGCCTGAAAGACGAAGCATTCCTCGTCCTTTGCCTCGTTTCGAATGTCCATCAGAATAGAACAAGCCGTCGGAATATTGAAACATCCAAAGCTGTTGGTCAGCCTACGGGTCGCCTATTGTTGCTTGAGTGTAGTTTGGTCATCCTGCGCTCTGAAGTAGTCCTTGCACAGGAACGCGAACGATGACCAAGCGGCCGAGCAATCAGAGAGCACCTGCTGTACTGCGATAGTGAACCTGCCTGAACAGGCTGAACAGCAAACGTTGATCATATGCACATATCCTGATAGTAAGAACCAATCGCTCAAGAGTAATCAAACCTGTCCGGCAGAATGACCGGAGCTGCCAGGGTCCAACCAAAAATACCGTAGCACACCCATGCGCTCACAATCTTCACCCAACTGGCCCAGTATGTGCGACCTACAGGCTGGAAGTCATCGCCTCTCTGATCCAAAGGCTGGTCACCTCCGATGTTCTGTGTCAAAAGTGTCGCGACCCATGCTGTAGCAAGCATGAAGATGATGTGGAACAGCGAGTAGTTGTACTGGGTCCTTTGCTTCTCATCGTCGTTGTGTTTCCCAGTATCGACGTCATCGTCTTCATCGTCACTTTCGTCTAGTGCCGACGCTGGGAGGGCGCCGGACTCGACTGCACGCCGGAGCGCTTCCTGTCGCATCTCGCGTCGACTTTCTGGCTGGGTATCGACCATTCCATGACCGACCTCATCATCCAACGCCACTGATTGGTAGCCTGGCTTTCCGGTGCCTAATGCGAGACCAAGTGTTGCAGCTCTTGTCGTTGTGTAAGCGCAAGTCATGAAGGTGACTACAGCACCAATGACGATGCTAGCCTTGCGTGTGCCAGTCGCGCGGACCAGCGGGTTGCATTGCTTGTCATCCGGTTCCATAGCGACGGCACTGAGGGTGAGGTAGGTACAGTAAATCGACACAATGGCTGCTTGAGCTAGGCCGGCTCGTGGGTTGACAGCTTGAATGCTGGGGTGGATGGAAATAATGCTGACTCCGATGAAGAAGATCAGGTTGAGCTAGGATATGTCAGCGGTGTTTCATGCATCATGTTTCAGCATGCTTACTGTAATAGCTGCCTGGTTCATGGAGCATCCGCTGTTGGCAAAGTAGATGTACATGACGACTGTCATGGCCAAGCTGCCCAAGTACATGCCCATGGTCGATCCAATCAGGAGGCCTCTCCACATGCCAGAGTCTGTATCCTCGATCTTCTCGATGCAGTACTCGGCAAAGGTGTGTGCCAGGTCGACCAGCAGGACAAGGCCCAGGAGCAAGAACAAGATGGCGCCGACCAGTGCGACATAGTTGCCCCAGACCTCGAAGAACTCGTTTGGTATCAAGAAGCTCAGCACGATCAGGCCCACCCACACAATCAACTTTGGTCCCCAATAGCCATTCTGCAACGCGGCGCGCTTGTCTTTCGAGTTGTTGACTCCCAGTAGCAGTACCGCGTGGAAGGCGTGGAAGAGGCCGAGGGCGAAATTGATGCGGTGGACGGCAGCGAAGCCGAAACATTCGTGGGAGAAGCAGTTGATCGTGACATAGTCAAGGAGGACTTTCTGCAGTTTCTTGATGGCCCAAGGCGTGAGCATGACCCAGGAGAGCAGGGAATTGAGGAGGAGGATAACAGCGTAGGCGATTCGGGTTGCGATGGAATTGTTGCATTTTCCGCAGGCGGAGCATACTGCGCTACACGTAGCCTGTCATGTAGTCAGTATCGTCTGTGTTGTCGTCAGGTATGCTAATCCTTCATACAGCACCGCAGCAACTTGCGGCAAAGGTCATGACCGTTCCCACACTGGGGACGGCCAGTAATGGTAGCGACAACAATGCACCCATCGTGAGAGAGAGAGAGATGCGCCCCGCGGAGAAGATGTTGCTTGCTTGTGCAGCGACGACGTTGACGCCTTGACGCCTTGACGCCTTGACGCCTTGAAGTCCAAGCCGCGGCAGTGCCACCCAGCACGTGCTCTGTGACGCTATGTCATGCTCTTGGCAAAGCAGAAACACCTCCGCCGTCGCACGCTCCTCCTCACGGTACCCGGTATACCCAGTCCTGACGACGGCCAGCGCCAGTGCCACTCCCTCTGCCACGCTGGACACCAGATTGAGTCTGATGCCTCGGGAGCGGGTTAGGCGAAAGCAAACATATACTCACAACCACTCTCACAAGGTGCTGTAAGCCATTGGGTGACTCCCTGAGGCGCGTGCCACTCATATTGCAGGTCTCAGCCCATTCTGGCAACCATGCGCTCTCCCCGTCTGTGGCGTCGCTCTGGCCAGCGTGGCTGCAAGCCATGTCACAGACATCGAGAGACACGACGAGCTGAGCCTGCACCTAACTATGCACGTCACGCTGTGGTGCGATATAGCAAGACCACATTGAGCAGAACATAAGGTACTTGATCTCTACTGCTGGGTAATTCTCCATCTCTTCTGCTCGTGCATCATCTCTACTACCGACAACCCTGATCCCACTACCATCTTCACTCATATAGCAAAACCTACCCAAAATGGTCAAACGCATTATCGTTGCAGTCGATGGCACCTGGGTCAACAGCGACAATGGCTACGTCGAATCTGATCCTAGCAAGCCTTCTCTAGCCACACCTTCGAACGTGACAAGGCTATGCCGAGCTTTGGAGGGCCGATCCCAGGATGGCATTGAACAGATTGTCTACTATCAAGGAGGCCTTGGCACAGGTGGCAACTGGTACTCCTACAACATCGGTGGGTTCTTGGGTGCTGGGATCGATGAAGCTATGCGGCAATCCTATGGCTTCATCTGCAACAACTATGAAGACGGTGACGAAATTACCCTTATCGGCTTCTCTCGTGGAGCTTTCACTGCGCGCTCAGTCGGTGGTCTGCTTGGCGAAGTCGGCGTCTTGACCAAGCGTGGCATGGACTCTTTCTACCCAATCTTCAAGGACTGGGAGAACCAGAATAAGAAGGATTACAAGCCGAGCTACAGTACACCGGACTGGACTATCGACAGCCGCCCGAAGACTTTCGCCAACGGTGCGTATATGAACGCGCTCGCTGCTGTAGGATTGACTCGTCCCAACGTACCCATCAAGGCGGTCGCGGTCTTTGACACCGTTGGCTCTCTTGGCATTCCGGATCTGCATCTTGCTGGCTTCAAGATTTACACTGGCTCAAAATCTGAGTATAGCTTTGTGAATACTCAAGTCGCGCCAAATGTCGAGCACGCATACCAAGCCTTGGCCCTCGACGAGAAGCGAGGTGCATTCTCACCGACTGTGTGGGAATCACCCAGAGGTAACACCGACAAGCACATCTTGAAGGTACGTACTTGAAGCGTACCAGGCATTGACCGTTGCCCTGGACATGGAAGAGTGTTTGAGACTTACGTTGCACGACGCGCCTCCCACAGGACCTAGCTCCTAATGAGACATTGCCACACAGTTTTCAACTACGACTAACGTCTTCCGTTTCGTAGGAGCTGAAGCAGACCTGGTTCGCCGGCGTACACACTAACATCGGCGGCGGCTACAAGGACACATCCGTCTCTGATATCACGTTAGCATGGATGATGGAGCAGCTTTCGAAGCACCTCGAATTTGACAGACCGTACTTGAGCTGGCAAGTCACTCAGAACCAGAAGTTCTACCAGGAGAAGGGCACACCAGCAGCTGGTCAAGGATGGGGACTCGGCTTGATTCAGGACAATAGCACTGGCTTTCTCAACATGCTTCAAGGTACGTACTGAAGGGTGCAAGGGTACAGGTCATTGAGTGGTGGCCTTGAGAACGGTGGAGCGCGCGAGATGCCAGTGCCGCAAGACTCGCCACCTTCTGCCTCTACACCACTTGCTCAGGCACCGTCATGTCATATTTTCGTGCATTGCTAATCGTATTGCTTGGCAGGCACCGCGACACGTACACCCGGGGAGTACCATCTCACAGACCCAAACACTGGCAGACAGCTTCCCGAAAGGCTCCTCAATACTTGCGAGTTCATCCATCCCAGCGTCCGTTACCGAATTGACAATGGCACTAGCCTTGCCACGAGCGCGGACCAGAAGGTTGGCTCGGGGAAGTACTTGCCACAAGCACTCGCGAAGTGGGAATACAAGGCTCCCGGTCAAGAGGTCGTTGGCGCACAGATCGATCCGAAGTGGGCGAAAGCAGCAAAGTGGGTGAAAACTGATACCAAAACTTACATTGTCGAAGACACAATTAAGGCGGAAGGCTTCGAGCGAGTGTTGACGGATAGCTGGGAAGGCGTCAACTCCTTCTTGGGACTACGGTGATCAAGCCCGGATGCAACATGGCATGTGGCTCCGCTCTGACTCATGAAGGATGCAATATCGTAATTGCGAACTTGACCTCCAGAGCAGGGCGCGACTCTGCTATATCATTGCACTGCCAATGCTTTAATTCAGCCTTTGCACCCAGCTCCTGAACTGCCAATTCGCCGCACGTGACTTTCGTCATATTCGGCTCTTCGGACCATCAAGCTCAAGGTTTGTGCTTGCTATCCATGCAAGCAGAAGTTGAGTTGGCACCATACATGTCTCATCCACAAGTCAGATGCAGACGTCGTGTCATGCGACTCGGTGGTGCGATCAGTCGGTGTACAATGGCGACGTAGTCAGCCAAGCTGACGGTTAGCCGAGCATTGACTACTTCAAGGAGCAAGTATAATGGAACTCTGAGTCGACGACATATCTAATCTATCGTCAGCTATTCGAGCCATTAGAACAACACCAACAGTCTCTCACCCCCGTAATCACACAATCTTGAAGCCGCCTGCCGGAAGCAACAACTGGCATCATGAACTACATTAAATTTTTGCACGAGCAGCGCCCAGCAGACTCAGAAGCGGTTGTAAGTGTTAGTTCCGCACTATGCTGCAACACCAAGGTTGACAACTGATAGGTCCTCGTCGACGCCGAGCGACCAGAACGAACGATAACATGGCAGCAATACCACTCAATGGTTCAGAGACTGGCAGCCGGACTCGAGGCTCTTGGTCTTGCAAAGTCAGAGTGCGTTGCACTCCTGAGCCGCAATGATATCTGCTACTACATCCTCGCAGACGCAATCATACTCGCCGGCGGAGTATTTATTGGGTTCCCCTTCGAGAGCAAGGTGGCCGAACTCGAAGGACATATCAAGGCTGCGGATGTGAAGTGGATCTTTGCGGAGCTTCGATTGCTGGAACAAGCTCAGTCTGCGTTTGCAGACCTAGGACTTCCGGAGTCCCATGTCTTCCTCTTCGACGCTGCGAATCCTGCCGATGAGGTCAAGCGGTCTTTCAGCACACTGTTGCAGACGGACGAGCCCAGCTCGCAAGAGCAATTCGACTTTTCACATGGAGGAGACCAGGCATGTTTCAGATTCTTGACAAGTGGCAGCACCGGAACTCCAAAAGCTGCTGAGATCTCCCATGCATGCTCCATCGCTCGCGTCCAGCAGTCGAACAAGGTCATGCCTGCCAGCGATATCAGGCAACTTCAAATCATCGCCATGTATCACGCCACTGGCGTTCTTACGCACGTCAGAGCTTTGACCGGACGGATCACAGCGTACATATCTGCGATAACAGACGCCGCGCTCGCGATCGACTACATTGAGAAGTATGGCATCACTGATATGACCTTGCATCCTCGCTTTGCCGAAGATGTGGCAGAAGTTGTTAGAAGTGGTGCCAGGAAGAAAGAAGCGCTGAGGTCGTTCCGAAGAGCAAGAATTGGAGGAAGTCTCTGTCGAGATGATACCGCGCAAACTTTCAAATCAGTCTTGCCAGATGATGCCGTCGCCGCTGTGGCCTATGGGTCGACCGAAGCGTGGACATTGGCAGGCCTGACTGCTGGAATGACATATGTGCCTGACCACGTTGGAGGTCGGATGCCAGATATTGAAGTCACTGTTGTTGATCCTGGAACGCTGGAAGAAGTACCTGCCGATACTGAGGGCGAGGTTATCGCCCGTGGCCCGCTCGTCTTCAGCGGATATCTCAACAACCCTGAAGCCAACAAGGCGAGCTTCGTGCAGAGGCAAGATGGTGTATGGTTCCGGACTGGGGATAAAGGGCATTTCTCTTCCAAACACCACCAGCTGAGGATTACCGGTCGTTATAAGGAGATCTTCAAGGTTGGATCTGAGGAGGTGGCGCCTGCGGAGGTGGAAGCTGAGTTGCTGAAGCACCCTGCCTTGACCGACACTACAGTCACGTCGACGGATGGACGCCGGCAGAAGGGTGATCTCGAAGTCTTGGCATATGTTGTCTCGAAAGACGATCGATTGAGTGCTCAAGACGTTGTTGACTTCGTGGCGTCCCGTGTGTCCGCGTGGAAGGCGCCAACTGGTGGAGTGATCTTTTGCGACCGTATCCCACGCACGGCATATGGCAAAATTGATCGAAGAGCTTTGGCCATGGAGGAAGTGCAAGATAGATCTGCCAGACATTTGTCAGTCGCAGTATAGCTTGCGAAGGACGATGACACAACATGGTATAGACCCACATTCCGCGGCTGTACGGCAAGCCGCTTGCAACAAATGGTGGAAATTGGTTCGACGCAAGCCACAAAGCTTCGAAGTACCGCGGAAGGATCAAATAGCGCACCAGGCAGAAGGTACATCAAGACGCGCTCCACCTCATCTCGTCTCCATCTCGCAACGGCAAAAACACATACCACCACAACTCCCGAGACGCATCACCACCGCCAACCATGTCATCCACCGCCGCCATGACCATGGCCACCCCAGGCTCCTACTCCGTGGGCGCGCTTATCCCCTTCACTGCGACCTTCATCGACAACGGCGCCACGACAGCAGTTCCCGTTGTCGGTCAAGTCCTGGACAGTGGCGCGACTAACTTCGTCGGCTACGAGGACGGAGATGCCGAATATCTCTTGACGGCCTCCGCTCCAAATGCACAGCGAACCACTCTGGCAGATGGGCGCACTTACTATGTCTCTTCTGGAGCAGCTCCTTCGGGATATCTTGCGCGTGAGAGTGGTGCTATGACGGGATCCGCCGGATCTGGCGCTGGGACTAGTGGGACGAGTGGTGCAGCTGGAAGTTCCCCTGGATCCAGCGCGATGATGACGGGTTCGAGGACTTCGAATTCGATGAGAGCGAGTTCGAGTACGGCTTCTGCGCAGTTGGCGACAAGCACTTCTCAGGCGTCGGGACGACAGTTCTCGATGGGAGGTGCTGTGACTTTAGCGCTGGGATTTGTTGCGCTTACGGTTGGGTATCTTGCTTAGGCTTGAGGATCTGGCGGGAATTTTAGATCTGACGTGAGGACTTACAACCCCATTGGAAACTCTGCGCAGAGATAGCTATCGCTACATTTGAGATTGGGTGCAACGAAAGGATGAGATGCAAGCAGGAAAGATCAAACATAATGCTAATCACTAATGTCGTGCCCGTTGTAAAATCGCTAGATGCTACATCTCCTGTTGAATTGTAGTTCGCTGACTGCAGCATAGCCATTTCCTAAGCGTGTCCAAAGGTATGTCGAGAGGTGTGCCGAGAGAAAGTGCCAAGCAATTTGAAACATTCACCCAGCACCAACCAATATGGTGGTAAAGGTCTGCATTTGTGGAACGTTCCTCAAAGTGAAAAATAGCTCGGATTAGAGGCAGGGGACTGGGGATTGACCCAGAGTCTTTATTTTAGCGCACATGTTCTGTCCTCAATCACCCAAATCTCAGCAAGACACGTTAGCATCGAACCTATTTAACAGCACTCCTAGTTGCCTCACTAACGCAACATCAACTTGAATTGATCAGCAGCACAGCAGCTTTGGACATATAAAGCTAAAAGCACACATTCAAGATCCGCTAACATGTCGGCCGACGATATTCTCAATGAATCACTTCGCGCTCTCTACATTCAAGCCGAGCAGAAGGACCCTCTGGATGTACTCGGGCTGCAGCTCAAGGGTGCCACAGCAGCACAATCGAAAGCTTCCTACCGTGCTCTGGCCCTTCGCCTCCATCCCGCCAAGCATAAGAGTAAGAGGGCCAAGGATCTGCACACTCGACGATTGAACCTTGTTTCAGCAGCCTATGAGCTCGTGACAGCGGCGAATTCTGTCGACAACACGGACCCAAGCCTCGCCACCGACGACGATAATCAGGTAGAAGTAGAAGATCTACGCTACGCAGAGAAGCTGAGACGGCAGCGTGCAAACAGACTGCAAGCAGAGCAGGCACGCAAAGTGGAACTCGAGGAGAAGCAGTTCCGTCAGGAGGCGAAGGATCAGCGCCTGGAAAGGCTGCAAGCCTACAAAGCCCAAGTTTGGAAGAGTAAGCAAAAGCGTACGGCACTCAGGGGCGCTATGGCTGCACGGAATCGCTTCAGGACTCAACGTGGCATAGAGCGCGCCAGCGAGAAAAGATACGTTGCTACTATCGAACAGCTCTTCGCGGGTAGAGAATGGCGCAAAAAGATGGACGAAGCTGACACTCACCCTGGCTTGGGAAAGACGGATTCTTCGCGCTATGATGCCGACAAAGCCCGCGAGGAATTGGTCGAGCAGCGTGTGCTCCGAGCAAGTGCTACTAGAGCTCACGGGCAGGCGAACGCAACCGAGTTCGGCGACGAGCAGGACTCTTCGTTCGACGGCCAGGAAGCCCTCCCAGCTATCGAGAACAAGAAGAAATACATCGGCCAGAAGCATGAGGATGGCCAGGCGGCGGCGGCGTTCAGATGTGAGAAGCTTACAGCGTCGCGAAAGCAGCGTAGCAGTCAAATTCTTCTCGACCACGATGGGATGTTGATGAAGCTCTGGCTCTCGAGTATGGCAAGTGCAATACCGCCGTGGATGCGAGACGTGAAATCGTTGTAAAGGCTTTTGACACTCCCGTCGCAGAAGCTGTCACTGCTTGCCAGCTGAACTCTTCACACAAGACTGCCGACGCGGAGGCGAGCAAGACCGTAGATAACATGATCGAGTCTAACACGGACACTGTTGCCCTTCAAGCCCTACCGGCTGCCATAAAGCCTCGCGAAGACACCATTGAGCCCAGTACAGAAGCTTCTCCCAAGGCTGAAGGCTCGCCAAAGGCTACTGCGGATGCACTCCGACGTCAGAAGCAGCGCGAAATTGCAGACTTGCTCAAGAAATTTCCAGCCTACAGAGAGAACGCTTTCTTGCTTCGCCACTGGGTAAAGAAGATTTCAGGCGAGTCTAAGGTGGATTTTGATTTATAGAGACTTGGGAGTATACGAGGATGAATGGTTGGAGGCGGACAGATGCAGGTGAATGAGAATGGACTGGATCTGGGTCTGTGCGCGCGCACATGTGCTGGCGTTAAATATTGACCTTCTTGCTTCTTGTAGAACAATCCAAAGAACTCACAACAGACCTCACTCTCCACTTTCCGTTCCATTCGCATCCAAGAGGAGCACCGTACCAACTCCAATACTTGCTGCATGTCGCAGAAGATAACGACAGTCCAAAAGGTACACATCAGTACGGAACACCAACGTCGAGTGGCCAAGATGTCGGCCGACAACATCTTCAACAAGCCTCTCGTGTCGCTTTACCTCCAGGTCGAGCAAAAAGATCCATGCGACATTCTCGGACTGAATGATGGAGCAGCAACGGCAACAGCAGCTGAAGCGAAGGCTGCTTACCGCGAACTCGCACTACGACTTCATCCCGACGAATGCCAGAACAGTACCATCGAGAAACTACACACTCGCATCTTCCAGCGAGTGCAGGAGGCGTACGAAGCTCTCATGTCGGCCACATTGCTGAATGACAAAGACCTCGAGCTTGCTACTGAAGGGAATGTCAAGATCCAGCTACCCAGAATTGCAGACCTTCCATTCAAGGACAAGTTGATGAGGATGCGAGAGGCTCGAGTGGCTGCGAGTCAAGCAGAGAATATTTCAAAGGGCGGAGAAGAAGTTCCGATATCAAGCAAAGCAGGCTCGCCTTGCTGACCTGCATGGCCACAAGAACGAGATCGCTAAAGCTAAGGGAGATCTGCAGAAGAATAAGATGGCATTGTAGGGCTCCAAAGAAAAAAAATCCTCCAAGTACGGGACTAACCCACCACAGTATCTGGACGCTCTCGCAGTAGACTCGGTCACTACAGCGCTCTTCGGAACGCACGGATCGCAGCAGACACAGACGCCACCTACGGTTCACGAGAGAAGACGGACAAGCTACCGGAGACCTCCGACCAGAGGCGTGAGTCTTTCGTGAAGAACTTTTCCATCCTTCCTCCACTCACCAACGCGGTGGCAGACAAGCGCCAGAAGATCGAGGTCAGTAACGAGCAGACATCATGCTCCGTTACTGGCAATGTCTCTCGCTCAACTGTGGAGCAGAAGCTACTGCAGAAAGAAGCCGACCAGATCGCCGGTAAAGAGTACAAGAAGCAGACTTGCCTCGTGAAGAGGTTCCGCAGCTCGGACGGAAGGGTGATGAGAGAAAGCAGCGGAGTGAGACTTGCTACTAGACTGCGGCCAAGAGGCCAACGTTGTCGTAGCTGGACCTGGCAGCTACTATCGCGACCAGGACAACAGACAACTCACCAGAGGTCGAGTCACTAACCTCTCCCTCCACGCCTTGGAGCGCAAGGAGCATGTCAAGGCCGAGAAGAATCGACGTAAGGACGAGCTCAATAATTACACCAAGAAGCACGCCCCAGCCCAGCAAGTCACGACCGACTATGGCAATCCGGTCTATCTCTTCGACTACTACGAAGGCAGTGCCCAGCTCAGTATCGACTTCCACCAGGAGCAAGTCAACATCGAGGAACGTCTATATTCAGAGGAAAACGTTGAGGTCTGGGACGAGCACGCCAGGGACATCGTCGACTTCAAGCAAGGTCCAAAGGCTCCCGCCATCCGAGACAAGCATTGCATTCATGCAGAGGAGAAAATGTACAGTATCGACGACGTTCAACCCGACACCATCGAGGAGTGGCGAGATCATGTTGATGAGGTCACTGAGGATCCGATTCCCGGACTGGACGACGTCGCCAGCCAGCCCGATACCTCTGATGAGCAGGTCTGGCCAGGTCTGTTTGCAAAGAGGTACGTTGTTGAAATCGAGCCTGGAGTGATGTCATGCTCAGAGGTCGTCAAGAAGAAGCCGGTTATCAAGGATGACGGAGTCAGCGAGGAGTCGACTTTGAAGCGTCTAGTCCTGCGGACACGTCAACCTGGCCAAGCTAATGAAGAGCAGGAACTCGAAAAGGATCCAAAGCAAGCTGACCTTGATCTGGAATCACTCCAAGAGAACGGGGGTGAGGGTGCGGTCAGGGAGAGTGCTCAACAGAGCATCGAGCTGACTGCCTCCCACGGCCATGAGCAGATTGTCGCGACTCCTGAAGCCGCCCAGAAGCACGAACCGGACCCTACTGGTGGCCAGACTAAGCAGGACAGTGGTGGCTTCTCTTTCATTGGGGACATGGTCAAGTCCTTCACATCGTACTGCCAGAACCTATTCTTCCTCCGCCGTTAGGTCAAAACTATGACGGGAGGTGGAGATCTGGACGTTGGTTGAGTACAGTTGAAGCATGTAAGCCTGTGAAAAGGATGGTTTTGGACAAGGACAACCATAAAATGGTACAGAGACATGAGATGCACAGGAGACAGCAAGCAGGACGACCGTCCCGTGAACGACGGACTCCAAGGAGACAATGATAGCCATAGCATATGCATGAATAAGAACAAAACGACTTGATTGCAAGTACATACTTATCTACTTTGGCAGCGACTGGTTTCACTCAAAGAGCTACTCCCACTTGGTTTCATCCCGAAGGACTACTCACGCCGGTCACCACGAGAAGGTGGCTGCCATCGACCAGCATCTCTACCAGACCTCCATGCAGCGCATACGCGGCTGATGCACTTTGGTCCAGCACCCCTTCAATCCCAGCTCAGCGGTCCGCAAAGGAACATGAGCGGAGAGAGAAAGAGACCCCAGGGAGGACGACCCGGGGTGAAAAGAGACGGAACCACTTGCGTGGAGGAGGTAGAAAGGGTCGGAGCTGAGAGGAGGAGGAGGAGGAGGAGGAGGTAGAGAGAGGAGCTTCACTTCAACAACCAGACAGACCCTCGGATGGGAAAGTTCTTTGGTCTCGCCCACTGCATCGGACACCGACGAAGGGGTTGCCAACGAAGTGTTTTGATGCGAGTGGTGTGGTGCGTCAAGTAACAGACGGCTGAATGGATCGGACGGTCGTCGATCTAGAGGACATGCCAAACCATGCTCTGATCTCAGGACCCACTGCAACGGACAGCGACGAAGGGGTTGCCAACGAAGTGTTTTGATGCGAGTGGTGTGGTGCGTCAAGTAACAGACGGCTGGATGGTAGGACAGGTCAACAATCAGAAGTGCATCCCAAACCAATGCTCTGATCTCTCCCACGACCGCTCAACGCTGGGTGGCAAGGCCAGGTTTCTTGCGGAGGTGGTGTGGTGCGTCGAGTAACAGACGGCTGAAGGGTCGGACGGTCGTCGATCAAGAGGCATCCCCAACAATGCTACGATCTCAGGACCCACTGCAGCGGACAGCGACGAAGGGGTCGCCTTTGAAGTGTCTTGCTGCGAGTGGTGTGGTGCGCCAGGCGAGGACGGCTTCGAGGTAGGACGGTCGACAATCAGAAGTGCACCCCAAGCAAATGCTCTGATCTATGCCCCAAATGAGCTCGCTGGGTGGCAAGGCCAGGAGTCAAGTGGTGTGGTGCGTCGAGTAACAGACGGCTGAATGGTAGGACAGTCGACAATCAAGAGGCACCCCAAACAATGCTCTGATCTCTTTCCCCCAAACTCTTTGAATCAACACTGGCGAGCCAGCGCATCTCCGCAGAGGATGGTGTGGTGCGCCACACTGGACGGCTTCGACTGCTGGTGAGGCAGCCTTATCCGGGGCCCTGGATGATGATCAACAACTGCAGACCAGCCAGGTCCAATCTGCAATCTCGCGCAAAGTCTCGCAGAGGGATCCTAAGATCCCAGCGACAGCCGCTCCATAAGGAGTGGCAACGCCTGCTCGACAATGCTGTGCGCGCCTTTCAAATCTACCAGCTCCAGTGACTGAGTCCCTGGCAGCTGGATGAGCTCATTGAGAACAATCTCTCTGAGCTCGGGTGGCAGAATGCCACCCAGTGCCTTGGTCAGAAGACGCCGAAGCTTCTCGTCCCTCAGCTTCCACATTTCAGCCCATGGGAAGGGACTGACTTTGCGGATCCACCTCAAAGCGAGGGGATTGCAGCACTCCCGACTCATCTCTTCCCCAGTGATCTGAGGGAGGAGCCGGTCGTGCCACTCGATAGCTCGATTTTCGCGAGCTGGAGTCCAAGGACGACGTTCGTAAGCGCGACGATGCGCCTTCCTGTCCTCCTCCTTTTCGTCATTTCTCCGAGGAGCCATGACTACTTTGGATTTCCTTTTCCACGCAAGCGAGGAAAAGGCAAGAGAAGATGGTTTTTGATGTTACCTTCGGTGAAAGCTTTCGCCAACGTCAAGCCGTGCGACTGGAAGAGATCTCTGAAGGGCCCGGTGGCCTGCCTTGCGTGAGTGCGAAGGTGAGCGTCTTGCTGAAGCAGTGGAATGGGTTGGAAAAGTGATTTCTGAATTGCAGTGTGCCAGCCGTTCGTAAAATCGCCAACGTATCCGCAGATGGGGAAGAAGAAGAAGAAGAAGAAGAAGAGAAGGGCGAGCAGCAAGAAATATGAAAGAAATGCTTTCTGCTGGGCGCAGCAGCATGACCTCAAAGTCTCCTGGTCCTCATTATGAAACATGTATGCTGTCGCGACGAATGGAGATATGTAGTAGCAGCATACCAACGAACGATGTGGCATACCGGCTCCCTCAAAGTTCCAGTGCTCCATTACAGCCTTGAGGACAGTGCCAAGCTCGCAAGGAGCATTGTCCATTTCACGAGTGTCAGGGAATGCGAAGCGACTGATTCTCCGTACGCGGAAGCATAGGGTATGCGCACATCGAAAAGATGGCTTGGAGATGCATCCAGGGCGAAGTCGTTGCTCTATACATCGTAAGGCTGAAGCAAGGCTGAACCCGTTCGCTGTGCGTGAGAACCTTGTAGCACCCAGCGCCGCGGTTAGGCGACCCACTTTGATCGGCTTACTAGCTCGGCAGTCCTGTTCTGGCCGCACTCTCGAAGACACAGAATTGCCACCAACGTGCGAAGCAGTCGCAGATGATATGCGGCGCAGGAAGGATGAAGCAGGCTTGTTGCGCTTGAAGGAACGCATGTGAGGTCGACGGCGCTGTGCAGCTTCGAGGCGCCCCAGGCGACTGCATCGCTTCCCGCGATAATAAGATTGATGTTCAGTGCAGAATCATGGGAAGCGCGATGAACGCTCGAAACGATCTGACTAGGTCTGAGATGGCTCCTAAACCAGTCATTCGTTATGCAAACTCCCGGATGCCGCACGCTATGCAACCAAGCCATGTCGCAGCGTCTAGTAGTGGAGATGCCCAAGATGGCCCAAAGCTCTGACGGGTACATCACGACTGCCTTGCTCATTTGCAAGGGTTTTAGTGTCTCAAAAGGATTGCGAGATAGAGCGCCGTGCCGTCGACAAGTCTACCGGCCGAATACAGCGGGTCAGGCTTTGTGCCCTGCTTGTCAAGTCCATTGCGCGGAACCTGAAAGGTATGATTGAGAAGGCTGATGATAGACGCATTTCGATCGAACTGGTCAATCTCTATGTCAATGGATGGATCCTTGGCTATGGCCAAGTTGTCTACCTGCAAGGCAATATCGTCGGTTGCGGTGCTGAGGTGCCTGCGTCTCTCGCCTCTTGAGCATGCGCCAAGGACTTTCACCTTGTGAGGCGATGGTACTTAGAAGTGCATCTTCTGCGGTGTTCCGGAACCGCATGATTGTCGTGGGTCGTTCGTCGCCACGTCTTCCCGGCTGTCGGCTGTCGGCTGTCGGCTGTCGGCTGTCGGCTGTGCCCTAACCCTAGCTCCCCCTTCCCTCCCCTGCCACGCCAACGCCGACGCAACGCGTAGTCACATGTCTGGGCGGTGAAGGATCATGGTAAGTTCTGGTAATTTGTAGAATCGCCGGCTGGTAAAAAAAAGATATCCACAGCTGCGTCGTGTTTGACACGACATCAATCTCAGCTTCTTGCCCGCCCTGCACCTTACGCCAGATAGCGGGGCTTTTCAGACTTTTGTCAACTCGTTACTGCTCACAACCACCACAAAACAGACGGCGCGCACTTTCTGAACAAAACAACAAACACATCATCATTTCCAGCATACCACAGTACCTCTTCACCACCAGCACCACCACAGCGAAGTGACACAGCGCAAACATGTCGGTCGTCGGTCTCGACTTCGGGACGCAGAACAGTGTCATTGTAAGGCAAACAACCCGCCACAAGGACAACATCAGCACCAGACACGGCTAACACACACACCTCACAGGCTGTTGCGCGGAACAAGGGCGTCGACGTCATCACCAACGAAGTCTCGAACCGTGCCACGCCCTCTCTCGTCGGCTTCGGCCCCAAGGCACGATACCTCGGCGAGGCCGCCAAGACGCAGGAAGTGTCGAACCTCAAGAACACCGTCGGCTCCCTCACACGACTCGTCGGCCGCTCCTTACAAGACCCCGATGTCCAGATCGAGCAAGAGTTTGTTTCGGCGCCGCTGTGCGACGTCAATGGCCAAGTCGGCGCCGAGGTCACATACCTGGGCGAGAAGCAAAAGTTTTCAGCCGTCCAGCTGATTGCCATGTTCCTCACCAAGATCCGCGACACGGCTTCGAAAGAGCTGAGGCTGCCCGTGAATGATATGGTCATCTCGGTGCCAGCCTGGTTTACCGATGCACAGCGCAGAGGCCTGTTGGACGCTGCCGAGGTCGCGGGCTTGAAGGTGCTCCGGCTGATCAACGAGACCACCGCGACCGCTCTTGGTTACGGTATCACCAAGCTCGACCTCCCCACCGCAGAGGAGAAGCCTCGACGAACCGCGTTCATCGACATTGGTGCGAGCAACTACACCGCAACCATCGCAGAGTTCCGCAAGGGTGAGCTGAAGATCATCTCGACCGCCTGGGACAGGCACTTTGGTGGTCGCAACTTCGACAAGGCCATCATTGACCACTTCCGGGATGAATTTAAAGAACGAAATCGGATCGACATCTATGAGAACCCCAAGGCACGTGTCCGTGTCGCAGCAGCGGTCGAGAAGCTGAAGAAGGTCTTGTCCGCCAACGCCATGGCGCCCATCAACATCGAATCCCTCATGAACGATGTGGACGTGCGAGGCATGCTCAAGCGTGAAGAGATGGAGGAGCTACCAGGCGTCAAGTCCCTTCTTCAGCGCGCGACTGTTCCTCTGGAGCAGGCTCTGGCCGACGCGAAGCTCAAGCCGGACGACATCGACTTCGTCGAGCTGGTTGGTGGCTGCACACGTGTACCAGCACTCAAGGCCGCCATCCAGAACTTCTTCGGCAAGCCGCTCAACTACACCATGAACGCAGATGAGGCTATTGCCCGAGGTTGTGCTTTCAGCTGTGCCATCCTTTCCCCGGTCTTCCGTGTCCGCGACTTCAGCGTGCAGGATGTCGTCAACTATCCAATCGAGTTCGCGTGGGAGAAGTCGCCAGACATCCCCGATGAGGACACCAACCTTACCGTCTTCAACAAGGGCAACGCCATGCCATCGACCAAGATCCTCACATTCTACCGCAAGCAGCCATTCGACCTCGAGGCCAAATACGCCAAGCCTGATCAGCTCCCCGGGAAGATCAACCCATGGATCGGCCGCTTCAGCGTGAAGGGCGTCAAGGCCGAGGGCAAGGACGACTTCATGATCTGCAAGCTTAAGGCGCGCCTGAACCTGCACGGTGTCCTCAACGTCGAGCAAGGATACTACGTGGAGGAGCAAGAGATTGAGGAGCCAATCCCGGAGGAGAAGCAGGACGGTGATGTGAGTACTACCCAGCGTTTCAGTTCTGTGCGTTCTGCTTTTGTTTTGAGCGAGGAAGAGGGGCGATCGCTCGAGTGCACAGCAACAAACTTGCGGAACCTGCGCAGCTCTCCCGAGCAAGATCGAGCGGCGAAGCGGTCGAAGCCGAACGAACCATTGCTGACGAACCGACAGGCAATGGACATCGACGCTAAAGCCAGCGGCGACGCCAAGGCACCCGTCAAGACCCGCAAGGTCAAGAAGCAGGTCCGCAAGGGCGACCTTCCACTGTCGGCTGGCACTGCATCGCTCGACCAAGCCACCAAGGACAACTACATGGAGAAAGAAGGCCAGATGGTGTCGGAAGATAAGCTTGTCGCTGAGACCGAGGACAAGAAGAACGAGCTGGAGTCCGAGATCTACGCCATGCGCGCCAAGATTGATGAGCCATACGAGAGCAACGGGTATTCGGAATTCGCCAGCGATGAGGAGAAGGACAAGATCCGAGCGAAGTGTGACGAGCTCGAGGTAAGTTTAGTGACCCACCATTTCACGATAAATCGTGTACTGACGACAAGTCCTAGGACTGGCTCTACGAAGACGGGGAGGACGCGAAGAAGGCCCAATACGTCGCCAAGCTCGAAGAGCTCCGAGCATCCGCCGGCCCTGTCATCCAGCGCTTCAACGACAAGCGACAAGAGGAGGAAGATGCACGAAGAAAGGTCGCCGAGGAAGCCGCAGCAAAGAAGCGCGCAGAAGAGGAGGCTGCAAAGAAGGCCGCCGAGGAGAAGCGTAAAGCTGAGGAGGCCGCCAAGATCATGAACGATGGTTCGGACGCCGCACCACAACAGCAAGACGCGGAAATGAAGGATGCTCAGCAACCTGCTGAGGTTGAGGAGTCTTAGAAGGGCAAGACGTCTAGAAAGGATACCCGGCCTCAGAAGGTTTCTGGGCGCTTTCATCGGCGCAAGTCATAGAGGATCGGAGCAGTTGGCGCAAGATGGTGTTGAAGGCGTGATGATGAGATATGAACCCAATGCTACAACTCCAAAGGGAAGAAGACCGCATGACGCAGCGACGTGTTGACGTTTGCGAGGTTTATAGAAGATGGAATATGAAAGAGCATGTTCTCTGTTCATTCGACCATATTCATGGAACGAGCACTCTGTACAGATTCAAGGTATCGAGAAGTCCATTTGAGTCGTCGATCATCGCCTCCAAACTTGTGGTCGCTTCGGAGTGAGGCGTGAAGCAAAGAACACGGACAGACAGTCACGCTGGCACAGAGATCAACCAGGTACCCAGGTACCACTCACGCAACGAACTCATGTACATCTCAAGTGGGAAGATACACAAGCGATGTCAATCCACGTCTTGTAACTGCGTCGTACCAGCGAGAGTTTCTGCCACGTTTTCAAGTTGGGGCTGAGAGCGATTATACAGTATAGCTTGACTGTCCGATACGGTCCCGAAGGAGCGAAAAGTCAGCCAGGGGTCGATTCGTTTTATAGGTGGGTGATAGCTTTTTTTTCCCTCCCAATTGGGAGGGACTAGATCGATAACGGACAGAACGAGAGTTGTCGGAGACAGACAAGGTATGAGGGCTTAGTGTAGTGAGTGGTATGCGCCTTGTCTGGTTGACGAAGTGACGGCTGCTGCTGCATGAGCACTACTGCGGCGGCGGCGGCGGCGGCGGCGGCGGCTTCAAGACTTTGATCGCGTCGCGAGTCGAGCTCGATTCGGTCGTTGGCTATGATCTTTGGGCTGTGCAGTCGTGTGACGTGTCCTTTGGCTGCAGGTAGGACCTTGGTGGATCGAGAGCTAGCTGCAATCAAGTTGGTTGTAGTTCCTGCTTGGTAGGCATGAGTGTCATAATGACCTATTGTTGGATCCGTCAAGAGTTTATCCCTCGTTCAGTGCTCTGGACTCCGCGGGTGATGAACAGGGTTGATTGAGGTTTTGAGTGGAAGTATACAAAACGTGACCATGGATTCATAGAAGCTTCCACGACAGACAGGCGTCATGGCTCAGTGGTGCGCGACTGCTGAGCAGCTGTGAGAGCCAGCACGCTGGTACCGCGAGGTCGTCGGCCCAGGGGATGTGTGCCGGACTTCAGGACAACTAGGCTATCATCATGATTTGTGTTTTTGCGATCGAGAGAGAAAACCTTTGCAGAAGATCATGGTAGCTGCTCCAGGCGTACGAATTGCGCTGTGCTCGTACTTCCAGGCCCGAGAGGAAAAATGCACGTCGAAAAAACCTGCAAAGGCGCAGCTGTACATACTGCTCTACCGCGCATAACCCGCAATAGCAGGTTCGGCTTTCAACTTGGGGCCTCCCAGAAGGACTCCATCGACCAAATTCTGGAGCAAAGATCCGATGTCCTTGGCAATATTCGGGTTCATCCCCCGGGCCGTGACTCTAAGGCAAGTACTGAAAGCATTCTTTCTGACTCTCGCCAAGCTCGCCACACCATTATTTTTCAGCGCATCCAGAGCGAATGCGTACGCAGCGCTCGAGATCGTCATCGTGACATGCGTACTCGGCCGCAGTGGACATAGGCTTTGAACTGATAGCACGGTGGCTCCGGGAAGCTATGAAGAACAAGATGTTAGCTGCATTCGATGGGAGGACGTGGCGATACCTTCCAATCTGGGGTAATTTACCTGTGCATTCTTATCTGCCGGCGTGACAACCCCATCGAACTGCGTCCAGATACTTGTCGTCGGTACTTGGGCGAAGAATGCACTTGCGTGCAATGCATCATAGTAGTGGCTTCCGATACTTTGCTGCCACAAAGATGCTTGGCAGATTCCACTGGAGCAGATGTTGGAAAGGAGGCCGTTGCTGTTCAATAGGTCGACGCCGTGAAAGTCAGGGGAGAGAGCGATGAAAGCGCGAGTCACCGAGCGGGTGCTGGGCCAGAACTGCAGTGCCCATTGCGTTATGGGGCCGCCTTGGGAGTGGGTTATGACTGCCGTGGGGAGGTTTCCAGAGAGTGATGAGATGAGGTGGAGGTTGTAGGCGACGTATTCGGCGTTGACTTGCATATCGCCCATGGCGCGGTTGGCTGTGCTCATGTCAGCATGTGAAAGGTGCAATAAGTACAGACGCTTCGAGCATTGGCGTCGTGTCTCCCGGATGGTGTTGGTCGAGCATGTCGGAGAGCTCCAGGGCCGTGTGGTCAACCAACCGGAGGACAACTTGTTACTCCCATGCACGAATCGCCTGTACGGTGACTGAGGCCTTACGAATGGTGATGTAGCATGCTGTGAAGCCGTTAGCTTTCAATGCGGGAACATATCCATCGCCCCATGATTCTTGGCCCGTCGTCGCGGTGCCATGCACTAGCAGGACCGGTGGAAACGCAGCCGATGGGTTGCCATAAGGACAGGTCAGAGACGCAGCCAGGTCGTTAGAATCGACAGAAAAAGGTGCATCGCCATCGAAGGCGAAGCTTGGTCTCTTGATGATAGGAAACGCGATTGCAGCCTGTAGAGAGAATAGCAAGACCAGAAGATCGAGCGGAGACATGGTAACAGAGCGTGTAGATAAAAAGTGAATGAAAGCGAGAGCAAGCTGCCTCCAGAAGAGTTCTGCGCAGTACCTGAGGATGATCAAGTGTGGTCCATCGTAGCACTAAAGTATTGTCAACGCGCGGGGCGTCTCTACCACAACGCTAGCCGCGATGCTGCTGGTTATGGCTTTTCGGATCACGAAGTCAATCTGTCAGCAAGATGGCAGGAGTGCATTCCGCATGCCCATCCTGCCACATGCAGAGCGATATCCGCTGATGTCCATCTTGAGATACGCCAGACGGATGCTTGGAGGACGCATCGCCGGCAATGTTGCCAGCATAGGAAGGTATAAGTTGTGCCCCATATTTCGGACGGCGCCTGTCACTTTGCACATGTAGTGCTTGAGCATGAGACTGGATGGCGGAGATGGGGAGTATGATCTTGGTCAGTTGGTCGAAGGTGTAATTCTTGTCAGGGAACGAATGAGGTTGGAGAAGCGGTGTTTTGTGCGATTGCTCGGCACGGAAGAAGATCCGGTCCGTAGCCAAGAGCAGAGGTCAACGAGATCATTTAGGTCGCTAGAAGAGGTAGACGTATGAGTCGCGCTGTTGGCTGCTGTTATTGTATCGTTCTGTGACCAGCAATTGCCATGTTAACCGATAGAGAGAGAGGGTCAGAGGTGAAGTGAAGCTGTCGCCGGTGAACGCAGTCGCTCCAGCTGGGACCGAGGCTGTTTCAGCTTAGTTTGTCCTAGCGTGTTGTTAATCATTCACGTGCGCTGTTGCCCCACCTTCTGGTAATCATCATGAGGTGACCACGAACGTCTTCTCCTTGCTCTCAAACACCACGCTCACAGTCTACAATCGAAGTCAACAGGCAGACCATCACAGTACGCAGCCCAAAGGCTTATCGCTCCAAGCACCATGCATCCAACTTGTAAGTCTGGCAACCACTCATAAGCTGCCAGTGAAGCTGATGTCCTCGATAACAGGTCCCAAGTGCGGCGCGACCGCTTCTGGCAAGACATGTGGCTCTTGCGGCACCGTAAGGCTGAACACTGATGCTGTATGCCAAATCGTCATCATGCTGACTTATGATACAGACTTGCCCAGTCTAATCTGAACGTAGGGTGACCCGGCCACGAGACAGACGGCCGAGGTACTGCGGGTCGGGAAGCCGTGAAGAACGGATGGTGAGGTGACGAGTTGACGAATTGACGAAGCGATGGCGAGATGAGAAGATGCACTAGTCATGAGGTCTGGTCGATAGTCCCGTACGAATGAAGGTGCTTTCACGAGTCGGCTCCGGCGTTGTACACGCACTTCCCGTACAGATGCAACATCCTTCGGCACGAGACCGGTAGGTCAAAACGGCTAGTCCTTCCGGTTCCCGATCTGCATGACTTGCACGCTTGGAGACGCATATGCAAGCCGCATGCCACAAGCTCAACTCATGCGCCGGTGGGTCTATCACATTTCACGATCGACACGCGGCTGTCTCTCATCAGGTCTTCGGAGCGAACCTTCGAACCAGTTCTTCGGGCCATTGGCACGCAGCACACGGATGGCAAATGCTGTTGAATGTCTTGTAATACATGCCCAGCCCAAACAAGCGCTGTGAACAATCTGCTTCACTAAGTAACTGCTGTCTACTCGCAGCGTCGCATCCCTGTGTTCCGCCAAGCATTACTGTCCAGTCGATTGGAGATTTTTTTCTTCTGATACGAAAAACTTTCCCAAACGTCCTCGCGGACAGCCCTCTCCCTTACACCCTGAATCAGCCACTTCAGCACTTTCAACCAAACGCCGCCCTTTCTGTGTAATTCCCATTGGACTCCCGGGCCGATCTCAGTCAAGGCCACTCCCATCTCTATTCCATCGGTTTCCCTTCCGCAACACCTTTGCCGAGACTCCTCGCTGGGGTAACGTAACGCTGCAAAGTAGCCTCATGAACCAGTACGATCTGCCGAACGCCGATTGATCCACAAAGAAGAATTTGAAGACGATGCTATTGAACTGGTTAGCAAGACTCACATATCGACCTCGTAAAATAGACACACCTATGATGCTTTCGTCGTGCATGGTCGGCAAGTCTTCAGCTTGCACTTTGCGCACTCGAAGATGAACCAATGTGGGCCCGAGTGGCACATATTGCAGTTCCAGAGGATGAGTGTTGTGTCGGATTTGATCATCTTGAATGTGTGTTCGCACTTTCCTGGTTTGGCCATTCTGGACGCGGTGATCAGTGAGGGCGGCAGAGATATGATGGGCAGGGGACTCACTTTGGAGTAGTGGAGGTAATGGGTTGATGTGTCGTCGGCTGCTTCTGCGATTCAGGTTAAGCTCCAGAAGCGTTCTTCAGGTGATGAGGCGGTGTGTGGAAGTTGAGAGCCGTTGAGCACTGGCCGTTCGTATCAAGAGGCTTGCTGAAGGTTCGCGGATGACGAAAGCCGAGTGAGTGAGTGAATGTGGTGAAGGACCCGAGTCGCTGGATGGGAAGGAGCTGAAACGTAGAGCTGGCAGCCGAAGCTATATAGGAGTTTCTCTGGGTCGTCTGATGCTACAGCTTGGGGAGGATGCCTCAGCGCTCTCACACCAAAGAGGAATTGGTCCTTTATGCCACCCTCCAGGTAAGCACGGTGCTCAGCCAGTGACAGGTACGGCGCACACAAGTCTCGTCGAATACAGAGACTGGGTGATGGATTGAGCAAAGAGGCAAGATCTGGTGATCCCATGGAGGGCGGGCAACTGTGCGACGTGCTGCCCTTTTCTCCTTCGCTGCCAGCGAGTGGTCATGGCTCACTCAAAGCAGTAAGCAGAGAAAGTGTGCCAGCAGCTAGAGCGACGTGGCTCACGACTCTCCGTCGCCGCGGCTGTGGGTTGCAATGTTCTGGGAGAAGATCCCTGCGGTAGGGCACAATAGCCAGACTGCTTTGAGCGATGGGTGGGCGGGCGTGTTGTGTGCCAGAGCAAAAGCTCTTCCAGAAAGGCGTCTGGAATCAGCGCTTAGGAACCCATCGAATCGGCTGACGCTCCCCAGGTCCCGGGCACTGGGAATCGTTGCACCACTGCAAGCAGTTAGATCTTGCTTAAGGTTTAGCTCCTGGAAATCGAGCAACTTCAGCGAATTCCGGATCGCTTGAGGGCTACACAATCGAAGATTGCCGCAATCCTCACACTGCTGCCCTCGATGGGACGGCGGATGCAGGCCGAAGCTTACCTCCCTGGGTCTTGCGGCATGCTGCGTACAGTACAGTACATACTGGGTGACTGGCCCACTGGCCGGCAGACGACAGGCATCGTTTTGGCAACAAGCAGACGTCCAGAGAAAGTCTGGCATGACTGCCGTAACGGGCGCACTGCATACGCCGTGCAGGCGCACAGAAGCCATTCGACGCACCGCAAAACGGCTCGCGGAGTCATCTCATGTCAAGCCTGCAAGCGCTGCCTGGAAAGTGGCCGCGCGTGTCAATGATAGTTCTAGAAGTGGTCAGGTGTCCCGACGTTGTTGCGCCGTCAGGAGCCAGGACGTGCTCAAACATGATCGCCCTACATACAGTAGACCGAAAGAATTCCTCATCACTACACCTCCACCACCGCCCACGAGTGACATGTTTCCTGGCCCCACCGTCCGCGCTAGGACACGCCGACTGCCCACCACCTGACGGCGACGTGTAACTGCCTTCTTTCTCCCCGCCAGGAATGTGATGATTCGCAATGCCAGAGGCGGCATCATGCGCCCGGTAATTGTCACCATTGCACGGGAGTACGAGCGCACGCTTACTGACAGGTTCGTACCTACTACCTGGTCGCGCCCCTGCTACCTGCTTGCGAAATAGAGATGGTCCTGCAGCCACACCTAGAAAGTCCATCATCAACCTGGAACCCATGCCTGTATCCGCAACACGTCAGACTATCCGGCCGGCCATTTGTTCGCAGCCTCGCGCGCATGAGCGTCTGTTTGGCGCCAGTTCCGGCAGACGATGCGACGACGTGCGCCATGACAGACAACGCACCTGGCCATCTGCAGCTGTGGCGCAAAACGGAAACCTCACGTTCTTTGCCGCATCAAAGAATTGATTGATAGCGGCCATGGGATCTGCAAGTCCCGGCCATGGCGCTACCAGGTCATGCAACCCAAACAGCTCCCTTGCAGACCGCAACGCAGGGCAGAACGTGGAGAAGCTCGGAGTTGGCCAAACGTCACCTCATTCAGGCCTCTACTTCGGCTCAAAACATTCACTGGCATTTGGTCAGAAGTATCGTGTAGTACAAGCAGCCCTTTCATTGACTCGTCGCGCTGACGACGGCTCTTGAAATCTCTTCAGATTGGAAGGCAGTGCCGGCGTCCGCCGGACGTTGCCACCAGCGCGTTCGCATATCCTGCAGGAGCCACACACCCTGCATGCCAAGTATACCAATATACCTTTTGATCTGGATCATGTCTCTTATCTTGCTCGTACTGACCAAGACACCTTCTACTCACTGTCGCTGTAGGCACCTGCTCTCCCACCACCTCGGTCGCACCGAGACAATCATCTGGCGGAGGGAACTCCATTGCATACGGAAGCGGGTACCACGTTTCACGATTCTCACTCGGTCCATGTCCGAGGACTTAGACACAAGATTATGCCATGGCGTTTGCGGCTCGCAATCATGTCTCCACTCCTGCGCAGATCGCATTGCGCAATTCAAAACTAATGCAGGAACACGTCTCACAAAGTATTTCGTTCCCGGTCACCGGGTCTGGCGTCAATGCGATGGAGATGTATTTGTGCGCTCTGCGAGGGTTCGGTTCAGGACCCGCTTGCTCAACGGCCTCAAATCTCCCATTGATCGTTGACGCCCAAGTCATGATCGCCGGGAGAGACGGTTGCATCATCAACCCTGTAGCAACTCGATTTGCTTGATCTTGATGAGCAGCAGGGTCAAAGCGACGGGCATTGCTCTCCTGAAACTTGAAAATGAGGCAAGTTCTTCCAAAATCGTTCATTCACGTTTACAGATCAGCGCACCTCCTGTGAAATTCTCGCCTTTCGAAACTGTCACACTTCTGCTGCGACGATGGAAGCCGCGCGTCATTCAAAGCGCTGTCACATTCAAATGCAAGGCCCCATTGAACCTGGCCAAGATAAGCGGGCGAGGCGATCTGAGCTGCTGGGAACGCATAGTGCGAAGACAAGTAAAGAAGAACAAGATGCCAGAGCTGCCAACTGTTCGGTGGTGAGGGAAGTCTTGGGGATGCGGAGCATACTCCCACCAAACGGACCGAAGAAGCAAAAGCCTGGAAATCAACATCTTCAAGAGGAAGAATCCTCCGTCAGCATTGGGGCTGGTGCATCTCAGACCATGCTAAGTCCACACGAACAAGCGAGTGTATAGATCCAATCTCTACCCCTACCTCCCACCCCGCCAAAGACTCCACCTCTACTTCTTGCTATTCTGAATAGCCTCCATCCTCTCATCCCTACACTTCTTCACCGCCGGCCTTGCCTGCAATTTCTCGTTCCAAGCCCAACACACCGGATACTTCTCCTTCCACTCGCTCACGAAATCCTCCCCCATCATATGCGGCGGGTACTCCAATAACCAATGCCACGGCACAAAAGCCAAATCCGCATACGTCACCTTATCACCCACCAAGAATTCTCTCCCACTAGCCTGGAGATGACTATCAATCACCCCCAACACACGTCGAATCTCGTTTCCATACCGGTCCAAACAAGATGTTAAATTCTTCTCAGGATGGTAGAGAGTGAACCACGCGCGTTGACCGAAGTAGGGGCCCTGGCCAGAAGTTTGGAAGTGCAGCCAGCACTTTTGTTCGTACCTCTCGGTTCCCGTGGTGTAGGAGAGGGAATTTGTGGGGTCGTAGGTTTCTAGCAGGTACTCGATTATTGCGCCGGACTCCCAGAGTTTGATGTTTCCGTTGTTGGGGTCCTCGATGGCGGGGACGCGGCCGTTGGGGAATTGGGACTGGAAGGGAGGTTGTTTGAGTTCGGTGAAGTCCATGATTACGCTGTCGTAGGGGATGTTTAGTTCGGACAGGATTATGGCGACTTTCCAGGGGTTGGGGCCCTGGGGTCGTGGGTCAGTTGGTGATTCGTCTTGGACTGTGGAGGAGGAGAGGTCGTACACCTGGGTGGCTGTAGAGCTTGATGGGCTTCTCAGGCTTGATGCCTGTTGCGGCGTTGAGGGCTTGTTTGATGGTGTCCATGGCGATGATGTTGTTGTCAAATTGGTAGTGAGGATGATGGAAGAGGAGGTCAAGGAGGAGTAAGAAGTATATGGACGATAACAGCTGTCTTCGTTTAAGCGGTCCATGAGAGCTTCGGTCATCGTGCTTGCAAAAGTCGATGGTCAAAAGTTTGTGAGAGCTGTTGGGCAGCTACGCGTGTTGCTAATGCAATGATCCACTATCGTCTGTCACCGCCGAAGACGCCGATCGTGCGAGGGGTAGACCTTTTCCCCCTCCCTTTCTTAATAGCTATTGTGGTGATTTGAGCCTTACGACACTGATTTGCAATGGACATTGATGGGTGGTCTTCGTGGACTGCCGATGTCTGATCATCAATGTCTTGAGCCAATGAACTGTATCAACCTCGTTATTCAAAGCACGTGGCACCGGTTCTGGATCTTGTCCCCACAATCGCAGACAGTGTAGTAGCTCCATAGACATGGCAGTCGGAATGCTGCCCGCTCAAGATGTGGCTGCTGTGGAATACCATTACTGTCATGAATTGATACGAAGCTTTGTGTCTGTCCTGAAGAAATGCTATGCATCGCAGCAGCGCTTTTGCCATCGATACTGGTAATACCGCCTTTACCATTGCGAACCTTCACGATAGAGCTGACTCTACTCAACTTCCTAGGACCGCTCGCAATGCTCGCAGTCCTGCTGGTAGCGTGACTAATGTTACTTGATCGGCTGGTCGAAGACCCTACCAGCGTAGGTCTTACGGCGCCGTTCGGAGTACCAGGTACAGTCGGCGAGACGCTCTTGAGGTGGCGGCGTGTCTTCTTAGGGGCCCGATCCTGCATCTTTCGCTTGCGTGAGTGATTGGAAGCTGTGCTTTCCTTCTCGAGATCTGCATCGTTGTCTGAGTAGATCCTATTGAAACGGGAAGTGTGGTCGCCAGTCGCTCTCGTCTGTGTCCTTGCTATCGCGTTGTTATCATTGGCGATCCCATCGTTGAGGTGAGCCGCCTTGGCTGACCTGGCTCTGGAAAGCGGTCTGTTCCCTTTCCCTAGCGAAGGAGATTTGAAAGCAGGGTTGAACGTGATACCATGAACATTGACAGTGAGGCCTTGGTCACCTCGCATTATGCTCGAATCTGATACTGTGTTCGGCTGGGACACGGCGCTGTCACCATTGGGTATGCGCATTGTCGCACTGTACTGTACTGTTGAACCGGCATCTGTCGGGCTGAAGGGCGAGGCCATGCCCATGAAGTCGTCGTGGAGTGGCAACTTCTTCCGGATAGTAATCAATGGAGTTTGAGAAGCTGAAGCCGATGAACTTCCAGGTGCTCGCTTTTCCAGTTTCGGAGGCACATTTGAGGGAACTCTTGTCGATCGGATGTTGGCCTGTATTGCAAGTTTCTCGTTCGCATGCGCAGTCTGACGGCTTTGCTCCGGAGTGTCCGTTGACAACCCGGTGAGTGAGTTCGCTGATGTAGGCTGAGCCGTGTCACGACCTCCAGCCGTGGACCGCCTTGCTGCCGCTGGAGCTCGTTTAGGTGTATTCAGCTTCCTCGGTGTGCGCCTCTCAGCCAGCGGCTCCGCGAGAGGTATTTGCAGGTTGCCAATGCTCTGCGCAGCGTTGCTTGTTGTCATTGGAGGTCCTTGGAAGTATGAGCACGTGATGCTAGCACACGTTGTGCGCCTTTGAACAGAAGGAGCTAACCTTGGCCATTAACTGCTCCCGTCTTGGTCGCTCTTGCCTTGCCTTTGCCCTCAAGCTGGCATCCCGAAACATCATCGTGATCATGATATGTGCATTGACTGCCAAAGGTAGGATCTTCAAATAACATCCCACCAGACATGCTGCGTATGGCGTTGACCATTTCGACGGCGAAGTCGGGGTTGTTCTCAAAGCATTTTCGATAGGCTTCGGCGTTGCGATTGACCTCTGGGTCCATGATTTGTCGAGCTGCTATCTTGATCATCAGCGAACGGAACGGCGAGCCGACAGGTGATGCGCGATAGATCTCATTGACCTCGTCTGCGTCCGGCACCAATTGCGATTCATTCAGGCACTGTCGATACTGGTCCATGGATATGTTCTTCAGCCGGATCATGTCAAATCTTTCGCAAAGCAGATACAGTTTATGGCAGGCCACGGCATAGTCATACTTGGCCTCGTCCGACATTTCTGAAGCATCTTCGAGCTGCCCTTGGTATAGCCATTTCACTAGCAACTCAAACCCGACTGGATCGTCGTCAGGAAGATCCAATTGGAAGTGCTTTGTCCCGTTCGTCTCAGTCTCGCCGTCCAATCGTGGCTCGGTCTCGAAATATGATGAGTGGTGACATAGCAGGTTGCGATGCAAGCTCCAGTGCTTCCTGTCGCGTCCAACGCGGATATCAACTGTTGGTCCGGACAGCAACCTTTTGCGCATATTCTCAGTCTCGTCATCCCACACATTCTGATAGCTTGGCGACCGTCCACCCAGCTCTAACAGTCGCAATCGGGCATGCTGGCCCAAGTACTGGGAGCTGCTCATATCGCACAGCTAGAGCTACGGCAGAGGTAGCCAGGACGGGAGGGCGACGTACCCGGCGAAAGTCTTTGCGGTGGACGTCAGGATATCGGCGCGCACAACGCGTGCAGGCACCACTACTATCGGGCCATTGTTCACGTAGGCGAAATCGCGCGAGTAGATGGTCGGTCCCGTATGCGTGATGGGCGAGGAGCGCTTCGCGGTGAGATGGATGGGGGAGCCGTTTAGAGGCTCAGAGATGCTACCCATCAGCCGGGACGGTGTCCACGATGATATACATGCGAGCTGATGATGCAAGGAGATGGCAGACGCATCGTTGAACAAGGGAATGAATGTGCACCAGATTGACATGTCCAGCGCGTCGGACTCGGGAGAACAATTTTGCTTAGCAGGTTGCACTGCACGTGCTCGCGTGATTGTTGCCGGGATTGTCAAACAAGGAAGTGGCGGTACCCTTGCAGAAACGAAACAGTCGCATCCCTCGACGCGCGCTGACCTCACTGCAACAACACACATCAACACGTATACGTGGAAACAATATCCTCTCGATATCGATAATGCTCTATGCAGGATTATGCAAGAACTATGACGAGGACATCGTCGTACTGGTCGACTGTCACATTTGCCTGCCATGATTGATGAGGTCTTCAACACGAGCTGCCGAGGTCTTCTTCACACCGCGAGCACGACACACCGACAACAACCAAAAGTACGTCTGCAGAACATCAAGCGTACAGCAGCAGCACGTATGACGTGCACCAGGACAATAGTCTGAGGAGTTCCCACTTTTGCCACGCATCGACGCCACAATCCGACACTGCACGGGCCCGACTTGTGCCAAGTCCTCCCAGATTGCAGTGACTGAATTCATCATCACAGTGGCTCGCATGATGCTGCTCTGAGCAACCCGCTTCCGTGATCGTGTCACTGTCCTTACAGGTAGAGGTCCACCATGACGTTGCTGTCTTTCATGATGGTAGACAATCGCGCAACGACATAAGAGAAGGTCGTGCCTGCGTGTAGGCTGCATGCAGTCTCAAGAAATTTCTTACTACATTCCCCGTCTACATCACCAACTCACACAATCCTTTCCACATACGACACAACACATCCTCAACATGGACGCAGCAACATCCGCAGTCAACAAGCTCCTGTACGGCAAATCTGGCCACGAGGCAGAGGCGCAAGCAACACCACCAGCTGCCTCTGCCTCTTCCAACAAAAATGTCCCTGACCGAACTAACGAAGTCGCTAGTTCCGGTTCAGGACAAAAGGACACAACCGTGGAGCGCGAAGTCGCTCCAGCAGTCGAGCATGAGACGGTGAAGAAGGAGCATGAGACGAGGGAGCAGACTGTCATCGACCGCGAGCGCCACCAACACCACTACCACACTACCGTCCAGCCGCTCAAGGACCAAGAGGTCAAGGCAACCGAGCACACCCACGAGCAGGCCGCCACACAAGAACGTGTCATCGATAAGGACGACGAGGGTGACCAGATCAAGGCCCGTGTTGATGCTAGGGAAGGTGCCTTCAGCGATACGACTGTCGAGGCTGCCACCAAGGAGACCAAGACTGATGAGGGTGCCGTGGTCGGCGAGAATGTGCACCACCACTTGCACGAGACAATCCAGCCAGTAATCGAGAAGGGTAAGTCGGCCAAGCACTATGCCAACATCTGTTCAATACTAACATCACTCCAAAAAGAAACCATCGTTCCCTCAGTAACACACAAGACCATCCCAGTGCACGAGGTCATCAATGAGGGCACCAAGGACCACGGTGTCACCAAAAAGGAGCCCATCTCCGTTGATGAGTTCAAGCACAACCTCAGCGGCGAGAAGACCACTGAGGTCAAGAAGGATACTGCCGACGTCACGATCTAGGAAATGATTATGAGCACGAAGAGATGAAGGAGAATCTGTACGATAATGACCTTGCTGCTGGACCTACAGCATGTGTATACCATGTAGATACCCAGCAGACGCCGATCTTGGAGAACATTTGATAGAATGTGAAACTTACAGACCCATTATGCGACCTCGTGTCTCATTCTTCCATACCATCTTAATGACTTCATTTTTTGCTACACAGTATAATTACAGCCTCTTCCAAGTGACACGACAGCCGCCCACGCTTCATCTGTTCAACTCCCTAACCGCCCCTTCGAAATCCGGCACATCGTCAGCTCTACTCGCCGGCCCTCCCCACTTAACCAACCCGTCCGCCCCAATTCCATACGTCCCACTCGTCTGCCACCGACTCCCACTCTCCGTGGGCCGATTCGAAATCCCATTCTTGCCGAGTTGAAAGACGCTCAATAATGCCGCAGGCGTCAATACATGAGCCCAACTCGACACACCAAGCCCGTAGGCTCCGTAAATCTCACGGTCCGGGTCTGTGACCTGGAGAGTGTCAGAGAGCGACAGCGAAGCATCAGAATCGGGAACGGGAAAAGTGGAGTGGGAGGGCTTACGACTCGCAGATTGTCAGGCTCAGAGCCGTACTGGGGGAGGGACTTTAACCACTTCTGGGTGTGTTCCTCTTCGGAGTGGGAGATTGCGATGAAGTCGATGTCTCGGTGAGGTTTTGCTGCTTCGCGCATGTGGAGGAAAGTCTTTTCGGCGAAGGGGCAGCCGCAGTGGCGGAGGAAGGCGAGGATGGTTTGTTTGCGGGGTTCTAGGGCGAGTTTGGCTGGGCGAGGTGCTGGTGGGAGGAAGAACGTGTTGGCGGATGTAGGGTTTGGGGCGCCATGAGGCGTTTAGGGCGTAGAAATGTTATCGTCCATTGTTGAAGACTTACCTTCAGTTCCGATCTTGGGAGGGTCGGAGGCGTACATGCCGGTCGGTGCTGATGGGGCGAACCATGAGTTGAATTCTTGTACGAAGGTCATCTTGATCGTTGCGTTGTGATGTTCTGAACTCTTGAGATCGGTATGCACTGGTGCTGCTGTATGAACAAGAATGTCTTTGTTTGTGCGGTGATGCTCAATCTCGGGAGCTCTGCCCAGAGCAACGTCACAGTGGTCGACAAGGTTGGAGCGTACGAGCGGTGGACTTTTTGTTAGCCGAAGTGTGATATTTGCCACGCTTTGAGTCTAGAATACTGTACTGATGCGTGCCGCCTTCAGGTCACGATAAATCCTGCAACGATTTCATGTCGCAGGTATTGCATTGCGTGCATCGTTGATCCGGAGCTCTGTCCAGGTTGCAATTGTTGATTCCCGGGCCCAAGCACCGAGACTGCTGGAGAGGCGAGACGAACATGGCAGTGCTAGTTGATACCACATCCAGTGTTGTAAGTATCAAAATCATGCTCCAACATGAGAGAGCACGGAGATCAACGAAAGCGAGCAACTCCCTGGTGATGTCCCTGGCGTGCCATGGTCGTGATCGAGAGGCCGTTGCCCACGAGAGGCCGTTGCCCACAAGCGTGACGCAGTCGGTAAGCTGGTAGTGAATGCAGAAGATGTTGCTGTGGTGGTGTTGTTTTGGTAGGTGGTTGGTTGGTTGGTTGGTCTATCATAGAGCTTTCTAGAACCCAGAGGGGTACGCAGCTATTACATCATCAAAGTCGCATCAAATTGCGCCAAGGCTTCCAATCAAATCTGATTGACCGTCCCATTAAATTTCAATCAAATTCCCAATGAAATTTTCAATTAAATTTTCTCAATCAAATTTTCACTTCTAAAAATCGATCTTAGGCATGCTGCCTTAGGTTCCTCTCACATAATCTCTGATGCCTTAGGCTAAATTGGTTAGTAAGTGAATGGCCGGGCCTAGCTCCGGTAAGGCTATTAGTTCGATTCTTCATTTGCGTTATTAGTTGTTAACTGCTAATTGTGTTGCGGTGCCTTCGTAACTTAATGTAACGTAACTATTAGTGTAGCTACTACTACAGTGCCGTTATTGCTGCTTAGCCGTTGGTTGTTAGCTTCGTAATAAAGAGATAGTTACTAGTGCTTCTCTATGTAGCCTCTTGCCTTATTAATCGGTAGTAGGGAACGTGTTCTTCTACTTACATATTAATTGTCGTAACTGAACTCGTTATTTTCCTATTAATCGAGCACTTAGTAGTCGGCTCGTGCCGCCTAGGCTATCTACGCTTCGTGCCCGGGTCTAGCGCTATAAAGCCTCGGCCCTAAATGCATCTACTTAAACTAATATAGTAGTCGTCCTTTAACATTTAGTAGGTTAATAGGTCGTTTAATAGAGGTGCTAGTCGTTCTCGAGTGCGGCTAGCTCCATTTTATTAGCTAATATTAGAGCGTTACTAGTTAGTCTTAGTCGGTCGCCGTTAGAGCGTAACGGTTAGCTAGGTAGCTTTAGTAATAGTAGTAGTTCGAACTAATAGTTACTCGCGTGTCTATGTTACGCTTGTCGGTTACCTAAGGTGCTCCCTTAGTATCGATGCCGTTTAGGCAATATTTAATGCCCTCGATCTTCTTATTCGTAAGCCTACGGGGCGCTATCGCTTACTAGTGGGTTTTAGCTAAGTGTCTACTAGTAGCGGGTGAGTAGTGGGTCTCTAATTAATGTTCGATTTATGTATATTGCGGCATTAATAATTATGTAAGAGGCCTATTGTCTACTCGGTTAATAGTCTCTCTAATTCTTTATAGTGCCCTAGCGTGTCTTTATTGCAAAATTGTGCTTAGGTAAGTATATAGCCTCTACTACTTTCGCGGCTTTAGTACTATGTTCGAGGGAGGTCTACCTCTTTAGTTATATAATACATACCGTTAGGCTAGGCCCGAGGACGTTAGTTAATGTCTCAACTAACTACTCGTCCGGCGAGAGTTGTAGCCTTAGTTTTAAGTTGCTTCTTTACTTACTACTTAGCTAACTTACTAGCTCTACGCTCGTTAAGTTCGCCGTTAGCTTTATGCTCCGCTTTAGTAAAACGTTCGGCCTCTCGTTTAACATCGACTGCCCTAAATTGCTTAAGGCATTGCGCCTTAAGTAGCATCTAAGCCGCGTAATTAACTATCGCTAGGTTACTAAGAAGAAGTCGTAAGTTAGTAACACGTTAGCTAATTAATGCCTATATCTCCTCTCTCTCATTAATAAATCTAGGGCAGGTTAGTAGTATGTAAGCGGCGGTTTGTCGGTGTGCTTTATCTATTCGGTCGTCCGGTGTCTAGTAAAAGTTATAGCTTAGTAATAGTACGTAGCCTATCTTATATAAGTAAGCATTAAGCGAGATAAAGCCGGTTCTTACTTATGTTATGATTAAGCCTAAGTAACGGCTCGCCGTCTTATACTTAGCGAGTGTTAATTTACTTAGTTCTAGTTAAAGGCGGAACAGTAGCCGGCTATGCGTGTCTTCGGTCTACCGTTACTTCCATTTTCTCGCTAATTCGTCCTTTATGTAGCCTTATGCCTACGTTATTGTCTTTATTAAGTTTTAATAGGGCTTCGCCCTATTCGCTACTTCGTTAGCGAGCATGTTGGCTAATTCGTTACCGGGGATGCCTATATAGCCTAGTATCTAGACGATAGTAATAGGACAAGGGATAGTTTATCTTAACGCGTGAAAGTCCGCTATCGCCCCTTGCGCGATTAATGCCGTTACATTCGTAATTAACTTCGCTAGGCCCTAATTGTCCGTGTAGATGTATACTAGCTCAATTAGGTTTTACTTAATAACGGTCTTTAATACTAGCAGTATGCCGTGTGCCTCGGTATAGTACGATAATAAGTGTGTTTACGTACTAAGCGGCATAGCCTCCTAGATCGTTTCGTCTATTATTACCGCTAAGTATCTAAGTCGGTTACCCTTCTTATCTTTCTTAAGCGAGCTATCGGTATATATGTGTATACTAGTAATGTCTACTAACTACCCTATGTAGGCCTATCCGAGTTGTGGTAGTATAGAGCGGTGCTTACGTAAGCAGGGGTATTTGCCGGTCCCGGGACCGGGAAATTAGGTTACGTAACGAGTAGCGTAGTAGCTAGATAAAATAAGAGGAGTAGCGGACCCTAAACCCCTATGCCCTCTACTCGAGAGGTATAAATTGAATTGTTGCCTTAATACTACGCTTATAATACTTAGCTACGTAGTATATATCTTTAATAGCTATACTAGGTCCTACTAGCTTACCTAAATGTCCAATTAAACCTAAATGAAATTAGGGCAAGTTAGACCTAAGGGACCCCCCCCTCTAAACCTAAGGTTAATACAACCTATTAGTCGTTAATATATCCTCCCCTATTACGAACCTGTCCTTAGGTTCTAAAGTAGTAAGCCCGGGTAACATAGGTAGTGTAGTTAGTCGCTATAAGCTAAGGTGGTCTTATAGCAGCATAGTAGCTCACCCTATCATTTAGCTTAATATATAAGATGTTAGGTAATCCTAGGGCCTACTAGCGACAGTTTATGAAGGTCGAAAGGATTTCTTTAATAGAGACCGTAATAGTGACGTTGATAATCCGCGACTCGCGCCCGTCGCACTACGTTATCGTATGCTACGAAACTAGCGAGGGAATAGACACCTATGTTAGCATCAATCGAGCGGGCTAGATAGTCGAATAACGTAAACGCCATTTATGAGATAAGTAAGCGTTAGTACTAGTAACCTAATAAATCTAAAGACGAGTCTACCGCGTAACTAGAAAGTAAGTTAAGGGAAGATAAATAACCATAAGAAACAAGTAAGATCTAAGGACTAGAAGCACCTATACCTGAAGAATTAGAACTAGAATTAGAACTAGAATTAGAACTAGAATCCTATAGGCTATAGCTGTAGCCGGAAATCAAATAGAAACTAGGAGCCTATAAACCCGTACTAACTACTCAGTTCCACTTATTCTTACACAACTCCTTTATCTAGACCTACTCGTTATCGTAGCTAACACTAGTCTTACTAGACGCGTCCCTAAGTAGCTAGCTAGTGAAGTTCCTATAGTAGTTACGGAAGAAGCTCTTATTACGCCCTTCGCTTATAAAGTACATCTACTCGAGAGTAGTGACTAAGCTAAGCTACTTGTTCATTAATTTAATAGCTCAGACGCGCTAATTATACATCTTCTTATAGAAGAGCTCCGAGTCTAGGCGGACCGTAGCATTAAGCTACCTTCTAGCATTAAGGATAACTTCGTTATCGTTCTAAGACTTCAAACCCGCTAAACCCGCTAGGGCATCGGATAGAGGGCTAATGCTACTAAGGTGTACGGCCGTAGGAAAAGGATGGCCGGGTACTAGGCGTCGATACTTAAATCCTACAGCGCTCTTACTTAGCGTCTTAAAGTCACGATAGAGGTCCATCACCTAGTGTATGCTCTAGCTTCTCTAGAGTTCAAGATAGTTATCGTCGCGGATCTCGATAAAGTAAGGGTTAATCTAACGTAGTGTCCTCTTATATGCGGCCTACCTTATTAGAACGCCTATAGTAGTTACCCGCATTTGCCTAGCGCTTAGGTCCTCTCTAAACTAGCTAATGCTGTTCTTGCTTAGGTAATTCTAGACCCTAACCGAGAAGAAACGCTTAAATCGGCCGTCTTCTATGTAGTCGTTAATCTAGCACCACTGGATAAACTCTCTAGCATTCCCTTACTTATGAAAACCGTGTAAAAACTCCGGCCTACTAGTGCCCTCTAAGTTAAGAGAGTATAGCATGTTAAGCCGGTTACTAGTCTAGTAGTTTTTAATTTCGAGGTTTAAGTCGACCCTAGTATACTATACTATAGTGTTCGCGTCACCCCCATAATAAGCCCTATTAAAGCTAAAAATCGTAGGCCTAGGGAAGGAGATAAACCGAGTATAGTACTAAGGGTGTAGCGCTACTTATAAGAGCTACAGCCCGGGGTCTTATCGTATAATCTGTTAGCTTAGAGAATACTACATGTTCTAGTAGACGCCGCCGTTACTAACCTTATTCAATTCTCGTAGGTACTATCGGTACACGTCGAATTCTCGACTCATTATTTCTCTAACTATTTTAACCCGCGGTACCAGTTTAGCGTTATTATACTATTATAGCATATTGCTATTAATATAGGTACCGGTACTATTAAGATCGGCTTAGTTAGCTTTATTAATGCCGAATTTGTTAAGGATCTAGTTATAGTTAGTATACGTAACGATGCTACTCGTAGTGCCGACCTTACCTCGAACACGGAGGCAGCTAAGCGGGTTAATAGTCTTCTAACCACGCTTATTAGGGCGAAACCACGACCCATTCTTTACCTTAATAGCTAAAAAACTCTTACCTTTAAAGAGCTAGTCTTAGACCTTAAGCGCGCGCTTACATAGGGTATTAGCGGTAATACCGGGATTCGTAACGAAGTAGAGGGCCTTATAGTAGAAATCTCGAACATACTAATCGTACATTATAGCGCTAACCTTACCATCCCTCTTAAGAACGTCCGAGATAGCATATTCGAGCATCTTAAGGCCCGCTGTCCGGTACTTAGGTAGCTAGTTAATGTTATCTACATTAATCGAGTTTCTAAACTTAATGCTACAGTACCGCTTATTGTAGGTATAGTTAGCGCGCTTAATCCGGAGGGCCTCGTCTTCTTATAGGATCTAATCCTTAAAGACTAATACATCCCTAATTATAGCCGAAGGTAATATAGTAAGTATCGGATTGCTATTCTTAGTTAGGGCCAGAGTGGATCGTAGGGTGCTAACCGGTATACCTAGCGGACTGCCTTCGCGTATAGAAGCGCCGTCTAGCGTTCGGTTAGGCGAGGATTAAGTAGGCGCAGTTATGCCCTCACCTATACTCTCGCCTATACGGAGCTACTTAAGTCGACTCGACTTACGACCTCCTCTCAATAGGACTATAGGCTAGGTAGAGGCTAGTAGAGTTAGCGTAGTACTCTTTATACGTCCTTTGCCTTTACTACCCGGTAGTAGCTAACGTGGCTAAGGCTATTACTAGCTAGATGGTCTAGGTTGATCTATACTGTCCTCTAGGGACGCGGACTTCTTAGTAATAGTACCCTCTATAAAGTATAGAAGGCTATCCTTATAGACGGCTAGGCGGTGTCTTCTAATAATCTCCCTACTCTTAGCCGACTGCGGATTAATGCTACGTGCTTTAGCCTCCCTATCGTACCGGGTAAGATTACTAGGCTCTAGAATTTGCTTACGATCTATGCCCTTACGGCCGATCCTTATACGCTAGATTAGTACCCTCTAAATTCTACTAATAGCCCTACTGTAATCTAGGTACTTGTTAATAAAGGCCGTGAACTGGCGGCGCCCGCTATTAGTACTACAAAGCTCGGAGATAACGCGTCGATTAAGAATCTTATTGTCTATCTACTATAGCTAGTAGCGGGTAAGCGTAGCTCGAAGAGTCTTCTCTCGGTTACGAATCTCTAAACCGGTCTTACGAATCTTACCGATAATAGGAAACAAGACATTAAGCTTCTTATTACTAAGGAATTTATCCTAGTAGCTCTTGCCTATACCGCTCTTAACTTCCTCAAAAAACAGGTTAACCTAGACGGAGTAGTCTTCGAACACCTTCTCGAAGCCCTTATAGAAGTCCTTTAACACCTTAACCCGCTTCTAAGGACTAAGCTCTCGGAACATAACATTAGCGGCGGACTTCGGCGTGTTCGTGTTAGTAAGGACATGCTTAACGTTATCCGGTAGGCGAAGGAACTCGAACAAGGTCTAAGGTAGGCGGGTAAGCCTAGTAATAGTACTAGTAAGCGCTATGCTCGAGCTAGCCGGGCGTAACGATAGACTAGCTAAAGCTATAATAACTAGGATTCGCTAGCAGTAAGATCGAAAGAGCTAGCTATCTCGTAGTGCCACTCTAGAGTGTTAGTAAGCTTTAAAAGCTTAGTATCGGGGCAGGGGCTTTAAAGAAGGTTAAGGTCGTAAAGAGAGAGAGGCTAAAGAACCGTCTAATGTGTATAGTAGTAGTAGATAGATGTGTTAGTAGCTCTAGTAATAGTGTTAGTGTTTAAAGAAAAGGAGAGGAAGTAGTAGGTAGAGAGCTACGCTTAAGTATACCTCTTAGCGTATGTCCCTATAACCGTTATAAGGCAGTAGCGCCGAGACCGGTCTTATAAGTAGTAAGAGTAGTACTATTAAGGTCACACTAAAGGTCCGATAACCCTACATGTGACCGAAAACTAGTGCTAGTAACTACCTAGGTGAGCATTCGGTAGGGGCATGCTACGCTGTCACGTAATCCAATTTACCGGTCCCGGGACCGTGAAATGTAACTCTACTAGCTAAGGTCTAACTAAGGTAAGAACACCCTATAAAGTGAAGTCTAGATAACCGAATCGGCTTAATAAACTGAAGGGCATGTGTAACACATGCCTAAGGGAAGTAAACTCCGTACGCTATTACTAACTAATTAGTTCTTAGCCTCGATCCTACTAAACTGTGAAATTTCGGCTGCAGAAAGATTATAAGGCCTAACCTATAGCTTCTTAGATTCCGGTTTAGGATACGATCCCCTTTCGTTAACTCCCACAGGTAGCACGTCTTCGTCGGCGATAGGCTCGATCTCGTTCGAATTACTGCTGTCTTTGCTATTAGCGACTTCTCTCTCCCCTATTACGAGATCGGTCCTATTATCTAAGTTTAGTACTCCTATATTATCCGGGCGAAGCTCTAGAACTAGCTTAAGGTTTTCTCGTGCCTAAACACCCTTCATTAGCGTGCTATTAAGTTCCTTAAGAATATAGGTACTAAACTCCCTAGAGACACTAGATACCCGATATAGACCTTACTATCGGTAACTGATCTTACGTGAGAAGTTATCCTTATATAGCTTATCAAATCTTATAATAAGGTCGCCCTTCTAGAAACTAATAGAGTTAACATTCCGGTGAGAATTAAAGTAGTCCTTACTAAGTTCTCTTAGTCGCTTCCTTCGAGCATATAGCTCTTCTAAACTAAGGTCTCGAGCCTAGAGTTAACGCGCACGTATGGTAAGCAGGTCCTTAGTCGTTCTTACCGATCCCCATTAGTAATTTGCCTACGTCGGGTGCTTAACCTCAATTAGTAGAATCGTACGATAGCTATATAGGACCTAAGCTAGCGTTATTCTAGTAGTACGACAGGTCGTGGTCCTATTAGCCTATAACACAGCGGGTATCTATTGCTCCCATCCGCGGTATATGTTCCTTATAAGCTTTACTAACGCTATAAGAATCGGACAGTACCTAACCTCGACTAGAGCATTAGACTACGGATAGTACGGTAATATTCGGATCCTTCGAACACTAAGCCCTACGAGTAACCGCTTAACCTTAGCCGCATGAACCGTAGCGTTATTAAGTACAATTTTAGCATAGTAGCCGTGCCTATAGAAGACATCTTCGTATAGAAACTTAGTAACCGTCTTAGAGCTAGGAGGTGCCCTTGTTACTCTAGCCTCGATCTAGTTACTAAGTGCTTCGCGCGTAACTAGGAGGTATCTATTTTTATGCACCTAGACGGGGTCCGAGTACCACTTCTCACTAATAACCTAAGGGCTCGATAAGTGAAGCTTACTAGTACGCTAGTTGCCTTCGCGAAACCTATAAGGAGTATAACTTCGAACCTACGTAGAGACATCGGCGAAGCACCCGTCCTAGTAATACCGATCGGAAATAAGGTTATACACGACCTTAGCGCTACGGTAACCGTGTCTCTTATAGCACTCTATAACGATTTCCTTCTAAGCTTTATTATCGTTAATTATAAGTTGTAACGGTGCTCCTCGGCGCTTCTAGAAGAATAGTAATTGGTCCCGGATAAAGAAGTTAACGCTCTTCTTTACTAGCCGCCGGTACTTAGTACGGGTAACACTATTAGGCCGGGTCCTAGTTTCTATAACCTAAGTAAGCTATTAAGAGCCCTTAGAATATTAGTCCCCGAGATGTCGTGTTTTCTAGATTTCAACTAGATAGGTGTCGACCGGCTCCGGGTACCCGAACAGTTTATTATTAATTATCCGGTCGACTTCGTCTTCGTTAGCTTCCCTAGGTTCCTAAGGTGTAGAGGGCCTACGAGACAGGGCATCTAGGCTAGTGTGTCTAGTCCCCGTAACGTGCTTTACCTCGAACGTAAATAACCTAATCTATGCGACCTACCGGGCTATTGCCGAGTTCGGCAGGTCCGAAGCCGGCCGGTTAAGCTACTATCCAAGTGTCTTAGCATTAACCTTAAGGACAAAATTAACGCTAGTAATATATCTCTAGATCTTCTTAAGCCCCTTAAGGACCCTAAGGCATTCCCGCTTACTAGTATTATATCTAGATTCTAACGCGTTCTAGATTCCGCTCTTATACCGCACTAGGTAACGCCGTCGGGTACTGTCTATTAATTCTTAAGAAACGATACATCCCTATCTAGTGCCGCTAGCATTAACTAAGACAAAGATGGACCTAGCACTAGGTAAGTAGTAGAGGGTAACTAAGGCTAGAGCCTACATAAGATATCTAGTAACCTCTTCTTTTAAGAACTGCTCATTTTCTATCTAGGTGAACTCGGCGTCCTTCTTTAGCAGCTTATACATTAGTCGAGCGATAATAACGAACTAGGGAATCTATATCCGGAAGTACACATATAGCCCTATATAGGTACGGACCTCCTTAATATAGGTAGGCGTAGGCTAATCTAGGATCTTAGCTACGACCTTTAGGTTAGGATAGCGACTATCCGGGCTAGTAACGTACCTAATAATCTTAAGCTTTTCGTATAACTATTGGGATTTACCTCTAGTAACTACCGCACTAGCTCTCTCTAGGTTAGTAAGAACTAGATCTAGGGAGACGATGTGCTTAACGACCTATCTCCTTAGCCTAGGCTCTACTTCGGCATTCCTATAGTCCTTAGTTAGTCCCTTAATACCGATGTTATTAAGAAACGGCTTCGCTCGATACGAGATATAATTAAGTAGAATCTTTATTACCGTACGCACGAACTGAGTAACTGAATTAGTAGCTCCTTAAGGTAGAGTCGTGTTGCGTACTAGGCTAAGAGGGGTTATGAAGGCTGTTAAGTCCCGGTAGGACTTATCTAAAGTGATCTAATTATAACCTAAAAACAGGTCTATAAGTAAAGCGACTCGGCACCCGGCAAAATCCTCTAAGAAGCTATCCGTGTCCGGTAGAATGTTAGCATCGCGCATAGTAACCTCATTTAGGAGCATAGCTAAGTTAATTAACCGATATAGCACATCGCTTCTAGAGGCATTAACCTTCTTTACGACTAGGAACTAGCTATTAGAGTATGCCCCTTATAAGTATTCTAGGATGTTATTCTTAATCCGGGCTCTAATTATGCGCTTAACAATTGCCCTAAGACTTAGGTGCAACCGGATAGGGCGTGCCTACTATAGCCTATAAGGGACCGTGTTAATCTTCTAAGGTGGCACGACGTCGTGCCTAATTTGCCTTATATAACTAAAATCCTAAGTATAGACTGCCTCCCGGTTATAGAGCATCTTATCGAATAAGGCCCTTTCTATTAGTAATAGCTTAATACTAACCTTAATTAAGATAAGTCGTTCTAGCGTAATCCGGCTACCTCGCTTAATACTTAAGAATTTCTTAGTTAAGTACTTCCTATCGAACGGTCCTTGTCCTTTAGGCATCTTAGATTCTAGGTATAGTGCCCTACGCTTCTATTCTATATCTCCCTTAACTCGTGATTCTAGGCGTTCGTAAACGCTCGCGTCTACTAGCTTCTTCTTATCCGCCTTACGCTTATACATCGTAAAGACCTGCGGCATCCTAATATTAGCTATATGTTAGCCTACTTATTACTTTCGTACCTAAGCATTTAATGTAGACTACCTTAGGATCTCGGTAGGCTAATCCCCTTAAACTAAATAAACGTTAGTAATAGAATCTCCCTCGAACGCGCCTATTCCAATTTCTACAACTCGTTCCTTTGTTCTAATAGTCCTAAGCAATCCTAATAAGTGAGCTAAATGGTTGCTAGGCGTTAGAGCCTTGCTAGGTTCCTATAGATACGTCGTGTCGTAGTAGTATCCGTTTTCCTTACTATAGCTATTTGCCGGTCCCGGGACTGGTAAATTAAAGTCCGAGGTTTCTCCGAGATAGTGCGAGAACCTTACCGATTTTATTAAATCCGGCTTTAGTAAGTCGGTAGGTTGAGCGCCGTAACTTAACCTACCCTTTCATTTCCCGACGCTTTTAACAGTTCTTAAAGGGTCTTACACCTATCCGAGCTAACTAGGGTAGTAAACATAATACTTTCACCTTTACGGCTAGTAATAGTCCCCTCCGTCGTCCTATAGAGAGCGCCTTCACGCGGCGGACGACGTAAGTATCTTCGTTACGACGAAGAGAAACTAAGACTCTCTCTATCGAAAAATACAAGCCTACTCGACTCGAAACAAGAAAAGACAGGTCGGACGAACCGAACGAACGAGATACGCTCAAAATCTACAAACAAGAACTCCGGAACTGCGAGAAGGGAAAGCGACGTACATAGCGTACACGTCGCTCGAACAACGAAGGCGCTGTCTACCTGTCGTCCCGGCAAACCACGTAAACTGCCGGCTGGAACCAAGAGAGGCGTTTAGGGGCGCAAACCACGTATACTGCACGGCTGGAACCAAGAGAGGCCGAGGGGGGACGACAGCGAGGCCACTGCGACCGAGGAGCTACACTCGAGACCGGAGAACGCGACTGGATTGAAACAGAGGCAACGGGTGTTTCTTGGGATTTTGCTCGGTGCGTACGGGTACGGCCGGCTTGGCTTTTTAAAACAAGAACGAGACACGGGCGCAAAACTTGTCTCGCCCGGGGCAAGGCGACAAACCGCAATTCTCGACAAGACACGACTACCGGGTACGCGCGTACTACGCCGCAATATATTCGATTTACGGTTCGAATAGCGAGCGTTGCTCGCATCTTTTAAGGAGTTTTTACGTCCGGGGTACGACGGGGCTTTTCTCCTTCTCTCAAATTTTGGTCTCGTTCTCGAGACCCGTGTTGCATAGTCTTTGACTCAAATAGCACGTTAATGGAATAATCAATCAATAGTCCCCTCCTATAAACTATTATCGCAGTTACGGGCAGTAAGCCGCACCTTACGGGCCTACGGACGTCCTAGGATTGTTAGTGAGTTTAGATCCGAGGAGATAAACATGTCTACTTAGTAGTGAACCCTAAATACCTAAACATCTAAATTGCCTACAACACCTTTAAACTGGGCCCGCCCTCTAGCACCTCGAAAGGTAAGCTAAGTACTCGACATTACTAGTAACCTAAACCTATAAGCGTTCCTCTAGCCGATAATATTCACCTCGGAACCCTTATTAATTAGGCACCTAATCTAGTTCTTATTTATCCTAAACTCCGCTACTACCTAAGGACTAGGGACTATAGTAAAGTTATTAAGGACACTAGAGAGCCCGATTTTCTTAACGTCCTTATATAGCTTAGTAGTAGGGACCGTACCCTTAGAGCAAAGCATAGTTAAATACACTCCGATATACTAGGCCTAACTATCTTCGCGGAAGACCTCCTTATTATACTTAGATTCATCTTTATAGGTAACTACTTGTCTAGTGCGAACCTTAGGGTCCTTTCCTATAAGACGTCGTACTATAGCGAGCTTCTCCTAAAGAGCGGGGGTGTTAGCAACGCGACTAAAGAGGGCAGCCTCGAACTAGCGACTATATCGAAACTAATCTTAGGCGTTTATATTAGGAAACGTTATCTAGAGGATCTAATTAATTCAGTAGATAATACCCTCTTCCTTTATAACCGGACTATTACTAGCTAAACTATATTATCGGACGTAGTTGTTAATCCTTATAGTCTTAGCATTCTATATACGCTTCCTTTATGCGAAGGGGGCGTTCACGGGACTAATAGGCATATCCTTAGGCAGTCCTTTATTAGTATCGTTCCCTAGTCTATTTACTTAGGCATTATTTCCCCTTCCTAGGGTTACCCCGGATTTAGCTAATAATTGAGTTTCACTCATTTAAGTACTAACTTCGTTAATTATTTCAACCTCCTACTAGTTAATCTTAGCTTACCGGATCTCCTGTTCTAATTGTAGGCGAACTTTCTTAGTAGCCTTAGCTCGGGCTCGTAGATCCTAGGCTAAGGACCGGGTCCTCGGGTGCGGATTCTTTAGAATACCTACGGGTGCCTTCCCTTTCACTTTGTTAGACTGTATAGGATAGGTAGATACCTCGTTAAGCTCGCCTAAGTCGATCGCCTACTTCGCTTCACTTTCTCCGAATAAGACCTAATATATCCTAGTAGCCTTCTCCGTTTAGCTAGACCGTGCGTCCTAAGGGCTATACTCTATTAAATGCCTAAAGTTAGGAGGGGGCTTAGAATAATTAGGAGGCGTGACCTTAGTTACCCTAGTATAGTCCCTACCTATCTATTGCTTACGTAGTGCGGGAATCTTATACTAGTTATTAAACTCGATCGGTCTATAATGTTCTTTGAGTAGAGGGAGCATATAGAGCAGTTTCCGTTTACTATAGTCCCTCCGAAAGTTAAACTTAGTAGGACGTAGATCGCCTTCTTTCCCTAGATACTACTAGTTGTTCGGGGCGAGGTATACGTAGCCCCGGGATATTAAGGACCTTATCGCCCTACAATTGCTAGCCTAATGCTTCGAGCTACTATAGTTATAGTAACAACTATCTATCGCTTTAGACTGTTCGCGATTCTACGATAGGGGACGCTATATTACGTAAACCTACAATTTAGTGTCTAGGTTAGGCCTCTCCGGTTACATAGAGTATTAGTTCTCGCTCGGGTAGAAGGCACCCGCGTCCGCGACGCGACCGCGCTAGTACGTACGTATGCTTATTTTAGCTACCTTCTAGATTAGGTTATTATTAACAACAGTCCTAGAGGTAGCCTTCTTAAACGTGTTAATCTTAGGCTTAAGGCGCGGCATTTACTTCACGACTAAGCGGTGTAGCTAAGGTAAAGTAAGAGGGAAATCTATATACATAGCTTTCTATCCCTCCTTACTATCTACGATACTAGTAGCTTTATCGAGAATCCTCTAAAAGTCCCTAAACTTCTTAGGTTACTTTAGGTAAAGCCCGTAAGCCTTGTAGACCGCTTTCGCGACTGCCTCTAGCAATCCCTAAAGGAGGAGGCGACTCCGGGAGCTGTTATCTAAATCCTTAGGTTCAATTAGGTCACTTAAGGATATAAATAGGCGGATAAATTCCTTCACATCTTATTCTTTAGGCCTCTTGCCTTACTACGCCCTAATAATCTCCTTAAGATATTCCCGACTTCCTAACATCGAGTAGGCGTTAAACCTTAAGAACTCTAATAAGAACGCCCTCCTAAAACGTGCCTTGTTAGTAAGCTACCTAGGTAGCCTTATAACTACGCGCCGGATAGTAGTTTCGCAATTGCGCTTAAACCTACCCTAGAAATCATCCTTCTTAATAGATGCCCGAGGCGGGTACTAGTCTATTAGGTCGCTAAACCGCTCCTAGAACTTAGTAGCATTAGTACTATTAAAGAACGGATTCTCAGTACCTCCTAGAGGTGGAAAGCGAGGGCTAGCGTTTTCTATTACTACTGCTAATCGTCTAAAGAGGGCAGTTATAGCATCCATTCCAATTGTACTGTTCGTTCCTACACCTATACCTAATTTAGCGGCGCTAGTTCCGCTTCTCCCTTCTTTACTAGATTTAGGTGTTTCCCCTTCCTCCGATTCCTCTATCCCCTTATAAGGGATAGAATCCCTATAGACCCCTTCCATTTTCGTGGGGTTTATAGGCTGTTCGTAGCCTCTACCTATGTCGGTAAAGGTGCTAAGTTTTTCTAGTGATGTAGCCGTATCTATTGTTACGTAGTGCTTACTTTATATTATTATCTCGTTCTAGGGCTAGTCTTAAAAGAGAGATAAGTCAAGTCACGTGGCGGTATTATTCTTTAGAGAGGCTAAAGTAAGCTAAGCGAAGATGAATGATAGGAATAAGAGTTGTATTCCAATTAGTGAGATAGTAACATAAGTTAAACGCATCGGAACCATAAGGGTTTCTTAGCGTTCCTAAATACAAAAGGAAATTATTATTAATCTACTCCGATCTGTTGATCTGTTTTACAGATTATATAGAGCAATAGATCAATTACTGTCGTGCTCTATTCTAATCTATTAATCTACTTTATAGATTATATAGAGCAATAGATTACTCTACAGTAGCTGTGCCTTTCTAGCTGTAGTAGCGCCCACTCAACTGTAGAGGCTCTAATTAGTCGCTAAGCATTAGCTTAATCTAACCCGTAATACTATCCCCCTCTTAGTTTAGCTCGCCTCGAGCTTAGGTTATAGTCCTACCGCCTTGTCCCTTCGTTTAGTGTTCTTGTTTATGTCTTCCTTAACATACTAAAGGCTCCTTCTTCCTCGAGTACTTCTCGTCGTCTTAAGTTAGCCGAAACTATCGACAACTTCGGAGAGATAATGGTGCGGTTCTATTCTAACTGTCGGGCGCATTCGCGGGTATGCAAGGTGTACGTGTTATCGGGGCGGTGCAATAAGTGTGTTCGTCGAAACATCCGTTATAATATAAAGGTGTCGCGTTCCGAGTTCGATCGCCTTATTAGTAAAAAGAAGAAACTGTAGCGGTAGATAAAGGAAGCCCGCGAGGCTTAAGAGCGTGCCCGCGAGGCCCTAAATACTACGTATACGAAGGAAGAACGGTTGCGTAGGTAGATAGAGCTCGTAGATTAGAGAGATAACGAGGCCATTACCGTAAAGTCGGCGGACCTGTTAGAGCTAGAGTAGGAGGAGTTAGCGGACTTCTACCTAGCTCCTAACACTTAGAATCTCCTTATTGACCAAGGTTATAATGTCTCCTCCGATTTCTAGTTGTATAGTCCTCCTTCTCTTCGAGGTTCTTCCGGCGCTAGAAATATTTCATTAGAAGTAGCCGGCAGTTCTTAAGGTTTCTTTCTAGTTCCTAGGTATTTTCTAATTCGTCGTATCCTTTCCATTTAACAAGGTATCGCTAACCTTTCTTATCTAGGATTCTTTCGACTTCGAATTCGTTTTCTACTTCCGGCTCGAAATGGAAGCTCTCCTAGTAGGGTGTTTCGGCGTCTACGGGTTCTAACTTAGAGATATGGAAGACTAGGTGGATTCTTGCGTCTAGTAGTAGTCGTAGGCGGTAGTTAACTAGTCCTATAACTTTGTCGATAAAAAATGGTCTAACCTTGACGTAATCTAGTTTCTTAGTCTATCTTCTTATTCTTGTCGTCCTATAGAGAGCGCCTTCACGCGGCGGACGACGTAAGTATCTTCGTTACGACGAAGAGAAACTAAGACTCTCTCTCTCGAAAAATACAAGCCTACTCGACTCGAAACAAGAAAAGACAGGTCGGACGAACCGAACGAACGAGATACGCTCAAAATCTACAAACAAGAACTCCGGAACTGCGAGAAGGGAAAGCGACGTACATAGCGTACACGTCGCTCGAACAACGAAGGCGCTGTCTACCTGTCGTCCCGGCAAACCACGTAAACTGCCGGCTGGAACCAAGAGAGGCGTTTAGGGGCGCAAACCACGTATACTGCACGGCTGGAACCAAGAGAGGCCGAGGGGGGGACGACAGCGAGGCCACTGCGACCGAGGAGCTACACTCGAGACCGGAGAACGCGACTGGATTGAAACAGAGGCAACGGGTGTTTCTTGGGATTTTGCTCGGTGCGTACGGGTACGGCCGGCTTGGCTTTTTAAAACAAGAACGAGACACGGGCGCAAAACTTGTCTCGCCCGGGGCAAGGCGACAAACCGCAATTCTCGACAAGACACGACTACCGGGTACGCGCGTACTACGCCGCAATATATTCGATTTACGGTTCGAATAGCGAGCGTTGCTCGCATCTTTTAAGGAGTTTTTACGTCCGGGGTACGACGGGGCTTTTCTCCTTCTCTCAAATTTTGGTCTCGTTCTCGAGACCCGTGTTGCATAGTCTTTGACTCAAATAGCACGTTAATGGAATAATCAATCAATCAATCAATCTTATTCTTAAGTTTTTTATAAGGAGATAGACCTTATCCCCCTCTTTTAGCAGAGGTGCCATTTTTCTCGCGTCCTACCGTTATTAAGACAGTTTATGTTATGCATCTTCGATCGCCTTGCGTGTTTCTTTATGCACTTCCTTAAGAGTATCCGTCGTTACGATTGCTCTTTCGGCTTATAGGTGGGATCTAGGTGTTCTAAATAGGTTAGGATCTTTACTAAAGTTCGCATAAAATGGTGTCGTTAAAGTTGTCTCTAATTTATAGTTGTTTAGTGTAATCTACGCTATTGGCAATAACAAGACCTAGTTGTCTTATACATAATTAATGTAGTGTCGTAGGTATTATTCTAGCGTTTAATTCATCCTTTCGGTTTATCCGTCTATTTCCGGATGATATGCTATTAATAGCTTATGTTTAATTCCGATCGTTCCTATAAGCGTCTTCTAGTAATTTAATGTGAATAGCTTGTCTCTATCCGTTATAAACGCTTAAGGGAATCCGTGATACCGGATAAGTCTATCTAGTACGAGGTATCCGAGCTGCTCTACATTGTACGTTTCCGATGTAGGAATGAAGTGTGCGTATTTCGTAAGTCTATTAACTATAACTAGTATCATGTCGTATAGTTGTTTCGTAACTTAATCTCTTAACGGTAGGAGTTTCGTAATAAAGTCCATTATGACTTCGTCCCATGGTTTCGTCGGTAGTGTCCTAAACTATAGGTAACCGTATTTTGCATGTCTCGTAGCCTTGATTCGTTAGTAGTATACGCATTGTTTAATGTAGCGTGATACCTTAAGTCTCATTTATGGGAATGAGAAGCTACGCTATATTAGGTCCATTGTTTTTAAAGTTCTAGGGTGTCTATAAGTTAGTCCGTCGTGATGTTATCGTATACATTCTTCTTCTCGATCCTTAGGTACTTAGTATTTTCCTTACGATATAGGGAATTGTTCGTCCCTGTCGCCTAATATCCGTACGATGTTATTAAATTCTCTTATGTTAGTACTAAGACTTCCGTCGGGGTTCGTCTTTAATATCTTATGTTGCACTAGTTCTTTTTCTTCTATATAGTCGCTTCTTCGGCTTAGCGCGTCGGCGCGGCCATTCTCTCGTCCTAGAGTATATTTAATTTTGAACTTATACTGTCCTAGTAGCTCCGACTAGCGGGCTTGCCTTCGGGTAAGTTCTTTCGTCGTCGTGAAGTACGTAAGATTCTTATAGTTAGAAAGAATCGTTAACTTCGGTAGGCCCTCGACATATACTCTCTAATGTTACATAGTAGCAATAATAGCTAGAAGCTCTTTATTATAGATGTCGTAGTTCTATTCCGCTGTAGTCATTTTCCGGGAGTAATAGGCTACTAGGTGTCTTTACCTATCGTATGTCTATGTTAGACATGCGCCTATTGCTATATTAGACGCATCGGTCTCGATGTAGACTTCCTTACTACTATCGAATAGTCGAAGCGTAGGGGCTAAAGCGCATTATTCCTTAAGTTTCTTAAACGCTTTAGTCTGTTCCTTTCCCCATTTCTAAGTAACGTCTTTTCTCGTAAGCATCGTTATTAGTGCTACTATTTTTGCGTAGTCCTTAATGAATTTCCGGTTGTAGTTCGCTAGTCTAAGGAATGATTGTACGTCCTTAACTGTTTTCGGTTCTAGCCATTCTCTAATTAACTATGTCTTCGTAGGGTCGATCGTTATCCCTATAGTACTAATAATAAAGCCTAAGAATTTAACTTCTTTCTTATAGAATTCGCATTTCTCGGGTGCCGTCTTGAATCCTAATTGCGTAAGTCGTTCGAAGACGTCCTAGACTTGTTTTATGTGCTCCTATAGGGATCCTTTCGTATAGACTAGTATGTCGTCTATGTAAGCGATAACGTATACGTCGAGTAGGTCTCTAAGTGTTTCGTTAACAAGGTCCTAGTAGGATGCGGGTACGTTAGTTAATCCTATTGGTATAACTAAGAATTCGTAAAGTCCGTATCTTGTCCTAAAGGCGGTTTTCCATTCTTCTCCTTCTACTATTCGTATAGCATAAAAGGCATCTCGTATTACGTTACAAGTAGTTAGAAGTCATGAAATGGGCTTATAAAGGTGTTTCAAAAGTAGATAGTAGATTGTATGTGTCTAAGCTAGAATTGAAGGGGCTGTTTATGAAAAGGCTACAGGTAACTAATTAATGTTACCTAATTCTTAGCAGCTACTGTCGTCCTATAGAGAGCGCCTTCACGCGGCGGACGACGTAAGTATCTTCGTTACGACGAAGAGAAACTAAGACTCTCTCTCTCGAAAAATACAAGCCTACTCGACTCGAAACAAGAAAAGACAGGTCGGACGAACCGAACGAACGAGATACGCTCAAAATCTACAAACAAGAACTCCGGAACTGCGAGAAGGGAAAGCGACGTACATAGCGTACACGTCGCTCGAACAACGAAGGCGCTGTCTACCTGTCGTCCCGGCAAACCACGTAAACTGCCGGCTGGAACCAAGAGAGGCGTTTAGGGGCGCAAACCACGTATACTGCACGGCTGGAACCAAGAGAGGCCGAGGGGGGGACGACAGCGAGGCCACTGCGACCGAGGAGCTACACTCGAGACCGGAGAACGCGACTGGATTGAAACAGAGGCAACGGGTGTTTCTTGGGATTTTGCTCGGTGCGTACGGGTACGGCCGGCTTGGCTTTTTAAAACAAGAACGAGACACGGGCGCAAAACTTGTCTCGCCCGGGGCAAGGCGACAAACCGCAATTCTCGACAAGACACGACTACCGGGTACGCGCGTACTACGCCGCAATATATTCGATTTACGGTTCGAATAGCGAGCGTTGCTCGCATCTTTTAAGGAGTTTTTACGTCCGGGGTACGACGGGGCTTTTCTCCTTCTCTCAAATTTTGGTCTCGTTCTCGAGACCCGTGTTGCATAGTCTTTGACTCAAATAGCACGTTAATGGAATAATCAATCAATCTTAGCAGCTACTACCTTAGGTTTAATTAGGCTACAGCGCCGGTATACGCTTAGATTGTAACACACCCCCTTAGCTTGTGCGGCTTGTAGGTAAATAAGCTAATCGTATATAATCGCGTACACCCTATCTATTACCTATTACCCTACCTACCCACCTCATAACGTTAGGCTTCGTTACTACGTGCTTGTTAGAGCTCCATTATAAGCTACATAGTAGGGCGCTAAGTTAGCGTTTTAGGTAAGGCTATTGTCCTAGCCTTACATCCCCATTTATAATCTTACTAAGTCCCTCATACTATAGTTAACCTATATAATAGGTTCTGAACGATGTGAATCTTATCCGGTGGGGTGGCTAAGCTGTTCTTATAGTACTAAACGGTAAGGCGTGCTATCTCCCTATATTTTAACGGACATGTAAGGTTATAGGTTCGAGTCCTAGGGGTTATTATATCTGCTGAATTTATTGCTTAGCCTATCGTCCGCTTCAATGTCCGCTCTATTATTCTTAATTAAAATCCTAGGTATTATAGTACGCTATTACTTCGGCAATTAGGGTGCCTTACTACTATCTAGTGACCGCGCACATGTGACTTCGGTTACGGTCTTAGAGAACTCCGCTTCCTACCTTAGGTAGAGATTATTATTTAGCTACGTCCTAGTAGGAACTCTTTTGCCTAATAAAAGGTCTTTATAGCTTATAAAGGCCTTATCTTTTTACTTAGGGTAAGGGTAATTCTAGCGACGGTAGTACTGTAGGTACTACACGCCTAGCGGGTAGAGATGCTGTCTTTAAGTAAGGTAAGGACGATAATAGAGGCATCGATAATGTCATAACGATCGTTATGATATAGTAACGGAGGTAGTAATAGTAATACTACTAGCAGCGAGGTTAATAGTGTTTCGGCGCCTATGATTAGCTACGCCGTTATAGGTGCTTATACGCTACACCGCTACTAGTAATAGGGGCGTTTCCGGTCCTTTTACTATAGGCTAATAGGAGTCCGAGAAACACCTAGTACTAATAGTACTAGGGTAGCGCCGGTAAATAGTAGACGCTTACTCTAGCGGTAGCGGCGCTAGCGGCGCTAGGCGGTAGTGCGGAGCCGATAGAGGAGACAGTAGTACCGAACATACTATATAGCCTCTACCGGTCTATGTTAGTTAAAGAAAGAGGAAGGGTTTAGAACTGAAGAGGTGTTTTTATATAGTCCTACTACTGGTTCCTTCCTATTTTAGCATAAAAAGGATAAAAGGGAAGTTGCATCTATCCGAATGCGGAAGGAGAGGCATAATGGAAGCAGCGCTTAGTAGTAGCTAATTACTATATCGTGCATACTATAATACGCCGAGAAGAGGAGTCCTATAGTTAAAGCCTAGTGCTAGTAACTGTCGAGAAGAGCTACTAGTATAGTAGGCCTACGCATCTTAAGCGTTATTATTACCTCCTAAGATAATGCGGCTAGTGTTAGCATCTATAGTAGGCGCTAAGGAGCGTGGATCTACGCCTTCCTTAGCTATGTTAAGTAGCTTTACGAAGTGCTTGTACTTTTATAGTAGTAGTAGCTTAGTAAGCCTATCTATAGGTATGTCGTTAGTGTTAAGATACCAAATCTCGATATCTCCTCGTTAGTCTCTCTAGCGGAGCTAATGGTAATGGATGTTAATATAGCGTAGCTTAATGTTAAGCTTTTGCCCTTACTAGTTAATAAGTCGAATAGTCTAGGTATTATTATAGTATAGGTGTGTGCACTAGTTAAACTCGAGATAGATCTCGGCGAAGATGCGTTCCTACTAGATTAGCTCTAATGCCGCTTATAATAGGCTAAGGAGTTTGGCTTCGGTTAAGGACTTAGTAACAGTAATCTACTTAGAGGCTTTATAATCGACTAGTCCGCCAAACAGCATAAAGATCCATCCGCTAGAGCTAGTCCTATCGACGTTTATGCCGTAGGAGGCATCTAATGCGCTAAAGAATTCATGGTTCTTACCGAGATGTTTAGGCTAACTATATAGGCTAGTAATGTGCTTACTAGCGCTATATATAAGGTAGAGGTTCTTAGTCTCTAGGAGGTAGCGTAAGCACTGATCCGCAAGCTTTAGATGTGTGTCCGTTAGCTTAGTTAGGTACTACGAGAGCATAGATAGGGAAAAGGCGATGTCTAGGCGTGTGTACGTTACTACGAAGTTTAGAGACCTAATGCGTTATTAGTACGTAAGGATCTTTATAGCGTCTACGACGTGACCCTCGGGCACCGTCCAGTCGAGGTGTTAATCCACTAGCACATTAGTCTTACGTGCGCTAGTGGATATACTAAACTTAGCGGCGAGCTTCTCTATGTAGTCCTCTTATAAGAGCTATAGTAGTCTCTTTTACCGGTCTCGTATTACCTTAATTCCTAAGAACTAGGTTAGATCTCCGAGCTCGTACATCTCGTATGCGTTAAGAAGCTGTTACTTAATGTGTGCCGTATAGGCCTTATTCTTACGATAGTAGAGCATAACTAGGTCGTCCACGTAGAAGAAGAACATAACCTTATCGTTATAATAGATGCACTTAGAGTCTAATAGGGGAACTAGGCCTAAAGAGGAGAGCGTTATAGTAAGGGAGTTGTACTAAAGGAGAGGGGATTCCTTAAGTCCGTAGAGAGCCTTAACTAGTTTAAGAGTATAGCTAGATCTATCCAATGGTCGGTCGATTCTAGGAGGTAGTTATAGGTACATAGTGTACGGCAGGTCCGAATTTAGAAAGACATTCACAACATTAAACTGTTCAGCTTCTAGGTCGAAGCTCGCGGCTATAGTACAGTAGAGGCGGAACATGCTTACTAGTAGTGTAGCGGCGTATATATCTAAGTGTGTGCCCTATAGATCGCCTCTTACGTATAGCCGGGCCTTAAAGCTCTTTAGTATACTATACTTATCTAGCTTATACTTGTACACCTACTTTAGCGGCAGTAGTGGCTAAAGTCCCTCCTCTTCTTACTAAGCATTATGATCCTTCTCTTACTAAGTTGCCTATTTGAATATGCTAGTAGAGATTGCCTTAGTAAACTCCTTAGCTATAGCTTTACGCTATTATTAGGCGAAGCGGTGCTTTATAGCGGCACGGTAGTTTAGAGGTTCGGGCGGAAGGTTATCGCGGTGCATCGACGTAATAGTGTTAATACGGCGTGGAGGAGAGAAGTCGCGTATACGTTCAGATCGAAGGACATCGTGGTACTTACGGCCTAGATAACGAGGTCTCTAGCGGATGCCCGCCATCTAGCTAATAATAACGTTAGTAACCATAATATTGTGTAGAGCATAGTAGAAGTAGGCCGTTCTAAGTCTCTTACCGGATCCGGTAAGGGCGTAATTAGTGTTAGCGGAAAAGTCATCTATTTAGCTAAGTTCTTCGAAGGGGATTATAGGCGGAGCGGTAGCGACATTTGAAGTCGTCGAAGCATCTACTATAAGCTCCTTACGATCTTCCTCTATAAGGGCATCCATTAAATGCTATTATAGTGTGTTAATGTACTATTGTTTAGACGCGTTACTGTTGTTTACCGAGTTGTTGTTATAGTTAGAGTTCTCTATACTCTTATTAGTTGCTAGTTCGACCCCGGATTTAACCTAGTCTCGTAAAAGTGTAGGGGTTATAGCGTTATTTGTTAATGGCCAATTAAGTAGCTAGAAACTGCTGTCACCTTTAGGTTAGTTAAATGTTACTAGCGCTCGGTATTGTAGCTAGTATAGTTTATGCCTAAGTAGTAATTGTTAATAGGCGTGTTAACGAGGGTTTTAATAGAGCGGCTGCTATTAAGTCTATTCTTCCACCCCCTCGGCCTATGCTGTGTCCTGCTTATAGTAAGCTACATATAGGTCGTAGTACTATTTAGGCTCTTTAGCCGGTTCTACTGTTACGATGTTCTTAACAGGGGTTAAGTAACTAGCAGTAAGAATTAATGGGTCGTAGAACGTAGTCTTATTAAAGAGGACGTCCTTTACCCGCATAACCCTATCTTTCGATAGGTCCTACACCCTATAGATGTTAGTAGAGTCGTAGCCTACAAGGTATCCGATAAGTGCTCGTTCTTTAAGCTTCTTAGTCTTACCTAGTTAAGTAGTACCATGAATGTACACGTAGGCTAGGCAGCCGTACACTACTATATAGCCTACATTTAGTACCCTACCTGTTGCTAATTCGAAGGGAGTCTTCTAGCCTTTTAATTGGATTAGTGACCGCTAGAGAATGTAGACGGTAGCTGCTATGCATTTATTCTAGAGCTTTTTAGGTAGGCGAGCATAAATGCGGATTGTGCGAGACATCGTAATAATGACGCCGCCCGCTCGTTCTACTAGGTCCTAGTTAGACGCGTAGTTAGCAGTGTTATGCCACTCAATTTAATTGTTATTAATGGTTGAGCGGAAGGCTGTGCCAATAGCTACTTCATTATCGCTATAGAAGTAAATAAACCTGCGCCTAATGAAATTAATAAAGCTAAGTAGGCTATTGAAGCAAGCCAATACTAATAGTTGGTCCCTATTCTTAATAGTGAATTAAAAGTGCCTATAGGTATCTAAATCGTAGAAATGAACTAGGTAACGATTACTATTGTATACTAGTATGAACTTAGCTAAATCCATAGCTACGTGCCTATAGGGAGTCATTACCCTAATTAGCTTAGTCCTATTAAATACTTTATGTACCTTAGCTAGGCCACATGCTCTATAATGTGTAGTAAGGGGTACCTTAGGTGCATTAGGGTTAATAACTACCCCCTCAACTCTAAACGGAAGCTAGTTAATGCGTTTAGCGCTAATATAGCCGAAGATTTAGTGCCACTAGCGGCCTAAGAGCTTACGGTGTTTAATAGGGGTCCTACTAGACGTTACTACACCTTTAGTGCCCCCTATACTATTCATTACTACCATAACGGTACGGTCGCCGTTAGAGTCCTAAACAGGCGGTGTTTAGATAGTATCACCCTTACTAATTGTACTAATAAAGTGCGCTGTGCGCTACTTCTTAGTAATCTTTAGTAGGATGCTCCTATTATTGCTCGATAGCCATTTATAGACCATCTCTAACTAAGGCGGTGTAACTACCTTAAAGAAGGGGATTGTACTAGTAGGGCGGTGCAGGTCCATTAATTTCTTATTATTGTAATAGACTGAATTAGTACGTCCGTGCTACTAAAGTCTAGCCGTCTCTATGCGTAAGTAGGAGATAACGTTTACATAAAAGCCTAGGTAATAGGCTACATCTAATAGGGTAAATAGTATCCCCTCTATCTTTATGCGAACCTTGCCTAATGCGGTAATAGGGAATGTCGTAGTTCCGGCTTAGATTAATGATGTAGTTAGGCGCTCTATAATAAATTCTACGCCCTGCTAGTTATAGTAATTAATGACATAGGTGTCCGAGCAGTTGTCGTATACCTAGCAATCCCTAAAGTTAAAGCTTAATTAGCTTATCGAGCTCGAAAGGACAGTGAGACTAGTAAAGCCGTACGGTACGGCCTTGCCCTTAGCAATTGCCTTATCTCGTTCCTTATCCGTACGCCTATTACGGTTTAATACGCCTAGTAAGCGTTTACTATTATCGCCTAAGCAGTAATTAATAAAGTGCTTCTAGTACTTCTTCTACTACTTAGAGCGCTAATCCTTTAATAGACGCTTCTTAGGTTTAACTACATCGCATAAATAGAGGTTCTTATAATAACTCTCCTTAGGCTCGCCGGTAATGTTCTAGTAGCCGCTTAGCTTATTACTACTCTTATTGTCCTTATTGCTACGGTTACGGCTCTTATCGCCGCGGCTGCGGCTACGCATGTTATTATTATTCCTACCAACTATGCCTACTATAGGCGCTAGTAGTAGAGGCTCGTCCTCTACTAAGGGTTCGCCTATGAAGGTTACGAAGACTAATCGACCGTTCGTAGTAACTAGGGTAGTGTCGCGTATCCATTCGAGGTATCGCTCGGTAAGCTTACTAAGCGAGAGCTTATTACGCTTCCACTCGTTATATAGTAATGCTCTATAGGTAGGAGTTTTCTACTATATCGTAAGTAGGAAGTGTCGTAGTAGGTCTCCGTACTCGGCATAGTTGTAATCTAGCATCTTAGTCTATAGCACTAGCTAGTCTAAGTACTAGTCGTTAATCCTTCGGGCTTAGCTCTTCTAAAGCCTATTTAGCTCTAGTGTAAGTTGTCGCTTACGCAGTATGTCGTCTAGTCTATACTATGTCTTTAGAGCCTAGTACTTGCCTCTAAGAGTGCGTTTCCTATGTATAAGCTCTTAGCCTAGCTCCGTAGTAGTACGGATTAGGTAGGTAACCAGTTTAGACCTTACTGCGGTAAAGATGTTATACATCCGCTACCTACGCTTAGCGTCCGACTAACGGAGCTTAATAAGCTCTTTATCTACCGCCGTAGCGTCTTTAGTAGTGTATGCTAATTGGATCTATTCGAACGTTAAGAACACCGGCTCTACTAGCTCGGCAATAGTATCGTTCGGATCTACATACTTCTAGATGTTTAGAGACTTAGCGTAGAGCTCTAACTAACGGTTAAACTTGTCCTATTAGTCATAACTCTTAAGAACGATAGTAGCGTGCGGCAAAGCACCGGTACTACCGGGTGTCTCGGTAGTCGCTATAACGGTATTAATAGGCCTAATGAAAAATCCTATAGGTCTACTGAGGTTACTGCACTGCTGTGCAATAGTTATTAATAGGATAATGATGGATCCCACTGGTTTTTGATAACGATGCAAAATCTGCTCTAGGGCTTCGTTTTATGTAGCGAACGTTAGTAAGCGCCTATCGGGCTTATAACTATTACGTTATAAGTGGTTAGAAGTCATAAAATAGGCTTATAAAGGTGTTTTAAAAGCAGATAGTAGATTGTATGTGTCTAAGCTAGAATTGAAGGGGCTGTTTATAAAAAGGCTGTAGGTAACCAATTAATGTCACCTAATTCTTAGCGGCTGCTGCCTTAGGTTTAATTAGGCTACAGCGCCGGTGCACGCTTAGATCGTGACATCTCGTAGGTTAATCTTCGTGTACTAGTCTAATCCGGTTAATCTATCTTATGCTTCTTCGATGTTAGGTAGCGGGTATCGGTTCTTAATCGTGATCTCGTTTAACTTCCTATAGTCCTATACGAGTCGTAACTTCCCGTTTGCTTTTAGAACGAACATACATAGAGTTCCTACACTTAAGGTGGATCTTCTTATCTATCCTTTAGCTAGCTTCTCCTTTAGCCATTCTCGTAGGGTCTATAGCTCTTTCTTAGACATTTAATATAGGGGTCCCTATAGAGGCTCTTTCCCTAGCTAAATGTTAATCTTATAATCCTATAGGCGGTACTTAGGTAAGGCGGTTTTGCCTCTCTCCTCTTTAAAGAGTCGCGACCACTTACGATACTCCTTAGGAATACTTAACTCTAAGATGTTAGTATTCTTCGATAGTGCGTTACTTCTATTACTTCTAGTAACTTCGTAACCCGGCGGCCCTACGCTAGTGTCTATCCCGGTCGAAGGTGGTTCTTCTATCCTTCTAGTCGGCGTAAGCTATATCTCGTTTAGCTGTTTCCTTACCTTATCTACTAGTAAACGCTACTACTGCGTAGGCTAAATGTCGATAACGCAATCGTATTCCCTAAATGTAAGTACTCCTCTTCTCTAGTCGATTACTAGATTGTGCTTTCTTAACTAAGGCATACCTAATACTATGTCATAACTGGCTATATTAGTAATATCTAAGGTAATATTCTCGTGGTGCTGTTAGATAGCTAGTAGCAATAGTATCGTCTCCTATTCTACGCTAGGTAACGATAATCCGTTTACCGCGATTAACTCGTAACCCTATTTCTTCTTTAGGGTAGCTAACCCGTTTCTTCTTACGAAAGACTCGGAGATGAAATTCCCCGCTACTCCTAAGTCGATTATAACACTAGTCTTATGTCCGTTAACGATTACTTATGTCTAGAAAACTGTGTTTAATATCGATGCGTAAGCCTAAGTATTGCATAACTCCCTCCGGTCGCTTATTCCTAGGGAGCTAATCCTTTTCCCGAATAGTATATGGTTTGCTATGCTTCGTGCCTAGAAGCTTCGGCTAGAACCTGTAGCCCGTTGCCCTATGTCTACACTTGTAGTCTGTTACGTTCCTAGATCTTCTACGATTCTAAGTAGAGAGCCCGTACGTACTATACTGCTGTTTGTAGTTCGTTCGAGACGAAAGTTCCTACCGGTATTAGATATCCGGTATCCGTTATTCGGCTTCCTATAGGTAGTCGTTCGATAACCGCTTTAGCTAAGTTCTTAGTATTGTTTATAGTTAGGTAGCCCTATACTATACCCCTTATTATGTCGAGTGTCTTGTCGAATTCGTTAGGGTTTAGGTATCGTTTCCCTAAGAACTTTAGTAGGAATTCTTCGTACCTTCGTTAGAGGTAGATAATTAACTTATAGAGTTTCTTTAGCGTATCTACCGTGAATGTGTATACTTCGTTTTCGTCGTCGGTGTCGCTCTCTTCTTCTTCGGATGAGTCCTCGCTTAACTCCTCCGGTACGTAATCTTCTTCGATAGTATCTAGCTCGTTTGTTTATTGTTCTAGTGCTAGTAACTAGCGTCCGTCCCATTCTAGATCCTAGTTTTCTTTATTATCGTTATCGAAGTAAGATTCGTCTATGTCCACTTCTTAGAGCTTGTTTTGTCTATGCTAAGCTCCTAGGGTTCCTACCGGTTGTCGTAGCTAGTACCCTACGCCTAACTTAGCGTCGTAGTGGGTTTAACACGAGTCCTAGTAACAGAATCGCTAGTAAAGGCTTCCGTAACCGTGTCGAGATTCCTTCTCAATTTTATAGTTAACTCCTCGTACTATTATGCTAAATAATCTAATAGTCTTTAATTATTAGTTATTCGGTAGTAGTGTATGTTGTTAAACATAGTATCCTCCTCGTCCTTATAAGGGGTCTAGGAGAGGCGTCGCAACCCGGTTACTATCCTTCTCCTCCACTCTCTAGGTATAGTTGAATTGTCGGGGTCTAACACTACTCCTAGATTTACCTACCTTTAGTTGCATTATATTAAACTGCTCGCGGCGTACTATATTTTTACCGCGGCAATCCCGCGCTATGTAGCCTTCCTTGCTATAGGCATAACATATAAGTTTTCCTTTTCCTTTAAAGGGCTTTCCGTAGCCCCTACTCTTATCGATCTTCCGTCCTCGTTAGGTAACGTCTAGTTCCATTAGCTATGGTCTATAGTAGGGCTAGCTTTGTCGTGAGAATTCTCCCTTCGCAACGTATCCTCCTAAGGGTCTACGGTCCGGAGTATATCCTACTATTCCTCCTACTTTAGAGTCGTATCTCTTCTCCTAGTGTCGTTCCTAGAGCTAGTTATCGATGTTGATCGACGCCTTTATTAGCTCTTCGAGGTTAGTAATCCGTCCCCCGTGTCTTATTAACTCGTCCTTAACGGAGTCTTTAAGTCCACGTCGGAACATAGTCATTAACGCCGTCTAGTCCCATCCGGTGATTTGTCCGTATTCTTCGAATTTGGCTGTATACTCTAAAGTAGACGTCTTCTACTTTAGGTGTTGAATGATTCGTATAGCCTGTTAGACTTCGTTCGAGGTTCTAAAGATTGATTTCATCTTATCTTTAAAGAGAGTGTAGCTCCTAAACATTCTAGTAGGGTCTAATCGTCCTATACCTTTAAGGTATTCCTTAAGGTAAGGTTTGATCTAGTTCTACGTACTTCCGCGAAGGTACGTAATAGCGAAGATAGTTCTTTTATCGGCATCGACTAGGTTGAACATGAGATACATATCGATCTAATTGATCTAGTCGTCGAACTTAGCCCTATCTCTATAGAAGAGGTCTAGCTTAGCAGCTTTAACGTCGTTCCTCCTTAGAGTAGGCTCGTTATCGTTATTAGACTCATCGTCCTTCGTAGTGGTCTATTGTAGTAGCGCACGGCGGATGCTTCCTACTTCGCTAGGGGCGGGTGTTCCCCTACTAGCTACTTAAGTAGCGCTCATCCTAAGGGCGTTTAAAGTGTTATTGTCTCGTTCTAGGGCTAGTCTTAAAAGAGAGATAAGTCAAGTCACGTAGCGGTATTATTCTTTAGAGAGGCTAAAGTAAGCTAAGCGAAGATAAATGATAGGAATAAGAGTTGTATTCCAATTAGTGAGATAGTAACATAAGTTGAACGCATCGGAACTATAAGGGTTTCTTAGCGTTCCTAAATATAAAAGGAAATCATTATTGATCTACTCCAATCTATTAATCTGTTTTATAGATCATATAGAGCAACAGATTAATTACTGTTGTACTCTGTTCTAATCTGTTAATCTGCTTTATAGATCATATAGAGCAACAGATCACTCTGCAGTAGCTGTGCCTTTCTAGCTGTAGTAGCGCCTACTTAACTGTAGAGGCTCTAATTGGTCGCTAAGCATTAGCTTAATCTAACCCGTAACACTTTAGAGTGTACTAATACTAGTTATTGCTTAATAGGACCTTATGACCGTGATTGTTGCTAAATACCTTAGACCTTAAGTGTTTTCGACCTTAGTCGACCTTAACCGTAAACCTTAACCTTAAACCTTAACCTTAAGTAATAACCTTAACCGTGAACCTTAGACCTTAAACCTTAACCTTAAGTAATAACCTTAACCGTGAACCTTAGACCTTAAACCGTAATTTTAACCTTATAAACTGGATGCTAACACGCTACCGGGTATACACTTAACAACCCCCCTTATTAACTACTAAAATAATGTCTACTAACCACCCTATGTAGGCCTATCCGAGTTGTAGTAGTATGGAGCGGTACTTACGTAAGCAGGGGTATTTGCCGGTCCCGGGACCGGGAAATTAGGTTACGTAACGAGCAGCGTAGTAGCTAGATAAAATAAGAGGAGTAGCGGACCCTAAACCCCTATGCCCTCTACTCGAGAGGTATAAATTGAATTGTTACCTTAATACTACGCTTACAATGCTTAGCTACGTAGTATATATCTTTAATAGCTATACTAGGTCCTACTAGCTTACCTAAATGTCCAATTAAACCTAAATGAAATTAGGGCAAGTTAGACCTAAGGGACCCCCCCCCTCTAAACCTAAGGTTAACACAACCCATTAGTCGTTAATACTAGGTAGCTTAATTAAGGCATCGTGCTACCGCGTCGCCGCTTCTATCGTATCTTAAATAAAAGTCTTTAGATACATACCTTAAGGACAGTTAACGAAGGCCTATTTAAGCTTAAGTAGTAGTTAATCTCCTAGTACGAGGTACGCCCGTTTCTAGCTTATAAGCGGTATAACCTATCGTCTATCTCTATCCGGTATCGCCTCTACTAGGTAATAACTGTAGCCTTTAGATGCTATGCGAATGAACGTTTACATAACTATCGACTTAATCTCTAGGTCCGGCGGTGTAACATCTAGTTCAATTTCTAGGCTAGCCTTACCCGTTATTCGAAAGGCCCCTACCATTTAGATAAGGGCTCGGTGTTAGATCTTATTAAGTAGCTTATGTGTTTACTTTAAGCCCTGTTCGCCTAGTCTATACTATACTAACGCCGCGTACGTAATCAATAGTCTAATGGTTACTAGGTAGGCCCTTCGAACTATAAGCGGCCCTGCTCCTTTTATTAATTTACACAATACTTAAAGAACTAGTAACCGCTTTTCCGCTTTTCGTTCGAGTTCGGCTCGGTGCGTATAGAAGTTAAGTCTTTAGTCGAGCGTTACTCTAAGCACTTTAATTGTATCTTATGGTTTAATAGTTGTGCCGTTAAAGATTAGTTCGAAAGCGTTCTGTTCTCGATTAATAGTAGCTACTTAGGTGCCTAGCGGCTAGAAGTGTATTAACTGAAACTTAGCTAGCGTAAATAGAGCTATATGCTAGTAAGCCTATCGTTCGCTAATCGTTGTTACTAGTTCGAGTTTTGCCTTAGTCTCCGCCGCCGTCTTACCTTATGCGAGGATAGTAGCATCGTCTATCTATCCTACTAATGTGAGGCCTACCCTCGCCGTCTCTTTAAATAAGTCGGTATTAAAGATAATGAAAAGCGGTGGTAATAGCGGTAAGCCTTATAGTATGCCTACTAATATATCCGCCTCCGGTACTATATAGTCCGGTAGTCGAAGTATAGTGCGTCTACCGCTAAGGAAGCTCGCTATCTAGCTAGCTATGTTACCGCCGAGTCGTTACTTCTTAAGGTTGTGAATCAATCGTTAGTAGGAGACGTAATCGAAAGCTCCCTTAACATCGAGTACTAGGGTAGAGGCTCTACCTTTATCGTGCTATGTTTACGCTATTAGTTCGATAAGGCTATGTAACGCTTTATTAACTAAGTATCCTTTACGGCCTCTAAAGTAGCCTTTCGGTAGCACTTAGTTAGTCTTAAAAGCGTATTGTAGCCTCTCGGCTATTACGCTCTCTATTACTTTACTAATCGTGTTAAGCAAAGTAATTGGTCGGTATCCTACTGTCGAGTTTACTAGCTTATTTAGCTTAGGTAAGTAAACTGTTATTAAGGTACGTAGTCGTTATAGGTAGTACTAGTTTAATAGGCTTACGTTAAGTAGCCTTATAAGTTCGATGGCGAATATCGGTAGATCTAGTAGCGTCTCCTTAGGCGGTGTATCTATCTCTTTATTAAAACCTTTTAGTATAGGTAGCGGCGGTAGTATTAGCGCCGCCGCCTTTAGGAGTTCCGCCGGGTACCCGTCTAGGCCTAGTACTTTGCTTATAGCTATTCGTTTAATAGCGAGCTGGACCTCGTATATCGTTAGAGCTAGCATTAGTATTAGTTAAGGGTACTTAAAGTTTAGCGTAATGTCGCTTAAATCGGCCTACCGTTATTAAGGGAAGAATGCTACGTGTAGTAGGTTAGCCTTAGCTACGCTTATAGTTATAGGTAGTTGTTATCCATTAACGAGCGTTAGTAGGTGTAATCGAGCTAGCTAGCCTTAGTTCTTCTTCCACTTAATAACCCTCTATAGTTTCTTAAGGTCGCTATCCGTTACTTCTAGCATTTAATAGAAGGTCTTATCCTTCTATTTACGTATATCCTTAGTGTAGTCCTTCGTAGCCTAGACGTATCTCTACTCTAGTCTCTCGTCCGGTCGTCCTTAGTCGCGGAGTCTTTGCACCTATCTCTTAAGTTGTCGAACCTCCTTTCGTGTATTAGTAAGTGCTTCGGTAAAGCCGGGCTTAGTTCTCGCTAAATTGTAGCGCGCCGTTAGTACCGCTATTACAATAGCCTCTTTAAGCGCCTCTCGAATCTTATTGAGAGCCTTGTCGATAGATAGCGGCGTGTCCATTTGTTCTTTAATTGAGAGCTTACCGAGATTCTCTTAGAGTTTTCGTTTATTAATCGATTTCCACTTACGTCGTGTCTCTTCTTCGGGTTCCTTACTACTATGTAGCACGAACTCGAATAATGATTCGATTAGCCGGTAGTCGGAGTTCCATTCATTACCGCCTCCTACTAATATTTTAGGTGTCTTAAGGGTCTTCGAGTAGAAGACTAGGTCGATTGTTAATGTGCCTTCGGTAGCCTAATCGAAACGCGTTAGTGTGCCTAGTAGTATAGCTTAGGTAAGGTTATAGCCCCTCGCTATTCGGTAGAGCGCGTACCCTCTACCGTTTAGCGTACACTCCGGTGCCTATGCCCGGTAATGTACGTTAAAGTTACCTAGTAGTACTATGTAGTTAGTAGCGTGGTGCGGGATTTAATCGATTATCGCCGTTACTAGCGGTAATGTCGTGTTTAGTAGTTAGTAGACGTAAATAAAGGTAACAGGTGTTAGTCCTTTAAATACCACCTTTGCTATATATTCGTTATCAACTATTAGAGCCTACTAGTCTCGCTTCCATTGTTTATTAATGTATGTAGCTATCCGTGCCTCCGAGTTTAGTTAGAATAGTAGCTAGAACTTACCTTTATATAGGTAATGAGTTATTACTAGCCCTAGTGTTCGTTCGTTAAGGTATAGCTCTTAAATAGCTATAATGTCGTACTCGAGTATCTCTTCATTTTAGAATAAGAGCGTTATCGTATCGCTACTTCGCTAAACGTTATATTAAAGGATGTTAATTAACGATCCCTCGATCGTTAATTGTTCGTTACCTCGTCGTATTCGGTATACGAGTAATTGTCGCCCTAGTAGTCGCTATTCGTTAATTAGTAGCCGTTAGCCTAGCTTAGGGGCTCTATTGCTTCGCTCTCCTCGCTACTGTTAGAGGCGTAGTTACCGTAGGCCTCCTACCCGCTGCTATAGTTATCGTTGCTATTACGATCGCTCTATAGCTATCGTTCTTCCTATGGTTTGTCTAGGCTGCCTTTAAAGCAGTCGTAGTCTTTAGCGGTGATTTCTAGGCGAATAGGTAAAGGTTTACCTATGTCTAGTTAGGCGTCGGTAAACTTTAGTAGTATTAGAGGTAGACGGTTCTCTTTATCTAATCCGCTAAGGTTCGTGTAAGAGCGTATCTTTCTCGGGCTACTAGTTAGGCTACCGATAATTAGCTTACGTACCTTAGCCTTTTCCTTCGATCGTTTATTAGAGTCGTTCTTTACAACTCGCTGTTTCTTAAAGACCGCCGCGTTATCGTTAGTAAAGTCTAATTGATCGCTCGCCTTCCGTTTAGTGCCTGTTAATAGTGCTTTAACGCTGTCTCCGATAGAGTCTTCTAATGTTGTACCGTGAGATTTACCTTAGCTACCGTACGCCTCTTTAGCGGTTAAGTTTTCGTTCTTACCCTTCTTAGATTTAACCGCTTTTAATCGTTCTTAAGCCTTAAGGCCTTTAGCAATTGCTTTAATGTCTTCGCTGCTAAGGTAATTCTTACGCGTCTCTCTAAGTTCGTCGAGGTCTCTCTAGAGCTTTTAGACAGTATCTTAAAGCTCCGTAACGTACGCTAGGGTCGGAGTTTAATAGATTGGCCCCGGTAAAGAACTAGGGAGGGTTCTATCGATAGTTAGCGTTTAGTGAACTTCTAGCTATTAATCGATTGCCCTCTATGTCTCTTCTAGTAAGGTAGCGCCCGGAACGTTACTATCGCTACTTATTTACTTGTCTCTTAATAGTAGTCTACTATCCGTTAGCGAGGAGGTGCCCGAATTGCTTAGTGTTAGTAGAGACGCGTCTACTAGGGGCGTTAGAAGTTAGGTAGGCTCGACGCGTTGTTTACCCGTATCTATATTCGGAATTAGTGTGTTATATTACCTAGGTCCCTAGTCCGGGCTATTGTCGGTACTATGCAGTTCCTCGGTCTAGTTAGTTAGGCCTCCTTAGTTATTTTAATATGTAATGGCTCTCGGTATCTATACGTTTACCGGGTCTCGAGGGCCGCCTACATACTACTGTTACTACGAGATTAGTTAAGTCCTTCGAGGACTATAGACATCGTACCTATAAGGGAGCTTTACTTTCCTCGTTATAATCTCCGCCCGCGCCTTTCGCCTAGCCGGACAGCTTTCGCTAAAGGCCGTGTATGCGTAGCTACAGTTAGCGTATTACTATGTGTTAGTTAAGCAGTCTTTCATTCCGTAATGCCTACTAGCGTATTTCCCGCATTGTGTTATTGCCGTGCAACGGGCTCTATTGTGATTATATTAGAGGCAATTAAAGCACTATAATAGACGACACTACCCGTGAAATAGTTTACCGTTAAGTATCCTTCCTTCCTATAGTAGCCTAAAGTCGATAACGGTATTCGCGTCTTCCGGGTAGAGATAGTGTATAACTATTGAGCTGTTGTCTTTCGTTTTAGCGTTTCCTCTCGAGAGCTATTCGATGCCTATAATAATAGCCTCTAGCATTCGGACGACGTTATATGCTTTAATTTAAGCTATTGCTTTCTACTTACTAATAGTGTCTATGTTAATGCTCTTTATTAGCACTCCGTTAACTACTACGCTAAATGTCTATGTCGTAAGCTCTACGTTAGCTCCTAGCATTAGAAGGTATTTCTCTTTCTCGCGGAAGAACTAGTCTCTATCTTGTCTATCGTTAAACTAAATATCGACGTCTCCTAAGGATAACTGTGTTACTACTATGGCTTAAGATTGACAGTTCTTCTACTTAAGGCCTTTATTAATTAACTTAAGTAGCTCGTCGCCTTTATAGTGTCTCTATTTAAGTAGCTCCCGAATACCCTAGTCCTATATTTTAATTCGTACTTTATCTAGCTAATTAAGGGCAGTGTCACTAGAGGTACTAGCTATATGGGTTGCGGTAGTAGGAAGAGCCTCTCGGATACACTAGATCATTACGGGTTTATCGAAACCTATCGCCTATTAGCGCTGTCTTAATAAACTAGTATAAGTGTAGAGGGTATTCTTAATTATACTTAGGCTATCTTAAAGAACTACTACCTGTTAGTATACGTCCTTCGCGACATGTCCTTAGGCGTGTTCGCAAAACCTCTGTCTAAACTGCGCTATGCTTCTTAGTGCCTCCTTAAAGTTCCTCTTTTTGTCCGTTCTATTTAGCCACTCCTCCGTCTATTTACAGTATTCGTTGAAGTGTATAATGGTGTCTTTTAGGCCTTAGTTAGGTTATATCGTTAGGTGTGTTGGACGCGTTATGTTATTTTAATCGCGACGCGTAACTGTTTTCGGCGACAGCGAGGTAGCGGTTCGTTTTCGCGCGATAATATAGGTATCACGTTAATCGTCGCGATCTGACGGTTCGAATGGTGTGTGTTTGAGCAGTATATTGTGTGAAAGTTGCAAGAAGTTATATCCCACTCGTTTTGGTAGGTGGAAACGAAGCCTGTGTTCTTGTCTTGCGGGATCGAGACGGGCTTTAATCTAGAAGAAGCATAGTGTGGAGTCGGTCTGAGTTCCGAGGTAGATACATCCATCGCGAGGTTTGCCGTCTCACTTTAACAAGACCATGAGACGACACACACGCATTGCATTGCGTATGGGCCCAACGCACAAGCACATACTCCCATGAAAAGCACCAGGGTCATCGAAGATCGGAAGCCTTCCTCGACAGCTCGATCTAGATCTGCCGTCGGACCCTTCCAGAAAATAACAACCATAACTTTAGCACTCTTTGCCGACTTGACATGACCAATCCTGTGCTGCTGGACATCGTTCACGGGCACTCTCATCAGATGTGACGTTCCCGATCTGCTGAGTGAGCTGTCCGCCAGCCACAGAGCAATTCGCCCATAATTGTTTGTATGCTTCCTTCCCTTTCATTGCTCCTACCATGGCGCTCTCGTTCTCAAAACTTTCATCTTTATCGTGCAGGATCTGGAGCTCTTGGGCTTTTTTGTCTCCGCTGGGTGAAACTTCCGCTGCACATCTCCTGCCAAGTCTTCGACCTTGAGCTCCAAACCACGCCGTCTTGATCCGATGCCGTTTGCGACAATAGGACCGTGCTCATGATTAGTACGTCTTAAGATCTCGAGGTCCATGCGAAAAATCACCTCAGAGTGGCAGTATCCACCGCAAGATCCTCGGTGCCTCTGGCCACCACGATCGAGTCAGAGTCGCCTCGATTCGACCTTGGTGAGTACGGTTCTGGATTTTGGAAGGAAGTGCTTGTACTCCAGCTTTCATCGGCAATGCCAGCGTTGGAGTTTGCCCGAATTGCTCCCCTCATGTTTGCGGCGTTTGATGGACTGCAGGGTATAGTGAGGGTGCTTATCGAGCAGCGAGCTGATGTAAATGCTCGTGATAGTAGAGGCTGCTCCTCACTATGCCTGGCAGCCACGGGTTGGGCATCCGCGATGCGTACGCTCATTACAAACTGCCGAGATCGACGTTGGGATTGAAGAAGACACTTTCCACCAGACCCCGTCGCTGGTCGCTGCGCAGGACGGCTGCTTTTGAGTACTGAGAATGTTGCTTGATCGTGTTGCTGATATCGAAGCGGTGGACGCCTGGTCATCGGCACTGTCTCCAGCTACCGAGAATGGCAACACTGAATGTGTTCAGCTCATGTCCGAGTACGGCGCGAACGTCGATCACTCAGACAAGACTAAGAAAACGTCGCTGCATCGGGCTAGCCGTGAAGGCCATATCACTACGCCTCAGAGACTGCTCCAGCACGGGCCCCGCTTTGCATACGACTTTGCAAAGCGCGGGGGTCATAAGGAAACCAACGTATTCTGAAAGCGGCAGGAAAGACTCGACGCCCAGGAGTCTGATACGAAGTCGGATCACGACGGTATCGCTGGTCGGTCCACCATACTGAAGTCCTCGCAGGAGTAGAATCTCGAGGCACAGCATCTCAAGCGCTGCAAGAGGGGATTAGCCATGGCGGCCACAATGGAACACGAGTTGACTGTCAGGGCAGAAAATTACGATTCCATCTTCTGGCATTCCCGGCAGTCAACTGTCGTAACGTCATAGCACACGCTCATCATACATCAAGCTCACTCTTCACCGATGCGACAGATCCTGCTGCATGAACTCCTGTATCTGAGCCGGCAAGAAGAAGTACAGCCCACCGTTGGGCATCTTCCGCTGTGAATGCACTTCGCGATCGAGCTCAACAGCAGGTGGCACACCCTCGAGCGGCTTCTCAATGGTGATGATGGTCTGGACTCCTCTAAAGCACAAAGTGCCATACTCGTAGACCGCCGAATGACGAGTCTGATAGGTCTTAAAGATATAGAAAAGGTTCCTGCGAAGCTTCTCCTGGACTGTGGTCGGTGGCCTCGGCTCTGATGTTGGAGACATTTCCAGATGACAGCCTTGCTCCTGAAGACTGTCATCGAATTCTTGGGTAGGTGCCTCGAGTTCAGCTGGTGGGCTGGCTTGAAGCTCGTGTGTGAGGGCGGCAAGCTCTTCGAGGCCGGCAGCGGCTAGGAGAAGTGGTTTTGTGAGTCGGCTCTGTGATCTTGGTCAGCTAATGTGGTACAGCTTCATGTGTGCTTGTAGCATACGTTTTTCTTAGCCGGCTCGACTGTGCGGACCTGCATCGAGTTTGCGACTGTAGTGCTTGATCACTCGCAGCGAACATGCGGTCGACCTCGTCGTCCTCACGTGCACGCTTCGCCGACACCTGTTTCCTACCGCTTGGCGTTAGATCCGTGATGATGACTAGCGACCTATGTTGGAAGAAAAGAAGAATGATGAGACGCACTCCGATGCTTTATGATGAAGTCTCACCGTGGGTAACCTGGAAGTGTCGCGAGATCTGATGAACCTGCGTCCACGGATTGTCTGAGTGAATGGTTGACTTCTATCTACCATGGATCATCTCACATCTCAAGGTTGAGCTTTTACGCCTCGCAACATACTGCTCATCTCACGGAATGACAAGTACCATGGTATATCGACCGCCTGGTCCATGGTCGGAGAAGTGTACGAGATTGATGGAGTACGAATCATTCCATACATCAAGTTCAGCAACACTTCCGAGGAGAACTTCATAGCTCGAAGCTGTGCGGATGCACTGAATGCGACATGGAGCCAGCAGTACCCAATGCGAAGGTCAGCCACGTTCCGCGGTGCTCAAGCTGGATACGAAGAGGTCGTCGACTTGAATGTGTCCATCGGCGGTGTCACCCCACCATGCCGTATACATAGCGGTATCCAATCGGGCGATATGTGTTGTTTTCGACAGGGCGGAGCACAAAGGGCGCAATCGCGCCTGGAAACACCAAGACCATGTCTTCATGTCGCGTCGTGATCAGGGCCAGGCCGAGGTACTCGTTGGGGGTCGTAAACATCTGCACATGGATGATCGATAACCGAATGCTGTCCATTGTGTTGTGGTCCAGTAGGCTCTCTTCTGGCTGTACTTCGAGCTCACTCATGACCTTGTTCAAGCCCGACGCCAAACCTTCTCTACCGTCGGAAGTGTACATTCTGGCAAGCGCAGTCATCATCCTTTCACCAGTGTGTTCGTACTTCGTGCCGATGAAGTGCGACGCTCTTAGCCACCACAGGCCATGACCGGTTACGATACTTGCCAGGTTGTCAAGTCTTCCATTGGATCCATGTCCGCTTAGCAAAGGGTTTTGGAGCTCGACTTGGAAAAAGTCCATCTCCTCGTCAATGCTCTGCTAGACTAGAAGGTCCCCAAGCCCAATTTTGAATTTTCACTCCAACGGTGGCAGTCCTGCGTGCGTCTCAAGACACTGCTGATGTATGACCGAAAGGCAGCGATACTCAGCGGAATCGACCACGTCGATGGGACCACCACGTAGCTTGTAGACCGGCGTCATCCATCTTGGCGGACGATGGAAGCCTAGCCATCGAGTTGCAGTGCGTTTCATCTCGCGGATCTTGACTTCAGAGCTCAGAGCTGCAGAGAATGCGGCGAAAAGCCGTGCGAGGGTGCTCGTGTCAGAAGCAGAACGTTGCTGAACAAGTCGAATCCGCTTCATTGTCACGTCGATCTCGGACGGTGGCAAGGTATTCCGGAATGGTCGAGGAAAATGTTGTCTTCCCTTCCAGGAAGATGAAGAAGCCTCTGGGAGGGTGTCGGAAGGCTATATCTTCAGTGTTCGGCAATGTCCAAGGTGAATGCGCAAGGTTCGGCGTCGAGTTACAATATCAAGATCGAATAATAAGGTAGTAGGTGCGATGAACTAAGCGGGACCGTTTTCCCGTCAAATTTGAAGGCCACCAAAAAGGCAGTGACCACATACTTCCCAGCTACATGACCGTACATGGCTTTCCCTGGGCGAAAGTATATCGAAGTGGATCGTGAAGCTTCCACAGTAGCCGTTTGCAGAAGTCTATACGGCAGAAGCTGTGGACCGCTCGGTAGTAGGTCAGGACAGTGCAATACTACATACCTATCTCTGATACACATGAGCGTATCCATATCCATGACATCCAGTCGAGGGCGCCTGGCACCTCATCAAGCTCATGCCTGCGTCTCGAACTCCATGGCATGGTTATCAACCAGCCTCTGTCCAACAAATCAGCACATCCATTCCCACCGCCACATCGATTTACTGCCCATCACGCGCCTTCCTGTACCGAGTCTCCTGTTCCAGCTGGATCTCCTCCAACTGCTTCGCCACGTCCTCCAGAATCTCCGCACTCCTCACATGATACTCGGCCTGTGCCTTGGCCAGCTCGACAAGATTCCTCATCGGCTCGGGTGTATCCAGGACATTCCTCATGATGCTCGTAGCCTCGTCTACCTTCTCCACGAAGTGATCTTCCGCCTGCTCGATGGCGCGACGTTGCGCGTCGGTGTAGCTCTCCTCATGCTTCCCACCGGCGGCAGCCTTGGACTTGGCGGCATCGAGTTGCAGGCGGGCGTTCTGGACAGCTGTGCGGGCCTTCTCGGCGGACTTGATGCTTTGGTTGAGGGTTGTGCTCCAGCCTGCGAGGAACTTGCCCTGGATCTTCTCGTCTTGGTCGAGGCGGGCCTCGCCGACTTTCTCCGAGGCGATGGCGAACTTCTCGAGGCCTTGGGCGAGTGGGTCGGGTTCGGTGGAGCCTTGGGGCGTGGCGGTGGAGATGGTCTGCGAGCCGGCCAGGCAGGCGCGGGCGATGGCGTGGGAGAAGGTCTTTGGCTGGGGCTTGGCGGAGGGGGTGGCGGTGAAGGCGGCTTGGGCCTCGCTGGCGTTGCTGGCCTTGGAGAGGAGGTTCACCTGCGCGAATGTGTTAGATGACGCGGCATTGTCCTTCATGCACGATGATGACGTGTTTCCCACCTTATCGCTGATGCTCCTGCCCAGGTCTTGGAAGCTCTCGCGCACGTTGGGTGGGTAGTCGTAAGCCTCGTTGGCATACTGGCTGGTGGCTGCGAGCAGCTTGGAGTGTGTCTGTTTCAGGGCGTCGATGCGTGTTTCGAGCTCGACGTAGTCGTGCGGGAGCTCCGTCTTCTCCGTGGCGTTGCCGGTGCGCTCCTTGATCCATTGCTGCGACTGGGCAGCGAGGGGTGTGATGCTGTTGGAGACGGTGCTGGTCCACGACTTGAACTTGTCCATGCTGAATGCTGAATCCTCGTTGTCGCGTGTTTGCTGTGTTGGCTGCGTGCGGGCGGGTGGAAGAGTGTGAGGTGGGGAGGATGGGTGAGCGCTTCGGCTTCGGCTTGTTGAGGCGCCGCAATGTTGTTCGTGTACATGTATTCAATGCTGAGCGACATCAGGGTGAAGCTTGAAACGAGAGCCCTGCCGGCTGTACAGTAGCTGATGCACGTGATGACCCTCTACGTGTCAGTTTGCATGTGACACTGCCTCCATCTGAGATACCTTCAAGTTTTAGTGGCATGCACCATCAAATCTTAGTTAGGACTGCTAGATTCTTCTTCCCGCCCGCCGTCTTCCTCCAATTCTCCACCCCCCCCAATGGCACATTATACCTGACACGCACCATCTTGCACTCCCTCGTCCGCTTGCTGTCCCCATTCAGTTCCGCTCTTGCTGACTCGCGGAACGAGTACCGTGCAAGGCAGAGGAATTGACCTATCACGAGGGGCATGTTCCCCAACCTCGAGTCAATGCCATCCGAGCCATTCGCCGTCATCGCATGTGCTGTTGATGATCAGGACCACGAATCAGCGAACGGCTACTCAGCTGGAAGCTTGATATTGTGCATAGGTAGGAAACGAGCATCGTGGAACTCTGTCGTGTCCATCTCTCCCAACAGCATCCCCTCTCAATCTCCTTGATCATAACATGACATAGCCGCAGCACCCTCCATCCGCAGCAGATGAGAAAGCGTAGCGTAGACCACCGCAGCTTCGACCGTACCATCCGAGACGATCCGATCCATCACAATGTACACAGCCTCCTTCGCCTTCTTCGAAGCCCTCTGCAGCGCCGGCGTCACTCACGTCTTCGTCAATCTTGGCTCCGACCACCCCTCCATCATCGAAGCAATCGTCAAAGGCCAGAATGAAAAGAAAGGCGCCTTTCCACGCATCATCACATGCCCCAACGAGATGGTGGCCATGTCGATGGCGGATGGCTATGCGCGATTGACAAATAAGCCACAATGCGTTTTGATCCACGTAGACGTCGGCACCCAAGGCCTCGGAGCAGCAGTCCACAACGCGTCCTGTGGCCGCGCGCCAGTCTTGATCTTCGCGGGGCTGAGTCCGTCCACAATCGCAGGAGAATACCGAGGCAGCAGAACAGAATACATCCAATGGATCCAAGACGTCCCGGACCAAAAAGCAATCGTATCGCAATACTGCCGCTACACAGGAGAAATCAAGAGAGGCAAGAATGTGAAACAACTCGTAAACCGCGCGCTCAGCTTCGCCATGTCGGAGCCTCGTGGGCCCGTGTATCTCTGCGGAGCCTGCGAAGCGATGGAAGAAGAGATCGAACCTTACGACATTCAACAGCAGTTCTGGACGCCGGCTGAGCTGGGAGGCTTGAGTATCAAGCAGTTGAAGCTGGTTAGTGAGGCGTTGATGAGTGCCTCGGAGCCGTTAGTCATTACGGGGTATAGTGGCAGGAACCATAATGCGATTAAAGCGCTCGTGGATTTGGCAAGCACCGTGAGGGGGTTAAGGGTACTGGATACGGGAGGGAGTGATATGTGTTTTCCAGCGGATCATCCGGGCTGGTTGGGGTTGAGGTATGGGGTGGATGATGCTGTTAGAACTGCGGACGTGATCTTAGTCTTGGATTGTGATGTGCCCTGGATCCCGACGCAGTGCAAGCCGAGGAAGGATACGCTGATTTTCCAGATTGATGTGGATGCGTTGAAGCAGCAAATGCCGGTGCATTATATCGATGCGGTCGCCAGGTGAGTGGATATTGCCCGGCCCATTCATACGGCTCTACGAGCACCACCCTCCACGTACCCCGACCTCTCCAAGGCATTCACCCGCCCTCCCCAAAAGCACAGACTAACCCTACTCCTTCACTAGATACCGCGTCGACGCCGAAACAGCCCTCCTCCAAATCACAGCATACATCAAACAAAACATGACCGAAAACCTCCGCTCGCCAGCTTTCAACGACAGATGGACCGCTCTTCAACGAAGCCACGCGCAGCGCCTTGAGAAGATCGCTGCTACGGCGCAAGTCGGCGAGACAGGCTACTTCGGTTGCTCGTACCTCATATCCGAAGTCCGAAAAGCTTGTCCACGAGATACGATTTGGGCCGTGGAGGCTGTGACGAATGCCGTGTTTGTTGCTGATCAGATTCAAGCGTCGATTCCGGGCAGTTGGATTAATTGTGGTGGGGGTGGACTGGGATGGTCTGGAGGAGGCGCATTGGGAATTAAGCTTGCGACGGACTTCGAGCATGGTGGGACGAACAGAGGTAAGGTGGAGGAGCAGCTGGGTGCTTGGCGCGCTGTTTGAGGGCTTGGGACGGCGTGAAGCACTTCGCGATCCACACTCTCTAGCATGCACTTAGCAATCTACGCTCTGCGACAGCACCCTTCGCGGCGAGCACAGCTAATAACTTCACAGGCAAATTCGTCTGCCAGATAGTAGGCGATGGCACCTACCTCTTCTCCATCCCCGGATCTGTGTACTGGATTGCACAGCGATACAACATACCGGTCCTCACAATCGTTCTGAACAACAAAGGCTGGAATGCACCCAGAAGAAGCTTAGAACTGGTGCACCCTCACGGCGAAGGATCAAAAGTCTCGAATGAGGAGCTGAACATATCCTTTGCGCCCACACCGGATTACTCGGGGATTGCGAAGGTGAGTTTGCCTTACCATGCGCTTCGTGCAATGCTGTTTCAGAACAAGGCTAATAATCTGTGCTCAGGCTGCGAGTGGCGGGAAATGTTGGGCCGATCACGCTGGCACTGCGCAAGAACTTTCTGTCAAGCTAATGCAGGCTGTAGCTGCGGTGAAGAGCGGCATCTCTGCTGTGCTGGACGCGCATCTTGATGGGCCGCAGGGGAAGTATCCTGGAGATAAGGCTGCGCTGGTAGGATGAGTGCTCGAGACGACCACAATAGCCGTGCCAACGGTGCGATATCCTCACGCCTCAACTACCTCACAACAGCAACATTGCGTTGCTCATCATACCGCCGCTCCGAGCGAGAGGAGATCGTTCCGAAAAACCATCCCTCGATCATTTTCGGCAAGCGGAGAACCTTCACATGCAAGGCAAGGACATCCTTGTTCAGGCTGCAGGTGAATGTGGGGTTTGACAGACGTCGCATGACTACACTGCAGTGGCCGCGCACACAATGCATCCTCGATCGCTTTGACTTCATCACTGCAGTATACCTCTCGCCCTCAGTGGGTGCCTCGGTCCGCCAAGAGACCCCCAAAACATGATAATGCCTATGAGGTAGGTTTACGGACTTTCCAAGACTCTTGCACGGACCTTGGCACCGACGGGCATTGGGCACAGAGATGACCGATCGGAGGATAATGCCATTGTAGGAGATGAAGGTCTAGATGTTAAGTACTTCCGTGTGTTCACGCGAGCTTTCGACGTCTCCAGCCACTTTTGGGCCCTCACGAGCTATCATCAACGGCCCAAGCAGACGGCTTGGCTTTGAATCTGACCCACGACCAGTACCAATCAAGGACAGACCACCAACACTCCACACAAGAAAACTACAGAGACGATCTACCACTATGGGCCTCATCAAAGGCGGTCTCCTCCGCCTCGTAGCCACAACCCTTTACTTCCTCGCTTTCATCTGCTCAATCTACATCATGGCCGCAACAGCCTGGGTAATTATTCCCTCTTCCCGCCTTCTCCCATACCCACTAATCCTCCTCTCCCCAGTTCCTCGCTCGCTTCCGCTCCGACTTCAACGATCAAAACAACAACAACCCCTTCAACAACGGCCGCGGCGGCAACAACGGCCCGTTCGGCTTCAACGGAGACACCGACTTTGACGACTTCTTCCCCGCCCACAACCGGAACTTTGCCATAATCGGCATGTCCGCCATCGCAACTTTGTACACCTCCATCGCCATGCTGCTGACCTGTTGCTTGGCCGGAATCGGCTTCTTCGCAATCCTCGCCTTCCTCTTCGACATCCTCTTCGTCGCGGTTATGATCGCGATAGCGGTCTTGACCCGCTCGGCCCGCCACGGCTGCGGCGGCGACGATAGGTTCAGGACCAATCCCTTTGGAGCGGGGATCTATGGAGTTGGCGCCGGGCTGTTCAATGGAGCGGGCACGTGTCGGATCTATGTGGGAACTTTTGCGCTGGCGATCGTAGGGGTGTTTGTGTTTCTGGCTGCGGCGGCGGTGGCGTTGATGTTGTTTAGGCGGGATAGGAGGGAGAGGGTTGTGGAGAAGGAGAAGGAGCCGAGGAGATCTCTGTTTAAGAGGCGGCACAGGAGGAGTGTTGAGATGGAGAGGACGAGTGGGGAGAGTGCTAGGGAGGTTTGACTACCTGCTGACGGTGAGAGGGTTAGGGGTGGGGCGAGAAGTGTGAATGTGAGTGAGTTGTTTTGGGATGCGGAGGAGCAGATTGGAGGGGAAGCGGAGGAAGAGGAGATGGAGAGTGTGGGGAGTGGTACCGTTACTTCTGATGAGAGGAGAAGTGATGGGAGTGGAAGTGGCGGTCGTGGTGAGGGTGGAGTGGTCAAGTTCTCTAATGGACCTGTCAACTTCCCCGCGAGAGTCAGGAGTACGACTTTATATCGTGGGACGAGGTTTGGAGAACAGTTTTAGTTACTACACGAATCTAATGTCAGTACCGCGTTGTCCAGGAGATGGGTTTGCTTCTTCCGACTGATAGCTTCACGGCACTTCGAGGAGCACACTTGTATGCATTGAATGATGAAGTGTCGCAATATCAAGAGCATCGAGCAATGTTTCATGATCCGCTCTCCAAAGTAGCTCTATGGTTGTCTCTACTGTAGGGGACACACAGGTGACGATGGTATATGTAAAGCATAGCGGCAGTGTGCTATTTGGAACATTACGGTTGCTCTCCGCAGTCCAGCCCACAAGCTGAAATACGATGAGCTGCGAAATGTTAGCTCTGGCGGGCTCCATCAGCCCGTACGGAGACCATGGAATAAAGGGATCTACTAGACCGCAGCAAGGTACGGGTGCCCGAGTACCTCAATAACAGCATCCACGGTATCGCGCCGACCCCAAGTGCCGTGTTATGACAATTCAGACACCTCCTACATTCCAATCAAGCTGTCAACTCAAAGACCAGACAAGACAGAGCTGCGACTCGGTGCTGCAAGTGAGTGATACCGCAATCCATCCATTAGATACGACAAGGCACCTCAATACGGGATCGGAAGTGTCGTTCCACTGGGGGCACAGTGTACACCTCAGGTACTTCGAGGCGCTCGCATGGTGCACGAGAGGCTCTTCGCGGCCACCATGCGGGTTCGGCATCGAACCGGCGAGTTGTGGAGGTATTAGAGCGGGCCAGAGCCCAATGTCAGCTAGCATTCGAATGCCGCCGCGCTCACAGCAAGGGAGGCTGGCTCGCGCGTCCTCCTCTGGGTACTGTGATCAACTTTGGCATTCGGGGCTGATGACTTATCCGGAGTGTCGTATCTGTCGAAGGGGGCTTGGGGTGCGTGAGCGGTGGTGCATTACCCATGTTAGGGTTGCCGGTGACAGGGCTGGATCAAGGTATTGGAGGATCGAGGAGGAACGACGGTGGATAATGATGATGCTGATGGGGGAAACTCGTGTGGGGAATCGTGGTTGATGGATCAAAGAAGACACATGAGTTAGCGGGGCGTGCTTGCTAGGTGAGAATGCGCCAAGACATCACGGAATGCGCCGAACTGAATCTAAGTGAATGGAAGTGGCAATCATGGAGCCACTCAAGCACGTACCATGAATGCATTGATTCAGTGAGTGGGAACTTGTGCCTCCGCATAGGACAGACGTCGGGATGCGTGCCCCAACCCCTAATTTCCCATCTCGTTCGACATTGACAACTCAATCTCCAACAGCAAAGACAGCAATGGCGACCAATAGTCTGCCCGAGTATCGCGCTCTTGCTTTTTGTCCTAAGTAGTAACGCGCTCCCCACAATTGAGATGTCCTCGTGCTGCCGTTCGACATCGCGCTCAACGAAAGTATCGAGAAGTACGATTCCCAGCGTGCGCCACACATGGACCCCATTTTGGTGGCAGGAGACATCGACAAGAAGCTCCAGTCACTTGAATTGAAGCGCCAGCGAGACTTTACACCACCAGAAAGCACTTCGAAGTCTGCAGCAACACCTCCTCTATCGGTTGAGACGGAAGGCTGCCTCATCGTCTTGGCACAAAATTATGGTGTGCCACGCTCATCGAGCGCTCCATCTCTCCCAGGAATGTAGGCTCTTCTGGCCCTAGCGCATGACTGTCCGAGTCGCTCTATCGCTTAGTTCTTGACGTGAAATATCATCGCTAACCGATGTTGGTCGCGATCGCAGTCCACACATACCTCCAAAGCCACAGGTACAAGTTCGAGAAGATTTCCATCGCGGCACGACCTCGAGGCAGTACCAGAGACTACAGATTCGTAGATACTTCTCCCCGGACCGGCCGCCCTGCTTCCATCAGTATTGAGGAGTTTCTCACGGGCACGATTGAGCCACATAAGCGCCACTACGAGGCCTGTCATTGTATCCCATCTACCGACAGAGATCGAGCATTCTTCTTCCTCGAGCAGTTGGGAGGGTTCCTCGAGATGAATGCTGTGATCAAGCGTTGAGGAGAGTTAGGGTCGAGTGGCATCGAGGACCAGGGACAGGTAATGTGCTGGTGCAGGAGGGATGAGACAGGATTATATGACAGATTACCGAGTCCTGGGGCTGATGAAGGCTTAGGCGTGCAGTATCCTTGATCCAGGAATTTTCTGTATAGATCGAAGTGAGAACAATGTATTTAATTGGCATTCGAATAAGTACTCATCCGTTCCATCTTTCTCCTCTGTCCTCAGGTGAGCAGGCTCTGCCGTGCTCTTGACCATGTTCACGATATCCCTTCACCTCTACGTTCCTCAGAACAGCATATCGAAACACGACAGCAGTACAGGCGCTCATGCGATGCTACCAGTTATCGCATCCCGAACACCCGAACTCTTCTGCCTATCATCCGTAGCACTCCTCCTACCAGCAACACTGCCTCGACCACCAGCCGCTGCATCAGAAGACGAGCTACCGCCTGACGAGCTGGCGCCTGATGTGCTTCCGCCCGAGGACCCTCCACTGATTCGTGTCAGCTCGCTTGCGTCCGTCCGCAACGATGAAGCAATACGAGGACTTACCTAGACGACCCACCACTGCTCCCTCCGCTATCCACTTGTCAGCTGCAGGTCGTTGACATGGGCCTTGAAAGTAACTTGACCCGCTCGAACCACCACTCGCGCCTCCTGCTGCTATCCGTACGTCGGAACGCATCGAAGCGCCTTCTGTGAGGATCTACTTCCCACCTCCGCTTGTACCACGTGTCAAGAGTCAATCAGGTCATTCACCTGACCGGCTCCACCACTTCCACCTCCTCCCGAACCACCACCGCCTGCGAAACATGTCAGTCCCTTTTAGATTAGGTACTAGATCGATATCGACGACACACCGCCCAATGCTCCTCCGCCGAAGCACCGTCGCCTGAACTTCCAACTCCGCGCCCTCCCCTTCTGCTCTCGAGGTCAACTTTGCCAGAGACCGACAACCTGACACTGCCAAGCATGGCAACGGGATCCGGACTGCCCAACTTTCGCGCCACTTGGTGCGACATCTTGGGCTCTCATGATGATCAGACCTGGTCTCAGAACGTTCGACCCAGGTTATTGTCCTGCTGCAGGGCAAGCCCGTCTCTGTCCACAACAGCGAGGCAACCGCAAGAGTCGCCAGAAGGCAGCTGACGTGCATGTTCAGAGCCGTGTACGGTAGAAGAATATTCAAGACTCTTCCAGCTTGTAAGGTAAGGTAGAGGGGACGACGTTTTATGCACAAGTGTTGGTGATGTACACTTCTGTGCTGCAGCTATGATGATATCTTTGTGGCGGCGCCAAGAGCACCTTTGGTCCATGCGAACAGCAATGGGTTGTAATACGTCGGAATGGTCCGCCAGTTTGTGGATGCTTCACACGAGAGCTCCACGTGCACAGAGGTTGTGGCATGGCTTCAGTAAGTCACCAAAGTTTAAGCCACTTCTCGGTCCCACAAGGCGATCAAGAGTCTCTAGAGAATGTCATCTGCAAACAACTTACATTGAAACCAGTAACACTCCGTCGAGTGGTCATGTCACGAAGGGGACTTCCGGTTCGCTGGATGCTTCGTGGAGCGGTACCAGACTCTTCTCCTCTTGGCGCTGGACACGCTTCACGGCGTGCTTGCATTGCGACCAATCCAGATCACTGCCTGTAAACATCATGATTCCACTCAACCGGAAATTTCTCCATCTCTCCACACCTTTCATGCACATAAACACTAACGCTCCTCCCTCTACACGCAAAGATCCCACACCCCTTCTCATCAACCACAACCTCCGGCCTACCCTTCCTCTCACTCAAAACATCCACCCACTTCTCCCCCGGTCGTCCCGCAGCCATCTTCTTGATTGTCCATTTATACGGTGGTCCAATACTCATAATCACGACACAGCCCGGCCGATCATGCGTCCCGGCCCGGGTCCATCCAATGCAAGACATGCTAGCGAAGTAATCAACCTGCGGTCCATACGCGAAGAGCTTCCGCGTGAGCATGAGAGATGGGAGGAGACATCTCGTGGTACGGGACGCGAGTCCGGCGGTAGCTCGCACTTGTGCTGAGGTCGACATGATCGGAGCCTGGCACGCTGGTCCTTCTGACTTCGGGCCTAGAGTGCCATAAAGATCGCCCCAGAAGACGCATGGGTGGCCTTCTCGCCGGAGGAGGATGAAGGCGTAGAAGAGGGCTTTGATCCTACCGTCCATGGGTACTGCGCTAGATTGGCCGGGTTGTGTGTCGTGATTTGTGACGACTGTGATGGCTTGATGTGGTCGAACTGCTACCAGTGCTTGATGGTCGCGGTTGCCTGGGCCGTTGAGAAGGGTTCGTAGGTCTGCATTTTTGCTGCCTCTGCGGACGTCTTCGGATATGCGCGAGAAGCTGTAGAGGAGTGGAGCGTCGAAAGCGTGGGCGTGGACTGCTGAGCCGGGTGGTGTGACCCAGTCCAGCCACCGAAGTTGGCGACTTACTTCGCCTGACCATACTTCACCGACCACAAAGACGTCCTTGCCGTGGACTCTGCGGCTTGCGTCTTGTACTCTGGCGATCCATTCCCGGCAGAAGTTCCAAGAGAAGTGCTGCGCTGCATCCAGCCTGAAGCCTTGAATGCCAGTGTTGTGTATCATCCACTCTCCCCACTGCAGCACGTCGTGGCGTACGTCCGGGTGTAGGTAGTACACGTTGGAGAAGATGAGGTAATCGTAATTGCCATGCATATCATCCACATCCTCACACCAGCCTTTCCCGGGCCGCTTTGATGGTACAGGCCTATCTGAGATGGCATTTGAAACGGCATCAGCGAAACGTGCCAGTCGATTGGAGCTTTGCCTAGGTCTCGTCGATGACATGGGCATCTGCTCGTGATTCGGCTTTGGATGCGTTGTAGGGTCGTCAATCAGCTTATAGATGGCGTTTCTTTGCGCTCGCTGGTCCCAGTCTGTGCCGTTGAAGTGCTCGGCTTTCCATTTGAGGGGCGAATGCTTCATGCCCTCGCGTTCTCGACCGGGAAAGTCATACTTGAGCCACGCTTCGATCTTGCGTGGTGCGGATATCTCCACTCGCCTGTCTGTATTTCGTCAGCCCAGGCCAACGCTGTCACACAATGCACATGGTGACGCACCTTCTTTGTCCACTTCCACAGCCCACGTCTCGTCCGTGGCATCCCCGGCTGTCTTATGATTCAAGACCGTGTCCCACACTATATCAACGCCTGCAGCTCCACTCCTTCGTGCTATCTGAACAAGATCCTGTAACTCTTCCCGTGATCCCCACTTCGTGCTTCGCGTCCACTTCTGATCAAATTCTCCTAGATCCCACAGATCATAGCAGTCGTATCCGTTGCCTTGTGGCGAGTTTGCTTTGCATCCCGGTGGCAGCCATATTGATGTCACGCCTAGTTCTGCAAGACCCGGCAGTATACGTGCTAATCGACCCCATTGCGAATCGTGGCAATGTGTCTCGTTCGGCGGAGGAGGGCTCGATTTGGTATGCCATTCGAAAGCCTGGAAGATTGTCTTATTCACTGGCGTTGGCCGATCGATGGGCGCTTCTGGCGAATCGTGTTGGATGGAGGAGGGGTGTACTGATGCTTGAAGCGAAGGTGAGACTTCTTCACGAAGCTTGTTGATGCCTCTTTCAAGCCACGACATGGTGACGACAGTGCGCTGGGAGCAAGCGTAAAAGGAACGATACTTCTGATGAACCTACCCATATGCATCCTCCCTCCGCATCATCGTGTAGTGCACAGTGGAGAAAGCGACTCCCCTATTCACCGGTGACATCGATTGTTTTGACCCACAAACCGACGAGGAGCAGTGCGGATGATCGGCAGGAACGAGCATTGCAGTCATCTCATACGATGGCTAGACGAACTGCGACATCAGCCCGGTGACAGCATTGGCTTGCACGAAAGTGCGTGTGGGCAGATGTCGGAAGCAACTCCGTGCCAAGCAAACCGAATTTTCTTTGTGCGGCAGTTAGTATATGCCGCGAGGTGCTGGTTGCCTCAGTAGTCGATAATGCATAACATCGCCCCCGTGCAGGAGCTGGCTCCAAGCACGACAACGCACCTCAAAGTGATGGCTTGCACATGCTATCTACCAATTCACTTGAAAACGCTCTCCTTGATTGGATCCTCGTGATCAGGCAATATGACATTACCTAACAGTCCCTCTAGCATCACATCCGCTATTACATGCTCCAATTCGGCAAGAACTTCCGCACTATCGCCTGCTGTTGCCCATTTTAGCTGCTTTGTCAGCAGCCTAGTGTTTATATAGATATATTGAAGCGACACCAGCCTATCGAATGAAAGGGCGTTACGCTTGCTGTTCAGTATAAGGTTCATAGCCGAGAATGAGCGCTCGGCAGGTACCGAGCTCGCAGGAGTGATGCTTAATCGCAAGGGCGTGCTTGTTTCGGGAGTGAAGTAACGCCTAACCTCCTGATTGGCCACGCGGCCACCTCGGCGGTGCTTTTCGGTAGGGATAGGCATAGTTGGTAGGTGAGTGAAGTGCAAAAAGTGATGAAATACGCGTGTTGTTAATAAGGATAGGTGAATGGATTGGAGAACGCGTAGCAAGCCAAGGTTGAAGAATTTGCTCATGTCATGCCGGGCCGAGCTCCGGATCAATGAGATCATTATGGCCTGACTAGCGTGCCAAGGATCATTATGCAGTATCATGAATACATACTTAATATGTCGTCATTTTGGCACCCCTTTCTAGGCCGGTATCAAGCGGGCATTCGGTGTCAAAGTCTGCGCCAAAGGCCAATTAAATGGCGACGAGAGCTGCTACGAGCTTCATTGTGAAACGAGAGCGGCTCTAAGAAAGCGTAGCGATTCCCTGTAATGGCCTCACTTGTCACACCGTCAAGTCCTGATAGAGGAATTCTGCCTGGTCAAGCGCAGTTATCCAATTGGTCGACGTCGTGCCACTCGTATCAACATGGATCAAAGGAGGATCTGCCATTCGAAGAACGGTGTGCGTTATTACGGCTTGTTATGAGCACAGCTCGTATGCCTTGAATGCAGAAGGCACGTGCAAGCACAATATCTGGACTCTTTCCCATGCTCCGATCGATATGAACGGTATAACGCGGTGTTTTATCGAGTCTGAGCTCATACATACAGTATCGTGGGCAATGGTGTGATTGGATCAAGCGTAATGATCTGCTGCGAGCATTGGATGTTTTCGAGCGCACCGAGGATCAGGCATCGGCCGATGGCCTGTCGGTCCCCGCGAAGACTCCAGGAAAGCTGCATTGCCACGGACGAGAGGACTCATGAAAATGCATGACTATGATCTGTCTGCAAGGACAAGCAAGTTGGAAGCATGAGGATAGAATGACTTCCATACTTGGACATGCTTGGCCAAGAGAATGAGCACGGACACAACCAACGAGTAGAAGTCAGTGCATCAGATGGGGAAGACTTCTATGAACACCTACTTTCGACACGACTTCACACCAACACTTTGACTTCTTCATCCACATCCCGTCTCACAATCTCTCATGCGTCTCTACCGGATTAGCACATGCCAAAGAGGTCGATGGCTTGGCCAACCGGAGAGGTCACGCGTTCACGCACGCGTCACAGCGCTTTGCCAATCCTGACCGGAAGGACCTCGACCCTTCTGTCAGTCCTGCATACTGGTGATGTCTAGCTGCTCGCTGAGATACACGGTACTCAGAGCCAGCAATTCCACCTCGAGATGCCGAACTGTCGACCATGCATTCAACCTTTTGTGGGCAACCTGGGTCCACAGACGCGGGTTCGCAATGCTATGCGATGTATACACATAGCTCTTGAAGAGCGGTTTGCCTTTCCGAATGTGAGATGTGTACTTCAGTAGCTGAAGTCATAGCTTCACTCGCTCCATCAGGCAGGACTGCAGCCGCGCTGCCGTGGCGGGCTTTGCTGTTCCCGGCACCTTTACAGCTACCTGCATAAGGCGCAGCAGTAGTTCGCGCGACTGGCAAGGAGCTTATAAAGGGGCCCGCACGCTCCCCCTCCCCCCTATACGAAGCTTTCGACTCCTCCATTCAGCAGCAACTACCAGAGAGCTACACAACGATACCCAATACACATCATGGGACAAAGACAGCTCTTCGTGATCATTGGAATTACCGGAAACCAAGGAGGTTCAGTAGCACGAACGTTCCTGAATGATCCGGCACTTCGTAGCAAGTACCGACTACGTGGCCTATCGCGTACCCCATCCTCGCCTGCAAGCGAGGAACTCAAGGGACAGGGCGTGGAGATGATGCAAGCCGAGCTGCACGATCCACCATCCCTCGCTCGTGCATTTGAAGGAGCCAGTGTTATCTTCTCGGTAACGGATTTTTGGGCACCTTTCTTCAATCCTGCGAACCAAGCGAAAGCTCGGGAGGAGGGCAAATCCATCGGCCAGCTTGCGTACGAGCTTGAATATGAGCAAGGTCGCAACATTGCCGACGCGGCCGCCAAATGCACGAGTCTGGAGCGTTTCGTAGTATCGATGCTCGTGAGCCCGAAGAAGTGGAGCAACGGCCACCTGAGTAAGCTTTGGCATTACGAGAGCAAGGCAGATATGATCACGTACATCGAAGCGAACTACCCAGAGCTTCACAAGAAGTACAGTGGCCTCAACTTGGGCATCTTCTATCAGTCCTGGAAATGGTTCGTACCTATCATCGCGCCGCAGCGGGGAGATGACGGTGTATTCGTTCTGCGACGTCCCGGCAATGGAGAGAAGAAAGTCCCTATGCTCAACCCCAGAACCGACACTGGTCCATATGTCAGAGCACTGCTCCAGAAAGAGCCCGGAATCCACCTCTGTGTAGGCACTTACTATGGGAGCTGGCGAGAGTGGCTTGCGATCTGGGGCAAGATAAAGAACCTCCCGACAAGATACGAAGTCGTGACTGTGGAGCACTACGAAGAGACGCTCTCGAAAGCTGGTCTTCCGCCCACTTTCGGTACCGAACTCGGCGAGATGTTCCAATGGATGAACGATTACGGCCATGATGGAGGTGATCCTGATGCGATCAGCAGGCAGGATCTGGGCATTGAGATTCCTGACCTGAATTATGTGGAAGACTACATCAGAGATGAGGATTGGTCTTCCGTTGGAGCATAAGCCTGTACAAGATGAAGTCCGCTATGAACTTTTTTCAATCTTGCCCGAATCAGACGCTTTGTCAATACCGCAACGATCTTTCATCTCGACTCGTTCGGCAGATCACTTTACATGAAACGGCATCTGCATGTCCTTTCAACAGCCATGGCGTCATTATGCATGGACGAGATAGTGTCGTGCATTTGAAGTCAGGCGGCTCTCCAAGACATCCACACGAAGCTCAAGTTCGCATTAGCACATGCATGTCGCCGCATTCGATCTACGAGCAGCTCCCGCTGCAAGGTAGCTGCTTCCGGCTCCTGGAAGTCCTGCCCGGATGCTACGACGAGCCGCTTTACACAGCTCTCGGGACATACAGCTTGGAAGACTGCACATCGTTCGAAGCAATCTCATACCATTGGGGCACATCGGGACAGACCATCGCCATCCTGGTAAACGATGTACTGCTCGATGCCAGCAGCACCGCAGCTGCGGCGATACGCTCTTGCCGCAATTCATCAGAGTCGGTTTTCCTTTGGATTGACCAAATCTGCATCAATCAAGATGATCTTCATGAGCGCTCTCATCAAGTGGCACTCATGTCTCAAATCTATGGCTCCGCGGCTCAAGTCAACGTCTGTTTAAATGGCCACGGCGAAGGTCCAAAGCTGCTATTCGACTTTGCAGATGTTCTTTACACGCAGAATCATCCGTGCTGGTGGTCCGTCAACAGATGGGCACCATGTATAGAGAGCTCCAGCAGTCCACTGCAAGCAGTGCTTGGCCCCAATCTGAGATTAACACGCAAAGCGTGGTCTATCCTTGCGCCTTATCAGAACTACGCTGATGCACTCTCCCACGATCTTGCGCTGTTCCTGCAAAACCCTTGGTTCTGCCGTGCCTGGGTTGTCCAAGAAGCTACTCTTGCAAAGCGATTAGTTGTCGTATGTGGCCAGTTCAAAACGTCCTGGGATGCACTGTGCGAACTGGTCAGCTTGCAACCTGAGTTGTACAAGCAACGCAAGCAGACTCTGCCTGTGCTCCTTGGGTGGAAGGGGTTTGTGGCTATCAATGACATGAGGATTGTCGTGAAGAGACACTCGCTATGGCTGCGTTCACAGACGCTGCTAAGAAGCCTGCGTCGGGACCTACACTATGCGGAGTGGTCACGATCTCTAGCCAACATGAGATTATCAATTGGGCAGTTTCATCGCCCACCTCAGCTACATCTTTTGGGGACCATGAGACAGTTCCGTGACTGGCAAGCCACCGACGGGCGGGACAAAGTCTTCGGTTTTCTTGGTCTCAGCCAAGTCTGGGCAGCCAATGGACTTCCTTTCAGCTCGAGGTACAGACAAACAGAGCAGCCTTCGGGATACCAGGTCAGCATCAGTGATGTGTGTCTTTCTTTTGCATGGTAACACATCGAAACCACTGATACGCTAGACGTCCTCATGGCATCGTGCTATGCTGCGAGTGCTCACAGTGACCTTCCATATTGGGTGCCAGACTGGTCGCAGACAGCACCATTGTGTGATACATGGTATGGACCTTGGATGTCAAAGTGGCCCTTCTCGACTGCAGGCACGAGTGCTGAGCCGGAGTTCATCCCGGCTGAGAAGGCTATTATGTTGCGAGGCATCGAAGTTGATGTTGTCGACAAAGTAGTCGACAGTTGTGTCGATATCGATACTTTTCGCAGGCCGTCCGATCCAATCTGGGCCAGGTGGCGTACTTTTGCCATGAAATTGCATCGCCCCAACGATCCCTATGGCGAGGCCGAGGAACAACACTTCGACGCGTTCTGGCGCACTCTCATCTATGATACAGACAGCTCCTCCCGCCGAGCTACGCCCGCTCTTGGTCGAAAGTTCCACAGCTGGTTCGCAGGAGGTATATCTCCAGAAAACCCAGAGGTCATAGGCAATCTTATTTTCAAGGAGCGCAAGCTGTTTCGCACCAAAGGCGGCTATTTGGGCAACGCCTGCTCCAATGTCATTCCTGGTGACAAGGTGTTCTTGCTCCATGGCGGCCGGCTTCCTTTCATCCTTCGCGAAGATCGAATGGTGGAAGGCAAGACTTCTGCTCTGCGTACGAACGACTATCGCGAAGATCATAGATCGCTACAGGGTTACCGTATGGTCGGCGGCGATTCGTATGTTCATGGCATTTGCGATGAGCTGGATCGTAGAAGGCTTCAGGAGCAGTATGTGTGTCATGAGATTGCGTTGATATGATGCATACGAAGTTGCAGCTGACCATGACCACGCTGCTGTGCAGTCAAGAAAGATGCCATATCGGCAACGACGTACGCAGTCCTGCTCAGAGGGCTTGAAGTGAGCGTTTGGGAAGATGTAGGCCGCCAGTGACTTAAGCTGAAGTGCTGGAACTCTTCGACATCATGGAGCATGGTGGATATGCACTCCCAGCCTCGCCTGGGAACATGTATCTCTGCACGGTACGAGCGTGACCTGCCCCGATAGCCCTCAGCCCGCTGCATGCAATTGGTACGATCCAGGCCTCCACGACCACGGCGTTGCTCGCATTTCTCGTGCATTCGCAAGGAGTTGCGAGGGGGCATGCCGAGAGTAAGACCGCTGTCGGTTGATATTGACCATTGGAACGCTATGTGTAACATGGTGGGCTCTGGTTGCTTGTGAAGGCTGCCCATCATTCTCAGACCCCTGCAAGGCCCCTACGTTGGCACCGAGGTAGCTCCCGAAGTCCATGTGGTCCAGCACTTCTCTTGAACACCTTTCATCTTGACAGCTTCCTGAAGGAGGATCGCGCTACAGAACAACGAAGGTTGTTGCGGAATACCAGTAAGCGTTGCACGTAAGTCTGGCGGATCGAGTGCTGGCCACGTGGAATCGCTATACCTCAAAGAAACGACTTGCATAAAGAGATCAAACGAGACAACGTATCTTTCTGTTCGTCGCTGACAGCAAACGCAGGCGTCAGGTGTATGACCTTCGGCTTCTACGGCTTCAAGCCGCCAAGATCATATGCTGGCACGTTCACTCACCCACACCACATCAACTGGCAAGCATACACAAGATGGTTGGATCCCTGGCCTTCCTATCAGCCACTTCTAAAAGATTGCAAAATGACCTCATTTCCTTTATCGCTGGTGTCGAGGACAATCCCATTGTTGAAATGGCTAATCATCATTCACCTCGAGCGCCTGAAGCTGCGAGTTCAAGGTTGGACAGGGATGGCTGTAGAGCAGGCCAACACGAAGCGTAACACGCGAAGTGGTTATGCACTCTATCACTTCACGAGACGAGCTATTAAAACTTCAGGCTTCTCCTACCAAGCTGGACTCCCCCAAAGCAGTCTCTCTGCAATCAGACACAACGATCCGTCGACAGTGACCCGACGGCCGCGCCTCTGCTACCAAACGATCTCTCCGGTATCCTTGCCCCCTCAGCTCCTGACATCCCAGCCTACGGTCAAGTGGCACAGCTCCGCACGAGCGTCAGCGTCGAGCGCAGCACACCTCACGGCGCAGACGCGGTCCGCGGTATCAGCACCGAGAACGACGACGCGGTCGATGATATGGACGTCCTCGTGCATTCAAGTCCGGACCCTCACGCCGACGCCGGTATGGACTTCAACGAGCTCTTCGGCGTCGACCCTCCTGCCTTCGAGGACAATATTCATGATCAGCACGAGTTCACCGACTTACAGACGAGCAAGGATCTACAGTTCGAGAGAGAGGACCCGCGGCTTGCCCATGACGACAGCGACAACTCCCATCCACGGACATCAGAAAAGGGTGAGGACACATTCGACATTAACAACGTTGATCCCCTTTTACGAGATTTCACCACCGTGACTCAGGCTACTGTCAACCCGGGCCTGCTACACGAGCAAGACCCTATCGCGCCATCAACCGCCCGGGCTGCTCGAAAGCGCGGTCGACAGACCGAGAACGACACCAACCGCGACGAAGGAGATCAGCGTCAGACGGCAAAGCGACAGAAGACTACCATCATTTCAGCTTCGACTTCCTCCACCACCGGCAACGTCACTCCCACTGAACGTTCAGCAACGACAGAGGCATTCCCTAGCACTTCAACTTCTCAGCTTCGACTTCCTCCACCACCGGCAACGTCACTCCCACTGAACGTTCAGCAACGACAGAGGCATTCCCTAGCACTTCGACTTCTCAGGCACAGCAGTCAACAACCTCTATGATTCATCCACAGCCGACGGGCAATAGACCAGCTGTCACCACTGCGGCGGGCGCCACGCAAGCTACGGCAATCGCCACCGCTGCCCCTGCTCGTGCCCAACGTCGGAACAGCCGTGATTTGGTCCACGCCGGCGTGGATATGAGCGCTTGGCAGGGGCTAGAGCCACGCGACCTACTCTACATGGTCGATCAGGGCATGGTGGATGCAAAGGACGTCTACGGCGAGTACGCGTACGAGATGTCAAAAGAATGTACCAACGAGGAGTGCGCTGCCGCCATCTCGAAGCAGATCGGCAAGAAGTGTGACGCCAACAACTTCTGGCAGCGTGTCGTCAACCACTTGAAGCGCATGGTCGGCTCGAATGACACGAGTAAGAATGGAAGGTTGAGAAAGGCAATTGACGCCTTCCAAGATGAGAGGATTAGCAACGGGCTCAAGGTCAGCAAGGGAAAGAGGCGTAAGGACTAGAGAGGGAATAACACAGCATTGAAAGAACATGTTCATCCTGGGACGCCGTCATGGATAGCGACGGGACAAAGGATAGACGAGTGGGCGTTCGGTCCAGATGGCTCGATGAGAAAATGAGAACTGGTCGGGGAACTGATGAATTGGCTATACACTAGAACTGCAATAGAATGTGATGAAAGTCGGGCGGAAGATCTCGAGAGGCCTCGTTCAGGATTCTCAGTATCAGCAGCAATTCGTCCCACCTTACATTGGGGAATAAGACCGGCAGTTGACAACAGAGCGCCATATAGGGACAGTGCATGAAGCAACGAAGTCATCATGGCCAGCGAGTGGCTGGTCCTTGGAAGGTCCATTCGGAAAGATTTTAAAGACCGGCCAGCATCTGAGCGATGACCTTTCATCGAGCCTGTTGGCATCGCCCATGTTTACGCGAGAATCGGAATGGAATGCATCTTCGGCAAAGTCCACCATACAATATAGCCATCGCGCGCACCTCGGACGCAAGCCGTCCGTCTCACCACCGCTTGCACGGTCAAGAGAACCGCGTCAGGCTATACGCACTACGTTAGGTAACACACTTCTTCTGCATTCAGCTGTGGCCACGAGGCGAAGCATACAGTGACCGGGACGACCAAGAAGATCAAGAGGCGGATCATCCCGCGCTTAGTACACCGAGTGCTCGTACCAGCACCAAGTCCACCACGACATCAGCATCACATTTTGACCCGCGCGGGTAACTGTCTTGAGCCTCCCATGGCCGGCTTCAGCACATCGGCATGCCAATCCAGTATTGGCTGAACAAGAAGCCCCTGGAGGTGAGTGACTTGATTGTGGCCGGCGACATCACACCAGACGAAGTCACTGGCGAGGTTGCATTTACCCTCGCGAAGGGCTACACTGACTCTGAACGTGCTGACCTCATTGGCATTGCCCGAGACACGTTCTACAATGGACGTGTGCTCAAATACATGCAAGCATGTTCAGGGCAAGCTGGAGCGCCTAGCCTTACCAAGATCATGGACAACCCCTTGGCGGACCAAGAAGATCTGAGTCGGTCGTAAATAAGTTTGGATTCTTTATGGCTTCTGAAGTCCAGATTTCTGTGCAGAGAAATACCAGAGGATCGAAACATGTACGCAGCTCGGCCATGTGGCTCTAACTCTATATTATGAGCATGATCCACCAGTACCCAGACGAGACATCGGTGCATCATCAGTAATGAGGCCACTCCTGCGTTGGAAACGACCCACCCACTTCTCCAGACGTTCTGCTCATCAATAGATTCCAAAACAGTTAATGTCATTTATGCTAGCGATGTAGGCGACAAGGCAGGCGGATCAGACGCAAGCCCAACCTTGCCGAAGCCAGCGCGCCGTACCAATTGACTAGCTAGGGATCCGTATTCAGCTAATATAGATGCTTGTCCTTCATATGGACACCACGGATTGCGCCCCGAACGCTCCCCCACGGCCTTGAATGTAAGCTTGGCTAGGTGAAAAGGCCCTTTGAGCTGTGCCTATCAAAGCGTTGTCTTTGTGAGAAGTGAACGGTTGGAGTGATTACACCTCAACTCAAGGACAATGTGTCGTGTTCTTTGTTACCTGCGCCACTTTCAACACCCTTTACATTGTGTTAAATTTTCCTGCCCGACCCGAGCTGTTACTAAACAGATTTTGTCCCAACTTTCAACAACCCGACTAGCAAGATTTCACAGACACATCGAGCTTCTTTTCAATTGATCGAAAGTCCCCAAGTACTTGTGCAACCATCATCGATCAGATCAACAGCTCCAGTGAATCTGACATGCAGCGTAAACATACACCAGATCTCTCTGGCGACCTTGACAGCGTGCACTTCAACTCAGCATCCCGTGCGCCGGCAGCACCAATGCTCAGACTCTACTCAGAGTCCTCTGCTTTGAAGGCACCACCGAACTCCCCCCTACAGCCTCTCGACATCGCCGAGATGTCACCCCTCACACCAACAGAGCCGCAGTGCACCGCGACTCTACATGGCCTGTTCGGCCCTGAAGGGCCAGCGTTTCCAGTCAGAGGTACCGAAGCGGCCCTTCGAACTCTCGCCGCCGCAGTCGAGGACGGTCTGGCGGTCGTCGAGGCGATACACGACGGAGATATTATTGTTGAAGGAGCCCTTTATCCACTTCGAACTCGGGGCGTCGTCCCGGATCACCGCGAACAGGGCATCCTCGAATTCGGTAATCATGCGGAAAGGCAGGCTCTGGGTCTCACAGAGACACAATTCTCGCTTACGCCCGAGGAGGCCAAAGTGCTCGATTCATCATATACACCATTCCTCTCGAGGCTCGAGATTGACAACAACCATTTTGATATTGAGAAGGTTCTTGTCATGCTCAAGATCTTCGCACGATACTGGCAACACACAGGTAAGCATTACCAAATGCTTGTCGTCACCAACTTGGAGGGACCTCAGCCTCTTGATGCTCAGATCTTCAGCATACAGGAAGGCGCCAACGAGACGTTATTCCTGTACCGCAAGCTCAAGTTCAAGGGCTTCGTTAGCGGCGCTGCAACTTATGAAGAGACCTGGCTGCCGATCTCTCTTGGTCCTGATGCGGCAATCCCAGCTCGCGAGCTCGATCTCCTTGGCAGAATTTCCCAGCAGGCCATCGACCAAAAAGCTGGGCAAGCTGCTGCGCAGGCAGTCAAGCAGCGACCAAGGATCAAGAAGGTGCAGAAGATCCCAAAATACCGAGATAACGCAGCAGTGGCCAGCTCAGGCTCAAGGGCACGAGCTAAGCCAATTCACAGCGGCATTGATATCAGTGCGTACCAAAGTATGACCCCAGATCAAGTCTTCGCAACTGTCAAGCAGGAACTCGCGGACAGAACACTGCATCCAAACGGTGTGGCGGGAGAGCGTCTCCTCCTCTTCGCTGTAAGATACAGCAACTCGGAGATTAGAGACCTCCTGCTGCCGTTCAACGAGCTCTATAACGAGACACTAGCCACAGCAAATAATGTCTACAACGGGCGCATCTTGCCAGCTATCAAGGCGTCAATGAAGTCTGGTCAGACTTTCGAGAAGGTCAAGGCAGAATTTGACGGGGAGCGCAAGGCAAATGACTTGAAGACAACAAGCGGAATGCGTGGTAAGTCAACACAAGAGATCAAGGTCTCATCCACTACGCGCAAGCGCAAGAGAGATCGACGAGTTGAAAGGCCGGAAGAGGATGAAGAAGAGATGTCCGACATATCGGATGAGGAAGATGCTTTTGTTCCGACTCCTCTTAAGAAACGAACACGCGGTGCCAGGCCTCGTGCGAGCTATAAACTCATTGCTCACGAAGAGGACGAGTACGAGGACATGGAGGACGCAGATGTCACTGAACAGGGTCGTACCTGGTCACGCTACAAGCGTGCCACAAAGGAGAATGACGAGAGTGATAACGAAGATTAAAATCTCGAGCGCGATGCCTGAAGCTTCGCATGATCGATGAATGCTGTATGAGTCTGCTTTGAAGCGTTTAGCGTTCGGCGTTAGGCAACGATTTTCCATGCACATGCGCTTGCTGCTTGATGTAGTCCTGAACCAGATTCGCAACGTATAGAGTTGGCACGATGTTGCTCCTATTTCTGTTCTCCTTCGTCTTACACGAAATTTTATCGCTTTCACAATCTGGCTGTCAACTATTGACCTGAGCAGACATTGTGACTCGGCGTGCTTGAAGGCTGTGTATGTCCTAATGCCTGTCATGTACACGAGAACACTCTCCACAAGTTTATGTGGCTTCGTCTATGGCAGGTAACTACAGTGTCTTCTCAGATACCTCGCCACAATGTTTCATGTCGGGAAGAACATACTACTGCTCTCTGTTCCACGCCCGGCATGGCAGAGACCCACTAGTAACACATTCACTTCTTTTGAGTGAATGAGAGAATGAATGCATTACATAACGCAGACCTCTTCACTGTGATAACGCCTTCGATGCTCTGTTGTCGCCCGCTTGCCATACATTGCTCTTGATCCTACCTCTAGTATTCCCTTACCCCCCGTTACCACTCATCACCCAAGGAAACCGCCAAACACATTCTCCCTAATTTTTGGCAAACATAACACCGCCTCGACCACACCACACTCAAGGCAGACTTCTCCTGTCATCGGAGCATCTTCTCCCATCTCAACGGAGCACTGCAGCTACATCAGACGAAGAGTCATCTCAACACTGCTCTGAATCACGCCAACATGGACGACTACCAACCGCAAGCCGTAGAGGAATACACTCTGGAGGTTGAAGGTCTGCTCGGCAGCGACGCAGGAACACAAACTGTGGTCGGCTCTCTTTCAGCGCTTACCGCACTTCAGCAAGCCTTCGACAACGGCTTGTCAATCACCCAAGACCTGTCGTCTGGACAAGAAGCCTTTGACTGCTCTTGTGCCTACTTCCAGGACATAGCTGCTATACCTGACTTTCGTCAGGATTCAGTCCTGGACGAGCTCAGCGATGAGACTGTTCGAGCTGTCCGCAAATTGGACCACATCGCCGAGGAAGGCAGACCACAGTTTCAGGCCCACTACTTCAACATCGACGGTGTCCCACGGATGCTCCGCTGTCTCTCAAAGCATCACTCTCATCGGTACTTCGGCAAGTTCAATTACCAACTCGGAGTTCTCACTCTTCTCCCAGATGGCTCCTTGAGTGCTCAGGTGTTCGATTCGACTCTTCGAGAGATTGTCTCTCATACTATCTGGGTATTTCGCAGAATCGCCGGCCCAGTGAACATTGGAGAGCAGTATTCAGAAGTCTACGCAGCTTTCGTCCTTGCAGAGGACGTGGCTCGGCCGAAGGCACAGTACACGCCTCGAGCGCGAACTTTTGAGAGCAAGCGGGGTGGACGTGCTGCGACTGAGGCCACTCAAGGGCCAACAGAGTCCTCGACGAAGCAAGCAGGCATAGCCGAGCGCCAGGACCCCAAGTCAAGAGGCGGTTCAGCTGCAGCCTGGAGGAACAAATCTTTGTACGACGCACGCGATGTAGACGCCACCAACTTCGACGATGGGCGTCTCCACCCGGATGACATTCAAGGAGAGTTGGTGCTTGAGCTTGTGCCATACATCAGCACCGCAGACCTGCACGCTCGTATCAACGGCCTCTACGAGAAGCTCAACGAGAAGCGCAAGGGCAACTTTGCTACCCTTCGCTTCAGAAATGCACTGATCGCAAAGTGCGACCGTCAGGGTCTCGATCGTAAGGCGGAATGGGTCAAGGTCCAAAGGGCGCGTAGGTCGAATGGATGCAAACCAGACACAGGGAACCCGCCAGAACTGCATCTGGGCATGAACATGGGCAACACCTACGCCAGACGTAAAACACCGGTCACCGACGAAGATGGAGACATGGAGGGTGCCATTGAGGAGGGTTTGGAGGCTGGGACCGAGGACGATGATCGAGAGGTTGAGGAGATGGAAGAGTGATTGGATCAGAGACGAGCATTTCATGGAGCGTATTTGAGAGCAGACGAAGATTGGAACGATACGGAATCATCATAGAGCGATGTAATCTGGCTATGGTGGACACGTGGAGTGACTGCAGCGTCTTTCACGCGATACCCTCTTGATAGCCCAGCTTGCATGAGTTTCACCTAGGATGGAACGTGCCACTTCATGACATGCACTTCGGCGCTTATTGGTGCGGATCTGGAATCTCAATTCGCGCCTCTGACATGATGTCCCAATGGTCCTGAAGATGCTGCGGCTGAAGGCCTGCGAACTCGATGATCCAGCCGAAATGGGAAGTATCGAGATCAGTATACTGCTCGCGGTTCTGCTTTGCCCATTCCAAACACTGCGTGACAAACCCCCTATCAAGACCTTCTGGCCAGTCTTCCTCGCGTACTTGATCGTAGATCTTGGACAGCTTGATGTGCTTTCAAGACTCACCAGGAATGTTGCTCCACGAGTTGGCTATCATGTTGTCTGCCCTCCCAGCGGCCCTCGCATGCGTAATATGCCAGTGGTCCACCTCGAAGTGCTCCTTGCCAGCTGCAGCCATCCTCCCGTTGACCCGATTGTAGCGCTTCATGTACGACGCCTTGTTTAACTTTTTTAAGGCGCTGAGGACGAGTTTGGCGAGCATCTTCTGCGTGACGGCGTTGGGCATGAGGCGGATGAGAGTCTTAATTGGACATGTAATATGTTCCATACCTTTTAGAAGTGCGTCCCGTATGTAACCGAGGGTGAGAAACATTGTCCACAAGTATCGTGACTGGGATCTGTTACACTTGTTATAGCCTTCCCGTTAGCAATCGGCATATAGCTTACCTCCTCTTCCGAGCCGTCGCGAAGCAGAGCGTACATGTTGATAGGACTGGCGTGTGGATCATATCTGCGCTTGACGAGGCGTCTCTCTGAGGTGTCGTTGATGAACCTGTCGAGGCGACGTTCTTGCTCTTGTTGCTCGAGACCACTGTATAGAGTGTGTTCCATTGGAAAAGATAGTCCTGGGCAAGGAAGATGGAAGGAAGTGGGGATGGCACCAGGGTAGAAATGAAGTGCGGACTGCACGGACCCTGGGTGAAGCTTGGCGGTCAGGAGATGAAGTGAAAGTGCACGGAGGGGTTTTACGGTCTATATACTGCAAGCATTTGGGTACTTGCTACTACAGCGAACTTCTTCACTACTTTGAACTGAAAAATCAGCAGAATACATATATGCAAAAGGACAACGAAGACAGCCATGAGATTAGACATTACTGCACACTAAGCCAGAGAGATGCAACCGTATAAGAGCTTTGCTAGAGACATTGCTAGGGAGATCTGACAAATTGTTATATACTTTGAGACTCTGCATTGTGCGACACAAGACATTGTCCTTTGGGACATATAGCTTTATAATTGAGGCAGTGTTTGCCTATTATGTATTATATGACTAGTAGCAGAACCATAAACTTCCCTCGTTCAGCTCGCAACAGTGCTATACTAGTTCAATGCAGATTGTACATGAAAGATGACCCGGGGTATCCGGATGCAGCGTCGAAACAAAGCCCTGCACTCTCCCATTGCAACAAAGGGACAGAATGTATAGATTAAACCCTGATTAACCTCGACGGGGCTGCGGTGCAGAAATCATTACTTAATGTGTGGGGATCACAGGACCTAGTTGTCTGCAATAGTTGCCGTCATGCTGTCACTTCGATCATCCACTGGGCAGTGTTGTCCACTCCGTTGCAATCTTAAGGCACACGCGAGGAGCGGCAAGCTGACACATCACAGCCAACAGTACTTGAACAAAGTAATCGACCACTCTCGAGGCTTGCTCGGTGCACCCAACGCTCGGAACACGAAGGCGTCCGTGGGGAGACACAGTGGCACAGTTCAAGCTCCTACCTTCTGCTTGACGGGCACGTCGTATTGTTGGGACGGCGTTTGGATAACAACATGTCAATGACTTCAGACTTCAATAGCGACTCAGAGAGCAATAGTTGGAGCGACGCGCGTGCCTTACAGCAGAGGCCCTGTCAACACCGTCGCTCCATGTTGCCGCAACATGGGCGAGGATGGCCACATCCCTCCTCGAGTGAGATTGCTTTGCACACAGTCTCTCGGAAGATACAGTCGATCGGTCTATTTTATCCAATGCCCGAAACACCGTTCACCTTTGGTGCCGCTTAACTGTGTAAGGACATTTGCACAAGCTCGCGAAGAGCTTCGTCCACAAATGTTCACTTGGCAGTCGCTACGACCACCACTATCGTCGCAAGATACGCAAATTCTACGGTTCGCGCTGTATTCCTGAAGTCACGAACATCTTCCTTGTCAGCTGCAATGGGCGAGCGTACTCATGCTGGCAATGCTGCGGCGCCAACAGAGCGCAAGATGACAAACACCGCAAGCGATGGCACGATAACAACAGATCCAAGCGACCTCCCTCGAGATACATATCAAGACGGTCCCAGTCAGGATTTTCGGAGGTACATATCCAGCTTATCAGCTGCAGAGGCGCAAGATCCAGCTCTGTTAGCCACACTCGGTCTGATTACAGGTGAGTCCTCGATACATGGTGAGAGAAATAAGATGCAACTACCAAACAATACTGACAGAGTCATCGCTTAGGTCCGCAGGACCTATGCTTCATTGAAGAGCAGACATTCATACCGATCATTCCTTCCACATCTCGCCACAATGCATCTCCGCCCCTACCAAGCCCGCGGCCAGCTGCAGGGCCTTCCAGTCTGACGTTCAACGTCGACTCGGACGGCCAAGAAGATGCCGAGCACGAGATCGAGGACATTCAAGGGCAGGCAGTTCAGCAGGGGGTACCGGAATCCACGACACTAAGGGGCCCTTTGGTAGTACATGAGGCTACTGGCGACCTTTCTCTGCAAGCCAGCAACCCTCCAGATTGTTTTATATGTCCGTCGATAGCCGTCAAACACCAGAGGGCAACAAGGGAGCGATTGGACTCACTTACAGAATAAGGCTTGCTCGTACATTCCATGGCATTCACTCACGCTCCATGTGATTCGATGCTGACGCGTACACCTTGGCGCAAGGGGTATATAATGGCACGCTCATTCACTTGTAGGTAGAAACACACAACAAGAACGAGTATCACAAGCAATCTTTAGATAGTCATTCACTTACATCCGCTGCATTATTAGCAACACAAATCCTACTGTACTTGCCACACACAGTCAGTAATTCTACAGCACTCACTGCGTCGCCGCATGAGTCAACCAGCGATGGTGGTCGTATGCAGCAGTCTGGCAGTGCTATGAGTCACCGAGGCGGTTCTCGAGATGCTGATCCAGGTCGCGCTTACTCGTTGCTAGTACAGCTAAGAGAGACATGTATACAATTTCGAGTTTCACTCAGCGACGTCTCTTGTGTAGCGTCCGTGGTGAATGACATGAAGTGAATGGATCAGCATGTGCTTGTCACCCTGGGCGCGATACGCGCTCCCAGGCTTTGGCTCGAATGTTCGCCTTCACGCTTGACCACATCCGTCTCGCTCTACATACATCACAGCAGATACTTCTTGTTCGACCAAACCCTATAACGACGACCAGTGCTTTCTCAGAGATGGTCAGACAGGCAGAGTTCCAGTATGGGGTCCCAGAGCTCGCACACACTTGGATATCGGCATACCTAGGCTGGTCGCGGCAGTTCGACGAAGACTATTACGGCGGGAGAGCAGCACGTAGCATCAGTCTCCCTCCGCGCGTTGTTACGGTGTCATCCAGGGACGACCACGCAGTCCAGTCAAATATCGAGGATGCAAAGAATGGAGAGACAGTAATGGTAGCAGCGCGAGGACCACCGCATTCTGGCAAGTCACTTGAATTGAATGAATCAACGCCGGGCCTGATGTTAAATACTCGAGCAGGGACGGCCGTCAAACAGTCTGGCAAGGCGCTGGACTCTGATTCTGCTCTTTCGGTGGCTTGCATCGGACGGCTTGGAGAAAGCGTGTTTCTCATAGAGAGCATACTCCTGACCAAGCTCTCTGTGTACACCTGCGTCAGGTAGCCCCGCTCTCCCATCACCATCTTCATAACCTATTCCCACACTTGTTCGCCTCTTGCGGCCCCGCCAAGGAATGCGCCCAGCACTATCAGTATGATGACAATAGCCACTGCAGCAACTCCAATACCCGCTTTGGCACCATTCGAAAGACCTGCTGACGGAGCCGTGGCAGCAGTGGGTGAGGTCGTAGTAGAACTAGGCTGGCAGTCGCTCCTGGCTGCGGTGAAGTGGACGTTGCGCTGGGCTCCTTTTGACAAAATCTAGGTCGGATGCCTGATAATCTACGAGTGGAATAGCCTGAAGATACACAGCGCTGGTGGCAGTGGCCCTAATCCCATTGATCATGGTTACATCGGCCACGCCAGGCTCAGCCTCCTCGCAATACGCGACACTAGCCGTCACGTCAAGGGTAAGTGCCAAGGGCCTATTGATAAGTAAGCACATGCTAAGACTACGTTACAATGCTGACTGACACTGACACAGGGCATCATCATGCCAAGGTAATGTTCTTGTTGTCCGCGACAAAGGTATACTGTTCGTGAAGTACCCCGAAGGACAAGTGCCAGGTGGGCAGGTGACAAGGTCCTCCGTGCGCACACCCAGAGTCACACCGGACCAGTCAGCCTTGCGCGGATGACATCCTTGCTGCGGCCCTCGGCGAAAGGGTGGGAGACAAAACTGTGTCGTTTCCGCCAGGTATCAGAGTGTATGTCGACGCGAGGCATGAGACCGGTGGGGAGAAGTCTCTGCAGAGATTCTGTAGCAGATATGTGGTTGCAACTATCGATTCCCATGTCTAGCTCGCCGGGTGCTCTCGAGGCCAGAGCCGATGTAACTTCCGAATGGTTCCCTGGACATACATCTTCGGTAGTCCTGAATACACGATTGAATGTCCGGAGCAAAGGTGATATCGTTAGATCTAGATTCCGTACACTGAGAAGAGCCAGCAAAGAAGGAACTATTTATGGCTCAACGTAGGCGAGGGCTTCTACCAACGTAGAGCTAGACACCTGGACAGTGTTCCAATCACCAATGACAGCAGGCGAGCTTGCATCCAGTCTTGATGCTTGATCGATGCCCAACAAGGTTCATCCAGCGGGATAGGCTGCCAAGGCACCAAGACCGTGCGAAAGCAGCGCCTCATGCGAAGATCGTATCATGGCTGTGGCGCTGAGCTGCAGGCAGCAAACCAGCACTTTTGCTTGCCTGGCACGCAAGAGCATCAGGCTGCGGCCATTTCGTTGGGTGCTTCGAGCCTCATGAGTCCGAAAGTGGGCGGCGCCAAATTTCTGAGCAGGATGAGCTTCAAGTCGACCGAAGCTTCTCCAAGAGCTGCGTTGTGCAGTAGTCCGCAACATGATCGACCTGCGCGAAGCAGCATTAGCACATGGCGCAGACTCCGCCACCACTCGTTGGCGGCGGGACAGCTCAGCTACACCGCACGACCAGCCAGCACCGTCTAAAGCGTCTGGTTACCTTTAGCGCTTGATTCGGCTGTCAAGGCCACAAGGCGGAAAAGAGGAGCTCTCAGCTCCGGGCGCAAGCTCAGCCTGGAAGTGTTACAGCATAACATTGAGGGCCGTGGGGCGTCCGCGAAGGGAATGATGCTTGTGTCGTGAGCAGCTCCTTTCCGCAAGTGCATCAAGAGGTCGGCCTCAGGCCCCGAGACTACCAGGAAGCTGTTATTCCATCAGCCTCTAGGCTTCTTTGCCTCACCTCCATTCTTCTCCCAGTCCAGCCAGCTGCCCCTATACTCTGCCACCTTCTGGTATCCAACCTGCTGGGCCAACTGCGCAGCAGCACTACTCCTCACCCCACTTTTGCAGTAGAAGACGACCTCTTGGTCCGCACGGGGCTTTTCGAAGCCGAACCGATCTTCGAACTCGTCGGCGGGGAGGAACATGGCGTCTGCATGGGATTTGATGGGGATGTTGACCGCTGTGGGGATGTAGCCGGCGTTGTATTCCGAAGGTTCGCGGACGTCTTGGGATCGTTAGTATGTTGGTGGTGGTGGTGGTGGTGGTGACTTACCGATCAGGACGACGTCATCCGAGGGCTTGTCACTGATCTGCTTGATCTTACTGAAGTCGTAGACGTGTGACTTGGATGCAGGCACAGAGTGCCATCGTACTGGTGTGAGGAAAGGTCTGCTCGTGCGTGGTGTGAGCTTTTGTGGTCGTGCTTGTTGTGTGAAGCTTTCCGGGCTTGTCCTGTGGCACTGCCGGCAGACGTTGGCCCTGAGGATAGCAGCGGCTGCTGATCGTGTGCAAGACATGTATATATTGTCGGGGATGTCGGGGGGGCACTGTAAGTGAATGGTTGTGCATGAGTACATCATCCTCTACTTCGGCCTCGGACAGTGGCCTAGGCTTACAAAACCGGCAAATACCCGCATTCAAAATTCGCAATCCTCAATCCTCATTATTATAGACTCGCTATTTGTCTGACAGCACACTCGCTACATTGCTTTATACAATGCCACGTCCAGCGATCGATCTAGAGCCCTTTCGCATCGATATCGAGCTATGGACTGCCGCTGAATTTACATAGGTAGCTATTCGAGACAACCTCTTTAATCTCTACGGTGTTCGAATTAGCGAACGGACCCTCCGCCAGCGACTCGTAGAGTGGCGAGGGACTCGCGAGGATAATTAGGCTTATAATTAGGGTCGCTAGGCCGAGCTATACTAGCGAGTCGAGGAACTATTCTAGAAATATAGCCTCGACGATAGCGAGTCTTATGCTATCCTCCGCCTCGATAGATTCGACCTTACCCTTCGCTAGTATTAAGAGTTACGAAGAGGTATTAGATTAAAGCGTAGTCTTAGTAAAGAACAAGCTCTAGCTATAGAGCCTAAGATACAGCGAGTCCTTTAGGAAGTTATAAGCAGTAGCTATTAGCAAGACTAGGGCTATCGTAAGCTAGTAAGAGAGCTACGTAAGAGTCATTATATTATTAGACGGTAGGACAGACTCGGTGTCTATAGACTCGTAGACTAGACTCGCTAACTTTATTAGCGACCGTATTAGGACACTCGCTCGTACGATTAACCCTGTCCCTTTTGTCTCTCGCAATCCTATAATGCGAGACCCTATAACACCGCGGCATACGAGGCTAAAAGCAGAACGTCCTAACGACGTCTAGTTAGTCGATGCCTTTCTAAAATACGAGCGCTTTAAGATATAGATCTACGCTTGTATTAACGTCTACTCTCGGCGGGTTATCTAGTACTATATAGGGCCTATAGCGAAGACGAAGTTCTCTATATTTGCTTAATACGTTAGAGTAATACATTACGGTAGTAGGGTACTAAATTGCGTACGATCTAATTAGGGCGTTAAGACGCCTATACTAGCCGATACCTATCTACGAGTCCGAGAGCGACTCGCTAGTAATCTACTTACGTTCGATAAGGCCTTCTAGTACACCTTAAGTAAGGGCAATTAAACTATCGAACACTAGTAGGGCGAGGGTGCTAAGGCTACATTTAATCGCTAGAGAGACCTCTTTAATTAGTATATTACAATAGGACTCTTTAAGGAAGTATTAGCCGTAGATAGGATAGCATTCGCTACTATCTATATTCCAATCCTTCGAAGTATTGTATTATCGTTCGTTAACGAGTAGAACCGCTATCGTATCCGTCGTTATAACCTAGAATCGTATATAAACGGTATACCGGATATCCTATATAACTACCTAGAGTTGAAAGGAGTACGACTATGTAGGCATCTACTTAACCCTAAGGACGAGGAGCTTCGCTAGTAGAAGGAGCGAGTCGATTAGTACGGTACGTTAATCCGGGGTGTCTATAGTAGCGAGTCTAGCGCTACTATAGCTACGAGTCCTAGCTTAGCTAAGGGAGGACTCGCTATAGCTTAAGTGCGGACTCGCTACTACTTCTACTTAACCGAGTCTACAAATCCTATAGCTAATACCTTATAGACCTTACTATATACTTACCGCCTCTAACGCTAGAGTAGGTTAATAAGAAGCTTACTACTACTAGCTATCTATTAATACTAGACGGTAGCGAGGCCGGCCCTAGCCTAGGCCCTAAGAAATTGCATGTCTACGCCTATTAGTATCTACGAAACGAGACTACGCAATATCTCCGAGGTAGAGGGGGACTCGCTAAGTATATACCGCCTACTCGCCTTAACGGATTAGAGCTAACGGAACGAACAATAGACTTATTCGCTTAAGCCGGTGAGCTATTATAGGTTATATAGTAACGAGTCTACGTCCTACGTCCTTTTTCCTACGAGTCTTTTCCTACGAGTCTTTTCCTACTACTTCTAACATTATATTAGCTCTAACTTAGGACGATCTTTACATACACAAGTTAGTAAAGACTTCTCTAGTTCATAGCGAGGTCTACGGCTATCTACTAAGGTGCAGTAAATGTAGTATACCTAACCTAGCCTTTATCGAGCCTAGCGAGTCCGTAACGAGTTTGTCTTTACCCTTATTGCCGATTCCTAGCACCGAGACCCCTTCGAAACCGAACGGCACTACTAGATACGGTCTTTATACATTACTCGTAGCGAGTAGCTATAGTCGGGCTAATGAGGTACTCGCTCGCAATAAGTAGACTTATGTTCGCTAGCTTAGTAATGCTAGAATTGACCCGTTATCGAGCGCTACTTAGGGCCTACGGACTAGTGTTATTAAGGCTCGTAGCATAAGTGTTCCTATCTCGTTAGTCTAGGGCAAAGCCGAAAAGCTATCTTAACCGCCTAGGGGACCTAGCCTAATAATATCTATTAAGCTATATAAGGTGCCGTTTACTATTAAACGTAAGGGGGACCTTAAGACATAGGAGTATTAGCCGCATAAGCTCCTTAGCGCGTAGCAAATTACCGGACGATAGACTCGCTACGAGTTGTCTTTAGCTAAAGTAGTAGATACGATAACCTAGCTTTATAACCTCGTCTTTTAAGAAGGCGCGGATAAGCTAGGCCTATAGCTTATACGTCCTTATGCTATACCGCCCTTCCTCTTCGTAAAGGCTACTAAAGATAATGCACCTATTCTTCTAAGTAAATTAAGCCTACGAGAGCGAGATCTCGAGGATATATTAATACCGTACACTAAGGGTATCTAGAGCGTGAAGGATAGGCGAGAAGTACTAGTTAACGTTACGTATTAGGTTAACTAAGGTCGCGGAGCCTTAAACAATCTATATAGACGAGGAGTAGTAGAGGACTCGAGTAGTAACGAGTCCTTAGCTAGTCTTAGCGAACTTATAAAGGACGTAGACCGCCGACGCGAGCGTAAGCTTAAGGACTAGCGAGCGAGTATAGTAGCGAGTGCTATAGTACGTCTAGCGGATTAGGGTATTACTCGCTAGGCTACTATAGCGAGTTAGGCTACTTCTCGTTTAGCGAGTGTAGTAAGCTAGAGCGAGAAGCGTCTAGCGAGTCGTAGCTTACCGTATCGACATACTATAACTCTAATCGCCGAGTCTCTAGAGTATATTAATCTTATAGCTAGTAGCCCTTAATCCTCTTCGTCTTCGTCTCCGTAGCTAACGGGGTTTAGAGCCCCCTCTCGATAGTAGAATTTAGTGTTTATAGGGAAAGGTTTAGGCAATAAGCTAGTAAGTACGTTAGCTAGCGAAGCATCGGTTAAGAAGGTAAAGGAAGAGCGTACGAGTCTAGCTACGAGTTAAATTAGAGAGATTAAGAAGGAGTCCTTAAGCGAGACTATAGTAGCAACTAGTACCTTAAGCGAGTCTATAGTAGCAACTAGTGCTTCGATAAGTACATAGCTAGACTCGTAGCTAGACTCGTAGCTAGACTCGTAGCTATTGCTTTAGAGTCTACCTAACGACAACTAGCGTGTAAAGGCACCGAGAAATAGGCTTGTTATCGAGCTATCTACGAGGTAGCTAAGACCAAAAAAGTAGAGGGAAGTATAGACTCGTAGTATATAGACAGGAGGTAGACTGCTTAATATTATATTATTACTAAGAGCGAAATTTAGCGACTGACTTGCTACCTAGTAGACCGCTAATAAATTTAATTAAGCGGCTAATAGTACCCTCTAATTGCTAAATACGATCCTCCGCCGCGGCTAAGCGAGTTAATGTATTATTAGTAGGGCGAGTACTAGACTCGCTAGCCTTACTAACCTCGCTAGCCTCGCTAGAAGTAGTTAAAACACCCTCGACAGCCTTAAATAAACTATTGCTAGACTCGTTAGACTCGCTAGGCTCCTTAACTAACTTGCGAGAGTTATAGCGAGCCTTCGCGTAACGCTTATAATACGCGTAAGTCTTATCGGTATTAGTAGTAAAGACTATATAGCGTATACTAGCTCTCTTACACGCATCGCAGTCCGTCTAAGCCGGCTCACCTATTAATACGAGTTAGTATATATAGTATAGCGAGTCTACTATAAGATATATACCCTCTTTAGTCTCTATAATACGGCTAGCCTAGTCGAACTTGCGCAAATTATTCTTCGTAACCTTTATACTGCCCTTATCTATCTTCTACGAGTCTCCTAGCTATTGTACCTATGTCGACTCGCTCACGTAGTAGAAATCGTCGGTATCGGCGGTACGAGGGCGGCGGTATGCACTATAGGTTTAAACATTAGTCTACCTACGTGCGCCTAACGAGTCGGAATCGCACTTACGCCATCGTAAGCTGTAGTAATAACCGCGTTTATAAGGGTAAGCGCGGATTGGGTGTACTGTCGCTATCGCTGTCGCTATCGTTATCGTTATTCTAAGGCTAATATCGCTAAGTGAGTCGTCTATAGTTAGATTTGTACATGTCGATAAGTATAGAGTCGAAGAAATAGTAATAGCAGTAGAAGTTAATATACCCGCCGCTATAATGTGACAATAGCAAGTAAGGTGAGCTCCTTAATACTTACTGTCTACTATTATTAAGGAGCCTAACTTACCTACGTAGTAGGAGGAAGCGACAATACCGCCGCGACTCGCTACGATTATAGGCGATAATGGCGAGTCGTAGCAGTATTGTTGTGCGACAATAGCGAGTCGCAGCAGTTAGCGAGTCGTAGCAGTATTGTTGATGGTTGTTAAGGAAGAGCGAGTGCAGCGAGTGAGGATTTCGAATACGCGTATTTGCCGGTTTTGTAAGCCTAGGCCACCGCCGAAGCTCGGTGATCTTGTTGTTGACTGCTTCTCTCTCTCTCTCTGTCCGAGTCGGCACAATAGTATTTCATTCCTGCCTCAGCTGTACGTGCATCTAAAGTTCAACGAGTTTGATGACCTTTAGTCTCTCCCTACGGACCCTGAGTCACATGCTTCCTGTCACAATGCGCCCACTTCTATACCCTTCTGCAAGCGAGAGACGATGCTCCCCAACGTCTCGCTTGGTCTATACAATATCTCGTCAAGGAGCTCCCAGTGACCAATTTGGTCCGAGAGGTATGTACAGTACATTCCCCTCCGTGGACTATACATGCATCGAATTGAGACGGAATGCCAAGAGTCATGTGGTGCACCAACCACACAAGACACAGTCATGGTTCTGGTCGTAGCTCTGTGAAGCTAGCTAGCGTTCGCTGGAATCACTTGTCGGGGCTAGCGGGGGTGGTTGTGTCTGATCATAGCACCAGCTGGGTCGATTTCAGCTTCATGCCTCAAGATGGGCACAGAATCGTTCGTGGACATCGGATGATCGAACATGTCGCTACCATCAGCTCATGGAGGCGTGCTAGGGGTCCCGTAGTCGGACTTTTCCCGTCAGTTGGAAGGGCCCGAGCAGCAGTTGTGAGATCTCGTTGCGTTGAGCATTTTCACAGACTCAGGCGCTACACCATTTCAATATGTTACACTCAAGCTAAACGCATTGCAGCCATCTCCGGCTCGGGGTATCTCTGCGCATATTCTACAAAGCTCCGCCCAGTACCCAAACGCCGCAAAGGACTCACTCTTACTTCAAGCCACACTCCGCGCCAACCGATGACTGTCAAAGGGCCACTCTTCAACCCAACCCAAAGTCCCCATTACCCGGCGCCTTCCAAGTAGCAATCTCAGGCAGGAAAGCACAATACCACCATCCACTCGCACGGACCCCGCCCTTCCAGGCCCCGTCTCGCTCTTCTCCAGCGCCCCACCTCTCCGCAATACCCACATCCTCCACCCACTGCAACATCAAGTCAACCTCCCAAGCCCAAAGCTTGTCGCCATGAGCCCTCTGAATCGCAGTCGCAGTAATGCCAGGTCGAAACACAATCAAGTGTAGCACGCTCCGCAACACCATGTCCCACACATCGTCGACCAGATTGCCATGAATATCAACCCAGAATGGACTCCTCACCCCCGACTCACCACTTACGAGCGCGGGCTGAAGAGGTATCGGAACACCTTTCTTCAACCCATGGTCGAAAGCATACCTCTCGGTCCGCCTGTAAGTAATCGGAAACCTAAGATTTTGCACCTGCACCCGCTTCGTCTCATAGTTCGCACCACCGTATCCCCACGGGGAGAGCTTCGGCCCAGGAGCATCAAAGTCCCATTTCACCGCGGGCAGATCCATGGTCATCTCGATCAGACCTTGTGCAGTCATGTTCTCAAGAACAAGATATTCCGGATCCGAGGCGGCCGGCATGAGGTCAACACGATCGTTGTTTCGGAAGTGACCGTTGATGTTATACCACGCATGCGCCACCATACGGAGGTATTGGAACTCTTGCCACTGGCCTAACTTGACTGGCCAGCGGCGGAATTGCCTGAGGACGTCATCGTGGATGTGGAAGTTGCGGCCTGGTAGGTGACGACCTTTCTTCTCTTGGACTAGGAAGTGAGAATCGATCATGGTGTTGGTGACCTGTGTGAGCACTTTGCCATTGGCAACTTGCTTGATTTTCTTGCCAGCCGCGTCCGAGTTGTAGTTACCTTGCTTCGTGAGGGCAACGGCTCGGGCCCAGGACGTCAAGAGCATGGTGTCATCCTTGTTCGTTTCGGAAGACTTGGTATCAACGGGTAGTGGAGTGCCATAGTTGTAGCGCAGAGCTAAGTGTCTACGACCCATGTCGGTGTTGGTAACGAAGTAATCGTCTTGACTCAGCTCGAAGATTCGTGCTGGCTCCTCGATGGTGAAGTTCTGGTCAGTCGCCTCTCTGGACTCGAGCAGGATAGGAGCCTCAGGCGCACGATCCTTTGGCGCAGTCTGCAGTGGTGCAAGAGTAAGCTCGGCCCATTCGAACAGAGTCGGCCAATCAGTATCAGTAAGATTCTGGAAGTCGATTTCTGGAAGCTCGCCCTTCTCGTATGCCTCGAGGAATGGTTCGTGCAGTAAATCTCGGAACCGATCAGCATCGCCTTTGCGAAACCTTCGGAGGTGAACCCAGCGGCGACGGAGGAACTCGCCGTCATAGCGATAGCTCAGAGCGTGCGCGATGATGCCCCAATTTGGATGATCCTGGTTGATGCCGCCACACACAGCAGCGACGAGTGCGAAGGCAATGACAAGGCGGTTGCCATCTTTGAATTCCTTGCTGCTCTTGCGATCTCGCTGCGGCGCAAGACCAATGTCGGACTTCTTCCCCTTGAGTGCCGCGGCACGAGTTCGTGACGGAGGTGGTGGCGTATCCCTCTCGACTCCCGGCACGAACTCGGGATCGGAATCTCGAGCATCCTCGTCGACGTCTTGGTGCTTTCGCTTGCGCGATGTATACTTCCGCTTGGGTCTACCCGTGATCTTCGAGTATTCCGCAGATCGTCCCGGACCAATTCCAAGAACGCCGGACTCGCCAGCCGGAAGACCGAGTGACGCAAGACCAGGAAGCTTGAGCTTAACAATGGCTGTGGGCGCCGAAACGGTGTCTGCCATGGCATTTGGGACTGCGCTCTGGATGGATAGCAAAGCTTGGTGAGTCACACGGGTGTGTCCTTTGTTCAGGGTGTGGTTGATGAATGACCCGAACTTGATGGGATTGACCTCCACTTGCTCAAGCTGTTGCATCTCCCAGTACCACACGCGATCAATCTCGTCAAAGAACTGGTCGGTTTTGGTATCGCTTTGGCTAAGCAGAGCAACATCTGACACCGACTTGCTATGGCGCAGCACATCTTGAAGGCCGCATACACCATTATGATTGTCTTGATCTTCTCCAGACAAATCGTCATCGACTATGCTGAACTCGGCGATCAACCTGCCTTCGCCAAGATCGGGCTCATGTGGAGGCAAGAGCTCGGGCACTGGTTCGGTTGTTGTCTCAGCCACAGGCCGTGGACGAAGTCGTCGCGTCTCGGGCACGTCGTCTTCTGTCACAAGCGCTACAGTGCCGAATGTGCCTGTCTCTCGGTGGAAGATTTGATCTGGACGACGCATCAAAGCGACCGCCCGGCGCTCATAACGAGCCATATCGTCCAAGGTCATGCTATTCTCAACATCGCGAGGCCGACGAGCTTTCTTTACAAGCCCAGACGGACGAAGGGAGCTCAAGGGCTTTCTCACAGCAGACTTCGACAACGCAGAGTTGCGTGTCTTTGGCTTGGACCTTGGGTTCTTCGCCAGATTTCTTGCAGGAATAGGCGAATTAGGAATACGTGATTCGGCGAGCTCGAGCGCAGCGTAGTCGAGGTCATTTTGATCGGCCTGAATCGTACTTCCTACAGCATCAGGCTGGTCGTCAAGCTCCCAGTCCGCATCAAGATCAGCGTCTTCATCGTTAGCCATTGACGCATCCTTATCCTTCCGCTGGGTTTGCAAGGCAGAAGACTTTTTCCGCGTTTTCTGTGCAGTCTGAGCCACGGCCTTGGCTTTGCGCTCATACGCCAGAGCGTCGCGGTGCTGGCGGTAAGCAAAAGCGTTCTCAAAACCATGCTCTTTTGCTTCGCGATCTTCGGCCTCTGCGGCCTCCTTAGTCTGCTGCACCGCGAACGACACCATTGGTTGACGACCAGAGCCGGTGCCTCCAGATCGTGTGTGACCACCTCCATCGTCCTTCCAGTAACGTCGAGCCGCTTTCTGGCGGCGTTCTTCGCTGATATCTGCCTCGGGAGGAAGGTACACAAACGGATGAGCATCGATAATCTTCTTCTGTAGATCTTTGACAAACGGCGAGGACGGATCGACGTCTGGCTCAGTGATGATATGTCGGACGATGTCCTCATTGTTCTTTTTGAACTTGAGCACCATCCTCTTCAACTTCTTTTCACCGACCAGGTCTTGTACGAAAGCATCGACGGTGCGTCGATCAGGCTCCTGACCGTGTACTCTTTGCCAGATTGTTGCGCTGACATACCAAGGCTGGCCATCGCCAGGAAACACTCCGTTACACGCACGAACGGCATCAAGGATGATCTTGCGTCGTTGAGCTTTGATACTTACGCTTCCTCGTTTCGTTGGCGGCCTCGTCAAGGGCTTCGAGGAGTCCTCTATGAGGCTCACTGAAGGATCTCCGAGAGCCTCATCCTGGTTGAGAGAAACATCTGACGGGGTGTTTGTGTCGTAGCCGGCGCTTGCTTCGACCTGAGGAGGAGCGTCTATCATATTGATGTCGTGACCCGAAAGCGCTGCCGTAGTCTCATGGGTGGCGCCATCCATAGCATCGTTTGTCATACCTTCGTCCTCCGAGAAATACAAAGGTGGAGCATCAGCATCTGCCGGCACAGCTTCGGATGACTTTGATATACCACGCTTCCGCTTCAATGACGGTCTTGCAGCCTCTTGTTGAGACTCCGACGCAGCTGCGGCAGCATTCGATGATCTTGGATGCTGAATCTTCTGAGCCGATGAACCCATCTCTGCTTCAGTATAAGTACCATTCGGCGTGGCGGTAACGTCTGACTGACGTCTCGGCTGCTTCAATACTTTCTTGAGCAGGGTCTCCGTCTTTCGCCGTCTGCCGTTCATAGGCACACCGTTGGTTTGCTGCGCCAGCCTGAGGTCAACCACCACTTCTTCCCTAGGCTTATTGTGCCGAATGGCAATATCTGAGATGGCCCTAGCCAGGCGGTTAGACAGGTTAGGCTGGTTCACAACAGGCTCAGGGCGGCCTGCATTGATCTTCTCGACTATCTCCATCATGGTGTATCGTTGTGCCAAGCGGAACAGGTTATCCATGATGAGCAAGTCGGGATCGCCGTTAAAGATCTCTTCGTCGCTCGTGCCTTCTGGATAGTCTTGATACTTGCTTTTGAGCGTCGCCTTACTATGTGTAGGAGTGGACGATGGTGTCGCTATCACCGATGCCGCTGAAGATCTGGACGGAGTCCTGAGGACCATCTGCAATGAGGAAGTTGCTTCGCTGTTGTTGATGTCTAATGGCGCGGACGAGGCAATGGGACTGGCATAGCTGCTATACGGTCTTACAATCTGCAGACTGCTGGCCGAATACGGCTTGACAATGGTGAGCGAGGAAGGCGTCATACTCTTTGATGGGTCACCATTCTGCAGTGGCGTGCTTTGCTCTTCCTCAATTGCGGGCGAAGGACCATTGGTAAGACGACCTTGCGGAACTGGGAGTTTGACAAGCATTGATTCCCGCGAAGTCGTCTTCTCTGCTTGGCTTCTGCTCGTTGCCATGGTAGTCGTTGCCGTGGTAGGAGTGTTCGGCTTTTTGGGCTTCAAGGAGACTCCATAGCCAAGGACGCTCATCTTCCACTGTTGCGAGCCAGGTCCACGGACGCCAGTCCTGCCGGAACTGCCAGGCGGTGGCAGACCTCGGATCCATCTACCTTGGCCTCGGTGATAGAAATCCTCGTGTGGATGCTCGTCGACGTACTGAGAAGAGAAAGTCTGATCTACAGGATCAGGAATTGAGTGTAGCGGCTCTTGAATGGCATCCGCTACATTGGTTGTCGCCTCAACAGACGTTGATGGCACGATCCTAGGAGTCTTTGGTGCTACGTAATCCTCGGCGGCAGTATCGGGTGGCTTTTCTGACTCGATCATTACTGAAGGCCGTGCGGCCGCTGCTTGCCGTAGTAATGTGTTTGGTCGATGCTCATTACGGATCTTGAAGTCGCGAGGTCCTCTAGCCCAACGACCACCGCCACGGTGGTGGAATTCCTCATCGGGATGTGCATCGACATAGCGCCTGTCGAATGTCCTGACGCTGGAGGTGCTGTATGTAGGCACAGGAGGTGACACAGACCGTGGAGGCGGAGTTGGTGTCTTTGAAGTGGGCGATTTCGCAGATTTCTCGGGGTCAATTTGGCGATTGAGCTCCGCCATCCGCGAATGGACGGCCTTAGACTTGCGGCCTGTCTTGGCCATAAGCATTTTCAGCTCTTGCGCAGGAGTCATAGCATCATCTGGGAACGAGACCGGAGCGACAGGCGTAGCTACTTGTACTGCAGCATCATCCAAGGTGGCGATCGGCGTTGCGGCGCTTGTGATATCGTCTGCTGGCTGAATGGGCTTCGACCGAGTTGTCGGCGTCTGCGACGATGTAGCGATAGCTTGGGTCTCAGTCGAGTCGGCGCTCGTAGTGAAATTTGATGACACTGGACCTGAACCAGATTTTGTTGCCCGAGTTGTGGTTGGCAGTGCCTCGGCCGATTCAATAGCAACTGACTGTTTTGTGGTCACTGATTGGGATGCATTGAGGTGTCCATGACCAACAGATTTTTGCAAGACAGGCGGCACCCACTCTTCGGTCGCGTCAGAGTCGACATCAGAACTGGCGTCGGACAGTGGCATTAGATCTTGTGGCCGCGAGCCGACCATCGACGCCACTGTCTCGAATTCATCGTCCGATACCAAGTCTTCTGGTGTGAGTGGAGTAGTCGCTGCCTGCTTGGACAACACTGCTTGTTCTGATCGACGTCCGAACAACTCGTCCTGCTGACCATCCAGGCCGAAGCCATTGGCGCTCGGCTGCGGAGTCCGCGGCATAGTATGCTCGTACGCTATTGCTGCAGCTAGTCCTCGAGCAGCTGCCTCTTGGCGCTGTTCGTGGGAGTCGATTACACAAGATATGCAAGGTTCTTGTGATGGGTCGCTGGAAGCAGCATTTGTCGCCATACGTGGTGCAGAGCCAGTACGTGAGTGCATGGAAGAGCTTGGCTTGGCAGAGAAAACAGGGGAATCCGAAGAACCGGCTTGCTCTGCAACCTTGGACCGAGATCGTGAGCGGCCTCCCGAAGCAGGAGGACGAGTCTGGAGTTGCTTTGCGGGCGGTCCCTTAGCAGGTGTGTTGGCTCCTTCGGAGGGCAATTGCGATGCCTGCAACAGCTGGATTTGATCAGTCTGGAGCGCAGCATATGTCTCGCCACTGACTTTGACAGACAATACTTGAGGTGTGGCTTGAGTAGAGTCTTCTGCCATCAGCCGGGCCTGATCTGCCGGCTCCTCTTCATCCCTATCTTCCTCATCTTCTTCCGCCTCCTCTTCTTCCTCCTCGGAGCCAGAGTTCTCGACATGCTCGGGGGTCTTCTTCCTCAGCTTGCTTCGATGACAGACACGAGATGTTCTCCCCTTACTGGCTTTCGGAGCAAACCGTGGTCCCTCATCGTAATGGAACCAATCAAACTGCTTCAACTGGTCTGTCTTGACAACCGCAATCAGCGCGTTTCGTGGTCTACCCACTTGTATGAAATTCTCAATCTTGATTGTACGCGCACCGGGAGGATTGATGTAGACGCCAGGCTTTTCGCGAGCCAGGATTTCCTCTTTTATTTCTGCAACACGGCCGCTTGGTAGGTCTGCAAATGTGATTTCTTGCTGATCAGTCTGCGGTGATGCATTAGATAATCTTGCAGCTTTCCTCGAACCTTCAGTCGTGTTGCTTGCATCAGCCTCTGTTGCAGAGCGCTTTCTGCTGGCTTTCATCTCTGCGAGGACCTTCCTCTCGGCCATGGCTTGTGCGATTCCATCGAAATCATCATACTCGTGCTGTGGTATCTCACGCTTCTTGACCAGCGGTACCGCGGATCTCTCTTCAGGTCTCCGCTGGCGATATGGACCGCGTTTGTTACCGGATCTACTCGTACTTGGCGGTACAAGATCTCGAGTCTTAAGTGTAGGCTTCCGAGTTCGTGTTGGCTTTGGTGTGATGTTTAAGGGTACCGCTGAAGCAGCCTGAACCTGCGGACGGAACGTCGCAACGGCGTGGTTCAGAGTGCCATCCACAGCTCCGGTCGTTCTGCTTAGATCAGCATCGTTTGGCTGTCCCGCCTCATCTTCTTGGCCACTGCCGTCTGCAATCTCAAATTGAATGCCTTTGCGACCACCTGTCAGAGTTGCTCGGCCATCACGATTGACCAAGTCCTTGGGAAGGACATTGGGAAAGCCCCATTCGTCAAGAGCGGCCGAGATACCGTCGACTTTTTGCTTTCCGTTGCCAGCCACAAGTTTCTGCTGCGTAGCTTCGCCAGCTGCAACAGCCTTGTCGAAGTGCGGTCGTGTGCGGTATCTATAGTGTGAGAACTTGGCGCGTACCGCTGTGTCTCTGACAATGGCGAGATGCTTGAGATGCGGTGGCTGCGAGTATTGTCCGACGTCGGTCAGTAACAGCATGCACTGATCAATCGGTCTTCTCCAGCTTGGTCCAGAAATGACGGAGCCTAGGTCCATGGCACTGATGCCTTTCTGGCCAGCGTCATCAATAATCCGGTGAAAGACATTGACTAGAGGCAGGTCAGGTGTCCATTGCGGCTCAATGCGAGACGCGGTCGAAGTGAGTGCATCCGCTTCATCCTCAAAAGTGACCTGACCTTCGTCGTCAGACACGACACCTTGGTCAGCTGGCGCCGTAAGCTTGTAAATTCCTGCAGCTCCATTGACATCTGCCACAAACGTGCCTTGCTCTGCCTCCTCATCGACCTCGCCTGCGGCATCCTCCACGCCGCCGTCGTCCTCATCACCATCAGAATCCTCCAGTGCAAGCTTTTGGCCTGGCTCGCTGGACCTCCACGTCACGCGGTCCTGGTCTGTTGGTTCTCTTAGGAGTTGAATGGCATGCGCAACACATTCGCGCTTGGTCCCAGCAATTCTGATCGGATTGCCATACTTATCGTGATACTTGGCAGTCATGCGGCGGATAAGTCCAGATTCCGTCACTCGCTTGATACAACGCATGAGGACCTTTGTCTCCCATCGCCGGCCATTTGTGCCAAGCTGCAGACGGAGGTCCTTCATGGCGACCATACCTCTGTTCTCCTTCAGTGCGCGAATTGTGGTATCGTACCAAGCGTCATAGAAGATGACCGGATGACCGCCTTTCTCGGGGTCTGTCATGGGGTGGTCGACGGATCTTAGAGGTTGCTCGCCGGTGGTCCATCTCTTCAGCCTTAGTACGGTCGTCTTTGCACCGGTGCCGATGACATGTTCCTTCACAATGTAGCCCTTCTCGGCTAGCATATCCGTGCGCTTTGGAACCGATCGCTTGTCTTGGTCAGTCAGCTTGCCGGCGTATGGTTGAAGGATCCCTCTTGGGCCGGCAGCCGCCACAACAGAGAGCAGTGCAAACTCCCGCGGCGGGATGCGTTTGTGATCGATGCCATGGCCGGTGAGCGTCAGCCAGACTCGTTCTTCAGAAACAAAAATGTGCTTGCCGTCGAGCTTTTGGCGGAAGGATGAGGAGCTTGGCGTGTCCTGGTTGGGTTGTTCTGAATCAGATGTGGTCACCTGAACGAGTCCCACTTCAGGGTTCTTGCAAAGCCATGCAAGTATGGTGCCGAAGAGAGCCTCATCGACGGTAGTCTTCTGGGCAGGTGGTTTAGCGGAAAAGAGCGGGTCATCGTCATCGTCCTCCGGGGGATCAATCACGTGCGAGTTCTTTTCGTCGTAATACTTTTGCACGATTGTCGTGAATTGTGAAGCAGAGAGACCTGGTAGTCAGGTCAGCCGCCAATTCAATTCCTGCTCGGTATTCACCGATGGCAACTGTGAGACTCGAACACCGGATGACCTTGCCGCCATGTTGATGGTGACCGAGAAAATTGTGCGCCTACCTTGTGTGCCGGTGAGCGCCACTTCATGGAGTAGTCGCTCAATCAGGTCATCGAAGCCAGCAGCCATGTTGGCCACACATATCGCTCGAAACTCGGTGGTGGTGGTGGTGGTGGTGGTGGTGGTGGTGGTGATGCAGCATATGGCGTGGTGTCTTGATATGTTAGAACGAGAGCAAAAAGTTGCGGGTCGCCAAGTGCCAGCTCGAGCTGCGAAATGGCCCCGCAGATTGTGGCGGGAGTGACTCGAATCTTACCCGTGCACGCCATTCAACCAATCACGAAACAGAAGGGCAGGATGGTGCAGTCGTTCGCGACATAGAAAGACAATTGGAAAAGTGGTATTGTTACTTATTGAACTGCAAGAAGCATATGCATGACATCGCTCTCTCTCCAAGCATGAAGAATCGATTGCGCCTCGGAGCAGCCTCACGTTGGGCGACAATCAAGCATCCAAGCTCTTGCCTGGTCCAAGAAGATACAGATGAGAGAACCCACTTACATGGCTGGTGGTATATTTCCACTCTATGGAGCCTACTGAGGAGGCTCCATCCCAGATTTGCTCCCAACGCCTCGCTAAGCTTCAGAAATCCCCATTCCTCAATCCCGCCGCACTCTTTTCTCATCGCCACCATCTCGCGGTCTCCTCTCACCAACAGGCGCGGAATTGGCCCCGGTGCTCTCCGGTCCACCTCTGCCATCCGGCCTAAACCTCTCGTCCAGCCCATCAAACTCCCTCTTCTTATCCTCAAATTGTCCCCAAGCGCCCGTATCCTCGCTCTTCAAGTCCTTGTACTTGCTCCTGCCCTTCTTTCCCAACTTCGTGCTATCTCGTATCCTCATATACTCTGGCAACACTGCCTTATCCCCCGCCTCATCCTGCAACCTATGTCCCGCGAGATCTCGGTTCAGCGCAGCTTTCACTTCCTCGTCCTGCTCCTCATCGTTATGGAAGAAGGCTCCCCTGTGGAAGTATTTCTGCATGTACTGCATCTTGCTCTTGCCTTCCTTCTCCTCTGCTTGTGCAGCGAGGAATTCCCGGTCTTCTGCTTCGCGTTCTTCTACTGTCATGTTCCTCCTCCTCTCGATCTCCTCGCGCTCCTTCTCACGTGCGATCAGTGCCTGCCTGTCGCGCCGCACTCGTTTCAGCTCCCTCAACTTCCACGCGGCGTGCTCTGCGTCGGGATCCAGGCCGTCGGTATCGTCTATGTCGTCCATCTCCGCAACATCATCGTCGTCCCAGTGCTTCTTCCCAGCTTTCCGGGCTGCGGCGTCGCGCTCCATTTGCATTTGGAGCATTTCATCTGCTTTCTCTTTGCGGATTCGTTCATTCTCGGCTGCTGCGTCGTCGGCTGAGCGGATGGCTTCCCGTTCCGCGCGTTTCGCTTTGGAGATGAACTTGGGTGCTAGCATGGGCCGTTTGGGCTCGTCGTCTGAGCTCTCTGCCTCGCTGCTTTCCTCGTCGTCCTCGGTGCCATCTTCGCCTTCTCCTTCGTCTGACGATTCTGACGCGGTTTCGAAGCCTTCTAGGTCATCCTGTTTGCTCGCTTCGGGCACTTTGGGTAGAGCTTGTGAGGTCGCTGATACCTTTGGAAATGAGCCGACTTTTCGGGGAGGCGCTTTCGCGGGTGCTGGTGCTTCTTCCTCGGACTCTGATCCTTCATCTGACGCTGGCTCGTTCACATCGTAAGGTCGTGCGAAGTATCTCGTAGGCCGCGCGGGCTGCTTGGTCATTCTGGGAGGCATGATGGCGTTGTGGTTGCGTGATATATGCAGTCACGTTGGACTGTCGCTCATACTAGGAGCTCGAGGTTCGATTCTTGCCTCAGGACAGCACGGATCGGAAAATGTCGCATCGCCGCGAGGAAACAAGACTTCGTTCCATGCCAAACGATCCTGTCGAGTTCCACCTCCTCTGCCGTTGACGACTCACCCGTGTTCATTGACTGCTGCTCTCACAAGTCCTCGGAAGCAGCGTATGTCGTGACACGCGCTGCTGCTTCATGGAACGTGACGCCACAATGCCCGGTGAATGTTCTCGATCGGGTCAAGATCGCCACTTCATTCTTATGCAGATGAGGAAATTGCACATTCGAAACCTAAAAAGACCGAGGCCTTCATCATGTCTGCCTCGGGGTACCGGCTCATCTTTTCCAGCATCATGTCGACCTATGCGGCCTCCAAGGCACCTCTGCTCCTTTTTCTTGATCAGCCACGACACGTGCTAGGACCGTCACAATACAAGCCACTCTTCGTAGCAGCCTCAGGAATCACTATCGATCACAGCAGAGCGATATCTAGCATTCTGTGTGCAGTCTAGGCGGTGTACGACTACAAACGGATTTCTAGAGCAAACGACTGCGATCACAGAAGCAGCTCTCGATTAGCCACCATGCTTCGCTCTACATTGATCCTCAGCTTGGGAGCATTGACAACAGCCCAATTCACCAACGCACCCATTAGCAACGTCACCAGTCCGGGTTGTCCATCCAAAGGTGGCGCACACATCATCGTTGCACGAGCATCCGTCGAGGCCCTGGGGTACGGAATCATTGGCCAAGTCAAGGACGATGTTCTTCAGCAAATGCCTGGCTCAACGGCAGAATTCGTCGTTTACCCAGCGACACTCAACGACTACTTCACCTCAGAAACCGATGGTGTTCTTGGCATGAGAAAGCTGGTTGATGCCTACGTGGCAAAATGTGCCAATGCACCACTCGTCCTCATGGGCTACTCGCAAGGGGCGCAAGTCACCGCCGATACCCTGGTAGGACAACAGGTCACTGCCTTCCCGGCCAACAGCACCGTGAGCCAACCGCTACCGGACAGCACTCTCCAGAGAGTCGCCGCAGCGGTCATGATGGGTGATCCAACCTCGAACCTCACCGAGTCCTTCCATGTCGGTAATGCAACCAAGAATGGCCTCTTTCCGAGGAAGAACGTGGCCAACTTTGAAGCCACCGACCTCGCGTCGAGAGCGAAGAGCTATTGCGACGAGGGTGACCCGTACTGTGCCTCCGGCAACTTTTCGCAGATCTCGGTCCATCTGGGATATATAACAGAATATGGCGATGAGGCGACGAAGTTTGTGGTCGATCAGATCAAGGCGTACTACCAGAGTAACACGACAGGGTCGAACGGGGCGTCGACAGGACCGCCAGCAGCGACTTACACTGGAGCAGCCTCTAGTGTGACAAGCTCAACGCTGGCGGGTGTTGTAGCCTTGGGAGTCTTTATCGCTTCCCTCTTGTGATGAGCAAGCTCACTCAGTATCCACAGAACGCATCGCGGATGAATAATGAATGTACATAAGTAGCACAGACGGAGAAACGGCTTGCTACGAGCAGCTTAGACAGCCAGTCCCACCGGATTACTTCAATGCAAGCTTGTCTTGGATTGCGGCACAGCTCGTGGAAGATGGGATACCAGCGACAATGGAAGAGTCAATGCAGTATGGGTATGAAAGCTTCATCTACTTTGTACCACTCGGCTGATCATTTCCGCCAACGACCAGCCCAGTACGACACGAACTTCTGCACCAACCTGGCGTCTACCTGAGTATCATTTTGCAAGCAAGGCAAAAGTTTGTGAGCTCTCGTTGTGTCCAAACTGGGATCCTGCTCACCGCAGTTGCCGTACCTGCTCCGGAAGAAGTCCTTCAGCTTCACAGGTGGATTACGCTCGACATCTTGGTCGCTGGACTCCAGCTTCTGGAGCCACTTCTCCTGTGGCACCACCTCAAACTCCAGTCCGGCCTGTCGTAGCCACGGCAGAAATTGTACATTCCACCCAATCGCCAAAGCATTCCAGATATGCACCACCACTGGGATCTGTGTGCTTACAGCGTCCATCAACGTCAACTCAACAAGCGCCCTCCCCACAGCGTCAGCGGGCAACCAATGCAGCTCCTCATCCCCATCCGTGACCTCAGGCAACGCCCCAATCGTGATCGCCGCCTGCACCGTTAAAGGAACAGCCTCAGTAGGGTTCCACATCCCGTAAACAGTATCGCCACAAACTTGACCGACTCTGGCGATCCGGACTGGAACTCCCGCATCTCTCGCTGCAATAGCCGCAATCTCCTCCCCGACGAACTTGCTCTGTGCGTAGCCCATGTCCGCTACCGACTCCCACGGTACGAGCTCTTCCGGCACGAGTTGTGAACGATCTTTATGCTGAAGTGTTACTGCGATGCTGGAGACGAATGTGAAGATCGGCTTTGTGGCTAGGGGTGAAGAGGCTGCGATTGATAGCAGGAAGTGCATGGGTCGGATGCACTGTTGCTCGAAACTTCGTAGTGACTGATTGAAGTTTACGGACCAGGCGTTGTAGATGATGTGGTTGATTGATGACCGAAGCGTTTCGAGCAGGGGCGGGTTCAGCCCCAAATTTGGCGCTGTAAACTCGCAAGGATGAGCATGGATCCTGGAGAGATGTTCTTTGGAGAGAGTGGCGAGGAGTTTTGAGTGTTGAAGAGCGTGGTGGATACGCTCGACAGCGGCTGCTGGACTTGAAGCGCGGACAAGACAGTGGACTTGGGCCACTCTGTCATCGAGTAGAAGATGGTGCAATATGTGGACTCCAATGGCTCCGGTTGCGCCTGTCACGAGCACAGATGTACGCTCTGAAGTCATTGTCCCCGCCGTCACCTGGTCAAATCTGGAGTATTTTGCAATCAATGCGTCGCTGATGTCTCTGGCAGACTCTTCACCACGAGCGCCGCCGCTCAACATGCCAGAGACATGTGCGGTGAGAAGGTCTACGCTTGGGTGCTCAAAAACCACATTCGTGGCCAATGAGAGACTGCCGAGCGGTATCATCTTCAGCATTAACGAGCGAACTCTGGACGCCTGCAAGGAGTCCATGCCCAAGGAGAAGAAGTCTGCAGAGTCATCAAAAACCCGGTCTTGATCGTGTAGACCCAGGATCCGTTGGACGATGTTTCTGACTGCATCTCTCATCTCAGCCTCCGACACACACCTCTCCGATGGTAACATTCTGCCTTCTGATTCTTCATAGTATCGCTCAACATCAGCCGAGAACTGCTTCAAGAACTGAGACCGCTTCACAGTGTGTTTATCCGTCCGAGGATACATCGTACCATACTGCTTCACAATCACAGCGTCGATGGTAATCCTCGCGTAAGCAGGCACGCGCGAGTTCCCGACCTCCAGCTCATGGGCAATACTCTGGACGATCTTCCCTGCGGACAAGGATTTGGCCTTCTCCGATGCCACTATAATCATACCCAGTGACTCCCGCTCCGCACCAAACACAATCGCTACTTCGACATTCTCACTCCGACTAACCGCATCCTCCAGCGGCGTGGGATCTGCCTTCTCACCGTTCAGCATGACTATGATGTCGTCATGACGAGCAGCGAACTTCCAGACGTTTGGAAGGGAAGGATGTCGATGAAAAAGGTCTTTTGTGGCGTAGGAGCCATCTTCTGCAGTGGACATGACTTTGGCGGGCAGACCCGGTAAGACTGTGAGATGATAAAGTCCGTCCTGGACCTGGTCAAATCTGAGAAATGGCGCTGTGTGTGGGAGTGGTGTGACCCAGCGAAAGTCAGTAGGTGTAGGCTCCATCAAGGCACCGCACTCCGTCAGACCATAGAAGTGGAAGATATCGACCCTTCTTTGGATACAATTCTCAGCAAGAGGACCAGGAATCGCCGAACCAGCGAGGATAACTTGATCAAGGCGAACAAGTCTTTCAATCCCTCCTTCGAGCTCCGCGAAGAACTTCAAGATGTACGGCACCGTCACGAGCGCCTTCGAACCTGTTACGTCCAGAGCAGCGCTGATGGCCGATGCGGTGATAGGTCGGTCTGCGCTCATCAGAGACAAGTTCCTCCCATTCACGAGGCAGCGAAGTAGCGTTGCCAGTCCGAAACTATGGAACAGCGGCAACGTCGACAAAGTGTCCACTTGCGGCATTCGAGCTGCGATGACACCTGCTTGCTGCAACCAGGTTTTCGCACTGACGGCGACGGGCTTTGGAAGTCCGCTAGTGCCGCCGCTGTGGATTATGAACTTCTGGTCCTGCCCATCGCCCAGGCTTGGCATCCCGTTGATGTCATCTGACGAAGCGCTTTGCAGCGAGTCTAGCCGCACGAGAGCATGGATCTCGAGATGCAGATCGAAGTCATGATTAACACGTTGAATCGTCTGGCGCAGAGCTTCACTAGCCACGACTACCCTGCAATCCGTCTCATGCAGCAGGTGCGCGAATCCTTGGTCTGCCAGACGAGGGGAGATGAAGAATGTCGATAAGCCGAGACGTTGAAGTGCCAGAAACGTGATATAGTACACCAAGCTGGACGTTCCGACTAGGGCTATCTTGAAAGGCAGCTGCTTGGACTCGGCAGGCAAAGAGTTGGCATAATGGTTGGCGACGATTCTGGTCACGCGTTCCAGCTCTTCTCCGGTGTAAGAGTAAAAGCGTCCTTCCCGGTCTGGATATGAGAGTATGGTGTCGTTCGCGCGATTGGTTAGCTAGAGCTTCTCCGGATCGATCCGTAACACCATCCCCCCTTTAGCCTAGCTTCGTCCCGAAGCTCTTATATAATAAATATGTCCCTAATTTATGTTTCGTTAACGATGTCGTCCTCTCGTAAACTATCCTCTAAGATTAGCTTATCCGTCCGTCGAACCCGCCTTACTAATAAGATCGAGTTACTTAGGGTCGTTATAGTCTAAAAATGCAGTCGCTGCGTCGCAAAGGATATCGCCTGCCGCGTACATATCTTATCTAGAAAGTGTAGTGCTTATGTTCGTTTAAACTATAAGGGTTGCGACATTATTGTGTCGGAAGGCGACTAGTCCCGCCTACGAAAACAGCGCGCCGCTCTAGAGGAGAAAATGTCGTTATATCTACGTAGAATACGCGAGTTGCGGGCGACACTCTAGCGCCTCTAAGAGGAAGAAGCTACCGCGTAGGAAAAGAAGTCCCGCCTTTAGAAGGAGATAGATCTGCTCGAGAGCCGTGAGGCCGAGGCGTTGTCCGTCGAGAAGTCCCTTCTCGAGGAGCAAGAGTCGGTAGAGCCTAGTCGTACTCCCGTATTACCGGTTCCTATCCTTCCTTAGTCGTCCCTCGAGGAAGTGCCGGATACCTTCTAGTCTAATCTCTGTTTCGATCTAGAAGCCGTATCGTAAGTTGTTGTCCCGTAGCCTGTTCCGTGTCGTCGCGTTAACTTCTATGTCCTAGGTTATTAAATTAAGAAGCCGCTATTTAATGCCTTTATCGTTAGGTCGTTTCTACTAGGTAGATTTCGAGAGAAAGCTCTTGTATTCCTAGTATGTATTCTCTTCGCGAATTATTGCGTTAAACTCGCGGCTAACTATATTCTTTTTCTTGCAGTTCCTTATATAATGGCCTTGCTCGCTATATACGTAGTAGGTAGAACCTTTACTCTTTAGCCCCCTTCCTATCCTACGTTCCGTTACGTCCAATTCTATCGGGTCTCCGTAACTATTAGGGTCCTAACTTCTAGCCTTAAAGCCCCCTCTTCCGCCCGCGGCGGGTCTCTAGTATCTAGGCTGTACGTGTCGGTCGTACCTCAACTCCTAGAGCCTTTCGTCGATCTCCTTTACTACCTTAATTATCGCCCCTAGCGTAATAACGCTAGCGTTTCGGGATAGTTCGGCTTTAACGTTATCCTTTAGCCCGAGGTAGAACTATAATCGTAAAGCTACGTCGTTCTATTCTAGGTCGGCGGTATATCCTTAGAACTCTAAGGCGTACAGCGCTATAGAAGTAGTCTATCGAAGTTATCGGATATGTCGGTCGGCGTATACCTCCTTATTTGGTATCCCGTATAGATTATCGAGTTTCGTCTTAAACTCGTCGTAGTCGTAGAAAATTTTTCGAGTTTCCGTCTTAGGTGTTTCTCCCTTACCCTAGTTATATAGCTAGTCCTTAAGGTATAGTCGGAATCCTCTAGCTGCTTTTCCTCGTAGGAAGGATGCGGCGTATAAGACCTTGCTAGCCTCGCCTTAAAACTAGTGTGCGTTAAAGTAAAGGTACAACTAAACCTACAGTTAAAAAGCCTCTAGTTTATCCTTAGTCCCGTCGAACGTCTCCGGCGTGGACACCTTAGGTGCACGGTAGTAGTCTAATAGGTTTAGCATGCCTATAGGAGTGTTGTTCTTACTGCTTCCTATAATCGACATTTCGCTTATTCGTTCCGTAATGCCAGTTGACTATAGCTATTGTCGTAACGGACTCCGGGTAGCGTCTCTCCTAGATATATGCAAAGGGCCCTAGTAGTGGTGCTTAAAGTTGTTAGGAACCGCTGTACGTTATCCTAACCGGGCTTAGATCTTTATAGAGATGTCTCGAACGTTAAGAAGGTAGTGGTCCTAAACAGTATATAGTGTATACTTAAAATGAGTTGAGCACGAGGCTCCTATCTATACTCGTAAAGAAGCGTCGTCTATATAGTGCTATGTCTTAGCGTAACTGATTAGTCGGATTAGTTAATCTGTCCTGCTCTCTCTACTCTGTTATAGAGCACATAGATTAGAGAGAGCACTCTACATATCGGATCCTTCCACTAGTGTATAGGCATCGATTAGTTAGGCATCGATTAGTTAGCTAGAGCTTCTCCGCGATTAGTTAGCTAGAGCTTCTCCGGATCGATCCGTAACAGGCGTGTAGTTCTAGGCATAGAAATCTATACTAATTAGCGTACTGCTAGAGAAGGATCTAGTTAGATACGTAATCTATAATCTAGACTAGGTTGACCTAAAGTACGCTCTAAACAGGGTAGCTTATAATTAACCTTAAGATGCAACTAAGAATGTCTAAGATAAGACTGCCTAGAATAAAGCCCCTTAGGACATTACTAGTAGTGTAGGATACAAAGCTGCCTATAAGCGATAGAAGAAAGAGGATATATAAGCATATAGCATTATTATAGCTAGATTGGATTCTACCCTAAGGCTAAACTTTAGAGATATAGACAAGTTAGCTAAGGAATTGTATAATTTAATTAAGGCAATATATAAGCTAGTTATTACAATTAATCTATATAACACTCTAAAGGCAGTTAGGCACATTAAACTAGATGCTACAAGACCTAATATATTAAAGTACTATAAAGACTTTTAAGTATAGGTAAATAATAACGAGACTGCTATAGAGCAATTTATTAGATCTTCCCTAGTTAATAACAAGTTAAGGCTCAAATCCTTTTTTGTCCTCCTAGATAGCATCTATAGATTGTACTTTATTAAAGGTCTAAACTATATCGAATAGCTTAGGACATAGAGACATAACAATCCCCTAGAATTAACTACCCTAGAGAGAATGTTTATAACCCTTAGGAAGGAGTAAGTACCTACTACCTACAAGCCTAGCAATAGCTTTATTAGAGCATTCTTAAGTAAGAATAATAATAAGCAGTGCATACAGTGCTTACATAAGCATACTAACGCGAACTGCTATAAGTAGCATCTAGAGAAGAATCCTAGGAACAGGTCTAAGAAGGGTAAAGACACCCTAAAGGATAGGGTAAAGAAGGTAAAGGGCAGTAAATCCCCTAGGAAGAGGATTGCTATAGCAATTAATAACTAGTTAGACTTATTATCTAATTAGGAGCATAGCTCTAATAGTAATAGGGACTAGAGATAACTACATAGGAGGTCTAGAGTAGCTATTATAGTTACACAACTAGTATATATAGGAAGGATAGTAGCTACCGCATTCAACCTAATGTTAATAGACAAAGTCTATAATATAGGCACATCCTTCTATATCTATAATAATCTTATAGACCTTTAAAATGTTAGGCTAAGACTAAGGCCTATATGCTTCTTATAGGCCGTTAGGTAAGGATCTCTTACGACTAAAGGAGAATTGGAGTAGGTCATAAAGAACTATCTTAGCTAAGAGACTACCCTCCTCCTTCGTAATATACTTTACTTACTAGAGTTAGATACGATACTAATCTCTATAGAACTCCTATATAAGAAACATAGAGTTTACCTAGATAGACTATCCAAAATGCTGTTCTAGAAGGACAAGCCTACAGGCTTAGTTAAGATAATAAAAAATGTTATTGTCTTTAGGAACCTTAGGGTAAAGAGGGGTTCTAGGAAGGATAAAGATAGATTAGTACTAAAAGGACTTGCTACTCTTGCATTTACTAAGCTAAGAACTAATACAGTTAGATAGCATTAAAGGCTTAGGCATATTAGGAGTATATTACTTAATACTACAAAAGAAGCAGTTAAGGGCCTAGAAGATGTTAATACTATAGAGTTAGGGCATTATAAGACTTATAAGCTTATAAGGTTATAAAGAGTTGTTTTAAGAATCCCTAGGAGACCTACACTAGAGGCATTGGATGAAATCTATACTAACCTAGTTAGTCTAATTACTCTACTCTCTTATAATAGTTACGTATATTGCCTTATGCTTACGTGTACTAAAACTAGGATAAGATAGTGCTTACTACTTCTAAAGAAAAGTGATACTCTAATAGTAATTAAGACTTAGCTTACTATAATGTAGAACTACTATAAGAAGAAACCTAAGATCTAGTTCTTAGATAGTAGTAGGGAATTCAACAACATTAAACTTAGAACATATACCTAATATAAAGGGATTAGATAGGATTTTACATTAATATACACACCTAAGTAGAATGGAATTGCTAAAGCTTCGAACAAAGTTATTATTAAGAAGGCTAGAGCCATGCTTATAGACTCTAGCTTACTATAGAACCTCTAGCCCTAGGCTATGGATTTTATATACTATATCACGAACCGCCTCTTCAACTTAATAATAAAAAATGTACTATAGATTAACTTTAAGAAGGACCTAGGCATTAATGTTAAAGAGATAGACTTAAGGAATGTAAGGAGGTTTAGATATAAAGTATATAAACATAACGACAATTATACTAAGTCTAAAAAGTTCTCTATAAGGGCGGACATATAGTAGCATATAGGATTCTAGGGTAGTTTATTAACTAACTACCTACTATAGAAGCTATAGTAGGAGAAGGGAAAATAGGTCTATAAGATAACCTATTCCCCCTATATAACTTTTAATAAAGATTTCTTATAGAACTCGCAATACTAAATCCCTATAGGTAAGTAGGTCGCTTAGGGGGAGTAGACAGTGTAGACTGTTAAGAGCTCCTAGCTTACTACTAGTAATAAGTATGCTGTCCTAGATAACGAGATTACCTTCCTTAGACATCCCTATAATAACCCTAAGGACCCTTACTATAAAGGTATTTATATGCCTTATAAAGGGCTACACGAGCTAGAAGCGAGTCACTAACCCTATAAACCTTTAAGGGGAGCTATATAGCTAGAGGGGGAGCTATAGTAGTATAGTAACTAACCTAAAACATAAAGGGCTTCGTAACAAGACTCCCCTAACTAAGGTTAGTCTTAGGGGGAGCATAGGATAGAAGATTTACGTCTACTATTTAGAGACATATCCCCCTAGCTCTAGGAACAGTCTCCTATAGAGCACACCTAGCTCTAGGAACAATCTCCTATAGAGCACACCTAGCTCTAGGAACAATCTCCTATAGAGCATACCTAGCTCTAGGAACAATCCCCTATAGAGTATAAGCCTTAGACTTTATAGTCTAAAGAGCTATACTAAGAAGACATAGCCCTAGCTATATAAGAAGACCCTAACTAGGCTATAACACTATTCTACCCTGCCCTACACATTAGTAAGAGGAAGAGAGATAGGACTTATAAGCCTATAAAGACTAAATAAGCTAAGGTCTATCCTAAGCTAACTAGGAGAAGTTTAAGATAGAATAGATCCTATTATAATTATAGTAAACTTAAGAAAGTATTCGCTACAATAGCTATAGATAATATAAAGAAGGGGAAGCTTATAGATCCTACTACCCTAACTGAAGCATTAAATAGACCTAATAGAGCTAAATAGATTAGGGCAATTAGAAAGGAATTTAACTCCTTAGAAGACATAGAATGTGTTATATAGATCCTATTATAGAAAGTCCCTAAGGGTAGGAAACTGCTTATAGGAAAATGGGTTCTACACTATAAGTATCTTCCTAATAGGTCTATTAAGAAGCGTAGAGCTAGATAGGTAGTAAAGGGATTTACTTAAAAGTAAGGGATAGACTATGTTAAAACCTTTACTCTAATCCTAAGGCTACTAATAAGTAGGATTCTCCTAGCCCTATACACAGTTCTTAGCTATTGATTGATTGATTATTCCATTAACGTGCTATTTGAGTCAAAGACTATGCAACACGGGTCTCGAGAACGAGACCAAAATTTGAGAGAAGGAGAAAAGCCCCGTCGTACCCCAGACGTAAAAACTCCTTAAAAGATGCGAGCAACGCTCGCTATTCGAACCGTAAATCGAATATATTGCGGCGTAGTACGCGCGTACCCGGTAGTCGTGTCTTGTCGAGAATTGCGGTTTGTCGCCTTGCCCCGGGCGAGACAAGTTTTGCGCCCGTGTCTCGTTCTTGTTTTAAAAAGCCAAGCCGGCCGTACCCGTACGCACCGAGCAAAATCCCAAGAAACACCCGTTGCCTCTGTTTCAATCCAGTCGCGTTCTCCGGTCTCGAGTGTAGCTCCTCGGTCGCAGTGGCCTCGCTGTCGTCCCCCCCTCGGCCTCTCTTGGTTCCAGCCGTGCAGTATACGTGGTTTGCGCCCCTAAACGCCTCTCTTGGTTCCAGCCGGCAGTTTACGTGGTTTGCCGGGACGACAGGTAGACAGCGCCTTCGTTGTTCGAGCGACGTGTACGCTATGTACGTCGCTTTCCCTTCTCGCAGTTCCGGAGTTCTTGTTTGTAGATTTTGAGCGTATCTCGTTCGTTCGGTTCGTCCGACCTGTCTTTTCTTGTTTCGAGTCGAGTAGGCTTGTATTTTTCGAGAGAGAGAGTCTTAGTTTCTCTTCGTCGTAACGAAGATACTTACGTCGTCCGCCGCGTGAAGGCGCTCTCTATAGGACGACAGTTCCTAGGATTTATCGTAAGCGTTATAGGCGTATCGATAGATAGGAGTAGTGTAGCCGTAATCGAGGAATAGCTATAAGGGTCTTAAGACTATAAGGGGATGTCGTAATGTATAGCACGCCTACGATCTTCTAATCGTAGATAAACTAAAGCTTACTTTCTTCTATCGACGCTATGCGCGTCTCCTAGTGTACGTATACGCGTTACGTGCGGCATGCTAAGCCGGGTATAGCCGCGTTACATATAAGGGTTAGCTATAGGCTACCCTTATAACTGCCTCCCCTTCTAGGCTAAGCTGCCCTTAGCTCGCGGCTTTAGGAGGTTCCTATATAAGTGATCTATCTACTTCTCGTAGATTCTGTTACTATGCGACCCGCCTACGGGTCTCGTGTATGTCGTTATCGTAGTGTAGGTAGGTGTAAAGTTATAGTTACCGGGTTAACTAACTCGAGGGTTTAAGAAGCGTACCCTCTCCCTCCTTTTCCTTCTTTTTTCCTTACACTACGTTCTCGTAGCGTACTACACCCGCACTACTAGCGATCTATTAGCTCCTCGCTAGCGACTACCTAGCGACCTGCTAGTACTACTATAGCTTTAGAGGAAGCTATCTAAGACTAGCTCCGCTAGGAGGCCCTTATAGGGGGCCTATTAGCACTACTAACACTATTAGTATAGATGTCTAGCGCGCTCGGCGCACTAGACACGCTAGCGAAGCGTAAGTTTAGCGTACTAGGGCCGTAGACCCCTAAGTCCTTACTAGCTAGGCGCCTAGGTACCGACATTAAGATATATATGCGCTATCTACTATACTTCGTAGCTAGTGCGTATTCGCTACGCTCTTCGCTTACGATACGCTTACTAATAGTATAGTAGACGAGTAGGATACGTATAATAGTGTTACTACCGGCGAGTTGCTTAAGAAGTATAGGCGCTATAGAGACATTAGGCACCCCTACGTTAGTAATACTAGCGTCGCCATCGCGTAGCTAGTAGCTCGCCTACGCGCCGCTCGCGCCTAGCGCAATAAGCTCATCTAGGGGCTTAGTAACCCTATTACTAAGTAAGAGTAGGATACTCTAGACTAGTAGTACGAGCTCTGCACCTAGCTAGGCGAGTAGATCCTAGAGGTAAGTGCTGCGCCTCGCTAGCGCTCCCTACGCTCGCCGTATGCGGCGTACTATCGCTCCCTATATAAATCGGCTAACCTCCTCCTAGGCTAAGAGGCAGTTCTCTACCTATAAGAATAAGCGTATAGGGGACACCCGCGTGCGCTCCGCTAGCGCCTCTACTACTACTACCCCCTCCTCCGCCGCCGCTACTACGTCTATAGTTCTATAGTAAGAGTAGAACAGGGCCCTTAATAGGCTCTTTGAGCTCGGCCGTGCTATAAGTAACATACGTGTCGTATACGTGTCCTATGCTAACCGTAGTTATAGTTCCTATAGGCTAGGAACATCGATACTACCGCGGCCGATAGGGCCTTCTTACTACTAGCCCTACGGGGCGAGTATAATAAGGAGGATAGTAAGGAGGATAATGACGAGTGATTGCGCGCTCCGCGCATGTTAGCCGCCTACTACGCGCCTATCTTCTATCTACGTAGCGCCGTAGTGCGCCTATAAAAGTTTATTTTTGAAATGAATACTCTTCTCTCTACTCTTCTCTCTCTCCTTACCTCCCTCTCTAATGTTATTACTATCGGGGGTGTAGGTCCTTATATCTAGCTACCGGAGGGTTAAGGCCTAAATGTATAACTATGCGCGTAGCCTTCGCGGATCCTTCCGCCGGCTTACACCGTCTTCGCTAACGCCTTATATTCGGCTACTATGCGCGTAGCATTCGTAAGTCCTTATACTAGCTCCTAGCTGTCGTACTCTTCTAGCTAGCCCTTCTATCGTACTAGGTACTACACTTTACCCTTATGCTTACGCTTCCCTAGTACTACCTCTACTTTATATTCCCCGTCCTTATTCGCGAGGGCTATAGTGCCTCTATCCTTCTCGCTACCCGCGTACGGCTCGAGGAGGGATACATAGAATACATTATAAATTCTTAAGTCGGCTAGTAGTACTAGGCGGTACGCCTACGAACCGATAGCGTCGACAATGCGGTACGGTCTAATAAACTTCGGACCTATCTTCTTCTTCGGTAATACTAACCTTAGGTTCTTCGTAGATAATAAGACTATATTGCCTACGCGATAGCTCTTAGCCTTATGAGTCTTATGATAGTAGCGAGTCTAATCGGCTACTACGATTTCCTAACGCTTCGTAAGCGTAGCGCGCATCTCTCGCATGCGGTTAACTGAGTCTACCGCTACTAGTACCTCCCCTTCCCGGATCTCGCCTCGAGATCCTATAGGTGTTAGGGCAATCTTAGGTCTCTAACTATACGCTATCTCGAATGGGCTTATGCGTAGCGTAGGGTAGACGCTATTATTACATGCGAATTTAGTAATAGCTAGCTACTTAGCCTACTCTATCTAGTTCTCGCTATAGTAATAACGAAGGTACTATTCTAAGGTTTAGTTTACCCTCTTAGTCTAGCCGTTAGTCTAAGGGTAGAAAGCTATAGATAGCTTACGCTTTACCTACGCCTCGAAGTAGAAGTTACTCTAGAACTTACTCGTAAACACTAACCCGCGGTTACTTACTATGCCCGCTAGTACACTATAATGCCGTACGACTTCGTCTCGCAAGATCCTCGTAAGCTCCGCCGCTATACATATCTTAGTCGTAGGAATGTATATGTTCATTTTAGAGTAGCGGTCGACGATTACTAGGATCGCATTATACACGCATTCTCCTCGCTTACTTAGCGGCAGGTCCGTAATGAAATCTATAGTAATTTCCTACTATAGACCGTCTAGCCTAGGTAGTAGCTATAGCTCGCCGTAGGGTCGATAGCGCCTCGCCTTCGAGGTCTAACAAGCCCTATAGTTGCTAATATACTCCCTTACATCCTTACTAAGTAATTCCTACTAGTAATAACGTCGTAGTAGCTCTTTAGTCTTTACCTTACTAAAGTGTCCTACTAGTAGGTCGTTATAATACATATAGAGTAGCTGTACTCTTACTACATAGTCTTCGGGTACTATAATCGCGTTCCCGCGATAGACTAACCCGTCTTTTATATACTAGTCCTTAGCGTCCCCTTCGCTAGGCGCCTACGATAAGTATACGATACACCTATCGTCTCTCCCCTACGCGATTTTCATTAGTAGTGTAAGCAGTTTACCTAGGCCGCCCTACATTATTATAGCGTACACTCTTACTAGTAGCGATCGGGTCCCCTACGGCTTTTAGGTTCCTACTACTATTGTCGTCGCCTCATCCTATATCTTCTCGTAGGTAGCGGTTACGCGCCTTACTATAGGCTCGTCCTTATTTAATAGGGATTCCTTCTAGAAAGATAGCTTACTTTATAGCGTAGGAAGCAAGTTTGACGTCTACTACGCTACGCGTACGTAGTTACTACGTCGCGATAGCGCATCGGCTAGGTTACTCTTCCCCGACCTATACTCTACTACGAAGTCGAAAGGTTATAGAAACGTCGCCTATCGAGCTTACCTCCCGTTTAGCTACTTTACTATTATAAAACCCTATAGGTTCGTATAGTCGACTAGTACCTAAACCGTATACAATGCGCCTTCGAGGTACGGTCGCTAATGCTTAAATGCCTCTACTACTACTAGTAGCTCTTAGTTATAGGTCTTATAATTGCACTCGGTAGGTATTATCTTACGAGAATAGAAGGTAATTGGATGCTACTCCGTCCTAAATAGCTAAGAGATAATGCCTATAATCGCAAAACCTAAGGCATCCGTCTTAACCCTCGTACGTAACGAAGGGTCGAAGTGCCTTAGGATAGGTGCTCCGAGGAACCTAGCTTTTAGCCGTTAGAACGCTTACTCCTCGTAAGCGGACTATATAAGAGGCCTCTACTTCTTACTATTCTTACATCTCTTTAGTAGGTCTATTAATAGCTTCGCAATCCTCGAGTACCCTTCGACGAAGCGCCTATATTGATTGATTATTCCATTAACGTGCTATTTGAGTCAAAGACTATGCAACACGGGTCTCGAGAACGAGACCAAAATTTGAGAGAAGGAGAAAAGCCCCGTCGTACCCCGGACGTAAAAACTCCTTAAAAGATGCGAGCAACGCTCGCTATTCGAACCGTAAATCGAATATATTGCGGCGTAGTACGCGCGTACCCGGTAGTCGTGTCTTGTCGAGAATTGCGGTTTGTCGCCTTGCCCCGGGCGAGACAAGTTTTGCGCCCGTGTCTCGTTCTTGTTTTAAAAAGCCAAGCCGGCCGTACCCGTACGCACCGAGCAAAATCCCAAGAAACACCCGTTGCCTCTGTTTCAAATCCAGTCGCGTTCTCCGGTCTCGAGTGTAGCTCCTGTAGTAGAGTATAGGCCGGGGAAGAGTAACCTAGCTAATATACTATCGTAACGTAGTAACTACGTATACGTAGCGTAGTAGACGTCGAACTTACTTCCTATCCTATAAAGTAAGCTATCTTTCTAGAAGGAATCCCTATTAAGAGAGGACGAGCCTATAGTAAGGCGCGTAACCGCTACCTACGAAAAGATATAGGATAAGGCGGCAATAACGGTAGTAGGAGCCTACGAGCCGTAGGGGACCCGATCGCTACTAGTAAGAGTGTACGCTATAATAATATAGGGCGGTCTAGGTAAACTACTTATACTACTAATAAAAATCGTATAGGGGAGAGACGATAGGTACGTCGTATACTTATCGTAGACGCCTAGCGAAGGGGACGCTAAGAATTAGTATATAAAAGACGGATTAGTCTATCGTAGAAACGTAATTATCGTATCCGAAGATTACGTAGTAACGGTATAGTTACTCTATATATATTATAACGACCTACTAGTAGGGTACTTTAGTAAGGTAAAGACTAAAGAGCTACTACGACATTACTACTAGTAGGAATTACTTAGTAAGGATATAAGGGAGTATATAGGAAACTATAGAGCGTATTAAACCTCGAAGGTAAGGCGCTATCGACCCTACGGCGAGCTATAACTACTACCTAGGCTAGACGGTCTATAGTATTAACGACTAATAGGTTGTGTTAACCTTAGGTTTAGAGGGGGTCTCTTAGGTCTAACTTGCCCTAATTTCATTTTAGTTTAATTGGACATTTAGGTAAGCTAGTAGGACCTAGTATAGCTATTAAGATATATACTACGTAGTTAAGTATTGTAAGCGTAGCATTAAGGAAACAATTCAATTCATGCCTCTCGAGTAGAGGGCATAGGGGTTTAAGTCCGCCAATCCTCTTATTTATCTAGCTACTGCGCTACTCTTTACGTGACCTAATTTCACGGTCCCGGGACCGGTAGATACCCCTACTTACATAAGCGCCGCTCTATACCACCACAACTCGGACAGGCCTACATAGGGTAGTTAGTAGACATTAATAGTAAGAAATTACTATAGATTTTATTACGGACCTACCGCTAAGTAAGCAAGGAGAATACGTATATAATACGATCCTAGTAATCGTCGATCGCTACTCTAAAATAAACTTAGATATTCCTATAACTAAGATATATATAGCTATAGAGCTTACGAGGCTCTTACGAGACGAAGTCGTACGGTATTATAGTATCTTAGTAGGTATAGTAAGTAACCGCATATTAGTATTTACGAGTAAGTTCTAGAGTAACTTCTACTTTAAGGCATAGGTAAAGCGTAAGCTATCTATAGCTTTTTACCCTTAGACTAACGGTTAGACTAAGAGGGTAAACTAAATCTTAGAATAGTACCTTCGTTATCACTATAGCGAGAACTAGATAGAATAGGCTAAGTAGCTAGCTATTACTAAATTCGTATATAATAATAGCGTCTACCCTACGCTACGTATAAGCTTCTTTAAGATAGCGTATAGTTAGAGACCTAAGATTACCCTAATACCTATAGGATCTCGAGGCGAGATCCGGGAAGGCGAGGTACTAGTAGCGGTAGACTTAGTTAACCGTATACGAGAAATACGCGCTACGCTTATAAAGCGCTAGGAAACCGTAGTAGCTAACTAGGCTTACTACTATAATAAGACTTATAAGGCTAAGAGCTAACGTAGGCAATATAGTCTTATTATCTACAAAGAACCTAAGGTTAGCGTTACTAAAGAAAAAGATAGGTCCGAAGTTTATTAGACCGTATCGTATTATCGACGCTATCGGTTTATAGGCGTACCGCCTAGTACTACTAGTAGAATTAAGAATATATAATATATTTTATATATCCCTCCTTAAGCCGTACGCGGGTAGCGAGAAGGATAGAGGTACTATACCCCTCGCTAATAAGGACGGGGAATATAAAGTAGAGGTAGTACTAGTAAAGCGTAAGTATAAGGGTAAGGTATAGTACCTAGTACGATAGAAGGGCTAGTTAGAGGAGTATAATAGCTAGGAGCCGGTATAAGGACTCGCGAATACTACGCGTATAGTAGCTAAATATAAGGCGTCTACGGAGACGATATAAGGCGCGGAAGGATTCGCGAATACTACGCGTATAGTAGCCGAATATAAGGCGTCTACGAAGGTAATATAAGGCGTAGAAGAGAGAGTATAGATCGTGTATTTAGGCCTTAACCCTTCGGTAGCTAGATATAAGAACCTTACCCTTTAGATATAACCTCCTCTTTTTCTTAATAATATAGGGGGGAGGCTACCCGATAGTATCTATATAGGAGAGAGACCTCTCCCCCCTAATAGTAATATTAGCTATAACCTGTATATAAGACCTACGGAACTCCTAGTATACTCCGTCTTATTGAAACGCTCGCTTACTTAGTTAGTAAATACCCCCGATAGTAATAATATTAGAGAGGGGAGAGGAGAGAGAAGAGTAGATAGAAGATTATTTATTTAAAAAACAAACTTTTATAGGCGCGCGACGGCGCTACGTAGATAGAAGATAGGCGTGTAGTAGGCGGCTAGTATACGTAGAACGCTTAATTACTCGTTATTATTCTCCTTATTATTATTATCCTTATTAAACTTATCGCGTAGAGTAGGAGGTAAGAACGCCCTATCTACGGCGGTAGTATCAATATTTCTAGCCTATAAGAACTATAACTACTATTGACGACTAATTGGTTGTGTTGACCTTAGGTTTAGTTATGTCGACCTTAGGTTTAGAGGGGGGGGTTCCTTAGGTCTAACTTGCCCCTATTTCATTTAGGTTTAATTGGACATTTAGGTAAGCTAGCGGGACTAGTATAGCTATTAAGATATATACTACGCAGTTAAGCATTGTAAGCGTAGCATTAAGGCAACAATTCAATTTATACCTCTCGAGTAGAGGGCATAGGGGTTTAGGTCCGCTAATCCTCTTATTTTATCCGGCTACTACGCTACTCGTCACGTAACCTAATTTCACGGTCCCGGGACCGGCAAATACCTCTGCTTACATAAGCGCCGCTCCACACTACCACAACTTAGACAGGCCTACATAGGGTGGTTAGTAGACATTATTTTAGTAGTTAATAAGGGAGGGTATTAAGTGTACATCTGGTAGCGTATTAGCATCCAGTTTGTAAGGTTAAAATCACGGTTTAAGGTCTAAGGTTCACGTTTAAGGTCATTACTCAAGGTTAAGGTTTAAGGTTAAGGTTCAAGGTTAAGGTTCAAGGTCAAGGTTCACGGTTAAGGTCGACTAAGGTCGAAAACACTTAAGGTCTAAGGTATTTAGTAACAATCACGGTCACAAGGTCCTATTAAGTAATAACTAGTATTAGCACATTCTAAAGTAAGCACTACGTAACAATAGATACGGCTGCATTACTAGAAAAACTTAGTACCTTTACCGACATAGGTAGAGGCTACGAACAGCCTATAAACCCTACGAAAATGGAAGGGGCCTATAGGGATTCTATCCCTTATAAGGGGATAGAGGAATCGGAGGAAGGGGAAACACCTAAATCTAGTAAGGAAGGGAGAAGCGGAACTAGCGCCGCTAAATTGGGTATAGGTATAGGAACGAATAACACAATTAGAATAGATGCTATAACTGCCCTCTTTAGACGATTAGTAGTAGCAATAGAAAACGCTAGCCCTCGCTTTCTACCTCTAGGAGGTGCTAAGAATCCGTTCTTTAATAGCACTAATGCTACTAAGTTCTAGGAGCGGTTTAGCGACCTAATAGACTAGTATCCGCCTCGGGCATCTATTAAGAAGGATGATTTCTAGGGTAGGTTTAAGCGCAATTGCGAAACTACTATCCGGCGCGTAGTTATAAGGCTGCCTAGGTGGCTTACTAACAAGGCACGTTTTAGGAGGGCGTTCTTATTAGAGTTCTTAAGGTTTAATGCCTACTCGATGTTAGGGAGTCGGGAATATCTTAAGGAGATTGTTAGGGCGTAGTAAGGTAAGAGGCCTAAAGAACAAGATGTAAAGGAATTCATCCGCCTGTTTATATCCTTAAGTGACCTAATTAAACCTAAGGATTTAGATAACAGCTCCCGGAGTCGCCTCCTCCTTTAGGGATTGCTAGAGGGAGTCGCGAAAGCGGTCTATAAGGCTTACGGGCTTTACCTAAAGTAACCTAAGAAGTTTAGGGACTTTTAGAGGATCCTCGATAAAGCTACTAGCATCGTAGATAGTAAGGAGGGATAGAAAGCTATGCATATAGATTTCCCTCTTACTTTACCTTAGCTACACCGCTTAGTCGTGAAGTAAATGCCGCGCCTTAAGCCTAAGATTAACACGCTTAAGAAGGCCACTTCTAGGACTGTTGTTAATAATGACCTTATCTAGAAGGTAGCTAAAATGAGCATACGTGCATACTAGCGCGGTCGCGTCGCGGACGCGGGTACCTTCTACCCGAGCGAGAATTAACGCTCTATATAACCGGAGAGGCACGACCTAGACACTAAACTATAGGTTTACGTAATGTAGCGTCCCCTATCGCAGAATCGCGAATAGTCTAAAGCGATAGATAGTTATTACTACAACTGTAGCAGTTCGAAGCACTAGGCTAGTAACTATAGGGCGATAAGGTCCTTAATATCTCGGGGCTACGTACACCTCGCCCCGAACAACTAGTAGTATCTAGGGAAAGAAGGCGATCCGCGTCCTACTAAGTTCAACTTTCGGAGGGACTATAGTAAACCGAAACTGCTCTATATGCTCCCTCTACTCGAAGAACATTATAGGCCGATCGAGTTTAATAACTAGTATAAGATTTCTACACTGCGTAAGCAATAAATAGATAGGTAGGGACTACACTAGGGTAATAAAGGTTACGCCTCCTAATTATTCTAAGCCCCCTCCTAACTTTAGGCATTTAATAGAGTATAGCCCTTAGGACGTACGGTCTAGCTAAATAGAGAAGGCTACTAGTATATATTAGGTCTTATTCGGAGAAAGTGAAGTGGAGTAGGCGGTCGACTTAGGCGAGCTTAACGAGGTATCTGCCTATCCTATGCAGTCTAACAAAGTGAAAGGGAAGGCACCCGTAGGCATTCTAAAGAATCCGTACCCGAGGACCCGGTCCTTAGCCTAGGATCTACGAGCCCGAGCTAAGGCTACTAAGAAAGTTTGCCTACAATTGGAACAGGAGATCCGGTAAGCTGAGATTAACTAGTAGGAGGTTGAAATAATTAATAAAGTCAGTGCTTAAATAAGCGAAACTTAATTATTAGCTAAATCCGGGGTAACCCTAGGAAGGGGAAATAATGCCTAAGTGAATAGATTAGGGAACGATGCTAATAAAGAACTACCTAAGGATATGCCTATTAGTCCCGTAAACGCCCCCTTCGCATAAAGGAAGCGTATGTAGAATGCTAAGACTATAAGGATTAATAACTACGTCCGACAATATAGTTCAGCTAGTAATAGCCCGGTTATAAAGGAAGAGGGTATCATCTACTAGATTAATTAGATCCTCTAGACAACGTTTCCTAATGTGAACCCCTAAGATTAGTTTCGATATAGTCGCTAGTTCGAGGCTACCCTCTTCGGTCGCGTTACTAACACCCCCGCTCTTTAGGAGAAGCTCGCTATAGTGCGACGCCTTATAGGAAAGGACCCTAAGGTTCGTACTAGACAAGTAGTTACCTATAAAGATGAACCTAAGTATAATAAGGAGGTCTTCCGCGAAGATAGTTAGGCCTAGTATGTCGGAGTGTATTTAACTATGCTTTACTCTAAAGGAGCGGTCCCTACTACTAAGCTCTATAAGGACATTAAGAAAATCGGGCTCTCTAGTGTCCTTAACAACTTTGCTATAGTCCCTAGTCCTTAGGTAGTAGCGGAGTTCGGGATAAATAAGAACTAGATTAGGTGCCTAATTAACGAGGGTTCCGAGGTGAATATTATCGGCTAGAGGAACGCTTATAGATTTAGGTTACCGGTAATGTCGAGTGCTTAGCTTACCTTTCGAGGTGCTAGAGGGCGGGCCTAGTTTAAAGGTGTTATAAGCAATTTAGATGTTTAGGTATTTAGGGTTCACTACTAAATAGACATGTTTATCTTCTCGGATCTTAACTCACTAACAATCCTAGGACGTCCGTAGGCCCGTAAGGTGCGACTTACTACCCGTAACTACGATAATGGTTTATAGGAGGGGACTATTACTAGCCGCAAAGGTGAAAGTGTTATGTTTACTACCCTAGTTAGCTCGGACAGGTACAAGACCCTTTAAGAACTGTTAAAAGCGTCGGGAAATAGAAGGGTAGGTTAAGTTACGGCGCTTAACCTACCGACTTACTAAAGCCGGATTTAATAAAATCGGTGAGGTTCTCGCACTATCTCGGAGAAACCTCGGACTTTAATTTACCGGTCCCGGGACCGGTAAATAGCTATAGTAAGGAAAACGGATACTACTACGACACGACGTATCTATAGGAACCCGGTAAGGCTCTAACGCCTAGTAACTATTCAGCTCACTTATTAGGATTGCTTAGGACTACTAGAGCAAAGGAACGAGTTGCAGAAATTGGAATAGGCGCGTTTAAGGGAGATTCTATTACTAACGTTTATTTAGTTTAAGGGGATTGGCCTTCCGAGATCCTAAGGCAATCTACATTAAATGCTTAGGCACGAAAGTAACAAGTAGGCTAACATATAGCTAACATTAGGATGCCGCAGGTCTTCACGATGTATAAGCGTAAGGCGGACAAGAAGAAGCTAGTAGACGCGAGCGTTTACGAACGCCTAGAATCACGAGTTAAGGGAGATATAGAATAGAAGCGTAGGGCGCTGTACCTAGAATCCAAGATGCCTAAAGGACAAGGACCGTTCGATAGGAAGTACTGAACTAAGAAATTCTTAAGTATTAAGCGAGGTAGCCGGATTACGCTAGAACGACTTACCTTAATTAAGGTTAGTATTAAGCTATTGCTAATAGAAAGGGCCTTATTCGATAAGATGCTCTACAACCGGGAGGTAGTCCTTGCTTAGGATTTCAATCACATAAGGCAAATTAGGCACGACGTTATGCCACCTTAGAAGATTAACACGGTCCCTTATAGGCTATAGTAGGCACGCCCTATCCGGCTATACCTAAGTCTTAGGGTAATTGTTAAGCGCATAATTAGAGCCCGGATTAAGAACAACATCCTAGAATACTTATAAGGGGCATATTCCAATAGCTAGTTCCTAGTCGTAAAGAAGGTTAATGCCTCTAGAAGCGATGTGCTATATCGGTTAATTAACTTAGCTATACTCCTAAATAAGGTTACTATACGCGATGCTAACATTCCACCGGACACGGATAGCTTCTTAGAGGATTTTGCCGGTTACCGAGTTGCTTCACTTATAGACCTGTTTTTAGGTTATAATTAGATTACTTTAGATAAGTCCTACCGGGACTTAACAGCCTTTATGACCCCTCTTAGCCTAGTACGCAACACGACTCTACCTTAAGGGGCTACTAATTCGGTTACTTAGTTCGTACGTACGGTAATAAAGATTCTACTTAATTATATCTCGCATCGAGTAAAGCCGTTTCTCGATAACATCGGTATTAAGGGACTAACTAAGGACTATAGGAATGCCGAAGTAGAGCCTAGGCTAAGGAGATAGGTTGTTAAGCACATCGTCTCCCTAGATCTAGTTCTTACTAACCTAGAAAGAGCTAGTACGGTGGTTACTAGAGGTAAATCCCAATGGTTATATAAAAAGCTTAAGATTGTTAGGTACGTTACTAGCCCGGATAGTCGCTATCCTAACCCGAAGGTTGTAGCTAAGATCCTAGACTAGCCTACGCCCACCTATATTAAGGAGGTCCGCACCTATGTAGGGCTGTATGTATACTTCCGGATATAGATCCCCTAGTTCGTTATTATTGCTCGACTAATGTATAAGCTACTAAAGAAGGACGCCGAGTTCACCTAGACAGAAAATGAGCAGTTCTTAAAAGAAGAGGTTACTAGATACCTTATGTAGGCTCTAGCCTTAGTTACCCTCTACTACTTACCTAGTGCTAGGTCCATCTTTATCTTAGTTAATGCTAGCGGCACTAGATAGGGATGTATCGTTTCTTAAGAATTAATAGATAGTACTCGACGGCGTTACCCGGTGCGGTATAAGAGTAGAATCTAGAACGCGTTAGAATCTAGATATAATGCTAGTAAGCGGGAATGCCTTAGGGTTCTTAAGGGGCTTAAGAAGATCTAAAGATATATTACTAGCGTTAATTTTGTCCTTAAGGTTAATGCTAAGACACTTATATAGTAACTTAACCGGCCGGCTTCGGACCTACCTAACTCGGCAATGGCCTGGTAGGTCGTATAGATTAGGCTATTTACATTCGAAGTAAAGCACGTTACGGGAGCTAGGTATACTAGCCTAGATGCCCTATCTCGTAGGCCCTCTACACCTTAGGAACCTAGGGAAGCTAACGAAGACGAAGTCGACTAGATAATTAATAATAAGCTATTTGGGTACCCGGAGCCGGTCGACACCTATCTAGTTGAAATCTAGAAAACACGACATCTCGGGGACTAATATTCTAAAAGCTCTTAGTAACTTGCTTAGGTTATAGAAACTAGGACCTGGCCCGATAGTATTACCCGTACTAAGTACCGGCGACTAGTAAAGAAGAGCGTCAATTTCTTTGTCCGGGACTAATTGCTATTCTTCTAGAAGCGCCGAGGAGCACCGTTATAGCTTATAATTAACGATAATGAGGCTTAGAAGGAGATTATTATAGAATGCCATAAGAGACACGGTCACCGCAGCGCTAAGGTCGTGTATAACCTTATTTCCGATCGGTATTACTAGGACGGGTGCTTCGCCGATGTCTCTACGTAGATTCAAAGTTATGCTCCTTATAGGTTTCGCGAAGGTAACTAGCGCGCTAGTAAGCTTCACTTATCGAGCCCTTAGGTTATTAGTGAAAAGTAGTAGTCGGACCCCGTCTAGGTGCATAAAAATGGATACCTCCTAGTTACGCGCGAAGCACTTAGCAACTAGATCGAGGCTAGAGTAACGAGGGCACCTCCTAGCTCTAAGACGGTTACTAAGTTTCTATACGAAGATGTCTTCTATAGGCACGGCTACTATACTGAAATTGTGCTTAATAACGCTACGGTTTATACGGCTGAGGTTAAGCGGTTACTCGTAGGACTTAGTGTTCGAAGGATCCGAATATTACCGTACTATCCGTAGTCTAATACTCCGGTCGAGGCTAGATACCGTCCGATTCTTATAGCGTTAGTAAAGCTTATAAGGAACACATACCGCAGATGGGAGTAATAGGTACCCGCTATGTTATAGGCTAATAGGACCACGACCTGTCGTACTACTAGAATGACGCTAGCTTAGGTCCTATATAGCTATCGCACGATTCTACTAATTGAGGTTAAGCACCCGACGTAGGCAAATTACTAATAGGGATCGGTAAGAACGACTAAGGACCTACTTACTATACGTGCGCGTTAACTCTAGGCTCGAGACCTTAGTTTAGAAGAGCTACATGCTCGAAGGAAGCGACTAAGAGAACTTAGTAAGGACTACTTTAATTCTTACCGGAATGTTAACTCTATTAGTTTCTAGAAGGGCGACCTTGTTATAAGATTCGATAAACTATATAAGGATAACTTCTTACGTAAGATCGGTTACCGATAGTAAGGTCTATATCGGGTATCTAGTGTCTCTAGGGAGTTTAGTACCTATATTCTTAAGGAACTTAATAGCACGCTAATAAAGGGTGTTTAGGCACGAGAAAACCTTAAGCTAGTTCTAGAGCTTCGCCCGGATAACATAGGAGTACTAAACTTGGATAATAGGACCGATCTCGTAATAGGGGAGGGAGAAGTCGCTAATAGCGTCGCTAATAGCGAAGATAGCAGTAATTCGAACGAGATCGAGCCTATCGCCGACGAAGACGTGCTACCTGTAGGAGTTAATAAAAAGGGATCGTATCCTAAACCGGAATCTAAGAAGCTATAGGTTAGGCCTTATAACCTTTCTATAGCCGAAATTTTATAGTTCAGTAGGATCGAGGCTAAGAACTAATTAGTTAGTAATGGCGTATAGAGTTCACTTTCCTTAGGCATGTGTTGTATATGCCCTTTAGTTTATTAAGCCGATTCGGTTATCTAGACTTCACTTTATAGGGTGTTCTTACCTTAGTTAGACCTTAGTAGAGTTACATTTACCGGTCCCGGGACCGGTAAATCGGATCACGTGACAGCGTAGTATGCCCCTACCGAATGCTTACCTAGGTGGTTACTAGCACTGGTTTTCGGTTACATGTAGGGTTATCGGACCTTTAGTATAGCCTTAATAGCACTGCTCTTACTACTTATAAGACCGGTCCCGGCGCTACTGCCTTATAACGGTTATAGGGACATACGCTAAGAGGCATACTTAAGCGTAGCTCTCTATCTACTACTTCCTCTCTTTTTCTTTAAACACTAACACTATTACTAGAGCTACTAACACATCTATCTACTACTACACACATTAGACGGTTCTTTAGCCTCTCTCTCTCTTTACGACCTTAACCTTCTTTAAAGCTCCTACCCTAACACTAAGCTTTTAAAGCTTACTATTACTCTAGAGTAGTACTACGAGATAGCTAGCTCTTACGATCTTACTAATAGCGAATCTTAGTTATTATAGCTTTAGCTAGTCTATCGTTACGCCCGGCTAGCTCGAGCATAGCGCTTACTAGTACTATTACTAGGCTTACCCGCCTACCTTAGACTATTAAGGGATGTCGTAATGTATAGCACGCCCACGACCTCTAGTCGTAGATGAACTAATTCTTACCTTTTGTTTAAGACGTATTGCGCGTCGTAAGGTGTACGTATACGTGTCACGTACGGCTTAGTAGCTAGTCGCGACCGTATATTATATATAAGGCTACATGTAAGGGTTAGCTACTAGGCTACCCCTTACAATTGCCTCCCCTCCCGTACGAGCTATCCTTAGCTCGCTAGTTACTACGTAGAGGCTCCTACGTACTTCTAGAACTATAGTTACTATACGGCCTATATGCGGGTTGCGTACGTGTCGTTATGTAGGTATAGGTAAGTAAGGCTTAGTTACTATGCCGACGTAGCTAGTTAGGGGCATAAAACTCTAGCCTAACCTAGTTCTATTTCGTAGCACGTTCCCTAGCGTACTACCTTCGTCGTACTACTACTACGTACCCGCACCGTACCCGTACCGTAAGCGCCTCGCTAGTATTATTATTATTATTATTATGTCGGACGGGCCCTCCTCGCCGCTATTCTCTAGCCGCTCCGCCTCCTCTAGTAGTACTAGTAGCGATAGTACTACTAGCGCCTTAGAAGACGAGCGCCGCTAGGCGGCTCTAGTACGTAACGCACCTAGAACGCCTAGTAGTCGCAAGCGACTAGTATCTCTCTCGTAGCTACTAACGCCCTCGCCCGCTACCAAGCTCTCGTAGCGGATTAATATATATATACGGTGCCTCCTATACTTCGTTAGGGGTAAGTCTCTACGCGCGCCGCCTACGATTCGTATGCTAACTACTTACTAGACGAAGCCGATAACTGTAATAGTGTTACTACCGGCGAGCTCCTAAGGAAGTATAGCCGCTATAGGCGTAATAGACATAGCTACGTACCTAACACTAGCTACGCTATCGCCTCGCTAGTAAGTCGCCTACGCGCCGCGCGCTCCTAGCGCGACTTCCTTACGGCTATAATAGGCTAGGCGCCTATAGACCTCTAGTAGTAGGAGCTAGTAGAGCAGATCCGCCTATGTACCTAGCTAGATAACGACATTACGGAGGTAAGTCGCTACTTCGCTCCTACGAGTCGACTACTACTCGCGTGCGGGGGCTCTAGTACGTCTCCTATGCTTCGGCTAACCCTTTCTATAGGCTATTAGGCAATTTAATGCCTATAAGCATAAGCGTGCCGGGGAAACCCGCATACGTGCTTCTACCGCCGCTACTACTGCCGCCGCCCCCGCCGCCGAAGCCCTCGCGCTCTAGTAGGAGTAGAACCGCGCCCTTAATGGGCTGTTCGAACTCGGCCGCGCCGTAAGTTGCATGTTCCTCGTATACGTGTACCCTACTAACCGTAGTCCTAGTTTCTATAGGCGTAGAACATTAACACTACCGCCGCCGACTAGGCGTTCCTACCTAAGTTACTACGTAACGACAACTAAGGCGCTCGCCTTACATGCTACTTGCGGGCTCCTCGCCTACTACTACTCTACGTAGCTCCTAGTAGGCGCGCTACTCTTTAGCTTTTATTTTGTTTATAGTTAAGAAAAGTTTTGTTTATGCTCTAGTACTCCTATACTAGTCTTATTTGCTTCTCCTTAACGCCTTATAGTCGGCTACTATACGATCCGCATTCGCGAGGCCCTCCGCCGGTTCCTAGCTATTATACTCCTCTAGCTAGTCCTTCTACTAGACTAGATACTATAGCTTACCCTTACGCTTACGCCTATCTAGTACTACCTCTACCTTATACTCTCCGTCCTTATTAGCTAGAGGGGGTACGGGTCTATCCTTATCGCTACCGATATACGGCTTGAGGAGAGAGACATAGAAGACGTTATAGAGCCTTAAGTCGGCTAGTAGCGCTAGGCGGTACGCCTACGAACCGATAGCGTCCGTAATGCGGTATAGGCCGATAAACTTCGGACCTATCTTCTTCTTTAGTACTGCTAACTTAAGGTTCTTCGTTAATAATAGGACTAAGTTACCTACGCGGTAGGTCTTAGCTTAGTAGGTCTTATTATAGTAGCGAGCCTAGCTTTCTACTATAGCCTTCTATCGCTCCTCGAGTGTAGCGCGTAGTTTTCGCATACGACTCGTAGCTATTACCGCTACTAGTACTTCTCCCCCCTAGGTCTCGTCTCGAGATCTAGTTAGTGTAGGGGTAATCTTAGGTCGCTAACCGTACGCTATCTCGAACGGACTTATACGTAGTGTTAGGTAGATACTATTATTAGCTACGAATTTAGTAACTGTAAGCTACTTAGCCTACTTAGTTTAATTGTTACTATAGTAATAACGAAGATATTATTCGAGGGTTTAGTTAGCCCTCTTAGTTTAGCCGTCTATCTAAGGGTAAAAGGCCGTAGATAGCTTACGCTTTATACGCGCCTCGAAGTAGAAGTTACTCTAAAACTGACTAGTGAAGACCGGACCTCGGTCGCTTACTATGCCTAACGGGACACTATAGTGTCGCACGACTTCGTCTCGTAGGAGCCTCGTAAGCTCTACGGCTATGTAAGTCTTCGTCGTCGGGATGTATAAGCTCATTTTTAAGTAGCGATCGACTATTACTAGGATCGCATTATACACGTAACCGGCTCGCGTACTTAGAGGTAGGTCCGTAATAAAATCTATAGTGATTTCCTACTACGGCCGCTCCGGTCTAGGAAGCGGTTATAGCCTACTATACGGTCGATAGCGTTTAGCCTTCGAACCCTAGTAGGTTCTATAGGCTTAGACGTATTACTTTACGTCCGTACTAAGTAAGTCCTACTAATAATTACGTCGTAATAGCTCTTTAGTCTTAGTCCTTCTAAAGTAACCCGCGAGGACGTCGTCGTAGTATATGCGAATTAGATGCGACCTAATTACGTGATCCCTAGGTACTACGATCGCGTCTCCGTAGTATATAAGGTTATCCTTTATATACTATCCCTTAGCGTCCCTCGCGCTTAGCGCCTACGCTAAGCATGCGACATACTAGTCGTCTTACTACTACGCGATCTTTATTAAGAGTAGGATTAACTCACCCGTCGAGCTATAAGCTTAACCCTATATTACTATAGCGTACACTACTGCTAGTAACGACGGCTTGTCTTAATAGGGAAGGTTACCTCTCCGTACTACTATTACCGCGCCTATGTCGCCCTACATCGCCTCGTAGGTAGTAAGCACGCGCTTTACCGTCGGCTTGCTTATCCCTTCTAGAGACTCCTTCTAGAAAGATAGCTTACTTTATAAGGTAGGTAGCAAGTTCGAAGTTTATTACGTTATAGCTACGTAGTTACTACGTCTCGAAGGCGCGTCGGCTAGGTTAGTCTTACCCGGCCGATGCTCTACTATAAAATTAAAAGACTATAGGAACGTAGCCTATCGAGCTTACCGCCCATTTAGCTACTTTACTATTATAAAGCCCTATAGGTTAGCGTAGTCGACTAGTACTCGTACCGCATACGTAGCGCCCTCTAAGTATAGCCTCTAATGCTTAAAAGCCTTAACTACTGTAAGTAGCTCCTAATCGTGCGTCTCGTAGTTACACTCGGCTAGTATTATCTTACGTAAATAGAAGGCAATTAGATGCTACTTAGTCCTAACTAGCTAAGAGATAATGCCTATAATCGTAAAACCTAAGGCATCCGTCTTAACCCTCGTACGTAACGAAGGATCGAAGTGCCTTAGGATAGGTACTCCGAGGAACCTAGCTTTTAGCCGTTAGAACGCTTACTCCTCGTAAGTAGACTATATAAGAGGCCCTTGCTTCTTGCTATTCTTACATCCCTTTAGTAGGTCTATTAATGGCTTCGCAATCCTCGAGTACCCTTCGATAAAGCGCCTATAGAAGTTATAGAATCCTAGGAAGGATTGAACCTTATAAAAACTCGTAGGCGTAGGCCATTCCTCGATTACGGCTACCCTGCTCCTATCTATCGATATGCCTACGACGCTTACGATGAATCCTAGGAACTCGGCATTCTCCTAGAAGAAGCGACACTTCTTAGGGTTTACGAATAGAGCAAACTTCCGTAGCCTCGTAAGCACTTCGCGTACGGCTCGTACGTATGCCTTACGCGTCTCGCTGTAGATGAGGATATTATCTAGGTAGACTACGTAAATGTTATTAACTAAGCCGGTTAGCGCCTTATTAATATACCCTTAAAAGGTTACTAGTGCGTTACTTAACCCGAACGGCATTACTAGGTACTCGTAGTATCCGTATCGCGTACGAAACGTAGTCTTCTACTTATCGCCTCGCTTAATAGGGATACGATAGTAGGCGTCCTTTAAATCGATTATAGTAAAGAACCTAGAACCTAACAGCCTATCTAGCGTCTCGCTAATTAGGGGCAGGGGGTATCGGTTCTTTACTATAATCTCATTTAAGCCTCTATAGTCTACATAGAGCCTAAGGGTACCGTCTTTCTTTAGCACGAACAAGATAGGCGTACCCGCCTCGCTTACGGACCGCCTAATCCACCCCTTCTCTATTACTTACGTAAGGTACTCCTTTAAGGCCTCTAACTTAGTTAAGGACTGGTAGTATAGCGGCTTAAAAGGGGGTTTCTTTCCTTTAACGAGATTAATCGCATACTTAACCCCGTCGGGCATCTTGCGCTTCGCCTACTTATTAGGTACGTATACATCTCGGAAGTCTACAAATTCTTTAGGCTACGAGGGGCCCTCTCCTTCGGGTACTACTATAGTAATAGCCCGAACACTTATCGCATAAACCTACTTTAAGCTCTCGAGATCCCTAAGGAACTCGCGTGCGTTACGCTACTAAATCGTAGGCGTCTCTACACCGTAGTACCACTAGTCCTTATAATCGCTCTTTACGATCCAATTACGGTACCTCTAGGGTCTACCTAAAATTACTAATAGCCTACCTATAGGCACCGCGTAGTAGATAGCGTTACTTACGCGCTCTACTCCCGCGTTATTAGCGAGTCGCAGCCGAACCGTAAAGGCGCCGTAGTAATACCCTAGGTTATACGCATACGACTCTAACTTCGGTAGCCTTGCCCTATTAATAGGTTACATTTAATGTCGGAGTATATACTTATACGACACTAGGCTAAGATCCGTATAGTTATCTAGGAGAAACGTAGCCTCGCGAAAGCCCTTACGAGTCTCGACTACGCCTCGTAAGTAACGCGCTAGACACGTATCTACTCGCCTTAAAGGGTCGACTTTAGGAAAACTCGGACTTAGGAGCGACCTACTTATAGTCCTCTACCTTTTCCCTAGTCGCTACGCTAGACACATATCTACTCGCCTTAAAGGGTCGACTTTAGGAAAACTCGGACTTAGGAGCGACCTACTTCTAGTTCTCTACCTTTTCCCTAGTCGCTACCCTTCTTAGTTAGAGCCTTCGTAGCGTCTACCCTACGAACCGCTTACGCGTTACGGTCCTTCCATAGGTGCCTATTTAGGCAATCCGTCTTAATATAACCCTTCTTATAGCATCTATAGTACTCCGCTTTAGTCCTATCGAAGGTTATAGACGATCCGTCGGCGTCCCGCTAGTGACTCGTACCCGAGTCGCGCGACGCCTAACTATACTTCTACTACTTCGAGCTACGATCGCTTCGCCCTTAGTCGTCCTTAGTCTCTCGCCTACGGCGACTATGCTACCCGCGGTCGTGCCCTCCGCTACTACGCTCCGTACTTTTAATACGCGAAGCTAGGATTACTAGTTCCTCTCTAGTTATTAGGATGTTATAAAACTTAACGATTACGGACCGTAGGCTAGGCGTAAGCTTAGCGAGCATGTGTCGCACGCGTTACGCCTCCGTATAGTCCCCTAACTAATCCTCTATAACATCTAGCTTAGTCGTAAACTAACGCACTATCTAGTTGTCCTTCTATTTCACCGCCTTATACTCTAACATTACGTTAAGTACGCGGTTTATAGGGTTACCGTATGCGTCTCGACAGAACTCCTTAAAGTCCTAGTATATATACCCTTTAAGGTTAAGGACGCTATAGTTAGCGTACTATCGCTTACTTGCCTCTCCGCTTAGGTACATAACCCTATATAGGACCTTTAACTCGTTCGTTGCATACGTACCGCCTAAGAGGGTAAAGATAAGAGAGAGCTCCCTTAGGAATACCCGTGCTTTCTTAATCGAGTCCCCTCTAAAAGGCGTAGGTTCTTTAAGACGCAAACGTGTCGTATACGATACGACTGCGCCTCGAGCTACGATATTATCGTTAGTTACTATAGATAGAGGAGGGGGAGTAGGGGATAGTTCTCCGCTAGATTCGCCCTAAGGGTCCGCCGGCGGCACGCTTACGTCCCGTAAGATCTCTAACTGTTTAATCTCCCTCTATATCTCCTTCTCCTTAACCTCTACCCGAAGGGCATCCCTCCTTACGACTAAGGCTACACGCCTCGCTTATTACTAGGCCCTAGGGCTTAGGGGAGCCGTAGGCGTAGCGCTACTATTATCGCGTTCGGAATCTATAGCGTGTATAGATTATAACGAAGAGAAGAATTAGAACTGTTAAGGGATGTCGTAATGTATAGCACGCCTACGACCTCTAGTCGTAGATGAACTAATTCTTACCTTTTGTTTAAGACGCATTACGCGTCGTAAGGTGTACGTATGCGTGTTACGTACGGCTTAGTAGCCGGTCGCGACCGCATATTATATGTAAGGCTACATATAAGGGTTAGCTACTAGGCTACCCCTTATATAGACCTTGTTCGAGTCCCTTCGCCTACCGGATAACGTTAAGCATGTCCTTACTAACACGAACACGCCGAAGTCCGCCGCTAATGTTATGTTCCGAGAGCTCAGTCCTTAGAAGCGGGTTAAGGTATTAAAGGACTTCTATAAGGGCTTCGAGAAGGTGTTCGAAGACTACTCCGTCTAGGTTAACCTGTTTTTCGAGGAAGTTAAGAGCGGTATAGGTAAGAGCTACTAGGATAAATTCCTTAGTAATAAAAAGCTCGATGTCTTGTTTCCTATCGTCGGTAAGATTCGTAAGACCGGTTTAGAGATTCGTAACCGAGAGAAGACTCTTCGAGCTACGCTTACCCGCTACTAGCTATAGTAGATAGATAACAAGATTCTTAATCGACGCGTCATCTCCGAGCTTTGTAGTACTAATAGCGGGCGCCGCTAGTTTACGGCCTTTATTAATAAGTACCTAGATTATAGTAGGGCTATTAGTAGAATTTAGAGGGTACTAATCTAGCGTACAAGGATCGGCCGTAAGGGCATAGATCGTAAGCAAATTCTAGAGCCTAGTAATCTTACCCGGTACGATAGGGAGGCTGAAGCACGTAGCATTAATCCGTAGTCGGCTAAGAGTAGGGAGATCATTAGAAGACACCGCCTAGCCGTCTATAAGGATAGCCTTCTATACTTTATAGAGGGTACTATTACTAAGAAGTCCGCGTCCCCGGAGGACAGTATAGCTTAACCTAGACTATCTAGCTAATAATAGCCTTAGCTACGTTAGCTACCGGGTAGTAAAGGTAAAGGACGTGTAAAGAGTACTACGCTAACTCTACTAGCCTCTACCTAGCCTACAGTCCTATCGAGAGGCGGTCGTAAGTCGAGTCGACTTAAGTAGCTCTATATAGGCGAGAGCATAGGTAAGGGCATAACTACGCCTACTCGATCCTCGCCTAACCGAACGCTAAATAGCGCACCTATACGCGAGGGTAGTCCGCTAGGTACACCGGTTAGCACCCTACGATCCACTCCGGCCCTAACTAAGAATAGTAATCCGATACTTATGACACGGACAAGACAGCAACAGGGCGCAAACGTGTATTAGCCTTAGTATCGAGTAAGTTCTACGAAGAAGAGAAGTAAGAAGTCGCGAGAAGCGCGTGATAAGATCGGGCCCGAGGTCACGTGACACCGAAGTGCGTCTGTGCAAAGGTAAACCGTGACACCACCCCCCCTCTCAAACCGCCGTACGCCCTCGTACGCGTGAATCAATCGCAATGGGGTATATCCATCGCCATTACCCAATTCAATCCAATCCAATGTATATCTTGCCGCAGCAAGCCTTAAGCGAAGACAGTATCACACCGCAGTGTGCCTTGTGTCCACCAACTGTATATCAAGCCTCAGCTTGCCTCAAGTTGTATCTGCGAAGACAGTATCACACCGCAGTGTGCCTTGTGTCCACCAACTGTATATCAAGCCTCAGCTTGCCTCAAGTTGTATCTGCGAAGACAGTATCACACCGCAGTGTGCCTTGTGTCCACCAACTGTATATCAAGCCTCAGCTTGCCTCAAGTTGTATCTGCGAAGACAGTATCACACCGCAGTGTGCCTTGTGTCCACCAACTGTATATCAAGCCTCAGCTTGCCTCAAGTTGTATCTGCGAAGACAGTATCTTCGTTACGACGAAGAGAAACTAAGACTCTCTCTCTCGAAAAATACAAGCCTCAAGCGAAGACAGTATCACACCGCAGTGTGCCTTGTGTCCACCAACTGTATATCAAGCCTCAGCTTGCCTCAAGTTGTATCTGCGCTCCGCCGGTGCTCCTCTTGCTGACGAGCCTGCTCAGCACCATCTCGGCCCTGAGTCTCGTCTTGTGTCTCTTGCGCCATCTTGCGCAGTCGTTCTACACCCTGGGTGTCGTCGAAATCCGGATTCCACTCTGACTCGTCTTCCACCTCACGTTGTCCTTCGGTTAGTGTGCCGTTCTGTCGTTGGCGCGCGTCGCGGAGGAACTTCTTCGTGAGTAGGTTAAGGTTCAGGTTGGGAATGAATTAGGATTCGTCTGCTCCGAGTGTCGTCTGGTTTGCGGCCATTCGGACTCGGTGTCGCACGCGCGTTTCTGTGCACACGTGGTCGGGGTGATCGCTTGCGGCGATCGAGCGCGGTAGAACTTAATGACACGGACAAGACAGCAACAGGGCGCAAACGTGTATTAGCCTTAGTATCGAGTAAGTTCTACGAAGAAGAGAAGTAAGAAGTCGCGAGAAGCGCGTGATAAGATCGGGCCCGAGGTCACGTGACACCGAAGTGCGTCTGTGCAAAGGTAAACCGTGACAACTTACTATATTACCTTCGGCTATAATTAGGGATGTATTAGTCTTTAAGGATTAGATCCTATAAGAAGACGAGGCCCTCCGGATTAAGCGCGCTAACTGCACCTACAATAAGCGGTACTATAGTATTAAGTTTAGAAACTCGATTAATGTAGATAGCATTAACTAGCTACCTAAGCACCGGATAGCGGGCCTTGAGATGCTCGAATATGCTATCTCGGACGTTCTTAAGAGGGATAGTAAGGTTAGCGCTGTAATATGCGATTAGCATGTTCGAGATTTCTACTATAAGGCCTTCTACTTCGTTACGAATCCCGGTATTACCGCTAATACCCTATGTGAGCGCGCGCTTAAGGTCTAAGACTAGCTCTTTAAAGGTAAGAGTTTTTTAGCTATTAAGGTGAAGAATAGGTCGTAGTTTCGCCCTAACAAGCGTAGTTAGAAGACTATTAACCCGCTTAGCTACCTCCGTGTTCGAGGTAAAGTCGGCACTACGAGTAGTATCGTTACGTATACTAACTATAACTAGATCCTCGACAAATTCGGTATTAATAACGCTAACTAAGCCGATCTTAATAGTACCGGTACCTACATTAATAGCAACATGCTATACTAGTATAATAACGGTAAACTAGTACCGCGGGTTAAATTAGTTAGAGAAATAATAAGTCGAGAATTCGACGTATACCGATAGTACCTACGAGAATTAAATAAGGTTAGTAACGGCGGCGTCTACTAGAACATGTAGTATTCTCTAAGCTAATAGATTATGCGATAAGACCCCGGGCTATAGCTCTTATAAGTGGCGCTACACCCTTAATACTGCACTCGGTTTATCTCCTTCCCTAGGCCTACGATTTTTAGCTTTAATAGGGCTCATTAGGGGGGTAACGCGAACACTATAGTGCAGCATACTAGGGTCGACTTAAACCTCGAAATTGAAAACTACTAGACTAGTAACCGGCTTAACATGCTATACTCTCTTAACTTAGAGGGCACTAGTAGGCCGGAGTTTTTACACGGTTTTTATAAGAAAGGGAATGCTAGAGAGTTTATCTAGTAGTACTAGATTAACGACTATATAGAAGACGGCCGATTTAAGCGTTTCTTCTCGGTTAGGGTCTAGAATTACCTAAGCAAGAACAGCATTAGCTAGTTTAGAGAGGACCTAAGCGCTAGGCAAATGCGGGTAACTACTATAGGCGTTCTAATAAGGTAGGCCGCATATAAGAGGACACTACGTTAGATTAACCCTTGCTTTATCGAGATCCGCGACGATAACTATCTTGAACTCTAGAGAAGCTAGAGCATACACTAGGTGATGGACCTCTATCGTGACTTTAAGACGCTAAGTAAGAGCGCTGTAGGATTTAAGTATCGACGCCTAGTACCCGGCTATCCTTTTCCTACGGCCGTACACCTTAGTAGTATTAGCCCTCTGTCCGATGCCCTAGCGGGTTTGAAGTCTTAGAACGATAACGAAGTCATCCTTAATGCTAGAAGGTAGCTTAATGCTACGGTCCGCCTAGACTCGGAGCTCTTCTATAAGAAGATGCATAATTAGCGTATCCGAGCTATAAAATTGATAGACAAGTAGCTTAGCTTAGTTACTACTCTCGAGTAGATGTGCTTTATAAGCGAAGGGCGTAATAAGAGCTTCTTCCGTAACTACTATAGGAACTTTACTAACTAGCCACTTAGGGACGCGTCTAGTAAGACTAGTGTTAGCTACGATAACGAGTAGGTCTAGACAAAGGAGTTGTGTAAGACTAAGTAGAACTGAGTAGTTAGTGTAGGTCTATAGGCTCCTAGTTTCTAGTTAATTTCCGGCTATAGCTGTAGCCTATAGGATTCTAGTTCTAATTCTAGTTCTAATGCTTCGGGTATAGGTGCTTCTAGTCCTTAGATCTTACTTGTTTCTTATAGTTACTTATCTTCCCTTAACTCACCTTCTAGCTACGCGGTAGATTCGTCTTTAGATTTATTAGGTTGCTAGTACTGACGCTCACTTGTCTTATAAGTGGCGTTTACGTTATTCGACTATCTAGCCCGCTCGATTAATACTAACATAGCTATCTATTCCCTCGCTAGTTTCGTAGCATACGTTAGTATAGTACGACGGATGCGAGTCGCGGTTATTAACGTTATTATTACGGTCTCTATTAGAAGGATCCTTTCGATCTTTATAAACTGTCACTAGTAGGCCCTAGGACTGCCTAACATCTTGTATGTTAAGCTAAATGGTAGGGTAAGCTACTATACTACTATAAGACTACCTTAGCTTATAGCGACTAATTAAGCTACCTATAATGCCCGGGCTTACTGCTTTAGAACCTAAGGACAGGTTCGTAATAGGGGAGGATATATTAACGACTAATTAGTTGTATTAACCTTAGGTTTAGTTATGTCGACCTTAGGTTTAGAGGGGGGGGTTCCTTAGGTCTAACTTGCCCCTATTTCATTTAGGTTTAATTAGACATTTAGGTGAGCTAGCGGGACTAGTATAGCTATTGAGATATATACTGCGCAGTTAAGCATTGTAAGCGTAGCATTAAGGCAATAATTCAATTTATACCTCTCGAGTAGAGGGTATAGGGGTTTAGGTCCGCTAATCCTCTTATTTTATCCGGCTACTGCGCTGCTCGTTACGTAACCTAATTTTACGGTCCCGGGACCGGCAAATACCTCTACTTACATAAGCGCCGCTCCACACTACTACAACTTAGACAGGCCTACATAGGGTAGTTAGTAGACATTACTACGGTTAGTATAGGACACGTATACGATACGCGTAGTACTTATAGTATAGCCGACCTCGAAGAGCCTATTAAGGGCCCTATTCTACTCTTACTATAGAACTACGGACGTAGTAGCGGCGGCGGAGGTAGGGGTAGTAGTAGTAGAGGCGCCGGTAAAGCGTACGCGAGTATCGCCTAGGTGCTTATTCTTATAGGCGCTAGACTACTTCTTACCCTAGGAGGAGGTTAGCCGATTTATATAGGGAACGATAGTACGCCGTATGCGGCGAGCGTACGGAGCGCTAGCGAGGCGTAGTACTTACCTCTAAGATCTACTTACCTAGTTAGGCGTAGAGGTCGTACTACTAGTCTAGAGCGTCCTACTCCTCCTTAGTAGGAGGATCGCTAAGCCCCTAGATAAGCTTATCGCGCTAGGCGCGGGCGGTACGTAGGCGAGCTACTATCTACGCGATAGCGATACTAGTATTACTAACGTACGGGTACCTACTAATCCTATAGCGCCTATACTTCTTAAGTAACTCGCCGGTAGTAATACTATTATACGTATCCTACTTATCTACTATACGGTTAGTAAGCGTATTATAAGCGAGGAGCGTAGCGAATACTTACTAGTTATAAAGTATAGGAGGTACCTTAAGTATATCTTAATATCTATACCTAGACGCTTAGCTAGTAATAACTTAGGGGTCTACGGGCCTAGTACGCTAAACTTACGCTTCGTAGGCGTACCTAGTACGCTAAGCGCGCTAGACATCTATAGTAGTACTAGTAATAGTATTAGTAGTACTAATAGGCCCCCTATAAGAGCCTCCTAGCGTAGTTAATCTAAATAGCTTCGTCTAAAGCTATAGTAGTACTAGCGGGTCGCTTAGTAGTCGCTAGCGAGGAGCTAATAGATCGCTAGTAGTATAGGTGCGGTACGCTACGAGAACGTAGTATAAGAAAAAAGAAGGAAAAGGAGGGAGAGGGTATACTTCTTAAACTCTCGAGTTAGTCGACCGGGTAACTATAACTCTAACTACTTATACCCTAATAACGACATATACGTAATACGTAGACAAATTGTATAGTAACGGAACCTACGAGAAGTAGATAGAGTAACTATATAGAAACCTCCTAAAGCCGCGAGCTAAGGGTAGCTCGTCCTAGAAGGGAAGGTAGTTATAAGGATAGCCTATAGCTAACTGTTACAGTTTAGTCTAGACTACGTAACTATAGCCGACTATTAGACGCGGATAGTTACGTACGCTACGCGCAATTACTCGCTTACTAGCGACTTAGTAATCTACGATCACTCGCTTACTAGTAACTTAGTAATCTATAAGTATAGTAATGCTATCTCCTTTATATCTAGGAACGCTAAGAATCCCCTATAGTTTCGAGGCGTTTAACTTACTGTTTAATATTACTATTTAGAATATACCGAAACCTAACCTCTACTATATTATTTCTTAAGTCTTTATAAGACTAAGATAACTACTACTTTATTACTCTCCCTCGACGTCTTATTAGCCCGAGAACAAAACCGATTAAGCTTATCTTCTTAACTTGTAATATTATTAGGTTATACTAAACCTAATAGCTTTAAACGCCCTCTATAATAGAAGACCAATAGAGTAAACGGGGAACACCCGCCCCTAGTAAAGTAAGTAGAGCCCGACGACCTTAGACCGCGAACGATGCTATTAACGCCTTAGCTACTTATATAGGTAACGACACCCTTAAGGTTAGTAAGCTAGAATTCTACTATAGCGACCGAGACAAGTTCGACACTTAGGTTGCTTAGATAGATATATACTTCTTGTTTAACTCTATAGCTAAGGACCTTAAGCCTATCTTCGCTACTACCTTCTTAAGAGGACGAGTATAGCATTAGGTTAAACTATTCCTTAGGAAATACCTAGATAGCAACGGGAACGACAAGAGTAATAGAGTCTTTAAGTCTTATAACTATCTTAAGTATACTATAAAGAGCTTCTTTAGAATCTCGAATAAGATCTCTACTACGGTACGCGTTATTTAGTACTTAATATAGAAGACATCTACTACCGACTACGCCACAAAATTCTAGGAGTACGCCTAGATTACTAATTAGGACGACGAAGCACTTTAAGTTATATACCGAAGAGGACTAAAGGAGCAAGTTAAGGATAAGTTAATAAGGGACGGAAGGGAGATTAAGGACTTAGGCGACTTAGTTAAAGTTACGATTGATCTTAACGACAAACTCTATAAGAGAGCTCTAGAGTAACGATACGACTCTAAGGTATCTAGAAAGGCCGGATATATACTAGGTTACGATAATCGAAACAATAGAGGCTTTAATAACGTTTACGATAATAATAAGCCTAAGAATTATACGCTATACTATAGACTATAACTAATAGAGCTCGACGTTACCTAAAAGGGTCGCAAGATTAAGAATAGGGGTAAGTTTAAGCCTAAGAGTTTAAAAGGAAGTATTACCTACTATACCTATAGTAAAGAAGGCTATATAGCGAGGGACTACTACGGTAAAAGGAATGTAGTACGCCGTAAGTAGTTTAATATAATATAATAAGGAACTAGTAAACTCGAGAGTAGTATTAGATTACCGGATAATACCGACTATACTCGAGAAGTAGCGGAGAGAGTTAGTAACGGAAGTAATATACCTCTCCTAGACCCCTTATAAGGACGAGGAGGATACTATAGTTATAAGAACTACCTACGACAGTTTAATAACATCTAACGGACCGGACTACCGAAACGAGCCTATAACGAGGAAAAAGAAATATAAACGTAGCGTAACGAAATTCTCGAAGAACTAGAATACTACATATTACGCACCTAGGATAATAGCGTCCTAGGGAGACTTTGATAAATTAAAGACTATATTAAGAATACCCTTAATAAGCTTAACGAGCTTAAAGTAACCTATAAGGGAAGTAGCGAAAGAAGTCTAGGAAACACGCGCGACTAGTTAAATATACAATAGTAGAATATTACTAGCTAAATCGACATTTACGAGAAATAGAACCGGACGTTTAGGATAATAGTACGAAGAGTCGACTACGAGATCGAGTCCGAATCTCGAAATAGTTATAGAAGCCTTTATTAGCGATTCTGTTACTAAGACTCGTGTTAGGTTTACTACTCCGCGAAATTAGGAGTAGGGTATTAGCCTTAGTAACCGAGAGGAACCCTAGGAGCAACATATCGATAAAACGCTACGCTCTAGGAAGTAGATATAGATAAAACCTACTTCGACAACGATAGAAGCAATAAGGAAAACTAGGACCTAGGATAGAATAGATCGTAGTTACCGGGACTATAGGAACAAAGTTAAGAAACTACCGGGCTAGATACTATCGAAGAGGATTAGGATCCGGACGAATTGAGCGAAGAAGATTCCTCCGAAGGAGAAGAGAGCGACACTAACGACGATAACGAATAATCAACCTTTACGATCGATATACCTAAGAAGCTATACGACATAATCGTTTATCTATAGAGGAGGCATAAAGAATTCCTACTAAAAATATCGGGATAACGAATACTATACCTAAACGAGTTCGATAAAACCCTTAATATATTACGAGTAATAGCTTAGATATACCTAATTATAAGTGTTAAAGAGAATCTCGCGATAGTAGTTACCGAACGACTATCTTTAGGAAGTAGAATAATAGGTACCGGCTACCTTATACCGTTAGGAACATTTATATCGAACGAATTACGTAATATAGTATAACACGCACGTGCACTCTACTTAGAAACGTAACGAATCTAGGAACGTAACCGAGAAAATATATAGAGACTAAGCGCTTTACTATAGGTTTAAGCCGAAGCCTTACGGTACAAAATATAATGTTCTATCCGATAATCGGGAAAAGGATCGACTCCTTAGGAATAAGCGACCGAAGGAGTTATATAACATAAGAAAGGCTTAAGCATTACCGATAGTAGAAGTAGTCTTCCGAATATAAGTAATCGTTAATAGTTATAGGACTAAGGTTATAATTAATTCCGGAGTAAGCGGGAATTTTACCTCCGAAACATTTATAAGGACTAAAGGGATCGTAACCTAAAAGAAAGACGAAGGGTATAAATTAATCGCGGTAGACGGATTATCCTTACCTAGTATAGAGCGAGAGACGATACCGCTACTACTAGTAATCTAATAGTACTACGAGGAAATTATCTTAGATATTACTAACATAGCTAGTTATAACATTGTATTAGGTATGCCTTAGTTAAGAAAGCATAATCTAGTTATTAACTAGAGAAGAGGAGTACTTACATTTAGGGAATGCGATTACGTTATCGATATTTAGCCTACGTATCGACAGCGGACGATGGTAGATAAGGTAAGAAAATAGCTTAACGCATTCGAGCTTACGCCGAATAGAAGGAATTAAGAACTACCTTCGACCGGGATAGACACTAGCGTAGGGCCGCCGGGTTACGAAGTTACTAGAAGTAATAGAAGTAACGCACTATCGAAGAATACTAACATCTTAGAGTTAAGTATTCCTAAGGAGTATCGTAAGTGGTCGCGACTCTTTAAAGAGGAGAGAGGCAAAACCGCCTTACCTAAGCACCGCCTATAGGATTATAAGATCAACATTTAGCTAGGGAAAGAGCCTCTATAGGGACCCCTCTATTAAATGTCTAACAAAGAGCTATAGACCCTACGAGAATAGCTAAAGGAGAAGCTAGCTAAAGAATAGATAAGAAGATCTACCTTAGGTGTAGGAACTCTATATATGTTCGTTCTAAAAGCAAACGGGAAGTTACGACTCGTATAAGACTATAGGAAGTTAAACGAGATTACGATTAAGAACCGATACCCGCTACCTAACATCGAAGAAGCATAAGATAGATTAACCGGATTGGACTAGTACACGAAGATTAACCTACGAGATGCCTTCTACGCTATACGAATAGTAGAAGGAGAAGAATAGAAAACCGCTTTTAGGACGAGATACGGACTTTAAGAATTCTTAGTTATACTAATAGGACTAACTAATGCACCGGCATCCTACTAGGACCTTGTTAATAAAACACTTAGAGACCTACTCGACGTATACGTTATTACCTATATAGACGATATACTAGTCTATACAAAGGGGTCCCTATAGGAGTATATAAGACAAGTCTAGGACGTCTTTAAACGACTTACGCAATTAGGATTTAAGACAGTACCCGAGAAATGCAAATCCTATAAGAAAGAAGTTAAATTCTTAGGCTTTATTATTAGTACTATAGGGATTACGATTGACCCTATAAAGACATAGTATAAGGGTAGCCTATAGCTAACCCTTATATATAATACGGCTATACCCGGCTTAGTATACAGCACGTAACGCGCATACGTACACTAGGAGACGCGTATAGCGTCTATAGAAGAAAGTAAGCTTTAGTTTATCTACGATTAGAAGATCGTAGGCGTGCTATACATTACGACATCCCCTTACAGCCTTACGGTCCTAATAGTTCTAAAGCTTCCCTTCGTTATAATCTATATACGCTATAGAGCCCGATCGCGACGTATATAACGGCGAGTCTCCTACGCCGCCCCTAAGCCCTAGAGCATAGTAGTAGGCGCGTCGTGTAGCCTTAGTTACGAGAAGAGAGGCCTTACGGGCTAAGATTAAAGAGTAAGAGATACAGCGGGAGATCGAGCGGCTAGAGATCTTACGCGCTATAAGCGCACCGCCTCTAGAGCGTATAGGAGGGAGGAGAGAAAATTACCTCCCTACTACAACCCCTACCTATATCTCTATAACTACTAACGACGATATTGTAGTACGAGGCGCGGCCGTAGCGTATACGACGCGACCGCGTCTAAAAGAGTCGACGCCTTTTAGAGGGGATTCGATAAGGAAGGTAAGGGTATTCCTTCGGAAGCTCTTACTTATCTTCGCCCTCTTAGGCACTATATACGCGATAGACGAATTAAAGGTCCTATATAGGGTTATATACCTTAGCGGAGAGGTAAGCGAGCGATAGTATACTAACTATAGCGCTATTAACCTTATAGGGTATATATACTAGGACTTTAAGGAGTTCTACCGAGACGTATACGGCGATCCTATAAATCGCGTACTTAACGTTATGTTAGAGTACGAGGTTGCAAAATAGAAGGATAACTAGATAGCGCGATAGTTCGCGACTAAGCTAGATGTTATAGAGGACTAGTTAGGTAACTACTCGGAAGCGTAATGTATACGGCACCTACTAGCGAAGCTTACGCCTCGCGTACGGTCCGCTATCGTTAGCTACTATAATATCCCTACGACTAGAGAAGACCTAGTAGTCCTAGCCTCGCGTATTAAAAGTACCGAGCGCCGAGGTAGTAGCGGAGGGCACGACTACGGGCAGTATATACGTCGTAAGCGTAAAGCTAAGGACGTATATAAGTAGGCTAATCGCCTAAAGTAATAGAAGTAGAGTTAAGTACCGGGCGCCTCGGGTACGAGTTAGTAGCGAGACGCCGGTAGCTCGTCTTTAACTAGCTAGAAGTTAAAAGTAGAGTGCTACGGCTACGGTAGGAAGGGTTACTATAAGACGGAGTGCCGAGATAGACACCTATAGAAAGACCGTAACGCGTAAGTGGTTCGTAGGTTAGAAACTATCGAGGCTTTAACTAAGAAGAGTAAATAGGGAAAAGGTAGAGGACTAGGTAAGGGTCGCTCCTAAGTCCGAGTTTCTATATAGACCCCTTAAGGTAAGTCGATACGAGTCTAGCGCGTTACTTACGAGGCGCCGTCGAGACGTGTAAGGGCTTTCGCGAGGCTACGTTTCTTCTAGATAACGGTATAGATTTAAGCTTAGTATCGTACGAGTATATACTCCGATACTAGATATAGCCTATTAGTAGTGTAAAGCTTCTAAATCTAGAGTCGTACGCGTAGGACTAGGGGCATTACTACGGCGCCTATTCGGTTCGCGCACGACTAGCTAACGATATAGGAGTAGAGCGCGTAAGCGACGCTATCTACGATATAGCGCCTATAGGTAGGCCGTTAGTTATTTTAGGTAGACCCTAGCGGTATCGTAATCGGATAGTAAAGGCCGATAAGGATAACTAGTAGTACTACGGTATAGAGACGCCTACGATTTAGTAGCGTAACGTACGCGAGTTCCTTAAGGATCTCGAGAACTTAAAGTAGGTATATACGATAAGTGTTCGGTTATTACTGTAGTAGTATCTAAAGGAGAGGTTCCCTTATAGCCTAAAGAATTTATAGACTTCCGAGATATATATGTACCTAATAAGTAGGTAAAGCGTAAGATACCCGACGGAATTAAGTATACGATTAATCTCGTCGAAGGAAAGAAACACCCTTTTAAGCCGCTATACTACTAGTTCTTAACTAAGCTAGAGGCCTTAAAGGAGTACCTTACGTAAGTAATAGAGAAGGGGTGGATTAGGCGATCCGTAAGCGAGGCGGGTGCGCCTATCCTATTCGTGCTAAAGAAGAATAGCACTCTTAGGCTCTATGTAGATTATAGAGGCCTAAATGAGATTATAGTAAAGAACCGGTACCTACTGCCCCTAATTAGTAAGACCTTAGATAGGCTATAGGGCGCTAGGCTCTTTACTACAATCGACCTATAGGATGCCTACTACCGTATTCCTATTAAGCGAGGAGACGAGTAGAAGACTACGTTTCGTACGCGATACGGTTACTACGAGTACTTAGTTATGCCTTTTAGGTTAACTAACGTACTAGCTACCTTTTAGGGGTACATTAATAAGGCCCTTACTAGGTTAGTAGATAATATCTACGTAGTCTACCTAGATAACATCCTTATCTATAGCGTAACGCGTAAGGAGTACGTACGAGCCGTACGCGCGGTACTAGAGAGGCTACGGAAGTTCGCCCTATTTACGAACCTAAAGAAGTATAGCTTCTTCTAGGAGAGTACTAAGTTCCTAGGATTTATCGTAAGCGTCGTAGGCGTATCGATAGATAGGAGTAGGGTAGCCGTAATCGAGGAATAGCCTACGCCTACGAGTTTTTATAAGGTTTAATCCTTCCTAGGATTCTATAACTTCTATAGGCGCTTTATCGAAGGGTACTCGAGGATTACGAAGCTATTAATAGACCTACTAAAGGGATGTAAGAATAGTAAGAAGTAAGGACCTCTTATATAGTCCGCTTACGAGGAGTAAGCGTTCTAACGGCTAAAAGCTAGGTTCCTCGGAGCACCTATCCTAAGGCACTTCGATCCTTCGTTACGTACGAGGGTTAAAACGGATGCCTTAGGTTTTACAATTACGGGCATTATGTCTTAGTTATTTAGGACTAAGTAGCATCTAATTACCTTCTATTCTCGTAAGATAATACCTACCGAGTGCAATTCTAAGACCTTTAACTAAGAGCTACTAGTAGTAGTAGAGGCATTTAAGTATTAGCGACCGTACCTTAAAGGCGCATCGTATACGGTTTAGGTACTAGTCGACTATATAAACCTATAGGGTTTTATAATAGTAAAGTAGCTAAACGGGAGGTAAGCTCGATAGGCGACGTTTCTATAATCTTTCGACTTCGTAGTAGAGTATAGGTCGGGGAAGAGTAACCTAGCCGATACGCTATCGCGACGTAGTAACTACGTACGCGTAGCGTAGTAGACGTCGAACTTGCTTCCTACGCTATAAAGTAAGCTATCTTTCTAGAAGGAATCCCTATTAAGAGAGGACAAACCTATAGTAAGGCTCGTAACCGCTACCTACGAGAAGATATAGAATAAGGCGACGATAATAGTAGTAGGAGCCTACGAGCCGTAGGGGACCCGATCGCTACTAGTAAGAGTGTACGCTATAATAATATAGGGCGTCCTAGGTAAACTACTTATACTACTAATAAAAATCGTATAGGGGAGAGACGATAGGTACGTCGTATACTTATCGTAGGCGCCTAGCGAAGGGGACGCTAAGGACTAGTATATAAAAGACGGGTTAGTCTATCGTAGGAACGCGATTATAGTACCCGAAGATTATATAGTAAGAGCATAGCTACTCTATATATATTATAACGACCTACTAGTAGGACACTTTAGTAAGGTAAAGACTAAAGAGCTACTACGACGTTATTACTAGTAGGAATTACTTAGTAAGGATGTAAGGGAGTATGTTAGAAACTATAGGGCGTATTAGACCTCGAAGGCGAGGCGCTATCGACCCTACGGCGAGCTATAGCTACTACCTAGGCTAGACGGTCCATAGTAGGAAATTACTATAGATTTTATTACGGACCTACCGCTAAGTAAGCGAGGAGAATGCGTGTACGATGCGATCCTAGTAATCGTCGACCGCTACTCTAAAATAAACTTGTATATTCCTACGACTAAGACATATATAGCCGCGGAGCTTACGAGGCTCTTACGAGACGAAGTCGTACGGTATTATAGTATCTTAGTAGGTATAGTAAGTAACCGCGGGTTAGTATTTACGAGTAAGTTCTAGAGTAACTTCTACTTCGAGGCGTAGGTAAAGCGTAAGCTATCTATAGCTTTCTACCCTTAGACTAACGGCTAGACTAAGAGGGTAAACTAAACCTTAGAATAGTACCTTCGTTATTACTATAGCGAGAACTAGACGGAGTAGGCTAAGTAGCTAGCTATTACTAAATTCGTATATAATAATAGCGTCTACCCTACGCTACGTATAAGCCTATTCGAGATAGCGTATAGTTAGAGACCTAAGATTACCCTAATACCTATAGGATCTCGAGGCGAGATCCGGGAAGGGGAGGTACTAGTAGCGGTAGACTTAGTTAACCGTATACGAGAAATACGCGCTACGCTTACAAAGCATTAGGAAATCGTAGTAGCCGATTAGACTCGCTACTATAATAAGACTTACAAGGCTAAGAGCTATCGCGTAGGCGACATAGTCTTATTATCTACGAAGAACCTAAGGTTAGTATTGCCGAAGAAGAAGATAGGTCCGAAGTTTATTAGACCGTACCGTATTATCGACGCTATCGGTTTATAGGCGTACCGCCTAGTACTACTAGCCGACTTAAGAATTTATAATGTATTCTATATATCCCTCCTTAAGCCGTACGCGGGTAGCGAGAAGGATAGAGGCACTATACCCCTCGCTAATAAGGACGGGGAATATAAAGTAGATGCAGTACTCGGAAAGCGTAAGTATAAGGGCAAAGTGTAGTACGTAGTACGATAGAAGGGCTAGCTAGAAGAGTATAATAGCTAGGAGCTAGTATAAGGACTCGTAAATACTACGCGTATAGTAGCCAAATATAAGGCGTTAGTAAAGACAGTATAAGCCGGTAGAAGGATCTACGAAGGCTACGCGTATAGTAGTCGAATATAAGGTGTTTACGAAGGCCGTATAAGGCGCTAAAACAAGGGCATAGGTTATATATTTAGGCCTTAACCCTTCGGTAGCTAGATATAAGGACCTTACCCTTTAGACATAACCTCCTCTTTTTACTAATAACACGGGGGGAGGCCTATCCGATAGTATATACATTAACAGTAGCCTCCACCCCCGATAGTAAAATTAGCTATAACCTACATATAAGATACTAACCTATAGTATGTTCTATCGGACTAAAAGGCTCGCTTACTTAGTTAAGTAAATATCCCCGATAGTAACAACATTAGAGAGGGAGGTAAGGAGAGAGAGAGTAGAGAGAAGAGTATTTATTTTAAAACAAACTTTTATAGGCGCGCTACGGCGCTACGTAGACAAAAGATAGGCGCGTAGTAGGCGGCTAACATACGCGGAGCGCGCGATCACTTATTATCATCATCCTTATTATCCTCCTTATTATACTCGCCCCGTAGGGCTAGTAGTAAGAAGGCCCTATTAGCCGTAGTAGTATTAATGTTTCTAGCCTATAGGAACTATAACTATAGTTAGTATAGGATACGTATACGACACGTATGTTACTTACCGTACGGCCGAGCTCGAAGAGCCTATTAAGGGCCCTATTCTACTCTTACTATAGAACTACGGACGTAGTAGCGGCGGCGGAGGAGGGGGTAGTAGTAGTAGAGGCGCCGGCGGAGCGTACGCGGGTGTCGCCTATACGCTTGTTCTTATAGGCACTAAACTGCCTCTTAGCCTAGGAGGAGGTTAGCCGATTTATATAGGGAGCGATAGTACGCCGTATACGGCGAGCGTAGGGAGCGCTAGCGAGGCGTAGCACTTACCTCTAAGATCTACTCGCCTAACTAGGCGTAGACCTCGTACTACTAGTCTAGAGCATCCTACTCTTACTTAGTAATAGGGTTACTAAGCTCCTAGATAAGCTTATCGCGCTAAGCGCGAGCGGCGCGTAGGCGAGCTATTAGCTACGCGATAGCGACGCTAGTATTACTAATGTAGGGGTACCTATTAACTCTATAGCGCCTATACTTCTTAAGTAACTCGCCGGTAGTAACACTATTATACGTATCCTACTCACCTACTATACTATTAGTAAGCGCATCGTAAGCGAAGAGCGTAGCGAATACTTACTAGTTACGAAGTATAGGAGGTAACGTATATATATCTTAATGTCTATACCTAGGCGCCTAGCTAGTAATAACTTAGGGGTCTACGGCCCTAGTACGCTAAACTTACGCTTCGCTAGCGTATCTAGTACGCCGAGCGCGCTAGACATCTATACTCGTAGTACTAGTAATAGTGTTAGTAGTGCTAATAGGCCCCCTATAAGGGCCTCCTAGCGGAGCTAGTCTTAGATAGCTTCGTCTAAAGCTATAGTAGTACTAGCGGGTCGCTAGATAGTCGCTAGCGAGGAGCTAGTAGATCTCTAGTAGTACGGGTGTAGTACGCTACGAGAACGTAGTATAAGGGAAAAGAAGGAAAAGGAGGGAGAGGGTACGCTTCTTAAACCCTCGAGTTAGTTAACCCGGTAACTATAACTTTACACCTACCTATACCCCAATAACGATACGTACGAGACCCGTAGGCGGGTCGTATAGTAACGGAATCTACGAGAAGTAGGTAGATTACTTATATAGAAACCTCCTAAAGCCGCGAGCTAAGGGTAGCTCGTCCTAGAAGGGGAGGCAGTTATAAGGGTAGCCTATAGCTAACCCTTATATGTAATGCGGCTATGCCCGGCTTAGTATGCCGCACGTAACGCGCATACGTACACTAGGAGACGCGCATAGCGTCTATAGAAGAAAGTAAGCTTTAGTTTATCTACGATTAGAAGATCGTAGGCGTGCTATACATTACGACATCCCCTTATAGCCTTACGGTCCTAACATATAGTTAATTAGAGAATAGCTAGAACTAAAAACAGTTAAGAACGTATAATTATTCCTTAGACTCGCTAATTATAACCGGTAATTTATTAAAGATTATTCGAAGATAGTAGTACTAATAACGATGCTTACGAGAAAAGACGTTAACTAGAAATAGGGAAAGGAACAAACTAAAGCGTTTAAAAATCTTAAAGAACAATACGCTTTAGCCCCTACGCTTCGACTATTCGATAGTAGTAATGTTAGGGCCGTAAGACCATAAGGGGATGTCGTAATGTATAGCACGCCTACGATCTTCTAATCGTAGATGAACTAAAGCTTACTTTCTTCTATCGACGCTATGCGCGTCTCCTAGTGTACGTATGCGCGTTACGTGCCTTATGCTAAGCCGGGCATGGCCGCATCACATGTAAGGGTTAGCTATAGGCTGCCCTTATAAGTAAGGAAGTCTACATCGAGACTAACGCGTCTAATATAGCAATAGGCGCGTACCTAATATAGACACACGATAGGAAAAGACACCTAGTAGCCTATTACTCCCGGAAAATAACTATAGCGGAATAGAACTACGATATCTATAATAAAGAGCTTCTAGCTATTATTACTACTATATAATATTAGAGAGTATATATCGAGGGTCTACCAAAGTTAACGATTCTTTCTAACTATAAGAACCTTACGTACTTTACGACGACGAAAGAACTTACCTAAAGGTAAGCCCGCTAGTCGGAGCTACTAGGGTAGTATAAGTTCGAAATTAATTATACTCTAGGAAGAGAGAATAGCCGCGCCGATACGCTAAGCCGAAGAAGCGACTATATAGAAGGAAAAGAACTAGTATAACATTGTTACGGTCCGGTACGATCGTGCACGTGGAAGAACTTCATTCGTTGGGAATAGGGACACGCGCTGCCAATGAGCGGGCGCTCTTGTGTGACTCAGAGCAGAGCGCTCTTAGTGCTCTACCGAGAGAGCAGGACAGACCGCGCCAAGACATGGCACTATATAGACGACGCTCTTTTGCAAGTAGATAGGAGCCTCGTGCTCAACTCATTTTAAGTATACACCATATACTGTTTGGGACCACTACCTTCTCAACGAGTCAGAGACATCACTGCAAAGATCCAAGCCCAGTTGGGATAACGTACAGCGGTTCCTAACAAACATAAGATACTAAAGACGAACCCCGACGGAAGTCTTAGTACAAATATAAGAGAATGTTTAGTTAAGACCTAACAGGATACGTGGTTAGTAGCGGAGTGGAGTAAGAGATCAATCTTCGACTAGCTAACAGCCATAGGGCATGTAGCAATATATTAGGAACTAATGCGTTAATTATGTTAGATGTCTATCTAAGCTAAAGGGGAGAGAAGGTGTCTTCCGATAAGCTAAGTTATCGTAGATGCCTTAGGCTATTAGATTATAACCTAACTATTAGCTCCCCTTAAGATGCTACATCTTAACACTCCTACTTATCGTACATAGGAGGTTACAGTCTACTCTTCTCCTATTAGTAGTATTTAGACCTCTATAACAGGTTAAGCTAGCTTACAAACCTCTAGAAGTGTGGACTAGTCTTTAGCTTTATAAACCTATCTATAACTATCTTAGATATTAGGGTGTACTTAACAGTAATAAGCCTTCTCTACTAAAGTTTCCTAACAGTATTGTAGGCAATGTTAATGTGCTTTAACTTGTTATAAACATATGTATCCTTTACTAGGGTAAGGGCAGCTTAGTTGTTACCTCTTAATTAGACTAGTCTTAAGCTTAACATAGTCTCCTAATTTCTAGTAATCCTTAGTTAATAGGAACAGTCTCCTACTAACTCTAGACAGTCCATCTCCCTTAGCAGTAAAGCTAGGAATTAGGATTGCTTTATACATGCATTTATAGCTATGTATTTAGCTTCTATTGTGGATGTTGCTATAGACTTTTGCTTCTTACTTATCTAGGAGACTATTGCCCTATAGAGGAAGAAGACATACCTAAGGATAGAGACTCTATCTACTTTGTCTATTGCATAATTAGAGTCACAGTATCTAACTAGGCATCCTTCTCTATGCCTAGAGAAGACAAGGCTAAGATTAGGATATAACCTTAGATATCTTATAATCTTCTTCAAAGCCTTTATATAGTAGGTAGATAGGTTACTTACAAATGAGCTTATCCTTCCTAGGGCAAAAGCAATGTCTAGCCTTATAATTGTTACTAGCTACATCTATGTACTATTAATACTCTAGTACTCTACCTTGTTATACCTCTTATCTATGTGGCTTAAAGGTTTAAGAGCCTTATAGCTGTCTATAGGTAAGTGTATAGGTACTGCCTTCTTATAGTTTATCCCTATCTTAGTAAGGTTGTCCCTAATAAAGTGTCCCTAGTTAAGTTTTAGGATTCCTCTCCTCCTGTCCCTTATAACTCTTATGCTAAGGATCTTTTTAGGTTTACTAAGATCTTTAATCTTAAAGACTTTGCTAAGTTCTCTTTTGAACTAGAGAACATCTATCAACTTTAGTACAGTAATTGGAATGTTATCTATATGTGTGAGAATTATAATCTCTTTTTCCTTATAAATAAGTAGGCATAGATCTACCTCTAACTGTGTGAATCTAATCTCTCTAAGCTTTAACATATAGAGTTGATTCCAATCTCTAGCTGCTTGCTTAAGTCTATACAAGCTTTTAAGGATCTTAAACACTATGTTTAGTAGAAGCTTAACTCCTAGTAGTAGTAACATAAAGATGTCTTTATAGAGGGTGCTTTCTATAAACGCATTGTTTATATCTACTTAGTAAAGATAGAGATCCTTCTTGCACATAATAGCTATAAACACCCTAAGGGTGTCCTATCTAACTATAGGCGCAAATGTCTCTATAAAGTTAATACTAAACTTCTATAAAAAGCCCCTTATAACTAGCCTAGCCTTGAACTTTTTAATGGCTCTACTAATGCTTCTTTTAATATTAAAGACCTATCTTAACGTAACTAAGTTTGCTCCTTTTAGTAGAATAGCATTCTCCTAGGTGTTGTTACTCTATAGAGCATCTAGCTCCTTCTAGATTGCTTTCTTCTAAAGGTGTCCCTATTTCTTGTTATTTATAGCATCCTTATAGGACTTTGGAATTAGGATCTCTTACTTGTATATAATGACTTCTACAGTTGCTATAAAGGCTATCTCCTTAACTTCTTCTAGGAATTTACTATCCTATAGTACTGAATCATCTACTAATTGCATAGCTATAAAGAAAGCTTAGTAGTAAGTAGTAAGGTTTTCTAAGAGGTCTATTGCTTCTCCTACTTTAGTAGCTAGTTTAGGTACAGGGACTATAGATCTTAGGGCTTTCTGTTTCTATTCATAGCCCTTAATATTATAGTTAGCCCTCCTCTTACTAAGGGATAATCTAAGAGTAGTTACTTATGTCCTAGTGACATTCTTTTCCTAGGGATCTAGTAAGCTTATCTCAATTAGCTTATCGATTTTCTAAAATTCCCCTACATTCTTTAGAGGCTAGGGAAGTTGCACAAACAGCTTTCTTAGCTAGGCTATTACTGGGCTGCTCTACTAAATGATTGAATGGTAAACAGGTTGCTCTAAGGATATGTCCTTCCTTAGCCTCCCTAAGGGTCTCCTAGCTAGTGCATTGCTTAATAGATTCAATTTTGTAACATTGAGATCTATATTACCTCTAGGTTAGTCCTTAAAGAAGTCTATATATATGTATTGTTTAACAGCTTTTATGTCTAGTTCCTAAAAGAGCCAGGCCTTAGCTGTGTTTTTAACGTATCTAATAAACACTGCTTCTTTGCCTCTATTTATCAGTTTATCACTTCTTGCCTATTAAGGCTAGGATCTTGTGTCTATATAGACAATAGCTTTGCATCCCCAAACCTTTAAATAGTTAATAGTTGGCTTAATACCATTAAAGGCTTTATCTAGTAAAACCTTGAACCTATTATAGTCTAGACCATTTAGTAGTTTGTTCCTTATATAGCTTTAGGCTTCTAGTACTTTAGGCTAGAATTTAATTGGTATCTTAGCCTCTTTAAGCATTGCCCTTATAGAGTCTTCTAAGGTTTGTATTGACCTTTTAACTAGTCTATTTTGGAGCGAGTTATATGCCTTAGTATACTCTAGCCTAATTCCTAAATCCTTTTCCCACTGCTTAATTAATGTAATAAGTTCCCTTGCATTGTTAAGCCTAACTGCTTTTAACTGTACTAATAATTTCCTCTCTACCTTAATCTTCTAGTTCTAGAGAGCAACTGGAGTATCTTCTCTTTTCTTAAGAGGACAGGTCCACTTCTTTCTAGAGAAGTTGTTAATAATCTTAAGCTAGTATTTGAACCCTAGCCTTAATGTTAGTAGTGGACTACATATGTTAATAGATACAAGGGCAAGTCTTTTAGGTCTTCTCTTAGTAACTTTGCCTTTGTACTTCTTTATCTTTACTATTGAACATACTCTGCACTAGTAGAAGCTATCCCTAGGAATAGGAATGGATTCTTTTAAGTCTATTACCTTATAAAGATTCTAGAGCAAGTTCTTCCTAAAGTGTGCAAATCTTCTATGCTAAAGCTCCTACTGTTTTAGGTTAGTCTCTAATTTAGCAGTTGTAAAGGCATTAGCATTCTCTATTAGTAGTGTATATAATGAGTGATATGCCCTTTCTTACAGTAGAGGATAAATCTCGTTAATAAATAGAACCCCCCTAAGGAGCCTTGTCTAGATAACAGTTTAGCTAGAGGGAGATATAAGAGAAAATAAAGGAGGTTAGACACTAAACTGCTTACTGAACTAGTTCTAAGAAACTAGGTTCACTCCTAGCTTAGGTACAAGTAGAACATCTTCTAAAACAATTTTCCTACTAGATCTCCTACTTATCTCTATAGTCCTAATATAAGTAGCTAATAAATGCCTACCTCCCACTTTGATCCATTTCTTCTTTATTAAGGGAGTTATAGATCTAAAGAGGTAGCTCTAGTTAGTTATATAGGATAAAGTACAAGAATTAAGTAACTACTCTAATAAGGGGAACTTGCCTTAGACTTCTATAGTTAAGTGAGCCACTTCATTATACTTATTATTATTAGACATTGTCTTCTAGGATGAGTTGCATAAGTTACGTAGCTCTTAGGTAGAGAAACCTTTCCTAGTCTTCCTTGTTTTAGAGGAAGGAGACTAGGCCTAGTTCTTCTAGAGTGACAGCATGTTAGAGCTAAGTTTCTTTACCATTTTCTTAAGTTCCTCTATAGAGGACTTCTCTCTTAGTGTTCTTCTTAAAGATAGTAGTGGAGATCTTCTCTTCTTAACATGTGTTGCATTCTAGGAGGATAGTAATCTAAGGACCTTCTTTGCCTTAGAGAGACTAGGGCAGTCCTTAATAAGACAGTCCTTCTTATAGATAAGGCAGGAAAGTAGTCTTACCTAACCTAAGGGCCTAACCTAGGTAGCTGCTATACTATACTTAGCCTTAGAGGGATTTAATCTAGCCTCTTAAGCCTTAAGGATCTTTAAGGTCCTTTTATGATCTATCTTTAGCTAAGCTATAATAGTATCCCTAGCTACATAGTAGTTAGGTAGCAGTAAGCTTAAAAGCTAGGTCATTCTTACATTAGCTTTCCTATAGTACTAGCCCTCTAGGTTAACATTAGCAATCCTCCTTCTAAGAGACACTAAGTGTACCTATACAGATCTAATAGTGAACTCTTCACTTATCTCAAAGTTCATAAACTGTTTTGTAAGCTTATGTGCATAGGTTAGTAACACCTAGCTGTACTTATTCTAGAGATGCACCTATATCTTAGTAGCTTTTCTAGATTCGCAAGAGCCCTTAAGCTTAAATTTATCTTCTTCTATAATCCTACTTAGGATACTAAAGCAGCAAGCTGCATTTTGTTTTATCTATGTTAGTGTATTAAGAATCTCTTTAATCTTAGTCTCTTCCTAGAGTCTTAGGTTCTTGCCCTTAATGTTGTTAAATAACACTTCTAACAGGTCATTAATTGCAAAGAATGCTAACTGGCTCTCTATCTTATATCTCTAAAGGTTGAACTATCTCTTCTAATTGTCTCTCCTAAGAATTGGGATTTTGGTTCCCTTCTCTTCTCCTTTCTCTTAGTATAAATCTATAGTGAATTAAATGTAATAAAACAAGGTGTATATGCTTCAAAGTCGTAGCTTAGGTCCTACTAAGGCTTTTAGTGTAGAATAGTAAGGTTCGTAGGTGTAGATACTAAGGCCTACTTAGTAGGGTAAAGAAAGAGCGGTGTAGTCTCGGAGCTAGGACACAGGTCTGTCTCTCCTAGTAGAGTTCCAAATGACTTACTTAAAGTCCTTCTTAATAGTATCTCGATGCCCCTTTCTTCTATATCGAACTTATTATAAACCTTATAGAACTTTAGTATATACGTCGTTTACCCGTAACATTAAGTTCGATCTTATTACGGGTAAACGACGTATATACTAAAGTTCTATAAGGTTTATAATAAGTTCGATATAGAAGAAAGGGGAAGTTACACGCTATCCGAAGAAAAGGTGTCGGAAAGTAATCCGAACGCATAGGCGTAGCCTATACTAAGAAATAGGGGCCCGCCCCTTACACTACCCCCCCCCTTCCTCCTCCGCCGCCCCTAGTCCTAGCTCCGCCCTAGAGCACATTATCCCAGCTGTTTTTATTAGGCTCGCAATAGGAAGTGCCCGAGCTTCTCTTCCTTATTATCTAGCCCCGCCGACGCCGAGACAAAGTATTGTTACCTAGGTAAGTATAAGGTTTACTATTGTCTACTAAGTAACAATAGCTATTGTCACATGTAAATAATAGGAGCCTAGAACATATCTTTAGGTTCTCGTTCTCTTTTTCTTTCTTTCTTTTCCTTATTACCTACCGTAAGCGTAAGTCGCCCCTCCCCCTCCCCCTAGCTAAGCGTCTTTAGCCTTAGGGGTATACGGTTACGTATCTTATGCCTATCGCTTAGGAAGCCGACGTTTTCCCTACGGGTTCCGATAGATACTAATAGCATACCGTAAATAGAAACTACTACGACTATATCTCCTATTAATACTATTAAGTAAGTCCGAATAAATTCCTATAGAGACCGACGTATTCTAACTAGAACGTAGTATAAAATAGCCTAACGCCGTATCTACTACGTCCCCTACGCCTCTACTAGCGTAGACTACGTCTCCTAGTATATAAGTACCGGTCCCCGTCCTATTCCTATCGGGGTCCGCTAATTATCGTTAGGGCGTAACCGCGCGCGCCTACTAGGCCTATAACACTAATCGTAAGTATTGCGAGGACATATATGTACTACGCGGACCCCGAAGGAAAATTATTGCTAACCGCGCGTTTTAGGCCGGAGCTCGCCTACGCCGCCTATACTAAGTAGACCCGCGCTACTAACTAGAACCGCGCGTAAGTATCCTCCCTAGCGGCCTCCGCGGCTTTTCTACTAGCTTACGGTCTTTTAGCGACGACGCTCGTACTAAGCTCCGCGCCGTCCTTAAAGCTTAGAAGGCTTTAAAGCCTCTCTAGCGTGCTAGCGTGCTCTCCCGGTAAGTTTCCCCGGCCCCCGCCTCTTTATACGCGCTTACCGATCCTTTTAGTACGGTCGCTACTAAGGTTATAGGCACTATAGCTAATGCTTAGCTTACCTTTAGGTAGACGTATATACTATAGGCCCCGTTATAAAACTATCGCTAACCGACTCTTTAGTCCCGGGGGCGCCCTACGCGACCTCTAGCTAGGCTAGCGCCGCGTGCGTTAGGCCTCGGCCTCCTCTAACTAGCCTTCGGGCACCCTCGTCTTTCGCGCGGGCCGCGACCGGGCTATTATAGTATGTAGCTATCTCGAAAGGGATCGGGCTCCGCTACTTTTACGGCGGACGCCGCTAAAATAAAACGCTCTTAAACTCACCTATACCTTCTTACTTCTCTCTATCTCCTAAAAAGACTCCCTAACCTAAAAGAACGCCTATCCTTTCCTAAACGTCTATGTCTACGCTAAATCCCTAGTAATCCTTACCTTTTCGCCGTTTCCCCCTTCTTTTCGTATCCTATGCCTCCTTCGGTCCGTTATACGTTATTAGGTTACTATATTTCCTCTCGAAGTTATCCGCGGCTACTATGTCCGCGAGGTACCCTAATAGTTCCTATGTAGGGTTGTAGTATCCGGTCTATTTTACTAGGACTTTGCGTACTCGGCCTCTACCTCTAACCGTAGTTCTAGCGTAAAGGATCTCTTCTACCTACTACTCTTCGTAAGACTTAATTATAATAGGGTCCGGCTGTTTATTATCGATCTCTTATCTAGGTAAGGGGTCTTAGCTTATAGGTCGCAGTAAGTTAGGATAGAAGACTAGGTAGATCCCGTCGGGGATCCTAGATAAGCGTATAGACAACGGTAAGATTACTTCTACTACCGTATACTTCGCGTGTCTATAGTCGAGGCTCTTCTTTAGTCGTATAGTAACATAGTTACGTAGATCTAGCTAAACTTTGTCGCCTACACGATAGATTAGTGCGGGCTTCCTACCCCGGTTAGCGTAGTCCTCCTATTTTTAGGCGGCTTCCGCTATACTCGCCTAATATAGGTCCGTAATCTTTTACATCCTTTCTACGAATAGCGTTACCCGTTACGCGGCGTCTAACTAAGAGGTCTCTAGATCCGGTTATAACTAAACGGGTAATAGTACTGTTACGGAATAATTCCTAGGGACCCTAGAATTATAACGATAAGACGAACACGTGACTTATCCTACCTAAGCGCTTAGACTTGGAGCGGTTAGACTGCTTATGCTTAGACTGATTAGACTGCTTATACTTAGAATGATTAGACTAATTACCGAGATCTACGAATCTCTTTTATATTTAGGAACGCTAGAAACCCTTATAGTTCTAATGCGTTCAACTTATATTACTATCTCACTAATTGGAATACAACTCTTATTCCAATTATTTATCTTTGCTTAGCTTACTTTAGCCTCTCTAAAGAATACCGCTACGTAACTTAACTTATCTCTCCTTTAAGACTAGCCCTAGAACGAGACATAACACTTTAAACGCCCTTAGGATAAGCGCTACTTAAGTAGCTAGTAGGGGAACACCCGCCCCTAGCGAAGTAGGAAGCATCCGCCGTACGCTACCATAAGAGACTACTACGAAGGACGATAAGTCTAATAACGATAACGAGCCTACTCTAAGGAAGAACGACGTTAAGGCTACTAAGCTAGACCTCTTCTATAGAGACAGGGCCAAGTTCGACGACTAGATTAATTAGATAGATATGTATCTTATGTTTAACCTAGTCGATGCTAATAAAAGAACTATCTTCGCTATTACGTACCTTCGCGGAAGTGCGTAGAACTAGATCAAACCTTACCTTAAGGAATACCTTAAAGGTATAGGACGATTAGACCCTACCGGAATATTTAGGAGCTAAACCCTCTTTAAAGATAAGATGAAATCAATCTTTAGAACCTCGAACGAAGTCTAATAGGCTATACGAATTATTTAACACCTAAAACAGAAGACGTCTACTTTAGAGTATGCCGCTAAATTCGAAGAATACGGACAAATTACCGGATGGGACTAGACGGCGTTAATAACTATGTTCCGACGTAGACTTAAGGACTCCGTTAAGGACGAGTTAATAAGACACGGGGAACGGATTACTAACCTCGAAGAGCTAATAAAGGCGTCGATTAACATCGATAACTAGCTCTAGGAACGACACTAGGAAAAGAAACACGACTCTAAAGTAGGAGGTATAGTAGGATACGCTCCGGATCGTAGACCCTTAGGAGGATACGTTACGAAGGGAGAATTCTTACGATAAAGCTAGCCCTACTATAGACTATAGCTAATAGAACTAGACGTTACCTAACGAGGACGGAGGATTGATAAGAGTAGGGGCTACGGAAAGCCCTTTAAAGGAAAAGGAAAACTCACATACTATGCCTATAGTAAGGAAGGTCACATAGCGCGGGATTGCCGCGGTAAGAATATAGTGCGCCGCGAGCAGTTTAATATAATGTAACTAAAGGTAGGCAAATCTAGGAGTAGTGTTAGACCCCGACAATTTAACTATACCTAGCGAGTAGAGGAGAAGGATAGTAACCGGGTTGCGACGCCTCTCCTAGACCCCTTATAAGGACGAGGAGGATACTATGTTTAACAACATACACTACTACCGAATAACTAATAGCTAAAGACTATTAGACTGTTTAGTATAATAGTACAAGGAGTTAACTACAAAGTTAAGAAAGAATCTCGACACGGTTACGGAAGCCTTCATTAGCGATTCTATTACTAGGACTCGTGTTAAACCTACTACGACGCTAAGTTAGGCGTAGGGTACTAGCTACGACAATTAGTAGGAACCCTAGGAGCTTAGCACGGACAAAACAAGCTCTAAGAAGTAGACATCGACGAATCTTACTTCGATAACGATAATAAAGAAAACTAGGATCTAGAATGGAACGGACGCTAGTTACTAGTACTAGAACAATAAATAAACGAACTAGATACTATCGAAGAAGATTACGTACCGGAGAAGTTAAGCGAGGACTTATCCGAAGAAGAAGAGAGCGACACCGACGACGAAAACGAAGTATACACATTCACGGTAGACGCGCTAAGGAAACTCTATAAGTTAATTATCTACCTCTAACGAAGGCACGAAGAATTCCTACTAAAGTTCTTAGGGAAACGATACCTAAACCCTAACGAATTCGATAAGACACTCGATATAATAAGGGGCATAGTATAGGGCTACCTAACTATAAACAATACTAAGAACTTAGCTAAAGCAATTATCGAACGACTACCTATAGGAAGCCGAATAACGGATACCGGATACCTAACACCGGTAGGAACTTTCGTCTTAAACGAACTACGAACAGCGGTACAGTATGTACGGGCTCTTTACTTAGAATCGTAGAAGATCTAGGAACGCAATAGACTACAAGTATAGATATAGGGTAACGGGCTACAGGTTCTAGCCGAAGCCTCTAGGTACGAAGCATAGCGAACTACATACTATTCGGGAAAAGGATTAGCTCCCTAGGAATAAGCGACCGGAGGGAGTTATGTAATACTTAGGCTTACGTATCGACATTAAACACAGTTTTCTAGACATAAGCAATCGTTAACGGACATAAGACTAGTGTTATAATCGACTTAGGAGTAGCGGGGAATTTTATCTCCGAGTCTTTTATAAGAAGAAACGGATTAGCTACCCTAAAGAAGAAATAGGGTTACGAGTTAATCGCGGTAGACGGATTATCGTTACCTAGCGTAGAATAGGAGACGATACTATTGCTACTAGCTATCTAACAGCACTACAAGAATATTACCTTAGATGTTACTAATATAGCTAGTTATAACATAGTATTAGGTATGCCTTAGTTAAGAAAGCATAATCTAGTAATCGACTAGAGAAGAGGAGTACTTACATTTAGGGAATGCGACTACGTTATCGACATTTAGCCTACGTATCGATAGCGGACGATAGTAGATAAGGTAAAGAAACAGCTTAACACATTCGAGCTTACGCCGAATAGAAGGATAGAAGAACTACCTTCGACCGGGATAGACACTAGCGTAGGGCCGCCGGGTTACGAAGTTACTAGAAGTAATAGAAGTAACGCACTATCGAAGAATACTAACATCTTAGAGTTAAGTATTCCTAAGGAGTATCGTAAGTGGTCGCGACTCTTTAAAGAGGAGAGAGGCAAAACCGCCTTACCTAAGCACCGCCTATAGGATTATAAGATCAACATTTAGCTAGGGAAAGAGCCTCTATAGGGACCCCTATATTAAATGTCTAAGAAAGAGCTACAGACCCTACGAGAATAGCTAAAGGAGAAGCTAGCTAAAGGATAGATAAGAAGATCCACCTTAAGTGTAGGAACTCTATGCATATTCGTTCTAAAAGCAAACGGGAAGTTACGACTCGTACAAGACTATAGGAAGTTAAACGAGATTACGATTAAGAACCGATACCCGCTACCTAACATCGAAGAAGCATAAGATAGATTAACCGGATCAGACTAGTACACGAAGATTAACCTACGAGATGCCTTCTATACTATACGAATAGTAGAAGGAGAAGAATAGAAAACCGCTTTTAGAATAAGATACGGACTCTACGAATTCTTAGTTATACTAATAGGATTGACTAACGCACCCGTATCCTATTAGGACCTTGTTAACGAAATACTTAGAGACCTACTCGACGTATACGTTATCGCTTATATAGACGACATATTAGTCTATACGAAAGAATCCCTTTAGAATCACATGAAACAAGTCTAGGACGTATTCGAACGACTTACACGTTTAGGATTTAAGACAGCACCCGAGAAATGCGAATTCTATAAGAAAGAAGTTAAATTCTTAGGCTTTATTATTAGTACTATAGGGATAACGATCGACCCTACGAAGACACAGTTAATTAGAGAATAGCTAGAGCTAAAAACAGTTAAGGACGTACAATTATTCCTTAGACTAGCGAACTACAACCGGAAATTCATTAAGGACTACGTAAGGACAGTAGCACTAATAACGATGCTTACGAGAAAAGACGTTACCTAGAAATAGGGAAAGGAACAGATTGAAGCGTTTAAGAAACTTAAGGAATAATGCGCTTTAGCCCCTACGCTTCGATTATTCGATAGTAGTAAGGAAGTCTACATCGAGACCGATGCATCTAATATAGCAATAGGCGCGTGTCTAACATAGACACACGATAGGTAGAGACACCTAGTAGCCTATTACTCCCGGAAAATAACTATAGCGGAATAGAACTACGATATCTATAATAAAGAGCTTCTAGCCATTGTTGCCGCTATGTAACATTAGAGAGTATATGTCGAGGGCCTACCGAAGTTAACGATTCTTTCTAACTATAAGAATCTTACGTACTTTACGACAACGAAAGAACTTACCCGAAGGCAAGCCCGCTAGTCGGAGCTACTAGGACAATATAAGTTCGAAATTAAATATACTCTAGGACGAGAGAATAGCCGCGCCGACGCGCTAAGCTAAAGAAGCGACTATATAGAAGGAAAAGAACTAGTGTAGCATAAAGTACTAAAGACAAACCTCGACGGAAGTCTTAGCGCTAACATAAGAGAATTTAATAACATCGTACGGATATTAGGCGATAGGGACGAACAATTCCCTATATCGTAAGGAAAATACTAGGTACTAAAGGATCGAGAAGAAGAATGCATACGACAACATTATAACGGACTAACATATAGGCACCCTAGAACTTTGAAAATAATAGACCTAATACAGCGCAGTTTCTCATTCCTATAGATAAGGTAAAAGTTGCTACGCTACATTAAACGATGCGTACACTACTAACGAAACAAGGCTACGAGACATATAAAATACGGTTACCTATAGTTTAGGACACTACTAACAAAACCATAGGACGAAGTTATAATAGACTTTATTACGAAACTCCTACCGTTAAGAGACTAAGTTACGAAACAACTATACGACATAATACTAGTTATGGTTAATAGACTTATAAAATACGCACACTTCATTCCTACATCGGAAACATACAATATAGAGCAGCTCGGATACCTCGTACTAGATAGACTTATCCGATACTACGGATTCCCCTAAGCGTTTATAACGGACAGAGATAAGCTATTTACATTAAATTACTAGAAGACGCTTATAGGAACGATCGGAATTAAACATAAGCTATTAACGGCATATTATCCGGAAATAGACGGATAAACCGAAAGGATGAATTAAACGCTAGAACAATACCTACGACACTACATAAATTATGCATAAGACAACTAGGTTTCATTACTACTAATAGCGTAGATTGCACTAAACAACCATAAATCGGAGACAACTTTAACGATACTATTCTATGCAAACTTTAGTAAAGATCCTAACCTATTCGAAACACCTAGATCCTACCTATAAGCCGAAAGAGCGATCGTAACGACCGATACTCTTAAGGAAGTGCATAAAGAAACACGTAAGGCGATCGAAGATGTATAACAAAAACTGTCTTAATAACGGTAGGACATAAGAAAAATAGCACCTCTACTAAAAGAGGGGGATAAGGTCTATCTCCTTATAAAAAACTTAAGAATAAGAAGATAGACTAAGAAACTGGATTACGTTAAGGTCGGACCATTTTTTATCGATAAAGTTATAGGACTAGTTAACTACCGCCTACGACTACTACCTAACGCGAAAATCCACCCGGTCTTCTACATTTCTAAGTTAGAACCCGTAGACGCCGAAACACCCTACTAGGAGAGCTTCTATTTCGAACTAGAAGTAGAAAACGAATTCGAAGTCGAAAAGATCCTAGATAAGAGAGGTTAGCGATACCTTGTTAAATAGAGAGGATACGATAATTTAGAAAATACCTAGGAACTAAAAGAAAATCTACATAACTGTTAGCAAAAAATCTAGGAATACTACAAAACTAAAAAACGGCTAGCCGACTAAGCTACCGATTAGCGACTAGTCGGCCGGGAATAGCTAAGGTAGGAATCGAACCTACGACCTTAAGAGTGTAGATAGCTTACGCTCTACTACTAAGCTACCTAGCCGATTAATAAGAATAGGGACATAACTTACGAATAAGTACCCTAATAAGTCTCTACCCCTAGAGACTCGCCCTAAGGCTCTGCTCTAGAGAGCGCCGCCTAGTTATTTACGGGCATCTCTAGGATATCCGAGAAAGCAACTAGCGAAGGCGACACCTCTACCCTTGACGCCCGCTTAAGAGACGCTAGCTCCTCGCGCGCCTCTTCCTCCTCGAGCTCCTCTAACTCCTTAGTAACGGCATCGTCGGTACGACGCTTAGCTAATCGTAGCTGTTTCCGAAGACGGATCTTACGCATCTTTAGCCGTACCTCCTCCTCTTTAATCCTCTTAAGCTCTAGCTTAAGCTTATCGCGCGAATCGCGAAGACGTTCCTACTCCGGACGAGAAAGACGTACATCGCAATCCTTATAGCCTTTTCGAATATAGGCCGAACACTTTCTAGACCGAGAACCTACGATATACTTTACTACTACGCCCGAGGATCGAGACTTCTAATAGTTCGTGCATAGAGCCATTTCGATACTAGAAACTTTAGTATCCTAAGCAAGTCGTTAACGGCGTTTGTAGGAGGAAGAAGACATAGTTAACTATTACTATAAGAAATGATAACGGCTTAAGAAGCTTCGGGACGAAGCTAGACTAAGAAGGAGATAGTGTTACGGAATAATTCCTAGGGACCCTAGAATTATAACGATAAGACGAACACGTGACTTATCCTACCTAAGCGCTTAGACTTGGAGCGATTAGACTACTTATACTTAGACTAATTAGACTGCTTATACTTAGAATAATTAGACTAATTACCGAGATCTACGAATCTCTTTTATATTTAGGAACGCTAGAAACCCTTATGGTTCTAATGCGTTTAACTTATGTTACTATCTTACTAATTGGAATACAACTCTTATTCTAATTATTCATCTTCGCTTAGCTTACTTTAGCCTCTCTAAAGAATACCGCTACGTGACTTAACTTATCTCTCCTTTAAGACTAGCCCTAGAACGAGACATAATAAGTACCTCGTATCCGTATACCGCGAAGAAGGGGCTTATTCCTAGCCTAGCGTAATACTGCGCGTTTAGAGTAAGTTACGCCGTAGGGAGCTAGCGTTTCTAGTCGGACTACTTATAGTTAATGTAGTTACGAAGGTAAGCCTAGACTTCCTAGTTTAATCGTTCCGGGCCTCCGTCGGTTTATAGGTAGTAGGCGGAGCTAAGCCTCTATTTTACACCGGTTAAACGATAGAAGGTCCTCTAGAAGGTACTCGTCCAGTTAGTACCCCGGTTACTCGTAATAGCTTAAGGGAGGCTATAGTATCTTACCTAGTAGTCTAAGAACCTTTTAGCGTAGTCCTCGGCTTTTATAGTAGGCATCGCTTCTAAAACGACGGTCTTGCTTAGTCGATCCTTAATTACCTAGAGACAAGTGTTCCCTTACGACTCGGGCATGTCCGTTATAAAATCTATCGAGATCTCCTAGAAGAATCGGTCGGGGACCGGTAAGGGTTATAGGAGGCCGTGTTTTTATTCTCTCTACACCTTATTCCTACCGTAGTAGTTATAGTTCCTTAAAAACTGCCTTACGTACTTAGACTATAGGGGCTAGTAGAAGTTACAACTTAGTATCGATACTATAGAGTCCCGGCTAGGGTGGCCGTATACCGGTAAATCGTGTACGGATTAGATTAGCTTAGTTCGAAGGGTGTCGTTCTATAGAATCGCTATGTCCGCCTCCTTATAGTCGGACGCCGTAGAACTAGGAGCTCTAGGTACCTAAATCCTACCGCGGTAGCGAAGATACCCGTTACGGTCGATACTATAGTTACCTAATTATACCTTAAGTTTCACCTCGCTAGGAAGTAAACGCGCTCCTACCTTAATCGCGCGGTATACCGCTTAGAACGTACTGTCCTTCTCGATAGTCCTTTCCTAGAGGTCGTTTAGCTCTTAGTCTTAGAAGGGTCCTAGTAGTGCGCCCGGTAAATCCGCCTCTTCTATAGCGGATAGTCCTTCGAACTACGTAGCTAAGATTTGTACTAACGAAACCTTTATAGTAGAGCTAGCGTCTACTACCTTCGAGCTCGGCTAATTCTTTACGATGTCCGGTTTAAGAAATCTACGATACCGTAATAACTTATCGTCCTACCTAAGCGTATCCTACTCCCTTCGAGAAAGGGCATCCGGCACAAAGAACGTGCTATCCTTCTTAATAGTTCTTTCCTAGAGGTCGTTTGGCTCTTAGTCTTAGAAGGGTCCTAGTAGTGCGCCCGGTGAATCCGCCTCTTCTACGGCGGATAGTCCTTCGAACTACGTAGCTAAGATTTGTACTAACGAAACCTTTATAGTAGAGCTAGCGTCTACTACTACCTCGCTTCCCCCCCTTCGAGCCCGGCTAATTCTTTACGATGTCCGGTTTAAGAAACCTACGATACCGTAATAACTTGTCGTCCTACCTAAGCGTGTTCTACTCCCTTCGAGAAAGGGCGTCCGGTATAATCGCCTCGGTACCCGGCCTATATACTAGTAAAAACTAGAATTTTGTAACTTCCTTAACCTATCGGATCCCCCGTTCGGAGAGCTATCTCTTCGTTATAAAGTATTCTAGGTTCTTATAGTCCGTCTAGATTATAAAGGGCCTATATATTTTTAACTCGGGAGCCTATTCCTTAAGATAGGACACTACCGCGAGTATCTCCTTATCGTAAATATCGTAGTTAATCTTAGCCTTATTAAGCTTCTTCGAGTAGAATCCTACTAGTTTTACGACTCCGTCCTTTTCTTATAGAAGGGCGCCTCTAAGCGTAAAGCCGCTATAGTCCGTCTCTAAAAAGGTAGGGAGCTCCGGGTTCTAGTAGGCTAAGACTAGTACTTTATAGTACTTATCCTTTAGGGCCTTAAACGTATTAGCCTAACGATCTCCCTAGGAAAACACCTTATTCTTACCGGTTAGCGACGTTAAGGGCTCGGCGAGCCTTAAATAGTTTAGAATAAATATCCGGTAGTAGTTCGCGAAGCCTAAGAAACGCCGTACTTCCTTCTAGGTAACTAGTGCCTTCTAGTCCTTTACTACTACTACCTTTTCGGGGTCGGGTCCTACTCCTCTCCCGTTAGTATATATAATAAACCTAAGGTACTTAACCTTCTTCTATACGAACTTATACTTCCCTAGATCTAGGAAAAGGCCTCCGTCCTAAAGCTTCTAGAGTACGATACGAACCTTCTAGAAATAGTCCTCTTTTATTCCGTCGGAGTAAATAACGACGTCGTTAGCGTAGGCCGAGGTAAAGTCGTCTAGGTAGTCCCGTAATAAACTATTAATATACCGCTAGAATGTTATAGGGGCCCCGGATAAACCGAACGGGTATACTAGCTACTCCTATAGACCGAATCTAGTTCGAAAAGCTGTCTTATACTCTTCGCCTCGAGCTATCCGGAGGTAATAGAATACGGTAACAATGTTAACCTTCGTAATATATCTAGCGCCCGTTAGGTTCCGAATAGTTTCCGGGATTAATAGAAGCGGGTAACGGTCCTACTTAGTAATCGAGTTTAGTGCTCTATAATCGTAGTAGAACCTAAGTCCTCCCCCGGGCTTCTTTACGAATAAGACGGGAGCCGCCGCTTCTAAGGTAGAAGGGCGAATATAACCCTTACGCTATAGTTCCGTTAGTAACTTCCGGAGGACAAGTAGCTCGTCTTTAGACATGCTATAGAGCGGTCCCTAGAGTAATGGTTCCGGGCTTCCGTCGGCTTTCGTCCGTATCTCGATCTTATAGTTAAGGTCGCCGCGGTATAGAGCTAGTTTATTAGCTTCCCTAGTAGAAAACAGCGGTAATATATCCTAAAGTTCTAGAGGTAAGCCCTTCTTAAGTTCCTCTTGCGTAGGCGGCTCCTTCTTACTAAGGGCTTTCTTAATATCTTCTACGGTTACCGCTGCAATCGTAGCGAAACGCTTACCCGACTCGTGTTCTTCGTAGTTACGCCCTTCGGGTACCTATTTCTTTACTAAGCTATAGTAGTACCGGCGCTTTTTAGGCGTAGTCCGGATCTAATTATACGCCTTCTACGAGTTCCCTAGGATTATAGGGAAGTCTAGATTAGGCACGACGTAAGAATAAACTACCTAGTAGATCCCGGCAATTTCTATACGGAAGGCGACTACTCCTTCGATCGAGTTCCGTATCGCTTTCGTAAACCCTATAGCCTTACGGCTCTCGTTACTAATATACGTAAGACCGAGGCCTTTCGCTAAGTCTCCGTTAATTATAGCGTAGTATATACATCCTTTATCGATAAGGGTAAACGTTCCGTAACTTTTGTTTAGGAGTACATTAGTATATATAAGATTCCTATTTATAGAACTCTTAACTACGTTCTACCCCTTTACTAGTGCTTCTTTATCTCCTAGTTCTAGCTTTCGACTAGGAGCTAGTCTTTTCCTATCTCTTCGGGATCCGACTTAAACCCGTTGTCCTCTAGGATCGGCGCGACCGAGGCCGCGTTAATCCTAGTAGGATTAACTACTACGGCGTACGGGTATTCCTTTACTTAATGTCTACTCGCTCTATAGCGGAAGTAGAGCTATTCTTAGCGCCTACGATCTCTCTTAGCGGTGTCTACCTATTTTACTCTCTACCTCCCTTTATCCTCCTTCCGATCTCTACGACTTCTAGAGCGGCCTCCGTTTATCCGGGTTAGTACTATAACGGTATTACTATCGGTATTAACCTAGCTACTAGCCGCTCTCGTAAAAGAACGGGTAGTAACTATAGCGGTTATACTAGAGTCCTTATTATTGTCCTTCTACCTCTTATAGGCTATTTTAAACTAGTCCGTGTCCTCGAGGTTAGTTATAATCCGTTTGACCTCCCCCGTAAACTCGTAGTAGTCCTCCTTTTTCGGTATAGCCGCCGTATATATCCGAACGGGGTTCGAGAAGGTGTTACGTAAGTAACTAATCTTCGCGTCGTCGCTCTAGTTCTCTCCGCCGGCGCTTAGTAGGAGTCTATCGAATTTTATCTAGTAGTCGTACTAAGGTTAACCGTTCGTATATTTAATCTTAGTAAGCTACTCTAGAGCCTTAGCGCGCTCGTTACTATTACCGAAGACTTTCTTAAGTTACGTAAAGAAAGTAACGGGGTTCTTCCTAAGTTCGCCGTCTCCCTTATCCTAGAAGTACCGTATCCTAGTACGCTCTCTCGCTAGTAAGGTGTCGTTAATCGTATCCTAGTAATACTCCTTAGAGAGCGTCGGTTTTAGGGCGGATCGCACCCTAAAAGAGCTCTTTAACCTTAAGAAGTAATCGCGGAATGTCTCTACCTTACCGTCCTAGGACGGTAGGTTCTAACCTCTAGGACCCGACGGTTCTTCTCCGGTACGCGACGAGGGCGCGGCGGCGTTTAGCGTCTATAGTAACTATCTTATTAGGTTACTAGTAGTCGTCTTATTATAAACTAGTAGCGAGACTATAGGTGTTAACTAACGTCGAGCGTCTTCCGATTCTTTTAAAGCGGCGCGCGTTATAATTAATTCGGCTTATATCTCTTCCTATCGCTAGTACAGTTACTAAAGCATAAGTTAGAAGTTTTTATTCGGGGCACTAGTCCTAGGGTTCTCGCTACCCGGCGACGTTATTACGTATCCCGTCTCTTTAATAGTAGGTACCTAGCTAATTCGAATGGATTGAACTTAATGTTACGGGTAAACGACGTATATACTAAAGTTCTATAAGGTTTGTAATAAGTTTAATATAGAAGAAAGGGGAAGTTATACGCTATTCGAAGAAAAGGTGTCGGAAAGCAATCCAAACGTATAGGCGTAGCCTATACTAAGGAATAGGGGCCCGCCCCTTATAGATCTATTTAAATTAGCTAGGTACCTACTATTAAAGAGACGGGATACGTAATAACGTCGCCGGGTACATTCCGCGATTACTTCTTAAGGTTAAAGAGCTCTTTTAGGGTGCGATCCGCCCTAAAACCGACGCTCTCTAAGGAGTATTACTAGGATACGATTAACGACACCTTACTAGCGAGAGAGCGTACTAGGATACGGTACTTCTAGGATAAGGGAGACGGCGAACTTAGGAAGAACCCCGTTACTTTCTTTACGTAACTTAAGAAAGTCTTCGGTAATAGTAACGAGCGCGCTAAGGCTCTAGAGTAGCTTACTAAGATTAAATATACGAACGGTTAACCTTAGTACGACTACTAGATAAAATTCGATAGACTCCTACTAAGCGCCGGCGGAGAGAACTAGAGCGACGACGCGAAGATTAGTTACTTACGTAACACCTTCTCGAACCCCGTTCGGATATATACGGCGGCTATACCGAAAAAGGAGGACTACTACGAGTTTACGGGGGAGGTCAAACGGATTATAACTAACCTCGAGGACACGGACTAGTTTAAAATAGCCTATAAGAGGTAGAAGGACAATAATAAGGACTCTAGTATAACCGCTATAGTTACTACCCGTTCTTTTACGAGAGCGGCTAGTAGCTAGGTTAATACCGATAGTAATACCGTTATAGTACTAACCCGGATAAACGGAGGCCGCTCTAGAAGTCGTAGAGATCGGAAGGAGGATAAAGGGAGGTAGAGAGTAAAATAGGTAGACACCGCTAAGAGAGATCGTAGGCGCTAAGAATAGCTCTACTTCCGCTATAGAGCGAGTAGACATTAAGTAAAGGAATACCCGTACGCCGTAGTAGTTAATCCTACTAGGATTAACGCGGCCTCGGTCGCGCCGATCCTAGAGGACAACGGGTTTAAGTCGGATCCCGAAGAGATAGGAAAAGACTAGCTCCTAGTCGAAAGCTAGAACTAGGAGATAAAGAAGCACTAGTAAAGGGGTAGAACGTAGTTAAGAGTTCTATAAATAGGAATCTTATATATACTAATGTACTCCTAAACAAAAGTTACGGAACGTTTACCCTTATCGATAAAGGATGTATATACTACGCTATAATTAACGGAGACTTAGCGAAAGGCCTCGGTCTTACGTATATTAGTAACGAGAGCCGTAAGGCTATAGGGTTTACGAAAGCGATACGGAACTCGATCGAAGGAGTAGTCGCCTTCCGTATAGAAATTGCCGGGATCTACTAGGTAGTTTATTCTTACGTCGTGCCTAATCTAGACTTCCCTATAATCCTAGGGAACTCGTAGAAGGCGTATAATTAGATCCGGACTACGCCTAAAAAGCGCCGGTACTACTATAGCTTAGTAAAGAAATAGGTACCCGAAGGGCGTAACTACGAAGAACACGAGTCGGGTAAGCGTTTCGCTACGATTGCAGCGGTAACCGTAGAAGATATTAAGAAAGCCCTTAGTAAGAAGGAGCCGCCTACGCAAGAGGAACTTAAGAAGGGCTTACCTCTAGAACTTTAGGATATATTACCGCTGTTTTCTACTAGGGAAGCTAATAAACTAGCTCTATACCGCGGCGACCTTAACTATAAGATCGAGATACGGACGAAAGCCGACGGAAGCCCGGAACCATTACTCTAGGGACCGCTCTATAGCATGTCTAAAGACGAGCTACTTGTCCTCCGGAAGTTACTAACGGAACTATAGCGTAAGGGTTATATTCGCCCTTCTACCTTAGAAGCGGCGGCTCCCGTCTTATTCGTAAAGAAGCCCGGGGGAGGACTTAGGTTCTACTACGATTATAGAGCACTAAACTCGATTACTAAGTAGGACCGTTACCCGCTTCTATTAATCCCGGAAACTATTCGGAACCTAACGGGCGCTAGATATATTACGAAGGTTAACATTGTTACCGTATTCTATTACCTCCGGATAGCTCGAGGCGAAGAGTATAAGACAGCTTTTCGAACTAGATTCGGTCTATAGGAGTAGCTAGTATACCCGTTCGGTTTATCCGGGGCCCCTATAACATTCTAGCGGTATATTAATAGTTTATTACGGGACTACCTAGACGACTTTACCTCGGCCTACGCTAACGACGTCGTTATTTACTCCGACGGAATAAAAGAGGACTATTTCTAGAAGGTTCGTATCGTACTCTAGAAGCTTTAGGACGGAGGCCTTTTCCTAGATCTAGGGAAGTATAAGTTCGTATAGAAGAAGGTTAAGTACCTTAGGTTTATTATATATACTAACGGGAGAGGAGTAGGACCCGACCCCGAAAAGGTAGTAGTAGTAAAGGACTAGAAGGCACTAGTTACCTAGAAGGAAGTACGGCGTTTCTTAGGCTTCGCGAACTACTACCGGATATTTATTCTAAACTATTTAAGGCTCGCCGAGCCCTTAACGTCGCTAACCGGTAAGAATAAGGTGTTTTCCTAGGGAGATCGTTAGGCTAATACGTTTAAGGCCCTAAAGGATAAGTACTATAAAGTACTAGTCTTAGCCTACTAGAACCCGGAGCTCCCTACCTTTTTAGAGACGGACTATAGCGGCTTTACGCTTAGAGGCGCCCTTCTATAAGAAAAGGACGGAGTCGTAAAACTAGTAGGATTCTACTCGAAGAAGCTTAATAAGGCTAAGATTAACTACGATATTTACGATAAGGAGATACTCGCGGTAGTGTCCTATCTTAAGGAATAGGCTCCCGAGTTAAAAATATATAGGCCCTTTATAATCTAGACGGACTATAAGAACCTAGAATACTTTATAACGAAGAGATAGCTCTCCGAACGGGGGATCCGATAGGTTAAGGAAGTTACAAAATTCTAGTTTTTACTAGTATATAGGCCGGGTACCGAGGCGATTATACCGGACGCCCTTTCTCGAAGGGAGTAGAACACGCTTAGGTAGGACGACAAGTTATTACGGTATCGTAGGTTTCTTAAACCGGACATCGTAAAGAATTAGCCGGGCTCGAAGGGGGGGAAGCGAGGTAGTAGTAGACGCTAGCTCTACTATAAAGGTTTCGTTAGTACAAATCTTAGCTACGTAGTTCGAAGGACTATCCGCCGTAGAAGAGGCGGATTCACCGGGCGCACTACTAGGACCCTTCTAAGACTAAGAGCCAAACGACCTCTAGGAAAGAACTATTAAGAAGGATAGCACGTTCTTTGTGCCGGATGCCCTTTCTCGAAGGGAGTAGGATACGCTTAGGTAGGACGATAAGTTATTACGGTATCGTAGATTTCTTAAACCGGACATCGTAAAGAATTAGCCGAGCTCGAAGGTAGTAGACGCTAGCTCTACTATAAAGGTTTCGTTAGTACAAATCTTAGCTACGTAGTTCGAAGGACTATCCGCTATAGAAGAGGCGGATTTACCGGGCGCACTACTAGGACCCTTCTAAGACTAAGAGCTAAACGACCTCTAGGAAAGGACTATCGAGAAGGACAGTACGTTCTAAGCGGTATACCGCGCGATTAAGGTAGGAGCGCGTTTACTTCCTAGCGAGGTGAAACTTAAGGTATAATTAGGTAACTATAGTATCGACCGTAACGGGTATCTTCGCTACCGCGGTAGGATTTAGGTACCTAGAGCTCCTAGTTCTACGGCGTCCGACTATAAGGAGGCGGACATAGCGATTCTATAGAACGACACCCTTCGAACTAAGCTAATCTAATCCGTACACGATTTACCGGTATACGGCCACCCTAGCCGGGACTCTATAGTATCGATACTAAGTTGTAACTTCTACTAGCCCCTATAGTCTAAGTACGTAAGGCAGTTTTTAAGGAACTATAACTACTACGGTAGGAATAAGGTGTAGAGAGAATAAAAACACGGCCTCCTATAACCCTTACCGGTCCCCGACCGATTCTTCTAGGAGATCTCGATAGATTTTATAACGGACATGCCCGAGTCGTAAGGGAACACTTGTCTCTAGGTAATTAAGGATCGACTAAGCAAGACCGTCGTTTTAGAAGCGATGCCTACTATAAAAGCCGAGGACTACGCTAAAAGGTTCTTAGACTACTAGGTAAGATACTATAGCCTCCCTTAAGCTATTACGAGTAACCGGGGTACTAACTGGACGAGTACCTTCTAGAGGACCTTCTATCGTTTAACCGGTGTAAAATAGAGGCTTAGCTCCGCCTACTACCTATAAACCGACGGAGGCCCGGAACGATTAAACTAGGAAGTCTAGGCTTACCTTCGTAACTACATTAACTATAAGTAGTCCGACTAGAAACGCTAGCTCCCTACGGCGTAACTTACTCTAAACGCGCAGTATTACGCTAGGCTAGGAATAAGCCCCTTCTTCGCGGTATACGGATACGAGGTACTTATTATGTCTCGTTCTAGGGCTAGTCTTAAAGGAGAGATAAGTTAAGTCACGTAGCGGTATTCTTTAGAGAGGCTAAAGTAAGCTAAGCGAAGATGAATAATTAGAATAAGAGTTGTATTCCAATTAGTAAGATAGTAACATAAGTTAAACGCATTAGAACCATAAGGGTTTCTAGCGTTCCTAAATATAAAAGAGATTCGTAGATCTCGGTAATTAGTCTAATTATTCTAAGTATAAGCAGTCTAATTAGTCTAAGTATAAGTAGTCTAATCGCTCCAAGTCTAAGCGCTTAGGTAGGATAAGTCACGTGTTCGTCTTATCGTTATAATTCTAGGGTCCCTAGGAATTATTCCGTAACACTATCTCCTTCTTAGTCTAGCTTCGTCCCGAAGCTTCTTAAGCCGTTATCATTTCTTATAGTAATAGTTAACTATGTCTTCTTCCTCCTACAAACGCCGTTAACGACTTGCTTAGGATACTAAAGTTTCTAGTATCGAAATGGCTCTATGCACGAACTATTAGAAGTCTCGATCCTCGGGCGTAGTAGTAAAGTATATCGTAGGTTCTCGGTCTAGAAAGTGTTCGGCCTATATTCGAAAAGGCTATAAGGATTGCGATGTACGTCTTTCTCGTCCGGAGTAGGAACGTCTTCGCGATTCGCGCGATAAGCTTAAGCTAGAGCTTAAGAGGATTAAAGAGGAGGAGGTACGGCTAAAGATGCGTAAGATCCGTCTTCGGAAACAGCTACGATTAGCTAAGCGTCGTACCGACGATGCCGTTACTAAGGAGTTAGAGGAGCTCGAGGAGGAAGAGGCGCGCGAGGAGCTAGCGTCTCTTAAGCGGGCGTCAAGGGTAGAGGTGTCGCCTTCGCTAGTTGCTTTCTCGGATATCCTAGAGATGCCCGTAAATAACTAGGCGGCGCTCTCTAGAGCAGAGCCTTAGGGCGAGTCTCTAGGGGTAGAGACTTATTAGGGTACTTATTCGTAAGTTATGTCCCTATTCTTATTAATCGGCTAGGTAGCTTAGTAGTAGAGCGTAAGCTATCTACACTCTTAAGGTCGTAGGTTCGATTCCTACCTTAGCTATTCCCGGCCGACTAGTCGCTAATCGGTAGCTTAGTCGGCTAGCCGTTTTTTAGTTTTGTAGTATTCCTAGATTTTTTGCTAACAGTTATGTAGATTTTCTTTTAGTTCCTAGGTATTTTCTAAATTATCGTATCCTCTCTATTTAACAAGGTATCGCTAACCTCTCTTATCTAGGATCTTTTCGACTTCGAATTCGTTTTCTACTTCTAGTTCGAAATAGAAGCTCTCCTAGTAGGGTGTTTCGGCGTCTACGGGTTCTAACTTAGAAATGTAGAAGACCGGGTGGATTTTCGCGTTAGGTAGTAGTCGTAGGCGGTAGTTAACTAGTCCTATAACTTTATCGATAAAAAATGGTCCGACCTTAACGTAATCCAGTTTCTTAGTCTATCTTCTTATTCTTAAGTTTTTTATAAGGAGATAGACCTTATCCCCCTCTTTTAGTAGAGGTGCTATTTTTCTTATGTCCTACCGTTATTAAGACAGTTTTTGTTATACATCTTCGATCGCCTTACGTGTTTCTTTATGCACTTCCTTAAGAGTATCGGTCGTTACGATCGCTCTTTCGGCTTATAGGTAGGATCTAGGTGTTTCGAATAGGTTAGGATCTTTACTAAAGTTTGCATAGAATAGTATCGTTAAAGTTGTCTCCGATTTATGGTTGTTTAGTGCAATCTACGCTATTAGTAGTAATGAAACCTAGTTGTCTTATGCATAATTTATGTAGTGTCGTAGGTATTGTTCTAGCGTTTAATTCATCCTTTCGGTTTATCCGTCTATTTCCGGATAATATGCCGTTAATAGCTTATGTTTAATTCCGATCGTTCCTATAAGCGTCTTCTAGTAATTTAATGTAAATAGCTTATCTCTGTCCGTTATAAACGCTTAGGGGAATCCGTAGTATCGGATAAGTCTATCTAGTACGAGGTATCCGAGCTGCTCTATATTGTATGTTTCCGATGTAGGAATGAAGTGTGCGTATTTTATAAGTCTATTAACCATAACTAGTATTATGTCGTATAGTTGTTTCGTAACTTAGTCTCTTAACGGTAGGAGTTTCGTAATAAAGTCTATTATAACTTCGTCCTATGGTTTTGTTAGTAGTGTCCTAAACTATAGGTAACCGTATTTTATATGTCTCGTAGCCTTGTTTCGTTAGTAGTGTACGCATCGTTTAATGTAGCGTAGCAACTTTTACCTTATCTATAGGAATGAGAAACTGCGCTGTATTAGGTCTATTATTTTCAAAGTTCTAGGGTGCCTATATGTTAGTCCGTTATAATGTTGTCGTATGCATTCTTCTTCTCGATCCTTTAGTACCTAGTATTTTCCTTACGATATAGGGAATTGTTCGTCCCTATCGCCTAATATCCGTACGATGTTATTAAATTCTCTTATGTTAGCGCTAAGACTTCCGTCGAGGTTTGTCTTTAGTACTTTATGCTACACTAGTTCTTTTCCTTCTATATAGTCGCTTCTTTAGCTTAGCGCGTCGGCGCGGCTATTCTCTCGTCCTAGAGTATATTTAATTTCGAACTTATATTGTCCTAGTAGCTCCGACTAGCGGGCTTGCCTTCGGGTAAGTTCTTTCGTTGTCGTAAAGTACGTAAGATTCTTATAGTTAGAAAGAATCGTTAACTTCGGTAGGCCCTCGACATATACTCTCTAATGTTACATAGCGGCAACAATGGCTAGAAGCTCTTTATTATAGATATCGTAGTTCTATTCCGCTATAGTTATTTTCCGGGAGTAATAGGCTACTAGGTGTCTCTACCTATCGTGTGTCTATGTTAGACACGCGCCTATTGCTATATTAGATGCATCGGTCTCGATGTAGACTTCCTTACTACTATCGAATAATCGAAGCGTAGGGGCTAAAGCGCATTATTCCTTAAGTTTCTTAAACGCTTCAATCTGTTCCTTTCCCTATTTCTAGGTAACGTCTTTTCTCGTAAGCATCGTTATTAGTGCTACTGTCCTTACGTAGTCCTTAATGAATTTCCGGTTGTAGTTCGCTAGTCTAAGGAATAATTGTACGTCCTTAACTGTTTTTAGCTCTAGCTATTCTCTAATTAACTGTGTCTTCGTAGGGTCGATCGTTATCCCTATAGTACTAATAATAAAGCCTAAGAATTTAACTTCTTTCTTATAGAATTCGCATTTCTCGGGTGCTGTCTTAAATCCTAAACGTGTAAGTCGTTCGAATACGTCCTAGACTTGTTTCATGTGATTCTAAAGGGATTCTTTCGTATAGACTAATATGTCGTCTATATAAGCGATAACGTATACGTCGAGTAGGTCTCTAAGTATTTCGTTAACAAGGTCCTAATAGGATACGGGTGCGTTAGTCAATCCTATTAGTATAACTAAGAATTCGTAGAGTCCGTATCTTATTCTAAAAGCGGTTTTCTATTCTTCTCCTTCTACTATTCGTATAGTATAGAAGGCATCTCGTAGGTTAATCTTCGTGTACTAGTCTGATCCGGTTAATCTATCTTATGCTTCTTCGATGTTAGGTAGCGGGTATCGGTTCTTAATCGTAATCTCGTTTAACTTCCTATAGTCTTGTACGAGTCGTAACTTCCCGTTTGCTTTTAGAACGAATATGCATAGAGTTCCTACACTTAAGGTGGATCTTCTTATCTATCCTTTAGCTAGCTTCTCCTTTAGCTATTCTCGTAGGGTCTGTAGCTCTTTCTTAGACATTTAATATAGGGGTCCCTATAGAGGCTCTTTCCCTAGCTAAATGTTAATCTTATGATCCTATAGGCGGTGCTTAGGTAAGGCGGTTTTACCTCTTTCCTCTTTAAAGAGTCGCGACTACTTACGATACTCCTTAGGAATACTTAACTCTAAGATATTAGTATTCTTCGATAGTACGTTACTTCTATTACTTCTAGTAACTTCGTAACCCGGCGGCCCTACGCTAGTGTCTATCCCGGTCGAAGGTAGTTCTTCTATCCTTCTATTCGGCGTAAGCTCGAATGTGTTAAGCTGTTTCTTTACCTTATCTACTATCGTCCGCTATCAATACGTAGGCTAAATGTCGATAACGTAGTCGCATTCCCTAAATGTAAGTACTCCTCTTCTCTAGTCGATTACTAGATTATGCTTTCTTAACTAAGGCATACCTAATACTATGTTATAACTAGCTATATTAGTAACATCTAAGGTAATATTCTCGTAGTGCTGTTAGATAGCTAGTAGCAATAGTATCGTCTCCTATTCTACGCTAGGTAACGATAATCCGTCTACCGCGATTAACTCGTAACCCTATTTCTTCTTTAGGGTAGCTAATCCGTTTCTTCTTATAAAAGACTCGGAGATAAAATTCCCCGCTACTCCTAAGTCGATTATAACACTAGTCTTATGTCCGTTAACGATTGCTTATGTCTAGAAAACTGTGTTTAATGTCGATACGTAAGCCTAAGTATTACATAACTCCCTCCGGTCGCTTATTCCTAGGGAGCTAATCCTTTTCCCGAATAGTATGTAGTTCGCTATGCTTCGTACCTAGAGGCTTCGGCTAGAACCTGTAGCCCGTTACCCTATATCTATACTTGTAGTCTATTGCGTTCCTAGATCTTCTACGATTCTAAGTAAAGAGCCCGTACATACTGTACCGCTGTTCGTAGTTCGTTTAAGACGAAAGTTCCTACCGGTGTTAGGTATCCGGTATCCGTTATTCGGCTTCCTATAGGTAGTCGTTCGATAATTGCTTTAGCTAAGTTCTTAGTATTGTTTATAGTTAGGTAGCCCTATACTATGCCCCTTATTATATCGAGTGTCTTATCGAATTCGTTAGGGTTTAGGTATCGTTTCCCTAAGAACTTTAGTAGGAATTCTTCGTGCCTTCGTTAGAGGTAGATAATTAACTTATAGAGTTTCCTTAGCGCGTCTACCGTGAATGTGTATACTTCGTTTTCGTCGTCGGTGTCGCTCTCTTCTTCTTCGGATAAGTCCTCGCTTAACTTCTCCGGTACGTAATCTTCTTCGATAGTATCTAGTTCGTTTATTTATTGTTCTAGTACTAGTAACTAGCGTCCGTTCCATTCTAGATCCTAGTTTTCTTTATTATCGTTATCGAAGTAAGATTCGTCGATGTCTACTTCTTAGAGCTTGTTTTGTCCGTGCTAAGCTCCTAGGGTTCCTACTAATTGTCGTAGCTAGTACCCTACGCCTAACTTAGCGTCGTAGTAGGTTTAACACGAGTCCTAGTAATAGAATCGCTAATGAAGGCTTCCGTAACCGTGTCGAGATTCTTTCTTAACTTTGTAGTTAACTCCTTGTACTATTATACTAAACAGTCTAATAGTCTTTAGCTATTAGTTATTCGGTAGTAGTGTATGTTGTTAAACATAGTATCCTCCTCGTCCTTATAAGGGGTCTAGGAGAGGCGTCGCAACCCGGTTACTATCCTTCTCCTCTACTCGCTAGGTATAGTTAAATTGTCGGGGTCTAACACTACTCCTAGATTTGCCTACCTTTAGTTACATTATATTAAACTGCTCGCGGCGCACTATATTCTTACCGCGGCAATCCCGCGCTATGTGACCTTCCTTACTATAGGCATAGTATGTGAGTTTTCCTTTTCCTTTAAAGGGCTTTCCGTAGCCCCTACTCTTATCAATCCTCCGTCCTCGTTAGGTAACGTCTAGTTCTATTAGCTATAGTCTATAGTAGGGCTAGCTTTATCGTAAGAATTCTCCCTTCGTAACGTATCCTCCTAAGGGTCTACGATCCGGAGCGTATCCTACTATACCTCCTACTTTAGAGTCGTGTTTCTTTTCCTAGTGTCGTTCCTAGAGCTAGTTATCGATGTTAATCGACGCCTTTATTAGCTCTTCGAGGTTAGTAATCCGTTCCCCGTGTCTTATTAACTCGTCCTTAACGGAGTCCTTAAGTCTACGTCGGAACATAGTTATTAACGCCGTCTAGTCCCATCCGGTAATTTGTCCGTATTCTTCGAATTTAGCGGCATACTCTAAAGTAGACGTCTTCTGTTTTAGGTGTTAAATAATTCGTATAGCCTATTAGACTTCGTTCGAGGTTCTAAAGATTGATTTCATCTTATCTTTAAAGAGGGTTTAGCTCCTAAATATTCCGGTAGGGTCTAATCGTCCTATACCTTTAAGGTATTCCTTAAGGTAAGGTTTGATCTAGTTCTACGCACTTCCGCGAAGGTACGTAATAGCGAAGATAGTTCTTTTATTAGCATCGACTAGGTTAAACATAAGATACATATCTATCTAATTAATCTAGTCGTCGAACTTGGCCCTGTCTCTATAGAAGAGGTCTAGCTTAGTAGCCTTAACGTCGTTCTTCCTTAGAGTAGGCTCGTTATCGTTATTAGACTTATCGTCCTTCGTAGTAGTCTCTTATGGTAGCGTACGGCGGATGCTTCCTACTTCGCTAGGGGCGGGTGTTCCCCTACTAGCTACTTAAGTAGCGCTTATCCTAAGGGCGTTTAAAGTGTTATGTCTCGTTCTAGGGCTAGTCTTAAAGGAGAGATAAGTTAAGTTACGTAGCGGTATTCTTTAGAGAGGCTAAAGTAAGCTAAGCAAAGATAAATAATTGGAATAAGAGTTGTATTCCAATTAGTGAGATAGTAATATAAGTTGAACGCATTAGAACTATAAGGGTTTCTAGCGTTCCTAAATATAAAAGAGATTCGTAGATCTCGGTAATTAGTCTAATCATTCTAAGTATAAGCAGTCTAATCAGTCTAAGCATAAGCAGTCTAACCGCTCCAAGTCTAAGCGCTTAGGTAGGATAAGTCACGTGTTCGTCTTATCGTTATAATTCTAGGGTCCCTAGGAATTATTCCGTAACAGTACTATTACCCGTTTAGTTATAACCGGATCTAGAGACCTCTTAGTTAGACGCCGCGTAACGGGTAACGCTATTCGTAGAAAGGATGTAAAAGATTACGGACCTATATTAGGCGAGTATAGCGGAAGCCGCCTAAAAATAGGAGGACTACGCTAACCGGGGTAGGAAGCCCGCACTAATCTATCGTGTAGGCGACAAAGTTTAGCTAGATCTACGTAACTATGTTACTATACGACTAAAGAAGAGCCTCGACTATAGACACGCGAAGTATACGGTAGTAGAAGTAATCTTACCGTTGTCTATACGCTTATCTAGGATCCCCGACGGGATCTACCTAGTCTTCTATCCTAACTTACTGCGACCTATAAGCTAAGACCCCTTACCTAGATAAGAGATCGATAATAAACAGCCGGACCCTATTATAATTAAGTCTTACGAAGAGTAGTAGGTAGAAGAGATCCTTTACGCTAGAACTACGGTTAGAGGTAGAGGCCGAGTACGCAAAGTCCTAGTAAAATAGACCGGATACTACAACCCTACATAGGAACTATTAGGGTACCTCGCGGACATAGTAGCCGCGGATAACTTCGAGAGGAAATATAGTAACCTAATAACGTATAACGGACCGAAGGAGGCATAGGATACGAAAAGAAGGGGGAAACGGCGAAAAGGTAAGGATTACTAGGGATTTAGCGTAGACATAGACGTTTAGGAAAGGATAGGCGTTCTTTTAGGTTAGGGAGTCTTTTTAGGAGATAGAGAGAAGTAAGAAGGTATAGGTGAGTTTAAGAGCGTTTTATTTTAGCGGCGTCCGCCGTAAAAGTAGCGGAGCCCGATCCCTTTCGAGATAGCTACATACTATAATAGCCCGGTCGCGGCCCGCGCGAAAGACGAGGGTGCCCGAAGGCTAGTTAGAGGAGGCCGAGGCCTAACGCACGCGGCGCTAGCCTAGCTAGAGGTCGCGTAGGGCGCCCCCGGGACTAAAGAGTCGGTTAGCGATAGTTTTATAACGGGGCCTATAGTATATACGTCTACCTAAAGGTAAGCTAAGCATTAGCTATAGTGCCTATAACCTTAGTAGCGACCGTACTAAAAGGATCGGTAAGCGCGTATAAAGAGGCGGGGGCCGGGGAAACTTACCGGGAGAGCACGCTAGCACGCTAGAGAGGCTTTAAAGCCTTCTAAGCTTTAAGGACGGCGCGGAGCTTAGTACGAGCGTCGTCGCTAAAAGACCGTAAGCTAGTAGAAAAGCCGCGGAGGCCGCTAGGGAGGATACTTACGCGCGGTTCTAGTTAGTAGCGCGGGTCTACTTAGTATAGGCGGCGTAGGCGAGCTCCGGCCTAAAACGCGCGGTTAGCAATAATTTTCCTTCGGGGTCCGCGTAGTACATATATGTCCTCGCAATACTTACGATTAGTGTTATAGGCCTAGTAGGCGCGCGCGGTTACGCCCTAACGATAATTAGCGGACCCCGATAGGAATAGGACGGGGACCGGTACTTATATACTAGGAGACGTAGTCTACGCTAGTAGAGGCGTAGGGGACGTAGTAGATACGGCGTTAGGCTATTTTATACTACGTTCTAGTTAGAATACGTCGGTCTCTATAGGAATTTATTCGGACTTACTTAATAGTATTAATAGGAGATATAGTCGTAGTAGTTTCTATTTACGGTATGCTATTAGTATCTATCGGAACCCGTAGGGAAAACGTCGGCTTCCTAAGCGATAGGCATAAGATACGTAACCGTATACCCCTAAGGCTAAAGACGCTTAGCTAGGGGGAGGGGGAGGGGCGACTTACGCTTACGGTAGGTAATAAGGAAAAGAAAGAAAGAAAAAGAGAACGAGAACCTAAAGATATATTCTAGGTTCCTATTGTTTATATATAACAATAGCTATTGTTACTTAGTAGACAATAGCAAACCTTACACTTACCTAGGCGACAATACTTCGCCTCGACGTTAGCGGGGCTAGACAATAAGGAAGGGTAGCTCGGGCACTTCCTATTACGAGCCTAATAAAAACAGCTAGGACAATAGGCTCTAGGTAGGACAATAGGGAGTACCGGCGTAAATACGTATACGGACGGTATCTATAGGGTAGAGCTAGGGCTAGAGGCGGGGAAGGTAGAAGGGGGGGGGTAGTATAAGGGGCGGGCCCCTGTTTCTTAGTATAGGCTACGCATATACGTTCGGATTACTTTCTAATACCTTTTCTTCGGATAGCATATAACTTCCCCTTTCTTCTATATCGAACTTATTACAAACTTTATAGAACTTTAGTATATACGTCGTTTACCCGTAACAGTTACTCTTTTCTCCTATATAGGAGTTTTATTTATTTACCCATTCCTTAAACTTAGTAGATTCTACTAGTTCTACTTTAGTAGAGGATTTATTAGTAAAGGTTATAAAGATAGATTAGCACGGTAGTACAATATTACGTATCTAGTTAAGATATTGCTTAGTAAGCTTACTAAGTAATAGATAGTCCTAGTTACGCTTCTACTTATTATATAGAGAGACTCTATAGCTAGGTATCTACTTCTATATAGTAAGTAGGAAGTACCTACTAAGATTTTTATACATAGTATAGTTATAATAAATTACCTTTCTTTTTAATACTAGCTAATCTATATACTAATTATTAACCTATATACCTATATACCTATACACCTATATACCTATATAGTATAGCTGTTTTTCAGTAATATACTAAGAAAGTAGAGAACTTAAGGATCTCGGCTTATAAAGCGAGGGTTACTACTTCGAGACATTACCCGACTTAGCCTAATCACAGCGCTTGCTCCCTACTAAAGAGCTCTTTCACTATCTCAATCCAAATTGAAAACCACTTCGTGGCCTGTTATTATTAGGGTATACGTGTTTACTGGGTTCTCCGATATCCGCTTCGCGGGGTGTTATGCGGACCGACACGGCTAGAGATCAGGCCAATCACAGCGACCCGACGGTAATTCGCGCAGCGAGTCTAAGAACAAATGGGCATGTTTTAGTGTGAACACGAGTTCGCTAGCAACTTCTCCGCAGATCGTATCGACTTTTTATATTGCCTAATACCACTTAATCGCGCAACAAAGGTGGTCCCAATCCCTGCTCCGCAGAATATAAATGTTAGACAACACGACCTTGTTGGCACAAAAGTAGACGTCTTCCGCCTTTGATCAGCGAACAGACTTACCGTTACCAGCAACACCACCTCATCCACGTTCACTTCATTAAATCAGTCAAGATGCTCCTCGATTCACTCATCAACAAGGCCGAGAATAAAGTCATCGACAAGCTCAACAATATCAACAATGAGGCGATATCGATTGAGCTAAAAACTACAGCAACCCCCTGGCCACAGACCTATGCCAACAACCTATACGAAGCCCCATCATTCGGCGACACCTTCGGCATCCAAGCAAGCGGCGGCTCAGTCAGCAACCTCCATAAGGAACTCACTGCCAGTAAAGGCCACATATACATCGGCGGCAACCAAGACGAGCCGAAAAACTGCTCCAGCACGGACAATGCTCACGACGTCGCCACCTTCGTCTGGAAAGCCGACCAAAAGCTCTACCTCTACACCAATGAGTCGGTCGTACAGGAAGTCTGGTCTGATACTGGCGACGATGGACTTGTAGGGTACAGCACGAACAAGAAGGGTCTACCGCACAAGCAATCGCTCTCGCCTTTTGAGATCGATCGTGGCACTAGGATTGTGACTTTCAACGGAGACAGCCCGATAGCTTGCCCGGCACAGGAGGCGGCGAATCAGTATAATATCTATTTCACCGATTCGGTCAAACCAAAAAACCTCGACGGCTGTTTTTCTGTTGATTTGAAAGCGTACAAAATTACAGACAGAGATGCTTGCACTTACTCACAATCCGGCGGCGGCCACTCTGATATCAAGAGGTGACAGATACCTGCGGCAGCATGAAGGATCCAAGGGGCATGTAAGCGGTATCATGGAGTTCTTTCCATCTTAAGGCATGGCTGCGCGATGTACCATAACCGCGTTGTGTAACACTACGTCTATATAGCATTTGTCCTTCGCTGGGACGCATCCGAAATCGTTGCACCGACCATCCCATCCTGAGGCTGGCGATACTGTACATCCACACGGCCTGATATCCTGCCTCGCTCGGTGCTCAAGCCTGCTCGAAGCCTGAGACGCCGTGTCAGGCATGTCCAGCGACAGGAACAAGTGGCCACTTCTTCCAGTCGTTCTTGAGATCTGTACCAGCATTGCCGTCTATTCCACGGGCTTTTCAATTGGCTCGGTTCCATGTATTTTGCCGTCAGTGCCCAATTGCGGTTTTTCACGATAGACCCCAAGATCTTGTGACTTGAAGTGTATCTTCAAGACCTTCTACGAGCCGGTCTTCCTCGTCGCGCGATCATCAAAGCGGGACCGCTGCCAGGAGGAATAGTGCGTTGACTCCAGTGCAGACAGCAATATTCGCTGCGGTCACGAGGTGTGGGTCGGATTTTTGACCTGAGCCTGAGCTCGAGTATGGTTGTGGTAAGGGCTCGGTGAGGGATGCTGCTTTAGACCTCGATGTACTTGTATAAGAACGCAGCGGAAATGGTCGTCCATTGCCATCATCTTCAAGGATATGTAGCCTCGGCGCAACAGCGACATACAGCTCGAGCTTGTAGCTGACATCGTGCTCTGCGTCGAAGACATTCTTGTTTTTGTGTATCCGGTGGAATCTCGCCCTTCCAAAGTAGGTTATCAGGGAGCGCTAAACTGATCCAGTGATCTCAGAGATTGATCAGTGAACGTATGCAAACCCAGTGCATAGATTGGCACGTTCTCCCGTAGAGATCGTAATCCCGACCGTGACCCAGCTATCAGTGGTGCAATGTCATGCCCATGGAAACGCTCGACTTTGCCCCAGCGAGAACTTTCTGAAAAGATCATCACCGCTACCACCATGAATGTCCTCTTGGTCGCAACCATAAGCTTTCTCGTTGATAGTGCTGGCCTTTGCGAACAGACTGCACCCGACAGGTTTATGCTGCGACGTCCCTAGAGTATTGTCGTTATAGTATGCTCATACTAGCACCCGTGCTTTGATCCGTGAGGAGCGACTCTACCCTTCCCCGACCATAAGGTCGCTGCGCCAAGAATCCTTCATGCAGACTTGCGACATCTTCACCGGCAATGGCGACTGCTCTGACTATGCTCGAAGGTGCGTAACTACATCAAGGCTGTTCATTGTAACCCGGCGGATCACTACGGATACGCTCGTCAGTCCAATGCATGCGCAACGCCCGGAAATGGCTGCAGCTTTCACTGGGGTCACAATGGTCCGGTCCACTGCACTTCAAAGCCTCGCGTGCGAATTGCTCGGGAAGGGAACAGTGAGTTGACGACGGGCTGTGACGGGCTGCGGTGAGGAGAATGTGCCAAAATCTGTTGCCTACATCGACTCTGGAGCTAGTAGCAGAGTCAGCACCCCTCCTCAGGCTTTCTTCGCTCTTCGCTTCAGCCACGCCGCCCAGTCCGTATCACGACCCTGTTGGGTATGCACACTACAAGCGTCCAGTTGGTCTTCATCCACCATATCTCCCTCTTGCCAACCACGCCACTCGGCAAGTCCAGCCAGATGTCGCATAGTGGGCCGACCATGCGGACAGTTCCAAGGCTTCTCCATCTCGCCCATATGACGAACGACTCTCTCCATCTGCGTCAAAGTCAAGGTCTTGCCCACCATGATACTGCTGCGACAAGCACGCATGGCGAGCATGCGCTGAACCTTCTTCGGCCGGGGGATGAATGGGCTGCCAGCCGGTTGCTCGCTGAGCAGATGGAGCAATTCTTCTAGATCCGACAAGTCGAAGGTCTTTTCTCTGGACAATGGTAGTGTGAGGAGGCGGCAGCGCCGGCCGGGTGATACGGCTTCATCCTCGTTGGTAACATATGACATCGTCTCGACTTCAAACCCGTTGGCTTTGAGAGCATCTGAATGGATGAGCAGAAGCTCTTCTTGTACTGCCGTGAGCTCAAGAGGAAGCGGTCTGACGAGTCGCTGTGATTGGAGGATGACAGTGCGCTGAAGTCGTTCGTAATTGTACTTCTCGTCAGCGGCGTGTTGGTCAATGATGAAGATATCATCTTCGCCACCAGGCTCTGCTGCAGGTCGCAGGGCGAGAACGAAGCCCAGATTGAACTGACCGAGGACGATCATTCGCTCGAAGTCGGACTTGATGACAGTCAGAGACAAGCGACGCTCGGCTTCCGTGTCATCAAGCTCGTCCTTGATCACGGTGCTTTCTTCTGCGGCACCGATCGCAGTGTGTGTCTGGCAACATCCTCCAAGCTGCTCAATCTGTTGCTTGAGCTCTGCTGGCGAGGTTCGCACAAAGCGAGCGAGTCGCAAAGTTGCATCCTTGCGTTTCCCGCTATACTTGAAAATGTTATTCGCCCGCGTCAAGTTCTCCTGAGTCGGCCTCGCAGCTGCTTCTTCCGCCTGCTGTATCAGTCTGGCGACTCGCCCGTCTTCCCGGATTTTCTTTTCTTCTTCATTCATATACTCCTCGCCCCATTCGTCGTCATCAGCGGGCGCTGGTACGAGATCGTCCAGATCGTCAGAAGTCGGCAACTGAACATGATCACCTTCTGGCCTCTTGAACCGAGTAGACGTGGCCGGCGCGATGACTTCCTCGTCCGCTTCCTGATCATCTTCGTCGCCAGATTGTGAGGACTCTTGGATCCTTTTGGCCGATGTGGGTGAGTATGACGTTGCAGTACTATCGATGTCTGCCTCCAACTGCGAGCCGGGCGCAGCGAAGTTCTTCTGGAGACCGCGGGCCAAAAGCGGGCTTGCGCCAAACTTTGACACTGCTTGCGAATCATCTGGCTTGTGTATGCGACGTTTCTTGTACGGCGGACTGCTTCCTATGACGGTCGTCGTAGTAACGTCCCCCACCGTGATCTGGGCTATCTGCTGTGGTGTCCGCTTCGGTCTCATCTTGCCGAAAGCATCCTGCACAGGACCGAGCGCAAGCGTTTGGGAGGCAGGAGTGACCGTAGGGATGGCCGAGCGCGGTGTGTCGTGCCCTTGATCGGGCTTCTCAACATCCTCAGTCGTCCCCGTTTGAGACTCGAAAAGTGGACTTTCAGAACGAGTCTTGGTCTGTTCTGACGCCTTTGAATTCCCGTAGTCTTTGCGGACCCGCTCTATCTGCGCATTGAAGTCTTTGGCTTGCCGGGTCAGGGCGGGTGGAGGTTGTGAGAAAAGGTCACCGTATGGAGTGCTCATCGGATCCGGGTTAAGAACGGCATCAAAGCGCGGCTTTTCCACCATGCCACCGAGTGACGCCGGCGAGGGCGGAATTCCTTGCTCTTCATCGCCAGAGGCCTCTTTCGACACATCTTCAGGTTGGACTCCCTGCGATCTTCGCATGCTAGAGTTGGCCTTGCTAGCGATGGCTTGAGGATTGCCACGGAGCTTTTCCACGAGCTTTTGCTTGTCCTTGCTAATTCCTGATGTCTGCAATTCCGAGCACTGCTTCACACTCCGCGATTCGGTGTCACGGCCCAGCCAATTGTGTATGAATCCCGGAGGAGTACTGACAGGCATGGCAGATTTACCCTGCGGCGCCTCCTCTTCCTGGTCGGACGACACTGATTGCTCGTTGTCAGCTGCGTCGCCAGTGCCGCAATGCTTGCCAACGTCCGGCTGCAAGGGCTCCTTCCTTGAGACACTCAGCGGCTGATACGCCGGCAACTTCTTCGTAGGCAGGGTTGACTGTGGCACTGTGTGCTCCGTCTTCTCGAAAAGCTCTGTGAGCGCAGCTTTGAGCGTCTCGAGCAAAGCAGTCTGATCGTGAAGCATGATGGTACGCTTATCCGGCGATACGTTCACATCATACGCATTGGTGTCCATGACCAGATTCGCAAAGACGAAGGGTGATTGCGCAGTGTTGAACGACTTGTAGACGTCGTTGATGGCCTTTGCTACCTGTGGCAGTTGGCAAGGTCTGGAGTTGACGAAGAACATCTGTCGGTCTGGAGCCTGACGACCTTCGCCGAACGTGGGCTTCGAGATGTGGCCCTGCAGCTGGACTTGAGAGGAGCGATTAGTTGCCTGAGTCGAGCAACGGCGGGCGCTTTGGGTGCTCGGCCCGAGACTTGGTGACATGTCCAGTGTCAAGTCCAGCTTGACGAGGGCGAGCAGAGACTTGGCGCCAAACACATTCGTGATGTTCTCCTTGGTGGTGGCGTTGGATTTGGTGGCGAAGACGGAGACCTTGTTGCCTTTCGGCATCTGGTTGCTGACGGAGAAGCGCACGCCGACACATATGCAGGCGTAGGCGTACAGCAGACTGATGACCTTGGCATACTCGCGCTTGATGTTCTTCTCGAGCTCCCGCCGTCTGACGGGCAAGTTGTTGAACAGGTTCTCGACGAAGACGGTGGTTCCCTTCGGGGCGGCGGCGACCGAGGTGCCCTTCAACTTTCCGGAGACGTCGAAATCCAGCTTCTTCCCGACAGCGCCGTCCTCCGCTCGAGCCGTGAGGATGTGGAAGTGTGACAATGCACATAGTGATGACAGTGCTTCGCCACGGAAGCCGAACGTCTCCAGGGAAGTCAGATCTGCGTAGGTGGAGAGCTTTGACGTGTGGTGCTTCAACGCGATCGTGTCGTAGTCGGGCGGCGCAATGCCCGTGCCGTTATCCTGCACTTGGATGCTGTCCAGGCCGTGGTTCTTGAAGCGCACTTCGATCGACGTGGCACCCGCGTCGAGACTGTTCTCCACCAGTTCCTTGACCACCGAGTTGAGGTCGACGATGACTTGGCCGGACTGAATCTGGTGGACGGAGCTGCGGTGGATGGCCTGGATGGTGGCCATGTCCTGTCAGTGTCCGTCGCTCCAGGAACGCCCATGGTGGGTGATTGGTGTTTGGAGGAGGCACAACGCGCTGTCACGAGTTTGGTGTGGGACGAAGAGCCAAGACAGACCGAATGACCGAGGGCGGTGGCCTACAATAGGCTTACAAAACCGGCAAATACGCGTATTCGAAATCCTCACTCGCTGCACTCGCTCTTCCTTAACAACCATTAACAATACTACTGCGACTCGCCAACTGCTGCGACTCGCCATTGTCGCACAACAATACTGCTGCGACTCGCTATTATCGCCTATAATCGTAGCGAGTCGCGGCGGTATTGTCGCTTCCTCCTACTACGTAGGTGAGTTAGGCTCCTTAATAATAGTAGACAGTAAGTATTAAGGAGCTTACCTCACTTACTATTGTTACATTATAGCGGCGGGTATATCAACTTCTACTGCTATTACTATTTCTTCGACTCTATACTTATCGACATATACAAATCTAACTATAGACGACTTACGTAGCGATATTAGCCTTAGAACAACGATAACGACAGCGACAGCGACAGTACACCTAATCCGCGCTTACCCTTACAAACGCGGTTATTACTATAGCTTACGATAGCGTAAGTGCGATTCCGACTCGTTAGGCGTACGTAGGTAGACTAATGTTTAAACCTATAGTGCATACCGCCGCCCTCGTACCGCCGATACCGACGATTTCTACTACGTGAGCGAGTCGATATAGGCACAATAGCTAGGAGACTCGTAGAAGATAGATAAGGGCAGTATAAAGGTTACGAAGAATAATTTGCGCAAGTTCGACTAGGCTAGCCGTATTATAGAGACTAAAGAGGGTATATATCTTATAGTAGACTCGCTATACTATATATACTAACTCGTATTAATAGGTAAGCCGGCTTAGACGGACTGCGATGCGTGTAAGAGAGCTAGTATACGCTATATAGTCTTTACTACTAATACCGATAAGACTTACGCGTATTATAAGCGTTACACGAAGGCTCGCTATAACTCTCGCAAGTTAGTTAAGGAGCTTAGCGAGTCTAACGAGTCTAGCAATAGTTTATTTAAGGCTGTCGAGGGTGTTTTAACTACTTCTAGCGAGGCTAGCGAGGTTAGTAAGGCTAGCGAGTCTAGTACTCGCCCTACTAATGATACATTAACTCGCTTAGCCGCGGCGGAGGATCGTATTTAGCAATTAGAGGGTACTATTAGCCGCTTAATTAAATTTATTAGCGGTCTACTAGGTAGCGAGTCAGTCGCTAAATTTCGCTCTTAGTAATAATATAATATTAAGCAGTCTACCTCCTGTCTATATACTACGAGTCTATACTTCCCTCTACTTTTTTGGTCTTAGCTACCTCGTAGATAGCTCGATAACAAGCCTATTTCTCGGTGCCTTTACACGCTAGTTGTCGTTAGGTAGACTCTAAAGCAATAGCTACGAGTCTAGCTACGAGTCTAGCTACGAGTCTAGCTATGTACTTATCGAAGCACTAGTTGCTACTATAGACTCGCTTAAGGTACTAGTTGCTACTATAGTCTCGCTTAAGGACTCCTTCTTAATCTCTCTAATTTAACTCGTAGCTAGACTCGTACGCTCTTCCTTTACCTTCTTAACCGATGCTTCGCTAGCTAACGTACTTACTAGCTTATTGCCTAAACCTTTCCCTATAAACACTAAATTCTACTATCGAGAGGGGGCTCTAAACCCCGTTAGCTACGGAGACGAAGACGAAGAGGATTAAGGGCTACTAGCTATAAGATTAATATACTCTAGAGACTCGGCGATTAGAGTTATAGTATGTCGATACGGTAAGCTACGACTCGCTAGACGCTTCTCGCTCTAGCTTACTATACTCGCTAAACGAGAAGTAGCCTAACTCGCTATAGTAGCCTAGCGAGTAATGCCCTAATCCGCTAGACGTACTATAGCACTCGCTACTATACTCGCTCGCTAGTCCTTAAGCTTACGCTCGCGTCGGCGGTCTACGTCCTTTATAAGTTCGCTAAGACTAGCTAAGGACTCGTTACTACTCGAGTCCTCTACTACTCCTCGTCTATATAGATTGTTTAAGGCTCCGCGACCTTAGTTAACCTAATACGTAACGTTAACTAGTACTTCTCGCCTATTCTTCGCGTTCTAGACACCCTTAGTGTACGGTATTAACATGTCCTCGAGATCTCGCTCTCGTAGGCTTAATTTACTTAGAAGAATAGGTGTATTATCTTTAGTAGCCTTTACGAAGAGGAAGGGCGGTGTAGTATAAGGACGTATAAGCTATAGGCCTAGCTTATCCGCGCCTTCTTAAAAGACGAGGTTATAAAGCTAGGTTATCGTATCTACTACTTTAGCTAAAGACGACTCGTAGCGAGTCTATCGTCCGGTAATTTGCTACGCGCTAAGGAGCTTATGCGGCTAATACTCCCATGTCTTAAGGTCCCCCTTACGTTTAATAGTAAACAGCACCTTATATAGCTTAACGGATATTATTAGGCTAGGTCCCCTAGGCGGTTAAGATAGCTTTTCGGCTTTACCCTAGACTAACGAGATAGGAACACTTATGCTACGAGCCTTAATAACACTAGTCCGTGGGCCCTAAGTAGCGCTCGATAACGGGTTAATTCTAGTATTACTAAGCTAGCGAACATAAGTCTACTTATTACGAGCGAGTACCTTATTAGCCCGACTATAGCCACTTGCTACGAGTGATGTATAAAGACCGTATCCAGTAGTACCATTCGGTTTCGAAGGGGTCTCGGTACTAGGAATCGGCGATAAGGGTAAAGGCGGACTCGTTACGGACTCGCTAGGCTCGATAAAGGCTAGGTTAGGTATACTACATTTACTAGGCCTTAGTAGATAGCCGTAGACCTCGCTATGAACTAGAGAAGTCTTTACTAACTTATGTATATAAAGATCGTCCTAAGTTAGAGCTAACATAATGTTAGAAGTAGTAGGAAAAGACTCGTAGGAAAAAGGACGTAGGACGTAGACTCGTTACTATATAACCTATAATAGCTTACCGGCTTAAGCAAACAAGTCTATTATTCGTTCCATTAGCTCTAATCCGTTAAGGCGAGTAGGCGGTATGTACTTAGCGAGTCCCCCTCTACCTCGGAGATATTACGTAGTCTCGTTTCGTAGATACTAATAGGCGTAGACATACAATTTCTTAGGGCCTAGGCTAGGGCCGGCCTCGCTACCGTCTAGTGTTAATAGATAGCTAGTAGTAGTAAGTGTTACGGGTGAACGACGTATATACTAAAGTTCTATAAAGTTTATAATAAGTTCAATATAGAAGAAAGGGGAAGTTACACGCTGTCCGGAGAAAAGGTGTCGGAAAGCAATCCGAACGCATAGGCGTAGCCTATGCTAAGAAACAGGGGCCCGCCCCTTATACTACCCCCCCCCTTCCTCCTCCGCCGCCCCTAGTTATAGCTCCGCCCTAGAGCCTATTGTCCTAGGTGTTTTTATTAGGCTCGTAATAGGAAGTGCCCGAGCTTCTCTTCCTTATTGTCTAGCCCCGCTAACGCCGAGACAAAGTATTGTTACCTAGGTAAGTGTAAGGTTTACTATTGTCTACTAAGTAACAATAGCTATTGTTATATATAAACAATAGGAGCCTAGAACATATCTTTAGGTTCTCGTTCTCTTTTTTTTCTTTTCTTTCTTCTTCTCATTACCTACCGTACGCGTAAGTCGCCCCTCCCCCTCCCCCTAGCTAAGCGTCTCTAGCCTTAGGGGCATATTCGCGCATCTTATACCTATCGCTTAGGGAGACGACATCTTCCCTACGAGTTCCGATAGATACTAATAGCATACCGTAAATAGAAACTACTACTACTATATCTCCTATTAATACTATTAAGTAAGTTCGAATAAATTCCTACGGAGACCAAAACATTCTAACGGGAGCCTAGCATAAAATAGCCTAACGCCGCATCTACTACGTCCCCTACGCCTATACTAGCGTAGACTACGTCTCCTAGTATATAAGTACCGGTCCTCGCCCTATTCTTATCGGGGTCCGCTAATTATCGTCCGGGCGTAACCGCGCGCGCCTACTAGGCCTATAACACTAATCGTAAGCATTGCGAGGACATATATATACCGCGCGGACCCCGAAGGCAAATCATCGCTAACCGCGCGTTTTAGGCCGGAGCTCGCCTACGCCGCCTATACTAAGTAGACCCGCGCTACTAACTAGAACCGCGCGTAAGCATCCTCCCTAGCGTCCTCCGCGACTTTTCTACCGGCTTACTGTCTTTTAGCGACGACGCTCGTACTAAGCTCCGCGCCGTCCTTAAAGCCTAGAAGGCTTTAAAGCCTCTCTAGCGCGCTAGTATGCTCTCCCGGTAAGCTTCCACGGCCCCCGCCTCTTTATACGCGCTTACCGATCCTTTTAGTACGGTCGCTACTAAGGTTATAGGCACTATAGCTAATGCTTAGCTTACCTTTAGGTAGACGTATATACTACGGGCCCCGTTATAAAACTATCGCTAACCGACCTCTTAGTCCCGGTGGCGCCCTACGCGACCTCTAGCTAGGCTAGCGCCGCGTGCGTTAGGCCTCGGCCTCTACTAACTAGCCTTCGGGCACCCTCGTCTTTCGCGCGGGCCGCGACCGGGCTATTATAGTATGTAGCTATCTCGAAAGGGATCGGGCTCCGCTGTCACGGTTTACCTTTGCACAGACGCACTTCGGTGTCACGTGACCTCGGGCCCGATCTTATCACGCGCTTCTCGCGACTTCTTACTTCTCTTCTTCGTAGAACTTACTCGATACTAAGGCTAATACACGTTTGCGCCCTGTTGCTGTCTTGTCCGTGTCATTAAGTTCTACCGCGCTCGATCGCCGCAAGCGATCACCCCGACCACGTGTGCACAGAAACGCGCGTGCGACACCGAGTCCGAATGGCCGCAAACCAGACGACACTCGGAGCAGACGAATCCTAATTCATTCCCAACCTGAACCTTAACCTACTCACGAAGAAGTTCCTCCGCGACGCGCGCCAACGACAGAACGGCACACTAACCGAAGGACAACGTGAGGTGGAAGACGAGTCAGAGTGGAATCCGGATTTCGACGACACCCAGGGTGTAGAACGACTGCGCAAGATGGCGCAAGAGACACAAGACGAGACTCAGGGCCGAGATGGTGCTGAGCAGGCTCGTCAGCAAGAGGAGCACCGGCGGAGCGCAGATACAACTTGAGGCAAGCTGAGGCTTGATATACAGTTGGTGGACACAAGGCACACTGCGGTGTGATACTGTCTTCGCTTGAGGCTTGTATTTTTCGAGAGAGAGAGTCTTAGTTTCTCTTCGTCGTAACGAAGATACTGTCTTCGCAGATACAACTTGAGGCAAGCTGAGGCTTGATATACAGTTGGTGGACACAAGGCACACTGCGGTGTGATACTGTCTTCGCAGATACAACTTGAGGCAAGCTGAGGCTTGATATACAGTTGGTGGACACAAGGCACACTGCGGTGTGATACTGTCTTCGCAGATACAACTTGAGGCAAGCTGAGGCTTGATATACAGTTGGTGGACACAAGGCACACTGCGGTGTGATACTGTCTTCGCAGATACAACTTGAGGCAAGCTGAGGCTTGATATACAGTTGGTGGACACAAGGCACACTGCGGTGTGATACTGTCTTCGCAGATACAACTTGAGGCAAGCTGAGGCTTGATATACAGTTGGTGGACACAAGGCACACTGCGGTGTGATACTGTCTTCGCTTAAGGCTTGCTGCGGCAAGATATACATTGGATTGGATTGAATTGGGTAATGGCGATGGATATACCCCATTGCGATTGATTCACGCGTACGAGGGCGTACGGCGGTTTGAGAGGGGGGGTGGTGTCACGGTTTACCTTTGCACAGACGCACTTCGGTGTCACGTGACCTCGGGCCCGATCTTATCACGCGCTTCTCGCGACTTCTTACTTCTCTTCTTCGTAGAACTTACTCGATACTAAGGCTAATACACGTTTGCGCCCTGTTGCTGTCTTGTCCGTGTCATCCGCTACTTTTACGGCGGACGCCGCTAAAATAAAACGTTCTTAAACTTACCTATGCCTTCTTACTTCTCTTAGTCTCTAAAAAGACTCCCTAACCTAAAAGAACGCCTACCTTTTCCTAAACGCCTATGTCTACGCTAAATTCTTAGTAATCCTTACCTTTTCGCCTTTTCCCCCTTCTGTTCGTATCCTATGCCTCCTTAGGTCCGTTATACGTTATTAGGTTACTATATTTCCTCTCGAAGTTATCCGCGGTCGCTGTGTCCGCGAGGTACCCTAATAGTTCCTATATAGGCTTATAGTATCCGGTCTATTTTACTAGGACTTCGCAAACTCGGCCTCTACCTCTAATCTTAGTTCTAGCGTAAAGGATCTCTTCTACCTACTACTCTTCGTAAGACTTGATTATAATGGGGTCCGGCTATTTATTATCGATCTCCTATCTAGGTAAGGGGTCTTAGCTTATAGGTCGTAGTAAGTTAGGATAGAAGACCGGGTAGATCCCGTCGGGGATCCTAGACAAGCGTATAGACAATAGTAAGATCACTTCTACTACCGTATACTTCGCGTGTCTATAGTCGAGGCTCTTCTTTAGTCGTATAGTAACATAGTTACGTAGATCTAGCTAAACTTTATCGCCTATACGATAGATTAGTACGGGCTTCCTATCCCGATTAGCGTAGTCCTCCTATTTTTAGGCGGCTTCCGCTATACTCGCCTAATAAAGGTCCTTAATCTTTTATATCCTTTCTATAAATAGCGATGCACGTTACGCGGCGTCTAACTAAGAGGTCTCTAGATCCGGTTATAACTAAACGGGTAATAGTGCCTCGTATCCGTATACCGCGAAGAAGGGGCTTATTCCTAGCCTAGCGTAATACCGCGCGTTTAGAGCAAGTTGCGCCGTAGGGAGCTAGCGTTTCTAGTCGGACTACTTATAGTTAATACAGTTACGAAGGTAAGCCTAGACTTCCTAGTTTAACCGTTCCGGGCCTCTATCGGTTTATAGGTGGTAGGCGGAGCTAAGCCTCTATTTTACACCGGTTAAACGATAGAAGGTCCTCTAGAAGGTACTCGTCTAGTTAGTACCCCGGTTACTCGTAATAGCTTAAGGGAGGCTATAGTATCTTACCTAGTAGTCTAAGAACCTTTTAGCGTAGTCCTCGGCTCTTATGGTAGGCATCGCTTCTAAAACGACGGTCTTGCTTAGTCGATCCTTAATTACCTAGAGGTAAGTGTTCCCTTACGACTCGGGTATGTCCGTTATAAAATCTATCGAGATCTCCTAGAAGAATCGGTTAGGGACCGGTAAGGGTTATAGGAGGCCGTGTTTTTATTCTCTCTACACCTTGTTCCTACCGTAGTAGTTATAGTTCCTTAAGAACTGTCTTACGTACTTAGCCTATAGGGGCTAGTAGAAGTTACGACTTAGTATCGATGCTATAGAGTCCCGGCTAGGGTAGCCGTATACCGGTAAATCGTACACGGATTAGATTAGCTTAGTTCGAAGGGTGTCGCTCTATAGAATCGCTATATCCGCCTCCTTATAGTCGGACTCCGTAGAACTAGGAGCTCTAGGCACCTAAATCCTACCGCGGTAGCGAAGATACCCGTTACGGTCGATGCTATAGTTACCTACTTATACCTTAAGTTTCACCTCGCTAGGAAGTAAACGCGCTCCTACCTTAATCGCGCGGTATACCGCTTAGAACGTGCTATCCTTCTCGATAGTTCTTTCCTAGAGGTCGTTTAGCTCTTATTCTTAGAAGGGTCCCTATAGTACGCCCGGTAAATCCGCCTCTTCTATAGCGGATAGTCCTTCGAACTGCGTAGTTAAGATTCGTACTAACGAAACCTTTATAGTCGAGCTAGCGTCTACTACTACCTCGCTTCCCCCCCTTCGAGCCCGGCTAATTCTTTACGATGTCCGGTCTAAGAAATCTACGATACCGTAATAACTTGTCGTCCTACCTAAGCGTATCCTACTCCCTTCGAGAAAGGGCATCCGGCACAATCCCCTCGGTACCCGGCCTATACACTAGTAAAAACTAGAACTTTATAACTTCCTTAACCTACCGGATCTACCGTTCGGAGAGCTATCTCTTCGTTATAAAGTATTCTAGGTTCTTATAGTCCGTCTAGATTATAAAGGGCCTATATGTTTTTAACTCGGGAGCCTATTCCTTAAGATAGGACACTACCGCGAGTATCTCCTTATCGTAAATGTCGTAGTTAATCTTAGCCTTGTTAAGTTTCTTCGAGTAGAATCCTACTAGTCTTACGACTCCGTCCTTTTCTTATAGGAGGGCGCCTCTAAGCGTAAAGCCGCTATAGTCCGTCTCTAAAAACGTAGGGAGCTCCGGGTTCTAGTAGGCTAAAACTAGTGCTTTGTAGTACTTGTTCTTTAGGGTCTTAAACGTATTAGCCTAACGCTCTCCCTAGGAAAACACCTTATTCTTACCGGTTAGCGACGTTAAGGGCTCGGCGAGCTTTAAATAGTTTAGAATAAATATTCGGTAGTAGTTTGCGAAGCCTAAGAACCGCCGCACTTCCTTCTAGGTAACTAGTGCCTTCTAGTCCTTTACTACTACTACCTTTTCGGGGTCGGGTTCTACTCCTATCCCGTCGGCATATATAATAAACCCGAGGTACTTAACCTTCTTCTATATAAACTTACACTTCCCTAGATCTAGGAAAAGGCCTCCGTCCTAAAGCTTCTAGAGCACGATACGAACCTTCTAGAAATAGTCCTCTTTTGTTCCGTCGGAGTAAATAACGACGTTATTAGCGTAGGCCGAGGCAAAGTCGTCTAGGTAGTCCCGTAATAAACTATTAATATACCGCTAGAATGTTATAGGGGCCCCGGATAAACCGAACGGGTATACTAGCTATTCCTATAGACCGAATCTAGTTCGAAAAGCCGTCTTATACTCTTTACCTCGAGCTATCCGGAGGTAATAGAATGCGGTAATAACGTTAACCTTCGTAATCTATCTAGCGCCCGTTAGGTTCCGAATGGTTTCCGGGATTAATAGAAGCGGGTATCGGTCCTACTTAGTAATCAAGTTTAGTGCTCTATAATCGTAGTAGAACCTAAGTCCTCCCCCGGGCTTCTTTACGAACAAGACGGGAGCCGCCGCTTCTAAGGTAGAAGGGCGAATGTAACCCTTACGCTACAGCTCCGTTAGCGACTTCCGGAGGATAAGTAGCTCGTCTTTCGATATACTATAGAGCGGTTCCTAGGGTAATAGTTCCGGGCTTCCGTCGGCTTTCGTCCGTATCTCGATCTTATAGTTAAGGTCGCCGCGGTACGGAGCTAGTTTATTAGCTTCCCTAGTAGAAAATAACGGTAGTATATCCTAAAGTTCTAGAGGCAAGCCCTTCTTAAGTTCCTCTCGCGTAGGCGGCTCCTTCTTATTAAGGGCTTTCTTAATATCTTCTACGGTTACCGCGGTAATCGTAGCGGAACGCTTACCCGACTCGTGTTCTTCGTAGTTACGCCCTTCGGGTACCGATTTCTTTACTAAGCTATAGTAGTACCGGCGCTTTTTAGGCGCGGTCCGGATCTAATTATGCGCCTTCTACGGGTTCCCTAGGATTATAGGGAAGTCTAGATTAGGCATAACATAAGTATAAACTACCTAGTAGACCCCGGCAATTTCTATACGGAAGGCGACTACTCCTTCGATCGAGTTCCGCATCGCCTTCGTAAACCCTATAGCCTTACGGCTCTTATTACTAACATACGTAAGACCGAGGCCTTTCGCTAAGTCTCCGTTAATTATAGCGTAGTATATGTATCCTTTATCGATAAGGGTAAACGTTCCGTAACTTTCGTTTAGGAGTACGTCGGTATATATAAGATTCCTATTTATAGAACTCTTAACTACGTTCTACCCCTTTACTAGTGCTTCTTTATCTCCTAGTTCTAGCTTTCGACTAGGAGCTAGTCTTTTCCTATCTCTTCGGGATCCGACTTAAACCTATCGTCCTCTAGAATTGGCGCGACCGAGGCCGCGTTAATCCTAGTGGGATTGACTACTACGGCGTACGGGCATTCCTTTACTCGATATCCGCTCGCTCTATAGCGGAAGTAGAGCTGTTCTTAGCGCCTACGATCCCTCTCCGCGCTATCTACCTATTTTGCTCTCTACCTCCCTTTGTCCTCCTTCCGATCTCTACGACTTCTAGAGCGGCCTCCGCTTATCCGGGTTAGTGCTATAATAGTGTTACTATCGGCACGTGATGCCCATTCACTGGTCCCACCGGTTTTGCCGATGCACTAGTCCGCATTAGGCAGGACCCCTTTTTTTTCGAGCTTATCTCTCTCTCTCGCTTTCGTAGATCTTCTTCAATACATCAATCTACTCACATTATCTGGTTATGAGCACCCTCAGCGCTTACGACTGCGCGCATACCTTCGAACGACATTGTTGATTGTATCCTGCTGATTGCGCGTGTCCGCGACTTCATGCGACCAAACGCGACAGCAGCAAACATCTTCAGCCAAGACCCAGTGGGCAACTTGGCGAGTATCGCAGTGACACCTAGTTGGTGCTCTGCAGTGGTGGATGGATACTGACGATAACGGTAACATCACAGGACTCGAGGTACCACTGGCACAGCAGTCTGTGACCGGGGACCAGAGTCAGCAACAACAGCAAGCCGAGTCGGCTGCTGTAACCAAGAAGAAGCTTCCAGCAATAGCGACTACGAGTCGCATCTTCAGCAACATGGTTGGTCGTAGTACCAATAGCACCCCTGGTGTCAGCAAGCTCCAGGGCAAGGACGACTATCCGAGATGGAGCGACATGCTCGAGTCAGTCCTGCGTGGCGAGCAGCTGTATGGATTTGTCGATTCAACAGCACTCAAGCCAAGACCTACAATCCGTCCGAGTGAACAGCAATACGAGCTTGACGACCGGATTGAGGCATGGGAGGCGAAGAAGTATCAAGCTCGCGCCCTCATCATCGCCAACTGCAGTCAGTCTATCGCCGACAACTGCAAAGCCTATCAGGCTCCGGATGGACTATGGGATCATCTCAAATCAACATATGGCCAGACCGGCAAGTCCGAGGAATACTCGTTGTATCTGGACTTCGAGTCACATGCTTACAGTGGCTCCAACCTTGACAAGTATTGCCAGCAGTATCAGGCAAAGCTTGCCAATCTCAAGAACACAGAACTGGCCATATCCAAGGCCCAGGCTATGTTCCGCTTCCTGTACCAGATCGCGCCCTACTTCCCAGCATTCGCCTCATCAAAGCGCGAACAGCTGAGGCAGATGACTGGCAGGATCGAGGACAGCACCACCATCACACTCGAGAAGGTGATTGGTGATCTGCTTGATGAGGCGGCTGCTCAGCAGAGCGAGACCGCAAACCTTGCAGCAAAGCAGACTACTCCCACCCCACCCGCCAACCCACAGGGCAATGGCGGCAATGGCAACCGTGGTGGCGGCGGCAATCCACGTGGAGGCCGAGGTGGTCGTGGCCGTGGCAAAGGAGGCCGCGGTAACGGCAACGGTGGCAACAACCAGCAGCGTCAACAGTATGACCCATGCCATGGTTGTGGCAGTACCACTCACCAACCTGTAACTTGCTGGAACCTACATCCGGAACTTGCACCTGCTGGATGGAAACCAAAGAACCCACCACAGCAGAACGGCAACCAGAATGGCAACCAGCAACAGCGTCAGCAGGTGAACAACACCACTGACCACCCTCAGCAGCAGCGCGCCGGAGAGACCGCTCAATTTGCGGCTCACGGCATGAACAACCTCGAGGATCTGATGACTCCATACAACGGCAACCACAGCATGTATATGGCTGCCGAGGATGACATTCAAGACACCTCCGCACTGCTGGCAGCGAAGAGCCCAACCGACTGGGTTGTGGACTCTGGCTGCACTTCTCATATGACTAACGAGCTGAGCAATATGATGGATTATCGGCCCTGCAATGTCCCTATTAGGACAGGCAAGGGCACCATCACTGCGACAGCCTGTGGCATTATCCAATTGGACCTGTATGGATGCGGCATCACCTACTTCTCGCAGGTGCTGTACGTGCCAGGCCTTGCAGCCAATCTGATCTCGACAGAGGCTCTCCGCCGCAAGGGTGTCTATTATCGTGACGACGACCAGATCCTCTTCACAAAGGGGAATGGTGCGCGTACGGTGGCACACTGCTACAGTCACAATGGACTGCCATTCCTCAAGCTAAAGCATTCACCGACTGCTTTGGCATCATCTAAGGTTGAGCCATCTATCGCCGCGACTGGCGACCTGTGGCACAGACGCCTTGGACACATTCACAGCCGCAAGCTAGTGCAGCTTCACAACAATCAGCGCATCATCATTGTCGGCAACGGTGACCTCAGCAAGCACCCACGCGAATGCGTACCATGTCGCATGGGACTGGGGCACAAAGTCTATAACCGCATACCTATGGTGCGACCGTCAACACCATACTACATCATCGCAGCCGATGTAGTGACAGTCCGCAACCTTGGGCTTGGCAAGGAGAGATACTTCACGCTATTCACTTGCCTCGCCAGCCTGCAGCGAACAGTGTTCTGTTCAGCGCAGAAGAATGGCGCTGCCCAGCATATCCGCACCGTTGTCCGTCATGTGAAGACAGAATACAATGCCAGCATTGTGATCTTACGCATAGATGGAGGCGGCGAGTATGGAGGCACCGCACTCACCCAGCTCTCACAAGATGAGGGCTTCACACTTCAGATCACAGCACCTCATTCATCAGAACAGAATGGCGGTGCGGAGGTCAGCAATCATATCGTGTGCGTCCAGTCACGCAAGCTACTGATTGATGCTGGCCTGCCAGTGGCACTCTGGCCAGAAGCTGTGCAGGCTTCGGTCTATCTACTCAACCTGACTCCGAGTGCAGCCCTCAAGGGACTGTCACCTCAGGAAGTCATCAACACGTGGCAAGGCAAGGGCGAAGTGAAGCCCAGCCTGTCACACCTCAAGGCATATGGATGCCGCGCCTTCGTGTACGACCACAGTGTCGGCCGAGGTGAGAAGTTTGACTCCCGCTCATTGGAGGGCAAGCTTGTTGGATACGAGAGCCGCACCATCTACCGTGTCTATGTTGCTAAGGCGCATAGAGTGTTCCGTACCAAGGATGTTCAGTTCATTGAAGGCAAGGAGCCTATCACTGCTTTGGCCGAGGAGCCTGAAGCTGATGATGAATACATCTCTCTGGACGACAGCTTCCCTGTAGAGCGCAACCACAAGGCATCGACTCAGCCAAAGCGCGCTGGAGCCGAGCGTGGTGTGGCTCCTGGGGGTGGTGATTCTGGGGGTGTAGCTACACCTAAGAACATCACTATTATCAACCGCCCTGCTGAGACACCAGTCCAGCAGGTGAATGAGGACTTGGCCCAGGAGGTAGTTGACAGCTATCAAGACACCGCTCCGGACGACTTTCCGGAGGTGCAGCCAACAACACCTCCCAAGCCATCTGTCGAGGATGATGATGAAGACGACTTTATCACACCTCCTGATACACCAGATCCTGTTGAGGAGGCACCACCACCCTCAACACGCCCGCAGCGCACTCGTCGTGCGCCAGTCAACGTCCGCGACCCTCAGAACGGCTATCAATTCGAAGCCAATCGGCGCCAGCGTAGGGCACTGTATCACTCGCTCAGCAAGACCGCTCGCAAGCAGCTGGCTGACATGCCACATGCCACAGTCTCGGCATTCATGGCATCCACTGACTGGCCAGATCCCGCCACAGTGGTGATACCGAAGAGTCACAAGTCAGCAATGAAGACTCCTCAACACGCCGAGTGGCGCGCAGCTGAAGAAGCTGAATTTGCTGATGAGCGAGCGTATGTCCTGTTTGGTGCTGATAGCACCTGTTTTGCATCTAGAGCCTCGTCATGGGGGTGACTTGATGCCCATTCACTGGTCCCACCGGTTTTGCCGATGCACTAGTCCGCATTAGGCAGGACCCCTTTTTTTTCGAGCTTATCTCTCTCTCTCGCTTTCGTAGATCTTCTTCAATACATCAATCTACTCACATTATCTTCGGCATTAACCTAGCTACTAGCCGCTCTCGTAGTCGAACGGGTAGTAATTATAGCGGTTACGCTAGAGTTCTTATTATTATCCTTCTACCTCTTATAGGCTATTTTGAACTAGTCCGTGTCCTCGAGGTTAGTTATAATCCGTTCGACCTCCCCCGTAAACTCGTAGTAGTCCTCCTTTTTCGGTATAGCCGCCGTATATATCCGAACGGGGTTCGAGAAGGTGTTACGTAAGTAACTAATCTTCGCGTCGTCGCTCTAGTTCTCTCCGCCGGCGCTTAGTAGGAGTCCGTCAAATTTCATCTAGTAATCGTACTAAGGTTAACCGTTCGTATATTTAATCTTAGTAAGCTACTCTAGGGCCTTAGCGCGCTCGTTACTATTACCGAAGACTTTCTTGAGTTACGTAAAGAAAGCAACGGGGTCCTTCCTAAGTTCGCCGTCTCCCTTATCCTAGAAGTGCCGTATCCTAGTACGTTCTCTCGCTAGTAAGGTGTCGTTAATCGCATCCTAGTAATACTCCTTAGAGAGCGTCGGTTTTAGGGCGGATCGTACCCTAAAAGAGCTCTTTAACCTTAAGAAGTAATCGCGGAATGTCTCTACCTTACCGTCCTAGGAAGGGGGGTTCTAACCTCTAGGACCCGACGGTTCTTCTCCGGTACGCGGCGAGGGCGCGGCGGCGTTTAGCGTCTATAGTAGCTATCTTATTAGGTTACTAGTAGTCGTCTTATTATAAACTAGTAGCGAGACTATAGGTGTTAACTAACGTCGAGCGTCTTCCGATTCTTTTAAAGCGGCGCGCGTTATAATTAACTCGGCTTACATCTCTTCCTATCGCTAGTATAGTTGCTAAAGCATAAGTTAGAAGTTTTCATTCGGGGCACTAGTCCCGGGGTTCTCGCTACCCGGCGACGTTATTACGTATCCCGTCTCTTTAATAGTAGGTGCCTAGCTAATTTGAATGGATCGAACTTAATGTTACGGGTAAACGACGTATATACTAAAGTTCTATAAAGTTTATAATAAGTTCGATATAGAAGAAAGGGGAAGTTATACGCTATCCGAAGAAAAGGTGTCGGAAAGCAATCCGAACGTATAGGCGTAGCCTATACTAAGAAACAGGGGCCCGCCCCTTATAGTAAGCTTCTTATTAACCTACTCTAGCGTTAGAGGCGGTAAGTATATAGTAAGGTCTATAAGGTATTAGCTATAGGATTTGTAGACTCGGTTAAGTAGAAGTAGTAGCGAGTCCGTACTTAAGCTATAGCGAGTCCGTACTTAAGCTATAGCGAGTCCGTACTTAAGCTATAGCGAGTCCGTACTTAAGCTATAGCGAGTCCGTACTTAAGCTATAGCGAGTCCGTACTTAAGCTATAGCGAGTCCGTACTTAAGCTATAGCGAGTCCGTACTTAAGCTATAGCGAGTCCGTACTTAAGCTATAGCGAGTCCGTACTTAAGCTATAGCGAGTCCGTACTTAAGCTATAGCGAGTCCGTACTTAAGCTATAGCGAGTCCTCCCTTAGCTAAGCTAGGACTCGTAGCTATAGTAGCGCTAGACTCGCTACTATAGACACCCCGGATTAACGTACCGTACTAATCGACTCGCTCCTTCTACTAGCGAAGCTCCTCGCCCTTAGGGTTAAGTAGATACCTATATAGTCGTGCTCCTTTTAACTCTAGGTAGTTATATAGGATATCCGGTATACCGTTTACATACGATTCTAGGTTATAACGACGGATACGATAGCGGTTCCACTCGTTAACGAACGATGATATAACACTTCGAAGGATTAGAATATAGATAGTAGCGAATGCTATCCTATCTACGGCTAATGCTTCCTTAAAGAGTCCTATTATAATATACTAATTAAAGAGGTCTCTCTAGCGATTAAATGTAGCCTTAGTACCCTCGCCCTACTAGTGTTCGATAGTTTAATTACCCTTACTTAAGGTATACTAGAAGGCCTTATCGAACGTAAGTAGATTACTAGCGAGTCGCTCTCGGACTCGTAGATAGGCATCGGCTAGTATAGGCGTCTTAACGCCCTAATTAGATCGTACGCGATTTAGTACCCTACTACTATAATGTATTACTCTAACGTATTAAGCAAATATAGAGAACTTTGTCTTCGCTATAGGCCCTATATAGTACTAGATAACCCGCCGAGAGTAGACGTTAATATAAGCGTAGATCTATATCTTAAAGCGCTCGTATTTTAGAAAGGTATCGATTAACTAGACGTCGTTAGGACCTTCTACTTTTAGCCTTACATACCGCGGTGTTATAGGGTCTCGTATTATAGGATTGCGAGAGATAAAAGGGACAGGGTTAATCGTATGAGCGAGTGTCCTAATACGGTCGCTAATAAAGTTAGCGAGTCTAGTCTACGAGTCTATAGACACCGAGTCTGTCCTACCGTCTAATAATATAATAACTCTTACGTAGCTCTCTTACTAGCTTACGATAGCCCTAGTCTTACTAATAGCTACTGCTTATAACTTCCTAAAGGACTCGCTATATCTTAGGCTCTATAGCTAGAGCTTGTTCTTTACTAAGACTACGCTTTAATCTAATACCTCTTCGTAGCTCTTAATACTAGCGAAGGGTAAGGTCGAATCTATCGAGGCGGAGGATAGCATAAGACTCGCTATCGTCGAGGCTATATTTCTAGAATAGTTCCTCGACTCGCTAGTATAGCTCGGCCTAGCGAGCCTAATTATAAGCCTAATTATCCTCGCGAGTCCCTCGCTACTCTACGAGTCGCTAGCGGAGGGTCCGTTCGCTAATTCGAACACCGTAGAGATTAAAGAGGTTGTCTCGAATAGCTACCTATATGAATTTAGCGGCAGTCTATAGCTCGATATCGATGCGAAAGGGCTCTAGATCGATCGCTAGACGTAGCACTGTATAAAGCAATGTAGCGAGTGTGCTGTTAGACAAATAGCGAGTCTATAAGACAAATAGCGAGTCTATAATAATGAGGATTAAGGATTGCGAATTTTGAATGCGGGTATTTGCCGGTTTTGTAAGCCTAGGCCACTGTCCTTCGCCCGCCTGGCCGAAGTTGACCTCGGCCTGCAACGAAGCTCTCCTCCCAGCTCGACATCACGGCAACGAATCGTGCATACAGCATTGATAAACCCTCTTCCCAAGCGTAAGTTCATCTACTACATCTCTTCCCACTCAAACAACTCTCCTCATCAGCACATAAGCCCCCCGCAACCATGCCCAAAGCCCTCGTAATCGAAAAAGTCGAAGGCAAGCCGGGCAAAGTCTACTACCCCCTCAAAACGATCGACCAGCCCGACCCCCAACCAAAAGACAACGACCTCGTAGTAAACATCACCCACGCCGCCCTCAACCATCGCGACCTCTTCATCCGCCAAGGCCTCTATGGCGCAATCGGCTTCGGCGTGCCAATGCTCGCAGACGGCTGTGGAGTCGTAGTCAAGACGGGCGCTTCAGCTAAAGCGTGGCAAGGAAAGCGCGTGATCCTCAACCCAGGCCATGGATGGACAGATCATCCCGATGGGCCCGAGGCGGAGAAGGGATATGCGATCTTGGGAGGGACAAAGTTGAATCCTTTGGGCACTGCGGCGGAAGTGGTGTGCATTGACGCCAGTGAAGTCGAAGAGGCGCCGGAACATTTGAGTTCCGCTGAGGCGGCGGCGTTACCGTTGGCTGGGTTGACGGCGTGGAGGGCTGTGATGACGAAGAGTCAAGCCGCAAAGCCAGGGAACAACATCTTGGTGACGGGAATCGGAGGTGGAGTTGCCGTTATGGCATTGTTATACGGTGTGGCTGCTGGGGTGAATGTCTATGTTTCATCTGGATCGGCGGAGAAGATTGAGAAGGCGAAGCAACTTGGTGCGAAGGGTGGTGTGAACTATAAGGAGAAGGATTGGGATAAGAAGCTTGCTGCGGCGTTGGAGAAGGATACGGGGAGGAAGAAGCTGGATGCAATCATTGATGGTGCGGGCGGGGATATTGCGCAGATTGGAGCCAAGTTGTTGAAAGATGGAGGTGTTATTGCGCAGTATGGCATGACGGTTGCGCCGAAGATGACTTGGGTCATGACGGACGTGTTGAAGAACATTGAGCTACGGGGTAGCACGATGGGTTCGAGGAAGGAGTTTGCGGATCTTGTCAAGTTTGTGAATGAGAAGCGTCTCAAGCCGCTGGTGAGCAGGACAGTAAAAGGGATCGATAACATCAAGGACATCGACAGCTTGTTCGACGACATGAACAAGGGAACACAGCTCGGCAAGCTTGTGATTGAGATTGCCAAGGATGAAGGTGGAAGTAAGAGTAAACTGTAGATGTGCAAGAATGCAATGAGAGATGATCACAGCATTGCGTCGTCCAGCTCGTTGTCATGACTCTCTCTCAAGGCTTCGTGCTATTGCGTCGTCGCCGAAGGCATCTTACCGCTTCGAGACGGAGCGCACGTCCATGATGGCCTCGTGCCCGGAGCCGTCTGCAACCCAGCCACACGTTCTGCGATATATGTATCGCACACACCCTCCGCAGTGCAATCTTCTCAACAAACACAACTCCACCCAAAACTTCCATCAAACTCCCACGGCCCTCTAACCTCCACCAAACTCGGCACCTCATCCGGCGCATAACTCTTCAACAGTTCCTCCATATCCTCCTCCGTCATCTCACAAAGATCCTCCAGCGTCCACTGCACACACACCTTACTCATCCAGCCCATCCTCTTGGGGCCTTGCTCAATCTCCGGCGCCACATCTCTCAACTTCCTCCGCAATCTCCCCACCTTCTTGATCGCATCGCCAATGTTGGGCGGAAGACTCGCCGCTATCCGCCTCCTGACGATATTCGCCATCTTCGGCCCATTCCCATTTGTACTGACCATAATCTGCAAAGGCCCGTCGCGATGCACACTACCAAAGTAGAAATCGCATTCGGGGGGCACGTCGGCGATGTTGGCTGCTATGCGCTTCTCTTTGCACAACTTCCAGATCTGCGACGATGCCTCGGGATCATCGATCGCGGTCAAGACCATCGTTATCTCCGGGTCGTCCAGATCGGTCGGTTCGAACACGCGGTCAACGTATGTGACTTGCCCGCGCTCGATGCGGTGGGCGACTTCGGGGTTCAGGCCCTCGCGCGGTGATATGAGGGTTACGAGCGCGTCGGCGTTGAGGAGGTTGAGGATCCGGCCGGCTGCTACCTACAGGGCTGCAGTGTCAATGTCAGTGAGAGTGGGTGGTGTGAAGGCGTCGTTCTTACCTCGCCGCCGCCGATGACGAGGACTCGTTTGTTGCGGACTTGCCAGGCGAGGATGAGAGAGCCCCCGCCTTGCACCTCGGGGAATGACTCCGGGGCGGGCATTGTGTTGTGTTGTGCTGTGGAGGTGCAATGGTGTGGGTCGGTGATGTTGATACATTTGGGACTGTCAACGATAACGAGTATCAATGATAACAGTAAGGCATGTGAATGTGGAGCCGATGATGAGTCAGCATTTCTTTCCGGCGATGCATCCTAGGATAAGTCATGATATCGAAACTGTTGTATTTAGGTATTTGACGAGTACAAGCTTCTAGATTGAAACGATAGGGTGGATTAGTAACCCTTATGAATTGCCACAAGGTGTGAGACTATCTAGCTATAGAAAACAGTGTAATATAGTATGTGTATACTAAGTCCTAACTAATATAGACCTTAGTTACCTAATTTATAATACTCCCCCTTTAGACTAACTACTATAAAGACAGTCTAATTAACTTAATATTACCTATGTTAATATATTAGTCTTAAATACCTTTACTAGTTCTAGATACTAGGTTTCTACTATAAGCAAGCATATACTAAGGACACTAATCTTTTTAGATTTGTATATACAAGAGACCCACTCTTAGACACACTTAGGCCTTATATTTCTACTTTTAGAAGTGAATAGAAGGTTCTCTCGGCTTAAGAAGGTCTAGCTAGGCGGTAGCGCACAAACCTCGTAGGTACGTATAAAAGAAGCTAGTTCTTTACCGAACAACTCTCTCTACTTTATACTACTTTACACCTCTCTTCCCCCCCTTTTTAGACTACTACATACACTTATATACCCTAACAAACACTACACACCTATTCTTAAAGCTTTTTAAGAAGCTTTTAGTAAGGTATGCTATATATGTAATAGTGTTTTAAGGGTGTTACTAACTTATAAGTAGCATTATAGTAGATGTTGTTAAGTAAACTCCTATAAACTAGTTTAGTAGTACTAGTAATGTCTTTAGTAGTAGATCTAGCTCTAGCGACGATTAAGATCCTAATAAGCGTCCTCCTAGTAATAGTAGAAAGGGTCTACCTACATCTAGTAGGATCTCTAAGCGTAAGACCCTTATTAAGGCACTTAGGCTAGTTAAGTAGATTATCGAGAGCAAGTGTAAGATTACTAAGAAGAATATAACCTTATAGCTTACTATAGCCTCCCTTAAGGTTACCTTCTATAAGAAGAAGCTTCTAACTACTAAGGGTAGTATTACTAATCTACTAAACTAGGGTTAGATTAACGCGGCTACCTAGGATTTCGATTATATAATAGTCGACCCTTAAGGTCGTATTTCTAACACTATTACTATAAACCTTAATAGTAGTTAGAACTACCTTCCTACCTTATAGGCTTCCGCTATAGACTATCTTATTTAGCACTTCGGTAGCGCCTACAACCGCTATAAGGAGAGATCTAACCTTCCCTTTTCTAGCTACTACACTATTCTAGGATAGTTTAAGGGCTACTATACTAACTACGCTCTTAACAATTATTACGACAAGTGCAGCTTCTTCTCTCTACGGACCCTATAGTAGAGTGCTGCTAGTCTATCTAGAACCTACTAGTAGCCTAGTGTAGGTTATACTCGCTCCGCTAGTGCTGCATTCTAGGGTAGTATATAGTATAGTCGATCTCCTCCTATTATACGTAGTAGTCCTCTACGTAAGGGCTTCCTATCTCTAGTTCTATACTCTCCTAGTATAAGTACCTCTAGATATAGTCTTTAGATGCTACCTACCTAGCTTATTCCTAGCGATGTAGACTAGCGCCTAAGCATCCTTAGGGCTCCTAGTAATAGTTCTAGAACTGTCCTCCTAGAGCTTCGCCTCCTATTCTCTAACTCCCTCTCTTAGGATAAGGTTACTACCTTAATTCGTTAGTTCCTATAGCGCTTAGGCACTAATAATGACTTTTAGGAGGGTGCTATATTGAACTCGAGTTCCTATAAGAGGGGTTCTAGAGGCTCTAGTAGTTTTAGTAGTAAGTAGTAGTCTAGATAGTGTACTTGTATTAGGTCTTAGTGATTTAGTTAGGGCTAAAGGATAAAATGGCCGTTATGAGCAAGGGCGGTCTACTTCTCTGTTTCCTTTTATTTTGTTACTATAGCTCCCCTAAATTGGAGTCTATAATAATGAACTAGATCTTGCCTTAAAAGGCGGTTCTAAAGTAGGCCTCTCTATAGTCTAGTTGCATAAGCATGGTAAGATATGTAATACCCTAAATGAATCTAGCCCTTAAGGCTAATAAATAAAAACTTTCCTCTACTATCTCTAAACAAATGAGATATTGCTTTATAAATACTTGTGAACAAATGAAGGTCTTGCTATGTATAAATGAAGGTGTAGTTAGTCTCTAGAAGCCTCCCTTAGAGAATGTGGTTTAGTGACTTTAGCTTTATAAGCTAATCTACAAGCTGTTGTACAGTAGGGATATACTTAACTATAATTAAGCCTTCTTTATAAACATGTCTACAAAAATGGTTCCTTAGTCTAATATGCTTAGTTCTTCTATGGTTAGTGTAATCTCTAACTAGCTTAATAGTAGACTAGTTGTCTATAAAGATCTTAAAGGCTTAAGCTTTATAGTTAGTTATTTTCTAGGTTTTATAGAGTAAATTTCTTAACTATATTACTTCCCTATAGCATTTAGTCAATGCTACATACTCTACTTTAGTGCTTAATAGTACTATCTCCTTCTATAGGTTAGATTTCTAGATAATAGGACTTCTAGCCATTTCAACTAGGAGTCCTAAGGTGGATCTGCCTATTAGATCTCTAGAGAAATTAGAGTCTATATAGATCTCTAGCTTTAGGGATTGTGTTTTTCTAAAGATTAGGCACTTGTTAATTGTTCTAGTAATGTATCTCTAAACATGCTTTGCTGCAGCAATATGTTCTACTAAAGGATTAGCTAAGAATTTAGCTAAGTGGTTTATTGCATAGGAGATATCTAGCCTAGTCTAGTTAGCTAGGTACTAGAGTTCCCTAATTAATATGTTAAATAGATTGTAATCCTATATGTTGTATTGCTCTTTATGAGCTTTATATAGGCGGTTAAGGGGATACTTAACACTTTTAGCTAAGTCTAGGCTATGTTTCTAAAGTGTCTCTAAAGCATAGTGCTTTTAGGAGATATAGAGATCTCTATTCTTTTTACTCTTTAGTTATATGCCTAGGAAAAGGTTAGTATTGACAGTTTTAATAGAGTACTTCTTCTTTAGTCTAGCAATGAACTTGTTAATCTTCTAATTACTATCGCTAAAGATCTAAAAGTTATCTATATATAGGAGAACTAAAAGATTCTCCCCCTAAAAAAGACATACATTAGAATTAAGTCTCTTTAGGCCTAAATCTTCTAGAGCTTCCTTAGCATTATAGTACTAGAGGTTTGTAGCTTGTTTTAATCTATATAGTCCCTTCTTAATTTCTAGGACTTTGTTAGATAGATCTTTCTTAATAAGTTCTGCCCCTTCTAGTAGTTTAATATATAAAGGTCTATTAATATTAGGGTTTATGAATACTGTTTTAACATTAATCTGTCTCCTCTTCTAGCTAAGAACTATATATAGGGCTAGGAGAATCCTACTTATTAGTAGCCTTAGGGTTAGAGCAAAGGTTTTAACATAGTCTATCCCTTACTTTTAAGTAAATCCTTTTACTACCTATCTAGCTCTACGCTTCTTAATAGACCTATTAGGAAGATACTTATAGTATAGGACCTATTTTCCTATAAGTAGTTTCCTACCCTTAGGGACTTTCTATAATAGGATCTATACAATACATTCTATATCTTCTAAGGAGTTGAATTCCTTTCTAATTGCCCTAATCCATTTAGCTCTATTAGGTCTGTTTAATGCTTCAGTTAGGGTAGTAGGATCTGTAAGCTTCCCCTTCTTTATATTATCTATAGCTATTGTAGCAAATACTTTCTTAAGTTTACTATAATTATAATAGGATCTATTCTGTCTTAAACTTCTCCTAGTTAGCTTAGGATAGACCTTAGCTTATTTAGTCTTTATAGGCTTATAAGTCCTATCTCTTTTCCTTTTACTAATGTGTAGGGTAGGGTAGAATAGTGTTATAGTCTAGTTAGGGTCTTCTTACATAGCTAGGGCTATGTCTTCTTAGTGTAGCTCTTTAGACTATAAAGTCTAAGGCTTATGCTCTATAGGGGATTGTTCCTAGAGCTAAATATGCTCTATAGGAGATTGTTCCTAGAGCTAGGTGTACTCTATAGGAGATTATTCTTAGAGCTAGGTATGCTCTATAGGAGACTATTCCTAGAGCTAGGGGGATGTGTCTCTAAATAGTAGACGTGAATCTTCTATTCTATGCTCCCCCTAAGACTAACCTTAGTTAGGGGAGTCTTATTACGAAGCCCTTTGTGTTTTAGGTTAGTCACTATACTGCTGTAGCTCCCCCTCTAGCTACATAGCTCCCCTTAAAGGTTTATAGGGTTAGTAACTCGCTTCTAGCTCGTATAGCCCTTTATAAGGCATGTGAATACCTTTATAGTAAGGGTCCTTAGGGTTATTATAGGGATGTCTAAGGAAGGTAATCTTATTATCTAGGACAGCATGCTTATTACTAGTAGTAAGCTAGGAGCTCTTAATAGTCTACCCTATCTACCCCCCCCTAAGCGACCTACTTACCTATAGGGATTTAGTATTGCGAGTTCTATAAGAAATCTTTATTAAAAGTTATATAAGGGGAATAGGTTATCTTATAGATCTATTTTCCCTTCTCCTACTATAGCTTCCATAGTAGGTAGTTAGTTAATAAACTACCCTAGAATCCTATATGCTACTATATGTCCGCCCTTATAGAGAACTTTTTAGACTTAGTATAATTGTCGTTATGTTTGTATGCTTTATATCTAAACCTCCTTACATTCCTTAAGTCTATCTCTTTAACATTAATGCCTAGGTCCTTCTTAAAGTTAATCTATAGTACATTTTTTATTATTAAGTTAAAGAGGCGGTTCGTAATATAGTATACAAAATCCATAGCCTAGGGCTAGAGGTTCTATAGTAAGCTAGAGTCTATAAGTATAGCTCTAGCCTTGTTAATAATAACTTTGTTCGAAGCTTTAGCAATTCTATTCTACTTAGGTGTGTATAGTAATGCAAAATCCTATCTAATCCCTTTATGTTAGGCATGTGTTCTAAGTTCAATGTTATTAAATTCCCTACTACTATCTAAGAACTAGATCTTAGGTTTTTTCTTATAGTAGTTCTATATTATAGTAAGCTAAGTCTTAATTGCTATTAGAGTATTACTTTTCTTTAGAAGTAGTAAGTACTATCTTATCCTAGTTTTAGCATACGTAAGCATAAGGCAATATGCGTAACTATTATAAGAGAGTAGAGTAATTAGACTAACTAGGTTAGTATGGATCTTATCTAATGCCTCTAGTATAGGTCTCCTAGGGATTCTTAAAATAACTCTTTATAACTATAAGGGGTAGCCTAGTAGCTAACCCTTATATGTAGCCTTACATGTAACATGCGGTCGCGACCGGCTACTAAGCCGTACGTAACACGCATACGTACACCTTACGACGCGTAATGCGTCTTAAACAAAAGGCAAGAATTAGTTTATCTACAACTAGTAGGTCGTAGGCGTGCTATATATTGCGACATCCCCTTAACAGTTCTAATTCTTCTCTTCGTTACAATCTATACACGCTATAGAGTCCGAACGCGACGATAGTAGCGCTACGCCTACGGCTCCCCTAAGCCCTAGGGCCTAGTAATAAGCGAGGCGTGTAGCCTTAGTCGTAAGGAGGGATGCCCTTAGGGTAAAGGTTAAGGAGAAGGGGATATAGAGGGAGATTAAACAGTTAGAGATCTTACGGGACGTAAGCGTACTGCCGGCGGACCCTTAGGGCGAATCTAGCGGAGAACTATCCCCTACTCCCCCTCCCCCTCCTCTATCTATAGTAACTAACGATAATATCGTAGCTCGAGGCGCGGTCGTATTGTATACGACACGTTTACGTCTTAAAGAACCTACGCCTTTTAGAGGGGACTCGATTAAGAAAGCACGGGTATTCCTAAGGGAGCTCTCTCTTATCTTTACCCTCTTAGGCGGCACGTATGCGACGAACGAGTTAAAGGTCCTATATAGGGTTATGTACCTAAGCGGAGAGGTAAGTAAGCGATAGTACGCTAACTATAGCGTCCTTAACCTTAAAGGGTATATATACTAGGACTTTAAGGAGTTCTATCGAGACGTATGCGGTAACCCTATAAACCGCGTACTTAACGTAATGTTAGAGTATAAGGCGGTGAAATAGAAGGATAACTAGATAGTACGTTAGTTTACAACTAAGCTAGATATTATAGAGGATTAGTTAGGGAACTATACGGAGGCGTAACGCGTGCGACATATACTCGCTAAGCTTACGCCTAGCCTACGGTCCGTAATCGTTAAGTTTCATAACATCCTAATAACTAGAGAGGAACTAGTAATCCTAGCTTCGCGTATTAAAAGCACGGAGCGTAGTAGCGGAGGGCACGACCGCGGGTAGTATAGTCGCCGTAGGCGAGAGACTAAGGGCGACTAAGGGCGAAGCGATCGTAGCTCGAAGTAGTAGAAGTATAGTTAGGCGTCGCGCGACCCGGGTACGAGTTACTAGCGGGACGCCGGCGGATCGTCTATAACCTTCGATAGGACTAAAGCGGAGTGCTATAGATACTATAAGAAGGGTTATATTAAGACGGATTGCCCGAATAGGCACCTATAGAAGGACCGTAACGCGTAAGCGGTTCGTAGGGTAGACGCTACGAAGGCTCTAACTAAGAAGGGTAGCGACTAGGGAAAAGGTAGAGGACTAGAAGTAGGTCGCTCCTAAGTCCGAGTTTTCCTAAAGTCGACCCTTTAAGGCGAGTAGATGTGTATCTAGCGTAGCGACTAGGGAAAAGGTAGAGGACTATAAGTAGGTCGCTCCTAAGTCCGAGTTTTCCTAAAGTCGACCCTTTAAGGCGAGTAGATGCGTGTCTAGCGCGTTACTTACGAGGCGTAGTCGAGACTCGTAAGGGCTTTCGCGAGGCTACGTTTCTCCTAGATAACTATACGGATCTTAGCCTAGTATCGTATAAGTATGTACTCCGACATTAAATGCAACCTATTAATAGGGTAAGGCTACCGAAGTTAGAGTCGTATACGTATAACCTAGGGTATTACTACGGCGCCTTTACGGTTCGGCTACGACTCGCTAATAACGCGGGAGTAGAGCGCGTAAGTAACGCTATCTACTACGCGGTACCTATAGGTAGGCTATTAGTAATTTTAGGTAGACCCTAGCGGCATCGTAATCGGATAGTAAAGGCCGATAAGGATAACTAGTAGTACTACGGTATAGAGACGCCTACGATTTAGTAGCGCGACGTACGCGAGTTCCTTAAGGATCTCGAGAGCTTAAAGTAGGTTTATGCGATAAGTGTTCGGGCTATTACTATAGTAGTACCCAAAGGAGAGGGCCCCTCGTAGCCTAAAGAATTTATAGACTTCCAAGATGTATACGCACCTAATAAGTAGGCGAAGCGTAAGATGCCCGACGGGGTTAAGTATACGATTAATCTCGTTAAAGGAAAGAAACCCCCTTTTAAGCCGCTGTACTACTAGTCCTTAACTAAGCTAGAGGCCTTAAAGGAGTACCTTACGTAAGCAATGGAGAAGGGGTGGATTAGGCGGTCCGTAAGCGAGGCGGGTGCGCCTATCTTATTCGTGCTAAAGAAAGACGGCACCCTTAGGCTCTCTATAAACTATAGAGGCTTAAATGAGATTATAGTAAAGAACCGATACCCCCTGCCCCTAATTAGCGAGACGCTAGATAGGCTATTAGGTTCTAGGTTCTTCACTATAATCGATTTAAAGGACGCCTACTATCGTATCCCTATTAAGCGAGGCGATAAGTAGAAGATGGCGTTTCGTACGTGATACGGATACTACGAGTACCTAGTAATGCCGTTCGGGTTAACTAACGCACTAGTAACCTTTTAAGGGTATATTAACAAGGCGCTAACCGGCTTAGTTAATAACATTTACGTAGTCTACCTAGATAATATCCTTATCTATAGTAAGACGCGTAAGGCACACGTACGAGCCGTACGCGAAGTGCTTACGAGGCTACGGAAGTTTACTCTATTCGTAAACCCTAAGAAGTGTTACTTCTTCTAGGAGAGTATAGAGTTCCTTAGGTTTATCGTAAGCGCCGTAGGCGTGTCGATAGATAGGAGTAGGGTAGCCGCTATCGAGGAATAGCCTACACCTACGACCTTTTATAAGGTCTAGTCCTTCCTTAGGTTTTATAACTTCTACCGGCGTTTTATAGAAGGATACTTAAGGGTCTATAAGCCCCTAACGGACCTACTAAAGGGATCTAAGGACGGTAAGAAGTAGGGCCCTCTTACGTAGACCTTAAGCAAAGAGTAGGCGTTTCGATAGCTTAAGGCCGGATTCTTAGGTGCACTAATACTTAGGCACTTCGATCCTACGCTACGTACGCGAGTCGAAACCGACGCGTTAGGTTTCGCGATCGTAGGTATTATATCCTAATTGTTTAGTACTAAGTAGCATCCTATCGCGTTTTATTTACGTAAGATAATACTAGCCGAGTGTAACTACGAGACGTACGATTAGGAGCTACTTATAGTAGTTAAGGCTTTTAAGCATTAGAGGCTATACTTAGAGGGCGCTACGTATACGGTACGAGTGCTAGTCGACTACGCTAACCTATAGGGCTTTATAATAGTAAAGTAGCTAAATAGGCGGTAAGCTCGATAGGCTACGTTCCTATAGTCTTTTAATTTTATAGTAGAGTATCGGCCGGGTAAGACTAACCTAGCCGACGCGCCTTCGAGACGTAGTAACTACGTAGCTATAACGTAATAAACTTCGAACTTGCTACCTACCTTATAAAGTAAGCTGTCTTTCTAGAAGGAGTCTCTAGAAGGGATAAGCGAGCCGACGGTAAAGCGCGTGCTTACTACCTACGAGGCGATGTAGGGCGACATAGGCGCGGCAATAGTAGTACGGAGAGGTAACCTTCCCTATTAAGATAAGCCGTCGTTACTAGTAGTAGTATACGCTATAGTAGTATAGGGTTAAGCTTATAGCTCGACGGGTAAGTTAATCCTACTCTTAATAAAGATCACGTAGTAGTAAGACGACTAGTATGTCGTATACTTAGCGTAGGCGCTAAGCGCGAGGGACGCTAAGGGATAGTATGTAAAGGATAACCTTATGTACTACGGAGACGCGATCGTAGTACCTAGGGATCACGTAATTAGGTCGCATCTAATTCGTATATACTACGACGACGTCCTCGCGGGTTACTTTAGAAGGACTAAGACTAAAGAGCTATTACGACGTAATTAACTTAATGCTTGTCCTAAGCACTTCTTAGATACTAAGGCCCTAGCTGCCTAAGGCACCCACTTTTCTTAGCTTATCTTACTTTCTCGCAACTTCGTAGATCTCTCTTAATACATTAATCTACTTACATTGTCTAGTTATAACGCCCTCGCGCTATCTAACTACGCGCATACCTTCCGATAGACACTATTAATTGTATCCTACTAATTGCGTGTGTTCGCGACACCTCGTTAGTATATACGACTTAACGCGACTATAGTAAACATATTAAGTCGCGACCTAGTAGGCAACGCGGCGAGTATTCGTAGCGACACCTAGTTAGTACACTATAGTAGTAGATAGATACTAATACTAACGGTAACATTACTAGACTCGAGATACTACTAGCGTAGTAGACTATCGCCGGGGATTAGAGCTAATAGTAGACCGAGTCGGCTGCTTTATCTCCTCGAAAGACTAAGAAGCCTACATTAACTCCCGGCTTCTTATTTAATATAGTCGGCCGTAATAATAACGGCACCCTAGGTATAAGTAAGCTCTAAGGTAAAGACGACTACCTACGATAGGCCGACATGCTCGAGTCCGTGCTACGTAGCGAGTCGCTCTAGGGACTTGTCGATAACACTAAGACGACGCCTACGAAGCGCCCTAAGGAGGAAGACTAGGAGCTCGAAGAGCGTATTAAGGCGTATAAGGCTAAGAAGTATTAGGCCCGCGTACTTATTATCGCTAATTGCAGTTAGTCTATTGCCGACAACTATAAGGCCTATTAACAACCGGATACCCTCTAGAACTATCTTAAGTCTACATATAGCTAGACCGGAAAATCCGAGGAGTACTTACTATATCTAGACTTTAAACAGCACACCTACGGTAGCTCTAACTTAGACAAGTTTTACTAGCAATATTAAGCAAAGCTTACTAACCTTAGCGGCACTAAATTAGCTATATTAAAGGCCTAGGCCCTGTTCCGTTTCCTATACTAGATCTTACTATACTTCCCTACATTCGCGTCGTTAAAACGTGAATAGTTAAGGCAGCTTACTAGTAAGATCGAGGATAGCACTACTATTACACTCGATAAGGTGATTAGTGACCTGCTTAATAAGGCGGCTACTTAGTAATCCGAGTCCGCTAATCTCGTAGTGAAGTAGAACACCCCTAATCCGATCCCTCCTACTAACCCTTAAGGACAGGGCAATAGTAACACCCCTCGTAGCGGCGGTACACCCCGTAGTAGCATACGCGGACGAGGAGGTAGTAGAGGCCGTAGAGGTTAGAACGGCAATTAGAACGGCAATAACAACTAGTAATAGACACTAGTCTATAACCCGTGTTATGGTTGTAGTAGGACTAACTATCTACCCTCTACCTACTAGAACCTACATCTAGAGTAGGCTCCTACTAGATTTAAGCTAAAGAACCCACCTTAGCAGAACTAGCAGTAGCGTTAGTAGGTGAACAATACTACTAACAACCGATAATAGTAGCCGTAGGAGACCGCTTAGTTTACGGCCTACGGCGCTAACAGTCTCGAGGACCTAATAACACTATACAATGGTAGCTATTAAATGCTTATAGCATCTAAAGACTATGTTCTAGATACCTTAGTACTACTTGTAGCGAAGGACTACACCGACTAGGTCGTAGACTCCGGATGCACATCTTATATAATAAATACGCTTAGTAATATAGTCGATTATAGACCCTATAATGTCCCTATTAAGACAGGTAAGGGGATCATCATAGCTATAGCGTGTGGCATTATCCGACTAGACCTATATAAGTTCGGCATCACCTTCTTCTTATAGGTGTTGTACGTGCTAGGCCTAGTAGCTAATCTAATATTAATAGAAGCGCTTCGCCGTAAGGGTGTGTTCTACCGTAACGACAACCAGATCCTATTTATAAAGAAGGACGGTAAGCGTACGGTTGCACACTACTATAGCTATCTCGGACTGCCGTTCTTAAAGTTGAAGGACTCTATTATAGCTCTAGCCGGCGAGCCTAAAACTGATAATACTAACGAATACGTCTTACTAGACGACATCTTCCCTATGGAGCGTAACTACAAAGCAGCGCCACGCCGTGTAGCTATAGAAGTTACGACTCCTAGGGGTAGTGATTCTAGGGGTGCTACACTTCCTAAGAACATTACTATTATTAACAAGCCTACTAACACTTTACTCGAGCAATCCGATGAGGACGTGTTATAGGAAGTCGTAGATATCTATTAAGATAAGGTACTAGACGAGTTTCCGGAGGTGTAGCTAATAACACCTCCTAAGCCTACATCTAACGTACTACCTACGCTATCTAGTCGGCCTTAGCGCAATCGACGCCTACCGGTAGATGTTCGTAATCCTCTAAATGGCTATTAGTTTAAAGCTAACCGGAAGTAGCGTAGGGGATTTTATTATTTACTTAGTAAGTAAGCCCGTAAGTAACTTATAGAGATGCTATATGCGACTATAACTGCTTTTATAGTAGCGACCGACTAGCTAGATCTAGCGACTATCATTATACCGAAGAGTTATAAGGCCGTAATAGGTATACCATAACACGCCGAGTAGCGCGTAGCTAAAGAAGCTAAATTCACTAGTCTCGAACATTACGAGACGTAGGTCTATAAGGACAAGGCCTCACTACTACTAGGCGTACGCGTTCTAAAGGGTAGATAGGTCTATGCTATTAAACTTGATGCTAAGGGCAAGATCTCGGTTAAGTAGATAGGTACTAACGACTAGGTTACTAACGGCTTTACGAAGGCATAGGATTAGTTTAAGCACGCCGACTTCGTGTAGTAGCTTAATATAGCTAACTATAAGGCGGCGATTAAGAACAATACCGAGCCTAATTAATAGCAGTTATTAGAGCTCTAATTAGACGACACTAATAGTACGCTAATCGCCTTATTTTAGTAGATAATAACCGTTATACTACGGTGTTAGCGCTAGCTAATAAGAACGCGCGAAACACCTTTAACTTTCTTTTAGTAGTAGTAGCTACACCTACACCACCACTACGCGGCAATTACTAGACATAAGGACATAGGGATTAGACGAGGAGGATGGCATAGTGTTAGTAAGCGAGCGTATGCTTTCTTTAGTGCGTGTGCACCTATTCTAGCATCTAGAGCCTCGTTATAGGGGTGACTTAATGCTTGTCCTAAGCACTTCTTAGATGTTAAGGCCCTAGCTGCCTAAGGCACCCACTTTTCTTAGCTTATCTTACTTTCTCGCGACTTCGTAGATCTCTCTTAATACATCAATCTACTTACATTGTCTAATTATTAGTAGGACTCACTTAGTACGGACGTAAAGTAATACGTCTAAGCCTATAGAACCTACTAGGGTTCGAAGGCTAAACGCTATCGACCCTATAGTAGGCTATAACCGCTTCCGAGACCGGAGCGGCCGTAGTAGGAAATCACTATAGATTCCATTACGGACCTACCTCTAAGCACGCGAGCCGGTTACGTATATAATGCAATCCTAGTAATAGTCGATCGCTACTTAAAAATGAGCTTATACATCCCGACGACGAAGACTTATATAGCCGTAGAGCTTACGAGGCTCCTACGAGACGAAGTCGTACGACACTATAGTGTCCCGTTAGGTATAGTAAGCGACCGAGGTCCGGTCTTTACTAGTTAGTTTTAGAGTAACTTCTACTTCGAGGCGCGTATAAAGCGTAAGCTATCTACGGCCTTTTACCCTTAGACTAATAGCTAAACTAAGAGGGTAAACTAAACCCTCGAATAATACCTTCGTTATTACTATAGTAACAATTAAACTAAGTAGGCTAAGTAGCTTACAGTTGCTAAATTCGTAGCTAATAATAGCATTTACCTAATACTACGGATAAGTCCGTTCGAGATAGCGTACGGTTAGCGACCTAAGATTACCCCTACACTAACTAGATCTCGAGACGAGACCTAGGGGGGGGGAAGTACTAGTAGCGGTAATAGCTACGAGTCGTATGCGAAAACTACGCGCTACACTCGAGGAGCGATAGAAGGCTACAGTAGAAAGCTAGGCTCGCTACTATAATAAGACCTACTAAGCTAAGACCTACCGCGTAGGTAACTTAGTCCTATTGTTAACGAAGAACCTTAAGTTAGCAGTACTAAAGAAGAAGATAGGTCCGAAGTTTATCGGCCTATACCGTATTACGGACGCTATCGGTTCGTAGGCGTACCGCCTAGCGTTACTAGCCGACTTAAGGCTCTATAACGTCTTCTATGTCTCTCTCCTCGAGCCGTATATCGGTAGCGATAGGGATAGACCCGTACCCCCTCTAGCTAATAAGGACGGAGAGTATAAGGTAGAGGCAGTACTAGATAGGCGTAAGCGTAAGGGTAAGCTATAGTATCTAGTCTAGTAGAAGAACTAGCTAGAGGAGTATAATAGCTAGGAACCGGCGGAGGGCCTCGCGAATGCGGATCGCATAGTAGCCGACTATAAGGCGTTAAGGAGAAGCAAATAAGACTAGTATAGGAGCACTAGAGCATAAATAAAACTTTTCTTAACTATAAACAAAACAAAAGCTAAAGAGTAGCGCGCCTACTAGGGGCTACGTAGAGTAGTAGTAGGCGAGGAGCCCGCGAGTAGCGTATAAGGCGAGCGCCTTAGTTGTCGTCGTCGCGTAGTAACTTAGGTAGGAATGCCTAGTCGGCGGCGGTAGTGTCGATGTTCTACGCCTATAGGAACTAGGACTACGGTTAGTAGGGTACACGTATACGAGGAACATACGACTTACGGCGCGGCCGAGTTCGAACAGCCTATTAAGGGCGCGGTTCTACTCCTACTAGAGCGCGAGGGCTACGGCGGCGGGGGCGGCGGTAGTAGTAGCGTCGGTAGGGGCACGTATACGGGTCTCCCCGGTACGCTTATGCTTATAGGCATTAAACTGCCTAATAGCCTATAGAAAGGGTTAGCCGAAGCATAGGAGACGTACTAGAGCCCCCCCGCGAGTAGTAGTCGACTCGTAGGAGCGAAGTAGCGACTTAACTCCGTAATGTCGTTACCTAGCTAGGTACATAGGCGGATCTACTCTACTAGCTCCTACTACTAGAGGTCTATAGGCGCCTAGCCTATTATAGCCGTAAGGAAGTCGCGCTAGGAGCGCGCGGCGCGTAGGCGGCTTACTAGCGAGGCGATAGCGTAGCTAGTATTAGGCGCGCACTTATATCTATTACGCCTATAGCGGCTACACTTCTTTAAGAGCTCGCCGGTAGTAACACTATTATAGTTATCGGCTTCGTCTAGTAAGTAGTTAGTATACGAATCGTAGGCGGCGCGCGTAGAGACTTACCCTTAACAAAGTATAGGAGGCACCGTATATATATGTTAATCCTCTACGAGAGCTTAGTAGCGGGCGAGGGCGTTAGTAGCTACGAGGGGGATGCTAGTCGCTTACGACTACTAGGCGTTCTAGGTACGTCGCGTACTAGAGCCGCCTAGCGGCGCTCGTCTTCTAAGGCGCTAGTAGTACTATCGCTACTAATGCTATAGAAGGAGGCGGAGCGGCTAGAGGACGGAGGCGAGTTAGACATAGTAATAATAATGCTAGCGAGGCGCTTACCGTAGGGGTACGGTGCGGGTACGTAGTAGTAATGTAACGAAGGTAGTACGCTAGGGAACGTACTAGGAGAATAGGGCTAGGTTAGGCTAGAGTTTTATACCCCTAACTAGCTACGTCGGTATAGTAACTAAGCCTCACTTACCTATACCTATATAACGACACGTACGTAACCCGCATATAGGCCGTATAGCAACTATAGTTCTAGAAGTACGTAGGAACCTCTACGTAGTAACTAGCGAGCTAAGGACAGCTCGTACGGGAGGGGAGGCAATTGTAAGGGGCAGCCTAGTAGCTAACCCTTACATATAGCCTTATGTGTAACATACGGTCGCGACCGGCTACTAAGCCGCACGTGACACGTATACGTACACCTTACGACGCGTAATGCGTCTTAAACAAAAGGTAAGAATTAGTTCATCTACGACTAGTAGGTCGTAGGCGTACTATACATTACGACATCCCCTTAAAAATAACCTTATAAGCTTACAAGTCTTACAATGCCCTAACTCTATAGTATTAACATCTTCTAGGCCCTTAACTACTTCTTTTGTAGCATTAAGTAGTATGCTTCTAATATACCTAAGCCTTTAATGCTATCTAACTATGTTAGTTCTTAGCTTAGTAAATGTAAGAGCAGTAAGTCCTTTTAGTACTAATCTGTCTTTATCCTTCCTAGAACCCCTCTTTACCCTAAGGTTCCTAAAGATAATAACATTTTTTATGATCTTAACTAAGCCTATAGGCTTGTCCTTCTAGAATAGCATTTTAGATAGTCTATCTAGGTAAACTCTATGTTTCTTATATAGGAGTTCTATAGAGATTAGTGTCGTATCTAACTCTAGTAAGTAAAGCATATTACGAAGGAGGAGGGTAGTCTCTTAGCTAAGATAGTTCTTTATAACCTACTCTAATTCTCCTTTAGTCGTAAGAGATCCTTACCTAACGGCCTATAAGAAGCATGTAGGCCTTAGTCTTAGCCTAACATTCTAAAGGTCTATAAGATTATTGTAGATATAGAAGGATATACCTATGTTATAGACTTTGTCTATTAATATTAGGTTTAATGCGGTAGCTACTGTCCTTCCTATATACATAGGTTATACAACTACAATAGCTACTCTAGACCTCCTATATAGTTATCTCTAGTCCCTATTACTATTAGAGCTATACTCCTAATTAGATAATGAGTCTAACTAGTTATTAATTACTACAGTAATCCTCTTCCTAGGGGATTTACTGCCCTTTACCTTCTTTACCCTATCCTTTAGGGTGTCTTTACCCTTCTTAGACCTGTTCCTAGGATTCTTCTCTAGATGCTACTTATAGCAGTTCGCGTTAGTATGCTTATGTAAGCACTATATGCACTGCTTATTATTATTCTTACTTAAGAATGCTCTAATAAAGCTATTACTAGGCTTGTAGGTAGTAGGTACTTACTCCTTCCTAAGAGTTGTAAACATTCTCTCTAGGGTAGTTAATTCTAGGGGATTGTTATATCTCTATGTCCTAAGCTATTCGACATAGTTTAGACCTTTAATAAAGTACAATCTATAGATACCTTCTAGGAGGACAAAAAAGGATTTAAGCCTTAACTTGTTATTAACTAGGGAAGATCTAATGAATTACTCTATAGTAGTCTTGTTATTATTTACCTATGCTTAAAAGTCTTTATAGTACTTTAATGTATTAGGTCTTGTAGTATCTAGTTTAATGTGCCTAACTGCCTTTAGAGTGTTATATAGATTAATTATAATAACTAGCTTATATATTGCCTTAATTAAATTATACAATTCCTTAGCTAACTTATCTACATCTCTAAAGTTTAGCCTTAGGGTAGAATCCAATCTAGCTATAATAATACTATATGCTTACATGTCCTCTTTCTTCTATCGCTTATAGGTAGCTTTATATCCTATACTACTAGTAATGTCCTATGGGGCTTTATTCTAGGCAGTCTTATCTTAGATATTCTTAGTTACATCTTAGGGTTAATTATAAGCTACCCTGTTTAGAGCGTACTTTAGGTCAACCTAGTCTAGATTATAGATTACGTATCTAACTAGATCCTTCTCTAGCAGTACGCTAATTAGCATAGATTTCTATACCTAGAACTATACGCCTTTCCTAAGCACCTAGTTGTCCTTAGCGGATCTTACTAGGTTACTAGAGGTGTTGTTTCTAAACTCTATACCTAGTATTAACGACTAATAGGTTGTGTTAACCTTAGGTTTAGAGGGGGGTCCCTTAGGTCTAACTTACCCTAATTTCATTTAGGTTTAATTAGACATTTAGGTAAGCTAGCGGGACCTAGTATAGCTATTAAGATATATACTACGTAGCTAAGTATTGTAAGCGTAGCATTAAAAGGCAACAATTCAATTTATACCTCTCGAGTAGAGGGTATAGGGGTTTAGGTCCGCTAATCCTCTTATTTTATCTAGCTACTACACTGCTTGTCACGTGACTTAATTTCACGGTCCCGGGACCGGCAAATACCTCTACTTACATAAGCGCCGCTCTACACCACTACAACTCGGACAGGCCTACATAGGGTAGTTAGTAGACATTATTTTAGTAGTTAATAAGGGGGGGTATTAAGTGTACACCCGGTAGCGTATTAGCATCCAGTTTATAAGGTTAAAATCACGGTTTAAGGTCTAAGGTTCACGGTTAAGGTTATTACTTAAGGTTAAGGTTTAAGGTTAAGGTTTACGGTTAAGGTCGACTAAGGTCGAAAACACTTAAGGTCTAAGGTATTTAGTAACAATTACGGTTATAAGGTCCTATTAAGTAACAACTAGTATTAGTACATTCTAAAGTAAGTACTACGTAATAATAGATACGGCTACATTACTAGAAAAACTTAGTACCTTTACCGACATAGGTAGAGGCTACGAATAGCTAGTAAACCCTACGAAAATGGAAGGGGTCTATAGGGACTCTATCCCTTATAAGGGGATAGAGGAATCGGAGGAAGGGGAAACACCTAAATCTAGTAAAGAAGGGAGAAGCGGAACTAGCGCCGCTAAATTAGGTATAGGTGTAGGAACGAATAGCACAATTGGAATAGATGCTATAACTGCCCTCTTTAGACGATTAGTAGTAGTAATAGAAAACGCTAGCCCTCGCTTTCTACCTCTAGGAGGTACTGAGAATCCGTTCTTTAATAGCACTAATGCTACTAAGTTCTAGGAGCGGTTTAGCGACTTAAAGGACTAGTATCCGCCTCGGGCATCTATTAAGAAGGATAATTTCTAGGGTAGGTTTAAGCGCAATTGCGAAACTACTATCCGACGCGTAGTTATAAGACTACCTAGGTAGCTTACTAACAAGGCACGTTTTAGGAGGGCGTTCTTATTAGAGTTCTTAAGGTTTAACGCCTACTCGATGTTAGGGAGTCGGGAATATCTTAAGGAGATTATTAGGGCGTAGTAAGGTAAGAGGCCCGAAGAATAGGATGTAAAGAAATTCATCCGCCTATTTGTATCCTTAAGTGACCTAATTGAACCTAAGGATTTAGATAATAGCTCCTAGAGTTGCCTTCTCCTTTAGGGATTGCTAGAGGCAGTCGCGAAAGCGGTCTATAAGGCTTACGGGCTTTACCTAAAGTAACCTAAGAAGTTTAGGGACTTTTAGAGGATCCTCGATAAAGCTACTAGCGTCGTAGATAGTAAGGAGGGATAGAAAGCTATGCATATAGATTTCCCTCTTACTTTACCTTAGCTATACTGCTTAGTCGTAAAGTAAATGCCGCGCCTTAAGCCTAAGATTAACACGCTTAAGAAGGCCACCTCTAGGACTGTTATTAATGATAACCTAATCTAGAAGGTAGCTAAAATAAGCATACGTACATACTAGCGCGGTCGCGTCGCGGACGCGGGTACCTTCTACCCGAGCGAGAATTAACGCTCTATATAACCGGAGAGGCACGACCTAGATACTAAACTGTAGGTTTACGTAATGTAGCGTCCCCTATCGTAGAATCGCGAATAGTCTAAAGCGATAGATAGTTGTTACTACAACTATAGTAGTTCGAATTACTAGGCTAGCAATTGTAGGGCGATAAGATCCTTAATATCCCGGGGCTACGTACACCTAGCCCCGAACAACTAGTAGTATCTAGGGAAAGAAGGCGATCCGCGTCCTACTAAATTCAACTTTCGGAGGGACTATAGTAAACCGAAACTGCTCTATATGCTCCCTCTACTCGAAGAACATTATAGGCCGATCGAGTTTAATAACTAGTATAAGATTCCCGCACTACGTAAGCAATAGATAGGTAGGGACTACACTAGGGTAATAAAGGTTACGCCTCCTAATTATTCTAAGCCACCTCCTAACTTTAGGCATTTAATAGAGTATAGCCCTTAGGACGCACGGTCTAGCTAAATAGAGAAGGCTACTAGGATATATTAGGTCTTATTCGGAGAAAGTAAAGCGGAGTAGGCAATCGACTTAGGCGAGCTTAATGAGGTATCTACCTATCCTATGTAGTCTAATAAAGTAAAAGGGAAGGCACCCGTAGGCATTCTAAAGAATCCGTACCCGAGGACCCGGTCCTTAGCCTAGGATCTACGAGCCCGAGCTAAGGCTACTAAGAAAGTTCGCCTATAATTAGAATAGGAGATCCGGTAAGCTAAGATTAACTAGTAGGAGGTTAAAATGATTAACGAAGTTAGTGCACGAATAAGCGAAACTCAATTATTAGCTAGATCCGTGGTAACCCTAGGAAGGGAAAATAATGCCTAAGTAAATAGACTAGGGGACGATGCTAATAAAGAACTGTCTAAGGATATATCTATTAGTCCCGTAAACGCCCCCTTCGCATAAAGGAAGCGTATATAGAATACTAAGACTATAAGGATTAATAACTACGTCCGACAATATAGATTAGCTAGTAATAGCCCGGTTACGAAGGAAGAGGGTGTTATCTACTAGATTAATTAGATCCTCTAGATAACGTTTCCTAATGTAAACGCCTAAGATTAGTTTCGATATAGTCGCTAGTTCGAGGCTGCCCTCTTCGGTCGCGTTACTAACACCCCCGCTCTTTAGGAGAAGCTCGCTATAGTACGACGCCTTATAGAAAAGGACCCTAAGGTTCGCACTAGATAAGTAGTTACCTATAAAGATAAACCTAGGTATAATAAGGAGGTCTTCCGCGAAGATAGTTAGGCCTAGTATGTCGGAGTGTATTTAACTATGCTTTACTCTAAAGGTGCGGTCCCTACTACTAAGCTTTATAAGGACGTTAAGAAAATCGGGCTCTCTAGTATCCTTAACAACTTTACTATAGTCCCTAGTGCTTAGGTAGTAGCGGAGTTTAGGATAAATAAGAACTAGATTAGGTGCCTAATTAACGAGGGTTCCGAGGTGAATATCATCGGCTAGAAAAACGCTTATAGATTTAGGTTACCGGTAATGTCGAGTACTTAGCTTACCTTTCGAGGTGCTAGAGGGCGGGCCTAGTTTAAAGGTATTATAGGCAATTTAGATGTTTAGGTATTTAGGGTTTACTACTAGGTAGACATGTTTATCTCTTCGGATCTAAACTCACTAACAATCCTAGGACGTCCGTAGGCCCGTAAGGTGCGGCTCACTACCCGTAACTACGATAATAGTTTATAGGAAGGGACTATTACTAGCCGTAAAGGTAAAAGTGTTATATTTACTACCCTAGTTAGCTTAGACAGGTACAAGTATTACGTTACAAGTAGTTAGAAGTTATAAAATGGGCTTATAAAGGTGTTTTAAAAGCAGGTAGTAGATTGCATGTATCTAAGCTAGAATTGAAAGGGCTGCTTATAGAAAGGCTATAGGTGACTAATTAATGTTACCTAATTCTTAGCCGCTACTACCTTAGGTTTAATTAGGCTACAGCGCCGGTATACGCTTAGATCGTAACACACCCCCTTAGCTCGTGCGGCTTATAGGTAAATAAGCTAATCGTATGTAATCGCGTGCACCCTATCTATTACCTATCACCTTACCTACCTACCTATAACGTAAGGCGTCGTTACTGTACGCTTATTAGAGCTCCATTATAAGCTATATAGTAGGGCGCTAAGTTAGCGTTTTAGGTGAGGCTATTATCCTAGCCTTACATCCCTATTTACAATCTTACTAAGTCCCTTATACTATAGTTAACCTATATAATAGATTCTAAGCGATGTGATTCTTATCCGGTGGGGTAGCTAAGCTGTTCTTATAGTACTAAACGGTAAGGCGTACTATCTCCCTACATTTTAACGGACATGTAAGGTTGTAGGTTCGAGTCCTAGGGGTTATTATATCTACTGAATTTATTGCTTAGCCTATCGTCCGCTTTAATGTCCGCTCTATTCTTAATTGAAATCCTAGGTGTTATAGTACGCTGTTACTTCGGCAATTAGGGTGCCTTACTACTATCTAATAACTACGTATATATAACTTCGGTTACGGTCTTAGAGAACTCCGCTTCCTACCTTAGGTAGAGATTACTATTTAGCTACGTCCTAGTAGGAACTCTTTTGCCTAATGAAAGGTCTTTATAGCTTATAAAGGCCTTATCTTTCTACTTAGGGTAAGGATAATCCTATCGACGGTAGTGCTACAGGTGCTATATACCTAGCGGGTAGAGATGTTATCTCTAAGTAAGGTAAGGACGATAATAGAGGGATTAACGATAATGTTATAGCGTTCGTTATAATATAGTAACGGAGGTAGTAATAGTAATGCTAATGCTGCTAGTAGTAGGGAAGTTAATAGTATTTCGGCGCTCGTAATTAGCTACGCCGTTACTAGTAACAGGGGTGTTTCCGGTCCTTTTACTATGGGCTAATGGGAGTCCGAGAAACACCTACTAGTAATAGTAGTACTAGGGTAGCGCCGGTAAATAGTGGACGCTTACTCTAGCGGTAGCGGCGCTAGCGGCGCTAGGCGGTAGTACGGAGCCGGTAGAGGAGACAGTAGTACCGAACATACTATATAACCTCTACCGGTCCATGTTAGTTAGTTAAGGAAAGAGGAAGGGTTTAGACCTAAAGAGGTGTTTTTATGCAGTCCTACTACTAGTTTCTTCCTAATATAGTATAGAAGGATAAAAGGGAAGTCGCGCTTAGTAGTAGCTAATTACTATGTCGTTCTATATCGCTACTGCGATACGCCGAGGAGAAGAGTCCTATAGTTAAAGCCTAGTGCTAGTAACTGTCGAGAAGAGCCACTACTAGTATAGTAGTAGGCCTACGCTTCTTAGGCGTTATTATTACCCCCTAAGGTGATACGGCTAGTGTTAGCATCTGTAGTAGGCGCTAAGGAGCGTAGGTCTACGCCTTTCTTAGCTATGTTAAGTAGCTATACGAAGCGCCTATGCTTTTATAGTAGTAGTAGCTTAGTAAGCCTATCTGTAGGCATGTCGTTAGTATTAAGATACCGAATCTCGATATCTCCTCGCTGGTTTCTCTAGCGGAGCCAGTAGTAGTAGATGTTAACATAGCGTAGCTTAGTATTAAGCTTTTGCCCTTACTAGTTAATAAGTCGAATGGTCTAGGTATTGTTATAGTATAGGTGTGTATACTAGTTGAACTCGAGATACATCTCGGCGAAGATACGTTCCTACTAGATTAGCTCTAATGCCGCTTATAATAGGCTAAGGAGTTCGGCTTCGGTTAAGGACTTAGTAACAGTAATCTACTTAGATGCTTTATAGTCGACTAGTCCGCCGAAGAGCATAAAGATCCATCCGCTAGAGCTAGTCCTATCGACGTTTATGCCGTAGGAGGCATCTAATGCTTCTGGCCATAGGCTAGGTGGAAGGCCAGCGTCGATGAGCAGCTTACGTGCCATGACACAAACGATGTGGTTGCTGACTTCCGCACCACCATTCTGCTCTGAAGAATGAGGTGCTGTGACTTGAAGAGCGAAGCCCTCATCGCGTGAGAGCTGCGTGAGTGAGTGTCCTCCATATTCGCCACCCCCATCTATGCGGAAGATCACAATTGCTGTGCCATATTGTGTCTTCACATGACGGTGGACCACTCGAATATGCTGCGCAGCACCGTCCTTCTGTGCGGAAGCGAATACTGTGCGTTGTAGGCTGGCCAGGCAGGTGAATAGCGTGAAGTAACGCTCCTTGCCAATGCCAAGGTTGCGGACCGTGACAACATCCACAGCAACAATATAGTATGGTGTTGTTGGCCGCACCATCGGAATGCGGTTGTAGACCTTGTGACCCATCCCCTTACGACAGGGGATGCACTCGCGTGGGTGCTTGCTGAGGTCGCTATCACTGTTGCCAACAATGGTGATGCGCTTGTCGTTGTGAAGCTGCAGCAACTTGCGGCTGTGGATGTGTCCAAGTCGGCGGTGCCACAGGTCTCCTGTAGCAGCTGTCGATGGCTCGACCTTGGACGAAGTGAGGGCTGTCGCTGAGTCCTTCATCTTCAAGAATGGCAGTCCATTGTGGGTGTAGCAGTGTGCCACCGTACGCGCAGCAGTCCCCTTTGTGAATAGGATCTGCTCGTCGTTGCGATAATAGACACCCTTGCGGCGAAGAGCCTCTGTCGAAATCAGATTGGCTGCAAGGCCTGGTACGTACAACACCTGTGAGAAGCCAGTGATGCCGCATCCATACAGATCCAGTTGGACGATGCCACAAGCTGTAGCAGTGATGGTGCCACTGCCTGTCTTGATAAGAACAGTGCAGGGCCGGTAGTCCATCATATTGCTCAGCTTGTTTGTCATGTGAGAAGTGCAGCCAGAGTCCACAACCCAGTCGGTGTTGCTCTTCGCTGCAAGCAGCGCTGAGGTGTCTTGAATGATGTCGTCCTGGCCCACAGTCATATACATGCTGTGAGAGCCGTTGAATGGAGTCATCAAGTCCTCGAAGTTGGTAGCGCCGTGAGCCGCAAACTGTGCGGTCTCAGTGTGCTGTGCGACAGTGGTGTTGTTGACTTGCTGACGCTGTTGTTGATTGCCCTGCTGCTTCTTCTTCCAGGTAGCAGGTGCAAGCTCAGGGTGTAGGTTCCAGCAACCAGCTGGTTGGTGAGTGGTCATGCCACAACCACTGCAGGGGTCGTATTGAGGCTTCTGCTGTTGGTTGTTGTTGCCACCACCATTCTGATTACCACCACGAGCGCCGTTGCCGTTGCCGCGGCCTCCACGACCTCCTCGTCCGCCGCGTCCGTTACCACGTGGTGCGCCGCCGCCGCGAGGGGTGTTGCCGTTGCCCTGTGGGTTGGCAGGGTTGGCGTTGTTTTGTTGCTTCACTGCGAGATTGGCTGACTCGGACTGTTGCGCAGTCGCCTCATCAAGCAGATCACTGATCACCTTGTCGAGTGTGATAGTGGTACTGTCCTCGATCTTTCCAGTAAGCTGCCTCATCTGTTCACGCTTTGAGGACGCGAATGTTGGGAAGTATGGTGAGATCTGATACAGGAAGCGGAAGAGAGCTTGAGCCTTTGATATGGCTAACTCGGTGTTCTTGAGGTTGGCCAGCTTCGACTGATATTGCTGGCAGAACTTGTCAAGGTTGGAGCCACCATATGTGTGTGACTCGAAGTCCAGGTACAACGAGTACTCTTCGGACTTGCCAGTTTGACCGTATGTGGACTTCAGATGGTCCCATAGGTCTTCCGGTTGTTGGTAGGCTTTGCAGTTGTCTGCAATAGACTGACTGCAGTTAGCAATAATGAGGGCGCGGGCTTGATACTTCTTTGCCTCCCATGCCTCGATACGCTCTTCGAGTTCATAGTCTTCCTCATTCTTGCGCTTCGTAGGCTTCGGCTTGAGGGCAGTCTTGTCGACAAACCCCCATAGCAGGTCACCTCGCAGGACTGACTGTAACATATCAGCCCATCTCGAGTAGTCGTCCTTGCCTTGAAGTTTGGAGACACCAGGGGTGCCGTTGTTGTTACGGCCGACCATGTTGCTAAAGCCGCGAGTTGATACAGCAGGCTTCTTGGTCTTTCGGGTAGCAGCCGACTCGGTCTGCTGTTGTTGCTGGCTCGGAGTGGCGACAGACTGCTGCGCCAGCGGTATTTCGAGTCCAGTGAGGTCAGTGTTGTTACCGTCAGTATCCATACACTGCAGAGCACCAACTAGGTGTCACTGCGATACTTGCCGCGTTGCCCACTGGGTCGCGACTTTGTCGTTTGCTATTTGCTGCAGTCGCGTTTTGTCGCAATCACCAACCAGGCGTTGTCGACATACACGCGATCAGCAGGATCACATACACACTATCAAGTGTCTTTCGGAGGTATGCGCGCAGTTGATAAGCGCGAGGGCGTCATAACCAGATAATGTGAGTAGATTGATGTATTGAGAAGGATCTACGAGAATGCGAAGAACAGCTAGCTATAAGAAAGTGCAAGAAAGCGCGCTAGTGGCTTGGCATCCAAAGAACTGCTGGGACACAGCCAGCCAGCATCAAGTAAAGCAAGCTAATACTAATAGTTGGTCCCTATTCTTAATGGTGAATTGAAAGTGCCCGTAGGTATCTAAATCGTAGAAATGAACTAGGTAACGATTACTATTATATGCTAGTATAAACTTAGCTAAATCCATAGCTACGTGCCTATAGGGAGTTATTACCCTAATTAGCTTAGTCCTATTAAACACTTTATGTGCCTTAGCTAGGCTACATGCTCTACAATGTACAGTAAGGGGTGCTTTAGGTGTATTAGGGATGATGACTACTCCCTTAACTCTAAACGGAAGCTAGTTAATGCGTTTAGCGCTAATATAGCCGAAGATTTAGTACTACTAGCGGCCTAAGAGCTTACGGTGTTTAATGGGGGTCCTACTAGACGTTACTATACCTTTAGTGCCCCCTATACTATTTATTACTACTATAACGGTACGGTCGCCGTTAGAGTCCTAAAGAGGCGGTGTTTAGATAGTATTATCCTTACTAATTGTGCTAATGAAGTGCGCTATACGCTACTTCTTAGTAATCTTTAGTAGGATGCTCCTATTATTGCTCGATGGCTATTTATAGACTATCTCTAACTAAGGCGGTGTAACTACCTTAAAGAAGGGGATTGTGCTAGTAGGGCGGTGCAGGTCTATCAATTTCTTATTATTATAATAGACTGAATTAGTGCGTCCGTGCTACTAAAGTCTAGCCGTCTCTATACGTAAGTAGGAGATAACGTTCATATAAAAGCCTAGGCAATAGGCCATATCTAATAGGGTAAATAGTATCCCCTCTATTTTTATACGAACCTTGCCCAATGCGGCAATAGGGAATGTCGTGGTTCCGGCTTAGATTAATAAGGTAGTTAGGCGCTCTACAATGAATTCTACGCCCTACTAGTTATAGTAATTAATAACATAGGTGTCCGAGCAGTTGTCGTATACCTAGCAATCCCTAAAGTTAAAGCTCAATTAGCTTATCGAGCTCGAAAGGACAGTAAGACTAGTAAAGCCGTGCGGTGCGGCCTTACCCTTAGCAATTGCCTTATCTCGTTCCTTATCCGTGCGCCTATTACGGTTCAATATGCCTAGTAAGCGTTTACTATTATCGCCTAAGTAGTAATTAATAAAGTGCTTCTAGCACTTCTTCTACTGCTTAGAGCGCTAATCCTTTAATAGACGCTTCTTAGGGTTAACTACATCGCATAAATAGAGGTTCTTATAATAACTCTCCTTAGGCTCGCCGGTAATGTTCTAGTAGCCGCTTAGCCTATCGTTATTATTACTATTCTTTCCTTTGTTTATACCGTTACTACGGTTACGACTCTTATCGCCGCGGCTGCGACGACGGTCGTTATTATTGTTCCTACCGACTATACCTACTATAGACGCTAGTAATAGAGGCTTGTCCTCTACTAAGGGTTCGCCTATAAAGGTTACTAAGACTAATCGACCGTTCGTAGTAACTAAGGTAGTGTCGCGTATTTATTCGAGGTATCGCTCGGTAAGCTTACTAAGCGAGAGCTTATTACGCTTCCACTCGTTATATAGTAATGCTCTATAGGTAGGAGTTTTCTACTATATCGTAAGTAGGAAGTGTCGTAGTAGGTCTCCGTACTCGGCATAGTTACAATCTAGCATCTTAGTCTATAGCACTAGCTAGTCTAAGTACTAGTCGTTAATCCTTCGGGCTTAGCTCTTCTAAAGCCTATTTAGCTCTAGTGTAAGTTGTCGCTTACGCAGTATGTCGTCTAGTCTATACTATGTCTTTAGAGCGTAGACCTTACCTCTAAGGGTACGTTTACTATACATTAGCTCCTAGCCTAGCTCTATAGTAGTCCTAATTAGGTAGGTAACCAATTTAGACCTTGCGGACGTAAAGATGTTATACATCCGCTACCTACGGTCGGCGTCTAACTAGCGGAGCTTAATAAGCTCCTTATCTTTAGCCGTAGCGTCTTTAGCAGTATATACTAATTGAATTTGCTCGAACGTTAAGTACACCGGCTCTATTAGCTCGGCGGTAGTGTCGTTCGGATCTATATACTTCTAAATATTTAGAGACTTAGCGTAGAGCTCTAACTAACGGTTAAACTTGTCCTATTAGTTATAACTCTTAAGAACGATAGTAGCGTGCGGTAAAGCACCGGTACTACCGGGTGTCTCGGTAGTCGCTATAACGGTGTTAATAGGCCTAATGAAAGTTCCTATAGGTCTACTAGGGTTACTACACTGCTATACAATAGTTGTTAATAGGATAATAATAGATCCTACTAGTTTTTAATAACGATGTAAAATCTGCTCTAGGGCTTCGTTTTATGTAGCGAACGTTAGTAAGCGCCTATCGGGCTTATAACTATTACGTTACAAGTAGTTAGAAGTTATAAAATAGGCTTATAAAGGTGTTTCAAAAGTAGATAGTAGATTACATATGTCTAAGCTAGAATTGAAAGGGCTACTTATAGAAAGGCTATAGGTGACTAATTAATGTTACCTAATTCTTAGCCGCTACTACCTTAGGTTTAATTAGGCTATAGCACCGGTGCACGCTTAGATCGTAATAAGAGGAGCACCCGGGCTTATAACCTATTATATTTAGGTATTTAACAAGTATAAGCTTCTAGATTAAAACGATAGGGTAGATTAGTAACCCTTATAAATTGCTACAAGGTGTAAGACTATCTAGCTATAGAAAACAGTATAATATAGTGTATATATGCTAAGTCCTAACTAACATAGACCTTAGTTACCTAATTCACAATAGAAACCTTAAAGGCTTAAGCTAGGGTCATCCCTAGGGGCCATGTACTGTATACTCGTGCATGTATAGCGAATGTCCATTCTGTACTAATGCTAAGTACTCCTACGCTAGATACTAAACCCTAGGCAATGTCTAGATAATAGCGCCCCCCCCTAAGCTCGCCCCATAGAAGATGCCCTACTACTACTACTACTACTACTTCGATGCGAACGAGTAGGTTATAGTGTCTAGCTACTACTTAGGAGATAGGCTAACTACCGCGGCATCGCTAACACTATTTTCTTCGGACGATGTAATCTCTTATACGCTTCGTCTACGAGACACTATTAGCTCTATTCCGCATCGACTCTAATTAACTTACTCTTACTTATTATGTAGCTACTTTACGACCTACGTCATTATAATAAGTAGTACTATATTTACTACCGAGAACGGATAACCCTTAGGGAAGCGTAGCGCCTCGACGGTTTTATATACTAATAGTAGCGTCTATGCAGTAGTAGACTATACAATAGCGTTCATCGCGATAAGAGCGAAAGATCTCTCTTAGGTACTATGTTTCAAAATGTCGTTCGCCTAGCTATATAATATAGAGCTTATAGCGACTAATGCATAGGTCATGTTAAACGCGAACTACTTTGCCGATTCCGGGACATCCTAAATGATTAAAATAATGAGTCCGATTAGGTTCTAAGCCGAGGCTAGCGTTATAGTAAATGCTCTTCCGAGAAACAGGTCCGCGCCGAAGTAGATAAAGAGGACGTAGAATATGCCGATCGCTAGGGAAGTAGTACTAAGTTAGTTAACCTTCTTAGTAGAATAGCGGTGGAGGCTCTTAAGCTAGAGTAGATATCCGCCCGCCGAGGAGTTAGTATAGCTATTCTAGAAAACTATGTCCTAGACAATTAGGGCATATAGCCTCTAGCTAGTAAACACTCGCCTTACTGTAACCTATGTTAACGGATCCCCCTACTAATAGCTAGCTCTTTCTAGGCGCTCCTTAGCTAATGCGACCTCTTCTACTAATAAGAAGACGGACTTAACCTTATTCGGCGTGCCTAGCTATAGAAAGAATCTAATGAAACCTAGCGGTAGGGTAATAATCGCATTAATAATAAACATCTAGCGCTAACCGGAGAGCCTATTAACACTATCGAGATTAGCGACTACTATAGCTTAAAGTAGACCCGCCGTTAACGTCCCTAGTGTTAAGCCGACATAGAATACCCTACTACGCCGACTAATCTTATCGGCACGGTACTAAGTACCGAAGACGTAATGTACTCTAGGGAAGTAAGCTAATTCGAAGAGGCCGACTATAAAACGGTATGCTATTATCTCGGAGTAGCTATTAGCGCGATACTATAGTAAGGTGAAAATGCCCTAGTAAATGTCTAGTAATAGTATTAACTAGTTCATCCGAACTTTTAGGAAGAGAATCGCGAATAGTAGTTAGCCTAAGACTATACCGAGGGTGTACATCGTCTAGAGGTGTATAAGCTCGTTTCTATAGAAGCCTAGCTCCTCTAACATACTAGAGACATAGGCATTGTCTACTAATGTTAGCTATATAGCGTGTCATTTAGGAACGGAGACTAACTAATGTCTACCTAGACTTTGTTAGCTTATAGCCGAGAATTTAGAGTCTAAAGTAGCTAACCTAGTCTAAGTACTTCACCTAATATATAATGAAAGCGTAGATAACGATTAAAAGGTTAAGCTTAACAATGAGCTTTCGCTCTTCTAGTAAGTCGTCTAGGTGGAACTAGTCGTACTATCGTCGCCTAATAACATTAGAGTCGCGGGCTATAGTAAGTTACTTCATAGTAGCTAGCTAGTAGCGAAGTTGCGAGATCTAGAACTAATATGTAGGATTATTATAGAGTCTTATATATTAGTAAATAGGTGGGGACGATCCTAGCACGATAGGTCTTACGCTATAGCCTAGACTACTATTTAACTCCTTAGTATGCACGTCTTCTCTCTAATACCGCCCTATACACATTAAAGCACCTAAGAAATCCTCTAGGATTCGATGCTTTTAGAGCGATAGCGATATTGTCGTAGGCACAGGGTAAATCTCGACTCGACCGATTAATAGGGCTAGCTTTTACGAACAACCTGCACTAATAGAATTTTGCGGCGACGTTCTAGTAGTATTGTCTTCATAGTATGCTAAGACTAAAACTAGGTAGTTTAATCCTAGAGGAGCGAGTCTACGACGGGGTATAAAGTTTAATTATAGCTTCGTACTAGGGTCTAAGCGATACGAGTACTATATTGTTATAAATTAGGTGACTAAGGTCTATGTTAGTTAGGACTTAGTACACACACACTATATTACACTGTTTTCTATAGCTAGATAGTCTCACACCTTATAGCAATTTATGAGGGTTACTAATCCACCCTATCGTTTTAATCTAGAAGCTTATACTCGTTAAATACCTATTTACAACAGGTTATAAGCCCGGGTGCTCCTCTACCTATCCAATTTGAAACCTAAATCGTTATCGAAGCTCTATTAAGGATTAGCTTACCTTACTAGTGGACTTAACCCTACATTTGTTTTACGGATAACTACCTAATCGATTTAAGAACTACTATAGGAGATCGGCACTAAGCACTAGTACTGTAGTACAGCATCTAAAAGAGCTAGACTAGGTATAGAGTTTAGAAACAACACCTCTAGTAACCTAGTAAGATCCGCTAAGGACAACTAGGTGCTTAGGAAAGGCGTACAGTTCTAGGCATAGAAATCTATACTAATTAGCGTACTACTAGAGAAGGATCTAGTTAGATACGTAATCTATGATCTAGACTAGGTTAACCTAAAGTACGCTCTAAACAGGGCAGCTTATAATTAACCCTAAGATGTAACTAAGAATGTCTAAGATAAGACTACCTAGAATAAAGCCCCTTAGGACATTACTAGTAGTGTAGGATATAAAGCTGCCTATAAGCGATAGAAGAAAGAGGACATACAAGCATATAGCATTATTATGGCTAGATTGGATTCTACCCTAAGGCTAAACTTTAGAGATGTAGACAAGTTAGCTAAGGAATTGTATAATTTAATTAAGGCAACATACAAGCTAGTTATTACAATTAATCTATATAACACTCTAAAGGCAGTTAGGCACATTAAACTAGATGCTGCAAGACCTAATACATTAAAGTACTGTAAAGACTTTTAAGCATAGGTAAATAACAATAAGACTGCTATAGAGCAATTCATTAGATCTTCCCTAGTTAATAACAAGTTAAGGCTCAAATCCTCTTTTGTCCTCCTAGATAGTATCTATAGATTGTACTTTGTTAAAGGTCTAAACTATGTCGAATAGCTTAGGACATAGAGACATAACAATCCCCTAGAATTAACTACCCTAGAGAGAATGTTTATAACTCTTAGGAAGGAGTAAGTACCTACTACCTATAAGCCTAGCAATAGCTTTATTAGAGCATTCTTAAGCAAGAATAATAATAAGCAGTGCATACAGTGCTTACATAAGCACACTAACGCGAACTGCTATAAGCAGCATCTAGAGAACAATCCTAGGAATAGGTATAAGAAGGGCAAAGACACCCTAAAGGATAGGGTAAAGAAGGTAAAGGGCAGCAAATCCCCTAGGAAGAGGATTGCTGCAGCAATTAATGACTAGTTAGACTTATCATCTAATTAGGAGTATAGCTCTAACAGTAATAGGGACTAGAGATAACTATATAGGAGGTCCAGAGTAGCTGTTGTAGTTGCATAACTAGTGTATATAGGAAGGATAGTAGCTACCGTATTAAACCTAATATTAATAGACAAAGTCTATAACATAGGCACATCCTTCTATATCTACAATAATCTTACAGACCTTTAGAATGTTAGGCCAAGACTAAGGCCTACATGCTTCTTATAGGCCGTTAGGTAAGGATCTCTTATAACTAAAGGAGAATTGGAGTAGGTCATAAAGAACTATCTTAGCTAAGAGACTACCCTCCTCCTTCGCAATATGCTTTACTTACTAGAGTTAGATACGATACTAATCTCTATAGAACTCCTATATAAGAAACATAGAGTTTACCTAGATAGACTATCCAAAATGCTGTTCTAGAAGGACAAGCCTACAGGCTTAGTTAAGATAATAAAAAATGTTATTGTCTTTAGGAACCTTAGGGTAAAGAGGGGTTCTAGGAAGGATAAAGATAGATTAGTACTAAAAGGACTTGCTACTCTTGCATTTACTAAGCTAAGAACTAATACAGTTAGATAGCATTAAAGGCTTAGGCATATTAGGAGTATATTACTTAATACTACAAAAGAAGCAGTTAAGGGCCTAGAAGATGTTAATACTATAGAGTTAGGGCATTATAAGACTTATAAGCTTATAAGGTTATAAAGAGTTGTTTTAAGAATCCCTAGGAGACCTACACTAGAGGCATTGGATGAAATCTATACTAACCTAGTTAGTCTAATAACTCCACTCTCTTATAATAGTTACGCATATTGCCTTATGCTTACGTGTGCTAAAACTAGGATAAGATAGTGCTTGCTACTTCTAAAGAAAAGTGCTACTCTAACAGTAATTAAGACTTAGCTTACTATAATGTAGAACTACTATAAGAAGAAACCTAAGATCTAGTTCTTAGATAGTAGTAGGGAATTCAACAACATTGAACTTAGAACACATGCCTAACATAAAGGAATTAGATAGGATTTTGCATTACTATACACACCTAAGCAGAATGGAATTGCTAAAGCTTCGAACAAAGTTATTATTAATAAGGCTAGAGCTATACTTATAGACTCTAGCTTACTATAGAACCTCTAGCCCTAGGCTATAGATTTTGCATACTATATTACGAACCGCCTCTTTAACTTAATAACAAAAAATGTACTATAGATTAACTTTAAGAAGGACCTAGGCATTAATGTTAAAGAGATAGACTTAAGGAATGTAAGGAGGTTTGGATGTAAAGCATACAAATATAACGACAATTATACTAAGTCTAAAAAGTTCTCTATAAGGGCGGACATATAGTAGCATATAGGATTCTAGGGTAGTTTATCAACCAACTACCTACTATGGAAGCTATAGTAGGAGAAAGGAAAATAGGTCTATAAGATAACCTATTCCCCCTATATAACTTTTAATAAAGATTTCTTATAGAACTCGTAATACTAAATCCCTATAGGCAAGTAGGTCGCTTAGGGGGAGTAGATAGGGTAGACTGTTAAGAGCTCCTAGCTTACTGCTAGTAATAAGTATACTGTCCTAGATAACGAGATCACCTTCCTAAGACATCCCTATAATAACCCTAAGGACCCTTACTATAAAGGTATTCATATGCCTTATAAAGGGCTACACGAGCTAGAAGCGAGTCACTAACCCTATAAACCTTTAAGGGGAGCTATGTAGCTAGAGGGGGAGCTGCTACAGCATAGTAACTAACCTAAAACACAAAGGGCTTCGTAACAAGACTCCCCTAACTAAGGTTAGTCTTAGGGGAGCATAGGATAGAAGATTCACGTCTACTATTTAGAGACACATCCCCCTAGCTCTAGGAACAGTCTCCTATAGAGCACACCTAGCTCTAGGAACAATCTCCTATAGAGTACACCTAGCTCTAGGAACAATCCCCTATAGAGCATAAGCCTTAGACTTTATAGTCTAAAGAGCTACACTAAGAAGACATAGCCCTAGCTATGTAAGAAGACCCTAATTAGGCCATAACACCATTCTACCCTACCCTATACATTAGTAAGAGGAAGAGAGATAGGACTTATAAGCCTATAAAGACTAAATAAGCTAAGGTCTATCCTAAGCTAACTAGGAGAAGTTTAAGATAGAACAGATCCTATTATAATTATAGCAAACTTGAGAAAGTATTCGCTATAATAGCTATAGATAATGTAAAGAAGGGGAAGCTTATAGATCCTACTACCCTAACTAAAGCATTAAATAGACCTAATAGAGCTGAATGGATTAGGGCAATTAGAAAGGAATTTAACTCCTTAGAAGACATAGAATGTGTTATATAGATCCTATTATAGAAAGTCCCTAAGGGTAGGAAACTGCTTATAGGAAAATAGGTCCTACACTACAAGTATCTTCCTAATAGGTCCATTAAGAAGCGTAGAGCTAGATAGGTAGTAAAGGGGTTTACTTAAAAGTAAGGGATAGACTATGTTAAACCCTTTGCTCTAACCCTAAGGCTACTAACAAGTAGGATTCTCCTAGCCCTATGCACAGTTCTTAGCTAGAAGAGGAGATAGATTAATGTTAAAACAGCATTTATGAACCCTAACATTAACAGACCTTTATATATTAAACTACTAGAAGGGGCAGAACTTATTAAGAAAGATCTATCTAACAAAGTCCTAGAAATTAAGAAGGGACTATATAGATTAAAACAATCTACAAACCTCTAGTACTATGATGCTAAGGAAGCTCTAGAAGAATTAGGCCTAAAGAGACTTAATTCTAATACATGTCTTTTTTAGGGGGAGAATCTTTTAGTTCTCCTATATATAGATGACTTTTAGATCTTTAGCGATAGTAATTAGAAGATTGACAAGTTCATTACTAGACTAAAGAAGAAGTACTCTATCAAAACTATTAATACTAACCTTTTCCTAGGCATATAACTAAAGAGTGAAAAGAATAGAGATCTCTATATCTCCTAAAAGCACTATACTTTAGAGAAACTTTAGAAACATAGCCTAGACTTAGCTAAAAGTGTTAAGTATCCCCTTAACCGCCTGTATAAAGCTTATAAAGAGCAATGCAATATATAGGATTACAATCTATTCAACACATTAATTAGGGAACTCTAGTACCTAGCTAACTAGACTAGGCTAGATATCTCCTATATAACAAACTACCTAGCTAAATTCTTAGCTAATCCTTTAGTAGAACATATTGCTATAGTAAAGCATGTTTAGAGATACATTACTAGAACAATTAACAAGTGCCTAATCTTTAGAAAAACACAATCCCTAAAGCTAGAGATCTACATAGACTCTAATTTCTCTAGAGATCTAATAGGTAGATTAACCTTAGGACTCCTAGTCAAAATGGCTAGAAGTCCTATTATCTAGAAATCCAACCTATAGAAGGAGATAGTGCTGTTAAGCACTAAAGTAGAGTATGTAGCCTTAACTAAATGCTATAGGGAAGTAATGTAGTTAAGAAATCTACTCTATAAAACCTAGAAAATGACTAACTACAAAGCTTAAGCCTTTAAGATCTTTATAGACAACTAGTCTACTATTAAGCTAGTTAGAGATTACACTAACCATAGAAGAACTAAGCATATTAGACTAAGGAACCATTTTTGTAGACATGTTTATAAAGAAGGCTTAATTATAGTTAAGTATATCCCTACTGTACAACAGCTTGTAGATTAGCTTATAAAGCTAAAGTCACTAAACCACATTCTCTAAGGGAGGCTTCTAGAGACTAACTACACCTTCATTTATACATAGCAAGACCTTCATTTGTTCACAAGTATTTATAAAGCAATATCTCATTTGTTTAGAGATAGTAGAGGAAAGTTTTTATTTATTAGCCTTAAGGGCTAGATTCATTTAGGGTATTACATATCTTACCATGCTTATGCAACTAGACTATAGAGAGGCCTACTTTAGAACCGCCTTTTAAGGCAAGATCTAGTTCATTATTATAGACTCCAATTTAGGGGAGCTATAGTAACAAAATAAAAGGAAACAGAGAAGTAGACCGCCCTTGCTCATAACGGCCATTTTATCCTTTAGCCCTAACTAAATCACTAAGACCTAATACAAGTACACTATCTAGACTACTACTTACTACTAAAACTACTAGAGCCTCTAGAACCCCTCTTATAGGAACTCGAGTTCAATATAGCACCCTCCTAAAAGTTATTATTAGTGCCTAAGCGCTGTAGGAACTAACGAATTAAGGTAGTAACCTTATCCTAAGAGAGGGAGTTAGAGAATAGGAGGCGAAGCTCTAGGAGGACAGTTCTAGAACTATTACTAGGAGCCCTAGGGATGCTTAGGCGCTAGTCCACATCGCTAGGAATAAGCTAGGTAGGTAGTATCTAAAGACTATATCTAGAGGTACTTATACTAGGAGAGTATAGAACTAGAGATAGGAAGCCTTACGTAGAGAACTGCTACGTATAATAGGAGGAGATCGACTATACTATACACTACCCTAGAATGCAGCACTAGCGGAGCGAGTATAACCTACACTAGGCTGCTAGTAGGTTCTAGATAGACTAGCGGCACTCTACTATAGGGTCCGTAGAGAGAAGAAGCTACACTTATCGTAATGATTGTTAAGAGCGCAGTTAGTATAGCAGCCCTTAAACCATCCTAGAATAGTATAGTAGCTAGAAAAGGGAAGGTTAGATCTCTCCTTATAGCGGTTGTAGGCGCTACCAAAGTGCTAAATAAGATGGTCTATAGCGGAAGCCTATAAGGTAGGAAGGTAGTTCTAACTACTATTAAGGTTTATAGTAATAGTATTAGAAATACGACCTTAAGGGTTAACTATTATATAATCAAAATCCTAGGTAGCCGCGTTAATCCAACCCTAGTTCGGTAGATTAGTAATACTACCCTTAGTAGTTAGAAGCTTCTTCTTATAGAAGGTAACCTTAAGGGATGCTATAGTAAGCTATAAGGTTATATTCTTCTTAGTGATCTTGCGCTTACTCTCGATAATCTGCTTAACTAGTCTAAGTGCCTTAATAAGGGTCTTACGCTTAGAGATCCTACTAGATGTAGGTAGACCCTTTCTACTATTACTAGGAGGACGCTTATTAGGATCTTAATCGTCACTAGAGCTAGATCCACCACTAAAGACATTGCTAGTACTACTAAACTAGTTTATAGGAGTCTACTTAATAACATCTGCCATAATGCTACTTATAAGTTAGCAACACCCTTAAAACACTATTACATATATAGCATACCTTACTAAAAGCTTCTTAAAAAGCTTTAAGAATGTGTATATAGTAGTTGGTAGGGTATGTGAGTGTATAGTAGTCTAAAAAGGTGGGAAGAGAGGTATAAAGTAGTATAAAGTAGAGAGAGTTGTTTAGTAAAGAACTAGCTTCTTTTATGCGTACCTACGAGGTTTGTACGTTACTGCCTAGCTGGACCTTCTTAAGCCGAGAGAACCTTCTATTCACTTCTAAAAGCGGAAAGATAAGGCCTAAGTGTGTCTAAGAGTAGGTCTCTTACACATACAAATCTAATAAGATTACTGTCCTTAGCATATGCTTACTTATAGTAGAAACCTAGTATCTAGAACTAGTAAAGGTGCTCGAGACTAATATAGCAACATAGGTGATATTAAGTTAATTAGACTGTCTTTATAGTAGTTAGTCTAAAGGGGGAGTGTTATGAATTAGGTGACTAAGGTCTATATTAGTTAGGACTTAGCATACACACACTATATTACACTGTTTTCTATAGCTAGATAGTCTCACACCTTGTAGCAATTCATAAGGGTTACTAATCTACCCTATCGTTTTAATCTAGAAGCTTGTACTCGTTAAATACCTATTTACAACACGTGTGACTATTAGGTGCTAGCGGCTAAGACCCTTTCTTATCGGATCTTTACTTCTTAAGAAGTAGAAAGTCGGCTCCGAGTAAAGGAAGGAGAAGTGGCACCCCGATGCTAGCTTAAACAGTAGACATGTTGCCTAAAGTGTAATTAGCGTTAGGATTGCTCGCGGCAGCCGTGCGAGATAATGTGCTGTTCCGAGCGCCTATAGTAGTCGCGCTAGCTACCGACATCTACTACCTCCCGTAGTAATCTTACTTAGCTATAGCTATAGAAGAGCGCGCGAAGAGGATGAGAACATTTCGAACGGATAGGAGAATTTCGCCGCTAGTTTATTACGCTCATTTAAGTAGAGCCGTAGCACATAGGCACTCTCTATCCTATAGTAAGAAACAATATGTAGCGCCTATACATTCTGTAATTTATATACTAAGCATAGCGCCGAGGCGTGCTTCCATAGGTCTAGGCTCCGGGGCAAAGCTATACATCTACGGCTATATAGCTTCTCGCTACGGCGTTACGCTTAAATACGGTCCCTTACTATTTCTACCTAATCCTATTGTCTAGATGCACCCTAAGGGATTACACGCCGAATGTAAACGGTTAGAATCTCTACATTACACTACCCTGTTTATTAGATAATAGGCCTCTATATAATCGAAACGAGGGGGAGCTCTATCCTAAGTATGTAGGCTACTAGTTACTTATAGATGTAACTACCCTACAAATATTAAATGCGCGCTACAACCCGGCTAAGAGAGATAAGCTTTAAGCATTCGTACTAAGATAGATGTCTTTCGGTGTCCTACACACGTTACTCCGTAATAATTTTAAGGAGGACGACTTCGTAGCTAAGGTAGATTACTACGACGGGTGGCGCATCTCTATAATCGACGCGAAAGGTTAGAAAGCCTATCTAGATAATAGTAATAGAGCGATCTTAAGCCGACCGACATTCGACGAGGACGCGAACGTACCGGGTAACGAAGTTTCGCGAGAGTTTAATTAATATTAGGCCAATGCGGTAAGTACTACCTAAGATTAACGCTAAAGTAACAATGTACTTATTCGCTAAGGGTAAAGATTCGTCCTAGGTAAGCTTAAACTGTCGTTTAGGCTCGTTTATGAGCTTGTCCCCTCTATAGTATAAGAGAGCATTCGGCTACGGAAGTCCGATAAAAGGCTTAAGTCGTTAGTTATTCCCGGACTATGCCTAGAACTTGTACGAGCTCACTTCTACGTTAATTAGTCCGCGTAGTATGCCTATAAGTCGACATTCTCTACTCAACTCTTTCGTATAGTGTATTAGTGTACCTGTCTAGGCTCCCGAGAGAACTTCGAGAAGTCGTCGATAATAGTAGGTACTAGGAGTTCGGTAGCTACGTTGCCTATAGCATATAGATTCGTGTGAAATTCGTAATAGCTCACGCAATAGAAGGGTATGTTTATAAGCATCTAAGGTGCCGTACGAAGAACGAACCCAAATCCTATAGCGCGGCGGTATTCTAGTCTTTAGCTACGATAAGACGAAAGATAGTAAAGTCGACTCGCATTTCGTTATAGCATCTCTAGGCCTAAAGTATGCTGCTATCTCGTATCTCTAGGCTAACGGTATCGGGAACGCTATCCGTAAGTCCCTAGCTTACTACTAGCTTCTTCGGATCGTAGACTCTATAAGAACGATTAACAAGTCCTTCGGCATAGAACGTAAGAGGACGCCGCTATAGCTTAATGTGTACTGTGTGCCTATATAAATTCCGGTAGTCGTTAGAACGGGTTATTAGGAGTAGAGCCCGGAGGAATAAGAGGTGATCGATCTAAAATAGGGTGCAATTGCTAGGATGGGCGCTATATATTAAGCTCTACCGACTAGCCGAGGAGCCTACTAAATATTAGAATTAGACCTAGAATGTCTAATACCGTAGTAATCGCCTCTCTAGCTATAAGCGCGTAGAACATACGCTACTTTATATAGTAAGAGCACGCTTTCGCGAAGAAGAGTATACTATAGAGAGGGAGATACTACTTAAAGATCGAGTCGTCTATAGTAATAGGTTATTACGAAGCTAGCCTACGTCGAGAGTGCATTAGTCTCGCGAGCCGGTAGTCTATAATAGGTAGTAGTCTTATAGACAATGTAGCTCGAGATTCTATCTCTATAGTTATAAAATCGGTACGGTTTACTACTGCTTAAAATGCGGTCTATAGAAGCAGCACGTCCTAGTAGGAGGAGACGATAGTCGTGCTCGTAGACCTCCTTAATCTCGATGCTTCCTCTATAATTAAGCTTTAGCCTTAAGCTAAAATGAAGTAGACCCTAGCTTCTTAAACTACACTACTATTATCGTTACTGTTTGTCGGCCTTACACGCTATAGAACTCTATTTAGACTAGGTAAGGTCCGAGTACTACTAAAGGAGCGCTAGGTACCGAAGAACATTAAAAGCATTCGACTGTAGTACCCTATTATTAGGGATCTTAAGGATGTACGCCGGTACGGTCTCCCTTCGTCTTTATACGTGAAGCTAAAGTCTACTAGAGCTACAATCACTCTTTAACTACGTACGCTTAGTTCGGTGCTATAGGACTCTATAGCGGCCTAGCTTAAGGCTTAGTATATTAGTCTCGTCCACGGCGATAGGATTCGTTCTATAAGGGTGCTGTCGAGAACTTGCTTTAAAGTATATGTCTTACCCCGTGCACCCTCCTCGAGCTCTTCGGCGGGTAGGTTGCTTCGTTCGGCTTCGGCGGCCGCTTATCTAAAGCGCTTAACCTACGTATGCACTTTTAGACATCGCTACGGACCGAGTGCTTACTTTATGTCGTCTTTCGAGTCGAATAAGCTATCCTACATATCTGTAGACATATTGATGCCTTAGTTAATAACCTAGCTAGCGTGTATCTTTACTAATCGTGGTTCCGTAGTAGCTAGTAGCCGTTCTCGATCATTACTTAGCATTTTCTTAAGCATTCTAAAGTATAAATTTAGCTAATTAATACACTAACATCGGTCTACCTACGGGGCATTAGAAGTTAAGATAACACAATTATCTTCGCATGTAGTCTTTTTATAGCTCTTACCTAGGTTATTCGCTTGTTTATTAATAATGCGGAGAAGTGCTACTATACCGTAGCTAGGCTAGCTATGCCTTAATATTGTATAGGGCTCTATGTCTATAGCTATAGCCTATCTACTAAAACTAGAAGATCTATATACGTTAAGTAGACGTTTTCTAGTAGGTTACTAGATCATTTCTAGTAAAGACTTAGCCTAATCTTCTAAAGCTGCGATTAATGGTATAGTATAGCTCTAGCTAGTGTCTCCGTAAGAATAAGCTATAGAGCCTATAATAAAATCATTACTTCGGTTTACGCGAGTAACATACCTTAAGAAGATCCCATTACTCTAATACAACTGTGTAAACTAAGCGTCGAAAAGAGACAACTAAATGCGCCCTATAGCATCTAGAAGCATCATCCTTAGTAGGTTTCTACCATAAGCAAGCATATACTAAGGATAGTGATCTTGTTAGATTTACATGTGTAAGAGACCTACTCTTAGACACACTTAGGCCTTATCTTTCCGCTTTTAGAAGTGAATAGAAGGTTCTCTCGGCTTAAGAAGGTCCAGCTAGGCAGTAACGTACAAACCTCGTAGGTACGCATAAAAGAAGCTAGTTCTTTACTAAACAACTCTCTCTACTTTATACTACTTTATACCTCTCTTCCCACCTTTTTAGACTACTATACACTCACATACCCTAACAACTATTATATACACATTCTTAAAGCTTTTTAAGAAGCTTTTAGTAAGGTATGCTATATATGTAATAGTGTTTTAAGGGTGTTGCTAACTTATAAGTAGCATTATGGCAGATGTTATTAAGTAGACTCCTATAAACTAGTTTAGTAGTACTAGCAATGTCTTTAGTGGTGGATCTAGCTCTAGTGACGATTAAGATCCTAATAAGCGTCCTCCTAGTAATAGTAGAAAGGGTCTACCTACATCTAGTAGGATCTCTAAGCGTAAGACCCTTATTAAGGCACTTAGACTAGTTAAGCAGATTATCGAGAGTAAGCGCAAGATCACTAAGAAGAATATAACCTTATAGCTTACTATAGCATCCCTTAAGGTTACCTTCTATAAGAAGAAGCTTCTAACTACTAAGGGTAGTATTACTAATCTACCGAACTAGGGTTGGATTAACGCGGCTACCTAGGATTTTGATTATATAATAGTTAACCCTTAAGGTCGTATTTCTAATACTATTACTATAAACCTTAATAGTAGTTAGAACTACCTTCCTACCTTATAGGCTTCCGCTATAGACCATCTTATTTAGCACTTTGGTAGCGCCTACAACCGCTATAAGGAGAGATCTAACCTTCCCTTTTCTAGCTACTATACTATTCTAGGATGGTTTAAGGGCTGCTATACTAACTGCGCTCTTAACAATCATTACGATAAGTGTAGCTTCTTCTCTCTACGGACCCTATAGTAGAGTGCCGCTAGTCTATCTAGAACCTACTAGCAGCCTAGTGTAGGTTATACTCGCTCCGCTAGTGCTGCATTCTAGGGTAGTGTATAGTATAGTCGATCTCCTCCTATTATACGTAGCAGTTCTCTACGTAAGGCTTCCTATCTCTAGTTCTATACTCTCCTAGTATAAGTACCTCTAGATATAGTCTTTAGATACTACCTACCTAGCTTATTCCTAGCGATGTGGACTAGCGCCTAAGCATCCCTAGGGCTCCTAGTAATAGTTCTAGAACTGTCCTCCTAGAGCTTCGCCTCCTATTCTCTAACTCCCTCTCTTAGGATAAGGTTACTACCTTAATTCGTTAGTTCCTACAGCGCTTAGGCACTAATAATAACTTTTAGGAGGGTGCTATATTGAACTCGAGTTCCTATAAGAGGGGTTCTAGAGGCTCTAGTAGTTTTAGTAGTAAGTAGTAGTCTAGATAGTGTACTTGTATTAGGTCTTAGTGATTTAGTTAGGGCTAAAGGATAAAATGGCCGTTATGAGCAAGGGCGGTCTACTTCTCTGTTTCCTTTTATTTTGTTACTATAGCTCCCCTAAATTGGAGTCTATAATAATGAACTAGATCTTGCCTTAAAAGGCGGTTCTAAAGTAGGCCTCTCTATAGTCTAGTTGCATAAGCATGGTAAGATATGTAATACCCTAAATGAATCTAGCCCTTAAGGCTAATAAATAAAAACTTTCCTCTACTATCTCTAAACAAATGAGATATTGCTTTATAAATACTTGTGAACAAATGAAGGTCTTGCTATGTATAAATGAAGGTGTAGTTAGTCTCTAGAAGCCTCCCTTAGAGAATGTGGTTTAGTGACTTTAGCTTTATAAGCTAATCTACAAGCTGTTGTACAGTAGGGATATACTTAACTATAATTAAGCCTTCTTTATAAACATGTCTACAAAAATGGTTCCTTAGTCTAATATGCTTAGTTCTTCTATGGTTAGTGTAATCTCTAACTAGCTTAATAGTAGACTAGTTGTCTATAAAGATCTTAAAGGCTTAAGCTTTGTAGTTAGTCATTTTCTAGGTTTTATAGAGTAGATTTCTTAACTACATTACTTCCCTATAGCATTTAGTTAAGGCTACATACTCTACTTTAGTGCTTAACAGCACTATCTCCTTCTATAGGTTGGATTTCTAGATAATAGGACTTCTAGCCATTTTGACTAGGAGTCCTAAGGTTAATCTACCTATTAGATCTCTAGAGAAATTAGAGTCTATGTAGATCTCTAGCTTTAGGGATTGTGTTTTTCTAAAGATTAGGCACTTGTTAATTGTTCTAGTAATGTATCTCTAAACATGCTTTACTATAGCAATATGTTCTACTAAAGGATTAGCTAAGAATTTAGCTAGGTAGTTTGTTATATAGGAGATATCTAGCCTAGTCTAGTTAGCTAGGTACTAGAGTTCCCTAATTAATGTGTTGAATAGATTGTAATCCTATATATTGCATTGCTCTTTATAAGCTTTATACAGGCGGTTAAGGGGATACTTAACACTTTTAGCTAAGTCTAGGCTATGTTTCTAAAGTTTCTCTAAAGTATAGTGCTTTTAGGAGATATAGAGATCTCTATTCTTTTCACTCTTTAGTTATATGCCTAGGAAAAGGTTAGTATTAATAGTTTTGATAGAGTACTTCTTCTTTAGTCTAGTAATGAACTTGTCAATCTTCTAATTACTATCGCTAAAGATCTAAAAGTCATCTATATATAGGAGAACTAAAAGATTCTCCCCCTAAAAAAGACATGTATTAGAATTAAGTCTCTTTAGGCCTAATTCTTCTAGAGCTTCCTTAGCATCATAGTACTAGAGGTTTGTAGATTGTTTTAATCTATATAGTCCCTTCTTAATTTCTAGGACTTTGTTAGATAGATCTTTCTTAATAAGTTCTGCCCCTTCTAGTAGTTTAATATATAAAGGTCTGTTAATGTTAGGGTTCATAAATGCTGTTTTAACATTAATCTATCTCCTCTTCTAGCTAAGAACTGTGCATAGGGCTAGGAGAATCCTACTTGTTAGTAGCCTTAGGGTTAGAGCAAAGGGTTTAACATAGTCTATCCCTTACTTTTAAGTAAACCCCTTTACTACCTATCTAGCTCTACGCTTCTTAATGGACCTATTAGGAAGATACTTGTAGTGTAGGACCTATTTTCCTATAAGCAGTTTCCTACCCTTAGGGACTTTCTATAATAGGATCTATATAACACATTCTATGTCTTCTAAGGAGTTAAATTCCTTTCTAATTGCCCTAATCCATTCAGCTCTATTAGGTCTATTTAATGCTTTAGTTAGGGTAGTAGGATCTATAAGCTTCCCCTTCTTTACATTATCTATAGCTATTATAGCGAATACTTTCTCAAGTTTGCTATAATTATAATAGGATCTGTTCTATCTTAAACTTCTCCTAGTTAGCTTAGGATAGACCTTAGCTTATTTAGTCTTTATAGGCTTATAAGTCCTATCTCTCTTCCTCTTACTAATGTATAGGGTAGGGTAGAATGGTGTTATGGCCTAATTAGGGTCTTCTTACATAGCTAGGGCTATGTCTTCTTAGTGTAGCTCTTTAGACTATAAAGTCTAAGGCTTATGCTCTATAGGGGATTGTTCCTAGAGCTAGGTGTACTCTATAGGAGATTGTTCCTAGAGCTAGGTGTGCTCTATAGGAGACTGTTCCTAGAGCTAGGGGGATGTGTCTCTAAATAGTAGACGTGAATCTTCTATCCTATGCTCCCCTAAGACTAACCTTAGTTAGGGGAGTCTTGTTACGAAGCCCTTTGTGTTTTAGGTTAGTTACTATGCTGTAGCAGCTCCCCCTCTAGCTACATAGCTCCCCTTAAAGGTTTATAGGGTTAGTGACTCGCTTCTAGCTCGTGTAGCCCTTTATAAGGCATATGAATACCTTTATAGTAAGGGTCCTTAGGGTTATTATAGGGATGTCTTAGGAAGGTGATCTCGTTATCTAGGACAGTATACTTATTACTAGCAGTAAGCTAGGAGCTCTTAACAGTCTACCCTATCTACTCCCCCTAAGCGACCTACTTGCCTATAGGGATTTAGTATTACGAGTTCTATAAGAAATCTTTATTAAAAGTTATATAGGGGGAATAGGTTATCTTATAGACCTATTTTCCTTTCTCCTACTATAGCTTCCATAGTAGGTAGTTGGTTGATAAACTACCCTAGAATCCTATATGCTACTATATGTCCGCCCTTATAGAGAACTTTTTAGACTTAGTATAATTGTCGTTATATTTGTATGCTTTACATCCAAACCTCCTTACATTCCTTAAGTCTATCTCTTTAACATTAATGCCTAGGTCCTTCTTAAAGTTAATCTATAGTACATTTTTTGTTATTAAGTTAAAGAGGCGGTTCGTAATATAGTATGCAAAATCTATAGCCTAGGGCTAGAGGTTCTATAGTAAGCTAGAGTCTATAAGTATAGCTCTAGCCTTATTAATAATAACTTTGTTCGAAGCTTTAGCAATTCCATTCTGCTTAGGTGTGTATAGTAATGCAAAATCCTATCTAATTCCTTTATGTTAGGCATGTGTTCTAAGTTCAATGTTGTTGAATTCCCTACTACTATCTAAGAACTAGATCTTAGGTTTCTTCTTATAGTAGTTCTACATTATAGTAAGCTAAGTCTTAATTACTGTTAGAGTAGCACTTTTCTTTAGAAGTAGCAAGCACTATCTTATCCTAGTTTTAGCACACGTAAGCATAAGGCAATATGCGTAACTATTATAAGAGAGTGGAGTTATTAGACTAACTAGGTTAGTATAGATTTCATCCAATGCCTCTAGTGTAGGTCTCCTAGGGATTCTTAAAACAACTCTTTATAACCTTATAAGCTTATAAGTCTTATAATGCCCTAACTCTATAGTATTAACATCTTCTAGGCCCTTAACTGCTTCTTTTGTAGTATTAAGTAATATACTCCTAATATGCCTAAGCCTTTAATGCTATCTAACTGTATTAGTTCTTAGCTTAGTAAATGCAAGAGTAGCAAGTCCTTTTAGTACTAATCTATCTTTATCCTTCCTAGAACCCCTCTTTACCCTAAGGTTCCTAAAGACAATAACATTTTTTATTATCTTAACTAAGCCTGTAGGCTTGTCCTTCTAGAACAGCATTTTGGATAGTCTATCTAGGTAAACTCTATGTTTCTTATATAGGAGTTCTATAGAGATTAGTATCGTATCTAACTCTAGTAAGTAAAGCATATTGCGAAGGAGGAGGGTAGTCTCTTAGCTAAGATAGTTCTTTATGACCTACTCCAATTCTCCTTTAGTTATAAGAGATCCTTACCTAACGGCCTATAAGAAGCATGTAGGCCTTAGTCTTGGCCTAACATTCTAAAGGTCTGTAAGATTATTGTAGATATAGAAGGATGTGCCTATGTTATAGACTTTGTCTATTAATATTAGGTTTAATACGGTAGCTACTATCCTTCCTATATACACTAGTTATGCAACTACAACAGCTACTCTGGACCTCCTATATAGTTATCTCTAGTCCCTATTACTGTTAGAGCTATACTCCTAATTAGATGATAAGTCTAACTAGTCATTAATTGCTGCAGCAATCCTCTTCCTAGGGGATTTGCTGCCCTTTACCTTCTTTACCCTATCCTTTAGGGTGTCTTTGCCCTTCTTATACCTATTCCTAGGATTGTTCTCTAGATGCTGCTTATAGCAGTTCGCGTTAGTGTGCTTATGTAAGCACTGTATGCACTGCTTATTATTATTCTTGCTTAAGAATGCTCTAATAAAGCTATTGCTAGGCTTATAGGTAGTAGGTACTTGCTCCTTCGTAAGAGTTGTGAACATTCTCTCTAGGGTAGTTAATTCTAGGGGATTGTTATGTCTCTATGTCCTAAGCCATTCGACATAGTTTAGACCTTTAACAAAGTACAATCTATAGATACTATCTAGGAGGACAAAAGAGGATTTAAGCCTTAACTTGTTATTAACTAGGGAAGATCTAATGAATTGCTCTATAGTAGTCTTATTATTATTCACCTATGCTTAAAAGTCTTTACAGTACTTTAATGTATTAGGTCTTGCAGCATCTAGTTTAATGTGCCTAACTGCCTTTAGAGTGTTATATAGATTAATTGTAATAACTAGCTTGTATGTTGCCTTAATTAAATTATACAATTCCTTAGCTAACTTGTCTACATCTCTAAAGTTTAGCCTTAGGGTAGAATCCAATCTAGCCATAATAATGCTATATGCTTGTATGTCCTCTTTCTTCTATCGCTTATAGGCAGCTTTATATCCTACACTACTAGTAATGTCCTAAGGGGCTTTATTCTAGGTAGTCTTATCTTAGACATTCTTAGTTACATCTTAGGGTTAATTATAAGCTGCCCTGTTTAGAGCGTACTTTAGGTTAACCTAGTCTAGATCATAGATTACGTATCTAACTAGATCCTTCTCTAGTAGTACGCTAATTAGTATAGATTTCTATGCCTAGAACTGTACGCCTTTCCTAAGCACCTAGTTGTCCTTAGCGGATCTTACTAGGTTACTAGAGGTGTTGTTTCTAAACTCTATACCTAGTCTAGCTCTTTTAGATGCTGTACTACAGTACTAGTGCTTAGTGCCGATCTCCTATAGTAGTTCTTAAATCGATTAGGTAGTTGTCCGTAAAACAAATGTAGGGTTAAGTCTACTAGTAAGGTAAGCTAATCCTTAATAGAGCTTCGATAACGATTTAGGTTTCAAATTAGATAGGTAGAGGAGCACCCGGGCTTATAACCTGTTGTAAATAGGTATTTAACGAGTATAAGCTTCTAGATTAAAACGATAGGGTGGATTAGTAACCCTCATAAATTGCTATAAGGTGTGAGACTATCTAGCTATAGAAAACAGTGTAATATAGTGTGTGTGTACTAAGTCCTAACTAACATAGACCTTAGTCACCTAATTTATAACAATATAGTGCTCGTATCGCTTAGACCCTAGTACGAAGCTATAATTGAACTTTATACACCGTCGTAGACTCGCTCCTCTAGGATCAAACCACCTAGTTTTAGTCTTAGCATACTATAAAGACAATACTACTAGGACGTCGCCGCAAAATTCTATTAGTACAGGTTATTCGTAAAAGCTAGCCCTATTAATCGGTCCAGTCGAGATTTGCCCTATGCCTACGACAACATCGCTATCGCTCTAAAAGCATCGAATCCTAGAGGATTTCTTAGGTACTTTAATGTGTGTAGGGCGGTATTAGAGAGAAGACGTGTATACTAAGGAGTTAAATGGTAGTCTAGGCTATGGCGTAAGACCTATCGTGCTAGGATCGTCCTAACCTATTTGCTAATATGTAAGACTCTATAATAATCCTGCATATTAGTTCTAGATCTCGCAACTTCGCTACTAGCTAGCTACTATGAAGTAACTTACTATAGCCCGCGACTCTAATATTATTAGGCGACGATAGTACGACTAGTTCTACCTAGACGACTTACTAGAAGAGCGAAAGCTTATTATTAAGCTTAACCTTTTAATCGTTATCTACGCTTTTATTGTGTATTAGGTAAAGTACTTAGACTAGGTTAGCTACTTTAGACTCTAAATTCTCGGCTATAAGCTAATAAAGTCTAGGTAGACATTAGTTAGTCTCCGTTCCTAAATGACACGCTATATAGCTAACATTAGTAGACAATGCCTATGTCTCTAGTATGTTAGAGGAGCTAGGCTTCTATAGAAACGAGCTCGTACACCTCTAGACGATGTACACCCTCGGTGTAGTCTTAGGCTAACTACTATTCGCGATTCTCTTCCTAAAAGTTCGGATGAACTAGTTAATACTATTACTAGACATTTACTAGGGCATTTTCACCTTACTATAGTATCGCGCTAATAGCTACTCCGAGATAATAGCATACCGTTTTATAGTCGGCCTCTTCGAATTAGCTTACTTCCCTAGAGTGCATTACGTCTTCGGTGCTTAGTACCGTGCCGATGAGATTAGTCGGCGTAGTAGGGTATTCTATGTCGGCTTAACACTAGGGACGTTAACGGCGGGTCTACTTTAAGCTATAGTAGTCGCTAATCTCGATAGTGTTAATAGGCTCTCCGGTTAGCGCTAGATGTTTATTATTAATGCGATTATTACCCTACCGCTAGGTTTCATTAGATTCTTTCTATAGCTAGGCACGCCGAATAAGGTTAAGTCCGTCTTCTTATTAGTAGAAGAGGTCGCATTAGCTAAGGAGCGCCTAGAAAGAGCTAGCCATTAGTAGGGGGATCCGTTAACATAGGTTATAGTAAGGCGAGTGTTTACTAGCTAGAGGCTATATGTCCTAATTGTCTAGGACATAGTTTTCTAGAATAGCTACACTAACTCCTCGGCGGGCGGATATCTACTCTAGCTTAAGAGCCTCTACCGCTATTCTACTAAGAAGGTTAACTAACTTAGTACTACTTCCCTAGCGATCGGCATATTCTACGTCCTCTTTATCTACTTCGGCGCGGACCTATTTCTCGGAAGAGCATTTACTATAACGCTAGCCTCGGCTTAGAACCTAATCGGACTTATTATTTTAATTATTTAGGATGTCCCGGAATCGGCGAAGTAGTTCGCGTTTAAACACGACCTATGCATTAGTCGCTATAAGCTCTATATTGTATAGCTAGGCGAACGACATTTTGAAACATAGTACCTAAGAGAGATCTTTTACTCTTATCGCGATGAACGCTATTATATAGTCTACTACTATATAGACGCTACTATTAGTATACAAAACCGTCGAGGCGCTACGCTTCCCTAAGGGTTATCCGTTCTCGGTAGTAAATGCAGTGCTACTTATTGCAATAACGTGGGACGTGAAGTGGCTACATAATAAGTAAGAGTAAGTTAATTAGAGTCGATGCGGAATAGAGCTAATAGTGTCTCGTAGACGAAGCGTATAAGAGATTACATCGTCCGAAGAAAATAGTGTTAGCGATGCCGCGGTAGTTAGCCTATCTCCTAAGTAGTAGCTAGACACTATAACCTACTCGTTCGCATCGAAGTAGTAGTAGTAGTAGTAGTAGTAGGGCATCTTCTATGGGGCGAGCTTAGGGGGGGGGCGCTATTATCTAGACATTGCCTAGGGTTTAGTATCTAGCGTAGGAGTACTTAGCATTAGTACAGAATGGACATCCGCTATATATGTACGAGCATATAGTACATAACCCCTAGGGATAACCCTAGCTTAAGCCTTTAAGGTTTCTATTATGAATTAGGTGACTAAGGTCTATGTTAGTTAGGACTTAGTACACACACACTATATTATACTGTTTTCTATAGCTAGATAGTCTCACACCTTATAGCAATTTATAAGGGTTACTAATCTACCCTATCGTTTTAATCTAGAAGCTTATACTTATTAAATACCTAAATATAATAGGTTATAAGCCCGGGTGCTCCTCTTATTACGATCTAAGCGTGTACCGGCGCTGTAGCCTAATTAAACCTAAGGTAGTAGCGGCTAAGAATTAGGTAACATTAATTAGTTACCTATAGCCTTTCTATAAGTAGCCCTTTCAATTCTAGCTTAGACATATGCAATCTACTATCTACTTTTAAAACACCTTTATAAGCCTATTTTATAACTTCTAACTACTTGTAACGTAATAGTTATAAGCCCGATAGGCGCTTACTAACGTTCGCTATACAAAACGAAGCCCTAGAGCAGATTTTGCATCGTTATTAAAAACTAGTAGGATCTATTATTATCCTATTAACAACTATTATGAAGTAGTGTAGTGACCCTAGTAGACCTATAGGAACTTTCATTAGGCCTATTAACACCGTTATAGCAACTACCGAGACACCCGGTAGTACCGGTGCTTTGCCGTACGCTACTATCGTTCTTAAGAGTTATAACTAATAGGATAAGTTTAACCGTTAGTTAGAGCTCTACGCTAAGTCTCTAAATATCTAGAAGTATGTAGATCCGAACGACACTACCGCCGAGCTAATAGAGCCGGTGTACTTAACGTTCGAGCAAATCCAATTAGTATATACTGCTAAAGACGCTACGGCTAAAGATAAGGAGCTTATTAAGCTCCGCTAGTTAGACGCCGACCGTAGGTAGCGGATGTATAACATCTTTACGTCCGCAAGGTCTAAATTGGTTACCTACCTAATTAGGACTACTATAGAGCTAGGCTAGGAGCTAATACATAGTAAACGCACCCTTAGAGGTAAGGTCTAGGCTCTAAAGGATTAGTACGGACTAAACGACATATTGCGTAAGCGATAGCTTACACTAGAGCTAAATAGGCTTTAGAAGAGCTAGGCCCGAAGGGTCGACGACTAGTGTTTAGACTAGCTAGTGCTATAGACTAAGATACTAGATTGTAACTATACCGAGTACGGAGACCTACTACGACACTTCCTACTTACGATATAGTAGAAAACTCCTACCTATAAAGCATTACTGTATAACGAGTAGAAGCGTAATGAGCTCTCGCTCGCTTAGTAAGCTTACCGAGCGATACCTCGAATAAATACGCGATACTACCTTAGTTACTACGAACGGTCGATTAGTCTTCGTAACCTTTATAGGCGAACCCTTAGTAGAGGACGAGCCTCTACTACTAGCGTCTATAGTAGGTACAGTCGGTAGAAACAATAATAACGACCGTCGTCGTAGCCGCGGCGATAAGAGTCGTAACCGTAGTAACGGTATAAACAAAGGAAAGAATAGTAATAATAACGATAGGCTAAGCGGCTACTAGAACATTACCGGCGAGCCTAAGGAGAGTTATTATAAGAACCTCTATTTATGCGATGTAGTTAACCCTAAGAAGCGTCTATTAAAGGATTAGTGCTCTAAGCAGTAGAAGAAGTGCTAGAAGCACTTTATTAATTACTGCTTAGGCGATGATAGTAAACGCTTACTAGGCATATTGAACCGTAATGGGCGCACGGATAAGGAACGAGATAAGGCAATTGCTAAGGGTAAGGCCGCACCGCACGGCTTTACTAGTCTTACTGTCCTTTCGAGCTCGATAAGCTAATTAAGCTTTAACTTTAGGGATTGCTAGGTATACGATAACTGCTCGGACACCTATGTTATTAATTACTATAACTAGTAGGGCGTAGAATTCATTATAGAGCGCCTAACCACCTTATTAATCTAAGCCGGAACCACGACATTCCCTATTGCCGCATTAGGCAAGGTTCGCATAAAAATAGAGGGGATACTATTTACCCTATTAGATGTAGCCTATTGCCTAGGCTTTTATGTAAACGTTATCTCCTACTTACGTATAGAGACGGCTAGACTTTAGTAGCACGGACGCACTAATTTAGTCTATTATAATAATAAGAAATTGATGGACCTAGACCGCCCTACTAGCATAATCCCCTTCTTTAAGGTAGTTACACCGCCTTAGTTAGAGATGGTCTATAAATGGCTATCGAGTAATAATAGGAGCATCCTACTAAAGATTACTAAGAAGTAGCGTATAGCGCACTTTATTAGCACAATTAGTAAGGGTGATACTATCTAAATACCGCCTATTTAGGACTCTAACGGCGACCGTACCGTTATAGTAGTAATAAATAGCATAGGGGGCACTAAAGGTATAGTAACGTCTAGTAGGACCCCTATTAAACACCGTAAGCTCTTAGGCCGCTAGTAGCACTAAATCTTCGGCTATATTAGCGCTGAACGCATTAACTAGCTTCCGTTTAGAGTTAAGGAGGTAGTCATCAACCCTAATACACCTAAAGCACCCCTTACTGTACATTGTAGAGCATGTAGCCTAGCTAAGGCACATAAAGTGTTTAATAGGACTAAGCTAATTGGGGTAATAACTCCCTATAGGCACGTAGCTATGGATTTAGCTAAGTTTATACTAGCATATAATAGTAATCGTTACCTAGTTCATTTCTACGATTTAGATACCTACGGGCACTTTCAATTCACCATTAAGAATAGGGACCAACTATTAGTATTAGCTTGCTTTAACAGCCTACTTAGCTTCATCAATTTCATTAGGCGTAGGTTTGTTTACTTCTATAGCGATAATAAAGTAGCTATTAGTACAGCCTTCCGCTTAACTATTAATAACAATTAAATTGAGTAGTACAACACTGCTAACTACGCGTCTAACTAGGACCTAGTAGAACGAGCGGGCGGCGTCATTATTACGATGTCTCGTATAATCCGCATTTATACTCGCCTGCCTAAAAAGCTCTAGAATAAATGCATAGTAGCTACCGTCTACATTCTCTAGCGGTTACTAATCCAATTAAAAGGCTGGAAGACTCCCTTCGAATTAGCAATAGGTAGGGTACTAAATGTAGGCTACATAGTAGTGTACGGCTACCTAGCCTACGTGTACATTTATAGCACTACTTAACTAGGTAAGACTAAGAAGCTTAAAGAACGAGCACTTATCGGATACCTTGTAGGCTACGACTCTACTAACATCTATAGGGTGTAGGACCTATCGAAAGATAGGGTTATGCGGGTAAAGGACGTCCTCTTTAATAAGACTACGTTCTACGACCTATCAATTCTCACTACTAGTTACTTAACCCCTATTAAGAACATCGTAACAGTAGAACCGGCTAAAGAGCCTAAATAGTACTACGACCTATATGTAGCTTACTATAAGTAGGACATAGCATAGGCCGAGGGGGTGGAAGAATAGGCTTAATAGTAGCCGCTCTATTAAAACCCTCGTTAACACGCCTATTAACAATTACTGCTTAGGCATAAACTACACTAGCTACAACACCGAGCGCTAGTAACATTCAACTAACCTAAAGGTAATAGCAGTTTCTAGCTACTTAATTAGCCGTTATTAAATGACGCTATAACCCCTGCACTTTCACGAGACTAGGTTAAATCCGGGGTCGAACCATCGACTAATGAGAGTATAGAGAACTCCGACTATAATAATAGCTATTAAAACAACGCGGTTAACAGTAACGTATCTTAACAGTACATTAACGACTTTAAGCAGTAATTAATAGATACACTTATAGAGGAAGACCGTAAGGAGATTATAGTAGACATAGATGCTTCGAACATAGATGCTTCGACGACTCTAGACGTCGCTACCGCTCCTCCTTTAGTAATCCCCTTCGAAGAACTTAGTTAAATGGATAAGTTTTCCCCTAATTCTAACTATACCCTTACCGACACTAGGAAGAGACTCCGAACCGCCTACTTCTACCATGCTCTACATAATATCATGGTCGCTAACGTTATCATTAGCTAGATAGCGGGCATCCGCCCGAGACCTCGTTACCTAGGACGTAAGCACTACGATGTCGTACGAACACGCCGATCCTCCCCTATACGCACTATTAACACTATTACGTCGATACACCGCGATAACCTTCCGCCCGAACCTCTAAACTACCGAGCCGCTATAAAGCACCGCTTCGCCTAACAATAGCGTAAAGCTATAGCTAAAGAGTTTGCTAAAGTAGTCTTAACCGGTACGTTTAAATGGACTATACATTAAGAGAAGGATTATAATACTTAGTAAGAGGACGGACTTTAGCTACCATTGCCGCTAAAGTGGGTGTACAAGTATAAGTTAGATAAGCATAGTATACTAAAGAGCTTTAAGGCCCGGCTATACGTAAGAGGCGATCTATAGGGCACATACTTAGATACATACGCCGCTACATTACTAGTAAGCATGTTTCGCCTCTACTATACTATAGCCGCGAGCTTCGACCTAGAAGCTAAACAGTTTAATGTTGTTAACGCCTTCTTAAACTTAGACCTGCTATATACTATGTATCTATAGCCGCCTCCTAGAATCGATCGCCCTACCGATAGATACGCTCTTAAACTAGTTAAGGCCCTCTACGGACTAAAGGAGTCCCCTTTGTTATAGTATAACTCCCTTACCGAGACGCTAGCCTCCCTTAGAATAGTTCCTCTCTCGGACTCCGAATGTATCTACTATAATAATAAGGTTATGTTCTTCTTTTATATAGACGACCTAGTTATGCTGTATTACCGTAAGCATAAGGACTATGCACTTAGCATTAAGAAGCGTCTACTTACTTAGTACGAGATGCACGGACTTAGAGATCTTACCTAGTTTCTAGGAATTAAGGTAATACGAGATCGGTAGAAGAGACTACTATAGCTCTTATAGGAGGACTATATCGAGAAGCTCGCTACTAAGTTTAGCATATCCACTAGCGCACGTAAGACAAATATGCTAGTGGATTAACACCTTAACTAGACGGTGCCTAAAGGCTATATTATAGAAGCTATTAAGATCCTTACTTACTAATAACGTATTAGATCCCTTAACTTCGTAGTAATACATACACGCCCGGACATTGCCTTTTCCCTATTAATGCTTTCGTAGTATCTAACTAAGCTAATAGACACGCATCTAAAGCTTATAGACTAGTGCCTACGCTACCTCCTAGAGACTAAGAACCTCTACCTTATATATAGCGCTAGTAAGCATATTACTAGCCTACATAGTTAACCTAAACATCTCGGTAAGAACTATAAGTTCTTCGGTACATTAGATGCCTCCTACGGCATAAACGTCGATAGGACTAGCTCTAGCGGATGGATCTTTATGCTCTTCGGCGGACTAGTCGACTATAAAGCATCTAAGTAGATTACTGTTACTAAGTCCTTAACCGAAGCCGAACTCCTTAGCCTATTATAAGCGGCATTAGAGCTAATCTAGTAGGAACGTATCTTCGCCGAGATGTATCTCGAGTTCAACTAGTATACACACCTATACTATAACAATACCTAGACCATTCGACTTATTAACTAGTAAGGGTAAAAGCTTAATACTAAGCTACGCTATGTTAACATCCACTACTACTGGCTCCGCTAGAGAAACTAGCGAGGAGATATCGAGATTCGGTATCTTAACACTAACGACATCCCTATAGATAGGCTCACTAAGCTACTACTACTACAAAAGTATAGGCGCTTCGTGTAGCTACTTAACATAGCTAAGGAAGGCGTAGACCTACGCTCCTTAGCGCCTACTATAGATGCTAACACTAGCCGTATTACCTTAGGGGGTGATAATAACGCCTAAGAAGCGTAGGCCTACTACTACACTAGTAGTAGCTCTTCTCGATAGTTACTAGCACTAGGCTTTAACTATAGGACTCTTCTCCTCGGCGTATCGTAGTAGCGATGTAGAACGACATAGTAATTAGCTACTACTAAGCGCGACTTCCCTTTTATCCTTCTAACCGCCCAGCGCCGCCGGCTCCGTACTACCGCTAGAGTAAGCGTCTACTATTTACCGGCGCTACCCTAGCACTACTATTACTAGTAGGTGTTTCTCGGACTCCTATTGGCCTATAGTAAAAGGACCGGAAACACCCCTATTACTAGTAGCGGTGTAGCGTATACGTACTAGTAACGGCGTAGCTAATTATAAGCGCCGAAACACTATTAACTTCCCTACTACTAGTAATATTAGCATTACTATTACTACCTCCGTTACTATATTATAACGAACGCTATAACATTATCGTTAATCCCTCTATTATCGTCCTCACCTTACTTAGAGACAACATCTCTACCCGCTAGGCATGTAGCACCTATAGCACTACCGTCAATAGGATTATCCTTGCTCTAAGTAGAAAGATAAGGCCTTTATAAGCTATGAAGACCTTTCATTAGGTAAAAGAGTTCCTACTAGGACGTAGCTAAATAGTAATCTCTACCTAAGGTAGGAAGCGGAGTTCTCTAAGACCGTAACCGAAGTTATATATGCGTGGTTATTAGATAGTAGTAAGGCACCCTAATTGCCAAAGCAATAGCGTACTATAACACCTAGGATTTTAATTAAGAATGGAGCGGACATTAAAGCGGACGATAGGCTAAGTAATAAATTCAGTAGATATAATAACCCCTAGGACTCGAACCTATAACCTTACATGTCCGTTAAAATGTAGGGAGATAGCACGCCTTACCGTTCAGTACTATAAGAACAGCTTAGCTACCCTACCGGACAAGAATCACATCGCTTAGAACCTATTATATAGGTTAACTACAGTATAAGGGACTTAGTAAGATTGTAAATAGGGATGTAAGGCTAGGACAATAGCCTCACCTAAAACGCTAACTTAGCGCCCTACTATGTAGCTTATAATAGAGCTCTAATAAGCGTATAGTAACGACGCCTTACGTCATGGGTAGGTGGGTAGGGTAATAGGTAATAGATGGGGTGCACGCGATTACATACGATTAGCTTATTCACCTACAAGCCGTACGAGCTAAGGGGGTGTGTTACGATCTAAGCGTGCACCGGCGCTATAGCCTAATTAAACCTAAGGCAGTAGCGGCTAAGAATTAGGTGACATTAATTAGTTACCTATAGCCTTTCTATAAGCAGCCCTTTCAATTCTAGCTTAGACACACGTAATCTACTATCTGCTTTTAAAACACCTTTATAAGCCCATTTTATAACTTCTAACTACTTGTAACGTAATACCTCTACCTATCTAATTTAAAACCTAAATCGTTATCGAAGCTCTATTAAGGATTAGCTTACCTTACTAGTAGACTCGACCCTATATTTGTTTTACGGACAACTACCTAATCGATTTAAGAACTACTATAGGAGATCGGTACTAAGCACTAGTACCGTAGTACAGTATCTAAAAGAGCTAGACTAGTAATGTCTACTAACTACCCTATGTAGGCCTGTCCGAGTTGTGGTAGTATAGAGCGGCGCTTATGTAAGCAGAGGTATTTGCCGGTCCCGGGACCGTAAAATCAAGTTACGTGACGAGCAGTGCAGTAGCTAGATAAAACAAGAGGATTAGCGGACCTAAACCCCTATACCCTCTACTCGAGAGGTATAAATTAAATTGTTGCCTTTTAATGCTACGCTTACAATGCTTAGCTACGTAGTATATATCTTAATAGCTATACTAGGTCCCGCTAGCTTACCTAAATGTCTAATTAAACCTAAATGAAATTAGGGCAAGTTGGACCTAAGGGACCCCCCTCTAAACCTAAGGTTAACATAACCTATTAGTCGTTAATATATCCTTCCCTATTACGAACCTGTCCTTAGGTTCTAAAGTAGTAAGCCCGGGCATTTATAGGTAGCTTAGTTAGTCGCTATAAGCTAAGGTAGTCTTATAGTAGTATAGTAGCTTACCCTACCATTTAGCTTAATATATAAGATGTTAGGCAATCCTAGGGCCTACTAGCGACAGTTTATAAAGGTCGAAAGGATTTCTCTAATAGAGACCGTAATAGTAACGTTAATAATCCGCGACTAGTACCCGTTGCACTACGTTAACGTATACTACGAAACTAGCGAGGGATTAGGCAGCTATATTAGCATTAATCGAACGGGCTAGATAATCAAATAATGTAAACGCCATTTATAAGACAAGTGAGTGTTAGTACTAGTAACCTAATAAATCTAAAGACGAGTCTATCGCGTAGCTAGAAAGTAAGTTAAGGGAAGATAAGTAACTATAAGAAACAAGTAAGATCTAAGGACTAGAAGCACCCGTACCCGAAGTATTAACTAGAGTTAGAACTAGAATTATATCTAGAATTAGAACTAGAATTAGAACTAGAATTAGAACTAGAATTAGAACTAGAATCCTATAGGCTATAGCTATAGCCGGAAATCAACTAGAAACTAGGAGCCTATAAACCCGTACCAACCACTTAGTTCTACTTATTCTTACACAACTCCTTTATCTAGACCTACTCGTTGTCGTAGCTGTTAGGAACCGCTGTACGTTATCCCAACTGGGCTTGGATCTTTGCAGTGATGTCTCTGACTCGTTGAGAAGGTAGTGGTTCCAAACAGTATATGGTGTATACTTGAAATGAGTTGAGCACGAGGCTCCTATCTACTTGCAAAAGAGCGTCGTCTATATAGTGCCGTGTCTTGGCGTGATCTTTCCTGCTCTCTCTGCTCTCTCTGCTCTCTCTCGAGAGCACCCGAGAGCACTGAGAGCACTCTGCATATCGGGTGCATCCGCTGGTCTGCTGGCATCGATTGGTTGGCTACGGGCTTCCCCAGACCGATCCGTAACAGTAGCTAACACTAGTCTCACTAGACGCGTCCCTAAGTAGCTAGCTAGTAAAGTTCCTATAGTAGTTGCGGAAGAAGCTCTTATTACGCCCCTCGCTTATAAAGCATATCTGCTCGAGAGTAGTAACTAAGCTAAGCTACTTATCTATCAATTTTATAGCTCGGACGCGCTAATTATGTATCTTCTTATAGAAGAGCTCCGAGTCTAGGCGGACCGTAGTATTAAGCTACCTTCTAGCATTAAGGATAACTTCGTTATCGTTCTAAGACTTTAAACCCGCTAGGGCATTGGATAGAGGGCTAATGCTACTAAGATGTACGGCCGTAGGAAAAGGATAGCCGGGTACTAGGCGTCGATACTTAAACCCTATAGCGCTTTTACTTAGCGTCTTAAAGTCACGATAGAGATCTATCACCTAGTGCATGCTCTAGCTTCTCTAGAGTTTAAGATAGTTATCGTCGCGGATCTCGATAAAGTAAGGGTTAATCTAACGTAGCGTCCTCTTATGTGCGGCCTACCTTATTAGAACGCCTATAGTAGTTACTCGCATTTACCTAGCGCTTAGGTCCTCTCTAAACTAGCTAATACTATTCTTACTTAGGTAATTCTAGACCCTAACCGAGAAGAAACGCTTAAATCGGCGGTCTTCTATGTAGTCGTTAGTCCGGTACTACTAGATAAACTCTCTAGCATTCCCTTACTTATAAAAACCGTGTAAAAACTCCGGCCTACTAGCGCCCTCTAAGTTAAGAGAGTATAGTATATTAAGCCGGTTACTAGTCTAGTAGTTTTCAATTTCGAGGTTTAAGTCGACCCTAGTATACTGTACTATAGTGTTCGCGTCACCCCCCTAATAAGCCCTATTAAAGCTAAAAATCGTAGGCCTAGGGAAGGAGATAAACCGAGTGCAGTGCTAAGGGTATAGCGCTACTTATAAGAGCTATAGCCCGGAGTCTTATCGTATAATCTATTAGCTTAGAGAATACTATATGTTCTAGTAGACGCCGCCGTTACTAACCTTATTCAATTCTCGTAGATACTATCGGTACACGTCGAACTCTCGACTTATTATTTCTCTAACTGTTTTAACCCGCGGCGCTAGTTTAGCGTTATTATACTAGTATAGTATATTACTATTAATATAGGTACTAGTACTATTAAGATCGGCTTAGTTAGCTTCATTAATGCCGAATTTATCGAGGATCTAGTTATAGTTAGTATGCGTAACGATACTACTCGTAGTACCGACTTTACCTCGAATACGGAGGTAGCTAAGCGGGTTAATAGTCTTCTAACTACGCTTATTAGGGCGAAACCACGACCTATTCTTTACCTTAATAGCTAAAAAACTCTTACCTTTAAAGAGCTAGTCTTAGACCTTAAGCGTACGCTTACATAGGGTATTAGCGGTAATACCGGGATTCGTAATAAAGTAGAGGGCCTTATAGTAGAAATCTCGAACATGCTAATCGCACATTATAGCGCTAACCTTACCATCCCTCTTAAGAACCTACGAGATAGTATATTCGAGCATCTTAAGGCCCGCTATCCGGTAGTTAGGTAGCTAGTTAATACTATCTACATTAATCGAGTTTCTAAACTTAATACTATAGTACCGCTTATTATAGGTACAGTTAGCGCGCTTAATCTGGAGGGCCTCGTCTTCTTATAGGATCTAATCCTTAAAGACTAATACATCCCTAATTATAGCCGAAGGTAATATAGTAAGTATCGGATTACTATTCTTAGTTAGGGCCGGAGTGGATCGTAGGGTGCTAACCAGTGTACCTAGCGGACTGCCCTCGCGTATAGGTGCGCCGTCTAGCGTTCGGTTAGGCGAGGATCGAGTAGGCGTAGTTATGCCCTTACCTATACTCTCGCCTATACGGAGCTACTTAAGTCGACTCGACTTACGACCGCCTCTCGATAGGACTATAGGCTAGGTAGAGGCTAGTAGAGTTAGCGTAGTACTCTTTACACGTCCTTTGCCTTTACTACCCTTTAGTAGCTAACGTAGCTAAGGCTATTGCTAGCTAGATAGTCTAGGTTAACCTATACTGTCCTCTAGGGACGCGGACTTCTTAGTAATAGTACCCTCTATAAAGTATAGAAGGCTATCCTTATAGACGGCTAGGCGGTATCTTCTAATAATCTCCCTACTCTTAGCCGACTACGGATTAATGCTACGTGCTTTAGCCTCCCTATCGCACCGGGTAAGATTACTAGGCTCTAGAATTCGCTTACGATCTATGCCCTTACGGCCGATCCTTATACGCTAGATTAGTACCCTCTAAATTCTACTAATAGCCCTACTATAGTCTAGGTACTTATTAATAAAGGCGGTAAACTAGCGGCGCCCGCTGTTAGTACTATAAAGCTTGGAGATAACGCGTCGATTAAGAATCTTATTATCTATCTACTATAGCTAGTAGCGGGTAAGCGTAGCTCAAAGAGTCTTCTCTCGGTTACGAATCTCTAAACCGGTCTTACGAATCTTACCGACGATAGGAAATAAGATATCGAGCTTCTTATTACTAAGGAATTTATCCTAGTAGCTCTTGCCTATACCGCTCTTAACTTCCTCGAAAAACAGGTTAACCTAGACGGAGTAGTCTTCGAATACCTTCTCGAAGCCCTTATAGAAGTCCTTTAACACCTTAACCCACTTCTAAGGATTAAGCTCCCGGAACATAATATTAGCGGCGGACTTCGGCGTGTTCGTGTTAGTAAGGACATGCTTAACGTTATCCGGTAGGCGAAGAGACTTAAATAAGGTCTAAGGTAGGCGGGTAAGCCTAGTAATAGTACTAGTAAGCGCTATACTCGAGCTAGCCGGGCGTAACGAAGGACTAGCTAAAGCTATAATAACTAGGACTCGCTAGTAGTAAGATCGTAAGAGCTAGCTATCTCGTAGTGCTACTCTAGAGTGTTAGTAAGCTTTAAAAGCTCGGTATCGGGGTAGGGGCTTTAAAGAAGGTTAAGGTCGTAAAGAGAGAGAGGCTGGAGAACCGTCTAATGTGTAGTAGTAGATGGATGTGTTAGTAGCTCTAGTGATAGTGTTAGTGTTTAAAGAAAAAGAGAGGAAGTAGTAGGTAGAGAGCTACGCTTAAGTATGCCTCTTATGTCCCTATAACCGTTGTAAGGTAGTAGCGCCGAGACCGGTCTTATAAGTAGTAAGAGCAGTACTATTAAGGTCACACTAAAGGTCCGATGACCCTACATGTAACCAAAAACTAGTACTAGTGACCACCTAGGTAAGCATTCGGTAGGGGCATGCTACGCTATTACGTAATCCGATTTACCGGTCCCGGGACCGGTAAATGTAACTCTACTAACTAAGGTCTAACTAAGGTAAGAATACCCTATAAAGTGAAGTCTAGATAACCGAATCGGCTTAATAAACTAAAGGGCATGTGTAACACATACCTAAGGGAAGTAAACTCCGTACGCCATTACTAACTAATTAGTTCTTAGCCTCGATCCTACTAAACTGTAAAATTTCGGCTATAGAAAGGTTATAGGGCCTAACCTATAGCTTCTTAGGTTCCGGTTTAGGATACGATCCCCTTTCGTTAACTCCTATAGGTAGTACGTCTTCGCCGGAGATAGGCTCGATCTCGTTCGAATTACTACTATCTTACGACTTCTCCCTCCCCCATTACGAGATCGGTCCCATTATCCAAGTTTAGTACTCCTATGTTATCCGGGCGAAGCTCTAGAACTAGCTTAAGGTTTTCCCGTACCTAAACACCCTTCATTAGCATACTATTAAGTTCCTTAAGAATATAGGTACTAAATTCCCTAGAGACACTAGATATCCGATATAGACCTTACTATCGGTAACCGATCTTACGTAAGAAGTTATCCTTATATAGCTTATCGAACCTTATAATAAGGTCGCCCTTCTAGAAACTAATAGAGTTAACATTCCGGTAAGAATTAAAGTAGTCCTTACTAAGTTCTCTTAGTCGCTTCCTTCGAGCATATAGCTCTTCTAAACTAAGGTCTCGAGCCTAGAGTTAACGCGCACGTATAGTAAGTAGGTCCTTAGTCGTCCTAACCGATCCCTATTAATAATTCGCCTACGTCGGGTACTTAACCTTAATTGGTAGAATTGTGCGATAGCTATATAGGACCTAAGCTAGCGTTATTCTAGTAGTACGATAGGTCGTAGTCCTATTAGCCTATAACATAGCGGGTACCTATTGCTCCTATCCGCGGTATGTGTTCCTTATAAGCTTTACTAACGCTATAAGAATCGGACGGTGCCTAACCTCGACCGGAGTATTAGACTACGGATAGTACGGTAATACTCGGATCTGTTAAGATGTGGCATCTTAAGGGGAGCTAACAGTTAGGTTATGATCTAATAGCCTAAGGCATCTACGATGACTTAGCTTATCGGAAGATACCTTCTCTCCCCTTTAGCTTAGATAGACATCTAACACAATTAACACATTGGTTCCTAATATATTGCTACATGCCATGTGGCTATTAGCTAGTTGAAGATTGATCTCTTACTCCACTCCGCTGCTAACTACGTATCCTATTAGGTCTTAACTTAATAGGTTATGAGCCCGGGTTTATGCAGGAGTAAGAGCAACCTATATCAGTATAGGTTACTTGTATCCCTTACTATTATAGCAGAAAACATCTAGGAAGCAGAAGTCTACCCTATCTGTCCTATTAGGGAGCTTAGTTTAATACTAAGTAATAGGTAATCTAGAAAAGGACTCTATGCGGCTTACTATAAGCTAATACCTTAAAGACACTCTATAGGTAGAACTGCATCGAGATACTATTAAGAAGGACTTTAAGTAAGTTATTTAGAACTCTACTAGGAGAGACAGACCTGTGTCCTAGCTCCGAGACTATACCGCTCTTTCTTTACCCTACTAAGTAGGCCTTAGTATCTACACCTACTATTCTACACTAAAAGCCTTAGTAGGACCTGAGCCACTTTGAAGTATATACACCTTGTTTCATTACATTCAATTCATTATGGATTTATACTAAGAGAAAGGAGAAGAGAAGGGGAACAAAATCCCAATTCTTAGGAGAGACAACTAGAAGAGATAGTTCAACCTTTAAAGATACAAGATAGAGAGCTAGTTAGCATTCTTTGCAATTGATAACCTATTGGAAGTGTTATTTAACAACATTAAGGGCAAGAACCTAAGACTCTAGGAAGAGACTAAGATTAAAGAGATCCTTAATGCACTAACATAGACAAAATAAAATGCAGCTTGCAACTTCAGTATCCTAAGTAGGATCATAGAAGAAGATAAATTTAAGCTTAAGGGCTCTTGCGAATCTAGAAAAGCTGCTAAGATATAGGTACATCTCTAGAACAAGTATAGCTAGGTGTTACTAGCCTATGCACATAAGCTTATAAAACAGTTTATGAACTTTGAGATAAGTAAAGAGTTCACTATTAGATCTGCATAGACACACCTAGTGTCTCTTAGAAGGAGGATTGCTAATGTTGACCTAGAGGGCTAGTACTATAGGAAAGCTAATGTAAGAATGACCTAGCTTTTGAGCTTACTGCCACCTAACTACTATATAGCTAGGGATACTATTATAGCTTAGCTAAAGATGGATTATAAAAGGACCTTAAAGATCCTTAAGGCTTAAGAGGCTAGATTGAATCCCTCTAAGGCTAAGTATAGTATAGTAGCCACCTAGGTTAGGCCCTTAGGTTAGGCAAGATTACTTTCCTGCCTTCTCTATAAGAAGGACTATCTTATTAAGGACTGCCCTAGTCTCTCTAAGGCAAAGAAGGTCCTTAGATCTTATTCCTAAGTACTATCCTCCTAGAATATAACATATGTTAAGAAGAGAAGATCTCCACTACTATCTTTAAGAAGAACACTAAGAGAGAAGACCTCTATAGAGGAACTTAAGAAAATAGTGAAGAAACTCAGCTCTAACATACTATTACTCTAGAAGAACTAGGCCTAGTCTCCTTCCTCTAAAACAAGGAAGACTAGGAAAGGTTTCTCTACCTAAGAGCCACCTAACTTATGCAACTCATCCTAGAAGACAATGTCTAATGATAATAAGTATAATGAAGTGGCTTACTCAACTATAGAAGTCTAAGGCAAGTTCCCCTTATTAGAGTAGTTACTTAATTCTTATGCTTTATCCTATATAACTAACTAGAGCTGCCTCTTTAGATCTATAACTCCCTTAACAAAGAAGAAATAGATCAAAGTGGGAGGTGGGCATTTATTAGCTACTTATATTGGGACTGTAGAGATAAGTGGGAGATCTAGTATAAAAGTTGTTTTAGAAGATGTTCTGCTTATACCTAAGCTAGGAGTGAACCTAGTTTCTTAGAACTAGTTTAGTAAGCAGTTTGGTGTCCAACCTCCTTCATTTTCTCTTGTATCCCCCTCTAGCTAAACTATTGTCTAGACAAGGCTTATTAGGGGGGTTCCATTCATTAATGAGATTTCTCCTCTACTATAAGAAAGGGCATATTACTTATTATGTGTACTACTAATGGAGAATGCCTTTATAACTGCTAAATTAGAGACTAACCTAAAATAGTAGGAGCTTTAGTATAGAAGATTTGCACACTTTAGGAAGAACTTGCTCTAGAATCTTTATAAGGTAATAGACTTAAAAGAACCTATTCCTATTCCTAGGGATGGCTTCCACTAGTGTAGAGTGTGTTTAATAGCAAAGATAAAGAAGTACAAAGGCAAAGTTACTAAGAGAAGACCTAAAAGACTTGCCCTTGTATCCATTAACATATGTAGTCTACTACTAACATTAAGGCTAGGGTTTAAATACTAGCTTAAGATTGTTAACAACTTCTCTAGAAAGAAGTGGACCTGTCCTCTTAAGAAAAGAGAAGATGCTCTAGTTACTCTCTAGAACTAGAAGATTAAGGCAGAGAGGAAATCATTAGCACAGTTAAAAGCAGTTAGGCTTAACAATACAAGGGAACTTATTATATTAGTTAAGCAGTAGGAGAAGGATTTAGGAATTGGGCTAGAGCATACTAAGGCATACAACTCGCTCTAAAATAGACTAGTTGAAAGGTTAATACAAACCTTAGAAGACTCTATAAGGGCAATGCTTAAAGAGGCTAAGATGCTAATTGAATTCTAGCCTAAAGCACTAGAAGCCTAAACCTACATAAGGAACAAACTACTAAATGGTCTAGACTATAATAGGTTTAAGGTTTCACTAGATAAAGCCTTTAATAGTATTAAGCCAACTATCAACTATTTAAAGGTTTAGGGATGCAAAGCTATTGTCTACATAGACATAAGATCCTAGCCTTAATAGGCAAGAAGTAATAAACTGATAAATAGAGGTAAAGAAGCAGTGTTTGTTAGATACGTTAAAAACACAGCTAAGGCCTAGCTCTTTTAGGAACTAGACATAAAAGCTGTTAAATAACATATACATATAGACTTCTTTAAGGACTAACCTAGAGGTAATATAGATCTCAATGTTACAAAATTGAATCTATTAAGCAATACACTAGCTAGGAGACCCTTAGGAAGGCTAAGGAAGGACATATCCTTAGAGTAACCTGTTTACTATTCAATCATTTAGAGCCTAGTAACAGCCCAACTAAGAAAGCTGTTTATGCAACTTTCCTAGCCTCTAAAGAATGTAGGGGAATTTTAGAAAATTGATAAGCCAATTAAGATAAGCTCACTAGATCCCTAGGAAAAGGATGTCACTAGGACACAAGTAAATACTCTTAGATCATCCCTTAGTAAGAGGAGGGCTAACCATAATATTAAGGGCTATAAATGGAAACAGAAAGCCCTAAGATCTATAGTCCCTATACCTAAACCAGCTACTGAAATAGGAGAAGCAATAGACCTCTTAGAGAACCTTGCTGCTTACTACTAAGCTTTCTTTACAGCTATGCAATTAGTAGATGATTTAGTACTATAGGATAGTAAATTCCTAGAAGAAGTTAAGGAGATAGCCTTTATAGCAACTATAGAAGTTATTGCATACAAGCAAGAGATCCCAATTCTAAAGTCCTATAAGGATGCTATAAATGACAAGAAATAGGGACACCTTTAGAAGGAAGCAATCTAGAAGGAGCTAGATACTCTATAGAGTAACAACACCTAGGAGAATGCTGTTCTACTAAAAGGAGTAAACTTGGTTACGTTAAGATAGGTCTTTAATGTTAAAAGAAGCATTAGTAGAGCCATTGAAAAGTTTAAGGCTAGGCTAGTTGTAAGGGGCTTTTTATAGAAGTTTAGTATTAACTTTATAGAGACATTTGCGCCTACAGTTAGACAGGACACCCTTAGGGTGTTTATAGCTATTGTATGCAAGAAGGATCTCTATCTTTACTAAGTAGATATGAACAATGCGTTTATAGAAAGTACCCTCTATAAAGACATCTTTATGTTACTACTACTAGGAGTTAAGCTTCTACTAAACATAGTGTTTAAGATCCTTAAAAGCTTATATAGACTTAAGCAAGTAGCTAGAGATTAGAATTAACTCTATATGTTAAAGCTTAGAGAGATTGGATTTATATAGTTAGAGGTGGATCCATGCCTACTTATCTAAAAGGAAAAAGAGATCATAATTCTTACACATGTGGATAATATTCCAATTGCTACACTAAAGTTAACAGATGTTCTCTAGTTCAAAAGAGAACTTAGCAAAGTCTTTAAGATTAAAGATCTTAGTGAACCTAAAAAGATCCTTAGTATAAGAGTTACAAGGGATAGGAGGAGAGGAATCCTAAAACTTAACTAGGGACACTTTATTAGGGACAACCTTACTAAGATAGGGATAAACTATAAGAAGGCAGCACCTACACACTTACCTATAGATAGCTATAAGGCTCTTAAACCTTTAAGCTACATAGATGAGAGGTGTAATAAGGTAGAGTACTAGAGTATTAATAGTACATAGATGTAGCTAGCAACAATTACAAGGCTAGATATTACTTTTGCCCTAGGAAGGATAAGCTCATTTGTGAGTGACCTATCTACCCACTATATAAAGGCTTTAAAGAAGATTATAAGATACCTAAGGTTATATCCTAATCTTAGCCTTGTCTTCTCTAGGCATAGAGAAGGATGCCTAGTTGGATACTGTAACTCTAATTATGCAATAGACAAAGTAGATAGAGTCTCTATCCTTAGGTATGTCTTCTTCCTCTATGGGGCACTAGTCTCCTAGATAAGCAAGAAGCAAAAGTCTGTAGTAACATCCATAATAGAAGCTAAATACATAGCTATGAATGCATATATAAAGCAATCCCAATTCCTAGCTTTACTGCTAAGGGAGATAGACTGTCTAGAGTTAGTAGGAGACTGTTCCTATTAACTAAGGATCACTAGAAACTAGGAGACTATATTAAGCTTAAGACTAGTCTAATTAAGAGGTAACAACTAAGCTGCCCTTACCCTAGTGAAGGATGCACATGTTTATAACAAGTTAAAGCACATTAACATTGCCTATAATACTATTAGGAAACTTTAGTGGAGAAGGCTTATTACTATTAAGTATACCCTAACATCTAAGATAGTTATAGATAGGTTCACAAAGCTAAAGACTAGTCCACACTTCTAGAGGTTTGTAAGCTAGCTTAACCTGTTATAGAGGTCTAAATACTACTAACAGGAGAAGAGTAGACTATGACCTCCTATGTGAGATAAGTAGGAGTGTTAAGATGTAGCATCTTAAGGGGAGCTAACAGTTAGGTTATAATCTAATAGTCTAAGGCATCTACGATAACTTAGCTTATCGGAAGACACCTTCTCTCCCCTTTAGCTTAGATAGACATCTAACACAATTAACACATTAGTTCCTAATATATTGCTGCATGCCCTATAGCTATTAGCCAGTTGAAGATTGATCTCTTACTCCACTCCGCTACTAACTACGTATCCTGTTAGGTCTTAACTTAATAGGATCCTTCGAATACTAAGTCCTATAAGTAACCGCTTAACCTTAGCCGTATAAACCGTAGCGTTATTAAGCACAATTTCAGTATAGTAGCCGTGCCTATAGAAGACATCCTTATATAGAAACTTAGTAACCGTCTTAGAGCTAGGAGGTGCCCTTATTACTCTAGCCTCGATCTAGTTACTAAGCGCTTCGCGCGCAACTAGGAGGTATCCATTTTTATACACCTAGACGGGGTCCGAGTACTACTTCTTACTAATGACCTAAGGGCTCGATAAGTAAAGCTTACTAGCGCGCTAGTTGCCTTCGCGACACCTATAGGGAGCATAACTTTGAACCTACGTAGAGACATCGGCGAAGCACCCGTCCTAGTAATACCGATCGGAAATAAGGTTATACACGACCTTAGCGCTACGGTAACCGTGTCTCTTATAGCACTCTATAACGATCTCCTTCTAAGCCTTATTATTGTTAATTACAAGTTATAACGGTGCTCCTCGGCGCTTCTAGAAGAACAGCAATTAGTCTCGGATAAAGAAGTTAACGCTCTTCTTTACTAGCCGCCGGTACTTAGTACGGGTAATACTATCGGGTCGGGTCCTAGTTTCTATAACCTAAGTAAGCTATTAAGAGCCCTTAGAATATTAGTCCCCGAGATGTCGTGTTTTCTAGATTTTAACTAGATAGGTGTCAACCGGCTCCGGGTACCCGAATAGCTTATTATTAATTATCTAGTCGACTTCGTCTTCGTTAGCTTCCCTAGGTTCCTAAGGTATAAAGGGCCTACGAGACAGGGTATCTAGGCTAGTATGCCTAGTCCCCGTAACGTACTTTACCTCGAACGTAAACAACCTAATCTATACGACCTACCGGGCTATTACCAAGTTCGGCAGGTCCGAAGCCGGCCGGTTAAGCTACTATATAAGCGTCTTAGCATTAACCTTAAGGACAAAATTAACGCTAGTAATATATCTCTAGATCTTCTTAAGCCCCTTAAGGACCCTAAGGCATTCCCGCTTACTAGCATTATATCTAGATTCTAACGCGTTCTAGATTCTACTCTTATACCGTACCGGGTAACGCCGTCGAGTGCTGTCTATTAATTCTTAAGAAACGATACATCCCTATCTAGTGCCGCTAGTATTAACTAAGATAAAGATAGACCTAGCACTAGGTAAGTAGTAGAGGGTAACTAAAGCTAGAGCCTACATAAGATATCTAGTAACCTCTTCTTTCGAGAACTGCTTATTTTCTATCTAGGTGAACTCGGCGTCCTTCTTTAGTAGCTTATACATTAGTCGAGCGATAATAACGAACTAGGGGATCTATATCCGGAAGTATATACACAGCCCTATATAGGTGCGGACCTCCTTAATATAGGTAGGCGTAGGCTAATCTAGGATCTTAGCTATAATCTTTAGGTTAGGATAGCGACTATCCGGGCTAGTAACGTACCTAACAATCTTAAGCTTTTCGTATAACTATTAGGATTTGTCTCTAGCAACTACCGTACTAGCTCTCTCTAGGTTAGTAAGAACTAGATCTAGGGAAACGATATACTTAACAACCTATTTCCTTAACCTAGGCTCTACTTCGGCATTCCTATAGTCCTTAGTTAGTCCCTTAATACCGATGTTATCGAGAAACGGCTTCGCTCGATACGAGATGTAATTAAGTAGAATCTTTATTACCGTACGTACGAATTAAGCAACTAAATTAGTAGCTCCTTAAGGTAGAGTCGTGTTGCGTACTAGGCTAAGAGGGGTCATAAAGGCTATTAAGTCCCGGTAGGACTTATCTAAAGTAATCTAATTATAACCTAAAAACAGGTCTATAAGTGAAGCGACTCGGTACCCGGCAAAATCCTCTAAGAAGCTATCCGTGTCCGGTGGAATGTTAGTATCGCGTATAGTAATCTTATTTAGGAGCATAGCTAAGTTAATTAACCGATATAGTATATCGCTTCTAGAGGCATTAACCTTCTTTACGACTAGGAACTAGCTATTAGAATATGCCCCTTATAAGTATTCTAGGATATTATTCTTAATCCGGGCTCTAATTATACGCTTAACAATTGCCCTAAGACTTAGGTGCAACCGGATAGGGCGTGCCTACTATAGCCTATAAGGGACCGTGTTAATCTTCTAAGGTAGCATAACGTCGTACCTAATTTGCCTTATATAACTAAAATCCTAAGCGAGGACTGCCTCCCGGTTATAGAGCATCTTATCGAATAAGGCCCGCTCCATTAGCAATAGCTTAATACTAACCTTAATTAAGGTAAGTCGTTCTAGAGTAATCCGGCTACCTCGCTTAATACTTAAGAATTTCTTAGTAAAGTACTTCCTATCGAACGGACCTTGTCCTTTAGGCATCTTAGATTCTAGGTACAGTGCCCTACGCTTCTATTCTATATCTCCCTTAACTCGTAATTCTAGGCGTTCGTAAACGCTCGCGTCTACTAGCTTCTTCTTATCCGCCTTACGCTTATATATCGTAAAGACCTGCGGCATCCTAATGTTAGCTATATGTTAGCCTACATGTTACTTCCGTGCCTAAGCATTTAATGTAGATTGCCTTAGGATCTCGGAGGGCTAATCCCCTTAAACTAAATAAACGTTAGTAATAGAACCTTCCTTAAACGCGCCTATTCCAATTTCTACAACTCGATCCTTTACTCTAGTAGTCCTAAGCAATCCTAATAAGTGAGCTAAATAGTTACTAGGCGTTAGAGCCTTACCGGGTTCCTATAGATGCGTCGTGTCGTAGTCGTACCCGTTTTCCTTACTATAGCTATTTGCCGGTCCCGGGACCGGTAAATTAAAGTCCGAGGTTTCTCCGAGATAGTGCGAGAACCTTACTAATTTTGTCAAATCCGGCTTTAGTAAGTCTCCGGTAGGTTAAGCGCCGTAAATTAACCTACCCTTCCATTTCCCGACGCTTTTAACAGTTCTTAAAGGGTCTTGTTATTACGATCTAAGCGTGTACCGGCGCTACAGCCTAGTTAAACCTAAGGCAGCAGCGGCTAAGAATTAGGTAACATTAATTAGTTACCTACAGTCTTTCTATAAGCAGCCCTTTCAATTCTAGCTTAGATACATGTAATCTACTACCTACTTTTAAAACACCTTTATAAGCCCATTTCATAACTTCTAACCACTTATAACGTAATAGTTATAAGCCCGACAGGCGCTTACTAACGTTCGCTACATAAAACGAAGCCCTAGAGTAGATTTTGCATCGTTATTAAAAACCAGTAGAATCTATTATTATCCTATTAACAACCATTACATAGTAGTACAGTGACCCTAGTAGACCTATAGGAACTTTCATTAGGCCTATTAACACCGTTATAGCGACTACCGAGACACCCGGTAGTACCGGTGCTTTGCCGCACGCTACTATCGTTCTTAAGAGTTATAACTAATAGGATAAGTTTAACCGTTAGTTAGAGCTCTACGCTAAGTCTCTAAACATCTAGAAGTATGTAGATCCGAACGACACTACCGCCGAGCTAATAGAGCCGGTGTACTTAACGTTCGAGCAAATCTAATTAGTATACACTACTAAAGACGCTACGGCTAAAGATAAGGAGCTTATTAAGCTCCGCTAGTTCGACACCGACCGTAGGTAGCGGATATATAACATCTTTACGTCCGCAAGGTCTAAATTAGTTACCTACCTAATTAGGACTACTATAGAACTAGGCTAGGAGCTAATACATAGTAAACGCACCCTTAGAGGCAAGGTCTAGGCTCTAAAGGATTAGTACGGACTAAACGACATGTTACGTAAGCGATAGCTTACACTAGAGCTAAATAGGCTTTAGAAGAGCTAGGCCCGAAGGGTTAACGACTAGTGTTTAGATTAGCTAGTGCTATAGACTAAGATGCTAGATTGCAACTATACCGAGTACGGAGACCTACTACGACACTTCCTACTTACGATATAGTAGAAAACTCCTACCTATAGAGCATTACTATATAACGAGTAGAAGCGTAATAAGCTCTCGCTTAGTAAGCTTACCGAGCGATACCTCGAATAGATACGCGACACTACCCTAGTTACTACGAACGGTCGATTAGTCTTCGTAACCTTTATAGGCGAACCCTTAGTAGAGGACGAGCCTCTACTAGCGCCTATAGTAGGCATAGTCGGTAGGGACGATAATAACAATAACGACCGTCGTCGTAGCCGCGGCGACAAGAGTCGTGACCGTAGTAACGGTGTAAATAAAGGAAAGAACAGTAATAATAACGATAGGCTAAGCGGCTACTAGAACATTACCGGCGAGCCTAAGGAGAGTTATTATAAGAACCTCTATTTATGCGATGTAGTTAACCCTAAGAAGCGTCTATTAAAGGATTAGCGCTCTAAGCAGTAGAAGAAGTACTAGAAGCACTTTATTAATTACTGCTTAGGCGATGATAGTAAACGCTTACTAGGCGTATTAAACCGCAATGGGCGCACGGATAAGGAACGAGATAAGGCAATTGCTAAGGGTAAGGTAGTACCGTACGGCTTTACTAGTCTCACTGTCCTTTCGAGCTCGATAAGCCAATTAAGCTTCAACTTTAGGGATTGCTAGGTATACGATAACTGCTCGGACACCTATGTTATTAATTACTATAACTAGTAGGGCGTAGAATTTATTATAGAGCGCCTAACTACCTTATTAATCTAAGCCGGAACCACGACATTCCCTATTGCCGCATTAGGCAAGGTTCGCATAAAGATAGAGGGGATACTATTCACCCTATTAGATGTAGCCTATTGCCTAGGCTTTTATGTAAACATTATCTCCTACTTACGTATAGAGACGGCTAGACTTTAGTAGCACGGACGCACTAATTTAGTCTATTACAATAACAAGAAATTAATAGACCTATACCGCCCTACTTGTATAATCCCCTTCTTTAAGGTAGTTATACCGCCTTAGTTAGAGATAGTCTATAAATAGTCATCGAGTAATAATAGGAGCATCCTACTAAAGATTACTAAGAAGTAGCGCACAGCGCACTTCATTAGCACAATTGGTAAGGGTAATACTATCTAAACACCGCCTATTTAGGACTCTAACGGCGACCGTACCGTTATAGTAGTAATGAATAGTACAGGCGGCACTAAAGGTGTAGTAACGTCTAGTAGGACCCCTATTAAACACCGTAAGCTCTTAGGCCGCTAGTAGCACTAAATCTTCGGCTATATTAGCGCTGAACGCATTAACTAGCTTCCGTTTAGAGTTAAGGGGGTAGTTATTAACCCTAATGTACCTAAAGCACCCCTCACTACACATTGTAGAGCATGTAGGCTAGCTAAGGCACATAAAGTGTTTAATAGGACTAAGCCAATTAGGGTAATAACTCCCTATAGGCACGTAGCTATAGATTTAGCTAAGTTCACACTAGTATACAATAGTAATCGTTACCTAGTTTATTTCTACGATTAAGATACCTACGGGCACTTTTAATTCACCATTAAGAATAGGGACCAACTATTAGTATTAGCTTACTTTAATAGCCTACTTAGCTTTATTAATTTCATTAGGCGTAGGTTTGTTTACTTCTATAGCGATAATAAAGTAGCTATTAGGATAGCCTTCCGCTTAACTATTAATAACAATTAAATTGAGTAGTATAACACTACTAACTACGCGTCTAAATAGGACCTAGTAGAACGAGCGGGCGGCGTCATTATTACGATGTCTCGCATAATCCGCATTTATGCTCGCCTACCTAAAAAGCTCTAGAATAAATGTATAGTAGCTACCGTCTACATTCTCTAGCGGTTACTAATCTAATTAAAAGGCTAGAAGACTCCCTTCGAATTAGTAATAGGCAGGGTACTAAATGTAGGCTACATAGTAGTATACGGCTACCTAGCCTACGTATACATTTATGGCACCACTTAACTAGGTAAGACTAAGAAGCTTAAAGAACGAGCACTTATCGGATACCTTGTAGGCTACGACTCTACTAACATCTATAGGGTATGGGACCCATCGAAAGATAGGGTTATGCGGGTAAAGGACGTTCTCTTTAATAAGACTACGCTCTACGACCTATCAATTCTTACTACTAGTTACTTAACCCCTATTAAGAACATCGTAATAGTAGAACCGGCTAAAGAGCCTAAATAGTACTACGACCTGTATATAGCTTACTATAAGTAGGACACACTCTAGGCCGAGGGGGTGGAAGAATAGGCTTAATAGTAGCCGCTCTATTAAAACCCTCGTTAATACGCCTATTAACAATTACTACTTAGGCATAAACTACACTAGCTACAACACCGAGCGCTAGCAACATTTAACTAACCTAAAGGTAACAGTAGTTTCTAGCCACTTGATTAGCCGTTATTAAATGATGCTACAACCCCTACACTTTCACGAGACTAGGTTAAATCCGGGGTCGAACCATCGACTAATAAGAGCATAGAGAACTCCGACTATAATAACAGGTATTAAAACAACGCGGTTAATAGTAACGCGTCTTAATAGTACATTAACGACTTTAAGTAGTAATTAATAGATGCACTTATAGAGGAAGACCGTAAGGAGATTATAGTAGACATAGATACTTCGAACATAGATGCTTCGACGACTCTAGACGTCGCTACCGCTCCTCCTTTAGTAATCCCCTTCGAAGAACTTAGTTAAATGGATAAGTTTTCCTCTAATTCTAACTACACCCTTACCGACACTAGGAAGAGGCTCCGAACCGCCTACTTCTACTATGCTCTACATAATATTATGGTCGCTAACGTTATTATTAGCTAGATATCGGGCATCCGCCCGAGACCTCGTTACCTAGGACGTAAGTACTACGATGTCGTACGAATACGCCGATCCTCCCCTATACGCACTATTAACACTATTACGTCGATGTACCGCGATAACCTTCCGCCCGAACCTCTAAACTACCGAGCCGCTATAAAGCACCGCTTCGCCTAATAATAGCGTGAAGCTATAGCTAAAGAGTTTACTAAAGTAGTCTTAACCGGTACGTTTAAATAGACTATACATTAAGAGAAGGATTATAATACTTAGTAAGAGGACGGACTTTAGCCACCATTGCCGCTAAAGTAGGTATATAAGTATAAGTTGGATAAGTATAGCATACTAAAGAGCTTTAAGGCCCGGCTATACGTAAGAGGCGATCTATAAGGCACATACTTAGATATATACGCCACTACATTACTAGTAAGCATGTTTCGCCTCTACTATGCTATAGCCGCGAGCTTCGACCTAGAAGCTAAATAGTTTAATGTTGTTAACGCCTTCTTAAACTTAGACCTGCTATATACTATATATCTATAGCCGCCTCCTAGAATCGATCGCCCTACCGATAGACACGCTCTTAAACTAGTTAAGGCCCTCTACGGACTAAAGGAGTCCCCTTTATTGTAGTACAACTCCCTTACCGAGACGCTAGCCTCCCTTAGAATGGTTCCTCTCTCGGACTCCGAATGTATCTACTATAATAATAAGGTTATGTTCTTCTTTTATATAGACGACCTAGTTATACTATATTACCGTAAGTATAAGGACTATGTACTTAGCATTAAGAAGCGTCTACTTGCTAAGTACGAGATGTACGAGCTTAGAGATCTTGCCTAGTTTCTAGGAATTAAGGTAACACGAGATCGGTAGAAGAGACTACTATAGCTCTTATAGGAGGACTACATCGAGAAGCTCGCTACTAAGTTTAGTATATCTACTAGCGTACGTAAGATAAATGTACTAGTAGATTAACACCTTAACTAGACGGTACCTAAAGGCTATATTATAGAAGCTATTAAGATCCTTACTTACTAATAACGCATTAGATCCCTTAACTTCGTAGCAATATATACACGCCCGGACATTGCCTTTTCCCTATTAATGCTTTCGTAGTATCTAACTAAGCTAATAGACACGCATCTAAAGCTTATAGACTAGTACCTACGCTACCTCCTAGAGACTAAGAACCTCTACGCTATATATAGCGCTAGTAAGCATATTACTAGCCTACATAGTTAACCTAAACATCTCGGTAAGAACTATAAGTTCTTCGGTGCATTAGATGCCTCCTACGGCATAAACGTCGATAGGACTAGCTCTAGCGGATAGATCTTTATGCTCTTTGGCGGACTAGTCGACTATAAAGCATCTAAGTAGATTACTATTACTAAGTCCTTAACCGAAGCCGAACTCCTTAGCCTATTATAAGCGGCATTAGAGCTAATCTAGTAGGAACTCATCTTCGCCGAGATCTATCTCGAGTTTAACTAGTATACATACCTATACTATAATAATACCTAGACTATTCGACTTATTAACTAGTAAGGGCAAAAGCTTAATACTAAGCTACGCTATGTTAACATCTACTACTACTAGCTCCGCTAGAGAAACTAGCGAGGAGGTATCGAGATTCGGTATCTTAATACTAACGACATGCCTATAGATAGGCTTACTAAGCTACTACTACTATAAAAGTATAGGCGCTTCGTAGAGCTGCTTAACATAGCTAAGGAAGGCGTAGACCTACGCTCCTTAGCGCCTACTATAGATGCTAATACTAGCCGCGTTACCTTAGGGGGTAATAATAACGCCTAAGAAGCGTAGGCCTACTACTACACTAGTAGTGGCTCTTCTCGATAGTTACTAGCACTAGGCTTTAACTATAGGACTCTTCTCCTCGGCGTATCGCAGTAGCGATATAGAACGACATAGTAATTAGCTACTACTAAGCGCGACTTCCCTTTTATCCTTCTATACTATATTAGGAAGGAACTAGTAGTAGGACTATATAAAAACACCTCTTTAGGTCTAAACCCTTCCTCTTTCCTTAACTAACTAACATAGACCGGTAGAGGTTATATAGTATGTTCGGCACTACTGTCTCCTCTACCGGCTCCGCACTACCGCCTAGCGCCGCTAGCGCCGCTAGCGCCGCTACCGCTAGAGTAAGCGTCCACTATTTACCGGCGCTACCCTAGCACTACTATTACTAGTAGGTGTTTCTCGGACTCCCATTGGCCTATAGTAAAAGGACCGGAAACACCCCTATTACTAGTAGCGGTGTAGCGTATACGTACTAGTAACGGCGTAGCTAATTATAAGCGCCAAAACACTATTAACTTCCCTACTACTAGTAGTATTAGCATTACTATTACTACCTCCGTTACTATATTATAACGAACGCTATAACATTATCGTTAATCCCTCTATTATCGTCCTTACCTTACTTAGAGATAACATCTCTACCCGCTAGGTATATAGTACCTATAGCACTACCGTCGATAGGATTACCCTTACCCTAAGTAGAAAGATAAGGCCTTTATAAGCTATAAAGACCTTTCATTAGGCAAAAGAGTTCCTACTAGGACGTAGCTAAATAGTAATCTCTACCTAAGGTAGGAAGCGGAGTTCTCTAAGACCGTAACCGAAGTTATATATACGTAGTTATTAGATAGTAGTAAGGTACCCTAATTGCCGAAGTAATAGCGTACTATAACACCTAGGATTTTAATTAAGAATGGAGCGGACATTGAAGCGGACGATAGGCTAAGTAATAAATTCAGTAGATATAATAACTCCTAGGACTCGAACCTACAACCTTACATGTCCGTTAAAATGTAGGGAGATAGCACGCCTTACCGTTCAGTACTATAAGAACAGCTTAGCCACCCTACCGGATAAGAATCACATCGCTTAGAACCTATTATATAGGTTAACTATAGTGTAAGGGACTTAGTAAGATTATAAATAGGGATGTAAGGCTAGGACAATAGCCTTACCTAAAACGCTAACTTAGCGCCCTACTATGTAGCTTACAATAGAGCTCTAATAAGCGTATAGTAACGACGCCTTACGTTATAGGTAGGTGGGTAGGGTAATAGGTGATAGATAGGGTACACGCGATTACATGTGATTAGCTCATTTACCTATAAGCCGCATGAGCTAAGGGGGTGTGTTACGATCTAAGCGTATACCGGCGCTATAGCCTAATTAAACCTAAGGTAGCAGCGGCTAAGAATTAGGTAACATTAATTAGTTACCTATAGCCTTTTTATAAGCAGCCCTTTCAATTCTAGCTTAGATACATACAATCTACTACCTGCTTTTAAAACACCTTTATAAGCCCATTTTATAACTTCTAACTACTTGTAACGTAATAGATGTAGGTAGACCCTTTCTACTATTACTAGGAGGACGCTTATTAGGATCTTAATCGTTACTAGAGCTAGATCCACTACTAAAGACATTGCTAGTACTACTAAACTGGTTTATAGGAGTCTACTTAACAACATCTACTATAATGCTACTTACAAGTTAGTAATACCCTTAAAACACTATTACATATATAGTATACCTTGCTAAAAGCTTCTTAAAAAGCTTTAAGAATAGGTGTGTAGTAGTTGTTAGGGTGTGTAAGTGTATATAGTAGTCTAAAAAGGTAGGAAGAGAGGTGTAAAGTAGTATAAAGTAGAGAGAGTTATTTAGTAAAGAACTAGCTTCTTTTATACGTACCTACGAGGTTTGTGCGTTACTGCCTAGCTAGACCTTCTTAAGCCGAGAGAACCTTCTATTTACTTCTAAAAGCGGAAAGATAAGGCCTAAGTATGTCTAAGAGTAGGTCTCTTATATATACAAATCTAACAAGATTACTGTCCTTAGCATATGCTTGCTTATAGTAGAAACCTGGTATCTAGAACTAGTAAAGGTGTTCGAGACTAATATAGTAACATAGGTAATATTAAGTTGATTAGACTGTCTTTATAGTAGTTAGTCTAAAGGGGGAGTGTTGTAAATTAGGTAACCAAGGTCTATATTAGTTAGGACTTAGCACACACATACTATATCACACTATTTTCTATAGCCAGATAGTCTTACACCTTGTGGCAATTCATGAGGGTTACTAATCCACCCTATCGTTTCAATCTGGAAGCTTGTACTCGTCAAATACCTAATTACAACAGCTGGCAGCGCAAGTGAAAGTTTATCTTTACGATTGCCAAAGCTTAGCTACTAGTTCTCGCGTGGTCGGGCGCAAGCCATTGCAATGAATATGCGTAGGGCTGATTAGATAGCTTTGGTATTGGTCGATGAAGCGTCTAGGGCTCTGTGCATGCTTCCATGTGAATGCGTACGCTGTCATCATACACGCGCATCGCGCCATGCAGCGACGCCTTGAGGCGCAGTGGGCGAGAGCCTCGTGTTCAGGCCCGACTTTCAAGCCACGGCAGTCGGACATGCCTGTCGATGATATCGTGCGTAGAGAGATTTTGCAGAGGCAGTGATGTAGGCCTGAGGATATAAGGATGGTGAATCTCCTCGAGAAGTCCATCATCCAGCACCACAACAGGCAACAAGAGAACAACAACAAGCAATCTCATCAATATCTCAAGACGACAAGGTCAACAATAAATCATCTCAACAAGCCTCCACCACCTGCCCATTCATACAACTCACACCATCAACCCATCCAACACCAGACCACAACATCCAACACCAGAATGAACACCCTCGCCACCAAACAACCTCCCCGCCTCTCCTCATCGACCGGAATGTCAGAATCCAGCATTCACCCAGTACACCATCCAGCCTTCAGCTCAACACCCAGCTCAAGCAGCTCTCTCTCCAACGCCTCCAACTGCTCTCGCTTTTCCAAGATCTCCGAAGTTTTCAGCACGTGGTCGCGGGAATCGAAGAATAACCTTAAGACATTTGCTGTTGGGACGCCGTGGATTACGGGTGTGCCGGGTGCTGAGACGTACAGGACGAAGCAGCAGGGAGTGATTGGCGGTAAAAGGGGAAAGAAGTCGAGCTCGTGGTTTCCTGCTTTGGGTGGACACCGCTAGACTTGAGAGAGTGGCAAGAGGCGATTGGTTGTCAGCGATGGGGTGGGATGGACAGCAGAGGAATTTCCATGGGGTGGTTAGCATTGAGCATTTCAGCGAAAGCATACACGGCATGGAAAGATAGAATCGTTTTCAGCGAGAGCGCACACCACGAATCGAACATCATCAAAAAAAGGACGACTCTCAAAATTCTCACCATCGAGCATCAGGTTCCACTCATCTACACCAACCCCTCCTCCCCTCCCAGTCCCACTCACTCCTCAACAACCCCCCTCAACCCCCGCACCTCCCTCCCCACCGCCCCAACCGCAATCCTCGCCACCTCCAACTTCATCTTCAACACCCTAGCCCGCCGCTCATACTCCTCCAGCCTCTTCCTCTGCTCCTCCTTCAACTCGTACAAATCCCTAAACGCCGTATCGAAAGCGCTCGGCTGGCCCGATCTTTCTGCCTTGGGCCATGTGAGGAGAGCTTCGGTTTGTGCGATGGAGGTGTCGAGTAGGGTGGAGAGGGAGGCGCGGTGAGAGGCTGCGGAAGGTTCGAGCGCCTTGCGGGTGGCGAGGTCTGCTTGTTTCTGGGCGATGATGCTGGGGGGTTTGGGGTGGGGTTTCTTGTTCTGGGTTGAGGCAGTGGGAGACGGAGGGGCTTGTGGGAGGGAGGGGGTGCCTGTGAGGATTGTTTCGAGGTTGGTGATGTGTTGTTTGAGGTTGGGTAGTGCGTGCTGGTCAGACATGTTCTTTGTGGATGTCTCTGTCGGTTGAGGGACACGCGTCACAAGCTGTGCCACATTGCTATATATACGATGAGAGACATGTTTGATGGTCAGCATAGCGCAAGAGGCTGCACAATGACAGCAGAAAGGATGAGCATGATGACTTTGGTATCGAGAGTTTGTACAGGTGCTTGCTATTCACAGCTTTGAGCTTGACCTTCTAACGCTTGACCCAGGCGGGCATCTTTCGTGCCTTCAGCTTGCCGGGTTTCTTTCTCTCGACTCTTCTTGGATCGCGTGACAAGACGCCAGCTGGGAGAAGATGTTAGACGCGCACGATAGACAAGCCAGATAGACATGAAAGACTCACCTCTCCTCAATGCTGGCTTCAGCGCGGGTTCATGCGCTAACAGAGCCTTCGCTACACCCAACGTGATGGCCTCGGCCTGTCCTGTCGTGCCTCCTCCCTTTACCAATGCCCAAACATTGTATTTGTCCAACCTTTGTGTGGCCTTCAATGCCCACACTGCGCTCTCCCGGTCGTGCAGGCGTCCAAAGTATTCGGTCAACTTCTTCCCGTTGATCAGACATTGCCCGTCACCTTCGACGAGATATACCGCCGCTTTGCTCGACTTTCTCCTGCCCACTGCCTTTGCTCTGCCGAAGTCATCGATGACAATTGGCTTGGGCCTGTTGAGATGTGGCTGCACCAGGCGCTTGTATCTATCCAGCGCTTCTGTGACGTCCGCTGGGATGAGAGACGGGTGGATGTAATTCAGACGCTTTAACAGCTCAATCATCATGTTGTACGACTTGGACCGGACATTCTCCTGCGTCTCAATCTTGTATTGATCTCTTGACTTCCATCTCACGCTTGGCGCTTCTCCTCGAGGGAGTGTGGGCAGTGTCTGGTATTTACGTAGTAACGCTGTGAGCTCCAGCAGGTCGTCTGTGTACTTGGGCGTTGCGGTAAAGTATGAGGGCGATGCTGGAACGATGCGCACCCGCCGCAGCAGTCTTGCTTGCTGCGCTTCTGCGTCATCGCGGGAGTCTTCGTTGTCTACCAAGCGCGCGCGACTGCGAAACTGATTCGGGTCTTTGTTGAATCGGATGGGTGGTGCCGCCCGGACGTCTCCCTGTCGTTCGATGGGTGTTGCGAGACAACGGCGGGACTGATGTATTGTCCGTCTCCTTGATGCACTGTGACACACGGCGACGGCCCGGCGACAGCCATTGCGCACGATATTCGACTCCATGGCGACCATGTCAACACGTGAATGTGACTTTCTGCTATACACATAGACATCTTGGGCAGGAACGACTCGCCGGAAGTGCCAAGCAGTTCTCCTATTGGTCGGACGAACAGGGAAGCTTGGACGAGCACGGCCACAGAAAAATGCCCGCCTCTCTCGAAACACCGAGCGCTTCACCACCACCACCACTACCACCACCACAATAACAACTCACAACTCTGCCACTTTTGCTCTACAGCTCCCGTGGATGCCAACGAAGGCGACCCGGTCATACAGAAACACACGCACACACACGACGGAACAGCAACCATGGCTTTCGGCAAGCTCTACTCTTACCAGGTGTGTTCTCCCACAGAAACCCCACCGCCAGGACATTGCCGCCGAATGTAGCTTGCCCGTGGAGAAAAACTTGCACTGACATGGCCACCCCTCGCAGGGTAACCCACGCACCACGGCCATTCTCGCCGTCGCCAAGGCCAACAACATCGACCTCGAGATTGTGCCCACCGAGCCAGCCAAGGGCGTCAGCGACGACTACAAGAAGCTCAACAAGCTCGGCAAGGTCCCAACTTTCCAGGGCCAAGATGGCTACGTCCTCACCGAGGCCATAGCCATTGCCATCTACCGTGAGTCTGCCATGTCCATCCACCGGCGAAAGACCAACCTGCACACCCATCACCCCGCCTTGCAATGATGAAAGATCAATATAAACAGTTATCCCTGTCTGAAGACTATTGTTGAGAACGTATTCACACTCTGATTGCAATCCACCATACCCACTGCTACAGTTATCCACCTTGGTTGGATTCATACTGACAGCATACTGTACAGTCACCTCCCAGAACGAGAAGACCACCCTCCTCGGCAAGACCAAGCAGGACTATGCCTCCATCCTCCGATGGATGTCCTTTGCCAACACTGAGCTCCTCCCAGGCCTCGCTGGCTGGTTCCGCCCTCTGATCGGCCGTGATCCATACAACAAGAAGTCGGTCGAGGACCACAAGAAGCAGACCCAGGCCAACATCAACGTCCTGGAAGACCACCTCCTCGTCAACACCTACCTCGTCAGCGAGCGCCTCACCCTCGCCGACCTTTTCACCGCCGCCATCATCACACGTGGCTTTGAGCACTTCTTTGACAAGGCATGGCGCGCAGAGCACCCAACCATTACTCGATGGTACGAGACTGTCGCCAACCAGGACATCTACAAGGCTGTCGCTGGTGAGTTCAAGTTCATCGAGAAGTCGATCCCAGAGACCCCACCAAAGAAGGAGAAGGAGGAGAAGCCAAAGGCTGAGCAGCCGAAGAAGCAGGAGAAGAAGAAGGAGGTCGCCGCGGAAGAGGAGGATGAGGAGCCCGTGGAGAAGCCAAAGGCCAAGCACCCGCTCGAGGCACTGCCAAAGGCTTCCTTCGTCCTCGACGACTGGAAGCGCAAATACTCGAACGAGGAGACCCGTGAGGTCGCCCTTCCTTGGTTCTGGGAGAACGTCAAGTTCGACGAGTACTCCATCTGGCGCGTCGACTACAAATACAACGACGAGCTGACCATGACCTTCATGACCAGCAACCTGATCGGCGGGTTCTTTGCCCGTCTCGAGGCCAGCCGCAAGTACCTCTTCGGTGCTGCGTCCGTCTTTGGTGTCACCAACGACAGCGTTGTCCGTGGTGCCTTCGTCGTCCGCGGCCAGGAGGCCATCCCAGCTTTCGAGGTCGCACCCGACTGGGAGAGCTACGAGTTCACCAAACTCGACCCAACCAAGAAGGAGGACCAAGAGTTTGTCAACGACATGTGGGCGTGGGACAAGCCGATTGACGTCAACGGCAAGCCATACGAGTGGGCTGACGGCAAGGTCTTCAAGTAAGCGTGTTCCCTTGACGACACCTTGTCTTGATGATGCTTTCTTTAGATAGACGAAGGCATGTGGCATGAACGACCGAAATACCGACAAAAAGTTCGTGAAGGGTTCTGGCAGCATTGACGGGCATGACTGATAATGAAGCATGAAGACTATGCTCGTTGTCGGGGTGCGTCCTTAATAGAGCTGTTGGGACTCGCAGCGGATAGAGAAGAGTCACAGGAAAGTGAGCAAACACAATATGATACCATTCTCCCGCTATTGTCGTCTGTCTCATTGTCATTTGGTCTCCCTATCGTCGTGCATGCCATCGATATCACCACGTGATGCTGAACAGCTGAGAGGACTCCCACACGATTCGGCGTCCTCCGGGCGACGCATAAGCCACCCACCCATATGCCTGTTGCTATTTTGATGCGAGAGCATGTTGACGAGGTGTCGAAGAATGCGGTAATTGTTAAGCTCTTCTGACACAGAGCCTGCAAGCCGTCGATCAACGTTCCCGTGTGGTGGTAATGACCCTCGGCTGCTTTTTTTTCATACGATACGAACAGATATCCTGCCAACGGTCTTGTCGGGTAGATGTACATGATGAGGCTATTCAAGGGGGTTGAGTGGAGTAGAGCGAGTATGAGAGAAGGAAGGCGATACGTTCAATGCCAGGAGATGTGAGGGTCATCGCGAGAGATACCTCAGTTATGAATAGGCCGATACTTGTGCCATTTGCATTTGAGTGCAGATACAACACGTGGCTGCCAAGAGAGTCAAGCGGTCCGGATAGTGCTGTGGTTGGATATAGAAGAACGTCATGATGAAAGGGGATGAACCTCGAAGAGTCTGGTTGTTTACATATCTGTACATTTGGGCGAACGCGCCGCCACCCGTGTGCGGTGGCAAGCGTCTTCCACGGCGCCGCTCAACCGACAATGCCTGAGGGAGGCTACAAGCTGTAGCGACACAATGCACGACGCGCTCACGTCAAGATCTCCCCCATATCCACCATTTGTGGCTTCCATCGCTTCGTGCTTTGCGCGCCTTCCACATCTGAAGGCAGCACGATCTCCGTATCCGGCGGGCTGTAAAGATACCACGCTCTTAATGCTGCCGCTGCAGCCCTCACTCTTCCCTCGTTGAGCGAAGCACCTGCAGCCTCGCCGAGCTTGTCGTTCCCGCTGAAAACGCCGATCACGAACACAGGCGTTCGCGACAGTCGTCCGGTCTCGCTGATCAACCTTGCGACAGGTGGCTCGAAGCCCTCTCGCAGGCATAATCTCGACAGATCTCGTGTGGGATGTGTGAAGTTGAAGAGCTCGTGCAGCTTCAGATGCCGGCTTAGGATGTGTGCTTTGTGGAAGGACTTCGCGGCTTCGGTGCCCGCGTGGAGGTATAGTGCGCCTGTCAATGCTCGCACGAAGCCAGCACTAGCGGCTTCAACAGTCGCTGGCTGAGTTTCCCTCGGAACAAGGTAGTGCTGCTGCAGTTTGGCTTCAGCAACGCCTCCCTCTTTCGCTTCGGCGCTGGGTGCGCCCGTGTATGGAGCTCGCTCGTCACCGGAGGGTAATATGTCGTAGAGGTCGCCAAACTCGTCATCATATACGATTCTGCTGCTCATGCCACGTCTGTAGAAGGCTTCGTCAGTCCTCAGCCCAGCTCTTATCCTTTTCTGTCCCGGCATGTCCTTCAACCTCATCGTCCCACTTTCGTCCAATGCATTGCCTGCAGGCGTTCTCTTCAGCTGCAACAGACCGGCATCAACTTCGGGTCCCGGAGCTGCCACCACTTCCACACCCCACTCGCCTCGTATCGCTGCCAGCGTGGGCGGTCCGGCGTAGGCGTATTGTGCAGCAAAGAGGACGGGCATTGGAAGCCGAGGATAGTGGCATATTATGTATTCTGATGTGTAGTATCCCAGCAGATCCTGCCCCAGAATCGCCAAAGGAGCATTGTTGTATCCAGGTCGTGAGTCTACTGAAGGATCTATCAGACATCTCGCCAATGTCTGCAAGGGCAGCTTTGAAGGCAATTGCAGTCGTGCGTGTAGTGCTGATAGCTTGGCCGACTTGACTGCTTCGCGGTGGCGTGGGAAGTTCGGTGTCACTGGTTGCTGCTCGACCTCCTCTTGCCCGTATGATAGCACATCGTTCTGGTCCAGCTCTGCCGCCGCGGCGCTCGATGCATGTCTCCTTGCGACATCGGTGCGCTTCCTGGGCTGCAATTGTCGCTGCGACGGCTGATGCTGTTGATGTATGTTCCGCCTCGGCCTCGTCTCATGTGCTGTGGAAAAGGGACATGTTTGGGCAAAGAGGTATAACCGGGTGTTCCTAGGCGACTGCAATTGAGTTGCCCATCGATCTAGGCGTAGGCTCTTCATGTGCTATGACATACGGCGGGAATGGGCCAGAGAACGAGTTTTGTGCTGCGATGCGCGTGATTGATGCTCCTTGAAACTTTTACCTTTTGCTGCGAGCAACGCTGCACAGTGCACGCCATCATCGAAGAGGCGACGTCTTGGCGCGGGAGTCTCTCCGCAACGCCAGCGACCTCACCCAGCACCACCTCAACTGTCGGACCTTCATACGCAGCACAACATCACAATGAGAGTCACACCAATACTCCGGGGGGGAGGGGGCAAGGTGCCGTATGTGCTGCATATATGCCATCGCGTTATGCGCCGCGCAATGGCTGACCGACGTGATCTATAGCTACCCCAAGCACGTATGGTCTCCCGCCGGAGGCTGGTACTCACAACCCGCAAACTGGAAAGCGAATACAGCAGTCATGGGAGCGGTCATAGCAGGCATTGTCGCATTGGCTTGGGGATACAGCGCAGAGCACGAGTTCAGGAACGAGATGCCAAGGGTACGTCTAAGGATGAACATGGAGCTGGAAGGGAGCATCGAGGCCGACAGCGAGCCCGTCGTGGGGATACATATGTGATGATGTCAATGTACAGCTACTGACACTGACGGTACTACCAGCCCGACCGATTCTTCCCATCGCGATACTGGAGCAGGCAGATCATCGAGCACGAGCGAGCACAGAAAGCGAAGGCGAGCGAGTCATGAAGAGGGGTTGGAGAGAGGCGTCCGAGGAAGCAGAAGGCAAGACTACTGTATATACCAACACGAAGCCTTCATACCTGTCAATCGAGGCATTCGCGATCATATGCGAAAGTGCTGAGTAATATCTCGCCTGCCGTTGGTTCAATGCGCTTGAGCACAAGCAACAATGTCTGCCGCCTTCCAATCGTACTCGACAAACGAAATGCGGCTTGATGAATGAGAAGCCCTTACCATCGGTAGCTGGAATCCAGGCATGCAGAAGCTCGGACACCTTCACTTTGAACAAGCTGCCTGCTGTCAAGCTCACACATCACCAGCAGACATCTTCCACATTCCATTCGAACAGCGTATACCACCGCAACATCATCCACCACCATGGCAGCCCTTCAGCAGGGTGTGCGAGTACACCTCGAGACGCGCGGCGGTGTCCCTATCAAAGCATACAAGCACCGCGACGACCCAGTAGGTGTCCGACGATTCTCCGCGCCAGCCAATGTGCCCTTCCGCCTTAGATTTCAATTCAAAGATGAGTTCGATATGAGGGGTGGATCAGCCGTTAAGATTGTGCTCGCCGTCGGTCACACAGAACAGACTTGGGGCAGCCTCGACGATGTCCATTGCTTCTGGTTGACAAGGCAAACCTCATTGGGGAGCACATCCTCGAAGATATCATGACTTGGACCGGGAGCAATTTCAACCACGTGACAAAGTCGCCGCTTGCAGTGCCTGCTGCCGCAACTGGTAAGGCTACAATGCTTTCAACCAAGCGAAGCTAATGCTTTTGGCAGTGGTATGGCCTGATGCAGAACATCACGAACAGTTCAACGCAATGAAAGGTGGCATCTCGATTTTCGTCGTTCGGGGTGATTACCTCGATCCCAACATCATGCCAGAAGTCCGTGAGCGGGAAAGCACAGATCCACCAATGAAGTTTCGGTAAGTCACACCCCTCATATCACATGTGTATGATGTGAGCTCACCAAACACAGGACTGCATCGACGGAGTTCCCTCGTGTCATGCGCTGGGATTGGTTTAGAGCCCTCCCAACACCGCTTGGGAACGCCACGTGCTTCGAATACCACAATGAGTGGGTGAACATACCACACAACGACAGAAAGGAGTCTGTCAGGCAGATGGCATGGCTATTGGAACACCAAGTCATCTCCCTCTCTGGCAATTCCGCGGCGGAGGCAGCTACTGGCGTCAAACGCCCATGCGGTAGCGAAGAAACCACGCCGATGACCTCGAACAAGCGGACACGTCGAAGTCTTCCTCGAAGCAGCAGAAGCAGCTCTGGCTCCAGTCGGGCGTTTAGTTACGGAGACGACGACAATGTTGATGACGACCAGCCACACAAGCAAGAGACACCCGTCCCAGATATGAAGAAAGAAGTCATCGTGATACCCGACGATGACGAAATTGTACAGTCACTCTTCCCAACTGTCGCACCACCCGTCCCTACCATCCTCTTCAACACAGCAATCTCATCCAAAATGTCTGCAGACGAAGGCGAAATTGAGCTCAAGTTCAAGTTAGAGAGCAACATCATCCGGCAGAGATTGCGTAGGAAGGCGCTCCTGAGGCAAGATCCGAACATCAATCTAGAGATCGATGATGAGCTGGATATGATGCTTCTTGAAGAGAATGAGATCAGACACGCACTTTACAGGCTGCAAAAAAAGTAGGTTATGGGATCGGAAATTGAAGGATAGGACAGCAAGCTGGACTCCGGAACAATCAAGATGCATCACGAACAGATGGAAAGACTTGAGAGTGGGACGGTAGGGCGCGGTATCATGAAACGACCGCGGCTCGCAGGATATAGTGGCTATGTAGCACGTTGGGCCATTGCGCGAAGACAGAAGAGGCGAAGACGAAAGCCGAACTTGGACGTTCTCCCGAGAGACGCAATTTTCAACCTTTCTATAACAACGATCAATACTAATGATAGTTTTGATACATCTCCACAGGCTCCCACCATGCTACACGATATGACACCGCTGGCGATGTACGCGCCGTACCGACATATCCAAAACTACTGTGGCCGCGTTCATGGCAAAGTCCATGTGGTGCCGATGAGCATGGTGCTGCTAGATAATCAACAAGACACAAAGCTCGAAGTCAGTCCCCTTGTCACAACGTCGTTGCCGTCTGACGAGAACCTGATCGAATGCCGCAAACTATGGCTGTTCCCCGTTTGGCCCCTGTAGCTTCGCGCCCGCGATCAGAGCACCCAATGTCAACAACACCAGAAGCAGCCGTGTCAGGCTCTATCATCTCGCCAACGACCACGTACAGAACGGCCCACAAAATCACTCGGGTTTACATACCAGTGGCAATAGGCAGGATCTCTGCGTTCTTTAGACCATTGATGTCAGGTGCCGGCAGTCCGTTTGGGTCATTTGCTGACTTTGTGCTCCAGAGCTGCTGAAAATGCTTCGCATTTCTCCTTCTTTGCTGTGACTTCTGTCCGATCAGCCAGAGTGAACACGATGAAATGTATCTTGAGCTGACTGCTACATTACTCTTTCGGTAGGATACACTACTGGTCGCTACATCTCGCCAGCCTTGGCAAGAATTCCTTCGGCAAGATGCTATGCATTTGCAAGTCATTCTACCGCGCTACCTTATATTCGAAATTGCTGGTCCCTTCCGGTGCGAAACCAGCTGCCAGCGGCTTGTAGTACATTGTACGGCACGTCTGACAGGCTGCCCACCTCCTGCGCAAGATTAATCAAGGCTGCACGTGCAGCTTGGCAAGAATTCGCCTTGGAAGTCTGCCTTAGGCAGACTACACAGCTTTCACTGTTGATACTGATGCATGCTGAGTGGCACATCTTGATATCTATTGCGTCTTGATGATGGTGCATGATCAATATCCGCACAACGTGCATTAGCAAGTTGCGACCGACTTGGATGTACTGTGTAAGTCCCTGACTTGCACTGACAGTGCTCACAGGATTTGCGCCGCTGTCCAAAAGCTTTTCGCAGACGAAGCTTCCGACAATATTTTGCCAGAATTACGGCTGGAATACCAATGAATATCGGTGGGCGCAGAGTCCCAACAGCGACATCAGCTGGTCCATAATTTGAAACATCGGGACGCTGAGAGCACAGTACTATCCTGCTGACCCGCGAGTCACTTTCATGATAGGCTGACAGCCCACAAGCTTTTGAGGATCCAAGGCTGTCCTCACGAATACAGCAATGTTGGCAATTGCAGAGGACACATAAGTATAAAGGCGCGCAGACATTCTCAGTACAACCCAGCAGCAACTTATCACCACTTCCGTCAAGAACGAGTCCTCTCAACAGCAACTGCAACCATGCGCGTCACGAACTTCATGGCACTAGCCATCGTCCTCATCAGTAGCGCAACAGCTATGCCCACCAATCATACACTTCAAGAAGCTCAAGGATCCAACTCAACACTCCAAGAAGGTCAAGATTCCAACTCAACCCTCCAAGAGTATGAAGAATACGACTTGACCCTGGATGAGTCAGACGAGGGCAACTTGACGAGTCGCGACATCTGGGGACCAAAACACCTCAGAATCGAGACCTACACGAACTCCGATTGTCGGGAGCAAGCCCCGGCATACGAAATTCAGCACAAGGACATGAAACCGGGCAGATGCCACGCGAATTTCAAGCCTTTCCATGGTCTTCGAGTTGGACGTGACCAGGTTCGTATGCCCTGCCGTCGACACACTGTCGGCGTCCTGTTGGCACAGCATTTGATGATTGTACATGAGAGCTGACAAGTTCTTACAGAAACTCAAGAAATGGGAAGGCTGCATCCTGACTGCCTACATGACGCGAGGATGCTGGGACTGGGTGAAACAAGGGCACTTCCCTGTAAGCAACCCACAACACCCCCAAGAGAGAAGTCTTTTGCTTTGACAGCCACTGACCCGCTTCGCAGCTCGATCTCTTGAACAAGGAAAATCTCGGGCGTTGCATTCCCAATGACGCTCCGATTGAGGCGATGAAGGTGAAGTGCAAGGGGCGTAAGAAGGGGAAACCAAATGAGCACTGGAGTGGCGATGGGTGGAAGGGTGACGAATGGAAGCCGAAGAATGGTGATGATGGTTGAGTATGCTTTGCGTGCCCAGGAAAGATGGCACTGGTGTCGACTACAGAGAAGAAGTTGGGAGTACACGATAATCGTGGTACACGCCGTGTTCGGATGCTGTTCATGTTAGATCTGTTGGCCAGAAGGTCTGTTTTCGAGGATACAGTACACTCTAATCAGAAGTCCTCCCATATTTACCATCCAAAATGGCTTCGAAGCCGGTCTCCTCCCTCAATGAGGTAGTAATCACCATATACGAGCCCCGTATCGAAGTTTCGCTCGTCTCCAGCGCTGGGATTGTTGTTCGCTGTGGCATGCATCAAGATGGCTTGGAAACCTCTAGACTCGCTAGTGTTTGCCGGTGTGGTCACGTCCGTGACGGCACCCAAGGTCGAACCGGGATCTTGCTTCTTAACGTCCGCATAGGTAATTTCGCCCGCCAAGGCCAGTCCCAGAGTATTGTTCAGCAGCTCAATAGCGGCATCGCGATAATTCCTCTCCTTCCTTCCTCTTCCAGCTCGACGCCCACCACATCCCTCAATCTCCTTCTGCAACAAAAGCATCCCGCTCACTGCAATCATCGCCGCACTACTGTCCCTCGGCGTAACACCCGGCACCTCCTCCGCATCAAAATCCCAAAACGGCGCCCCATCCTATGGTAAATGCTCCAAAAACCAATCCGCCGCCCTCACAGCCGTCTCAAGATAACTCTCATCCTTCACAAAACTATACATCTCCGCAAACCCATATATCGCCCACGCCTGTCCCCTCGCCCACGTACTATCATCAGCAAGACCCTGCGCCGTACGGCAGAGATAGACTTCCCCCGTCGTCCCGCTGTAGTCGCAGACGTGGTAAGTCGAGCCATCGGGACGAAAGTGGTGATCTCGTGTCTTGTTGGCGTGGGATATGGCAATATCTATATGTGAGGCGTTGCCAGTATACTGCGCTGCAGAACGTGCTAGGAGAGCGAGGTTCATCATGTTGTCGATGATTATCAGTACGGAGTCTTGGTGGGAGGCATTCTGGGAGAAAGAAGTATTCTTATTATCCCAGGACCTGATCACGCCGGCTTCGGGGACGAAGCGAGCTGCGAGATTGTTGGACATTTGAGCCAAGACGGAGAGCCATTTCGTTTCGTTATTGTACTTCAGAGCACTTTCGAAGGGCTTTGCGAGGAAACCGAGATCGTGGGTTGTAGTGAAGTTGGTGTTTGATGCTAGGGGATCTGTCCATTTTTGGGCGAGTCTGAGCCATTCTTCAGGACTAGGGCCGGTTGTGGTATCATGTGCTTGCTTCGCTCTGTTGTAAATGTGCCAAATACTGTCGGGGAAGAAGCCAGCGGTCCAACCAGACGCAGTCGTCTTGAAATACGTGCCCGGGGTCGTGTCGAATGGAGGAGTGTTATTGTGTGCGCCATATGTGTACTGCGGCCAGCTCTGGCTTCCGTTTGTGGGTACATCGATCAACGCTGATCTCCAAATTCGGGCGCCAACGTTGTCATTGTATAGAGCTTCTAGGGGATACAGCTTGTCAGCCATGCTACCCGCGCACAAGAACAGCCAAAGCCTGGTACTGGTTATCATTGTAGTCGGAGCTGGTCGAAAGATGAGCTCTGCAACATTCATACGTCTCAAGGAGACGGGCAGTTTTACACCAAGTCAAGTATCGTATGCATTCTCCGCAGTATGCAGGCCAATGCTCGTACATGAGGGGAGTATGTCTTGTCGTGTCTGTCGATCTTTCGGCTCCATGTAGCTTGGCATGATGCTCAGGAGCATTTCGGACCAGACTACACCGAAGATATCCTCAGCTATCGCAAGGATGATGGTTCAGCTCATGTCTGACATCGACTTGGCTCGCCCAGCTTCATAGACCGCGAGTGGGATGCGATCGCGTCTGATTTTGTCGTCTCACCTCCAGTTCTTGCCATACTTCTCATCACCCCGTGACGGCAGTAAACTGTCTGCCTCTAGACTGACAGTACCGTCTCCGGTACCAATTAGCTTCTCCATAGCCTCTGCCGACATTGCATTTGCAGGACCCAGGTCAGCCAAGAGTTTTCCGTTGCCAGATCCAGCACATCACGATATGTCGAAAAGCGTTGTCGACACTGAGCAGACTGTCTGTGCATCCAAATATCGGCAGCAAGTAACATTAGCGTGATAGTGAAGATGAGAGAGATCAAGCCGAACACGAATAGGAGAACGGAGGAGAAGCCCCATCGGTATGTCTTCAGTGGCTGGCATGTACTGCTCGACTTCAGCCAACCTACGCTCAAGGGCAAATTGGAGTATGACAATGTCGAGTGGCGGCTTGACGAGCTCGAAATTTTGATCGGCCAAAGTGATCGTGCTGCTGTCGAACTTTACAGGCGTATTTGAGGCGTCTGCGGTAGGGCCAGCGCTGTGAACGACCTGCTGTATCGAGAAGCGGTTTGGGCTGTGATGGGTATCGTTGCCCCAAGTTTTCCCTCGCTGCTTGGGTATACCACCAGTGCTGTTGACTGCATCGGAGTCTGGATGAGTCAGAGATCAGCGGTCATCCAAACATGGGCTTACATGTCGAGTATACGCCGGTGGAATCAGTGGATAGATACCTCGCTTCCGGAGCAAGGCTGATCCTTTGGCAATTGTGGATTACGATCTCGTACGTCATGTCAATGTCCGCGGAGAGTATCAGCTTTCCTATATCGGGCTCCGCAAAGTGCGAGGTGGTCTGGGTCTGCTATCCAGTCATGGCTGAGACAGTGGTATTAAAGAGGGTGATATAAAAGACGATCAGGATGAATGCCAGAATGCCTCGGCTCCAGCTTACGCAAATGCCTTTAGCCATAGTCCACAGCGTCGCCAAGGACAGCCCTTCAAACGCCAAATACGTCATAAAAGGCAAGTGGAAAGGACTTCTCTCCATTTCCCGACTTTTCGCACCATGGGACATGCCACAAAAGACATCAGGACTTGGCCTCCTCTGCCGACCAGCAAATCCTCGACTTGTCAGTTCCATCTCCACTCAGGATGAGAACTGAGAACCCAGCGAAATCAATGGCCTTGGCCTGCGAGAACGGAAATTGTCCGAAACCGATTGTTACGCTCAATGCGTCCGCTGGTTTCCAGATTTGATTCCTAGGAGGATACCATGGAAAGGCTGCGTTGCCGTCGACACCCCATGTGAAAGGGTCCTCGATATCAATGCTGTACCCTCCTACGCCACTGCGCATACTCGGGAACAGTACTACCATCAAGATTGACCATAGTGTAATGAAAAGCAGAGGGACTACTAGGTATTCAAGACATGCCAAGGTTTGCGAAGGACATCTTGTTCTCGGGGTTTGTGGCCTCATGTTGCGATGCTATCATCGAAGGACTTGGAGTGGGCCATCGTTGGTTATATCAACACGGATTCTGGTGGCTTCCGGTACCTACCTGTAGGCGATAAGGTTGTGTTGCCCAAGGCGGCTTAGCATTTTGTAGAGGGGGGTTGCAGGGAGACCTGAAGGACCGGCATCGTGCATCGTGCATCGTCCAATCGCAACGTCGCAATACCTGTTTTTTGAGGCTTTTGTGCAGGTTCATGGTGCTTTCGGCGTGGAATCTTGAAGAAACAGCGCGTTCCTGCTTGATTCGAGGTCGTGGACAGGGCGTTCGCAATGACTCCACGAATGTATTTCAGTTGCACGTGGATGTGGGCTCAGTCCGCCGGGCGTAGTCGCTACCGCTCGATCAAGAGATCAACGGCGCCGGAAGGGCGACCAAAGTTGTAATCTGTACAATTTCGTGGTGTGGAACTTATAATGCTATACCTACAAGAGATGTCTGCATCTTGACAGTCTTGGCCAAGACCTGCCACCGTGCGCCGTTCAATGCACACGTCTTCAGCTACTCATCCCGCGTAGTCCTTCATCTGCATCTATCCTTACGAGTGGGTTCGCATCGAACCAGCGGAGCAGTTTCTGATATACCACCAGCATGACGCCGCTCTGCACACTCGTCCACACGAAGCGGGGTCCGACACCTCTGAACCAGCCCGACAATCCTTCGGTCCTGTATATGATGCGCAGAGCTTTCGCCACGGATTCTGTATCGAGTGGCACTTGGCCGTGGTGCTTCAGTGCGGTGCCTGGACCTGCCGTGGAGATCGGTCGTGCCTTTGGTGGTGATATTGATGCTGGTGATATTGATGCTGGTGATGGACGATGCGCCGTGTTCGTAGGTGAAGCTGCAGGTCGTGCGGCGTTGGTGGTAGCCGATTTTGATGCGCTCGCGGATGCCTTCTTTGCAGCGCCTTTCCTCTCCTTTGCTGCAGCTGCAAGTTCAGGGTCCAGTTCTGTCTGTATCCTCGTTTTCACCACGTCCATCGGACATGTTAAAATGCCTGCCATGCCACCAGCGCTCGCTCCTGTGAGGATCTCCAGCAGCAGCCCGATCTCTTTGCCAGGACCGACCCACTGCTTTGCAAGTTTCTGCTCCTGCTCGTAGAAGGTGAACTGTAGCGCTGAGAAAGGTAGATCTCGTAGCAGCGTCGCCTTGTATCCCGAAAACAGCTCCTTGAAGCCCTCCACCCGGTATATCGTTCGCAGCGCATTCATCGTGCTCTTGTAGTTGTACCCACTGGTGAAGTAGGGGTTATTGTATCGCCCTTGTAACTGCAGTCTCGTCTTGAGCACCTCCGTCGGCACATACAGCGGCGCTGCTGCCAGATCTGCGACCCATCCCGACGCGAAGTACGCGACAGAAGGTGGGATGCCACGATCGATCATCAACCTCTTGCTGCTCTCGTAACACCCAAAGAAGATGACGGTGCCTGCCAGAGACCCAACGAACGCTGGCGTCACGCCTCCATACAATCCACGCACAATACCTTCCTGTCGAAAGATGGTGTAGTAAGTATTCCCCATACTAGTGTACTTTGGCGGCATATGCGGATCGCCTTGCTGCCTCGTCTTGACCGTATCCAGACTGTGCATCAACATGTCACCCATCGCACCTCCGATGCCACCCGCCAGCATAGCATGAAGATATGGCGGTCGGTATTCTTCATGCTCGACGTCTATCGCTTTCGCGGCGCTGACTCGGGGTCTATCCGCGGCAGATCCTTCTGTCTTCCGTCTCGTAGCGCCGGTGTCGTCGCCATTGTCGATGTAGTTGAGCGGCGCGACTGGCGCTCGCTGGTCCGTGTCGGTTGGCCAGAGGTATTCAGCCACACGGGCTAATACCATGAAGGATGTTGGGCCCCTGGTCGATGTCGCATGCGATGCTGCTGCCGCGGCGTCTCGGAATGGTCGGTCGGTATAGAAAGTTGATCACGAGCCCGGTCGTTCGTGGCGTGTATGATGTGATGGGTGGAGTATCCGGTCGTATGGTATCGTCGACGTGGTAAACGTCCCTTCAATCTTCGAAGGTTCCTCAAGAAAAGTATCCTCCAAAGACCGATGATGACGTCGAAAATGATGGACAACGATTGGTGGGAGGCTCAACGCATCTCTGCTGTCACCTCATTTCTTCTGAATACCACTCCCAGAACGATATGACGATGATGTGGTCAAAGGTAGCTGAGAACAATTGAGCGTACCGTCACCGCATTGCCGTCATTGCTCTTGCTCTCGCTCTCGCTGTCGACGAACGAACGAGGCTGAATGCGGCTTTCGGCGGTGGCCTAGGCTTACAAAACCGGCAAATACGCGTATTCGAAATCCTCACTCGCTGCACTCGCTCTTCCTTAACAACCATCAACATTACTGCTGCGACTCGCCAACTGCCATTGTCGCACAATAATACTGCTGCGACTCGCTATTGTCGCCTACAATCGTAGCGAGTCGCGGCGGTATTGTCCTCCTACTGCGCAGGTGAGTTAGGCTCCTTAATAATAGTAGACAGTAAGTATTAAGGAGCTCACCTTACTTGCTATTGTCACATTATAGCGGCGGGTATATCAACTTCTACTGCTGTTACTATTTCTTCGACTCTATACTTATCGACATGTACAAATCTAACTATAGACGACTTACTTAGCGATATTAGCCTTAGAATAACGACAACGACAGCGACAGCGACAGCGACAGCGACAGTACACCCAATCCGCGCTTACCCTTACAAACGCGGTTATTACTATAGCTTACGATGGCGTAAGTGCGATTCTAACTCGTTAGGCGCACGTAGGTAGACTAATATTTAAACCTATAGTACATACCGCCGCCCTCGTACCGCCGATACCGACGATTTCTACTACGTAAGCGAGTCGACATAGGCACAATGGCTAGGAGACTCGTAGAAGATAGATGTTACGGTTTGATTCGTGGAGAACTCACAGCCACTCACTAAGCGAGGAGAGCAAAGAAACTTGCGGGACGGAGAGCAAGAGATCAAGAGATCGAGAGAGCAAGAGATCAAGAGATCAAGAGAGCAAGAGAACAAGAGATCAAGAGAGCAAGAGAGAGCAGGACAGATCACGCCAAGACATGGCACTATATAGGCGACGCTCTTTTGCAAGTAGATAGGAGCCTCGTGCTCAACTCATTTTAAGTATACACTATATACTGTTTGGAACCACTACCTTCATAACTGATTGAGACATCCCTGCAAAGATCCAAGCCCGAGTTGTGATAACGTACAGCGGTTCCTAACAATAGACAAGGGCAGTATAAAGGTTACGAAGAATAATTTACGTAAGTTCGACTAGGCTAGCCGTATTATAGAGACTAAAGAGGGTATGTGTCTTATAGTAGACTCGCTATACTATATATACTAACTCGTATTAATAGGTAAGCCGGCTTAGACGGACTACGATGCGTGTAAGAGAGTTAGTATATGCTATATAGTCTTTACTACTAATACCGATAAGACTTACGCGTATTATAAGCGTTACGCGAAGGCTTGCTACAACTCTCGCTAGTTAGTTAAGGAGCCTAGCGAGTCTAACGAGTCTAGCAATGGTTTATTTAAGGCTGTCGAGGGTATTTTAACTACTTCTAGCGAGGCTAGCGAGGTTAGTAAGGCTAGCGAGTCTAGTACTCGCCCTACTAATAATATATCGACTCGCTTAGCCGCGGCGGAGGATCGTATTTAGCAATTAGAGGGTACTATTAGCCGCTTAATTGAATTTATTAGCGGTCTGCTAGGTAGCGAGTCAGTCGCTAAATTTCGCTCTTAGTAATAATATAATATTAAGTAGTCTACCTCCTGTCTATATACTACGAGTCTATACTTCCCTCTACTTTTTTGGTCTTAGCTACCTCGTAGATAGCTCGACAATAAGCCTATTTCTCGGTGCCTTTACACGCTAGTTGTTGTTAGGTAGACTCTAAAGCAATAGCTACGAGTCTAGCTACGAGTCTAGCTACGAGTCTAGCTATGTAATTATCGAAGCACTAGTTACTACTATAGACTCGCTTAAGGCACTCGTTGCTACTATAGTCTCGCTTAAGGACTCCTTCTTAATCTCTCTAATTTAACTCGTAGCTAGACTCGTACGCTCTTCCTTTACCTTCTTAACCGATGCTTCGCTAGCTAACATACTTGCTAGCTTATTGCCTAAACCTTTCCCTATAAACACTAAATTCTACTATCGAGAGGGGGCTCTAAACCCCGTTAGCTACGGAGACGAAGACGAAGAGGATTGAGGGCTACTAGCTATAAGATTAATACACTCTAGAGACTCGGCAATTAGAGTTATAGTATATCGATACGGTAAGCTACGACTCGCTAGACGCTTCTCGCTCTAGCTTACTATACTCGCTAAACGAGAAGTAGCCTAACTCGCTAGACGCTTCTCGCTCTAGCTTACTATACTCGCTAAACGAGAAGTAGCCTAACTCGCTATAGTAGCCTAGCGAGCAATGCCCTAATCCGCTAGACGTACTATAGTACTCGCTACTGTACTCGCTCGCTAGTCCTTAAGCTTACGCTCGTGTCGGCGGTCTACGTCCTTTATAAGTTCGCTAAGACTAGCTAAGGACTCGTTACTACTCGAGTCCTCTACTACTCCTCGTCTATATAGATTGTTTAAGGCTCCACGACCTTAGTTAACCTAATACGTAACGTTAACTAGTACTTCTTGCCTATCCTTCGCGTTCTAGACACCCTTAGTGTACGGTATTAATATATCCTCGAGATCTCGCTCTCGTAGGCTTAATTTACTTAGAAGAATAGGTGCATTATCTTTAGTAGCCTTTACGAAGAGGAAGGGCGGTATAGCATAAGGACGTGTAAGCTATAGGCCTAGCTTATCCGCGCCTTCTTAAAAGACGAGGTTATAAAGCTAGGTTGTCGTATCTACTACTTTAGCTAAAGACGACTCGTAGCGAGTCTATCGTCCGGTAATTTACTACGCGGTAAGGAGCTTATGCGGCTAATACTTCTATGTCTTAAGGTCCCCCTTACGTTTAATAGTAAACGGTACCTTATATAGCTTAATAGATATTATTAGGCTAGGTCCCCTAGGCGGTTAAGATAGCTTTTCGGCTTTGCCCTAGACTAACGAGATAGGAACACTTATACTACGAGCCTTAATAACACTAGTCCGTAGGCCCTAAGTAGCGCTCGATAACGGGTTAATTCTAGCATTACTAAGCTAGCGAATATAAGTCTACTTATTACGAGCGAGTACCTCATTAGCCCGACTATAGCTACTCGCTACGAGTGATGTATAAAGACCGTATCTAGTAGTGCCGTTCGGTTTCGAAGGGGTCTCGGTACTAGGAATCGGCGATAAGGGCAAAGACGGACTCGTTACGGACTCGCTAGGCTCGATAAAGGCTAGGTTAGGTATACTACATTTACTACACCTTAGTAGATAGCCGTAGACCTCGCTATAAACTAGAGAAGTCTTTACTAACTTATGTATGCAAAGATCGTCCTAAGTTAGAGCTAATATAATGTTAGAAGTAGTAGGAAAAGACTCGTAGGAAAAAGGACGTAGGACGTAGACTCGTTACTATATAACCTATAATAGCTTACCGGCTTAAGCGAACAAGTCTATTGTTCGTTCCATTAGCTCTAATCCGTTAAGGCGAGTAGGCGGTATATACTTAGCGAGTCCCCCTCTACCTCGGAGATATTACGTAGTCTCGTTTCGTAGATACTAATAGGCGTAGACATACAATTTCTTAGGGCCTAAGCTAGGGCCGGCCTCGCTACCGTCTAGTATTAATAGATAGCTAGTAGTAGTAAGCTTCTTATTAACCTACTCTAGCGTTAGAGGCGGTAAGTATATAGTAAGGTCTATAAGGTATTAGCTATAGGATTTATAGACTCGGTTAAGTAGAAGTAGTAGCGAGTCCGTACTTAAGCTATAGCGAGTCCGTACTTAAGCTATAGCGAGTCCTCCCTTAGCTAAGCTAGGACTCGTAGCTATAGTAGCGCTAGACTCGCTACTATAGACACCCCGGATTAACGTACCGTACTAATCGACTCGCTCCTTCTACTAGTAAAGCTCCTCGTCCTTAGGGTTAAGTAGATACCTATATAGTCGTGCTCCTTTTAACTCTAGGTAGTTATATAGGATATCCGGTATGCCGTTTACATGCGATTCTAGGTTATAACAACGGATACGATAGCGGTTCCACTCGTTAACGAACGATAATATAACACTTTGAAGGATTAGAATATAGATAGTAGCGAATGCTATCCTATCTACGGCTAATACTTCCTTAAAGAGTCCTATTATAATATACTAATTAAAGAGGTCTCTCTAGCGATTAAATATAGCCTTAGTACCCTCGCCTTACTAGTGTTCGATAGTTTAATTGCCCTTACTTAAGGTGTACTAGAAGGCCTTATCGAACGTAAGTAGATTACTAGCGAGTCGCTCTCGGACTCGTAGATAGGTATCGGCTAGTATAGGCGTCTTAACGCCCTAATTAGATCGTACGCGATTTAGTACCCTACTACCGTAATGTATTACTCTAACGTATTAAGTAAATATAGAGAACTTCGTCTTCGCTATAGGCCCTATGTAGTACTAGATAACCCGCCGAGAGTAGACGTTAATATAAGCGTAGATCTATATCTTAAAGCGCTTATATTTTAGAAAGGCATTGATTAACTAGACGTCGTTAGGACCTTCTACTTTTAGCCTCGTATGCCGCGGTGTTATAGGGTCTCGCATTATAGGATTGCGAGAGATAAAAGGAACAGGGTTAATCGCACGAGCGAGTGTCCTAATACGGTCGCTAATAAAGTTAGCGAGTCTAGTCTACGAGTCTATAGACACCGAGTCTATCCTACCGTCTAATAATATAATAACTCTTACGTAGCTCTCTTACTAGCTTACGATAGCCCTAGTCTTACTAATAGCTACTACTTATAACTTCCTAAAGGACTTGCTGTATCTTAGGCTCTATAGCTAGAGCTTATTCTTTACTAAGACTACGCTTTAATCTAATACCTCTTCGTAGCTCTTAATACTAGCGAAGGGGAAGGTCGAATCTATCGAGGCGGAGGATAGTATAAGACTCGCTATCGTCGAGGCTATATTTCTAGAATAGTTCCTCGACTCGCTAGCGTAGCTCGGCCTAGCGAGCCTAATTATAAGCCTAATTATCCTCGCGAGTCCCTCGCTACTCTACGAGTCGCTAGCGGAGGGTCCGTTCGCTAATTCGAACACTATAGAGATTAAAGAGGTTGTCTCGAATAGCTGCCTATGTAAATTCAGCGGCAGTCCATAGCTCGATATCGATGCGAAAGGGCTCTAGATCGATCGCTAGACGTAGTATTGTATAAAGCAATGTAGCGAGTGTGCTGTTAGACAAATAGCGAGTGTATAAGACAAATAGCGAGTCTATAATAATGAGGATCGAGGATTGCGAATTTTGAATGCGGGTATTTGCCGGTTTTGTAAGCCTAGGCCACTGTCTTTCCTTGGCACGGCGTCTGCTGGTCTGGCAACCCGATGTTGATCGTCTGACGCGCTCTTGTTTACGAAGGCCATTCCTCCCACCAACCAACACGCGTTACTTGGAACACTCCGTACCTCCTATGATAGATACTGTGCACTCGGTGCCATTCTTCACCCACGTGATTACGATCGCATACATTACGCGACAACAGCCATATCACTCACGACCCATTCCGTCCCCACTCCGCCGCCCTCACCGCCATGGCGCATTCCTGGCTGCAACGCCAGAAGAAGGCTGCACTGCTTGAATTATCACTCGAGGCCGGTCTGCCGCAGGACGAGTCGCTTCTCAAAGATGAGATCCTCGCCAACCTGGAAACATATCTCGATCAGAATGCGACCACACTGTCGCGCCGGTCAGTCTTCGAGGACTACTATGGGAAACGCGCGCAAACACCGGCAAGAGGACGACCACCGCGCGAGAGTATATATGTCCCGAGCGAGGACCACGAAGTCGAGAGTGTCGTTAAAGCCAAAGGTGCGTGTTTATGCTCCACAGATGGCCGTCACTGGCCCAGTCGTGGCACACTGTCATGAGACACGTTGCTCGATGCGCCTCACACAACGCCATCACTGCTCACGACGCCGTGTTCCACAGTCATAGCTAACCTTCGTTTGTTACATCAGGAAGACGCGCAACACAGATCAAGCAGGAACCAGAGTAAGCCAATATCGATGCTGGGCAGCCCATGCGACATCCACCCCCGCTAACAACACTGCAGACACGACGATTCGCTGTCCTCACCTGTCACGCAAGCCGTTGCAACTGCAACATCTTCGGCGCGTCGCGCTGTCAACACTGTCTCGAACACAGTATCCCACACAGTCTCGTCTGCACTGTCGCCCTCTGGTCAGCTGATAGCTCGCACACCGGCTCCCAGAGTTCTTGGCCGGCCACGTCGATCGGAACTACCAGGCCCACCCTCGCCAGCAGATGTTGCCGATGTGGTCGAGTACGAGTCAAGAGCCTTTGTGCAGAAGGTCGAAGATTTGTACGGCAAGCTGGGCGTTGACGATCACGTTCAGACCTTGCGCGACACCTTGTCATCTGTGACCGCAATCCAGATGACCTTTCTGCTGATCGAGGCGTTTGCACTCCAGCGCCACTTGATGCCATGGCAATACGTATTTGACGTGCCTTCCACGCCGTTGACTTCGAGGTACGTACAGAAGTTTCAACAGCCCAGGAGTCTGAACTAACAATCTCCTCAGCTTCGCGATCTTTGCCCCAGACCTCTTCATCGTCTTGACCGGGCATTACTGGTCTGCCACACTCCTCTGGGCTAGCACGTCCATCTTCGTGCCGGCGCTGTTTGGCTACTTCTATAACCTGACCATCCGCGATGTCAAGCGAGGTTCGCGCGTCGTGCCAGTGGCAAGATATGCCTCTGACCCACTGACGTTCCACGTCATCAAAGCGCTGGCGACCTACCTCGTTTTTAACCAAGGCGTGACCTTCGGAGGCTGGATCAACCCCATCGTGGCGGAGCGAGTTGACCTTGCGCTGTATGGCGGCCACACCGGGACTCTTATCGGCAGCGCTGTTGGAGCACTCGCAGCACTGTATGAAGCAGCGCAGAAGAAGCATGTGAGTGCTTGACTCACTCAGGAACACCAGCCGATTGTAGAGGGTTGAGACCGAGGTACGTATTGCGCGACTGCGCGAACTTGCTACACACTGAGCAGCAGCGGCTGAGGCACCAATGCGCGTGTTTGCTCCTCAGCTGACGCATCTGTGTTTGCAGTCTCCAAACACTGGTGCCTGGATTCATGAAGTTGGACAGACAGCGGCAGTGCTGGATGCTATTGATTTTGGAAGGATACCCATGCTGCAGTGTACAACTTCTTTATGTCTGACAGGATCGTTATGAACGCTCGATGCACAGCTTTATTTCACTGCTCACTTGCTGCTTTGCTGTAGTCCTGCATTATCAGTCGCGAATGATTGAAGGTTGCTTCCATGCTCGCCAGCTCAAGCACTTGATCCAGACTGCCAGTCGCTAGGATGGGTAAATCTCATGGCTGTGCGCGTCTGAGATCAGGTGAACACCTGCAGCGTTCCCCGGCGCACGGCTTCTCACCGGCCGTATAGCCTCAGACTGCTCAGACTCCCTCTCGGCACCGCCGAGGATTTCGATGTTCCACGACAGGACTGACAAGCTCGTATTGTCATTCGGTAAGCAGCCAAACATTCCCAGCTCGTATTCAGACAGTTGACTTCACGTAAGAGCCCCCGGTCGCAAGACTGCTCAAGCCACTGCATCACTAATAGAAATGTCCCCGAAAGAACTCTCACCTGATTGATGCCTCTGGGTAGTGGGAATCAATATTGTTGTGTATGTATGCACGACGAACGATGGTGCATGCAGCTTCGGACTTTTTACCGCCAATCAGATGGTGCCGTGACGCTGCTGACCACCCATAAGCTTCTGGTTGTTCGATACACATGCTGTGTCGGCCACAGTATTTGGGTTAAGATGTGGTGGTGGTGGTGTTCAGACAACTCATGTGGCTGATGCGTCATGTCAATCGCTCGCCCCGTCTCTTGCCAGAATGCTGACGCCGTGGATTCTACAGCGACGACAAGAATGATTCAGTACGATGAAGCTGATCTTACCATGCATGTACTGCGCATGTGCAGAATGCACAACGCAGCCATCCCTGCTCTCTGTCGATCCCCTGAGCATTTCGTTGACAAACAACCTTCTGCTATAGGACCATACCTCATCGACAACAGCTCGCTTGGCATATGTACTGTCCGAGTGCAACCTAGCTACAGTAGCACTCACTATTGCCCCCTCTGCACACTCTCGTCTGACTCTGCTCACCATGGAGAGAGGCAAAGACACCGTCCGCCGCGTCTAGGCGACGCTGACAAGGCACATGAAGACGGAGATATAACTATGTCTGCCCAAGGTTATAACGTCCCTCGCTCCTGCCGCTTACGTTCCACGCCGAGTAAAGAAGCATCGGGTCTCCTCTGCCAAACGTACAACAACGCTGCTTCGGCTTGGCACTTCACATCTCGTCCTGTCATTTCATCATGGCGCAGATGTGGTTCCGTTTCATCTTGATTGCGCTGCAGGTCTTTACTGCGAGTGCCCTGCCGGATAGGTTCGATACCAGAGATTTTCAGCAGCCGAGACAGAGCGAAGCGGAAGTGCAGGGTGGTGGAGGTGGAGTTGGCAACTGTCCTGCAGTCTGGCGAGAGATCAGAGCGGATCTATGGCCGCGTTTTCAAGGGTGTTCGAGGGGTGCGAGTTTTGCGATTCGTTTTGCGTTCCATGATGCCGGTATGTTCATCTTCATGCCCATGTGCAGCTCAAGCTTTTCCCGCGCAAGATCCCCACTCACTTCTGACGTCGCGGACCCGCAGCAACAACATCCACCAGCACGCCCTTCTATGCCCCTGCAGCGGGCGGCGCAGACGGATCTCTTCTCCTAAACGACGAAGAAGCCGCAAGACCCGACAACAACCCTCTCCAAGCTTTTCGCGGAAACTTAACAGAAGTCTACAACCAATACCACGCCTCCCACAACATCTCAGCCGCAGACCTCGTCCAGTTCGCCGGTAACCTAGGAACCCGTGCTTGCGCCGGAGGTCCCCTCGTCAGAACATGGGTAGGCCGAAAAGACTCCTCTGCCGCAGCGCCACCAGGTCTCCTCCCACCTGCGTTCGGCCCTGGTGCAGACGCAGATAGTCTGATCGGTCTGTTCGCCGCCAAGGGAATTTCTGCTCAGGACCTCGCCGCCCTAATCGGGGCACACTCTGTTAGTCAGTCTTTTGCGCAGCAGGCCAATGGGATTCCTGCTGGTGGGGCGCAGGACAGTACTCCGACTGTGTGGGATACGGTTTATTACAGCGAGGTCCTGGACCCGAAGAATGAGACGGGGGTTTTTGATTTAGAGAGTGATAGGAATCTGGCTGAGGATGGGACTACGAGGCCTTTCTTTGAGCGGTATGCGAGGAGTGGGAGGGCGTGGAATGCCGATTTTGTGGTGGCTATGGAGAAGTTGAGTCTACTCGGGATACCGGGGGGGAGTAGGGGGTTGGTGGATTGTACCAGTGTTGTTGCTGGGTAGATGTTGTCTATGCATTTGCTGCCAAGGGTTGTCGTTCTTTCGGTGCAGGGCATGGCTGAGTGGCGGGGATGTTGTGACTTTTTGTAAAGCGCCAGGATGATGCATGGATAGCAGGTTTTGAGGGTGACATAACCTGATTAAGTGTAGTAATTACTTGTCCTTAGGAAATGAGATTAGGCACCTGAATTATAGGGATTAAGGGCCTCTTATCAAAAGAAGACTTATATAAGCACCTTAAGGGTGCTACTACTTGTAATAAAACATGGTTTTTTATACCCTGATTTCTAGACTTAATACCCTAGTTCCAAACTTCTATCTCTACTAGTTTCATAGTTATAAGCCCGAGTTAAGCAACAAACTAGAGCCTAAGACTAAGAGTAGAAGGGTAATTCTTTAGAGCTAACATAATAAGCTTATAAAGGGACCTAAGAGTAAGAATATCGACCAATTTCTTATAAAGTGGCTCGAGCTTAACCGAAAGCTTAGATAGAGGGGCTATCTACTTACCCTATACATAAAAGATAACCTATGCCGCATAATTAAGGACACTATCGATGTAGCTAAAGGTAGAATCATTGCGGAATTAAGTAATAACCTTAAGGACGCTGTTTAGAGGTGTCTTAAGTTTACTAGAAGGAACCCTAGTAAGTATAAGGCAAATAGCAATACTAAGAAGAGCATCTTATTTACTACATTAGGGGATTAATAGACTACTAGTCATCCCCTAGAAAAGATAACGAGGGATCGCCTAAGGTAAACATGTGCTAAAATAACTAGAAAACCTCCTAATAAAGCATGCCTATTCCTTAGAAAATGCAATATCGTTAATTATAACTTACGACCACCCTAGGAAAGTAGAGACAATACCTAGAAAGGTTAGCTAAAGATCTACCGTAAGTATCTAAGGGACAATCCTTAATTCTATAAGCGCTAGGTAAGTAGATATAAGGATCCTAAGGCCCTTAAACTTATAAAGGATCTTTAGTCTAACTCTAATAAAGACTAAAGAATAGAGGGAACGGATTCGAGACCTAGAGGGTTATACGGACTACGCGCAATTAAGACCTAGGGAGTATACTCCTCTAACAACTTATCGGAGGAGGACTCCTAGCTACTAGATAGGGGGTCTAACGTACATATAATTAATAAACCTACGAAGGCCGAATTCACCCTAGAATTAATCCCTAAGGATACACTAGTCTACGTAGCGGCTACTACCCTTCGAGGAGTAGTTAAGGGTACCGTAAAGGTCCGTATTAAGTTACTAGATAGACACCTAGTTACCTTAAACCTTGAGAATACCCTCTACATTCTAGGACTTTACTATAATATTATCTCACTCCCTTAAATGCGAAAGAAAGGTCTATTCTTAGACGAGCGTATAGATATTTAGTATAATAGAAACAATGCTAGGGTAGTAAAGGTCTATAGATTAGGGGATCTACTATACCTAAATGTAGATACTCTAGTAAAAGGAGACCCTATAACGATTACTAAGTGGCCTATATCCGAAGATAGTACCCTACTTTTAGTTATAGAGGCTCTAAAATAACAATTAAGGAGCGTAGTAATAGCTAGGAGCCGTATACCCCTACCTATAGTACCGAGGACAATAAAGGACTACTATAAGGTCCTTAGACACCCTAGGCTAGAGCGTATAATACACCTACAAGACGTAGTAAAGGGCATTAAGATTATAGGATTAGAGGAACTACCTAAAACTAACGAGTACGAATCTTATGCCCTCTTAAAAGGACATAAGAGGATATCTCGAAGGTCTAGGATTAAGATACGACCTCCGTCGATACTTAAGGACATCTTAATTAACCTTATAGAATTCGATGTAGGGTATAATAGGGATCGATATACCTTCTATACTAGCGATAAGGATATAGGACTTTAATTTAACTAGAATTTTCCTTAAAGAACCTAGGAAAACGTAATAGAGGCATATCTAGAACTTATAAGGTTTATTCGATCCTTTAGAGGGTTACTTACCGTACTGTATTTAGATAACGATAAGGCCTACGGGGTAGTATTTAAGTCTTAGCTACTAAGAGACGGGGTTACTTAGAAACTAACTGCCCCCTATGTACCCGCTTAGGACCTAGTAGAAATATCCGGAAAGCACTTAATCATTACTACTAGGGCATTAACATTGTTAGTAGGCCTACCTTTAAACCTATTATAAGGGGTAGCCTAGTAGCTAACCCTTACATGTAGCCTTATATGTAATATGCGGTCGCGACCGGCTACTAAGCCGCACGTAACACGTATACGTACACCTTGCGACGCGCGATGCGTCTTAAATAAAAGGTAAGAATTAGTTTATCTACGACTAGTAGGTCGTAGGCGTGCTATACATTACGACATCCCTTAACAGTTCTAATTCTTCTCTTCGTTATAATCTATATACGCTATAGAGTCCGAACGCGACGACAGTAGCGCTACGCCTACGGCTCCCCTAAGCCCTAGGGCCTAGTAATAAGCGAGGCGTGTAGCCTTAGTCGTAAGGAGGGATGCCCTTCGGGTAGAGGTTAAGGAGAAGGAGATATAGAGGGAGATTAAACAGTTAGAGATCTTACGGGACGTAAGCGTGCCGCCGGCGGACCCTTAGGGCGAATCTAGCGGAGAACTATCCCCTACTCCCCCTCCCCCTCCTCTATCTATAGTAACTAACGATAATATCGTAGCTCGAGGCGCGGTCGCATCGTATACGACACGTTTACGTCTTAAAGAACCTACGCCTTTTAGAGGGGACTCGATTAAGAAAGCACGGGTATTCCTAAGGGAGCTCTCTCTTATCTTTACCCTCTTAGGCGGCACGTATACGACGAACGAGTGAAAGGTCCTACATAGGGTTATATACCTAAGCGGAGAGGTAAGTAAGCGATAGTACGCTAACTATAGCGTCCTTAACCTTAAAGGGTATATATACTAGGACTTTAAGGAGTTCTATCGAGACGTATACGGTAACCCTATAAACCGCGTACTTAACGTAATGTTAGAGTATAAGGCGGTGAAATAGAAGGATAACTAGACAGTACGTTAGTTTACGACTAAGCTAGATGTTATAGAGGATTAGTTAGGGGACTATACGGAGGCGTAACGCGTACGACATATACTCGCTAAGCTTACGCCTAGCCTACGGTCCGCAATCGTTAAGTTTTATAACATCCTAATAACTAGAGAGGAACTAGTAATCCTAGCTTCGCGTATTAAAAGTACGGAGCGTAGTAGCGGAGGGTACGACCGCGGGTAGTATAGTCGCCGTAGGCGAGAGACTAAGGGCGACTAAGGGCGAAGCGATCGTAGCTCGAAGTAGTAGAAGTATAGTTAGGCGTCGCGCGACCCGGATACGAGTTACTAGCGGGACGCTAGCGGATCGTCTATAACCTTCGATAGGACTAAAGCGGAGTACTATAGATGCTATAAGAAGGGTTATATTAAGACGGATTGCCCGAATAGGCACCTATAGAAGGACCGTAACGCGTAAGCAGTTCGTAGGGTAGACGCTACGAAGGCTCTAACTAAGAAGGGTAGCGACTAGGGAAAAGGTAGAGGACTAGAAGTAGGTCGCTCCTAAGTCCGAGTTTTCCTAAAGTCGACCCTTTAAGGCGAGTAGATATGTATCTAGCGCGTTACTTACGAGGCGCAGTCGAGACTCGTAAGGGCTTTCGCGAGGCTACGTTTCTCCTAAATAACTATACGGATCTTAGCCTAGTGTCGTATAAGTTTATACTCCGACATTAAATGTAACCTATTAATAGGGTAAGGCTACCGAAGTTAGAGTCGTATACGTATAACCTAGGGTATTACTACGGCGCCTTTACGGTTCGGCTACGACTCGCTAATAACGCGGGAGTAGAGCGCGTAAGTAACGCTATCTACTACGCGGTGCCTATAGGTAGGCTATTAGTAATTTTAGGTAGACCCTAGCGGTACCGTAATCGGATCGTAAAGAGCGATTATAAGGACTAGTAGTACTACGGTATAGAGACGCCTACGATTTAGTAGCGTAACGTACGCGAGTTCCTTAAGGATCTCGAGAGCTTAAAGTAGGTTTATACGATAAGTGTTCGGGCTATTACTATAGTAGTACCCGAAGGAGAGGGCCCCTCGTAGCCTAAAGAATTTATAGACTTCCGAGATGTATATACACCTAATAAGTAGGCGAAGCGTAAGATGCCCGACGGGGTTAAGTATACGATTAATCTCGTTAAAGGAAAGAAACCCCCTTTTAAGCCGCTATACTACTAGTCCTTAACTAAGCTAGAGGCCTTAAAGGAGTACCTTACGTAAGTAATAGAGAAGGGGTGGATTAGGCGATCCGCGAGCGAGGCGGGTACGCCTATCTTATTCGTACTAAAGAAAGACGGTACCCTTAGGCTCTATATAGACTATAGAGGCTTAAATAAGATTATAGTAAAGAACCGATACCCCCTACCCCTAATTAGTAAGACGCTAGATAGGCTATTAGGTTCTAGGTTCTTTACTATAATCGATTTAAAGGACGCCTACTATAGTATCCCTATTAAGCGAGGCGATAAGTGGAAGACTACGTTTCGTACGCGATACGGATACTACGAGTACCTAGTAATGCCGTTCGGGTTAACTAACGTGCCGGTAACCTTTTAAGGGTATATTAATAAGGCGCTAACCGGCTTAGTTAATAACATTTACGTAGTCTACCTAGATAATATCCTTATCTATAGCGAGACATATAAGGCACACGTACGAGCCGTACGCGAAGTGCTTACGAGGCTACGGAAGTTTACTCTATTCGTAAACCCTAAGAAGTGTCGCTTCTTCTAGGAGAGTGTAGAGTTCCTTAGGTTTATCGTAAGCGCCGTAGGCGTGTCGATAGATAGGAGTAGGGTAGCCGCTATCGAGGAATAGCCTACACCTACGACCTTTTATAAGGTCTAGTCCTTCCTTAGGTTTTGCAACTTCTACTAGCGTTTTGTAGAAGGATACTTAAGGGTCTATAAGCCCCTAACGGACCTACTAAAGGGATCTAAGGACGGTAAGAAGTAGGGCCCTCTTACGTAGACCTTAAGCGAAGAGTAGGCGTTTCGATAGCTTAAGGCCGGATTCTTAGGTGTACTAATACTTAGGCACTTCGATCCTACGCTACGTACTCGAGTCGAAACCGACGCGTTAGGTTTCGCGATCGTAGGTATTATATCCTAATTATTTAGTACTAAGTAGTATCCTATCGCGTTCTATCTACGTAAGATAATACTAGCCGAGTATAACTACGAGACGTACGATTAGGAGCTACTTATAGTAGTTAAGGCTTTTAAGCATTAAAGGCTATACTTAGAGGGCGCATCGTATACGGTTTAGGTACTAGTCGACTATACGAACCTATAGGGTTTTATAATAGTAAAGTAGCTAAACGGGAGGTAAGCTCGATAGGCGACGTTTCTATAATCTTTCGACTTCGTAGTAGAGTATAGGTCGGGGAAGAGTAACCTAGCCGATACGCTATCGCGGCGTAGTAACTACGTACGCGTAGCGTAGTAGACGTCGAACTTACTTCCTACGCTATAAAGTAAGCTGTCTTTCTAGAAGGAATCCCTATTAAGAGAGGACGAGCCTATAGTAAGGCGCGTAACCGCTACCTACGAGAAGATGTAGGATAAGGCGACGATAATAGTAGTAGGAGCCTACGAGCCGTAGGGGACCCGATCGCTACTAGTAAGAGTGTACGCTATAATAATATAGGGCGGCCTAGGTAGACTACTTATACTACTAATAAAAATCGTATAGGGGAGAGACGATAGGTACGTCGCATACTTATCGTAGGCGCCTAGCGAAGGGGACGCTAAGGACTAGTATATAAAAGACGGGTTAGTCTATCGCGGGAACGCGATTATAGTACCCGAAGACTATATAGTAAGAGTATAGCTACTCTACATACATTATAACGACCTACTAGTAGGGTACTTTAGTAAGGTAAAGACTAAAGAGCTACTACGACTTTATTACTAGTAGGAATTACTTAGTAAGGATGTAAGGGAGTATATAAGAAACTATAGGGCTTATTAGACCTCGAAGGCGAGGCGCTATCGACCCTACGGCGAGCTATAGCTACTACCTAGGCTAGACGGTCCGTAGTAGGAAATTACTATAGATTTATTACGGACCTACCTCTAAGTACGCGAGCCGGTTGCGTATATAATGCGATCCTAGTAATAGTCGATCGCTACTCTAAAATAAGCTTATATATCCCGACGACGAAGACTTACATAGCCGTAGAGCTTACGAGGCTCCTACGAGACGAAGTCGTACGACACTATAGTGTCCCGTTAGGTATAGTAAGCGACCGAGGTCCGGTCTTTACTAGTTAGTTTTAGAGTAACTTCTACTTCGAGGCGCGTATAAAGCGTAAGCTATCTACGGCCTTTTACCCTTAGACTAACGGCTAAACTAAGAGCGTAAACTAAACTCTCGAATAATATCTTCGTTATTACTATAGTAACAATTAAACTAAGTAAGCTAAGTAGCTTACAGTTACTAAATTCGTAGCTAACAATAGCATCTACCTGTTATTATCTCGTTCTAGGGCTAGTCTTAAAGAGAGATAAGTTAAGTCACGTAGCGGTATTCTTTAGAGAGGCTAGAGTAAGCTAAGCGAAGATGAATGATTAGAGTAAGAGTTGTATTCTAATTAGTAAGATAGTAACATAAGTTAAACGCATCGGAACCATAAGGGTTTCTTAGCGTTCCTAAATATAAAGGAGACATTACTAGTCTTAGTCTTAATTACTAAGTCACTAGTAAGCGAGTGATCTCGAATTACTAAGTCACTAGTAAGCGAGTGATCTCGAATTACTAAGTTACTAGTAAGCGAGTGATCTCGTATAGCGCACGTGATCTCTATAGCTAATGGTTAGTCGTGCCGTCGTAGCTTAATCCGAACCGTAACACTATCCCCCTTCTAGCCTAGCTTCGTCCCGAAGCTTATATAAGATAATATAATGTCCCCTCTTCGTAGCCTATAACGATGTCTTCTTCTTCTTCTAAAAACCGTCTTCGGCTCGCTAAGGAAATTAACGAATACGGTCGTCTAGTAGATCTCGCGTGTAACTATTAATTCTTTAACGGTTTATCCTATGTCGCTATAGAAGGCAATTTTCGGCTTCGGTGCTCGGAGTGTGTTCGTCGCGGGCGTAAGTATATAAACCTATCCTAGGAGTCTCTTAATAAGACTCGGGAGGAGTACCGGAAAAAGGTTAAAAAGGATAAGGAAGAGCTTACGGAGATCTTAGTACGGTTAATGCGGGACAAGGTAATACTTCGCTAAGCGGAGGAGCGCGCGCGTAAGTAGGCGCAGTGTCTAGAGGCCGAAATGGAGGCCTCTAGAGAGATTAAGGTCGTCGATTGTCCTACTACCGATGCGACCGTTAGCCTTTCTCCTACTATATAGTCCTCGATCGATTTTGTTAATAACGCGATCGACTTCTCCGTTCCTTCTAGTTCTACTAGGTAGCCCGTTATAGTAGGGGATATAAGTTGTAAGTTTCCCCTTACCCTTATCAATTAGTTAGGTGGCTTAATGGTAGAGCATCGTTCCGCTATTCGGAAAGGAGGTTATAGGTTCGATTCCTACCTTAGCTATTTCCCGGCCGACTAGTCGCTAATAGGTAACTTAGTCGGCGGGCCGTTTTCTCTTTTAGTATTCTCGGATCTTTTGCTAACAGTTTTGTAGATTTTATTTTAGTTCCTAGGTATTTTCTAATTCGTCGTATCCTTTCTATTTAATAAGGTATCGCTAACCTTTCTTATCTAGGATTCTTTCGACTTTAAATTCGTTTTCTACTTCCGGCTCGAAATAGAGGCTCTCCTAGTAAGGTGTCTCGGCGTCCGCTAGTTCTAACTTAGAGATATAGAAGACTAGGTGGATTTTAGCGTCTAGTAGTAGCCGTAGTCGATAGTTGACTAGTCCTACGACTTTATCGATTAAAAATGGTCCGACCTTGACGTAATCTAGTTTCTTGGTCTATCTTCTTATTCTTAAGTTTTTTATAAGGAGATAGACCTTATCTGTTGCGGTTGGGCCTTGTCCCTCGTCACGTGGGTGGCCTAGGAAGTGTCGATCCTCGATATGTCTCTAAAGTAGTGTGAACGAGAGTTCACTACAAGGTTGCAACTTAACACAAGAGTGTTGATTTGAGTTGAGCACGAGGCTCCTATCTACTCGTAAAGAAGCGTCGTCTATATAGTGCCATGTCTTGGCGTAACTGATCAGACTGAGCAGACTGATCACTGAGCAGACTGAGCGAACTGATCACTGAGCTGATCAGTCTGAGCGAAGTCGACCTGCTCAGTTTCGGTCCTTCCCGAAGAATGAGTGGCTGTGGGTTCTTCCTGAACCGAACCGTAACACCATCCCCCTCTTAGTCTAGTTCCGTCCCGGAACTTCTTACATAACCCGCTTGTCACCGTATGTTTCGAGCTGCACCCGCAATGTCTTCCTCCAAATCGTTTTCTAAAACATCTCTTCGAAGAAAGGCGCTCGCCATCGATATTGAGAGAACCGGTGTTGAAATGGCTCCTTGTCATCATTGCCGTGCCGCAAGGGTCCCTGCCCTCGCCGAGCGTCCGAAGTGCATCGTGTCGCCCCGTTCCGGAAAATGCTCAGAGTGTATACGCAAAGGATACTCCGATTGCGATGTGACACTTTCGGCACACGAGTGGACGAAATTTCGCGATATCCGTGACGGTCTCCAACGTGAGCTCGAGCGTGCGGAGGAGAAGGAGGTGGAGCTTCTCCATCAGCAAGCCGAGCTGGCCCAGCGTATCATACGCCAAAAGGCCAAGAAGATTTGTCTTCGCAAGCAGCTTCGCCTCGCATCCGGCAAGGCCGACGATGCCGTGGCGAAGGAGCTTGAAGAGCTTGAGGCTGAGGATCGGGAGGGGGAAGGTGCTGCTGGCGTTGAGACGACATCCTCTGGCAAGGAATTCGATCCTTGGCAGATGCCGCCTCAGGATTGGGAACAGCTGTGTGACCCTTCCTTTCCTTGGACCGTCCCTCCGCTGGCCTCCTTGTCGTAAGTTCTTATCCAGTAGTCGTGTTTTTGTGTCGCTGTATTGACTTCTGTGTCCTAGGCCATCAAATCAAGAAGCCGCTGTTTGATGCCTTGCTGTCCTCAGGTTGTTTCTGCTAGGCAGATTTCGAGAAGAAGTTCTCGCATTCCTGGTATGTATTCTCTTCGCGAATCATTGCGTTGAACTCGCGGCTAACCATGTTCTTTTTCTTGCAGTTCTTTGCAAAGTGGCCTTGCTCGCCACATACGTAGCAGGTGGAACCTTTGCTCTTCAGCCCCCTTCCTGTCCTACGCTCCGTTACGTCCAATTCCATTGGATCTCCGTAACTAGGGTCCTGACTTTTGGCCTTGAAGCCCCCTCTTCCGCCCGCGGCGGGTCTTTGGTATCCAGGCTGTACGAATCGGTCGTATCTCAAATCCTGGAGCCTTTCGTCGATTTCCTTTGCTACCTTAATCATCGCCCCTAGCGTAACGACGCTGGCGTTTCGGGATAGCTCAGCTTTGACATTGTCCTTTAGTCCGAGGTAGAATTGCGATCGCAGTGCTGCGTCGTTCCATTCCAGGTCGGCGGCATATCCTTGGAACTCTGAGGCGTATAGCGCTACAGAAGTGGTCTGTCGAAGTTGTCGGATATGTCGGTCGGCGTATACCTCCTCATTAGGTATCCCGTATAGATCATCGAGTTTCGTCTCAAACTCGTCGTAGTCGTGAAAAATTTTTCGAGTCTCCGTTTTCGGTGTTTCCCCCTCACCCTGGTTATGGAGCCAGTCCTTGAGGTATGGTCGGAATCCTCTAGCTGCTTTTCCACGTAGGAAGGATGCGGCGTACAAGACCTTGCTGGCCTCGCCTTGAAACTGGTGTGCGTTGAAGTGAAGGTACAACTGAACCTGCAGTTGAAAAGCCTCCAGTTTGTCCTTAGTCCCGTCGAACGTCTCCGGCGTGGACACCTTAGGTGCACGGTGGTGGTCCAATGGGTTCAGCATGCCCATAGGAGTGTTGTTGTTCTTGCTGCTTCCTGTAATCGACATTTCGCTCATTCGTTCCGTGATGCCAGTTGACTGTGGCTGTTGTCGTGACGGACTCCGGGTAGCGTCTCTCCCAGACATATAATCGATAGCACTCCCCGCGGCTTTTGGTGCTCAAAGTGTTGCGGTTGGGCCTTGTCCCTCGTCACGTGGGTGGCCTAGGAAGTGTCGATCCTCGATATGTCTCTAAAGTAGTGTGAACGAGAGTTCACTACAAGGTTGCAACTTAACACAAGAGTGTTGATTTGAGTTGAGCACGAGGCTCCTATCTACTCGTAAAGAAGCGTCGTCTATATAGTGCCATGTCTTGGCGTAACTGATCAGACTGAGCAGACTGATCACTGAGCAGACTGAGCGAACTGATCACTGAGCTGATCAGTCTGAGCGAAGTCGACCTGCTCAGTTTCGGTCCTTCCCGAAGAATGAGTGGCTGTGGGTTCTTCCTGAACCGAACCGTAACATTATCCCCCTCTCTTAGTAGAGGTGCCATTTTTCTTGTGTCCTACCGTTATTAAGACAGTTTATGTTATGTATCTTCGATCGCCTTACGTGTTTCTTCGTACACTTCCTTAAGAGTATCCGTCGTTACGATTACTCTTTCGGCTTATAGATAGGATCTAGGTGTTCCGAATAGGTTAGGATCTTTACTAAAGTTCGCATAAAATAGTGTCGTTAAAGTTGTCTCCGATTTGTAGTTATTTAGTGCGATCTACGCTATTAGTAGTAATAAAACCTAGTTATCCTACGTGTAGTTAATATAGTGTCGTAGGTATTGTTCTAGCGTTTAGTTCATCCTTTCGGTTTATCCGTCTATCTCCGGATAGTATGCTGTTAATAGCTTATGTTTAATTCCGATCGTTCCTATAAGCGTCTTCTAATAGTTTAATATAAATAGCTTGTCTCTATCCGTTATGAATGCTTAAGGGAATCCGTAGTATCGGATAAGTCTATCTAGTACGAGGTATCCGAGCTACTCTACATTATATGTTTCTAATGTAGGAATAAAGTGTGCGTATTTTATAAGTCTATTAACCATAACTAGTATTATGTCGTATGGTTGTTTCGTAACTTAGTCTCTTGACGGTAGGAGTTTCGTAATAAAGTCTATTATAACTTCGTCCTATGGTTTTGTCGGTAGTGTTCTAAACTATAGGTGACCGTATTTTGCGTGTCTCGTAGCCTTATTCCGTTAGTAGTATACGCATTGTTTAATGTAGCGTAACACCTTAAGTCTTATTTATAGGAATAAAAAACTGCGTTATATTAGGTCTATTGTCTTTAAAGTTCTAGGGTGTCTATAAGTTAGTCCGTCGTGATGTTATTACAGGTAAACGACGTATATACTAAAGTTCTATAAAGTTTATAATAAGTTCGATATGGAAGAAAGGGGAAGTTACACGCTGTCTAAAGAAAAGGTGTCGGAAAGCAATCCGAACGTATAGGCGTAGCCTATACTAAGAAATAGGGGCCCGCCCCTTATACTACCCCCCCCCCTTCCTCCTCCGCCGCCCTTAGTTATAGCTCCGCCCTAGAGCCTATTGTCCTAGGTGTTTATGTTAGGCTCGTAATAGGAAGTGCCCGAGCTTCTCTTCCTTATTATCTAAGCCCGCCGACGCCGAGAAGAAGTATTATTACCTAGGTAAGTGTAAGGTTTACTATTGTCTACTAAGTAACGACTAAGTGACAATAGCTATTATTACATGTGAACAATAGGAACCTAGAATATATCTTTAGGTTCTCGTTCTCTTTTTTTTCTTTTCTTTCTTTTTCTTATTAACTACCGTATGCGTAAGTCGCCCCTCCCCCTCCCCCTAGCTAGGCGTCTCTAGCCTTAGGGGCATATTCGCGCATCTTATGCCTATCGCTTAGGGAGACGACATCTTCCCTACGGGTTCCGATAGATACTAATAGCATGCCGTAAATAGAAACTACTACTACTACATCTCCTACTAATACTATTAAGTGAGTCCGAATAAATTCCTACGGAGACCGAAACATTCTAACCGGAGCCTAGCATAAAATAGCCTAACGCCGCATCTACTACGTCCCCTACGCCTCTACTAGCGTAGACTACGTCTCCTAGCATATAAGTACCGGTCCTCGTCCTACTCTTATCGGGGTCCGCTAATTATCGTTAGGGCGTAACCGCGCGCGCCTACTAGGCCTATAACACTAATCGTAAGCATTGCGAGGACATGTATGTACCGCGCGGACCCCGAAGGAAAATCATCGCTAACCGCGCGTATTAGGCCGGAGCTCGCCCCCGCCGCTTATACTAAGTAGACCCGCGCTACTACCTAGAACCGCGCGTAAGCATCTTCCCTAGCGTCCTCCGCGACCTTTCTATCGGCTTACGGTCTTTTAGCGACGACGCCCGTACTAAGCTCCGCGCCGTCCTTAAAGCCTAGAAAGAAGGCTTTAAAGCCTCTCTAGCGTGCTAGTATACTCTCCCGGTAAGCTTCTACGGCCCCGCCCTCTTTATACGGGCTTACCGATTCTTTTAGTACGGTCGCCGCTAAGGTTATAGGTACTGTAGCTAATGCTTAGCTTACCTTTAGGTAGACGTATATACTACGGGCCCCGTTATAAAACTATCGCTAACCGACCTCTTAGTCCCGGGGGCGCCCTACGCGACCTCTAGCTAGGCTAGCGCCGCGTGCGTTAGGCCTCGGCCTCTATTAACTAGCCTTCGGGTACCCTCGTCTTTTACGCGGGCCGCGACCGGGCTATTACAGTATGTAGCTATCTCGAAAGGGATCGGGCTTCGCTACTTTTACGGCGGACGCCGCTGAAATGAAACGTTCTTAAACTCACCTATGCCTTCTTACTTCTCTCGGTCTCCTAAAAAGACTCCCTAACCTAAAAGAACGCCTACCTTTTCCTAAACGCCTATGTCTACGTTAAATCCTTAGTAATCCTTACCTTTTCGCCTTTTCCCCCTTCTATTCGTATCCTATGCCTCCTTAGGTCCGTTATGCGTTATTGGGTTACTATATCTCCTCTCGAAGTTATCCGCAGTAGCTATATCCGCGAGGTACCCTAATAGTTCCTATATAGGCTTATAGTATCCGGTCTATTTTACTAGGACTTCGCGAACTCGGCCTCTACCTTTAACCTTAGTTCTAGCGTAAAGGATCTCTTCTACCTACTACTCTTCGTAAGACTCAATTATAATAGGGTCCGGCTGTTTATTATTGATCTCCTGTCTAGGTAAGGGGTCTTAGCTTATAGGTCGTAGTAAGTTAGGATAGAAGACCGGGTAGATCCCGTCGGGGATCCTAGATAAGCGTATAGATAACGGTAAGATTACTTCTACTACCGTATACTTCGCGTGTCTATAGTCGAGGCTCTTCTTTAGTCTTATAGTAACATAGTTACGTAGATCTAGCTAAACTTTATCGCCTACACGATAGATTAGTGCGGGCTTCCTATCCCGATTAGCGTAGTCCTCCTATTTCTAGGCGGCTTCCGCTATGCTCGCCTAACATAGGTTAGTAATCTTTTACATTCTTTCTACGAATAGCGTTACCCGTTACGCGGCGTCTAACTAAGAGGTCTCTAGATCCGGTTATAACTAAACGGGTAATAGTGCCTCGTATCCGTGTACCGTAAAGAAGGGGCTTATTCCTAGCCTAGCGTAATACCGCGCGTTTAGAGCAAGTTACGCCGTAGGGAGCTAGCGTTTCTAGTCGGACTACTTATAGTTAATGTAGTTACGAAGGTAAGCCTAGACTTCCTAGTTTAACCGTTCCGGGCCTCTATCGGTTTATAGGTAGTAGGCGGAGCTAAGCCTCTATTTTACACCGGTTAAACGATAGAAGGTCCTCTAGAAGGTACTCGTCTAGTTAGTACCCCGGTTACTCGTAATAGCTTAAGGGAGGCTATAGTATCTTACCTAGTAGTCTAAGAACCTTTTAGCGTAGTCCTCGGCTTTTATAGTAGGTATCGCTTCTAAAACGACGGTCTTGCTTAGTCGATCCTTAATTACCTAGAGGTAAGTGTTCCCTTACGACTCGGGTATGTCCGTTATAAAATCTATCGAGATCTCCTAGAAGAATCGGTCGGGGACCGGCAAGGGTTGTAGGACGCCGTGTTTTTGTTCCCTCTATACCTTATTCCTACCGTAGTAGTTATAGTTCCTTAAGAACTGCCTTACGTACTTAGACTATAGGGGCTAGTAGAAGTTACGACTTAGTATCGACGCTATAAAGTCCCGGCTAGGGTGGCCGTACACCGGTAAATCGTGTACGGATTAGATTAGCTTAGTTCGAAGGGTGTCGTTCTATAGAATCGCTATGTCCGCTTCCTTATAGTCGGACTCCGTAGAACTAGGAGCTCTAGGCACCTAAATCTTACCGCGGTAGCGTAGATACCCGTTACGGTCGATGCTATAGTTACCTACTTACACCTTAAGTTTCACCTCGCTAGGAAGTAAACGCGCTCCTACCTTAATCGCGCGGTGTACCGCTTAGAACGTACTATCCTTCTCGATAGTTCTTTCCTAGAGGTCGTTTAGCTCTTAGTCTTAGAAGGGTCCCTATAGTACGCCCGGTAAATCCGCCTCTTCTATAGCGGATAGTCCTTCGAACTACGTAGCTAAGATTTGTACTAACGAAACCTTTATAGTCGAGCTAGCGTCTACTACCTTCGAGCCCGGCTAATTCTTTACGATGTCCGGTTTAAGAAATCTACGATACCGTAATAACTTGTCGTCCTACCTAAGCGTGTCCTACTCCCTTCGAGAAAGGGTATCCGGTATAATCGCCTCGGCGCCCGGCCTATATACTAGTGAAAACTAGAACTTTACAACTTCCTTAACCTACCGGATCTACCGTTCGGAGAGCTATCTCTTCGTTATAAAGTATTCTAGGTTCTTATAGTCCGTCTAGAATATAAAGGGCCTATATGTTTTTAACTCGGGAGCCTATTCCTTAAGATAGGATACTACCGCGAGCATCTCCTTATCGTAAATATCGTAGTTAATCTTAGCCTTATTAAGCTTCTTCGAGTAGAATCCTACTAGTTTTACGACTCCGTCCTTTTCTTATAGGAGGGCGCCTCTAAGCGTAAAGCCGCTACAGTCCGTCTCTAAAAAGGTAGGGAGCTCCGGGTTCTAGTAGGCTAAAACTAGTACTTTATAGTACTTATCCTTTAGGGACTTAAACGCATTAGCCTAACGATCTCCCTAGGAAAACACCTTATTCTTGCCGGTTAGCGACGTTAAGGGCTCGGCGAGCTTCGAATAGTTTAGAATAAATATCCGGTAGTAGTTCGCGAAGCCTAAGAAACGCCGAACCTCCTTCTAGGTAACTAGTACCTTCTAGTCCTTTACTACTGCTACCTTCTCGGGGCCGGGTCCTACTCCTATCCCGTCGGTATATATAATAAACCCGAGGTACTTAACTTTCTTCTATACGAACTTATACTTCCCTAGATCTAGGAAAAGGCCTCCGTCCTAAAGCTTCTAGAGCACGATGCGAACCTTCTAGAAATGGTCCTCTTTTGTCCCGTCGGAGTAAATAACGACGTCGTTAGCGTAGGCTAAGGTAAAGTCGTCTAGGTAGTCCCGTAATAAACTGTTAATATACCGCTAGAATGTCATAGGGGCCCCGGACAAACCGAACGGACATACTAGCCACTCCTATAGACCGAATCTAGTTCGAAAAGCTGTCTTATACTCTTCGCCTCGAGCTATCCGAAGGTAGTAGAATCTGGTAATAACATTAACCTTCGTAATCTATCTAGCGCCCGTTAGGTTCCGAATAGTTTCCGGGATTAATAGTAACGGATAACGGTCCTACTTAGTAATCGAGTTCAATGCTCTATAATTATAGTAGAACCTAAGTCCTCCCCCGGGCTTCCTTACAAACAAGACGGGAGCCGCCGCTTCTAAGGTAGAAGGGCGAATGTAACCCTTACGCTATAGTTCCGTTAGTAACTTCCGGAGGATAAGTAGCTCGTCTTTAGACATACTATAGAGCGGTCCCTAGGGTAATAGTTCCGGGCTTCCGTCGGCTTTCGTCCGTATCTCGATCTTATAAGGTCGCCGCAGTACGGAGCTAGTTTATTAGCTTCCCTAGTAGAAAATAGCGGTAATATATCCTACAGTTCTAGAGGCAAGCCCTTCTTAAGTTCCTCTCGCGTAGGCGGCTCCTTCTTACTAAGGGCTTTCCTAATATCTTCTACGGTTACCGCGGCAATCGTAGCGAAACGCTTACCCGACTCGTATTCTTCGTAGTTACGTCCTTCGGGTACCTATTTCTTTACTAAGCTATAGTAGTACCGGCGCTTTTTAGGCGTAGTCCGGATCTAGTTATACGCCTTCTACGGGTTCCCTAGGATTATAGGGAAGTCTAGATTAGGCACGACGTAAGCATAAACTACCTAGTAGATCCCGGTAGTTTCTATACGAAAGGCGACTGCTCCTTCGATCGAGTTCCGCATCGCCTTCGTAAACCCTATAGCCTTACGGCTCTCGTTACTAATATACGTAAGACCGAGGCCTTTCGCTAGGTCTCCATTAATTATAGCGTAGTATATGCATTCTTTATCGATAAGGGCAAACGTTCCGTAACTTTCGTTTAGGAGTACGTCGGTATATACAAGATTCCTATTTATAGAACTCTTAACTGCGTTCTACCCCTTTACTAGTGCTTCTTTATCTCCTAGTTCTAGCTTTCGACTAGGAGCTAGTCTTTTCCTATCTCTTCGGGATCCGACTTAAACCCGTCGTCCTCTAGGATCGGCGCGACCGAGGCCGTATTAATCCTAGTGGGATTAACTACTACGGCGTACGGGCATTCCTTTACTCGATGTCCGCTTACTCTATAGCGGAAGTAGAGCTATTCTTAGCGCCTACGATCCCTCTCCGCGGTATCTACCTATTTTACTCTCTACTTCCCTTTGTCCTCCTTCCGATCTCTACGACTTCTAGAGCGGCCTCCGCTTATCCGGGTTAGTGCTATAATAGTGTTACTATCGGCATTAACCTAGCTACTAGCCGCTCTCGTAAAAGAACGGGCGGTAACTATAGCGGTCGCACTAGAGTCCTTATTATTGTCCTTCTACCTCTTATAGGCTATTTTAAACTAGTCCGTGTCCTCGAGGTTAGTTATAATCCGCTCGACCTCCCCCGTAAACTCGTAGTAGTCCTCCTTCTTCGGTATAGCCGCCGTATACATCCGAACGGGGTTCGAGAAGGTGTTACGTAAGTAACTAATCTTCGCGTCGTCGCTCTAGTTCTCTCCGCCGGCGCTTAGTAGGAGTCCGTCGAATTTCATCTAGTAATCGTACTAAGGTTAACCGTTCGTATATTTAATCTTAGTAAGCTACTCTAGGGCCTTAGCGCGCTCGTTACTATTACCGAAGACTTTCTCGAGTTACGTAAAGAAAGCAACGGGGTCCTTCCTAAGTTCGCCGTCTCCCTTATCCTAGAAGTGCCGTATCCTAGTACGTTCTCTCGCTAGTAAGGTGTCGTTAATCGCATCCTAGTAATACTCCTTAGAGAGCGTCGGTTTTAGGGCGGATCGTACCCTAAAAGTGCTCTTTAACCTTAAGAAGTAATCGCGGAATGTCTCTACCTTACCGTCCTAGGAAGGGGGGTTCTAACCTCTAGGACCCGACGGTTCTTCTCCGGTACGCGGCGAGGGCGCGGCGGCGTTTAGCGTCTATAGTAGCTATCTTATTAGGTTACTAGTAGTCGTCTTATTATAAACTAGTAGCGAGACTATAGGTGTTAACTAACGTCGAGCGTCTTCTGATTCTTTTAAAGCGGCGCGCGTTGTAATTAACTCGGCTTACATCTCTTCCTATCGCTAGTATAGTTACTAAAGTATAAGTTGGAAGTTTTTATTCGGGGCACTAGTCCCGGGGTTCTCGCTACCCGGCAACGACATTACGTATCCCGTCTCTTTAATAGTAGGTGCCTAGCTAATTCGAATGGATCGAACTTAATGTTACGGGTGAACGACGTATATACTGAAGTTCTATAAAGTTTATAATAAGTTCGATATGGAAGAAAGGGGAAGTTATACGCTGTCCGAAGAAAAGGTATCGGAAAGTAATCCGAACGCATAGGCGTAGCCTATACTAAGAAATAGGGGCCCGCCCCTTATAGATGTTATCGTATACATTCTTCTTCTCGATCCTTTAGTACTTAGTATTTTCCTTATAATATAGGAAATTGTTCGTCCTTATCGCTTAATATCCGTACGATGTTATTAAATTCTCTTATGTTAGCGCTAAGACTCCCGTCGAGGTTTGTCTTTAGTACTTTATACTACACTAGTTCTTTTCCTTCTATGTAGTCGCTTCTTCGGCTCAACGCGTCGGCGCGGCTATTTTCTCGTCCTAGAGTATATTTAATTTCGAACTTATATTGTCCTAGTAGCTCCGACTAGCGGGCTTACCTTCGGGTAAGTTCTTTTATCGTCGTGAAGTACGTAAGATTCTTATAGTTAGAAAGAATCGTTAACTTCGGTAGGCCCTCGATATATACTCTCTGATATTATATAGTAGTAACAATAGCTAGAAGCTCTTTGTTATGGATGTCGTAGTTCTGTTCCGCTATAGTTATTTTCCGGGAGTAGTAGGCTACTAGGTGTCTCTACCTATCGTGTATCTACGTTAGACACGCGCCTATTGCTATATTAGACGTATCGGTCTCGATGTAGACTTCCTTACTACTATCGAATAGTCGAAGCGTAGGGGCTAAAGCGCATTATTCCTTAAGTTTCTTAAATGCTTCAATCTGTTCCTTTCCCTATCTCTAAGTAATGTCTTTCCTCGTAAGTATCGTTATTAGTGTTACTATCTTTACGTAGTCCTTAATGAATTTCCGGTTGTAGTTCGCTAGTCTAAGGAATAATTATACGTCCTTAACTGTTTTTAGTTCTAGCTATTCTCGAATTGACTATGTCTTCGTAGGGTCGATCGTTATCCTTATAGTACTAATAATAAAGCCTAAGAATTTAACTTCTTTCTTATAGAATTCGCATTTCTCGGGTACCGTCTTAAATCCTAATTACGTAAGTCGTTCGAAGACGTCCTAGAGTTGTTTTATGTGTTTCTATAGGGATCCTTTCGTATAGACTAGTATATCGTCTATATAGGCGATAATATATACGTCGAGTAGGTCTCTAAGTGTTTCGTTAATAAGGTCCTAGTAGGATGCGGGTGCGTTAGTTAATCCTATTAGCATAACTAAGAATTCGTAGAGTCCGTATCTTATTCTAAAAGCGGTTTTCCATTCTTCTCCTTCTACTATTCGTATAGCATAGAAGGCATCTCGTAGGTTAATCTTCGTGTACTAGTCCGATCCGGTTAATCTATCTTATGCTTCTTCGATGTTAGGTAGCGGGTATCGGTTCTTAATCGTAATCTCGTTTAACTTCCTATAGTCTTATACGAGTCGTAACTTCCCGTTTGCTTTTAGAACGAACATATATAGAGTTCCTACACTTAAGGTAGATCTTCTTATCTATCCTTTAGCTAGCTTCTCCTTTAGCTATTCTCGTAGGGTCTATAGCTCTTTCTTAGACATTTAATATAGGGGTCCCTATAGAGGCTCTTTTACTAGCTGAATGTTAATCTTATAATCCTATAGGCGGTACTTAGGTAAGGCGGTTTTGCCTCTCTCCTCTTTAAAGAGTCGCGACTACTTACGATACTCCTTAGGAATACTTAACTCTAAGATAATTCAAAGAATACGGATAAATTACTAGATAGGACTAGACGGCGTTAATAACTATGTTCCGACGTAGACTTAAGGACTCCGTTAAGGACGAGTTAATAAGACACGGGGGACAGATTACTAACCTCGAAGAGCTAATAAAGGCGTCGATTAATATCGACGACTAGCTCTAGGAACGACACTAGGAAAAGAAATACGACTCTAAAGTAGGAGGTATAGTAGGATACGCTCTAGATCGTAGACCCTTAGGAGGATACGTTACGAAAGGAAAATTCTTACGATAAAGCTAGCCCTACTATAGACTATAGCTAATGGAACTAGACGTTACCTAACGAGGACGGAAGATCGATAAGAGTAGGGGCTACGGAAAGCCCTTTAAAGGAAAAGGAAAACTTATATACTATATCTATAGTAAGGAAGGCTATATAGCACGGGATTGCCGCGGTAAGAATATAGTGCGCCGCGAGCAATTTAATATAATGCAACTCCGAACTAGTAAATCTAAGAGTAGCGTTAGATCTCGGGGAGATACCGACTATACTCGGAGAGTAGGGGAGAGAGCTAATAATAGAAGCACGACGCCTCTCCTAGACCCCTTAGAAGGACGAGGAGGATACTATAGGTAGCAAATAGTAGTTATTCTATTTAATGCGAAGAACTAACTACGATAGTTTAACATAATAACACGAAGAGTCGACTACGAGATCAAATCCGAGTCTCGAAATAGTTATAGAAGCCTTTATTAGCGATTCTATTACTAAGACTCGTGTTAAGTTCACTACGCTGCGAAGTTAGGCGTAGGGTATTAGCCTTAGTAACTACGAGGAACCCTAGGAGCGACGTATAGGCAAAACGCTACGCTCCGAGAAGTAGACATCAACGAATCCTACTTCGACGAAGATAGAAGCGATAAAGAAAATCAGGACCTAGGATAGAACGGATTATAGTTACTAGAACTATAAGAAGAAAGTTAAGAAACTACCGGGCTAAATACTATTAAGGAAGAATAGGATCCGGAAGAATTAAGCGAAGAAGATTCCTCCGAAGGAGAAGAGAGCGACACTAACGACGATAACGAACAACTTACCTTTACGGTAGATACACCTAAGAAACTGTACGACATAATTATCTACCTATAAAGAAGGTACGAGGAATTCCTACCTAAGATAGGCGGACGAAGGAGATTACATTCCGTTAAGTTTAATAAGACACTCGACGACCTACGAGGCATAGCCTAGGGATACCTACTTATAGAAACAACCGAAAATCTAGTAACCGCCGTTATAGAACGACTACCGATAGGAAGCCGAATAATAGGAACCGGATATCTTATACCGTTAGGAACATTTATATCGAATAAATTACGTAACATAGTGTAACACGCACGCGCACTCTACTTAGAAACGTAGAAGATCTAGGAACGTAATAAACTATAAGTGTAGACATAGGGTAACGGGCTATAGGTTCTAGCCGAAGCCTCTAGGCACGAAGTATAGCGAACTAAACACTATTCGGGAAAAGGATTAGCTCCCTAGGAATAAGCGACCGGAGGGAGTTATGTAATACTTAGGCTTACGCATCGACATTAAACACAGTTTTCTAGACATAAGCGATCGTTAACGGATATAAGACTAGTATTATAATCGACTTAGGAGCAGCTGGGAATTTTATCTCCGAGTCTTTTATAAGAAGAAACGGGTTAGCTACCCTAAAGAAGAAATAGAGTTACGAGTTAATCGCGATAAACGGATTATCGTTACCTAGCGTAGAATAGGAGACGATACTATTACTACTAGCTATCTAATAGCACTACGAGAAAATTACCTTAGATATTACTAATATAGCTAGTTATAATATAGTATTAGGTATGCCTTAGTTAAGAAAGTACAATCTAGTAATCGACTAGAGAAGAGGAGTACTTACATTTAGGGAATGCGACTGCGTTATCGACATTTAGCCTACGTATCGATAGCGGACGATAGTAGATAAGGTAAGGAAACAGCTTAATGCATTCGAGCTTACGCCGAATAGAAGGATAGAAGAACTACCTTCGACCGGGATAGACACTAGCGTAGGGCCGCTAGGTTACGAAGTTACTAGAAGTAATAGAAGTAACGCACTATCGAAGAATACTAACATCTTAGAGTTAAGTATTCCTAAGGAGTATCGTAAGTAGTCGCGACTCTTTAAAGAGGAGAGAGGCAAAACCGCCTTACCTAAGTACCGCCTATAGGATTATAAGATTAACATTCAGCTAGTAAAAGAGCCTCTATAGGGACCCCTATATTAAATGTCTAAGAAAGAGCTATAGACCCTACGAGAATAGCTAAAGGAGAAGCTAGCTAAAGGATAGATAAGAAGATCTACCTTAAGTGTAGGAACTCTATATATGTTCGTTCTAAAAGCAAACGGGAAGTTACGACTCGTATAAGACTATAGGAAGTTAAACGAGATTACGATTAAGAACCGATACCCGCTACCTAACATCGAAGAAGCATAAGATAGATTAACCGGATCGGACTAGTACACGAAGATTAACCTACGAGATGCCTTCTATGCTATACGAATAGTAGAAGGAGAAGAATGGAAAACCGCTTTTAGAATAAGATACGGACTCTACGAATTCTTAGTTATGCTAATAGGATTAACTAACGCACCCGCATCCTACTAGGACCTTATAAACGAAACACTTAGAGACCTACTCGACGTATGCGTTATCGCCTATATAGACGACATACTAGTCTACATAAAAGGATCCCTATAGGAACACATAAAACAACTCTAGGACGTCTTCGAACGACTTACGTAATTAGGATTTAAGACGGTACCCGAGAAATGCGAATTCTATAAGAAAGAAGTTAAATTCTTAGGCTTTATTATTAGTACTATAGGGATAACGATCGACCCTACGAAGACATAGTCAATTAGAGAGTGGCTAGAACTAAAAACAGTTAAGGACGTATAATTATTCCTTGGACTAGCGAACTACAACCGGAAATTCATTAAGGACTACGTGAAAATAGCAGCACTAATAACGATGCTTACGAGAAAGGACGTTACTTAGAAATAGGGAAAGGAATAGACTAAAGCATTTAAGAAACTTAAGGAACAATGCGCTTTAGCCCCTACGCTTCGATTATTCGATAGTAGTAAGGAAGTCTACATCGAGACCGATGCGTCTAATATAGCAATAGGCACGTGTCTAACGTAGATACACGATAGATAGAGACACCTAGTAGCCTATTACTCCCGGAAAATGACTATAGCGGAACAGAACTACGACATCCATAACAAAGAGCTTCTAGCTATTGTTACTACTATGCAATATTAGAGAGTATATGTCGAGGGCCTACCGAAGTTAACGATTCTTTCTAACTATAAGAATCTTACGTACTTTACGACGACGAAAGAACTTACCCGAAGGCAAGCCCGCTAGTCGGAGCTGCTAGGACAGTATAAGTTCGAAATTAAATATACTCTAGGACGAGAGAATAGCCGCGCCGACGCGCTAAGCCAAAGAAGCGACTATATAGAAGAAAAAGAACCAGTGCAACATAAGATATTAAAGACGAACCCCGACGGAAGTCTTAGTACTAACATAAGAGAATTTAACAACATCGTACGGATATTAGGCGATAGGGACGAACAATTCCCTATATCGTAAGGAAAATACTAAGTACCTAAGGATCGAGAAGAAGAATGCATACGATAACATTACGACGGACTAACTTATAGACACCCTAGAACTTCAAAAACAATAGACCTAATATAGCGTAGCTTCTTATTCCTATAAATAAGACTTAAGATATTACGCTACATTAAACAATGCGTACACTGCTAACGAAACAAGGCTGCGAGACATGCAAAATACGGTCACCTATAGTTTAGGACACTACCGACGAAACTATAGGACGAAGTTATAATAGACTTTATTACGAAACTCCCACCGTTAAGAGATTAAGTTACGAAACAACTATACGACATAATACTAGTTATAGTTAATAGACTTACGAAATACGCACACTTTATTCCTACATTAGAAACGTACAATGCAGAGCAGCTCGGATACCTCGTACTAGATAGACTTATCCGATACTACGGATTCCCTTAAGCGTTTATAACGGACAGAGATAAGCTATTCACATTAAACTACTAGAAGACGCTTATAGGAACGATCGGAATTAAACATAAGCTGTTAATAGCATATTATCCGGAAATAGACGGACAAACCGAAAGGATGAATTAAACGCTAGAACAATACCTACGACACTACATCAATTATGCATAAGACAACTAGGTCTCATTACTACTAATAGCGCAGATTGTACTAAACAACTACAAATTAGAGACAACTTTAACGACACCATTTTATGCGAACTTTAGTAAAGATCCTAACCTATTTAGAACACCTGGATCCCACCTATAAGCCGAAAGAGCAATCGTAACGACGGATACTCTTAAGGAAGTACATAAAGAAACACGTAAGGCGATTGAAGATGCATAACATAAACTGTCTTAATAACGGTAGGATACGAGAAAAATAGCACCTCTACTAAAAGAGGGGGATAAGGTCTATCTCCTTATAAAAAACTTAAGAATAAGAAGATAGACTAAGAAACTGGATTACGTTAAGGTCGGACTATTTTTTATCGACAAAGTTATAGGACTAGTTAACTACCGCCTACGACTACCACTAGACGCAAGAATCCACCTAGTCTTCTATATCTCTAAGTTGGAACCCGTAGACGCCGAAACACCCTACTAGGAGAGCTTCTATTTCGAACCGGAAGCAGAAAACGAATTCGAAGTCGAAAGAATCCTAGATAAGAAAGGTTAGCGATACCTTGTTAAATAGAAAGGATACGACGAATTAGAAAATACCTAGGAACTAGAAAAGAACCTACAAAACTGTTAACAAAAGATCCGAGAATATTATAAGAAAAACAAAGACCTACAAGTTAACTAGTAGGGAGTAGTTCGGGTACCTCCTAGAACTCGTTACCGAGACCCTTAATAGCACCCTATGTGCCTAGTAACAAGTTGAGAGCTAGACCCTTATAAGGGATATCCGAAGGAAGTAAAGAAGCCTCTTCTATCTCCTACTCCTCGATCTCCCTTTCCTTAACGGAAATCGCCTCCTCGGTACGACGATCTACTAGATCTATCTACTAACGCAAGCGCTCCTCGCGCGCGCGAGTAATCTTTAGATCCTCGAGAGCCTTCTTATAAACCCGCATCGCCTCCTCCTAAGCGGACCGAGACTCCTAGATTTTCTAACGAAGACGAGCCTTCTCCTCTACTAATCTCTTAAACTCCGACTAAGTTACTCTTACATCGCACCTTTAGCCGCGACGAAGATACTTACTACACTTCCCGGAACGAATATGCACCTTACACACGCGACTATGCTTTTCACACGTTAAGCATTTCTTAACTATAACTTCTCCCGCGGATTTAACGAACTCGTAGAGACGGCGGCGACGGATAGTACTAGAAGGGCGTTAGTAGATAGGCATCGTAAAGGGAAGAAGCTATACGCGAATACATAGAGGATACCGTTCGTTATAAGTAAGCTTAAGGGACTAAGCTAGGCTAGAAGGGGGATAGTGTTACGGTTCGGTCTAAACGGCAGCCCCGACTAGACACACGAAACACTAATTACTTAGAAACACGTGATACTAATCATCTAGACGCACGTGACACTAATCACTTCACGGACTAATTAGTGTAATTAGTATGCTTAGTAGGACTAATTAAGGTAATTATACTAAGCTATAGGCTCTACGCCGCGAATCTCCTTTATATTTAGGAACGCTAGAAACCCTTATAGTTCTAATGCGTTCAACTCATGTTACTATCTTACTAATTGGAATACAACTCTTATTCCTATTATTCATCTTCGCTTAGCTTGCTTTAGCCTCTCTAAAGAATAATACCGCTACGTAACTTAACTTATCTCTCTTTTAAGACTAGCCCTAGAACGAGACAATAACAATCGTCTACCGGCCGAGTACAGTACGCTACACCTCTATAACTACTTTTGTTCGATGCGCGAGGGTAAATAAGTAAGATTTACCTATAGCAAAAGCCCTATACTATAGCGAGTTAGCGCGTTAAGACCCGAAATAAGTCGAATATACACCTATTAAGTCTATTATATAGCGCGCAATTGCCTATCGTATCGTATACTACACCTATACCCTCTTAGGTAATTGTGCGCATCGTAGTCGCACTAGTGTAGCTATGTCGTCGTAGAGCGTAGTGTGCGCCGTGTTTATATACCTCCTCGTTAGTCTAGTCGGTCCGCGTACTACCTATGTTTATGTCGACGTCGGGCGTAGGCGCGGGCGTACTAGTATACTTAGAGGGAATCCGATATAATCCTCCTCTTTATCGCTATCTAGAGGGTTAATGTCGACGTCGGAGTAGCCCTCGGATAATCCTTCTAACTCTACGTCTTCGAATGCGTGTAATAAGGAGTAGTGTCGCGCGGACGGTAATTATAGGACGTTCTAATAGGTAGTGGACGCTATTGTTAATTTAATTGAAAGCGCCGAGCGTGCGCTGTCGAATGCAGTAGTTATTAAGGCGGTAGAGTAACGTAGTAATAGAGATGTATACCTTCGAATGTAATAGTACTTGTTTATATATAGGGCTAAATTCGTATACACTAAAATAGCCCCATTTAGTCTTAGACTCGCTACGCGAATTAGCGCTCCTAGCCCTCTAATTAGCTAAACGGTGTAGAACCGTACTTAACGGAGCTAAAGCGAGCTTAAGCGAGCCTAGCGCGTACGCTAGGCGAAGCTAAAGCCAATTCCTACGGCGAGTCTAAGTTTACTAAGGTAAAGTCGTGCCGTCGTAGCTTAATCCGAACCGTAACACTACCTAACACTACGGATAAGTCTATTCGAGATAGCGTACGGTTAGCGACCTAAGATTCCCCCTATACTAACTAGATCTCGAGACGAGACCTAGGGGGGGAAGTACTAGTAGCGGTAATAGCTACGAGTCGTATACGAAAACTACGCGCTATACTCGAGGAGCGATAGAAGGCTATAGTAGAAAGCTAGGCTCGCTACTATAATAAGACCTACTAAGCTAAGACCTACCGCGTAGGTAACTTAGTCCTATTATTAACGAAGAACCTTAAGTTAGTAGTGCTAAAGAAGAAGATAGGTCCGAAGTTTATCGGCCTATACCGCATTACGGACGCTATCGGTTCGTAGGCGTACCGCCTAGCGCTACTAGCTAACTTAAGGCTCTATAACGTCTTCTATGTCTCTCTCCTCGAGCCGTATATCGGTAGCGATAAGGATGGACCCGTACCCCCTCTAGCTAATAAGGACGGAGAGTATAAGGTAGAGGTAGTACTAGATAGGCGTAAGCGTAAGGGTAAGCTATAGTATCTAGTCTAGTAGAAGGACTAGCTAGAGAAGTATAATAGCTAGGAACCGGCGGAGGGCCTCGCGAATGCGGATCGTATAGTAGCCGACTATAAGGCGTTAAGGAGAAGTAAATAAGACTAGTATAGGAGTACTAGAGCATAAATAAAACTTTTCTTAACTATAAATAAAACAAAAGCTAAAGAGTAGCGCGCCTACTAGGGGCTACGTAGAGTAGTAGTAGGCGAGGAGCCCGCGAGTAGCGTGTAAAGCGAGCGCCTTAGTTGTCGTCGCGTAGTAACTTAGGTAGGAATGCCTAGTCGGCGGCGGTAGTATTAATGTTCTACGCCTATAGGAACTAGGACTACGGTTAGTAGGGTATACGTATACGAGGAACATACGACTTACGGCGGGGCCGAGTTCGAATAGCCTATTAAGGGCGCGGTTCTACTCCTCCTAGAGCGCGAGGGCTACGGCGGCGGGGGCGGCGGTAGTAGTAGCGGCGGTAGAAGTACGTATACGGGTTTCCCCGGTACGCTTATGCTTATAGGCATTAAACTGCCTAATAGCCTATAGAAAGGGTTAGCCGAAGTATAGGAGACGTACTAGAGCCCTCCCCCGCGAGTAGTAGTCGACTCGTAGGAGCGAAGTAGCGACTTACCTCTATAATGTCGTTACCTAGCTAGGCATATAGGCGGATCTACTCTACTAGCTCCTACTACTAGAGGTCTATAGGCGCCTAGCCTATTATAGCCGTAAGGAAGTCGCGCTAGGAGCGCGCGGCGCGTAGGCGGCTTACTAGCGAGGCGATAGCGCAGCTAGTGTTAGGCTCGCACTTATGTCTATTACGCCTATAGCGGCCGTACTTCCTTAGGAGCTCGCCGGTAGTAACACTATTACAGTCGTCGGCCTCGTCTAGTAAGTAGTTAGTATACGAATCGTAGGCGGCGCGCGTAGAGACTTACCCCTAACAAAGTATAAGAGGTACCGTATATATATATTAATCCGCTACGAGAGCTTAGTAGCGGGCGAGGGCGTTAGTAGCTACGAGGGGGATGCTAGTCGCTTACGACTACTAGGCGTTCTAGGTACGTCGCGTACTAGAGCCGCCTAGCGGCGCTCGTCTTCTAAGGTACTAGTAGTACTATCGCTACTAGTACTACGGGAGGAGGCGGAGCGGCTAGAGGACGGAGGCGAAGAGGGCCCGTTAGATATAATAATAATGATACTAGCGAGGCGCTTACGATAAGGGTGCGGTACGGGTACGTAGTAGTAGTGTAACGAAGGTAGTAAGCTAGGGAACGTACTAAGAGAATTGGGCTAGGTTAGGCTAGAGTTTTATACCCCTAACTAGCTACGTTGGTATAGTAACTAAGCCTTACTTACCTACACCTACATAACGATACGTACGTAACCCGTATGTAGGCCGCATAGTAACTATAGTTCTAGAAGTACGTAGGAACCTCTACGTAGTAACTAGCGAGCTAAGGACAGCTCGCACGAGAGGGGAGGTAATTATAAGGGGTAGCCTAGTAGCTAACCCTTATATATAGCCTTATATGTAACATACGGTCGCGACCGGCTACTAAGCCGTACGTAACACGTATACGTACACCTTACGACGCGCGATGCGTCTTAAATAAAAGGTAAGAATTAGTTTATCTACGACTAGTAGGTCGTAGGCGTACTATACATTACGACATCCCTTAATACCTATAGCCTAAGATCGTCTTAATAGCTACTTACCTTATAAATAGAACACTATCTAAGAAGTTAGGCTAGAGGACCCTATTTGACGCTACTACGGGTATTAAGCCAAGCCTTACTTACATCTATAAAATAGGTTCTAGGGTATACGCTTATAAGACGAATAAGAAAGAACGCCTACGCGCCTATAAAATAGATTCTCGATGCTACATCGGTTACTTAGTTAGATTTAAAGGTTACAACATCTACCGAATCTAGATACTATCCTATAGACAAGTTATAAGATCTAGGGATGTTACCTTTAATAAGAAGTTAAGGTACGAGGGCCTATACGACGTTAACCTCGGACTAGCTATTTAAGATAACGAGAGACTTCTATATGTCGTAGAACCTCTAAGGCTAGCCTATAAGGGACAATTTAAGGAATTGCTATTAATAATAGACCTTTCGACTAACCCTTAAGCTTAGGGGGTAGGGGACAGTATACCTTAAGAAGAGGTAGATAAGGAAATCCTATATAATAATTCGATTGAAATGAGGGAATCGGAATTTAATTATTAATAGATACACCCCTAAACTTTGCAACTAGATCCGTAAATAGGTCTAGAAACCCAACTCTAGCTATTTAGACCATTCGTTCCTCTAGGGGATATATATAAGTTAAGAGGATTAATTAGACCTAGACCTAAAACTCTAGACTCTAAGGATACCTACGACACAATCTATTAGAACAAGAAACCGAGGTACGACGAAGAACGAGTATACTCGATTCTTACTATTAAGAGGATTAAAGTCTTAGCTACTCTCTCGAAGGGACCTTAAGAGAGTAATACCTTAACTATATCGTCTAAAACAACTAGAATAGGGAACACACTACCCCCTAAACTAAAGCGATAGAAGGACCTTAACATATACCCTTATAGGGAAGCATTTAGGGCAGTAAGTATTAAAGAATTTAAGAAGCAATTTACGACAAACACCCTATCTTAGTATAATAAGGTCGAAGTAGTAGGACATCCAATAACGTTAATAACTTAGGTATAGAAATATAAGCTTAACTAAAACGTAGAACTCCTAAAATGCAAGGCTCGAGTATACGCTCGAGGCGATTAAAAGGACGCTATAGGGGAAACCTACGTAGTAACCCTTTATGTAAGACTCTTTAGGTATATAATAGCCCTAGTAGCCTATTTTAACCTTAAGACACTATAGATAGACGCCGTAAACGCGTTTCTTAATGCCCCTATACTATCGCTAGTATATATATATACCCCTAAAGGATTTAAGAAGAAAGGAAAACTTCTAAGGTGCTATAAAGCCCTTTACGGATTTAAGGAGTCCCCTCTACTATAGTATTTAGAGCTTAAAAACACCCTTAACGACCTCAGCCTATCTAAAGTTACGGACTGTCTCTTTATTAATAGGGAATTTTTAGTCCTAGTTTTCTTCTATATAGATAATATTTGCTTTACTTAGCCCTTAAAATCCGAATTAAGAGCTAAGGAGCTTATTTAAGGACTAACTAATAAATACGAGATAAAGGTAATAGGACCTATTAAATGGTTCTACGGGATTTACATTACTCGTAATCGTTAATAGCGGATCCTTAAACTTAACTAGAAGGCCTATATCGAGAAGATTAGTTATCGCTACGGTATCTTAAGACCGGAGAAGAGGATTGAAACTCCCCTACTAGGGGGATATGTCGGCCTTAGAAATGAACTTTAGGCCACTACGGAAGAGATTAACGTTTATAGGTCCTAAGTAGGATCGGTGAACTTCGTAGCAGTAGAAACGCGCCCTAATATATCCTTTTTAGTCTCTCTTCTTTCTTAGCACCTAACTAACCCTATAAAGGAGGCTCTTAGGGTAGTAAGACACTTAATTCAATACCTTCTCTATACTACGGATTATTCGATTAAGTACTACGGCCTACCTAAACCTTCGGACTTAACACTACTAGAATTCTATAGGGCCTTAGATGCCTTATTTACCGACGATAAGGAAACTCGTAGATTAAGTAAGGCCTTTGTCTTTTTCCTTTTTAAGGGGATTATCGACTAGAGAGCAGTTAAGTAGGGAATAGTCACGAAATCAAGCACTAAATTAGAGCTGTATGCCCTTAGTTACGCCGCCTTAGAGGTCCTATAGTAGGATAGGCTTTTTAGTGTAGTTACCCTTAAATTAGAGAATCAGATACTACTATACTATAATAACTAGTAGACTATAAGGATTGTTAAGACCCTAAATAGTAGAATTAATACTAAGATAAGGCATGTAGACGTCTAATAATACTAGCTTAGGGAATAGTACTAAGTAGGACGTCTTAAAATTAGCTAGATAAGGACATAGGAGATAGCCGTAGACGGTCTAACTAAGGTCCTAACTCCTTAATAGCACTAGCGGTTTGTTAATCACCTTAATTTAGGAGATTAGCAAATAGGCATACCCTCGCTTTAATAGCTAGGGGGTGCTATCTTCACTTTATTTCTAAAATAAACACTCGCAATTCATTTAGCTAGGGGCTAAGGATACCCTACCTTTATAACTAGAGAGGACTAAAGGACTTCTAAGAATAATATAAGGCCTACAACTCGTAGCAAAGCTCACCTAACGGTTATACGCACTTATAACGTAATAACCTTACATGCTTAGCGCGAATATAGCCTATATCTAATTTCTTAATCCTTCTAGTAACCCTCTCTTTTACAATCTACTTCGCACCGCCGTTAATCTCCTTACTAGGTAGCCCCTTAGCTTAGTTAGTTACCCTTTAACTACTATACTAGGGTACGACTACATCCTAGAACACTAGAACATAAGCATTAGAACCCTTAAAATAGAGCCTATTTTAGAAGTTAAGACACCTACACTACTTAATTTAGGTCTAGTCGAGCCTAAGAATGCGCTACCTCTACTAACTACACCTAAAGAAGAACCCTTAAACCCTAGAAATAAGTCCTCTATATCTATTAAAGAATTCTAACAACTTCTTAAGGCGAGCTAGGAGATAGGCTACGAGTCCGATACTAAGCCGTATAGTAGCCTAAGAAAGAAGTACGGGGTAAAGAAGACCCCTATAAAAGAGGTATTAGAGGAGAAGCAAAAGGCTTAGAATAAGGCGTATAAGGACTCTAAGTAGAAGAGCTAACTCCGAAACTACGTCTATAGGTCACTTAGGACCCTCGCTAAAGGACGAAAACCTCGCCTCCCTAAATTCAACCTTAGAGAGAAAAATAAGGCCTTTAAGCCTATCCTTAGACTTATTAAGCAATTCTTAGGCATCCGTAGCGACCTTAGTTACGATTCTAGGGTGGAAATTAATAAGTAGTCCCTAGATTAGTATAAGAGTACTACTCTAGGAAATAAGGATTATGTACCTACCTACAACATTAATAACCTTATTAAGCTGCTTTAGGGTATTTAATAGAGCATAATCAAGTCTACTCTAAAGAAGGGAATAGCCTCTAAGAAGAGAGAGGCATCCTAAGACGAAGAAACTAATAAAGAGGAAACCCCGAAAAAGAAGATAAAGGGTACTATTACTAGTTAGGAGGGAGTTATCGAAGACCTTATCTATAAAGTTAAGGGTAACATAAATAAGGTTATAAAGGATATAAAGGTCCTTAGCGCTAAGATTACTCTACTTAGTTCCTATATAGAGTGAGGGGGTGTATAAAGCGCTAGGATAATGTATAGATAGTAGGTTTTAAGGGTAATATAACCTAATTAAGTATAGTAATTACTTGTCCTTAGGAAATGAGATTAGGCACCTAAATTACAGGGATTAAGGGCCTCTTATTAAAAGAAGACTTATATAAGCACCTTAAGGGTGCCACTACTTGTAATAAAACATGGTTTTTCATACCCTGATTTCTAGACTTAATACCCTAGTTCCAAACTTCCATCTCTACTAGTTTCACACTTTTCCATTTCTCGACTTAGTCCCTACTTCCAAGTTCCTCTTCGTATGAACATCCCATCCCCCATCACCAGGAACCTGATATGAACGTCCACCTCTCACTTTACGAGCGGATGCGATCATTTCGACCCTTTCTGACCGTCTGTGGTCTTCTGAATGGTTTTCGTGCCGGAGTGGTTACATTGGATGGCTCTTGACCGAGCACCGTCATGTCGTCCGTCAGTCGCAAATCATGCCAGACCCGAAAGCTCTTGTACGAAATCTTGTCGCACTCCAGTCAGATCCAGAGATATCGAATGACGATGGAATTCGGTCTTCGGACCCGCTGGGTTTTGCCTGCTGGAAGGCATGCTCTGGAACTTCGCTGCGAGGCTTCCCGAAATGCGAGGTGCACCTACACCGTCTCAATGCGTACCACCACAGTTCAATACAGACTTCAGCGCAGCACAATCCTGTCGAATCGAGAGCTGAGCCAATAGCTGGCTCTTTGATATCCCAACCAGGCTCACACTCATGTGTCTTGCGATGCCGGGTTTCAAGGGGGGGTCGTTGTGATCATGAGCAGCAGCGCGAACGCGACGACTTCTACTAATACTCAAAAGACATGCATTGCTCCTAGCCCAAACCCAAGCGAACCGCTTCGATGACCACGCGTCAAAAGCCGATCCCAAAGTCTGCCTCGCTCCATGTATTGATCTCTTATCCCCCATCATCAGCAATGCCGTGGATTCGCTTCGCATCGCTCATCTGGGAAGCAGCACGAGCTGCATAATGATGGCTCTGTACGACGTCGGAACTTCGGCGCTGCCAAATATGCAGAAGCTCAAGGACCTTGCAAGACCTGTTCGATACGGAGATCGAGGAGCATTGCTTCATGATCAGGCTATGCGCCGTATCATTTCTTGGCTTCTAGCAATTATCTCGGATTGCACACTACTGCGGCTGGTGGAGGTGTATCATTCAGCACAGATTGCCCTTGGTCACATTTCTCGTGAAATCGAACATAAGGCTTCTCATGCTGCGACTGAGATCTCCCGTAGCGTCGAAATACAGCAAGTTCAGATGCATGGCATTAGCTGACGTCTGGCGCGTTTGGCTGGACGTTATCCGCATACTCTTCGAAAAGTACGGCGCATATAGGCAAGTCGGATGTTGTCACGAATGCCTGATCACGAATAGTCTGCGTGTTCAACGCATCAGGTTACAACGTCTGCCAACCCTGCAAAGGGCTGACGGATCTCCTTGGTTCATTCGAGAGGGCCTGTCGATATCGCCCCTTGCCTGCCTTCGGAAGCAGAGCGATGAATGACGACGTCGCTTCTTCTAAGCAGCAAGGGTCTATCTGTTCGGGTAATGTTACTCAGGGACCTGCAACACCTCCTCACTTACTCGATTCCTCGGCTGAATCGAAAGCTCTAAATCCCCAACCATTGTCGACAAATGTCTAATGAAGTGCCGCGGCTCAATCTGGCCAGCCTGACTTCAACTCGAATGCTAAACCCTCAGCTCTGTGCCAGAGAAGCAAAGGCTTCATCACCACGTGGTGTCGAAGACTTCGGGTGGGAAGGCGCTTCTCACCCTCCTACGTCTTGGGAATCGATCATATTGTTCCCTACCAGGTCTACCAGTGTGTCTCTTGCCATGTCTCCACCGAGCATCCGCCACGTCAGTCGTAGATTCTGTTACCTGCCGGAACGTTGCAGCAATCATGCTCACGCGAGTTGGTATATCCATAGCTGTATGTACGATCCGCCTCGCTGACATCCGAGTACAACCCGGCCTGTCAAGCCATGGGCGCACGCATCAGAACTTTAAAGTGGAATTGGTAGCTTATCCCGTGCAGTCCAGTACGTCGCACTTTCGACCTCTGGAAAGATGTTGGCGAGCGCGTCTCTGCCACTGGAGACTGCCACGCCCACGGGCACCATTGGCGATAGAATGCGACGGTATCGCCGTTATAGACGACCAGAGATGTTGTCACAGCTTCACACCGGCTGTAGACGGTTTTGGTGGCATCATCTGTGTCCGTCTTACTGACCATGATGTCGTTGCAGCCAACGCTGTAGTGGCCACCACGAGGAGCTAGTTCGATTGGGCTCGCGGCGCACGTGGCAAGGACTGTTGTCTGCATGATGGCGGTTGGGCATTGCATGATCGGTGAACGAATCGTAATGCTGTGACTCTTGGAGATGACTGTCGCGGCGAGTTGAACATTTCAATGCTCTTGAGGCATCCAGCGCGCTACTTATACATGATACTGGGCATATTGGACCGCCTGGAGCGCCTCTCCAGCATCAAATGAGAAAGGTCAGATTCCACTTCTAATGCAACACTGTGGAGCGGCGGCCGATTCACTTGCGCATGGTCCATATTGAGACAGTTAAGTGTATGTAAGTCTGCAACAAACTTCTGCCACCCGTGTGGTAAGCCTTCAGCATCGATGCTAATGTGATCCAGGTACAACATCGAAGGCATCGCAGGCTATGACTGTCATGATGGCAATGATCCCACCAGCGACGATGACTGGGCTCAGATTGTGTTTAGCATGATGCATTACATAAGTGATGAGCAAATCGAGTGTCCGCAAGCCTCTCTGTACGGCGATGCGACCAATTACGAGGACAAGGTCACTGTATGGCTTGATACGGCTGATGGTGCTAACCACAGATCTTGCCAAGCCATATTCAATGCTCGTCGGTGTAAAGACTGGTTCAATAGCTATACGTATGCAATGCGGATACACGGCACATCAATGGCAGACGTCTCGCACACTGTTCATGAATCTCTGTTGCAATACATACGTGAGCCCAGGTCCCTCTTAACAGCACGGCACTTAGTACTTCAAGAGAGACACGCAATTCTCTGCTCCCGTGACGCTTCCCAAATCCACAACAATGACGACGCTCGAGACTATGTCAGCGGAGATTCGGCCCTTTATTCTATCACATTTGTCAATCAGTCCCTCATCCCGAGACCTCATCTACCTTGAGGAGAACAAGTCTCTTGGCTTCGGTCCAGGCATAGCACGTTCACAGGCCCGGATCGATGAGACTCAGGAGAAGTCATACGAGTATTCCGTCGCTTTTCTCGATTCATCGAGGACAATGTCCTGCAATCCTTGGTGCCTTCTTTATTTCGCTTGCACTTTCGGACATGAACCTGGATTGCACCTTATTCCCGTGTTCGCGAGACACTTTCGACGAAGAGTACGCAACGATAATAGTTTTCCAGAATATGCCAGAACGACAAAAATTGATGGACTGGCAACATCCTGGTCACTGTGGTAGTGACGACAATCTGCCATGGGCAGGTCTAAGGCTGTCTCACACAAGACCCTGTACCTCGGAGAGTTTGATTCCCTTCTGGATGTTGCAAACTCCCATCATCCGAGCGTGAGAATCTTCAAGAGGGCCGTTTCGCCAAAAACTGTAGCGTCTCGCCCTTCACTGCACTACCAGGTCGCGCTCTTCCCCATCCAGTCGAGAAGTAGTACTGATAGCTGGCGGTGTGCGGGATGTGTGGCACATCCAACAGTTGTTCGATCCAAGCGTCAGAATTCTAAGAGTCCTGTTACAGGTCAGCAGTCGTGCCATCTAAGGTAGAATGGCGTTGACCTGGCGAGAACGGATCCAGGACGCCCGTGCGGCTGTCGAGTGGTATACCGGTCCACTTAGAGCGGTATGTCCTGCCTACGAGGAAGCCATCCTGAATCGAGGAAATCATAAAGCGCGCCTGTTCGAGTGATGGTTGACGCGACTTTTCGACCGATGCAGTTAACAAGCTCGTCCTGAATGGCAAGCCAATTCCACGATGGCTGATGAACAGGCTTGCGAGCAGATTCTGCCAATGCTCAGAGTGCCACTCGAAGTGCTTTCGGATGGTGCTCGCATCCTCTAGAGTATCGGCACGACTCGATACAAAGTGACGAGCGAAGTAGCCGAGATGCGCAAGGTATCTGCAGTCGCTCGCAGCACTTCCGATGCCATAGAGCATTGAGAAGTCACGGGACGCATCGAGGGCCTGTGTCGTTGCCGTTCTCGCGGAACTTGGTGACAGAATAATGACAGTAGCGCTGCTATGAGTTAGCATTGGTCGTCACAGGCATCGCATGCTCTAGCCTCACCTAGATGAGAGCTTGCACTCGAGCTTTGGAAGCTGCGACGTCCAGCTGGATATGTAGGCTCTCTTTAACCTCGAGATCGATCAAATCTCGAAAGTAGTGTCGGCAGATTCGACGGCATCTCTGACTCCAGTGTGCACTCGGGTGTGACAGCGACTGTAGCTGTAGCTCAGGTGGTAGGTCCTCGAAGGAAGGCATGTTGCGCGCTTGGTTGTCGCGGTAGGCTGTAGTAAGTTCAGGCTGGTCTGTGTCCAAACATTCATCGCGTGTTCGAAGGTATTGTTCGGTGCTGTGAATCGATGTTCGTACTTCGTGACGGGGGTGGAGGAGTTCGAGCACGGACCTGTGTCATGTGCAGCAAAGTAGACTCACCCGCAATTACTGACTCACGGAAGTGCACAACCACAACCGGACATCGTCACCCCTTGCTTGAGTTCCAAAGTACCCACGAGATATGCGCGACGATACACTCAAGGAGTCATGAACTCACCGCCTACCGTAAACCCTGCCACGATTCCAGTCGAGTTACAACTTATTCTTCTTTCGCACATCTCGATCCGAAACATTCAGGTGTGCGGTCGCATCAACAACCACTTCCACCAGCGCATCGACGTGCATCTTCAGCACTTGACCAAGCAATCTCGATTCCTCCACAAGCCAGCAAAGGTTCCATTCAAACCAGTACTCGTAAGCAGCGCCCGTTCATCACATACTAGCCCCAAGCGATGCTCACTCTAACTTCCCACAGTTTGAAGGCATCACAGACTGAGGTACTCTCCAAATTTCAAGACACTACCGAGCGCCTTGTCTCTCCTATCGCCGGTAGAGACTGCTCCACTCGCCACGACCTCAACCTACCTTGCCAAGCACAAACGATCTCCATCGACAATCAGTTTCAGCACGGCTCCCGTGACTCCCGCGAGTCTCGCGACTCTGCCAGTCAAGCTGCATCTGGCCATACTATCGAGGCCACCAGCATGAGAGACGCCGAAGTGCCGCGGTATCTGTCATCGCTTGCGGGAGGTCCTCGTCGACCTCGAACAAAACCACTCCAAGACCGACTCGACCGGACTTTCTGTCGCATTCCTCCAAGCTGCCACGATCTTCCACCACCCACCGCGGAATCGGCATCAACATAGAGTCGAGGACTGACCAACAGCTCGCTTTCGAAGATTTCACGACCTTCCGGCTCCAGCGTTGCCGCTCCTACTTCGCTCCCCACCCACGACTCGCACACAACATCCCCTGATCATCTGGTCAATTCGATGATGCTCATTGTGTACGTCTACGAACACACTCACAAGTCCGACATGAGTCCCTTTCGAGCTTATCGGCCACGTTGCCAATCACCCCGACCTCACTAGCCAACCAATTTAATTACACGTGGCTTGACCTTGATCACCCAGGTCAACGCCCGTTGAGGAGAAGTTGCCAGAGCTCCTTGCAGGAGGAGTAGAAACTCTCGATGGCATGCCATTCCGCCTGGACCAGAAGGGGCAATCGCGGCTGGTGTGATGGCCGTTGAAGCCACCGATACTGTAGACCGGAAGAACTTCACGGCGTACTTGCCGGGAGTTGCGTCGATACCGACTGGCGCGGCTTTTGAAGACTATGCGGAAACGGGGCGGATGATCAAGGAGGTCAAGATGGCCTTCGCCTCGGGTGAGATCCTCGGTCCGATCATGAGAGTGGCGATGGTGTAGCAAGTGGTGATTTTCTAGAGCACGAGGGCGATCGAAGACTGCCGTTGATTCTGGGGCGTTCGGTAGACCAGCCTATTCTCAGGCTGGTGGCTTTGTGAATGGCTTGGATTCTGGTTGTTGCTCACGGATGAGACATACCGCAGGCGACCAGGAAGGAGGGCTGGAGTTCATCTTGTCTTATGATACAATGCATGCAGCTGCACTAGCTGCGCTGAATGGCCTCTCGCCACGAAGGAGTATAGCATGATAGAGCGCTGCCCAACGCCATCTTATGCAAGGACACAGCACCTACACTTGCTGCTCTCTCCTCTATCTGCCACCTCGATCCATCACCTCCTCCCCAGACCCCACTTTGCGATTCTCTCTTGGATGTCGTCCCACGGAATCTCCTTCAGCTTCACGCCTTCCTCCTCACCCTGCTGTAACACCACTGTTGGCGCACCAGATCCGTTGCCAACGTTATGCACCTGTCCACTAAAAACCTGCTTCGCCACTCTCCTCAAATCCGACATTGTGACCTTCTCAATGCTCGCAACCATCTCTTTCACGGGGATCCTCCTTCCGTGAACCTGGACCTGCCGTCCAAGATCTTCGAGCTCGACCATTCGTGATTCGAGGTTCATCAACAAGCTCGATCTCAGCTGATTCTTCGCCCTCTTCACCTCGATTTCGCTCAGCCTGCCAAGTCCCGTCTCCGTGCTGAGCAAGCTGAGTTCGCGTGCCATGGTGTCGAGCATTCTAGACACGAACTGAGTTGCACAGCTTGCAGAGATACCGAAGAGGCCGGAGTCCGTGTACGCGTGGTTGAAAGCGACGCAGTTCTCGACCCAGCCGTATTGGTTCAGCACGTTTGTGTAGAGACGGCTGTACATGCCCTTTCCGGGGCCTCCTGCCGAGAACGAGCCGCCTCCTCCTAGTAGTGTCTGTAATGTCGCGAGCGCGTAAATGTCGGGCGAGGAGATTGGCAACGATTCGAACGCAAGGTGGATATGTGATAGTCGTGGGAGCGCAGGGTTCGGTGGGATCGGAAGAGGGGGAAGCGTGAGGAAACCGCCGGTATAATGCGATGGCTGGTCGTAGTCGATGGGCTGTTCGAGTGGATGAGGGATGATATCCGAAGGGTCGAGGGGAGAGACTGTTGCGTTCTGCGATGCTGAAGTGGAGAGGTTCTTGGAGAAGAGTCGTGAAATCAGTCCTGAGTCCCTCTGAGGTGGTATTTGCGATGTGAGATAGGGCGGCTGTAGTTGCTGCGCTTCGGATGACGTTGATGGTCGTGCGATGGATGCTGCTGGGTCCTTCATGTCGCCGAAGTACTGCTCTGTAAGCCTGACTGCCTCCTGGTGATCGACTCCTGCGAAAGCAACAACGATGCGCTCGGGTCGAAAGAATGCTTTGCGGTATGCCTCCACTGTCCGACGATCGATCTGGTCCAATCTGTCCTTGGGGCAGAGAAGTGGATTGCCCAACGTGTTGTCCTTGTATGCTGCCATGTGCACCAGCTCCGGCAATATGAGTTCTGGCTTGCCCCAAATCTCACCAATCTCATAGTCGGCGGTCTCCAGCTGTCTGGAGACCTCTTCATCTGTGATGTTTGGGTCTCTTATCGTTTCCGCCAGAAGCCCCACTGTGTCTGGTACGGCCGCGTTGAAGGTCGCTGATTGGTACATGAGACTTTCTCTCGACGAAGCACACTGGATGTTGCCTCCCATCTGCTCCATGGCCTCGAGCATTTGGTCGGCGGACCGCTTCGTCGTCGACTTGAAGGCTAGTCGATCGATGATGTGCGAGGTTCCTCTGAGTGCCGAGTTTTCATATCGTGAGCCGGCGTCTATGTAGACGCCAATACCGGAGAAATGACCTGGTAGGGATTCGCTTGCCACGCGGATTCCATTAGACAGAGTCGTTATGTGGTCGAGCTCGGTGGGCTCGCGATTCGAGGCTGTCGCATAATGCCGCACGCTGCGCACCGATTTCGCGACCTTGGCGCCTTGGGTGAGCTGGCGCGGGAACGACAGCGTCTTGCTCATGATGGGCAGTCGTCGCATATCCAGACGGCGATGTGATGGATTGTTGGCCAACGACGTTCCAGATTTCGCAGGTCACTAGTTCTACCTTCCTAGTTCGATAAGTCTCAGGTTATTCTATCGGTAAACACTCGGTCACGGCACGTGCCGCTTGCCACAATGAACCATGAAACGTCGGATGAAGTCTTCTTATTATCGACATGAACACACGAAGCTGGTCGTGCTGGTCGTGCTGGTCGTGCTGGTCGTGCTGGTCGTGATGCTTCAGAGTGTAGCAGAGACTGGCGATGGCTGTATCGAGAGAAGGGTACTATACAAAGTCAGCACGTTCAGTGATATACGCATCGCCGTGCTCCGGAACACGCGTGCTTCTCGGCGCATCATCTGAAGCGTATCACAGTCACATGACCTACTGCTGAAGGTGGCATGAAACCACAACAGCCTTCCTGCCCTTGCCCGTCCCCCCCCCCCCCCCCCCTCTCTCTCCGTCGTGGGACGTCTGCGGCCTGCCGGCCTCGCCTGCAAGCATGCAAATACAATCGGCTGGCTCGAGCGCTTCCTTGAATCCTTCGAATGCTACGCCGACATCACCGACTCGATCCAGTCGTCTGCGCGGCCTGTCGTATCTGCGATCGTATACCCGCGATCACCTCCAGTCCTACTCCTCGACGCCGCGCACCGAAGCCCCGCCGTTAGTTCGCTCGACGTCTTCGCCTGGCGCCACCAGCAGTCCGAACACATCTCCGCGACCTCAGCACACGAACACGTTGGAGCGGGGCAGCGGGAGTGCGATACAAAGTGGTGAGCACGGCTGGTTACCAGCGATCCAAGGTGCGTACGTACAGAGGCATGAGGCGCGGAAGCGTCTCAGTGCCTCCGAAGGGGCAGTATGCGGGAGGTGCGCTTCGTGCGATGCCCTCTCCTGCACCTCCGTACTTGCCATGCCGCCGATATGCCACTGACACCACCATTCACGACCAGGCAGAAGAGAAGCTGCTCCGACCACCTCAACATCGACAGACACAGCGGCACCAGAGCCCAGTGGCATGGCCATGACGAGAAATCGCGGTGCTCCCACGCCAACAATCGCCAGCCGAGCGAATGAGTCGGGCCAGCCGACGCTGCGAAGACCATCTGCTTTTGAGAGCCCCCTAGCCGACACCTCAGCTGCTGCTGCGGGCAGCAAAGACCAGCATCCCGTTATCCGCTTTATCCCGCATATTGAAACGCGATCTTCGAGACCGTCGCTGCGGTTCGATGCATTGTCACGGACGCTCAAAACACCTGGAAGCGTCGTGCGCGTTGGGCGCTACAGCGAGAGAGACAACAATCCTACAAGTGCGGATAACGGTCTGCCTGTAGGGTTCAAATCAAAGGTCGTAAGCAGACGGCATTGTGAGTTTTGGTGCACAGACGGACAGTGGTACATCAAGGACGTAAAATCGAGCTCAGGAACCTTTCTGAACCATGTACGACTGTCCAGTCCAGGGCTAGAAAGCAGGCCATACCCAGTGAACGATGGCGACATTGTACAGTTAGGTATTGACTTCAAAGGAGGCGAGGAGGTCATATTCCGCTGCGTCAAGATTCGGGTGGAGTGCAACCGGGGCTGGCAGAAGAGCTTGAACACTTTCAACACCACAGCACACAAGAGACTGTTCAAGAGCGCTCTGAAGGCAAAGGACAGAGATTCAGATGCAGCGAGCGTGAACAGCTCCGAATGCTCCATCTGCTTGAACCCAGTGGCTCCGTGCCAGGCCTTATTTGTGGCCCCTTGCAGTCACGTTTGGCACTTCAAGTGCGTACGGGGGCTGATCAATAGTCATCACTATCCCAACTTCTCCTGCCCGAACTGCAGATTCGTGGCAGACTTGGAGGCAGACGTGGAGCAGCCGGATGAGGGCGATTACGAAACGGATGAGGCTGAGGAGCAGCCAGACGTGTTGCCAGCCGGAGACGAGATTGAGAATGAGCCGCCCAGTAGAGACTCCGGCCACGGTCAAAGCCACGACAGCTACGAGCACGTGCAACGAATATCTTCGGCACCCCGATTGGGCAGCATATCGCGGCAGCAAGAAGTCGACGATGACCTGGCGAGACTCGTGAGCGAGGCGTCATTACGAACGCCGTCTCCGCAGGAGAATGGCTCGGATTCTGCAGAGCCCGGACCATCTACTACGTCAAGACCGATCAGGATCGGTCAGGCTATGTCTGCGACACGTTACGCCAGCGGTCCTGCTGGAGCACGGTCCGTGACACCAACCTCGCATGCACCTTTTGCACTCTCCGCTGGGCCAATGACGCCAGATGCTGACTAGCGCGTCGTGCAATGAAGCTATGCCAGCAGGATGGTGTCGAATAGTTTTCCGAGAATTTCTGTCGATGGCGTGGAGTATGGATCCTCGGGTTTCGAAAAATTTGCATGAGAAGCGGATGTAATGGATTAGTTTTGTTTGCTCCAGCATTGTGGCATGCAGATGATTGAGCTTTATATACAGCACTTATGGGAACCCTGATCTGAGGTCTCAAAGTTACATAACGCGGGGGCGTCTGGAAAGGCAGGCACGAGTCGCTATGTTGCCAAGAATTTCATATGCTCCCGTTTATGCAACATCTCAGTACATTCTCCAGCCAACCACCGCACTCGCAATTGTTCGAATCGGCACATACCGATCGCTTACCATCTCAGGACCACCATTTCGCCCTCATCGTTTCGGCGTCGGCGAGGTGACGGAGATGCAAGATGTGAAAGATGGAGCTTATAGGACTGCTTATTACTCGGCAGATGTCGATACAGCCACACATTGTCCGTCCCCAATATGCAGCCCTTTACACAATGACGTGCAGGACTCTTGCAAGCCGTATGCGACCGCCCGCTGGCCACGCAGCGGGCGACTTGACTTCAGATCAGAAAATCGCCCGTTTCACTCCTCCTCATCATGACCCCCCCCCCCACCTCATCCTCGTAGCAAGTGCCTCTTCATGACAAACCCTCCCTTCTCTTCATCCATCCATCCATCCTGCACGGTACCATATCCCACCTCCACTCAACACCTCATGAATAAAAACTTCCACTTACCATCAATAAGTCGATACTCCCCCCTCCCTTGTCATAGCAGTCCTCGACATACCCACGGCATGTCCACTAACATCACTCGCCACAAAGATATCCGCATACTCCTAATCGGTACCACAATGCGTGCTGAGACTCAAAATCTTGACGTGTCATCGTTTAGCCCTCAGCAAGCTCTTTCATAGAGTCAACAAACCCATGTTGACCAGGGATACCTTTCATTATGCCGGACAGAGACTGCGGGGTGCTGCGGAGGATGGGTGGTGAGGTTTGTGACAGATGGCTGTGGCAGATGTTGGCAGTGATGGCGTGCTTGTGGCAAGTCCGATATACGTACGACAGTCAAGTCGCGAGCATTCATTGCGTTGGTCATCTGGCATGCATCAGTCTGGCCGGTTTGCATGATACTTCACACAGATTGGAAGTGCCGCAATATCCAGATCAGCTGGAGACAGCTCCTTGTCCTTAGTTCCACTGTGCAGTGCGGAGCCTGCAGTACTATTGGCCTGTGAAGCTTTACCCCCGACAGACATCTTTCGCGATCAGTGCAGTGTTGCTCGTCACGAGCTATGGTGGTTTGTATGCTCTTGGCACTTGCCACTGGGACTTATCGGACCTTGAGTGAAGTTGAAGGAGACGCCGATGACAGTCCTGACAGCACCTCGACTGGTAAGACCATGGCATGTTGAAATACAGCTTCTAAAGCTTCCGTCAGCGGGTAGTAGTACATGCAGACAATTTCAATGTTCTCGACCAGCTCGGGTGTGGTGTAATGTGGGTCCTGCCGACATCGATTATGCGCATGTGAAGAAAACATCGAGAATGGAGTATAGTACAGGACACCTATCAAAACTCCTTAGCGCAGCACGCGACAAACGCTCCATTCAAAGTCCTCACTATCGGATTTCCGGCGCTTCAAGTCATGGAGATGAGTTGCATTCGCCAAGGTTGTGAGCGTCCAGCTTCTCGCTCATCTCATACACTGTAATTCAAACTGTACCAGTCTGCGCTTTCAGTCACGTCAACAGCCACTGAGCCTCCGAATGGTCCGTGAGGAGCTTGTTTGGCGAGATTTCGCTTGAGATCGTAGCAGAGTGCGTACAGCTGAATGACCCCGTCCGTGGTCGAGAAATTCTACTTCTTCGGTGGGTACTTCTTGAAGAAGTATCTGTTCGCTGATTAGCGGCACGATCCTGAGACATCAGCACATCTGCTGATCAAGGTTAGATCCACTTACTGCGACACAAAGTAGTCCCCAACTGCGAACGCGCCCACTGCGCCCGTCCATGCGCCGATCACGTTCCAGGTCAGAGTACCGGCCTTGTGCATTCTGTACGCGCCAGATCCGAGCAAGATCCCAAGCGCAGTGATGACGACCGCGTTGCCAACGACAACTGGGGGTTTCTGGTTCTTCTCTGCCCAGTCTGCGCCCTCCCTAGCCTTCTTCTCTGCTTTCTTTGCATCCGCCTTTGCTTCCTTCTTTACCTCCGCGCCAACCTCCTTGGCCTTGCCAGCTATCTCGTTGACCTTCTTCTCAGCCTCTCTGCCGTACTGCTTTGCGTTGCTCTTGGTCTCCTGGCCTAATCGCTGCGCATCGGCCTCAGCGGCCTGCATGAACTGCTTCGCATCCTTGGTGAGCTCGTCAGCCTGCTCCTTCGCGTCACGCTCAGCTTGCTGTCGGCGTTCCTCGGCTTCCTGCTGCGATGCGTAGGATGTATCGGATGGGAGGGACTGGATGTGCTCGTTTTGCGACTGCAGCGACTCGAGGGAATGGACACCGCTGTCTTCGTGCATGATTTCGGGCACGGCATGCGGAACTCTTGAACGCTCTGTCAGCTTTTGTGGTGCATAGAGCGGTGGCAGGGATTGGTGTAGGGTATTGCGGGACATACTTCTGCGACGATGTCAGAATGAGAACAAATGGTGTCAGGATGCTGCGGTACTGCTCACGTCTTCAGGAGCCTGCTCGGGCCCCTTCTTTGCGATGTCGGCGTAACTCATGTCTTCTGCGTTGGTGATGATAGAGTGTTCAAGGCGCGAGGGTGAGTTTGGGCGTTTGAGCAAAAAGTCCAGCTCGCTGTTCGGTGCTGAATTCACTGTTCGAGGTCTTAATATGCCAGTCGCAAGTGTGTCGCAAGTGCTGTCGCGCTCACTGATAACGATGTTCGCGTGGAGAAAGAAGGGAAGAAAGGATGGAATGTGTCGGAAGAAGTCGCATGTGATGTGTGTGATACGGATCAACAGTTGGCTGGCAGCAGCTATTCCTTGCCTGCTCTCATAAAAACGACGTCACTTTTTCGGACAGCATTTAAATGGCTGCCCGGTAGGTGCTACGTGGCGGAGCAATATGGACTGTGGGGTGAGAGCATCATCTATTTCGAACGTCAGCGCATCGGGGTACGGCTGCTGTATATCTAGCAGCCGCTTGACGGCCGCTTAGTTATGTCCCACGCGACACATTCACGCGGCAAGCTGTATGCACAGTCGCGTACTCTCTCGTGGGTGGTGGACACACCGAGCAGTCCACATTGTGTTAAAACGGTCTCGGTCGCTGCGAATGTACTACACGATATCGTACAACACGATATCGTACAACACGATATCGTACTACACGATATCGTACTACACGATATCGTACTACACGATATCGTACTACACGATGGGCCATATCGCAGTGACAGAAGTGTCGGACCTCATACCGTGACATCGGAAGTAGAACCCCCGCCGCCGAGGCCGTCACGTCAACAACTTACTGTTTGCATCTCGCTCGTTACAGTCGCAAACACAACAGCACATCCCCCAATCCACATGTCTGCAGGTTGGAATACGGTAAATCATCAGACTTCTATGCCCGCCTCTCCAGCGTCCATGTCAGCCCCTGAGGCGCTGCCGCACGCTCCTGAGGTACAGCTAACACCACCATGCAGATAGAGAGCGATGCTGGAGTCTTCACCTACCTCATCGAATCCCTCGGCGTGAAGAAGGTTCAATTTGAAGAGCTCATCAGCCTTGACGCCGAGTCTCTGCAACAGCTCAACCCGATCGGCGTCATCTTCCTCTTCAAATATCCCACAGACGAGAAGCCGAAGAAGGACGCACCCCTCGATGGCGAGTTCGACTACAGCGCTCTAGAAGATCAGGACGCGCCAGTGTGGTTTGCGGCGCAGACAATCGTAAGTGTGGGGATGGCGGGAAGTACAACCTATCGGGGACATTTCCTCCCAACTCGGGACTTCCTGGGCCTACTCCTCATCCTGTCTGTGCACAACTAACACCTCTCTAGCAAAATGCGTGTGGCACCCAGGCATTGCTCAGTGTGCTCTTAAACAAGGACAACCAAGAAGAAGGCGGCGGCGGCGTGGAGATTGGCGAGAACTTGAAGGAATTCAAGAGCTTTACGGGCATGTTCCCAGCAGACGTAAGAACACCCATGCCGAAAGAGCCACCGCGACCATACTGACGACCATACAGCTCCGCGGCGAAACCCTATCCAATTCAGACCTCATCCGCGAAACTCACAATTCGTTCGCCCGCAGCTCACCCTTCGTATCAGACGAAACCCGCATGGCTACCGCCGACGACGACGTCTACCATTTCATTGCCTACACCTCAGTCAACAGCACACTTTACGAGCTCGACGGTCTTCAGCCAGCACCTATACGGCATGGCGACGCAGGCGCGTGTCCACCTGAGATCTTCTCTGATGCCGTCATTCCAGTGCTGCAGCGGAGAATAGAGCGATATCCAGCTACCGAAATTCGGTTCAACTTGCTCGCAGTATGCGAAGACCTGCGGGATCGAGCAAGAGCAGCGGGCGATGAGGAGTGGCTGGCGAGAGAGGAGCAGAAGAGGAGAGATTGGAGGTGGGAGAATGCACTACGGCGGCATAACTTTGTGGGTTTCATCGGGGAGGTCATGAAGGCTGTTGTTGCGAGCAAGGTCAAGGACGGCAGCTATGATAAGTGGATCGAAGATGCGAAAACAGCGACCAAGAAGCGGATAGAGGACCGGCAGAAGAGAGGTCAGGGTGAAGACGAGATGGACACGTCGTAGAACGTGCCCTCCGCTCGAGAGGTTTGGCTGTCGAAATGAGAAAAGCGACATCAAGGAAATGGTGAGCCGCAGGTTATCGCTCCAAGCGGAAACAGTCAGACTGTCGCAATGCTATTCCTTCACATTTTCAAGGAGAGGAAGAGGAAAGTGGAATCAAGTCTACCGCCGGGCCTTTCTCGCCATACCGAGGTCGTCAAACCACGACCTCACCTGCCATGCTTGCGACCTCAACACCAGCATACGAGCGTCTCGTGCCACCTCGCTCTCTTCCTGGAACAGCTTCGGTCGGTGGCACTTTCCCAATTGCATATAGCTGACAGTCTCCAGTTTCCCCAAGGTCTGTCCAGTACCCCGAGGCCCTTCCAGCTCAATTATCTGGCAGCTCTATCGCGGCCGAGTTTTCGCGACCACATGCAACCTCCCAGTTCTCCTCATTGCCGACCGGCCGATTCCAAGCCTGTATGGGTCCAGCTCATCCCAAGCCCTGAACACACTGGAGGTCGCAGCAGCTAACCTCATATTCATAATATGAACTCGTTGGCTTCGTTCGTAGACAGGCGATCCTGCAGCAGGCTTCAATGCCTCTGCCTCAGTCTCCGTGTACAAGCTACACCGCTGCTCATGAGCGTTGCTCAGTTGCTCCGTGCACCGTGCACCGTGCACCGTGCCAGAGTCTCGCCTCTCGTGGTCTGGGTGGCGCGGAGGAGGGTCGCGCCGTGGAGTGGGTAAGGTGCAGCGAATTGCTCGCAAGGATCTTTGAAAAGGTGGAGTGAGACGTTCAGATCGGTGAAGTAGTGCGAGTAGATTGGGATGCGAAACTGGGCAGGGAGGTTGAGATATCCCGTGCGATGGGATGCGGTGGTGGCTATCGAAGATGTTGAGATGTTCCGACCTACGGGCAGCTCAGGGTTGTGGATTCTCCAACTATATGTGGTGGAAAGTCTGAAGACTGATGTTCGACAGAGACTCAATCCCGTGGACGTTGGGGAAGGTCTTTGCTGTTATACTGGCTGTCGAAGTTTCCACAACGCGGGAGCTGACAGTTCACAACAGATCCGTGTCACTGCCCCCCACCAATGTCACGCTTTGCAACCTTCAATAATGCCCTGCCGCGGATCCCATCACTGGTCCAACCCCCCAAACCGCCTTTCCACACCCATTCACGCCTTCTGCAGAAGCTGCCTTCGCCGCCATCGACACTTACCACCCACACACGCCTCCACTCTCCTCCTCTTTCCTCCGCTACGGGCGACACCGACCCTCACGGTCCTCCATAGACTCTCGATTCTTCTTGTATTGGCAATAATTGCAGTCCGTCGCAGTTTGGGTGGGTGAGGTGGATTTGGTACGAGGAGCGAGATGGGAAATTGAAGGGTTGTGGGTAGTTTGCTTGCTTACTTGCTTGCTCAGGATGTCGTACGAAGTGGTGCGGATTGGGTACAGTAGATTGTGGCTCTTGTGACACATCACTGTTCGGAGTAGTGTTTCTTGTACAAGGGCTGCTAGAGGTCTTCGTCCTGCGAGAAATCTTTCGTACCAACCCCTTGCGCCGTTTTGAGCTCACTTTCGAGATCGATTATCTGCCAGTTGAGGTTGACCTCCTTGGACTACTTGGCTCGCGGCGTCTTCACGTGGAACGGCGGATACTCCAGTCTCAGCTGACGGCAAGCCGTACAGTGATGTGCGATCGCTCTGAACAGAGTGTTCCCCCGCAACTGTACGAGGCCACTGCGAGATTCTGATCGAGTGCGCGGCCCTTCAGTTTCCAGAGACGGAGCTCGACCGGCGGTGCCACATGTGATTGTAGCGGGGAAAGATGATGGTCATTTCTATCGAAAACCGGTGATGACAGGAGCCACTGAAGACAATTCGCCGAGAGAAAAAGCACTTTATTGATTTTTAGAGGTTTTCTTTGTTCAGGGGTTTTTGCTCGCGAGAGAACCCGAATAGATGGCATCGCTTTGTCAGGCATACTTCATGGCAATTCGGTATTCAAAGATTGAGGCCTCGAGCACAATGAATGCCATGATACTGTGTTGCTCACACCCAATCTGTAAACAACATGCATGTCTATCTTGTCGCCAGCTCAAGACCTTTGTCGCACTAGGGCTTTGGAACAACACGATCAGTACTTCGATGGACTATAACATTGCAATACGCTCTGCGTGAGTCGATCAGAGGTCCGGAGGATACTATTGTACACGACCTAGATCCATATCGTAGTGGAGAAGCTCACCACAGTGCCAGACAAGAGACAAGAGCGGGTCTCTAGGGCCGAGATGCAATGGCGCACAGTCATGTTTGCTTCGAGATCACACAGCTTTGCTCCGAGTATCGACCTCGACAGCGTCGGCAAATAGATATCCTCCGTAATTCTTGGATGATGGGTAGTCGCAATGAAACTGCTTGAGCACATGCTTCCAACAACTAAACATGATTGACACGAGCTCACTCCTGCTCAGACAAAGGCATACCACATGCTTCGCTGGATCATGGCGGCTCAACACGGCATTGAATCATTGCGTCTTCTGATTATAGGTCATCTGCTACGACTACAATGAACTGCCGACACAGAATTGTGCCGTCGACCAAAGTATTAAACATCAACACTTCGTACACTACTACTCCAGACGTCGGTCCTTGGTGTATACAACACACCGACCATAGTGCCAGGTTACAATCATGGCCCAAGAGAAGCGCCCTAGTCCTCGTCACAGCATTACTGCTTTCGGCAGCATTGTGCTGATGGTCGCCATGTTCGCGATCTTATGGGCTGTGACTCCTCAAACACAAGGCTTCAAGCAGGATTTTACCACTAGGTCGTCTTACGCGGAACACACTCCCGGACACAATCTCTCCATTCGTGCCAACGATGGCAACGACAGAGATCCGAATTGGTACCCTGTAAGCCGTCAGGCTATCATCGATGCGGATGTCGCTACATTAGACGCCAGGGGACGTTCCATTCGCAAGGGAATAGATCTAGTCTGTCTCATGGAGGCTTCTGCAGACAGTTCCGAGCCACAATACGCTCAGTCTGCTTGGACCAAGGTAGCCGATCTTGAGCGCTACGGATGGATCACCGAGGAGGAAGAAGAGTATGAGGATATTGTGAGCGAAGTGCAACTTGAGGACGCCTTTCGGGATCTTGGTATTAGCAATGATCCTCGGGACTGGACTCAGATCATTTCGTACCACGGCCACGACTCTGACATTGAAGGAGTTGGCTATCCAGCTACACGAGCACAGTACAAGAATGACATCAACCAGAATGACGGAGTCATTATTGCTGAGAACAACCTCAGTCCGAGGTATTCTGCTCCCGGGACGAACCCCGTCGTGCCATTGGATCGATGGTCTGATGTTTTGTGGCTTGGCATTCAGAAGGTGACAGGGGCTTTCACTCAAGCTGGTGGTGAGTCCACTGTTCTTCACATTGCGCCCACTGCTGATCACAATGGTAGGCACACCTAAACCTGTAGAGCACATTTTTCGCTTCAAGCTCTCGAACCAAGAGACGCGCCGGTACCTCCTTGAAATAGTTGGCAAAGCGGCCGTCGAGGACCTCGGCGAGTGGCCTGGTGTGACATTCCCAATCGAGGAGTACCAGGCTCTCGCCGCGTTGGCCTCCGCGAACGGGATCGGAGTTGCCTTCTTCTTGGGGCAGCATAAGGCAACGACGGGGATTAGGATTGTGGACCGTGTGAATCTGTTCAACTGTCCTGAGAAGCTTGCCGATCCGTTTCATCCAGAGGAGATCGATAAGGAGGCGAGAATGTGTATGTACTTCCACGTTCGGCACGTGAAGGAGAGCTAGGATAAGGATTGGGTGTAGAGTATAGAAATAAGAGTTGCAATATGAAGGTAGCCACAAGAACATGATGTGGTTGCAAGAGTTTGAGCAGAAAGCTTGTCATATGACCCTGCAACATTTCGGGGGTCGTAGACGCGCTTAGAGCGAGGGCAGCTTCAGACTTGTCCCGATGGTCGTCGGATTTGATGAGCCTTCGGCCCTGCTTGGGCACCTCAGTCTCTCTGGAACTGGAAGACTATCAGAGGACATTCGCGAGCTGGAGACTGGCCATCTGTCGCAACTGTCTGCCCATTGATATCGGCAAGACTGTTCTCAGGGCAACGTCCTTCCACTAAGGCCCAGTGAAAGTGACTTTCACTTGCCACGAAGGCTTCACACCCTGCAAACGGCCTTGATCGTAGATCTGTTGGCCAATCAGTATTGAATATGCGAAACATGGAAATGGCAGTATTTTCCATCATAAAGGTGGATGTGGGAGTATTTCACAGTAAGAAGAGCGCTCCTGCAAAAGTCATGTCTGCCAGTGTGTTATCGCTTTGCTGTCGTATACCTTATCGTACTAGAGCAGGTGTCAAGCTAATCAAGTAAGCAGCGGTAATTTTGTGAGTCCGACCCTATTTTGTAGTTCGACACAACCAGTCTAATATGCGTCAACATCTGTACAACAGCCTTAAGTCTGAGCAGGTCCTGAACCGCAGACCGAATCTATCCAGTCATGGCAGTCACCTTTGCAAAAATACGCCGTGCGTCGTCGCGACACTTAGTTAGCATTTAGGAACACGTTCTCTGGATGGCAGCCCGAACTTGGCGGGTAGAGTGGACCAGCTACACATGAGACGTCAGCCACGGCCTCGTCGCATCAAGAGACATCATCAACTGACTGTTCACGCCGTCATCCTAGTAACAATCGCGTATCACGCTGTGTCCGCGATCAGGTGCAAGCCTGCTCTCACAGTCGATCTGTGCCTGTCCACCACTTTGTGAGCTGGATTGCGTACAAATGTCGATGTGAGCCTTGCCGTTACTCCAGTCTGAGATACATGGTGCGCAAGTGTCCTCGAAGATGAGGTGCTTCTGCGTGTATCGGTCGTAGAAGATCTCGCACTTGTTGAACTCGCCGGGTGCGGTGGCCATACAACGAGGGTCATCGTAGGCGCCCTTGCCACCGGCCTTGTAGCCACGACCGTAGCCATAGGCGATCTGGGCTGATGGTAGGTCGCTGTTGGGGACTGGGGGTTGGGCATGGGAATCAGTGGACTTCAGAAAGTGTGTGGAGATAGTGCTTGCAGCCATAGAAGGTGTGCTCGCCATCGCCGACGGTGGCAGATCGCTTTCTACCGAGACGCCTTGAACAAGGCCAGCAGAGGCCGAGATAGCCATTGCGACGGTGGCGGTGGCGGTGTTGCTGTACATGGTGATTGTGGCTTTGAAAGTGCGGTCGTTTGGAAAGTGGTTCTTGCCTGAATGAGCACAGAGTTCCTCCAGCAGCAGAGGTGTAATATATGCTGTTGATGTAGTTCGAGCTCCTTCCCGTAGCACCGAGCTGAAAATGGTCGATCTTTGCGCGATGTAATTCTCGTTCAAGCGTATGATAATCATGTTCGTAAGAAGGTGTGCGACGACGTGCAGTGTCTTAGCTCTGCTTGAGGCCATGTAGATCTCCAGACGTTCCGGTAAGCGCAGAGTGCTGTATGCCAAGCGGGCGCCGCATGGACTGCTTGAAGTGCTTAGCTGAACAAGTCATCTGCTGGCGCAGCAGTAGTGCATTGCATCCGTGTGTGCACGATGTCGATCAGGTACTATACAGTTGAGAGCCAACAACCGATACCTGTTCAGCTGATAGCCGTTCAAGCTGCATCCAGGGTGCAAACACAAGTAGAGGGAAAAGGCCTGGCAGTCGTCCGTAGCCCTTAAAGCGCGTTTCAAAGATCAGAGAGCACTGTCATCTTTCTCTTTCTGCGGTATCTTTTCGTCATGTAAGGCCATTGGGTCCTCAGTATTGGTCCACTTCCTACGACGGGCTTGAGGTTCGACCGGGCCATGATAGCATCGGCCTCGGCTTCGTCCCGTACGCAATAATAAGTATTGCCGAATAGAGTATCCTTCCTTGTGGAATATGCGGTCACCTAAGGGACGAGTATCACAGAAAGGCTGGAGGAAGCTCTGTGCCATTCCTGCAGCTGGCACATGGAACTTGCATGACAATGCGGATAACGTCGAGGCATAAGCCATATGTGCATGCCACCCCAAGGATCGACAGCGCCCAACGATCTGCTCGTTACCCAAAAGCAGCATTGGTCGCGCCACCGGTACTGCAGAATTAAATAGAGATCTGCAAGGCCGGAACGTTCGTTGGATTTCCGTATTGGGCACCAGTGCAGGTCCAGTCAATGTTCCGCATCGCCAGGAGGAGGATGGTACTAGGGGCAGCGCAGAGGAAGATGGATATAAGGAGCGGAAATTGGTGTTGAGGGCGAACAACGGAGAGTACGGAGAGCAGGAAAAAGAGGAGGAGGAAGATTTCGAAGCCGAGTCCCGGCGTGAGGATCATGGTGAGGGTAGAGACAAGGTTGAGTATGAGGTCGAGAACAAGGCTGAAGAATGAAGGTGAGGAGGACGAGGTAGAAGAGGTCGTGTTCAAGTGCCGTAACAAGCAGGCGTAGATTGCTTCGAGCTAGCCACGTTTCGATTGTGGGGGGTCTGGATTTGATAGGATAACATCGTGCTCGCCAAAGGACAACTCATCGGCCGGAAAGTCTTCTGTAATTTTCGGAGTCGCATTCATCTTTCGTCTGGGCCCTTGCGAAGACCATGGGACTGAGATGGTGAAAGGGAAAGGCGATGGAGAGATCATGGAGTCGATGAGCAGATCCATAGCGGAGGAAACGGATGGACAAGGACGAAGCCGAGCGTAGCGGCCGCGGCATCTTCAGGATAGCGTTAGATTTGGCTCAAGTGTGCTCGACAGGACTCATCGTCCTTCATCTTCAGGATGATCCACATATCCCAGCTTCTCGCCGACCTTCACCTTCTTCCCGTTCTCAATGCACCATTTCCAGCCGCCTCTTCTTTCTGTCCCACTAAAGCCTTCGTCAAACGTTGGTCTTCGACCTTTAGGTGCTTCGAAGACCATGACGATCGTGCTGCCGAGCTGGAAGCCGCCCATCTCCTCACCTCGCCGCAGCGCATGACCGCCAAGGACTTTTGACGCTGAAGTGTACGTGGCTTCAGCATAGCCCGAGTACGGCTCGCCTCGTTTCGACGCCTCTTCTGCTGCTTTGTCGGCGAGTGTATCTGTGAGCAGGCTGTTCGTTCTCAGCTCGCGATCGAAGTTGATCACGATAGAGCCAACATTCGTGGCGCCAACAGGCGTGTACGAGAAGAAGCCGTACTTCCATCTGCCAAGGAGCGCGACGCGTTCGTTCAAGGTGAAGAGGCCCGGCAGATTCTTCACCAAAAATGGCGAGACGGAGTACAGCTCGCCAGCAAAGTGCCGTCTGCTCTCGACGACCCACGAGACCGGAGAGTGGAAGCGATGGTAGTCACCTGGGGCGAGGTAGACTACACAAAAGTAGAGTGCTGTCGGTACTTCTTGTTGCTCTGCTGGGGCGTACCAAGGCTTTGCTCGTGATGCTAGCTCTCTGCTGACTTCTTGTTCAGATGATGGGGATGACTTTGTCGATTGGTCTAATGTCGGTATGATGGATGCTTCGGAGCTTCCCTCCCTAAGCTTCGGGTCGATGTTCTTCGGGTTTGGTTCGTTGCCGGATTTCGGGAGCTTCCACCATGATCTGCTCTTCTTGCCCGATGCTGCTCCAGAGAGCAAGCTTGGGAGATTGTATGATATGCCGTTGATGCGAGCGAACTCTTCATCTTGGCGAAGAATCTCCTCGTCTCCATCTCTTGTCCTTTCCTTGCTCCACTCAGGCGCTCCGGCCGTTCCAGGGACGTTGCTCGTTCCTGGTGTGCCAGAAGTTGGTTCCGCTCCCAGCAATGCATCGACGCTGTATGTTACACCCTTGACCTGCTCCACCTCTCCATGCTCAATCGTTCCAAACTGTACGATCCGGCCATCTGCGGGACTCAACAACGCATCCGGGTCGGGATCCAATGGTCTCACGCCCGGCTTCAACGTGCGATAGAAGAACTCTGACAGGTTTCTGAACCTTTTCAAGTCCTCCTCCTCGATCTCGTCAAAGTTTACGCCAAAGAGCCAGCCGTACAATTTGAATCCTGGCACACGTGCGAACATGGGTATATCAATGCTGTTGAACCATCCCCACCACCTACTCAATGCCTTCAGTGGCAATGTTGACATGATTCTCACGCTCCATGGTCCGCTGGGCCGTATGCGCGGTCGCCTCTCGGGTCGTCCTATTATGTCCGTGTCACCGTCACCGTCGACGTCGTCTTCTTCATCTCTACTTTGCCGCCATCTCTCCTCTTCCTTCCTCCTTTCCCGTTCATTGATGCGATAGAACTGGAAGGCGCCGAGGAACGCAATGCCGAGGCCGATTGGTAAGGGCTTCCAGACGATGGGCGTGGCGCGGAGTGCATCTCGTGCGCGCGAGCTGAAGGAGGACTGACGATGCTGTCCTGCTTGTCTCGATGCTCCGTGTGTTGACGAGAAAGGCCGAGATGGCGTATGTCTGGTGGGTTGCAATGGTGTTGATCGGGATCGTAGGACAAGACGCGCGTGTCTGGCTGCTGTGGTGGGGGACATGATGGAGAATGTTTGCTGTCAGCTCATCGTCGCATGTCGTCGTACAAGCATCACGCCTTATGCAGATCTGGGCAGTAGCCCTTCGAGATGGCCGTGTACGTCGGATGGTGGTGGATGTTTCTTCTCGACGTAGATGACGTCCATAACCCGGCGAAACATGTCCCGCCGTCGCGACCCCCTGAGGATGAGACGAGAATATACTGTACCGTACCATATGCACGTAATCCGCCGACTGTCTAGACTGCAAAGCATAATAATGCACATACATGCGTTTCGTGCATCCGCTGATTTACTTCTCGCATTGATCGTGTGAAGTGTGCACAGAACCTCTCGATGTGTCAGGTGACTCGTTCGGGCATGCCTGTCGCGCGGGTGTTGATTGTTTTGGGTGTGCCGGGCGTCTCATTCGTTGCATCTCCAGGTACCACTAGCTAGCTAGCTCTATAGTTCAAGTACACTTCCTCGTGGGCAAGCCGCCTATTCTTCCACCACCGGAGGCCACAGTCGCAAAGGCCGTCTTGCTCGTCGCCAGGATACACACGACTCCCCCCTCCTCCCCCCCTCCTCCCCCCCCCCCCCCCGCTCCCTCCCCCCTGACTGGCTGCCCTTCTCCCACACCACACCGCGCACCCGCCGCCGCCGCTATGGACATCGACGACGGCGGGCCCGAGAAGCAGCCGCAGCTCGACGACGCCTCAATGCATACCATTACCGCGTCATCGCTTCAACAGCAGCCGCAGTCGAATCCCACATACGATGGACGACCGCAGACATCATACTCCGACACCGGCTTCTCACGATCCTACTCCCACGACAACGCATCCGACCACCTGCAGAACGGCAACGGCCTAACCAGACCTGCATCGACGCAGAGCCAAGGTCAGAATGGTCAGCAGACACAGGCCCAGAAGAATGCGTCAGTGGTGATCAAGGTGGGCATGGTCGGAGATGCGCAGATTGGCAAGACGAGCTTGATGGTCAAGTACGTCGAGGGCAGCTGGGATGAGGATTACATACAGACGCTGGGTGAGTGACACGCAGTGGCGGGCGTATTGCTCCAGCTAACGATTGTTTGTAGGCGTTAACTTCATGGAGAAGACCATATCGATACGCAACACGGAAATCACTTTCTCCATCTGGGATTTGGGTGGCCAGCGGGAGTTCGTCAACATGCTTCCCCTCGTATGCAACGACGCAGTCGCCATACTGTTCATGTTTGACCTCACCCGCAAGTCTACCCTCAACAGCATCAAGGAGTGGTACCGTCAAGGGCGAGGTTTCAACAAGACCGCCATACCTTTCTTAGTCGGCACAAAGTATGATCACTTCGTGAACTTTCCTCGTGAAGAACAAGAAGAGATCTCCACCCAGGCGAAGAGGTTCGCAAAGGCGATGAAGGCGAGCTTGATATTCTCAAGCACAAGTCACAGTATCAACGTGCAGAAGGTTCGTCCTCGGTCATGCACCTCTACCATGCCAACATGCAGCTACCGCTGAGGATATTCATCAGCTGACCATGTCTTAGATCTTCAAGATCGTGCTCTCAAAAGCATTCGATTTGCGATGCACAATTCCCGAAATCGAGAATGTCGGCGAGCCGCTTCTCCTATACCAAGCCGCCTGATCACAACGAGTGCCGGCAGCCATCACGAAACACAAACCCGCAAGCCGGGATCGGATCGGGTACGCTGCGCCTTGACGGAAGCAGCTCCGAATCCGAACTCACGACATCCTGGATACCATGCATGGACAGGTGTCGTAAGACTTGGACGACACCTTCAGTCAGAGGAAGATGAGAACCACGCCTTGTACGCTGAGAATGAGCACAATGCATCTGGAGCGGCGCACTTGAGGTGTTTTCGGGAGAAGGAATCGAACAGCGCCATGCATACTGGTTATTAGCGCGAGCGCAATTCACGGGACGGGACTTTCGGGGTGAAGACATCTGGCAGTTGTCTTTGCGGAGCACAGCACTGCTTTCCTAGTCTGTCAGTATAAGTAATTTCTTATGTGCGAAAATCGACGCAGCTATGCTGCTATGAAGACAGGGCCGACTTGGAGATCGAGTGCCGGCTTCGCATTTCCACACGCTATGCGCCCGCCCGGGTGAACGACCAGAACGGAAGCACGCTACAGTACCATACGGTCCATTCCCCTTTCCCCTCTCTCCACAATGCAACATTCTGTTTTGCTCTTGCAGGTTTTCCGCTCCTGCCATCTATATCCTTCCGGCCGCCTTGAGGATGCATTCCATACGCTATGCGCCCGCCCGGGTGAACGATCGGAAAGAAGCATACTACGATATCATACGGTCCAGGCCCTCCTTCCCTCCCTCTACAATGCAACATTTCTGTTCTGTCGCTTGCAGCCCTTTCCGCTCCTGTTATCTATATCCTCACGGCCCCTCCTGCGCGACGTAAAATGAAGTGAGTACCAGGAATCCTCTCACTGCCCGACACAGGGGCTCGCCAGATACACTGACAGGATTGACAGTGGGTTCGGACAGACGGGCTTCTTATTCTTTTGCTTACAATACCACACCACGGCAACGACAGTCTACGAATCTAGGATTTCCTATAGCGCTACGTAGTTGCCCGTCAGGTCAGCTGGTCTTTGTTTCGTAGCGATATATGCTCGTGGAGAGTATAGACAGCTTTTCCGAAGTTGACGGAGCGTTTTTGCCGGATTGTCAGAGGGATCTTGACACCGGGGTGCCTGCCCTATGCGAAGAAATGCCGTCGTAGGACTACCGCAGACCAGACCTTCGTCCTCTCCTCCCACTTCGGCCCGAATATTATGGTATGTCCTGTAGTTCAGCTACGTCCTCCCGGCGCCACGTCGCACAAGCATATTTGCGACTTGACTAGCATCACCAGATGCAATGTCCGCAACAACCGACAGGCTTGCTTGAAGTTTGCAACTTTTGTTGGCGTTGTACCCCCCATAACTAATCAGACAACCCTGGCAAAAGCCTCAACTCTTAGTTGAGCAGTTGTAAACTGAGGATGACGGCTACATGAGACCGCCGGAGGCGCGATTTTGGGGGCAAAAAGGCAACTAAGTTAAAGACTTGCAACTAAACTTGACAAATCTAGTTCCACTGTCAACCAGGCAGCTTTGAGTCAAGCCTCAACTAGTTAACCGACTCTCCATTTTGGTCAACCCTCAACTATAGTTGTAGTCAACTTTGGGGTTGGTTGGGTGTTGCGAACACTGACCGAATGCCAGCACTAAGGCCTTCGACGGAAGCATCAATAACCTGGAATTCGCGAATCTACACCTTCTGACCCCGCGAAAGACCGCCAACGCGATCTCTGCGTCCGGGCCGGGGTAAAAGGTAGTAGAGAAACCGCATCAAGTCTCGATGGCGTCGATTACGGATTATGTATCGTTTGGCTGTGAACGAATGGGAAAGAGACGGTAATGGATTGTTGCGAGTGCCGAGGTGCTCGAAAGATGCAAGTGGAGGCTGAACGATCTAGACACAGGCTAGCTAACAAGCATGCTATATATTAGCATATAACTTGCCCTATAAGTAAATGAGTTTATCGTCGCTTGCCTTACTTACCTTAGCTTGCTTGCCATACCGCCCCTAACCCCTCTAGTATAGTATTCTTACCCTGTTGAATAGCTCCGAAGCTTCGAGATCTTAAATGTCGGGTACGCTAGAAATGTAGAGCCGAGACAAACTTGCTATGAGTATATGTTGTAGTCGTACTAAGGTAGTAAATACGAGGTGGTGCTAGTCGGTATGCCGCCTAGATAAGGCCACGAAGTGTAGAATTGCTGTTCCTACGTAGACACCTATCGTACTACGAATTATAAGGTAGCGTAGCTTATATTAGCCCCTCTTCTTTTGTATTAAAAGTTTCTCTCTAAACCTTAATTTTTATTATATAGACGGCTAGAGTTATATATACCGGGGCCGTCCCTAAATTTTAGTAATCGTAGGGCTAAGACTTAGCCCGTAATAAGCGAAATAAATTTTTTAACGGAAGCTAGTAAGTAAAGTAACTTAGCTATATTTTCTTATAGACGGCTAGATTAATATATAATAGGGCTATATATACTATTCTTATAACACCGTAGGCTTACGATATTACACTAACCCCTTTTTAGCTACCTACACCGGGCCGTCGGGCGTATTCTCTTCGCTAATTGCACTCGACTAGTGTCTACTGCTCCTAATTAGCTAACTAAGCTCGCCGAAGCGGAGATACTCTAGGGCAGTCGTGAGGCTTACACCTCGCTAACCGTAGCAGCCCTACTCGATTATACGTATATTACCTTATTCTAGTACTCTATCTTTACTTCTAGTTCTCCCTATAATAAGAGATGGTACTAAAGGGTGCATTTCGCGTAGACAAAATTAAGGCCTAAGCGCGACGAGGCGCGTAGTACAATAGCGAGGGCGAGACGACGTATAACCCCTTCTAGCGGTATAACCCTCACGTTCGGACGGGTGTTTCACACGATAAGGAGTCCGGACTTAGACAAATTAACACATACGACGCGATAACGCTAATAGAGGACAAGAGGAGATTATAGTACAACGACGAGAATACGCTATAGCGAGGACTAGAGAAATCGGGAACGTTTCTACCGGGACTAGTAGGAGGACTTCTATCGAGCGAGAGAGGCGATTATAGTTCCACCGAGAAATCGAAAAGCGAGGATAAAGCGGCCGACGATAGCATGACATATAGCAAAAGGTTACGGTAACTGCTAGCGGACGACATTATAGCGGTAGAAACAGCGAGCGACTAGTAGAGTAAGCCTAAGAAGCGTAATAAGTTCCTCTCTACATTCGCTAAGAAGCATCCCGATAAAGAGAATGTTATACGAACGGAGACGGACGTTTCGAAGAAGAAGCGACCTAAGCTTACGTTTATAAGCTAATTTAAGGTAGTACTTAGATTATAGATTAACATATTACTAGTGGCCGTGCCCGTTAGTATTACGCTAGAATATACGTACGTTAACAAGGTCGCGGTCTTCGTCGTTAACTTTATCGCTATTATACCCCTCGCGGCAGTGCTATCCTATAGTACCGAAGAACTAGCTATGTATATCGGAGAAGTCCTAGGAGGCCTACTTAACGCTACATTCGGAAACGCCGTCGAGCTAATCGTTAGTATTATCGCACTAACGTAGGGTAAAGTTCTAATTGTATAAACATCTCTTATTAGTAGTATACTATTAAACTTACTTCTAGTCCTAGGTATATGCTTCTTCCTTAGAGGTGTTAACCGGCTAGAACAGCACTTTAACATTATAGTAGCGTAGACCGTAGCATCGCTTCTAGCTCTAGCGATCGGCAGTCTAATTATCCCTACGGTATTCTAGATCTTCGCGGATAATGACTCCGGTATTACGCCTAGTTCGCGTAGTACCGCTATTATGCTTCTAGTCGTATATGCTTACTACCTACTCTTCTAACTTCGCACCTACGTAGATATGTATAATAAGCTAAGTTAAAAAACGCCTAAGAAGCCGCGTAGTAGGAAGGAGGAGGGCGAAGTACTAAAGGGTATTGCTATAATCGGCGCTACTAGCGGCGCTACTACCGCTAGTAGACGAGTTAACTAAGAGAACCTAGTCTACGAAGCTCCTAATAAAGAGGAGACGCCGTCCTTAATAAGGGTTAGCGCTATCGTTACCCTTACAATCTCGATAGTATTTATCGCGCTATGCGCCGAGTACATAGTGTCTACTATTAATAAAGTCGCTAAATTGGTCTCGTAGGAGTTCATTAGTCTAATCTTACTACCGATCGTTAGTAACGCTACTAAGTACGCGACTACTATAATAGTAGCTATTAAGGATAAGATAGATCTCTCTATTAGCGTTATAGTCGGATCTTCGCTATAGATCGCGCTACTTATCCTTCCCGTTATAGTCTTGCTTAGCTAGTTCGGCATCGGTAAGCCTAAAGTATTAAACCTCGACTTCGACGGCTTCTTAGTTATAGTACTAGTACTGTCTATCTAGCTAGTTAACTACCTAATTAGCGATAGAAAGTCGCATTAGCTAGAGGGTATAATGTTAATAATTACGTAAGTTTTCCCGTAGAGTAGTTAACGATGCTTATACTAATACTAGTTCTAGATATCTTATTATTACTACGCCTGCCTAGTTCTACCCTACTAAGGGCGACGTTACTAGTTAAGCGTACACTACATTATTTCGTTTATAAACGTGTATTATTAAGCACCGAGCTAATAGCTCGGGGATGTCTCGAGTTTATGTTCGTACCGGTTACTTATTTTAGGGTCTCTAAGTTCATAACTTCCGTTCGAGTAACTCGTACGTCGGTAGAGTTCTAGCTATAAGGGTGCAAATTTATAGCTTTATAATGCTTCGATGTTTAGGATAGAGGTGTAGGCCTTTTAGCTTCCTAGTCGGGACTCTTAGGGGAAAGTAAGTATATTAAGTAGTATAGCTAACCGTAGTTAATTAATGATTATAAGCGCTTCTTAGATAGGCCTATTTCACGGGAAACATTAGGGCCCTTATAGGTAGGCAATTGTTCGTATAGCGTAGTAACGACCTTCTAACTAACGCTTATATAGTAGGTGTCTCCCTTACTTGCCGCTTATACCGATCTCTACGCTTCGAGGTCTTCCTTACTTTCTTTAGTCTACGTGCGCTCGATTACGCTAACATCGCCCGGATTTAGCATTAGTCTATAGCCCTACTACACTCACTCCGCCGTTATAAACGCTAAAGGCACGTACGTCTACATGTGTTACGGAATGATTCCTATAGACCCTAGAATTATAATGATAAGACGAACACGTGACTTATCCTACCTAAGCGCTTAGACTTAGAGCGATTAGACTACTTATACTTAGACTAATTAGACTACTCATGCTTAGAATAATTAGACTAATTACTAAGATCTACGAATCTCCTTTATATTTAGGAACGCTAGAAACCCTTATAGTTCTAATGCGTTTAACTTATGTTACTATCTTACTAATTAGAATACAACTCTTACTCTAATCATTTATCTTCGCTTAGCTTACTTTAGCCTCTCTAAAGAATACCGCCACGTGACTTAACTTATCTCTCCTCTAAGACTAGCCCTAGAACGAGACATAACACTTTAAACGCCCTTAGGATAAGCGCTATTTAAGTAGCTAGTAGGGGAACACCCGCCCCTAGCGAAGTAGGAAGCATCCGCCGTACGCTACTATAATAGACTACTACGAAGGACGATAAGTCTAATAACGATAACGAGCCTACTCTAAGGAAGAACGACGTTAAGGCTACTAAGCTAGACCTCTTCTATAGAGATAGAGCTAAGTTCGACGACTAGGTTAACTAGATAGATATGTACCTTATGTTTAACCTAGTCGATACTAATAAGAGAACTATCTTCGCTATTACGTACCTTCGTGGAAGTGCGTAGAACTAGATTAAACCTTACCTTAAGGAATACCTTAAAGGTATAGGACGATTAGACCCTACCGGAATGTTTAGGAGCTACACCCTCTTTAAAGATAAGATAAAGTCAATCTTTAGAACCTCGAACGAAGTCTAATAGACTATACGAATCATTCAACACCTAAAGTAGAAGACGTCTACTTTAGAGTATGCCGCTAAATTCGAAGAATACGGACAAATTACCGGATAGGACTAGACGGCGTTAATAACTATGTTCCGACGTGGACTTAAGGACTCCGTTAAGGACGAGTTAATAAGACACGGGGGATAGATTACTAACCTCGAAGAGCTAATATAGGCGTCGATTAACATCGATAACTAGCTCTAGGAACGACACTAGGAAAAGAAATACGACTCTAAGGTAGGAGGTATAGTAGGATACGCTCCGGATCGTAGACCCTTAGGAGGGTACGTTACGAAGGGAGAACTCTTACGATAAAGCTAGCCCTACTATAGACTATAGCTAATAGAACTAGACGTTACCTAACGAGGACGGAGGATCGATAAGAGTAGGGGCTACGGAAAGCCCTTTAAAGGAAAAGGAAAACTTATATACTATGCCTATAGTAAGGAAGGTTATATAGTACGGGATTGCCGCGGTAAAAATATAGTGCGCCGCGAGCAGTTTAATATAATGCAACTAAAGGTAGGCAAATCTAGGAGCAGTGTTAGACCCCGACAATTTAACTATACCTAGAGAGTAGAGGAGAAGGATAGTAACCGGGTTGCGATACCTCTCCTAGACCCCTTATAAGAACGAGGAGGATACTATGTTTAACGACATACACTACTACCGAATAACTAACAATTAAAGACTATTAGATTGTTTAGCATAATAGTACGAGGAGTTAACTATAAAGTTAAGAAGGAATCTTAACACGGTTACGGAAGCCTTTACTAGCGACTCTATTACTAGGACTCGTGTTAAAACTACTACAACGCTAAGTTAGGCGTAGGGTACTAGCTACGACAACTAGTAGGAACCCTAGGAGCTTAATACGGATAAAACAAGCTCTAAGAAGTAGACATAGACGAATCTTGCTTCGATAATAATAATAAAGAAAACTAGGATCTAGAATAGAACGGACGCTAGTCACTAGCACCAGAACAATAAATAAACGAACTAGATACTATCGAAGAAGATTACGTACCGGAGGAGTTAAGCGAGGACTTATCCGAAGAAGAAGAGAGCGACACCGACGACGAAAACGAAGTATATACATTCACGGTAGATACGCTAAGAAAACTCTATAAGTTAATTATCTACCTCTAACGAAGACACGAAGAATTCCTACTAAAGTTCTTAGGGAAACGATACCTAAACCCTAACGAATTCGACAAGATACTCGACATAATAAGGGGCATAGTGTAGGGCTACCTAACTATAAACAGTACTAAGAACTTAGCTAAAGCGGTTATCGAACGACTACCTATAGGAAGCCGAATAACGAATACCGGATACCTAATACCGGTAGGAACTTTCGTCTTAAACGAACTACGAACAGTAGTATAGCATGTACGGGCTCTCTACTTAGAATCGTAGAAGATCTAGGAACGTAATAGACTATAAGTATAGACATAGGGTAACAGGCTATAGGTTCTAGCCGAAGCCTCTAGGTACGAAGTATAGCGAACTACATACTATTTGGGAAAAGGATCGGCTCCCTAGGAATAAGCGACTAAAGGGAGTTATATAACACTTAGGCTTACGTATCGACATTAAACACAGTTTTCCGGATATAAGCAATCGTTAACGGACATAAGACTAGTGTTATAATCGACTTAGGAGTAGCGGGGAATTTCATCTCCGAGTCTTTCGTAAGAAGAAACGGGTTCGCTACCCTAAAGAAGAAATAGGGTTACGAGTTAATCGCGGTAAACGGATTATCGTTACCTAGCGTAGAATAGGAGACGACACTATTACTACTAGCTATCTAATAGCACTACGAGAATATTACCTTAGATGTTATTAATATAGCTAGTTATAACATAGTATTAGGTATGCCTTAGTTAAGAAAGCACAATCTAGTAATCGACTAGAGAAGAGGAGTACTTATATTTAGGGAATGCGACTACGTTATCGACATTTAGCCTACGTATCGACAGCGGACGATAGTAGATAAGGTAAAGAAATAGCTTAACGCATTCGAGCTTACGCCGACTAGAAGGATAGAAGAACTACCTTCGACCGGGATAGACACTAGCGTAGGGCCGCCGGGTTACGAAGTTACTAGAAGTGATAGAAGTAACGTACTATCGAAGAATACTAACATCTTAGAGTTAAGTATTCCTAAGGAGTATCGTAAGTAGTCGCGACTCTTTAAAGAGGAGAGAGGCAAAACCGCCTTACCTAAGTACTGCCTATAGGATTATAAGATTAACATTTAGCTAGGGAAAGAGCCTCTATAGGGACCCCTATATTAAATGTCTAAGAAAGAGCTATAGACCCTACGAGAATAGCTAAAGGAGAAGCTAGCTAAAGGATAGATAAGAAGATCTACCTTAAGTGTAGGAACTCTATATATGTTCGTTCTAAAAGCAAACGGGAAGTTACGACTCGTACAAGACTATAGGAAGTTAAACGAGATTACGATTAAGAACCGATACCCGCTACCTAATATCGAAGAAGCATAAGATAGATTAACTGGATCGGACTAGTATACGAAGATTGACCTACGAGATGCCTTCTATGCTATACGAATAGTAAAAGGAGAAGAATGGAAAACCGCTTTTAGAATAAGATACGGACTCTACGAATTCTTAGTTATGCTAATAGGATTAACTAACGTACCCGCATCCTACTAGGACCTTGTTAACGAAACACTTAGAGAACTACTCGACGTATACGTTATCGCCTATATAGACGATATACTAGTCTACATAAAAGGATCCCTATAGGAGCACATAAGACAAGTCTAGGACGTTTTCGAACGACTTACGCAATTAGGATTTAAGACGGCACCCGAGAAATGCGAATTCTATAAGAAAGAAGTTAAATTCTTAGGCTTTATTATTAGTACTATAGGAATAACGATCGACCCTACGAAAACACAGTTAATTAGAGAATAGCTAGAACTAAAAACAGTTAAGGACGTATAATCATTCCTTAGACTAGCGAACTATAACCGGAAATTCATTAAGGACTACGTAAAGATAGTAGCACTAATAACGATACTTACGAGGAAAGACGTTACTTAGAAATAGGGAAAGGAACAGATTAAAGCATTTAAGAAACTTAAGGAATAATGCGCTTTAGCCCCTACGCTTCGACTATTCGATAGTAGTAAGGAAGTCCACATCGAGACCGATACGTCTAATATAGTAATAGGCGCGTATCTAACATAGATATACGATAGGTAGAGACACCTAGTAGCCTATTACTCCCGGAAAATAACCATAGCGGAATAGAACTACGACATCCATAATAAAGAGCTTCTAGCTATTATTGCTACCATCAAATATTTGAGAGTATATGTCGAGGGCCTACCGAAGTTAACGATTCTTTCTAACTATAAGAATCTTACGTACTTTACGACGACGAAAGAACTTACCCGAAGGCAAGCCCGCTAGTCGGAGCTACTAGGATAGTATAAGTTCGAAATTAAATATACTCTAGGACGAGAGAATGGCCGCGCCGACGCGCTAAGCCGAAGAAGCGACTATATAGAAGGAAAAGAACTAGTACAACACAAAATATTAAAGACAAACCCCGACGGAAGTCTTAGTGTAAACACGAGAGAATTTAATAACATCGTACGGATACTAGGCGATAAGGACGAACAATTCCCTATATCGCAAGGGAAATACTAAGTACCTAAGGATCGAGAGGAAGAATGTATACGATAACATTACGACGGACTAACATATAGGCACCCTAGAACTTCGAAAACAATAGACCTAATATAGCGTAGCTTCTTATTCCTATAGATAAGGTAAAAGGTGCTACGCTACATTAAGCAATGCGTACACTATTAACGAAACAAGGCTACGAGACATGCGAAATACGGTTACCTACAGTTTAGGACACTACTAGTAAAACCATAGGACGAAGTTATAATAGACTTTATTACGAAACTCCTACCGTTAAGAGACTAAGTTACGAAATAACTATACGACATAGTATTAGTTATAGTTAATAGACTTATAAAGTACGTACACTTCATTCCTACATTAGAAACATATAATGTAGAGTAGCTCGGATACCTTATACTAGATAGACTTATCCGATACTATAGATTCCCTTAAGCGTTCATAACGGATAGAGATAAGCTATTTACATTAAACTACTAGAAGACGCTTATAGAAACGATCGGAACTAAATATAAGCTGTTAATAGTATACTATCTAGAAACAGACGGATAAACTAAGAGAATGAATTAGACGCTAGAATAATACCTACGACACTACATTAACTACGCATAAGACAACTGGGTTTCATTACTGCTAATAGCGTAGATTACACTAAACAACTACAAATTAGAGACAACTTTAACGACACCATTTTATACGAACTTTAGTAAAGATCCTAACCTATTTAGAACACCTAGATCCTATCCATAGGCCGAAAGAGTAATCATAACGACGGATACTCTTAAGGAAGTGTATAAAGAAACACGTAAGGCGATCGAAGATACATAATAAAAACTATCTTAATAACGGTAGGACATAAGAAAAATAGCACCTCTACTAAAAGAGGGGGATAAGGTCTATCTCCTTATAAAAAACTTAAGAACAAGAAGATAGACTAAGAAACTAGATTACGTTAAGGTCGGACCATTTTTCATCGATAAAGTTATAGGACTAGTTAACTACCGCCTACGACTACTACTAGACGTAAAAATCCACCTAGTCTTCTATATCTCTAAGTTAGAACCCGTAGACGCCAAAACACCTTACTAGGAGAGCTTCTATTTCGAGCCGGAAGTAGAAAACGAATTCGAAGTCGAAAGAATCCTAGATAAGAAAGGTTAGCGATACCTTATTAAATAGAAAGGATACGACGAATTAGAAAATACCTAGGAACTAAAACAAAACCTACAAAACTGTTAGTAAAAGATCCGACAATACTAAAAATAGGTCCGCCGAATAACTAACGATAATCGATCTATCGGCCGACGAGCGACTAGGGTAGGAATCGAACCTACGACCTTAAGAGTATAGACAGCTTACGCTCTACTACTAAGCTACCTAGCCGATTAATAAGAATAGGGACACAACTTATAAATAAATACCCTAATAGGTCTCTACCCCTAGAGACTTGCCCTAAGGCTCCGCTCTAGAAAGCGCCGCCTAGTTATTTACGGGCATCTCTAGGATATCCGAGAAAGAAACTAGCGAAGGCGACACCTCTACCCCCGACGCCCGCTCGAGAGACGCTAGCTCCTCGCGCGCCTCTTCCTCCACGAGCTCCTCTAACTCCTTAGCGACGGCATCGTCGGTACGACGCTTAGCTAATCGGAGCTATTTCCGAAGACGGATCTTACGTATCTTTAGCCGCACCTCCTCCTCTTTAATCCTCTTAAGCTCTACCTTAAGATTATCGCGCGAATCGCGAAGACGTTCCTACTCCGGACGAGAAAGACGCACATCGCAATCCTTATAGCCTTTTCGAATATAGGCTAAACACTTTCTAGACCGAGAACCTACGATACACTTTACTACTACGCCCGAGGATCGAGACTTCTAACAATTCGTGCATAGAGCCATTTCGATACTAGAAACTTTAGTATCCTAAGTAAGTCGTTAACGGCGTTTATAGGAGGAAGAAGACATAGTTAACTATTACTATAAGAAATCATAACGGCTTAAGAAGCTTCGGAACGAAGCTAGGCTAAGAAGGGGATAGTGTTACGGAATAATTCCTATAGACCCTAGAATTATAACGATAAGACGAACACGTAACTCATCCTACCTAAGCGCTTAGACATAGAGCGATTAGACTGCTTATACTTAGACTAATTAGACTACTTATGCTTAGAATGATTAGACTAATTACTAAGATCTACAAATCTCCTTTATATTTAGGAACGCTAGAAACCCTTATAGTTCTAATGCGTTCAACTTATGTTACTATCTTACTAATTGGAATACAACTCTTACTCTAATCATTTATCTTCGCTTAGCTTACTTTAGCCTCTCTAAAGAATACCGCTACGTAACTTAACTTATCTATCCTCTAAGACTAGCCCTAGATCAAGACATAACAACATATAGCTCGTATAACCGCTATAAAAGAATACCCGTGCTTCTCTCGGAGCTTTATAAACCGTCTCTATAATATCTACCTAATTCGACATTCTAAAAACTCTTTTAATCTTATAGACTACTAACCGACACTACTTACAATTCTAATAAGCATCTTACTACTAATTAGACTACTATCTACATTGTAAATTGCAGTAATTAACCTACATACCGATAAAACCTTACTTAGCGTACTATTAACTCCGCTATAGATAGTGTAGCTCTACCGCGGCCGTCTATTAAGGACGTATAAGACGAGCACGATATCTCCGTAGACTAAGCTAATGCGCCGTATACGTCTAGGCGAGTGCTTAAGACTGTAAGGTCTAAACCTAGCGCAATGCCCCGGATATAGCCGGTTATCGACAAGATAGTAATTAACAGTCCGTTCTAACCTAACGAGGTAACGAACTATACGCTCTATAATAACATCGGTATCGATTAAATTACCGAGGCGCCTATTAGTAGTATAGAACCTATAGTAATAGTAAAGAGCGCGTCGAATGGCGCGCTACGCGCCCTTAATCTCGGCAACTTACTCCTTAGTAAACTACTTTTAAAGGAGTAGGCGGCGGCGAAGTAGCGCGAAATGCTCGAAAAATTTAAAGATAAGAAGACGCGTAACTCTTTAGACGAGCCCGTAGATGCCTTCGACCGCCTTAATAACTTCGAGAGCCTACGTAACGAAGCGACGCTAGAATCACGAAACCGTAATCGCGAGGTTAAGGCTTTTAAAAAGATTCGCTAGTCTTATAAGCGTAAGAAGCGTACCGGTACTATATCTATTAAAGAAGAAATCGAGTTTATAAAGCTTAAAGCGCGTAAAAGAGCACGGTAGGTTAAGGTAAAGGTAGACGAGGAGTACGAGCGCGAAGCCTCTCCGGTGGAAGAAGACCTATCCGAGGCACTATTTGTTAAATCGGACGACGCGCGGGCGATCTTTAGCGACGATAAGGTTAAGTTATAGGCAGCTCCTAAGAGTACTCGTAAGAAGGGTAAGCGGGTAGCCGAGTCCGATCTTAAGAGCGAGATTCTACGGCAATTAGCTTCTCGACTACGCTAAGAAGACTAAGACTACGGGCGGAACTAAGAAGACCCGTAAGACTACCGGACACGACTATACCGATGCCGACCTTAACCGTATTATAACGGATGTTTAAGAACGTATATAGCGACTAAGCTCTTTAAAGAGTAGCGGCGGAGCTCGAGCCGGCATTAAGTCTAAGGCGGCGCCTAAGAGGAAAGGACCTTAAATAACTAACGTAAATAGCGTTATGGGTAGTAATGTCTTCGAGGATGTAGCGTAGACAGCCGATTTAAGAGCCTAGCCTACGTTCGGCGGTACTACGAGGCGAGGTAATGCTTTAAAGTAGTTACTTTCTAGTCTACCCGAGGTAGACGTCTAGGAGAGCCGTAGCGATAAGAAAGCTCTTAATGAAGCTATTAAAGATTTCACTAGACGTGCAGTTACACCGGCCCTAGATAGTAACTAGAACTTAAAGGGCATAAAGATAACGCTTAAGCATTACTAGGTACTCGGTATCGGGTTTATGCGTCGACGAGAGAACGACGATAATAAGCTAAAGGGAGGTATTCTAGTAGATTAGATAGGCTTAGGAAAGACCATTTCTATACTAGCTAATATCGTTAATAGTAAGTAACTAGCGAAGGCACCCGTTAGGGCTACTCTTATTATTACCGCGCCGGCGCTTATTATATAGTAGTACTAGGAGATCTATAAACATTGTTAAATAGAGACGGAGAATAAGAAGTATAGACTCGGTACTGTTATACGATATTATCTAGGCTCGCGTCTAGTCGTCCTATAGAGAGCGCCTTCACGCGGCGGACGACGTAAGTATCTTCGTTACGACGAAGAGAAACTAAGACTCTCTCTCTCGAAAAATACAAGCCTACTCGACTCGAAACAAGAAAAGACAGGTCGGACGAACCGAACGAACGAGATACGCTCAAAATCTACAAACAAGAACTCCGGAACTGCGAGAAGGGAAAGCGACGTACATAGCGTACACGTCGCTCGAACAACGAAGGCGCTGTCTACCTGTCGTCCCGGCAAACCACGTAAACTGCCGGCTGGAACCAAGAGAGGCGTTTAGGGGCGCAAACCACGTATACTGCACGGCTGGAACCAAGAGAGGCCGAGGGGGGGACGACAGCGAGGCCACTGCGACCGAGGAGCTACACTCGAGACCGGAGAACGCGACTGGATTGAAACAGAGGCAACGGGTGTTTCTTGGGATTTTGCTCGGTGCGTACGGGTACGGCCGGCTTGGCTTTTTAAAACAAGAACGAGACACGGGCGCAAAACTTGTCTCGCCCGGGGCAAGGCGACAAACCGCAATTCTCGACAAGACACGACTACCGGGTACGCGCGTACTACGCCGCAATATATTCGATTTACGGTTCGAATAGCGAGCGTTGCTCGCATCTTTTAAGGAGTTTTTACGTCCGGGGTACGACGGGGCTTTTCTCCTTCTCTCAAATTTTGGTCTCGTTCTCGAGACCCGTGTTGCATAGTCTTTGACTCAAATAGCACGTTAATGGAATAATCAATCAATCAATCATAGGCTCGCGTCTATAGAGTAATAGTATCGAGAAGATTCTTTCCTCCGCCGACATCGTCTTAACTACATACTCCGAGGTATTAAAGTCGTACCCTAAGGGCGTTATACCTACGGAAATTACTATAGCTATATAGAAAGATGCGTAGTAGCGAGACTATTATAAGGCCGCTAAGGGTGTGCTATACCGGATTAAATTTCTTCGTGTTATCTACGACGAAGCTTAAGCGATTAAGAATTATAAGGGACATACTAGCATAGCCGTCCGCGCTATTAACGCTAAGTACCATTAGGCTATTACCGGTACTCCCGTTATGAACTCTATTAAGGAGTTCTACCTATACTTTAAGTTCCTTCGTGAACCTTACATAGGCTCTTATAAGATCTTTAAGGCAAATTTCTACAGTCCTAACGATCTAGATAGCACGGAGAAGCTAAACGTCTTCCTCCGTAAGTTCATAATTAGACGTACATATAGTAATAGGCTATTCAAATCCCGTCTACTTAATCTTCCCCCGCCTTAGGAGCATACTATATAGCTTAAGTTCAATTAAGTAGAGCGAACCATCTACGAGATTGTTAAGAACCGCATAATTGCTAGGATCAATTGTATCTCTAAGACTAAAGGGCTAGAGAAGGGCTATAGCTATATCTAGACTATAATCCTCCGTCTACGCTAGCTTTACGGCTACATCTTACTAATATAGGGTACTATTACCGACATCCTCGAGCGTAAAGACTTTAAGAAACTAAATAAGATCACTAAAAATATAGATGCTATAAACGAGGAATAGGCCTTACTACTACTAAACCTACGCCGTGTCTTAGTAAACAACGCCGGTATAAAGACTATTAATGCGTTACTCGGCGATTCTATTATAACCTCTAGCGAGACATAGCCTAACGTAGTCATTAGCATTAACCTAACTTAAGATAGCGCTAAAGGCGGGAAGTGTTAAGTTGAGACCTAATAGGATACGTAGTTAGTAGCGGAGTAGAGTAAGAGATTAATCTTCAACTAGCTAACAGCCACAGGGCATGTAGCAATATATTAGGAACTAATGCGTTGATTGTGTTGGATGTCTATCTAAGCTAAAGGGGAGAGAAGGTGTCTTCCGACAAGCTGAGTCATCGTAGATGCCTTAGGCTATTAGATCACAACCTAACTGTTAGCTCCCCTTAAGATGCTACATCTTAATAGGAAGCATAGTTTATCGTTCCACTTCCGTAAGTACCTCGATACTCTCATTTAAGACGATTAATAGGGTACTGTCGTAGACCGTACTAAATGCTTAGCCTATCGGTAAAAGCTAGACAAGCCGTAAGTCACTTCCTACTAGTACATCTATTACACCTCCTACTTAACGGACATGTAGTACTTCGCTACCCGACGTAGCTACGACGGGACACGTTATAACGAGGGTAGAGAGTAATACACTTCGGTCGACGATGTCTATAACCTAGAGAACTTCGAGCCCGGAGTAACTTCCTCGGAGGCTAAGCTAATAATAATGAAGGGCGATAAGGGTAAAATAAAGAAGAAGAAGAAGAAGAAGAAGAAGAAGAAGAAGAAGAAGGAGTAGATAGGAGATCCCGAAGATTAGATCGGCCTTAAGGATGAAGTTCTTCCGTCTACTAAGACCGCGGTATGTAAGACTTAGATTATAAATTGGATTAACGAAGATCTAGACTATAAGATAATCGTAAGTTAACTATTACGCGAGGCGCTCCCGCTCCTACCAAAACCCGTGAAGCTAACGTACTAACTTACTAACTAGATCTACACTTTATTTATACCCCTTACGAGGATTCTGGTTAAGGTCTATAAGACCGAGGATTAGCCGGCCGTTATATATACCGGCGAACAGTCCTACGATGCCCGACAAATAGCGATCGATAACTTTAGCAACCCGAAGAAAAAAATTAGAGTTATAATCGCTTCGCTTAGATGTAGCGGTCTCGGCCTAAACCTTACTATAGCGAGTAGAGTTATCTACATGGATCCCTAGTGAAACTATAGTAAGCAAAGCTAGACATTTACGCTAGAAGTATACTAGATACTAACGCGCTTTACCTTATAGCTGTCAAGTAGTAAGCGTTCTACCGCGTCTTCCGTATCGGATAGATAAAAGAGATAATAATAACTATAAGTATCTAAATTAGCACTACAATTTTAGTATAATACTAACTGCGCTACGTAGCGCTTCGTTATTAAGAATAGCATCGACGCCGCTATAGTAGCTATTAAGACTAAAAAATAGAAAGAGATTAGTAAGTTATACGACGCGCCTCCCCGACCCTACGACCTATTCTATACTAACGATATAACTTTATAGACGAGGTTATAGAGAACGGCCGCGAGTAGAGGCTAGTAGTTAAAGACCTAATCCGTCTCTTCGGCAATAGGGTCGGCGAGGATAACGAAGGACACCCCTTTATCTTTATAAACGTCGAGGAGGATAAGGAGCTCCTTTATCGTAAGGATAATAAGGAAAACGAGGATAACGATATAGGTAATAATGTATAATGCGACTATCCCATGCTACTACGGTAGGGCCTTAGCTTTTAAGGAGTTAGGTTATCTTAGCTACTTCTATCGCGCTATCCTAGCCTAATAGCCGACCGAGCTTCGTAGCTCCTTAGACGACTAATTACCTACGGAGGCGGGTCTCCTTATACTATAGTCTTAATCTTCTATCTATTTGTTCTTACTTTTCGCCGCCCCCTTCTAGTGCGCTTCCCGTTAATCCCTCTACGCACGAAGCGCCGTACTATATGATCGAGCGCGCCGCTAAATCATTCGAACGCTTACATTTGCTTAATAGGAATAACACGCTCCGTCTAAGCTTAAGCTTAAGCCTTACACCTCTTCTAAGTTAGGCTTAGAGAAGTAAGTGCCGCTTAATAACTTATCTACTCGCATAATGTTAGAATTAATACGTACCTTATAACGTTACTTATAATAACCTTACCGATAAATGGGAAAATGGCATACATAGATAGAGTATTAGACCGTTTAATAGGAGAGCTTCTCGAAAAGCATTAAAAGTAGACGTCCGCTAATCTACGGACGCTACAAGTCCCGTATTAGAAGTTCACGTTCTACTAACGTCGCGATCCGAAACTTAGGCATTAACGTAGATAGTAGACGACGGACTTTCTAGGTCGATCGAGTAGTAGTACCGTAGTAAAGGTAGACGGACGGCACGGTACGGATCTCTATACTAGAACGGAAGTTTTCTACCCCGGGGGGGAGGATTAGCCCTCTTTTCACCGCTAATGCTACGCTTCTAAAGCCTTATTAATCGGTCGGGAAATACGAGGCTTCGGTATTGCGATGCTATAATAGTCGGTAGTACGCCTATCCTATGTATACATTAAGGGGCATTTTGAAGGGTAAAAAGCCTAAGGAGGTAACTATCCCTTACTCGAAGGGTTTCCCGCCGCACGCGTATACGACTAATGCCTATAGCATTCGCTAAAGACGTAGTCGTCTAGAAGTTACTCCGTATAAGTAGCGTACTTACCGTTAAGTTATTAGAGCGAGGATAACTATAGAGGGTAGATAAGTCTTAATTTACTAGGATAGGGGGTGTTCGGTAGATAGATTAAGTTAAGCGGAATGTCTAATTATTCTAGGACCCCGTGCTTAGTCGGGATGGGCTTAGTATCGTAGTAGAGGCTTTATATACGAGGCTAGAAATTAATAACTATGTTTATCTAGTTAGCTACACTATGCCGTAGTCTTCTCCGCTTCTAGCGGCGGTTAAGCCTACGTCCTAGCGTCCTTTACCTCTTTCTTCTCGTTAGCCTTATCTAGCTCCGCTAACCTTACCCTCGTCTCTTTAGCTTCTTTAGCCTCCCTCTTCTCCCTCTCCTCCTTCTTAGTAGCTTCCCTCTTCTCGCTCTCTACTCTCTTAACCTCCTCCTACTTCTCCCTCTCGACCTTCTCTAACGCTTCTAACTTATCCTTAACCTTACCCTTATTGATACCTTTACCGCCTACCTCGTTAATCGTAGTACTAATCTCCTCTACATTTATTATCTCCTCCCTTAAACCCTCTATAACATCCTAGACTTTCTTAACCCTACCCGTTTACTTATTTAAACTCTTTAGTGTCTAGCCTAAAGCCTCTATAACCTTAACAATTTCAACTTAATCGGCGGCTTATTCGATCTTAGCGTATACATCTTCGAGCTACGCTAGCGTAGAGGTACGTTATTAGAGGCGGGTGTCGGTAAGTTTCTTCTAGCGGAGGGCCGTTTTAGCGGCGGTTAGTTGTTTCCGGGAGACTACTATACGGGCTATAAGGTCTAGCTCGGAGATCTTAGCGGTAAGATGGTCGATTTAAGGTTCGAGGGAGGAGATAAGGGTACGGAGGGAAGCGATCGGTTCGTCTTCTAGGCTTAATTAGGGAGATGTTTAATTCGTTAGAGGCTTTAAATTTAATTACGCCCGAGGTAGGCTTATAGACGATTACTAAGCGGTCTCGTTAGAGGTATCGGAGGAGGACGTTTAGATCGTTTTAGCTAATCGTTTCGACACCTAATGTTTTCGCGTATATACTACTAAACAGGTCTATAGAGAAGACTCTACTAGTGTTCGACACTACCGACCGTAATGCTTCTTCTAATACTACATTCGTAGCTATCTCTACGTTTATAATAACTACGAACTCGCCTCTTACTAGCCGGTCTTATCCACTACTACTATCTCCTAGAACACCTAGCTGCCTTAGGCCTCATTTTACTACATCTAGCGGACTCGGTATCTAGCTCTTTATATACACACTATCCTTTCTATATAGAAACTCTAGTAGCGATATTAACTCTTTCCTCTTTACCGCATCCTCTAATACCGCGCCTAAAGCTAGCGGTCGTCTATACTCTTATATCTACAATTCTCGCAATAGCCCTTCTCTACTTTAGATTATAAATGTATCGCTCCTATACTGTCTAGACGGCGCTAGAATTAAGCCTACTTTCGCCGCGGAGGATAAGGCGCGTAGCTATACGGATGAATTTATAGTGTAGCCGTCGGGATTCGTCGATCGTTAATAGCGAAAGTCGGAGTAGAGCGATACGAGGCGGGATTAACTAGGGGATATTAGACGGATTAGTTCTTATTAAGAGAAACTATAGTATACTTCACCTACGGAAGGCTTCTTCGTACGTTCGTAGGAAGTCGAGAAGCTTAGACATGTCGTATACGTGAAGTGTCTACTATATAAAGATCACGCGACGAGTATATAGGAGGGAGAAAGTTGTCGTAAGAAATAAGAGTTGTAAAACGACGGACGTATAGCGCCGATCCTATGTCTAGAAGGGATGATTACATATAGGTTTCTACTATATAGGGGTTGCGATAAAGCTTAAGGATAGACGAACGGTGCAGTACCTTTAGTTAAGTGTTATATCATTAGAATATTACATTATAGAAATTATTTAATACTAGTCGTTACTCGCCTATTACTCTCCTTTCCCTTAGATGTACTACGGAATAAGATACACAACCGCATAGCTTACTAGTGCCTCGTATACAGTACTTAAGTAGTAGCGGATTCTAAAGAATAGCTATAGTAGTCTATACTACTAGTCGTAGACGAGCTATCCTCCGAATTAATCGTTAGGAGTTCCTACCTATTCCGGGTTACTTGTCTACTATAGTCTAGTCTCGTTAATGAAAAAGCTAGACATATCGTAGTTAGACCTAGATGCGCCAGCGTTTAGCTCTACTAGCTACTACGCCGAGTAGAACTCTTCGTTAGGTACTATAACTAGGGCGTAAGGAAAGTCGTTACCGAGATCGAAGAGCTAGTTAAAGTAGGTTATACCGTTAGCGGTTATGTTAGTAGCTACTAGAGACGCGTTGCCCGTAGGTAGCTTATCGCTAAAGACTACGTCGTTCTAGCCGGCGCTAGTGTAGTAGGAGCCTCTATTAAGAATTAGTTACTAAGTCTAGTGTATCTAAAGGCATACTTATAGATAGAGGCTATCGAATTCCTATTTACTATCGTCTACTGGCTTAAGTCTCGTCTAGAGCTTATACTCTACAGTCGTGTTATTATATGTAGTAACTAGGGTAATAAGTACTAGGTAAAGCGTAAGGTACTACATACTTTCCTTAAGCTTATCGAACGCATTAGGGATGAATAGATTAAGCTCGGTAGTAATGTCTACTAACTACCCTATATAGGCCTATCCGAGTTGTAGTAGTATAGAGCGGTGCTTACGTAAGCAGGGGTATTTACCGGTCCCGGGACCGGGAAATAAGGTCACGTGACGAGTAGCGTAGTAGCTAGATAAAACAAGAGAATTAGCGGACCTAAACCCCTATGCCCTCTACTCGAGAGGTATAAATTGAATTGTTGCCTTAATACTACGTCTACAATGCTTAACTACGTAGTATATATCTTAATAGCTATACTAGGTCCTCCTACTAGCTTACCTAAATGTCTAATTAAACCTAAATAAAATTAGGGTAAGTTAGACCTAAGGGACCCCCTCTAAACCTAAGGTTAACACAACCTATTAGTCGTTAATATATCCTCCCCTATTACGAACCTGTCCTTAGGTTCTAAAGTAGTAAGCCCGGGCACTATAGGTAGCTTAGTTAGTCGCTATAAGCTAGGGTAGTCTTATAGTAGCATAGTAGCTTACCCTACTATTTAGCTTAACATATAAGATGTTAGGTAATCCTAGGGCCTACTAGCGACAGCTTATAAAGGTCGAAAGGATTTCTTTAATAGAGACCGTAATAGTAACGTTAATAATCCGCGACTCGCGCCCGTCGTACTACGTTAACGTATACTACGAAACTAGCGAGGGATTAGGTAGCTATGTTAGCATTAATCGAACGGGTTAGATAGTCGAACAATATAAACGCTATTCATAAGACAAGTAAGTGTTAGTACTAGTAACCTAATAAATCTAAAGACGAGTCTATCGCGTAGCTAGAAAGTAAGTTAAGGGAAGATAAGTAACTATAAGAAACAAGTAAGATCTAAGGACTAGAAGCACCCGTACCCGAAGCATTAACTAGAGGTAGAACTAGAATTAGAACTAGAAACCTATAGGCTATAGCTATAGCCGGAAATTCAACTAGAAACTAGGAGCCTATAAACCCGTACTAACTACTTAGTTCTACTTATTCTTATATAACTCCTTTGTCTAGACCTACTCGTTATCGTAGCTAACACTAGTCTCACTAGACGCGTCCCTAAGTAGCTAGCTAGTAAAATTCCTATAGTAGTTACGGAAGAAGCTCTTATTACGCCCTTCGCTTATAAAGCATATCTACTCGAGAGTAGTAACTAAGCTAAGCTACTTATCTATTAATTTCATAGCTCGGACGCGCTAATTATGCATCTTCTTATAGAAGAGCTCCGAGTCTAGGCGGACCGTAGCATTAAGCTACCTTCTAGCATTAAGGATAACTTCGTTATCGTTCTAAGACTTTAAACCCGCTAGGGCATCGGATAGGGGGCTAATGCTACTAAGGTGTACGGCCGTAGGAAAAGGATAGCCGGGTACTAGGCGTCGATACTTAAACCCTATAGCGCTCTCACTTAGCGTCTTAAAGTCACGATAGAGGTCTATCACCTAGTATATGCTCTAGCTTCTCTAGAGTTTAAGATAGTTATCGTCGCGGATCTCGATAAAGTAACGGTTAATCTAACGTAGCGTCTTCTTATGTACGGCCTACCTTATTAGAACGCCTATAGTAGTTACCCGCATTTGCCTAGCGCTTAGGTCCTCTCTAAACCAGCTAATACTATTCTTACTTAGGTAATTCTAGACCCTAACCGAGAAGAAACGCTTAAATCGGCCGTCTTCTATGTAGTCGTTAATCCGGTACTACTAGATGAACTCTCTAGCATTCCCTTACTTATAAAAACCGTGTAAAAACTCCGGCCTACTAGTGCCCTCTAAGTTAAGAGAGTATAGTATATTATGCCGGTTACTAGTCTAGTAGTTTTCAATTTCGAGGTTTAAGTCGACCCTAGTATACTATACTATAGTGTTCGCGTCACCCCCCTAATAAGCCCTATTAAAGCTAAAAATCGTAGGCCTAGGGAAGGAGATAAACCGAGTGTAGTATTAAGAGTATAGCGCTACTTATAAGAGCTATAGCCCGGGGTCTTATCGTATAATCTATTAGCTTAGAGAATACTACATGTTCTAGTAGACGCCGCCGTTACTAACCTTATTTAATTCTCGTAGGTGCTATCGGTACACGTCGAATTCTCGACTTATTATCTCTCTAACTATTTTAACCCGCGGCGCTAGTTTAGCGTTATTATACTAGTATAGCATGTTACTATTAATATAGGTACCGGTACTATTAAGATCGGCTTAGTTAGCTTCATTAATGCTAAATTTGTCGAGGATCTAGTTGTAGTTAGCATGCGTGACGATGCTACTCGTAGTACCGACTTTGCCTCGAACACGGAGGTAGCTAAGCGGGTTAATAGTCTTCTAACTACGCTTATTAGGGCGAAACCACGACCCATTCTTTACCTTAATAGCTGAAAAACTCTTGCCTTTAAAGAGCTAGTCTTAGACCTTAAGCGCACGCTCACATAGGGTATTAGCGGTAATACCGGGATTCGTAACGAAGTAGAGGGCCTTATAGTAGAAATCTCGAACATACTAATCGCACATTATAGCGCTAACCTTACTATCCCTCTTAAGAACCTACGAGACAGCATATTCGAGTATCTTAAGGCCCGCTATCCGGTAGTCGGGTAGCTAGTTAATACTATCTACATTAATCGAGTTTCTAAACTTAATGCTATAGTACCGCTTATTATAGGTACAGTTAGCGCGCTTATTCCGGAGGGCCTCGTCTTCTTATAGGATCTAATCCTTAAAGACTAATACATCCCTAATTATAGCCGAAGGTAACATAGTAAGTATCGGATTACTATTCTTAGTTAGGGCCGGAGTGGATCGTAGGGTACTAACCGGTGTACCTAGCGGACTGCCTTCGCGTATAGGTACGCCGTCTAGCGTTCGGTTAGGCGAGGATTAAGTAGGCGCAGTTATGCCCTCACCTATGCTCTCGCCTATACGGAGCTACTTAAGTCGACTCGACTTACGACCGCCTCTCGATAGGACTATAGGCTAGGTAGAGGCTAGTAGAGTTAGCGTAGTACTCTTTACACGTCCTTTACCTTTACTACCCGGTAGTAGCTAACGTAACTAAGGCTATTACTAGCTAGATGGTCTAGGTTAATCTATGCTATCCTCTAGGGACGCGGACTTCTTAGTAATAGTACCCTCTATAAAGTATAGAAGGCTATCCTTATAGACGGCTAGGCGGTGTCTTCTAATAATCTCCCTACTCTTAGCCGACTACGGATTAATGCTACGTGCTTTAGCCTCCCTATCGCACCGGGTAAGATTACTAGGCTCTAGAATTTGCTTACAATCTATGCCCTTACGGCCGATCCTTATACGCTAGATTAATGCCCTCTAAATTCTACTAATAGCCCTACTATAGTCTAGGTACTTGTTAATAAAGGCCGTAAACTAGCGGCGCCCGCTATTAGTACTATAAAGCTCGGAGATAACGCGTCGATTAAGAATCTTGTTATCTATCTACTATAGCTAGTAGCGGGTAAGCGTAGCTCGAAGAGTCTTCTCTCGGTTACGAATCTCTAAACCGGTCTTACGAATCTTGCCGACGATAGGAAATAAGACATCGAGCTTCTTATTACTAAGGAATTTATCCTAGTAGCTCTTACCTATGCCGCTCTTAACTTCCTCGAAAAATAGGTTAACCTAGACGGAGTAGTCTTTGAATACCTTCTCGAAGCCCTTATAGAAGTTCTTTAATACCTTAACCCGCTTCTAAGGACTAAGCTCTCGGAACATAACATTAGCGGCGGACTTTGGCGTGTTCGTATTAGTAAGGACATGCTTAACGTTATCCGGTAGGCGAAGGGACTCGAACAAGGTCTAAGGTAGGCGGGTAAGCCTAGTAATAGTACTAGTAAGCGCTATACTCGAGCTAGCCGGGCGTAACGAAGGACTAGCTAAAGCTATAATAACTAGGACTCGCTAGCAGTAAGATCGTAAGAGCTAGCTATCTCGTAGTGCTACTCTAGAGTATTAGTAAGCTTTAAAAGCTTAGTGTCGGGGTAGGGGCTTTAAAGGTTAAGGTCGTAAAGAGAGAGGCTAGAGAATCGTCTAATGTGTAGTAGTAGATGGATGTGTTAGTAGTTCTAGTAATAGTATTAGTATTTAAAGAAAAAGAGAGGAAGTAGTAGGTAGAGAGCTACGCTTAAGTATACCTCTTAGCGTATATTCCTATAACCGTTATAAGGTAGTAGCGCCGAGACCGGTCTTATAAGTAGTAAGAGTAGTGCTATTAAGGTTACACTAAAGGTCTAATAACCCTACATGTAACCGAAAACTAGTGCTAGTAACCACCTAGGTAAGCATTCGGTAGGGGTATGCTACGCTATCACGTAATCCGATTTACCGGTCCCGGGACCGGTAAATGTAACTCTACTAACTAAGGTCTAACTAAGGTAAGAATACCCTATAAAGTAAAGTCTAGATAACCGAATCGGCTTAATAAACTAAAGGGCATATGCAACACATGCCTAAGGGAAGTAAACTCCGTACGCTATTACTAACTAATTAGTTCTTAGCCTCAATCCTACTAAACTGTAAAATTTCGGCTATAGAAAGGTTATAAGGCCTAACCTATAGCTTCTTAGATTCCGGTTTAGGATACGATCCCCTTTCGTTAACTCCTATAGGTAGTACGTCTTCGTCGGCGATAGGCTCGATCTCGTTCGAATTACTACTGTCTTCGCTATTAGCGACTTCTCCCTCCCCTATTACGAGATCGATCCTATTATCTAGGCCTAGTACTCCTATGTTATCCGGGCGAAGCTTTAGAACTAGCTTAAGGTTTTCTCGTGCCTAAACTCTCTTTATTAGCGTGCTATTAAGTTCCTTAAGAATATAGGTACTAAACTCCCTAGAGACACTAGATACCCGATATGGACCTTACTATCGGTAACCGATCTTACGTAAGAAGTTATCCTTATATAGCTTATCGAACCTTATAATAAGGTCGCCCTTCTAGAAACTAATAAAGTTAACATTTCGGTAAGAATTAAAGTAGTCCTTACTAAGTTCTCTTAGTCGCTTCCTTCAAGCATGTAGCTCTTCTAAACTAAGGTCTCGAGCCTAGAGTTAACGCGCACGTATAGTAAGTAGGTCCTTAGTCGTTCTTACCGATCCCTATTAATAATTCGCCTACGTCGGGTACTTAACCTCAATTGGTAGAATCGTACGATGGCTATATAGGACCTAAGCTAGCGTTATTCTAGTAGTACGATAGGTCGTGGTCCTATTAGCCTATAACATAGCGGGTACCTATTGCTCCTATCCGCGGTATGTGTTCCTTATAAGCTTTGCTAACGCTATAAGAATCGGACGGTGCCTAACCTCGACCGGAGTATTAGACTACGGATAGTACGGTAATATTCGGATCCTTCGAACACTAAGTCCTACGAGTAACCGCTTAACCTTAGCCGTATAAACCGTAGCGTTATTAAGCACAATTTTAGCATAGTAGCCGTACCTATAGAAGACATCTTCGTATAGAAACTTAGTAACCGTCTTAGAGCTAGGAGGTGCCCTTATTACTCTAGCCTCGATCTAGTTACTAAGTGCCTCGCGCATAACTAGGAGGTATCCATTTTTATGCACCTAGACGGGGTCCGAGTACCACTTCTTACTAATAACCTAAGGGCTCGATAAGTGAAGCTCTCTAGCGCGCTAGTTACCTTCGCGAAACCTATAAGGAGCATAACTTCAAACCTACGTAGAGACATCAGCGAAGCACCCGTCCTAGTAATACCGATCGGAAATAAGGTTATACACGACCTTAGCGCTACGGTAACCGTGTCTTTTATAGCATTCTATAACGATCTCCTTCTAAGCCTTATTATCGTTAATTACAAGTTGTAACGGTGCTCCTCGGCGCTTCTAGAAGAATAGCAATTGGTCTCGGATAAAGAAGTTAACGCTCTTCTTCACTAGCCGCCGGTACTTAGTACGGGTAATACTATCGGGTCGGGTCCTAGTTTCTATAACCTAAGTAAGCTACTAAGAGCCCTTAGAATATTAGTCCCCGAGATGTCGTGTTTTCTAGATTTCAACTAGATAGGTATCGACCGGCTCCGGGTACCCGAATAGCTTATTATCAATTATCTAGTCGACTTCGTCTTCGTTAGCTTCCCTAGGTTCCTAAGGTGTAGAGGGCCTACGAGACAGGGCATCTAGGCTAGTATGTCTAGTCCCCGTAACGTGTTTTACCTCGAACGTAAATAACCTAATCTATGCGACCTACCGGGCTATTGCCGAGTTCGGTAGGTCCGAAGCCGGCCGGTTAAGCTACTATATAAGTGTCTTAGCATTAACCTTAAGGACAACATTAATGCTAGTAATATATCTCTAGATCTTCTTAAGCCCCTTAAGGACCCTAAGGCATTCCCGCTTACTAGCATTATATCTAGATTCTAACGCGTTCTAGATTCCACTCTTATACCGCACCGGATAACGCCGTCGGGTACTGTCTATTAATTCTTAAGAAACGATACATCCCTATCTAGTGCCGCTAGTATTAACTAAGATAAAGATAGACCTAGCACTAGGTAAGTAGTAGAGGGTAACTAAGGCTAGAGCCTACATAAGATATCCAGTAACCTCTTCTTTCGAGAACTGCTTATTTTCTATCTAGGTAAACTCGGCGTCCTTCTTTAGTAGCTTATACATTAGTCGAGCGATAATAACGAACTAGGGGATCTATATCTGGAAGTACATACACAGCCCTACATAGGTACGGACCTCCTTAATATAGGTAGGCATAGGCTAATCTAGGATCTTGGCTATAACCTTTAGGTTAGGATAGCGACTATCCGGGCTAGTAACGTACCTAACAATCTTAAGCTTTTCGTATAACTATTACGATTTACCTCTAGCAACTACCGCACTAGCTCTTTCTAGGTTAGTAAGAACTAGATCTAGGGAAACAATGTGCTTAACGACCTATTTTCTTAACCTAGGCTCTACTTTGGCATTCCTATAGTCCTTAGTTAGTCCCTTAATACCGATATTATCGAGAAACGGCTTCGCTCAATACGAGATATAATTAAGTAGAATCTTTATTACCGTACGTACGAACTAAGTAACTAAATTAGTAGCTCCTTAAGGTAGAGTCGTGTTACGTACTAGGCTAAGAGGGGTCATGAAGGCTATTAAGTCCCGGTAGGACTTATCTAAAGTAATCTAATTATAACCTAAAAACAGGTCTATAAGTGAAGCGACTCGGTACCCGGTAAAATCCTCTAAGAAGCTATCCGTGTCCGGCGGAATGTTAGCATCGCGTATAGTAACCTTATTTAGGAGCATAGCTAAGTTAATTAACCGATATAGCACATCGCTTCTAGAGGCATTAACCTTCTTTACGACTAGGAACTAGCTATTGGAATATGCCCCTTATAAGTATTCTAGGATGTTGTTCTTAATCCGGGCTCTAATTATACGCTTAACAATTGCCCTAAGACTTGGGTGTAACCGGATAGGGCGTGCCTACTATAGCCTATAAGGGACCGTGTTAATCTTCTAAGGTGGCATAACGTCGTGCCTAATTTGCCTTATGTAACTAAAATCCTAAGCGAGGACTGCCTCCCGGTTATAGAGCATCTTATTGAATAAGGCCCGCTCTATTAGTAATAGCTTAATACTAACCTTAATTAAGGTAAGTCGTTCTAGCGTGATCCGGCTACCTCGCTTAATACTTGAGAATTTCTTAGTTAAGTACTTCCTATCAAACGGACCTTATCCTTTAGCCATCTTAGATTCTAGGTATAGTGCCCTACGCTTCTATTCTATATCTCCCTTAACTCGTGATTCTAGGCGTTCGTGAACGCTCGCGTCTACTAGCTTCTTCTTGTCCGCCTTACGCTTGTACATCGTAAAGACCTACGGCATCCTAATGTTAGCTATATGTTAGCCTACTTGTTACTTCCGTACCTAAGCATTTAATATAGATTGCCTTAGGATCTCGGAGGGCCAGTCCCCTTAAACTAAATAAACATTAGTAATAGAATCTCCCTTAAACGCGCCTATTCTAATCTCTATAACTCGTTCCTTTGTTCTAGCACTCCTAAGCAATCCTAATAAGTGAGCTAAATGGTTACTAGGCGTTAGAGCCTTACCGGGTTCCTATAGATGCGTCGTGTCGTGTCTTCCTATAGATGCGTCGTGTCGTAGTCGTATCCGTTTTCCTTACTATAGCTATTTACCGGTCCCGGGACCGGTAAATTAAAGTCCGAGGTTTCTTTGAGATAGTACGAGAACCTTACTTATTTTATTAAATCCGGCTTTAGTAAGTCGGTAGGTTAAGCGCCGTAACTTAACCTACCCTTCCATTTCCCGACGCTTTTAATAGTTCTTAAAGGGTCTTACACCTATCCGAGCTAACTAGGGTAGTAAATATAACACTTTCACCTTTACGGCTAGTAATAGCCCCCTCCTATAAACTATCATCGCAGTTACGGGCAGTAAGCCGCACCTTACGGGCCTACGGACGTCCTAGGATTGTTAGTAAGTTTAGATCCGAAGAGATAAACACGTCTACCTAGTAGTAAACCCTAAATACCTAAACATCCAAATTGCCTATAACACCTTTAAACTAGGCCCGCCCTCTAGCACCTCGAAAAGTAAGCTAAGTACTCGACATTACTAGTAACCTAAACCTATAAGCGTTTCTCTAGCCGATAATATTCACCTCGGAACCCTTATTAATTAGGCACCTAATCTAGTTCTTATTTATCCTAAACTCCGCTACTACCTAAGGACTAGGGACTATAGTAAAGTTATTAAGGACACTAGAGAGCCCGATTTTCTTAACGTCCTTATATAGCTTAGTAGTAGGGACCGCACCCTTAGAGTAAAGTATAGTTGAATACACTCCGACATACTAGGCCTTACTATCTTCGCGGAAGACCTCCTTACTATACTTAGGTTTATCTTTATAGGTAACTACTTATCTAGTACGAACCTTAGGGTCCTTTCCTATAAGACGTCGCACTATAGCGAGCTTCTCCTAAAGAGCGGGGATGTTAGTAACGCGACCGAAGAGGGCAGCTTCGAACTAGCGACTATATCGAAACTAATCTTAGGCGTTCACATTAGGAAACGTTGTCTAGAGGATCTAATTAATCTAGTAGATAATACCCTCTTCCTTTATAACCGGGCTATTACTAGCTAAACTATATTATCGGACGTAGTTATTAATCCTTATAGTCTTAGCATTCTGTATACGCTTCCTTTACGCGAAGGGGGCGTTCACGGGACTAATAGGCATATCCTTAGGTAGTCTTTTATTAGTATCGTTCCCTAGTCTATTTACTTAGGCATTATTTCCCCTTCCTAGGATTACTCCGGATTTAGCTAATAATTGAGTTTCGCTCATTTAAGCACTAACTTCGTTAATTATTTTAACCTCCTACTAGTTAACCTTAGCTTACCGGATCTCCTATTCCAATTGTAGGCGAACTTTCTTAGTAGCCTTAGCTCGGGCTCGTAGATCCTAGGCTAAGGACCGGGTCCTCGGGTACGGATTCTTTAGAATGCCTACGGGTGTCTTCCCTTTCACTTTATTAGACTGTATAGGATAGGTAGATACCTCGTTAAGCTCGCCTAAGTCGATCGCCTACTCCGCTTCACTTTCTCCGAATAAGACCTAATATGTCCTAGTAGCCTTCTCCGTTTAGCTAGACCGTGCGTCCTAAGGGCTATACTCCATTAAATGCCTAAAGTTAGGAGGGGGCTTAGAATAATTAGGAGGCGTAACCTTTATTACCCTAGTATAGTCCCTACCTATCTATTACTTACGTAGTGCGGGAATCTTATACTAGCTATTAAACTTAATCGGCCTATAATTTTCTTCGAGTAGAGGGAGTATATAGAGTAGTTTCGGTTTACTATAGTCCCTCCGAAAGTTGAATTTAGTAGGACGCGGATCGCCTTCTTTCCCTAGATACTACTGGTTATTCGGGGCGAGGTATACGTAGCCCCGGGATATTAAGGACCTTATCGCCCTACAATTACTAGCCTAGTGCTTCGAACTACTATAGTTATAGCAACAACTATCTATCGCTTTAGACTGTTCGCGATTCTAGGATAGGGGACGCTACATTACGTAAACCTACAGTTTAGTGTCTAGGTCGTGCCTCTCCGGTTATATAGAGCGTTAATTCTCGCTCGGGTAGAAGGCACCCGCGTCCGCGACGCGACCGCGCTAGTATACACGTATACTTATTTTAGCTACCTTCTAGATTAGGTCATTATTAATAACAGTCCTAGAGGTAGCCTTCTTAAGCGTATTAATCTTAGGCTTAAGGCGCGGCATTTACTTTACGACTAAGCGGTGTAGCTAAGGCAAAGTAAGAGGGAAATCTATATATATAGCTTTCTATGCCTCCTTACTATCTACGATGCTAGTAGCTTTATCGAGGATCCTCTAAAAGTCCCTAAACTTCTTAGGTTACTTTAGGTGAAGCCCGCAAGCCTTATAGACCGCTTTCGCGATAGCCTCTAGCAATCCCTAAAGGAGAAGGCGACTCCGGGAGCTATTATCTAAATTCTGAGGTTCAATTAGGTCACTTAAGGATATAAATAGGCGGATAAATTCCTTTACATCTTATTCTTTAGGCCTCTTACCTTACTACGCCCTTATAATCTCCTTAAGATATTCCCGACTCCCTAACATCGAGTAGGCGTTAAACCTTAAGAACTCTAATAAGAACGCCCTCCTAAAACGTGCCTTGTTAGTGAGCTACCTAGGTAGCCTTATAACTACGCGCCGGATAGTAGTTTCGTAATTGCGCTTAAACCCGCCCTAGAAATTATCCTTCTTAATGGATGCCCGAGGCGGATACTAGTCTATTAGGTCGCTAAACCGCTCCTAGAACTTAGTAGCATTAGTGCCATTAAAGAACGGATTCTTAGCACCTCCTAGAGGTAGAAAGCGAGGGCTAGCGTTTTCTATTGCTACTACTAATCGTCTAAAGAGGGCAGTTATAGTATCCATTCTAATTGTACTATTCGTTCCTATACCTATACCCAATTTAGCGGCGCTAGTTCCGCTTCTCCCTTCTTTACTAGATTTAGGTGTTTTCCCTTCCTCCGATTCCTCCATCCCTTTATAAGGGATAGAATCCCTATAGACCCCTTCTATTTCGTAGGGTTTATAGGCTATTCGTAGCCTCTACCTATGTCAGCAAAGGTGCTAAGTTTTTCTAGTAATGTAGCCGTATCTATTGTTACGTAATTCTTACTTTAGAATGTGCTAATACTAGTTATTACTTAACAGGACCTTGTGACCGTAATTGTTGCTAAATACCTTAGACCTTAAGTGTTTTCGACCTTAGTCGACCTTAACCGTGAACCTTAACCTTGAACCTTGACCTTAAGTAATAACCTTAACCGTAAACCTTAACCTTGAACCTTGACCTTAAGTGATGACCTTAACCGTGAACCTTAGACCTTAAACCGTGATTTTAACCTTACAAACTGGATGCTAATACGCTACCGGGTGTACACTTAACAACCCCCCTTATTAACCACTAAAATAATGTCTACTAACTACCCTATATAGGCCTATCTAAGTTGTGGTAGTATAGAGCGGCGCTTATGTAAGCAGAGGTATTTACCGGTCCCGGGACCGTGAAATAAGGTCACGTGACGAGTAGCGCAGTAGCTAGATAAAATAAGAGGATTAGCGGACCTAAACCCCTATACCCTCTACTCGAGAGGTATAAATTGAATTGTTGCCTTAATGCTACGCTTATAATGCTTAACTACGCAGTATATATATCTTAATAGCTATACTAGGTCCCGCTAGCTTACCTAAATGTCTAATTAAACCTAAATGAAATTAGGGTAAGTTAGACCTAAGGGACCCCCCCTCTAAACCTAAGGTCGACACAACTAAACCTAAGGTTAACATAACCAATTAGTCGTTAATACTACGCTATAAAGTAAGCTATCTTTCTAGAAGGAATCCCTATTAAGAGAGGACGAGCCTATAGTAAGGCTCGTAACCGCTACCTACGAGAAGATGTAGGATAAGGCGACGATAATAGTAGTAGGAGCCTACGAGCCGTAGGGGACCCGATCGCTACTAGTAAGAGTATACGCTATAATAATGTAGGGCGGCCTAGGTAAACTGCTTACACTACTAATAAAAATCGTATAGGGGAGAGACAATAGGTGCGTCGTATACTTATTATAGGCGCCTAGCGAAGGGGACGCTAAGGACTAGTATATAAAAGACGGGTTAGTCTATCGTAGGAACACGATTATAGTACCCGAAGATTACGTAGTAAGAGTATAGCTACTCTATATATATTATAACGACCTACTAGTAGGGCACTTTAGTAAGGTAAAGACTAAAGAGCTACTACGACGCTATTACTAGTAGGAATTACTTAGTAAGGAAGTAAGGGAGTATGTTAGAAACTATAGGGCTTATTAAACGTCGAAGGCGAGGCGCTATCGACCCTACGGCGAGCTACGGCTACTACCTAGGCTAGACGGTCTATAGTAGGAAGTTACTATAGATTTTATTACGGACCTACCGCTAAGTAAGCGAGGAGAATGCGTATATAATGCGATCCTAGTAATCGTCGACCGCTACCCTAAAATGAACTTATACATTCCTACGACTAAGATATATATAGTGGCGGAGCTTACGAGGATCTTACTAGACGAAGTCGTACGGCATTATAGTATACTAGCGGGCATAGTAAGTAACCGCGGGTTAGTGTTTAAGAGCAAGTTCTAGAGTAACTTCTACTTTAAGGCGTAGGTAAAGCGTAAGCTATCTATAGCTTTCTACCCTTAGACTAACGGCTAGACTAAGAGGGTAAACTAAACCTTAGAATAGTACCTTCGTTATTACTATAGCGAGAACTAGATAGAGTAGGCTAAGTAGCTAGCTATTACTAAATTCGTATGTAATAATAGCGTCTACCCTACGCTACGTATAAGCCTATTCGAGATAGCGAATAGTTAGAGACCTAAGATTACCCTAATACCTATAGGATCTTAAGGCGAGATCCGGGAAGGGGAGGTACTAGTAGCGGTAGACTTAGTTAACCGTATACGAGAGATGCGCGCTACGCTTACGAAGCATTAGGAAATCGTAGTAGCTGATTAGACTCGCTACTATAATAAGACTTATAAGGCTAAGAGCTATCGCGTAGGCGACATAGTCTTATTATCTACGAAGAACCTAAGGTTAGTATTACCGAAGAAGAAGATAGGTCCGAAGTTTATTAGACCGTACCGTATTATCGACGCTATCGGTTCGTAGGCGTACCGCCTAGTACTACTAGCCGACTTAAGAATTTATAATATATTCTATATATCCCTCCTTAAGCCGTACGCGAGTAGCGAGAAGGATAGAGGCACTATAGCCCTCGCTAATAAGGACGGGGAATATAAAGTAGAGGTAGTATTAGGAAAGCGTAAGTATAAGGGTAAAGTGTAGTACCTAGTACGATAGAAGGGCTAGCTAGAAGAGTATAGTAGCTAGGAGCTAGTATAAGGACTCGCGAATACTACGCGTATAGTAGCCGAATATAAGGCGTTAGCGAAGACGGTATAAGCCGGTAGAAGGATCCGCGAAGGCTACGCGTATAGTAGTCGAATATAAGGTACCTACGAAGGCCGTATAAGGCGCTAAAATAAGGGCATAGGTTATGCATTTAGGCCTTAACCCTTCGGTAGCTAGATATAAGGACCTTACCCTTTAGACATAACCTCCTCTTTTTACTAATAATACGGGGGGAGGCCTATCCGATAGTATCTACATTAACGGTAGCCTCTACCCCCGATAGTAAAATTAGCTATAACCTACATATAAGATACTAACCTATAGTATATTCTATCGGACTAAAAGGCTCGCTTACTTAATTAAGTAAACACCCCCGATAGTAATAACATTAGAGAGGGAGGTAAGGAGAGAGAAGAGTAGAGAGAAGATTATTTATTTAAAGTTAACTTTTATAGGCGTATAACGGCGCTACGTAGTATTAACGACTAATGGGTTGTGTTAACCGTAGGTTTAGAGAGGGTCCCTTAGGTCTAACTTGCCCTAATTTTATTTAGGTTTAATTAGACATTTAGGTAAGCTAGTAGGACCTAGTATAGCTATTAAGATATATACTGCGTAGCTAAGCATTATAAGCGTAGCATTAAGGCAACAATTCAATTTATACCTCTCGAGTAGAGGGTATAGGGGTTTAGGGTCCGCCAATCCTCTTGTTTTATCTAGCTACTACGCTACTCGTCACGTAACCTAATTTCCCGGTCCCGGGACCGGCAAATACCCCTGCTTACGTAAGCACCGCTCCATACTACCACAACTTGGACAGGCCTATATAGGGTGGTTAGTAGACATTATTTTTAGTAGTTAATAAGGGGGGTTGATTGATTATTCCATTAACGTGCTATTTGAGTCAAAGACTATGCAACACGGGTCTCGAGAACGAGACCAAAATTTGAGAGAAGGAGAAAAGCCCCGTCGTACCCCGGACGTAAAAACTCCTTAAAAGATGCGAGCAACGCTCGCTATTCGAACCGTAAATCGAATATATTGCGGCGTAGTACGCGCGTACCCGGTAGTCGTGTCTTGTCGAGAATTGCGGTTTGTCGCCTTGCCCCGGGCGAGACAAGTTTTGCGCCCGTGTCTCGTTCTTGTTTTAAAAAGCCAAGCCGGCCGTACCCGTACGCACCGAGCAAAATCCCAAGAAACACCCGTTGCCTCTGTTTCAAATCCAGTCGCGTTCTCCGGTCTCGAGTGTAGCTCCTCGGTCGCAGTGGCCTCGCTGTCGTCCCCCCCTCGGCCTCTCTTGGTTCCAGCCGTGCATTATACGTGGTTTGCGCCCCTAAACGCCTCTCTTGGTTCCAGCCGGCAGTTTACGTGGTTTGCCGGGACGACAGGTAGACAGCGCCTTCGTTGTTCGAGCGACGTGTACGCTATGTACGTCGCTTTCCCTTCTCGCAGTTCCGGAGTTCTTGTTTGTAGATTTTGAGCGTATCTCGTTCGTTCGGTTCGTCCGACCTGTCTTTTCTTGTTTCGAGTCGAGTAGGCTTGTATTTTTCGAGAGAGAGAGTCTTAGTTTCTCTTCGTCGTAACGAAGATACTTACGTCGTCCGCCGCGTGAAGGCGCTCTCTATAGGACGACGAAGCTCGGATAGTAAATGCGAGTAAAATGTGCTTTAGCGTTAGACCGTCTCGGTCCACTAACTTAAACCTTCACCTTATAAGCTAATGTAACTCATGTCTATAATATTAGGTTAGTAGACTAAGAGCCTATAAGTCTTTAGGGTCCTCTATGTTTTCTAAATATGTTTACGCTATATCTATACCTATATATCTCCTATTACGATAACGACCTAACCTTTCTATACATCTAACTCGATACTTTCACACTCGGCGTATCGAAAGTCTTCGTTCTAATCTCCGTAGCGTATAGGAAGACAGGTATGCTAATTGCCGCGTAGAATAAGAAGTTCGGCACTAATCCGCTAGGCCCGGCATCGGGTAAAGGCTACTAGGATAAGTCGTGCCATTTATTGTATAGACGGCCGAAGCGCGCGAAAGACGCTAGGTCTATAGGTTCCTTCACGCCTATTAGGAAGAATAGGCGCTCTAAAAGTATGTCGATTAATAGTCCGTAGATAAGGTAGAGGGCATAAGAGTAGCGTCCGAGGTCTAGGAAGTATTAGCTCGTATTTACTAGCTCTATAGTTATTAAGGGAAAACTTACACTATGTAGGCGCCGTCTCGAAAATCCACTTGCACTATAGAATGTTATTAATCGCTACGACTATAAAGAACGCCGCCTAGAAGATGTAGAACTACCTATAGGTAGGCATGTCTATAATCTCTATATAGGCCTTCGGTATTATCTTCGAAAGTGTGATCCATCTAGGATAGGTGCCTATAACCTCTTCGGGCTTCTACTAATCCGTAGATAGCTGCCCTCCTAGGTACATGCTACATATTAATAAAACGTGAGCCCCGACCTACGTAGCTTTCTTATTCTTTCTAAGCTACCTAGTTAACCCGTTCTATAGTAGATCGACCGGGTCTCCCGCCTTAGTAAGTAGATCAAATTCCGCTAAGAGCATGCTAGCGAAAAAGTAAGTATACTACGCCTTAGGCGATAGAACCTCTAGATAATATGTTATCGCTACCGTTAATAGAATCCGTCCCCGATTCGCTACCTAATGCATCGTAAATAACTACATAAAGATAAACATCGACCCCCTTAACTCTACGGAATCGTCTAGCTATGGAAATTATACTACGAGAAGAGTAACTTCTCCCGGAAGAAGAATATAAAATACATTATGTCCCTAAACTAATTGAGAGTCTCCTACACAATATTCGTCTACTAGCTCCCCTACGGCATCTCAATCCTAAAAATATGCTAGCTCGCTATAAGAATTCCCGTACTCTAGATAACCGGTAAGAATAATCGTCCCGGACGTCGAAAAATCGCCGAATTAACCGCATCGATAAACTCCGACTTCTTCCCCTTATATAATAGTTTTATTAACCTTCGCGGTATAACATAGCTACTTATAATAAAAAACAGCCCTATAGAGTAATGCCTACCCGTAAACAAAATCCTAATAAACGGTAGGGCCGAAAAGCGGTTGTTACGCTTATTGAATCCTAAATCTGTATTATAGTAGAGTTCTATACCGGGGTAGACGTAGCCGGCTAAATGCGTAAAGCAAACCGTTAGCGCGGTAACGCTACGTAGCCCGTCTAGCTATAAAGTCAACGAGCTACGACGATCGCTATAAGCTTTACGACGTGTAAGAATTTCTAGGCGTAGGAATTCGATTATGCTCTAGAAGATGTGTAGGAGGGAGAGGGCGATTCTATTATATAAGAGGTCTATTTTCTAGGGGGGGGCCGGGGAGCTAGGTTCCGCTACTAGAAGTGCTAGGGGGTTCCGAGAGTAGGGTTAAAATTCCACCGCGATGCCCCTATCGCTACGCCGAAGCTATTGCGATCGAGTGCGCGGTCGGATTTTCGTTAATAAAAGCGACGAAGAGAAGTAAGGAGAAACGACGTTAATAATGAAATTCGAGATATAGTTAGTAAGTAGGAATAGGACAAGTAGAAGTCTAAACTAGAGCCTCGGCGCCGGCGTACACGGTAATGTAGTACACGGTTACGCTAGGCTATTAGCTATTAGCTACCCCGGCGCCGGCATATCCGTCTTAGAACAATACCTTACTAGAAGCGATGCTAGTAAGCTACTTCGTTACTACTAAGGGGAGACTTTAGACGTTAGGGTATGCGGCAATACGTCTATTCGTTCATTCGTATTAATACGTAAACCTAAAATCTAGCCTCTTCGTACCTTTATCCGTTATATTCTACATATAATCTACCTTCTCCTCGCCCGACAATTCCGCCTACTTCTTCTCCCTCCTCGCGTTCCTCTAGATATAGTAATACTTAATAGCTACAAATAGTATAATATTAAAGTAACAAATCCCTAGTAGGATCCGATTCCCGCGAATGTAGTATAGTCGATCGTCGTCGCGATAGATGTTAATACTAATAATGTTACTAGCCTAGACGAACATATTATATAGCGCCGCGGACACTACACGCGTCCGGATAGAGTTTAAATTACGCGAGTTCTATGCTACTACAATAGCGTAGTAGTAGGGGTAGGAGAGGAGTCCGGTAAGCAGTACGTACCGGACCTAGTCGCCTACGTTACTACCGAGCGCGATAAGGGTAGCGAGCTATAGGAAGATCTAGATATTAGAAGTGCTAGAAACGAGTACGCGTTCGCCCGCTCGTTCGGATACCTAGGATATACTAAGGAGGTTTATACTAAATAGGAATTGCAATAGGATCGTTAAAAGATTAGCGTTAAACGTACTGAAACCTATCTAGCGTAGGATGTAGGAGAGGTAGTTCTACGGTAGTAACGGCGGGATATAGTTAGTAAGTCCGACGATGTATAGCGGCTAGAGGTCGTGGTCTTTAATAGCGCCCTAGAGACGTAATAGGTTGATAGCTTATCTATTATTTATGTTACCTTTACTAGGATCGTCGCGGAGTAGGCAATTAACTAGAATCTTCTCCTTACGCTCTATAAACTAACCTTCCTTACCCCGAATCTAGCCTTTAGTTTAGTAGATACTCGTAGGCATTAGTCTCTACGATGCGAGGCCGATATACGCGGTAATACATCCTTCGATTAGGAATAGCTATTACTAGCTAGACTAGCCTTATAGTCTACGCATCTATAGGATAGCGGCCGCTAGAAGTAATCTAAGGATGTTATAAGTACTAAGGACTATCTATAACTGGGAAAGCCTAATCGGCAGCTCCTTACTCTTATACTAGTAAGTGATGTATAACACTGTATTAGGGATAAAGCCGCCTATTAAGAGGCCTAATATGCATCGGTAAGCATAGTATCTAGCTTTGTTAGTTAAACTAGCTTACGCGGTAGATGTTACCGACTATCTAAAGATAATAAAGGGGATCTAGACATCCGGGCTAAGTTTCTTCGAGATTAGGCCTAACGGAAGCTTAGCGGCTAGGAAGGAGACTAGAAAGATTGTTTAATCGTAGTTATAATCGTTCGTGTTTATGCCTAGCTCTTCTAACATATCGTCGCTAATAGCTATAGGTTGTTAGTAGAGCATATAGACCTTATACGATCGGCTAGCCTCGATTAATGTTACGTCTATTTATATTAAGAGCTAGGAACATAACCTAGTACCACGATATAACTCTTAGGTCGATCTATACTACCAGTTAGTACATTACTCTCCGGAGTCGGTGTCTCGGGTACGTTACCCTTCGTTTAAGCTTCTTCTTTTCTTCGGTAGACTACGTAATGTCTAGATCGAACCTATGTCGACCTTTATATTACGCCTTCTCGTAGATACCCCTCTAGTAATCGGCTAGCTTTAGATCTACGAAGACGTAGTCCCGACCTAATCCGTAGTCGCCTACGACGAGCCCTTCGTCGGAGTTAATGGATCGATTGGTTAACCTAGCCCCTTCGGACACGTTCTAGAACTCCTTACGGTCGTTAAGATAACTTTACGCTATGTTAACTAAAGCGCGCTATAGAGCAATTAATCGACAATAATGTATAACGTAGCTACCTAGTTTCTACTAGTGCATCGGAAGCACTTATATAGATGTAGCCTACTATATAGTAGCTATACATACGCTCTAAGCCTATTACACCTCCGTCTACTCGCTTACGCTATCTTCTAAGCATTTCGAATAAAGGCTAACCCTTATTAGAGTCGTAATATAATTAGCCCGGATTATATATAGGTACTATTATCTTAGTAGCGATGTCCTACCATTTATTAAATCTATTCTTATCGCATTAGCATAGCTTAGCTATAAAAGGATAAGGCCCTAAGTTCGACCGGTAGCTTAGTCGTATCTATATAGCGTACTAGAGGACGAAGAGAAAGTATAGAATTCCCGGTACCGGCAATGTCGTAATCTATACTAAGATTGTCTTATATATTTTATTTATGCCGTCGAACGTGCGAATTGGCAAATTTAATAGGACTAGCGACTTTCTAGGCTAAGGTAAAGGCCCGTATATTAGCGTATAGACGAAAGCGAGCGCGGCCGCGCCGATAAAGTAGGTGCATTTTCTTTACCGAGACTCTTAATATAGTGTAAGGAAGGAAGGAAAGATATCGATGTACTATTATCTATCCTCGGATAGGCTATCTTTCCGTAAAGTAACGCCGGGTTAATAGTACGTACTCTTAAAGATAATGCGTGGAGATATATTAAGACTATGTACTATAGGTAGCACTAAGTGTAGTGTTATTATAGTAGGTTAAGCTACGAATAGAGCGAGGACGGCTATATATATACGGGCGAGTACATTCGCTAGCTCTCTTACTAATACTATTACGCTATCCTAACTATCTCCGGTTTCTCTATATATGTAGCTCTTTACGGATAGACGTAGGACATTATAGCGGTCTACTCTATAATAGACCCCTAGTAACTATAGTAATAGACGATGGTTATAGCCTCGCTATACTAGGGCCCCTACGAGGTAACTACTAGGTATCTAAGTTAAATAGATTCACCTTAGCCGAGCATACTGCCCGTTACCTACCTCGAGCAATTATAGTAGAGCCGCTTCTAGGGCCTCGATACTTCGAGATTATTATATCTAAGGTAAGAAGGCGAGCTAAGTTAATTCTATACCTAAGTTATACTTTCGAGGTCGATCGCACGGTATACTACCTATAGGTAAGTCCTCCTTAATCGGGATGCTTATTCTAACTATGTATAATAGTACCGCTTAAGAGCATAGTACTAGCTTTAGCCTCTACTATCGTATCGGTACTGTTACTCCTAACCGTTAGCGAACGCGACTTAATGACATAGTCTCCCCCCGGTCTAGGAGACGTATATTGTTAGCGTTACGTTTGTTAATGTCTACATAAACGGCACACTCTCTATACTAGCTTATCGACATTTGGACGATCTAAAGCTACCGTCTTAAGCTACGAGACTCTATAGTCTCGATAAGTTGCCGTAGGGCACGTAGCCGCCTACTAGCTATTTAGGAGTTATGTTTAGGAAGCATCGAGTCCTAATCGTTAAGCCGGTAGATTCTACTTTCTAGGGGAGAAACTCGTATTTAGGAGAAAATACTATTTCTATAATAGCCGAGACGTTAGCGTCCTACTACTTAACTATACTCTCTAGATACTTCTACCGCCTATTTAGACTAATAAGGCTACTACGGAGCGGAGAATTAATACTCGCTAACGAGTGCGTCGCAAGTTCCGTACTTAGGTCGGGACGCTCGGTTAATAGCTCGTGTTACGTAGCTACATAGTTCCTAGATGTAGTATACGAGAAGGGACGATATACGTAAAGGGCGGATCGTTAAGATGTAGCTTATAGAGATTAAAGCGGCTATTACAACGAGAGCGTAATCTTCGGATAGGCGTAAGAGCAGTTCTATAGATTTAACGCCTTACTCTAGGTCGGGTACGTCGTCCTATAGAGAGCGCCTTCACGCGGCGGACGACGTAAGTATCTTCGTTACGACGAAGAGAAACTAAGACTCTCTCTCTCGAAAAATACAAGCCTACTCGACTCGAAACAAGAAAAGACAGGTCGGACGAACCGAACGAACGAGATACGCTCAAAATCTACAAACAAGAACTCCGGAACTGCGAGAAGGGAAAGCGACGTACATAGCGTACACGTCGCTCGAACAACGAAGGCGCTGTCTACCTGTCGTCCCGGCAAACCACGTAAACTGCCGGCTGGAACCAAGAGAGGCGTTTAGGGGCGCAAACCACGTATAATGCACGGCTGGAACCAAGAGAGGCCGAGGGGGGGACGACAGCGAGGCCACTGCGACCGAGGAGCTACACTCGAGACCGGAGAACGCGACTGGATTTGAAACAGAGGCAACGGGTGTTTCTTGGGATTTTGCTCGGTGCGTACGGGTACGGCCGGCTTGGCTTTTTAAAACAAGAACGAGACACGGGCGCAAAACTTGTCTCGCCCGGGGCAAGGCGACAAACCGCAATTCTCGACAAGACACGACTACCGGGTACGCGCGTACTACGCCGCAATATATTCGATTTACGGTTCGAATAGCGAGCGTTGCTCGCATCTTTTAAGGAGTTTTTACGTCCGGGGTACGACGGGGCTTTTCTCCTTCTCTCAAATTTTGGTCTCGTTCTCGAGACCCGTGTTGCATAGTCTTTGACTCAAATAGCACGTTAATGGAATAATCAATCAATATACTCTTTCTTCTCGATGCCTAGGCGGTAAACCCGTACCGACTCTCTACATCTTATTCGACCTTCTATCCGAAATCTTTCTTAATTACACTAATCTCGCCGTATAGCATCTTTAGGTTCTCCGTTACGCTTGCCTATAGCCTAGCTAGGTATAGCCTAGCTAGGAGATCGGATAAGAGGGGTAGGGTATCGTCCTTACTATCTCCTACTAGGAACGCTAGGTCGATAAGGTAGTACGGATATGTTAGGTTTCGGAGATACGAGAAGAATATAGGTAGATAAGGTGCGGCATCTCTAAGCGGCGCGTAAAGGAGGATACGCTCTTCTCGTTCCTACCTACGGGAGGTGCCTCGGACGTAGGCGAGATTATAGTATCGGACTATTTCGATATTAAACTCGTCGCCGGTAGTGTAGCCTACGAGACTACCGAGGCCGACGAGTATAAGGAGGCCGTAGGGTCGTAATACGTCAAAGAAGTATATTAGGGAGAAGAGGACTAGGAAGATAACGGCGAATAGGCGTAGGAGCATATTCCGCCGCCGGAGTAGCCTAGTTCGTTATAATCGCGGTTAGTATCTACGGTAATAAGGGTTAGTGTAGGTTATATCGAGGTAGACCTTCTAACGGATAAATAATGTAAGGAGCTAATGCTTATGTATCGCTATGTATCTAATGCCGCGCCTTATAGGTATATACGGGACACGAGACTTACTTTTTATACTTATCCGGACGTATACTAAAGCTACCCGTGCGGTCGCTACCTATAGGATATATACCGCTCCCTCCCTTCTAGTAGCTATTAGCCGCGTATACGTACCGGTTTATCTTCTTCCCCTACTAGGCCGACGATATATATAAGGGAAGTATATGTCCGTCTTCCTACCGTCTCCGTACTATAGTATGTATGTACCTCGTGCTCTCGCTAGAACGAATGTTATTATACGAGTATAGAGGATAAGAATTGTTCTATAATGAACGTCGCAATGTTAGCTAAGTCAGCTTATCCTCGTAGTGCTAAATTTCCCGATAGTCCCTAGTAGGAGCGGACGAAACGTTTCGACGTTCGGAGGTAGGAGGAGATTCCGGGAATATAGTAAAGTGTACTGTAGGTAGTAAGATAGAGGGTGTTTAGGGTAGTAAGGGAGTAAGTAAGTAAGTAAGTAAGTAAGTAAGTAAGTAAGTAAGTAAGTAAGTAAGTAAGTAAGTAAGTGTGTAATCCCTAAGTAACTACTTCTAACTAACTAAATTAAACCCGTTCATAGCCGCTATAAGTCTAGTACACATCTACTATACTTCCCCGGATTAGGCATCGTGCTTAGCCGTTAGCCCTATTAAACCCTAAGTTAGACCTTTAAACTCTTAACAGTAACGGAATAGAAAGTCTATCTATTATACAAATCTCTATATACATCGTAAACGTAATAATACTACCTACCTTACTATCTAATAAGTCCGAGGCTGTACACCTCCCGTAATATAGAGTAAACACCTATTTAATTTAAGCTACTAGCCCCGCTACGCTATAACCGCCCCGCCTACTACGTAGCAGTAAGTAGCGCTAAAGAATCGTCTCTATAGTAGTCGATATCGGCGACATATCTTTACGTAATGAAACAACCATTAGCGAGCCGCCCGAGTAGACTCGTCTTCTAGAACACACTGCATCCCGTAGGCACTTATTAAATCCGAATTTCCTTTTTACTTTCCGTATGTTTTAAAAGGGTTAAGTATTTTTTATAGGGAGAAGGAGGTTAGGAAGGAGGTTTTTAGGACACGTATACGTACTGTCTACTACACGTATACTCTCCTTTACTAGTATATACGTAGGTCTTCCTATCGGGTTACGAGTAGGAACACGTTACCTCTATCGTAATCCACCATTCCGCTAACGTCTAAGAGCATCGAAATACCTCTACCCCCCTACTCTACCTAAACCTTACTCTAAACATACTTATCTTACGGTCGGCGAAACCCCCTCCTTAATCTATACGCTAAACTGACTCGTCGCTATCCTATAACTAGTCTTTATAGCCTTACTCCTATATACCCTTATCTTACTCTTATACGCCTCCGTAATCCCGTCCGTCTACCCGCCCGCCTCCGCTAAGAGCCGCCTAAGTAAAGTAGAGTCTCGTACGGTAGTATTCGCACCGATCCCGCCTATAAAAGAATGTTAGAGACTTAGAGTAATAGTTAGCCGGTTAACTTATCTACGGGAGTTATGCTATACGTAGTATCTCTAATTACCGTAACTCTCGGCTCATTCTTCTACTAGGGCACACTAGAAGGGCTAGAGTAGGTGATTTTCTAGAACGTAGCGTTCTACTCGTCTATGTTTTTAAATAATAGCTTAAGCCGAGGGTACTAGTCCTTCGTAAGGTCCTTTACAATATCTATAGCCGGCTTACCGAGGATAGCGAAATCGTTATTAGGCGGCTTAATTACACTAAGCTACCCTCCTATCGTCCATCTAAACTATATGTTCGGATTATCCATATCGCTAGGTCGAACGTTAGTAATAATAAAGACACGACCGTTAGGACGAGAATCGTCTACGACGCGCTAGACTCCCTCGCCGAGATCTTTAAACGCTATAGACTTGATGCTGGCTGGCTGTGTCCCAGCAGTTCTTTGGATGCCAAGCCACTAGCGCGCTTTCTTGCACTTTCTTATAGCTAGCTGTTCTTCGCATTCTCGTAGATCCTTCTCAATACATCAATCTACTCACATTATCTGGTTATGACGCCCTCGCGCTTATCAACTGCGCGCATACCTCCGAAAGACACTTGATAGTGTGTATGTGATCCTGCTGATCGCGTGTATGTCGACAACGCCTGGTTGGTGATTGCGACAAAACGCGACTGCAGCAAATAGCAAACGACAAAGTCGCGACCCAGTGGGCAACGCGGCAAGTATCGCAGTGACACCTAGTTGGTGCTCTGCAGTGTATGGATACTGACGGTAACAACACTGACCTCACTGGACTCGAAATACCGCTGGCGCAGCAGTCTGTCGCCACTCCGAGCCAGCAACAACAGCAGACCGAGTCGGCTGCTACCCGAAAGACCAAGAAGCCTGCTGTATCAACTCGCGGCTTTAGCAACATGGTCGGCCGTAACAACAACGGCACCCCTGGTGTCTCCAAACTTCAAGGCAAGGACGACTACTCGAGATGGGCTGATATGTTACAGTCAGTCCTGCGAGGTGACCTGCTATGGGGGTTTGTCGACAAGACTGCCCTCAAGCCGAAGCCCACGAAGCGCAAGAATGAGGAAGACTATGAACTCGAAGAGCGTATCGAGGCATGGGAGGCAAAGAAGTATCAAGCCCGCGCCCTCAGTATTGCTAACTGCAGTCAGTCTATTGCAGACAACTGCAAAGCCTACCAACAACCGGAAGACCTATGGGACCATCTGAAGTCCACATACGGTCAAACTGGCAAGTCCGAAGAGTACTCGTTGTACCTGGACTTCGAGTCACACACATATGGTGGCTCCAACCTTGACAAGTTCTGCCAGCAATATCAGTCGAAGCTGGCCAACCTCAAGAACACCGAGTTAGCCATATCAAAGGCTCAAGCTCTCTTCCGCTTCCTGTATCAGATCTCACCATACTTCCCAACATTCGCGTCCTCAAAGCGTGAACAGATGAGGCAGCTTACTGGAAAGATCGAGGACAGTACCACTATCACACTCGACAAGGTGATCAGTGATCTGCTTGATGAGGCGACTGCGCAACAGTCCGAGTCAGCCAATCTCGCAGTGAAGCAACAAAACAACGCCAACCCTGCCAACCCACAGGGCAACGGCAACACCCCTCGCGGCGGCGGCGCACCACGTGGTAACGGACGCGGCGGACGAGGAGGTCGTGGAGGCCGCGGCAACGGCAACGGCGCTCGTGGTGGTAATCAGAATGGTGGTGGCAACAACAACCAACAGCAGAAGCCTCAATACGACCCCTGCAGTGGTTGTGGCATGACCACTCACCAACCAGCTGGTTGCTGGAACCTACACCCTGAGCTTGCACCTGCTACCTGGAAGAAGAAGCAGCAGGGCAATCAACAACAGCGTCAGCAAGTCAACAACACCACTGACGCACAGCACACTGAGACCGCACAGTTTGCGGCTCACGGCGCTACCAACTTCGAGGACTTGATGACTCCATTCAACGGCTCTCACAGCATGTATATGACTGTGGGCCAGGACGACATCATTCAAGACACCTCAGCGCTGCTTGCAGCGAAGAGCAACACCGACTGGGTTGTGGACTCTGGCTGCACTTCTCACATGACAAACAAGCTGAGCAATATGATGGACTACCGGCCCTGCACTGTTCTTATCAAGACAGGCAGTGGCACCATCACTGCTACAGCTTGTGGCATCGTCCAACTGGATCTGTATGGATGCGGCATCACTGGCTTCTCACAGGTGTTGTACGTACCAGGCCTTGCAGCCAATCTGATTTCGACAGAGGCTCTTCGCCGCAAGGGTGTCTATTATCGCAACGACGAGCAGATCCTATTCACAAAGGGGACTGCTGCGCGTACGGTGGCACACTGCTACACCCACAATGGACTGCCATTCTTGAAGATGAAGGACTCAGCGACAGCCCTCACTTCGTCCAAGGTCGAGCCATCGACAGCTGCTACAGGAGACCTGTGGCACCGCCGACTTGGACACATCCACAGCCGCAAGTTGCTGCAGCTTCACAACGACAAGCGCATCACCATTGTTGGCAACAGTGATAGCGACCTCAGCAAGCACCCACGCGAGTGCATCCCCTGTCGTAAGGGGATGGGTCACAAGGTCTACAACCGCATTCCGATGGTGCGGCCAACAACACCATACTATATTGTTGCTGTGGATGTTGTCACGGTCCGCAACCTTGGCATTGGCAAGGAGCGTTACTTCACGCTATTCACCTGCCTGGCCAGCCTACAACGCACAGTATTCGCTTCCGCACAGAAGGACGGTGCTGCGCAGCATATTCGAGTGGTCCACCGTCATGTGAAGACACAATATGGCACAGCAATTGTGATCTTCCGCATAGATGGGGGTGGCGAATATGGAGGACACTCACTCACGCAGCTCTCACGCGATGAGGGCTTCGCTCTTCAAGTCACAGCACCTCATTCTTCAGAGCAGAATGGTGGTGCGGAAGTCAGCAACCACATCGTTTGTGTCATGGCACGTAAGCTGCTCATCGACGCTGGCCTTCCACCTAGCCTATGGCCAGAAGCAGTGAAAGCTTCGGTCTATCTTCTTAACTTGACACCAAGTGCAGCAATCAAGGGCCTGTCACCACTAGAAGTTATCAACGCTTGGCAGGGCACTCAACCAGTGAAGCCTTCCCTGTCACACCTCAAAGCATACGGCTGCCGCGCCTTCGTGTACGACCATAACGTCGGTCGCGGTGAGAAGTTTGACGCCCGCTCGTTGCAGGGCAAGCTTGTTGGATACGAAAGCCGCACCATCTACCGTGCCTATGTTGCTAAGGCGCATAGAGTGTTCAGAACCAAGGACGTTCAATTCATCGAGGGCAACGACCCTATGGCAGCCCAAGACGGTGACTCTGAGACTGAGCAAGATCAAGACGACGAGCTCATCACTCGAGAAGACATCTTTCCAGTGGAGCGCAACCGCAAGACAGGACTACGGCGAGCAGGTGCTGAGCGCGGTGTGACTCCTGGGGGTGGTGATTCTGGGGGTGTTACAGCACCGAAGAACATCACCGTCATCGACCGTCCAGCGGACTCACCACTCGAGCAGTCGGATGAGGACCTTTCACAGGAAGTAGTGGACTCCTATCAAGATGAGACGCCTGACGACTTTCCGGAAGTGCAACCAACAACACCTCCGAGACCTTCTGTTGAGGATGACGATGAAGACGACTTCACGACACCTCCGGCACAGCCAGCTCGGCAACCTGTGCCACCTACGCCATCAGGTCGGCCACAGCGCAATCGTCGCCCTCCTGCGGAAGTTCGAGACCCATTGAACGGCTATCAATATGAAGCCAACCGCAAGCAGCGTAGGGCCCTGTGTCACTCACTCAGCAAGACGACCCGCAAGCAACTTGCTGAGATGCCACATGCGACTGTGACTGCTTTCATGGCAGCAACCGACTGGCCAGATCCAGCAACGGTGCTCATACCGAAGAGCCACAAGGCCGCAATGGCAACACCACAACACGCCGAGTGGCGTGCAGCCGAAGAAGCTGAATTCGCCAGTCTCGAGCAATACGAGACATGGCTGTACAAGGACAAGACAACACTGCCAACTGGCACACGTGTGCTGCGTGGCAGATGGGTCTATGCTATCAAGCTTGATGCCAATGGCAAGATCAGCCGCTTCAAGGCACGCTGGGTAGTCCGTGGTGACACACAACGTGAAGGTGACTACGACGACACGTATGCAGCAGTGGTGAAGCCATCCACTCTGCGTATGCTATACGCACTGATCGCACACTACGACCTCGAGTGTCAGCAGTACGATATCATGACTGCTTTCCTCAACGCTATCATCACAGGCCGGAAGGTCTACGTCGAAATGCCACATGGCTTTGAACATAGCAACAAAGTATGTGAGCTGCGACGTGCTCTGTATGGATTGAAGCAGTCACCACTGTTGTGGTACCAGGAGCTCAGCAAATACCTGCGCTCACTGCGCTTCATTCCAATCATGAGCGACATCTGCGTGTTCAAGCACGAGGTGTCAGGCTCCATCATTGTCATCTACGTGGACGACCTTCTTATCATCACGAAGGATCGACAAGGCGTAGCGGCAATCGCAGCAACGCTGCAGGACAAGTTCAAGATGCGTGAGCTCGGCGACGTCCACCACTACTTGGGGATGCGCATTATACGAGACCGCAAGAAGCGTACGCTGTACATCGTACAAGACGGCTATCTACAGAAGCTGGCTGACGAGTACAACATCACTGGCAAGCCGCCGAAGGTGCCAATGTATGCGAAGCATCAACACCGTAAGGCGCCGGCTGAGTACGTGGCAGACGCGACACTGAAGAGCCGCTACCAGAAGGCTACAGGTGAATGTCTCTGGGTGGTCATGATGACCAGACCAGACTGCAGCTATCAAGTCTGTCTGCTGTGCCGCTTTCTCGCCAACCCAACCGTAGAACACATAGACGCTGTTATGCAGGTCATGAAGTATCTGGTTGGTCACAAGTACCGTGGACTGTGCTTCAAGGGCGCAGACACCGAGCACGATCTTCAACTGAAGGGGTACGTTGATGCCTCATGGGGAGACGACCTTGACGATAGGCGATCCACAGGAGCCTTCGTCTTCACGATGCTGGGGGCACCAACTTCCTGGAAGTCCGGCCGCCAGACTATCGTGACACTGTCATCAACAGAGGCTGAGTATGTCCAACTAACGCTTGGAGCGAAGGAAGCCATCAGCATTGGCAACCTGCTCAAGGAGGTGGACTACAAGGGACCGCTATTCCCCATCACCCTGTACGAGGACAACATGCCAGCGATCGACATCACCAAGCGAAGCAGCGGTGTGGACGGTCGCACTAAGCACATCGACACGCGCTATCACTACATCCGTGAAGCCATTGCCAAGCGCAAGATCACGGTTGACTGGATAGGCACCAACGACCAGATAGCTGACGGCTTCACGAAGGCACTGGATCAATACAAGCACGCCGACTTCGTGCAGCAGCTGAATATGGCTGACTGCGAGGCGGCTATCAAGCCTGGTTGACACCTATTCTCAGGCCTCTCATTGGACGACAGCAACACTGCGCCAATCGACTCAACTCAACGGCGGTTACTTACTGAGGACCGCGGTGTCCGTGCAGCCAATTAGCGCACGAGAAACACCTTCAACATTCAGCAACAGCAGCCGCACTGCTACACCGGCACTTCCCGCGCAACCAACGGTATGACGACATGGAGGACAGTGACATGGTGAGAGCGAGGGGCGGCATGCTTTCTGTGGGGTGTATACACCTGTTTCAAGCACCTAGAGCCTCGGCATGGGGGTGACTTGATGCTGGCTGGCTGTGTCCCAGCAGTTCTTTGGATGCCAAGCCACTAGCGCGCTTTCTTGCACTTTCTTATAGCTAGCTGTTCTTCGCATTCTCGTAGATCCTTCTCAATACATCAATCTACTCACATTATCTTATAGTTAGCGCTTAACCGTAAATTCCGCGGGCTCCTATGTCGTAGGTCTTAATCTTTCCTTAACTTACTTACTTCGCGACTTAAGAGTAGATTCCCTCGCCGCCGACTAGTATATCTCCCTCGACTAATTTCGTCCCGTCTTAGAAGACTACTTTTATACCGGATAGAGTGAGCTCGTAGCTAGTTACTTAGTGGCCCCATTGTACGTACTCCTTACAACCTTCGAGGAAGAGAGCTCTTATGTCGCCCCGAGAGATTCTAATCGTCTTACTATTACGACTTTAGAGCACTTCTTTCCTAGATGGTTTCGTAGCGTTCGGATTAGGTCTACTAGATTTAGGAATGTCTTCGTCTATCTTAGCATCGATTCTAGCGAAGCCTTTTAAGCCTCCGGTTTTGCCGTAGCGGTCCTAAAATTTAGGGAAGCCTATAGAGAACGAGTGTATTAACATTAAGTAGTACACAATGTAAGCTTCGCCGTTTATACTAACCTTTAGGTTCTAGCCCGAGAACTTCTTTAATAGTATCGAGGCCTTCCTTACTAAGGCGGAGGCGGTACCCCTAGGCGCGGAAGGAAATAGACTAGTCCCGTTTAAACACTATAAATGGGATCTTAGAGCGAAGGAGTAATCTTATAAATAATAGCGAGGCGAGGCCTCCCCCGGATATAAGGATAGGTTTGCGATTTGACATGGTGTGTATAATAAGCCTAGATAGGTAGAATAGGTTAATAGAAGGAGGAAGGATAGGTAAGGAGAAGTGTCTATAAATTAACGAGAGAGTAGTACTTACCTCGGGGGAATAACATAAGCTCCGTCGGCGCCGTGTCGATGTATAGCTTACTATATAGTGCGGTAAACGAGGTAATGATTATTTATGCAACACCCCGAAAGAGCGAGATATCGTACTCGGATTAGGTTCTATAACGTCTAGAATCGGAGAAAGGTTTAGCTCTATAGTGTATAATGTCTAATACCACCGTTCTATCTAACTAACAATACGACTATACGAGACGTCTTATCGATCGATAAGGTCGTAAATAGAACGTCGATAGCTAGATCTTCGCGGAGAAAGATTATAAGCAGTATACTAAAGTATTAAGTTTTTATTAAAGTATCGTCTCGATACTCTTTATATCCTTCCTCCTACGCGTTCTACCCTTCTACCTCTCCTCCGTTAAGTGCTATAGCATAATAGCCTTAGTAGTCCCGCCTTAATCTAAGCTAGAAACGCGGTAACGATATTACGAAGAAGCGATAGTAAGGCGTAGGTCGCTTAGAAGAAGAAGTAACCTAAATTGACGCCGAGTGTAGAGAAGCCTAAAGCCTAGCGCTCTAATCTATAGGATCCGATTAGATAGCCTTAGCACTATAGAAGCCGTACGCCGACGACCTCGCCTACGTGTACGAGATCGTAGCGCCATTTATCGACGAAGTTAGAACCGCATAATCGTAAGATCTATAGAAAGGCGTAGATACCGCCCTTTCCCTTATCCTACTTCTTAATTAAGTGTCCCGTAACATTTACCGGGACCCCGCTAGTCTCCGCCTCGTCTATAACTACTACGACCGCATCTTCTAGTCCCTTATCTAAGGCCTCTACGCCCTAACTCCCAACCCCATTTTCCACGACTCGTTCCGTACTACTATAGTATATAAGCTATAGTTCGGCTTACCGTTAATATAGGCCGAGGACAGAGAGTCTTATAAGCTTAGGTAGGAATTACTTTAGGAGCTGCATAAGGAATGCGAGAAGGAGGAAGAATAGGCGCTACTAGACGATATAAAAGCGGCTTTTAAGGCTACGTAGAGTTATGTTAAGAGGTTCGGAAGTATCCGTATAGAAATGATTGTCTTAGGCGAGACAGCACTACTAAAGAGCTAGAGTAGTTAAAGACGGGAGATACGTTAGGGGTTACGTAGTAGTAGTAGTAGTAGTAGTAGTAGAGGAGTGGAGTAGGAAAAAGGAATTGTAAACGGGAAGTAGATGTTACCTAGGTAACGATAGATAAGCGAAGGTCTATAAGAGATATCGAAATAAGGGGCGCACTCCACTCCGGTTAATATAGCTACTTAGCATAACATTAATATAGCATTAGTAATTCCGAAATGTCTATCTATAGCTACTAGGCGGCTACGATGTAGAACCTAGCATTTTCTATGCCGACTATTAGTTGTACCTCCATTAAGATTATAGTAATCTTACGCTAAGCTAGCTTACTATTAAAACTCCCTAACGTAACCTAAAACGTTATAATAGGCCTCCTATCCCCAATCGGATACCGACCCGGCTAATGTAACCCCTATAGCGGACCCGTAGTCTTTTCTCTAGTACTCGCTATCTTCCTCTATCTTTAGCTCTATATAGTTTGCCGGATTAAAGGGAATATACGAAAGCCCACGAACCTATTACTATTCCCCTAATAGCGGCCCTCGCGGTCGTAGACCTTAATATAGCGGGATAGCTTCGTTTTAGTAAGTATAGGAAGGGTATGTCTAAACTAATATGCTTCAGTATTTACACGGGCTCTCTAGATGCTTTAATATTTTTCTTCGGTACGCGGAGTAATAGGGATGTCGAGAAGGCGAATAGGAGGATAAAGGAGGCGAAGGTAGGGAGTCCGATAGAGAGGTTAAGAAGTAATTAGAGGCGGAGAATCATTTAAAGGCGATAGACAAGGTGCATAATCTAGCGAAGATACATACGGTCGAAGATAAGAGCACGTAGATACCGCGCCGCTACCGAAACGAAGGATAGAAGGTACGCGTATATATATCTAGAAATCATTAGCGTCGCCTAAGGTAGTAACACACTACCCGATGCTAGTACGCCGTAACACTACTACTATAGCCCGTTCTACATACGATATTAAAGTCCTCCTATATATGCTTAGCGCTATTACTCCTATAATTCGTAGTAGAAAACGAGCGTATTACCGGCCTACTAGAGTAAAGCACTAACGTAGAGATAAGTTATATATCCTACTTAAAACCATTATACTTCGTATAGATTGCTTTTACTAAGTCTCTATAGGAATCGGATTAGTGTATACTATACACCTCGGCATTTTCTTCCCGTCTACTATTATAGCGATAACATTAGCCGTACCCTCTATAACTAGCAATCTCCTACGGGCTAATCTAGAGTACGATCTAAAGTTGAAGTTAGATAAGGATGTTCTTATCTACTTCGGTTTCGTGCACTAACGAAGATCGTAGTAATTGTAGACATTAATTTAGTCTAGGCTACGATTATATTAAGGGAGGAAGGGACGGGCTTAAGTAAATGAGGGAGAGACTAGGGACTTAGAGCAAGCATTAACGGCGGTTATGTACACTTACTTATTTAATACATCCGTAAGTTTAGGACGTAAAGCCTAGAGACGGAGACTGCTTTAATGTACGGCTTTTAAGCGACGCATTTTTAGACTTAAGCTACTCCTTCGGAAAGCCGTGCTTCGTTTCTAGTAGTTCTACTATTATCCGGATAGCTAACGATTACTTTCGCGCTCCTACCTTAGTCTAACTACTCGCCTTACTCGCTCGACTTTCTCTCGACCTTATCCTCTCTATTAACGGTACCCTTAAGGAAGCGAGTTTCTTCTACGTTCGACCCGCCTTACTTAATCTTACTCGACACTACGTAAGAAGCAGTCGATGTAGTAAGCTACTTATCTAGCACTTATTAAGCTCGGCTCTTAGTAACCTCTAAGGCCGATAGACCTAGCGCGGCGGTAGTGTTATAGCCGTCGTCTCGGAATTCGGGCGGGACGGTACCATTTAGTTCCTAGAAGAGTTACTCGTTAACCGCCCTTTAGATCGCGTCGTCGTAGCTTTTAGGGCTATAATCCGATAGCCTATAGTTATACTTCTAGTAGCCGGTAGAAGTACTCGGGGTCGATGAGGTAGTAACTACTATTATAAGCTAAGTCTTACGCGGTGTCTTCGCTTACGTAGTAGCTTCTTTTTCTACTAGGCTTTAGCTTATCTTATCTCTCGTATTAGATGTCTAACGAGGGTCGACGATAGATATATTAAAGGTAGGCTTTCGTTAAAGTAGTATGTTAGTAGAGTTAGAGGAAAGGGAGATTAAAGCCTACTTTTATCCGGTAAATGTTTCGGTCGTGTAAGCTTTATCGCACTTAGTAAATATAAGGTCCCGTACGCGCCTTAAGCTTAGAGTAAATGTAAACTCCTCTAGTAGGCCTAACTACTTATAAGCTCGAGCAACTTTAGGCCGAACTAATTCTCTACCGTACTAAACGCCTATCGATGTCGATGTCAATTCCCGTAAGGTAAGACGTACTACCTAGTACTACTACCAATCGAAAAACCCTCGTAATCCTATTATTACCTAATGCAATCGCTAAACGCTTTAACGAGATGAAACTGTCGTTACGAGCCTCTATCTAGGGTAGACCTTTCTAGTGTCTTAAATAGATCTAGTCCTCGAACTAGGTACATAGACTCTTCTACGGTATATACTCGCTATTAGCTTTCTAGGCGCTACCTTTCTCGTTAGCACTAGGACCCCGGTACGACTCTTTACTATCCGGTCTTACTTACTTATATCGTATACTATCTAGGACTAAGATAGTACTAGGATCGTTACTATTTACTTACTTTTGCTTCGTAGCTTTTAGTAGCCGTTCGCTCTAGGGGTAGAACTACATTCGTAGCTACTAACGGTCTCGTAGTAACTTATCGCTAGTTACGTAGAAGAGTAGAAAGGCGATCTATATAACGACGTTAACGCCGAGCATAACATCCTCCTAAGAGCTTCCTTCTTAGATGCTAGGGAGATCGTTAAGGTTTACTATAGACTAGGGCCTATCGCTCTTTAGCGTATCTACCTACAGTTTCTATTAATCGATACGTGTCGTCGATGTCGCTTCTTATAAAGTTAGACCTATCTCCTTCGTATTACCGGGATAGTTAGAGACTAAATGCATCGAGCCGTTAAACCTTATCTAAGTAATGTGTCGGTCGAATATAGTAGCGGGTTAGAACATTTCGGTCTTATAGTCTAAGTAGATACCGAATTCTATCCTCCTACCTTTAGGTATAGATAGAACGATACTAGTCCCCCTACTCTTTACTATTAGCGCCGTAAAGTTCTCGCCGTCCCGGAATTGTAACCTACGGACCTCCTACTCGGCCTAGACTTCGGCGAAGTAGTACTAATCGCTGTTCCGGAACTCCTAGGTCGAATCGTACTTCCTACGTAGTATGTCCGCGGTCGCTAAGAACATTACCCTTATGTCCTTAATAGGTCCTATAATAGTACTACTATTAAGCTATCTAGGGCGGGTCGTGAACATATCGGTATTTGTAAGAGGTCTAAAGGCATTCCGTAGTAGTAGTAACTCGGGTACTGCCTAACTAGTAGCATCTTTATCTCCTTAAGGCTAGGGGATCTTATCGGGACCCTACACTATACTATGCTTAATAATTATACCGCTATATTCCTTACTATAGATGCCCTTAGCCTTAATGCGCTTATCATTCTTACGAAGGATATCGAAGTAGCGACCGATTAATACATCGGGCCTAAGCTATAACTAGACGTTATATGCATTAAGGACGAGTACTAGGTTATTATCTATAGCTAGAGGTAATGACCTTAGGTAGGCTAGCGTTTCCGTAATCTTAAATAGATAGCTCTCGGTCCCGTTATATACCCTATACCCCGCCTAGCCGACGAAGATAGGTTCTAGATACCTAGTAATGCCGGTACTTAGTAGTAGCTTATAGAACTACTCGTTCGGGCCGGTAGTAGGTAATACTAGATAGAAGTGCTTAGTCTACTTATTACCTTTCGAGAGCGTGTTAAGGTGTTCTAATAAGGTATCTCGAATTGCTAAGAAGTGATATCTTAAGAAGAATAGGCCGAGTAAAGTACAAAATGCCACTACCGCTAGTAAGCTAAGTCGTTTAACGGGGTGCATAACGTCTATGCGCCGGTTTGTTAAAGTAATAAGGCTCGATATGTAAGTAATAAGGTTTCGCGCAAAAGTGCTAATTGTACTAAGAGAATAATATATAAGGGTAGAACTACGGCGGAGGGAGGAGATCCCCGGTACCCTTAAATTTATAGGAAAAGAAAGAAAGACTAAGTACGAGCAAGCCAGTACCGTGCGAGGAGGAAATCGAGACATAGAGGGACGAGAGTACTATAGAAACGCCTAAGATAGGAGGCCTTAGCTTAACCCTTATAACGAAGACCCGACTTACTAGTCGCGTGTCGTAAGACTAGTAAAGGAATCGTACGTATTGCCGCCACTTAAGCGCGCGCTGTACTTACTTCGGCACTATCTTCGCACCGCGCTTATTTCGGTCCTCGTCTAGCCGGAACGCCTACGAGGTGTATATTAGAGTAACCTAGTACAAAATCGATTCTAATAGGGACACGCGGGCTTATGTATCTAGTTCTAGACTTCCGAGCTACTTAAAGGACTGCTATACTACGTTAACGTTAAATTAAGCGGAGACTATAAGGAGTACTTATACTCGCCGCGCGGTACTACTAGGCATTACGCTCCTACGAGGACTCCATTCTTAATATTAAGATTACAGTAGCGTCCTAGACTTCTAAATGACGGTAGTATGCTTACGTAGCCTAGTAAGTGGCTATAATACTAGGGGCGTGGCGTAGTACAAATACTAAGGTAAGATAACTAGAGGATAGTACGTCGCGATAGGCTAGATACCTACGTGCGAATAACGTCCCTCGTATACGTTCGCGTACGTGGATGCTAAGCCTATAATTTACTACTGTATAACTTATATTATCGTAAGTCGATTATCCTAGTCGCGTGGTTTTGCATTTATTATAAATCTAGCTAGTTTAAAGCCTCTAAAAGGTATTATTATTATATACCTCTTACCTTATATTACGCGAGAAACTTTACTATTACTAATTTTACTTATTACTTTACTCTATTATATTATTTAGAGATTTAAAGACTAATAGCTACCCTCTATAGGTATAGGTATACTATAGTATTATAAAGTAGTCTTAAAATTAATAGTATTATAGTAAGACTCTAGCTTAGAAGTAAAAATAGTTTTAATCTAAGTATATATTTAGACTATAGCCTATTAAATCTAAAGTAGTAGCTACTAAAAATTAGGTGAATTTAATAAGTTATCTATAGCCTTTTTATTTATAGTACCTTTAACTCTTAATATATATAATATACTATCTACTTTTGAAATATATATAAACCTACTAAGTAGTAATATATATATATATATATATATATCCTAGACTTAATTACTATAGTAATAACTCTAACTTTTAATATTAGTATAATTTTCTCCTATATAATATACTATACTATACTTCTTATTCTTACTTATAATAGTGGACAGGTATATGTAGTAGTATATATCACGACTATACGTACTTAAATAGGCTTAAATTACGCTAAGACACGCTAAGAATGCGACACCTCGTAAGACAACTCTACGTAAATAGCTAAGCTTTCGGAAGCAAGTAGTTAATAGTCGGCGGCTAGGTAGATCCGTAGGAGATGTGCTCCGGTAAACGCCTAGTAATCTAAGTACGAAGGCACAAGGATTGTAGGAAGCGAGATACACTTCTAATGAACTATAGAACGTACGAGTCTACTTACGTAGTAGCATAGGGGTACGTAAGATACACTTAATAGAATCTACAGTAGGGCTCGGTTCGCTTATCTACACTAGCTCTACGGCGATGATAGGCTATAGTACGAGACTAGGAGTATCTCACGCGCTACGCAATTACCCGTTAGCTAGTCTTTGTTTCGTAGCGATGAATGTCGTTAAATATATATATAGCTTTTCGAAATTAACGGGCGTCTTGCCGACTATCGGAGGATCTTAATAACCCCCTATAGGCGGTTTATGTTATAAGATATCTTAAGGAACCGTAAGCATAAGCGATGTTTCGGAATGTAGTTAATTACTTTAATCCGATACCTATAATAGTATTAGATTTAACATGTATCTCTCTTATAAGCTCTCTTTTTATAAAACTACAATTGATTATATTATCGTCTATTCGTTTTATGTCGCCGCACGATATAGACCTCCTTTTTAACGCCGAAGGTAGTACCGCTAGACTACTTATAAGGCAGTACGAACGCCTCGCTAACCCATCCGTTCTTAGTGCTATAAGCCTATCTTATAATAAAGCTTGCGTGTACTGTAGTACTATTATGCTATAAGACAGTAGCCCTACCCGCTAAGGGCCTACTCGATAGGCCTACTACCTCTTACGCTACGTCGTGGCTCTACTAATACACTTAACTATAAAACCTAGAGACGCGAGCTTCTTACTATTTACGACATTACGTCCGTTAAACATAAGTCGTAGTCGCTTTATTAAGTTAGTAATCTCGACCTAGTCGACCCGCTTCTCGGCTTACGGGGCATTACTACTCTTAGAGGTATCGGTCGATAAGCTATAAGTAGAGTCAGACTACGTAGGTGTAATAAGGCTACTATCGAGAGACTCGCTATCTACGTCTAAAATCGAGTCTCCTATAGATAGCTTATTATCTAAGATTCGATTCTAAATTGTTCCGTTAGCCGATGTAATAATTAGTATACGATCGGTCTTAAACTTATCCCATTCGGTTAAGATAACTACCGCGCTTACATTAGCGTAGGCTAAAAGAGCGTCGAAACACACTTAGACTCGCTACTTAACTACTTCTATAGGATGCTCCTAAATAAGGTCCCGGTAAATCTACTCTTTCGAGACTTGTAGATCATAAATCGCGATTCTCGCACCTTTAGTAATAAGCTAACTAACGATAGTAATAGCAGTACTCTCTCGTATGTCACCGGTATTCTTCTTATAAGTAAAGCTAAGGATAGTAATCTTTTTTAGGCGGAGTATGTTATATAGCCGCTTCGTGATCCTCTTTACGAAGCGCTCCTTCTAATACTCGTTGATATCGACTACGGACTTCTAGTAAGTAGAGACCTCGGGTAGATGTAATGTCTCGGCGATATAGGTAAGACTAAAAACGTCCTTCTTAAAGTAAGAGCCCCCGAAACTAGCGGACGACTTTAGCATCTTTAGACCGATTCTAGTATCGAGTCCGATAGTAAAGGACAGCTCCTCTATACTAGCGCTAGTCGCCTTATAAATAGCACTTAAGGAGTTAATACTCGAGATACGCTACGCTAATATGCAGTTTACCGCGAGCTTAGCTAGCTCCGATAACTATAAATTGATAGTAATAATGCGATCTTTTAGTACCTACGAAGCGTACACCTAACGTAGAGCTTCTATAGCATCTCGTCCTCGATTGTCCTTTAATGAACTAATAAGGATACAATCGGGTTATTGTAGGTTATACATAGCAGTACCCTTAGATAGGAACTCTAGGTTAGAGAGAATGTCGAAGTAAATCTCGGGCGAAGTATATACATCGAGAATCTCGCGAATATTGTCGGCGGTGCTACACGGTACTATCGATATCTCGACGATGATCTTATTGCTTATAGCTACCTCTACGATGCGCCTAGCGGCGGACTTAACATAGGTAAGATCGGATGTACCGCCGGCCCTAATTCCTTCGGTTTTAGTTAGAGTATTAACGGCGATGAAGATTAAGTCGGCCTCGTCGATAGCCTTAGAGATGTCGGTTAAGAAGTAGAAGTTAGGTTATCGACTATCCGTATCGTCTCTAGCTACTTCTATAACTTTATATAGACGGGCTCGTAGATAGGAAGCGCTAGCGACTTCTACGCCGTAATACGAGCTTTACTAAGGTCGACGACTATTACGTAGATATGCGGATTCTCCTTAGCGATAACCGTACTTATAGGTCCGCCCTATTCGAGTTAGTCTATTAGCTATATTAGGTACCGAGCAATGTCGGTAAGACACTTACGACATAGCTAGTACCGATATAGTAGATGTTCTTTACCCTATAGTAAGCTGCTAAATTTGCGCTTATTATGTTTCTAATTCTGTTTCTTCTCGACTATTAATACCGCGTAAGTAACTAATGAGAACGAAAGTCCAATTAGTAGCAGTGGAAATATTCCAGTACTCTAGCTTCTAATGCTACTATAGGTTATAGTAGAAGGTTTAAGAGACGCCGTAGAGTTTATGTAGGGACACTTAGCTAGCCGAAAGTCTAATATGGAGCGAAGCGCCTTCTAGCGGAGATCGGAAATGCTTAGGTAGTAATGCCTTACTTATGTACGCTACGTCTACGACTCTAGGCATCGTCTATATTTCTCCTTCTACCTGTCTATTTCTAACTAAGAAGGATATACCTACTTCTTAGCCTATACTATATTATATATCTTCTCTTATTTATAACTATCTATATTAGTCTCTTCTTTATTTTATTATACTGTATAATAGGTAAAATAATATAGAGGAGATTATACCTCTAATTTTAATTAAAAAGATATATAGACTAGTACTATAATAACTACTATCTAATAGTTATAATTGATAGAGCTAGAGTCTATATAGCTACTGATTAATAGAGCTAGAGTCTATGTAGCTATTAAGTAATAGAGCTAGAGTCTATATAGCTATTAATTAATAGAGCTAGAGTCTATATAGCTATTTATATATACGCTCTCTTTAATTATCTATATATTTATTATTCTATCAACTAGTAGCTACCTAATAGCTCTAATCTTAGCTCTATTAAGACAGTGTAGGTAGCTATAAAGTATTAGTATATCGTTATTAATATATACTTCTATAAAGTTTAAGTAGTACTACTTAGGCCTATCTAGTTTATAGAAGAGACCTATATATAAAGTTATAAATATAGCTGTTTATTAGAGGTAGAAGAAGGGCGTACTATAATTACACGGACTAATAATACGGCTCGATTATACACCGAGTAACCTATAAATAGGGTCTAGCTATAGATATTAATCGCCTTGCGGTATAGCATCTAGGATTCTAACTACGGGAGATCTGTTTATAAGAGTGCTACCGCTTGTTACTATTACGATAATATCGCTACCTGCATAGGGGAGTTCTCCTACGGTACGACTAGAGCGTAGAAATAGACTGCTAAGCTAGTGTTTATATAGATGAACGGTAATAAAGCGCGTAGTCCTATAAGGAAGTTAATGCTAACACAAGTAAAAGGGCACGCTTAATAGTACTCCGAGATTAATAGTCTAAGCTAGTTAAGACTTTCGCCCTCGTCGATGCCGGCCCTTCTAACTAAAGTCCGACTAGCCGCGTAGGCTATCCTCGTTCTAACGTTAATACACTTAGCTCTATAGCGGCAGTACCGTACCGCGTATAAGGGGATGCGTAAGTAGAACGGGCATCGCTACTATTTATTTAAGCTCACCTTCTACTTTATATGTCTTTATAAGTAATGCTCCGCGTAAACCGTCGATCTCTAGTCGGGTCGTAAGCATTACTTGCTTACCTCATATCCGTACGACCTTATCATTATAGCGCGCGCTAGATAGATGAGACGGGCACTAGAGAGACGATACGTTTAATAGTATCTATCGATCTCTCCGAGGTAAGCTCGATAGCGGAAGAGGACTACGAGCTTCTACATAAATTCGAGCGAGATCTCGAGTCCTAGACGATTAGCGAAACGCAGCCTGCACCGACTAAGTACAGCACATCTACTAGTAAGAAGCTCTTATATTTAGCATTATACTTCCTACTCAATTTAAGCGTTACACTCTCTAATAAGGCACTTTTACAAGGCGTAGGTTAAGTCGTCTATAGCTACTTCTTCACCTTATTGACTTCGTGAAGGTATCGTTTCCCTAGCTACTTACCTTTACGTATACCGGCGTAACGTTACTTAGATATACAGTACTCTTACTTACCGGGCATTTAAAGCTCTCTAAACTGTTACTAAAGGACAATATTATACTATTAGCATTCTCTACCCTCTTTACTTTAAATATTGCTATTAGTAATGTGTCCTTATGAGTGTTATTATAGTACGTAGGAATTAAGGCGCTTAAACTAACGATAACCTTAGGGCGCTCGTATCGGTTCCGTTCTACTAAGTTATGCGATCGACTTACCCCTTAGCTACGATTCTAATCTACAAGTTAGGCTATAACCGCGCGTATTTAACTTAGACATAGGTTTCGATAATACCTCTTATACTCGGCGTTAGCCTTACGACATTCGGCGATTACTACTTTACGGGGACTAGCTTCTTACTTACACTTCTTAGAGTTCTTCTTACCGCGATTAAGACAGTAGTAACGAACAAACTCATAACGGGCTCTCTCAATTTATCCGCGATAGAAGTTTTATTTCGTATATGTCTACTCGCTACACTATAGTACCTACTCTATACTATAGGTAGCGAGCTTAGGAAAGTATAAATAGCGGTTACGGAGGGTTTCTTTAATATGAAGCTAGTATTTAGCTTTACTACGAACGCCGCGTTAGCCTTCGGTCTAAACCTAGTGTCCTTCTAGACGAATAAGGTCGTAGGAGCTCTAACTATCTCTATCTACGGGAACGTTGAATAGGTCATAACAATAATGCTAGGAATTGTCCTATTTAGCGTTAAAGTAGGACCTCTAAACGCGACGGGCATATTTATTGCAACGGCTAGCGCGGTATACTACAGTAAAGTGGAGCTAGACCGGAAGAGGGTAGTCTCTATATAATTAGGAACCTATTTTTCCGAGTCTTATGCACTTTAGTAAAGGCGTCTCGGGGGATGATCCTATGTTTAAGCGAATACCTATGTAAGTTATATAGTGTTTAATTCAGTGTATAAATTGTTTTTACGTCTAGTCGTAACACGCTTTTCGATCTTAGTAAGACCTAAAGTAGGTAAAGGTACGATAAAAATAACCGTAAAAGCATTCTATAACCTAGCTAAGCGCGGTTTTATAACATCTAGTAGAGCGGTTCCGCGCTATCGATACTAGTTATACTTCTCTCTCGACCTTATAAAAGCCGGTTAAATAGGTAGGATACGATCGGACGTAGGAAGAGACTATACATTATAGGACTGCGACTATGCTATATAATAACATCTATATCTAGAGGAGACATCCGATACTGTTACACCTATGCGGAGAAGTTCGAGGCCTACCCGAGCGATAGTACTATCCGGACTAACTACGAACTAAGACCTTAGCTACGATAATAACTTACTAGTCTAGCGTTTCTACAATTTCGACATTATTAGATAGTATACACGCTACACTACCTAGGGCCCGATCGTAACCTACCGACGTAAACATAAAGCTTTTAGGGGGGGGTACTACCGGTACTACGGGAACAGTTTAAACGTTTCTTTTAGACATACGAAGAGCGAGTAACTCTAAATGCCGAAGACTTACATAGACTCCTAGATAGAACTGAGAAATAGCTATACTCCGCCTAATTAGTCCCCTACGTAGTATACTGCCTAATAGAAGTCGTAAGGCTTAGCTCTACCTTACACTTTCCGGCACTGTTCCGATTACTATCGTACTTACCTTACCTACGAAGAGGACTAGAGGAATCGAGCTAACATTCGTACCGGTAATACCGACATCGGATTTAAGGTAAGACGATCCGATTCCTATATATTATTATACTACGGGTTTAGTTACTAGCGGGATTTAGTAGAACTGTGTAAAACAGTGCTCTCGGTAAGTACTCTCGATTATCCTATACTATAGACCGTAAGCTAGAACTCGACATTAGATTTAGACGGCTTTGCCGTAAATGCGACTTTAGCTAAGATAGAGCACGTCTCGCAATAACTCGACGGCATGCCGGAAGAACGCGAGGATAATGTTATAGTAATCCTAGGTAAACACAAGTCTTAGTTCTAGGTACGACCTAAGGTACTACTAGAACGATACTTTAGAATTGTAAAGGAAGGTAACGAGGAGCTAGGTTATAGTTAATGTTTAAAAATCGAATAACGAGTATAGTATCTTTAGGTCACTACTACTAACTTAGGAGCAATATCGATAGAGAGCTCGTCCGTAGACGCGGCGAGAGGACATGTAAGATTCGGAGGAAGATGCTAGAGACTTTGGCATTACCCTAGATTTTAGAGGAGACTTAAGCTATACCGCACGGAGTAACACGGACGGTACCGAGTAGTTTAAGCACTAGAATATAACTAAGCGTAAAGTATAGAAATGGACCTCACCTGCCGATATATACCTCCTAAAAGACATTACTACATCCGCACCTCCCTTCTAGACCGTAGACGGCGCCGGAGTTCCGTAAAACGTTAGCTATTATAACGTTTAACTATTAACGGCTACCGGTAATAACGTGATTCCCGCTGTTATATAGCGTAATCCTACATCTACCCCGATACTCGCTACTAAATAGTAGGAGAAAATGTAGTTCTAGCTATATATACGCCGACTACTCGATACTTTCGTTCTTACGCCGATTATGCCGGTAGCTATCTTAATAAGTAAGAGTAGGAACGAGACGAGGTACTAGAATCCGCACTAGTAGAAGGTTAGTATAACGTAGGCGGAGAATCTAGGTTTCGGAGATTAGCGTGATCTTTATAACACTAAGTAGATAGCGGAAGCCGTGTTCCTCGATAGAATAGGTACTTAGGTAGACCTAAGGCCTTGAATGTGCATAGGTCTATATCTACGTCGGAGTAAGCTATCTCGTATTCTACCGTATCTAGTCGCGGTTATGCACGTAGGACGTATCGTTCGGTAACGACCTTTTACTTAGTGCTCGCGCTAGCATTAGATTATAACTCCTTTCTTCCTATCCGGCCCTACGAGAAATTTAAATAGAGTTATAATAATAGCTTAGCCGGCTTACATTTAAGTAGCTAAATGATTACGGCCCCGGAGACGAGATTAAAATCGCTCTACCGGGCTATTCGTTTAATTGTAACGCCGGAAAGCACACATTCCGCGCTCTGCTTCTTATAGCGCTTAAAGGCATGTTCGTTCTACCGTACCTACATTATATGCTCGCGGTTCGAAACCTAAGCTTACCTTAACCGGCTGTCTATCTAGTAATAAGCTAGTAATAAGTCTTCACCTTAGTAGCTAGGTTGCCTTCGTATCTAAGAGCTCGACCTACGGATCTAGGTAATGTAAGTTAATTTTATATAAGACATAGTAAGTAGATACCTATAGATAGTAATTCTAGAATTAGCCCGACGTAACACCGTAGATCACGGACAACAGCCTTCCTATAGTTATTCTCGGACGTGGAAAACCTATCCGCTCGCCGAAGAATGTCTATACGTTAGCTATTATCTTAACGTAGGTCCTCTTCTACGGCACATACGCCTTTACGACTTCTTAACGGTTTGCTTAGAAACGACTTACGGCCACTTTCTATGTAGCTTATTACTATAACCTTGCCTACTTTGCTATTAGAGCACGAGCTTACCCGTGCCCTAAATGTTATAACGACGTACTTAATTAGTCCATCCTTAACATTCTTAGCTATGTGCCTAATATTCTCGTAGGTTCGACCTTCGAAGTACCTATTACCGTCTACTCTCTATCGAATAAGTGATATTTATCTCTACCTACTGTCTTAATCCCAAGTCTTAATAGCGCTATACGCTCTACTCTTAGTAATAACTATAGCTAGGATAGCGCGGGTCCGTTCTTCCCTATAGAAGGTCCTTTACGTAGCACGAATGTAGAGATCTTGCCTGCCCGTGTAGGCATAAAGCATTACATCGGCTATAGTAGTAAATGTCGGGTAGTAGCTAAGTGTTGCGGTTGGGCCTTGTCCCTCGTCACGTGGGTGGCCTAGGAAGTGTCGATCCTCGATATGTCTCTAAAGTAGTGTGAACGAGAGTTCACTACAAGGTTGCAACTTAACACAAGAGTGTTGATTTGAGTTGAGCACGAGGCTCCTATCTACTCGTAAAGAAGCGTCGTCTATATAGTGCCATGTCTTGGCGTAACTGATCAGACTGAGCAGACTGATCACTGAGCAGACTGAGCGAACTGATCACTGAGCTGATCAGTCTCAGCGAAGTCGACCTGCTCAGTTTCGGTCCTTCCCGAAGAATGAGTGGCTGTGGGTTCTTCCTGAACCGAACCGTAACACTAAGGCTCTATCCTAGTGCTAGATAAATCGAAACTACTATCGCTATCTATATTATTATCTTCGTCTTTCTATACTTCTTACTCTACTCGATAGCCTAATAAGCTTAGGCAGTACCTTATTATACGATAATGTTATTACTTACGTAATAAGGATGTGAGCCGATTGCGCCCGTCGAAGCCTAGTTAGAGTTAAAGCGGTAGAGTCACATCTCGTTCTCGTACTAGTAACGAAGGATAATAGTGCTTCTACGATACTAGGCGTCGTGTACGGGTCCGCGGAATCGCGGAAAAGCGGAATGGCGGTGCCTTAGAGGCAGTAGCGCTAGATGACGGTATCGCTGTTTTTAAATATGCTATACTTCTAGCCCTAGGTAGCGTAGTGTAAGAATAACTGAGAACTAGTTCGATGTAGTTAGGAATCGGTACGAGGAGTAAGTAGTAGTATACGAGCGATGCGGATGTCGATAGAAGGAAGAAGGTTAGGTTAGAGGTAAAGTTAAGTCGTAGTACTAATATTAGAAGCTTACGGTCGCATGCCGAGTGTAAAACCATTAGTGCATAGCCCTTCGTAAAAACGGTAGAAACGCGCTAGCCGGAAGTAGAGAAGACTACTATAGTTACGACTCTTTTATACTAAATATCTCGCGCATTAATTACTATAAATAAGTAGTAGTCGAGCGTTCGACCATCGCGCGCTCTACGAACAGTTAAGTGCTACTTTTGGACTATAATGTTAAAGTCCGAATCTAGCCCTACCGCAATTTAGTAAGGAAATCTGTTTTAACTATATACCGTTAGACGTATCCGTCAATTGCTAAGGCGACGGAAGTCTACACTTAACCTTTAGCTTCGATCGTAATTCACTCATAAAAACACGCTAGCCGGAGCTAGAGAAGACCCCCCTAGTTGCGACTCTTTCATACTAAATATTTCGCGCACTAATTCCCATCAACACGTGGTAGTTAAGCGTTCGACTACATACCGCGCGCTCTACGAATAGTTTAGTGCCATTTTTGCACTTTTTCATTACATCTAACAGGGGCTCTACCCTCTATTCCTCGTTATAGCCAACCGGAGCTCTAAAGAAGCCTATTAGACACTACCGGCTGTGTTTCAAGGCCTTGACAATACATGTGGTTAAAGAGGTAAATCGGACTCTAAGGATCCGGTGGATTGCGATCGGGCCCAGGGCGGCGTATGTACAGTATCAATACTCGATGCACGCCAACTAATGTAAGGGAGCCGTCTTGAGTTGATAGGCAAAGAACAAAGTTGTTAGACGTCTACGAAAGAGGGTGCGGGCGACGCGGATTCTTAAGGAACCGCCAAGCCGCTAAGCTAGTCACGTGACCGGTGGGGCCATTCACTGGACCCTGGGCTAGGCCCGTGACACCACCCCCCCCTCCAAAAATCAGGCCTGTCCTCAGTGCCGGTTACCATCGCATATGCCTTTGCAAAGGCTGCATCATCCTCTAAGTCATTCACTTCATCGTTATCGTCTATCGTGTCGTCATTGTTCGTCGTATCGGTAGCCGCTGCTACGGTCTTGTCCTCGCTGTATCGGATACTAAGGGTGTCGCAGCGATTCACGAAGTCAACGAAGGCTTCCGTTACAGGTGCTGTTGCATGTGCATCTGAAGAGCCACAGGGCCCAATACCATCACATGGTGGCGGTGCCGCTGAGGTTGCAGAGTCATGGGAAGTCTCCTGTTCGCATTGACGCTTGTTGCTCGCTATTCTTCTAACGGTTGCTTCAGGATCCGTGTCATACGGGTCTTCATCTAAAGTCACTATCGCGGGTCTTATCTGGTTATCAACCTCATGTGAAAGCGCTGTAGGCACTGTGTCTACGGAGCAGTGTCTACCTGCAGTTATTACTTCGGTTGTGTCCATTGCCGACGCGGAAGGATTTGCCTCGTTGGCTATCCAGCCTTCTAGTGCTGTGAAGCCGGCAGGTCTTGGTTTCCTTAGGCTGTTGTGGTAAAAGTCTACAACAGAGGCGGCGGCAGTCTCCATGATATCCTCCGCTAGCTCCTATGTTGGCTCTTCGTTATTACTAGCCCATTGTACCAAGTACTCGTATCGTCTATATCTCCTCCTAATGTTAAGCACCTTGTTAACGTACCATTCCTCGTGTGATCCTTCTTCGTCTTCCACTTCAATCGGCGGCGGTGTTGGTTCGACCTGTCCTGGCAAGGTATCGTGTGCTGGTAACAGGAGATTTGCATGGAATCCGTTGTATAGGCTCGAGAGGGACTGTGGCAGATCCAACCTGTACGCGTCGTTAGGAAGCACCTCGGTGATCGCGTATGGACCAGCATACCTAAAGTCTAGCTTCTTCGAGGGTCGTGCTGTCTTCCAGTTGCGGGTGCTGAGGTGAACCTTGTCGCCAACTTCGTACGCCGGTGCGGGTGTCCGATGCTGGTTGGCATAGTCCGCCTGTGTGTCCTGTGCCATGTGCATTGCATCGCAAAGGTATTCCCTCATCTCCTTCATTCTCTTTGCGAAGGCGAATGCTCTTACTGTAACTGCGCTACTCTCTCATGTCCTAGCTACTACTTGATGGCCTAAGAGAACCTACTGCCGAGACACTTTTATTCGTGATAGCGATGCCAACATCTTTTAGGCTTCGCGAATAACGAATTAGCCACAGCTAAAGTATACGAAAGTCTAGTATTCGTAATGATCTAGACTTGATGGTCCCGATGTTCTACGGCAAAGGTTCGCTTTAATCTACAAATAGCACAGCCAAGATCCGACTTAACGACTAAAGCGTACTAAGACTTAGTGAACACGTACTATTTCCAGCTAACTAATACAGTACTAGGTGCTTTCGGCAACGATACCCACTTTACGTTAAGTGCAGATTGCCGCTGTTCGATGATTTCCACCCGGTGATTAGCAGTACGGATGTGCACAGCTCTAGCATCGCTCCTAGAAGGCGAAAACCACGCTATCGGAACGCAAGTAAAAATACAACCTAGGCAGGCATGCATAGGAACGGTATAAATTAGGTAGAGATCCTCGAGATAATGAGTTACTATTCTTCAACTTCATTAACGATAGAACCCTATTCATAAACTCTCCCTAACACCATACTCTCGTTAACATGCAGCTTACTCAAGTTCTCGCTACGACAGCTGCCCTTATCGCACCAAGCCTCGCCGCCAAAGCGGCATCCGGCCCACCAGCAGGCTACTACTGGACCGTCGAGGATTGGGTCGCAAAGTGGACAGATTCCGGTAGCACCTACGACTTCAACATAACCGGGGAATTCTCTAGCCCATACCCAGGCTTCAAGGCACACTGCAACGGTACCGACACCGGCTACTTCTCTAGATGTAAGCTCCTCGATGCCGTCTCGACCTCTAGCAGACCTTTAGTTTCTGCTGGTATGGAGCCATTCCCAGAGTCCGACGGTTGGCACTTCGACTCTACTTTCTTGAAGGTTAGCTTAGAGTTCGCTGTAAACGCTTCGTAAGTGATATATCTATTTCGTGAGGCTCGGAGGACTGTGACTAACAAGATGATTGCAGCATTACCTACAACGTTACTACCTCGGTGTTCGTTTCTTATAACGACGATCAGGCGAAAAAAGAGAATTTCAGCATCACTGATTCATTTAATGTTACTAAAGTGGCGTAAATAGAGACTATTGTAGTATTACGATAAAATCTTAAAAGAGATAGTGTATATAGACTCCCGCGCTAAACAATTACATAGAGACCGCCATTAAGTTAAATAGTACAAAGGCCACGACATTGCTTCCGCACTATATTCAAGCCGACAAAAGGGTCGGGACTCTTCAATATAGGGTAACCCAGTACCCTTAGCGTAATTACATAGAAACTTCCTACATATAGCGCACTATATTAACGACCTCTACATACACAAATGACTACATATTCTAATTGCTCTACGTTGTCTAAGGCCATAGAAAGAAAAAGCAGCCTAAAAGGTCTAGATTTCAGCCTACTAACACCCCCGGCGCATACCTCGAAGATACACGACCTTACCCGATCCTTACCTCCTATACCGTTACCTCCTAGCTATATTGCGCGCACCATAGAGACTTAGGGCCTCACGAACACACAGTTGTGCGATTTCTCACTGCTACCGCTACCTCCAGAGACCTAGACTAAGTACGAGGAAGAGCTATTAGAGTCTAATTAAGAACTGCCTACTATTTAGTTATACGATCCTATAGAAGACGTATTGCAACGCGACTAGTTACGCTAGATTAAGGACGACACAAGTGACGATTTAGACAAGGATTATTAGCGCAGTATACATACTAGGAGAATGGCTGCGCTAGTAGAGACTTAGCTTAGGTAGGGTGTATTAGAACCGGTGAAAACCACGGCCAAATTAGGCTCTAAAGCATACGCGACACCCGTGGCTAGTAGCGCGAAGCCAGTAGTAAAGTTAAAGCTTAGTAAGCGGCCATCAATTAAGGCTTAACAACCGACCCCTCCGACTACGAAAAAGAGGCTAGCTCCACCTATTAAGGACATATTAACCTAGAAGCCTAAGAAGTCTAGAAAAGCATAGGCATTATCTACGCAATTATAGCATGTCGCTCGAACAAAAAGCAAGTTAAACGGTCAAGAAATGCGTCTACTATCGCCGCTGAAAGAACCTAATATTTCATTAACTAGAGCTAAGTCTATTGCGGTAACACTCGCGCCCTCTATCGCTACTTCACGGCTATTAGTAACGCTACGGCCCTTAGTAACGCTAGCTCCATTAACGCCGCGACTAGATCTAGTCCGTGTTAAGTTAATAGTCGTGTTTAATAAGAAGGAACTTCCCCCTATTAGCAACCTCTACTAAGGTGATATTAGAGCTATTACTAAGCTTCTAAGGAAGTTAGAGGCGTAGGCGAAGGCATACGTAGACTCTAAGGGCATGCAATACTTCATGTTGTCGAGGCAGGCGTTACTAGAGGCTAAGAAGCACGGCATAACGCTAGATACTAATCAATTCGAGCTTACTAAGCCTACTAATTTCACGGTGAACGTAGAACCCTTCCTTAAACTATAGTAAGACATAAAGCGTGTTATAACACTCTATATTACTAAGAAATGGACTAACGTACCTACTGTTATACTAGGTTCGTCGCTACCGCTATTACCGTAAGAGACATTCGAAGAGTCCTTATAACCGGAGCCTACGAAGTAGCTAAACAAGAAGTAAACTACGAAGGCTAACATAGCTATTGTTAACGCGTTCGATAAGATACTAATAACACGTAAGGACTATTAGAAGCTCCTACTTATGCATCGCTACGAAGATAAATAGTGTAATAATAAGAAGTCTAAGGGCACTAGTCTAATAGGCTGTCTTATTAAGGAAGGTAAGCACTATGCGATGAAAGGCGGTTATATACAAGAGTAGTATAGACGCATTAAGGCAGTACGTGAATCTAGTAAGGACAGCGTAGCTAAGGTTCTACTATCTATAATACCGTCTAATATTGTGTTACGGTTTAGTTCGCAGAGAGGGGACAACCAATCATCCAGGCAGCAAGGCAAGGATCAGAACACGTGACCAAGGGATCTGAGGGATCTGTGGGATCTGTCGAACAGATCCGCAGAGCAGGACAGATCTCGCGAGACCACGCCAAGACATGGCACTATATAGACGACGCTCTTTTGCAAGTAGATAGGAGCTTCGTGCTCAACTCATTTTAAGTATACACCATATACTGTTTGGAACCACTACCTTCATAACTGATTGAGACATCCCTGCAAAGATCCAAGCCCGAGTTGTGATAACGTACAGCGGTTCCTAACATATTGCAGTTAAAGTTAGAGGCATGTATAAGACTTCTATACTAAGGAGAAGTAAGAATAACTTACCTAATAATACGCTAACGCCGTCGACAATAGGTAGTTAACCGATTGCAGCGACTACGCCGTTATAAGCACCTCTAATGCTATATTATAGCTACTAATATCCGCCTATAATGCCGCAATATTATAGTAGCTAGCTACCTCAATTACCTACTTAATTGCCCTTAGCGACGTTACCGCCTTATCTAACTAACTATCCGACTACTTATCCGCCTTAACAACGATATAATAAGTCGTCTCCGCTACCGTAGGGCATTAATATAGAAACACGTTAAGAAGTGCGCTCTTTCTATAACTGGATAGCTAAACGTAACAGCGATATAGCTCTAGCAATCCTTACTGCTAAGGAGAACCTTTTTAAGGAGTTCTATACCCTCTTAATGCTTAAGAAAGAGACGGATAGTAAGTTAGCTAAGCTCGTTAAATAGAAGGGTGTAAGAGACGCAATCCGTAAGCAGTTACCGCGATATATCGCTACTAAAGGTGCTAGTAATATCGCTTAGTTAATAAGTAGTGACGACGGCCTATTTATGAGTTAAGGGCACGCTGTTATAGAGTTATAAGGTAGAGTTACGGCTTACTAGATTCACGATGTTTCTCGCATTACTACGACATAGAAAAAAATCATATAAATAAACGGACAACACGAGCTTCTTTAGCGATATCGAAATATATAGCGAGCATACAATGTATATTTCTCTAGTAGTTGTAGTTATGTTATTCTTATAGGGTGGGCTAGCTATAGTGTTATAAGTGTAGCCTCGAGGCATTAGCTAGGGAGCTAAGACCTATCTAGACCCTAACGGGTAAGCCCGACACTAGCGCGAAGCCGGCTTTTTGCATGTTCATAGCTACACTAGCACCGCATAACACAACCCTTTGTTATAAAATACGTTTCACGCGTCGATTAAATGCAGTACGTACAAAATAAAAAAATAAGCACGTTCATAGCTGCCGTAGTTATTACGTTCTTAAAATCCATCGTTTTGGACCCTAGCTAGCTAGCTTACAACTCTAGCTCTAGCTCGAACTGCGACTAAGGTACGGCTTTAGGGCATGACTTTTTATAAGACGATTCGAGATTAACATAACTATAGTAGCTACGAACAAGCGGATTTTTTTATAATTTACCGACGACATATTTAAGATAATTGCGCGTTTAAAATGAATACATATGTCGTTATAACACCTTTATGTGTTACGCGAAGCCTAGCGGATCGCCGTAAAACGCGCTAGCGGGGTAGGCCGTAACTATAGCTTTAGATGAAGTACTAGCGACAGTAAGGTCGATATCGTAGCTACCATGACTCTAATTAACATAACACAACTTACGCTCGACTTAGCGCGTCTACTTCCACCTTATCTATTACGAACCGATCATAAATCCATCGCTAGAAGCGCCGGATCGACCGCATAACTATCCTTAAGAACGTAACAACTGCGAAAGATTGCGCTATAGTCGATGCCGTGCGACTAACCGTCGTAAGCCGCCTTAAGAAACACCTTAAACTTAGCCTACTAGTTATATTCACTATACTCCGGCATTATATAAGCGTGCTGTCTAATCCACCTCTTTAGTAGACGAAACGTCTTCTTAATTAGATTATAATCCGGTAAGTACGGCGGCAAGAACAGTATCCTTACGCTAGCCTCTTCGTATATAGCTTCGATATTAACACGATCGTGTATTACGCAGTTGTCTATAACAATAACTGACCGTAGCGTAGGGTAGCGGCTACACTGCGGTAGCACGTATAGCATTAACCACTCGATGAAGTCTACCTTCTTTACGCTACTAGGCTTAATTAGCGGATTCGCTAGATACCCCTCGACAGTATATACCGGTAACATAGTGAATCGCTCGCTATAATGGAGGTGTTAAGGGTCGTATGCCGGCATGCCTCTTAGGCTCTAGCTACGCGTCCGGTAGGCTACCTTATTACTATAGTATGTCTTATTAATATACACTAATTAGTCCTCCTTATGTTACTATAGCAGGCCTTTAAACATCGCCCTTACTATAGGGTTGCGCTGCTCCGCGATGCGCGATATCTTCTTCTTCGAGAAGTCCTTACTACTTAGTAGGCGATCTATTGTCTTAGATGTTATAAGCACGCTAAACTTAGCGTATAAGAAGTACACTAGCTCTTTAGACTAGTACGTACTCTTTGCCACAACGATATCTAGCAACTAGTCGCGCATATAAGGTTTAATTAACCGTGGTCTACCTCCTTCTACTAGCTATACTGTTCTAGTCGCTCTAAAGCGCTTAATCCGCACCTAGATAGTACTGCGCGACCCCCTATTGTCTACTAATAACAACTGGACTACTAACGGTATAAGCTAATCGTTCTCGAGACACTATTAAATAAGGTTCTAATCTTAAATAGATAATGGCGCCATGGCTACGATAGGGGGTCGCGCAACGACGGTAAGGCCTCCGGACACGTAGACAACGAGTGCGCTAGATAGAGCGAGCAACAACACCTTATTTCTAGCAAAACTGGTAGTACTGAGGCTTTAAAACGAAGAGATATAACGATAATAAGGTATAGGAGGCTTAAGATTGATTTGCTAACTAACTAGGTAGGTCCGAATCCCCGCAGTCCCGACCCTTTTGTCGCTTCGAATAGGGCCTAGAGAGTTAGCAATGCTTGAAGCGGGAGCGCGCGTTACGTACCTAATACTCCTAAAGAGAATGTGTGAAACTAGTAGAGATGGAAGTTTGGAACTAGGGTATTAAGTCTAGAAATCAGGGTATGAAAAACCATGTTTATTACAAGTAGTGGCACCCTTAAGGTGCTTATATAAGTCTTCTTTTAATAAGAGGCCCTCAGTCCCTGTAATTCAGGTGCCTAATCTTATTTCCTAAGAACAAGTAATTACTACACTCAATTAGGTTATGTCACCCTTAAAACCTACTACCTATGTATTATCCTAGCGCTTTACACACCCCCTCACTCTACATAGGAACTAAGTAGAGTGATCTTGGCGCTAAGGACCTTTATATCCTTCATGACCTTGTTTATGTTATCCTTAACTTCATAGATAAGGTCTTCGATAACTCCCTCCTAACTAGTAAGAGTACCCTTTATCTTCTTTTTCGGGGTTTCCTCTTTATTAGTTTCTTCGTCTTAGGGTGCCTCTCTCTTCTTAGAGGCCATTCCCTTCTTTAGAGTAGACTTGATTATGCTCTGTTAAATACCCTAAAGCAGCTTAGTAAGGTTATTAATGTTGTAGGTAGGTACATAATCCTCATTTCCTAGAGTAGTACTCTTATACCAATCCAGGGACTGCTTTCTGATTTCCACCCTAGAATCATAACTAAGGTCGCTACGGATGCCTAAGAATTGCTTAATAAGTCTAAGGATAGGCTCAAAGGCCTTATTTTTCTCTCTAAGGTTAAATTCAGGGAGGCGAGGTTTTCGTCCTTTAGCGAGGGTACTAAGTGACCTATAGACGTAGTTTCGGATTTAGCTCTTCTACTTAGAGTCCTTATACGCCTTATTCTGAGCCTTTTGCTTGTCCTCTAATACCTCTTTTGTAGGGGTCTTCTTTGCCCCGTACTTCTTTCTTAGGCCACTGTACGGCTTAGTATCGGACTCGTAGCCTATCTCCTAGCTCGCCTTAAGGAGTCGTTAGAATTCTTTAATAGACATAGAGGACTTGTTTCTAGGGTTTAAGGGTTCTTCTTTAGGTGTGGTTAGTAGAGGTGGCGCGTTCTTAGGCTCGACTAGACCTAAATTAAGTAGTGTAGGTGTCTCAACTTCTAAAATGGGCTCTATTTTAAGGGTTCTAATACTTATGTTCTAGTGTTCTAGGATGTAGTCGTACCCTAGTATAGTGGTTGAAGGGTGACTGACTAAGCTAAGGGGCTACCTAGTAAGGAGATTAACGGCGGTGCGAAGTGGATTGTAAAAGAGAGGGTTGCTAGAAGGATTGAGAAATTAGATATAGGCTATATTCGCGCTAAGCATGTAAGGTTATTGCGTCATAAGTGCGTGTAACCGTTAGGTGAGCTTTGCTGCGAGTTGTGGGCCTTATATTATTCTTAGAAGTCCTTTAGTCCTCTCTAGTTGTAAAGGTAGGGTGTCCTTAGCCCCTAGCTAAATGAATTGCGAGTGTTCATTTTAGAAGTAAAGTAAAGATAGCACCCCCCAGCTATTAAAGCGAGGGTATGCCTGTTTGCTAATCTCCTAAATTAAGGTGATTAACAAACCGCTAGTGCTATTAAGGAGTTAGGACCTTAGTTAGACCGTCCGCGGCCATCTCCTATGTCCTTATCCAGCTAATTTTAAGACGTCCTACTTAGTACTGTTCCCTAAGCTAGCATTGTTAGACGTCTACATGCCTTATCTTAGTATTAATTCTGCCATTTAGGGTCTTGACAATCCTTATGGTCTGCTAGTTATTATAGTATAGCAGTATCCGATTCTCCAATTTGAGGGTAACTGCACTAAAGAGCCTATCCCACTATAGGACCTCTAAGGCGGCGTGACTAAGGGCATATAGCTCTAATTCAGTGCTTGATTTTGTGACCATTCCCTGCTTAACTGCTCTCTAGTCGATGATCCCCTTAAAAAGGAAAAAGACAAAGGCCTTACTTAATCTGCGAGTTTCCTTGTCGTCGGCAAATAATGTATCTAAGGCCCTATAGAATTCTAGTAGCGTTGAGTCCGAGGGTTTAGGTAGGCCGTAGTACTTAATCGAATAATCTATAGTGTAGAGAAGGTATTGAATTAAGTGTCTCACTGCCCTAAGAGCCTCCTTTGTAGGGTTGGTTAGGTACTAAGAAAGAAGAGAGACTAAAAAGGATATATTAGGGCGCGTTTCCACTGCTACGAAGTTCACCGATCCTACTTAGGACCTGTAAACGTTAATCTCTTCCGTAGTGGCCTAAAGTTTATTTCTAAGGCCGACATATCCCCCTAGTAGGGGAGTTTCTGTTAAGGGGATGTCGCAATGTATAGCACGCCCACGACCTGCCAGTCGTAGATGAACTAATTCTTGCCTTTTGTTCAAGACGCATCGCGCGTCGCAAGGTGTACTCATGCGTGTCACGTGCGGCTTGGCAGCCGGTCGCGACCGCATGTCACATGCAAGGCCACATGTAGGGGTTAGCCACTGGGCTGCCCCTTACAGTTTCAATCCTCTTCTCCGGTCTTGAGATACCGTAGCGATAACTAATCTTCTCGATATAGGCCTTCTAATTAAGTTTAAGGATCCGCTGTTAACGATTGCGAGTGATGTGAATCCCGTAGAACTATTCAATAGGTCCTATTACCTTTATCTCGTATTTGTTAGTTAGTCCTTAAACAAGCTCCTTAGCTCTTAATTCGGATTTTAAGGGCTAAGTAAAGCAAATATCATCTACATAGAAGAAAACCAGGACTGAAAATTCCCTGTTAATAAAGAGACAGTCCGTAACTTTAGACAGGCCGAGGTCGTTAAGGGTGTTTTTAAGCTCTAAATACCATAGCAGAGGGGACTCCTTAAATCCGTAAAGGGCTTTATGGCACCTTAGAAGTTTTCCTTCCTTCTTGAATCCTTTAGGGGCATATATATATACTAGCGATGGCATAGGGGCATTAAGAAACGCGTTTACGGCGTCCATCTGCAGTGTCTCAAGGTCAAAATAGGCCACTAGGGCCATTATATACCTAAAGAGTCTTGCATAAAGGGTTGCTACGTAGGTTTCCCCTATAGCGTCCTTTTAATCGCCTCGAGCGCACACTCGAGCCTTGCATTTTAGGAGTTCTACGTTTTAGTTAAGCTTGTATTTCTATACCTAAGTCATTAACGTTATCGGGTGTCCTGCTGCTTCGACCTTATTACACTAAGACAGGGTGTTTGTCGTAAATTACTTCTTAAATTCTTCAACACTTGCTGCCCTAAATGCTTCCCTATAAGGGTGTGTGTTAAGGTCCTTCTATCGCTTTAGTTTAGGGGGTAGTGTGTTCCCTGTTCCGGTTGTTTTAGACGATGTAGTTAAGGTATTACTCTCTTAAGGTCCCTTTGAGAGAGCAGCTAAGACTTTAATCCTTTCAATAGCAAGAATCGAGTGTACTCGTTCTTCGTCGTACCTCGGTTTCTTGTTCTAATAGATTGTGTCGTAGATATCCTTAGAGTCTAGAGTTTCAGGTCTAGGTCTAATTAATCCTCTTAACTTATATATATCCCCTAGAGGAACGAATGGTCTAAATAGCTAGAGTTGGGTTTCTGGACCTATTTGCGGATCTGGTTACAAAGTTTAGGGGTGTATCCATTAATGATTAAATTCCGATTCCCTTATTTCAATCGGATTATTATATAGGATTTCCTTATCTACCTCTTCTTAAGGTATGCTGTCCCCTACCCCCTAAGCTTGAGGGGTAGTCGAAAGGTCAATTGTTAATAGCAATTCCTTAAATTGTCCCTCATAGGCTAGCCTTAGAGGTTCTACGTTACATAGAAGTCTCTCGTTGTCTTAAATAGCCAGTCCGAGGTTAACGTCGTACAGGCCCTCGTACCTTAACTTCTCATTAAAGGTAACATCCCTAGATCTTATAACTTGTCTATAGGATAGTATCTAGATTCGGTAGATGTTGTAACCTTCAAATCCAACTAAGTAACCGATGTAGCATCGAGAATCTATTTTGTGGGCGCGTAGGCGTTCTTTCTTATTCGTCTTATAAGCGTATGCCCTAGAACCTATTTTATAGATATAAGCAAGGCTTGGCTTAATGCCCGTAGCTGCTTTAAATAGGGTCCTCTAGCCTAACTTCTTAGATAGTGTTCTGTTTATAAGGTAAGCAGCTATTGTGACAATCTTAGGCTATAGGTTTAAAGGTAGGCCTGCTGACAATGTTAATGCCCTAGCAGTAATAATTAAGTGCTTTCCGGATATTTCTACTAGGTCCTAAGCGGGCACATAGGGGGCAGTTAGTTTCTAAGTAACCCCGTCTCTTAGTAGCTAAGACTTGAATACTACCCCGTAGGCCTTGTCGTTGTCTAAATACAGTACGGTAAGTAACCTTCTAAAGGATCGAATGAACCTTGTAAGTTCTAGGTATGCCTCTATTACGTTCTCCTAGGTTCTTCGAGGAAAATTCCAGTTGAATTAAAGTCCTATATCCTTATCGCTAGTATAGAAGGTATATCGATCCCTATTGTACCCTACATCGAATTCCATAAGGTTAATTGAGATGTTCTTAAGTATCGACGGAGGTCGTATCTTAATCCTAGACCTTCGAGATATCCTCTTATGTCCTTTTAAGAGGGCACAAGATTCGCACTCGTTGGTTTTAGGTGGTTCCTCTAATCCTACAATCTTAATGCCCTTCACTGCGTCTTGTAGGTACATTATACGCTCTGGCCTAGGGTGTCTAAGGACCTTATAGTAGTCCTTCATTGTCCTCGGTACTGCAGGTAGGGGTATACGGCTCCTAGCTATTGCTACGCTCCTTAATTGTCATTTTAGAGCCTCTACAACTAAAAGTGGGGTACTATCTTCGGATACAGGCCACTTAGTAATCGTTACAGGGTCTCCTTTTGCTAGAGTATCTACATTCAGGTATAGCAGATCCCCTAATCTATGGACCTTTGCCACCCTAGCATTGTTTCTGTCATACTAAATATCTATACGCTCGTCTAAGAATAGACCTTTCTTTCGCATTTAAGGGAGTGAGATAATATTACAGTGAAATCCTAGAATGTAGAGGGTATTCTTAAGGTTTAAGGTGACTAGGTGTCTATCTAGTAACTTGATACGGACCTTTGCGGTACCCTTAACTACTCCTCGAAGGGTAGTAGCCGCTGCGTAGACTAGTGTATCCTTAGGGATTGATTCTAGGGTGAATTCGGCCTTCGTAGGTTTATTGATTATGTGTACGTTAGACCCCCCATCTAGCAGCTAGGAGTCCTCCTCCGATAAGTTGTTAGAGGAGTATACTCCCTAGGTCTTAATTGCGCGTAGTCCGTATAACCCTCTAGGTCTCGAATCCGTTCCCTCTATTCTTTAGTCTTTGTTAGAGTTAGACTAAAGATCCTTTATAAGTTTAAGGGCCTTAGGATCCTTATATCTGCTTGCCTAGCGCTTGCAGAACTAAGGATTGTCCCTTAGATACTTGCGGTAGGTCTTTAGCTAACCTTTCTAGGTATTGTCTATGCTTTCCTAGGGTGGTCGTAAGTTATAATTAACGATATTGCATTTTCCAAGGAATAGGCATGCTTTATTAGGAGGTTTTCCAGTCATTTTAGCACATGTTCGCCTTAAGCGATCCCTCGTTGTCTTTTCTAGGGGATGACTAGTAGTCTATTAATCCCTAGGGTTCCTTCTAGCAAACTTAAGACACCTCTAAACAGCGTCTTTAAGGTCTTTACTCAATTCCGCAATGATTCTGCCTTTAGCTACATCGATAGTGTCCTCAATTATGCGGCATAGGTCATCTTTTATGTATAGGGCAAGTAGATGGCCCCTCTGTCTAAGCTTTCGGTTAAGCTCGAGCCACTTCATGAGAAATTGGTCGATATTCTTACTCTTAGGTCCCTTTATAAGCTTATTGTGTTGGCTCTAAAGAATCACCCTTCTGCTCTTAGTCTTAGGCTCTAGTTTAGCTTTGATGTATGTCCACTAAGTAGAGAGGGTATCTAGTCGGCTGAGAAGGTCGTTGAGGTACATTTATAGAATGGTCCTCTCGAAGTAGGATTTTAGGGAGCGTTTGCGAGTTACAAAGTCCTCGTATTCTTTCTTCTAATCCCTATACATCGTATACCGGAGGTTGTACGATGTGCTAATTCTACTAAACAGGGTCTATGTAGCTACATTATCGTCTTTAGCAGGAGGGTTTAGTAGAGGGCCTATAACTGGTTCCTAAGGTTTAGGCAATAGATCGAGATCTATTTCCTAGGTTGTCGTACCGTCCTATAACTTCCCTTCTATATACTTCCACAAGTCTATTCTAACTGCTTTAGCCTAAGTCTAAAGGTAGAAGTCATTAAACATAGAGGGATTATAGTAGTTTAGTTCCTTTAATTGTCGCAGCGGACGGGTGGTCCTAAAGGTATTGCCTAAGGTCTATTGTATACCTCGATTAGGTCTAATAGATATGTGCAATTCCGAATAGAGACCCTAAGTTGCTTAACTCGGGCTTATAACTATGAAACTAGTGGAGATGGAAGTTTGGAACTAGGGTATTAAGTCTAGAAATTAGGGTATAAAAAACCATGTTTATTACAAGTAGTAGCACCCTTAAGGTGCTTATATAAGTCTTCTTTTGATAAGAGGCCCTCAATCCCTGTAATTCAGGTGCCTAATCTCATTTCCCAAGAACAAGTAATTACCACACTCAATCAGGTTATGTCACCCTCAAAACCTGCTACCCATGCATCATCCTGGCGCTTTACAGAATGTCTCTGCCCAAAACGCCCAGCGCCAAAGTCAGACTCTCAGTCTAATCACATCACTCGTCTCATCCACGCGCTTAAACTCATCCTATTCAATCACTCAACCTCACTGCTCATGCCGCTGCTCATGTCCGCCGCGCCGCCTCACCCAGATTCGAGAAGAAAACACATCATCCGACTTACCCTTAGCACAACGCTCAGCACGACGCTTAGCGCGATGCTTCCGAATTGTCTGCCGTACCTTCTTAGCAGCCACCTTATCCTTCGCAACGATCGCCGCCTGACGCACTTGGCCTTAAATGAAACGCTCTCGGGTAAAACCTCCCATCGTAAAGCCGTCGTCCAGCTCCTCTACGGTGGTGATCATGTTTAGGTGGTTGCGCTCGAAGTAATGGTAGACGTGGTTCATGTTCGGCTCCTGCGAAGCAGAAATCTGTTAGTTGGCTTCATAGATTACGTTAGAACTATGGTAGAGCTGGTAGCGATGCTGTCCCTAGATACATACCATGGTATGGATGATATTGAACGGCTTATCCAAATCCTAAGTATCCTTGAAATAGATTTTGATGATGTGCTTGTCCTCGGGCCAGATCTCTAGGCCCTTGGGTAGACACTTGTAGCCCTTGGTGCACATGCCTGCCCAGTAGACGCTGCTACCGACCGGTGGTAAGTTAAGGATAAGTTAATAAGGGACGGAAGGGAGATTAAGGACTTAGGCGACTTAGTTAAAGTTACAATTAATCTTAACGATAAACTCTACGAGAGAGCTCTAGAGCGACGATACGACTCTAAGGTATCTAGAAAAGCCGGATATATACTAGGTTACGACAAGCGAAATAATAGAGGCTTTAGCAACGTTTACGACAATAATAAGCCTAAGAACTATACGCTATACTATAGACTATAACTAATAGAGCTCGACGTTACCTAAAAGGGTCGTAAGATTAAGAATATAGGCAAATTTAGGCCTAAGAGTTTAAAAGGAAGCATTACCTACTATACCTATAGTAAAGAAGGCTATATAGCGAGGGACTACTATAGTAAAAAAATAGTACGCCGTAAGTAGTTTAATATAATACAACTAGGAACTAGTAAACTCGAGAGTAGTATTAGATTACCGGATAATACCGACTATACTCGAGGAGTAGCGGAGAGAATTAGTAACGGAAGCAATATACCTCTCCTAGACCCCTTATAAGGACGAGGACAATACTATAGTTATAAGAACTACCTACAATAGTTTAATAACATCTAACGGACCGGACTACTAAAACGAGCCTACGATAAGGAAAAAGAAATATAAGCGTAGCGCGATAAAATTCTCGAAGAACTAGAATACGATATATTACGTACCTAGGACGATAGCGTCCTAGGGAGACTTCGACAAATTAAAGACTATATTAAGAATGCCCTTAATAAGCTCGACGAGCTTAAAGCGATCTACGAGGAAAGTAGCGAAAGAAGCCTAGGAAATACGCGCGACTAGTTAAGTACTTAATAGTAGAATATTACTAGCTAAATCGACACTTACGAGAAACAGAACTAGACGTTTAGAATAATAGTACGTAGAGTCGACTATAAGATCGAATCTAAATCTCGAAATAGTTATAGAAGCCTTTATTAGCGATTCTATTACTAAGACTCGTATTAGGTTTACTACTCCGCTAAATTAGGAGTAGGGTATTAGCCTTAGTAACCGCGAGGAACCCTAGAAGCAATATATCGACAAAACGCTACGCTCTAGGAAGTAGATATAGATAAATCCTATTTCGATAACGATAGAAGTAATAAGGAAAACTAGGACCTAGGATAGAACGGATTATAGTTACCGGGACTATAGGAATAAAGTTAAGAAACTACCGGGCTAGATACTATTAAAGAGGATTAGGATCCGGACGAATTAAGCGAAGAAGATTCCTCCGAAGGAGAAGAGAGCGATACTAACGACAATAACGAATAACTAACCTTTACGATCGATACACCTAAGAAGCTATACGATATAATTGTTTATCTATAGAGAAGGTATAAAGAATTCCTACTAAAAATATCGGGACGACGAGTACTATATCTAAACGAGTTCGATAAAACCCTTAATATATTACGAGTAATAGCTTAGATATACCTAATTATAAGTATTATAGAGAATCTCGCGATAGTAGTTACCGAACGACTACCTTTAGGAAGTAGAATAATAGGTACTAGCTACCTTATACCGTTAGGAATATTTATATTAAACAAATTAGGTAATATAGTATAACACGTACGCGCACTCTACTTAGAAACGTGAAAGATCTAGGAACGTAACCGAGAAAATGCATAGAGACTAAGCGCTTCGCTATAGGTTTAAGCCGAAGCCTTACGGTACGAAATGTAATATTCTACCTAATAGTTGGGAAAAGGATTGACTCCTTAGGAATAAGCGACTAAAAGGAGTTATATAACATAAGAAAGGCTTAAGTATTACTAATAGTAGAAGCAGTCTTCCGAATATAAGCAATCATTAATAGTTATAGGACTAAGGTTATAATTAATTCCGGAGCGAGCGGGAATTTTACCTCCGAAACATTTATAAGGACTAAAGGGATCGTAACCCGAAAGAAAGACGAAGGGTATAAATTAATCGTAGTAGACGGATTATCCTTACCTAGTATAGAGCGAGAGACGATACCGCTACTACTAGCAATCTAATAGTACTATAAGGAGATTATCTTAGATATTACTAATATAGCTAGTTATAACATCGTATTAGGTATACCTTAGTTAAGAAAGCATAATCTAATAGTCGACTAGAAGAGAGGAGTACTTATATTTAGGGAATACGATTGCGTTATCGATATTTAGCCTACGTAGTAGTAGCGTTTATTAGTAGATAAGGTAAAGAAACAGCTAAACGAGATATAGCTTACGCTAACTAGAAGGATAGAAGAACTACCTTCGACCGGGATAGACACTAGCATAGGAGCGCCGGGTTACGAAGTTACTAGAAGTAATAGAAGTAACGTACTATCGAAGGATACTAACATCTTAGAGTTAAATATTCCTAAGGAGTATTGTAAGTAGTCGCGACTCTTTAAAGAGGAAAGAGGCAAAACCGCCTTACCTAAGTACCGCCTATAGGATTATAAGATTAACATTTAGCTAGGGAAAGAGCCTCTATAGGGACCCCTATATTAAATGTCTAAGAAAGAGCTATAGACCCTACGAGAATAGCTAAAGGAGAAACTAGCTAAGGGATAGATAAGGAAATCTACCTCTAGTATAGGAGCTCTATATATATTTATTCTAGAAGCAAGCCGGAAGTTACGACTCGTATAAGACTATAGGAAGTTAAACGAGATTACAATTAAGAACCGATACCCGCTACCTAACATCAAAGAAGCATAAGATAGATTAACCGAATTAGACTAGTATACTAAGATTAAACTACGAGATGCCTTCTACGCTATACAAATAGTAGAAGGAGAAGAATAGAAAACCGCCTTTAGGACAAGATACGGACTCTACAAATTCTTAGTTATGCTAATAGGATTAACTAACGTACCGGCATCCTACTAGGACCTTGTTAACGAAACACTTAGAGACCTACTTAACGTATACGTTATCGCCTATATAGACGACATACTAGTCTATACGAAAGAATCCCTATAGAAGCACATAAGACAAGTTTAGGACGTCTTCGAACGACTTACGTAATTAGGATTCAAGACGGCACCCGAAAAATGCGAATTCTATAAGAAAGAAGTTAAATTCTTAGGCTTTATTATTAGTACGATAGGGATAAAAATCGACCCTACGAAGACATAGTTAATTAGAGAATAGCTAGAACTAAAAACAGTTAAGGACGTATAGTTATTTCTTAGACTCGCTAACTATAACCGGAAATTCATTAAGGACTATTTAAAGACAGTAGTACTAATAACGATGCTTACGAGAAAGGACGTTACCTAGAAATAGGGAAAGGAACAAATTAAAGCGTTCGAGAAACTTAAAGAACAATACAATTTAGCCCCTATACTTCGACTATTCAATAGTAGTAAGGAAGTCTATATCGAGACTAACGCGTCTAATATAGCAATAGGCGCGTGTCTAATATAGACATACGATAGGAAAAGACACCTAGTAGCCTATTACTCCTAGAAAATAACTATAGTAGAATAGAACTAAGACATCTATAATAAAGAGCTTCTAGCTATTATTGCTACTATACAATATTAGAGAGTATACGTCGAGGGCCTACCGAAGTTAACGATTCTTTCTAACTATAAGAATCTTACGTACTTTACGACGACGAAAGAACTAACCCGAAGGTAAGCCCGCTAGTTAGAGCTACTAGTGTAATACAAGTTCGAAATTAAATATACCCTAGGAAAGGAGAATAGCCACGCCAATACGCTAAGCTAAAGAAGCGACTATATAGAAGGAAAAGAACTAGTGTAACATAAGATACTAAAGACGAACCCCGACGGAAGTCTTAGTATAAACATAAGAGAGTTTAATAACATCGTACGAATACTAAGCAATAAGGACGAATAGTTCCCTATATCGTAAGGAAAATACTAAGTACTAAAGGATCGAGAGGAAGAATATATACGATAATATTACGACGGACTAACTTACGGATACCCTAGAACTTTAAAGACAATAGACCTAATATAGCGTAGCTTCCTATTCCTATAGATAAGACTTAAGGTATTACGCTACATTAAACGATACGTACACTACTAACGAAATAAAGCTACGAGACACGCGAAATACGGTTACCTATAGTTTAGGACACTACTAATAAAACTATAGGACGAAGTTATAATAGACTTTATTATAAAACTCCTATCGTTAAAGAACTAAGTTACGGAATAGCTATACGACATAATACTAGTTATAGTTAATAGACTTACGAAATACGTACACTTTATTCCTATACTAGAGATATATAATATAGAGCAGCTCGGATACCTCGTACTAGATAGACTAATCTAATACTACGGGTTCTCCTAAGCGTTTATAACGGACAGGGACAAGCTATTTATATTAAACTACTAGAAAACGCTTATAGGAATAATCGGGATTAAACATAAGCTATTAATAGCATATTATCTAGAAATAGACGGATAGACTAAGAGGATAAATTAAACGCTAGAACAATATCTACGACACTATATTAACTATATATAAGACAACTAGATTTTACTACTACTAATAGCGTAGATCGTACTAAACAACTATAAATTAGAGACAACTTTAATGACACTATTCTATACGAACTTTAGTAAAGATCCTAACTTATTTAGAACACCTAGATCTTACCCGTAAGCTAAAAGAGCAATCGTAACGACGGATACTCTTAAGGAAGTATATAAAGAAATACGTAAGGCTATCGAAGATATATAATAAAAATTGTCTTAATAACGGTAAGACACGAGAAAAATAGCACCTCTACTAAAAGAGGGGGATAAGGTCTATCTCCTTATATAAAACTTAAGAATAAGAAGATAGACTAAGAAACTAGATTATATTAAGGTCGGACTATTTTTTATCGATAAAGTTATAGGACCGGTTAACTACCGCCTATAGCTACTACCTAACGCTAAAATCTACCTAGTCTTCTATATCTCTAAGTTAGAACCCGTAGACGCTAAAACACCTTACTAGGAAAGCTTCTATTTTAAGCTAGAAGTAGAAAACGAATTTGAAGTTAGAAAAATCCTAGATAAGAGAGGTTAGCGATACCTTATTAAATAGAGAGAATACGACGATTTAGAAAATACCTAGAAACTAAAAAAGAACCTATATAACTATTCGCAAAAAATCTAGGAATATTATAAGACTAAAAAGCGGCTAACTAACTAAGCTACTGATTAGCGACTAGTTAGCTAGGAGCGACTAAGATAGGAATCGAACCTACGACCTCCCTTCTAAACGGTAAAGTGTAAGGGAATAGTTAAGGGTATAAGCTAAAACAATTCCCCTATAATACTAGAAGGACACTCTACTACTAAGCTACTTAGGTAAACAATAAGGATAAGAGGAAACTTATAAATTTATATCCCTTACGATACCGAGATAGAGAAATCGATCGTCTTATTAATAAAATTAATAGACGACTAAACTGCGGGAGATAAACTAACGGTCGCGTCCGCGGTAGGATAATTAATATCCTTAATCTCTCTAGAAGCCTCTATCTTAGTCTCGAGGTACTACGCCTTCTTCTACGTACGCTTCTCCGCCTAACGGAGTATCGCCTTATCCCGTATTAACCGCGCTAGGACCGTAGTAAGTTCCTCCTCGTCCCTTTTAACCTTCTTCTAATATTCTTCGCGAGTTCTATCGAGAGACTCCTAGGAAAGATTTACGTATTTACGACCGCGGCGGACGTACTCGGAATACTAAAGTTAAAAGTTACCCTCTATCGCGATATATGAAAGGCCGTTTAAGAAACAATAGTTATAAGTAAAGTCGACGGGACGCCTATATTCGTTAATTTACTTCGTAAGACGAAGACGATTTTTAGAAGAAGAAGAAGATATCGTTAGCCGCGCGAGAAGAAGGGGACTATATACTATCTTATATAAGCTTCGAGACAAAGCTAGACTAGAAGGGGGATAGTATTACGGTTCGGTCTAGACTATATAACTATAGCCGACTATTAGACGCGGATAGTTACGTACGCTATACGCAATTACTCGCTTACTAGCAACTTAGTAATTGTTATGTCTCGTTCTAGGGCTAGTCTTAAAAGAGAGATAAGTTAAGTTACGTAGAGGTATTCTTTAGAGAGGCTAAAGCGAGCTAAGCAAAGATAAATAATTAGGATAAGAGTGTATTCCAATTAGTAAGATAGTAACATAAGTTAAACGTATCGAAACTATAAGGGATTCTTAGCGTTTCTAAATATAAAGGAGATTCGTAGATCTTGGTAATTAGTCTAATTAGTCTAAGCATAAGTAGTCTAATCGCCCTAAGTCTAAGCGCTTAGTAGGATAAGTTACGTACTCGTCTCGTTATTATAATTCTAGCGTCTATAGGAATTATTCCGTAACGCTATCCCCTTTTTAGCCTAGCTTCGTCCCGAAGCTTTATAAGCCGTTATTATTTCTTATAGTAATAGTTAACTATGTCTTCTTCCTTCTATAAACGCCGTTAACGACTTACTCTAGATACTAAAATCTTTAGTATTAAAGTAGCTCTATACATAAATTGTTAGAAGTCTTAAGCCTCGGGCGCGGTAGTAAAGTATATTGTAGATTCTCGGTCTAGGAAGTGTTCGGCCTATATTCAAAAAGGCTATAAGGATTGCGACGTATATCTTTCTCGTCCGGAGTAGGAACGTCTTTACGATTCGCGCGATAAGCTTAAGCTAGAGCTTAAGAGGATTAAAGAGGAGGAGGTACGGCTAAAGATACGTAAGATCCGTCTTCGGAAACAGCTACGCTTAGCTAAGCGTCGTACTAACGACGCCGTCGCTAAGGAGTTAGAGGAGCTCGAGGAGGAAAAGGCACGCGAGGAGCTAGCGTCTCTTAAGTAGGCGTCGGGGGTAGAGGTATCGTCTTTGCTAGTTTCTTTCTTAGATATCCTAGAGATGCCCGTAAACGACTAGGCGGCGCTTTCTAGGGCGGAGCCCTAGGGCGAGTCCCTAGGGGTAGAAACTTATTAGGGTATTTATTTATAAGTTATGTCCCTATTCCTATTAATCGGCTAGCTAGCTTAGTAGTAGAGCGTAAGCTATCTAAACTCTTAAGGTCGTAGGTTCGATTCCTATCCTAGTCGCTCGTTAGCCGAGAGATCTATTATCGTAGGTCGTATCGGCGGACCTATTTTTAGTATTATCGGATCTTTTACTAACAGTTTCGTAGGTGTTATTTTAGTTCCTAGGTATTTTCTAATTCGTCGTATCCTTTCTACTTAATAAGGTATCGCTAACCTTTTTTATCTAGGATTTTTTCGACTTTAAATTCGTTTTCTACTTCTAGCTTAAAATAGAAGCTTTCTTAGTAAGGTGTTTTAGCGTCCGCGGGTTCTAACTTAGAGATATAGAAGACTAGGTAGATTTTAGCGTCGGGTAGTAGTCGTAGGCGGTAGTTAACTAGTCCTATAACTTTATCGATAGAAAATAGTCCGACCTTAATATAATCTAGTTTCTTAGTCTATCTTCTTATTCTTAAGTTTTTTATAAGGAGATAGACCTTATCCCTCTCTTTTAGTAGAGGTGCTATTTTCCTTATGTCTTGCCGCTATTAAGACAGTCTTTTATTATGCATCTTCGATCGCCTTACGTGTTTCTTTATATACTTCCTTAAGAGTATCCGTCGTTACGATTGCTCTTTCGGCCTATAGATAGGATCTAGGTGTTCTAAATAAGTTAGGATCTTTACTAAAGTTCGTATAAAATAGTATCGTTAAAGTCGTCTCTAATTTATAGTTATTTAGTACAATCTACGCTATTAGTAGTAGTAAAACCTAGTTGTCTTATACGTAGTTAACGTAGTGCCGTAGGTATTGTTCTAGCGTCTAATTTATCCTCTCGGTCTATCCGTCTGTTTCTAGATAATATGCTATTAATAGTTTATGTTTAATTCCGATAGTTCCTATAAGCGTTTTCTAGTAATTTAATATAAATAGCTTATCTCTATCTATTATAAATGCTTAGGGGAATCTATAGTATCGGATAAGTCTATCTAGTATAAGGTGTCCGAGCTGCTCTATATTATATATCTCTAATATAGGAATAAAGTGTACGTATTTTATAAGCCTATTAACTATAACTAGTATTATGTCGTATAGTTGTTTTGTAACTTAGTCCCTTAACGGTAGGAGTTTCGTAATAAAGTCTATTATAACTTCGTCCTATAGTTTTGTTAGTAGTGTCCTAAACTGTAGGTAACCATACTTCGAGTGTTTTGTAGCCTTGTTTTATTAGTAGTGTACGTATTGTTTAATATAACGTAGCACCTTTTGTCTTATATATAGAAATGAGAAGCTACGTTAGATTAGGTCTATTATCTTTAAAGTTCTAGGGTGTCCGTAAGTTAGTCCGTCGTAATATTATCGTATATATTCTTCTTCTCGATCCTTTAGTACTTAGTACTTTCTTTACGATATAGGGAATTATTCGTCCTTATCGCCTAATATCCGTACGATATTATTAAATTCTCTTATGTTAGTACTAAGACTTCCGTCGGGGTTTGTCCTTAGTATCTTATATTATACTAGTTCTTTTCCTTTTATATAGTCGCTGCTTCGGCTTAGCGTATTAGCGCGGCTATTCTCTCGTTCTAGAGTATATTTAATTTCGAACTTATACTACCCTAGTAGCTCTAACTAGCGGGCTTACCTTCGGGTAAGTTCTTTTATCGTCGTAAAGTACGTAAGATTCTTATAGTTAGAAAGAATCGTTAACTTCGGTAGGCCCTCGATATATACTCTCTAATGTTATATAGTAGTAACAATAGCTAGAAGCTCTTTATTATAGATGTCGTAGTTCTATTCCGCTATAGTTATTTTCCGGGAGTAATAGGCTACTAGGTGTCTCTACCTATCGTGTGTCTATGTTAGGTACGCGCCTATTGCTATATTAGACGTAGCGGTCTCGATGTAGACATCCTTACTACTATTAAATAGTCGAAGCGTAGGGGCTAAAGCGTATTATTCCTTAAGTTTCTTAAATGCTTTAATCTATTCCTTTCCCTATTCCTAGGTAACGTCTTTTCTCGTAAGCATTATTATTAGTGCTACTGTCTTTAAATAGCCCTTAATGAATTTCCGGTTATAGTTCGCTAGTATTAACGACTAATAGGTTGTATTAACCTTAGGTTTAGCGGGGGTCCCTTAGGTCCAACTTGCCTTAATTTCATTTTAGTTTAATTAGACATTTAGGTAAGCTGGTAGAACCTAGTGTAGCTATTAAGATATATACTACGCAGTTAAGCATTGTAAGCGTAGCATTAAGGAAACAATTCAATTTATACCTCTCGAGTAGAGGGCATAGGGGTTTAAGTCCGCTAATCCTCTTATTTATCTAGCTACTACGCTGCTCGTTACGTAACCTAATTTCACGGTCCCGGAACCGGCAAATACCCCTACTTACATAAGCGCCGCTCTATACTACTACAACTCGGATAGGCCTATATAGAGTGGTTAGTAGACATTATTTTAGTAGTTAATAAGGGGGGGTATTAAGTGTACACCCGGTAGCGTATTAGCATCTAGTTTATAAGGTTAAAATCACGGTTCAAGGTCCAAGGTTCACGGTTAAGGTTATTACTCAAGGTTAAGGTTCATAGTTAAGGTTAACTAAGGTCAAAAACACTTAAGGTCTAAGGTATTTAGTAACAATCACGGTTATAAGGTCCTATTAAGTAATAACTAGTATTAGTGCATTCTAAAGTAAGCACTACGTAACAATAGATACGGCTGCATTACTAGAAAAACTTAGTACCTTTACTAACATAGGTAGAGGCTATAAGTAGCCTATAAACCCTACGAAAATGGAAGGGGTCTATAGGGACTCTATCCCTTATAAGGGGATAGAGGAATCGGAGGAAGGGGAAACACCTAAATCTAGTAAAGAAGGGAGAAGCGGAACTAACGCCGCTAAATTGGGTATAGGTGTAGGCACGAATAGCATAATTAGAATAGATGCTATAACTGCCCTCTTTAGACGATTAGTAGTAGCAATAGAAAACGCTAGCCCTCGCTTTCCGCCTCTAGGAGGTGCTAAGAATCCGTTCTTTAATAGCACTAATGCTACTAAGTTCTAGAAGCGGTTTAGCAACCTAATAGACTAGTATCCGCCTCGGGCATCTATTAAGAAGGATAATTTCTAGGGCGGGTTTAAGCGCAATTGCGAAACTACTATCCGGCGTATAGTTATAAGACTGCCTAGGTAGCTTACTAACAAGGCACGTTTTAGGAGGGCGTTCTTATTAGAGTTCTTAAGGTTTAACGCCTACTCGATGTAAGGGAGTCGGGAATATCTTAAGGAGATTGTTAGGACGTAGTAAGGTAAGAGGCCCGAAGAATAGGATATAAAGGAATTTATCCCCCTATTTATATCCTTAAGTGAGCTAATTGAACCTAAGGATTTAGATAACAGCTCCCGGAGTCGCCTCCTCCTTTAGGGATTACTAGAGGCAGTCGCGAAAGCGGTCTATAAGGCTTGCGGGCTTTACCTAAAGTAACCTAAGTGTTAGGAACCGCTGTACGTTATCCCAACTGGGCTTGGATCTTTGCAGTGATGTCTCTGACTCGTTGAGAAGGTAGTGGTCCCAAACAGTATATGGTGTATACTTGAAATGAGTTGAGCACGAAGCTCCTATCTACTTGCAAAAGAGCGTCGTCTATATAGTGCCATGTCTTGGCGCGGTCTGTCCTGCTCTCTCGGTAGAGCACTAAGAGCGCTCTGCTATGAGTCACACAAGAGCGCCCGCTCATTGGCAGCGCGTGTCCCTATTCCCAACGAATGAAGTTCTTCCACGTGCACGATCGTACCGGACCGTAACACTAAGAAGTTTAGGGACTTTTAGAGGATCCTCGATAAAGCTACTAGTATCGTAGATAGTAAGGAGGGATAGAAAGCTATACATATAGATTTCCCTCTTACTTTACCTTAGCTATACCGCTTAGTTGTAAAGTAAATGCCGCGCCTTAAGCCTAAGATTAACACGCTTAAGAAGGCTACCTCTAGGACTATTATTAATAATAACCTAATCTAGAAGGTAGCTAAAATAAGCATACGTGTATACTAGCGTAGTCGCGTCGCGGACGCGGGTTCCTTCTACCTAAGCGAGAATTAACGCTCTATATAACCGGAGAGGCACGACCTAGATACTAAGCTATAGGTTTACGCAATGTAGCGTCCCCTATCCTAGAATCGCGAACAGTCTAAAGCGATAGATAGTTATTACTATAACTATAGTAGTTCGAAGTACTAGGCTAGTAATTGTAGGGCGATAAGGTCCTTAATATCCCGGGGCTACGTATACCTCGCCCCGAACAACTAGTAGTATCTAGGGAAAGAAGGCGATCCGCGTCCTACTAAATTCAACTTTCGGAGGGACTATAGTAAACCGAAACTGCTCTATATACTCCCTCTACTCGAAGAAAATTATAGGCCGATCGAGTTTAATAACTAGTATGAAATTCCCGCACTACGTAAGTAATAGATAGGTAGGGACTACACTAGGGTAATAAAGGTTACGCCTCCTAATTATTCTAAGCCCCCTCCTAACTTTAGGCATTTAATAGAGTATAGCCCTTAGGACATACGGTCTAGCTAAACGGAGAAGGCTACTAGGACATATTAGGTCTTATTCGGAGAAAGTGAAGCGGAGTAGGCGATCGACTTAGGCGAGCTTAACGAGGTATCTACCTATCCTATATAGTCTAATAAAGTAGAAGGGAAGGCACCCGTAGGCATTCTAAAGAATCCGCACCCGAGGACCCGGTCCTTAGCCTAGGATCTACGAGCCCGAGCTAAGGCTACTAAGAAAGTTCGCCTTTAATTAGAATAGGAGATCCGGTAAGCTAAGATTAACTAGCAGCAGGTTAAAATAATTAACGAAGTTAATGCTTAAATAAGCGAAACTTAATTATTAGCTAAATCTGGGGTAACCCTAGGAAGGGGAAATAATGCCTAAGTAAACGAACTAGGGAACGATACTAGTAAAGGACTGCCTAAGGATATACCTATTAGTCCCGTAAACGCCCCCTTCGTATAAAGGAGGCGTATGTAGAATGCTAAGACTATAAGGATTAATAACTACGTCCGACAATATAGTTTAGCTAGTAATAGCCCGGTTATAAAGGAAGAGGGTATTATCTACTAGATTAATTAGATCCTCTAGACGACGTTTCCTAATGTAAATGCCTAGGATTAGTTTCGATATAGTCGCTAGTTCGAGGCTACCCTCTTCGGTCGCGCTACTAACACCCCCGCTCTTTAAGAAAAGCTCGCTATAGTATAACGCCTTATAGGAAAGGACCGTAAGGTTCGCACTAGATAAGTAGTTACCTATAAAGATAAACCTAAGTATAGTAAGGAGGTCTTCCGCGAAGATAGTTAGGCCTAGTATGTCGGAGTATATTTAACTATACTTTACTCTAAGGGTGCGGTCCCTACTACTAAGCTATATAAGGACGTTAAGAAAATCCGGCTCTCTAGTGTCCTTAACAACTTTACTATAGTCCCTAGTCCTTAGGTAGTAGCGGAGTTTAGGATAAACAAGAACTAGATTAGATGCCTAATTAATAAGGGTTCCGAGGTGAATATTATCGGCTAGAGGAACGCTTATAGGTTTAGGTTACTAGTAATGTCTAGTGCTTAGCTTACCTTTCGAGGTGCTAGAGGGCGGGCCTAGTTTAAAGGTGTTATAGGCAATTTGGATGTTTAGGCATTTAGGGTTTACTACTAAGTAGACATATTCATCTCCTTAGATCTAAACTCACTAACAATCCTAGGACGTCCGTAGGCCCGCAAGGTACGGCTTACTGCCCGTAACTACGATAATAGTTCATAGGAGGGGACTATTACTAGCCGTAAAGGTAAAAGTGTTATATTTACTACCCTAATTAGTTTAGATAGGTATAAGACCCTTTAAGAACTGTTAAAAGCGTTAGGAAATAGAAGGGTAGGTTAATTTACGGCGCTTAACCTACCGGTAACTTACTAAAGCCGGATTTAATAAAAATAGTAAGGTTCTCGTACTATCTCGGAGAAACCTCGGACTTTGATTTACCGGTCCCGGGACCGGTAAATAGCTATAGTAAGGAAAACGGATACGACTACGACATAACGTATCTATAGGAACCCGGTAAGGCTCTAACGCCTAGTAACCATTTAGCTTACTTATTAGGATTGCTTAGGAGTGCTAGAATAAAGGAACGAGTTATAGAAATTAGAATAGGCGCGTTTAAGGGAGATTCTATTACTAACGTTTATTTAGTTTAAGGGGATTAGCCCTCCGAGATCTTAAGGCAATCTACATTAAATGCTTAGGTACGGAAGCAATAAGTAGGCTAACATATAGCTAACATTAGGATGCCGTAGGTCTTTATAATATATAAGCGTAAGGCGGATAAGAAGAAGCTAGTAGACGCGAGCGTTTACGAGCGACTAGAATTACGAGTTAAGGGAGATATAGAATAGAAGCGTAGGGCACTATACCTAGAGTCTAAAATGCCTAAAGGATAAGGTCCGTTTAACGGGAAGTACTTAAGTAAGAAATTCTTAAGTATTAAGCGAGGTAGCTAGATTACTCTAGAACGACTTACCTTAATTAAGGTTAGCATTAAGCTATTACTAATAGAAAGGGCCTTATTCGATAAGATGCTCTATAACCGGGAGGCAGTCCTCGCTTAGGATTTTAGTTACATAAGGCAAATTAGGCACGACGTTATACCACCTTAGAAGATTAACACGGTCCCTTATAGGCTATAGTAGGCACGCCCTATCCGGTTGCACCTAAGTCTTAGGGCAATTATTAAGCGCATAATTAGAGCCCGGATTAAGAATAACATCCTAGAATACTTATAAGGGGCATATTCTAATAGCTAGTTCCTAGTCGTAAAGAAGGTTAATGCCTCTAGAAGCGATGTACCATATCGGTTGATTAACTTAGCTATACTCCTAAATGAGGTTACTATACGCGATGCTAACATTCCACCGGACACGGATAGCTTCTTAGAGGATTTTACCGGGTACCGAGTCGCTTCACTTATAGACCTGTTTTTAGGTTATAATTAGATTACTTTAGATAAGTCCTACCGGGACTTAATAGCCTTCATAACCCCTCTTAGCCTAGTACGCAACACGACTCTACCTTAAGGAGCTACTAATTCAGTTACTTAGTTCGTGCGTACGGTAATAAAGATTCTACTTAATTATATCTCGTATCGAGCGAAGCCGTTTCTCGATAATATCGGTATTAAGGGACTAACTAAGGACTATAGGAATGCCGAAGTAGAGCCTAGGTTAAGAAAATAGGTCGTTAAGCACATCGTTTCCCTAGATCTAGTTCTTACTAACCTAGAAAGAGCTAGTGCGGTAGTTGCTAGAGGTAAATCGTAATGGTTATACAAAAAGCTTAAGATTGTTAGGTACGTTACTAGCCCGGATAGTCGCTATCCTAACCTAAAGGTTGTAGCTAAGATCCTAGATTAGCCTACGCCTACCTATATTAAGGAGGTCCGTACCTATAAAGGGCTGTATATGTACTTCCGGATATAGATCCCCTAGTTCGTTATTATCGCTCGACTAATGTATAAGCTACTAAAGAAGGACGCCGAGTTCACCTAGATAGAAAATAAGCAGTTCTCGAAAGAAGAGGTTACTAGATATCTTATATAGGCTCTAGCCTTAGTTACCCTCTACTACTTACCTAGTGCTAGGTCTATCTTTATCTCAGTTAATGCTAGCGGTACTAGATAGGGATGTATCGTTTCTTAAGAATTAATAGACAGCACTCGACGGCGTTACCCGGTGCGGTATAAGAGTAGAATCTAGAACGCGTTAGAATTTAGATATAATGCTAGTAAGCGGGAATGCCTTAGGGTCCTTAAGGGGCTTAAGAAGATCTAGAGATATATTACTAGCATTAATGTTGTCCTTAAGGTTAATGCTAAGACACTTATATAGTAGCTTAACCGGCCGGCTTCGGACCTACCGAACTCGGCAATAGCCCGGTAGGTCGTATAGATTAGGTTATTTACGTTCGAGGTAAAACACGTTACGGGGACTAGACATACTAGCCTAGATGCCCTATCTCGTAGGCCCTCTACACCTTAGGAACCTAGGGAAGCTAACGAAGACGAAGTCGACTAGATAATTAATAATAAGCTATTCGAGTACCCGGAGCCGGTCGATACCTATCTAGTTAAAATCTAGAAAACACGACATCTCGGGGACTAATATTTTAAGGGCTCTTAGTAGCTTACTTAGGTTATAGAAACTAGGACCCGGCCCGATAGTGTTACCCGTACTAAGTACCGGCGGCTAGTAAAGAAGAGCGTTAACTTCTTTATCCGAGACCAATTGCTATTCTTCTAGAAGCGCCGAGGAGCACCGTTACAACTTGTAATTAACGATAATAAGGCTTAGAAGGAGATCGTTATAGAATGCTATAAAAGACACGGTTATCGTAGCGCTAAGGTCGTGTATAACCTTATTTCCGATCGGTATTACTAGGACGGGTGCTTTGCCGATGTCTCTACGTAGGTTCGAAGTTATGCTCCTTATAGGTTTCGCGAAGGTAACTAGCGCGCTAGTAAGCTTCACTTATCGAGCCCTTAGGTCATTAGTAGGAAAAGGTACTCGGACCCCGTCTAGGTGCATAAAAATAGATACCTCCTAGTTACGCGCGAAGCACTTAGTAACTAGATCGAGGCTAGAGTAACAAGGGCACCTCCTAGCTCTAAGACGGTTACTAAGTTTCTATACGAAGATGTCTTCTATAGGTACGGCTACTATACTAAAATTGTACTTAATAACGCTACGGTTTATGCGGCTAAGGTTAAACGGTTACTCGTGGGACTTAGTGTTCGAAGGATCCGAATATTACCGTACCATCCGTAGTCTAATACTCCGGTCGAGGTTAGGCACCGTCCGATTCTTATAGCGTTAGTAAAGCTTATAAGGAACACATACCGCGGATAGGAGTAATAGGTACCCGCTGTATTATAGGCCAATAGGACTACGACCTATCGTACTACTAGAATAACGCTAGCTTAGGTCCTATATAGCTATCGCACGATTCTACCAATTGAGGTTAAGTACCCGACGTAGGCGAATTATTAATGGGGATCGGTAAGAACGACTAAGGATCTACTTACTATACGTGCGCGTTAACTCTAGGCTCGAGACCTTAGTTTAGAAGAGCTACATGCTCGAAGAAAGCGACTAAGAGAACTTAGTAAGGACTACTTTAATTCTTACCGGAATGTTAACTTTATTAGTTTCTAGAAGGGCGACCTTATTATAAGGTTCGACAAGCTATATAAGGATGACTTCTTACGCAAGATCGGTTACCGATAGTAAGGTCCATATCGGGTGTCTAGTGTCTCTAGGGAGTTTAGTACCTATATTCTTAAGGAACTTAATAGTACGCTAATGAAGGGAGTTTAGGCACGAGAAAACCTTAAGATAGTTCTAAAGCTTCGCCCGGATAACATAGGAGTACTAGGCCTGGATAATGGGATCGATCTCGTAATAGGGGAGGGAGAAGTCGCTAATAGCGAAGACAGTAGTAATTCGAACGAGATCGAGCCTATCGCCGACGAAGACGTACTACCTATAGGAGTTAACGAAAGGGGATCGTATCCTAAACCGGAATCTAAGAAGCTATAGGTTAGGCCTTATAACCTTTCTATAGCCGAAATTTTACAGTTTAGTAGGATCGAGGCTAAGAACTAATTAGTTAGTAATAGCGTACGGAGTTTACTTCCCTTAGGCATGTGTTGCATATGCCCTTTAGTTTATTAAGCCGATTTGGTTATCTAGACTTTACTTTATAGGGTATTCTTACCTTAGTTAGACCTTAGTTAGTAGAGTTACATTTACCGGTCCCGGGACCGGTAAATCGGATTACGTGATAGCGTAGCATACCCCTACCGAATGCTTACCTAGGTGGTTACTAGCACTAGTTTTCGGTTACATGTAGGGTCATTAGACCTTTAGTGTAACCTTAATAGCACTGCTCTTACTACTTATAAGACCGGTCTCGGCGCTACTGCCTTATAACGGTTATAGGGACATACGCTAAGAGGCATACTTAAGCGTAGCTCTCTACCTACTACTTCCTCTCTTTTTCTTTAAACACTAATACTATTACTAGAACCACTAACACATCTATCTACTACTATATACATTAGACGGTTCTTTAGCCTCTCTCTTTACGACCTTAACCTTCTTTAAAGCCCCCCCTCCTAATATTAAGCTTTTAAAGCTTACTAATACTCTAGAGTAGTACTACGAGATAGCTAACTCTTACGATCTTACTACTAGCGAATCCTAGTTATTATAGCTTTAGCTAGTCCTTTATTACGCCTAGCTAATTCGAGTATAGCGCTTACTAGTACTATTACTAGGCTTACCCGCCTACCTTAGACCTTATTCGAGTCCCTTCGTCTACCGGATAACGTTAAGCATGTCCTTACTAACATAAACACGCCGAAGTCCGCCGCTAATGTTATGTTCCGTAAGCTTAGTTCTTAGAAGCGGGTTAAGGTGTTAAAGGACTTCTATAAGGGCTTCGAGAAGGTGTTCGAAGACTACTCCGTCTAGGTTAACCTATTTTTCGAGGAAGTTAAGAACGGTATAGGTAAGAGCTATAAGGATAAATTCCTTAGTAATAAGAAGCTCGATGTCTTATTTCCTATCGTCGGTAAGATTCGTAAGACCGGTTTAGAGATTCGTAACCGAGAGAAGACTCTTCGAGCTACGCTTACCCGCTACTAGCTATAGTGGATAGACAATAAGATTCTTAATCGACGCGTTATCTCCGAGCTTTATAGTACTAATAGCGGGCGCCGCTAGTTTACGGCCTTTATTAATAAGTACCTAGACTATAGTAGGGCTATTAGTAGAATTTAGAGGGCATTAATCTAGCGTATAAGGATCGGTCGTAAGGGCATAGATCGTAAGCGAATTCTAGAGCCTAGTAATCTTACCCGGTGCGATAGGGAGGCTAAAGCACGTAGCATTAATCCGTAGTCGGCTAAGAGTAGGGAGATTATTAGACGACACCGCCTAGCCGTCTACAAGGATAGCCTTCTATACTTTATAGAAGGTACTATTACTAAGAAGTCCGCGTCCCTAGAGGATAGCATAGATTAACCTAGACTATCTAGCTAGTAATAGCCTTAGCTACTACCGGGTAGTAAAGGTAAAGGACGTGTAAAGAGTACTACGCTAACTCTACTAGCCTCTACTTAGCCTATAGTCCTATCGAGAGGCGGTCGTAAGTCGAGTCGACTTAAGTAGCTTCGTATAGGCGAGAGCATAGGTAAGGGTATAACTACGCCTACTCGATCCTCGCCTAACCGAACGCTAGACGGCGCACCTATACGCGAGGGCAGTCTACTAGGTATACCGGTGAGTACTCTACGATCTACTCCGGCCTTAACTAAGAATAGCAATCCGATACTTACTATGTTACCTTCGGCTATAATTAGGGATGTATTAGTCTTTAAGGAGTAGATCCTATAAGAAGACGAGGCCCTCCGGATTAAGCGCGCTAACTGCACCTATAATAAGCGGTACTATAGCGTTAAGTTTAGAAACTCGATTAATGTAGATAGCATTAACTAGCTACCTAAGTACCGGATAGCGGGCCTTAAGATGCTCGAATATGCTATCTCGTAGGTTCTTAAGAGGGATAGTAAGGTTAGCGCTATAATGTGCGATTAGCATGTTCGAGATTTCTACTATAAGGCCCTCTACTTCGTTACGAATCCCGGTATTACCGCTAATACCCTATATAAGCGTGCGCTTAAGGTCTAAGACTAGCTCTTTAAAGGTAAGAGTTTTTTAGCTATCAAGGTGAAAAATGGGTCGTGGTTTCGCCCTAATAAGCGTAGTTAGAAGACTATTAACCCGCTTAGCTACCTTCGCGTTCGAGGCAAAATCGGTACTACGAGTAGTATCGTTACGTATACTAACTATCACTAGATCCTCGACAAATTCGGCATTAATAAAGCTAACTAAGCCAATCTTAATAGTACCGGTACCTATATTAATAGCAATATACTATGCTAGTATAATAACGCTAACCTAGCGCCGCGGGTTAAAACGGTTAGAGAAATAATAAGTCGAGAATTCGACGTATACTAATAGTACCTACGAGAATTAACCAATGTTAGTAACGGCGGCGTCTACTAGAACATGTAGTATTCTCTAAGCTAATAGATTATGCGATAAGACCCCGGGCTATAGCTCTTATAAGTAGCGCTATACCCTTAACACTGCACTCGATTTATCTCCTTCCCTAGGCCTACGATTTTTAGCTTTAATAGGGCTTATTAGGGGGGTGACGCGAACGCTATAGTATAGTATACTAGGGTCGACTTAAACCTTAAAGTTAAAAACTACTAGACTAGTAACCGGCTTAACATGCTATACTCTCTTAACTTAGAGGATACTAGTAGGCCGGAGTTTTTATACGGTTTCTATAAGTAAGAGAATGCTATAGAGTTCATCTAGTAGTACCGGAATAACGACTACATAGAAGACGGCCGATTTAAGCGTTTCTTCTCGGTTAGGGTTTAGAATTACCTAAGTAAAAACCGCACTAGCTAGTTTAGAGAGGATCAAGCGCTAGGCAAATGCGGGTAACTACTATAGGCGTTCTAATAAGGTAGGCCGTACATAAGAAGACGCTACGTTAGATTAACCCTTACTTTATCGAGATCCGCGACGATAACTATCTTAAACTCTAGCGAAGCTAGAGTATGCACTAGGTAATGAACCTCTATCGTAACTTTAAGACGCTAAGTAAGAGCGCTATAGGGTTTAAGTATCGACGCCTAGTACCCGGCTATCCTTTCCCTACGGGCGTACACCTTAGTAGTATTAGCCCTCTATCCGATGCCCTAGCGGGTTTAAAGTCTTAGAACGATAACGAAGTTATCCTTAATGCTAGAAAGTAGCTTAATGCTACGGTCCGCCTAGACTCGGAGCTCTTCTATAAGAAGATGTATAAGTAGCGCGTCCAAGCTATAAAATTAATAGATAAGTAGTTTAGCTTAGTTACTACTCTCGAGTAGATGTGCTTTATAAGCGAAGGGCGCGATAAGAGCTTCTTCCGTAACTACTATAGGAACTTTACTAACTAGCCGCTTAGGGACGCGTCTAATAAGACTAGTATTAGCTACGACAACGAGTAGGTCTAGATAAAGGAGTTGTGTAAGAATAAGTAGAACTAAGTAGTTAGTACGGATTTATAGGCTCCTAGTTTCTAGTTGATTTTCCGGCTATAGCTATAGCCTATAGGTACTAGGTTCTAGTTCTAATTCTAGTTCTGATTCTAGTTCTAGTTCTAGTTAATGCTTCGGGTACGGGTGCTTCTAGTCCTTAGATCTTACTTGTTTCTTATAGTTACTTATCTTCCCTTAACTAACTTTCTAGCTACGCAATAGACTCGTCTTTAGATCTATTAGGTTACTAGTACTAACACTTACTTGTTTCATAAATAGCGTTCGCATTATTCGACTATCTAGCCCGTTCGATTAATACTAACATAGCTACCTATTCCCTCGCTAGTTTTGTAGTATACGTTAACGTAGTACGACGGGCGCGGGTCGCGGTTATTAACGTTACTATTACGGTCTCTATTAAAAAAATCCTTTCGATCTTTATAAACTATCGCTAGTGGACCCTAGGATTGCCTAACATCTTATATGTTAAGCTAAATAATAGGGTGAGCCGTTATACTACTATAAGACTACCTTAGCTTATAGCGGCTAACTACGCTACCTATAGTGCCCGGGCTTACTGCTTTAGAACCTAAGGATAGGTTCGTAATAGGGGAGGATATATTAACGGCTAATAGGTTATGTTACCCTTAGGTTTAGCGGGGGTCCCTTAGGTCTAACTTGCCTTAATTTCATTTTAGTTTAATTAGACATTTAGGTAAGCTAGTAGAACCTAGTATAGCTATTAAGATATATACTACGCAGTTAAGCATTGTAAGCGTAGCATTAAGGAAACAATTCAATTTATACCTCTCAAGTAGAGGGTATAGGGGTTTAAGTCCGCTAATCCTCTTATTTATCTAGCTACTACGCTACTCGTCACGTGACCTAATTTCACGGTCCCGGGACCGGCAAATACCCCTACTTACATAAGCGCCGCTCTATACTACCACAACTTAGACAGGCCTACATAGGGTAGTTAGTAGACATTACTAGTCTAAGGAATAATTGTACGTCCTTAACTGTTTTCGGTTCTAGCTATTCTCTAATTAACTATGTCTTCGTAGGGTCGATTGTTATCCCTATTGTACTAATAATAAAGCCTAAGAATTTAACTTCTTTCTTATAAAATTCGCATTTCTCGGGTGCCGTCTTAAATCCTAATTACGTAAGTCGTTCGAAGACGTCCTAGACTTGTTTTACGTGTTCCTATAGGGATCCTTTTATATAGACTAGTATATCGTCTATGTAGGCGATAACGTATACGTCGAGTAGGTTATTACGGTTTTAAAGAACGACAGAAAGAAAGTCCCGTAAGACGCGTACTAGGAACATAGAAACTAGAAGATAAGGTCTAATCGCTTATACCTCTAACGCGATTAGGTTACGTACGCGACCGTAGCAGACCTATATAGTCGAACACGTAAAGCTAGGCGACTAGACGACTAGACGACCGGTCGACTAGTTAAACAGTCGACTATAGAGCTAAGACATAGCAATGTCTCCTTTATATTTAGGAACGCTAGAAACCCTTATAGTTCTAATGCGTTTAACTTATGTTACTATCTTACTAATTGGAATATACTTTTATCCTAATTATTTATCTTCGCTTAGCTCGCTTTAGCCTCTCTAAAGAATACCGTATACGTCGAGTAGGTCTCTAAGTGTTTTATTAATAAGGTCCTAGTAGGATGTCGGTACGTTAGTTAATCCTATTAGCATAACTAAGAATTCGTAGAGTCCGTATCTTGTCCTAAAGGCGGTTTTCTATTCTTCTCCTTCTACTATTCGTATAGCGTAGAAGGCATCTCGTAGTTTAATCTTAGTGTACTAGTCTAATCCGGTTAATCTATCTTATGCTTCTTCGATGTTAGGTAGCGGGTATCGGTTCTTAATCGTAATCTCGTTTAACTTCCTATAGTCTTATACGAGTCGTAACTTCCGGCTTGCTTTTAGAATAAATATATATAGAGCTCCTATACTAGAGGTAGATTTCCTTATCTATCCCTTAGCTAGTTTCTTCTTTAGCTATTCTCGTAGGGTCTATAGCTCTTTCTTAGACATTTAATATAGGGGTCCCTATAGAGGCTCTTTCCCTAGCTAAATGTTAATCTTATAATCCTATAAGCGGTGCTTAGGTAAGGCGGTTTTACCTCTTTCCTCTTTAAAGAGTCGCGACTACTTATAATACTCCTTAGGAATACTTAACTCTAAGATGTTAGTATTCTTCGATAGTACGTTACTTCTATTACTTCTAGTAACTTTGTAACCCGGCGGCCCTACGCTAGTGTCTATCCCGGTCGAAGGTAGTTCTCGATTCCTTCTATTTGGCGTAAGCTCGAATGCGTTAAGCTATTTCCTTACCTTATCTACTATCGTCCGCTATCGATACGTAGGCTAAATGTTAATAATGCAATCGTATTCCCTAAATATAAGTACTCCTTTTCTCTAGTCGATAACTAGATTATGCTTTCTTAACTAAGACATACCTAATACTATTTTATAACTAGCTATATTAGTAACATCTAAGGTAATATTCTCGTAGTACTATTAGATAGCTAGTAGTAATAGTATCGTCTCCTATTCTACGCTAGGTAACGATAATCCGTCTACCGCGATTAACTCGTAACCCTATTTCTTCTTTAGGATAGCTAACCCGTTTCTTCTTACGAAAGACTCGGAGATAAAATTCCCCGCTACTCCTAAGTTGATTATAACACTAGTCTTATATCCGTTAACGATTGCTTATGTCTAGAAAACTATGTTTAATGTCGATGCGTAAGCCTAAGTGTTATATAACTCTCTTTAGTCGCTTATTCCTAGGGAGCTAATCCTTTTCCCGAATAGTATATAGTTCGCTATGCTTCGTGCCTAGAGGCTTCGGCTAGAACCTATAGCCCGTTACCCTATGTCTATACTTATAGTCTTTTACGTTCCTAGATCTTCTACGATTCTAAGTAGAGAGCCCGTACGTGCTATACTACTATTCGTAGTTTATTTAAGACAAAAGTTCCTACCGGTATTAGGTATCCGGTATCTGTTATTCGGCTCCCTATAGGTAGTCGTTCGATAAACGCTTTAGCTAAGTTCTCCGTATTACTTATAGTTAGGTAACCCTATACTATGCCCCTTATTGTATCGAGTATCTTGTCGAATTCGTTAGGGTTTAGGTATCGTTTCCCTAAGAACTTTAGTAGGATTTCTTCGTGCCTTCGTTAGAGGTAGATAATCAACTGATAGAGTTTCCTTAGCGCGTCTACCGTAAATGTGTATACTTCGTTTTCGTCGTCGGTGTCGCTCTCTTCTTCTTTAGATAAGTCCTCGCTTAACTCCTCCGGTACGTAATCTTCTTCGATAGTATCTAGTTCGTTTATTTATTGTTCCGGTACTAGTAACTAACGTCCGTTCTATTCTAGATCTTAGTTTTCTTTATTATTATTATCGAAGTAAGATTCGTCTATATCTACTTCTTAGAGCTTATTTCGTCCGTATTAAGCTCCTAGGGTTCCCACTAGCTATCGTAGCTAGTACCCTACGCCTAACTTAGCGTCGTAGTAGGTTTAACACGAGTCCTAGTAATAGAATCGCTAGTAAAGGCTTCCGTAACCGTATCGAGATTCCTTCTTAACTTCGTAGTTAACTCCTCGTACTATTATACTAAACAATCTAATAGTCTTTAATTGTTAGTTATTCGGTAGTAGTGTATGTTGTTAAATATAGTATCCTTCTCGTCCTTATAAGGGGTCTAGGAGAGTCGTCGTAACCCGGTTACTATCCTTCTCCTCTACTCTCTAGGTATAGTTAAATTGTCGGGGTCTAACACTACTCCTAGATTTGCCTACCTTTAGTTATATTATATTAAACTGCTCGCGGCGTACTATATTTTTACCGCGGTAATCCCGCGCTATGTAGCCTTCTCTACTATAGGTATAGTATATAAGTTTTCCTTTTCCTTTAAAGGGGTTTCCGTAGCCCTTACTCTTATCGATCCTCCATCCCCGTTAGGTAACGTCTAGTTCTATTAGCTATAGTCTATAACAGGGCTAGCTTTATCGTAAGAATCTCCCCTTCGTAACGTATCCCCCTAAGGGTTTACGATCTAGAGTGTATCCTACTATGCCTCCTACTTTAGAGTTATATTTCTTTTCCTAGTACCGTTCCTAGAGCTAGTTATCGATGTCGATCGACGCCTTTATTAGCTCTTCGAGGTTAGTAATCGTTCCTCCGTATCTTATTAACTCGTCCTTAATAGAGTCCTTAAGCCTACGTCGGAACATAGTTATTAACGCCGTCTAGTCCTATCCGGTAATCTGTCTGTATTCTTCGAATTTAGCGGTATACTCTAAAGTAGATATTTTCTACTTTAGGTATTAAATATTCTGTATAGCCTATTAGACTTCGTTCGAGGTTCTAAAGATTAACTTTATCTTATCTTTAAATAGGGTGTAGCTCCTAAACATTCCGGTAGGGTCTAGTCGTCCTATACCTTTAAGGTATTCCTTAAGGTAAGGTTTAATCTAGTTCTACGCGCTTCCGCGAAGGAACGTAATAGCAAAGATAGTTCTTTTATTAGCATCGACTAGGTTAAATATAAGATATATATCTATCTAATTAACCTAGTCGTTAAACTTAGCCCTGTCTCTATAGAAGAGGTCTAGCTTAGTAGCCTTAACGTCGTTCTTCCTTAGAGTAGGCTCGTTATCGTTATTAGACTTATCGTCCTTCGTAGTAGTCTATCGTAGTAGCGTACGGCGGATGCTTCCTACTTCGCTAAGGGCGGGTATTCCCCTACTAGCTACTTAAGTAGCGCTTATCCTAAGGGCGTTTAAAGTGTTATATCTCGTTCTAGGGCTAGTCTTAAAAGAGAGATAAATTAAGTTACGTAGCGGTATTCTTTAGAGAGGCTAAAGCAAGCTAAGCGAAGATAAATAATTAGGATAAGAGTGTATTCCAATTAGTGAGATAGTAACATAAGTTAAACGTATCGAAACTATAAGGGATTCTTGGCGTTCCTAAATATAAAGGAGATTCGTAGATCTCGGTAATTAGTCTAATTATTCTAAGTATAAGCAGTCTAATTAGTCTAAGAATAAGTAGTCTAGTCGCCCTAAGTCTAAGCGCTTAGGTAGGATAAGTTACGTACTCGTCTCGTTATTATAATTCTATGGTCTATAGGAATTATTCCGTAATAGTAATCTATAAGTATAGTAATACTATCTTCTTTATATTTAGGAACGCTAACAATCCCCTATGGTTTCGAGGCGTTTAACTTACTATTTAATATTACTATTTAGAATATACTATAACCTAACCTCTACTATATTATCTCTTAAGTCTTTATAAGACTAAGATAACTACTGCTTTATTTATCTCCCTCGACGTCTTATCGGCCCGAGAACAAAACCAATTAAGCTTGTCTTCTTAACTTGTAATATTATTAGGTTATACTAAACCTAACATTACAATCTCTACTCCCCTACTAAGTGCTTTTTTACTACCCTAATCTAAATTAAAGGCTACTTCGTAGCCTATTAAAAAATAAAATAATCTATTTAGAATATCTTAATAGCCTATCTTACGCGGATTTACGCGAGGATTCCGAATCCGGCCTTTTTTTCAATCCGACAGTTAGTAAGATATTATATATTAGACTTTAGCGTTAGGTTTAAAGTCTTACTAATATAAACCTTTTAATAGCCTATCTTATATAGATTTACGCGAGGATTCCGAATCCGGTCTTTTCTTTACGATCCGACTACCCGTTAGCGAGATAACTATATATCTACGCTCGATAGCTAGAAAGCGAGGTTTAAAGTTCCCCGGATATAGGTCTAGCTTATCGATAACGAAGCAACTAATTAATACCCCTAAAAATGCTTACGAGATTTAAGCTAATTACAATCCCTATTCCCTTACTAAGTGTTTTTTCACTACCCTATCCGAATTGAAGGCTACTTCGTAGCCTATTAGTACCGGGGTAGTAGGAGATTACGTTCCTAAGAAGCGTTTTAGGGATAGGAAATAGAGGTAACCTAGGGCAGCTAGCACGGGCTCCGGTAGGGCTTAAAATAGCCCCCGAAGTTCGGCCGATGTCCCGACCTCCTATCCCCTCTATATGCTAATCGACTATCTACTAACTATCTACCTCCTATAACGACGACGACGACACCTATTAGCAAGCCTTATAACGCTTAAGATAAGGACACTTAACGCTTATAACTTAGCTATATAGCTACAACTTACTTACTTATAATAAGCCTTGCTTATAAGGTACCTAAATTAACTTACTTATTAGCTAGTCTTTTAGACGAGACTTTTTATGTAGGGGGTAATAAACTACTAGCGGCTATAGTAGTGCTGTTTGCTTTAGCGGTCTAATACCCGGGAGGAGAGAGTAGAGCGGAGTAGAAGTGAAGAATAAATAGGAGGGGCTAGGAGAAGGGAGTTAGGGGAGAGGAAGAAATTTAAGATAGAGTTTAGACTAGGGGAATATAGGGATTCTATAGAAGGTTGAATAATAGAGACTTTGTATAAACATCGGCGCGCTATACATCCGTCTTTTACGGTTCGGCGAGGCTAATAGGAGTTACGTCTTCCGAAGATGATCTAAGTGCCGTCGCTACGGACGGCAGTTCATTAATTATAACCGCTAGGCTTAGCGAGGTCTAGAAACTCTTAAATAGCAGTATCTCGAAGAGGCAAGAGGCAACTAGGCGCGCTGTTATGCCGAAGAATAGCACAACCGACACGGAAGTTATATATACTAGTATTAACTACCCTATAAAATATAGAGGCACATAACGCTAGCTTATATACTATACTAGAAGAGAAGTAGGACAGTACACTTTTAGAGCTAAAAGACTACCGCGAATTATTAGTCCTACGTTACTCTATAAGCCTATCGACTAGCTTAGCCTCGCTCTATACCTAAGGGATATAGAGGCTGTGCGATGCTTAAACTAGATAAAGATCTAAAGGCGAGTACGTAAAATACGTCGTACAGCTACGATACGGCGTATAAATTATAACTTGAAGGGACTAATCGTAGTAATTAAACCGCGGCTTGCTCGGTTTTATTATAGTTCGAAGTTAAGCTACTACTACATACGAGCTACTCCGGCGACGTAGTCTTAGCTTGTCCGACCGCCTAACTCGCGAGGTAGAGTCGTATAGGTTACGATGTCTACTATTATTAAAGAGCTATAACGAAATAATAGTATCTCGTAGACTTTATAAGACCTAGGAAAATAGGCCGAATACTAACGACTAAGTAGACTTGTACTATTAACTAGGTAAATTAACTAAAGGAGGCAATATCTAGGCAACTTTTAGGCCGGCATCTAACATAGTCGTAAAAGTTCTATATTCTACAACTCTGCTCTAATTGATTCGAGGAAAACGACTTTTATTAGCCCTTAACCTTCTAAGGGGAGCTATAAAAGTATAGGGTACGAGGTCCTACAATTTGCTATTGAACCTTAAAGCCTAGGCTGATTTTAAGTACTTTAAAGCTAAGATATAGCTACATAAGGATAGTGCCTTCTACAAAAATCGTACCTAGTCGTTAGTAAAAGGCTATCTAGTCGTTAGCTACTGCCGCGAAATAGGGGTTGGGTTCATTAGGGGCATTATACTCGCTAGAAGAAGACCGGTGACATGCTAACACTAAAGACGTAAGTACACTTCGCGATAAGGGTAAGGCTCTAAGATAACATCTTAGAAGGTTCTTAGCTAATGTCTTAGATCGTAGAGAGCACTGCTAAAAAGCGTATATGCACTGAATATATAAGAACGACTTACTACGCCTTCATAACACACAATTGATAATAAGACAAAAACTTCGATTATAAGACAAAACTTCAATCACAAGACAGAACTCCACGCAAACGACAACTATGAAATTCCTCGCGGTCTTGCTATTTGCATCACTCTCTATAGCGACATCTCTATACTACAATGCTGGCACGAAGGGCGATGGATCATGCGAGGAGATTGGCTAATATACCTTTTGTGTAAGTCGATCGTTAAGGAAATAGATACAGATAACGCATCTGTATTACTAGCATCTACTAGTGTCACTAACACGGGTACTTTATAGTGCTCACCTACGTAAAGCGCGGGCTTTTCGATTATAAGAGAAGTCTCTAAACGCGTTCCTAGGACATGTGCAGGAGGATCCCCGTTTTGTGCTGCTTAAGACGTAAGAGATAGGGTTAGGGCAAGATATAGCACTACATTTGAACCTCAAGTACAAGATCAGCTGCAGGTGGAGCTAGGGCGAGGGACTGTTACTCCTTGTAGTCCTATTTAGTTGGAGCGAGTAGGTCCGTGCCCGCACAATCGGTTATATAGACTACTTTCTCCCTTCGAAAGTTACCTTTCATTAATACACCTTGTACTATACATCAAGTTATCTTACGATCGGCATCCTAACTTGAAGTGAACAGATCATAGGTCCGTGCCTGTGCACAAGCTGGTTATATAGCGGTCTTTCTTCCACCTTCGTAGATAACACAATTGAGACACACACTCCACACATTAAGTGGTTATGCGCCCTCACGCACTTCTGTACGACCTCCCTTCCTCATAATCTTTACCGTCACCGTCGCTTGAACCACTAACCAACTTAAGAAGTAGGGGGTTTGCGACACCATAAACAACACCAGATCCGAAAGACAGGCTACTCAAGATCTTGCAAACTTGGCCACCGCCAACACGAGCTACACTGTAAACAATTTGAAGGCGAATAGCAGCAACTACGCGACTTGTAGCGCCGGCACGCAAGCGAGTATGCTAGTCGATTCACCTCAGTAAGTCAACTTCGTAATCACCGAGGCCTTCACTTCTGCATATAACCAGGCAAATGGTAAATGGCAATTCTGAACACACCTACACCTGCACCCATACCTACACTTATATCGGAATACACCCACACTCACACCCACATCCACACCTACACCTACAAACACACCTGCAACCACACCTACATCTGAAGACCTACAACGCCTAAGAAGCAGGGTTGAACAACGCCTAACAAGCAGGGTTAAGAGCAACACCTGAAAAGTAGGGTTGGTGTTTGAATTGGACTACAAACAACACCACGTGCAGAAAGCAGGGGGTGCGGCAGCCGAACTAAATGAATAAATAGCGTTGCTTCGAATACATACACTCACCTACGTGCGACAGCATGTGACAGGCACGAGAAGGTGGCTTGAAGTCAATAGGTTATAGGTCCGTGCCGTGCACAAGCTGGTTATATATTGGTCTTTCTTCCTTCGTAAACCTTACAAAATTGTGGTACACCCTACACATCTAGTGTTTCACGGTACGCGCGCGTAGCGCGATACTACTATAATAGTATACCTTACTAAGCGCTACCGTAGCACTATGCTCGCGATAAGAAGACCGGTGAGATACCCACATTATAGGCAAGTAAGTTTCGCGGGAAGAATGAGGGATTTATTTGCTAATGTCTTAGGTTGTAACGACTACTTCTACAAGGCTCCTCGCCGTGCCTTTCCTACAGACAGTTTACAATGAGCACAAAAACAGACCTCGACGCAGACATCAACAATGAGATTCCTCGCGCTTCTACTATCTATAACACTTTCCTCCGCGCAGGATGACGTATGGTGCGTGCAATGATGGCACGGACGGTGATGGAACGTGCGAGTCGAATTCCGAATGGACCTTTTGTGTAAGTCGAACGTCGAGGAAATGGAGACTAGCATTTCTTAGCAATACTAATATATTTTCTATATAGTGCACGAACAATCAAAGCGCGGACTTCCCGATCTTTAGAAAAGCCACCCTCAACGTCGCGGAAGAAAATAGCACGTGGCAAGGAGGTTTTCCCTGTGTCAGCAACAACACTGCTGGGTGGCAATACTGTGCTCCAGAGTCGTAAGAGGCACGTTAAGGGCAAAATATTGCTCTATATTGAAACGTCAACCACAAGATTAGCAGGTAGAGCTAGACCTTAGGTCTGTTACTCCTTTATAGTTGAAGCGAGGTGCCCGCACATTCGGCTATATACGCCACTTTCTTCCCTCGTTTATTACCTATAATTAGTACATCTTACACTGAGCCAAATTATTTAGCGATCGACATTCTAGTCCTTAGTAATTAAATCTACTGCATGCGCGTGTAGCGCGTCACTACTGTCTCACTCAGACTAAATTCGCTAAGAGGACCGGTGAAATATCGACGTTAAAGACGACGTTGAAGACGTAAGCATGTTTGTTTCACGATACGAATGAGTGATTGATTAGCCAAAGTCTTGGACAGCAAAGACCACTTCCCAAAGGTAAATATAAAAACTTACAATCGACTACAAGAAGCTACCATGAAATCTCTCGCGCTATTGCTATGCATGACACTCTCCGCAGTAGCACTACCTGGGTCCCAGTCTACGTCAACACACGCGGCTACGTCCTCGCCTACTATAATCTTCTCGCCTACTATAAGCGGGACCGCATATTGCGATTATGGCTCGGCTGGCGATCATGCATGCGAGGATCGTGGCTGGCATACCTATTGTGCAAGTTAGCTATCGAGGACTACATAGAGTTAACGTATCTATGCTAGACCTTAGCAAGGTTTCTATTTACTAGCATTTACTAGTGTTACTAATGCGTATTCTCCTCTCCATAATGCTCAACTCAGTCGTCGGGGTACTGCGTAATCCCGAGACGAGTCTATGCCTACGCTACTGATGAAACTGGGTCATCAGACTGCAATTACAGATCAGGATCCCTATACTATGAGTCTATGCCGCCTAGGACGTAAGAAATACGGTTGGGGCAAGACATAGCCGTACATTTGATCGCAAAGTACTGTTGGATATGTCCGTCGATAACCGTCAAACACCTAAGGGAAACAAGGGCGCGATTGGACTCACTCACAAATCAAGGTTTGGTAGTACGTTCTATAGCATTCACTCACGCTTAACGTGATTCGATGCTTACGCGTACATCTTGGCGCAAGGGGACTATAAGGGCACATACTCATTCAATTGTAAATAGCAAGCACAAGCAATACAAGTATCACAAGCAACATCGTCATTCACTTACACCCGCTGCATAACTGGTAACAAGTACAAGATTAGCTGCGGGTAGAGCTAGGTCGCGCGTCCGTCACTTCATGCCTTTAATGCGATCGTTAAGGGTCTTTATCCTAGCAATGTAGGCCTCGAGATTGTTGCCGTCGTATGCATGCGACAAGTCGAAGAGTTTACGCTATAGTGCGAAGAATCCGGCCTCGGTGTCTAGCTAGTATAGTGTCCTTAGCTTTGCTATTAGCTTGTATCCATCGTTAAAGGCCTCAGCTAATAGCTTGCTCTTAATATCGTCCGGGAGGATATAGGCGATAATGTCTGCAGCATCAGCTACGCAATTACAGTAGGTGTCCTTTAGGCTTGAGCAATATGGATCCAGGTATCGGACCAGACCTTCCGGAGCTCACTCACATTGAGCAGAACCTCATCAGTCGTGTGCATGTAGTTACGAATACTTAGACTGTTCAAGTTGAGCAGTACCGGTTCTCTGGCCACATTGCCAACTTTCTGAAGTACACCGCAAAGGTGTATCGCAAGCTCCCCTCCTGTCTGGCGATGCAGACATTGTACTTCTCAAGCCTGCCACCAAGACTGATGTGGATGGCAACCCAGACCTCGATCAGCGTTATCAGAAGCAGTTTACCAAGGCGATGACTGATCGCCGTAGCGTCATGAAGAAGCGGCTTGAGCGGCTAAGGATCAACAACGACCTCTATTCGGACATCGCTATCGACGACTATGCTTTGTCGCAGTTATCCTGCAAAGATGACAATGATTCAGCTGCGGTGATGTCTCTGACATGCTCGAGCATGATGAGTACGAGCTACAGCCATACAATCCGAAGAAGCGTACCGGCGATGCCCAAACTCAGCATGCTGCAGAAACAGATGAGGGCACGCTTAATGAGCACATTGGGGTACCTGCTCTCAACTTTGACAAGCGTGCATCATACCAGCTCAAGGATCGCCGTGCTACCCGCCGTAAGAAGTACATCCACGAGCTCCAGGCTGATCGCATTGAGGACCCGGATGCTGATGTCGAGCCTACGCCTATCGACTAGTTGTGCAGCGGGTGTAAGTGAATGACTAGCTTGCTTGTGATCGCTTGTGGACTTGTCCTTGTCATCATTCTATCTACAAGTGAATGAGTATGCCCTTATATCCCCTTTGCGCCAAGATGTACGCGTAAGCATCGAATCACATGGGCTGTGAGTGAATACTGTAGAACGTACTATCAAACCTTATTACGTAGATGAATAATACGTATTATGTTGCTGCCTTCGGGTGGCGACGGTTAAATCTAGCAACGCGTCGTCGCGTTAACTCTGGAGACGACAGTGAGGCAGATTCAGACAGCGAAGCCTCATCGCCGTTTAGCAACCCTGGCAATGCTCATGACATCCAACAACCTGCTGCGCGCCCACAGTTGTCAGTACCAGATGTCGATGAAGTGCCAATCTCGGACAAGTCTGTGGGCATTATGCTGATGGCCTTTCCTACTCTGTTCCCTACTGATACAGCTGGGTTTACCCAAGCCCGGCAACGAACTGTTACGTACTAGGAGTACGTCGAACACCTGATGCAGTATAAAGACCATCGCTTCGGAGCCTACCCGCGATTCCCGATCTTCGTACACAATCAGTTGATGGGACAGAAGGTGCGCGGCTATTCGTGCTTCTTCATGAACAAGTATCAAGCTGGTCGCATTGAGGTTACAGCAGAAGAGATTGAAGCTGCTTTGGCTGCTAGTGAGAATTACAGTGAGGCCCAGGTCCTTATCAACTCAATCATACACTGGACTAGCAATCTGCCGCCTTGGCCCCGTCCTTTCTGGAATGGCAAGCGCCGCAATCTGGCAGCCTACGTGCGTGTCCTTGGCAAGCCCGACCTCTTCATGACCCGCTCCGCCGCTGACAATTAACGGGTTCCATTATGCGCCTAATGCCGGAGTACGAAGTAAAGAAAGCAGCTAGTGGTGTCTAGCGGGTGCGCATTGCGAAGAAGGCGCTTCGAGATAACCCGCATATCGCCACTTTGCACTTTGAGTGTAGGTTCATAGCGTTCTTGGGGATGCTAAAGAAGAAGTCTCATCTTAAGGACTAGTGGTACCGTTACGAGTGGCAAGGCCGTGGTAGCACTTATGCTCACTTCTTCGCTTGGATAGACTGGACCTCCACGGAAGACGGCAAGCCGCACCTGAAGGCATAGATGGAATCGACATCAATGACCCAGAGCAAGGTAGCAAGTTTGCCGCGTTCTAAGGTCCGTACATCACCACGAAGAATCCTGAGCCTGTCCGTGAATGTGCAAGGGTGGAAAATGGGCACTACAGGCTCCTAGCAGTGAGCTTATCAACACCTTGACTTCGCTATGAGACATTTTCAACCGCACTCAGAAGCATACCTCCAATGCCTACTGCCAGAAGCCCAGATTTGACAAAGAAGGCCAACCACAGGAATGCCGGCTTTGCTTCCTACATAAGGATGATCGCGCCGAAGTTACTGTGGCGCGAGAGCACAAACCGCGTCATTGCATGTTTGTCGCGGAATGCAATGACAAAGTGCTCAATCACTACTGTCGTCTCGTTTCGATGGCGTGGCAGGCGAACACGGACATCTCCCCATGCACAACTGCCCATGCGGTTATGGACCATATGGTTAAGTTTTGTAGCAAGGCGGAGAAGAAGACTGAAGCCTACATCGACATCATGAAGGATGTGCTCCCACGCATTAACAGCAACCAGCCGTTCCTGTCGCTTGTAGCGGGGACTATGGAAAAGCTTGTGGGAGAGCGCGACTAGTCTGCTCAGAGAGTCGCTCACATGAACCATTATCTCCTTCTACAAGGTAGGAGTCGCACAGTCATCAATATCGATTGTCGACGACCCGACCAGCAGTCTGGCGCCCTCCAAGTTCCAGATGAAGACGGCGAGCCCCGTCGTGGGCCAAGCAAGACACCATGGGAGAAGTACCTCGAGCGCTCAGTCGAACTCGCCGATGTTACGTGGTTCGAGTGGTTTACTGGTTTCAGCCTACAGCGTAAGCCATATGCGAAGATTAAGGACTCTCGTAACTGGCGCCTGCCCAACTACTTCCCTAAGTACAAGGATGACCCAGCCCATCACACGGACAAAAACTTCTGCCGGACGAACTTCATGAACGCAAGCGTTATCCCTGCAGGAGGTGTGTACCCAGTGTGCACTCCACAGAGCCCTATGAAGTGCTACCTCTCAGGCGCTGACCAGTCCTCCCGTGATGGTCAGACGCTCAACAGTTCTGCCAGAATAACAACCTATACCCGCCCGAGGACGACTTCCTAGGTGACCTGCTTCGAAGCTTGCTGCCACAACCTCCGGATATCGCAGAGCCATTCAATGACGATGACAACGAAGCAGATCGTCAGCGTGAGCGTCACCGTCGTGCTGTCGGGCTCGAAGCGCTCATCGGTCAGCCAGGCAACGCTGCTGCGCGAGATGATGATCCTGACAATATTAGCTACCGTGCTATGCATCAGGTTGACTAGTCTAATCGTGTCGCTTTACGTTGCAATCGTACTTCGGGCTCCGTGTGCGAGGTGAGGTGCCTCCAAGCCACTGTCTGATCTCTCTGCGCTGGCCAATCGATTGCGTAGGTGTACCATAATCGAGACAGCGAGGCGGTCCATGATGGGGACTAGAATCTTAGCGTAACCATGAGAAGCTTCGCAATCTTGGCCACCCCGTGTTGCCCATTCATGGCGCGTTACAACTGTTACAACCATAAAGGTATGTAGAAACTATCGCTACTATATATAAGCTTCCGAGGCGCGAAGGTAGCACTAGACTCACTACAAGACCGGTAAAATACCGACATTAAAGACACCAGGACGTTGCTAGAACAAGACTGGTTAGATACCAATGTTCAAGACATAAGCACGTTTCGCGATACGAATGAGTGAATTTTTAGCTACTGAGGGAATTATTCGCCAATGTCCTAGACCGCGAAGACCACTATAAAACACAAGCTCGCCGCGCTTTACTTGTCGACAACTCCCAATCGATGACTCACGATCGACAACTCACAATCGACAACAAGACACAAATTCGACGCAGATAACAACTATGAAATACTCCGCGCTGTTGCTATCCCTGACACTCTCCGCAGTGGCACAATCAATATCACCGGGACAACCGTCCCCCCTAGCGCAGTTAGGCTTCGCATGGTGCAATAGTGGCACTCCTGGTAGTGGATATTGCGAGTCCAACTACTACCATACCTATTGTGTAAGTCGACTATCGAGGAACCTATGCGGTTACCGGCATTTCCTAGTATTACTAATCCGTATTCTGTGTAGTGCTCTAAGGATGGTGGCGGGGATTTTGTGACCTGGAGAAAATACTATCTGTGGGACGCTCAGGCGAACGCAACCTGCAATGGCAATGGATACGTGTACTGTGCTGACTAAGACGGAGCGAAGATCCTAGAATGTTAGATGCGGCATTGCATGAAGCGCTTGGGGACGAGACTGCATATACTGTACAATGAGAGTTTGATGACTCGATTTGTGCCAGAATGTCTGTACCATCAGATTTCCACCTTGGGGAGAGGTCTCGCCTTGCAGTCCATCTCGATCTCACAACCCTTCAAAGCCTCGTGCGGCAAGCGGGCGACGCTTCGAATACGACGCATGCCGCTTCGCCAACTTCGCATCCTCCGGGTTCCCACTCTCCCACTGTCGAGGAGAACGCGCTAAGCAAGGACACTTCTCCATCTCCAGTACCTCTCTCTCAGCCTGTCGTCGCTTGATCCTCCCTTTCGTCGCTCCACCTTGCTTATAACCCCCGAGGGCCTCAACCGCAGCTGCGCCGCCACCTAACTCCACCCTTTCATCGCTGCCACCATCGTCAGGTCCAGAAGAATCGAAACCACCAGCTAAGCCACCTCTCTTCTCCGCCATCCACGCCTCCCTCCTTCAAATCATCTTCTGCCTCAACCTCGCCTCCCTCTTTGCGCGCGTACTCCTCAATAGCACGCAGAACGCACAATGACTCCTTACCGCCTTTATCAAATGCTCCGCCAAACAAGCAAAATGATCCCTCATCGGATCCTTCCTTTCCCTCGCCCTATCACTCAATTCTCTCTCCCGCACGTCCCAGAGATGCATGCACTCCATCACGTCCGCCGCGAAAGTCTTGTCCACCAGCGTCAAATCGAGGTGGTGCTATTTGGGCGTGGACACCGGAGAAGTTCGTCGTCGTCGATTACCAGGAGAAGGATTGCTTGACGGAGTTCTGTAGGGAGACGGAGGTATGGAGGAGGTTTCTTACCTTTGTAGATGGTGCCGTGCCATACTTCGGGGGGAGGTCGAAGTGGGCGAGGTTGCGGGCCAGGCGTTGGCAGAAGGTGCGGCTGTCTTGGCGGGTTCGGCTGAGGCGGGTGCGGAGGGTGGGAGGGTAGTACATGCTGTGTAGGTCGATGAGAGGGTATCGATTTGATGGAGGTGGCGTGGCCAATGGGAGATGGTTCGTGTAGCGAGAAAAGCTGCATAGGTATCCCACACTCTAATCTGGAAGGTAAGCAGGTAATTCAAACAGGCAAACTATCACTTCCTCACGTCGTCATCTCGTCCCTGCATGTCTGAAGTTCAACACCTTGTCGTTAACATCACCTCCCGTGCCAAATTCCCAACCAAATCGCACTTCGTCTCCTCATTAACGATCAGCGCCTATGGCTGGCCTCCATCGTGTCGTAGCTGTCATAACTGTCATAGCTGCTCCGCCTTCTCGGCGCCTGCGGTCTGCTCGGCGCCCTCTTTCGACTAAGCGACCTCACACGATCTTTGATGCTGCTGACAAAACTCTGACTCCTGTTCCTTGCTCTGCGGTCTATCTCGCGGACTTGATCTCGACTTCCATCACGACCGGTTCTTCGTACGTCATCCATGGTGCGACCGGGGACTGGATATGCCACTTCACCGTATCTGTTGGTCTTGGCATATGGGTCGTCTGATGCTCTACGTTGTCCATACAGCTTCCGGTTCTGCCTTTTCTCGTGCTGCTTCTCGAGCGTGTTCGCTGCGATCGCTCCGACAACGAGACCGCCTAGTGTGCCGAGGACGTTATCCGTCACTTCGTGTGCGATCCAAGCACCTCCAGCACCACCAGCAAGTTTCGCTGCCAGGCCTCGCTCCCCTTCTGAGCTGCCAAAGACATCCCTTCCGCCCTTCTTCGGGTCAGAGGGATATCCTAACGCCTTCTCACCGAGTCCATCCTCCTCCCTCCTCCGCCTCCGTCGTTCGCGTTCTCGGCTTCTTTGTCGCTGCCTCTCACGCTCTTCGAGGTAGCGACGTTCTCGTTCACGTTCCACACGATCGAGCTCCCGCTCACGTTGCTCGCGCATCAAGTCGTCCTCATAAGCCTGCCGCTCGCTGTATGCTGGAGGTGGAGGTGGTGGGCGTTGGTAGGCATATGCTTCCTCTACGCCTCTTCGCCATTCTGCCTCGGCTTTCTCGTCGTCATATGGTGTCAAAGGTCCGGCCGGGTCGACGTGCGGAGGTGGCTGATTGCTGCTTGGTGCGTAGGCGCGGTCGAAGTACTCTTTTGGCGCGGGGCGATGTTGCTGCGGGCGAGGGTCTGTCGGAGCTGCGCCATAGTTGGGGGGGGGGGTGTAGTGTGGGAAATGTTCAGAGTGGTCAGGGAGCTGGTCATAGGGGCTGTACTGTTCGTCGTATGCTGCCGTGGGCGGTGGTTCGAAGTATGGTTGGTGATAGCCTGGGCCCGCCGGTCGGCCGGTCGTCGGCGGGTAGTGATTGGGGCCATGATGATGAGGTGGCGACATGCTGCTGTGGTCTGTCTCGCAGAAGGTACATGTACCTTACTGCTACTACGAGTCACGACAGAGCGATGAATACAAGTACATGAAGCAGGAAAGAAGTGCATCTGTGTAGCACACCTACATTATTCTAGATTGGATTGCGCCTTGTGCGCTGAATGACGACGTTAGCAAGAGGTTGCCAACCACAGTATATCTGAGCATGCGCGCGTATTTGGCAACAACACCCCTCCTCGAACAGAAGCACGATGATAGATAGGATCAGCGCGGCGCTTCCACTTGATTGGACATCTTGGCGAAGGCCGAGGTGCCGGTGCGTGCCGTGCGTCATCAGCACTGCAGCGCTGCACCTTCAGAAACTGTCTCTGGCATTGATGAGTGGGGCAGAAAAATGTGTATCCGCAGAATTGCTATGCTAATGATAGTAGACGTGCGGTGTCTGCGCAATGCCGTCATCGGCAACACGCAACATTGTCGCATGTCAGGTGAAGAAGGTCAGACAACATCGAGTGCTTCATATTCATGCGCCAGGACAAGTTATCATCATCGGTGTCTCCCGTTTCTTACAGTACCGCATTTCAGGCTGTTACAGTACCCGTATCAGGCTATTACAGTACCCGTTTCAGGAGGTTACAGTATCCGTTTCAGGCTGTCACTGTTACAGTACCTTCATAACGTGTTAACCTTCGGCCACTGGGAAGGCTCCATATGTCTCGTCGCCAGCTTCTCGATCATGATGGCCAGTCCGCCGCCTAAAGCATCACCCATAAAATTGGCTGCTCCTCCGAATCCCATCGCAAAGCTGCGTGTCGCGTCGTCGTGTTCTTTGAAGTCCTCGGAGATGGCATACATGCAATTGGTCCGGCCAATGCCGACGTCCGCTCCGATCAAGAACATGACCGTCATGAACACGCCGTAGTATGGCACCAAATGCGGAGCCACCAACTGGACCACGGCGACGACACACAGAAGTGTTCCCAGTGCGGTATATCGCCAAGTATGAGTCCGGGGCCAAATGCCCGCCAATGTGCTGAACACGAAATTGCCAATCCCGGAGACCATGACTAGGAGCAAGCAGTTAGCTTGGTGCGTGCATTGATGGGTTGCCACCCCCCGTGCGATACGATACTTACAGATAAGCTCGTACTGCAAATTCCCTTTCGGCGCGTCCTGGAAGCGCCCCAACTCTTGCAGGGCCGGTGCAAGGCCCATGGTCGACAAGTTCGCCAGGACGCAAGAGAGCATGAACGGCACCAACCTCGGCAAGATCATCCTGAACAAGAGTCGCGATGGTCGAAATGCCGCTGCCTTGCTGGCTGCAATCCGAGACTGTTCCGCTGCATCTCGGCAGGATTTCTCCATCAGAAAGAACCAGACCAGCACCATCAGCGGTGCCGTGGCGATATACACCAACAAAGCTCGTCGCCATTCTTGATCCAACGCAGCGAGGAGCCCGATCAGCGTTGAGGGACCAACGATGACCGCGAGACCCATTCCGGCGCTCAACGCCAACACTGCTTCCCGAGGAAAGTAGGCTGCGAGAGATGTGATGATGCTTTGGCCGAAAGCATGCATGAAACCCGTCAACATCGATCCTATTACCGGCCCAGCTTCGTTGGTCGACTTTGCTGTGCTCATAGGGTTCGGCAGCGCGCAGATCAGGTATATCAGCGCAGTTGCGATGGAGCATGAGACAATGCTCGTCTGGAAGGAGAATCGTCTCAGCAGAAATGGAGTCGCCAACGTTGTTACGAATGCGACGGCCGAGTTGCTAACTTCGAAAACGCCGGTCATGCCGTCGAACATGGAACTGGCAGCCGTGGCTGTCACCGTGGCCGGTAAGGTCACCTGGGAGCTTGTCAGCCTGTTTGTGCAATACTGCGGGCGGAATTGTTACCAAGAATCCTTGTAAGAAGAAAGCGAAGAATGTCTTCGTTAATCGGAGTCCCTTTCTCTGATCGTCATCGACAGCAGTCTCGTGGTTTGCCTCGACATCCGAGCCCTCCGTACTCGACATCTCCGGGATATTGCGCTCCATGGTTGACTGCATCGTAACGATTTCATCTCACCATGATAGGAGAGATGGGAGTATAAAAAGAGGCAAATTCTGCCTGTGGATTGAGGACATTGAAACATTGAATTCATGACAGCCACCTCGATGCTGACCAGGACCCATAATCTGCTGTAACACGTCTCTTGAGGCATATCTCTTTTGAGGACGTGCCCGCTGACTAACACCTCGCCGACGGGATGAGAAATTGACCTCAACGTGCTTATCTCAACGCAGCAGGCGGGAGCTGGCCAAAGAGAAATTTTGACAGTCATTGCCTCGTGGTACAACGCTGATTAATCTCGGGGTGTCGAAGCGGACAAGTGCGTCTCTTTGCCAAAAACTATCCTACAGATATCGAGGCCGGGCTGCAACCTGCGCAGCAGGACATCACAGCTATCTTCATAGTAGAGGCAACCCAAACGCCAAAAGCCCCTCAACCATGCAAATCCTCTCGAGCAGTCTTCTCAATCTGTCCAAGCACAATGTCCCCTACCGTACGCCTCTCCCCTTGCTCATCTCTGTCCTCATCCCCAATCCCACCATCGTCCTCTCCACCGCCATCGATTAAGGAGTCTTGTCGCCACCAATCGCACCCACATTCTGACTCGACGGCCCACCTGAGGACATAGCTTGCGCAGTGCCATCCACAGCACGAGCTCTAGCGCGCTCTTCAGCGTCCCGCAAAATCGCTGATGAGCTTTTTAGCTGTCGCAGCTGACCACCTGACACATCGTACCCATTCATGTCAAGGCGTGCGCGTTCCTCCTCCACCATGGTGCGCGACTTGTTGGCGAAGTAAGGATGCCCGTTGTCGTCGTAACGGACTGGGAAGTCGATGCTGTGGGACCGAGACTTGGGCTTGAAGCGCTTAGGAGATGGTGTGAAGGGTGGAGTGGTGTCGCGCTTTGATCTGTTCCTCGCTTCGGACTCGACAGTGCGGGTGGAGACACGGCCGGTAGACGGGCCTGAGTCGGGTGTCGCGCTCTTGGATGCGTTGCTGGTGAGTCCTTGCGCGGGTCCTGGTGCGGTACTATTCTGCTGTGTCATAGCTGCGAGTGTAGCTGGCGGAAGCTTGAGAGTGACGAGGAGGGCCCGAGCTGCTTCGATTGATCGTGTAGCGTTAGCTGGACGGGAGCGCGTGAAGAGAGGAGATGCTTGCGGTGGTTGAGGTGGCTGAGGTACGGTAACGGTGTTGGATCGAGAGCGGGAAAGATTTGCACGAGCTGCTCGGGCGAGGTTGTCGAGTCTCCTGCGACGATATCAGTACTACGACACTCGGCATAATAGAATGAGGTCAAGCTTACCATTGATCTGCCTCTGGTCCGACTACGGCAGTCTGAGGAGGTGCACCGACTCGAGGTAGTCCCGGTACCCAGACTCCACGACCTCTGTGGTGCGAGCTCTGGTAGTGCTGGCGTGCGTAGGCTGTCGCCTTGTCGTAGGTCTCCATGCTGTTGGTAGACATCTTGGTGTGGTGCAACACGTCAAGAACTAGAGTTTGCAAGGTTGAAGTTGAATTGGCAAGAGTAGTTGTGTTCATTGCGACGGATGTGTGGCAGGAGGGACGACCAGGCTTGGCACGCTAACGGTTCAGGTGAATGTCAGTGAATGCTGACGAGCGGGACGTCGAGCAGCGGCCTAAGCAATATTAAAGTTAATAAATACACATATACAATCAGGACGCGCTGTATTAGAGATGTATCGCAATGATACAAGTTGGATCCTAAAAATAAGGTACTTTCTACCCTGGAGAGGTTTCCATCTTCTATACAGCACGGCAGCAAGCACGACCTGATTGCTGTTGAAGGTCTATTCTACAAGGGCTCTCAGATCATCGAGAGGGTTCCACACTGTAAAGCCGAGCATGGCGGTCATTATGTCTAGATTTGATCGCGGGGCCTCGCAGGAAACCTAATACCGAGAATCAATTCCCGACGAGTGAGTGAGTGTTTACGTCGATCAAGCTCCGAAGTCCAAGACAGCCAAGAGACTCCAAGACTGTAGGGTAGAGGTAGCTATGACGTTTGCCGGAACTCGATACGGGTCGCAAGCGGAACAAATCTCTACGATCAGTGACTGTAGGGAGCAGCCTGAGAAGGAGGCCGAACTCCTCCCCTTTGAGACCTTTGACAGTTCTCGAATCTCCTGGGGTGCTCCATTCATCGCCCATGCTACCACTAGTCTCTGCCGGCGATACTGGCTAAGTCTTGTCCAGAAAGCATATCCACTCTTCAATCGCCTCCTCCTCCTTTGCACCTGTTTCCAAAGCCGTCAGCCGCGACCCCTCCGCCATCCGGACGAGTTCTCTCTGCACTGGCCATGAGTCGCGGTCTTAGAAAGAAATGATAATCATGGCCGCCAGCATCAGAGCATCAAGTCCGTCGTCCGGTGTCCATATATGATCAGGTGAACTCTCTGAATCCTGCCCCGAGTCATCCCCCCACCCTCTCCCGTACTCGGGCTCTGGAAGTTCTGTGCACGATTATAGTCCTAGGCAGATTGGTCTCCAATTTTGGTACTGTGGATGGCCTCGGGCGTGAGGCGCTCAATCTCGTCGTCCGTGCGGCGATAATATGGACCCTCCTGACATTGGATGGTCTTGAGGTTCGTATCCGAAGCTGTATGTGAGCAGAAGCCGAAGCCCAGGGAGATACGATGCTATCAGCATGAGCGATGATGTGTTTGAGAGAGGCCCGAGTGTGAGCTTGGTGTTGATATGCACGAGACGAAACATCTGAGGGCTGCATAGGGTTTGGGCTATATGTGGGTCATGTGGGCATCATGGTCGCCGATCTTCGAGTGTGAACATCGATGTCTGTAATAACTGGTTCGGAGTCTCTTGTCGGCGATGGACACGGTGTTATGCCCTCCCATCGTGCTGACTTCAGGGTTTTTGACGTTAGAATGTGCGTCCTCAAGTTCCGGCACAAGTATTTGGCTAGCTAACAAGGCGGAGTCTTCCAATGTCGTGCGTCCTGGACCTTGCTTCAAGCTCACCGCGCACTACATTGAGAAGTCTGACAACTACCCAGGTCCCGACTCAAGCATAAACATTAAGCTTTAGGTGGAATGTCCTACGCCGAGCTTCGCGAAATGATGCGCACACGTGTGACCGCCAAAGGCCGCGAGATTGTTCTCGTCTTCGATGGATGCTTCATCGTGGCTTCGACGATCAACATCGTCTCCAAGCCATCTCCATCGCCGCTTTCCGAAGGCATCTCAGGGACTTTCATCGTAATCCACGATCAGCCATTTCATACGCGGAACCTCATGTACGCCTGTGCATAATAATACGCCTGCTGCTCGATTGTGATATAGCCACCAAAGACGCGAGTGCGTCGTGGACCTCGCAAAGTCCACCCAGAGTTCAATCTGGCTGCCCAGAGCCTTGTTAGGCGCCATGACTGAGTGCCCAGCTTCGCAGCCTTCGCAAAGAGATGCATGAGACATGCTATCTTCTCCGCAGCCGTACCGTCTCCTACCGTTGAGGTCTCCAGAGATCGAACCGGTGTCACGTCCATGACGGTGACACGCGGCCAGACATCGCCATTCGATGATTGAGCCCTTTCGAGGCTCAACTCTAAGTTTGTTCCGGCGAAAATCGCCAGGGCTTTTCATAAAGACTTCCACCGCTGAGATTCCTTTTCCCGAGCTCAAGGATTTCCTTTTCTCTCTTCGCCAACATTTCCTTCAAGGACTCTGTTTCCTTCTCTTGTGCAGGTTGCCTTTTCTCGGTCCAAGAAGTGACGAGGCCATGACGCAAAACATCGCAAAGAACGCAATTAGCGCTAGTCAGGCATTGGATTGATGGTGGGCCACGGCTTTGATCAATCGCTCAGCGCTTGATGGAGAGGTACGCAGGTTGACTGTACGGAGGCTGCTACATCTTCGAGTGCTAACCACGGTCTTGCGGGTATCGATGGCTTTCGTGTTGGCACTTCGCCTGTGAGAGTCTGGGACCTAGAGCTGGGGAGCCTTTGAAGGCTACGTCACAGAGGTCTTGCCGGCGTGGAGATTGGATGATGTGGTAGTAAGGTAGCTACGAGGTACGTCTCATTGCCAAAATAGACTGGTGATTCTTCGGGCATGGCAGACATCCTTGTGACGGTCACATCCATTCACTAGGGTACAGGAGTGATCCGGAGTTCGTGACCAACATTGAGACAGTGAATCAGGCAAGATGGTTGCTGCGATCACCTCAATTGATGTGAAAATATGCATGCATCTGTGAGATCTCAAGATGGCGGCGGCAGATCCGGCGTGCCCTCCACCTGTTGCATTGCCGGCCACACTTTGCTGCCTGCATTACCCTCGCCTGATGTTGCTTGAGCGTACACATCTCCGATGTCTGCATCTGTAGCCGCGAAATATCCCTTGCCTTCTTCCAGGCCAGTCGTCACTGCCCCCTGTTCGGTCACTTCTTGTAAGAGTCCAGACATGACTCCAGCATCTTCTGGACTGGAGGGAGGAACTGATCTCCGGATTGCCCAGTGTAATCGCGTATGTGCCAGAACGTACCGCCATCCTTGACTGGAACCCTTGATGCGAGACTCACAGGATGAATGAGAGCCTTGAAATCGTCCATGCTCTGTCTGAAGGCCTGCAGTGACAAGGTCGTGTTGTGCGAAAAACGGTCAACGTACCGGAGGTGAAGCTAGAACATCCAAGGCATGTCCAGTTCGATGGTCGGCCTTCCACATCATCACACCGAGGCTCTTCAGGTACAATAACATGTGGCCGCCCGAGGCCGATCTGCTGAACCTTAATCGCCATGTTCGTCCGCGCTCTGCTTGCATCGTGACAGCGCTGCGAGTATGCGGTACTGTTGCTCCAAATCGCGTAGGACAGGTATATGAGAACAGCTCAAGGTTCGTTCCTGTCCTGCAGCCGGATTCCAGGCGGCGAGAGCAAAGGATCCAAGATTAATAGTACAAAGGGTCAGGGCAACACCGAATTCGACTGCTCGTCTGGTCGACATAGCAGCGGATACTCGAGAAAATAATATTCCTCTGGGGTTTCCCTGTGTACCAGTGAATGAGGTCCATGTTATCATTTGAACTTGCCGCTCTTCCTGCCAAGATTGTCCCGCTGGTCGAGCACGTGATAGGCCGCTAATGACAATTGCTGACAGCATTGCTTGCACTAGCATTACAACCCACTGCCACTGTTTGTACTGTATCATGGTCTCCACCGTCTCCCAAATATATATATATATATATAGCCCTCCTTTGGACAGGTATGTGACTCTCATGTCTTCAGAACATCGACCCCCACCACCGAACGCAACACAACAATCGTCGTTTCCCATCAAAACAATCGCAACTCTCGTAGCCGTCTTAGCAGTTATTCTGGCGTTGTACACCCCTCTCCGATCAGCGCTTCCCAAGCTATCAGACGCCACACGACCGATCTCAGCACGCACAATGGCCACAAGTAACACGACGGCGACGAAGGGCACGTCGAACCTGAAGATGACGAAACGACCGTGGGACGCCAGAGGCCATGCAGACCACGGCTGGCTCTATACATTCCACACGTTCTCCTTCGCCTCCTACTACGATCCCCAATACGAGTCTTTTGGTCCTTTGAGGGTGATCAATGAGGATCGCGTGGAAAGAGGCACGGGCTTCGGCAAACACAGGTCAGTAGGTTGAAGGACTCCAGGCAGCTTCCGATGCCTTGGAAATCTGCTGACCTTAGGCCCTTTTGCTTTTAGTCATGCTGAGTTTGGCATTTGGAGTTACATTGTAAAAGGCGAACTGGAGCACAAAGACAGTATGGGCAATTTGGAGAAGTTGAGAAGAGGAGAAGTGCAGTTTACGAACGCGGGGACCGGCATCTCGCACTCTGAGTACTGCCGGAATCAGGAAGAGGATGTACATGTGAGTCAGAACTGCGAGAGCACGTCACGTCGTGCTCAGACTAGCGGTGTTGCGGACTGCAGGACTGTCCAACATAAACACACATTGTCGTGTGCTGGACCTGACCTGCGCGCTCCTCAGACTGCTAGCTCTGACACGACAGCATGATCTTTGTCGAATAACGTAGGGCACTCACTAACCCTGAATGATACAGTTCCTGCAGATATGGGCAAAACCCAATGTCCGTGGCCTCAAGCCATCGTACTGTACACGCAAGTTCACAGACGAGATGAAAACAGACAAGCTTGTGCGAATCATGGAGTCGAAAGACAGACACAGCGGACAAGACGGCCCTACGGAGCCCATCGAGATCTTCTCTGATCTGAGCATGGATGCCTCCATTCTGGCACCCGGAAAGAAAGTCGAACACGAGCCTGTGAAAGATGGCGAGAGAAATTTCTACCTCCATGTCGTCATGAACGATCGCAAGCAACCGAAGACTGGCGGCGCCAAGGTCAAGATTGGTGATGTCGAGCTTGGAGAAGGCGACGGTGCTTTCATTCGAGGCGCCTCGAGACCTGGCAAGATTGAAGTTCAGAGCGTTGGCGATAAGCCTGCAGAGTTTTTGCTTTTTGATATGGGAGAGAAGTAGTGATTATTACGAGCTCTACAGTTGCCGAGAAAACAGTGTCTTTATCCAAACTTGCTTGTGGTTGTTCGCTGATATCTTGAAGTAGACTCGCTCGAATAGATCGATGGATCATATGGCATGGACGTCACTACTGGTCAATAGCACGATACCATGTAGTCCAGGTGCTGACAAGCCGTGGAAGGTTGTTCGCTGTACTGCTGTACTACTATGTGACTAGTGTCCGATCAAGCTTCGCGTCAACCTTTCTTGGTTGAACTGCTCTGAGATTTGCCAGAATCGCTAGAGCAGATTCGTCCTACCGCTTCGAGGATGAGTATCTACTACAAGCCGAGCTCTTGAAACGGATCTGGTCGTCAATCATCTTTCGCGACCAGATACTATGCCTTGGCATGCGCCGAAACTTACAGATCACCTAGATGAAAGGTCAATTTGGTTGAGAGATGCAAGAGCATTGCCGATTGAAGACTTCGAATCAGAGCTGGGCCGCTCTGCTGTGCGCAGCGTTGAGGCTCAAGCAAGAAATATTGGGTTACAGACCACACTGGGCAAGCTGATCATTCCTCGGGCCACTCCTCTGCGGCTGCCGTATCAAAACGACCTTCTGGACGATAGGCTTGAGACGGCATCTACCTCTCTCGGAGACCCCCCCAGCCGTTTAGCAATCGCTCGAGTCACTCGGACAATGGTCCGATGATACCTCGGAGAAGTATCCCTTTCCCATCATCCCATGAGCCTGGACGATGTGCACGAATCCTTGTGTCTTTATGGTAGCATGCTGTTCATACTGTGTGCTTCGGTCACTTTTGCATTGAACATGCACCTCGTGATGATTCATGAAACCCTATCAGCAAGCCGAAAGATATTCGATGCCTGCGCCGCATGACAAGGCTTGCAGCCTGCCAACGAGGATTTGGCTAGGAGGTCCGAGTCATGAAGGACCTTCCCATTACAGCCACATCGCTCGTGGGGCCACCACTAGTGCTTCGAGTATTTGCTTTCCCTTCCAATACCACGATCTTTCTCGCTAAGAACAGACCAGGCCATCAACCTCGCCGCCTCTCGCGGCTGCCGCAGCGAAGCAATTGAAGCCCGTCGCCTAGACATATTCACCTGTATCCTCCGCTCCCAACGACGCAAACTCGACGGCTCCGGCTTCTACATCGTCATCCTGAACAACATCGTCGCCTACGCTCAAGGAGACGACGACTTGACATCCGGGATGGAGGACAGCAACAGCAGCCCGCCTAGATCTCGCGTTGGAAGCAATGGTGCCAGTAGCAGCATCAAGAGGCTGGACTGGATCAAGATGATGGAGCAGAGACAGCTCAAGTACAGTGGCCATAGTGCGATCGACGCTCCCATCGATGATAACATACCAATCAACATCGTCTCCACCATTCTGCAGCAAAAGCCCTTTGTCACCATACCTGGAGTCTTCAACGCTCGAGATATCAGCGCAGCACCATCAAACCGCATGACGACCGGCATCATCTTTCGCTCTGGCACGCTAGAGAACATCACGCTTGATGGCATTGAAAGATTACGCACGCTCGGTATCAAGACGGTATTCGACTTGCGCTCTTCACAGGAGCGGACGGAGCATCCTACACCCGAGCTACCAGAGATCGAGATCGTCTCGCACACCAGCGAGATGGACGATCCTGACTCCATGGAACGACTTCGACGTAGAGTCCAAGCCTCTGAGAGATCGAGAGACGCTGAGCCCATTGATGTGACAACACACCTCTCGTACCTTAGGTCTTGTGCTGACCGGAACAGTACATTAGCGAGGTGTATTTCTCGATGCTCAGGTCCTACTAGACACCGTTCAAGTCCGTCTTCCAGCACATACACGACCACCGTGGCGAACCATTCCTGTTCCACGGCACGGCCGGTAAGGATCGTACTGGAGTTCTCGCAGCCCTGATTCAGTCACTGGCTGGTATGTCCGCCCGAGAAATCATCCGCGACTACGGTTTGACAAGGGTGGGCATTGAGCCAGCCAAGAATTTGTTGAAGCAAGAAGCTGCGCGATTACTGGAGCAATCCCCTGACCATCCTGGTGTCAAAGCAGCGGAGTCGTTTGACCCAGATGCTATGCGAAAGTTTTTAAATGGCTTGGAGGAAAGGTAACGTCCATGCCTAACGTAGGACATGCCGGCTCGGCTGATGATAAATGCTAGGCATTATGGTGTGCAAGGTTGGCTCTACACCTCACTGGGGTTCAATGAACGTGACATAGTGGCAATGATTAACAATCTCAGACGAGACTGGTCGCAAATGGCAGCTGGAAGTAAGGAAGTCCAGTCCATCCGTATCTGAGACAGTGCCGACACGCGCGGACGCAACACTGATGCCTTGCAGCTTGCATCGTCTTTCTTCTTCCAGTGCATGCCCGCTCCATTTCAATTCGAATCATTCGATTATCCGATCTCGCCAATTTTCCGAGACTGTATGCTCGTGGATCTGGCATGGTCATACTGGAAGATGGTCGACCATCACTGCGCTTCACACTTAGGACCAGCATACATACCCATGTACAAGTCGGAGAGCCTGGAGCACTCTTCCAGAACTCGCACAATGGCATTGATGGGTCTGACCCTCTTTGTCCCTTCGGTCGCTACCTTTGATTAACGGCTCTCTTTTGTGGAAAAACGCCATGGTATCTGGACTGCCCATTCACACAAAGATGACCTTTGTTGTGAATGTTCGAGACAAGGCATTGTGTTGCAATAACACGTTCGAATAACACTCTACATAATAATTGCGAGGATATATAACGGACTGCGACCTATAGCTTTTGATGAGACCAATCCAAACACAACTCTACATCATCCACCTTCGAACCACCCCTTTGACAGCAGGTTTTAGACGACAAACAACAACTCAGTTGTCCGGTATCAAACACAGCAACAAAAACTACATTTCCACGTCCACACCATGTCGTACTACGGCAGCAGCAACCGACGCCCGAGCTATCACAGCTCCTCTAGGCGGAATAACTCATCGAGTTATCCGACCTTCCGAGGCTACGAGGAGTCGTACAGCTCTCCTCCCTCACAGCCTGACGAGTCGGGCTATGAGTCTCGCGGAAAATCGCCACCAAGAGGCGAGAGTCGCAGCAGCCATCGGGATGTAAGTCCACTCGGCTCATCCAAGTACGAGCGACCGTACGACACACCAAGACGAAATCCGTCATACCGCCGCGGTGCCAGTCGAGAGCCTCTCTCGGGGTACGAGGCTCTGCCTTACTCCCGTGACGAATTTTCCCTTGACGCACGCTACGACGACGTGCAAGCAATAGTCGGAATCTCAGCGTTCTACTCTCGAGACCCGTACGAGCGTCAACCACCACCTCGTCCAGGCTATTCAGAGCGCTCAGAGCCACGGCGTCGTGATCCGGTCTCGGAACGTCGTCCATCGGGCCTTTGCGGGGTCGACATCTCATCTATGGGCGGCGGCTACGACGCAAATGTCTCCGGCCTCTACTCCGGCTCTTACTCTTCTCGACGACCATCCGATGGTCCAGACTTCTCTCGCGGCTCTGGCTTCGGCTATGGCTACGATCCCGGCATGGATGGTATCGAGCCTCCACCACGTCGCTACCAGTATCCACCGCCGTCCATGGGCAATGACTATGGCGGTGGCACTTCTGGCTACCTTGGCGGCTCACGCCGCCATTCCTCGCGTCAATACCGCTAGGTAAGTACACGCTACGCGTCCTCCCTTCCCCTTTCAGTCCCTCCTAGCACTTTGTTTTGTTGGGCCATGGGTCATTGCACTCACAACGACTTTATCAATGGCATTAGGCCCGGAAAATGACTTCAACAAGACCAATAGTGATGGACGTCAGTAGCTCTTCCTTCACAACCGGGCTTTTGGGAACATGTAGGATTATTAGTACTTTTGTACAAAACAGCACGCTTCAGTGCCGTCTCTCATTTGACCTTCTTCTGCTTGATTTGAGGCAAAGTGTCTTTCTTGTCATACTATGACGGGCTCTTCAAGTATTTCGCGACCCAACGATGATCCGCTGGGTATGTGCCTGTTCCAATTAGACGTCAGCATCTGGTAGGGTTGATTGTTCTTTGGTCTGGGGGAAGCCTACCTTCTCGGATGCTCGCAGAAGGCAGACATCTTCTGAGCACTCACTAGTGTCGCGGACCACGACCGCGTCCGTTCTACAAGCAGCGACCCCTGAATCGAAACTGCCTCGTGATGATGTAAAGCTGGTTGGTACAGCATGTGCTGTTTCGAGCATATAGCGTTGGGAGTTGTGGTTGTCCGACATGGCGATGTCGTGTGGTCGTTGATGTGGCATTGGACTCAAGCCGTACGTAGTGTTATGGCGATGAGAGTGTGGTGCTGCGTTTGGCTTTTGTAATTTGACCGTGTTTCTCCGCTGTCACATGCGCTCGGCTTGAGCCCTGATCCGTGCTACTCTACGAGCTCCAACAATCGGAGCAGCGAGAGAGCCCACAGCTGGAATGAGAGTCGTGATGAGTTTCCGTCCTTTCTGTCATATGAGGGTGGCAAACTTGAAAGTCAGACGGCCTGTCATCTCATATAGATCAATACAACACCGCAACCTTCAGCCCGGCTTTGATCCACTTGACCGCCGCAAAACATCCAAGTCCACAAACGTAACTCAACCCCGTAAAAATGGCAACACCCCAATAACTTCCTCCCGTCGCCGAGATCAGAGCACCAGCAATGGGCAGCCCAATCAAGCATCCAATGCTCACAACCGTATATGTCGTCGCAATATACCTTCCATACTCCTTCGTCGGACACAGCATCCCAATACAAACTGGCGTAAGAGAGATATTGCTTCCACTCGCAAATCCCATCAGTGCCGCGAAAGCCGTTGTGAGTCCCAAGATCGTGCTGTGCGAAGCTCTATCCACTAGAACCGTAGCGGGAAGCCAAAGACACAGCGACGAAGCCGCACAGAGAGACACAGCACAAATCTGCGTGTTGAAACGTCCCATCTTATCCGCGATATACCCCGGCGCCCAGCGCCCACAAAAAGATCCCGCATTAAAGATGGCCAGCAACTGATACGCAAAAGTCGCATCAATACCGCCATCCGTCTCCAGCGCATAACTCGTGATATACGTAATCGGGATGAACAGTCCCAATTCCAGAAAGAAACTCCCAGACGTCACGAGCGCGAACGCCGGATCCTTGAAAACCGTCGGATCCGGGACGGCACTGCTGTTAGGTCTGGGCGGTAACCTTGACCGGATCAGAACGATCGCGATCAGGAGGAGGAAAATGTAGATAAAGCCCTGAATCCTCGTAGCCCAAGCCCATCCAACCTTGGGGAAGAGCTCCTGCAGCATGAGTGGGAAAATCACGCCCCCAAGAGCGCCGCCACAAGTCGCGATGCCAGTTGCGTTTCCGCGACCTTTGAGAAAGTAATGACCCACGGCGCTCACACTCGGCGTGAATATGAACGCATTTCCCAGCCCACCCAAGACTCCAAAGACCAACATGAAATGCCAGTACGCCGTACACACGCCCAGCGAGAATATGCTCAACAGCGTACACACGGCCCCGGTAACGACAAGCCAGAAGGGGCCATACTTGTCGAAAAGTGGGCCAATCTGAACTCCAGCGCCGAAGGCTAGGAAGATGTAGATGGAGAAGATCCAGCCGATCGCGGATTCGGAGTAGTTGGAGAGCTGGTGCGTGGCGAGGTAGGCTTGGTATGTCCCGACAGTATTCATGTAGCCAAAACAGGCCGTCATGCCACTGAAGCCACCTGCTACAACAGACCAGGCGCGGAGGCCGCCTTCGGGGTATGTGTTGCCTTCGTCGTCGATGGAGATATTGGGATCGGGATCGTCATCCTTCGTGGGAGCCTTTTCCGCGTCGGTTACGCTGGATGGAGACACGTGGTCGTTTGAGGGTCTTTCGCTAACCAGCGACCTTGTCTTCGGCGTTGGTCTGTCGTCGTCCGTTCGTGGATCCTTGACGTCCGCCATGGTAGTTGCCACTGCTCAGTCTCGTCTGGTGGCGGTTCTGATCTTTGCTCGCAGCAGTGTTGAGCAAACAGCAACAAAGAGAGCAATCGAGTGGAAGCACGAGATGGCGAACCACAGAGTGAAGTAGTCGTAACCTAAAGCGCAGATCTACCTCGTCCCTCGCTCAATGAGGATACCGCAGAGCATCGTGGGCGTGAAAGTTGAGTTCGAAAGCGTACGTTAGGTCCGTACGGGTCGGCCTTCCACAATGATCGTCACCGCCCCCGGGACTTTCTTCGAGAACTTCCTTCTGGTCGTCAGAAACAGCTTGCCAGGTACGATACGCCACGCCATTCTCGCCTCGACTGTCCTCCTGAGTGGTAGGCACTCATTCTGTTCCGCACATCGCCTGCCTGGCGCCGAAGGATCGAATGTTGAAGATGATCTACAGAAGCCCGGAAATCTCATCAAGTAATATGAAGCTTAATGCTCCACATCCTGTGCGCCAGGGGCTTAACTCTAATTGCGCCATGGGTAGAGAGTGACATCGGCCAAGTAAGGTGCGTTGGCGCTGCATGGTGCTGTGTCTCAAGTGGCAAACGCAACGACGGTATGCATGCCGGCGTGCGAACGGCGTCAGCTGGGAGTCGCATTGCGTCCATGGGATGCGTCCATGGGAACAAGAGTCGAAGCTCGTTGTCGATGACCATCGGACGCTTGGGAAATGGGCTGCTCACGAAGTGGTTCATACAGACATACAACTGTGATGTATATCAATGGCCATTCTAAGGCGAGCACGTCTCTGCAAATCATTCCTCCCGTTGCGCCACCTAAACCGTAGCTAGGGATCAATGCTCATCTCAGGCATGCCTCCTCTACTTCTCGACCCACTCACCTGCCAACCAGCGGTTGAGCATGTCAAGCGACGCGACTGGCTGGTCGTGTGGGACCATGTGGCCACCAGCGTGCAGACGCATAAAAGTGAAGTTACCAAACGATTTAACGGCACCGATCTTCGAGCCGTCGTCAAGAAGCTTCAAGTCCTCGAGCGGTGCCTTGGCGTAAGCCTTCTGGCCTGGCCACTCGAGAGCATTAGTCCATGCAAGGTTCCCGAGCCAGTTGCAGATGAAGTCGGCATCACCGGCGTAGACAAGGACGGGGATTTCCTTGAGGATACCTGGCACCAGGCGGTGAAATGGTTGCATCCAGTCTCCGTTGAAGAGGAAGTTGCGGTTGATGTCCATGTTGCAGGAGTCGTAGCTGCCGACCTCAGCGCCGAGAGCCTGCATGACATCGGCCTGGTTCAGGTACTCCTGGATCCAATTGAGCTCGTCGTAGCAGAGATTTCCACCCTTGCACTTTTCGCGGACGTCGTATGGGTTCTGGCCGGTGCGCTGGTATGGCCCGATCAAGGCGTTGTTGCAGTAGATGCTGGCTGGGACACATGACCAGACAGATTCGCTCTTGTAGCAGTTTTCGATCAAACTCTGGCAACGTGGAAGAGCGTTGTCCATGCTCTGGCACTCGGATTCGTCGAGCACGGCTGGCCAGCCACCGTCACCACAAGCCATTGGGCGGTAGTATTCATACTGGGTAAAACCATCAGTGAGACCGTTGCCGATGAGAACAGACTGCAGGTTGATGTTGCGCTTCTTGTGGGACAGGATCTCCGATGCGAAGACAGGAATGTAGTGGCCAGCATAAGACTCGCCGGAAATGTGGAAGTCCTGGTGGGAGTATTCGGGGAACTGCTTGAAGAAGAGAGTCAAGAGGGCGTAGACATCCTTGCCGGCTGCAACGGTGTTGGAGACACTGCTGCCAGAGTAGGAGTAGCCCACGTTGACCGGCTGGTCGAGGAAGATGACGGAAGCATTGGCGTTCCAGCTGCTTGGGTTGAACTCAACCTTGCGGTCCTTGTTGATGAATGATGGACCAAGTTCCATGAAGAGGCCAGTCAGCGAAGAGCATCCTGGGCCGCCGTTCAGCCAGAGCAACACTGGGTCGTTCTTTGGATCGTTTCGCGACTCGAAGAACCAATAGAAGAGATGCTTGTCGTCCTCCTCGTTGTCCAAGTATCCCGAGTACTGCCGGACCTTGTCCACGCCGAGGCTCTTTGGGTCGACCTTCTTGGTGCGGAGGTTGAAGGCCTCGAGATGACCATCAATCTCCCGCTCCCTGTCGCCTTGAGCGTTGACGGTGTACTGCTCTTGCAGCTCCTTGCCAGAAGTCAGGAAGTCCCACTCGCTGCTCGGCCTCTTGGTGTGCTTCTTCGGCGCGCTGAAGAACGACGCCTTGGACATATCGTCGTGGAACATGATCGCCAACTCATCCCAGACTTGTCGCGCATCTTCGGTGAGATGCTTGAGCTCGCTCTGGAGGTGCTTCAGTGGCTTGACGCCCGACGACGACCCCGACGCCGCCTGATCGCTGGCAAGATTGAGCGCTTCCTGAACGGTCCCTGGAGCTTGCAGTGGCTGCTGCTGCTGTGGAACAGATGCCACGGCCGCCCCGATGAGGAGCGCCGATGTGGCGACCTTCATGATGGTGTGGGTAGTTTGCTGTTGACAGGTCACGAGATCTGTTTCGGAGGTGGCGGGGGCAGCGAGAGTCGATGGGTATGAGGGGGGGTGGCAGTGGTGTATGAGGGGGTTCGCAGTGGTGTATGAGGGGGTTCGCAGTGGTGTATGAGGGGGAACGCAGTGGTGGGGTGGAGAGATGGAAGAGAGATGGAGAGATGGAGGCAGCACATGTACTTAGTAATGACGCATGCAGGTCCCAAGCTAGTTGGTTCTACTTGCACCCTTCGCGTTTCTCGCTGCCACAATTACAAAACACCCAATCCAAAACCCCCGCCACCATGCCCTCCGCCCAGATCAACCAACCCTCCAACCAGATCAAACTCACCAACGTCTCCCTCGTGCGCATGAAACGAGGCAAAAAGCGCTACGAAATCGCCTGCTACAAAAACACCGTCACCTCCTTCCGCGCTGGCAACGAGTCCGACCTGGACAACGTCCTGCAAATTCCAAACGTCTTCCTCAACGTCTCCAAGGGCCAAGTCGCACCGAATGACGACCTCCAAAAGTCCTTCCCGGGCATGACGCGCGATGAGATAGTCCTGGACATCCTGAACAAGGGTGAGATACAAGTGGGCGAGAAAGAGCGAAGTCAGGAGCTGGAGCGGGTGCATCGAGAGGTGATTGAGATGGTAGCGGGGAGGCTAGTGGATCCGAAGAGCAAGCGGGTGTACACACCGGGCATGATTGAAAAGGCGCTGGATCAGTTGAGTAGTCAGGGTGGGCACGCGGGACGTGGAGCGAGCAAAGGTGCAAAAGAGACGGCCGAGGGGAGTGACAGGAGTAAGAGCAGAGAGCAGAGTTCCGCAAGGACGAATGAATCTGGAAGCAGCACACCAGCAAGAGCAAACGGTGAGGGTAGCACGGGTTTGGAAGAAAGTGTAGCGCAGCTGGCGGTGAAGCCAAAGTGGACGGGTGTGACCACAAACAAGAACGCCAAATCGCAAGCTCTGGATGCCATCAAGGCGTTGATTGCGCATCAGCCTATACCCGTGGCAAGGGCGAGGATGAGGTTAAGGATCACCAGCCCAACGAGTATCCTCAAGCAGAGTGTGAAAGCGGCACCGAAGGGTGCAGGAGCGGAAGCGAGTACGGGGACGGTCAAGGACAAGATATTGAGCTTCGTTGAGCAGGTGGAGAATCAGGATGTGGGGGACGAGGAGTGGGAATGTGTTGGCTTTGTGGAGCCAGGAAGCTTCAAGGCGTTGAGCGATTTCATAAGTACGCAGACCAAGGGTAAAGTGAGGGCGGAGGTGCTGGATACGGCTGTGACGCATGAGGACTGAGACGAGGGCGCCGTGGCACATGCATTCTCCAGCGTTCGAGCGAGCAATAGACACAAGCACCAACGAAAGACGATGTACAGTACGCCTCTGGATGCATGTGCTGCGGGTTTTACTGCTCCGTGAAAGGATAGCTCATATAAAGTATGGTCCGTCGCCAGCCCTGATCGATAAATGTTGATAGATATGTATGGAACTCCTTCCACTTCCCAATCTTCTAAGTCGAGGGGATTTGACCAGGACAAGCCGATCGACCAAATCCGGGTACATCAATGCGAATCTGATTTCTAGAATTCCGCCCATGCTGTGCCCCATGATCGTGACATTATTCTTCACCTCAAGGTGATCCAGGATAGTCTTCGCATTTGTAGCCAGTTGCTGCAGCGAGAATCGATACCTTTAAGGGTTGGAGCTTTTGGAAAAACCAATCTGATCTGGCAGGACAACCCAGTATCGTTGCGCCGGGAACTCTCTCGTGCCGTGACCTCCCAATCTACGCCGCGGAAGTTCTTTCCATGGTGCAGCACGACAGTCTTGGTGGCTGCCGGTCCGGTGGCCTGGTACTGATCGGCTGGAGAAATGTCCATGTATGCCTGGCAAAGAGACTGTCGTTGCGGCGAAACTTCAAGATGGTGTAGAGGTCGGTCAGTGAATCACTCTGCTGTGCAAGCATCGTTGCATTTCGCCTTCTTAGCATTGGTAGTGGTTGTTCCGGTCACAACAACACACGAGTGCCTGTGATCTCAGCCGAGTCCTCAGGAGGAGAGTAGGATTCAGGCTCGTCAGCCAACTGGCCGCGAACCCGGTACTTTCACTTGGACTAAGTGACATCTCTGTTGTCGAGGCGTGCTTAGCGATAGAATATTCAATCCGCGACGTTCGTCTCTTTGGTGGACTGAAAAGCTCCACCATATCCGATTACTAACTCATGTTTATATGACTTCCGTAGCTGAGGCACGATCTTGACCTTTCAAAGCGATGGCGGGCCGGCTTTTTGAGTCCGTGCAATCACTACTGCCGACTGCCTAGACAGCTCCAGGACTGCATCCTGCCAGTCTCGTTTGCTACGTAAAGTCAATCAAATCATTCCTAAACTCCGCTGGTACCGTGTTCTCGTTCTTAACGAACACTTAGGTGCGGGCTAGCTAGCCAGTTACGGCAGTGCCGTTGGCAGTAAGGGCGGCGTAGGTAAGGACTATTATTCTGCCTAATGCCAAGAGCGACCTTAACAGATTCTTCAAGAAACACCTACCGACGCGACGACGCGACGGCGGCAGCAGCAGCAGCGTAAGATACAAGCGATAACGTAGCGATAACGTCGCGTTAACAGCGTATACGATGATATAGTTATGCACCACATGAGTCATGTATGGGGGCTGCCCATACAGTAGACGAAAATGGGGAGACTCTTCGCATCGTCTTTCTCTGCGCTGGTGGATGATCACCGGCCGTTGCGTAGTAGCAGCAAGACAAGCGCCTTTTCCACTGCCCAGGGAGCCTTGCTAGCTTCGGCAGTATATCTGCTGATGAACCGGAGCATCATCAGCAGATATATCATGCGTCATCGAGCGCTACCGTATACAGTGCATTAGCTTCAAGAATGAGCTGTCGCTGAGGGATCTCCCCTTCACCTTAGTTCGATTCCAAAAGGTCCTGCCTGCATCGTCATGCCACTCACCATAATAAACCAATCCTCGTGACCACGGCATCCGCTGTCCCATCGATGCTGGATGGGGTCGAAGCTTGGACGGCTTTCTGTGCAGCACATAGAAACAAGCAGTCCGATGTATGCGTCGCTACCACAACAACGCTGGAAGCATCTGTCGCGATACACAATAATCTGCCCAATGGCATTGTCATCAGAAGAAAAAGCAGTACAATTCGCAGAAGCCAGATGACGAGTAAAACCAAGGCAAACGACCGCACGCGGAGCCCTCCGCTTCCTCACGGCCTACGCATTACATTACCCGTGTGGAAACTGAATTTCTACCGCAAGGTTAGTACGAACGACATCCATCCCGTCTAGATCTAGAGATCCGACTCCGCGACAGACAGACCTCGCCACCTTAACCCTCACATCCCTTCCCCTCCGGCCCCGCACCCCATCGACCCGCCGACCAATCTCAGAACATCAGCACACTCTCCTTCCTTCCACCATCTTCATCCACCCCTTCCCTCCTCCTCAAACACAACTCCTCACTCAACGCCCACAACCTCGCCGCAAGCTCTGGATTCTTCGCATGCTCCACAACATCCTCGAACTGACAATCACTCAGGTAGACTCTTCCACTCTTCTCCCTTTCTAGCTTCGGGTCCAGGGCCGCCACCAATATCGTCGCGATTCCCTGGTCATGGGTTTTCCACACTTTATTGGCAGTCACGATCATCTGCCAATCTTCATCGATGAGGTTGCGGGAGAGGTCCGTGTGGACGGCTGGGGAAGGTGGGTTAGCTGAGGCGTAGATGATCCCCGAAGATGGTGGAAGGGACAGGTGTGGACATACTACCTGGATGCACTGCGAAAGCTTTGAGCCCAGCTTCGCCGTACTTCTGATTCAGAGCCACTGCGTGGAGGATATTTGCCGTTTTGGATTGACCATAGGCGGAGAAAGTGTGGTATGGACGACCTTCGACTGCATTGGGTGTCATCATGCTCGTCGGGATACTTGGCGGCGGCAGTTCTTCTTTTGGGACAGGCTGGCCAGTGAAGTTGTAGTCGTGGAAGCGTATAGGTGAGACGCGGTAGCCTGAACTGCTAACGTTGACGACTCTACTGCCGGTCAGTGCGCGCCTCTAAAGGTGTATGTGGTGTTTCAGATGAGCCTCCGCAGACTTCGTACCTTGGGTTCTTGCTCGCCAGTAGCAGCGGCATGAGGAGCGAGGTCAGGTAGAAGTGACCGATATGGTTGGTTCCAAATTGCAGTTCGATGCCGTCGCGGGTTTCTTGCCGCTCCGAAGATACAACGGCAGCGCCGTTGATTAGGATGTCGATTTTGGAGAGGTGCCTTCCAATCTCATCGGCGGCGTGTTGGATGCTGGACAGAGATGCCAGGTCCAGGACCACGATGGCAGGCTTGTAAGCTGTGGCGGCGAAGACCTTTTCCGCCACGGCTTCGAGTTTGGACTCGGTTCGTGATGCGAGGATGAGTTGCGCGGGTCTATGTCTTGCCAAGGTCGTTGCGAGGCATTCTCCCAGGGAGTTTGGGGAGGCGCCGGTGATGAGGACTGCAACGTTGCGTCTCAGCGTCTCAGCGTCTCATCAGGTCATTCCGATTGTCGTGGCGCTGGGCGGAGACTCACTTGTCTGACCACGGATGTAGTTCGAGAATCGGTTCGCCACTTGCGTGCCCGGTGTCAGGGCCCCAAAGCCGGCCACGGTAGTCATCGTTCGAATGTTGCGGCGTTTTGCTGACAGAAGCAGAGCTGAAACCCATATATAGTTATACGATCCCAACTCCGACGAAGCATCGCTGCAATGATTCGACAGATATGTCACGAGACTAGTGGGTGTGTCTTCCAAGGAATGCTGTTGTACCCGAAGCCGATGAAGCTCAGACGACGATCTGGCCGGTATTTGCAGCTACCGGGCTTCCGAAGCATCATCTCATGAGATGGTCAAGGCCTCACGGGAATCATGACCGACTGTACGTAGCATTATTAATGATTGGATCGTGTTGAGGGAGGCGCTGCGTGGGGAAGCCTGCAGGATCGACAGTAACGTACTGTATATGCGACGCAACATAACAGCGGCCTGTCCACTGCCGAGTCACCAAAATCGGTCCTGCGTCGATCATTGATCCTAGCAAAAACCAGCATCACCGCAAATCGGCGGACAGCGACAGTGCGGCAGCTACAGTAGGTGCGCTAGAGGTGGAGAACCTTGCACAGCCAATGACGCAGCGCATTCGTGTACTGTACTGTACGCACGTACTTGCAGATCGAAGTCGGCGCTTCGTGTATAGATAGCATTGCACTCGTCGTCATCGCCATGTGTCTGTCACCTCTCCAACCTCTCTATTGCTTTGCATCACCAAACGCAAGCTTCGCCAGTGCCTCTCCGTCAACTCTCAACTGCACCCAATCATCCATCCTCTCCGCGCCCAAGCTCTGGTAGAATTGCAGACTCGGCTCATTCCACTTGAGACAACTCCACTCTAACCGTCCGCCATCGATTCTGACGACCTCTTGCGCAAGTGCTCGAATCAAGAACTTGCCGTATCCTCTCTTTCGATACTGTGGTCGGACGAAGAGGTCTTCGAGGTATACACCAGGCTTGCTGCGCCATGTGCTGTAGTTGTTGAAGTACAGGGCCATGCCCGCTACTGCGCCAGCTTTGTCCCCCGCCTCGCTGGGCTCAGCAGGGAGTCGCAGAATGAGAGTCTTTGCGTAGCCGGGGTTGGTGTGTACGACGGCGCCCGAGTGGGAGGGTGCGAAGGTGAGGGTGCGTCGGAGGGAGTCTTGTGTTGCGAGAACTTTGTCGGGCTCGTTTTCGTAGTCGGCGAGCTCTTTGATCATAGCGAGGATCTCGGGGATGTCTGTAGACCGTCAATGTCTTGTGAGGCGCAATGTACAGGTAGCTTGCTGCTTCTCCCACCATCGACTGTAGCATGTTCAATGCGGGGCTGGCGCCTGTCAACTGCTGCCATCGTGCCAGTGATGCAGTAGTTGTTGGTGGAGAGAATTGCTAGAAGTATCTGGTCTGGCGCCCGAAGTGGTTATGCTTACGTGAAGCACCCGGGTGATGTCTTGAGTGGAACTGTGCCATCGCGAATGTTGTTCCTGCAATGGCAAAATCGACACTAGGATAAGGGTCCAGCTGAAGCTTGTCGTCGTTCGGACCCTCGGGGAATTGCCTTCGGAGTACCGCAGCGTGGCATGCAATTTGCCTCATGTTGGCATGTGAACCGTCCTGTCGTGAGGCAAACTGTAGCTTATGCCGGCGGTGGAGATGCTTGTGCTCGAGTGAGTGTTTGCGAACCCCAACGGACGTCCCATCGCGCCTTCTGAGAGTCCCAGTCCATGCGGGGACATTGCCCAAAGACAGAGGCATACAGCCGCTGCATGAAGCGAGGCGTAAGTGTATGCGCATCGCTGGCGGTGGGATTAGGTATGTCGAACGTGCCACGCATCAGAACCCTTTCCAATGCACTGCCTCGGTCGGTCGGTACAGTTTTCGGTCGTTTTCTGCGTTGCGACAGATGCTCCGCGACGCCATTCCCAGCAGCGAGCGCCTCCAGCCTCTGCCATTCTCGTGTTGGAAGTGGCGGCAGCAGTCGATCAAGAGTGTTGGCATACCACTCTTTGGTCATGTTCTTCACTCGCGACTTGGGCATTGGTCGCATTTTGGCGTTGAGCTTTGGGATGTCTGGCTTGAGACTGCGAGGGTTGGGTCGTGTCATTGGGCGTGGACTGATGCGGCTTTGGGATGTGGCGAGGGCGGAGAGTTCGGGTGTCAACTGTGGGAGAGCATTCGTTGTATCGATGGCAGGCTTTGCAACCCCAGCAGACTGTGGTAGAGCGCCGTTCGCGAGGTCACTCTCCTTCACCACGCGCTCATGTCGAACGTCCACATCCTCTCCCGGCGCGCGCTTGATGTCTTCGCTCGCAGGCTTCGGCATGAGCGGCTGCATCAGCTCATACCTCCGTCTGCCAATCCTCCCATATGTCATGAACAACACCTTCAGCAACGGCTTGAGCTCGCCATCGTTTGCCCTTTTCAGCTGGTTCAACGACTGTCTAGCGTGTCGCTCCTTCTCGTGCACTCGAACGTCATATTCTGGATCATGGCGGTGTTGCCACGCACGGTGGCCATACGTTCTGAATGCAGACAGAATGTGCTGCGCGAGGTATTGCTTGGCTGCAGGATCCGGGAGATACGAGCACTCTCTCAGCAGCGCGCGTAGACTGTGCCTCGCCCGTGTGGATCGTTCTGCAAGAGCCTCAGCCCGGGGGGATGCTTTGTGCAAGGCATGGCCGGACAGGGTGGGTGCACTACTACACGTGGTGGTCGCTGCTTCCGTGCTGTATGATGATGATGATGATGATGATGATGATGGAGCGACGGCATTCACTGCCAGTCTCAGACGAGGACTACCTCCGCTGTGCAGCGTCTGTCGTCGATGCAGCCACCGGAGCATTACTTACTTGATGATGAATGCGGAACCTTGTCATGTGATAGAATGCTGAAAACTCGCCTTCCTCGGCAATCGGCTAGTTCTACGGCAAGATCCGTCCGCCTGAACGCGACTGCCCTTTTCGCGTCACTCCGTCTTCACGACTGCCACACGAACGGCACACGAAGAGACCACGGACCAGTATCGCGGCCATTATCGCTGCTGCCATTACTACCGCCGTCACCGTCACCGTCACCGTCACCGTCGCATCGCCCGCCGTCCACTGTCTCTGCCGCCGATAGACCCGCCCCCCCCCCCCCCCCCCCCCTTGGCCTGGCCCGCCGCGGCCCATCGTCGTCGTCTGCCGTCGCAATGCCTCCAACCCCGCAGCAGTCGCAGGCGCAGGCGCAGTCGCAGGCGCAGTCCCAACCATACCACCACCACCAACGCGGAATGCAGCCCTCGCCGCCGCAGTCCAGCAGCCAGCCGAACGGGATGCCCTCGTACGCCAACCACGGCTTCAGCCACTCGTTCGACGACAGCAGCCAGCACGCCCAGTCCTTCAGCCAGCCCGCGCCTGCTGGCTACGCCCAGAGCTTCCCCCATGGCCCAGTATCGAATCCGGGGTACGCGAGGAGTTTTGGGGACCAGGCGCAGCGATATCCCATGCCGTACCCCAATGAGAAGCCGCAGATATACACGGTAAGGAACGGTGGCGTGTGGGATATGCGGTCCATGTACCCGCACTAACACTCCCTCAGGCCGTCTACTCGGGCGTCAATGTCTACGAAATTGAGATCGGCGGTGTCGCGGTCATGCGCCGACGCAGCGATGGCTGGCTGAATGCCACTCAGATCCTCAAAGTCGCCGGCGTCGACAAGGGGAAGCGCACCAAAGTCCTCGAAAAGGAGATCCTGCCAGGCGAGCACGAGAAGGTGCAAGGAGGCTACGGCAAATACCAGGGCACCTGGATCAGCTACCGACGAGGCCTCGAATTCTGTCGGCAGTACGGCGTCGAGGACATCCTCCGACCACTGCTCGAGTACGACGTGAGAGCCGACGGGTCGAGCGGCCCAGGTCAGCAAGAGACGCCCACCAAGGAGCAGGCGATGGCTGCCCAGCGCAAGAAGTTCTACACCAACTCAAGTCTCGACCCACGGCAGAATGGCGCGCCCGGCTCGAATGGCACATTCTTTTCGAACATCTCACCTACCACCTCCGTTGCCTTGGCAGCCATGAACAAGGCCGCTCGCATGAACTCGCCAGCACCACGGGCAGGCAGTACACCGAAGCCAGCGAATATGCGCAGACCCTCGCACCAAGACAATGGCCAGTCGGATAGCCAGCAAAGCGCGACCTCTGACGCCAAGGGTGACTCCGGCTACAACACCCAGAACGGCGAGCCACCACGCAAGCGCATGCGCCCAGACAGCCAAGATGGTATGGGTCCGCCGAACCTGCCATTGGATGCATCTATGCGATCTGCAACGCCAACAGAAGCTAACGAGAGCTTCCTGTATGAGAATGCTTTGCTTCAGGATGCGATCAATGGCAACGGCGAGCCGATCGCACTGCCGCCGCTGCCAAGTCCTGCGACAGAAGAGCAACAAGAGAAGATGAACATGATCTTGAGTCTCTTCGCCGAATCTGGTCGGATAGACTACGCAAACCATCCAGCGCTCAAGGACTTGTCCAACGAAGACTTGAACATGCCACTGGACGCATCTGCGAACAACGCTTTACATTGGGCGGCAACCCTTGCCAAGTCATCCTTGATGAAGCTGCTTATTCAGAAGGGCGCCAGCATATGGCGAGGCAACGCCGCCGGCCACACTCCACTCATCAGTGCCGTGCTCGTCAACAACTGCTGGGAGTTCTCCAACTTCCCGGAGCTCCTGGAAATGCTCGGCCCACTCATCGAGGTTAGAGACATGACTGGCAGGACAGTCTTGCACCACATCGGCGTGTCATGCGGCATCAAAGGTCGTGGTGCCAGTAGCAAGTACTACCTTGAGGCATTACTGGAGTTCTTGGTCAGGATAGGAACCCAGCCAAACTCTACTGCCGCCAAGAACGTCGCTGATGCGGCTGCAAGTATGCAATATGATTCGCAGCCATCCAACGGCGATGACTCCAGCCAAGATACTGCTGTTCCCGGAGCCAGAGGGCCAGTCAATCTTTCGCGATTCCTGTCACACATCGTGAATGCCAGAGACAAGGCCGGCAATACCGCACTGAATCTCGTGGCTCGCATTGGCAACAGCAGCATAATCCGCCAGCTTCTCGAGATCCACGCCGACCCAAGTCTTGCCAACAACAAAGGTGTCTGCGCCAAGGACTTTGGTGTCGGCGTCGATGAGGCCGAGGAGCAAAGTCCGAATGGCGGCCTCGTCAGCCAACAATCATCTATGCAGCCACCGCCGTACCCAATGCCAGGTCAGGATGCAGCAGATGCCGAAGCCAAGGCGGGCGCGTCTGAATTGAGAGCGGAGGACATGGGACAAGAATTCATTGCGTGTGTGTAACCCTATCCAACTGGCACAAGATCACGTTTGCTGACTTCCTTTCTAGCTATGACATCCATGCTTACGCAAAATCTTGCCTCACACAAAGAGTCTTTACGCTTGAGGACTGAGAAGATCGACAAGCTGAACGAGCAGATTCGCGAGCTGTCTGCGCTCCAAAAGGCCGGTCTCGAGAAGCTTCTGGAGATGAAAGAGCGGCTCCGCGTACGAGAAGAGCGCAGGGCCAAAGTCGCCAATCTGCGCAGGGAAGTGGAGAAGAAGAAAGCTGCAGCGAAGAAGCAGCAGGTGAATCACAAGGGCCGAACCATTGAGCTCGAGCCGGACTGGCTGGATCTTCCGTCACAAGCCAACGGCCAATCGAGACAAATTCTTGCCAATCGCATGCCATCGCCAAAAGCGCTACGAGCCAGAGTCACCGCCTACCAGGCCAGCAACAACAACCTACGGCAGCAAGCCGAAGAGCTCAGAAGTCGATGCATCGAGCTCGAGCGAATGTATCGCAAAGTGGTATCGTTATGCACCGGTGTGGCAGAAGACAAAGTCGAGGACAGTCTACCCGCTCTCCTCGCCGCCGTGGAGAGCGAAAAGGGCGGAATCGGCCATCAGGAAGTGGGAAGAGTCCGAGAGTTCTTACGGCGAGTCGACACAAGTAAAGATGCCCAAGCCGCGAAGCTGGAACCCAATCGAAGCTATGATGGGCCGATGTTGCAGATCAATCCCACCGTTGTCGCTGCTGCGGAGCGGGCTGAGGCAGAGCGGAGAGCACAGGCCATGAGACCGCTTGGCATGCAAGGTCGTCAGGTGGCATAGAATTCTCCACCGCCGTCGTTCAAGATCTCTTGTGCGTGACTGTCGGGAGGTCGACAGCCGTCGCTGGCCGGCGTATCGTTTGGCATCAATGCAATGGCGGGCTTTGTGAACGACGTGTATGAAAATGCTAGTCCTGTAGCGTTTGAGCGTATCGACTGTTGTTATATACAGCTTGAATACGATGCATGTGGCTGACCAGTCTTGTAGTGTATTCAAGCCGGGTGTTAGGTTCTTGAAGCTCAGTGAATAGGATGTATCTTGCTGGTTGCTTTTGTGTTTTGACTCTATGCTTGATAGTTGAAGTGTCTCGATCCTGACTTTTCAGTTCGCTTTGGTGGAGGGATTCTATGCTTGGAGTGTCTTGATCTCGATTCTTCGGTTCGGTGTACTGACTCCATACTCAGACTATACTCGGATTCACATCGCAGTACTACCATGCCATACAGCGCAATGGCAAATTCAACCACCGGACGGAAATACAACAAAGGCCACGTCGATGTCAATGGCGCCACAAGAAATTTCTATCATACTGGTAGGGGAGTACCTAGTATGGTACGAGGGCCTTCCTCCAGCCGATGCAGATCCCAGAACGGGAGTCAAAGGTCCTGGAGCTGCTGCCTGGTAAGATATGAATGGTTCTCTGTTGCTGTATGACATCTTGACACACACTAGGAAGGCACAGCACATCAAACAGTCTGCTGCCCAAATCGCCTGCTCGCCTCACCAACTCCGCCACCCCGAGGAATGCTCCGCCTCAGCCTCCTCCTCCTCCTCCTCCTCCTCCTCCTCCTCCTCCTCCTCCTCCTCCTATGGCCCAGCACCACAGCCAGGTCTGTGGTCCATCGTCGTCGTTCTGAGAGGGCGTATTGCTCCAAGCGAGTATCGCACGTGCTGTCGCCCCGAGCATTGCACCATCCCCACCACCTCCTCTGATCGTCCGCCTCTCGCTCACAGCATCGCCACCAGCAGCGAAAGCTCCTCTCGCCAGTAATGGCACTGCTCCCGCCTCTGCCTCCACGATCCCTCCCCCTACCGCTCGCCGAAGCGTAAGCTTCACCACCTCATCCTCCTCCCAGCAAGCGCCGCCAGCCAGCGCGTCGCGTCTCGCCTGCCGCGCCTCGACCACAGCGGGCTGCCGATGCGCTCGACCGGCTCCCGCGACAAGGTGGATGAGGCCCGTGCTGCGTTGGAACCGCGCCGTGGTCTCTACAACGGTGGGCGGTGCCTTTCGGATGCAGTTGAGTATGCTGTGTCTTTGAGGGGCGCGGTGATGGGGAGGGAGGGAGGAGTGGGAGTGGGTATGGGTCCATTGTTGGGTGGGAATATTCAGCGGGGTCGTCCTGGTCGGGAGGTTGAGAGGGATGAGGGAGAGGAAGAAGAGGAGGTGGGAGGAGAAGAGAGGAGTGGGAGGAGAAGAGAGGAGTGGGAGAGGCTTAAGGAGATTTCTTTGCCGGTGAATTACTCCCATAGGGACAATTATGTCAGAAATGACTGCTATAGGGACTTGTAGGGATGCCAAATTACTGCCGTAGGGACACATTATAGCCGGCTTCAGCTTTGCAGCAGTACCTATATATAAAGGTGCGAAAATCTTCCTTTTTGCACCTGTAACGTAGTCAGCTATTGTTGCTGCAGATAATTGAACTGAGAAACAAGATATAATCAGATAGATAGGGTCCGTTAGTGCAAGGCAAGTCTGTATTAGTTGTCTGCATAGTGCAGAAGGCCAGCTATATCGTCCTTCCTTAGGAGATAGATATATGAAGATTGCTTAACTTGCTTAGTTAGATGCATTAGCATACACTCTGCACGATAGTAGTGCGATTATAAGCCTAGAAAGGAGGGTGCCATGATGTGTCCCTATAGCAGGAATTTGGCATCCCGATAAGTCCCTATAGGAGTAATTTTGCAAAACAAGTCTCTATGGGAGTAATGAACGGCATAACTGTCCCTATTGGAGTAATCCAACGTGTCTTTTGCTTTCGGCGCTTGGTGCTTTCAGAGTTTGATGTATGGGAAGATAACATACCCTGGGAGCGAACAGGTCTTTTGACGTTTGAGCTTGTTTTTCGATTGTTTGGGGTTGCGCGCGCGGTACTGTTACTCTGAGGAGATTTGGCCAAGCCAGACTTCCCTGTGCGATATGCTACGTCCCTACCACTTTCCCGTCGCTATCATCGCCTTCCAGCCTGAAATCCTATCTGGCGTAGCAGTAGTACCTACACACTCTGTACGATACTTTTCGAAACCTGCCTGTGTACCAGCGTTAAGACCCTGCTTCACAGAGTCGCTGCATTGCGTACTGATGAACCAAGCAGCAGAGGCGAAGGACCATTTGTCTGTGTTGAACAGGGCTAGAACAGAGTCCTCACTCTTCGCTTTCGCGGTGTTGAACTGCATCGTCGTGATCCCGCTGCCTGGGGTAGTTGTAAGGTACTGTGCATACTTCTCGTTAAAAGCCGGAGCTTGCATATTGCTCGTGCTCTGACTTGACCGCCTAGGGGCTGGGAAGTGGTTCTTGTTGTGCTGGAAGTTTGCCCTTTCGAAGAGTTGGGTGGCGACGGCAGCTGCTTGGGCTCCGAATGTGTTGAGCTTAAATCGTTCGAATGAGGCCGCGATGTTAGGAGCTGCAACTGCTGCGGTGCGGCACTCGCTGGCGTAGGGAGCGGAGGAGCAGGAGGCTGTGCTGGGAGCAATCAGGATCAGATCTTGTGCTGTGATGGCGATGATGATGGATTGAGCGGTGACACTAGTATCGTTAGAGGGAGAGTAATGGGGCGCGGGGGGGGAAGGGGGCATTGATGATGGTTGCGATTCGAAGTACAGCACATACTAACTTGCACCAGCAAGGCCAACAACACCAAGGCATCTGAATGTGGTTGTAGCATAGAAAGAAAGGCTGGGCTTTGAGCTGCGTTCTGAATGCCGCAGAGGACTGAAGACGACACATACAGTCGTTGATCCCACAGTATGATCTATAGGGGTTTTCTATCATGTTTTAGCCATCGCGGCAGAAGCACTGGTAACGCGCGCCCGCTCAAACGCATCAAAGCAAAAGACAAGACTGAGAGCAATAGTCAAGGCTCATGATCCCTCCTCTCACCCCTTGCAGCTTTCAACATCTCCACCTTCTCAGACCTAATGCACCAGAGCGCCCACACAACACCAACCACAGACGAGCCCAGAGTAATCCAGTACGCACTGGAATAACATTCCCTGCCATCGTCACACACACGCTCACTACCAGTGCCTTCCGGGTTCTCCTTGAACACAGAGTGCGAATCCAAAATCGAGCCATAGGCAAGGTTGTAAACATTGCCACTCACGACTGGCGCCCAGGTCATGCATCCCCAGTTGATACCGAGACCCTTTGCGCCGAAGGCATCCGCTACGAGGGCGGGGTACACACCGAACAAGACGCCATAGGCAATTCCAGTGAGACCGGAGAGCCAGTAGAGGTGGTGTGGGTTCTCTAGATTGAGCGCGATGCACTGCGCCGCCACGAAGAATGATGCGCTGGCTACCAGAGTCCAGAATCTCGAGGCGTGGTGATGCGTAAGCCAGTCTGATCCGATGCCGCTGGCGAGTCGGCCGAGGAATGAGCAGAAAGAGAGGATGCTGACGTGTGTAAGCTGACGCTTCATGATGAAGTCACGGCTTGCGCTGTCGTCCCAGTGATGCCACAGCGATCGAGCGCTATTCCCGATGTTGTTGATGGTCATTAGGCCGACACCGCAGAGAAGTGCAAGCATGGTGAAAAGTTGCCAGAACTTTGGTGTCCGAAGCAGTTCCCAGCCTGTGATGTCCGGTCGATGTAAGACATGGAAGGGGTTCTTTGGCTCGGACATGTCGTCTAGGAAGTCGCCGGGTCCGGTTTCAGAATCTGATGATGAGACGAGAGAGGATGCTTCTGATGTCTCGTGGCCGTGTGCTCTGCTCCTACTCCCCGGTCTCTTGTGCGAGCACCTCGTGCTCCTCGTGCTCGTCCGATGCAGCCTTGTACTGGCGATGGAATCGTTCCTTTTGGCACTTCTCTCATCGTCCTCCGGCACAACACCATATGCTCCAGACCCATCGCCTGGCGTCGGCACGATGCGCAAGAAGGTGATGCCAAACAAGGTCATAGTTGTGGTGCCATATGCCAGCAGCTTGAGGTACCCACTCGTGTCTCCAGGAAACAGATACGCAGCCAGTGTCGTGTAGAAGAAGGCACTCAAGCCGAGTGCACTCAAGGGAAACGCCGTCGCTGTGCCTCTGTGGCTTGGCCAATTGCTCGCGCTGGCCTTGATCGCGGCACTGAAAGCAGTACAGCCTCCCATGCCCGTCATCAAGGCGAAGAAACACAGCATTGGCACGCTCATGCTGCCAGCTCCTTGATCGTACGCGCTCTTGAGAGGGAAGTAGCCCAACGCGAGGCAGACACAGCCCATGGCGACTCCCCATCTCGGGCCCCGCGAGTCGATCAGAATGCCTCCGGGTACGCCCATGGCGTACATGCCAATGTTGCCAAAGTTGCCGATCAGGTTCGTTTGCGTGGCCGTGAGACGGAGGCGTTCGGCGAATTGCGGAGCCCATGCTGAGAAGCCATAGTTGGTGCCGCAGCTGAGTGCAATGATGGTCGCTGCGATGGATGCGAGGATTCGTGCGGTGCGTTGCTGCTGCTGCTGCTCGGCGGCGTTGGAGGGAGCACGCATGTCGTCTATCGTCGTCGCGGTGCTTGGTCGTCCCGGCGGCGCGGAGTGGAAAGATGGCTTGTCGGTGTTGACAGGGGGGGAAGGGAATTCGTGAATGGGAGACTTGGACCAATATCAAGCACGCCAAGAAGATGGATAACCCATTGCTCCGATGCAATCTTGGCAATCGCGTATATGTACGTACCGTACCGTACCTACAGGCAGCGATTGGGTGGAGCAGGCGGGATATTGGTTAGAGATGTACATACAGTATTTATTTGTATACAGTATTTGTTGGTTGCGCAACCGCTGCTCAGCTGGAAGAATAATTTTCCCATTCCGCTGCAAGTGGGTCTCCGGTCCGTCTATCCTGCCGTCTTTCCGAAATGCACACACGGGCCGAGTCGAATAGCCGGTACGTACTACACTAGTACGAACGGGGACTGTGAGACTTCTCATCAGGAGATATACTCAATACTCTATGCCATTGCACGTTTATTATGATGGCCTTGTTCCCCACCTTCGGGTCTGAAGAAGACGCCACAGCCATCGCACACCAGACCAAGCCCAACGACGCTGATCAACTGCGAGAGATGGCCGGAAAGCAGCGCCAAGTCGCGAGAGAGCTGCTGCTGTCATACAAAGTCTTCCAGCTGGAAGATGCAATGTCCATGGAGAACATCTTCAAGCACCGCACAGAAGACTGTGTCCAGGTCATCCTGCCAAGGACCACGGGCGACCCCGAAAGGAACAATGCGCAGTATCGAAGGTACTTGCAGGGCCTGGTGCTGAATGATCTTGCGCCTTTCGAGGGTGAGGTGAGCGACCCAGCGTGTACGAAGTCCGGCGACGCTGTGAAGAACGTTACTGAGAGTCTGTGTGAAAGGTCCACATTGGTGAGCCCATCATCAGCGACCCCGAGACCAGGACTGCCATAGCCAAAGTCTTTGGCAAAGTCAACGCCACCAAGAAGACACCGGCTTATACCAGCGACACCCTGTGGATCCTGTACTTCACCCAGGACGGCGAGAAAGTACGAAGGATCGAGGTGTTCGTGGACTCTAGACAAGCGTATGAGTTCAAGCAGAAGCTCGACGAGTACAAGCGCAAACAAAAGGACAGAAACGAATTCCTCGACGACATCAGACCAGGCGCATCGTGATCTCTCGGCGGGGCAAACCAGTAAATGACCTGCCCATGGCCTGCAAGTCCTGATTCCGGAGAGAAATGGCTAGAAGAAGCAACCCGTACGTTGCAAAGACTCCTGTTGTGCGCAGGATGTGAGCAGGACGATCTATGCAGGCCTAACCATTCTCATGGACGGTCAGATCATACCGTGCTCATCGTTCCGCTGGAGTCAGTTTGTGGTGGGAAGGTTCGTTGCGGGCTTTGGCAATGACTTCAACACCTCGACCATACCAGCTTACCAGGCAGAGTGTACCAAGGCTCACCGACAGGGAATCATTCTCATGCTTTCGGCTGGCGCGGCGATAGCGGCAGGAATGTCTTTTGCTGATTGGCAGGACTTCTGCTTCGGCTATCTCGGCTACAGCTCTGCAAGCTGGAGAGTCGTGATGGCTTTTCAGATCCTCTTCATATGATCAGTCATGTCACTGCTGTTCTTCATGCCCGAGTCTCCTCGATGGCTCATTCTCAAAAGCAAAGAGGATCAGGCACTTCACATCTTGTCCGCTCTCGACGATTCGGAGCCCACAGCGCATGAAATACGATAGGAGTTCCTCCAAATGAAAGACGCACCAATCGAGATGACCAAGGATTGTTTAGAGGCCTAGCAAGACAAGGCGATTCTCGCGATACGCATCGCATGATCCTGACTGTTGGATTGCAGTTCATGCAGCAGATCGGTGGCATCAACTTCATGACGCAGCACTACGCTCACATGTTCCGCCGCGAATATCAATGTAGCATCTGACCATCACGACTGTTAGCTGCGGAAGCGGGTACGGAGTTCTTTCTGGCCTCTTTCGTTGCTGCCGTCGGCATCGATCGCTTTTGGGGCAGGCGAAAACTACTACTATTCGGCACTTCTGGCATGCTATGCTGTTCGATCATCCTGTCGCTCAATGCTGATGGTTAATACACGCCCTTCTCTCGATGCAGGTACCGCTTTCGTGTGCCTCTTTTGCACTTTCTGGGCGATCGGCTGGCAAGGCAGGAGCTGGCTGTATCAAGTCGAGATGGTGCCACTTCGCATTCGCGGTCCTGCAAACGCACTTTCTGCTGCCTTGAATTGGCTGGCAAACTTCATTATAGTGCTCATCGCTCCTGTGGCATTCACCAACATTGGCTGGAAGACTTATTTGATCTTCGTTGCAACGTAAGCGCACCATGCAATTGACATGGCATAAGCAAGCTGACCCGGTCCAAGAACGCGGTTAATACTTCCGATCGTTTCTTCCTGTAAGCAAATTGAAGGGTCCTCGGTACTCTCGTGTACCTTAGACATCTACTGACCATTGGCCTCTTGCTTCCAGGTATCCCGAGACTAATCTGAGGTGTCTGGAAGAAGTTGACTACATCTTATACACAGCTGGCTCGACTCCCCGTCCCCGGCTTGATGTCGTCAAGATCGCCAACAATGAGCCCCTGTGGTACAACGGAAACAGCGAAGAGAGCTTCGATTATGAGAGCAGCGAGTGCCATCAACGACATGTACGCTGCTTCGATGAGGTGAACGACTCGAATGGCGAGACAACTACACTCCGCGCAATTGAGCCAGATGGCTATGTGGAGAAGATAATCAGCAACACAAGCGAAGACGACAATTCACCCTAGGGTACGGCTCCCAGCCCAATCATCTCTCGTCAGCCTACAAGGAAGCGACCGGCGCGTGGTGGACACATCACGCGGAGTGCCGGACATGTAGATTGAAATGTCAATGTGGTCGATCTCCTCGGAGCGTCACGTAGTAACTATGGAAGGCTTGGAGACAGTCCTTTCTGTACAGCTTACTTGGACGTCATATCGAGGGAATACTGAGTCATACCTCGAAGCTGCAGATGTCTTGTCGGACTACTCGTCACCTTTACTCCTGCTCGCGACATCCACATCTATGTGCTCGGACACATGGTGTCCCTCCCTCTGCGCGTCCTGTGCATGCTCTCGAATAGCCTTCCACGCCACTCGAAATCCCTCGATACCTGCTGGCATACCGCAGTAACATGCTGCTTGCAGGATCACCTCTCGTATCTCCTCTTGCGTTGCGCCGTTGTTCAGAGCACCCTTGACATGTGTGGCGAGTTCGGTACCCCGATTTTGGCAGCACAGCATCGCGATGTTGAGGAAGGATCGTACCTTCAGATCAAGGCCAGGACGTGTCCAGATGCTGCCCCAGCAGGACTCAGAGACGTACTGAACTTGGTCAGCGGGGAGATAGTTGATATGACGGAGCAGCATTGACTGACTTCTTGCATTGCTTTGGAGAATGGGTTGTCGGCATTGGCCAATGACTTGTCCACATATTCTTTGCCTGCGACTTGGTATCTCGTTTTGATTCCTTCGTTGTAGAGGACCTCATGGGCCTTCTTGACTTCTTCGGCACTGTATTCTGCCACCATCTTGATTGACTCTTGCGCCTGGGGTCGGGTCTGTGCCTGGCGGTCTTGAATTCTCAAGGAATAGATAAGAAGGTGTGTGTCGTACAAGAAGTTTGGATAACAGCAGGAAGCAAATACCAAGCATGCGGTCCATGATCATGCTTACGAGGGTAGGTCTGTTTACTACGTCAACACACTTGCAACACAAGCGACTTCGGCAAACGAGCTATAGCTGCGGAGAAGTCGACCAGAATGACGGAGCATCACTGCATTGCATTTTGCGGGGAAGCGCGTCCTGTGTGGAGACGCCGTTGACGGCATGGCTGCTGGAGTATCTCCGCTGGGAGGCATCAAGCATGGACCGTATAAACTCAGGAAATGGTTACGGTGCCATCAAGGTCAACAGTACATTCCGGCAGCTACTTAGGACATTCACTTACAGAATTTCGCTTACATAAGATAGTATAGTCGCAGCCATGTCGGACAATAGTCCATTGCCGCCAGCCTCGATCGACCAGAAGTATGTCGAGGTCTCGCCCATTCCTGGTGGCTTCATCACTCTGGCAGACAACTTCTTCGTCCATCCAGCAACACCAGGAGCAAAGCGCACAGTACCATCTACATCCCTCTTCGTCTGAATATGGATCCCGGACTCTGGCATCGTGAGAAAGACGGCACAACCACCACGACAACGCCCGGAGCGGTACCTACCAAGACAGCGAGACGAGACTTTCGCGAGATGGGCATGAACGAAGAAGCACGGCCGGCCGGTGAATGGACAGATCTGCGAGAGCCGTACGGCGGCGTTAGGAGGTCTGCTACCCCCCGAGCGAAAGGCAAGGAGTCTGTGCGATCGGTGAAGGGCAAGGAAGCTGTACGACCATCGAAGCAGACAGATGCAGATGACTTCAGCCGTGGCTACAGTACAACCAACGCGGCTAATGGGACTGCTTTGGAACCCCTGGCGTCTGGAGCGCTTTCGAATGACCACCCAAAGACCACGTCTGGCTCTGCCGTGTCTACGAGGTTCGCTGGCTCCGAGAGCACAGTCACGCCGGACTCCAGTGAGCCACTGTTGACAAAGGAAGGGTCCGATGATGGAGCTGATGAGACCAATAAGACGATCAGTGGCACTAGTGAGAAGTCAGACTCGCCCGGGCAGCCATCCACTCGGTCTAGTCAACCCAAGCGGCAAAGTGTTTTCCTAGGAGCCAGGAAAGGGATTGCGAAGTACTTGCCTGCGAAGAAGAAGGAGCCGCAGTACTGATGATAGTGCATTGCGTATCGAATCGCCACAAAAGTTGTCTTGGTAGTACAGCCAATGCCGCCGGTATGCTATTGGAGCCTGGTTCTTGACATCGAGTGCCCTCACGCGCTCTGGTGTCTAGGCACAGGACATCTGCCCAATTCAACCAGGTCCATATTGGCTATCTCCATTCTTGTCTTGTGTCCCATCGCCAACGATATGTTCCGTCTGGAATACGTCAGTCTTCTCGTCGGAAGAGCACGATAAGGTGGTATTGTCAACAGCGGCATAGTAGCCATGATCAAATTGGATGTACGCAATAAGTGTTCTGACCACGTGCTTCAGTCTCCGTTGCCTTCCGAGCCATCGTTGCACCACGGGCGGTACGTGGGGTTCTGGTTGGATTGAGGATTAGCTCTGATAGCCGTGCTGAGAGTAACGAAAAAGAATGCAAAGATGTTCATTATGGCGAGAGTCTGCAGGAAGTAGACGATGGAGAGGAGTGCCAACGAGGCACCATTTATCCTTGGGCACTTATTGTATAGGAGAGATTGATGGCGCTTCTTCTTCGCGAGCCGAGTGAGACATATAATCAGGAAGACGGCATAGAGCAACGTGTGTTGGCCGTCAACCCAATTGTCAAACACTAGTCGACATGATTGCGGCGAAAGTACCGCACTAACTGTCGGAGCTGTGCTGTCAAAGGGAACGAAGCGATGAGCTGAAAGGCCCGAGGCGAGCGTAGTGATTCATCATGCGCTTCAGCACGAGATTCTTCAACACGCTAGACCACTCAAGCCACTTGCCTTCGCTGGCTCGCAGAACGTTTTGATGTGGTGTCAATCGTGCACTATCGGCCTTGGGGGTCGGTGCTGGCTGTTGCTTTATGGCTCGCCCTTAGTCGCCGTCTTATGCCACTATCTAAAGTGCGCATTCCGCTGGTGCTTCGAACATATCCTTCTGTTACGCAGGCTTCTGGTCATTCTATTCTGCCTCTTGTGAGAGGCAGCACTTCATGCAGCGAACAGTCCTTTGACAGAGTGGGGGAGATGGCATATAAGATCTGCCCTGCCCATGCATCGCCATTGGGTGTGTTCTCTTGACTTCAAGTGTTGATAACATGCAACAGAAACCGATACTCACAGCCAGCCTGGCATATCCTCCGCCAAAAGCTCAAGTACAAAGTGTGGCCTTCTTGAAAGTACAGAGCCTGCGACTGCATCGGCCCTTTCGCTTTGGAGGCTGCGCAGCACCTTTCTGGTCCTGAGGCTCGTCGACAACGACGTGAACACTGCAGATCTTATTCAGTATGGACCCTTCAGCGATGTCCACCAGCCTCGAAAGATCTGGCCGATCCATCGCGCTATGGATGGCAGAGCCGCATTGTTCTTAGCGCCGCTATATCGGAACTTCGCTGTCAGACTTGAGCCTATGGCGATCGCGACCGAGAGTATGCTGAAGAGAGTGTATGTCTGGCACAGGCTGTATGTTGTCTGGGGGATGATCTTCCTGTGGTTCCTCGTTCGCGCAAGGGCGAGGTCAAACGAATTGTGGTGTTGTGAAGTGTCTAAGGTGGAGACTTGTTGGTTGGTCAGGCATGTCAATCATGACTACTAGAGTAGCAGATGGTGACTGGGTTGAAGGAGGTGGCATGTAGAGGATAGGATCAGGAGAAGCAATGGACATTGTAGACGCAGAGTAGAGACCGCATTCTCACTTCTTCTCCCGAAATCATGCCCGCTGTCACCTGTCTCTGTGTCGCTGAGGCGCTATCTGTCGCGGAAGTGTGCCTTCGAAGAATCTTCGACCTCGACGCAATGCCGAATGCGTCGAGATCGGCAGGGCGAGTCCTTTTCCTTGGCATGCCCTCTGAAGGATGCCTGGGCAGCTGAAGCTGGAGCGAGTACAGCTGCTATAATAAGGGCTGACTTTGTACCATCAGATCCGATCACGTCTTGCCAAAGATCTTGCCAACGGGGCTCGGCTCAACAAAAATTACCACGATCGCTCAGGACCCGGGGTCCAAACTACCCTCTTGACAGCCAGGCTGGAATCGCATCCAAGGCAACCATCGTGACCAAGGCACGACCTAAACAACCCACCGTGATGGCCTCTAGTATGTTCGCCGACTTCAACGCATGGCGGCACGCACCACCTCTCCTACTGGCGAGTATGATCGCGTTCAACAGCGTGTACTTCCCGTTTGTCGTCGGTCCAGAAGGCTCTTTGCTCAAGTTTGGATTCCCACCCAGCATCGCAAACTCTAGAGAAGCTGGTCTTCTCAATATGATTCAATCTGCCAGAATCACAGCCATCGGTCTTTCCATTTGGGGATGCTACCTTGCAGGGCAGTACAAGGCTGTCGATATCCTGCTGGCGAGCATGGGATACGTGGGGCTGATCGATGGCTATGTCATGGCGAAGGATGGAGCGGAGGGCTCGGTCGCGTTTCGTGGTATCAGTAATGCGATTGTCGCAGGCTGGGGGGGCTGTTTGGTATGACCACGGGCAGATTGGTATTCTCTTTCTGAAAACGTGAATGCACGTGAATGTCGTTGGAGACATGGGGACGAGCGATGGAGCGAAAAGGAAGCATTGGTCGTTGTCTCCTGCCTCTGTCTACAGGCTTCGCTTTTCACATACTCATCTTGCACCGTGACCTGCAGTCCACTATCAACTCTCTTCGTGGGCAGTGCCGAACAACGACAGCCTCGTGTCTCTCGCACGAGCCAGAATACGAGCGAGGAAGCTCCTCCACATCGGGATCCTTCCAGACTGACCCTCCACAAGTCAGCACTAGCTACACTACATACGGGCACCAGCCCGTTCGGACACATCTATCACGAGATCCTCTCGCCCATCGTGTTAATAAGGGTGTGTGAGCACATGGCATTGAAGACCCGGTGTGAAACTAGTGGATATGGAAGTTTGGAACTAGGGTATTATGTCTGGAAATCAGGGTATGAAAAACCATGTTTATTACAAGTAGTGGCACCCTTAAGGTGCTTATATAAGTCTTCTTTTGATAAGAAGCCCTCTATCCCTGTAATACAGGTGCCTAATCTCATTTCCTAAAAACAAGTAATTACCACGCTTAATTAGGTTATATCGCCCTTAAAACCTGCTCTCTATAGATAACCCTAGTGCTTTACACCATGCATAACCCTGGCGCTTTACACACCCCCTTACTCTTTAGAGTTACTTAGAAGAGTGATTTTAGCGCCGAGGACCTTTAAGTCCTTTATGACCTTGTTAATTCTATCCTTAATTCTATTGACGAGTTCCTCCTTGTCGCTTCTTATACCCTTGAACTTCTTCTTTAGGGTAGGCTCGTCTTCTTACTTATCTTCTAAGAGTGCGTCTCTCTTCTTAGAGACCTTCTTCTTCTTTAACGAGACCTTAAGCATACTCTTCTAAATACCCTAAAGTTCTTTTAAGAGATAGTCGATGTTAAAGCTTAGATTGTGTTGTTCGTCCCTATTAATCTTTCCCCTATACTAATTAATAGAGAGGTTGTTAATTTTGTCTCGAGAATCTTAACTTAGGTCTTTATAGACCCCTAAGAGCTGCTTAATAAGGTTAATAAGGGGCTCGAAGTCTAAGTTCTTGTCTCTAATATCGAACTTAGGGGTGCGTAGCTTATAACCTTAGGAGAGGGCGTTAAGAGACTTAAAGATGTAGGTTCGGATCTGTCCCTTCTACTTAGAGTCCCTATGTGCCTCGGTTCTAAGCTTTTACTTCTCTAGATCTTCTTTTGTAGGGGCTCTTGTTATAGGGAAACCCTTTACTCAAAACTTTCTCGTTAGGGGTACCTTCTTTAGCGGAATGATTACCCTATAGTTAGGTTCACCCTTAAGATCTTCTTCGAGGTCGTTAAATTCTCCTTAGGGCTCGTCTCCCTTCTTTAGAGGCATGTCGGTGCCTTATAGAGCGACCTTAAGCTCTAGTTTTAAAGGTATCTCGTTACCTCCTAACTTAGTTAATAGGTAGGTTAGTGGTAGTGCGTTCTTAGGAGTTGCAGGTCCTAGAGTGCTTGTATTAGGGTCCATTTTAATAATGTTGATGCCTTTATTCTAGTGTATTAAGGTGTGTAACTGAGATTGCTATTGGAGAGACCTAAAGAAGAGACCGGCAGAGGAACGAAGTAGATGGTAAATGAGAGGGTTACTAGAAGGACTAAGAAATTAGATATAGGCTATATCCGCGCTAAGCATGTAAGGTTATTGCGTCATAAGTGCGTGTAACCGTTAGGTGAGCTTTGCTGCGAGTTGTGGGCCTTATATTATTCTTAGAAGTCCTTTAGTCCTCTCTAGTTGTAAAGGTAGGGTGTCCTTAGCCCCTAGCTAAATGAATTGCGAGTGTTCATTTTAGAAGTAAAGTAAAGATAGCACCCCCCAGCTATTAAAGCGAGGGTATGCCTGTTTGCTAATCTCCTAAATTAAGGTGATTAACAAACCGCTAGTGCTATTAAGGAGTTAGGACCTTAGTTAGACCGTCCGCGGCTATCTCCTATGTCCCTATCTAGCTAATTTCAAGACGTCCTACTTAATACTATTCCCTAAGCTAGCATTGCTAGACGTCCACATGCCTTATTTTAGTATCGATCTTACCGTTTAGGGCCTTAACTATCCGTATAGTTTGCTGGTTGTTATAGTAAAGTCTAATCCGATCTTCAAGTTTTAGGGTAACCCCTTTAAAGAGTCTCTCCTACTAAAGGACCTCTAATGCTACGTAACTAAGGGCATATAGTTCTAATTTAGTGCTTGATTTTGTGACTATACCCTACTTAACCGCTCTCCAGTTAATAAGTCCCTTAAAGAGGAAGAACACGAAGGCCTCGCTAGACCTACGAGTCTCTTTGTTATCCGTAAACGAGGCATCTAAGGCCCTATAGAATTCTAGAAGCTTCGTGTCCGGTCCTTTAGGTAACCCGTAGTACTTAATTAAATAATCCGAGGTGTAGAGTAGGTATTAAATTAAATGAGTAACTGCCCTAAGAGCTTCCTTCGTAGGGTTAGTAAGGTGCTAAGAGAGGAGAGAGACTAAAAAAGATATGTTAGGGCGTGTCTCTACTGCTACAAAGTTCACCGATCCTACTTAGGACCTATAGACATTAATTTCTTCCGCAGTAGCCTATAGTTCGTTTCTTAGGCCAACGTAGCCCCCTAGTAGAGGGGTCTCAATCCTCTTTTCTAGTCTTAATATGCCGTATCGGTGCCCTATCTTCTCGATATAGGCTTTCTAGTTTAGCTAGAGTATCCTCTATTAACGGTTGCGGGTGACGTGAATGCCGTAGAACTATTCAATGGATCCTATAACCTTTATTTCGTATTTGTCGGTTAATCCCTAGACTAGATCCCTCGCTTTAGATTCTAAGTTCGAGGGCTAGGTAACGTAGATGTTATCTATATAGAAGAAGATTAGGATCGACGATTCCCTATTAATAAAGAGACAGTCCGTCACTTTAGATAGGCTAAGATCGATTAGGGTGCCTTTAAGCTCTAAGTACTATAGAAGAGGGGACTCCTTAAATCTATATAGTGCCTTATGACACCTAAGGAGCTTTCCTTCTTCCTTAAATCCTTCTAGAGCATACATGTATACTAGCGAGGGCATCGGAGCATTAAGAAAGACATTTACGGCGTCTATTTGCAACGTTTTAAGGTCAAAATATGCTACTAGGGCCATTATGTACCTAAAGAGTCTAGTATAGAGGGTTGCCGCGTATGTCTCCCCTATAGCGTCCTTTTAATCACCTCTAGCGCATACTCGAGCCTTGCACTTTAGGAGTTCTAAGTTCTAATTAAGCTTATATTTCCACACCTAGGTTATTAATGTTACCTAGTGCCCTATAGCTTTAGCCTCATTATACTAAGTTAAGGTGTTAGTCGCGAATTGCTTGTTAAACTCTTCGATGCTTACTGCCTTAAATGCTTCCCCGTAGGGGTGTGTCTTGAGATCTTTCTATCGCTTAGGTTTAGGGGGTAGTATATACCCTAATACAGTTGCTTTAGAAGATGTAGGTAAGATGTCGCTTTCTTAAGGCCCCTTTAAGAGTGTAGATAGGATTTTAACCCTTTCAATCGCGAGGATCGAGTATATAAGTTCTTCCTTATACCTCGGCTTTTTGCTTTAATAGAGTGTATTAAGGGTTTCTTGTTCTAACTCTAAGGTTTCAGGCCTTGTTCTAATTAATCCTCTCTTATGAGCACCTCCTAGGGGTATAAATGGTCTAAAGAGCTAAAGTTGAGTTTCTAGGCTAACTTGCGGGTCTGGCTAGAGTGTCTAAGGGTGTATCTATTAATAATTGAATTCTGATTCCCTTATTTTAATCGGATTATTATATGGGATTTCCTTATCTACCTCTTCTTAAGGTATGCTGTCCCCTACCCCCTAAGCTTAAGAGCCCAAAAGGTCGATTAATAACAGCAGTTCCTCGAATTGCCCTTTATAGGCTGGTCTTAGTAGCTTAACTAGACACAGAAGGTCTACGTTGTCTTACATTACAAGTCCTAGGTCCACATCGTAAAGTCCTTTATACTTCAATTTCTCGTTAAAGGTAACGTCTCTAGACCTAATAACTTGCTTATAGGATAGTATCTAGATTCGGTAGATGTTATAACCTTTAAATCTAACTAAGTAACCGATGTAGCATCGAGAATCCATTTTGTGGGCGCGTGGGAGTTCTTTCTTATTCGTCTTGTAAGCGTATGCCCTAGAACCTATTTTGTAGATGTAAGCAAGGCTTAGCTTAATGCCCGTAGCAGCTTCAAATGGGGTCCTCTAGCCTAACTTCTTAGATGGTGTTCTGTTTATAAGGTAAGTAGCTGTTAAGACGATCTTAGGCTATAGGTTTGAAGGTAGGCCTACTAACAATGTTAATGCCCTAGCAGTAATAATTAAGTGCTTTCCGGATATTTCTGCTAGGTCCTAAGCGGGCATATAGGGGGCAGTTAGTTTCTAAGTAACCCCGTCTCTTAGTAGCTAAGACTTAAATACTACCCCGTAGGCCTTGTCGTTGTCTAAATATAGTACGGTAAGTGACCTTCTAAAGGATCGAATAAACCTTGTAAGTTCCAGATATGCCTCTATTACGTTCTCCTAGGTTCTTCGAGGAAAATTCCAGTTAAATTGAAGTCCTATATCCTTATCGCTAGCATAGAAGGTATATCGATCCCTATTATACCCTACATCGAATTCTATAAGGTCAATTGAGATGTCCTTAAGTATCGACGGAGGTCGTATCTTAATCCTAGACCTTCGAGATATCCTCTTATGTCCTTTTAAGAGGGCATAAGATTCGCACTCGTTAGTTTTAGGTAGTTCCTCTAATCCTATAATCTTAATGCCCTTCACTACGTCTTGTAGGTGCATTATACGCTCTAGCCTAGGGTGTCTAAGGACCTTATAGTAGTCCTTCATTGTCCTCGGTACTGTAGGTAGGGGCATACGGCTTCTAGCTATTGCTACGCTCCTTAATTGTCATTTTAGAGCCTCTACAACTAAAAGTGGGGTACTATCTTCGGATATAGGTCACTTAGTAATCGTTACAGGGTCTCCTTTTACTAGAGTATTAACATTTAGGTATAGTAGATCCCCTAATCTATGGACCTTTGCCACCCTAGCATTGTTTCTATTATACTAAATATCTGTACGCTCGTCTAAGAATAGACCTTTCTTTCGCATTTAAGGGAGTGAGATAATATTGCAGTGAAATCCTAGAATGTAGAGGGTATTCTCAAGGTTCAAGGTGACTAGGTGTCTATCTAGTGACTTAATACGGATTTTTACGGTACCCTTAACTACTCCTCGAAGGGTAGTAGCCGCTGCGTAGACTAGTGTATCCTTAGGGATTAATTCTAAGGTGAATTCGGCCTTCGTAGGTTCATTGATTATATGTACGTTAGACCCCCTATCTAGTAGCTAGGAGTCCTCCTCCGACAAGTTGTTAGAGGAGTATACTCCCTAGGTCTTAATTGCGCGTAGTCCGTATAACCCTCTAGGTCTCGAATCCGTTCCCTCTGTTCTCTAGTCTTTATTAGAGTTAGACTAAAGATCCTTTATAAGTTTAAGGGCCTTAGGATCCTTATATCTACTTGCCTAGCGCTTGCAGAATTGAGAATTGTCCCTTAGATACTTACGGTAGGTCTTTAGCTAACCTTTCTAGGTATTGTCTATACTTTCCTAGGGTAGTCGTAAGTTGTAATTAACGATATTGCATTTTCTAAGGGATAGGCATGCTTTATTAGGAGGTTTTCTAGTTATTTTAGCACATGTTCGCCTTAGGCGATCCCTCGTTGTCTTTTCTAGGGGATAACTAGTAGTCTATTGATCCCCTAATGTTGTAAATAAGATGCTCTTCTTAGTATTACTATTTGCCTTGTACTTGCTAGGGTTCCTTCTAGTAAACTTAAGACACCTCTAAACAGCGTCTTTAAGGTTACTACTTAATTCCGCAATAATTCTGCCTTTAGCTACATCGATAGTGTCCTCAATTATGCGGCACAGGTCATCTTTTATGTATAGGGCAAGTAGATAGCCCCTCTATCTAAGCTTTCGGTTAAGCTCGAGCCACTTTATAAGAAATTAGTCGATATTCTTACTCTTAGGTCCCTTTATAAGCTTATTATGTTAGCTCTAAAGAATCACCCTTCTACTCTTAGTCTTAGGCTCTAGTTTGGCTTTAATGTATGTCTACTAAGTAGAGAGGGTATCTAGTCGGCTAAGAAGGTCGTTAAGGTACATTTATGGAATAGTCCTCTCGAAGTAGGATTTTAGGGAGCGTTTGCGAGTTACAAAGTCCTCGTATTCTTTCTTCTAATCCCTGTATATCGCATACCGGAGGTTGTACGATGTGCTAATTCTACTAAATAGGTTCTATATAGCTGCATCATCGTCTTTAGTAGGAGGGTCTAGCAGAGGGCCTATAACTGGTTCCTAAGGTTTAGGCAATGGATCGAGATCTATTTCCTAGGTTGTTGTACCGTCCTATAACTTCCCTTCTATATACTTCTACAAGTCTATTCTAACTGCTTTAGCCTAAGTCTAAAGGTAGAAGTTATTAAACATAGAGGGATCATAGCAGTTCAGTTCCTTTATTGTCGCAGCGGACGGGTAGTCCTAAAGGTACTGCCTAAGGTCCATTGTGTACCTCGATTAGGTCTAATGGATATATGCAATTCCGAATAGAGACCCTAAGTTGCTTAACTCGGGCTTATAACTATGAAACTAGTAGATATGGAAGTTTGGAACTAGGGTATTATGTCTGGAAATCAGGGTATGAAAAACTATGTTTATTACAAGTAGTAGCACCCTTAAGGTGCTTATATAAGTCTTCTTTTAATAAGAAGCCCTCCATCCCTATAATACAGGTGCCTAATCTCATTTCCCAAAAACAAGTAATCACCACGCTCAATCAGGTTATATCGCCCTCAAAACCTGCTCTCCATGGATAACCCTGGTGCTTTACACCATGCATAACCCTGGCGCTTTACACCCGGCGACCCCCCTGAAGGTTCTAAGTTTCCCCTCACTCCCCCGGCAAAACTCTCCCAGACTTCGTTCGAAAGCAGGAACGTGATGTTAGGACGCACTGTGGACGTTACTTCGACCATTGATTGCACTGCATGATGTGATGAAGCATTGTGCTAATGACCAAGGTAGCATCAAAGAGGTAGGTCAGATACGATCTCTCTTTCTGTCACTGGAGGCCCATCTCTGCTGCGTGTTCTTTGGCATCACTAGCTACTGCACAACACTACTGGTCCCCGCATGTGAACCCTTGCATTTGTGGAGAGGTCTCATTCCAGGGCGGGTCTCAGCAGTGCCTTATCTATCCCTGTCAAAGATCAATAGCGGAAGACTCTGGAGTGAGCATGGGGTGGGACTGGTGACCTTTCCCAAAAAGGCATTGTATCTCAACTGCCATTGGCAACCATGGACGCACCAGTCAACAATATTGCCCGACAACACGAGTTACCAGTTGGCAATGATTGTGCGAGGGTTGGATACTTCAGGACGAAGCTGGAGAACGATGTGGAACATCCCGATAGGTGGAGCTCGACACAGTGGAATCATGCAGTATAAATTCCCCAGCTGGGGAGGAGTACATCCTCGTCGAGGTGTCGCACTATCTGTCTGACCCTGGAGGATCCAACGAAGATCAGTTCTACGATGGCGGTGACATCAACATACAAGATGATGGGAAGCAGTATACAGGGTATGGCTCTGATGGCGGAGGATTCAGTGACAGTGCTCCGGCGACCACGTAGTTTCGTGGAGAGTTCGACACCGCACCTGAGGAAGCGCATACTTTTCGAGGAGGAACATGATGCCAATGAGCGGCAGCATTTGGTGTCAGATGAAGCCATTCCACATGCAACGTTCCGTAATAGCAGCACTTGGACCTCTGGGGCCCTTGAAGACGGGTTGCAGCTACAGTCAAGTCGAAAGTTGGCATATCTTTCAGATCCGTCGAGAAGACTTGTCAGTACAACAACGATGAGATCAGGTCATGGAATGATGAACAACACTGTGTCTGCAGTAGTGGAAGAATGCACCCAAGATGTCTTAAGCAAGATCCAGGTACTAACCGGTGCTGATCAGAGCAGGACAAATCTGGTTCTGCTGTGTTCTTTGCTATACTTCATGCACCTCATGCTATCAGATCGATCCGAGGAGAACCCTCTGTAGGAGTTCGAGGACCCATGGGACGACCTCCACTTCACCAAGCCAAGACCATGAACAGAGAGCTCAAGCCTTTGGCGTAGCTTGGCATGCTTGTCTTAACGTATGAGGCATGATCGGATATGACAGTTAATATTCGTCATCTTAAATGCTGTCTGCCTACAGCAGCTGTGCATGACCACCATGCAGCATGCTGGTGCGCATTTGCTGGTCAGGCTTAGCCCAGGGCTCAGCATGATAAATACAAGAAACTCTTCCGCATGCAGATATCCGTCTACTCGTCCTCGGTGATATCGATCGCCGTCTTCTTCCATTGACGAGCTGGAATCTTGCGCTTGAACATGATGTCAATCTCACGGTATGAACGGCCCTTCATCTCCGGCAGAAAGAAGTATGCAGCGACCAAGCAGCACAAAGCCGTCGCGCCCCAGACGTAACCACATCTGCCGCCGAGATCGCCACCAGTTGGGTTGAGCATCCAAGAGGAAACTATATCAATGTTAGCATTCTGAGACGTACAATGCATAAATCTGAACTCACGGAAGATGCAAGGAATTTCGACAATGTAGTAGGTCGCACGACCCGCTCCAGTGGTAAGCGGCCTGAGACGAATGGCCGAGGTCTCACCAATAATGACCCACGAAGCTGGAGCGCACCCAAAAGTGAACATAACAGAGGTGATCAGACCAAGCGACGCCACTGCCAAAGTTGCCGAGGTGCTGGAGCCGCAAGAGCCGGCAATACCGAGAGCGATGAGAAGGACGAGATTGCCCGCAGTACCCCAGATGTAGATGGATCGTCTGCCAAAGTAAGTCGTCAAGATCCAAGAAAGCATGACGAAGATCATCTGCAGCGCAGAGGTAATCAAACCAAGAGCGAAAGCGAGGTTGGTCCCAACGCCAGCCTGTTCGAAGAAGTAGACAGCTTGATTGGCGATGAGATTGCCAGTAAGGTTCTGTGAAGCGTACACACCACATACAATGAGCGTTCGGTACAGGTCGGTTCCCTTGAATAGTTCGATGTGGTTTGGCTTCTTGGTAGTGGCTTCCATTTCAATAACACGACGCATCATGGCAACTGTCTCAGTGACCTTGGTCTCGGTCTTGCGGCCTAGACGTGCGACAGACTTGGCAGCCTCTTCAAATCGTCCCTTCCGGGCCAACCACCACGGTGATTCCGGGGAGAAGTAGATGAGGATGGCGAGCGGCGTGGGAAACATCCACTGCAGAGCAATCGGAACTCTGTATGCGGCCGAGCCATCGATGTCGTTATAGTGGTAGGTGACGCCACTGACGATGATACTTCCAACGGCCCAGAACATCTGCAGCATCTGGGTTGCTGGAGCACGCAGCTGGATTGGCACAATCTCACTGCAGTAGGCTGGTGCGTTGGCGATGAAGATACCCCACGGTAGTCCCTCGAGAATCATGGCGGCGAAGTACACTGGCAAGCTGTCCCCGTAGTAGAAGATGAAGATGAAGGCGTTCAGAATCATGAGACCGGTGATGTTTGCCCAGCGGTATCCGATTGTGCTGGTGAGGGGACCAGCAAGGAACACACCGATGAGAGCACCGAGCTGTCCGGACACCTGGAGCGAAGACTGCCATTTGGTTGCCACGACATATTCGTGCTTGGCTTCGTGCCAAATGCCATATCGTTCTTTGAACGCAGGGAGGGCGAGGAAGTTGCCTATGAGGAACACGTCGTAAGATTCCATGATCTGGAAATGGTCAGCTGTCATGCTACTATCATGCTACATGAATTCATACTCACAATCGTGCACGAGATCACGACTGCCCAGAAGGAAGCCATTGGGTATGCCCTCACGGCCTCCAGCACTGTCATGTTCTGCTCTGCATTCTCCGCCTCAATCGCATCCGCCTTGTAGTCCGCGGTCTCCGCCTTCTCAGCATAGACAGCCTTGTGCTCGACTTGGGCCTTCTCGTCGTCGTGGTCCATGACAGCCATGATGTTCCAGCCTCTGCTGGAAGAATGAGGAATTTTAGGCAGACGATCGTCTTTCGAAGCTTGGTGCGAGGGAAAAAAAAGAAGATGGAGATTAGCACGTGGCACGGTGAGCAGGGCATGGGTTCTTTGTATTGCTTCACCTCCAGGTGGAGAGTGTGGAGCCGTTGGACGCCAGGGTTGGTTCCCCGGGGTAGAGCACGTTAAGCGCCACGTGGTGCGTGTACCCACCGGGCCATATTACACCGAGCCGTCCTTTGCATACCTCGGTCAGCATAGAGATGGCGGTAGGCCTGCTTCAGGTACAGCTCGTGATAACGGCGGCGTATGCTTCGTCAGGCTAGTGCCAAAGTTTGTCAGTAGTGTCAAGCAATCCGGCCGAGACGAATGAAACAGTTGCCGGAGTCGCTCATCATTGGTGGAAAGTCGCAAGCGTAGCGCTCATGGGTAAGATCAACAGCACCCGGGTCGTCCGTATGACGAGCAGAGTTGGTACAATGCAATGCTGAAGATGCGTGCGGTCCGAAATCCAGGCCGCTGAACACCCACTGCAGGCGGTGACAAGCTTCATGGCAGCAGATGCTGCAGTAGGACCCCAAAGAGGAGTATCCGAGGTGTTGTGAATCAGGTGACCAAGGTCCATGTTAGTCAGGACTTGGCACACACACACTATATCACACTGTTTTCTGTAGCCAGATAGTCTCACACCTTGTGGCAATTCATGAGGGTTACTGATCCACCCTATCGTTTCAATCTGGAAGCTTGTACTCGTCAAATACCTATCTACAACACGAGGAGCAGGTATAGATTGCGGTACGTACCACCACAGCGGCAGCCCATGCACGTACCTGATCTCTGCGAAAGTGTATATGTGCTTCTAGCTGACGTCCATAAAGACAAATTTGCGGCAAAGCAACGACACTGCGGTAGAGCAACGAGAACTGGACATGATGTCCATGTCAAGCGTACAGGTAGCGACAAGCTTCCCCTTTCAAGCCCATTGACCAGAGCCCTGAGACACTATCAGTCCCCCGATTGCTGTCATGCACACGATCTAGCTGAATGCCGCAGAACAGACTCCTGGTCGAGGGCTCTCGTGAGCGCTTTGGCGTTGCCGGTGATGGACTCGAGGTGACAATCGATGTGCGCTCTTGGAGCAACGGTCCGCATCGTCTATGGCGCTGCTCGTCCGTTGCCAGAAATGACGCTTCGACGTGCTGTAGGGCGAAAAGCTGGGGCGTTTGGGCAGCATAGACTGAAGAGCAAGCCAACAAGGACTCCGAAGCACAGAGAAGCTCCGTGGTGCAGGCGCAACCACGAGCCAGCAATGCAATTTGGTCGGTTCAGGTCGTCTCGTCGGCTGACTCTTGACCATTGAAGCGTCGAGGACGGCCACGCCAGTAAAAGATAGGTGCAGAATATGCCCAGAGGTCGTGCTGCCAATGGCAACGAAGAGGTGGATAGAGGCATCAGGATATACAACGCATTGGGCAGAGCAATACCGGTCTTCTGAATTTCTTGCCCCTAATGCCTACAGATGCAGACCGAGAGCCGCAGACACCATCATTTCTTAGTGCTAGCCAGGTTGATTTCGGAGTGCTCGGGCACTATTATCTGTCACGATCCAAGTGCAATCAGGCTCCAGCCTATTAAACCTTAGGCATCAACTGCTAAAAGATAGGTGGCTTTAATTAGTTATCTACAGCTTTTTATTGGTAGCAACATTTAGTCTTACATGAATATAATACACTACTAGCTTTTTAAATATTTAATATATAAACCTAAATTAAGTAAATAATTAAACTTACTAAGTAGCTTACTATAACGTAATAGTTATAAGCTCGAGAGGCGCTTAATAGGACTTTACTACTAACCTAAAAAGGACGTCTATAAAAAGTATAGTTATATCGTTATAACTAAGTAGTAGTAGAAGTAGTAGTAGGAGTAGGAGTAGGAGTAGCAGTAGTAGTAGTAGTAGTAGTAGTAGTAGTAGTAGTAGTAGTAGTAGTAGTAGTAGTAGTAGTAGTAGTAGTAGTAGTAGTAGTAGTAGTAGTAGTAGTAGTAGTAGTAGTAGTAGTAGTAGTAGTAGTAGTAGTAGTAGTAGTAGTAGTAGTAGTAGTAGTAGTAGCAGTAGTACTAAGAACTTTATAGTTAGGTTCTTAATAAATACCTTTTATCTCCCTAATAATAACGTTAGTAACTATAATAATATATAAGGCATAGTAGAAGTAGGCTATACGTAGCCTCTTACTCTTGTCTATAACTACTAACTTAGTAGGTAGATCTAAATTAGATAGATCTAAGAGGAAGATTAGTAGAGAGGTAGTATTATTTAATAACTCCGGCGGTACGAAGGTAAATAGATAGAACTGTATATTACCCTTTAGCTCTTTATAATCTTCTACTATAAGAGTATCTATTATCTACAATTATAGTATATAGACATATTACTACTTAGAAAGATTCCCGTATAACGTACTAACCGCATTACTATTACTATTAGAGTTCTCTACGCTCTTATTAGTTAATAGATTCTTAGTAGATTTAACATAGTCTATTAAAGTTATAGCAATTATAGTAGCTTTTACTATTAACTAATTAGGTAGCTTGAAACTATTATTAACTTTAGGTTATTAATTAAATTAAGCTAGCTCTCTATATTAAGGCTAGTATAGTTCTTACCTAAGGAGTAGTTAATAGGCGTATTAGTAATAATTTTAATAGGTAGGCTATACCTATTCTTCTACCTAGTTACGAGGGTTTTAGTACGTAGGCCACTAAGCTAATTCTTCTATTCTCTTAGCCTATGCTATATTTTACTTATAGGGAGCTATATATAGGTTATAGTATTACTTAGGCTCTTTAGTTAATTCTACTATTACTATTTATTCTATAGGCGTAGTATACCCTACCGTTGGTATATATAGATTATAGAACGTAGTCTTATTAAAGAGTACGTCCTTTATCTGTATAATCCTATTCTTAGATAAGTCCTATATATAATAGATATTAGTAGGGTTGTATCTAACTAGATATCTAATAAGAGCTCGCTCTTTACGCTTCTTAATCTTACTTAGTTAATTTAGTATAAGGGTAGCCTATAGCTAACTCTTATATATAATATATAGCTATACCTAGCTTAGTAAGCTATACGTAACGCGTATATATATACTAAGCGACGCGTATAGCGTCTATATGTTACGGATTAGAGACGGCCAAAGGAACGATAGCTAATTAATAAGCCGTACCGATAACGGGCGCGGCCTACAGCTAGGCGGACACAACCGCTATAGAGTGCCTAGAGTACCTAGAGTGCCTAGAGTACCTACGGACTTAGGCACAGTAGGTACGATAGGCACGGTAGGCATAGGAAAGGAATAGAATGCCCTTTATATTTAGGAACGCATCGTACCCTTATAGTTCGAGGCGTTTAACTCACTATTTAATATTACTATTTAGAATACACTATAACCTAACCTCTACCTTACTGCTACTTAGTCTTTATAAGACAAGATAGCTACTGCTCTATTACTCTCCCTTAATTTCCTATCGGCCCGAGAACAAACCTAATTAAGCTTATCTTCTTAACTTGTAATATTATTAGGTTATACTAAACCTAATAGCTTTAAACGCCCTCTACGATAGGAGACCGATAGAGTAAACGGAGAACACCCGCCCCTAGTAAAGCAAGTAGAGCCCGACGACCTTAGACCGCGAACGATACTATTAATGCCTTAGCTACTTATATAGGTAACGATATCCTTAAGGTTAGTAAGCTAGAATACTACTATAGCGACCGAGACAAGTTCGATACTTAGGTCTCTTAGATAGATATATACTTCTTGTTTAACTCTATGCCTAAGAACCTTAAGCCTATCTTTACTACTACCTTCTTAAGAGGACGAGCATAGCATTAGGTTAAACCATTCCTTAGGAAATACCTAGATAGTAACGGAGAAGATAATACCGACGGAATCTTTAGGTTATATAACTATCTTAAGCATGCTATAAAGAGCGTCTTTAGTATCTCTAATAAGATTGCTACTACTATTCGTGTTATTTAGCATTTAACCTAGAAGACATCTACTACCGAATATGCTACTAAATTCTAGGAATACGCGTAACTTACCAATTAGGACGACGAAGCACTTTAAGTTATATACCGAAGAGGACTAAAGGAGTATATTAAGGACGAGTTAATAAGGGACGGTCGGAAGATCGATAGCTTAGGCGACCTCGTTAGAGTTATAATTAATATTAACGACAAGCTCTACGAGAGAGCTATAGAACGACGATACGACTCTAAGGTATCCGGAAAGGCTAGATATACACTAGGCTACAACAACCGTAATAGAGGCTTCTATGATAACTATAATAATAAGCCTAGGAATAAATGGTACTACGGACTATAGCTAATAGAACTCGACGTTACCGAGAAAGGTCGTAGGATTAGGAATAGTAACGGGAATAGAGTATCCCGGAGTTCGAAAGAAATACAAACTTACTACGGATATAGTAAACCTAGCTACCTAGTAAGGGACTACCGCGGTAAGAATATAGTACGCCGCGAACAGTTTAACATAATACAACCCCGAACTAGTAAATCTAAGAGTAGCGTTAGATCTCGAGGAGATACCGACTATACTCGGAGAGTAGGGGAGAGAGCTAGTAATAGAAGTACGACGCCTCTCCTAGACCCCTTAGAAGGACGAGGAGGGTACTATAGGTAGTAAATAGTAGTTATTCTATTTAATACGAAGAACTAACTACGATAGTTTAATATAATAATACGAAGAGTCGACTACGAGATCGAATCCGAGTCTCGAAATAGTTATAGAAGCCTTTATTAGCGATTCTATTACTAAGACTCGTATTAAGTTTACTACGCCGCGAAGTTAGGCGCGGGGTATTAGCCTTAATAACCGAGAGGAACCCTAGGAGCGACGTATAGGTAAAACGCTACGCTCTAAGAAGTAGACATTAACGAATCCTACTTTAATAACGATAGAAGCGATAAGGAAAATTAGGACCTAGGATAGAACGGATCGTAGTTACTAGAACTATAGGAAGGAAGTTAAGAAACTACCGGGCTAGATACTATCGAGGAAGATTAGGATCCGGAAGAATTAAGCGAAGAAGATTCCTACGAAGGAGAAGGGAGCGATACTAACGATAATAACAAATAACTAATCTTTACAATTAATGTACCTAAGAAATTATATAACATAATCGTACATCTATAAAGAAGGCACGAGGAGTTCCTACCTAAGATAGGCGGACGAAGAATGCTATACTCTATTAAGTTTAATAAGACACTTAATACCCTACGAGGTATAGCCTAGGGATACCTACTTATAGAAACAACCGAGAATCTAGTAACCGCTATTATAGAACGACTACTAATAGGGAGCCGAATAATAGGAACCGGATACCTTATACCGTTAGGAACATTTATATCGAATAAATTACGTAACGTAGTATAACACGTACGCGCACTCTACTTAGAAACGTAGAAGATCTAGGAACGTTACCGAATATAGATACGGATATAGAGAGGCCCGCGCTAGGTTTAAGCGGAGGCCTCGAGACACGAAACACGACGTTCTATATACGAATAGGGAAAAGGATTAACTCCCTAGGAATAAGCGAGCGAAGGGAGTTCTACGACATAGAAAAGGCTTAAGCATTACTAACGACAATAGTGTTTCGAACTAAGATTATCGTTAACCGGTATAAGACAGATACTATAATAGATTCCGGAGTAAGCGGGAACTTTACCTCCGAATTATTTATTATAAGACATAGGATCGCTACCTATAAGAAGAAAGAGTGTTCTAAATTAATCGCGGTAGACGAATTATTCTTACCTAGTATAGAGCGCGAGACGATACCGCTACTACTTACTATCTAACGGTACTACGAGGAAATTATCTTAGATATTACTAATATAGCTAGTTATAACATCGTATTAGGTATACCTTAGTTAAGAAAGTACAATCTAGTTATTAACTAGAGAAGAGGAGTACTTACATATAGGGAATACGATTATATTATTGACATTTAGCCTACGTAGTAGTAGCGTTCGCTAGTAGATAAGGTAAGGAAATAGCTAAACGAGATATAGCTTACGCCGACTAGAAGGATAGAAGAACTACCTTCGACCGGGATAGATACTAGCGTAGGGCCGCCGGGTTACGAAGTTACTAGTAGTAATAGAAGTAACGTACTATCGAAGGATACTAATATCTTAGAGTTAAGTGTTCCTAAGGAGTATCGTAAGTAGTCGCGACTCTTTAAAGAGGAAAGAGGTAAGAATGCCTTACCTAAGTACTAACTATAGGATTATAAGATAAACATTTAGCTAGGGAAAGAGCCTCTATAGGGACCCCTATATTAAATGTCTAAGAAAGAGCTATAGATCCTACGAGAATAGCTAAAGGAGAAGCTAGCTAAAGGATAGATAAGAAGATCTACCTTAAGTATAGGAACTCTATATATGTTCGTTCTAAAAGTAAACGGGAAGTTACGACTCGTATAAGACTATAGGAAGTTAAACGAGATTACGATTAAGAACCGATACCCGCTACCTAACATCGAAGAAGCATAAGATAGATTAACCGGATTAGACTAGTATACAAAGATTAACCTACGAGACGCCTTCTACGCTATACCGATAGTAGAAGGAGAAGAATAGAAAACCGCTTTTAGGATAAGATACCGACTTTATAAATTCTTAGTTATACTAATAGGATTAACTAATATACCCGCATCCTATTAGGACCTTATTAACGAGACACTTAGAGACCTACTAGATGTATACGTTATCGCTTATATAGACGACATATTAGTCTATACGAAAGGATCCCTTTAGAATTACATAAAATAAGTCTAGGACGCATTCGAACGACTTACGCGTTTAGGATTTAAGACAGTACCCGAGAAATGCGAATTCTATAAGAAAGAAGTTAAATTCTTAGGCTTTATTATTAGTACTATAGGGATAACGATTGACCCTACGAAAACACAGTTAAATATAGAATAGCTAGAACTGAAAACAGTTAAGGACGTATAATTATTCCTTAGACTAGCGAACTATGACTAGGAATTCATTAAGAACTATTTAAAGATAGTAGTACTAATAACGATGCTTACGAGAAAGGACATTACTTAGAAATAGGGAAAGAAATAGATTAAAGCATTTAAGAAACTTAAGGAACAATAGGCTTTAGCCCCTACGCTTCGACTATTTGATAGTAGTAAGGAAGTCTACATCGAGACCGATACTGTAAGGGGCAGCCTAGTGGCTAACCCTTACATGTAGCCTTACATGTGACATACGGTCGCGACCGGCTACTAAGCCGCACGTGACACGCATGAGTACACCTTACGACGCGCAATGCGTCTTAAACAAAAGGCAAGAATTAGTTCATCTACGATTAGAAGATCGTGGGCGTGCTATACATTACGACATCCCCCTAATAGTTCTAATTCTTCTCTTCGTTACAATCTATACACGCTATAGAGTCCGAACGCGACGATAGTAGCGCTACGCCTACGGCTCCCCTAAGCCCCAGGGCCTAGTAACGAGCGAGGCGTGTAGCCTTAGTCGTAAGAAGGGATGCCCTTCGGGTAGAGGTTAAGGAGAAGGAGATATAGAGGGAGATTGAACAGTTAGAGATCTTACGGGACGTAAGCGTACCGCCGGCGGACCCTTAGGGCGAATCCGGCGGAGAACCATCCCCTACTCCCCCTCCTCTATCTATAGTAACTAACGATAATATCGTAGCTCGAGGCGCGGTCGTATCGCATACGACACGTTTACGTCTTAAAGAACCTACGCCTTTTAGAGGGGACTCGATTAAGAAAGCACGGGTATTCCTAAGGGAGCTCTCTCTTATCTTTACCCTCTTAGGCGGCACGTATACGACGAACGAGTTAAAGGTCCTATATAGGGTTATATACCTAAGCGGAGAGGTAAGTAAGCGATAGCACGCTAACTATAGCGTCCTTAACCTTAAAGGGTATATATACTAGGACTTTAAGGAGTTCTATCGAGACGTATACGGTAATCCTATAAACCGCGTGCTTAACGTAATGTTAGAGTATAAGGCGGTGAAATAGAAGGACAACTAGATAGTACGTCAGTTTACGACTAAGCTAGATGTTATAGAGGATTAGTTAGGGGACTATACGGAGGCGCAACGCGTGCGACATATACTCGCTAAGCTTACGCCCGGCCTACGGTCCGTAATCGTTAAGTTTTATAACATCCTAACAACTAGAGAGGAACTAGTAATCCTAGCTTCGCGTATTAAAAGCACGGAGCGTAGTAGCGGAGGGCACGACCGCGGGCAGTATAGTTGCCGTAGGCGAGAGACTAAGGGCGACTAAGGGCGAAGCGATCGTAGCTCGAAGCAGTAGAAGCATAGTTAGGCGTCGCGCGACCCGGGTACGAGTCACTAGCGGGACGCCGGCGGATCGTCTATAACCTTCGATAGGACTAAAGCGGAGTACTATAGATACTATAAGAAGGGTTACATTAAGACGGATTGCCCGAATAGGCACCTATAGAAGGACCGTAATACGTAAGCGGTTCGTAGGGTAGACGCTACGAAGGCTCTAACTAAGAAGGGTAGCGACTAGGGAAAAGGTAGAGGACTAGAAGTAGGTCGCTCCTAAGTCCGAGCTTTCCTAAAGTCGATCCTTTAAGGTAAGTAGATATATGTCTAGCGCGTCACTTGTAAGGCGTAGTCGAGACTCGTAAGGGCTTTCGCGAGGCTACGTTTCTCCTAGATAACTGTACGGATGTTAGCCTAGTGTCGTATAAGTATGTACTCCGACATTAAATGTAACCTATTAATAGGGTAAGGCTACCGAAGTTAGAGTCGTATACGCATAACCTAGGGTATTGCTACGGCGCCTTTGCGGTTCGGCTGCGACTCGCTAATAACGCGGGAGTAGAGCGCGTGAGTAACGCTATCTACTACGCGGTACCTATAGGTAGGCTATTAGTAATTTTAGGTAGACCCTAGCGGTATCGTAATCGGATAGTAAAGGCCGATAAGGATAACTAGTAGTACTACAGTGTAGAGACGCCTACGATTTAGTAGCGTAACGTACGCGAGTTTCTTAAGGATCTCGAGAGCTTAGAGTAGGTTTATACGATAAGTGTTCGGGCTATTACTATAGTAGTACCCGAAGGAGAGGGCCCCTCGTAGCCTAAAGAATTTATAGACTTCCGAGATATATACGCACCTAATAAGTAGGCGAAGCGTAAGATGCCCGACGGGGTTAAGTATACGATTAATCTCGTTAAAGGAAAGAAACCCCCTTTTCAGCCGCTATACTAATAGTCCTTAACTGAGCTAGAGGCCTTAAAGGAGTACCTTACGTAAGCAATGGAGAAGGGGTAGATTAGGCGATCCGTAAGCGAGGCGGGTACGCCTATCCTGTTTGTACTAAAGAAGAATAGTACTCTTAGGCTCTATATAGATTATAGAGGCCTAAATAAGATTATAGTAAAGAACCGATACCCCCTACCCCTAATTAGCGAGACGCTAGATAGGCTATTAGGTTCTAGGTTCTTCACTACAATCAATTTAAAGGACGCCTACTATCGTATCCCTATTAAGCGAGGCGATGAGTAGAAGACTACGTTTCGCACGCGATACGGATACTACGAGTACCTAGTAATGCCGTTCGGGTTAACTAACGCACTAGTAACCCTTTAAGGGTATATTAATAAGGCGCTAACCGGCTTAGTTAATAACATTTATGTAGTCTACCTAGATAATATCCTTATCTATAGCGAGACGCGTAAGGCACACGTACGAGCCGTACGCGCGGTACTAGAGAGGCTACGGAAGTTTGCTCTATTCGCAAACCCTAAGAAGTGTTACTTCTTCTAGGAGAGTATAGAGTTCCTTAGGTTTGTCGTAAGCGCCGTAGGCGTGTCGATAGATAGGAGTAGGGTAGCCGCTATCGAGGAATAGCCTATACCTACGACCTTTTATAAGATCTAGTCCTTCCTTAGGTTTTATAACTTCTACCGGCGTTTTGTAGAAGGATACTTAAGGGTCTATAAGCCCCTAACGGACCTACTAAAGGGATCTAAGGACGGTAAGAAGTAGGGCCCTCTCACGTAGACCTTAAGCGAAGAGTAGGCGTTTCGATAGCTTAAGGCCGGATTCTTAGGTGTACTAATACTTAGGTACTTCGATCCTACGCTACGCACGCGAGTCGAAACCGACGCGTTAGGTTTTACGATTGTAGGCATTATCTCTTAGCTATTTAGGACTAAGTAGTATCTAATTGCCTTCTATTCTCGTAAGATAATACCTACCGAGTACAACTACGAGACGCACGATTAGGAGCTACTTATAGTAGTTAAGGCTTTTAAGCATTAGAGGCTATACTTAGAGGGCGCTACGTATACGGTGCGAGTACTAGTCGACTACGCTAACCTATAGGGCTTTATAATAGTAAAGTAGCTAAATAGGCGGTAAGCTCGATAGGCTACGTTTCTATAGTCTTTTAATTTTATAGTAGAGTATCGGCCGGGTAAGATAAACCTAGCCGACGCGTCTTCGAGACGTAGTAACTACGTAGCTATAACGTAATAAACTTTGAACTTACTACCTACCTTATAAAGTAAGCTATCTTTCTAGAAGGAGTCTCTAGAGGGGATAAGCGAGCCGACGGTAAAGCGCGTTCTTACTACCTACGAGGCGATATAGGGCAACATAGGCGCGACGATAGTAGTACGGAGGGGTAACCTTCCCTATTAAGAGAAGCCGTCGTTACTAGTAGCAGTGTGCGCTATAGTAATATAGGGTTAAGCTTATAGCTCGACGGGTAAGTTAATCCCACTCTTAATAAAGATCGCGTAGTAGTAAGACGACTAGTATGTTATATGCTTAGCGTAGGCGCTAAGCGCGAGGGACGCTAAGGGATAGTATATAAAGAATAACCTTATGTACTACGGAGACGCGATCGTAGTACCTAGGGATCGCGTAATTAGGTCGCATCTAATTCGTATGTACTACGACGACGTCCTCGCGGGTCACTTTAGAAGGACTAAGACTAAAGAGCTATTGCGACGTAATTATTAGTAGGACTTACTTAGCACGGACGTAAAGCAATACGTCTAAGCCTATAGAACCTACTAGGGTTCGAAGGCGAGGCGCTATCGACCCTACGGCGAGCTATAACCGCTTCCTAGACCGGAGCGGCTATAGTAGGAAATTACTATGGATTTTATTACGGACCTACCTCTAAGTACGCGAGCCGGTTACGTGTATAATGCGATCCTAGTAATAGTCGATCGCTACTTAAAAATGAGCTTATACATCCCGACGACGAAGACTTATATAGCCGTAGAGCTTACGAGGCTCCTACGAGACGAAGTCGTGCGACACTATAGTGTCCCGTTAGGCATAGTAAGCGACCGAGGTCCGGTCTTTACTAGTTAGTTTTGGAGTAACTTCTACTTCGAGGCGCGTGTAAAGCGTAAGCTATCTATAGCCTTTCACCCTTAGACTAACGGCTAAACTAAGAGGGTAAACTAAACCCTCGAATAATATCTTCGTTATTACTATAGTAACAATTAAACTAAGTAGGCTAAGTGGCTTATAGTAGCTAAATTCGTAGCTAATAATAGCATCTACCTAACACTACGGATAAGTCCGTTCGAGATAGCGTACGGTTAGCGACCTAAGATTACCCCTACACTAACTAGATCTCGAGACGAGACCTAGGGGGGGGAAGTACTAGTAGCGGTAATAGCTACGAGTCGTATACGAGAACTACGCGCTACACTCGAGGAGCGATAGAAGGCTATAGTAGAAAGCTAGGCTCGCTACTATAATAAGACCTACTAAGCTAAGACCTACCGCGTAGGTAACTTAGTCCTATTATTAACGAAGAACCTTAAGTTAGTAGTACTAAAGAAGAAGATAGGTCCGAAGTTCATCGGCCTATACCGCATTACGGACGCTATCGGTTCGTAGGCGTACCGCCTAGCGCTACTAGCCGACTTAAGGCTCTATAACGTCTTCTATGTCTCTCTCCTCGAGCCGTATATCGGTAGCGATAAGGATGGACCCGTACCCCCTCTAGCTAATAAGGACGGAGAGTATAAGGTAGAGGTAGTACTAGATAGACGTAAGCGTAAGGGTAGGCTATAGTATCTAGTCTAGTAGAAGGACTAGCTAGAGGAGTATAATAGCTAGGAACTAGTAGAGGGCCTCGCGAATGCGGGTTGCATAGTAGCCGACTATAAGGCGTTAAGGAGAAGCAAATAAGACTAGCGTAGGAGCACTAGAGTATAAATAAAACTTTTCTTAACTATAAACAAAACAAAAGCTAAAGAGTAGCGCGCCTACTAGGGGCTACGTAGAGTAGTAGTAGGCGAGGAGCCCGCGAGCAGCGTATAAGGCAAGCGCCTTAGTTGTTATTGCGTAGTAACTTAGGTAGGAATGCCTAGTCGGCGGTAGTAGTATCGATGTTCTACGCCTATAGGAACTAGGACTACGGTTAGTAGGGTATACGTATACGAGGAATATATAACTCACGGCGCGGCCGAGTTCGAAAAGCCTATTAAGGGCGCGGTTCTACTCCTACTAGAGCGCGAGGGCTTCTACGGCGGGGGCGGCGGCAGTGCTAGCGGCGGTAGAGGCACGTATACGGGTTTCCCCGGCACGCTTATGCTTATAGGCATTAAACTGCCTAATAGCCTATAGAATAGGTTAGCCGAAGCATAGGAGACGTACTAGAGCCCTACTCGCGAGTAGTAGTCGACTCGTAGAAGCGAAGTAGCGACTTACCTCCGTAATGTCGTTACCTAGCTAGGTACATAGGCGGATCTACTCTACTAGCTCCTACTACTAGAGGTCTATAGGCGCCTAGCCTATTATAGCCGTAAGGAAGTCGCGCTAGGAGCGCGCGGCGCGTAGGCGGCTTACTAGCGATACGATAGCGTAGCTAGTATTAGGCACGTAGCTATATTTAATGCGCCTATAGCGGCTACACTTCTTTAGGAGCTCGCCGGTAGTAATACTATTACAGTTATCGGTCTCGTCTAGTAAGTAGTTAGTATACGAATCGTAGGCGGCGCGCGTAGCCTTACCCCTAACGAAGTATAGGAGGCACCGTATGTACATATTAATCTTCTACGAGAGCTTAGTAGCGGGCGAGGGCGTTAGTAGCTACGTGGGTAATACTAGTCGCTTACGACTACTAGGCGTTCTAGGTACGTTACGCACTAGAGCCGCCTAGCGGCGCTCGTCCTCTAAGGCGCTAGTAGTACTAACACTACTAGTACTACTAGAGGAGGAGGAGCGGACCGAGAACGGTAGCGAGGAGGGTACGGCCGACATAATAATAATAATAATGCTAGCGAGGCGCTTACGATAATAGTGCGGTACGTATACGTAGTAGTAGTGTAGCGAAGGTGCTACGCTAGGGAACGTGCTAGAGAATAATACTAGGTTAGGCTAGAGTTTTATGCCCCTAACTAGCTACGTCGGCATAGTAACTAAGCCTTACTTACCTACACCTACATAACGATACGCACGTAACCCGCATATAGGCCGTATAGTAACTATAGTTCTAGAAGTACGTAGAACCTCTACGTAGTAACTAGCGAGCTAAGGACAGCTCGTACGGGAGAGGAGGCAATTATAAGGGGTAGCCTAGTAGCTAACCCTTATATATGGCCTTATATATAACATGCGGTCGCGACCGGCTACTAAGCCGCACGTAACACGTATAAGTACACCTTACGACGCGTAATACGTCTTAAATAAAAGGTAAGAATTAGTTCATCGACGATTAGAAGATCGTAGGCGTGCTATACATTGCGACATCCCCCTAATAGATACGTCTAATATAGTAATAGGCGCGTGTATAACATAGACATACGATAGGTAGAGACGCCTAGTAGCCTATTACTCCCGGAAAATAACTATAGCGGAATAGAACTACGACATCTATAATAAAGAGCTTCTAGCTATTATTACTACTATATAACATTAGAGAGTATATATCGAGGGCCTACCGAAGTTAACGATTCTTTCTAACTATAAGAATCTTACGTACTTTACGACGATAAAGGAACTTACCCGAAGGTAAGCCCGCTAGTCGGATCTACTAGGGTAGTACAAGTTCGAAATTAAATATACTCTAGGACGAGAGAATAGCCGCGCCGACGCGCTAAGCCGAAGAAGCGACTATATAGACGGAAAAGAACTAGTATAACACAAAATACTAAAGACGAACCCCGACGGAAGTCTTAGTACTAGCATAAGAGAATTTAATAGCATCGTACGGATATTAGGCGATAAGGACGAACAATTTCCTATATCGTAAGGAAAATACTAAGTACTAAAGGATCGAGAAGAAGAATATATACAATAACATTACGACGGACTAACTTACGGACACCCTAGAACTTTAAAGACAATAGACCTAATCTAACGTAGCTTCTTATTCCTATAGATAAGACGTAAGGTATTACGCTATATTAAACAATACGTACACTACTAACGGAACAAGGCTATAAGACACGTAAAATACGGTTACCTATAGTTTAGGGCACTACTAATAAAACTATAGGACGAAGTTATAATAGACTTTATTACGAAACTCCTACCATTAAGAGACTAAGTTACAAAATAACTATACGACATAAACTAGTTATAGTTAATAGACTTATAAAATACGTAGACTTCATTCCTACATTAGAAACATATAATGTAGAGTAGCTCGGATACCTCGTACTAGATAGACTTATCCGATACTACGGATTTCTTTAAGCGTTTATAACGGATAGAGATAAACTATTTACATCGAACTACTAGAAGACGCTTATAGGAACGATCGGAATTAAACATAAGCTATTAACGGTATATTATCCGGAGATAGACGGATAAACTAAAAGGATAAACTAAACGCTAGAATAATATATACGACACTACATTAACTACGTATAGGACAACTAGGTTTCATTATTACTAATAGCGTAGATTGCACTTAATAACTACAAATTAGAGACAACTTTAACGATACTATTCTACGCGAACTTTAGTAAAGATTCTAACCTATTCGGAACACCTAGATTCTACCTATAAGCCGAAAGAGCGATCGTAACGACGGACACTCTTAAGGAAGTGCATAAAGAAACACGTAAGGCAATCGAAGATGTATGATATAAACTGTCTTAATAACGGTAAGACACGAGAAAAATAGCACCTCTACTAAAAGAGGGGGATAAGGTCTATCTCCTTATAAAAAACTTAAGAATAAGAAGATAGACTAAGAAACTAGATTACGTTAAAGTCGGACTATTTTCTATCGATAAAGTTATAGGACTAGTTAACTACTGCCTACGACTACTACCTAACGCAAAGATCTACCTAGTCTTCTATATCTCTAAGCTAGAACTAGCGGACGCCGAAACACCTTACTAAGAAATCTTCTATTTCAAGCCGGAAGTAGAAAATAAATTCGAAGTTAACAAAATCCTAGATAAAAAGGGTTAGCGATACCTTATTAAGTAGAAAGGATACGACGAATTAGAAAATACCTAGGAACTAAAACAACACCTACGGAACTATTAGTAAAAGATTAGACAATACTAAAAATAGGTCCGCCGATACGACTAACGATAATCGATCTTACGGCCGACGAGCGACTAGGGTAGGAATCGAACCTACGACCTTAAGAGTATAGATAGCTTACGCTCTACTAGTAAGCTACCTAGCCGATCGATAGGAATAGGGACACAACTTATAAATAAATACCCTAATAAGTTTCTACTCCTAGGGACTCGCCCTAGGGCTCCGCCCTAGAAAGCGCCGCCTAGTCGTTTACGGGCATCTCTAGGATATCCGAGAAAGAAACTAGCGAAGGCGATACCTCTACCCCCGACGCCTGCTTAAAAGACGCTAGCTCCTTACGCGCCTCTTCCTCCTCGAGCTCCTCTAACTCCTTAGCAATAGCGTAGTTAGTACGACGCTTAGCTAAGCGTAGCTATTTCCGAAGACAGATCTTACGTATCTTTAGCCGTACCTCCTCCTCTTTAATCCTCTTAAGCTCTAGCTTAAGCTTATCGCGCGAATCGCGAAGACGTTTCCTACTCCGGACGAGAAAGATATACGTCGTAATCCTTATAGCCTTTTCGAATATAGGCCGAACACTTCCTAGACCAAGAATGTTAGGGGGATGTCGTAATATATAGCACGCCTACGATCTTCTAATCGTAGATAAACTAATTCTTGCCTTTTGTTTAAGACGCATTGCGCGTCGCAAGGTGTACTTATACGTGTTACGTGCGGCTTAGTAGCCGGTCGCGACCGCATGTTATATATAAGGCCATATATAAGGGTTAGCTACTAGGCTACCCCTTATAATTGCCTCCTCTCCCGTACGAGCTGTCCTTAGCTCGCTAGTTACTACGTAGAGGTTCTACGTACTTCTAGAACTATAGTTACTATACGGCCTATATGCGGGTTACGTGCGTATCGTTATGTAGGTGTAGGTAAGTAAGGCTTAGTTACTATGCCGACGTAGCTAGTTAGGGGCATAAAACTCTAGCCTAACCTAGTATTATTCTCTAGCACGTTCCCTAGCGTAGCACCTTCGCTACACTACTACTACGTATACGTACCGCACTATTATCGTAAGCGCCTCGCTAGCATTATTATTATTATTATGTCGGCCGTACCCTCCTCGCTACCGTTCTCGGTCCGCTCCTCCTCCTCTAGTAGTACTAGTAGTGTTAGTACTACTAGCGCCTTAGAGGACGAGCGCCGCTAGGCGGCTCTAGTGCGTAACGTACCTAGAACGCCTAGTAGTCGTAAGCGACTAGTATTACCCACGTAGCTACTAACGCCCTCGCCCGCTACTAAGCTCTCGTAGAAGATTAATATGTACATACGGTGCCTCCTATACTTCGTTAGGGGTAAGGCTACGCGCGCCGCCTACGATTCGTATACTAACTACTTACTAGACGAGACCGATAACTGTAATAGTATTACTACCGGCGAGCTCCTAAAGAAGTGTAGCCGCTATAGGCGCATTAAATATAGCTACGTGCCTAATACTAGCTACGCTATCGTATCGCTAGTAAGCCGCCTACGCGCCGCGCGCTCCTAGCGCGACTTCCTTACGGCTATAATAGGCTAGGCGCCTATAGACCTCTAGTAGTAGGAGCTAGTAGAGTAGATCCGCCTATGTACCTAGCTAGGTAACGACATTACGGAGGTAAGTCGCTACTTCGCTTCTACGAGTCGACTACTACTCGCGAGTAGGGCTCTAGTACGTCTCCTATGCTTCGGCTAACCTATTCTATAGGCTATTAGGCAGTTTAATGCCTATAAGCATAAGCGTGCCGGGGAAACCCGTATACGTGCCTCTACCGCCGCTAGCACTGCCGCCGCCCCCGCCGTAGAAGCCCTCGCGCTCTAGTAGGAGTAGAACCGCGCCCTTAATAGGCTTTTCGAACTCGGCCGCGCCGTAAGTCGCATATTCCTCGTATACGTGTACCCTACTAACCGTAGTCCTAGTTCCTATAGGCGTAGAACATCGATACTACTACCGCCGACTAGGCATTCCTACCTAAGTTACTACGCGATAACAACTAAGGCGCTTGCCTCACACGCTACTCGCGGGCTCCTCGCCTACTACTACTCTACGTGGCCCCTAATAGGCGCGCTACTCTTTAGCTTTTGTTTTGTTTATAGTTAAGAAAAGTTTTATTTATACTCTAGTGCTCCTACGCTAGTCTCATTTACTTCTCCTTAACGCCTTATAGTCGGCTACTATACGACCCGTATTCGCGAGGCCCTCTACTAGTTCCTAGCTATTATACTCCTCTAGCTAGTCCTTCTACTAGACTAGATACTATAGCCTACCCTTACGCTTACGCCTATCTAGTACTGCCTCTACCTTATACTCTCCGTCCTTATTAGCTGGAGGGGGTACGGGTCTATTCTTATTGCTACCGATATACGGCTCGAGGAGAGAGACATAGAAGACGTTATAGAGCCTTAAGTTGGCTAGTAGCGCTAGGCGGTACGCCTACGAACCGATAGCGTCCGTAATACGGTATAGGCCGATAAACTTCGGACCTATCTTCTTCTTTAGTACTGCTAACTTAAGGTTCTTCGTTAATAATAGGACTAAGTCACCTACGCGGTAGGTCTTAGCTTAGTAGGTCTTATTATAGTAGCGAGCCTAGCTTTCTACTACAGCCTTCTATCGCTCCTCGAGTATAGCGCGTAGTTCTCGCATACGACTCGTAGCTATTACCGCTACTAGTACTTCCCCCCCCTAGGTCTCGTCTCGAGATCTAGTTAGTGTAGGGGTAATCTTAGGTCGCTAACCGTGCGCTATCTCGAACGGACTTATCCGTAGTGTTAGGTAGATGCTATTATTAGCTACGAATTTAGCTACTATAAGCTACTTAGCCCACTTAGTTTAATTGTTACTATAGTAATAACGAAGATATTATTCGAGGGTTTAGTTTACCCTCTTAGTTTAGCCGTTAGTCTAAGGGTAAAAGGCTATAGATAGCTTACGCTTTACACGCGCCTCGAAGTAGAAGTCACTCTAAAACTAACTAGTAAAGACCGGACCTCGGTCGCTTACTATACCTAACGGGACACTATAGTGTCGTACGACTTCGTCTCGTAGGAGCCTCGTAAGCTCTACGGCTATGCAAGTCTTCGTCGTCGGGATATATAAGCTCATTTTTAAGTAGCGATCGACTATTACTAGGATCGCATTATATACGTAACCGGCTCGCGTGCTTAGAGGTAGGTCCGTAATAAAATCCATAGTGATTTCCTACTATAGCCGCTCCGGTCTAGGAAGCGGTTATAGCTCGCCGTAGGGTCGATAGCGCCTCGCCTTCGAACCCTAGCAGGTTCTATAGGCTTAGACGTATTGCTTCACGTCCGTGCTAAGTGAGTCCTACTAATAATTACGTCGTAATAGCTCTTTAGTCTTAGTCCTTCTAAAGTAACCCGCGAGGACGTCGTCGTAGTGCATACGAATTAGATGCGACCTAATTGCGCGATCCCTAGGTACTACGATCGCGTCTCCGTAGTATATAAGGTTATCCTTTATATACTATCCCTTAGCGTCCCTCGCGCTTAGCGCCTACGCTAAGTATATAACATACTAGTCGTCTTACTACTACGCGATCTTAATTAAGAGTAGGATTAACTTACCCGTCGAGCTATAAGCTTAATCCTATATTACTATAGCGTACACTACTACTAGTAACGACGGCTTCTCTTAATAGGGAAGGTCACCCCTCCGTACTACTATCGTCGCGCCTATGTCGCCCTATATCGCCTCGTAGGTAGTAAGAACGCGCTTTACCGTCGGCTCGCTTATCCCCTCTAGAGACTCCTTCTAGAAAGATAGCTTACTTTATAAGGTAGGTAGCAAGTTCGAAGTTTATTACGTTATAACTACGTAGTTACTACGTCTCGAAGGCGCGTCGGCTAGGTTTGTCTTACCCGGCCGATACTCTACTATAAAATTAAAAGACTATAGAAACGTAGCCTATCGAGCTTACCGCCCATTTAGCTACTTTACTATTATAAAGCCCTATAGGTTAGCGTAGTCGACTAGCACTCGTACCGTATACGTAGCGCCCTCTAAGTATAGCCTCTAATGCTTAAAAGCCTTAACTACTATAAGTAGCTCCTAATCGTACGTCTCGTAGTTGCACTCGGTAGGTATTATCTTACGAGAATAGAAGGCAATTAGATACTACTTAGTCCTAAATAGCTAAGAGATAATGCCTACAATCGTAAAACCTAACGCGTCGGTTTCGACTCGCGTGCGTAGCGTAGGATCGAAGTACCTAAGTATTAGTACACCTAAGAATCCGGCCTTAAGCTATCAAAACGCCTACTCTTCGCTTAAGGTCTACGTAAGAGGGCCCTACTTCTTACCGTCCTTAGATCCCTTTAGTAGGTCCGTTAGGGGCTTGTAGACCCTTAAGTATCCTTCTATAAAACGCCGGTAGAAGTTGCAAAACCTAAGAAAGGACTAGACCTTATAAAAGGTCGTAGGTGTAGGCTATTCCTCGATAGCGGCTACACTACTCCTATCTATCAACACGCCTACGGCGCTTACGATAAACCTAAGGAACTCTATACTCTCCTAGAAGAAGTGACACTTCTTAGGGTTTACGAATAGAGTAAACTTCCGTAGCCTCTCTAGTACCGCGCGTACGGCTCGTACGTGTGCCTTACGCGTCTCGCTATAGATAAGGATATTATCTAGGTAGACTACGTAAATGTTATTAACTAAGCCGGTTAGCGCCTTATTAATATATCCTTAAAAGGTTACTAGTGCGTTAGTTAACCCGAACGGTATCACTAGGTACTCGTAGTATCCATATCGCGTACGAAACGCAGTCTTCTACTTATCGCCTCGCTTAATAGGGATACGATAGTAGGCGTCCTTTAAATCGATTATAGTAAAGAACCTAGAACCTAACAGCCTATCTAGCGTCTCGCTAATTAGGGGTAGGGGGTATCGGTTCTTTACTATAATCTTATTTAGGCCTCTATAATCTACATAGAGCCTAAGAGTACTATTCTTCTTTAGCACGAATAGGATAGGCGCACCCGCCTCGCTTACGGATCGCCTAATCTACCCCTTCTCCATTGCTTACGTAAGGTACTCCTTTAAGGCCTCTAGCTCAGTTAAGGACTATTAGTATAGCGGCTGAAAAGGGGGTTTCTTTCCTTTAACGAGATTAATCGTATACTTAACCCCGTCGGGCATCTTACGCTTCGCCTACTTATTAGGTGCGTATATATCTCGGAAGTCTATAAATTCTTTAGGCTACGAGGGGCCCTCTCCTTCGGGTACTGCGCCCTCTCCTTCGGGTACTACTATAGTAATAGCCCGAACACTTATCGTATAAACCTACTCTAAGCTCTCGAGATCCTTAAGGAACTCGCGTGCGTCACGCTACTAAATCGTAGGCGTCTCTACACCGTAGTACCACTAGTTATCCTTATCGGCCTTTACTATCCAATTACGATGCCGCTAGGGTCTACCTAAAATCACTAATAGCCTACCTATAGGTACCGCGTAGTAGATAGCGTCACTTACGCGCTCTACTCCCGCGTTATTAGCGAGTCGTAGCCGAACCGTAAAGGCGCCGTAGCAATACCCTAGGTTATGCGTATACGACTCTAACTTCGGTAGCCTTGCCCTATTAATAGGTTGCATTTAATGTCGGAGTATATACTTATACGACACTAGGCTAATATCCGTACAGTTATCTAGGAGAAACGTAGCCTCGCGAAAGCCCTTATGACACGAGGCCTACGAGTGTAAGAGGGAAACGTAGGGTGTAGGGAATAGAGACGTAGTTAGACGAAGTATCTAGAGGTAACGCGCGAAGTACGAAAGATAAAGCAAAGCGCCGAGGCGTCGCGCTAGCGCCGGGAGATCACGTGACCCTGATCACGTGACCGAACATCCAAATCAAGGTCGCTTCGTGACAGTACCCCCCCCTCCACGAGACGAGCTCCTGCGACGTCGTTCAGGCTATTGCGTTGCGTGCCAGTTGCACTTGCGTGCTTGCTGGTATTGCTTGTTCGCTGCTCATCATATGACGGCTGACTGCTGGTGTGCGAGTGTTGTTGCATGGTCTCACCCATTGAAGAGGTAGGCCGCTTTGAAGAACTTCCATCCAGTCGAATGCCTTCTGCGAGTGAGTAGAAAGGAGGCGTGGACTTCGTAGGCGGTGTGGCGTCTCCGGAGATCACTGCGAGACCATAAACTGAGACGCTAAATACGTGCGCCATGAACTCATCGTCAACCTCCGTAGGTCGTGGCTTGTCTGGGTATGCGCGGTGAAATTCTTGCACCAGCTCCTCAGCACCTGGCAGCAGTGAGGTGTATGGGCGTTCGCTCATTGTGCCGTCCTTCCACAAAACCTTGTACCAGACTTTGCGGTATTTTATCCTTGAGTCAACCACCTCTTGAACTTCCCATTCAGTCGATTCTTTACCATCTCTTACTATTTCGAGCGGCGGCGGCGGCGGCAGGTGCTGTCCAGGCAGCGGGTCTTCGGGTGCGCGGCGTAGGAGACTCGAGTGGAAAACATCGTGGAGGTGGGCGAGATCAGAGTTAGGTGGGAATCGCAGGCGGTAGGAACGGCGCCCAATAGGCTCGACGACTTCGAAGGGACCGAATGCTTTACTGTCGAGTTTCTTGGATGGTCGTGTAGTGCGGATGTTGCGTGCGTCGAGGAAGACTTTGTCGCCCTTTTGGAAATTTGGTGCGGGTGCACGTGCCACATTAGCTTGATCCGTGTTCTTGGCTTGGGTCCAAGCGTGCTCCGCTCGCATTTGCTCGAGCACGGCCTGTGTGAATTGCTCAAAGTCTCTGAGGTTGTCTGCAAAGGTGTCGGCTGCATCAAGCTGTTTCACCTTGTCTGCCGTGACTTGTGGACGGGCTTCAGATGGCTTCACATTCATCCCTAAGCTCGGGTGCCTTCCTGTGTTCGCAAAGAATGGTGTAACGCCTGTGCTGGCAGCTACATGGTTGTTCATCGCGAATTCCGCGGTCGGCAGCCAGTTAACCCAGTCGTCCTGGAGATAGTTACTGAAAGCTCGCAAGTATTGCTCTAACGCTTGGTTAGTTCGCTCCGATTGACCGTCGGTCTCTGGGTGGAAGGAAGTTGACAGGTTTTGTTTGATGCCGAGCCGCTGGCAGAGTCGTTCCCAGAAGGCGCTTACAAACTGCGTCCCGCGGTCTGACACAAATATTTCTGCGACGCCGTGATGGGGCATAATGTAATGGTAGTACAGGTCAGCTGTGTGTTCTGCATCCATACGGTCCGTAGGGATGAAGTGCACCTGCTTGGAGAGCATGTCTGTTACTGTCAGGATATTGGTGTATGTCTTGCCATCTCTGCGAGATTTGCTAGGCGGCAGGTCGACTATGAAGTCCATGGCGACGTGTTTCCAGACGTCCGGTGGTGTACGATGGGCGGAGAGCGTCCCTTGGTACCGTGAACGAGACGGTGTTGATCTCCTACAGATGTAGCAGTTGCGCACGTATTGGGTGATGTCTTTCTGCATGAAAGGCCACCATAGGTCATGGCGTAGAATCAGTTCGTGTGTGCGTGCCATGCCTTAATGCCCAGCAAGAGGCGCGTCATGGTAGCTCTGCACTATCTTTGTGCGTAGGTTGCGGTATTCCGGCACAAACAGCCTGTTGTTCACGTACAGCCTCCCGTCTTGCATGCGGCACTCTGAAGCTGTAATCTTGCGCTGTTGCAGAAACTCAGACGTCTTGCGGTCGCGGAGATCTTTCTGAAGGCGCTTCATACGCATGCTGAAGCGTGGGTCCTTGTAAGCTGTATTGAGCATTGAGAGCACGTTGTCGTCCGAGTCTGCTGGTTGCTGCAACTCCGGCCAGTCTTCCTTGGGAGTGTCTGGCTCGTTGGGCGTTGGCTGGTCAGGGACTGTCGCCAGATCTGACCCGTCTTCTAGCGCTTGTTCAGGTGCCTTATGCTCGTCATCTTTTGGGACTTCGGGGATGTTCGCATTCTCGTCGTCCGCATTCTCGTCGTTCGCTTTGTTGGCCAGCCTAGCGCTTCGTCGAGGTTCTGTAGGCGGGTCCGTGGTGATTGCGAATGCGGAGACTATATCCAGGTTATCCGGCTTCAAGATGGTTTGTTCGCGGTACTGTGTCCGTGCATCAATCCCTTCAGGCAGGTCTTGGGAGCGTCTCGTCAGGCTGTCCGGTTTGGTGCCCTGGACGCCCGGTCGATACGTGATCTTGAAGTTGAATTGTGACAGGAACTCGGCCCACCTAGCCTGGCGCTGGTTGAGTTGCTTCGTGGACATAAACCACTCCAGGTTCTTGTGATCTGACAGCACTCGGATGGGTTTCTGGTCATCCGCCTCTGGCACTAGTTCGTACTGCCATTCTTCGAACGTCTTGACAATAGCGAGCAGCTCCTTGTCGTAGATGTCGTAGTTGCATTCTTGCGGACTCATCTTCTTGGAGAAGTAGGCTATCGGCTTGAGCAGAAACTCGCCTTCCTTCTCCGGATCTGGGTGCTTCTGGGACAGAACGCCTGCAGTTACGTAGTCTGACGCATCCGTCTCAATCCAAACTTCCAGTCCTGGTTGGAAGTGTGCCAGGATTGGTGCTGAGACGAATCGCTTCTTCAGCTTATCGAATGCTTGCTGGCATCCCTCGTCCCACTGCCAGGGTGTATCTTTCTTTGTCAGTGCTGTGAGCTTGCGCACGACTCTTGAATACTCATAGATGAAGCGTCTGTAGAAACCACTGAACCCGAGGAACGCAAGGACGTCCTTGACGTTCCGGGGTGTCTCCCAGTTCTGGATTGCTTCAACCTTAACTGGATCCATCTCGATACCTTCGGTAGTGACAATAAGGCCAAGGTACTTGATCTTCTTGACGAAGAATTCGCTCTTGTCAATGTCGATAGGCATACCGGCTTCGCCTACTTTCTTAATGACTGCTCGTACGTGCTGGACATGTTCTTCTTCGCTGTCGCTGTAGATAAGAACATCGTCAAGATAGACTGTGCAGAACCGATCGAGGTACTCTCGCAGTACTTCATTAATTCGTCTCTGCCAACTGCTTGGCCCGTTGCAGAGCCCGAACGGCATAACCTTGAACTCGTAGAGGCCATATCTTGTGATGAAGGCTGTCAGCCATTCCTGTCCATGCGCAATGCGAAGGTTGTTGAATGCTGCTACGATGTCGAGTTTCGAGAACATCTTGGCCTTAGCCAGACGATCCAGGGTTTCTCGGATCAAAGGAATAGGATATCGGTCCTTAATCGTGAGGGCGTTCAATGCTCTGTAATCGACGCATACGCGCAGTCCACCACCAGGCTTCTTGACAATGAGCAGTGGTGATGCGCAGGGCGACTTGCTTTCTTGCAATGAACCGTTTGCAAGGCCATCGTCGAGAAACTTCCGTACCACGGCCAACTGCTCAGCATTCATTGGGATCATCTTGCGATAAGGCGGTGTAGTACCTGGTTTGAGCTTAATCTCATGGTCACTAGGACCATGCTCAGGCAGTACAAACTCCGACTTGTGCTTGAAGTACAGAGCTAGATCCTTAAGCACTGCTGGCAGCTTTTCTTCTGGGTTCGACTTCTTGCACGCTGTCATGAAGCGTTCCCAGTCCTCTGGCGCCATCGCGAAGCATGAAAGTTGTTCTCCCTCCCCCCCAAACGGATCTTGCGGTGGCGGCTTATCGGGTGGTTCGGGTGGGACGTCGTCAGGTGGTGGTGTTAGGTCTTCAGGCCAAAGGGCAAAGAGCTGATTGTCCTTATCCTTTGACATCTTCATGAACGCTTGCGCACTGACGATGTCGATATCATCAGAGCTGTGAAAGTTAGGGTCGACGTTGTGGGTCTTGCCGCGACGATCTATTGTTACGACGCAGACCAGACTTCTGAAGTTATGGTTCAAGCAGCAGTTCGTGCTGTTGAAGGTCATTGTCCTGTTCTTGAAGCTGATCTCGGGGTCATGTTGTTCTAGCCATGACATTCCGATGACGATGTCATATGTGTCAAGGTCTGTAACGTAGTACAGATCCTGGTCGCGATGTGCTCCGACGTCCAGGGTGACGAGGACTGCATGTGTTATCATAGAGCGGTGCCCGTCCGCAAGTCGCAAACGCTTAGGTTTCGCAAGAGGGATAAGGTCAAGGTGATGTGTGCGCACGAAGTTGTTATGGATGAAGAGGTCTGTTGCGCCTGTGTCGATCAAACTTTTTGCATTATGAGGTCCTAGTCTACTGTGTACCTTTGCAGAGCATACAAGGTGTTTGCCCTGTCTAGGCTGGACAGTGACGTTCTGGATGCCTCCTGCTGTCTCGGCACAAGACAGTGCAAGTTCGTTGTTGTCATAATCGTCATCTCTTAGGGTGCAAAGGTTCATCTCTTCTTCATGTTCTTCGTTTGAGCAAGGCTTAGGGTCGCGACTTGACTCTAAGCCTGAGCATTTCCCTGGTCGGGGGCTGCTGTTGGTGCTTCGGTGGCAAGGGCGGCGAGGCGAGTAGTGTCGCCCACACCATGCTGACGGCGGAACTCGTCGACGCTCATCTCTCTAGTAATGAGGTTGCTGAAGTCCCAATTGCCCTTGTTGTAGTGGAAGGGGCAAGCTGGATCCTGTGGCAAGACGTGCGTACGGTCGGTACGACGACAGCGCCAGCATTGGCCATTAGCTGCCATTGCTTCCTTCTGTTCCTTGGTCAATTGACCGACCACTTTCCAAGAGGCAGGCAGGATGCGGGTAACTGGCTCGCTGCGCTTCTTGTTCTTTCGCTCGTTGCCGGTCTCGGTGTTGGATGTGGTCATGGCGGCATTACCGATGATGGTAGTGTTGCCTAGTGCGCTGCCACCGCGGCCACGGGTGTTGCGGTTGCCATTGCCATTGCCTGTAGGGGGAGCCGGTGCTTCGGGCTTGTACATCTTGATGAGCTGATCACTCTCCTCGAGATCGTAGCCAGCTTGTTGGAACTCGGCGAAAGAGTCACCACGCTCCTTCTTGAGCTCGTTCTGCCACTTAGGTGTGAGACGTGTCCACAGCTTGCGGGATGACATCTCTTCTCCTGCCTTCAAACATAGAGTCTTGTACTTAGTGACAAATGCGGTGAAGGTCTCGGTGTTCACCATCTTCAGGTTGGCGAGCTCTGCTTGCGCCTTCTCTACTGTGTCCTTGTCACCGAACTGCTTGTCGAGATCTGCCCACATCTGTTCCAATGACTCCCAAGCTTCGCTGTTGATGTTGGCGTCCGTGAAGTCGAAAGGGAAGCCGGAAGTGCGGTCGCGGACGTAATCGAGGATCTCGAACATGGGCGTGCTCTCATCATAAGACGCGCGAATCTTACCATCCATAGCGATCTTCCAGTTCTTGTACGGTGGCTTGCCGTTGTTGTCGAACTTCTCGGGGTGATCGCGCTTTGTTTTGGACTGGTAGAAGTACGAAGAGGACGTTGACAGCGCAGGTGTTGGGCGAACACTCCGGTTGATGCCCGGGGCAGGAGTGCGAATGCCGGTCTCACGAATAGTGCGACCTCCGTCTCCGTTGCCGAACAGTCCACCGTTGGTGCTGTATGCGTTTTCGACTTGTGGGGTGGTGCGACGGCTCTCACGAAGGCCTGTACCCTTAGCAGGCTTAGGTGCTGCACCGGTAGCGCCGACCTGTGCTTCCAGCTGCGTGATGCGATCTGCCATCTGCTTAATGGTGTTGTCACGTTCGTCGATGTCGTCCATGAAACCGTCACAGTCGGTCTCCGCGGACTTGAGGTTGGCAAGGTGGATTCTGGCTTCTTCCTGTGCCTGCTTCAGCTTCTCATTCAGGTCCTCGATCTGATCTGCTGCGGTGTCGAGCTTGCCGACCGCAGTGTCGTTTTCTTGGCGAAGATCAGAGATCTTGCTATTTAGATTCTTGACGATCTTCCTGTGGGTAGCCTGGTCCTGGTTGTAGACGTTCTCGAGCTGTTCGTAGTTGTCCTGAATTTCCATGAGCGTGGCGCCCATATCCTTAAGGGCCTGCAGCCAGGTGTTTGGGTGCTTCCGCACTTTGGAGATGAAGTCGTTCGCGGTGACTGCCCGATAATCCTCCGCTTCGTAGTAGTCGGTGTTGTGGTTGACGAAGTTATTCATGTCGATGTAGTCCTCTTCCGGTTCTTCTCGCTCTGCCGCGGACTCCATCTGTTGTAGCGGACTCGGTCCCACCTTAGCCTTCACAGGCTTCGGTGCTGGCAGTGGTGGTGTCGGGGCGCGTGGTGGTAGAACCGGGTAGGACACCGATGGCTTTGGACTCGCTCGACGGCTTTGGCGTTCTTGAGGTTGAGACTGAGAACGACCGATAGTATCTTGGGAGTATGCACCCGGGACTTGGGATGCAATCCTCGATGTAGCGGACATGAGCGAGCTGTCGAGCTCTTGCTCTGTTCGTGTCGTGAAACCGTGGCGGTCACGGTCACGGTTGATGGGTGATGGGCGACGGCCTGGCACAGTCGAAGGCAACGCCGCTGCTTGTCGCTGCAGGCTTCTGGACTCGCGGGAGGCTGGAAGAGCTGCTGCTGCGCTTCTGACAGCGGCTACTCGAGTAGCCCACTGAGTTGCGGTGTTGTCATAGTCTGGGACTCCTGACTTGGACTCCTCAAACAACTTCTGCATGTCCTGGAGCTTGAAGATGCGTGTAGCTACATCTTCTTCGTCGTTGAATTGGGTTTCACCTGTCGCGTCTAGCTCGCGCAGGTCGAACATGCCTTGAGGTAGTTGGTATGACGAATTGGTATCGAGATCATCCTCATCTTCATCCTCGATCTCGTCCTCCTCGGGCTCATCGTCGATCTCATCTTCTTCGGCCTGCACTGTCACATGCGGCTGTCCTCCAGACTGAGGTGGTGACTTCGGCGACTCGACGACAGGTGCATCCTGCGTCTGCTCTTCCTCGCCGTTCAGGCCATGCCGCCTCAGTGCTTCCTCGCTCTTGTGCTGCCGCAGGGCTTGCCGCCCTCGGAGCCTAACTTCCTCGATTTCGGCGTCTCGAGTCTTGGTTGATTCGGGGTGTTGTTCTTGATGTCTCTTCAGTGCTGCGGCGATGGCGTCGCCGGGCTCGTTGTCGTCTGTAGTCATGATCGCGGGCGATTGGCAGATCGGGTCGCGAAAGGGTAGGTAGGTGTGTCGGTAGTTATAGTAGTCGCTGTCGCAGTCGGCAGCGGCGGTACTTTCCTGATGTTTCTGCAGCGCAGTGCATGTAGATAATCGGAAAGAAGGGTGGTCTAACTAACTGACACGAGGCCTACGAGTGTAAGAGGGAAACGTAGGGTGTAGGGAATAGAGACGTAGTTAGACGAAGTATCTAGAGGTAACGCGCGAAGTACGAAAGATAAAGCAAAGCGCCGAGGCGTCGCGCTAGCGCCGGGAGATCACGTGACCCTGATCACGTGACCGAACATCCAAATCAAGGTCGCTTCGTGACACCTTACGAGTCTCGACTACGCCTCGTAAGTAACGCGCTAGACACACATCTACTTACCTTAAAGGATCAACTTTAGGAAAACTCGGACTTAGGAGCGACCTACTTATAGTCCTCTGCCTTTTCCCTAGTCGCTACGATAGACACATATCTACTCGCCTTAAGGGGTCGACTTTAGGAAAACTCGGACTTAGGAGCGACCTACTTCTAGTCCTCTACCTTTTCCCTAGTCGCTACCCTTTTTAGTTAGAGCCTTCGTAGCGTCTACCCTACGAACCGCTTACGCGTTACGGTCCTTCTATAGGTGCCTATTCGGGCAATCCGTCTTAATGTGACCCTTCTTATAGCATCTATAGCACTCCGCTTTAGTCCTATCGAAGGTTATAGACGATCCGCCGGCGTCCCGCTAGTGACTCGTACCCGGGTCGCGCGACGCCTAACTATACTTCTACTACTTCGAGCTACGATCGCTTCGCCCTTAGTCGCCCTTAGTCTCTCGCCTACGGCGACTATGCTACCCGCGGTCGTGCCCTCCGCTACTACGCTCCGTGCTTTTAATACGCGAAGCTAGGATCACTAGTTCCTCTCTAGTTATTAGGATGTCATAAAACTTAACGATTACGGACCGTAGGCCGGGCGTAAGCTTAGCGAGTATATGTCGTACGCGTTACGCCTCCGTATAGTCCCCTAACTAATCCTCTATAACATCTAGCTTAGTCGTAAACTAACGCACTATCTAGTTATCCTTCTATTTTACCGCCTTATACTCTAACATTACGTTAAGTACGCGGTTTATAGGATTACCGCATACGTCTCGACAGAACTCCTTAAAGTCCTAGTATATATACCCTTTAAGGTTAAGGACGCTATAGTTAGCGTACTATCGCTTACTTGCCTCTCCGCTTAGGTACATAACCCTATATAGGACCTTTAACTCGTTCGTCGCATACGTGCCGCCTAAGAGGGTAAAGATAAGAGAGAGCTCCCTTAGGAATACCCGTGCTTTCTTAATCGAGTCCCCTCTAAAAGTGTCACGGGGTGGCCTTGACCTTGGACCCTTCGCCGGCTTAACCGCGGACCTTCCGGATCGGGTTAGCGCGGCTTGGCACGAGATCGACCTTGCTTCTCTCTTCTCTCTCGTTCTTAGACTCTTCGTAGATTGTATTATTCACGACTTGACTCCTACACTCTCCGGATCTCATATCGCCCGTGTCAAAAAGGCGTAGGTTCTTTAAGACGTAAACGTGTCGTATGCGATACGACCGCGCCTCGAGCTACGATATTATCGTTAGTTACTATAGATAGAGGAGGGGGAGTAGGGGATAGTTCTCCGCCGGATTTGCCCTAAGGGTCCGCCAGCGGTACGCTTACGTCCCGTAAGATCTCTAACTGTTCAATCTCCCTCTATATCTCCTTCTCCTTAACCTCTACCCGAAGGGCATCCCTTCTTACGACTAAGGCTACACGCCTCGCTCGTTGCTAAGCCCTAGGGCTTAGGGGAGCCGTAGGCGTAGCGCTACTGTCGTCGCGTTCGGACTCTATAGCGTGTATAGATTATAACGAAGAGAAGAATTAGAACTATTAGGGGGATGTCGTAATGTATAGCACGCCCACGATCTTCTAATCGTAGATGAACTAATTCTTGCCTTTTGTTTAAGACGCATTGCGCGTCGTAAGGTGTACTTATACGTGTTACGTGCGGCTTAGTAGCCGGTCGCGACCGTATGTTACATGTAAGGCCACATGTAAGGGTTAGCCACTAGGCTACCCCTTATAGAGAACCTACGATATACTTTACTACCGCGCCCGAGGATCGAGACTTCTAACAATTCGTGTATAGAGCTATTTCGATACTAGAGGTTTTAGTATCTAGAGTAAGTCGTTAACGGCGTTTATAGGAGGAAGAAGACATAGTTAACTATTACTATAAGAGATAATAACGGCTTATAGAGCTTCGGGACGAAGCTAGGCTAAAAAGGGGATAGTGTTACGGAATAATTCTTATAGACCCTAGAATTATAATAACGAGACGAGCACGTAACTTATCCTACCTAAGCGCTTAGACTTAGGGCAATTAGACTACTTAGGCTTAGACTAATGAGGCTACTTATACTTAGAATAATTAGACTAATTACCGAGATCTACGAATCTTCTTTATATTTAGGAACGCTAAGAATCCCTTATAGTTTCGATACGTTTAACTTACTGTTTAATATTACTGTTTAGAATACACTATAACCTAACCTCTACCTTACTACTGCTTAGTCTTTATAAGACAAGACAGATACTACTCTATTACTCTCCCTTAACTTCCTATCAGCCCGAGAATAAACCCGATTAAGCTTGTCTTCTTAACTTGTAATATTATTAGGTTATACTAAACCTAACAAAGGCGGCGATAACGGTAGTAGGAGCCTATAAGCCGTAGGAGACCTAATTGCTACTAGTAAGAGTATACGCTATAATAATATAAGGCGGCCTAAGCGAGCTACTTATACTACTAATAAAAATCGTATAGGGGAGAGACAATAGGTAGTACGTTATATACTTATCGTAGGCGCCTTATAAAGGGGATACTAAGGATTAGTATATAGAAGATAGGTTAGTCTATTACGGAAACGCAATTATAGTACCTAGAGATTATATAGTAAGAGTATAGTTACTATATATATATAATAATAACCTACTAGTAGAATACTTTAGTAATATAAAGACTTAAGAGCTACTATAACGTTACTACTAGTAGGAATTACTTAGTAAGGATATACGAGAGTATATAGGAAACTATAGAGCGTATTAAACCTCGAAGGCGAGGCGCTATCGACCCTACGGTAAGCTATAACTACTACCTAGGCTAGACGGTCTATAGTAAGAAATTACTATAGATTTTATTATATACCTACTACTAAGTAAGTAAGGAGAATACGTATATAATACGATCCTAGTAATCGTCGACCGCTACTCTAAAATAAACTTATATATTCCGATACGTAAGATATATATAGCCGCGGAGCTTATAAGGATCTTATAAGACGAGGTCGTACGGTACTATAGTATTATAGCGGGTATAGTAAGTAACTGCGGGTTAGTATTTACGAGTAGGTTCTAGAGTAACTTCTACTTCGAGATATAGGTAAAGCGTAAGCTATCTATAGCCTTTTACCCTTAGACTAATAGTTAGACTAAGAGGGTAAACTAAACCTTAGAATAGTACCTTTATTATTACTATAGCGAGAACTAGATAGAGTAGGCTAAGTAGCTAACTATTACTAAATTTGTATATAATAATAGCGTCTACCCTACGCTATATATAAGCCTATTCGAGATAGCGTATAGTTAGAGACTAGAGGTTATCCTAAGACCTATAGGATCTCGAGGCGAGATCTAGGAAGGGGAGATACTAGTAGTAGTAGACTTAGTTAACCGTATACTAAAACTACGCGCTACGCTTACGAAGCGCTAGGAAACCGTAGTAGATAACTAGGCTCGCTACTATAATAAGACTTATAAGGCTAAGAGCTATTACGTAGGTAAAATAGTCTTATTATCTATAAAGAACCTAAGGTTAGTATTACTAAAGAAGAAGATAGGTCCGAAGTTTATCGGACCGTATCGTATTATCGATGCTATTAGTTCGTAGGCGTACCGCCTAGTATTACTAGTAGAGTAAAGAATCTATAATGTATTTTATATATCCCTCCTCGAGCCGTACGCGGGTAGTAAGAAGGATAGAGGTACTATACCCCTTACTAATAAGGATAGGGAATATAAAGTAGAGGTAGTACTAGGAAAGCGTAGGTATAGGGGTGAAGTATAGTACCTAGTATAATAGAAGGGCTAGCTAGAGGAATATAATAGCTAGGAGCTAGTATAAGGACTCGCGAATACTACGCGTATAGTAGCTAAATATAAGGCGTTAGCAAAGGCGATATAAGGCGTAGAAGGGATTAGAGAGGCTATATATCTAGCCCCTACCCTTTAGTAGTAAAATAGAAGGGCCTTATCCTTTAGTAATAATATAGACATAGCTTTATCCTTTATTAACTATAAGATAGAGAGGCCTTACCCGATAGTAACTATATAGGAGAGAGGCCTTACCCGATAGTAACGATATAGGAGATAGGAGAGGAGAGAGAAGATTATTTATTTATAAAAATAAAAATAAAAGTAAACTTTTATAAGGGCGTAATATAGAGGCGCTACGTAGATAGAAGATAGGCGCGTAGTAAGCGGCTAGTACGCGTAACGCGCGCGATTACTCGTTATCCTTATCCTCCTCCTCCTTATTATTATCCTTATTATACTTACGGCGTAAGGTAGGCGTTAGGAACGTCCTATCTATAGTAGTAGTATTAATGTTCTTAGCCTATAAAAACTATAACCGCGGCTAGTATAGGATACGTATACGGCGTATATACTACTTATAGTACGGCCGAGCTCGAATAGCCTATTAAGGGCCCTATTCTACTCTTACTATAGTACTATAGACGTAGTAGCGGCGGCGGAGGAGGGGCTAGTAGTAGAGGCGCCTATAAAGCGTACGCAAGTATTACCTATACGCTTATTCTTATAGGTACTATACTACCTCTTACCCTAGGAGGAGGTTAGCCGAGTTATATAAGGAGCAATAATACGGCGTACGTAGTAAGTATATAGAGCGTACGCGAGACGTAGACCTTATACCTAAATCCTACTTACTAATTTTAGTATAGCGGCGGCGTTACTCGTCTAGAGTATCTTACTCCTCCTAGGTAGGAGAATTGCTAAGCTCGTAGATAAGCTCGTTACACTAGGCGCGCGCGGTACGTAGGCGAGCTACTAGCTACGCAATAGAGACGCTAGTATTACTTACGTACGGGTACCTACTAGTCCTATAGCGCCTATACTTCTTAAGTAGCTCGCTAGTAGTAACACTATTATACGTATCTAGCTCGTCTATTATACGGTTAGTAAGCGCGTCGTAAGCGGTGAGCGTAGCGAATACTTACTACGTATAAAGTATAGGAGGTAGCGTAGGTACATCTTATACCTAGACGCTTAGCTAGTAATAACTTAGGAGTCTACGGCCCTAACGTACTAAACTTACGCTTCGCTAGCGTATCGGGTACGCCGAGCGCGCTAGACATCTATAGTAGTACTAGTAATAGTATTAGTAGTACTAATATACTACCTATAATAGCCTCCTAGTAAAGTTAGTCTTAGATAGCTTCTTTAGAAGCTATAGTAGTACTAGCGAGTTACTAGGTAGGAGCTAGCGTAGAGCTAGTAACCAGTAGTACTAGTACGATATACTACGAGAACGTAGTATAAGTAAGAGGGAGGAAAAGGAGGAAGAGAGTACGCTTCTTAAACCCTTAAGTTAGTTTACCGGGTAACTATAACTTTAACCTACATTCCGATAATAACACGTACGTAATACGTCGGTAAATTGTATAGTAACGGAACGTACGAGAAGTAGATAGAGTAACTATATAGAAACCTCCTAAAGCCGTAAGCTAAGGATAGCTCGTCCTAAAAGAGGAGGTAGTTATAAGGATAGCCTATAGCTAACCCTTATATGTAATATACGGCTATACCCGGCTTAGTAAGCCGTACGTAACGCGTATACATATACTAAGCGATACGTATAGCGTCTATAAAAGGAGGTACGCTTTAGTTTATCTACGATTAGAATATCTTAGGCATACTATATATTATAACATCCCCTTATAGTCCTAATATCTAGTCTATATATATAGACATAAGCTAAGTATCTATATACTACTATACACCTAATGTTAAGTATACGGCCTATTACTTATCTAAAGGGAGTCTTCTATCCCTTTAATTAGATTAGTAATCTCTAGAGGATATAGTATACTACTACTCTATACTCTAGCTATAGTTAACTTCTTAGGTAGATTAGTATAGATCCGTGTTATACGTAATATCGTAATAATAAGGGCACTACTCCTTTCTACTAGATCCTACTATATACTATAATCTATAGTAGACCGCTAAGTAATATTATTACTATTTATAACTAAGTAAAAGATCGTACTAATAGCTAATTTATTATTACTATAGAAGTAAATAAACTTACGCCCTATAAAGTAAATAAAGCTTAATAGGCTATTAAAGTAAGATAGACCTAACTACTAGTTCTTATTCTTAGTAGTAAACTAGAAGTAGCTATAGGTATCTAGATTATAGAAGTAGACTAGCTACTAATTACTATTATAGGCGGGGTTAAACTTAGCTAAGTTTATAGCTATATACCTATAAGGTGTAGTTAGTCTAATGGGCTATACCGTATTATTTACTTTATAGGCTTTAGCTAAACTACATACCCTATAGTAAGTAGTAAGTAGGGCCTTTAGACTATAGTTAATAATTGCCCCTTAATCCTAAGTAGTAGTTAATTAATCTACTTAGCGCTAATTTAACTAAAGATCTAATACTATTAGCAGTCTAAGAGCTTACGCTATTTAGTAGGGATCCTACTAAATATAGCTATACATACAGCGCTCCTAGTACTATTTATAACTACTGTAACCGTACGGTTATTACGGTTAATATTTAAGTACTAAATAGTCTTATTAGTAATACTACTATCCTTACTAACCGTGTTAATAAACTGCGCTATATGGTACTACTCGGTTATCTTAGGTAGGATAAGCCTATTAGACTATAGGTAATTAAGGTAGTGTAACTATCTTAAAGAAGGGAATTGTACTAACAGGGCGATGTAGATCTATAAGCTTATAGTTATTATACAATATTATATTAATATAACTATACTACTAGAGCCCGGCTACTTCTATACGGGTATATATATAATATTTACATAAAACCTAGGGTAATAAGCGACATCTAATAGATTAAATAGATATCTCTATATAGTTGTATTAACTTACCCTAAGGCTATAATTAGAAAGGTAGTCATACTAGCTTAGAGCTACATTGTAGTAAATTGCTTAGTAATAAATTCTATACTTTACTAGTTATAGTAATAAACTACATAGGTGTCTAAGCAGTTATTATATACCTAGTAATCTCTAAAGTTTAAGCCTAAATCGCTAATTAAGCTTAAGAGGACTATAAGGCTAGTAAACCGTTTAGTATTTAAGGATAAGGTAGATACTTTACTATCTATAATTACTTAGTCTCGTTCTCTATCTATATAATCGTTACGATTTAATGTACTAATAAGTCGCTTACTATTATTACCTAAGTATTAGTTAATGAAGTTCTTAAATTACTTCTTCTACTACTTAGAGCGCTAATCCTTTAGTAGACGCTTACTTAGATTAATTACATTATATAAGAATATGCTAGTATAGCAATTATCCCTTAGTTACCCGTAATGTTCTAGTAGCTAGTTAGTCTACTGTTATATAGTCTATCCTAACTATTATTATTATGTCTATTACCCTTTCTACCGTAGCTATTACTATAGTTATACTTACCCCTTTAGCAAGTATTATATCTATCCTCTTTTTACTTAGTAGTTCTATTAGTTCTACCTCAGTAGAGGGTTTATTAGCGAATGTCGCGAAGGTAGATTAGTGTAGTAGTATAGTACCGCGTATCTACTTAAGATATTATGTAGTAAGCTTACTATAATAGTCCTAGTTATGCTTCTACTTATTATATAGAGAGGCTCTAAAGCTTAGTACCTACTTCTATATAGTAAGAAGGAAGTACCTACTAAGATTATTATATTTAGTATAGTTACAATTAAGTATCTTACTCTATAATACTAGCTAATCTAAATACTAATTATCTATCCTTTAAGCCTAGCTTTATTAAAGCCTAGATACCTTAAGTCTAAGTTATCTCTTTTATAGTATGTTGTCTAGTCTATACTACCCCTTTAGTACTAAGTACTTAGCTCTACGTGTAGCTTTACTATATATAGGCTCTTAGCCTAGCTTAGTTATTGTTCTAATTAGGTAGGTAACTACCTTAGACCTTATAGTAGTAAACATGTTATACGTCCGCTATCTACGATGTACATTTAACTAGTATAGCGTAATAAGCTCTCTATCTATAGCTATAGCATCTAGTGTATTATATGCTAATTATATCTCCTTAGAAGATTAGTATACTAGTTCTATTAGTTTAGTAACCATTAATTATTAATAAGGACCTATATATTTCTATACATTTAGAGACTTAGTAAAGAGCTCTAACTAACGGTTAAATTTATCCTATTAGTTATAGCTCTTTAGGATAATAGTACCTACTAGTAGTAATCTAGATACACCGGGTATATCGGTACTAGCTATATTAGATTAATTGAATAGGCTCTCTAGTAGAAGTTCCTACGTAGGTCTACTAGGGTAGTAGACCTAACTAGGATATAGAATAGCTAAGGACAAGAAAATATCCTATTAGTTTAGCTTATAACGGTATAAGGCTTTAAAGAGTCTAACTGAATCTACGTAGCGAATTAGTAAGCGCTTATTAGGCTTACAACTGTTGTATTATAGGTATTAAGTAGTAAGCTGATTATCTAGTTAAACTATTCACTTACTTAGGCTTATATATTAATTAGTTAAAGCACTAGTTTAAAGTAGGCTATATATTATATATATATATCTAAGACTATATTTAAAAAGAATAGGTGTAAGTAAATAACTAATCTAATTACGTAACTACCTAGTAGTAAATGGATCTTAAGCTTTAAACTATATTGCAAGCCTAATTATACTAGATTATAAAGGACTTAAAGTTTAAGATCTAGTTACGTAACTAAGACTAGTTATCTATCTACACCTATTGTTTTTAACTATATATAGTCTTAGATAGATACATGTAATATCCTATCTACTCCTTAACCGGTACTTTAAGTAATTACTATATAAGCCTAAGTAAGTAAATAATTTAACTAAACAGTTAGCCCACTAATTAATACTATAACGCGTAAGTTATAAGCCCGAGTACTTACTAATCTGTTACGTATATTTAGTCTCTTTAGAGTAGACCTTATATCGTTATAAACTAAACTATAGGAGTATATACCTATTCCTACTACTTACTAACTACTAGTAGACCTTATTATAATCTAGGTACAATTAGGCTCTAGTCTATAAAACCTTAGGAATCTTATACTTAATAATTAGCGGACTTCAATTAGTCATCTATAGCCTTTATTTATGTAGTAATGATTTACTCTTAGATAGTGTTACGGTTCTAACTTAAGAGCTAAGGAATTTACCTAATTAGGCATATATAGCTAGCGGACGCTTCTGCTTAAGGAGTGCTCTTCTACTAATAGGACTAAAACTAAGGAATTAAAAGAGTAACTTAAATAATCTCTCTAATCTCTCTAATCTCTCTAATCTCTCTAATCTCTCTAATCTCTCTAATCTCTCTAATGTCTCTAATGTCTCTAATCTCTCTAATCTCTCTAATCTCTCTAATCTTAAGAGAGTAGAGATTAATTGATTAATTGTTCCATTTACGTGCTATATAAGTCTAAGACTATATAACACGGATAGGGTGCCCTACTATTTTCTAGTTAGTAGAGGAAAAGCCTTTCGGTAATAAAAACCTCTAAAAGTAAGTAGAGTTCCTTTCTCGCGATATTGTAGAGGCCTTCTCGCCTTACGGGACCCGGCGGTTCTCCCTTACTCATTTTACGCCGTAAAACCTAAAATACACTAAGAAAAATAGCCGTAGAGGCTAAGGGCTAGGCCCTATATGTCGAAAGAGTAACGAAATTCACTCGTTTTGCTTTCGAAGTCCCGCGTCACGTGACTTAGGGCTGAGCCCTTACTATCATCGTATTCTTCAGGAGTAGCGCTTTAAAACGAGCTATTAAACGTCTAAATTGGGTAATTACCCGTCTTATAATCTAGCGCTAAGTCTTGTTTATTACTAGCGTTAGCGTTAGCGTTTAGAGAGGATATAGAGAGTATAGAGAGTAGACGCTCTATCTCCTTTATATTTAGGGACGCTAAGAACCCTTATAGTTTTAGTACGTTTAACTTACTATTTAATATTACTATTTAGAATATACTAAAACCTAACCTCTACTACATTATTTCTTAAGTCTTTATAAGACTAAGACACTACTCCCTTATTACTCTTCCTTAACGTCTTATTAGCCTAAGAATAAATTAGGCTAAGTTGATCTTCTTAACTTATAATATTATTAGGTTATACTAAAACTAATAGCTTTAAACGCCCTCTATAATAGGAGACTAATAGAGTAAATGGAGAATACCCGCCTCTAGTAAAGTAAGTAGAGCCTAATAATCTTAGACCGTAAATAATACTATTGACGCCTTAGCTACTTATATAGCTAGCAATACCCTTAGGATTTATAAGCTAGACTTCTATTATAGCGATCGAGATAAGTTTAACACTTAGGCTACTTAGCTAGACATGTACTTTATATTTAATCTAATAGCTAATAACCTTCAGCCTATCTTTACTACTACCTTCCTTTAAGGATAACTATACTATTAACTTAAGCTATTCCTCAGGAAATACCTAGATAGTAATAGAGAAGACTATACTAATAGAATCTTTGAATCTTGTAATTATCTTAAGTATACTATAAAGAGCGTCTTTAGAATCTCTAACAAGATTGCTACTACCGTTTATACTATTTAGTACTTAACCTGGAAGACGCCAATAGCCGAGTATACTACTAAATTTTAGAAATATACGTAACTTACCGATTAGGATATAAAGTACTTTAAGTTATATGTTAAAGAGGACTAAAGAAGTAGGTTAAGGACGAGTTAATAAGGGACGGTTAGAGGATTAATAGTATAGGCAACTTAGTTAAAGTTACGATTAATCTTAATAATAAGCTCTATAAGAGAGCTCTAGAACAATAATACAACTCTAAGGTATCCGGAAGAGCCGGATCTATACTAGGCTACGATAATTGGAATAATAGAAGCTTTAATAACACTTACAATAGTAATAAGCCTAAGAATTATACGCTATACTATAGACTAGACTATAGCTAATAGAGCTCGACGTTACTAAAAAAGGTCGTAAGATTGTAAATAGGGGTAAGTTTAAGCCTAAGAGTTTAAAGTGAAGTATTACCTACTATAACTATAGTAACGAAGGCTATATAGCGAGGGATTGCTACGGTAAAAATATTGTACGCCGTAAGTAGTTCAATATAATATAATAAGGAACTAGTAAACTTGAGAGTAGCGTTAGATTACCGGGTAATACTAACTATACTCGAGGAGTAGAGAAGGAAGTTAGTAATAAAAGTAATATACCTCTTCTAGATCCCTTACGCAGACAAGGAGGATACTATAGTTAAGAGAACTAACTACGATAATTTAATATAATAATAGTATAAAGAGTCGACTATAAGATTAAGTCTAAGTCTTAGAATAGTTATAGAAGTCTTTATTAGCAATTCTATTACTAAAACTCGTATTAGGTTTACTACTCCGTAAAATTATTAGTAGAGTATTACCCTTAGTAGCCGTAAGGAACCCTAGGAGCAACGTATAGGTAAAATACTGCGCTTTAAGAAGTAGACACTAACGAATCCTATCTTAATAACAATAAAGACGATAAAGGAAACTAAGACCTAGGATAGAATAGATTGTAGTTACTAGAACTATAGGAAGAAAGTTTAGAAACTACTAGGCTAGATACTATCGAGAAAGATTAGGATCCGGAAGAATTAAGCGAAGAGGATTCCTCTAAAGGAGAAGAGAGCAATACTAATGACGATAATAAACAAGTAGCCTTTACGGTTAATGTACCTAAGAAACTATATAACATAATAGTTTACTTATAGAGAAGGTATAAAGAATTCCTACTAAAGATATTAGGACGAAGAATACTATATACTTACGAGTTAATAAAACCCTTAACGTAATATAAGCTATAGCTTAGACATACCTAATTATAAGCGTTAACGAGAACCTCGCGACGGTAGTTACTTAACAACTAAGTATAGGAAGCTAAATAATAGATACCGGGTATCTTATACTATTGGAAACGTTTATATTGAACGAATTACGTAATATAGTATAACACGTACGCGTGCTCTACTTAGAAACGTAAAAAACTTAGGAATGTTACCGAAGATATATACGGATATAGAAAGGATCGCGCTAGGTTTAGGTAGAGGCCTCGAGATACGAAGTACGACGTTCTATATATAAATAGAGAAAAGGATTGACTCCCTAGTAATAAGTAACTAACGGGAGTTATACAATATAGAAAGGGCTTAAGTATTACTAGTAGTGGAAGTAGTCTTTTAAATATAAGTAATCGTTAATAGTTATAGGACTAAGGTTATAATTAATTACGCAGCAAGCGGGAATTTTACCTCTAAAACATTTATAAGGACTAAAGGGATTGTAACCGGAAAGAAAGACGAAGGGTATAAATTGATTACGGTAGATAGATTATCCTTACCTGGTATAGAGTAAGAGATAATACCGCTACTACTCGTAATCTAATAGTACTACGGGGAAACTATCTTAGATATTACTAATATAGCTAGTTATAACATTATATTAGGTATACTTTAGTTAGGAAAGTATAATCTAATAGTCGACTAGAAGAAAGAAGTACTTATATTTAGGGAATACAATTACGTCATTAATATTTAGCCTATATAGTAGTAGCGTTTACTAGTAGATAAGGTAAAGAGATAGCTAAATAGAATATAGCTTATACTAACTAGAAGGATAGGAGAACTACCTTTAACCGGGATATATACTAGCGTAGGGCCGCTAGGTTACAAAGTTACTAGTAGTAATAGAAGTAATATACTATTAACGGATACTAGTATCTTAGAGCTAAGTATTCCTAAGGAGTATCGTAAGTAGTTACAACTCTTTAAAGAGAAGTATTAGTTCCTAAGCTTTACATAGCTAATTAGTAAAGTGCTCTTAGCTATAAAGTGGATATAGACTCCTTATTCTTAGTAGTTACTATCTTAGTTATAATCCTAAGATAGTAGAAAGCTAGAACTTTTATTTATAACGCTATAAATAACTCGACTATAGCCGTAATAGGCTAGGGCCGGACTAGTAGCTCCTAACATAGTTAGAACGTACTAGTTTCTAACTATATGAAAATCTAGAACGCTCTACGCGGTCCAGAAGTCGAGTTATAGAAAAAAATAGAGTGTTCTAGCTATAACTTCTTACGAATCTACTTCTAGGAATATCTACGCCGACGTATGCCTTCGTAATAGATTACGTAGCATAGAAGGTTCTAGGAGTCTATAGTTGAATATAAATAAGAGTAGAATCAGTCCTCTAGATAGGTAGAAGTAACGAAGTAAGTTCTACTACTCTTACTACTATACCTACTACTTTCTACTCTTATACCTCTTATACCTACTATTTACTACGATTATCCTAAGGCTAACTTTCGCTCTATACCTACCTTTTAATAGGTTATAAGCCTAAATAGCTCTTAGCCTAAGGAACCTACTTATCCCTACCGATTAGAAAGTAATACCTACGCCTTATTTATACTTTTAGGCGTAGAAACAAACAAAACTAAGCGAAAACAAGTAAAACCTAGCGAGAAGTAAGTAAGAACCTTCGAGAAACGAATTGTTATGTCTCGTTCTAGGGCTAGTCTTAAAAGAGAGATAAGTTAAGTCACGTAGCGGTATTCTTTAGAGAGGCTAAAGCGAGCTAAGCGAAGATAAATGATTAGGATAAGAGTGTATTCCAATTAGTGAGATAGTAACATAAGTTAAACGTATTAAAACTATAAGGGATTCTTAGCGTTCCTAAATATAAAGGAGATTCGTAGATCTCGGTAATTAGTCTAATCATTCTAAGCATAAGCAGCCTAATTAGTCTAAGCATAAGCAGTCTAATCGCCCTAAGTCTAAGCGCTTAGGTAGGATAAGTTACGTACTCGTCTCGTTGTTATAATTCTAGGGTCTAGAGGAATTATTCCGTAACACTATCCCCTTTTTAGCCTAGCTTCGTCCCGAAGCTCTATAAGCCGTTATCATTTCTTGTAGTAATAGTTAACTATGTCTTCTTCCTCCTATAAACGCCGTTAACGACTTACTCTAGATACTAAAATCTCTAGTATTAAAATAGCTCTATATACGAATTGTTAGAATTCTCAATCCTCGGGCGCGGTAGTAAAGTGTATCGTAGGTTCTCGGTCGGGGAAGTATTCGGCCTATATTCGAAAAGGCTATAAGGATTACGACGTATATCTTTCTCGTTTGGAGTAGGAACGTCTTTACGATTCGTGCGATAAGCTTAAGCTAGAGCTTAAGAGGATTAAAGAGGAGGAGGTACGGCTAAAGATACGTAAGATCTGTCTTCGGAAATAGCTACGCTTAGCTAAGCGTCGCACTAACTACGCTATCGCTAAGGAGTTAGAGGAGCTCGAGGAGGAAGAGGCGCGTAAGGAGCTAGCGTCTTTTAAGTAGGCGTCGGGGGTAGAGGTATCGCCTTCGCTAGTTTCTTTCTCGGATATCCTAGAGATGCCCGTAAACGACTAGGCGGCGCTTTCTAGGGCGGAGCCCTAGGGCGAGTCCCTAGGAGTAGAAACTTATTAGGGTATTTATTTATAAGTTGTGTCCCTATTCCTATCGATCGGCTAGGTAGCTTAGTAGTAGAGCGTAAGCTATCTAAACTCTTAAGGTCGTAGGTTCGATTCCTACCCTAGTCGCTCGTCGGCTAAGAGATCTATTATCGTAGGTTATATTAACGGACCTATTTTTAGTATTATCGGATCTTTTACTAATAGTTTCGTAGGTATTGTTTTAGTTCCTAGGTATTTTAAATTCGTCGTATCCTTTCTACTTAATAAGGTATCGCTAACCTTTTTTATCTAGGATTTTTTTGACTTCGAATTCGTTTTCTACTTCTAGCTCGAAATAGAAGCTTTCTTAGTAAGGTGTTTTAGCGTCCGCGGGTTCTAACTTAGAGATATAGAAGACTAGGTAGATTTTAGCGTCGGGTAGTAGTCGTAGGCGGTAGTTAACTAGTCCTATAACTTTATCAATAGAAAATAGTCCGACCTTAACGTAATCTAGTTTCCTTAGTCTGTCTTCTTATTCTTAAGTTTTTTATAAGGAGATAGACCTTATCCCCTTCTTTTAGTAGAGGTGCTATTTTTCTCGTATCTTGCCGTTATGAAGACAGTTTGTATTATGCATCTTCGATCGTATTGCGTGTTTCTCTATGTACTTCCTTAAGAGTTTCCGTTATTACGATCGCTCTTTCGGCTTATAGGTAGGATCTAGGTGTTCTAAATAGGTTAGGATCTTTACTAAGGTTTGTATAGAATAGCGACGTTAAAGTTATCTCTAATTTGTAGTTATTTAGTGCGATCTACGCTATTAGTAGTAATGAAACCTAGTTGTCTTATACGTAGTTAACGTAGTGCCGTACGTATTATTCTAGCGTCTAATTTATCCTCTCGGTCTATCCGTCTGTTTCTAGATAATATACTATTAATAGCTTATGTTTAATTCCGATAGTTCCTATAGTCGTTTTCTAGTAATCTAATATAAATAGCTTATCTCTATCTATTATAAATGCTTAGGGGAATCTATAGTATCAGATAAGTCTATCTAGTATAAGGTGTCCGAGCTACTCTATATTATATGTCTCTAATATAGGAATAAAGTGTACGTAGTTTATAAGTCTATTAACTATAACTAGTATATGTCGTATAGTTGTTTCGTGACTTAGTCCCTTAACGGTAGGAGTTTTGTAATAAAGTCTATTATAACTTCGTCCTATAGTTTTATTAGTGGTGTCCTGAACTGTAGGTAACTATACTTTGCGTGTTTTGTAGCCTTATTCCGTTAGTAGTATACGCATTGTTTTATATAACGTAGTACCTTTTATCTTATATATAGAAATAAGAAGCTACGTTAGATTAGGCCTATTGTCTTTAAAGTTCTAGGGTGTCCGTAAGTTAGTCCCCGTAATGTTGTTGTATATATTCTTCTTCTCGATCCTTCGGTACTTAGTACTTTCCTTACGATATAGGGAATTATTCGTCCTTATCGCCTAATATCCGTACGATGTTATTAAATTCTCTTATATTAGTACTAAGACTTCCGTCAGGGTTTGTCCTTAGTATCTTATATTATACTAGTTCTTTTCCTTCTATATAGTCGCTTCTTTATCTTAGCGTATCGGGGCGGCTATTCTCTCGTCCTAGAGTATATTTAATTTCGAACTTATACTATCCTAGTAGCTCCGACTAGCGGGCTTGCCTTCGGGTAAGTTCTTTTATCGTCGTAAAGTACGTAAGATTCTTATAATTAGAAAGAATTGTTAACTTCGGTAGGCCCTCGATATATACTCTCTAATATTGTATAGTAGTAACAATAGCTAGAAGCTCTTTATTATAGATGTCGTAGTTCTATTCCGCTATAGTTATTTTCCGGGTGTAATAGGCTACTAGGTATCTCTACCTATCGTGTATCTATGTTAGGTAGGCGCCTATTGCTATATTAGACGTATCGGTCTCGATATAGGCTTCCTTACTACGATCGAATAGTCGAAGCGTAGGGGCTAAAGCGCATTGTTCCTTAAGTTTCTTAAATGCTTCAATCTGTTCCTTTCCCTATTTCTAAGTGACGTCTTTTCTCGTAAGCATCGTCATTAGTGCTGCTGTCCTTACGTAGTCCTTAATGAATTTCCGGTTATAGTTCGCTAGTCTAAGGAATATTTATACGTCCTTAAGTATTTTCGGTTCTAGCTATTCTCTAATTAACTATGTCTTCGTAGGGTCGATCGTTATCCCTATAGTGCTAATAATAAAGCCTAAGAATTTAACTTCTTTCTTATAGAATTCGCATTTCTCGGGTGCCGTCTTGAATCCTAATTGCGTAAGTCGTTCGAAGACGTCTTAGACTTGTCTTATGTGTTTCTGTAGGGATCCTTTCGTATAGACTAGTATGTCGTCTATGTATGCGATAACGTATACGTCGAGTAGGTCTCTAAGTGTCTCGTTAATGAGGTCCTAATAGGATGCGGGTGCGTTAGTTAATCCTATTAGTATAACTAAGAATTCGTAGAGTCCGTATCTTGTTCTAAAAGCGGTTTTCCATTCTTCTCCTTCTACTATTCGTATAGTATAGAAGGCATCTCGTAGGTTAATCTTCGTATACTAGTCCGATCCGGTTAATCTATCTTATGCTTCTTCGATATTAGGTAGCGGGTATCGGTTCTTAATCGTAATCTCGTTTAACTTCCTATAGTCTTATACGAGTCGTAACTTCCCGTTTGCTTTTAGAACGAATATATATAGAGTTCCTATACTTAAGGTAGATCTTCTTATCTATCCTTTAGCTAGCTTCTCCTTTAGCTATTCTCGTAGGGTCTATAGCTCTTTCTTAGACGTTTATAATATAGGGGTCCGTATAGAGGCTCTTTCCCTAGCTAAATGTTAATCTTATAATCCTATAGGCGGTACTTAGGTAAGGCGGTTTTACCTCTTTCCTCTTTAAAGAGTCGCGACTACTTACGATACTCCTTAGGAATACTTAACCCTAAGATATTAGTATCCTTCGATAGTATATTACTTCTTTTACTTCTAGTAACTTCGTAACCCGGCGGCCCTACGCTAGTATCTATCCCGGTCGAAGGTAGTTCTTCTATCCTTCTAGTCGGCGTAAGCTATATCTCGTTTAGCTATTTCCTTACCTTATCTATTAGCGAACGCTACTACTACGTAGGCTAAATGTCGATAATATAATCGTATTCCCTAAATGTAAGTACTCCTCTTCTCTAGTCGATTACTAGATTATGCTTTCTTAACTAAGGTATACCTAATACTATGTTATAACTAGCTATATTAGTAATATCTAAGGTAACATTCTCGTAGTACTATTAGATAGCTAGTAGTAATAGTATCGTCTCCTATTCTACGCTAGGTAACGATAATCCGTCTCCCGCAATTAACTCGTAACCCTATTTCTTCTTTAGGGTAGCTAACCCGTTTCTTCTTACAAAAGACTCGGAGATAAAATTCCCCGCTACTCCCAAGTCGATTCTAATACTAGTCCTATATCCGTTAACGATTGCTTATATCTAGAAAACTATGTTTAATGTCGATACGTAAGCCTAAGTATTATATAACTCCCTTTAGTCGCTTATTCCTAGGGAGCTAATCCTTTTCCCGAATAGTATATAGTTCGCTATACTTCGTACCTAGAGGCTTCGGCTAGAACCTATAGCCCGTTACCCTATATCTATACCTATAGTTTATTACGTTCCTAGATCTTCTACGATTCTAAGTAGAGAGCCCGTACGTGCGTTACAGTATACTATTCGTAGTTTATTTAAGACGAAAGTTCCTACCGGTATTAGGTATCCGGTATCTATTATTTAGCTTCCTGTAGGTAGTCGTTCGATAACCGCTTTAGCTAAGTTCTCCGTATTACTTATAGTTAGGTAACCCTATACTATACCCCTTATTATATCGAGTGTTTTATCAAACTCGTTAGGGTTTAGGTATCGTTTTTCTAAGAACTTTAGTAGGATTTCTTTGTACCTTCGTTAGAGGTAGATAATTAACTTATAGAGTTTTCTTAGCGCGTCTACCGTAAATGTGTGTACTTTGTTTTCGTCGTCGGTATCGCTCTCTTCTTCTTCGGATAAGTCCTCGCTTAACTCCTCCGATACGTAATCTTCTTCGATAGTATCTAGTTTGTTTATTTATTGTTCCGGTGCTAGTAACTAACGTCCGTTCTATTCTAGATCTTAGTTTTCTTTATTATCGTTATCGAAGTAAGATTCGTCTATATCTACTTCTTAGAGCTTGTTTTGTCTGTAATAAGCTCCTAGGGTTCCTACTAGCTATTGTAGCTAGTACCCTACGCCTAACTTAGTATTGTAGTAGGTTTAATACGAGTCCTAGTAATAGAATCGCTAGTAAAGGCTTCCGTAACCGTATCGAGATTCCTTCTTAACTTTATAGTTAACTCCTCGTACTATTATACTAAATAATTTAATAGTCTTTAATTATTAGTCATTTGGTAGTAGTATATATTGTTAAATATAGTATCCTCCTTGTCCTTATAAGGGGTCTAGGAGAGGCGTCGTAACCCGGTTACTATCCTTCTCTTCTACTCTCTAGGTATAGTTAAATTATTAGGGTCTAATACTACTCCTAGATTTGCCAACCTTTAGTTATATTATATTGAATTGCTCGCGGCGCACTATATTCTTACCGCGGCAATCCCGCGCTATATAGCCTTCTTTACTATAGGCGTAGTATATAAGTTTTCCTTTTCCTTTAAAGGGCTTTCCGTAGCCCCTACTCTTATCAATCCTCCGTCCTCGTTAGGTAATGTCTAGTTCTATTAGCTATAGTCTATAGTAGGGCTAGCTTTATCGTAAGAATTCTCCCTTCGTAATATATCTTCCTAAGGGTTTACGATCTAGACTGTATCCTACTATGCCTCCTACTTTAGAATCGTATTTCTTTTCCTAGTATCGTTCCTAGAGCTAGTCGTTGATATCGATCGACGCCTTTATTAGCTCTTCGAGGTTAGTAATCGTTCCTCCGTGTCTTATTAACTCGTCCTTAACGGAGTCCTTAAGCCTACGTCGGAACATAGTTATTAACGCCGTCTAGTCCTATCCGGTAATCTGTCCGTATTCTTTGAATTTAGCGGTATACTCTAAAGTAGATATTTTCTACTTTAGGTATTAAATAATTTGTATAGCCTATTAGACTTCGTTCGAGGTTCTAAAGATTAACTTGATCTTATCTTTAAAAAGGGTATAGCTCCTAAACATTCCGGTAGGGTCTTATCGTCCTATACCTTTAAGGTATTCCTTAAGGTAAGGTTTAATCTAGTTCTACGCGCTTCCGCGAAGGAACGTAATAGCGAAGATAGTTCTTTTATTAGCATCGACTAGGTTAAACATAAGATATATATCTATCTAATTAACCCAGTCGTTAAACTTAGCCCTGTCTCTATAGAAGAGGTCTAGCTTAGTAGCCTTAACGTCGTTCTTCCTTAGAGTAGGCTCGTTATCGTTATTAGACTTATCGTCCTTCGTAGTAGTCTATCGTAGTAGCGCATGGCGGATGCTTCCTACTTCGCTAAGGGCGGGTATTCCCCTACTAGCTACTTAAGTAGCGCTTATCCTAAGGGGGTTTAAAGTGTTATATCTCGTTCTAGGGCTAGTCTTAAAAAGAGATAAGTTAAGTCACGTAGCGGTATTCTTTAGAGAGGCTAAAGCGAGCTAAGCGAAGATGAATAATTAGGATAAGAGTGTATTCTAATTAGTAAGATAGTAACATAAGTTGAACGCATCGAAACTATAAGGGATTCTTAGCGTTCCTAAATATAAAGGAGATTCGTAGATCTCGGTAATTAGTCTAATTATTCTAAGCATAAGTAGCCTAATTAGTCTAAGCATAAGCAGTCTAATCGCCCTAAGTCTAAGCGCTTAGGTAGGATAAGTTACGTACTCGTCTCGTTGTTATAATTCTGGGGTCTTTATGAATTATTCCGTAATACCGGGCTTCCGTCGGCTTTTGTCCGGATCTCAATCTTATAGTTAAGATTACCGCGATACGGAGCTAGTTTATCTACTTCCCTAGTAGAAAATAATAGAAGTATATCCTAAAGTTCTAAGGGTAGGCTCTTCTTAAGCTCCTCTCGTATAGGCGGCTCCTTCTTACTAAGGGCCTTTTTAACATCTTCTACAATTACCGTAGTAATCGTAGCAAAGCGCTTACCTGACTTACGTTCTTTATAGTTACGCCCTTCGGGTACCTAATTCTTTACTAAGCTATAGTAGTACTAGCGTTCTTTAGGCGTAGTCTAGATCTAATTATACGCCTTCTATAGGTTCCCTAGGATTATAGGGAAATCTAGATTAGGTACGACGTAAGCGTAAATAATCTATTAGATCCCGGTAATCTCTATATAGAAGGCAACTACTCCTTTAATCGAGTCTCGTATCGCCTTTATAAACCCTATAGCCTTACGGCTCTCGCTACTAATATACGTAAGACCGAGGCCTTTTGCTAGGTCTCCCTTATTTATAGTATAGTATATATGTCCTTTATTAATAAGGGTAAACGTTCCGTAACTTTTGTTTAGAAGTACGTTAGTATATATAATATTCCCGTTAATAGAACTCTTAACTACGTTCTAACCCTTTACTAGTACTTCTTTATCCCCTAGCGCTAGCTTTAGCCTAGGAGCTAGTCTTTTCCTATATCTTCGGGATGTAACTTAAAACCCTCGTCCTCTAGGATCGGCGCGACTAAAGCCGTATTAATCCTAGTAGGATTAACTACTACGGCGTACGGGCATTCTTTTACTCGATGTCCGCTTACTCTCTAGCGGAAGTGGAGCTATTCTTAGCGTCTTTAATCTCTCTCGGCGGTATCTACCTATTTCGCTCTTTACTTCCCCTTATCCTCCTCCCGGTCTCTACGACTTCTAGAGCGGCCTCCGCTTATTCTTATTAGTACTATAATAGTATTACTATCGGTATTAACCCTAGTAACGGTAGGTCCCGTAAAAGAACGGGTAGTAACCGTAGTAGTCGTACTAGAGTCCCTATTATTATCCTTCTACTTCTTGATAGCTATTTCAAACTAATCTATATCTTCGAGGTTAGTTATAATCCGTTCGACCTCCTTCGTAAACTTATAGTAGTCCTCCTTTTTCGGTATAGCTACCGTATATATTCTAGCGGGGTTCGAGAAGGTATAACGTAGGTAGCTAATCTTAGCGTCGTCGCTATAGTTCTCTCCGCTAGTACTTAGTAGGAGTCCGTCAAATTTTATCTAGTAATCGTACTAAGGTTAACCGTTCGTATATTTAATCTTAGTAAGCTACTCTAGAGCTTTAGCGCGCTCGTTACTATTACCAAAGACTTTCTTAAGTCACGCGAAGGAAGTAACGGGGTCCCTCCTAAGTTTGCCGTCTCCCTTATCCTAGAAGTGCCGTATTCTAGTACGCTCTCTCGCTAGTAAGGTATTGTTAATCGTATCCTAGTAGTATTCATTAGAGAGCGTGACACGAGGCCTACGAGTGTAAGAGGGAAACGTAGGGTGTAGGGAATAGAGACGTAGTTAGACGAAGTATCTAGAGGTAACGCGCGAAGTACGAAAGATAAAGCAAAGCGCCGAGGCGTCGCGCTAGCGCCGGGAGATCACGTGACCCTGATCACGTGACCGAACATCCAAATCAAGGTCGCTTCGTGACAGTACCCCCCCCTCCACGAGACGAGCTCCTGCGACGTCGTTCAGGCTATTGCGTTGCGTGCCAGTTGCACTTGCGTGCTTGCTGGTATTGCTTGTTCGCTGCTCATCATATGACGGCTGACTGCTGGTGTGCGAGTGTTGTTGCATGGTCTCACCCATTGAAGAGGTAGGCCGCTTTGAAGAACTTCCATCCAGCCGAATGCCTTCTGCGAGTGAGTAGAAAGGAGGCGTGGACTTCGTAGGCGGTGTGGCGTCTCCGGAGATCACTGCGAGACCATAAACTGAGACGCTAAATACGTGCGCCATGAACTCATCGTCAACCTCCGTAGGTCGTGGCTTGTCTGGGTATGCGCGGTGAAATTCTTGCACCAGCTCCTCAGCACCTGGCAGCAGTGAGGTGTATGGGCGTTCGCTCATTGTGCCGTCCTTCCACAAAACCTTGTACCAGACTTTGCGGTATTTTATCCTTGAGTCAACCACCTCTTGAACTTCCCATTCAGTCGATTCTTTACCATCTCTTACTATTTCGAGCGGCGGCGGCGGCGGCAGGTGCTGTCCAGGCAGCGGGTCTTCGGGTGCGCGGCGTAGGAGACTCGAGTGGAAAACATCGTGGAGGTGGGCGAGATCAGAGTTAGGTGGGAATCGCAGGCGGTAGGAACGGCGCCCAATAGGCTCGACGACTTCGAAGGGACCGAATGCTTTACTGTCGAGTTTCTTGGATGGTCGTGTAGTGCGGATGTTGCGTGCGTCGAGGAAGACTTTGTCGCCCTTTTGGAAATTTGGTGCGGGTGCACGTGCCACATTAGCTTGATCCGTGTTCTTGGCTTGGGTCCAAGCGTGCTCCGCTCGCATTTGCTCGAGCACGGCCTGTGTGAATTGCTCAAAGTCTCTGAGGTTGTCTGCAAAGGTGTCGGCTGCATCAAGCTGTTTCACCTTGTCTGCCGTGACTTGTGGACGGGCTTCAGATGGCTTCACATTCATCCCTAAGCTCGGGTGCCTTCCTGTGTTCGCAAAGAATGGTGTAACGCCTGTGCTGGCAGCTACATGGTTGTTCATCGCGAATTCCGCGGTCGGCAGCCAGTTAACCCAGTCGTCCTGGAGATAGTTACTGAAAGCTCGCAAGTATTGCTCTAACGCTTGGTTAGTTCGCTCCGATTGACCGTCGGTCTCTGGGTGGAAGGAAGTTGACAGGTTTTGTTTGATGCCGAGCCGCTGGCAGAGTCGTTCCCAGAAGGCGCTTACAAACTGCGTCCCGCGGTCTGACACAAATATTTCTGCGACGCCGTGATGGGGCATAATGTAATGGTAGTACAGGTCAGCTGTGTGTTCTGCATCCATACGGTCCGTAGGGATGAAGTGCACCTGCTTGGAGAGCATGTCTGTTACTGTCAGGATATTGGTGTATGTCTTGCCATCTCTGCGAGATTTGCTAGGCGGCAGGTCGACTATGAAGTCCATGGCGACGTGTTTCCAGACGTCCGGTGGTGTACGATGGGCGGAGAGCGTCCCTTGGTACCGTGAACGAGACGGTGTTGATCTCCTACAGATGTAGCAGTTGCGCACGTATTGGGTGATGTCTTTCTGCATGAAAGGCCACCATAGGTCATGGCGTAGAATCAGTTCGTGTGTGCGTGCCATGCCTTAATGCCCAGCAAGAGGCGCGTCATGGTAGCTCTGCACTATCTTTGTGCGTAGGTTGCGGTATTCCGGCACAAACAGCCTGTTGTTCACGTACAGCCTCCCGTCTTGCATGCGGCACTCTGAAGCTGTAATCTTGCGCTGTTGCAGAAACTCAGACGTCTTGCGGTCGCGGAGATCTTTCTGAAGGCGCTTCATACGCATGCTGAAGCGTGGGTCCTTGTAAGCTGTATTGAGCATTGAGAGCACGTTGTCGTCCGAGTCTGCTGGTTGCTGCAACTCCGGCCAGTCTTCCTTGGGAGTGTCTGGCTCGTTGGGCGTTGGCTGGTCAGGGACTGTCGCCAGATCTGACCCGTCTTCTAGCGCTTGTTCAGGTGCCTTATGCTCGTCATCTTTTGGGACTTCGGGGATGTTCGCATTCTCGTCGTCCGCATTCTCGTCGTTCGCTTTGTTGGCCAGCCTAGCGCTTCGTCGAGGTTCTGTAGGCGGGTCCGTGGTGATTGCGAATGCGGAGACTATATCCAGGTTATCCGGCTTCAAGATGGTTTGTTCGCGGTACTGTGTCCGTGCATCAATCCCTTCAGGCAGGTCTTGGGAGCGTCTCGTCAGGCTGTCCGGTTTGGTGCCCTGGACGCCCGGTCGATACGTGATCTTGAAGTTGAATTGTGACAGGAACTCGGCCCACCTAGCCTGGCGCTGGTTGAGTTGCTTCGTGGACATAAACCACTCCAGGTTCTTGTGATCTGACAGCACTCGGATGGGTTTCTGGTCATCCGCCTCTGGCACTAGTTCGTACTGCCATTCTTCGAACGTCTTGACAATAGCGAGCAGCTCCTTGTCGTAGATGTCGTAGTTGCATTCTTGCGGACTCATCTTCTTGGAGAAGTAGGCTATCGGCTTGAGCAGAAACTCGCCTTCCTTCTCCGGATCTGGGTGCTTCTGGGACAGAACGCCTGCAGTTACGTAGTCTGACGCATCCGTCTCAATCCAAACTTCCAGTCCTGGTTGGAAGTGTGCCAGGATTGGTGCTGAGACGAATCGCTTCTTCAGCTTATCGAATGCTTGCTGGCATCCCTCGTCCCACTGCCAGGGTGTATCTTTCTTTGTCAGTGCTGTGAGCTTGCGCACGACTCTTGAATACTCATAGATGAAGCGTCTGTAGAAACCACTGAACCCGAGGAACGCAAGGACGTCCTTGACGTTCCGGGGTGTCTCCCAGTTCTGGATTGCTTCAACCTTAACTGGATCCATCTCGATACCTTCGGTAGTGACAATAAGGCCAAGGTACTTGATCTTCTTGACGAAGAATTCGCTCTTGTCAATGTCGATAGGCATACCGGCTTCGCCTACTTTCTTAATGACTGCTCGTACGTGCTGGACATGTTCTTCTTCGCTGTCGCTGTAGATGAGAACATCGTCAAGATAGACTGTGCAGAACCGATCGAGGTACTCTCGCAGTACTTCATTGATTCGTCTCTGCCAACTGCTTGGCCCGTTGCAGAGCCCGAACGGCATAACCTTGAACTCGTAGAGGCCATATCTTGTGATGAAGGCTGTCAGCCATTCCTGTCCATGCGCAATGCGAAGGTTGTTGAATGCTGCTACGATGTCGAGTTTCGAGAACATCTTGGCCTTAGCCAGACGATCCAGGGTTTCTCGGATCAAAGGAATAGGATATCGGTCCTTAATCGTGAGGGCGTTCAATGCTCTGTAATCGACGCATACGCGCAGTCCACCACCAGGCTTCTTGACAATGAGCAGTGGTGATGCGCAGGGCGACTTGCTTTCTTGCAATGAACCGTTTGCAAGGCCATCGTCGAGAAACTTCCGTACCACGGCCAACTGCTCAGCATTCATTGGGATCATCTTGCGATAAGGCGGTGTAGTACCTGGTTTGAGCTTAATCTCATGGTCACTAGGACCATGCTCAGGCAGTACAAACTCCGACTTGTGCTTGAAGTACAGAGCTAGATCCTTAAGCACTGCTGGCAGCTTTTCTTCTGGGTTCGACTTCTTGCACGCTGTCATGAAGCGTTCCCAGTCCTCTGGCGCCATCGCGAAGCATGAAAGTTGTTCCCCCTCCCCCCCAAACGGATCTTGCGGTGGCGGCTTATCGGGTGGTTCGGGTGGGACGTCGTCAGGTGGTGGTGTTAGGTCTTCAGGCCAAAGGGCAAAGAGCTGATTGTCCTTATCCTTTGACATCTTCATGAACGCTTGCGCACTGACGATGTCGATATCATCAGAGCTGTGAAAGTCAGGGTCGACGTTGTGGGTCTTGCCGCGACGATCTATTGTTACGACGCAGACCAGACTTCTGAAGTTATGGTTCAAGCAGCAGTTCGTGCTGTTGAAGGTCATTGTCCTGTTCTTGAAGCTGATCTCGGGGTCATGTTGTTCTAGCCATGACATTCCGATGACGATGTCATATGTGTCAAGGTCTGTAACGTAGTACAGATCCTGGTCGCGATGTGCTCCGACGTCCAGGGTGACGAGGACTGCATGTGTTATCATAGAGCGGTGCCCGTCCGCAAGTCGCAAACGCTTAGGTTTCGCAAGAGGGATAAGGTTAAGGTGATGTGTGCGCACGAAGTTGTTATGGATGAAGAGGTCTGTTGCGCCTGTGTCGATCAAACTTTTTGCATTATGAGGTCCTAGTCTACTGTGTACCTTTGCAGAGCATACAAGGTGTTTGCCCTGTCTAGGCTGGACAGTGACGTTCTGGATGCCTCCTGCTGTCTCGGCACAAGACAGTGCAAGTTCGTTGTTGTCATAATCGTCATCTCTTAGGGTGCAAAGGTTCATCTCTTCTTCATGTTCTTCGTTTGAGCAAGGCTTAGGGTCGCGACTTGACTCTAAGCCTGAGCATTTCCCTGGTCGGGGGCTGCTGTTGGTGCTTCGGTGGCAAGGGCGGCGAGGCGAGTAGTGTCGCCCACACCATGCTGACGGCGGAACTCGTCGACGCTCATCTCTCTAGTAATGAGGTTGCTGAAGTCCCAATTGCCCTTGTTGTAGTGGAAGGGGCAAGCTGGATCCTGTGGCAAGACGTGCGTACGGTCGGTACGACGACAGCGCCAGCATTGGCCATTAGCTGCCATTGCTTCCTTCTGTTCCTTGGTCAATTGACCGACCACTTTCCAAGAGGCAGGCAGGATGCGGGTAACTGGCTCGCTGCGCTTCTTGTTCTTTCGCTCGTTGCCGGTCTCGGTGTTGGATGTGGTCATGGCGGCATTACCGATGATGGTAGTGTTGCCTAGTGCGCTGCCACCGCGGCCACGGGTGTTGCGGTTGCCATTGCCATTGCCTGTAGGGGGAGCCGGTGCTTCGAGCTTGTACATCTTGATGAGCTGATCACTCTCCTCGAGATCGTAGCCAGCTTGTTGGAACTCGGCGAAAGAGTCACCACGCTCCTTCTTGAGCTCGTTCTGCCACTTAGGTGTGAGACGTGTCCACAGCTTGCGGGATGACATCTCTTCTCCTGCCTTCAAACATAGAGTCTTGTACTTAGTGACAAATGCGGTGAAGGTCTCGGTGTTCACCATCTTCAGGTTGGCGAGCTCTGCTTGCGCCTTCTCTACTGTGTCCTTGTCACCGAACTGCTTGTCGAGATCTGCCCACATCTGTTCCAATGACTCCCAAGCTTCGCTGTTGATGTTGGCGTCCGTGAAGTCGAAAGGGAAGCCGGAAGTGCGGTCGCGGACGTAATCGAGGATCTCGAACATGGGCGTGCTCTCATCATAAGACGCGCGAATCTTACCATCCATAGCGATCTTCCAGTTCTTGTACGGTGGCTTGCCGTTGTTGTCGAACTTCTCGGGGTGATCGCGCTTTGTTTTGGACTGGTAGAAGTACGAAGAGGACGTTGACAGCGCAGGTGTTGGGCGAACACTCCGGTTGATGCCCGGGGCAGGAGTGCGAATGCCGGTCTCACGAATAGTGCGACCTCCGTCTCCGTTGCCGAACAGTCCACCGTTGGTGCTGTATGCGTTTTCGACTTGTGGGGTGGTGCGACGGCTCTCACGAAGGCCTGTACCCTTAGCAGGCTTAGGTGCTGCACCGGTAGCGCCGACCTGTGCTTCCAGCTGCGTGATGCGATCTGCCATCTGCTTAATGGTGTTGTCACGTTCGTCGATGTCGTCCATGAAACCGTCACAGTCGGTCTCCGCGGACTTGAGGTTGGCAAGGTGGATTCTGGCTTCTTCCTGTGCCTGCTTCAGCTTCTCATTCAGGTCCTCGATCTGATCTGCTGCGGTGTCGAGCTTGCCGACCGCAGTGTCGTTTTCTTGGCGAAGATCAGAGATCTTGCTATTTAGATTCTTGACGATCTTCCTGTGGGTAGCCTGGTCCTGGTTGTAGACGTTCTCGAGCTGTTCGTAGTTGTCCTGAATTTCCATGAGCGTGGCGCCCATATCCTTAAGGGCCTGCAGCCAGGTGTTTGGGTGCTTCCGCACTTTGGAGATGAAGTCGTTCGCGGTGACTGCCCGATAATCCTCCGCTTCGTAGTAGTCGGTGTTGTGGTTGACGAAGTTATTCATGTCGATGTAGTCCTCTTCCGGTTCTTCTCGCTCTGCCGCGGACTCCATCTGTTGTAGCGGACTCGGTCCCACCTTAGCCTTCACAGGCTTCGGTGCTGGCAGTGGTGGTGTCGGGGCGCGTGGTGGTAGAACCGGGTAGGACACCGATGGCTTTGGACTCGCTCGACGGCTTTGGCGTTCTTGAGGTTGAGACTGAGAACGACCGATAGTATCTTGGGAGTATGCACCCGGGACTTGGGATGCAATCCTCGATGTAGCGGACATGAGCGAGCTGTCGAGCTCTTGCTCTGTTCGTGTCGTGAAACCGTGGCGGTCACGGTCACGGTTGATGGGTGATGGGCGACGGCCTAGCACAGTCGAAGGCAACGCCGCTGCTTGTCGCTGCAGGCTTCTGGACTCGCGGGAGGCTGGAAGAGCTGCTGCTGCGCTTCTGACAGCGGCTACTCGAGTAGCCCACTGAGTTGCGGTGTTGTCATAGTCTGGGACTCCTGACTTGGACTCCTCAAACAACTTCTGCATGTCCTGGAGCTTGAAGATGCGTGTAGCTACATCTTCTTCGTCGTTGAATTGGGTTTCACCTGTCGCGTCTAGCTCGCGCAGGTCGAACATGCCTTGAGGTAGTTGGTATGACGAATTGGTATCGAGATCATCCTCATCTTCATCCTCGATCTCGTCCTCCTCGGGCTCATCGTCGATCTCATCTTCTTCGGCCTGCACTGTCACATGCGGCTGTCCTCCAGACTGAGGTGGTGACTTCGGCGACTCGACGACAGGTGCATCCTGCGTCTGCTCTTCCTCGCCGTTCAGGCCATGCCGCCTCAGTGCTTCCTCGCTCTTGTGCTGCCGCAGGGCTTGCCGCCCTCGGAGCCTAACTTCCTCGATTTCGGCGTCTCGAGTCTTGGTTGATTCGGGGTGTTGTTCTTGATGTCTCTTCAGTGCTGCGGCGATGGCGTCGCCGGGCTCGTTGTCGTCTGTAGTCATGATCGCGGGCGATTGGCAGATCGGGTCGCGAAAGGGTAGGTAGGTGTGTCGGTAGTTATAGTAGTCGCTGTCGCAGTCGGCAGCGGCGGTACTTTCCTGATGTTTCTGCAGCGCAGTGCATGTAGATAATCGGAAAGAAGGGTGGTCTAACTAACTGACACGAGGCCTACGAGTGTAAGAGGGAAACGTAGGGTGTAGGGAATAGAGACGTAGTTAGACGAAGTATCTAGAGGTAACGCGCGAAGTACGAAAGATAAAGCAAAGCGCCGAGGCGTCGCGCTAGCGCCGGGAGATCACGTGACCCTGATCACGTGACCGAACATCCAAATCAAGGTCGCTTCGTGACAGAGCGCCGGTTTTAGGGCGGATCGTACCCTAAAGGAGCTCTTTAACCTTAAGAAGTAATCGTAGAATGTTTCTACCTTACCGTCCTAGGAAGGTAGGTTCTAGCCCCTAGGACCCGACGGTTCTCCGCCGGTATACGACTTAGGCGCGGCGGCGTTTAGCGTCTATAGTAATTAACTTATTAGGTTACTAGTAGTTGTCTTATTATAAACTAGTAATAAGACTATAGGGGTTAACTAACGTTAAGCATCTTCCAACTCTTTTAAAGCGGCGCGTACTATAATTAACTTAGCTTATATCTCTTCCTATTGCTAGTATAGTTACTAGAGTATAAGCTAGAAATTTTTATTTAGGCTACTAGTCCCGGGGTTCTCGCTACGCGGGGACGCTATTACGTATCCCGTCTCTTTAATAGTCGATACCTAGCTAATTTAAATAGATCGAACTTAATGTTACGGGTAAATGACGTATATACTAAAGTTCTATATAGTATATAGTAAGTTCGATACGGAAGAAAGGGGAAGTCAAACGCTATCTAAAGTAAAGGTACCGGATACTAATCCGGACGTACGGACGTATAGGCGTAGCCTAGACTAAGAAACAGGGGCCCGCCCCTTATGACTACGCTAGAGTACACTATAGTAGGACGGGATCCTTAGCTAGTTAGTATATTTACGAGGTATAACCGTCTAGTAGTTTATATTATCTTAAATCTTCTACTAACTTTCTTATAGTACATTAGGTACTATAGAAGATAAGGTATATATTTAGTAAAGAGTAGGTTAGAAAAGGAGATAGTAAGTATAGTAGGAGAATAGGAGAATTAGATTTATCATATAAACGTACCTAAATCGCTCCTTGACTTAGTAAAGGGTATTAAAATAGGAACTTAATCTAGAGTAATACATTTATAGGGCTCTAAGCTATAGAAATATACGCGGATTACTTCCTATAAGGTATTGAACGTAGAGACTTTAGATCTACTAGGTAGTATATAGACATTTAAATGTTAATCTAGGTAACTCTTATTAAGTAAGAGTAAATATATAGGTATACGTTAAAACGTTAGTACCGGTATATACTTCCTATTAAGTATAGCGCTACACCTATTATAAATACTATAGGTCGCGATAGTAATTCTTTATCTAGGAACTCTTTCCTAGTTCTATTAGTAATCCTAGAGTCGCTTAAATACGCCTCGGTAGAGTCTATCTTTAATTAAGTAATAGAAGAGTAAGTAGTATAAGAATACTATAATTTACCTTATTAGCTAGGAAGATACTACTTCCCCGCTTACTTAATAGTATAATTAAGATAAGAAGACTTAGTAGTAGTATATTTGTTATAGATATAAGTACGTATACTACCTCTTTACTATTATCTACTTACACTACTATGCTACTATAAAGCCCGCCAATAGCTTAGAACTTAGAAGTATCCTCTAAAGATACTAGTAGTTTACCTTAAATAGCTACGTAACGCTCTTCTATAGTAGCTTATATTAATCTATAGACTCTATATAGACGTTTATTATTCTTCTATAACCTTAGCTTCTATATAAAAGTACTATTAGTGTCTTGCTTTACGTATACCTAATATAAACTTCTTTAACCCGTAATTCATCTTTACAAGTCTCGTCTTTAGTGAGGTCTATCTTAACTTTATTATATAGCTCGCTAGTAATAATAAGAAGAGATAATAGTATTACCTTATCCCTATAAATATCTAGTAAATTAGATACTGCCTCTCTTATTATATTACGGGGCCTAGTATTCTTCTTACTAGATAACTTCATTATAGGACGGAAGATAGAGCCTAGTTTATACTAGGTTTAGTAGTATAGGCTAATATCTCTTAAACTTACTTTTAATAAGGTAACACGTCTTAGCTAATCTATCAGTAGACTAGAGTTCCGTAGATAAATACTAAGGCGGGTCCTATAACATATAACATATATTAGTGAAATCTCTTAGAGAACTATTTTTATTCTTTTATATAATAGGTATAAATCTCGAAAGTCTACCTAGTTACTTTACTATCTACTAGAGTTATAGTAACGAGGATTTAGGGCTCTTTCTTAGAGATCTAGTTAAATCTAGGACCTAGAGCTTAGTAAATATTTATATTAGATCCGGTTTTATAGTCTAGATAGTAGCATTATTACCTTCTATAGCTAGTATCTATATTGGTATAATAATACTTCCTAAACAAGTTAATAATATACCTAAGTACTAGTCTATATATAATTATAAGCCTATAGATTTGCATCTAAAGGAGGTATATCTTAGTAGTCTTTATAATCTTAAGTTACCTCTAGAGAAGATTACGTATTATATTACTTCTTCTATATATAAAGAAAGCTACTTATTTTAGAACGTATCTAATTCTACTATTAGTATAGTACTAGCGCGCGAGTAATCTTAGTTAAGTAAGTAAATTAGTTATACTATATACTAGTATCTCTTAGTAATATAGTTGCCCTATAGAGAGTGCCTTCCCGCGGCGGACATTATAAGTACCTTTATTATAATAAAGAGAAACTAAGACTTACCCTCCTAAAAACTTCTACTTAAAATTTAAATAATTCTCGAATAGTAATACTTGTTTTAAAGCCTATAACGCGACAATAACGACCCTAGAAACACGGTATAAAGAAGTAGATAATAGGAGAGAGGAGAAGATAGGACGCGCCCGGATATCTATTAACGAAGACCTTAAAACAACTTAAAAGAAGAGGGAACGCGGCGGACTCTCTCTTTAGATAACAACGACCGTATAAAGTAACTTACTGCGTAAAGGCGACTTACTACGGTATTATAAAGGAACTAAAACCTCGTACGCCGTCCGAGATAGTTAAAGACTTTCTGCGGCGGGGGACGGGCTATTCGAAATACTATCTCTCTCTCTCTCTCTCCATCTTATTTAGCGTTTATATAATAGGGTTATACGGGGCCGTAAGGCGTAGGAATAGCTCTCGGTCGTAATCTTAAACAACCGTCTGTCTAGTCTCGTAGTTACGTAGTTAGTTAGTTAGTCACTCTCATACTTAAAACATATGCGTAAAACTTATCTTACCTAGGGTAATATAATAACCGTACCTCTTAAAATAAGACACGACTACTAGGTAAGTAACGTACTATACCGTAACATGTTTAACCTACGCCTTAAATAGCGAGCCTCGCTTATATCTTTTAAGGAGTTCTTACGTCCGGGTAATAATAGAGCTTTTCTCCTTCTCTTAAATTTTAGTCTTAGTGTTAAGACTCATATTATATAGTCTTAGACTTAAATAGCACGTTAATAGAATAATTAAATCATTCATTTTATCGATATAAATAAGTTAGGCCTAGAGTTAATAGTAATACTTTTAACCTTAGGATTAGAGAGAATATTATATACTTATATATCCTTAGCCTTATAATAATAGCGATATCTATAATCGTACTCCTATTTTCAATTTAATAGCTTAACTCTAAGATTACTATAAGAATAAAGCTTAAGCGCGCTTCCGACTTACATAATTCTACGTCTTAGGCGTCGTTAAGTATATACCTTCTCTATCTATGTATAACAATCAATATACGGAGTATATATTTATTATATATATCCTACCTACTACTATATAAAGTTTAGAGCGGCTATAGGTAGTTAAGGTCTATTATAAGTCACTTAGTATGAGATATTACTTTAACCTAATACTAATTTTCTACCTTATTACCGGAGACGTTATAATCCTAAGCAAATTCTTAAATCTAATCTAGAAATATAATATTCTTGGGGGGCCCCTATATTTTTATAGATAGCAAAAGAAGTTAACAGATAGGCCTAGGTACTAGAACTTCTAAGTATATTATTTTAATAATAACCTCCGTCCAGGACCTACTATATTGTTTATAGCGCTAAGGATATATAGTTAGAAAGGAGGACGGGAATATATCTACTTAACCGGCCGGTATAATAGCTAGATAGATAAGCCTAAGACTTACCCTACGTAACTTAGCTAGAGAGCTATTTGTAGCCTTTTACATTGCCTTCCGTTAGTTTTACATTACTTTGTACCTTACCTATCTTTATCTAGGTAAAGTCTACGTACTCTATACATATTGTTATTAACTCCCTAAATAAATGCCGTAGGACTTTTCTTTAATAGTAAGCTAATAATCTCCCGGCCCTCCTATGATAGTTATAATAGAAACGTATAAAGAAGGTCTAGTACCTAGTATAGACGAAGAAAAACCTAGGTATTTACAAGTTTATCGGTACTCCTCGAAGGCTAAAAGATCTATTTAAACCGGAATAAGATTTATCTCTCTTATATATATATATATTAGAGATACCTAGTCTAGAAAACTAAGAAAGTCTAGCTAATTTAATACTAGGTATAGTATATTCTACCGGAGCTTATAGAACAAGAAGAGCATTATATAACCCTTATAAAGCTAGAATATTAGTTACTACGCCTCGGAAGAATTAATAATAAGCGCTAGTCTTATATTATATTATACACTATAATATATTTAGATGAGGGTAAGTATCTATTATACTAAGCAAAGATAGAGGCTAGATATAATTATACCGGCGGCGGTTATAGTTTATATAATCTCCTAAGTAGAATTTTATTATAAACACTTCAATTAATATTAAAGTCCTTAGTCGTACTAATATTAAGTAGAAATTAGGATACGGCCCGGTATACCTCTATTTCTACCCGTAAAGCTTTATTTCTACTAAGTTAGATTACTTTAAGGTAGAGAAAGTAGGTAGTAGGCTTTATCTACTATTACCTCTATATCTCTAAGGCTAGTTCCTTATCCTACTTCTCCTCCGCTAACGCTTAAAGACCATATAGTATATATACGCTCCTTAATATATATAGTACCGCTCTAACGCCCGTAATCTAAGCGTTACAAGCGTTAGTATACTTCTCTCTATAGTACGAGTCTTATTTTTAGTAAAAGATAAGGTATAGCTTATATCTACGTAGCCCTATAACGTAGTATATAGCCTTTACTAATAGTATAAGACCTACTCTTATATTAACTAAAGAGTATACTCCGTTAATTATTACCTTAAGTATCCGGTCTAGGCCACTCTAGTATATCTAAGACGGTAGTATAGAACTATTATAGACCTAGCTTTATATTATTATAATCTAGTCCACTTATGTATAATAACTATAATAGTTTAACTCTTCTCTAGCTATATATATATATATACGCTAGTAAAGATTAGGTTGTTCTATATAACGTATAAGTAGTATAATAAGTACCTAGGTAGGATAATAGTTATATCTAGATTACTAAAGTCTAGGTAGCTAAATATTTAGTCTTTCTCTTAATAGAGTACCGCTAGTCTTATTATAGGCTATTATCTATATATAATACTATATCTTAGCGTAACTAATAAGACTACGTAGACTAATTCCTTAGCGCTCTAATCTATTTAACTAGACTATTAAAACTAAAATAGAGTAGCTACCTTATTCTCTCTAGTACTCCGATCTACTAAATAAGTAGTTCTAGGTTCTCTATAAATTAAATGGTAATACTATCTCCCTTTTAGCTTAGCTTTATCCTAAACCTTATAAACGGTTGTTTCCGCTCTTATATTTATTATGTTCTAAAGATAACTTCTTATAGCCTTTTTAAAATCTATCTCTCCTAAGAGATTATAGAATACGGTATTGAAATAGCTTTATATACATACCGCTTACTAGAATACCCGTCCTAAGAAAATTCATATACCGCTTACTAGAATATCCGTTCTAAGAAGAGTGTCCCTAAGCTAAAAGATATTGTCTGTTCTTACTCTATCTATTACTCTAAATGTATCTATAAGGAATACGCGGGATATAACGTCACTATCTTAAATTACTAATAGATAAGGCTACGTAAATCTCGTAATAGGCTTCGTCGTAAACTTATTAAACTACTTTAAATTAAATAAGATAGAACTCTCTTAATTTTTTGGGTAGTAACCTACTCTATAGATTGTTAAATTGCTCTCGATAAGGGCTTTGAGATAGGGTATATTTTGTAATAGGGCAGTTTATATTTATAGTTCAAGAGAGGTAAAGATATTTTTTTATTATAGAGGAGACTATATCTATTACTAGACTCTATATAGTATATATCTATAAGAATATACTATTAGTACTTAATAGTATTATATTAGAGTAGGATAATTACTTCACTAACTTTATACTAATATATTAGATATCTTAGAAGAAATTAGTAGTTTATATATATCTTTATAGAACTAGAGCTAGTATAAATATAGAAGGCTATAAAAACTCCCTTAGTCATCTATTTCTTAGTATTAACATGTTTAGGTTAAAAGGACTATAGTCCAATTATACTTAACCTATATTATATCCTATTACTACTTAGACATTATATCTAGATAAACTAATTTATATATATTTATATAATTTCCTAGGCTTCTACTAACTAATTCAAATTACTTACGAGAGACTAGTACTTAGAGACCTTAACTAGACTTTAGTTAGCCTCTTTAGCTATAAGAGTTAAGTAGCCATCTACTAGTATTAATATACTGAAGGAAGTTTCTATATTAAGTCTAAGGTTTTAACGCATGTTTTTTAATATTATACTTTTATTTATGTTAAATTAAACCGTTCTCGTTATAGAATTCTCTATAAAGAGTTCTATACTAAGTTATATTTCATATATATAGAACTAATAGAGGAAAATCTAGTAAGAATTATAGTATTCTATTATTTAGGCCTAACCCTTTACCTTTGTAGCTATGTTCAATTTTTATATCTAGTTTATTTTACGGCGTATAAACAATATAGGAAAACGCCGGGCTCCGTAAGATAGACCTTCATAATAAAGAAAAAAATCTAGTTTAACTTTTAGAGGTTTTCTTACCTAAAAGTCCTTCCTCTACTATGTTTAAACCGGTAGATTTGCCTACCTATATTATTATACATTCTAAGATTTATACAGTATATAAATAGCATAATTGACTCGTTATTTTATTAATCTTAGTCTATAGAAAAGTAAAGATCTCTTCTAAGCCTTCTAAGATAACTCTAGGTAACTATAATCTATAGTTAGCTCCTAGAAGGAGTTACTTAGTTAGTATAGTATACTTAAAGTAGAATTTATATCCTACAGTATTAATTAAAACTTTATAGAGTAATTTAGTATTTTAAGAAGTTATAACATATACTATATTATATTATACTAAATTACTTAGTATTACTTAATGTAGGCTTCTATGTTAAGCGCTTAGAAATAAGTAGTATGTTATACATGTCTATATAAAATTAAATATTATATAAATGAAAATGCTAGAGATAACTAATTAAAGGTAACTAACTCTTAGTAGTTAGGACCTTAGGTTTAATAGACTATAGCCGTATTAATCTTAGATAGTAATGTACTCTCTTAGTTATTATATATTATATGTTAATAAGTAAATTAATATAATTATACAATTTTCTATGTTTATACGGCTTCTAAACTATTTATTATATAAGTACTCTTATAACTTTAGATCTCTGTACTTTAATTCATTTTACCTCTATTATAAAGTATATAGTAGGCTACTAAGTTATTAATATTAAGAAATAGTTAGGTAATATAAGACTACTATTATAGTAAAGCTTACCTATCTAATTACTATTTATTCTACTGAGTAATTGTACTGAGTAATTCTACTATAGTTATATATAATCAATCTATATTTAGGTTATAATTAGTATAAGATTAGCTAAATTTGTTTTTTAGACTAATTACTTTAGTATATAATACCCTATTAGTAGATAAAATTAACTACTCTATTATAATTATACTTTCTTCTATAAACTTTATAGTAGGGATATGAATATTAATATACTTTAAACTTCCTTACTAAAGTTAGGCTTAGGAGCGCTCTTACTAATATACTAGTTCTTAATATAGTACCGGTAGGAGACTAGATTAATAGTATAATCTAATTAAAGGTTAATATTAGTAAAGTAGGAGATAAGTTCTATGTATATTAGTCACCAGACAATACTAAAAACTAAATTATTATCCTAACCTTAGTTGAAGCAATCCTTAATATAACGCAAGTATAACTTACTAGATTTCATTTTCTAGAAATAAAGCCCCTTCTATCCTTATTCTTAAGAGCCTAGTTAAAGATACCTAGTAGTATAATTATACCCTAATAATATAACTAGTAATAGGAATTAATAAAAACTCCTATACTCTTCTATACTAGCTAAACTTACTCTTTCTTTATAAAGTTTAGAATATAGAATATATTACTGAAGAAGCGCTATAGCCTAAGTATATTGCTATATACTTATAGTTACCTACTTCTCTTAAATAAGCTCTTAGTCTTAATATTTAAGCTATTAAAGGATTATTGTACGTATAGCTAAATAGTAGTTAATAGGGCTGACTAGAGTAAGTCTAAGGATACTATCTTAAGAATAGCTTATAATATATATAGTATATTCTCTAGGTATAACTATAGTCTTCTGGGTCCTTATTTACTAGGCTATAAGCTATATCCTTTAGGTATTAGTATAGCAATTTAGGCTATTCTTAGTTAGTTTATATAGTAAGCCTTTAGTCTATAATAGTAAGGTATTACTTTAGGACTTTAGTATTATACTTCCTATATTAGGCCTTTCTATTATTTTAGCTAGTATTACTTAGCTACTTTAAGATCTCTAAGGTACCTTATGACTTTATATAGACGTTATATTATCTAGATACATTAAAAGACGTAGAGGTTAATAAGTTAGTATACTTATACCTTCTATATATAGAAGTAGATAAGTAAGATAGTACTAATTAAGAGTCTCGTTTCTTATACTTATATGCTAGCTTCTTTCTATTCCCTGAACTAAGAGTAGTAGTACTACTTCTTAAATTCTAATTATAGTCTTTATTACGCTACTTATATTTAAAGGTTTAGTTACTTACGATTATAGAATTGAACCTAGTTAAGTTATAGAGTGGATTCCTAGACTATTATCCTTTATAATTAAGTTATTCTTAGCTATAGCCTCTTAGACCTTATTCTAATTAATATTAAGCTTCTAAAGTTAAGTAAAAGTTCTTTATTATATTATAATCTACTGTAATTAGCTTTCTTAACGTCTTAGCTCCTACCTTTGAGTTAACTAGTCTATAGTAAATAGTATAGGTAAGGGTAGTATTAATAATCTTTTTAAGTCTTAATAACGCCGCTTAAAGGTATTTAACTTCTAGTATCTATATCTTCTACTTAGATTCTTATTAAGTCTTATATTTTACTATAAATTATAGAGCTAGTAGGTTTTAAGAACACTAATTACATCATGAAATTATAACTTCATTATCTATCCTTTAAATATAGCTTTTAAGAACTAAGGTATATACTTATAATAAGCTTACTTTTTTCCCGTTATAAATAATTAGTTTAGCTACTAAGTTCTTTTATTAGTGCCTTATAAAGGTTAAACTAGACATAGAAAACGCTGCTAGTAAAGAAATTTATCCTATCTACTAAGAATACTTATAGGTTCTTCTAGTCCTTTAGTAGTACGTAATTTTTAAAAGTATAAATAACATTACGTACTTGCCCTATATTAATTTATTGATTATTCTATTAACGTGCTTTATAAGTCTAAGACTTTTTAACACGGGTCGTCACTAACGACTAAATTATAATATAAAGAGAAAAGCCCTACGTACCCAGACATAAAAACTCTTTAAAATAAGAGATTTGCGAGATAGATATTAAATATATTATTATAGTAGTACGCCGCGCCCCGGTAGTTATGTTTTATAGTTATAGTTACGTTATCTTACCGCCCGAGGTAGACGGCAAATTACGCCCGTGTTTCTTACGCCCGTATTTCTTATCCCCTTACCCCGGGTAAGATAAGTTTTACGCCCGTATTTCTCGTCCTTTACTACGCCGGATAATCCCGTCTTACGTACTCTAATTTAAAATTGAGAGAGAGAGAGGCAGTACCTCAAATAGCCCGTACCTCTATTGAAAGTCTTTAACTATCTCGTACGTACGGGGTACGAGGTTTTAGTCCCTTATAGGCCCGTAGTACCTAGACCTATAATCGACGTAGTTTCTAGCCTCTCTTAGTTCTAGCTATACTAACTAGCAGTTTACGCGGTTTGCTACCTCTTACAGTTCCTATAAGCCTAGGTACTTCGATAGCCGTCGTCGTTATCTAGAGAGAGAGTCCGCCGTATTCTCCCTCCTTTCGTACGGTATTAAGTGTCTTCGTCAATAGGTATCCGGGCGTGTCCTTGCTTCTTCTCTCTTCTATTCTCTTCTTTATATTATAGTAAAGGTATTTATTACGTCGTAGGCTTTGAAATAGGCGTCGCTTATCGAGTGTTTCTCCTATTTTTCGATTAAAAAGGATACTTATCTTATAACTACCGCATAGTTAACTTAAGGACACTTCTATACCTAGATTCTTACTCAAACTCTAATAAGTTAGCTACCGCAGTAGGCCCTTCTCTCCTTAGCTAGATATAGTAGTAAGTAGTAACTTTTCCTTAATATAGTTCTAAAGTAGTTATAAAGGATAGAGAAAGGTCTTATTATTACTAGTAGTATTTAAAGGCAGGTAGCGTTTACTACTACAATATTATATAGTAAGACTTAGATTAGGAAATAGATGCTCTTAATAAGGTTCTTTATCTTCTAGTGACTAATGTTTCGTACGTACGTTACTTATCTATTACGGGTATATAACCGTCTTAATATAGTAAAGTGGCTAGTTTACTATTTACTTATGACAGTAAATTACGGCACTGCTATTTATCGAGCACTAGAATTTTATTTATCGTGCAGTGAACTTTAAAGATCTTGACCCTATACTTGTAAGCTAGGCCGCAGTTTCGCCGGCCGGGCTGTTCTTAGAACTGCGGCCGGAATCTAAGAACTGCGCGTAGTCGGCAGCTCCCGTAGCTACGTTATCCTACTTCGCTAAAATCGCGCCTATAGCGTCACCTTAATGCGAACACCTCGAAATTTATCGCTATTGTAGTCTAAATACACGCTATAGACAGCGATATTAACGACTTCGTGCTGCTATTAATCGACAGCACGTATAGAGGTCGATCGACATTATTAGAGCGCCGTAAACGAGTATACAAAGTACGTCCTTTTCGCTACTCCTCGCTAGGAGGCTCGATCTTCGTACCTATCGATTGCGAAGAACTAGATCTTACGAACGACATCCTCGAAGGCGGCGACGACGACAGCGACGAAGATTAGATTAACGACATCTACCGTCGTGTCGGTAATAGTAGTAACGAAGACGATAGCGAGTCCTTTTATAGATTTAGTAAAGATAGCGATAGCGATACTTAGCTCGATATAACGCGACTTCTCCTACTACTAGAGGCTCGGACATACTCGTCCTTCGAAGAGTACGAAGAGGCTACTTATAAATACGCGAAGTAGGCTAGATATTTACTTATACGACTCGGTAGTAATAGAAAGATTAGTAACGCGATCTATAAGGTCCTCTTAGGCTATACGAATAGCATACCTACTCGTAATATTAGTAGTACGAAGGGTAAGCGTGCTACTATAAGAGAGAAGTAGAGCAATAATATAGGGTGTAAAATGAAGCTAACACTAGTCGCTATAAACACGAAAGAGCAAGGTCGATATATACGCAAAGGCGAAGGCGTTACCTATGTTAGCGGAGACTAGCGCCTATATTATAACTCTAAGTCTTATAACTATGTCGCTATTTATCTATCTAGTTTACCTCTTTATCGTCGACAAGCTCGTAAATAAGAAGTAGTTGCTTTCCTTCGTAATGCGCGAGTCTCTAGTATCGAACTGAAACGAGTACGTAGTTAGCTTAAAAAGCAGTTTATTAATCCGGATAGTAATAATCTATTTATTATAAAAGATATCTATAACGAGTATAATAAGCTCCGCAATATCTAGCTTAATTACAGTACGACTGTCGAGCGAACGTTCGAGATACTAGAGCTTAAGAACTTCTATGTTAAGAGTAAGCAATAGGGTAAAGAGCACGACGACGGCTATATTAGTAAGGACGAAGATAAGAACACGTATAGCGACAACGAGCTAAAATATCTACTCTAGGCTTATCTAAAGCTCGTCGACATACTTAAGGACAATTACGAGCTACTTATTATCGACATAACGTATCGAACGTAGCGTTATAGCATGCCGCTTGTCGCCGTTATTATAATTATACGCGTTAGCTTAACGATACTATTAGCTTACGTCCTTATGCCTAGCGAGAAGTAGTTTAACTACGTCTAGGTTATAAGGCAATTGCGAGCGCTCTTCTTATAGTATAAGATCGAGCTGCCTTCGCTTATACTATATAACCGTAATAGGGCGTTAATAAAGGCGCTACGGCTCGTGTTCGGAGACGAATTAGACCTTAATTACCCTATCGACTTTATACTCTATACGTAGCATATAAACACCGGCGTTAAGGCTAATTGTTAAGATAAGCTTAGACCGATAAAGAGCGTTAATAGTTAGCTCGTAATAATAGACGAGATAGAAGAAGCTATGTCGCTATACTACAACTATATTAACGTAGACACCGAAGAACTATTCGACGAAGCAGTATCTACGCTACTTAAGCGTGCCGGTACGGACGATTAATAGCTAGACTTCGTTAAGTATCTCGATAGTAGCTAGTAGCCTTATAAACACCTCTATATAAAGGCATAGATAGATAAGATTATGCACTATAATTTACGCGTTACTTCGCTAGGTAAGGGAGCTTATACTAGTCTTAAGGCGTAGCTAGTAACAGCACGAGCTAATCTACTAACACTTATTAAGAAGATAATGCCGTTCTACGTCTATTAGATCGACCGCTATATTATAGCACTCGCGAAGGCATAGTTATAAGCTCCTACACGATTCACTCGCGACGCGTTCTACGATAAGCTTATCCGCATCGTTAACGTTAAGGGTCTTAAGCTACTAGACGAGCGGAAGGTTATTATATAGAAGTAGCTACGAGAAGAACAGTCTAACCTTACCTTTACGCGTCTACCTTACATAGGCGTCTTTATTATAATACACGGTCTACCGTGCGCTTATAAGGTCTATATTAAGCTTAAGAGCGGTACGAAGTTTAAGAGTAAGGACTCCGATAAGTAACACGTACTACTAGTTACGATACGCATTATAAACGAGGTAGACAACCGCCCTATTAAGCTACGAATAAGACTAAAGCGAAGGCGTAGCCGTGCTACGATAACTTACTAAGCTAGCGAAGGACAGCTTAGCATATAACGTAAAGCGACACGCGTAGAGCGACTAGATCCGAACAGTTAAGTAACACCTCCGCTAGGCAGTTAGTTGTCGACGTAGTAAGCTCGCCGCAATAGTAAGCTAACACGTCTATTTAATAGTAGCTAGCGCGGTAGCTAGCGCGATAGTAGTTAAGTAAAGTGTAACTACTAGCCGAATAAGACGACGAAGCGCTACTATAACGGTAGAGCCTATAGCTATAAGAAGAACGACACCTTATATAGCTAACGTTATAAGTGCCGTAGCGCTTATAGTAGCAATCTAGCTATTAATAACGATAATAACGTAGCTAGCGACGAAGGTAGTAAAGACGAGCTTCTTAGTAGTCCGACTTAAGCTAACGCGGCAGCTATAGCAAGGCTAGTAACATAAGGCTAACTCGTAGAGCTGCGGAGCATACTAGATTAAGTAATTAACGCTTACTATGTCGCTATACGGACTTTACTAATAGCTTCTTCGGCTAGTACGAGTTACACGCGATCTACGGTAGCAAGCGTATTACGCGAATAAGCTATTCGTAATAAACAGTAGTAGCGGCGACGGCCGGACGTCCGAGGCGTGCTACCTAGCCGTATTACGTAGAGGCCGTTAATATAGGGTGACTAAGCAATTTTTACTATAGTAATTGCGTTATAGCGAGTTAAGCACTTTATAACTCGTAAAAGATATGTTTTAGGTTACTAACATAAGTAGCCCCTAGCGTGTTGTTACGGGCTCTAGTTATGTCGTCGTAATATAAGGAAGTAAACTAGCTAGATTTAGCTAGCGTTAGAGGCGATATCTTAACAACTATACGGTTAAATAACATAATCTTTTAATATATGTTTCTTCTCGCTGTTCTAATGCTCCGCTATACTAAAAACTATGTTATGCGGTGCCTAGTTATTGCTATATGTCGTCGTAAAGATGTTAGCCTTATTTCTAAGAATTTAAGCTAGTTACGTGTACCCTACTGTACGATAAATAAAATTTCACTATATGATAATTAGCAACGCCGGTCGTTAAGGCCGTAGCTATGTCCCGCTCGGCGTTGCTAATTATCGTGCAGTGAAATTTTATTTATCGTATAGTAGGGTACACGTAACTAGCTTAAATTCTTAGAAATAAGGCTAACATCTTTACGACGACATATAGCAACAACTAGGTACACCACAACATAGTTTTTAGTATAGCGGAGTATTAGAACAGCAAGAAGAAACACATATTGAAAGATTATGTTATTTAACCGTGTAGTTATTAAGATATCGCCTCTAACGCTAGCTAAATCTAGCTAGTTTGCATCCTTATATTACGACGATATAACTAGAGCCCGTAATAACACGCTAGGGGCTACTTATGTTAGTAACCTAAAACATATCTTTTACGAGTTATAAAGTGCTTAACTCGCTATAACGCAATTGCTATAGCAAAAACTGCTTAGTTACCCTATATTAACGGCCTCTACGCAATGCGGCTAGGTAGCACGCCTCGGACGTCCGGCCGTCGCCGCTACTGCTATTTATTACGAATAGCTTATTCGCGTAATACGCTTACTACCGTAGATCGCATATAACTCGTACTAGCCGAAGAAGCTATTAGTAATGTAAGGGGCGGGCCCCTGTTTCTTAGTATAGGCTACGCCTATGCGTTCGGATTGCTTTCCGACACCTTTTCCTCAGACAGCGTATAACTTCCCCTTTCTTCTAGATCGAACTTATTATAAACTTTACAGAACTTTAGTATATACGTCGTTTACCCGTAACATTAAGTTCGATCCATTCGAATTAGCTAGGCACCTACTATTAAGGAGACGGGATACGTAATAACGTCGCCGGGTAGCGAGAACCCCGGGACTAGTGCCCCGAATGAAAACTTCTAACTTATGCTTTAGTAACTATACTAGCGATAGGAAGAGATGTAAGCCGAGTTGATTGTAACGCGCGCCGCTTTAAAAGAATCGGAAGACGCTCGACGTTAGTTAACACCTATAGTCTCGCTACTAGTTTATAATAAGACGACTACTAGTAACCTAATAAGATAGCTACTATAGACGCTAAACGCCGCCGCGCCCTCGCCGCGCACCGGAGAAGAACCGTCGGGTCCTAGACGTTAGAACCCCCTTCCTAGGACGGTAAGGTAGAGACATTCCGCGATTACTTCTTAAGGTTAAAGAGCTCTTTTAGGGTGCGATCCGCCCTAAAACCGACGCTCTCTAAGGAGTATTACTAGGATGTGATTAACGACACCTTACTAGCGAGAGAGCGTACTAGGATGCGGCACTTCTAGGACAAGGGAGACGGCGAGCTTAGGAAGGACCCCGTTGCGTTCTTTACGTAACTCGAGAAAGTCTTCGGTAATAGTAACGAGCGCGCTAAGGCCCTAGAGTAGCTTACTAAGATTAAACATACGAACGGTTAACCTTAGTACGATTACTAGATGAAATTCGACGGACTCCTACTAAGCGCCGGCGGAGAGAACTGGAGCGACGACGCGAAGATTAGTTACTTACGCAACGCAACACCTTCTCGAACCCCGTTCGGATGTACACGGCGGCTATACCGAAAAAGGAGGACTACTACGAGTTTACGGGGGAGGTCGAACGGATTATAACTAACCTCGAGGACACGGACCAGTTTAAAATAGCCTATAAGAGGTAGAAGGACTACAACAAGGACTCTAGTACAACCGCTATAGTTACTACCCGTTCTTTTACGAGAGCGGCTAGTAGCTAGGTTAATGCCGATAGTAACACTATTATAGCACTAACCCGGATAAGCGGAGGCCGCTCTAGAAGTCGTAGAGATCGGAAGGAGGATAAAGGGAAGTAGAGAGTAAAATAGGTAGACACCGCGGAGAGGGATCGTAGGCGCTAAGAACAGCTCTACTTCTACTATAGAGCGAGCGGACATGGAGTAAAGGAATGCCCGTACGCCGTAGTAGTCAATCCTACTAGGATTAACGCGGCCTCGGTCGGGCCGATCCTAGAGGACGACGGGTTTAAGTCGGATCCCGGAGAGATGGGAAAAGACTAGCTCCTAGTCGAAAGCTAGAACTAGGAGACAAAGAAGCACTAGTAAAGGGGTGGAACGCAGTTAAGAGTTCTATGAATAGGAATCTTGTATATACTAACGTACTCCTAAACGAAAGTTACGGAACGTTTACCCTTATCGATAAAGGATATATGTGCTATGCTATAATTAACGGAGACTTAGCGAAAGGCCTCGGTCTCACGTATGTTAGTAACGAGAGCCGCAAGGCTATAGGGTTTACGAAGGCAATACGGAACTCGATCGAAGGAGTAGTCGCCTTCCGTATAGAAATTGCCGGGATCTACTAGGTAGTTTATGCTTATGTCGTGCCTAATCTAGACTTCCCTATAATCCTAGGGAACCCGTAGAAGGCGCACAATTAGATCCGGACCGCGCCTAAAAAGCACCGGTACTACTACGGCTTAGTAAAGAAATAGGTACCCGAAGGGCGTAACTACGAAGAACACGAGTCGGGTAAGCGTTTCGCTACGATTGCCGCGGTAACCGTGGAAGATATTAAGAAAGCCCTTAGTAAGAAGGAGCCGCCTACGCGAGAGGAACTTAAGAAGGGCTTGCCTCTAGAACTTTAGGATATGTTGCCGTTGTTTTCTACTAGAGAAGCTAATAAACTAGCTCTACACCGCGGCGACCTTAACTATAAGATCGAGATACGGACGAAAGCCGACGGAAGCCCGGAACCATTGCCCTAGGGACCGCTCTATAGCATGTCGAAAGACGAGCTACTTGTCCTCCGGAAGTCGCTAACGGAGCTGTAGCGTAAGGGTTACATTCGCCCCTCTACCTTAGAAGCGGCGGCTCCCGTCCTGTTCGTAAAGAAGCCCGGGGGAGGACTTAGGTTCTACTACGATTATAGAGCACTGAACTTGATTACTAAGTAGGACCGTTACCCGCTTCTATTAATCCCGGAAACCATTCGGAACCTAACGGGCGCTAGGTAGATTACGAAGGTTAACGTTATTGCCGCATTCCATTACCTCCGGATAGCTCGAGGTGAAGAGTATAAGACGGCTTTTCGAACTAGATTCGGTCTATGGGAATAGCTAGTATACCCGTTCGGTTTGTCCGGGGCCCCCGTAACATTCTAGCGGTACATTAACAGTTTATTACGGGACTACCTAGACGACTTTACCTCGGCCTACGCTAACGACGTCGTCATTTACTCCGACGGAACAAAAGAGGACCATTTCTAGAAGGTTCGCATCGTGCTCTAGAAGCTTTAGGACGGAGGCCTTTTCCTAGATCTAGGGAAGTGTAAGTTCGTATAGAAGAAGGTTAAGTACCTCGGGTTCATTGTACATGCCGACGGGATAGGAGTGGGACCCGACCCCGAAAAGGTAGTAGTAGTAAAGGACTAGAAGGCACTAGTTACCTAGAAGGAAGTGCGGCGGTTCTTAGGCTTCGCGAACTACTACCGAATGTTTATTCTAAACTATTTAAAGCTCGCCGAGCCCTTAACGTTGCTAACCGGTAAGAACAAGGTGTTTTCCTAGGGAGATCGTTAGGCCAATACGTTTAAGACCCTAAAGAACAAGTACTATAAAGCACTAGTTTTAGCCTACTAGAACCCGGAGCTCCCTACGTTTTTAGAGACGGACTGTAGCGGCTTTACGCTTAGAGGCGCCCTCCTATAAGAAAAGGATAGAGTCGTAAGACTAGTAGGATCTTACTCGAAGAAGCTTAATAAGGCTAAGATTAACTACAACATTCACGATAAGGAGATACTCGCGGTAGTGTCCTATCTTAAGAAATGGGCTCCCGAGTTAAAAACATGTAGGCCCTTTACAATCTAGACGGACTACAAGAACCTAGAATACTTTATAACGAAGAGACAGCTCTCCGAACGGTAGATCCGGTAGGTTAAGGAAGTTACAAAGTTCCAGTTTTCACTAGTATATAGGCCGGGCACCGAGGCGATTATGCCGGATACCCTTTCTCGGAGGGAGTAGGACACGCTTAGGTAGGACGACAAGTTATTACGGAATCGCAGATTTCTTGAACCGGACATCGTGAAGAATTAGCCGGGCTCGAAGGTAGTAGACGCTAGCCCGACTATAAAGGTTTCGTTAGTACGAATCTTAGCTACGCAGTTTAGAGGACTATCCGCTATAGAAGAGGCGGATTTACCGGGCGCACTATAGGGACCCTTCTAAGACTAAGAGCTAAACGACCTCTAGGAAAGAACTAGCGAGAAGGACAGCACGTTCTAAGCGGTATACCGCGCGATTAAGGCAGGAGCGCGTTTACTTCCTAGCGAGGTAAAACTTAAGGTGCAAGTAGGTAACTATAGTATCGACCGTAACGGGTATCTTCGCTACCGCGGTAGGATTTAGGTACCTAGAGCTCCTAGTTCTACGGAGTCCGACTATAAGGAGGCGGACATAGCGATTCTATAGAACGACACCCTTCGAACTAAGCTAATCTAATCCGTGCACGATTTACCGGTATACGGCTACCCTAGCCGGGACTCTATAGCATCGATACTAAGTCGTAACTTCTACTAGCCCCTATAGTCTAAGTACGTAAGGCAGTTCTTAAGGAACTGTAACTACTGCGGTAGGAATAAGGTGTAGAGAGAATAAAAACACGGCCTCCTACAACCCTTGCCGGTCCCCGACCGATTCTTCTAGGAGATCTCGATAGATTTTATAACGGACATGCCCGAGTCGTAAGGGAACACTTACCTCTAGGTAATTAAGGATCGACTAAGCAAGACCGTCGTTTTAGAAGCGATGCCTACTATGAAAGCCGAGGACTGCGCTAAAAGGTTCTTAGACTACTAGGTAAGATACTATAGCCTCCCTTAAGCTGTTACGAGTGACCGGGGTACTAACTGGACGAGTACCTTCTAGAGGACCTTCTGTCGTTTAACCGGTATAAAATAGAGGCTTAGCTCCGCCTACTACCTATAAACTAACGGAGGCCCGGAACGGTTAAACTAGGAAGTCTAGGCTTACCTTCGCAACTACATTAACTATAAGCAGTCCGACTGGAAACGCTAGCTCCCCACGGAGTAACTTACTCTAAACGCGCGGTATTACGCTAGGCTAGGAATAAGCCCCTTCTTCGCGGTATACGGATACGAGGTACTATTACCCGTTTAGTTACAACCGGATCTAGAGACCTCTCAGTTAGACGCCGCGTAACGGGCAACGCTATTCGTGGAAAGGATGTAAAAGATCACGTACCTATGTTAGGCGAGCATAGCGGAAGCCGCCTAAAAATAGGAGGACTACGCTAACCGGGATAGGAAGCCCGTACTAATCTATCGTGTAGGCGACAAAGTTTAGCTAGATCTACGTAACTATGTTACTATACGACTAAAGAAGAGCCTCGACTATAGACACGCGAAGTATACGGTAGTAGAAGTAATCTTACCGTTGTCTATACGCTTATCTAGGATCCCCGACGGGATCTACCCGGTCTTCTAACCTAACTTGCTACGACCTATAAGCTAAGACCCCTTACCTAGACAGGAGATCGATAATAAATAGCCGGACCCCATTATAATTTAGTCTTACAAAGAGTAGTAGGTAGAAGAGATCCTTTACGCTAGGACTAAGGTTAGAGGTAGAGGCCGAGTGCGCGAAGTCCTAGTGAAATAGACCGGATACTACAAGCCTACATAGGAACCATTAGGGTACCTCGCGGACATAGCGGCCGCGGATAACTTCGAGAGGAAATATAGTAACCTAATAACGCATAACGGACCAAAGGAGGCATAGGATACGAATAGAAGGGGGAAAAGGCGAAAAGGGTAAGGATTACTAGGGATTTAGCGTAGACATAGGCGTTTAGGAAAAGGTAGGCGTTCTTTTAGGTTAGGGAGTCTTTTTAGGAGATAGAGAGAAGTTAGAAGGAATAGGTAAGTTTAAGAGCATTTTATTTTAGCGGCGTCCGCCGTAAAAGTAGCGGAGCCCGATCCCTTTCGAGATAGCTACATACTATAGTGGCCCGGTCGCGGCCCGCGCAAAAGACGAGGGTGCCCGAAGGCTAGTTAGTAGAGGCCGAGGCCTAACGTACGCGGCGCTAGCCTAGCTAGAGGTCGCGTAGGGCGCCCCCGGGACTAAGAGGTCGGTTAGCTATAGTTTTATAACGGGGCCCGTAGTATATACGTCTACCTAAAGGTAAGCTAAGCATTAGCTACAGTGCCTATAACCTTAGCGGCGACCGTACTAAAAGGATCGGTAAGCGCGTATAAAGAGGCGGAGGTCGTGGAAACTTACCGGGAGAGTATGCTAGCACGCTAGAGAGGCTTTAAAGCCTTCTAGGCTTTAAGAACGGCGCGGAGCTTAGTACGGGCGTCGTCGCTAAAAGACCGTAAGCCGGTAGAAAAGTCGCGGAGGACGCTAGGGAGGATACTTACGCACGGTTCTAGTTAGTAGCGCGGGTCTACTTAGTATAGGCGGCGTAGGCGAGCTCCGGCCTAAAACGCGCGGTTAGCGATAATTTTCCTTCGGGGCCCGCGCAATATAGACATGTCCTCGCAATGCTTACGATTAGTATTATAGACCTAGTAGGCGCGCGCGGTTACGCCCTAACGATAATTAGCGGACCCCGATAAGAATAGGACGAGGACCGGTACTTATATACTAGGAGACGTAGTCTACGCTAGTAGAGGCGTAGGGGACGCAGTAGATGCGGCGTTAGGCTATTTTGTGCTAGGCTCCGGTTAGAGTGTTTCGGTCTTCGTAGGAATTTATTCGGACTTACTTAATAGTGTTGATAGGAGATGTAGTAGTAGTGGTTTCTATTCACAGCATACTATTAGTATCTACCGGAACCCGTAGGGAAAATGTCGTCTCCCTAAGCGATAGACATAAGATGCGCGAATATGCCCCTAAGGCTAGAGACGCTTAGCTAGGGGGAGGGGGAGGGGCGACTTACGCGTGCGGTTAGTAATAAAAAAAAGAAAGAAAAGAAAAAAGAGAACGAGAACCGGAAGATATGTTCTAGGCTCCTATTGTTTACATGTGACAATAGCTATTGTTACTTAGTAGACAATAGTAAACCTTACACTTACCTAGGTAACAATACTTCATCTCGGCGTCGGCGGGGCCAGACAATAAGGAAGAGAAGCTCGGGCACTTCCTATTGCGAGCCTAACAAAAACACCTGGGACAATAGACTCTAGGGCGGAGCTATAACTAGGGGCGGCGGAGGAGGAAGGGGGGGGGGGGGTATTGATTGATTGATTATTCCATTAACGTGCTATTTGAGTCAAAGACTATGCAACACGGGTCTCGAGAACGAGACCAAAATTTGAGAGAAGGAGAAAAGCCCCGTCGTACCCCGGACGTAAAAACTCCTTAAAAGATGCGAGCAACGCTCGCCATTCGAACCGTAAATCGAATATATTGCGGCGTAGTACGCGCGTACCCGGTAGTCGTGTCTTGTCGAGAATTGCGGTTTGTCGCCTTGCCCCGGGCGAGACAAGTTTTGCGCCCGTGTCTCGTTCTTGTTTTAAAAAGCCAAGCCGGCCGTACCCGTACGCACCGAGCAAAATCCCAAGAAACACCCGTTGCCTCTGTTTCAATCCAGTCGCGTTCTCCGGTCTCGAGTGTAGCTCCTCGGTCGCAGTGGCCTCGCTGTCGTCCCCCCCTCGGCCTCTCTTGGTTCCAGCCGTGCAGTATACGTGGTTTGCGCCCCTAAACGCCTCTCTTGGTTCCAACCGGCAGTTTACGTGGTTTGCCGGGACGACAGGTAGACAGCGCCTTCGTTGTTCGAGCGACGTGTACGCTATGTACGTCGCTTTCCCTTCTCGCAGTTCCGGAGTTCTTGTTTGTAGATTTTGAGCGTATCTCGTTCGTTCGGTTCGTCCGACCTGTCTTTTCTTGTTTCGAGTCGAGTAGGCTTGTATTTTTCGAGAGAGAGAGTCTTAGTTTCTTTTCGTCGTAACGAAGATACTTACGTCGTCCGCCGCGTGAAGGCGCTCTCTATAGGACGACTAGGGGGGGGGGGTAGTATAAGGGGCGGGCCCCTGTTTCTTAGCATAGGCTGCGCCTATGCGTTCGGATTGCTTTCCGACACCTTTTCCTCGGACAGCGTGTGACTTCCCCTTTCTTCTATATCGAACTTATTACAAACTTCATGGAACTTTAGTGTATACGTCGTTCACCCGTAATAAGTAAAGTCCGTATAGCGACATAGTAAGCGTTAATCACTTAATCTAGTATGCTCCGCAGCTCTACGAGTTAGCCTTATGTTACTAGCCTTGCTATAGCTACCGCGTTAGCTTAAGTCGGACTACTAAGAAGCTCGTCTTTACTACCTTCGTCGCTAGCTACGTTATTATCGTTATTAATAGCTAGATTGCTACTATAAGCGCTACGGCACTTATAACGTTAGCTATATAAGGTGTCGTTCTTCTTATAGCTATAGGCTCTACCGTTGCAGTAGCGCTTCGTCGTCTTATTCGGCTAGTAGTTACACTTTACTTAACTACTATCGCGCTAGCTACCGCGCTAGCTACTATTAAATAGACGTGTTAGCTTACTATTACGTCGAGCTTACTACGTCGATAACTAACTGCCTAGCGGAGGTATTACTTAACTGTTCGGATCTAGTCGCTCTACGCGTATCGCTTTACGTCGTGTACTAAACTGTCCTTCGCTAGCTTAGTAAGCTGTCGTAGCACGGCTACGCCTTCGCTTTAGTCTTATTCGTAGCTTAATAGGGCGGTTGTCTACCTCGTTTATAACGCGTGTCGTAACTAGTAGTACGTGTTACTTATCGAAGTCCTTGCTCTTAAACTTCGTGCCGCTCTTAAGCTTAATATAGACCTTATAAGCGTACGGTAGACCGTATGTTGTAACGAAGACGCCTATATAAGGTAGACGCGTAAAGGTAAGGTTAGATTATTCTTCTCGTAGCTACTTCTATATAATAACCTTCCGCTCGTCTAGTAGCTTAAGATCCTTAACGTTAACGATACGGATAAGCTTATCGTAGAACGCGTCGCGAGTGAATCGTGTAGGAGCTTATAACTATGCCTTCGCGAGTGCTATAATATAGCGGTCGATCTAATAGACGTAGAACGGCATTATCTTCTTAATAAGTGTTAGTAGATTAGCTCGTGCTGTTGCTAGCTACGCCTTAAGACTAGTATAAGCTCCCTTACCTAGCGAAGTAACGCGTAAACTATAGTACATAATCTTATCTATCTATGCCTTTATATAGAGGTGTTTATAAGGCTACTAGCTACTATCGAGATACTTAACGAAGTCTAGCTATTAATCGTCCGTGCCGGCACGCTTAAGTAGCGTAGATACTACTTTATCGAACAGTTCTTCGGTATCTACGTTAACATAGTTATAGTATAGCGACATAGCTTCTTCTATCTCGTCTATTATTACGAGCTAACTATTAACGCTCTTTATCGGTTTAAGCTTATCTTAATAATTGGCCTTTACGTCGGTATTTATATGCTACGTATAGAGCATAAAGTCGATAGGGTAATTAAGGTCTAATTCGTCTCCGAACACGAGCCGTAGCGCCTTTATTAACGCCCTATTACGGTTATATAGTATAAGCGAAGGCAGCTCGATCTTATACTATAAGAAGAGCGCTCGCAATTGCCTTATAACCTAGACGTAGTTAAACTACTTCTCGCTAGGTATAAGGACGTAAGCTAATAGTATCGTTAAGCTAACGCGTATAATTATAACAACGGCGATAAGAGGTATGCTATAACGCTACGTTCGATACGTTATGTCGATAATAAGTAGCTCGTAATTGTCCTTAAGTATGTCGACGAGCTTTAGATAAGCCTAGAGTAGATATTTTAGCTCGTTATCGCTATACGTGTTCTTATCTTCGTCCTTACTAATATAGCCGTCGTCGTGCTCTTTACCCTATTGCTTACTCTTAATATAGAAGTTCTTAAGCTCTAGTATCTCGAACGTTCGCTCGACAGTCGTACTATAATTAAGCTAGATGTTGCGGAGCTTATTGTACTCGTTATAGATGTCTTTTATAATGAATAGATTGTTACTATCCGGATTAATAAACTACTCCTTAAGCTAACTACGTACTCGTTTCGGTTCGATGCTAGAGACTCGCGTATTACGAAGGAAAGCAACTACTTCTTATTTACGAGCTCGTTAACGATAAAGAGGTAAACTAGATAGATAAACAGCGATATAGTTATAAGACTTAGAGTTATAATATAGGCGCTAGTCTCCGCTAACATAGGTAACGCCTTTGCCTTCGCGTATATATCGACCTTACTCTTTCGAGTTTATAGCGACTAGTATTAGCTTTATTTTACACCCTATGTTGTTACTCTACTTCTCTCTTATAGTAGTACGCTTGCCCTTCGTACTACTAATATTGCGAGTAGGTATACTATTCGTATAGCCTAAGGGGACCTTATAGATCGCGTTACTAATCTTTCTATTGCTACCGAGTCGTGTAAGTAAATATCTAGCCTACTTCGCGTGTTTATAAGTAGCCTCTTTGTACTCTTCGAAGGACGAGTATATCCGAGCCTCTAGTAGTAGGGGAAGTTGCGTTATATCGAGCGAAGTATCGCTATCGCTGTCTTTACTAAATCTATAAAAGGACTCGCTATCGTCTTCGTTACTGCTATTACCGACACGACGGTAGATGTCGTTAATCTAATCTTCGTCGCTGTCGTCGTCGCCGCCTTCGAGGATGTCGTTCGTAAGATCTAGTTCTTCGTAATCGATAGGTACGAAGATCGAGCCTCCTAGTGAGGAGTAGCGAAAAGGACGTGCTTTATATACTCGTTTACGGCGCTCTAATAATGTCGATCGACCTCTATACGTGTTATCGATTAATAGCAGTACGAAGTCGTTAATATCGCTGTCTATAGCGTATGTTTAGACTATAATAGCGATAGATTTCGAGGTGTTCGTATTAAGGTGACGCTATAGGCGCGATTTTGGCGAAGTGGGATAACGTAGCTGCGGGAGCTGCCGACTGCGCGCAGTTCTCAGATTCCGGCCGTAGTTCTAAGAATAGCCCGGCCGGCGAAACTGCGGCCTAGCTTATAAGTGTAGGGTTAAGATCTTCAAAGTTCACTGCACGATAAATAAAATTCTAGTGCACGATAAATAGCAGTGCCGGTAAATTATATATAATTTTCTCTTAGTATCTCTAGCTACCTCTCTAACGGTACCTTAGTAAATATATAAATATATAACTAGTGTACTATTTTATATACTTAGTCTATCTTTAATAATGATATATAAAGGTTAATATACAATTGCCTACTTAACTAGAGAAAGAATTAGAGTAAAATATAACAACAAAATACCAAAAATAAAGTACTAACTAAAGACTAATAGAGATTTAATAGAACATCCCTCTATAAGGCTTTATACTCGTAAGGAGTACTCTATAGACGTAACGTAAACTACATTTAAAATTTGGATATAAAGTTATCTTATAGTTTAATCTCTAGCTTTATAGTATTAATATAGATTACTTCTATTAGGGCCAAGGACCTAATTCCCTAAAGATAGATATATATTAAGAAAATAAAATATATAAGAACTAATGTTAATATAAGAAGTTATAGTCTCCTTAGTTATAAATAGTATATTTAGCTAGGAAAGTATATCTTTAACATAGTACTCCTAGTTATTATATATATAACTAATTTTATTAAAAGAGCGGTAGTAACAGCGTTAGCTTTTAGACGTCCTAGTTACTACTAGTTACTATACCGTTATTAAAGATTAGATAGCCAGACTCTCTCCTAGATTAACAATTCTTTCTAGAAGATAGATAGTATTAACGGTACTAGGTTCCTAGGAAAGTTCCTCTTCTAGTATAGAACGTATCTAATATACCTCTTCTTTCTTAGAGAGTAGAACCTTCTTTAGAAGATAAGAAGTAAGTAGTCTAGTCATAAGGTTACCGTAAAGGTTCTCTAGCCTATAGGAGTATAGGAATCTTGGTACTTTGTCTTCTCCTATAGGTATTTTATTTTATCCTATAGTTACTTTATTCTCTACTTATTTATGGATTTTAACATACCGCGCTAGCTACATATAATCTTCTTAGAGCGGCTCTTCTTAATATCATTTTATTCTATTAATACTATCATTTAGTATTCTTATTTTTAGTTAAGTTGTAGTACTCCTTTACTTAACACTGAATTTCTGTAATAATTTAGTACCTTATCTAGAATAGTTAAAAGTCTATCTAGTAACTAAGTTTATAGCTAAAGAAGAGTTACGTAATCTCTTACTATATCCTAGTCATTATTCCTTAACCTAGGATGTTAGGCCTTAATAGAGAGTTCTATATTATAAATAAATATAAATGCTACTAGAGTATTACTAAGAGTATAGTAAGTTATTATCTATTTATCCTATACTACTATAGATCTATACTTTTACTAGCTATTCTACTAGCTACGTATTATGTTTATTAGAGTAGCTAGAACATAGTTTTATCTAACCTTAATCTAAGGGTTAGAGTACTAATAGTAATGTAAGTTTTTAGCTCTCTTAATATCTATACTAAGAAGGAGAAGTTCTATTTTTATATAGTAGTTTCTTACATTATCTAGTATAAACCTACATGTATAGCTATATAAAGTAAATATCTCCTTATAAAAAGGTCTATAATCTACTTTAATATAATGTTCTTAAAGCTATTAGTTATAGATCTTAGATCTACCTATCTAGTATATAACTCTCTTACTATAAGAAGGGCTCCTACTACCTTTACGTATATAGAAGTATAGGCCTATCTCTTCCCCACGAGTAATTATAACGTAGGATATAGTTCTATAGCGCGAGAATAGCTATTCTAAAAGTACCTTAGTAGGTATAACCTATAACATCATAAGTAGGATTTGTATATACTATTGTACTAGTACCTTCTACTTAGTTTCTTAGTAATACTTAGTAGAACAGTAGCCTTAGGTTTTATATTAACCCTTAATTAGTTAGTTATATATAGTAAGCCTATTTACTACTTAGTAGTATAGTATGTTATATTTTACTTATCTATATAGTACTCTATCCTAAATTATAAAGTTATAGGTCCTTTAACTATTCTTATACTACTAGAGAAGACTTATATATTCTAGTCTCCCTCTCTTAATAATTATTTAGGTAAGAAGGCGAAACTTATAGATATACTTTTCCGGGTCTACTAGTACTTTATTATCTTTCTACCTATTAATAGTAACTCTTTAGATAGATAAAGATAGCCTAGGAGCGTTATTAATATAACCCTTATAGGCATTTCTAAGGTAAGTAAGTTCTTATAGAGTAGGTTTTTTAATTATAAAGCTTATATATAATAGTATATCTAGTCCTATATAGAGACGTCCTAGTATATATTATACTTTAAAGGTAAATAGATAAGTCTAAGTAATCTATTTTAGAATTACTATACTAGGTAAACTTAATAACTAGTCTTTAGATAATAAACTAAGGTATTAGTATTAATCTCTAGTATAAAGTATATATTATAAAGCTATAGTCTATACTTCCGTAGTATCTTTAGTACTTCTAGATGTTTAAGTTTACCTTAGTTATACTTCCTTTCTATACCTAGCTATAGTCTACTCTAGTACTAATTAGTGTATTGTACCTTAGTTATTAGTAGAACGAGCTTATATAAGAATATATTCTAATCTAACTTGAGATATATTTATATTAAGGATAATCTCTAATAGTATCATTAACCTAGGTAGTAGAATACTTAAAGGACTTTAGTAGAGGAGTACTTATTAGTAGCTTACTAATTTTATTTGTTACCTTTCTATAGTTATTGTCCTATATAAATTTAACTTCCTTATTTATAGGCCTAGAGAAGGGCTAAGCTATAGTTAAATTATTTAGAAGTCTAGGTACGGGTATAAGGCCTAGCTATATATATATACTTTAGTAGTAGTTAAAACCTCTAGCTAGTTAACTATTGTATAAACTATAGTAGGATAGATATCTACTATCTACATTAGTTATATAAATAATAACATTAAGTCTTTTAAATAGTAGTTAACTTTTTTTAAGGCTATTACTATCCTAGTACGGTCTAGGCTCTTAAGAATACTATTAAGGGCTATACTAGACTCTACTAGGATCCTTCTAAAACCTAACCGGTGCTCTTTCTTATTATATCTAGTCTTAGGTCCTTTTACTCCTATATTATTAAGAATTAGTTATATATTATATAATAAATATTTAGAAAATACTTCGGTTATAACTCTTATAAACTAGTTAACTAAGTTTTTATATTACGGGTAAACAACGTATATACTAAAGTTCTATAAGCTATATAATAAGTTTAATATAGAAGAACAGGAAAGTTAAACGTAGTCTAATATAAAGGTACCGGACATTAATCCGGACGTATAGGCGTAGCCCGTACTAAGAGATAAGGGCTCGCCTCTTACATTACCCCTCTCCCCCCTCCGCCGCCTTTAGCCCTAGTTCCGCCTAATTGGTACCGTCCGGATATATATCTACGCTAGTGTTCCTTATTATCCCCTTAAAGCCTATTGTCCTAGCTATTTTTACGGCTTAGTACTACTTTCTAATATTACTCCCTATTATACTACCCTATTAATAGCAATGCCTATTGTCGGGCTCGTAATAGAAAGCGCTCGAGGTGTTCTTCCTTATTATCTAGATCCGCTACCGTTAAGGCAGAGTATTATTACCTAGGTAAGTATAAGCTTTACTATTATTTACTAAGTAATAATGGCTATTATTATACATAAATAATAGGAACCTAGAAGATATCTTCCGGCTCTCGTTCTCTTTTTCTTTCTTTCTTTTCCTTGCTACCCGCTATAAGCGTAAGTGTCCTCCTCCCTAGCCTAGTATCCTTAGCCTTAGGGGATCTACGGTTCCGAATCTCTTACCTATTACTTAGGGATCCGACGTTTTCCCTACGGGTTATAATCGATACTAATAGTGTACCGTAAGCAGAAATAACTACTACTACTACATCTCCTATTAATACTATTAAGTAAGTCCGACTAGATTCTAACGGAATCCGACCTATTCTAAACGGGACGTAGTATAAAATAGCCTAACGTCGTATCTACTACGTTCCCTATACTACTACTAGCGTAGACTACGTCTCCTAGTATATAAGTACCGGCCTCCGCTATATTCTTATTAGCGTCCGCTAATTATTCCCAGGGTACTACCGCTTGCGCCTACTAAGCCTACTATAATAATTGTAAGTATTACGAGGATATATATATGCCTCGCGGTCCCCGAGGGAAAAACATCGGTAACCGCGCGTTTTAGGCCGGAGCTCGCTTACGCTACCTATACTAAGTAGACCCGCGTTACTAACTAGAACCGCGCGTAAGTACCTTCCCTAGCGGACTCTACGCCTTTTCTATTAGCTTACGGTCTATTAGCGACAACGCCTATACTAAGCTCCGCGCCGTCCTTAAAGCCTAGAAGGCTTTAAAGCCTCTCTAGCGTACCGGCGTACTCTCCCGGTAAGTTTCCCGTAGTCTCCGCCCCTTTATACGCGCCTACCGATTCTTTTAGCACGGTCGCCGCTAAGGTTATAGGTACTATAGCTAATACCTAGCTTACCTTTAGGTAGATATATATACTATGGACCCTATAGGGAAACTATCGCTAACCGCTTATTTAGTCTCGGAGGCGCTCTATATAACCTCTAGCTAGGCTAGCGCTATATACGCTAGGCTATAGTCTCTACTAACTTACCTTCGGGCTCCCTTATCTTTCGTACGGGCCGCGACCGGGCTACTACCGTATATAGCTATTTTGAAAGAGATCGGGCTCCGCTACTTCTATAGCGGACGCTACTATAATAAAACGTCCTTAGACTTACCTATACCTTCTTACTTCCTTCTATTATGATCTCTCCCTAAAACCCTCTCTAAACGTCTACCTCTTCCTAAACGCCTATATAAATAATTAATGCCTTATATTCCTTTACTTTTTTACCTTCCTCTACTTCTTCTTAGTCTCCTATACCTCCCTAGGTCTATTATACATTGTAGGGTTCCTATATTTCTTTTTAAAGTTGTCCGCGGCTACTATATCCGCGAGGTATTCTAGTAGTTCCTATATAGGCTTATAATACCCGGTCTATTTAACTAGGCCTTTACGCGTCCTACCCCTCTCCCTAGCCTTAGACCTTACGTAGAGAATTTCCTCTACCTACTATTCTTTATAAGACTTAATAAGTATAGGGTCCGGCTACTTATTATCGACCTCCTACCCGGGTAATAGGTCTCTACTAGTAGGTCGTAGTAGGTTAGGATAAAAGACCGGATAGATTCTATTAGGGATTCTAGCTAATCGGATAGATCGCAGTAAGATTACTTCCGCTACTATATATTTTACGTACTTATAATCTGTACTTTTCTTTAGTTATATAGTAGCGTAATTACGAATATCTAGCTATACTTTATCGCTAACCTAATAGATTAGTACTAGTTTCCTATCCCGGTTAGCGTACTCCTCCTATTTCTAGGCGGACTCTACTATACTCGCCTACTTATAGTATACGCTAGTAAAACTAGCTTTTACCGCCGAGATCCTTCTATAGGTTTTAATTAAAGAACCGCTCGTCCGATTTTAACATTTAGACTCTTATCCTTCGTAGAATTTTATCTACTTTACGAGAAAAATACGTCCGAGCTTTTATTACGTAATCCTCGAGCTTTTAACTAGGAAATCTTAACTTTTAAAGCCTTCTCGAGGTTTTCTAGCCTCCCCTAGATTTTATATAAGCTAACCCGTATTTTTTTCTAGTTCTCTATACTTTATATACTAATAGAAACATATCTACGTAGTAAGGAAAACTTTAGGAGAGGCTAGAAAACCTAAAAGGTAGCTTTTTCTCTATATTTTAGGTTTTTAGAGTCTCTATAGAGTTCTTATAGACTATCTATTATTTTTTCTAGACTCTTTAAATACTATAGATATAGAGAAAACTAAAGATACCCTTAGAAAAAATCTAGAGGAGGCTAGAAAACCTTAAGAATTAACTTTAAAAGATAATATTAATTTAATTACATCCTCTAGGTTTTAATTTAAGAATAATATATTTTTAAAACAAATTCTCGTTATTTAAGAAAAAAGTATTAAAGCATCTATATTATATAATCCTAGAACCTTTCTCTAGTAAATCTTTACTCTAAAACTATCCTGGAGGTTTTGGAGCGTTCTCTATATTTTCTATAGACTAGGTCGTATTTTTCCCTAACTCTCTATACTTCATATAGTCTCTAAAGAATATCTATTTAGGAAGAAAAAATCTAATAAAGAGTAGTAAGCCTAAAATATAGAAAACAAGTAGCTTTCCTCTACTTTTAAAGTTTAATAGATCTTAATAAAGTTTAAAAAGACTATCTCTTATTCTTACTAGACTTTTTAAATACTTTAAATATAGAGAAAAGTTAGAGTACTATTAGAAAAATCTAGAGAAGACTAGAAAATCTTAAGAACTTAATTATACTATAACTTTACTTTCTAATTTATACTATAGATCAGATCTCTCTAATAAACGTTAAAGCCTAGAATTACTATCTATAAATACTACTTTAAAACTACTATATATATATAGTAAGATAAGAAGATATAATTACTAAAGTTATATAAGTAAGAGATAGTATAATAGTTATAATTAATTAAAGATTATATAGATAAGTAGAGTATATAATTATCCCTTCTTAGGCCTTCCTCCTTTAGGACCTCGTTTGATCTTCTTAGGTCTACTTCTACCTCTAGATTTCTTCTCTAGTAGTTCCTCTTCTACTTCTATATTATCTAGTAGAGATTTACTTAAAGAACTACTTTTACTATTTCTATTACTATAAGATCTCTTAGTAGTAGACTCTACTTCTAGTCTAGAGCTAGTAGGAACTACTAAGTTAGAATTAACATTTAGATAGAGTATTTAAGTCCTCTTCTATTCTATTTATAGATATATTCTCCTCTAAATAGATTCTTCTATTAGAGACGTCTCTTTAGAATTAGAATTATCTTCTATAATAATAGGATTACTTTCTAGCTTATTAGATAGGTTACTATTAGTAGCTATAGTATCTAAATTACTAGTAGTATCTTCTAAACCTCTAATATACTCTTCTATAGTAGTCCTTTTAGAAGGACTTATAGTCTCTTTATTAAATAAATCTAGTCTATTAGTAGTAAGCTCTTTACTCTTATTCTTATATCTTAAAGAACTAGGCGTAAGTCTAGAAGTAGTAGATCTATTATCTTTATTAGAACGATTAGAACTAAGACTTCCTTTAGTAGATTTAAGTATATTAGTTAAAGCTAGAGTTTCTTCCTTAGAGTTATTACTTAGATCTAAACTACTAGAGTTTATACTAGATATGTCTTCTAATTCTTCTTCAGTATTCTCTTCTATAGTCTTACTATTAGTATTTAGTATATCTTCTATAGATTTATCTTCTAATAGATTAAAATAATTAAAATAAAGCTTAGAGAATTCTAGACTTCTAAGAGTAGTATCTCTAGTTTTATTACTAAAGTAAATAACCTCTCTAGCGTAATAGGTATTAGCTATTAAAGTAGAATGTCCGGCTAGTTAATCTTCTATATTAGTTACTCTATTAGAATCTTTATTAATAGTATACTTATTACTTCTAGGACTAAGAAGTTCTAGATTATCTACTAAGATAGTCTCCTTTATAATATAAGTAATTAGATGTCCATACTCTTTAATTTCTATTCCTTTACTAAAATATTTCTTTATTATCTCTTTTAATTTAGTACTTAAAGTAGGGCTAGATACTACTTTATTATAGATTTTAAAGAATAGTCTTACTTCTATAGTATTAATATTAAAGTATTTTATCCTTAGATACTCTACTAAAGGTATAATAGAGGTTATATAATATACTATAATTCTACTAAGTCTAATAGGTAGAAATCTAATAGTAGTAGTATCTATTATAGTAGAGTTTTTATTCTTATCTAGATTAGTAGTATTAAGAGCTATTAAATTAGTTCCTTTATCTAGAAAGATATCTCTAAGAGTTCCTAAAGAAGTATTTCTAAACTTTAATAAAGTAATAGCTTTTCCTCTTCGAGGACTACTAGATAGTAAATAGATATTTAAAGCTAAAAGTTCTAAGAACTTATAAACTCTATTAAAGTAGTTTATAATACTATCTTCTATAGTTCTTCTAGTTTTTATCCCTTTATAAAGTAAAGAACTCTTATCTCTAAATCTCCTTATTATAGCCTCTCTTTAAGGTAATAAATATTTAGTATTAGAGATATCTTCTAAAGGAGTAGTATTGTCTTTAGCATCTAATATACTATTTAAATCTAGAGTAATTATATTATCTTATTTAGTAGAGAAGTAGATAATCTCCTTATAGAATAGATCTTCTAGAGTTTCTACACTTTTTAAGAATAAAGTTCTTACAATATTAATATTAACTTCTATATTATTAATCGCAACTCTATTAGGACTAATATTAGTAATAGGCTTATACTTACTAATAAGACTTCTATTATAGAACTGAAGTCTAGTTCTTAAGATATAGAATTCTTTAAAGTAGTTATTACTATTAGTAGTTAATCTCTCTTCTATAGAAGTAGAATAATTACGGCGTTGCTAATTATCGTGCAGTGAAATTTTATTTATCGTGCAGTGGGGTACACGTGACCAGCTCAAATTCTCAGAAACAAGGCTAACATCTTCACGACGACATATAGCAACAACTAGGCACCGCACAACATAGTTTTTAGTATAGCGGAGCATCAGAACAGCGAGAAGAAACACATATTAAAAGATCATGTTATTTAACCGTGTAGTTGTTGAGATATCGCCTCTAACGCTAGCTAAATCTAGCTAGTTTACTTCCTTATATTGCGACGACATAACTAGAGCCCGTAATAACACGCTAGGGGCTACTTATGTTAATAACCTAAAACATATCTTTTGCGAGTTATAAAGTGCTTAACTCGCTATAACGCAATTGCTATAGTAAAAACTACTTAGTTACCCTATATTAACGGCCTCTACGTAATGCGGCTAGGTAGCACGCCTCGGACGTCCGGCCGTTGCCGCTACTGCTATTTATTACGAATAGCTTATTCGCGTAATACGCTTACTACCGTAGATCGCGTATAACTCGTACTAGCCGAAGAAGCTACGAGTAAAGTCCGTATAGCGATATAGTAAGCGTTAATTACTTAATCTAGTATACTCCGTAGCTCTACGAGTTAGCCTTATATTGCTAGCCTTACTACAGCTACCGCGTTAGCTTAAGTCGGACTACTAAGAAGCTCGTCTTTACTACCTTTGTCGCTAGCTACGTTATTATCGTTATTAATAGCTAGATTACTACTATAAGCGCTACGGCACTTACAACGTTAGCTATATAAGGTGTCGTTCTTCTTATAGCTATAGGCTCTACCGTTATAGTAGCGCTTCGTCGTCTTATTCGGCTAGTAGTTACACTTTACTTAACTACTACCGCGCTAGCTACCGCGCTAGCTACTATTAAATAGACGTGTTAGCTTACTATTACGTCGAGCTTACTACGTCGATAACTAACTGCCTAGCGGAGGTGTTACTTAACTATTCGGATCTAGTCGCTCTACGCGTGTCGCTTTACGTCGTGTACTAAACTGTCCTTCGCTAGCTTAGTAAGTTGTCGTAGCACGGCCACGCCTTCGCTTTAGTCTTGTTCGTAGCTTAATAGGGCGGTTGTCTACCTCGTTTATAACGCGTGTCGTAACTAGTAGTACGTGTTACTTATCGAAGTCCTTACTCTTAAACTTCGTGCCGCTCTTAAGCTTAATATAGACCTTATAAGCGCACGGTAGACCGTGTATTACAACGAAGACGCCTATATAAGGTAGACGCGTAAAGGTAAGGTTAGACTATTCTTCTCGTAGCTACTTCTATATAATAACCTTCCGCTTGTCTAGTAGCTTAAGACCCTTCACGTTAACGATGCGGATAAGCTTATCGTAGAACGCGTCGCGAGTAAATCGTGTAGGAGCTTGTAACTATGCCTTCGCGAGTGCTACAACATAGCGGTCGATCTAATAGACGTAGAACGGCATTATCTTCTTAATAAGTGTTAGTAGATTAGCTCGTGCTGTCGCTAGCTACGCCTTAAGACTAGCATAAGCTCCCTTACCTAGCGAAGTAACGCGTAAACTATAGTACATAATCTTATCTATCTATGCCTTTATATAGAGGTGTTTATAAGGCTACTAGCTACTATCGAGATACTTAACGAAGTCTAGCTATTAATCGTCCGTGCCGGCACGCTTAAGTAGCGTAGATACTACTTTATCGAACAGTTCTTCGGTATCTACGTTAACATAGTTATAGTATAGCGACATAGCTTCTTCTATCTCGTCTATTATTACGAGCTAACTATTAACGCTCTTTATCGGTCTAAGCTTATCTTAACAATTAGCCTTAACGTCGGTATTTATATACTACGTATAGAGTATAAAGTCGATAGGGTAATTAAGGTCTAATTCGTCTCCGAACACGAGCCGTAGCGCCTTTATTAACGCCCTGTTACGGTTATATAGTATAAGCGAAGGTAGCTCGATCTTATACTATAAGAAGAGCGCTCGCAATTGCCTTATGACCTAGACGTAGTTAAACCACTTCTCGCTATGTATAAGGACGTAAGCTAATTGTAAGGGGTAGCCTAGTAGCTAACCCTTACATGTGGCCTTACATATGACATGCGGTCGCGACCGGCTACTAAGCCGCACGTAACACGTATGCGTACACCTTACAACGCGCGATGCGTCTTAAACAAAAGGCAAGAATTAGTTTATCTACGACTAGTAGGTCGTAGGCGTGCTATATATTACGACATCCCCTTACAGTTCTAATTCTTCTCTTCGTTATAATCTATACACGCTATAGAGCCCGATCGCGACGTACACGACGGCGAGTCGCCTACGCCGCCCCTAAGCCCTAGGGCCTAGCAATAAGCGAGGCGTGTAGCCTTAGTCGTAAGGAGGGATGCCCTTTGGGTAGAGGTTAAGGAGAAGGGGATATAGAGGGAGATTAAACAGTTAGAGATCTTACGGGACGTAAGCGTACCGCCGGCGGACCCTTAGGGCGAATCCGGCGGAGAACTATCCCCTACTCCCCCTCCTCTATCTATAGCAACTAACGATAATATCGTAGCTCGAGGCGCGGTCGCATCGTATACGACACGTTTACGTCTTAAAGAACCTACGCCTTTTAGAGGGGACTCGATTAAGAAAGCACGGGTATTCCTAAGGGAGCTCTCTCTTATCTTTACCCTCTTAGGCGGCACGTATGCGACGAACGAGTTAAAGGTCCTATATAGGGTTATGTACCTAAGCGGAGAGGTAAGTAAGCGATAGTACGCTAACTATAGCGTCCTTAACCTTAAAGGGTATATATACTAGGACTTTAAGGAGTTCTGTCGAGACGTATGCGGTAATCCTATAAACCGCGTACTTAACGTAATGTTAGAGTATAAGGCGGTAAAATAGAAGGATAACTAGATAGTGCGTCAGTTTACGACTAAGCTAGATGTTATAGAGGATTAGTTAGGGGACTATACGGAGGCGTAACGCGTACGACACATGCTCGCTAAGCTTACGCCTAGCCTACGGTCCGTAATCGTTAAGTTTTATGACATCCTAATAACTAGAGAGGAACTAGTGATCCTAGCTTCGCGTATTGAAAGCACGGAGCGTAGTAGCGGAGGACACGACCGCGGGTAGCATAGTCGCCGTAGGCGAGAGACTAAGGGCGACTAAGGGCGAAGCGATCGTAGCTCGAAGTAGTAGAAGCATAGTTAGGCGTCGCGCGACCCGGGTACGAGTCACTAGCGGGACGCCGGCGGATCGTCTATAACCTTCGATAGGACTAAAGCGGAGTGCTATAGATGCTATAAGAAGGGTCACATTAAGACGGATTGCCCGAATAGGCACCTATAGAAGGACCGTAACGCGTAAGCGGTTCGTAGGGTAAACGCTACGAAGGCTCTAACTAAAAAGGGTAGCGACTAGGGAAAAGGTAGAGGACTAGAAGTAGGTCGCTCCTAAGTCCGAGTTTTCCTAAAGTCGACCTTTTAAGGCGAGTGGATGTGTGTCTAGCGTAGCGACTAGGGAAAAGGTAGAGGACTAGAAGTAGGTCGCTCCTAAGTCCGAGTTTTCCTAAAGTCGACCCTTTAAGGCGAGTAGATACGTGTCTAGCGCGTTACTTACGAGGCGCAGTCGAGACTCGTAAGGGCTTTTACGAGGCTACGTTTCTCCTAGATGACTATACGGATCTTAGCCTATTGTCGTATAAGTATGTACTCCGATATTAAATGCAACCTATTAATAGGGCAAGGCTACCGAAGTTAGAGTCGTATACGTATAACCTAGGGTATTGCTACGGCGCCTTTACGGTTCGGCTACGACTCGCTAATAACACGGGAGTAGAGCGCGTAAGTAACGCTATCTACTACGCGGTACCTATAAGTAGGCTATTAGTGATTTTAGGTAGACCCTAGCGGCATCGTAATCGGATAGTAAAGGCCAATAAGGATAACTAGTGGTACTACGGTATAGAGACGCCTACGATTTAGTAGCGCGACGCACGCGAGTTCCTCGAGGATCTCGAGAGCTTAAAGCAGGTTTATACGATAAGTATTCGGGCTATTACTATAGTAGTACCCGAAGGAGAGGGCCCCTCGTAGCCTAAAGAATTTATAGACTTCCGAGATGTATACGTACCTAATAAGTAGGCGAAGCGTAAGATGCCCGACGGGGTTAAGTATGCGATTAATCTCGTTAAAGGAAAGAAACCCCCTTTTAAGCCGCTATACTACTAGTCCTTAACTAAGCTAGAGGCCTTAAAGGAGTACCTTACGTAAGCAATGGAGAAGGGGTAGATTAGGCGATCCGTAAGCGAGGCGGGTGCGTCTATCCTATTCGTACTAAAGAAGAATAGCACTCTTAGGCTCTATGTGGATTATAGAGGCCTAAATAAGATTATAGTAAAGAACCGATACCCCCTACCCCTAATTAGCGAGACGCTAGATAGGCTATTAGGTTCTAGGTTCTTTACTACAATCGATTTAAAGGACGCCTACTATCGTATCCCTATTAAGCGGGGCGATAAGTGGAAGATAGCGTTTCGTACGCGATACGGATACTACGAGTACCTAGTAATACCGTTCGGGTTAACTAACGTACTAGTAACCTTTTAAGGGTATATTAATAAGGCGCTAACCGGCTTAGTTAATAACATTTACGTAGTCTACCTAGATAATATCCTTATCTATAGCGAGACGCGTAAGGCACACGTGCGAGCCGTGCGCGAAGTGCTTACGAGGCTACGGAAGTTTACTCTATTCGTAAACCCTAAGAAGTGTCACTTCTTCTAGGAGAGTATAGAGTTCCTTAGGTTTGTCGTAAGCGCCGTAGGCGTGTCGATAGATAGGAGTAGGGTAGCCGCTATCGAAGAATAGCCTACACCTACGACCTTTTATAAGGTCTAGTCCTTCCTTAGGTTTTATAACTTCTACCGGCGTTTTGTAGAAGGATACTTAAGGGTCTATAAGCTATTAATAGACCTACTAAAGGGATGTAAGAATAGTAAGAAGTAGGGGCCTCTTATGTAGTCCGCTTACGAGGAGTAAGCGTTCTAACGGCTAAAGGCTAGGTTCCTCGGAGCCCCTATCCTAAGGCACTTCGATCCTTCGTTACGTACGAGGGTTAAAACGGATGCCTTAGGTTTTGCGATTATAGGCATTATCTCTTAGTTATTTAGGACTAAGTAGTATCTAATTGCCTTCTATTCTCGTAAGATAATACCTACCGAGTGCAATTTCAAGACCTATAACTAGAGGCTACTAGTATTAGTAGAGGTATTTAAGCATTAGAGGCCATACTTAGAGGGCGCTACGTATGCGGTACGAGTACTAGTCGACTACGCTAACCTATAGGGCTTCATAACAGTAAAGTAGCTAAATGGGCGGTAAGCTCGATAGGCTACGTTCCTACAGTCTTTTAATTTTATAGTAGAGCATCGGCCGGGTAAGACTAACCTAGCCGACGCGCCTTCGAGACGTAGTAACTACGTAGCTATAACGTAATAAACTTCGAACTTACTGCCTACCTTACAAAGTAAGCTATCTTTCTAGAAGGAGTCTCTAGAAGGGATAAGCGAGCCGACGGTGAAGCGCATGCTTACTACCTACGAGGCGATATAGGGCGACATAGGCGCGGCAATAGCAGTACGGAGAGGTAACCCTCCCTATTAAGATAAGCCGTCGTTACTAGTAGTAGTGTGCGCTATAGTAATATAGGGTTAAGCTTATAGCTCGACGGGTAAGTTAATCCTACTCTTAATAAAGATCGCGTAGTAGTAAGACGACTAGTATGTTATATACTTAGCGTAGGCGCTAAGCGCGAGGGACGCTAAGGGATAGTATATAAAGGATAACCTTATATACTACGGAGACGCGATCGTAGTACCTAGGGATCGCGCAATTAGGTCGCATCTAATTCGTATGCACTACGACGACGTCCTCGCGGGTTACTTTAGAAGGACTAAGACTAAAGAGCTATTACGACGTAATTATTAGTGGGACTTACTTAGCACGGACGTAAAGCAATACGTCTAAGCCTATAGAACCTACTAGGGTTCGACGGCTAAACGCTATCGACCCTATAGTAGGCTATAACCGCTTCCTAGACCGGAGCAGCCGTAGTAGGAAATCACTATAGATTTCATTACGGATCTATCTCTAAGTACGCGAGCCGGTTGCGTGTATAATGCGATCCTAGTAATAGTCGATTGCTACTTAAAAATGAGCTTATACATCCCGACGACGAAGACTTACACAGCCGTAGAGCTTACGAGGCTCCTACGAGACGAAGTCGTGCGACACTATAGTGTCCCGTTAGGTATAGTAAGCGACCGAGGTCCGGTCTTTACTAGTTAGTTTTAGAGTAACTTCTACTTCGAGGCGCGTGTAAAGCGTAAGCTATCTACGGCCTTTTACCCTTAGACTAACGGCTAAACTAAGAGGGCAAACTAAACCCTCGAACAATATCTTCGTTATTACTATAGTGACAATTAAACTAAGTAGGCGGAGTAGCTTACAGTTACTAAATTCGTAGCTAACAATAGTATCTACCTAATACTACGGATAAGTCCGTTCGAGATAGCGTACGGTTAGCAACCTAAGATTGCCCCTATACTAACTAGATCTCGAGACGAGACCTGGGGGGGAAGTACTAGTAGCGGTAATAGCTACGAGTCGTATACGAAAACTACGCGCTATACTCGAGGAGCGATAGAAGGCTATAGTAGAAAGCTAGGCTCGCTACTATAATAAGACCCACTAAGCTAAGACCTACCGCGTAGGTAACTTAGTCCTATTGTTAACGAAGAACCTTAAGTTAGTAGTGCTAAAGAAGAAGATAGGTCCGAAGTTTATCGGCCTATACCGCATTACGGACGCTGTCGGTTCGTAGGCGTACCGCCTAGCGCTACTAGCCGACTTAAGGCTCTATAACGTCTTCTATGTCTCTCTCCTCGAGCCGTATATCGGTAGCGATAAGGATGGACCCGTACCCCCTCTAGCTAATAAGGACGGAGAGTATAAGGTAGAGGCAGTACTAGATAGGCGTAGGCATAAGGGTAAGCTACAGTATCTAGTCTAGTGGAAGGACTAGCTAGAGGAGTATAATAGCTAGGAACCAGCGGAGGGCCTCGCGAATGCAGATCGTATAGTAGCCGACTATAAGGCGTTAAGGAGAAGCAAATAAGACTAGTATAGGAGTACTAGAGCATAAATAAAACTTTTCTTAACTATAAACAAAATAAAAGCTAAAGAGTAGCGCGCCTATTAGGGGCTACGTAGAGTAATAGTAGGCGAGGAGCCCGCGAGCAGCGTGTAAGGCAAGCGCCTTAGTTATCGTCGCGTAGTGACTTAGGTAGGAATGCCTAGTCGGCGGCGGTAGTGTCGATGTTCTACGCCTATAGGAACTAGGACTACGGTTAGTAGGGTACACGTATACGAGGAACATGCAACTCACGGCGCGGCCGAGTTCGAATAGCCCATTGAGGGCGCGGTTCTACTCCTACTAGAGCGCGAGGGCTACGGCGGCGGGGGCGGCGGCAGTGCTAGCGGCGGTAGAGGCACGTATACGGGTTTCCCCGGCACGCTTATGCTTATAGGCATTAAACTGCCTAATAGCCTATAGAAAGGGTTAGCCGAAGTATAGGAGACGTACTAGAGCCCCCCCCCCGAGTAGTATGTTACGGAACAGTGTTATCGGTGCAAATGGTTGGACAACGGAGCAGGAAACCAGACGAAGCTGCAGACATGGATGCCTGGGGAGTCACGTGACAGAGCGATCAGGACTGATCGGTCCTGATCACTCTTGATCAGTTGATTAGACTCGCTCAGGGCAGAGCAGGACAGATCACGCCAAGACATGGCACTATATAGACGACGCTTCTTTACGAGTAGATAGGAGCCTCGTGCTCAACTCATTTTAAGTATACACCATATACTGTTTGGAACCACTACCTTCATAACTGATTGAGACATCCCTGCAAAGATCCAAGCCCGAGTTGTGATAACGTACAGCGGTTCCTAACATAGTAGTCGACTCGTAGGAGCGAAGTAGCGACTTACCTCCGTAATGTCGTTACCTAGCTAGGCACATAGGCGGATCTACTCTACTAGCTCCTACTGCTAGAGGTCTATAGGCGCCTAGCCCATTATAGCCGTAAGGAAGTCGCGCTAGGAGCGCGCGGCGCGTAGGCGGCTTACTAGCGAGGCGATAGCGTAGCTAGTGTTAGGTACGCACTTGTGTCTATTACGCCTATAGCGGCCGCACTTCTTTAGGAGCTCGCCGGTAGTAACACTATTATAGTCATCGGCTTCGTCTAGTAAGTGGTTAGTATACAAATCGTAGGCGGCGCGCGTAGAGACTTACCCCTAACGAAGTATAGGAGGTATTGTATATACATGTTAATTCTCTACGAGAGCTTAGTAGTAGGCGAGGGCGTTAGTAGCTACGAGGGTAATGCTAGTCGCTTACGACTACTAGGCGTTCTAGGTACGTTACGTACTAGAGCCGCCTAGCGGCGCTCGTCTTCTAAGGGGCTAGTAGTGCTATCGCTACTAGTGCTACTAGAGGAGGCGGAGCGGCTAGAGAATAGCAGCGAGGAGGGCACGTTAGACATAGTAATAATAATAATAATACTAGCGAGGCGCTTACGATGCGGGTACGGTACGGGTACGTAGTAGTAGTGTGACGGAAGTGGTGCGCTAGGGAACGTACTAGGTTAGGCTATAGTTTTATGCCCCTAACTAGCTACGTCGGTATAGTAACTAAGCCTTACTTACCTACACCTACATAACGATACGTACGTAACCCGCCTATAGGCCGCATAGCAACTATAGTTCTAGAAGTACGTAGGAACCTCTACGTAGTAACTAGCGAGCTAAGGACAGCTCGTACGGGAGGGGAGGCAATTGTAAGGGGCAGCCTAGTAGCTAACCCTTACATATAGCCTTATATGTAACATACGGTTGCGACCGGCTACTAAGCCGCACGTGACACGTATACGTACACCTTGCGACGCGCGATACGTCTTTAACAAAAGGTAAGAATTAGTTTATCTACGACTAGTAGGTCGTAGGCGTACTATACATTGCGACATCCCCTTACACTAATAGTATCGTTAAGCTAACGCGTATAATTATAATAACGGCGACAAGAGGCATGCTATAACGCTACGTTCGATACGTTATATCGATAATAAGCAGCTTGTAATTATCCTTAAGTATGTCGACGAGCTTTAGATAAGCCTAGAGTAGATATTTTAGCTCGTTGTCGCTATACGTGTTCTTATCTTCGTCCTTACTAACATAGCCGTCGTCGTGCTCTTTACCCTATTGCTTACTCTTAATATAGAAGTTCTTAAGCTCTAGTATCTCGAACGTTCGCTCGATAGTCGTACTATAATTAAGCTAGATGTTGCGGAGCTTATTATACTCGTTATAGATGTCTTTTATAATAAATAGATTGTTACTATCCGGATTAATAAACTACTCCTTAAGCTAACTACGTACTCGTTTTGGTTCGATGCTAGAGACTCGCGTATTACAAAGGAAAGCAACTACTTCTTGTTTACGAGCTCGTCAACGATAAAGAGGTAAACTAGATAGATAAACAGCGACATAGTTATAAGACTTAGAGTTATAATATAGGCGCTAGTCTCCGCTAATATAGGTAACGCCTTCGCCTTTGCGTATGTATCGACCTTACTCTTTCGTGTTTATAGCGACTAGTGTTAGCTTTATTTTATACCCTATGTTATTACTCTACTTCTCTCTTGTAGTAGCACGCTTGCCCTTCGTACTACTAATATTACGAGTAGGTATACTATTCGTATAGCCTAAGGGGACCTTATAGATCGCGTTACTAATCTTTCTATTACTACCGAGTCGTGTAAGTGAATATCTAGCCTACTTCGCGTGTTTATAAGTAGCCTCTTTATACTCTTCGAAGGACGAGTATGTCCGAGCCTCTAGTAGTAGGGGAAGTCGCGTTATATCGAGCGAAGTATCGCTATCGCTGTCTTTACTAAATCTATAAAAGGACTCGCTATCGTCTTCGTTACTACTGTTACCGACACGACGGTAGATATCGTTAATCTAATCTTCGTCGCTGTCGTCGTCGCCGCCTTCGAGGATGTCGTTCGTAAGATCTAGTTCTTCGTAATCGATAGGTACGAAGATCGAGCCTCCTAGCGAGGAGTAGCGAAAAGGACGTACTTTGTATGCTCGTTTACGGCGCTCTAATAATGTCGATCGACCTCTATACGTGTTATCGATTAATAGCAGTACGAAGTCGTTAATATCGCTGTCTATAGCGTATGTTTAGACTACAATAGCGATAGATTTCGAGGTGTTCACATTAAGGTGACGCTATAGGCGCGATTTTAGCGAAGTGGGATAACGCAGCTACGGGAGCTGCCGACTGCGCGTAGTTCTTAGATCCCGGCCGCAGTTCTAGGAACAGCCCGGCCGGCGAAACTGCGGCCTGGCTTACAAGTGTAGGGTCAAGATCTTCAAAGTTCACTTCACGATAAATAAAATTCTAGTGCACGATAAATAGCAGTGCCGAATAATTACTTATTTTATTATCTTTACTAAGAGTACTAATATAGTTTAAAGTATAAAGTCGAGTAGTATAGATTAGTCTCAATAGTAAAGAACTAATATAAGTAGACTCTTTAAATATTATGGTATCTTTATCTTCTAAGTCTAAAATCTTACTAGAATCTAAAGTAGCTATTATAAAATAAGTTATAATAGGGTTATTAAAACTAGAGTTTTCTCTAAAATTAATAAATAAGTCTCCAGTTAAGATATAGGGTTAGGGTTAGGGTTAGGGTTAGGGTTAGGGTTAGGGTTAGGGTTAGGGTTAGGGTTAGGGTTAGGGTTAGGGTTAGGGTTAGGGTTAGGGTTAGGGTTAGGGTTAGGGTTAGGGTTAGGGTTAGGGTTAGGGTTAGGGTTAGGGTTAGGGTTAGGGTTAGGGTTAGGG